>CM021249.1:33439318-36165591 GCA_010577795.1 Isatis tinctoria | reverse complement strand
AAATACGATGTTAGGGAAAAATACGATGTCAAATCCATCTCCACGTTGATCTGTTAGGAGTAACGGATGCAATGGCAGTGCTAATAAGAAGACGAATTCGACCCTAACGAGATTTTCTGAAGCTTCTTTGGTGAAGGAGGAATGCCTCCTGCAACTGCTCAGTTCCAAGTTCTCCACTTTATAGCATGATGCTGAGAATTTTATTTCAGCAAAGATGAGATATCTATGTAACGATTTTGGATTGTGCTTACAAGGGTTTATAATGCCTTATAAAGGAACATGTAGAAATTAATCTGGATGATCGTTATCGTACTTTGTGTGTGAGGTGACCTCTTTTTGATCTGTAGATCTGTGTTATCTTTGTGTATAGTTCCAAGTGTTTTAGTTGTATGAATATGAAGAAGTAGATTATTGATTGAATCTGAGATTTTGTGTTTCAATTAGTTATGCAAACCTGCAGCATCTGGGTTTTAATTTTCGATCTTGTTTTGCTGATGATCCTACCTTTCTTCATAGATTCCTAACTGATCACGAACAAGCATTGGAAATTCTGTGTGGAGATGCTGAGAGTTCATGCCATCTTAATATTTCTTTGAATGTGATGACAACTAGAGTTGCAATCGTGTTTCTCCATTGAAAGTAAATATATTTCATCTACAGAACTACCCAAAAGGAGAGCTACTACGTCTTCCTTTTGTAGTTGTAAGGACTTTACATTTTAATGCTGTTAAGCTGGTTGCTTATATGTACTCTTTGTGTCAAGCGAATGATGAATGACCTTGTATGTAACTCGAGCTTTACCGAGACCCAGCTTCAGATTTGGTTTTTGATCCAAGGATCTAGTTGTAAAAGTTATAGATAATTAAGATGTCGAAGAACTGTTGCAATATAAATAAATTACCATTTCGATTGTTTTGGACAGTGGTATGATGGCAAGGTCTTCTTATATACCAAGTTTAAAAGCTTATATGGCAAGGGCTTATATATGTATTTTTTAAACACATATATATGATTATACATCTTTATAAAGGCTTATAAAACCGTTTATAAAAGCTTATAAATCCATTTATAAAGGCTTATAAAATCATTTATAAATGTTTTATAAATATTTTATAAATGTCTATAAATCTTTTATAAAGCCTTTATAAATCTTTTATAAGATATAAGTTAAATGATTCGTCTTCCTACACTTATTTATAAATTATCTATAAGGTTTTATAAAACTTGTATAAGAGATAATAAATTATTTATAAAGGTTTATAAAATCTTGTTAAGATTTATTAATCATTTATAAAGCTTTATAAATGATTTATAAGGGTTTATAAAATGTTTACCAATATTTAAAAATAATTTATGAATGTATATGAATCTTTTATAAGGGTTTATAAATAATTTATAATGGTCTATAAATCATTTGTAAGGGTTGATAAATTCAGCACTATATGGGTTGTTGTATAACCAAATAGTTTATCTTCTTCAAGTGAAATCTCACCCACTGGATACGATTTGGTAATCTTGTTTGTCAAATTTAAAAATATAATTTAAAAATGTTTTATAAATCTTTTATAAAGACTTATTAAAATATAGAATTATAAAGCCTTTATAATTTTTTTATAAGTCATGACTCGTCTTCGACACTTGTTTATAGATTATTTCATAAGAGATTATAAAACATTGATAAAGGCATATAAATCATTTATAAAGGTCTATATTTCATCTATAAAACTTTTATAAAGGTTTATAAATTTTTTATAAGGGTTGATGAATCTATTTATGATCAGGGTTTATAATTTGTGATAAGGTTTATAAATATTTTGTAAAAAATTACAAATCATATATAAGAGTTTATAAATCATACTTAACTTTATTACACATGACCTCTTATAAATCAATTTATAAGGGTTTATAAAGTCTTAAAAAGATTTATAAAATCTAGCTTTTAATGATTTAAGATGTTTATAAGGGTTTATAAAGTTTTTAAATGATGTGTAAATTCTAGTTTTTAAAAATTTAAAATATTTTAAAAGATTTTAGAATGTTAGGTATTTTTAGACTGTTATATATATTTTTATAAAGGTTTATAAAACATTTATAAGGTCTTATAAAATATTTTATAAGGCCTTATAAATGATGTTTATAAAGTTTTATAAATCAGTCACTTTATAAGAGTTTATAAATCATTTAATAAATAAGGTCTTACAACACATTTAAAGAGTACTCTCTTATATATATATGCACTAAAAATGTTTCATTTACAATTTTGTCATGATGTCAAGGAAGATAGTTGGACTATACGCCTTGTGATCCTGATTGATGTGTTGCGGATTCAGGATGAGTTTCACTGCCGCATGTCTATAAAGCAACGGCGAGTAAAACCCAAAAGTTCCTCATACGTTAGATGTCGATTCACAAGATGCTGAACAAATCTACATCACCAAACAATACAAATCTTCACTCTCTCTCTTTTAAAGCAAAATCACAAATCTTTTTTTCTCAACCGGTGATCCCACGAATCTGCACAGTTGATTTTTTTGGATAACCACAAAAGATGATCAAGAAACAGATTTTCAACCGTCTGAACTTGGTTCTCAACGTATTTAGATGTGTCCTAAGAACATAAAAGAAGCAAAACCAAGAGTTAAACAAAAGCTACAAGCGTACAATCACCATAGTAAGCATTTACAAGTGCTTACAGGATAAAGTACTTACCTGGACGATGGTTTCTTCAACGACTAAGCACATTGTTTCAAACTTCTGGTACACATTTCCAACCCAAGTTAAACCTTTAAAATCCATTAGTTTCTTATTTTAAGAACGTTTTTGGGTGCGTCCTGTCACGTGAAGGAATTCCCACGAAAAGGAAATTCAGAGAGATAAATAGAAGCATATAAAGTATCGTACACACAAACATCAATTATTTACTTATAGAAACATGATTTTAAGAGAACAGAAGCAGCTATATATCCTATCTGAAGAAATCAAATACCTAGCAACTGCAATGACAATGGCTCCACATATTTTGCCCATTTGAACAGCAGCAAGGCCAACGCCACCCGCAGCGCCTATAACCAATAAGACCTGCATAAAAAATCAATGGTGTCTCTCAACCTTTACAAACTCAGAATCAGCAACAAGCAAGAAACTGAATCAGAGAAAGACATAGACTTTTTACCTAACCAGATGTTAGACGAGCTCTATGGACAAGCGCTCCATCTGCACTTTCAAAGCACAGAACTTTCGTTAACAAAAACTAAAATACAAGTAAGAGAGAACAAACCAGAGTAGATATCAACAGTTTACCAATTAGAAAATAAAAATATTAAACCACCATCATTAGTATCAGAAAATAAAAATATTAAACCACCATCATTAGTATCAGAAACTAATCCGTAACATACCATTGTTATTAGGTACTCTGCGGAACATAATTTTGCCACCCTTAACAGCAAAAACGGAGACATCCTTGGCAAGATTCCTAGCACAATACTTGGCTTGTGTGATGTCTCTTAGAAGATTAAAATAAAAATATTAAACCGACGATTAAACTTGTTGCTCCGGACGATTTCACTTCCTGTACAAGAACTTTCCTAGCTGACTTGCCTCTGAAAACCTTCAACTTTAAATCAACCTGTTTACAAACATCGTTTTCAGTATACTTAACCCTGTAAACTTAAACTCCATTCTAAAAAGAAGAGACATTTCCACTTAAATTGTTACAGTTCGTCACAAGCCTTCGAACAAACTTGCCTGCTTTAAGTTGCAGAAGCTTTCATAGACCCTAAAAGCATAGTATCAAAAGTCCTAAGCAGCGAAATAAGCTACGTTGAGCCTTCTGCACAAAGATGTAGTAAAAACCATATTAAAAAAAAGATCTCAGATCGCGAAAGAAGGAGCAACGAAAACAAGGGTTTACAAACCGAGAGAGTAGTCGAGAACGTGAAGAGCAACGATTCGATCTCCAGGACGCGCCACATTCACCCAAGACCATGTGAGTAACTATCGGCTCCATTCGTCCGGATTTACATCCATCCGCCGCCGTCACCGGCTATGAACTCGTCTACGTCGGAGGAAGACCAAAAAGGAAGAGGCAGGTATGAGAGGATTTGGGGTAGAAAGACTAGTAATCGAGGGTAGGAAAGTAATTATACACATTAAAAATAAGTGTATTTTTGTAAGGAGTGTATTATTGAAAAATGGTATGTTGAATGTGGTATTTGTGACAATTTCTCTATTCTTAATTATTAATTTTTTTTGTTTACTTTTTTATATAATGTTTTTATTAATTGTTTATTTTGAATTTTAATAAAACTATAATATGTTTATTGTTTTTTAAATAAATTCATTTTTCATTTATGTAATCTATTTATGTTTATTTAATTGGTAGCACTAAAAATACATATTTTGTTAACAAATTTAAATACATATTAATTATATTTGAATTCCTTAGAAAAGCCTGCAATGCAGATGTGGTTTGCCACAAGATAGATTTTGCTTTCAGTTTTTTCTTTAAAGTTTCTATCTGTGGTTTATAAACAAATGTTGCAGAGAATGTAAACACATGTTTTTTGGTTGAATAAATTTAACATTTTTTCAAATATATATATATGAGTTCTTTAGAAAAAATATCAATGGATCTGTATGAATAATAAAATAAATTGAATTTGTATATTTAGTTTTTTTTAAGTTGACACATAAAAAAAAATGTTGATGTAAAATATTTATAGATAAATAAAAACAAATGTGATTTACAAATTATTCCACCACCAAGGCCTAGAGATATTTAGCCATCGACACACGCTCCATATGACGGTTTGTATTGGGCCTTGGCCCAGAATGACATGGAGTAGCAGACAAATATAAATGAGATCCAGTACAAAGCAGACTGGAATTTAGAACAGAGCGATTAGCGAACGTGAGACGTGAGACTTCCTCTCTACCAAATCGGCAAATCGGATTTTGTGCTAAGAAAACCCTCAAGTGCATTCCACTCGGGATCTTGGAAGATGGATATCGAGCAGAAGCAGGCCGAAATAATCGATCTATTCGTTAGACGAGCTTCATCATGCAAGGGCGATGCTCTAGGATCTATCCTAGTCGAAGCTACATCGCATCCTTCGCTTTTCGCCTTCTCTGAGATTTTGGGTCTACCCTATGTTGCCGAGGTCTTCTCGAGTCTACCCCTAGCATCTTTCCTATTCTTAGCTGTATTGATGTCCATGCTCTTGTGCACTGCGTATGTTGTTTCTGGAATCTAGCTTACAATATGTTAGGGTTTCTACTGGATCAGGATTAGAGATGTTTCTCAATGTTTGCTAATTCTCTCTTCCTATTTCATTTATTAGTTGATTTTTTTGGATAACCACAAAAGATGATCAAGAAACAGATTTTCAACCGTCTGAACTTGGTTCTCAACGTATTTAGATGTGTCCTAAGAACATAAAAGAAGCAAAACCAAGAGTTAAACAAAAGCTACAAGCGTACAATCACCATAGTAAGCATTTACAAGTGCTTACAGGATAAAGTACTTACCTGGACGATGGTTTCTTCAACGACTAAGCACATTGTTTCAAACTTCTGGTACACATTTCCAACCCAAGTTAAACCTTTAAAATCCATTAGTTTCTTATTTTAAGAACGTTTTTGGGTGCGTCCTGTCACGTGAAGGAATTCCCACGAAAAGGAAATTCAGAGAGATAAATAGAAGCATATAAAGTATCGTACACACAAACATCAATTATTTACTTATAGAAACATGATTTTAAGAGAACAGAAGCAGCTATATATCCTATCTGAAGAAATCAAATACCTAGCAACTGCAATGACAATGGCTCCACATATTTTGCCCATTTGAACAGCAGCAAGGCCAACGCCACCCGCAGCGCCTATAACCAATAAGACCTGCATAAAAAATCAATGGTGTCTCTCAACCTTTACAAACTCAGAATCAGCAACAAGCAAGAAACTGAATCAGAGAAAGACATAGACTTTTTACCTAACCAGATGTTAGACGAGCTCTATGGACAAGCGCTCCATCTGCACTTTCAAAGCACAGAACTTTCGTTAACAAAAACTAAAATACAAGTAAGAGAGAACAAACCAGAGTAGATATCAACAGTTTACCAATTAGAAAATAAAAATATTAAACCACCATCATTAGTATCAGAAAATAAAAATATTAAACCACCATCATTAGTATCAGAAACTAATCCGTAACATACCATTGTTATTAGGTACTCTGCGGAACATAATTTTGCCACCCTTAACAGCAAAAACGGAGACATCCTTGGCAAGATTCCTAGCACAATACTTGGCTTGTGTGATGTCTCTTAGAAGATTAAAATAAAAATATTAAACCGACGATTAAACTTGTTGCTCCAGACGATTTCACTTCCTGTACAAGAACTTTCCTAGCTGACTTGCCTCTGAAAACCTTCAACTTTAAATCAACCTGTTTACAAACATCGTTTTCAGTATACTTAACCCTGTAAACTTAAACTCCATTCTAAAAAGAAGAGACATTTCCACTTAAATTGTTACAGTTCGTCACAAGCCTTCGAACAAACTTGCCTGCTTTAAGTTGCAGAAGCTTTCATAGACCCTAAAAGCATAGTATCAAAAGTCCTAAGCAGCGAAATAAGCTACGTTGAGCCTTCTGCACAAAGATGTAGTAAAAACCATATTAAAAAAAAGATCTCAGATCGCGAAAGAAGGAGCAACGAAAACAAGGGTTTACAAACCGAGAGAGTAGTCGAGAACGTGAAGAGCAACGATTCGATCTCCAGGACGCGCCACATTCACCCAAGACCATGTGAGTAACTATCGGCTCCATTCGTCCGGATTTACATCCATCCGCCGCCGTCACCGGCTATGAACTCGTCTACGTCGGAGGAAGACCAAAAAGGAAGAGGCAGGTATGAGAGGATTTGGGGTAGAAAGACTAGTAATCGAGGGTAGGAAAGTAATTATACACATTAAAAATAAGTGTATTTTTGTAAGGAGTGTATTATTGAAAAATGGTATGTTGAATGTGGTATTTGTGACAATTTCTCTATTCTTAATTATTAATTTTTTTTGTTTACTTTTTTATATAATGTTTTTATTAATTTGTTTATTTTGAATTTTAATAAAACTATAATATGTTTATTGTTTTTTAAATAAATTCATTTTTCATTTATGTAATCTATTTATGTTTATTTAATTGGTAGCACTAAAAATACATATTTTGTTAACAAATTTAAATACATATTAATTATATTTGAATTCCTTAGAAAAGCCTGCAATGCAGATGTGGTTTGCCACAAGATAGATTTTGCTTTCAGTTTTTTCTTTAAAGTTTCTATCTGTGGTTTATAAACAAATGTTGCAGAGAATGTAAACACATGTTTTTTGGTTGAATAAATTTAACATTTTTTCAAATATATATATATGAGTTCTTTAGAAAAAATATCAATGGATCTGTATGAATAATAAAATAAATTGAATTTGTATATTTAGTTTTTTTTAAGTTGACACATAAAAAAAAATGTTGATGTAAAATATTTATAGATAAATAAAAACAAATGTGATTTACAAATTATTCCACCACCAAGGCCTAGAGATATTTAGCCATCGACACACGCTCCATATGACGGTTTGTATTGGGCCTTGGCCCAGAATGACATGGAGTAGCAGACAAATATAAATGAGATCCAGTACAAAGCAGACTGGAATTTAGAACAGAGCGATTAGCGAACGTGAGACGTGAGACTTCCTCTCTACCAAATCGGCAAATCGGATTTTGTGCTAAGAAAACCCTCAAGTGCATTCCACTCGGGATCTTGGAAGATGGATATCGAGCAGAAGCAGGCCGAAATAATCGATCTATTCGTTAGACGAGCTTCATCATGCAAGGGCGATGCTCTAGGATCTATCCTAGTCGAAGCTACATCGCATCCTTCGCTTTTCGCCTTCTCCGAGATTTTGGGTCTACCCTATGTTGCCGAGGTCTTCTCGAGTCTACCCCTAGCATCTTTCCTATTCTTAGCTGTATTGATGTCCATGCTCTTGTGCACTGCGTATGTTGTTTCTGGAATCTAGCTTACAATATGTTAGGGTTTCTACTGGATCAGGATTAGAGATGTTTCTCAATGTTTGCTAATTCTCTCTTCCTATTTCATTTATTAGTTGATTTTTTTGGATAACCACAAAAGATGATCAAGAAACAGATTTTCAACCGTCTGAACTTGGTTCTCAACGTATTTAGATGTGTCCTAAGAACATAAAAGAAGCAAAACCAAGAGTTAAACAAAAGCTACAAGCGTACAATCACCATAGTAAGCATTTACAAGTGCTTACAGGATAAAGTACTTACCTGGACGATGGTTTCTTCAACGACTAAGCACATTGTGAAGGGAATGTCCTGAAATCAGACTTGTATTTATTCTATTAGAGTCGTGATGTCGAGATAAGACAATCATATGATATTGGATGGTTATAATGTTTTGCTAGAAGCCGCTTATAACTTATGAGTTATGAACTCATTACCATTATCATATGATCCTATAGGGTCACACACCTAAGCAAACTGGATATTATAAATTGGGTTTTGATCATTAGAGTAATGATTATGATCAACGTATATAAGATATACGTCGATATCGACTTTCTGTGAGGGTGTCGATCGACACCAATGGTGGGTGTCGATCGACACTTGTTCGGTCACGACTTCTAGAAGTATTGACTTTTGGATGGTGTCGATCGACACCAATTAGGTTGGTGTCGATCGACACCCGTCGGCAGCTCCAGCCTATATATATGATATAGGGGCTGCTCGACAAGATATAACCAAAAACATATCAGAAGTTGTTCAGAAGTTGTTTTGAGCTTCAGAAAAACACAGAAACGAAGATAGAAACCCGAAGGCGAATCGTTCGCTCCGGCACTAGCATCCCGTCGTCCAGTTTGTGTGCGTGTGGACTTCTGTAGAGGCGCAGCACTTGAGGCGCTTGAGATCTCGATTACCTGTTCTTATTCCGCTGCAAAACCTTCAGGTATGTTCGAGATTTCATATATATTCAAACATAGATTCAATTGGCACGATCCGTGGATTTAGGATTGTTGTTAGGGCTGTTTTAATATGATTAAAACCTGAACGAAATCCATCAGTGGTATCAGAGCGGTGTGTTTCTATTGAATCTGTTGAATATATGTAAATCAATCTGTTCAAAAATCGTTTTTATGAAGAACACGTTCTGAGTTCTTCGGTGTCGATCGACACCAATTCGGTGTCGATCGACACCACTATGGTTTTCGCGTGAAAAAATAGTTTTCGCGTGAAAAAATAGTTTTCGCGTGAAAACTTTAGTTTACGATCGGTTTAAACGGTAAATTAGTTATCGTTAATTAAACTGATTTGGTGGGTGTCGACCGACACTAAAGTAGTGTCGATCGACACCGGTCGGATATATGCAAATTGATTCGATCGGTTTAATCGGTTAAATGGTTTATCGCGATTGAACCGGATCAGAATCTGTCGGTCAACACAAAAGTTGTGTCGATCGACACTGACCTGGTGTCGATCGACACCACTTCAGAATTTGCGTAACTTGTTTAACTTAAGAAAATTTTAAAAGGTTTAAAACAAAGTTAAAATATCTAGAATATATAACTAATATAAACTAGATAAATGTTCCGTTCCTCAAACATAATATTAAGCTTTTAATATCTTCCCAATCTTGTCAACTATCAAGGCTCGTTTCATTGTGTGATGGGTCTGCCAAAGCAGGGTGTCCGCAATTACATGAGTGAGGCAGGTTGTAATCGTTACTACGGACTTAAAAGATTGGTTTGCTTAAATGGGCTATCAAAATAGTTTTGGGCTCATAGATATAGGATTGGATTCGATATTAGATATTAATCCAAGACCAAGAATTATATATGATATAATTAGCAAAGTGTTGCTTACCTAAATAGCTAAAGTTTGGGCGATGGGCCAAAGCTCACTCAAATTTTTGTGAAATATGGATCTTGGATCATTATATTCAATTGAGGAAAATTGTTTTGAATATAATGTGAGTTTCTTAATTGTTAAGATTTCTCATTTCTTAAACATCAAAAACTAAACTCTCATTTTGTGTTTTCAGCTATGGCTAGTTCCCCTCACAGAAACACATTCTCGCTTCGATCCGTCCTTGAGAAGGACAAGCTTAATGGATCGAACTTCCTTGAATGGTATCGGAACTTGAGAATTGTTCTCAAGCAAGAGAAAAAGGAATATGTCCTTGAGAAGGTTCTCCCTGAGAAACCGAAATCCAATGCCGGACACGCTGAAAGGAATGCTTGGGAGAAGCATTCCAATGATGAGGTCGATGTGAGTTGTCTCATGCTGGCTACCATGAACTCGGACTTGCAGAAGCAATACGAGAACGTGGTGTCACCTGTTGAGATGATCACTAGCCTGAAAGGGATGTTTCAGGAGCAAGCACGAACTGAGAGATACCAGACGGTTAAGTCTCTCATTGAGTGCAGGCTACCAAAGGATGGTCCAGTTAGCCCACATGTCATTAAGATGATGGGTTATATTGATAACTTGGCAAAACTGGATTGTCCCCTTAGCCAAGAGTTGGCTACGGACATCATTTTGCAGTCATTGTCGTCAAGCTTTGATCAGTTTATCATGAACTATAACATGAACAACATGACAAAGACTTTGACGGAACTGCATGGCATGCTCAAGACAGCTGAGCCAAACATCAAAAAGGGCACCCCTAATGTACTTATGGTGCAAGGGGGTAAAAAGTTTAAGAAACATGCTAAGGGTAAAGGAAAAGCTAAGGCATTCCAGATTGAGAATCAGGATAAGCCTGAGGCTTCTTCTAAACCCAAACGCGGCCCTACTGATGCTGATAAATGCCATTACTGCAATAAGTCTGGGCATTGGAAGAGAAATTGCAAAGAGTATCTTGGAGATCTAAAGAACTCGAAGAAGACGTATGAGACGACTTCTTCAGGTATCTATGTTATAGAAGTAAATGTTACTACTTCAGGTTCTAAGTCTTGGGTATTAGATACCGGCTGTGGCGCTCATATTTGTACAAATATGCAGGGTCTAAGCAACAGTAGAACGCTGGAGAAGGGACAAGTGGACCTGCGTGTTGGGAATGGAGCAAGAGTTGCTGCATTGGCCGTAGGAACTTATCATTTGTCTTTGCCGTCAGGCTTGGTTTTAGAATTGAATAATTGCTACTATGTACCTGCTATAAGCAGAAACATCATTTCTATTCCTGTTTTGGATTTAGAAGACTTTCATTTTTCGATTAAAAACAAGTGTTGTTCTTTTGATCGTAATGAAATGTTTTATGGTAGCGCTCCATTAGAGAATGGACTTTATATTCTTAACCAATCTTTGCCTGTCTATAACATAAATGCCAAACGGTTAAGAACCAATGACTCGAGCCTTACGTTTCTCTGGCATTGTCGTTTGGGCCACATCAATGAGAAAAGGATTCAAAAGCTTCATAAAGATGGACTTTTGGACTCATTTGATTTTGAATCATTTGAGAAGTGTGAATCCTGCTTAATGGGCAAAATGACAAAGGCCCCTTTCAACAAATTTAATGAAAGGGCCGGTGACCTATTGGGCCTTATACATACCGATGTATGTGGTCCAATGAGTGTTAGTGCTAGAGGAAACTTTCAGTACTTCATCACGTTTACTGATGATTTCAGTAGATTTGGTTATGTCTATTTAATGAGACATAAATCGGAATCCTTTGAAAAGTTCAAGGAGTTCCAAAATGAAGTGCAGAACCAACTTGGCAAAAGTATTAAAGCTCTTCGATCAAATCGTGGAGGTGAATACTTAAGCCAAGAGTTCAGTGATCATCTGAGTAATTGTGGAATTGTTTCACAACTCACTCCTCCTGGAACACCTCAGTGGAATGGTGTATCTGAAAGGAGGAATCGGACTTTATTAGATATGGTTCGATCGATGATGAGTCAAGTAGATCTTCCATTATCCTTTTGGGGATACGCTCTAGAAACGTCTGCGTTTACGCTAAACAGAGTTCCATCAAAATCAGTCGAGAAGACGCCATATGAGATGTGGACTGGAAAAGTTCCAAGTTTGTCTTTTCTTAAAATTTGGGGTTGTGAAGCTTATGTCAAACGGTTGATATCTGATAAGCTTGAACCCAAATCTGATAAGTGCTACTTCGTTGGTTATCCTAAGGAAACCAAGGCTTACTACTTTTACAACCGTTCTGAGAACAAAGTGTTTGTTGCTAAGAACTGTGTTTTTCTTGAGAAAGAATTTCTTTCCAAGAAGAACAGTGGGAGTAAAGTACAACTCGAAGAAGTTCGAAAATCACAGGAGCCTGCTCAACCTGTCGAGGAAGAGCAGCGACTGGATCTACAAAGAGTTGTAGAGCCCGAGTCTGTGATGCCAGAAGTTCGCAGATCCGAAAGGATTCGTCAAGAGCCCGAGAGATATGGATTTCTCGTGACTAATTGTCATGATCTCTTGATCATTGACAGTGACGAACCTGCGACTTTCGAAGAAGCAATGATGGGCCCTGACTCCGAAAAGTGGTTAAGGCCGCTGAATCCGAAATCGGTTCCATGTCACAAAACCAAGTATGGACTTTGGGTGATTTACCTGATGGTGTAAAAGCCATTGAGTGTAAATGGGGTCTTCAAGAAGAAGATCGATGTGAATGGAAACGTTCAGATTTACAGCTAGGTTGGTGGCAAAAGGTTTCAAACAAGTTCAAGGTGTTGACTATGATGAAACCTATTCCCCAGTCGCTATGCTTAAATCTATTCGGATTCTCCTAGCAACAGCCGCTCATTATGATTATGAGATTTGGCAAATGGATGTGAAAACAGCTTTCCTTAACGGGATTCTGGAGGAGGATGTGTATATGACACAACCTCCGGGTTTCACTAATCCTGATGCTGCTGGGAAAGTATGCAAGCTTCATAAATCCATTTATGGATTGAAGCAAGCATCTCGGAGTTGGAACCTACGTTTTGATGAAGCAGTTAAAAAGTTTAACTTCATCAGAAACGAAGAGGAACCTTGCGTTTACAAGAAGACTAGTGGGAGCGCAGTTGCATTTCTCGTACTGTATGTAGATGACATACTTCTAGGAGGAGATGAATTCCATTACTTCAGTCAGTAAAGGACTGGCTCGGAAGTTGTTTCTCGATGAAAGACATGGGCGAAGCCGCCTATATTCTTGGAATAAGGATCTATAGATAGATCAAAGAGGGTGATTGGACTGTGCCAGGACACTTATATAGATAAGGTTCTACACAGGTTCAACATGCATGATTCCAAGAAGGGCTTGCTTCCGATGTCTCATGGCATTACTCTAAGCAAGAAGCAGTGTCCTTCGACACCTTCTGAGCGAGAGCGCATGAGTAGGATTCCTTTTGCTTCTGCAGTAGGATCTATTATGTATGCCATGCTTTGTACTCGTCCAGATGTTGCTTGTGCTTTAAGCATGACGAGTCGATACCAGTCAGATCCCGGTGAGAGTCACTGGACTGCCGTCAAGACTATCCTAAAGTATTTGAGAAATACCAAGGATAAGTTCTTGGTTTATGGAGGATGTGATGAGCTTGTAGTGAGTGGTTATACAGACGCCAGTTTTCAGACAGATAGAGACGATTTCCGATCTCAGTCTGGTTACGTCTTCTGTCTGAATGGAGGTGCAGTTAGTTGGAAGAGTTCCAAGCAGAGCACCGTGGCGGATTCGACGACCGAGGCTGAATACATCGCTGCTTCGGAAGCGGCGAAGGAGGCTGTTTGGATTAGGAAGTTCATTACTGAGCTTGGTGTGATTCCTAGCATTTCTGAGCCAGTGGCATTGTTTTGTGACAACAATGGAGCCATAGCTCAAGCTAAGGAGCCCAGATCACACCAGAAATCCAAACATATTGAGAGGAGATATCATCATAATTCGTGATATCATGATAGAGGCGATGTCAAGATCAGCAGAGTTCCGACAGACGAGAACGTTGCTGACCCGTTGACTAAGCCACTTCCACGACCGAAGCATGAGAGTCATGCTGCTGCTATAGGCATTAGATTCCTTAAGCAGTAATCTTGTTTTTAGTGGGAGTTATCATATTTATGTTTTTGATGTTCATGTAAACATACATTGGTGTTTATGTTTTAATTAATGAAATTGTTTCAGTATTATTTAATGGTGTTATTAATAACTGTCCAAAAGTAATTATGGCATTCTTATAGATCATCAAATACGTGATTTGATCATGAAACTCTATAAGTGATAGATGACATAAATTATTTTCGTCCATAGTCGAGGTTATTAAAATTGGACATTATAACCGCGTGAGACTAGTATGTGAGGTGACTGATGACTAAGTTTCATGGAGTCATTAATAAGAGTATTAAAGTCAATCACATAGATATGTGTTAGAGAACACATGATCGGACATGACCCGCTAATGAGAATCTACACAAGTTGTTGTTATATGAGTGTCATAAGAGTTTCTCATTACGACTATAGAGTATAGTCCTTAGACCTGAGTTCATCATGATTTCTTACATATGAATTGGTGTGCTTTGACCTTGTCAAACGTCAGCCGTAACTGGTGGCTATAAAGGCATTGATTGGGCATATTATGAAGTGTGTAGGAACAGGGATGGAACAAGATGGAATTTGTCCCTCCCATATAACGGGAGATAAATATCTCAGGGCCTATCGAAGATTTGATACTGGAAATGCGTGGCCGCGCCAAACGGATTGAATGTCAATCGTTTGTATTTTATCAGTATAAATCAGAGTCGATAAACATGGTTTGGTTGATTAAGGATGACACGAGTTCTTGCCTTATGCCAGATCGAGATATAGAGACAAAGGGATTATGGGAATATTTGATTCCAGTACAAGTGGGAGATTGAAGGGAATGTCCTGAAATCAGACTTGTATTTATTCTATTAGAGTCGTGATGTCGAGATAAGACAATCATATGATATTGGATGGTTATAATGTTTTGCTAGAAGCCGCTTATAACTTATGAGTTATGAACTCATTACCATTATCATATGATCCTATAGGTCACACACCTAAGCAAACTGGATATTATAAATTGGGTTTTGATCATTAGAGTAATGATTATGATCAACGTATATAAGATATACGTCGATATCGACTTTCTGTGAGGGTGTCGATCGACACCAATGGTGGGTGTCGATCGACACTTGTTCGGCACGACTTCTAGAAGTATGACTTTTGGATGGTGTCGATCGACACCAATTAGGTTGGTGTCGATCGACACCCGTCGGCAGCTCCACCTATATATATGATATAGGGGCTGCTCGACAAGATATAACCAAAAACATATCAGAAGTTGTTCAGAAGTTGTTTTTGAGCTTCAGAAAAACACAGAAACGAAGATAAACACCGAAGGCGAATCGTTCGCTCCGGCACTAGCATCCCGTCGTCCAGTTTGTGTGCGTGTGGACTTCTGTAGAGGCGCAGCACTTGAGGCGCTTGAGATCTCGATTACCTGTTCTTATTCCGCTGCAAAACCTTCAGGTATGTTCGAGATTTCATATATATTCAAACATAGATTCAATTGGCACGATCCGTGGATTTAGGATTGTTGTTAGGGCTGTTTTAATATGATTAAAACCTGAACGAAATCCATCACATTGTTTCAAACTTCTGGTACACATTTCCAACCCAAGTTAAACCTTTAAAATCCATTAGTTTCTTATTTTAAGAACGTTTTTGGGTGCGTCCTGTCACGTGAAGGAATTCCCACGAAAAGGAAATTCAGAGAGATAAATAGAAGCATATAAAGTATCGTACACACAAACATCAATTATTTACTTATAGAAACATGATTTTAAGAGAACAGAAGCAGCTATATATCCTATCTGAAGAAATCAAATACCTAGCAACTGCAATGACAATGGCTCCACATATTTTGCCCATTTGAACAGCAGCAAGGCCAACGCCACCCGCAGCGCCTATAACCAATAAGACCTGCATAAAAAATCAATGGTGTCTCTCAACCTTTACAAACTCAGAATCAGCAACAAGCAAGAAACTGAATCATAGAAAGACATAGACTTTTTACCTAACCAGATGTTAGACGAGCTCTATGGACAAGCGCTCCATCTGCACTTTCAAAGCACAGAACTTTCGTTAACAAAAACTAAAATACAAGTAAGAGAGAACAAACCAGAGTAGATATCAACAGTTTACCAATTAGAAAATAAAATATTAAACCACCATCATTAGTATCAGAAAATAAAAAATATTAAACCACATCATTAGTATCAGAAACTAATCCGTAACATACCATTGTTATTAGGTACTCTGCGGACATAATTTTGCACCCTTAACAGCAAAAACGGAGACATCCTTGGCAAGATTCCTAGCACAATACTTGGCTTGTGTGATGTCTCTTAGAAGATTAAAATAAAAAATATAAACCGACGATTAACTTGTTGCTCCAGACGATTTCACTTCCTGTACAAGAACTTTCCTAGCTGACTTGCCTCTGAAAACCTTCAACTTTAAATCAACCTGTTTACAAACACTCGTTTTCAGTATACTTAACCCTGTAAACTTAATCCATTCTAAAAAGAAGAGACATTTCCACTTAAATTGTTACAGTTCGTCACAAGCCTTCGAACAAACTTGCCTGCTTTAAGTTGCAGAAGCTTTCATAGACCCTAAAAGCATAGTATCAAAAGTCCTAAGCAGCGAAATAAGCTACGTTGAGCCTTCTGCACAAAGATGTAGTAAAAACCATATTAAAAAAAAGATCTCAGATCGCGAAAGAAGGAGCAACGAAAACAAGGGTTTACAAACCGAGAGAGTAGTCGAGAACGTGAAGAGCAACGATTCGATCTCCAGGACGCGCCACATTCACCCAAGACCATGTGAGTAACTATCGGCTCCATTCGTCCGGATTTACATCCATCCGCCGCCGTCACCGGCTATGAACTCGTCTACGTCGGAGGAAGACCAAAAGGAAGAGGCAGGTATGAGAGGATTTGGGGGTAGAAAGACTAGTAATCGAGGGTAGGAAGTAATTATACCATTAAAATAAGTGTATTTTTGTAAGGAGTGTATTATTGAAAAATGGTATGTTGAATGTGGTATTTGTGACAATTTCTCTATTCTTAATTATTATTTTTTTTGTGTTACTTTTTTTTATAAGTGTTTTTATTAATTTGTTTATTTTGAATTTTAATAAAACTATAATATGTTTATTGTTTTTTAAATAAATTCATTTTTCATTATGTACTATTTATGTTTATTTAATTGGTAGCACTAAAAATACATATTTTGTTAACAATTTAAAATACATATTATTATATTTGAATTCCTTAGAAAAGCCTGCAATGCAGATGTGGTTTGCCACAAGATAGATTTTGCTTTCAGTTTTTTCTTTAAAGTTTCTATCTGTGGTTTATAAACAAATGTTGCAGAGAATGTAAAACACATGTTTTTTGGTTGAATAAATTAACATTTTTTCAAATATATATATATGAGTTCTTTAGAAAAAATATCAATGGATCTGTATGAATAATAAATATAAATTGAATTTGTATATTTAGTTTTTTTTAAGTTGACACATAAAAAAAAATGTTGATGTAAAATATTTATAGATAAATAAAAACAAATGTGATTTACAAATTATTTCACCACCAAGGCCTAGAGATATTTAGCCATCGACACACGTTCCATATGACGGTTTGTATTGGGCCTTGGCCCAGAATGACATGGAGTAGCAGACAAATATAAATGAGATCCAGTACAAAGCAGACTGGAATTTAGAACAGAGCGATTAGCGAACGTGAGACGTGAGACTTCCTCTCTACCAAATCGGCAAATCGGATTTTGTGCTAAGAAAACCCTCAAGTGCATTCCACTCGGGATCTTGGAAGATGGATATCGAGCAGAAGCAGGCCGAAATAATCGATCTATTCGTTAGACGAGCTTCATCATGCAAGGGCGATGCTCTAGGATCTATCCTAGTCGAAGCTACATCGCATCCTTCGCTTTTCGCCTTCTCCGAGATTTTGGGTCTACCCTATGTTGCCGAGGTCTTCTCGAGTCTACCCCTAGCATCTTTCCTATTCTTAGCTGTATTGATGTCCATGCTCTTGTGCACTGCGTATGTTGTTTCTGGAATCTAGCTTACAATATGTTAGGGTTTCTACTGGATCAGGATTAGAGATGTTTCTCAATGTTTGCTAATTCTCTCTTCCTATTTCATTTATTAGTTGCTTCACGGGCTGTTGCATTCCTTTTTTAAACTGGATCACTGACTCGAACGCTGAGATATTATATATATTATATTCTTTCTTTTCACAAGCGGAGATGTTTATATCCGTGATAATACTCAAAACTTTTCTGTTCGGTGTTGCGGAGTTCAGTTGTTAATATTCACATCTCTGTTGTTCACATTGTTTGGTTTCTGAATCTGTTAACTATCACTACAGCTTGAAGGAACCACTAATTCTGTATACCTGGATGTACTCCGGTTATTTGCGCATGGCACCTGGAGTGATTACAAATGTACGTGCGGAACCTTAAAATCTTCTATTTTGTTCAACCTACATTGTCAAAGTGAAATGTTGTAATTATTATTCATACATCACTTAACATTTCTTAATTTCTTACAATTTATGTCATCTATGAATGAACAACTTTCGCTGCGTCTTCTGATTCTTTTCTCCCTTTACCCTAGGCAATGCTGGCTGTACTCCTCAGTTGGTTCCTGATCAAGTTCTTAAACTAAAGCAGCTCACTGTCCTTACCCTGGCAGAGAAAAACAAGGTACGTCTTCCTTGTTTGTTGATGGGTGGCCAGTTTGGTATTTTCTTTCGTGGTGTTTCTTCTTCATTTCAACGGTACCTTTGTTCACTCGTGATATGTAGTGTATTATGTCACTTGTGTCTTACTGTGCTTGTTTTTTTTTTTTCTCGTTCAGGTATTGCCCTATGATATACTGATGGTCGAGTTAGATATCACAAATGTGCGTGAACTTGAAGACTTTCTTATCAACGAATGCATGTACGCGGTGAGTTTTGTGGACTAAATTTATTGAGTAATATCTGTTGTTAATGCGATGAAATTGCTGAAGTTGGATAGGTAACTGTATTGTGACAATGCAGACGAAAACAAATAACGGTGCTGATTTTTTTAATTTTGCAGGGTATAGTTAGAGGAAAACTTGATCAGTTGAAAAGATGCTTTGAGGTCCTTGCCTTTCCCACATTCCAATTATATGATCGCTCTGATTTTCGTTAGATCTATCAGCACATCTTGAACCAGTGTATTCCTTCAAAACATGCAGGTTCAGTTTGCAGCTGGTAGGGATCTAAGGCCAGGACAACTTGGGAATATGATGCACACACTGGAAAATTGGTAGATTCTTCGATCTATATTATCTCATCTACCTTGGACGCCAGGATTTTCTATTCTCTAATTATCAAAAGAACTCAAACTTGATATTAGAATATCTGAAAATATGTTTTCGATCGTTGACCTACGGTTGAGATTTTATGTGAGAGTCCTTCCCATGAACAGGTTGCGTCACATTGCCTTAATTTTACAGTGGGTTTATTTATGGTTGCACGTAATTGATGTCTAGGTTGAGCACATCAGAAGATCTGCTGGTTTCGATTCAAGATAAGATCAAATGGGCGGACAATATGAGTGAGATGGACAATAGAAATCGAAAGGAAGTAGAAGAGAGGGTGGAGGAAGTGAAAAAATCTCTTTCCATGAAGGTACCAGTAGATTGTGGCTGAATGTTCTTTTCATCTTTGAGTAGGTTATCATTAAACATGTGATGGTTACATGTTGGAATTTAACATGGAGAATTGTTATGTTATACAGAGCCAACAAAAATAACATGGGCAAGTTAGATGTTTGTTTTACAGTATGTGGTCCTCGGATGGACATGGTACCTTATTGGATGAAACTAGAATCATGTTCTTTCACAAAAGAGAAGAGTCTTAAATGTAGAATTAGAAACCTGTAGTCTTTTTACCCAAGAGAGCAGCCAGTAGTTTTTAGTTTTAACTTTTAATAATTGGTTATCGTAGATGATAATGATTGACAATGGAGACTGTTATGACTAGAACAATGGGAAATATCTATGTAGTCTTACTTACATTGTGGCAGAAGTTGCACACTGTGGGCAGGCCGACGTTGAACTCAGAGGGCACGAAGAGATATTTGGTGAACCAAGTGGAGTGATGGACTATGAAGTAGAAAGAAGCAGACCCAAGAGGTAAGCGACTCTGTTACATTCTCCAGAACTCAATATTGATCTGCTTTTTAAGATGCTTAAGCTCGTGGATAAGATTTTAATCCTCGATTAGGTATAACATACAAGTTACCAAAAAAGTTATAACATCAAAAAGCCAGTGTAATAGGAGTTTGCTTTTCAGGGAGATATCTACAAAAGACATGAAGTATGATTTAATTGAGATAGAAATCATGGAACAAATAATGTTGTATTGCAGGAGGCGGCATCCGGTGACATGAAACAAGGTAGGGACAAAAAGAAGACGGATTGTTGTGGCATGGGTTCTCTATTGGCTGAGATACAGTGAGGTGGTGATAATGATATCAATTTTGCGAGAACAATGTAAGCCCTTTTGGTTACCAACTTATAATGACTTTTTCTGTAAGGAAATAATTTTAATGCACTGTTGAATCTAACAAGTTTGATGTCTCTTCCTGCGTCTATTGACTGGGTTACTGGGCAAAGAGAAAATAAAACGAAAGAATGACCCAAGTAAACGATACAATGAAAGTTTTTTTTCCCACAGAATTCTTTAGAAGATGAAACGTAATCAATTACGGATGATCGGGAGGTAGTTTGGTGTGCTATAGTAAAAGAGCAAAACATGGATTGTAATTTGGATTGGACAATGAAAGAAAAGAAAAGAAAAGTGGAATTAGAGTCTCATAGAGTTTCTGTAGGTGTTTTTGATATACAGAGCTTTAATCCGAGGGAAGGAAGTCTGGCCGTTAGGTTAATTATGTTGGTGTTGGTTCGCCTTTTAGCTGCCGTAGAATTGGGCTCCGGCGAACGCTGGCGTTTATTACCATTAGTCACCCTGACGGGCTCAGCCTCGTGAGTGCTGATAAGGTGAGGAAAGTTAAGCTTAGCCTTAGAGCCTCTCATCTTGAAAAATGCCCGGTCATAAGCCACGGCCGCCTCCTCAGGGGTCTCGTAGGTCCCCAACCACATTCTTGCTCCGTTCTTGTTGGGATCTCTGATCTCTGCCGCGTATTTCCCCCATGGTCTTCTCCTGACTCCTTTGTAACTAGCCCCTCTCCTTGGGGGCACAGACGACGAGGATGATGAATCTATGGCTAGAGATCCGGCAGCTGTCAGGTCGAGATCATCCTCCTCCAGCAATTGCCGACGAATCCAATCCAGCTCTCCCTCCATTTTTCCTCACTCTCACTCTGCTCTGATGTCTTGTTTTCGGATCTCAGGTTTGCAGGGAGAATAAGATAGATATATTATTATATATATACACCAACCTTAGTTTGGATATATTACTATTACTAGTATTATGGCCCATGCCATGCATGGGCATCAGCTATTCTAAAGTAAAAAATATAATTACCATACATATATATCGGCTATTTAAAATCTAAATATTTGTATATTATAATTGGATAGAGAGATGTAAATTAAAACAATTGTTAATACATATATAAAATTTTTTATTACAATTGGTATGCACTTAAATAAAGTAAGACGAAAGTAAAATATAGTTTAAAGATAAAGAACATAATAAGCATCTCCAAATAATAATAGTTATTATTTTAATCAAAATAATAAAAATCTAATCATGTTCATAGGCATACATTTACACACTATATTATTATTGTTATAGCAAATATATCTTGGCTGGTATAAAATTTACGAAATAATTAACAAAAATAGTGGTAACAAAAAAAAATGGATATAAATGGTTCTAAAATTTTTTATACATTTTAATAAAAAATTCAAAATATTAGCGTCCTAAAATTTAAATAATTTGTACAAATGACAGTTAATCTAATATATAATCACTTGTAACAATTCACATTTTATATAATTAACCAAATTATAAAAAACATTTGATATATATAACCCATTTTAGGTTAAGTTAATTTGTAAAAATTATCCAATATATATAAGTTTTTAAAAATTAGGAAATGACATTAAAGAAATCTCTTACCCAAACATCTAACTATATATAAAAAAGCATGACCAAATTTGGGTATTATAATACTAAGCCCAATAAGAGATTAGAATCCTTCTTATTTTTTTTAATGTCAGAAGGCGAAGATACCTGCAGCACGATAAAAACATTTGATATATAAACCACTTATTTCTACCAATAAGCTTAGAATCCTTCTTTTTTGCCAGATTTTAGAATTAATTTAGATTCTAGAAATTAAAAACTATCTTGGTTTTTATTTTGTCCAATGTAAGTTCTTCGGCCAGAGATTTCGTAGTGTAATTGTTGAATATCATAATGATTTTCTATTCATTAGTTTCCTCCGCTTATTTCATGTTCAGTACCATTTTCATTGATTCTAAGAAGATTAAAAATAGTTTTTTTGAAGGGAACTGGTTCCGATTCTTTAGTCTCCCACCAATCATCTTTTGTGAAGTTCGGTTCAAAGTAACGTCTCCATCTCCTTAAATTTTTATGACAACTTGTAAAGATGCCTCATATCATCCACTATCTCTTCTTCTTCGCCTATCTCTTTCTTATCCGATATCAAAGCAGACACGAATTAAAATCCGAAACGCAGGAACGTATATGACATGCGTAAAAATCATTGTTTTTTAAAGCAATGACGGAATATAATTTAATGAATGAGATATTGATCATATCTGTAATGATTTCTGTCTACAGGCCAATGAAATTGACTTGGTTCATACCAAAGCTTTTTTCTATGTATTAAGAGTTCACATTACAAATTTATATTCCAAGAACCAAAGAGTTCTACTTGCCAATCAATTTCTTTGGCCTACATTGTACTTAATATAAACATGTATTTTTTAAAATACATAGAAAAAGAAGTGAATTTTTATGTTGAGATCGACCAAGTTTGACTTGAAATCGGATATTGGAGAATAAGCATCATGAAATCAAAGCATCAGAAAGTTTATATTAAAGAACCGATGGTTGACTTTAAACATGGGTGAACATTAAATTTGTTTTTAATAAGCAATATTCTATTCCAATTATACTTCGTCAATCGATTCCTACTGTAAGCTTATCAAAGCTTCTATTAATAAATGGTTTTCCTTCCTCCGGAGATTAAAAAAACTTTTTTTCATACTCATTTTTTTATTACCTTCCTCTACTTGATAAGGCTTGTTCTCCGTAAATTTCCTATTAAACGTAGTGTGGTTTTTCATTTTCGTTTAATTGGTTCTCTGTTGAGTTTCCTTACCAATTTAAATTTCTACGTTTTAGAAATTGACTTTGGTTCTGAATTTTCATTTTCAAATTGAAATGAGAATAGCTCTTGTATCAACAGAAATTTAATGATCAACTCGATTCATAAAAACCACTGTTTACATCTGATAATATTTGTCTCAGTGTAAATCAACAATATCAAACGTCTTCAACAGAGAACCAATTAAATTTGGCCCCTGAAATTAACTCTGCTTTAACACCCTCGCGAACAGCAATTATAATAATGGTCCAATTATGAAAGCAAAAAAATTAAGAACAAAACTGTACCATCGCTTATGAGACTTACAGTAGAATAGAATATACAGATTGTGATCAAGACATTTAGTATAATCTGACGTTTAAGGACTGAATTAAATTCTTCGTCATCAGGTCTGCAAGCAGTCTCATCAGCTTCTATAGTATTCTCAAGCGTCTTCGGAACCAGCTTATGTGGAGGCTGCAACCAATACGAAATTTAGATTCCCAAAACTCAGACTAATAAAGAAATTCTCTTCAGCTCTTTCTTTTTACCTCTTCTCCAAGACTTGATCTCTTCTGCTTCTCCACTTTCTTTCACGTTTCTGCTAGGCTCTGTAAATCAGTGTTGGTCAGTAGGTCTCCCATTCTTATGTGCAGGAATGTGGTCTTGATTCACGCTTAATACTTACTTAGATCACACTCGTTTTCCTCGTCAACGATGGGTATCCTCTATTATCCACTGTTCTTCCGGCTCATAGAACGTGAAGTCTAAACATATGCTACCTAATCAAAATAGAGCGAATCATTACAGTAGTAGGGGAAAAATACTTAATTTAGATCAACAAAATTCTAAATATTGCAAGGATCTCCAGGAACTACAGAAGTCAGAAGAAAATGAAAGGTCTTACCTTTAACTTTTCACCATTAGTCACCAATTCCTCAAACTGACGCATGTTGAAGTAATAACCTGACTCTAACTCCAATCTGGGGCTATTAACATTATCATAACTAATTAGTTTCTCAGGTTTGTTGAAACTGAAAGAGATTGGAAAAAAAAAAACCTGTGAACAGTCTCCTTGTATTTCTCTTAATCGAGAAATTGAAGAAGCAGGAACACAAGTTCCCTGCTGAGAGAAGACATTACTGTACAGCGCTGCCAATGAGATCAACCACATACATTAAATGAGATCTGCATAAACAAATACAATAAAGGGCATCAAAATCCTGACAACAGATATCTAGTTCAAGTAACAAAGTGATACGAAGGTGACAAAATATCTGAAGTGAATATGTAATTGTCGTTATCACTTTTTCAATATGTAAAATCTTCTTGCCGTCTTCCTTTTGCGACATATCGTCATGCCATCACCAAGTGGTACCTGATGCCCAAAAAAGGAAAAAAGATCATATCAGCATGAGCTTGGAAGAGGTTGTCGTGTTGGAAGCACAAAGCGACAGATTCCAGGAAAGAAGAAACTCACCATAATGCTGATGCGTTTGTCATCCACACAAACTTTTTGTGTGGAAAATTCCTAATGCTGATGGTCTTCGCAGCATTCACCTGTTGCATTCGTCGTCGAAAATCATGTAGCCACCTAATCTGGAAAACCAAATTTAAAAAAATAAAAAAAATCAAAGCTGATGAAGCCAATATATCCGTAAAACCATGTTTGAGCATAGTATTATCAGTATTATACAGCAGGAAACAAATATAGCATCAGTAGTATCTTTGCTTAGACTTACAGTAAGAAATCATGTCATACATACAATCCTTTCGAAATTTACTGGATACCATAAAGTTGCAGAAAACATCATCATCAATCACATGTGCAATCAGCAAGTGTTCCACTTAAAATCTCGATAAGCTTTAAGGGAAAAAAGTAATGGGTTTGTGAACTTCTAAAGCAACAAAGACAAATCAAGAACATTACAACAATCAAATATACTTGACAGAGATGTAATTTATCGATCTGAATTGAGAATATGGAGTTTCCTACCTACAATCATCGAGAGACCAACATCTGATAATGTTTACTCAATCATATCCATCCACAAACACATGAAAGACGTTCATTTTAAATAACCAAATCCTCTAATGAACTCCATAACTACACCAAATTTCATTTCAAAAAGCCGACCAAACTTATCACTGAGCAATCGTAGTAGGTACAGCAAACCATAGTTAGTGTCAGACCAATCGAACTAAAAATTCTGGGGGAAAAGTTTACGAATTCCAGTCATCAAAAAAGCAAATGAAAAAAAGGGGAGGAGATTTTGATTCACCTGGAGAAAGAAAGCGATTTGGGTTGGTAAAGAAGCAACCTTTGAGGCCTAAAACCGAATCCATTGACCTGGGTGAGATAGACAACACACGAAGTGGATGAGGTCGACATGTTCGAATCCTTGATTCTATTCTTCTTTTAAGAGAAGATTCAAGTCACCAGAATCCCAAAAAGAGTTGTTGGGTGAACGGTTAAGAGTGAGAGAAACACCCATCTTTCCTTTTGCCTCTTCCTCTTCTCCGTTCGATTGAGTAAACATTATCAAATTTTGCAAAATAGGAATGACGAATAGAAAGTCAACCTTGCTATGTCTTTTAGTGGCATTGAGATGCAACGGAGAATTGAGACCACCGAAGATAGAGTGGCTTAGCGAGGCAAGGATTGCAATTCAGAAGCATCTTCGATGATTGCAATTCTCGTGTGATCGATCATCAACGGTTGTTGTGTGCTTCTTTGTCTGAAACAACGATTTGAAAACGCGTTTTAGATAGGTGTGAAAGGAAGCTTCATCGTAGGATAGGATCTGAAATGTATCTAGAATCAAATCGTTAATCAACAAATCCCTAATCACCAAAATCCTAATTTACGAAGAGAAAAATCTGAGAGAAGGAAGTTTTGGGAACTCACCTTTGCGTAAACCGAACCGAACATGAAATAGATTTTGATGTGTTTATATGTATGAGTGCAGTTGATTAGAGATGAAGTGGAGGAGGAAGTTGAGAATTATGGAGGTTGAGAGAGGGATCGTGGAGCTGAATTTTTTTTTTTTTCGGTAAAGTTTTTTTTTTTTTAACATAACCGTGAGTTAAAAACAAATTTTAAACCAAAAATAATTAATGATTTTTTGGACACGTGTCGAATAAAGAAACATGGGACTGACTTCCGTTTTATAAGTATTAGATATAGATCTGCACTTGCTTGGAAACGCTGAATCCATCACGTTTTACTCAATGTTCTTTTTTTTTTTTTTTTGGAACATAACCGTGAGTTAAAAACAAATTTTAAACCAAAAATAATTAATGATTTTTTGGACACGTGTCGAATAAAGAAACATGGGACTGACTTCCGTTTTATAAGTATTAGATATAGATCTGCACTTGCTTGGAAACGCTGAATCCATCACGTTTTACTCAATGTTCTTTCTTTTTACTCAATGTTCTTTCTATTTAATTATTGTGCCAAATATGAAAACAGACAAAAGGAATCTTTGATTGATGGATCAGTAATTTTTGCACACACACCACGAAGAGCTTATTTAGTTTTATTCTCTTAAAAAGAAGAAAGCTGACAACTGTCACTGACTTGTTTTTGATTTTCATAGGGTCTAGTGAGAAATTGGGTGACCTCTGTACAAAAAAAGTAACCAAAAGTAACTCTCCCAATTCTCAATGACCTTGTGAATATGATATACTCCCTCTGTTCCATTATATATGATGTTTTAGAAGATATTTTTTGTTCCATTTTGTTTGATTTTATACAAATCCCAAAGCAAATTTATGTATTATAATTATTAATATTCTGCAGTAACTATTGTTATTGGTTAAAATAGTTTGAATTAATATTAATTTATAGTTTCTATGTAAAAAGCAAAAGCATTTATAGTTTCTTAATTCTAGTGCTTTTAGCCAAAACATCATACAAAATGGGACAGAGGGAGTACCGATTTTGCTCTTAATGAAAAGAAGAAAATAAGACAAATCTGAGCCATCAGATCAAATCAAGATCTAACGGTCTTCATTTAAGCGTGCATCATCTCTTCCTGACCTCACACATTAAACCTTCTCTCTCTTCCCTCTCATGTCACGTAAACAAACCCCATTACTTTTCTCAACCACACCAAATCACACCATTAATTCATTTCTTCTTCTTTCTTCTTCTTTATTCTTTCTTCTTCCTTGTTCTTTGTTTTTTTCTTTTCTTTCTCATCTCCAGATTTCAAATCCGCGAATTGAAGTCAGTGCTAGAGAGATAAATGTTTGTTCTTTTTCTTTCTTCTTATGCTCTCTCTCTCTCTCTCTCTCTCTCTCTCTCAAACCCTTACTCTCTTCCTTTCTTCCTCTTTTGAATTACCCACGTGTATATATACCTAGTAAAGTTGATTTCGAAGTCTAATAGGGTGTTATAACGAGAATTTGTAGATTCTATATGCTGAAACGTCAGATCATAATAGAGCAGAGAAGTGCAACTGATATAACTCCTTTCATTGGTCCAACTAGTATAACTAGTACGGCTGATAAAATGAGCAACGAGTATATCTGGTACCTCATCATTCTACTTGGGATGTTCCGGAGGAAATACAATATTGGCGTGTCTTACCAAAGCCTTACAAGAAAAAGAAAAGAATAGGGAAAACGACCTATTTCCACCTCAGAACTATCATATAGTAACAAATCCACACAAATTTTCAGCTTCGTCTCAGATCTCCCATAACTTTAAAAACAAAACTTCTATCCCCACATTTTCGTAGTTCGAAACCTATTAACACACAACACCAAAGATCAAAACTAATTTCTTCATAAACCGTAATCAATTGCAGTTTACGGTTTACCAAACTTGATATAACCAATGAAAAACGAGATTAAACCGGATTAAGATCCGATTAGGATCCGATTAAAATGGGTCAACCAAAATTAACAAATAAACCGTGATTTAAAATTCAAATCTCCCAAATTGAAGCTAAATCCCTAAAAAAAAAAAATCCCCAAATGCCCAGAACCCTAAATCCCCAATCCTCTTTTTGAATCATCAAATTCTTAATCTTTTGGCTAAACTCGTGTCGTGGCATGGATTCTAATGTGTAGAAGGATCCCGAGAGCAGCAGAAGGAGATGGAAACGGTAGGAGGCGAAGAGATGGGAGAGACATAGCTCGTTTCTAACAAAAGCTTTTCTTCACGATAGCAATAACGGGAATGGCAGAGACATAGTGCTCAGACTCCCTTCAAACAGATTATAAGAAAAGGATCAGAAAATTTTAATGCTTACGGAGACAGAGATTTGTTCCCCGCAAAAGATTCTTTAAGCTGATCATCCTGAGATATTTTTTTTATATTTGGTTTTAATAAAGAGATTCATGACTATTTTGGTTGCAAACGAAGAGAACGTAGGTCTGAACAAATATAAACTCAAGGAAGAATTCTGCAACTCTGAACAAAGTGAATCGAAACTACAATTTATAATATGAATTCGGTTTTGTTTTTGAGATTCTGATAAAACCGAATTTGATATACTTGTGACTGGAAGACGAAACGCTAGACGAGCGAGAGAGAAGACAAATCAAGGAAGATGGTTGTGGAAATCAATCAAACAGAATATTATATCTTTGATTCCAAAATTAGAGGAGAATCAGAAATTAGGGTTTGTGGGATTTTTAAAATCGATTTGGGGTTTCAGATTAGTGGGGCGGGTCTTTAATTCGGTTCGGTTTACCGTTTACGTCTTTCGTTGCTCGGTTTATGTTGTAAACCATTAAAACCAGTATTGTGGAGCAATAGGTTTCGAACTATGTACATGTGGAGAAAAAGGTTTGGAACTATGGAATTATGGAAATCTGAGACGAAGCTGAAACTTTGTGTGGATATGTTACTATATGATAGTTCTGAGGTAGAAATAGGTCGTTTTCCCAAAAGAATAATACAAGTGACCCGTCACCTAGGGGTTGGAGAACCTCGAAGGAGGAGGAAGAAGATTCGCGTACAATTTCAGAGTTGGTTTGGTTTGTAATCTTCTTTATATTTGTGTAAGCTTTATATGACTGAATGTTACACTATGGATGTAAGCATGCATGTTATTTCTATCAGATACGGCTAAGTACAACTAGTACAGCTCAATATTATGTGTTGAATATGTCTAGTACAACTGGTATGATTTGTACAATTCTGCCGATACAATCGGTAATTGGTCAAACTAGTATACTGTTATTATGCGTACAAGTAATATAACTCGTACATACTATTGTAGTACTGTAATAAATTTATGAAAATACATTTGTATTCATTTATAATACAATTCTCATATTAAATAGGCCAACAAACACTGAAAAACATTTTTCACCACACTATATAGTGATTTAAATGCAAATTTCGTTTTTTGGGTTGATAAAGATGTATCATATTCATCATCTATTCTTAACTTCTAATGTTACTTTCACAATCTTAGACACAATAACATAGAATTTTACTACCAAATTTTTTTTTTTACACATTTGATGTATATGAATATGTAATATGTAGTTTTACTTAATTTCAAAAGTACAACTAAGTGAATTTCATTTATAGTATGGTACTACTAGTTACGTTATTATGACGAAAGTACAACTCTTTACAAAAAAAAAAAAAATGGTATAACTGCATCATTGGTACAACTCTTCACAATTTTTTTTTTTTGTCAATAATTTTTGTAAGGACGTTTTTTATGAGTTTACACATGTAAGTGCACTTTTTTACGTAGTAGACTACTTGTACTAGTTATACTATTGCGAGAATTATATAAATGCATATTAAGTCTGAAAATATTAGATTCATAATAAATATAAATACTTAATTCATAAAAACTGAAAATACATAAACAAAGAAAATAATTTATTATTTCCGAACATATGGGGACTGCAACTATGTGAAGGTTTTTAGCACTCTCTAAGGCCTATAACCTTCCTCGTCATGTGGCTAAACTTATGGAAGATGTGCCTGAAATGACGGTGATTGAGAAACCACTCCTTCTCGCTGTCCTCAAAGTCTTTTATGACATGAATCAATAATATTGAGTGCACTTTGATGCCAATGTGCATAATTTTACTACTCGACGATCTAAGGAAAAAACGGAGTGGTTGCAAAGGTTCTAGAGGCTCACACTCATACTCCTGAAAAAGCCTTACAAGGCCAACAAAACACTGAAAAACATTTCTATTCTACCATATTTGTGATTTAAATGCAAATTTTATTTTTTGGTTGATAAAGATGTTATCATTCCATCATCTACCTTATACTTTTAATGTTAGTTTCACAATCTTAGACACAATAACTTAGAATTTTACTACCAAATTATGTTTTACACATTTGATTGTATAGGAATATGTAATATGTAGTTTATATACTTAATTTCAAAAGTACAACTACGCGAATTTCATTTACAGTATGGTACTACTAGTTACAAGTTATTATGACGAAAGTACAACTCTTTACAAAAAAAAACAAATGGTACTAAAAAAAATTTAATCACGTTTTTCATGAGTTTACACACATTGGTGCATGTTTTGGTACTAAAATTTTCGATATTAATACTAATTGTACTAGTTATATTATTGGACGCAGCAATAGTAGCTGTATGTAGGTATACTAGTTATACTATTGCAATAATTATATAAATGCATATTAAGTCTGAAAATACTTAAACACATAATAAGTCTAAATAGCAAATACCTGAACTCAAATCCGAAAAATATTAGAAAACTCTATCGGCTTGTATTTGTCTAAACCCGAAACCCAAAAATCTAAAAACCCGAAACCCAAAAATCAAAGCCCGAATAAACCGAACCTGAAATACAATTAGCAAAAACATGATTGGTTTGTATACGTTAAAACCCAAAAAACTGAAAAACCTGAATCCCCACTCGAAGCCGAAAAATTACCCGAATTCACAGGGCTATGTATCATGATGTCGTCACACGTTTTTTATTCATATGTTTACAACTACACGAGTAATGGTAGTTGTAGTGTTATATTGTTAAACATAAGAAACCTATTGGTACTTCTTTTCCATGGCTGCCTTCTCCTCAGCAGTCTTCTTTTCTATGGCTACCTTCTCCTCGGCAGCCTTCTACAAAACCCCCACATAGTCATATAAATTACACACAGTTGTACTAGTCGTACTAGTATTACTATATATGACTAATATGACTGGTACAACCACTATCAGTTGAACTAGTATTCTTGTATGACTGGACACAACTAGTACCAGCTTGTACTAGTATTACTGATATGACCGTACATTACTTGTGGTTTGTATTAGTTTATTATTAATACTAGTACGACTAGTACAATGCCACCTCTTGACTATATCCCTGGGACGGATCCGGATATGGACAGATCCGGATATGGCCGGATCCATGTTTTAACTATCCCGATCTGGATCCGGGGATTTCGGATATCCAGATTTCGGATATCGGCCTAAATATCAAGATATCCGTGGATATCCGGATCTGGATCCTTAAAAAATATATTAAAATATTAAAAATAACATTAAATTAATACTTATATTTATTTTTAAATATATATATATATAATATAATATTAGGAAAAACAAAATTAGATTATTATAAAAATATTTTAAGTTTATTTTTTATGTATAAATATTAATATACTTAAAAATTCATTAGTAATATAGAAAAAAATATTATATTTAAAGGACACGGATCCGGATCCGGATATCCGGATTGGAAAATTCAGATATCCGGATTTGAAAATTCAGATATCCGGATCCGGATCCGGTTTCTATGGATCCAAATTTTTATTATCCTGATCCGGATCCGGCCTTCCGGATATCCAGATTTTCGGAGCAGATACGGAACGGATCCTGGCTCCATTTTCGGAGCGGATTAGGACAACTTGTATGATTAATATAATTAGTATAACTAATATGATTAGTATAACTAATATGATTAGTATAAATAGTATGATTAGTATAAATAGTATGATTAGTATAAATAGTATGATTAGTATAAATAGTATGATTAGTATAAATAGTATGATTAATATAACTAGTATGATTAGTATAACTAGTATGATTAGTATAACTAAGATAATACGATAAATGTGATGAGATAATTTTTTTTTTGACTTGGGTTTATGTTTGGTTTTGGCTTGATTTAAATTATGTTTGGATCTATTATATATAGGTCCAACGAATTGATATTAAATGAAAAACAAAATTGAAATTTCCATCACTTTTTCTTTTAAAAAAAAAAAATGTAAAATATGGAAAGGTCATTTGAGAATAACTATGTCCAGAGTCATCTCAGAATTTGATCCGAGAAATTGCCTTTCATCGTGTGTTTCCTGTATTCGATAATTATTTATTCTTCTTGTGCTCACTGATTTTTATTAGGCCCTTTTCTTGGCCCAATAGATATAATTGGATGCTCATAATCCCGATCTGGCGTTTCATTTCATCGTCTCGAATTCGATCGAATTTCCATGGGAGGCCACGAAGGTTTCACCACCCAACGCCTCTCCTCCGCCACATGGTTCTCTCAGTTGTGTGCTTCAGCTCGCCGATTTAAATCATTGGCTCCTCCGTCCTCGCAGACTGGCGTTCGCTCCACCTCCGGCGACTCTTTGGTTCGTCGCCTCGGCCTCTTCGACCTCATACTGCTGGGCGTCGGCGCTTCCATCGGCGCCGGTGTCTTCGTAGTAACCGGAACCGTCGCTCGCGATACTGGACCCGGTCAGTTGGGGAATTTTTCATCATAGATAGATTTTGTTTCCAGAGAGTTGGTTGTACAGTACAAGAGCTTCCTCCAAATTAATTATATACACTGTGTCTGTGTTTGTGGTAGGCGTCACGATCAGCTTCTTGCTAGCTGGAGCGTCTTGCGTGTTGAACGCTCTCTGTTATGCTGAACTTGCATCTCGTTTCCCAGCTGTTGTTGGGGGAGCTTACATGTACTCGTATACAGCTTTCAACGAGATCACGGCTTTTCTCGTTTTCGTTCAACTCATGCTTGATTATCATATCGGGGCGGCTAGCATCTCTCGTAGCTTGGCGAGCTATGCCGTTGCTCTTCTTGAGCTTTTTCCAGCCTTCAAGGGCAGTATTCCTCTGTGGATGGGAAGCGGCCAAGAGCTGTTAGGAGGGCTTCTCTCTTTAAACATTTTGGCTCCGATTTTACTTGCGCTCTTGACCCTTGTTCTATGCCAGGGCGTGCGAGAATCTTCCGCTGTCAACTCCGTTATGACTGCTACCAAGGTCCGCTTCTCTTTCTTCTTTCCTAAGCTAGTTCAGGTATACACACATCAACACAGTATTGATTGGTTTGACTGATTCTTGTTTAGGTCGTGATCGTTCTCGTTGTGATTTGTGCCGGAGCTTTTGATATTGATGTAGCAAATTGGTCCCCTTTCGCCCCTAATGGTTTTAAAGCAGTACTGACTGGAGCTACTGTCGTCTTCTTTTCATATGTTGGATTTGACGCTGTTGCTAATTCTGCTGAAGAATCCAAGAATCCTCAGGTCTGCCTGTATTATATATTTGTCGAATGTATTTACTATTATACCTGTTTCATTCCTGCTGATTCTGTGATGTTCAGCGCGATCTCCCAATCGGAATTATGGGGAGCCTTCTGGTATGTATCTCGTTGTATATCGGTGTTTGTTTAGTGCTCACTGGGATGGTCCCTTTTAGTCTCCTCAGCGAAGATGCTCCTTTAGCTGAAGCCTTTTCATCAAAGGGTATGAAGTTCGTCTCGATCTTAATCAGTGTCGGTGCTGTTGCTGGACTCACAACTACTCTGCTTGTTGGTCTTTATGTTCAGGTGAATATATATATATATATATTTATTTATTTATGTACCTGGATAGTTTCTTTGATTCAGTTACTTGTTCTCATGCACACCAACGTATCTCTGATGATATTTTCCACTAAACAGTCCAGGTTATATCTAGGACTTGGAAGGGATGGTCTATTGCCTTCAATATTTTCCAGAGTACACCCAGCTCTTCATACACCTCTTCATTCTCAAATCTGGTGTGGCATTGTTGCTGGCGTTTTAGCTGGCATATTTAATGTACATAGTCTTTCTCATATTCTGTCAGTTGGTACACTGGTACGTCAACGTCTTAACTTTTTATTATTATATATCCTTTTGGTTTTTCGGATCGACGCTTATCCTTCCCAGTTTGAGCATTGTTTTTGGTTTTCCATTGTTTCAGACTGGGTATTCAGTCGTTGCTGCTTGTGTTGTGGCTTTGAGATTGGACGATAAGAAAGAAAGAGAGCCGTCCAATGGATGGGCATCGAGTTGGCAGGAAGGCATCATTTGCCTTGTTATAATTGCATGCAGTGGTTTTGGTGCTGGCGTATTATACCGTTTCAGTGCTTCAGTTATATTTCTTCTCCTCTCAGTAGGTGTGGCAGTAATTGCTTCAGCAGTTCTCCATTATCGCCGAGTAAGTAGCCTTAAGCATAAGCAAATACTCTTCTGAATTACAGAGCGCCAAAATAATAGATTAAGTGCTGGAGTTGAGAAGCTAAATATTAGGTCTTCATACAGCAACAAATAGAGACCACAGGTAGTATGCTCTGGCACTTGGAAATCCACGGTGACACTTCAAAAGTCTATGACAATTGATTCAACTTTGGCACTCTTGTTTTAGACAAGTCTGGTAGCAGCAATTAGAAATGAGACGAGGATGCAGTCAAAATACATCCTAATGGTTTTCTCCGCAAACCATGCAAATGCCTGACTAGCAATTATCCATGTTAACACCCTCAGCTTTTCGCTTACAGGCTTATGCTCAGTCTCTGGGTTCTGGGTTTTGCTGTCCTGGTGTCCCCGTTCTGCCATGCGTTTGCATTTTCTTTAACATCTTCTTGTTTGCTCAGGTACACATAGGTCTGTATTAATCCCCTTCCACTTACCATATGATTTAAACTCTAAGTTTGTGCTACTTGTGCAGTTACATTATGAAGCATGGATAAGATTTGTTGTTGTGAGTGTGCTTGCAACCGCCGTTTATGCCTTGTATGGGCAGTACCATGCAGATGCAAGCACCTTGATTTATCAGAGGGCACCTGAAAATGAAAGCGACTCTGGGTAAAACATCAGAGTGTTGCTTCTACTATGCAAACCATATGTCGAGCAGATGGTGGAGTTACTGCATTGCGTGAGAGACAAAAACATCCAGTGTATAAGGATTGAATGGGATGAGTGATTCAGATACTGTAAATGAAAATTCCAAATAAATGAAGATGGCTTTTCTGCGTCCCAAAATTGTTGCAAACCAGATATGGAATCAAACTGATGTTCTTCTGGCAATCGTGAGTTAGCATCATAGACGGTAGAGGAATACAGCAAAGATACACTCAAAATAAGCAGTGATTTTGAAATCCTTTTGTATGTACTCTTTTTTTTCTTTAGATGATTTCAAATTATTTCGCTGAAGATTTATAAATAATTTAGACTTGCGTCTCAGTTTAGCAATCGCAGTGCAACAAATGTCTGACTCTGATCCCAGAGTTGATGATATATAAGTCTTTCCTAGAGCTCATAAGGAAAACAAACGCACACACTCTTTGTTTAGACAAAACAATCCAGCCGTTTATGAGCGATTAAATTGGATCACAATAAAATAGATCTAAGATTGTGTCTAGGCGGGCAAATAGGACTCGAGCATCAGTTTGGCTGGGGAGGGAGCTAAAATCTCTACGATTAGATATGTGTATTTCCATTCCTTATCTGCCTTGTCTCTAAACATCTCTGTGTACACTTTCCCGGCTCCATGAGGCCCACGGATGAAGAAGTTTACCTGAAAGCATGTTCAATTTTGATTATGTTAAAAGATTCCCTCTTCTCTATTTCTGTAGCTGCACTAACGTAATTCCACATACCTCCACATGCTCGACGCCGTCTTCATCAGTAAACATTCTGTTGGGTATACGTTGGCGAGCAGCTCGGTTTCTGGTTTCTTGCCCGTAGCCTGTGATGGGTGATCCAATCCTTACCCTCACCTAGAGAAACAAGTCATCGTTGCATTTTAAAACTCCAAAATGTTTTGGCTTAACACACCACCCACCGTTAAGTTAGTAGTTTCTTATTACCTGACCATCATCTTGAATTCTCTTCAACGCTTTGTCAAAGACCTTGTACCTATACGATACAGAACAGTGTCTTTAGATTATTCCAAGTTCCAACTCCCAAGTATCAGAGGATACAAATCAAACTAGAGTTCTGAAGCCTCACTCTTTTGGTTGAAATATGAGCTCCTTAAACACAGCGTACCCAGAAGCCCCAGCGACCGCAAGCCCGGCCAGAATAACAAAACTGTAGGAAGCACCTTCTGTAAAGGTCACAGGCTTTTCCGGGATATGATACGTCGGAGAATCAAAAGGATCCTCCACAGTCGTCACCTCTTTCTTAGCCTGTAAAACATTTTTCAAAGAATCGGCAGAGCAGCATCAATGTCTAAGACACGGCAAGCAAAAGTTGCATGTGGCTTTTAATGCCTCTCATTGTGATAGATGGGGCCAACAGAGAAAGTAGACGCTAAAGCAGAGATTTGTAAGGTGGAACACAAAAAAAATAAAATAAAAGAGTTAGAGGTCAGAAGCATATTGTTATTAACACCTTATTTTGCTGTTTCCCAGGTTCTTTAGAAGTTCTTGATGCAAAAGATCTAGACAACATGCAAGACGACTTGATGTGCTTTGGACGAGATTCAATACGTTGCGGATTCCGGAAGCCAAACAATAGTCCTGCAAACAGATCATTGTCAGAACAACCACTATACAACCCTGGGATTTGAAGTTTCATTACGCGTTAATCTTGCTGACCCTTAGCTCCATTTGAGTCCTACATAGGAAAAAACGGCGAGAGCTATTAAACTAACAGATATTATGCCCAATAGAGCGTACGCAGCAGCTATTAAACTAACATCATACCACACTCACGAGACCCGAATCAGTAAGGGCTTGCCTTGATGCTCCTCTTTGTAAAACGGTTATCAACTGCATCGGAAGGAAGAAAACAGGACGTTTCACAATTAAAGGGAAGAGAAACAAGCACAGAGTATGAATAGGGATGTTGCAAAGAAATGTTTCTTCAGAGATTCATAATAGCTTCAACTGATATTTAACAAAAAGCAACTGAGTGTTCCCGAGAAGAAGGTGATTCTTTGTCACTATAGAGATTAAAGCAGGACTAGAAAAGCATTCACCCGAGACACACCATGGCATTGAAAAAAGCAACCTCCTCGGAGCAAAGTGCATTTGATATTGGAAACTTGTGCTACTAAACTGTAGCAGGATTAGAAGAGAATAAATTTACCTCCTTTTTTATTGGTAACAAAGACAAACAAACAATTCATCATTGACTATGTAGAAGGAGAATCAATAGCTGTTTAAAGTTCCATCTCCCTCTCCCTCTCTTGCAAAAAGAATCTCAAGTCCTAATAACGACATGCTAGTTTCTGGCCAAAGTGCTAAGGAGAAAAAGACGAACCGATTTTCGGATACCAAAAGGTTGGGAAGCGGAGGAAAACGGGAGGGTCGAAGCCAGTTTCGATTTGGATAGGTTGCCGATGGATCTCCTTAGGAGGTTCATCATCTCTGAGTTTTTGTATTGATAGAACGAAACTTGAAACCTTAATCCAAGTAGTGTCTTCGGGAGGGATTGAGGTTGGCGAGGCTGCTTCTGGGGTTTTACCCGTACACACGGATAAACAAAAAACAGTTGAGTGATAAACCTAGAGCAAAGCATAATAATATACAGCAACCACATGATTTGGATGACTAATGAAGGCTAGCTTTTTTCGACAAAAAGATATACTCAGCAGAAACGAAGATCTGCTCGAAATCGTTTCTGAATGCAAACCTCTCATAAAAGTGAATAGAAAGGATAACTAATACAATCTGCAGCTGTTTAAGAAGAGAAAACCATTAAAATGGCATTGACTATCTCTTAGCTAATCGATCTCAGAGACTCAAAACCCTATAGTGAACAACTATCTCCTCCGATATGATTCCAAACAAACAAGTGCTCAATCTCATAACTGGAAACTCGAACTCAAACGATTCCAACAAGTGACCAAAAATCGCATGCTGATGAACCCGAAGAATGGATTGAAAACTATCTCAGATCATCGACTCGAAAAACAGATTGAAAGCACTTACGGAAGATGGGGAAGGATAGCTGCTTTATCCAAATATGAAAAGAATGAAGCTTGAAACCTTAATCCAAGTACTGTCTTCGGGAGGGAGGGATTGAGTAGCACGGCGAAGCCGCTTCTGGGGTTTTACCCGTAGACACGTGACAAGAAAGCCACGCACGTGCGTGATCTGGGCTCAGTATTAGGCCTGGGCTCGAACTCCATTAACCTGAGTTACCATTATTTTTTCAAAAAGCCCATCGATTTCAATGGGCTTCGAACATTTCCTTCGTTTTAAAAGCCCAGCCCATTGAAAACACAAATAGATCGATTCTCTAAAATCAATCAAATCGATTGATTAACAAGAAGAGCAACAAATGGCGCTCTTAGCATCTCCTCCACCTCCGCTCGGGCTCCGTCGCAGCTTCCGAACAAGGTGTTCGCTCTTCGCCGCTCAGCGAGCCAAGCGGAAGCTGATGGATCTCATCTCCGACCAGGATCGAGGTCTGAGGACCCAGAAAGACGGCGCGAAGCGAGACGCAATCGTGAAAGCCATCGAATCCATGGCGGTTATCGGGCGCAGCTCCGTGACCACAGGCGAGTCGCTGTCTGCCACGTGGAGACTGCTGTGGACGACGGAGAAGGAGCAGCTGTTCATCTTAGAGAAGGCGGGCTTGTTCGGCACGCGCGCCGGGGAGGTACTGCAGGTGATCGATGTGAAGAAAGGGACGCTCAACAACGTTATCACTTTCCCGCCGGACGGGGTCTTCTTCGTACGCTCCGGTATCGACATCGCTTCCCCGCAGAGAGTCAATTTCAGGTGGGTTCTTTCCAATCATGCTACTTAGAAGAAACTGCGGGGCGGATAAGCTAATAGATTTCAGGTTTCAGATTTACTAGTGCGGTCTTGAGAGGAAGCAATTGGGAGATCCCACTGCCACCATTTGGGCAGGGCTGGTGAGTTCCGAGCTTCTTCTTCTTCTTCTTCTTCTTCATTAGAATATCATTTGGTTTGAGATTAGAGAGAGTTTGGGTTTTGGTTATACCGCAGGTTTGAAACTGTGTATATGGATGCTGAGATTAGAGTGGCCAAGGACATCAGAGGGGACTACTTAATTGTTGATCGTGCTCCTTTTAACTGGAAAGAGTGATCCACTCAATCTTCTTCTTTTGATCTTGTTACTCTTGTATAAAAATACCATTTCTCTCTCAACATAAATATATATATATCCATCTGTCTTTATTGGGTCCTCAAATCAAATAGCAAGGAGAGAAAACACAAGGATCATTGAAAGTGTGATCCTTGAGCTTATTTAGGGTTTTTGTCTGTGTTTGTTACAAACACACCACCCACATTTTCTACTAACCCGTTGTCATTGATCTGGCTCTTGAAAACCCCGTCCCCATGAAGCAGAACCGTTGTTTAAAGAGTTTTGGTACATTGTATGAGGCATCCAGAAGAGATGATCAATCTTTCAAAGTTAAAGGCCCAAAAAACTGAGGTCGTTGACAAGGTATGCTGTTGTGGTTTATAGGAAAAGGCGAATAAACTGAGTAATGGGCAAGTGAGTCGTTTTAATTAACAGATGCAAACAAGCTGCGATATTTTGACTTACTTGGTAGCACGCCACTCTTGTATTTTTGGTTTGAGTGAAACTAGTTATATCTGCAATAGTAAATCAATATTAGCAATGAGTTATATAATCTGGGTAGGCATTTAATGGGGAAGTCCTAAGATATGCTAAATGGGACCATTATAGCATGAAGTCCCCTGTTTCACATAACAGGAATGAGTTGTGCTATAGCGATGATTCAAGTTATGATATTATCATCTGTCGCTTTTGCACTATGGATTATGTTTGTATTTGCTTCAAGTTTGAGGTCCAATACGTTGTTAACAGAGTATCTGCAAGTAATTAAATGTCTACAAAATCCAGTTGGTTGGTGTTGGAAAAAGTTAGGCAAACTGGAATAGGACCATAGAGGGTAAACAAATTATGAGAATTTGTCATTGCATCTCCCGTAATAGATTGGGTTGTTCCTTTTTTTCTAATGATTTTTTGGTGAAATTGTCCATGTTTACAGGTTCTGGATAGAGGAGAGAAGATCGAACTTCTGGTTGACAAAACCGAGAACCTACAGTTCCAAGCGGATAGCTTCCAGAGACAAGGAAGGCAGCTAAGAAAGAAGATGTGGATACAGAGCCTACAGATGAAGCTGGTGGTGGGAGGTGCTGTTTTGTCCTTAATTCTCATCGTTTGGGTTGTTGCTTGTGGAGGTTTTAAATGCTCGTTATGATGTTTGGTTTCGTTTCTATCTGTTTGATCATCACCTTGTTTACACACATAAAACGCATGCTCATGTTTGTAAATGTTGGAACTTATAATAACATATCATCATCATCATCATTCCACAAGCTATCTATAATGCTATATATTAAAAATATATATATATATATATATATATATATATATATGTTTTTTAGAGTTCAATGACCTGTTCTGGGCAGTTCATCCCGGTGGACCGGCCATCCTGAACGGGATGGAGTGGAGACGAAACTGAAGCTGAAAGCGGAGAAGCTGGAATGCAGCAGACGGGCGTTGATGGATTATGGGAACGTAAGCAGCAACACCATTTTCTACATAATGGCCAAAGTAAGGGATGAGCTTGACAAGAAAGGCAGAGATGGAGAAGAATGGGGTCTGGGTTTAGCCTTTGGACCGGGAATCACCTTCGAGGGCAGGAGGGCTTACTCATGAGGAGCCTCTAAATGTCTTGTGGACCGGGAGATCTGTGAGTGGCCAGAAATAAACAGATAAAGTCATAAAACAGTACTCTTTATCTCTCCTAGTTAAGAATGGCACATGAACAACCTGAAGGACAGCATGCATGTAGCTGTTGTACTTGTATAGTTAATAGTTGCATCCGATAATGGGTAATCATACAATCTTAGTGATACTAAAGACACTGGGTTTCAAGTATGGGCTCTTACTTTATGGGCCTCCTCGTACGTATGTACCGAAGAGTTCTGATGGCTCATATATCCACATATGTAGTAATTTCATCCTTAAAAAGTTTCCTTCTTTGTTTCTTTCTTTGGTCAACCTTCCTTTTCTTTGCCTTCAAAATATTACTATATATTAGTCTCTTTTCTGTATTCTCCTTTCACTCTTTGGATTAGCCCTAGGCGTTTGGTTTTCGGTTCGGTTCGGTTCGGTTTTTTCGGTTTTCGGTTTTTTCGGTTATAGATATTTAGTAACCGTTCGGTTAATCATAAAATTCGGTTCGGTTTCGATTCGGTTTTTTCGGTTTTCGGTTTTTTCGGTTATAGAGATTTAGTAACCTTTCGGTTAATCATAAAATTCTGTTCGGTTTCGGTTCGGTTATTTCGGTTTCGGTTCCAGTTTTTTTTTATATTTTTTGGATAATTGGATAAAAAATCGGATAACTTCGGATAATATCGGATAATTTCGGATATTTTGGATAAAACATTTGGATAATTTGGATAATTCGGTTTTTTACTAATATTTGGTTAATTTTAATTATTTAATTATTTTAAATATAAATATAAATAATATTTTTAAGTATATGGATCATATTTCGGATATTCGGTTATCCATTCGGTTTCGGTTCGGTTTGGTTTCGGTTCGGTTTTCGGTTATAAAGATTTAGTAACCGTTCGGTTAATCATAAAATTCGGTTCGGTTCGGTTTCGGTTATTTCGGTTCGGTTTCGGTTCGGTTTTCGGTTTTCGGTTAAAATGCCCAGGCTACTTTGGATTGTAGAATCCCTTTGATTCTGGCAAATAAACCTACGTAACATATTGACACTATAATTTTTTAGCGAATCTTACTAAATGTAGTTGGCTATAAAACAAACTATGAATGTAATGTCTCACACATATAATTTAATAAAGCTGTCAAGAAAACATTCAACAGCTATTAAACAGGGCATTAAAGAGAAGGGACCTAGGCTATATATATATATGGTGAAGTAGTCAAGTATGATGTCCCCACCTCTCCATTGCTAACAAAAAGTTCACATAAAAGAAATTCATTTTAAGAAGAGAAGAACATCTCAACAACACAATATATCTTGTAAATTTGATAGCAATATATACACAAGACAGCTTTGGGATGAGCCGACGTGTTCCAAACTGCCACATCGATGAGACTCCGGCGGCCACCGTCCGCTCCACTAAAGCTGCAGATATCCCCATGTATGTACCTAAATATATCATATAATTGACATGAATATATAATAACTTTGGTCTGTCGATATGTCTCGCGCAGGCTAGACTACGAGGTGGCCGAGCTGACGTGGGAGAACGGGCAACTGGGGTTGCACGGCTTAGGTCCACCGCGAGTGCCTGCTCCGTCAAAGTACTCCACTGGCGCCGGTGGAACGTTGGAGTCGATAGTGGACCAAGCTACTCGCTTCCCTAACCCTAAGCCCACGGATGAGCTCGTCCCGTGGTCCCACCACCGCTCTTCCAGGGCCGGCATGGACGCGCTTGTCCCCGAACAGCACAGCCAACCCGCGACCCGCGTGGGCTCGTGTAGCGACGGTCATCCCATTGCTGGTGGAAAGCGATCCAGAGTGGCCCCCGAGTGGAGCGCGAGCGGGAGCCAACGCCTGACCGTTGACACCTACGGTTTCACCTCAACATCGCTGGATGATAACTCCAGCTCCGGCGGGAAGCCTTGCACCAAAACCACCACCATCGACGATCATGACTCCGTCTGCCACAGCCGCCCACAGGCAATTCCTTATTTTATAACTTACTCCTTCTAATTAATTATAAGACAAACTTTTTGAATTAATTACAACGATATATAGACGGAGGAAGAAGAAGAGAAGCAAGCGGGAGGAAAATCATCTGTTTCGACTAAGAGAAGCAGAGCCGCTGCTATTCATAACCAATCCGAACGTGTAATTCATTAGTTAATTCAACCATTTTTTATGTTATATATTCGTCGACTACGTAATGTTTCATAATAATATTCACCAATAAACATGCGTGACTGTCTCTTTGATATATATGAACTACCCTTGATTGATTTTATTGCAGAAGAGGAGAGATAAGATCAATCAAAGGATGAAGACTTTGCAGAAACTGGTTCCCAATTCCAGCAAGGTACCTCTTTTTACATGCATCATACACTGTCGCCGCTAAAATTTTATTCGTATTCCTCTTTCGGTCAACTGCTACATTATATGAGTCGACGTGCGTATAAAAGGAAAAAAAGGAAGAATACTAGTTGATTAGTAGGTACGTACATGAAAATAGCTAGAGGAGATAATATGAGAAAAAGGGTGGTGGACCAAAGGGAAGTGAATGTATCTAAAGAAATGGACCTCATACGATGATTCTAATCCACACACTTTAGCTCATCAATCTCTTATTTGTTTGTCCCCCTTAAAAACCGATTTTACATCTCTTTACTACTTGGTCAGGTTGGTCCATTCTTACGACCTTAATTATTATATTATATGCCGGCTTCTGGCTGTCAAATCAAATTCAACCAAAACAAACATTTAATAAAATCTACATATGCTTAGTGTATTATTGTACACACATGCTTCACTATATGTTCACCCATCACCCCTTGAGAGGGTTTAATTTGATTAAATAATACATCAAAAGAAGCTACCGTTTTGATGAAATTACATTTTGGAATTAGACGGATAAAGCGTCCATGTTGGATGAAGTGATAGAGTACTTGAAGCAACTCCAAGCACAAGTGAGCATGATGAGCAGAATGAACATGCCTTCCATGATGCTTCCCATGGCCATGCAGCAACATCATCAACAACAACAACAAATTCAACTCTCTCTCATGTCCAGTTCCATGGGTTTAGGGCTTGGCATGGGGATTCCGGGTCTAGGTCTTCTCGACCTTAGCTCTATGAACCGAGCTGCTGCTGCAACGGCTCCTAATATCCATGCCAACATGATGCCAAACCCATTTGTGCCCATGTCTTCTCCATCGTGGGATGCCTCCACTTCCACCGAAACTCGATTCCAGCCTCCTCTCATCCCGGATCCTATGGCAGCCTTTCTCGCATGCTCCTCGCAGGTATTACTTGCGTGCTTCATTTTTTGTCACAATCAAAATAAGCAATAATATATTTTTTTGTTTTCTGTTCGATATGCAGCCCACGACGATGGAAGCATATAGCAGGATGGCTGCATTATATCAGCATATGCAGCAACAGATTCCTCCTCCAAATCCAAAGTGATTATTCCGATGATGTGTCACTTATTGATTCACCATACATATTCCATCGTATTTTATATGTATAGGCTACACATGAACTATATATGATATACTTTTTTAAAAAAGGTTCTGGTTGTAATTTGATTTCGTCCGGTCGAGAAAAATAATATTAGGTTTGAGTGAATTTGTAACCTCACTCTAAACCCACAAAGGAACGCCACTTTTCTAAAGATAAGTGGTTACAATATACGTATAGTAGGTAAAATCCTTCGTTTTCATGAATTTAATTATGTCACCAAGAATAAGTGAAAAGCCAAATCGGAGGAGACACGACGGCATATGCTTTGTCTGCAAAATTCCACAATAATGTGATGATAATAGTATGCTACAAGAAACAAAAAGAAAACAAAAAGAAAACGAATATTTTATTTATAAAAAGTGTTAAAAATGATTGGGTGTCAACAGGTCAACTTGTCCCTGACTATCACCACACGTTTGTAAACAAAACCTAATTATTAATAACCAAAAGTGACTCGGAAAAATCCCAAGTAGTAGTAATCAATCGTCATGACCACAAACCCTAGATCCTATTTGTCGTCTTACGATTAAACAGACGTACTCTGTATATTTTTATTTAATTTATTTAAAAACAAAACAAAAAAAATTATGGGACGACGCTTTTGAGAAAAGAGAAAAACCAAATCAGATGACTCCAAAGGTCGACAACAGTTGGTTTGATAATTAAGAATGATATAAAATACTCCAAAAAAGAATATGAATATCCCCAACTAAACATGGCTGCGAGTTGCGAGTTCGAGTTGCTCGCGATGCTGCAGGAGTTAAAGTAATATGGCATTTTATTAATCCCTTTACAGATAAAGCTAAAATTGTTCTAATATGAATTATTTGTAATGTATGAGATAAAACATTTACCTATATAGTTTGGATGCGATTATCAGAGCCGTGCCTAGCATTTTTGATGCCATAAACAAAAAAATAAAATTTTGAAATTTGAAATTAACTCTAAAATAATATAATAAAATAAAAAAGTTTAAAATAAATAAATATTTAGTTTTTAGTGATCAATATACCAATTTTATTTAAGAAACTGTAATATAAAAGTGTATTTTATCACAAAAAAAATAAATAAAAAGTTGATAGAATGAAAAAAAAAAGAATAACTAATGGTGAAAATATAAGAATGAATAATAGTAATTTAAATATTTGAATGTTAAACTCTGACTAAAGTGAAAGAGCTTAAGAACATTGGTGATATTTGAATATTTCACAAAATTTTAGCTAGAAAGAAAGCATTATCACAAGTAGATTCATTATACGTTTGCCTCTCCAAATAATTTATAAAATTCGATGCCGTAGGCAAGAGTTTCTTTAATCCTTAATAGGCACGGCTCTGGCGATTATGATCTGGTATTAAAATCAAAACGAGTATATCTATATATAAAACGTTATAATAACTAGTGTACGGGTACATATCCCCTATATATTATTTGAGGATCATAATTAAAAATTAACATTTTCTTCATGTGTTTATTTCAAGTTTGTCATGATGATGTGTCAAAAGGAGAAAGCTTCTCAAGCTACAAACAAAAAAAACTTATTTTTAATAGACAAATTACATGTAATGCCATTATATCGTCTTATCACATATAATTACCATTATTACATAATACAAACTATGATATATCTTATAGATTCTAATTAAAATTCATGTTATTAATTATTTCATAAATTATATAACTTCAGTTATGTATTTGACCAATATAATCAAATAATTTTTATACTAATATATATTTCATGTTTATTAAATAACTTTAGATGAAAATAATATAGCATATCTCAGTGTATAGTTATTCTGTTAAACTTATATTTATGAATTACAATAATAATTATATCACTTCATAATAATTTATAAGCATATTATATTATATATATTATATATATATTTATAATGCTTTATTTTTCAAATACATAATATAATATATTGAACATAAAACTTATCAACACTTTAACTTTATTAATATTATATTATAAGACTATAATAATAAAAGTTATATATTATTTTCTTAAAAACAAATTAAAAGCAGTTTTAATATATAAATCAAAATTACTAATTTATATCAACTTACCATGATTTTCATATATATTTATTATAATATATAACTACAACTACAATAACTTTCATTGTATTAAAAAAACAACATAAAATATTTGATTTGTACTGATACCAATCAGTAATACAATTATGGTAATAAAAAATTATTTTGTTTCTAAAATTAACTAATAATATAGTTTAAAATAAGTAACCACACATTTAAGGAAATAAACATATAGTAATTGTATTTATGCATATTCATATCAATTTAGTAATAAATTCAGATATAAATAATATATCATAGTTTTCTACTGAATTAATAATAATAGAAAATAACCGATTTAACAAAGTTACCCTATATATATAGTATATATGATTTAATAATTTTAATTTTATTAATATTTGAGTATGTTGAAATGACATAATCTATATAAAAAGACAATAAATTTATATCTAATAAATATTTATATAAATATTTTATTCCGCGCATGGGTTACTACCTAGTGTAATCATGTATGATGCAAAAAGTTGACATGTCTAGATTTTAAGATAACTAGGTTTTTCACCCACGCTACGCGTGGGGATTTTTTAATATTTTTTATAAATAAAAAAATATTTGTTGAAATATTATTTTTACACTCATAATAGTATAATATAATATATTTAATCACTAAATTTACAGATTATGAATGAATCATCTATTTATTGATTTAATTTAACATATTTGTCACTTGAATTATTTTTAATAAACAAATTATAGTTTATTTTCCGTATATTTAAAAATACTCTAATTTATATTTATTAATTATATATTTTACATCATATATTTATTAATTATTTATTTAACATATTTGTCATATGAATTATTTTTAATAAAGAATTTATATTTTTCGTATATTTGACAATATTCTAATTTATATTTATTAATTATATATTTCACATCATATAAACTATTTTTTTATTTTCTAAATTAAAAGGAATTCTAATGTTTTTCTGTAACGTCAATATTTTTTGTGAATAATTCATTATCTTCTATTCTATGTTATTTATCTACGTATATATTCATTTTATAAATACTTGGATATTAGATTCGAGTTTGACCTTTCAATTCTATCTAAAAGTATACAAGTGTCATTTTAAAATATTTTTTTCTTATTTGAAGCTTTTTAAATTATATATTTGTTGAAAAACTACCAAAAGAAATATATTTTTATACTTACGTTAAAATCAATATAATTATCAATATTTAACTAATTTTATAGCCTATTTTTTTCAACAAAATATTCAAATATTTTAGCAAAACCGACATAATTGTTTTTGAATAACATAATATAATTTAATATATATTTATAAAAATAATTTCTCATGTTTAAAAAATTGGTATTTAAAATTTGCTATGGAATATTAACTTTATAGAAAATTCTCAATTTCCAAAATACATTCAATCATGTTGAGAAATTTAAATTTGAAAAGTTACTGAAGATTATTAGTAGATCATATAACGCTTAAACTAAATACAAACACTCTAAAATATGGTCTAATAATTTTTTATATCACATCATATTCTTTTCTCTTAATCTCTAAAGGAATTCTTATTTGTTTTCAAAAATCCATAAAATCTCTTAATAAATATCATAAACTTAATATATTATTTATTTGGTTGAGTGGCTCTAAATCTAATTTAAAAACTATCATTAGCTTATTTTGTTCAATTCATTAGATTCGTCATTACGTTTATGTGTTTCATATTAATTACAATACTGCATAAAATTTATTATATAAAATTATTAAATAATAATAGAAGTGTTTAAAAATATATATTTTTAACATAATCTCATATCCATTCTATTCAAAAATTAAAAAGTTAAAATATATGAATCAGTTAAAGCTCTAAGAATATAAAATTTCATATTTTATTGATATTTTTTTAAAAATCAAAATCCCATATCAATGGATGCTTTTTTTATTATCTTTCATGTTTATAATATTGTTTCAGGATTTAAAAAACTTTTTTAATAACTAAAACAAAATATAAAAAAATACAATTAACTGAAGAAGATAATTTGGAATATTTGAGTAATTATTTAAAGTTAATATAGACAATTTTAAAAATATATAATGACAATTTTATTAGTATGATATTTAATTGGGTAATTTAATCAACTTAACTAATTTTATTACCCAATTTAATTTAATTGGGTAATTTAATTAGGTAATTATATTAGTTATATAATGTCATTCTTATTAGTATAAAATTCAACTGAAACCATTATCTTAACTAAGAAATAGTCCTATACAAAAAGCTATTATTATAATATTTGATTTATATTTTTTTGTCACCAATACTTATTTTAAGCTATATATGGTGAATTATATAATTGATAAATATATTAAATTATGAAATTTTTGTAATATAATATTAAGTTAACTTTTAATTAATAAATATTTATAGATATGTTTCTTACTTTCTCTATTTGTTTTTAATATTCTTACATATAGTTTTTTTTATTAAATTCATTCTATTTTCTTGTGTCACCATTGTAGGTTATATATAGTTAATTATACAAATTCTATAATTATTTTAAATTTAAAAAGTTTCCTAATCTAATATTAAATTGATTTATTTATTTATTTTATAGAACTTTAAAGATTATTTCCTTATCTTATATTTTCAATTAGAAAGTTTCTTAATCTAACATTAAGTTGGTTTTTTGTTTAATATAAATTTATAGATAACTAGAGATGGTCAGCGCTACGCGCGGGGATGTCACTTAAGTTTTTACTAATTATTTGTTATTAAATCTCTAATAGTTTGTTGTTTTTTTGTTTGTGTTTCCCTTTTTTATTTTTTTATTTTATAATGATTTTTGCTTTGGTTTTTTAATCATTTTATATTATTGTAATACAGTTTTTTTTGTCTTTGCTTTTTCTTTATTCTTATTTTATATTCACTTAATATAATTTTATTTATTTAGCATCTGATTATTTGATATGCTTTTTTCATTATCTCTTATATATTATTGGTCGGATTAAAGTAGTAAATACTATGTCTTGTTTTTTATATTTTTTTCATCTCTCTAAATGTAGATTTCTTTGTTTTTCGATCCATCTTATTTGTTTCGTTTTGTTTTGATTTTTAATTTTATTATCTTTCAATCACTGATTGACTTCTGTTTATTTTCTCCAATATATCTATTGTGAGTTTATCATAAGATTAAATTTCTTGTTTTCTTAATTTTTTGATGTGGTCGTGTTTGTAATTTTTCTATGTGAACAGTAAGATAAAAGAGAAAATTAAAGAAAACTACATGTTGTTATCATGTTTTGATATGAAACATTTTTTTTTTAGTATTGTTAACCGGATATTGTTTTAATGTCTGACAATCAAAATGTGTGTACTACTCATGACCAGATCAAACAATATTGTTTCAGAGATATTGTTACTATTATATATTGTCAAAATGTCTAGGAATAGTCCACGCTACGCGCGGAGATGTGACTAATTCTTACGGATTCTTTATTACAAAATATATTATAGTCTTTCTTTTTTTTTGTCTATTTATTTTATAATCATTTTTTCTTTAGTTTTTAAGCATTTTTAAATTATATTGTTTTCTTTAGGTGTTGTACAATTTTTTTGTCCTTACTTTCTCTTTGTTCTTCTTTTCATCTTTACTTTTTTTTATATATGTTTTTTTATTTAACATCTGATTGTTTGATGTGTTTTTCATTATTTATTGAATATTATTGGCCGACTTAAAATAGTAAATACACAGTCTTGGTTTTTTTATATTTTTTGCGGTTTTTCTAAATGTGGATTTTTTTCTTTTCTTTTCGCCCATGTTAATTTTTTTTTTTTCTGCTTTGAATTTTATTATCCTTCAGTCGATGTTCTCGATATTGGCCTTTTTCTCATATATACCATCTATCGTGTGTTTATCGTTTGAATAATTATTTTTTTTCTTAAGTTTTTTATCTGGTCATGTTTGTGAATTCTTTTATGTCAATAGTAAAATAGAAGAGAAGATTAAAGAAAACTACATGTAGTTATTATGTTTTGATATGAAATATTTTGTTGTTTATTATGGTTAAATAGTGTGTTGTTTTAATGTGTGATAATTAAAATGTGTGTTGTTTTTTGGTGATGAGGTGGCATAAGGAGAAGAGAGAAAAGTTATCTTTATATATATAGATTTTCTTATCTTATGTATTTTCTATTAACAATATAACTAAGAAAAATAGAAATTTTTTAAACTTTAAATGTTGATGTGGAATGATACTATTGGTTGTTTTAAAATTTTAATCTTATGTGGACACTCTTATAGCACTATAGCTTTTAACTTTTATATATTAATAGATATATTCTTTATTTCTATCAATATGCAGTTTAGTAGATTTTGGATCATTGGCATAAACCAATAGATAAGAAATTGTATGTCACGTGTGGTGGTGGTTTTAAAACAATATAAAGTCAAAAGTTGGGTAAATGCGATTCCTTTCACACTAACAACAAATGAGAGATGACTATTGACTATTGAATTTGATCAGTGCCTGCTGCCTTACCCTACCTTACCCAAGGGGGAATCTTTTTGTCGACCCAACCGAAATAAATAGGCCCAACTAAAAAAGGCCGTTATATCAGTTTCGATTATTAGGCCACACCATTAGTGGTAAATAATTCTCCGACGACTGAGTGGGATAGACATAATTTTCATAACAAGTTTCCAACTCTCGGGCTTGTTTCTATCTTCCATATATGCTTACGCAGTGGCTCTATCCTAGGCTGATTGACTCCTCACGTTGTCGCTATGCTGATCCCAGTTTCGACCATCTATGGAATTCACTAGTCTCTTCAGAGTCGAGAGGAATGAGAAGAGACAAGGTTCAAAGTATGAGTGATCCAATTGTCAATTCCATACACGAGTTCCTTCCTCATTTCCTATTGATCATCTCACTCAGAGGGTGGTTTATCTTTGTAGAAATCTGATAAGCCATGGAGGGCTTATACCCGAAGAAGAAAAAGAGAGAAAAGGCTGAAGAAGGGGCTTATACCCGAAGAAGAAAAAGAGAGAAAAGGCTGAAGAATTAGCGGCAAAGTGATATTCAAATATTATTAGACCTATTTACTATTGGGCCGACATTGTAATAAGAGTACTATATAAGATACTCGAGTGAGAAGGAGAGAGTTATCAAGAATTTGGGATATTTTCCTTTGGCTTGTTTCTCTGAGTGTAGAGATACAAGAGTTACTCTGTTCTTGGTAGAGTTTAATCAAGAATATACAGTTAGACTCCATCAAAATCTCGCAGTGTTGAAGGCTTCCACATCCCTAAATCCAAGACCTCTTCCAGTGAATACCCTTTTGAGTCCCCGTTTGTTATCCACCAAAATAAACAGCCATGATTGAGAGAAATGAGATGCACCAACATGAACGTGGCACATTCGCCAACATACATATGCTTCAGTTCACCCGATAGTGGCAGATCACATTCATTGGGTCACTATCTACTTTCTCTTCCTCTCCCACTTAACACCAAGTCATTCCTGATCAAGAATTAAGCAATTTCATTTCGTGTTGGGATTGATTAAGTTTACCTGGATCCACCTTAAACTTCACAATATATATATTGTACATCATACCTCGATACCACTGGCTGGCCTACGAAACAATGTGTCATATAAAGTAGTTTACTTCTGCAATTGCGACATCATCCCTCAGATCAGCCTTGATTCCCCCAAAGCTTCCCCCGCACGCGTGTTGCTAGTTATCTGCTCTTTGATGCCCCAGCGTCGACACTTTATATTGGCTCTGCAGCTCTTTCTCTCCAAACAGTGCATTTGCGAACCAAGCATAAGCTTCAAATCACCAACCAAATAAGTTGAGTCATCAAACTATACCATACACTACAAATTAACCGTCGTTCAGATAAATTATGCATGTGCAAATACCATGGGATGCGACTGAATCCAACTACTATTACTTACCATGTAGTTTTCTTACACCAACAACACCATGTAAGCAAATCCAGTATAACTTGCGGAGGCTTATCTTCATAATACCAATTTGGAGTCGTAAATGTAAGCTGCCCTCGAATTACAATAACCAAGGCGGTTGCAATCATCAATATTATCAATCAGCGGCTTGCAACTTCCACAGTTCGTGCGCCACCTTCGTTTTGAACAAAAAAAATGAGGTCAATGCTGAAACAAATAAAACTTCTAAAGGTCAATCAGTGTTGCGAATTATCGATCCAAGTCTTCATGTCAGCCTACATACTACAAATAAGATAAGTTTTGTGAAGCAACACGTACAAGAAACACCATCTCGATTCCTAAGATGAAATGATACTTGGGATGATTTTCGGAAGCAGATTGTGTAGCTGTTTTCCACAAGAATCACTAGAACTAGTAATGCATGTCAGCTCATTCTCCAAAACAGAGTAAGCTTCAGAAAATGCCTGCAAAAATTATACATCTCTACTTTCATAAAAAAAAAATCATAGTCGTATGTTTTAGATATAAACATTGACAGATGCAAATAGGATCCAACTTACCTTAATACATTGATGTATACGGAAGCAATTTCTCCCGACATTATTTGTTGGAAAAAGAGGGTCATCGATGTGTATCGGATCAATACTATGAGCAGATAACCAAAAATCGTGTGAATAACAGAACGTATAGAAGTTAGTATATTTCACTCGTAACACTTGTAGCCGCGATGCTTACCTATAACCCCTCTCCCGATTCATATAGATACCACTTCCTTGCACTGAGACACGCATGTGGCGAGGATCAAACACGTTACTGCAAAACAAGTAAAAAGAGAAGTCCACTGGACCAATTATCTTCATACTCCCTCTTGCGCTACATCTAATAAATGTAGTTAACAGATTTCTAAGGAGAAACAGTAATTTTGACTGACCCGAAAAAGTAAAGAAAATCCATTAGAAGCCGCCCAAGGTTCTGCAAAATACTTCTTTTCAGTTAGTGCGTAACAAGGAAACCTAAACAAATATAGCAACTGTGTTACAGAATAGGCAAACAATAAAACTAAGTACTTGGTTGATAGAGCGCCCCAGATGATGCTCATGCTGAAGGAAACGTGCAATCAGTAAGACCTGCAATAATCATTCATAGTCTAAGATTAATAAACAGATATTTGAACATGTTTAGGGATAGATTAAAAAAGGTGGCTGGATATTTCTGTACAAGAACGTAATTAAATTAGACTAACACCAATTAACAGGATCCGAATTAAATATACAGAGACTGACCACCTGATATCCAAACGAATGGAGCAATTTACTTAAGTATACGAATACGGCTCACCAGGCAATAAGAGCTTAATCCACCAGAGTATGACTGATCCAGGGTACGATCAGCCAAAAACTGCTTTAACACCAAAGCAAGTGGTGCGGCAGCAGGAAATTGCTCTGTCAGATCTTTGACCTGCAGAAAAGCGCATTTTAGGAAACATGAGCCAACAGAAGGAAAAAAGGTTACAGAGATACATCACATGAAAAGAGTATAATGTAAGAAAATTTTATCTTGCTAAAATACAGAATATATATATATATATATATACCAGTTGTGTGGTTTGAAGACCCGTATGGGATGGAGTTTTGAAACTGATGTCAAGACGTACAGATTTTGCATTTGCAAAGTTTCCAGTGTTTGTCGGCAAAGAGTTTACGGCTGCAGAGTCTTCAAATCCAACCATATCAGTGTTACTATTGCTGTCCTGGTCAACGGTGATACAGTCTGGGCCATCTTTTGGTGACTGTATACTGCACACCAGATCACAAGGGACTTCCACAACAAGCATGATAATTGGTATCTGCGAAAGCATAAACGAATCTTTTAAGAGAAAGCATGATGAATAACTAACGACTATGAATACAGAAAAACACTAATAAATGAGGCATTACGGCTGTATTTTCAACTGTCTTCAGGGAGTCAGTTTTTACCCACTCTTGATTGGCAAGATACCTGGCTGCATGCTGAATACCAAAACATGATAGCAACGATAATTCAATAATAAAATGTAACCAGTGAACTTTCAGATATAGGAACTCTTAATTAACAAACAGAATAACTTCAAAATTATCATAAAAAGTAGAGTAGAGTGCAGGCTCAAGCATTTTTCACAAATCTAGTATTTTACAAGGCTTCCGCAATACTTCTGCGATTCCAGTTCCCTCATATGCAAAATAACGTGAGCAGCCAGCTTATTAAGTAAGATAGGTCCATATATGAAATAACTAGACTAGCCCCTAGCACAGAAACATTTAAGAACAAATATGATCGTTAAAATAAAGCAAATGCGAAAGTTAAAACATAATCATGATTGTTAACAGCTGCAACATGACTTCCGTAGTAAGCATACCTGAAGGCATGTCTCCTTTATACCATTGCGACCCTCCAAAATCCCTGCCTCTTTAATAGGTTCCTGAGGCAAGTATTATGTATCAGATCTTCCAGTTCAAGAAGTAATGAATAAGAGGAATGTATTTAAGTTTGCTCACCAAATTTCTCACTGGAGGAAGGCAAACCACAAGGTCCACATCACTAGAAGGGAGAGACAAACCAGTTGCAGATGAACCAAATATGTTCGTCCTAGACCTGGGCCACAGAACTTGGAGAGATCTGGTAACCCGCTTGATTGCCCAACTGATATAAGGTTTGCGGGCCATATTCTCTGCAGCAACCTTTACGAGTAGTATATGACTCAAAAGGATTCGAATAATTGCCATCCAAGGAAGGAGAAATATAAACTTCAAAGACGTTCATACAGACCTTTGCAAACTGAAAGCAATGACAGTAGTATATGGGGAAACAAAAGGAAGTAATGTGGTCACCTGCTTGCAGAAAGAATCTATCTCGTCATTAAGAAGACCGTGGATCAATGAAAGAGATTCACCTTGCGTTGGACTGCTCAATAACTCGGGTGGTTGCAAAGGGAAGGCCACATCAGGCTGTAAAATAGCATTTTAGACAATGAACCCAGCTTAGAAACAGAGTATACATAGACGTCAACGGTGTTGCTTACATGCTCCTGGTCTCGGCCTAGTTGCGACATTGCAATTAAGTGATCTTGCAAGAGGGCCCCCGGTAGAGGTTGAATTATCGGTCTGACTGCAAGGCTTTTGTTTCTCCAGGGCAAAACAACCTCCGCTCCACAAGGTTCTTCCCAGTTTACACCGTCATGAAACCAGCCTCTCATACCCCAATGTCTTGGGCTTGAACTTCCAGACCTCACAGTTGGAAAACCTCGCCGTGCTCTGGAGTTGCTCGCAGGAGAAGGCGGTGGTGGACGAGGAGCACGTGGAACACATAGTACTACAGGTGATGGTGGCCGCTTTATACGAGGATGCTCGCGCCTTGTAGGTGGAACATTTGGGCTTTTAGTATCATAGCTACGCTTGTATTCAGATTTCGACATATTTGGGATGATGATAGGGCGCAAAATCGGATAAGGAAGTGAGTCTCCTGAATTTCCTTCAACATCCCCTGACAAACTAGCCAAAGTTCCAGCGACTTCTTCTTCACCTACAGCTTCACTTGTTGTTGGGGTAGCTTGTAGTACTTTAGTAGATATTTCATTACCTGGCACAACATAACCGAGAGGCTGATTTGCCGGGGCTAAGGGATCAAAAGGGGAACAAAAGGATGTCGAAGTTGGAGAAGCTAGTCCATTTGTGCTGTAAGAAGACGAAAACGCAACCATGTCATCAACAGACCTCTTCATTTCAGCTTCATGCCAAGCCCAAGAGCTATCATCAGAACTAAGGGACGGAGGGCGAGAAAAGCCAGTCCCCAGATGATCAGAAGGATTCCAATACATCACTCCACCACCGAAATATTGATTATAGTCTACTCCAGAAACAGTGTGCATCTCAAAATCTTCCTCCAACATCCAATTATTCTCGAATTCATTACCTAGCTCGGGTTTATTTTTCTGTTCAGGAATGTCCACAAGAATTCCAGAATCATAATTGCAAGCAAATGCTGTTGTCAAGCCGCAATTGCTATGAACCATGGGAGGCCAATCCAGACTCATGGGCATGGGTCGAGAAAGAACTTGTTTGTGGGTACCTTCAATGGAAGGATTTCTAGCATGATGCACAGTTGGAACGAAAGGTTGGCGTACATATGCATGCAAATTGTGACCAACATCAAGATGAAGTCTATCAGTGGCAGTTGGAAGGTGAGAATTAACATGTGGAAAGTACATGGGAGCTATGGCAGGCCACTCGTAAGAAACAAATTCTGAACTGCTGGAGGCAATACCATAACCTGCTGCTTCTCTTCTATGATGGTGAATTCGCTGGGATTCCCCTTCCTCCAACGTTCTGGATCGTCCATTAGACGTTGTCAATTTGTTTTTGCGCTCACCTGGACAGCAGGATTTTTTAGAGTTTGCGTCCTCACAGCTTGAAGTACCGGCAGAATCTGCAGAAGTGGCAACGGATGAAATCACATACGTTCCAGCTTTTCCATGCAATTTTTCCTCTCCAGAATTCTCACATTTAACTGCATCATTCACAGATGCACCTGTACCTGAGCCATTCCTATCACAGCTAACTGAACCATGTTCTCCAATACTCTCAGAGTCGATATTTTTCTGAGGAAGCTGATTGGCAGAAGTACAACTTAAGTCACATTCGGGAGCTCTTTCGATGGCTGAACTACTCACTACAGACTTATTCACTTCCCCGGTGTTTTCCAAACTTGTACACTTCTTTTTCTTATTCTTCTCTCTCCTTTTCTTTTTAGTTCTTCCTTTCCCGGCAAGCAATCCTGGGACAGCTTCCTGATAAATATAATCAGTTTCAAAACAATCTGGGTTCTATTTAGCCAAAATAAGAGGAAAGGAAATAATTCACCATATTTGGTGCAGAGGCCTCAGAACTCACTTTTGATGCTGTAGGAACTTTCTTGCATTCTACCGCATCTTTGTTTTTGTTAATCTCCGACTTAGCTTGATCTTTCTGGAGATAACTTCAAAGATCAAATTCAAGTTCACACACAACTGTTTATAGAAACATAAATAATCTGTGAACGGATGGAAATTACGTACCTTTATCTTTGTCGCGGACAAATTCATGTTTTTATCCAATTTAGCCTCTGGGGTTGGCCTTTTCACGTTCCCGGTCTTTCCTTTGTGTTTTTTACGGTTGTTTGAACCAAGCCTTTGCTTGGACGATGAACTTGGGGAAGACTTGTGAGTATTTTCTTCAAGAAGCTCAAGTTTAACAGAATCAACAGAGATTACCATAAGAAAACCCCGAACTTTTCTCAATATGCAATCGACTAAGGTTGTGAGAGAACCCAATGAGCTGAAGAATATACGTTGTACTGAAACTAAGCCATTTTGACATAAGATGAGCAATGAAGCGAATTCTTGAAGCACGTATAAGGCGCTTAAACTATCGGGTACGGCACTAGATCTCCTTGATACAGGGGTCTGGTCCAAAACCATGTCACAGAATGAAACCGCAGAAGTTTGTGTAGGGCTTTCCCTTGCAGTGCCCCCACCAAAATTGAAGAGCCACATTTCTCCCTTGGGTGCTTGATTTGCTTCTCTAAGAATCTCATATATCTGAGTTTGCAGTGACAAGAGAAATTAAGACAGAATACAGCAAAGACACAAGATGCAGTGGAAGATAGTGGCAGAATGAGATAGACATCTTGGATGCAAGTTCACCCTAAAATCCTAAAACAAAAGCAACCTCAACATAGAAGGAATTCAATACACAGACAAGATAGCATATAGCCAGTACAGGAAACCCATAATCTACATACATAGATAAAAGTTGAAGGTAATAAAATACACACCACATGTTTAGCGGACTTCCCGAGCAGGCAAGTCCAGATTTTCTTGTGTGTTGCAGCATCGAGATTCTGCCACCAATCGGCGCATGCCTTGGCCCTCCAATACGCATTTGCTGCCGCAGAAGCAGCAGTCAGTTTTTCCTTGAGTTTGAAACCTCGTTTCTTGGCACCACCGGAGTTCAACCAAGCTAGTCTCAAGCTTACCTCTAACCTATTAGCGATGAAGGCTTCGAGGGTATAATATCCCTTGGCTTTGAGCCACTCGAGCTCTACCCAATTGGAGGCCAAATCAGTCTCGTCCCCTCTTAGAAACGCGCCATTCGACAAAGCATCCATAGTCTCGACGAAGCGATCGGCGTTGGCGAGGAATTCGTCGGCCATGACGACCGAATCGAGGGAACGGACGGAGCAAGAGCAGTCCCCATGAGAGGAAGCGAAGAGGCGAGTGGAGTCGAAAAGCCAACGCTCAGAGACGTTGGAGAGGGCAACCCTGGAGATAAGGCCACGAGACTTTTTGAAGCAGAGACTGGGGAGATCGAGGGAAGGGAGGTCCGGGAGGATGATGAAAGAGCCGTGGCCTTTGGTGCGGATGTAGCCGAGCATCTGCAGCAGAATTTGGACGAACTTGGGATCAACGAAGGTGAGGTGGGAGAGGCGCTGGTGGACGCTCAGAGAAGAGAACCATCGGAGGATCGCGGACCTAGGATTAGGCATTGAGGACGACGACGACGCCGACGCCGACGAATGGGAGTGGTAGAGGGACATGTGACATGTCAGCGAATCCATTAGTTCATTCTGAGCCATGGACGATAATTTCGAAGACCGATGCCCGCGATGGAAGCTTGGATCAATGCCAAAAGAAGAAGGAATGAAGAGCTCCCACGCCGGAGCCGGCTAATTACCACCACTTTAACCAGCCGGTCTTATTAATTGCTTGTTTCTTTTATTATCTTCTCTCGTTATTTATTAACGGGCCTTCTCTATCAGGGCCCATCATTCTTCTCTCTTTTTATTTCATTATGTTCATCTTCCAATTCCGCAATCAAAGGAATTGGTTGCATGCAGAGATTTATCAGGCTAGAAGCGAGAAATTTTTTTTGGCTTCTTAATTTTTTTTAAAACCTTTTAACTTAAAAATGCATTAATAATTTTTTTTGGTGAATAAAAAAATGCATTAATATTAAATGTTATTAAAAACATTAATAAATTATTTTGAAATATGATTTTTTTTTTAAGATTTTTGAAATATGATTCTTCTTGCATTTCTACTTACAAACTCATCCATCAAACTTGTATAAGATTTTTCTTTTTACTAGACCAAATTTTAAAAAATTTGGAAAATTTGATGTGTCCATTTTTTTCCTAAACAATGTTCTTTATTATAACTTCTTTTTTTTCCAAAAAAACTTCATTCCTTTTTTCTTAAACAATTTTCCTTTTTAATGTAGTTATATCATTGTTTTCTAAACAATTTCTTTTTTTGAATATATTTCTGTCCATAGTTTTATTACTAAACAATTTTCCTTTATTATAATTTTTTTTGTAAACAATTTCCTTTTCTTGATATTGTCCAGATTATAAAAATTAATATGAAAAACGTTTACGAGTGTTGAACCTAGGTGTGTGCTTAAATACATGCAATGGTAAACCATTTGAGCTAAGTTATATCTTTGAAGTTTTGGCCCCAAAAATACATTTAAAATACTGACCCCAAGCCCATGCTTGATGGGCTTGTACTCAGACCCGGCCCTCGTTGCATGAGCCTTGTATAGTTAGGAGGATTTTCAGTAATTTGGACTCTCTCATTGCAGTTTAAATGAAGAGCCTCATGTGGGAAATTGATAGTATCAATAGCCACATATATAGCGAATAAACTCATATTTGCTATACAAGCCAAGGAGTTGGTCTCAACCGTAATACTGCTAAAGAGGAGCAAGTAAGGATCTTCACATATTCACTTAACCTGATCCAGGCGCTCAAAGAGAAGAAATGGCCAAAAGAACTTTATGGAACCCTCATGGACATTACCAAGATGACTGAAGATTTCGAATGGGTGGAATTTGCTTACATACCACGACGCGAAAACGAAGATGCAAATTCTGTTGCACGAAAAGCTTTTGAATGTTTGTATGACAACATGACTGTTCGTCTTTGGAACTTTTAAGTGTGAAATGAAATTTTATTTCCTGACCATAAAAAAAAAAGCCAAGGAGTTGGTTGCAGTCATTATTATGCTTTTCAGATTAATCGAACTAGGATCCAACTTTTTGGATAGGCAATTGAAATACGAAGATGCAACAACAAATAAAAGGGCTTTTCTCATTCGCAACAATCGGATCAACTCATACACAGGTCATCAACCTTTAATCAATGACATTCTTTGTTAATGAGAGAGTTTTTGCTTCTATGCAATGTAGTGTATTTTGTATTTTTGTTGATGGTCTAAGTTTATCATCCGTTTCTCTAAGCTGTTGTGATGCTTAATTTTTGTGTCTAGAGTCTAGACCATATGGAGCAATTAGCTTCTGTCCCGGCTTTTGGGGTGTATATATATGATGTGGTCGTGTATATATTAATTTTCTTGATTGATTTAACTAGATACTCCCTGTAAACCTCTTTTGGAGACTATATTCATTGGTGGCTTGGCTTTGGAGTTTGGACATTTGGTTTTGCGATAGGACATAAGGTGAATCATCTATTCATCTTGTTGGGTTTTTTTCCATCGTGCTGGGTTTTTTTTTCTTTGTTTGTTATTTTTTTAAAAGATAAATCATATTTGATCAGTGATCATCGTGTTGATTTTTTTTCTTTTCTGTTTGTTCTTGTCGGTTGGATTCTGGCTGAATAGATGTAAAAGAATATTTAACCGACAACTTCTTCAAAGCATACGTCCATATAAAGAATCTGCAGGAACAAGTCTCTATCGTGGTTTCTTTTTCTTCAGTCTCCTATTTCAGGTTTTCTCTTTCTTTCTTGTAGTTTGGATCATCTAGTACTGTGAAAGATTGTTCAAATGCTCTGTTTTGTTTGTTTATCACATAGCAAAACTTTGCAATACTTATTGATTTGATTTCAAAACAAATTATACATATAGCCCGCGGGGCCGGACCGTTTAACCGCATATATATGGCGGGGCGGGATTGGACTGGCCATTTTGGACCGCCGCCCGCAGTTGGCTGGACCGCATCGCCCGTTTACAAAACATTACCGCAGCGGGTTGGGCCATTTGGACACGGTCCGGCCCGTTTGACATCTCTAGTCGTGTGTGACTCGGTGGCAAACTTTTTTTTTCGTTTCTCCTGTATAGTTTTATCTTTGGTAGATTCATAAATTAATATAGGAAAAAAGAAAAGAAGAAGAAGAGCCATCCTGGTTCTTACTGTAAAGCCACCAAAACCGATTGAGAAAACCGAATCCAAATCTTTTTGAGACAGAGTTATTTGGATCAAAACGTTGTTGATATAAAACGATTTATAGAAAAGTTTTGAAACGATTTGAAAACGAGTATAAGGAAAAACGCAGAGGCGAGATATGATATCTCTTTCCTTAACTCAAATGAATCGCCCGTATGTGAGACGGTTTCTGTTGCGATTCTCGAGTCCCAGGATACAACTGGTTTGAGACCGTTTTGGTACACTCAAAACGGAATCTACGAACTCAAAAAACTACGATATACTCTCGAGACTTACCATATGAGAGATCGTTGATTCGATTTGTGTGTGATTCGATTTTTGAGAGAGGAAAACTTGTTTTTCCTTTTGGTTTCTTTCTCTGTTCTTTTCGTTTTCGTTGATACGAAATGAGAGAGAGATGAGACGTGGATATAAAGAGTGGATGGCGATGACTTTTGGTAAAGAATTTTTTTTGGTGGATGGCGATGACTTTTAAGGCACACGTCCAAGTCATCTAGAACGTTTATGGAACGATCGTTCTAAATGTAGACCGATCGATCTCATTTCGCATCCGGAACGATCGATCTCAAAATAGATCGATCGATTGGTTCGTTTAATTGAACCAAAAAATTCATACGAATTTTCCCCAAAAATAAATCCGCGCGTTTGCGCCCTGAAGGGCCTATTCCCAAACCCAAACCCAAACCCAAGCCGAGCCGAGCGAGCGCGCGCGTGTGGGTTTCCAACCTCTCTCTCACACTCCATAGTGTGAGCTCTTTGAACTAACAAAAGAGTGAGACCTTATATAAACATAAGGAATTTTCCTCCTCTAACCAATGTGGGACAAAATTCTCCTTCCCTTAATTAAGTGCAACACTTATCACTTAAGCCCACACTTAATAATTTCTTTTCACACACACACCAAATTGCTTAAGCCCATTGCTTAAAATTAATTTGGTCCAACAATCCCCCACATGAATAGAAATGACTCTAAACTTATGCAGACTCGATTATGCAGACTCGACGGACATCTGATTAGACTCATAATAGACTAGACAGACTGACTTTTCGAGAGTATAAACGAAATTAACTGTGTCTGAGTAAGTAGCATTTTTCAGCCTTGAACCACTCATTGTTAATATCTGTCGGGTTTACTTGGCCGGGAGGTGAACATGATGTCTTGAACCACCCAGATTTTGATGTAAACCGAGACAACAGCTATAACCCAGCTTCATTTCTCGTAGAACTAAGTTCTCTATTGGGTTCATTTTGGCCTTGAACTTTCCTGGTTATTCATGAGTGAACTTGGAGAATATAGCCTAACTTTCATTCTCCTAGAAACGGCCTTATTTCACACTCACTAGGTGATCTGCATTTAGCATGTATTTTAAGAAGTATCCTGTCATACTCCACATATCTTACATAGCTATGAAATCATTAAAAGCCATTGCTTATCCTTATCACATACAGGTATCACTGTTGTATCATCTTAGGAGCTGGGTAGAGACATAAGTCTCACAGTGCTTTGAGCAGAATCAGTTTGATTTAGTTGTCCCCTTGAACTTAGATCTTGGGATCTCCAGTCACGTAAGTAGGGTTTCCACCAAACGTCATCTTAATTCACAGGCTTTAAACCCATTCCTCTTGATGATTTTAACACTTGATCTCGAGTCAAACCTTTTGTAAACGGATCCGAAAGGTTGTCGGCTGATTTTACATAATCCATGGTGATCACACCAGTTGAGATCAAATGTCTAATGGTCTTATGTCGCCTTCTGATATGACGAGATTTTCCATTATAGAGATTATTCAGTGCCCGCGCGATAGCCGCTTGGTTATCACAGTGTACACGTATTGCTGACACTGGTTTCTCCATCATTGGAATGTCTTCCATCCAATTTCGAAGCCATTCTGCTTCCTCTCCGGCTTTATCAAGCGCTATAAACTCAGATTCCATCGTTGATCGAGCTAATAGAGTTTGTTTACCAGATCTCCAGGAGATTGCTGCACCTGCTAGCATAAAGACGTATCCACTTGTGGATTTTGAGTTCTTTGAGTCAGAGATCCAGTTGGCGTCACTGTATCCTTCTAGAACTGCTGGTTCTCTACCATAGTGCAGACCATACTCTTTGGTATAACGGAGGTAGTTCAACACTCTTGTTATAGCTTTCCAATGTGTATGTCCTGGATTACTTGTATAACGACTCAGTACATTGACCGCGTGCGCCAAATCAGGTCGAGTGCAATTAGTTAAGTACATCAGACTTCCAATCACTCTAGCATACTCCAGCTGTGACACTGATTCACCCTTGTTTTTCGTCAAGTGAAGAAGAGCGTCTACAGGGGTTTTTGCTGTACCCGTTGAATATGCCTTGAATCTCTCAAGTATCTTTTCAGCATAATGAGATTGAGTCAGGATGTATCCTTCAGAGTTTCTGAGGATTTTAATTCCTAAGATTACATCCGCAAGACCCATGTCTTTCATATCAAACTTGCTTTTCAGCATGTTTTTAGTTTGATTGATAATGTCGTTGTTACTTCCAAGAATGAGCATATCATCGACATATAGACATAACAAAACATACCCGTGGTTGGTATTTTTGATATAGAGGCACTTATCACATTCGTTAATGCTGAATCCATTTGACATCATCACACTGTCAAATTTTTCGTGCCATTGTTTTGGAGCTTGTTTAAGTCCGTACAATGATTTCACAAGTCGGCAAACTTTGTGTTCTTGTCCAGGTATGACAAACCCCTCGGGTTGTTTCATATAAATCTCCTCTTCTAACTCTCCATTTAGAAAAGCAGTTTTGACGTCCATTTGATGAATCTCTAGGTTTCTTAAAGCTGCTATTCCAAGTAGCATTCTTATCGAAGTTATTCTCGTCACTGGAGAGTAGGTGTCAAAGAAATCCAATCCTTCTTTTTGTCGGAATCCTTGCACCACAAGCCTGGCCTTGTACTTATCAATCGATCCATCAACTTTCAACTTTGTCTTGAAAATCCATTTACATCCGAGTGCTTTAAACCCTTCAGGTAAGTCGGTGATGTAATATGTATGGGTTTGTTTAATTGAGTCAATCTCGCTATTGACAGCCTCCTTCCAAAAAGGTGCATCTGGTGTAGACATTGCTTCAGCATATGTTCTTGGTTCGTTTTCTAAAAGAAGAACCATTAAGAAATCATCCCCATAAGATTTTTCCTTGCGAGCTCGTTTGCTTCGTCTAGGTTGATCTTCTAGGTTTTCAGCAGTTCCAGAAGTGCTTGCTTTATTTGCGGAAGTGCTTGCTTGTGTTTGGTCGAAAGTTCTCTTTTGAGATTGTTTATCCTTGCATGGGAAAACATTTTCGAAAAACGATGCATTTCTTGACTCCATTATTGTATTGACATGAATATCTGGTACTTCTGACTTATGTACCAGAAACCGATAAGCACTGCTGTTGTGTGCATATCCGATGAAAATACAGTCCACGGTTTTTGGTCCGATCGTGACCTTCTTGGGAGGTGGTACTGCGACCTTTGCTAGGCACCCCCACACTTTCAAGTATTTGTATGATGGTGCGTTACCTTTCCAAAGTTCGTAAGGAGTCTTTCCCGTGACCTTGTGCGGTATTTTGTTGAGGATGTAGTTTGTTGTAAGCAAAGCTTCCCCCCACATGTTCTGGGGTAACCCAGATTCCTGCAACATTGCATTCATCATTTCTTTTAGAGTTCGGTTTTTGCGTTCTGCAACTCCATTCGACTCTGGTGAATATGGGGCAGTTGTCTGATGAATAATCCCTTGCTCTTGACAGAAGGCATTAAAACGTCCATCATATTCACCTCCTCTATCACTGCGAACTATTTTGATAGTTCTGTTGAGTTGGTTTTCAACTTCTGTTTTGTATTCTTTGAACTTTTCCAAAGTTTCATCTTTGCTTGTAGCAGATATACATAACAGTATTTTGTGTGATCATCTATAAATGTCACAAAATATTTCTTTCCACCTCGGGATTGTACGAATTTTAAATCGCACAAGTCTGTGTGTATTAAGCCCAAAGGTTCGGTTGTTCTCTCAACTTTGGGTGATGGAGTTTTAGTGAGTTTAGCTTGGACACAAACTTCACATTTCTCTTTGCTTGTCTTGCATTTCGGAATTAGGTTCAAGTTCATTAACCTCTGTATAGACTTATAATTCACATGACCTAATCGTTCATGCCAAATATTAAAAGACTCAAGCAAATAGGCAACGGGGTTATTTCCATTATTAATTGGAACATTTGCATCAGATGCTACAACATTTGCATCATATGCTACAACAATGGAAGTAGAAGCAACATTCGAAACATCAGTAACAACAACATTTGCAATATTGTCGCCACGAAGGACTGCCGTAACACACATTTTGACAAGTCCATTCTTCACGTATCCCCTACCTACAAACACCCCGAACTTCTTGAGCACGAGCTTGTCAGCCTCAAGGTGAGCTCCAAATCCGGCCTTGCTCATGAGAGTACCGGAGATCAGATTCTTCCTCATGTCAGGAACATGTTTGACATTCTGGAGAGTGACTTCTTTTCCTGAGGTCATCTTGAGCACAACCTTTCCACGACCAACAATTTGGGAAAACGCAGAGTTTCCCATGAATAGCTGCTCCTGAGACCTGGATTTCTGATAGGAGCTGAACATTTCCTTATCAGTGCAGATGTGGGTCGTTGCACCCGTGTCATACCACCACTCCTTCTGGTTATCTTCAACCATGTTGACCTCTGAGACTACAGCACAGAGGTCATCTTGAGTCAAGTTGGCTTGATCTTTCCCATTCCCATTATTCTTGGGCTTACTGCGACAAACATCTGCCTTATGACCGACTTTGTTGCAGTTGTGGCATTTGCCTTTGAACTTCTTCTCTCCAGTTTTCTTGAAGTTCGTTGAGGATGATGGTTTCAGAGAAGATTTCTCGTTACCCTTGGCCTTGCCTTTTCCCTTGTGGGTAGCCACATTCGCGTTGTGCTCGCGAAACTGAGGGTTGTTCTGGATGCGGTTTCTGTCCTCCATTCGCAACCTTGTGATGAGGTCTTCCAGAGTCATTGCCTTCCTCTTGTGTTTGAGGTAGGTCTTGAAGTCCACCCAGCTCGGAGGTAACTTCTCAATGAAGGCATTGGTTTTGAAGATCTCACAGAGAGACATTCCTTCCTCAGCTATCTCATAGCATATCAATTGAAGTGCCTCCACTTGTTCCATGATTGGTTTGGAATCCACCATTTTGAAGTCTAGAAACTTCGCAGTTGCAAATTTCTGACAACCAACATCTTCAGTTCGGTACTGCTTCTCCAGGGACATCCAGAGTGCCTTAGAGGATTTGGCCTGACTGTAAACACCATACAGCTTTTCAGCAAGACGACCCAAGATCCATCCTCTGCATAGGAAGTCACCATGGATCCATGATTCAACGCTTGCAAGTGTGCGGACATCAGTGTTTCCATCCGGGACGGATGGTTTGTCCTCAGTCAGGTACTTGTCAAACTTCAAGTTGGTTAGGGCGAATAGCATTTTTTGTTGCCAAATCTTGAAGCCCTTTCCGTCAAACTTTTCCGGCATGAGTCCCCGAGTGACTGCAGACGGAATTTCATTGTTGACTTCAGTGGGGGTTGTAAACGGAGGAAGGCCAGAGTTGAACAAAGCTCTTCTTGCCGTCTCCTCAGTAGTGTCACCACCCTGGTTCCCAGTTTGTGTTGTAGCAGCAGCAGCAGCACCAGCCACGTTTGGTGTGTCAAAATCAATGTCCATCGGATTTTCCATCTGATCACAAGTAAAAACGAGTATCAGTACATGGATAATTGAACACACAAGTTCAAAATTGATTTATCTCGAATAAACCAAAGGCGTTTGTAAAAAACGTTTTGCAAATTTTCATCATAAAGCTTTTGCAGAAAACGTTTTAAAAACGGTGAAAGCGTTTCTAATACTTTTCATCAGAAGAATGTTTTGCAAAACATTTTCGCATAAACATTTTCTCTTAAACGGTCAAAGCGTTCTGCAAACCGATTCGCATAAACGTTTGATGAAACGGTCAAAGCGTTTTGCAAACCTTTTTCGCAGAAACGTTTGAAGCGGTTAAACCGTTTTTGCAACCTCACTTGAAAGCGTTCGCATAAACGTTTAAAACGGTGAAAGCGTTTTGCAAACTTTTTCGCAGAAACGTTTACCCTCTATTTAAAAAACAGTTTTGTATCGTTTCAATACACGATTCGCGGAAAAGCGTTTAAGCGATTCGCAAATCCCAAAAAAATGTTTGAAATAAAACGTTTATAAATCGTTTTATAAAGAGAACGATCGATCTAAAAACAGAACGAGCGTTCGTTTTTTTTTCATGGAGAACGATCGATCTAAAAACAGAACGATCGTTCGGTTGAAATTCGACATGAAAAATCCAAAAATTTTCCCAATCCGATTTTAGCTATAGGCTAGAAGCGGATTCATTTGAGTTAAGACTGTAAAGCCACCAAAACCGATTGAGAAAACCGAATCCAAATCTTTTTGAGACAGAGTTATTTGGATCAAAACGTTGTTGATATAAAACGATTTATAGAAAAGTTTTGAAACGATTTGAAAACGAGTATAAGGAAAAACGCAGAGGCGAGATATGATATCTCTTTCCTTAACTCAAATGAATCGCCCGTATGTGAGACGGTTTCTGTTGTGATTCTCGAGTCCCAGGATACAACTGGTTTGAGACCGTTTTGCTACACTCAAAACGGAATCTACGAACTCAAAAAACTACGATATACTCTCGAGACTTACCATATGAGAGATCGTTGATTCGATTTGTGTGTGATTCGATTTTTGAGAGAGGAAAACTTGTTTTTCCTTTTGGTTTCTTTCTCTGTTCTTTTCGTTTTCGTTGATACGAAATGAGAGAGAGATGAGACGTGGATATAAAGAGTGGATGGCGATGACTTTTGGTAAAGAATTTTTTTTGGTGGATGGCGATGACTTTTAAGGCACACGTCCAAGTCATCTAGAACGTTTATGGAACGATCGTTCTAAATGTAGACCGATCGATCTCATTTCGCATCCGGAACGATCGATCTCAAAATAGATCGATCGATTGGTTCGTTTAATTGAACCAAAAAATTCATACGAATTTTCCCCAAAAATAAATCCGCGCGTTTGCGCCCTGAAGGGCCTATTCCCAAACCCAAACCCAAACCCAAGCCCAAGCCGAGCCGAGCGAACGCGTGTGGGTTTCCAACCTCTCTCTCACACTCCATAGTGTGAGCTCTTTGAACTAACAAAAGAGTGAGACCTTATATAAACATAAGGAATTTTCCTCCTCTAACCAATGTGGGACAAAATTCCCCTTCCCTTAATTAAGTGCAACACTTATCACTTAAGCCCACACTTAATAATTTCTTTTCACACACACCAAATTGCTTAAGCCCATTGCTTAAAATTAATTTGGTCCAACACTTACAAGTTGAAATGAATTGATTAATACAAACAAATTGCAGTGTCTCCGAGAATCGAGAAGACACGCATCGAGTTTAAATGTGTGGTCGGATCGATATGATCTCAGATGGAATATAAGTTTGTGCAGCTTTGCTTAGAGAGTTAAATAAGGATCTTGTTGGCCACGAGCTTCTCCGTTTTCTTCTTCTCCGCTGCCTACCTGCCGCACCCTTTGGGTCAACACTTGAACCCTCACTCCACGTGTAACTCTCTCCACCACGCGTGTGTGTCTACCTTGTATAACCATGTCATGTATACGGAGATTTTATTTATACGTATATATATATATTGTATTGATTGTGTTTCGTAACGTAGATCCTGTTAATTCCATGTATAAGAGGTTGGCTGATATGCAAGATTATTATTATAATTAGAACGTTGGAAACTCGAGTTCGGTCAACTGCCTAGCTAAAAGGAAGATATATTAACCACGTTCAAAATGTATTATATGCAATTTTATACGAATACACTTATTATTAATTTAGTGTATATAGTACTTGCTTACCGGCCTTCTTATGACCTTCCTTCAAAGTATAGCTAGCTCAAGCTAAGTGATCTTATATCCAGCTCATCCACATCTATTCACGTGCCATGCAAAAATGATGCATATATATATATAAACAGCACACAGGGACGTGTAATTATATATTATACCATCGACCCATATAAGCTGGGCTCACACATAGAATAACTCTCTCATCATCAGTTCCCAGATTCTCCATGGCGGCTAACAACAAACTGTTACTCGTGTTACTCATCTCCCTGCTTCCTCACAACATCTTTTCATCGGCAACCGCCGCGCCATCAAAAAGCTACGGCACCAAGGCCTACGTGGACTCGTGGTGCCGGACAACCTTATACCAGAATCTGTGCGTCCGGTCGCTTTCTCGTTACGTGCGTTCAGGGGCTATGCAAAATCCACGGGACCTGGCCCGATTCGCGCTCAAAGCGAGCCTCTACCGAGCCAAGTACACAAAGGCGTTCCTGTTAAAAGAGGTGACGAACCTGGAGACGCTGAGGCCCCAATACTACGCGTTGGTTCACGACTGCTTGACCCAAATAAGAGACAGCGTGAACCAGCTGAGCCTAGCAATAGCGGAGCTGGACAGGGTGAACAGGAGAGGCGGAAAGAGCCAAGGAGATCTTGACTGGCACATCAACAACCTGCAGACGTGGACAAGCACAGCTCTCACAGACGCCGAGACTTGCGTGAGTCAGTTCCCGGGGCGGAGGATGAGCAAGTTGAAGGCTACGATTAAAGGGAAGGTGAAGAATGTGGAGGAAACCACGAGCAATGCCCTCGCCTTCATCGAGCACTACGCTGCTGCTAGGTACAGAGCCAGACGCCCCTGACCGTTGCCTCTACCAACTTGTCTTTTGATCACATTTATATATATTGCCTTAATTTGTTGTTTGCTACTTCTTGATCTCGTCGTATACGGATGTTCTCTATTTAATTACCAGCATATATAATGTTTGTAATCTGTTAATCAGTCGTGTAAATCCACAAGTTCATATTTGGCATCAGGTTTATATAATTTTAAACATAGCAAAGAAAGTTGCAAGCCCAAAAGACTCGAAAAAGATAATATGAGATTCTGGAAGAGAGGAAGTAAAGCCCGTCTAGCTCAGTTGGTAGAGCGCAAGGCTCTTAACCTTGTGGTCGTGGGTTCGAGCCCCACGGTGGGCGTTAGCATTTTTTTGTTTTCTTTAAAAATAGCAGAATACTTAAATGGGCTATTATAAAAAATGGATTTGTCAGGTTACCGATCTAAAGACCCATGTACAAATTTTGTTTTTATAAACCCGACCCAGCTACTTTTTTGTGGATCGGAACATTTCATTGCTGTACCAACACAGCGGCACCGCCATTAACGGCTCCATCTGCTCATCGTTGATCACTCGATCCTCCTGGCCGATTTGATTGCGGTAGTTTTTGAAATTCGAAAGATGGATTCGGTCCTTCCACTGGCGATCGCATCTGTTGTGCTCGGTGCGTTGATCGCCGTCCTCTTCTTCGGTAGCTACTTCCGGAAGCGGACATCGGAGGTGCAGTCCATGGCCAAAGCGGAGCCTCAGGATCCGGTCCGGATTCCGAAATCGAATCCCAAGAAGAACCATCCCAAAGCTCAAGCGTCCGACAAGGTACCTTTTGCTCCATCTACTTAGATTTGCGAGCGAACCCGAGTTTAGGGATTTGGATGAGTTGACTTTGACGCTGCGTTGAAAGCTCTTCTTCTTCGGCGTTTTTAATTTCGCCGGTGTGGATGCAGAATCAGAGCAAGCGGCACCATCCTCTAGACTTGAACACGTTGAAAGGCCACGGTGATTCTGTTACCGGGCTCTGTTTCTCATCCGACGGAAAGAGCTTGGCCACAGGTTAGTTCCTTTTTTGGTTTCTCTGATTACGTTTCTGCAGCTTTTTACACGGTTTGATGCAAATCTGAACACCACCGTGATATAGCTTCCTAGTCCAACATTTTGTTGATTTAGTGAACCAATTTTTGCACTCCGATTACATTTCTTCCTGTTTCTGTGGATAGCTTGCGGTGATGGAGTGATCAGGGTTTTCAAGCTCGATGATGCCTCAAGCAAAAGCTTCAAGTATTCCTGCGTCTATATATTTATATCTTTTCAGTAGACGATGTTAGCGGGTGGAAGTTTTCTTTTGAAGCCCCTTCTCTTCAATCTTAACTCTCTCTTTTTTTGCCATCTCCAGATTTCTAAGGATAAATCTTCCTGCTGGAGGACAACCAACCGCCGTGGCGTTTGCTGATGATGCCTCCTCCATCGTTGTGGCTTGTCAGACCATGTCTGGTTCATCTCTGTACATGTACGGCGAAGAAAAGCAAAAGGAACAGCAGGCCAAGCTTCCTCTTCCTGCGATCAAATGGGAGCGCCATAGTATTCATGAGAGGAGAGCAGTCCTTACCATATCTGGAGCAACTGCAACTTACGGTACTGCTGATGGAAGTGCTGTCATTGCCTCTTGTTCCGAAGGTATGTCGATTGGTTTTATTCTTATTTGAGCATTCTCTTGGCTGATGCCAATCTCTATCTTTGCCTGGAATGGCAGATATATCAATCTACTTTGTGTCACACTCGAAGCTATGCTAAACTGGCTGCATAATCTCTTTTCTTTTAAAAAAATTAATAATAAATTGCTAGAGGGTGTGGCCGTGGACTGCTATGACTATTCAGATGTACAGATAGAATTTTCTTTTCTTTTTCTTAAACATTGTTCTTCCTCAGGGACTGATATCATACTTTGGCATGGGAAAACTGGGAGGAATTTGGGACATGTTGATACAAACCAACTGAAGAACCACATGGCAGCTGTATCACCAAATGGACGGTTTTTGGCAGCTGCAGCATTTACTGCAGATGTGAAGGTGGGTTCTTTTATACTTAAGCCATTATTTCTTAAATGAGTGTATGCGTGACTTAGTACGTGCTTTGTAGGTGTGGGAAATTGTGTATCAGAAAGATGGTTCCGTCAAGGAGGTTTCAAGAGTAATGCAACTCAAAGGCCACAAGGTATATCCATTCACGACCTATAGGCTATAGCATGCTTCAATTCATCTCTTCTACGTACTGTAGACTTCTCTTGTAATATTTTCATGTTTAAACCTATGTTATGCCATCCAGAGTGCAGTGACTTGGTTATGCTTTTCTCCAAACTCAGAGAAAATCATTACCGCTTCAAAAGATGGTTCAATAAGACTCTGGAACATCAATGGTTAGTAAAATCTTTTAATATCTGCATCATTTTGTTGCTACATGTGCGCAGATTCCTCGTAGCAATAGGGATTTGCAAGACCCTTGGTTTGGCGTTTATGATTAGATAGAACGATTCTTATTTATCAGACAAATAACCTGAGAGTGTTGTGTGATTTGGTTGAAGTCCGGTATCATCTTGATGAGGATCCAAAGACTTTGAAGGTGTTCCCGATTCCACTTTGCGACTCAGGGGGAAACCCGTTGCACTATGATCGCCTCAGTTTGTGCCCGGAGGGAAAGATATTGGCAACAAGCCATGGTTCCACATTGCAGTGGTTATGTGCTGAAACTGGAAATGTTTTGGACACAGCCGAGAAAGCCCATGAAGGTGATTTTACCCTTACAAGATAGGCTGTCAAATTTCTCTTTACATCGCTGAACAATTGAGAACCTAACGCTCTTTTTGGTGTCTGTAACTATGTGTAGGGGATATCACGTGCATGTCGTGGGCACCCAAGGCTATCAGAGTTGGTATGTGTCCTGTGTTGTGAACAAAGTGGTAGTAGTTTGTGATGTTGCACATCTGAATTTGTTGGAGTTTGTGTTTGTTTGGTTCAGGGGAGAGACAGGGCATGGTTTTAGCGACAGCAGGGGTTGACAAAAAAGTGAAGCTATGGGAAGCTCCAAAGTCGCAATTTGTGTAGACTTGCTGCATACGAAGTTAAGCACATGAGGGATATTTAACGGCACAGCTTAAGACTTAAGAAAGAGAGAGAGAGAGAGAGAGGTCCTTAATGTTTTTTTTGTGTGTGCCCTTCCTTTAGTTGGGAGAGCTAAACCAAATGAGGAATCCTAGTGAAAAACTAGCGCAAGCAAAGAATAATGATTGAAGTTTCTTCTTGTCACCTCCTCAAGTGTCTTTCAACATTTTGAAATTTTGACTCGAGGCTTAACCCTTTTGTCGGGAAAAGAATCTGGTCTTCTTTCTCCGAATTACAGAGATAGAAGAAGAAGACAGCGCACACCGAAAGATATCAGAAAGGAACAAAAAAACGTAGCACACAATTCAAAAATCTAGAGTCAACTGAATAACAATGGAGCCGAGTGCCACAAGCGTGGTACGTTGATCTGTGTTGCAGGTGATAGCATAATGATGCCTCCACCACTCATTATCTCACACACTTGTTCAGACATTTAGTTACATGTTGGTTACATTCACAAGCCCACCAACTCGCAATTCAAAATATTACGTTAGCGAAACTCTGACTGACCATGGAGATGGTGTTCTTGCAATGGCTAATTTGGATTTGGAAGAAAATTGCACCGATCGCTGCAAAGGTGAGCAAACAAAGCTCTATTGGTAAAGCGAGTGAACTACATTTCACCATCCTTTTCCCCCGGCTAATATCATTTTCAATTCATTTTTTGGAGACTAGCTCTCAATTATACTCTGGAGGTACAAAACAGCTACTCGTGCTGCTGAACTCACTGCTGGCTTCTACAACCCCTCAAACCGTGATGGCTACCGTCCAATAGCTGCAATGCTGAAAAGAAAATGATGCCGCTCTCAACTTCACATGCGTGGAGTTACGAACACTTGTACAACATGAGGATTTTCCAGAGTCAGAAGGTCTAGTTTGGCAGGTAAACTTACACTAGTGATTGGCTTTAACCGGTTTTAGGCCAACATCTTAGGTTCTCACTTTTACTTTCATGTTAATCTTTTCAGGTGCTGAATGCTGCTTGGGATGCTAATATACTTGTTGCTAGTGAGAATGCTCTTCCTTGCTATGACAGAGATGGTTACAACAAGATTCTTGAAAACGCAAAGCCCCTTAACGATCCTGATGGTCGCCACCTATCTTATTTCACTTACCTGCGCCTTAACCCAACTCTGATGCAGTCTCAAAACTTCATGAGTTCGAGAGATTCGTCTAACGAAGGCATGGTATAGGTTCTTTTTTAATATTCTCATAGTGGAATTTAGTATTTCCTCAAGGTTTTCTTGGTAACGTTGTTTAACTCTTGTTACTGTCACTTGCAGGTGAAGCTGTTCCGGATCTTGGTTTGGCTCCAAGGACCAAAGTCGAGTGAATATAAGTGAAGCCGTTGGATGGACAAAACCAAGTTTGTCCTTGTAAGTGAGCTTGTAAAATGAAAGTGTATACAACCATATATAAGTGTTATGTCCATTGTGATTTCACAAGAAATTACTAGAAAGCAACATGACACTAGCACTACTAGATGAGTGCGTGGTTACTATAGAAAAAGATATATAATGGCTAACTTTACCAATTCATCACAGCAATTTAGAACAGAAGTAATGTAGTTCTTAGAACAGAAATATCATGGCCTATAATTGGAGTTCTTAGAACAGAAATATCATGGTCTACAGAGATGTCCGAGCAATAATAAAGAATACTGCATACATTTATATAAACATATAATCTTTCATGTGAAAATGATTTAGGGCAATAAAACTACATTTAGATCTTATAAGACCCCTTGCAATGAAAAAACTTTAGCTTAATGTTAAGACAAATTTGATCCAAAAAAAAAAATGTTAAGACAATCTTCTTCCCATCTTCTTTCTTAGTCCCAACCTTTTTTCAGTTTGTAGACAGCACTGTCCCATTCGACTCCAAAAACCACCCGAGAATGTATATTGTCATTCAAAAGGACAAATGGTAAGTTGTTAAAAAAAGTAGACCAAATAAGAGATTGATCAGCTCACGAGTGATTTGGTCATGTCTTGACACACTGTCATCTTCTTCAGCAGTCAGCAGCTTCTTCCTCTTCCTCGTCGTTATGTTAGCTGCGCAATCTAACATGTTCTTACCGTTTTTTTGTGGAAAGGGTATTTCAGCTTCTGCGTTGTTTTGCAAGAGAACGTCTCCGAGCAGGGTCAAGATTACCTGTCAGGATGTAAGATTGTAGTGTGGACAGTTTGTTTAGCTATTAAAGTTTACTTTGCCATGGAACCATACACGTCCGATGTAGCTTGCTTGAATGAATCCGCTTTTCTGCCTTTGCATGACAGGTCGATGAATCAATCTGCAAATTCTCCGTGACTCTCACGGGACTCCTCAGGTCAAGCGTATTACAGGAAACAATGTCCTGAGGATACTCAAACCCCATGGTGTGTTTTCAATTTTGCAACCTTTCTTTCTTTCTTTTGTCTACTTTGGTCATTTGTCTTATTATGGTGTAACATTTCTTGCAAGGCGTTGCTCCTGAGATCCCTGAGGATCTTTACCACCTTATTAAGAAGGCTGTGGCCATCCGTAAGCATCTGGAGAGGAACAGGAAGGAAAAGGATTCCAAGATTAGGCTCATCGGTGAGAGCAGGATTCACCGCCTCGCTCGCTACTTCAAGAAGACAAAAAGCTCCCTCCCGTCTGGAAGTAGCGAGTACCTCTCTCCTATCCTCATTCGTTGTGTATTAAATCACATCCTGCTTTGAATATCTATCATCACTCTCAACCGGACTGAGCAAACTAGTTTGGTCTATATATGGCTGGTTTTGTTTGGAAACTGCGTATATAATATCTTCCCCCAATGCACTTGGGCAACATTGTCCGTCTATAACCACTCTTTTGCAAGAAACTATCTGTCTTAACATGTTCTCATCGACTTTACAATCTTCATGTGCAGCGAATCCACAACCGCGAGCGAGCACCCTTGTTTAAGCCGGAGTAGGTTCAGCTTTGGGGAGGAGGAATACCCTAAACGGTCTGTTGCTTCCATTTTGTTTTAATGATTTCTCAACTTGTTTAGTGTCAGGATTTGATATCTGTTGGCCTCTCCTTTCGAATCTTATGATGATCCCTGCTTACTTTTTAAAGAGACTCGGACGAGCATGATATCGCCATTGAATCCTTTTGCAGTATATGCTACTTTACGTACCTTAAAGAGAATCATGAGATCACCATTATAGTGAACTGAGCTAAGGAGCAAGTTATTGTGATGTGAAATGAAACATAGTGATGGGAGCAGTAGGGTCCGAGTGTGACAAAGAATGTAATCTCGAATTAATGGTTCTTGTGGAGTATAAATGGATGCTTAAAAACATATATGGAGAAGACAAAGAGTGTGAGCCGGCCAAAGAACCAACAAAAGGAGCAAGTGTTAAAAAAAAGGTGAAACAATCACAAGAATCTCAAAAAAAGGAGGGCTTACACAGCTACAAGAAACTCATAGAGGACCATCTCATCAATCAATCAGCTTGCAGCTTTCTTCCCGCCATTGTAGTAACCCAAATACCATCTCGCAAACTTCTTAAGGCCCGTCTGAAGATCGGTGGTGGGCTTGTAACCGAGCTCTCTCTGCGCGGAACTGATGTTAGCGTGAGTGAACTGCACATCGCCGTTCCTGGGCAGCTTCATAATGTTCCTCTTAGCCTTGACCTTGAGAAGTCTCTCGAGGATGGTGACGAGATGACTGACGGGGACCGGCGAGGTGTTGCCGAGATTGAAGACCCTAAGCTGAGCGGCACCGCGCTTCTTACCGCCACTGCCAGTGCTCTTCTCGGCCGTGTCCAAAGCCCCCAAGCAGCCCTTGACAATGTCATCGACGTAGGTGAAGTCCCTGGCGACGGTGCCGTGGTTGGCGCCCTCGAAGATCGAAATGGGTTTGCCTTTGAGGATGTCTCTGGTGAAGAAGAAGTAGGCCATGTCTGGCCTTCCCCAGGGACCGTAGACGGTGAAGAAGCGGAGACCGGTGAGGGAGAGGCCATAGATGTGGTTGTAAGTGTGGGCAATCTCTTCGCCGGCTTTCTTAGTAGCGGCGTAGAGGCTAGCCGGTTGGTCCGTCCTGTGCTTCTCGGAGAAGGGGACTTTGGTGTTGAGGCCGTAGACGGAGCTAGAGGAGGCCCAGACGATGGCCGGCTGGGGGTTGGCCGCTTTACAGACCTCGAGGAGGTTGACGAAGCCGGCGATGTTGCTGTGAACGTAGGAGCCGGGGTTCTCCATGGCGTACCTGACGCCGGCTTGAGCGGCCAAATGCATGACGTGGGTGAAAGGGACGACCTCGAAGAGCTTCTTGAGGAGGGCGGCGTCGTTGATGTCTCCCTCGACCACGAAGACGCCGCTGCGCTCCAGAAGGGCTTGCCTGGCCCGCTTGAGCGAGGGGTCGTAGTAGTCGTTGAAGTTGTCCAGCCCCAGAACGCCGTCCCCACGCCTTTTCAGAGCGGCGGAGACATGGGTGCCAACGAAACCGGCGGCGCCGGTGACGAGGACGGAGACGCCGCGACGGGTGCGGACGCGGGCGGAGGATCTGACGCGTTTCTCCCAGGCGGGTCCTCCCCAGGCGTAGGTGCGGAGCGAGCGGCGAGACGGATCGGAGGAGACGGGATTGGAGGAGGGAGATCGGTAGAAGAAGATGAAGATCAAGCCGACGAAGACGAGGGACCAGAAGGCGAGCTTGGCGACGGAGGACTGCCACCGCGTGCGGTGAAAGTAGGGAGATTTATCCATCTTGAACTTGCCCGGAGTGGAAGGAATATCATCCAGATGCGACATTTGCTTCATCTTCTTCACTCACACAATAATGATTACAAAAGTTTATACTTTTCTCCACAGATCGGGAAATGAATTGAATGATCTACGAGGCGGCGACAATGGCGTCCCGAGAATCTTGAGCTCTCTTTTTGAGTCGATGAAGGATTGTTTGATTTTGGGTTTGTTTTGTTTGGTGAGAGTTTATAGGCCCTCCGACTTGAAAGGGAAGATCAAGAATTCCAAAGATTTTCTTTTTTCTTTTTTCCTATTTTTGGGCTTTTTCTTTTCTTTTCTTTTTTTCGATTCTTCTCGGAAAAGGAACTATATGTATACACACAACACCCACAGAGAGAGAGAGAGAAGAAGATGATGGTCAAAGAGGAAGAGAGAAGAGGATTTAAAGCAAAGGGAGAGTCAAAGCAACTCTCATTTATCAAAGTGATCACTCGTATCTAATCTCCTGTGTATTTCTATTACTCTCTCCTTTGCATTTAATTCATCATCATTTCAGACTTAACTTTCCGATCAATGAAGCTTCATGAAACTTTTAAATGTGGGAGATGGGAGTTTTTTGGCCGGTTTGCTATATTACAAGTTTAGGTGGGATTAATAAATGATTTTTAAAGGTCTTTCTTTCTTTCTTCTTCTTCAAATGGTTCTCAGCATTACTATTCCAAATATCCCTCTCATATACAAATGTTTCCCCGCATCTATAGAATACAAAACTACGCACACAAATACATGTTTAGGTGCAACCCAAGACCGTCACGTGGAACCCTTAACGGTACATAATTAAAAAGTATGACTGAATCAAACTTATAACTTAATACCAAGGCACAATTTACCACCCATAGGGGGTATATAGTAATCTTCAAGGAAGCCTCATTAAGCTTCGTTTCATTCATGCTCTGTTCAGTTCCGACTTTCCATATCATTTATTTTGTAAGAGAAAACAGAAAGGAGTTTGAGTGAGTCCTGGTGAAGAAGGACACTCCTTGACACAAAAGAACAACGTAGAGTTTATGATGTCACTTTACCAAAAGATAGCTTTAGCAAAGGTCCTTGGCAGCTGCAACTACCGCGTCAACGGTGAGTCCAAATTTCTTGTAGAGCACATCGGTAGGTGCACTTGCTCCAAAACTGTCCACACCGATGGCCTTTCCTTTGGACCCAACCATCTTCTCCCACCCAAAAAGGTCGAACCTGCTTCGATGCTCACTCTCGCTGAAACCTCTGATGGTAACACATTTTCTTTGTACTCTTCGCTCTGTTCATCAAACAGCTCCCAACTCACCAGAGACACTACCCTCACTGCTCTTCATTCTTCTCTCAGCTTCTCTCCAGCCTTTGCAGCAATCTCTAGCTCTGACCCTGTCCCCATCAGGATTACGTCTGGTCTGTTACCTCTCTAGTTGTCCGAGATTACGTATCCTCCCTTCTCCACTCCCTCAACCGATGTTCCAGGTAAACGAGGCAGCTTTTCTCTCGACAGGGCGAGGATCGAAGGCCTCTTTCTGTTCTCTACAGCGACTTTATATGCCCCAGCGGTTTCAGTTCCATCGGCTGGCCTCAGCATCAAGATGTTGGGCATGGCACGGAAGCTCGCCACGTGTTCAATAGGCTGGTGGGTCGGTCCATCTTCTCCAAGACCGATTGAATCGTGGGTCATTACGTAGATAACCCCAGCCTGAGACAGCGCAGAGAGCCTGATAGCAGCTCTCATGTAGTCTGTGAAGACAAAGAACTTAGCACAGTAGGGAATGAGCCCCGGGCTGTGACAGGTTATGCCATTGCAGATAGCTCCCATGCTGTGTTCCCTGACGCCAAACCTAAGGTTTCGCTCTTCGGGTGCATTCTTCTGGAAGTCCCCAAACATTTTGAGCAACGCCATGTTGGATGAAGCAAGGTCAGCACTCCCTCCGAGGAACCCAGGAAGAACCTTTGCAAGGGCATTAAGACACTGTTGGGAGAGGTTTCTTGTTGCATCTGCAGGACTCTCGGGCGTGTAAGTCTGGAAAAAGAGGCGAACAAAACCATACTAATCCCATTACGGACATTGACTCGAGGTTTTTAACACTCTTCTCATGTGTGTACGACAAGATATAACTTAAAAAAAAAAAATGCTGATGAACATTTGGTTTTCATAGAATGAAGTTGCTACAAGAAGAAACAAGCTTTTGTTCCTCTTTGCACTTAATCTTTCAGTTTTTGAAGTTAGGTTAAGCAAAGATTATTTCAGGCTTACCGGCAATGAATTTTCCCAGCCAGTAGGTAAGTTAACAGTAACTATAGATTTCAGTTCTGCAGCTTCTTGTGGGTACTTCTTCTCATAGGCAGCAAACTTAGCATTCCATTCCGCTTCAAGAGCCGCTCCTTCAGGGACATGACAGATCCAGTGGCTGCAAAAATGACAATGGTAGTATTAACATCATGCGAACTTATGTGCATTGAAGAACATGGAACATGGAAAGGCCACTAAAGCCACTAACCTCTTGACATGGAAAGGCCCATGTGGCCATCCAAGATTCTTTCTGGTAGCATCAACTTCCTTTTCACCCAGAGCACTTGCGTGTACACTGTAAGAATTTGCCTTGTTTGGTGATCCAAAGCCAATGGTTGTAGTTATCTGCCTATTTCAAGAAACCAACCATATATATATGAATTTACCATTACACATGTATTTGCTTGCAGAAAGAAGAGGTCTTTTATATATTTCAAATGAATCATAAAGGACATGACGTTAGGTACTAGGCGAATCAAACAGATTAGTTTCAGACCACTTTATATAACAACAAATCCATAAGCACATGAGGCGGTGTTTTGAGTGGCAGAGTAGAGCAGGAGGAAGAGAAGATGCGTGACCTTGATCAAAGTGGGTTTGTCTTGGACAGTCTTATATAGCTTCCTTAATGGCAGCGCGGATTTCATCATAACCCGTGTTTCCATTCTTCACCCATATGACATGCCAACCAAGACCCTGAAAACGTGTTTCCAAATTTTCGGTAAAGGCTATCGATGTGGTTGTCAGCATAAAAGGCTATGAGCAAGGGAACAAGTCTTCATTCGCAATTCCTTCCATTTGGCATCCATCTCCGAGAATAGCATAGCTATAGAGAGAGAGGTAAGTACACAAGTAGTTGACTTTGACTGGAAATGCAACAGAGGCTCTTTGGGTCGACAATCTCAGAGTCTGGTGCTTCTCCGCGAGTGCCAAACCCACAGCATTTGCAACTCCTTGGCCAAGCGGGCCTATACAGAGAAGATTCAAGAAAAAGCACTGCGAAAGAGAAGCGAACCAAGTAGTGACTTCAACACCAGGAGTCTCAAAGTTCTCAGGGTGGCCTGGAGTCCTACTTGATCCGATTTCTAAACGAAACGGTCTCGGTTGAACCAGTAAGGATTCTGACTCTGAGACCGGTAAAAGAAGGGAGCTCTCGCGGCGGAGTCAGGGACACATGCTGATCCCCAGGCTGAGGAGAGCAACGTTCGACGACGGACGACCGAGCCAAGCCTTTGACAGAGTCAGCGATGAAGTAGACGCCATTTTTGCCGTTGCAGAGTTCGAGACTGTCTTCTTCTTCTTCTTTTTTGAAATTCCTTTTGCTGGTGGCCGTCGGATTAATTTAGACACCCAAATCCTGATCGTTGAATCTGGGGATGGTTGGTCGTTCCGGGTGAATCTTGTTGTAGAAGACGCAAGTGATGGCTTCAAGGCGGTTTGGTGCAACAACCACGACTACTCTTGCAAGACACTCCACTTGGGCCGACAAGCCCAATACTCACGATCTTTACTCTGTTTCTTCAACCGGGGAAAATTGATATTTGCAGCCCATGTACTGGCAGCAATTCGTAGACAGCTTTGGGCACGACCTGCAAAACTGGGAGCATCAAATGCTTTAAACTCCCAAGTCTTCTAGCATTTTAAATTTAGGATACAAATATATATTATGTACGTGCAGGATCAACAGAGATCGATGTCATGGTTTTCACCACCTAAATTAAGGAGGTTTATGATCTTTCAAACACATATTTTCTTCAATATATATGCATCCCAATCTTGTACTGATATTGGATCAATTATTAAGTCCACTTCATGTATTCATTCACGATCAAATGAATTACCAAATTGATGCACTATAAGATTTAGGATATACTTCTCTCTCTTCTTCTTTTTTTTTTCATTTTCTAACATCTTTGTAATACATATGAATTTTCTCTTCTTGTTAAGATTAAATCATATTTTTAAAGTCCTTTTGTTATTAATATCTTCTGATAAATACCACAAAGATTAATCTTATCTATAATAGGAAATTCACATATATGATGGAGATATTGTTACTCATTGATTTTGCAATAGAGACGATTTTATTCTTCTTTCTTCATTGTTTCGGTAGCCATAATCTTGGGGATCAGAGAAAGAGTTGGTTGTTTGGGAATTCTTATACCAAACTAAAAACACATGCACTTTCTGAACTTTATTATATAACTAGCTAGTACTACATTCGATTTATGTAATAATTGATAAAATTACACTCAAACAAGAGTATTTCCTCTCTTTTTGATCAGAAAGCTTGCATACGATCAAGCCCTAACCCGGACCTGTTGCCTCCATATAAAGGAATACAATCAAAATCATTATTCAACCATGCATATATCAGATCAATATAAACACACACGTCATTTATCTTACAATAATGTAACCAATAACCATAAAATCTTGGATTGAAATCCTTGTTCGACCATGCATTAATTTATCTCTAATGTAATACTATTATATATATATATCAACGTGAAAACGTTTGATAGAATTATAACTAAGTATGGAAGCTGTGATAATAACAAAGGCAAGAAGGGTCAGCGATAGGATCTCCAAGCTGAGAGTGAGGCTGAAGAAGCCTCACCTGCCGTTTCAAGAATTTGGTGTAACGGATGGCTTCGTCGAGCATGGAGGCTGTGTCCATCTTTGCACCGCCTGGCACCATCCTCTTTAATATTCGGATCTTCTCGCTTATCCTTTCTCGACGCCGACGAGCCACCACAGTCTGAGGGTCGTCGCTTACCCTTACGTTACGGCGGTTCGGCTTAGGAACGGTGGCTGGGTCGATGTCTACAGGCTGCATGGCAGCAATCGCATACTGCATCGCCTTCATCGCATCCATCTCTTCCTCATCTTCTTCATCGTCCTCTCCTCCTCCGTGATCGGAGAAGAGTGTCGGCGGGGACTGGAAGTGACATAGGGTTTCAGGAGGTGGATCTATCATGAGATGGGGATCGTGGTGAAAAGGGTACTCCTGTGTGATGAAATCATTAGGTTTGCTCAAATTCATGAGGAGATGATGAGGCTCCATATAATGACTATTGGAGTTGTGGCTGCATCTGCTTTTGAGCCAGACAAATGGTGTTTTTGTACAAGAGACTCACATACCTTTCTTTTATACACACCAATTTCTATTTTCACATTTTCTCTTATTTCTTGGACAATTTCTATTTTTATAATATATAAAATAGTCTTATTACCGAGATATGAGCTATATGTAATTATGTATGTATTTACTGATTTACTTGGACCTTGACCTCATTTGATTAGCCTTGCTTTTCCACGTCAATGTAAGCATGTGCATCTATATGAAGGATTTAACCCCCCTCATATTTCATGACGGAAGTACATATTATGAAGGTAAAATCTGCTTGAATTAATTGACGAAACATTTCTGAAAAGGAATTTATATCACAACTAAAGGAGTGTTTTTATCAGGCTTGGTCCAATATTTCCGAATGCCCAAGTGCAAAATAAGAAAACATTTATTGTCTTGCTTATCATATGTTTTTTTTTTTTATCTTGATTGTCATACGCTTTTTTTTTTATCTTGATCGTCGTCATATGTTTTTTTGTTAATGCATTTTCCCACAAAAGTTGACATTTAAAAATATGCTATGTAAAGCTCCGGACAACGCTTGATTTATACATATACATATTGTTAAATTAGGGTTTATCTTGGGTTTCCTACTAAAAACCAATTGGTAATTAGTGGATTGATCATGATCCTTTATATATTAAAGTTTATTCATTCAAACTTCCGATGTGGGACTTAGATTGTATCCCAACACATATTAGATGCATGGTTTCTTATGCCATACACAAAAGACACTGATTTAAAAAATTTGCTACTTTTATTATTTTATTTTAAATTGGAGATTTAGTTTATAATTCGGTTTATTAGGTTTTCAGTTTTTAATTTTACTGACTATAAAAAAATTAAGCCATAATTTTATTTTCGGTTTGATTTAACAAATTTTCTATTTGATTTTATTTAGATTTCGTTAAGTTTAACCATTGATTAGCTGATTCAAAATGGATTAATAATTTAACTGTTGAGTTAACTATTTTATGAAGAATTAATGGTTACTAAAATTCATTTTGTGAGTCTATGCTGGATTAGGGTTTGAATTCTTCTACTTTGATTTCAATAATAAGTGACCATGCGTAAACGTCTTCAGTAGTAAAAAAAACTCATATTTCATATTTTTATGGATATTAGATCTCCTAGATTAAGTCTGAGTTTTGACATAAGATGTTTGGTTAATAAAAATTAGTTAAATTTTAAGAAAATAATCTCACGTGACGTAAGTCATAAACAAACAAGGAGAAAGTCGAAGAACATGATCTCAACGAGTGCATCCCGAGTCCACGATTATGCCAAAAGGTCACACAACCGAGTAATGGAAATTTGCCATATAGTACCGTCTGGTTAATTGGAAACCAACAACAGTGATAGGTTCAGTGCTTCCGATGTGGGGCTAGTTCTTTCTGGTTGTCTTGCGGTAACAAGGAATCTAAGGCTAGAGGGATAAATTGCCTGATGTGGAGCAGAGGAGGAATCTATAAATCATGTCTTATTTGAAATGTCTTCTGACAATTCAAACTTGACCCATATCACAAAAACTTTCTAATTCATATATTTTTCTATCATCTTCGGTCTGCTATAATGTGGTTATTTTTTTTTTGGAAACTCCCTCCAAACATCCAAGCACCTTATTTTCCTTAGATAACTTAGTATGTTTAATTAGAAGAGAAGGAATGATAAGATATTTAATAATGTAGATCAACATCCAAAATAGATTCTTAGACTTGCAGAATCTGAGACTTTATTATGGGAGGAAGCACAAGTCATGAGTACAGTTGATAATGGTATTGCTGGGAATACTACTGAGGGGGTGGAAAAAGCTCTAGAAGGATGTTGGTATTACCTTGATGGTTCATGGAAGGAGTCTGATAAGGTTTCAGGACAGAGATAGTTTTGTAGTTCTGAAAACTCTTCTGATGTAATGATGGGGACTAGGAATAACCGGTGAAGTCTTTCAACTTTGCATGCAGAGTTTGAATCTCTCATTCAAGACATTGATTGTATGGTCATTTTAAAAATTTTGCAGGTGACTTTTGCGACAGATTGCTCGGAGTTGGAGAAGATATTGTCTTCTCCAAAATATTGGCATGCTTTTGCTACTCATTTGGAGGAATCCGGAAGGAATCGTTCAAGAAGATATCCCTCCAAGTGATTCCACGAACAAGAAATATCAAGGCGGACTCTCTAGCAAAGGAGAGCGAGTTCTACCTCCAGCTTCAAATTTTATTGATTCTGTTCCTCCGATTTAGCTAGCTAAATTGGGATAGAATTGTCTTCTTTTTATGTTTTTTAGTTTTCTTTGTTGACAAAAAAACATATATCATTATTTTTATATCCTAATTTTTGATTCAATAATGAATATATGAATCTAAAAATAACTAAGAATTCTTTTTAAAAAATAATATTTTTATATAAAATATAATTTTTGAAGTGTTGTCTCCAATTAGGGATTCAAGGCATAACTTGGGAGAAATTAAAAATACCCGGATATGTTGGCAAAAAAATATATTAAAACAGATATAATCAGGTCATTAAGGTGATAAAAAATCAGGTCATTAAAGTAACTAAGATTTGCAGCAGCCTTATATTAAAAGACTCAATATATTTTTATCTTCTTAGACTAATTTGTGCTTATTTATATAAACCTTGTTGTAACCATTTAAATTTGTATACGTACGTACGTACGGAGGAATACAAGAAACACATATAAAGCAAAATCCTATAGACCACAAAAGATATAAGAAATAGTGTGTGGTCAAAATCATGGTTACTCAAAAAGCAAGATCAAGAACAAGGGATTGAATTTAGGGTTTTTCTTAAGGACGAAGGAGGAGAGAGACTTTACGAAATTAGGGCAAAAAAGGAGCATTGCACTTTAGTGATGATATCATTGCCATATGGAAGCATAAGTCGCTCTTGTAATAGTTACTCAACACATGTCTCCATTTTTAGTACTCATTAATTGACCTAATTTTCTCCTCTCTCTCTCTCTCTCTCCTGTTTCTGACAACTCCCATACACCAAAATAGGCAATGTAACATCATTGTTCTTCTCTTTCTTGTCTTTCTTCTAAAACCCACAATTTCTTCAATATTTTCTTATATAAGCCGTTTGAGCGGTCATGATTTGATCTTAGAAAATATGAGCTGGATACGATAAATGACTTCGTCACCGTTTTCTTTATGATATATGTTGTCGATTTCTAGTTCTACGTTGTTTTCTTTACGATTTACGGGATCTCTCTCTTCCCCCATAACTCATTACATGAAGTAGGGACGGCTTCATCGACATTAAGGTATTGTCGAGGATATAAATTCTCAATTGGATAAGTAAACTTATATTAATCACCACTAAAGTATATTACTAATTGGTCTTGCGCTGCCGTGTACGTGTCGTTTTCCACACGAAATTTCTATAATAACGTTCATTTGATAGGGACAAATAAGAATTCAAAAGGAGATGCCTCACCTCGTCTTTTCACACTGCCGGCTTAATGTGTTGATGAAGACGAAATATACCCATTTCTTGCAATGTTCATACTTGTCATACATTCATCAACTATACACTGTGCAACATCAATTAATTAAAAAACTCTTTACAATTCTTATCAATTGTGTAACACGTAAAATTGAAGTAACATATATCGTCTTTTAAAGCAAAAGCACCCTAATCGTTCATCACTTTGCTGAAAAATGCTGTATTCTAGGAGAAGAATCAACTAATTTATGGAAGAAAAAAATATCCAGTGATTTTCTATACCTCTAGTACAAGCAATCCACACAGACTTTTCAACAAAAAAGTTGGAGCGAATATCGGCCACCCATCCAGGTTATTTAACCACGAGGATCAAATATGTGCAATCTGTATCAAAGCGAATGCTAATGATGGAGATCAATACATACATTTTATTGTTAATATCAGCGACTCTAATTCGACATGGAGAGGTTAGAGGCACAAGGATCGTCTCAAGCTATTTTTGTAGGCCATGTTTAATTGATGTTTTTTTAAGGTATATTTAGTGTGGTAAAAATCTGTATAAAATTATTGACTTAATATAAATATTGAAAAAAAAAAAAACTTTTTCTTAATTGAGTTAGACACTGTTTGATTGATTCATTTACGCATGCTAATAAATGGATTTGACGGACTTAAGACGGGCATGAGAGACACATTCTATCTCCTAATTATAATCCAAATTAAGTGGAAAATCATATTATTTGATACTACTCTCTCCACCCATGACCACTTATAGTATTGCGAGGATCCCAAAATATGATATCTATGAGGGGCCAGATCCAAAGTGACAGTGCTTTCTATCTCAGACTCGGTATCATTCTCTATTGAAATTTACCCGCAAGTTAGATGTCATCCATGTTTTAACTTTATGTAAAGCTTGGTAAAGCGTATCCGCTAGGGATTCACTTACATTATCAAAAACATTTTTCCAACTTTTCAAAAAAAAAAAAAAAACATTTTTCCGTCCAAATCAACCATACAAACCAACGGAAAGGAAACATGATATCGTTATCCATTCTCAATTCCTTAGTCCGTCACAAAAGATAATCGAAGTTGTTGGATAGAAAAGGTGAGGAGATGATGAGGTCCAAGTATTTGGAGACATCTAAACAAAAGATGGTTGATACTTGATAGCCTCTTACTCTTTCCCACATTTTTTATATCCCTTATATATTGATATATGTTTAAAGGCCAATCTCTGGCTGGTTACCATGCATACAACTCAATATGTTTTGCCATACAAATTTTTTTAACTTTCTTGAAGTTTTTTGCTTACATACTTGCATCCATAGTGTCGCTTCACTAGTTCATGAAGAAACGGGTCCAAACAGGATGAAAACAGATCTTTGGCGCTCCGGTATCTTGTTTTGCCAATATAGTTTCCAAATTTGGTCTAAGACAAACTATACCATCTTGTGAGAAACAGCAACTCGAACGAATCTCTAGGAGAACAGAGATGGCTTATGGGACAAATAATGCATACAATTTATCTAACTTCTACTATTTAATCTGAAAACAGCGCATGAAAGCTATTCCCATATCACTGGCGAACAAAGAAGATCTCCCATGACATCTATAGTCTGATGTAGTCTCAAGATTAATGATATGTTGGGATTTTGACCTATACTAACCTTATTATCTAATTGTTTTTTAGAGTTTTTGAGTTTATTTCAGGAGATTTTAGGTAGCTTTGGAGCTGTTATTGGAGTTTGGAGCATTTGGAACCTTTTGAAAAGAAAAGAACAAGAATTGAAGAAAAGAAGGAAAATCCTGCAAAGTATCACCAACTCCAATCGGCGAGCACATGCTCGCGAATTTTGGCCACCAAACGAGCACATGCTCGCCGCCGCGGAAGAGAATTAAAAGGAGACAACTTAACCTAATCCCACCGACTTTAAAAAGGAAGCAGCCGCCCTTCCTGCCGCCTATGCCTTCTGATATAAATACTCCTCTTTAGTTTTAGGTTTTTTAATCATCTTTTATCTCATTCTACATCTTTTCCCTTTTATCTCTTGTTTTCCTATTCTCTAGAGAGCTTTGTATTATTTTTGGGAGAAGAATCTCTGCAACATCTGGAGAAGATTTCTGAACCCTATTCTTTTATTTTATTATCGATATGCAGTCTTTTTATTTTATTGTTTTGCTTTCTTCTTTCATTATGCTTGAGTAGATCTCTTAGTTAGGTTAAGGTTTTCAAAGGAATTCATGAGCTTTAGGGTTAAACACAAATAGGCTTATAAATCGATGTCTTCACCCTTGTTGTTCTTAATGCTTGGATCGATTTGATCACTTGATTTCATGATATTAGGTTAGCTTAGACAGCGAGAGTTGCTAGGTTGCTAGAAGAAACATTGGTGAGCAATTTATTCATTACCTGCGAGAGTAGATGTATTGGAGAATTGTGAACAAATCAAACTTATCCTTAATGCTTGTCTGCGATGTCTAAAACCAACGAGAGTTAGGATTTTAGGTTGTTAGATAAAGTTATTGATGCCACGAGAGTGGATTGATATTATCTTCGTGTTTGAGTTCTAGACTTGTGCTTAATCATTGTCTGAATAGTTGTTTGATCATTTGCTCTGAATCTCCTGCGAATTGCCTTGACCTAACGCTTGCTTAATATTGTTCTTACATCCGATTTTAGATTAGTTTCTTGCTACCAACGAAACCAAACCATCTTGATCTGTCTTAGCTCTAAATCTAGCTTATAGAACCAAAGTGTAATACTTGGTCTTCGTGGGATCGACCCCTAAGTACTACTACGATTTGCTGTGCACTTGCAGTAGGAAAACAGGGTTTAAAACTCGTACATCAAGTTTTTGGCGCCGTTGCCGGGGACCAAATTATTACCTTTGGTTTTCGGCGAAATTTTTAGTCTAAGATTTACTAACTTGTTCTTCTTTTCTTCTCTTGTGTGTTTCAGGAAAATCAGGAGATTGCAAGGTTAGAACGAGCTGATTAGAAGAAGAAGTCGAATCCAGCCAACATGGGCGACGAAACCGACGAGCGAGCTGCTAATGGCTATGTAGCTGCTGGAATTCAAAGGATAGAACAGCAGCTGCAACCACAGCAAAAACCTGCCATTGGGGACATTCATGCGCCTCATGCTTACTACCAAAACAGAGCCGCCATCATTCCACCAACAATTCAGAGGCCGGACTAAGAGATCAAACCTCAGATTATCGCCTTGGTGAAGCAACACTTGTTTCACGGCTTACCTGCAGAAAATCCGATGGACCATATTGACGATTTCGAAGAAATCTGCAGCACAACCGGTTCGAATGGTGTACCTCCGGATTTCTTGAAGTGCAAGCTTTTCCCTTTCTCTCTTGCGGAAAAAGCTTCACGCTGGCTGAAGTCATTACCACATGGATCTTTGGCGACGTGGGCTGAGGCTAGATCGGCGTTCTTGGACAAGTTTTACACCAAGTCCAAAATTGCAGCTCTAAGGAACAAGATATCCTCGTTTCAGCAACGCTCTGGAGAGACCTTCAACGAGGCGTGGGAGAGATTTAAGGAGTATAGAAGAGAGTGCCCTCATCATGGGTTCAGCGATGAGCAGATCTTGAGCACTTTCTATGATGGTGTTGATTGGGACAGCAGAAACGCCATGAATGCAGCCAGCAATGGAAATTTCTACACCAGGTCCAAGAAGGGTACGTTTGAGCTGATTGATAACTTGGCTACAAGTTCTGGAAATCACTGCCATGAGTATGATGAGCCTAGATATGTCAACAGTGTGGAATCGCAGAAGATTGATGAGCTGGCAGCAAAAGTGGACCTGTTGTTGAAAAGAAATCAGGGAAGTGTCCAGCTTTGTGCGAACAAAAGGGATGAGCCATATGCTGAGGTGAACTACTTGAATGGAGGCTATGTGGAGAATCAGAGCTTTCAAGCTCATGCGTCTAACTCTCAAGATGAGCTAAAGTCTCTTATGCATTTGGTTTTACTCAACCAACAGAAATCTGCTGATGAGATCAATGTTAAGGTGGACAGCATGTACAATGATCTCCATAATAAGTTTGAGGCTGTGTGGACTCACATGAAGCAGCTTGACAATCAGATTGCGCAGACTGCCGAATCGATTAAGAGGGAACAAGGAACTCTTCCTGGGAAGGTTGAAAAATCTAAGGCAGAATTCGTCAATGCCATCGAATTGCTCGGTGGAAAGACACTACACGCATCTGCAGCTTCATTTCCAAAATCGGCAAAAGCAAAAGAGGTGACCACGGAGCACGTGCTCCTACCCGGCGAGCACCTGCTCCGTGGAAATCAAGGTGTCCGTAAAAGCGATGGTGCAAACGACCGTACAGCATGCGCTGGAGCATCAACCTCATTCGTTGATATTCTCGAAGACGACACAACAGAGCACCTCCACAGATCCGCAGAGCATGTGCTCGGCCAGGCTACACAGGCCACTTTCACCCTGAAATCCGCAGTGATTCCAGAGAGGGTGTACACTCCAAAGGTGCCTTATCCAGTTCCACCACAACCATTGAAGGTATTGCCTAAGGTTAAAGATCCTGGGAAATTCTTGGTCCCGTGCTCCATTACAGGAGTTAAATTCAAAGAAGCTCTTTGTGATTCTAGATCTAGTGTCAATCTTATGTCAAAAGCTCTTGCAGAGAAGTTGAAAATCTCTGAGATAAGGCCTAGTCGAATGAATCTTCGATTTGCAAACTCCTCCTCAACAACATCGTCTGGCAGCATTCACGATCTACCTGTCCAAATAGGGGATTGCCTAGTTCCAACAGATTTTCAGGTTGCGGAGATGCGAGAAGGGTATGATATGCATTTGCTTCTCGGAAGACCATTCATGGCTACAGTGGGTGCAATCATTGATATGCCTAATAAGCGAGTCTGTTTTTCCAAGATCGACAAAACAGTTTTCTACAAGGCCATTCCTACAGGAACCACCACACACGCCTCTTGCATCCCAGCAGTGGATAGAGAAGAAGCACATGCTCCAATCCCGCGAGCACCTACTCCACCACCCGGGAAGTTTAGGGAGAAGACAAGGACGCAGGGAAACATGCAGTGCAAAAAGATGACGATAGGTCCTCAAATGACTTTGATCCCTCAAGGATATGATGGAAACTCGGTTGACTACAAGGTGAAGTGCAAAGGTCGTCCTAAACCTTTCTCTAGAGTTAGAGCTATTCTTCCATCAGAGTTGAAAGAGAAGGGTATTGGTGTTGTGAATGGAATGCTGAGTAAGGTTCTGAACATGAGAATGTCTGATTGTGGAGTTTGTTTTGGAGCAAGCTTCGAAGCCCCACCTGATTGATACATGGCACCAAAGTCAAGCTAATGACTTAAACCAAGCGCTTGGTGGGAGGCAACCCACTGGTAAGTGTCTCTAACATTTATTTTTCTTTTGCTACAAATTTTTGGTTATGGTTTTCGTTGTTTCAGTAAAAAAAAAAAAAAAAAAAAAAAAAAAAAAAAAAAAAACTCGGGCGAGCACCCGCTTCTGTCCCAGAGCACCTGCTCCACCTTAATGCTCTGCCCTGCCGACCCAGGTAAGTTTTCTACACCTCTTCTCTGGCTCATTTTCACACCGAGACGGTGTGAAGTAAGTCTGGGGGAGGATCGTGCCTTGAGTCAACACTTTATTTATTTATCGAGTCTTCTTTATTTTCTATTTAGAGTCAGTCCGTTTATTGGGTCAAAATTTTGATTTGGATTTATGAACTATCTCTTAGATTGTTGAGCTGGCTGTTTTTACTTAGTGACCATATCTTTAGGATCCATTCAGTTAAGACTAATGAAAAATCCAAAGTATGACCAGTCCACTAGAAACACCCATATTTCCAGCAGATTTTACAGACCTGAGCTATTTACGGAGGTCTTTCAACTGTAGCTGGTGATCAAAGAGCTTGATTCTCTCATTCATACCTGACATCGACAGCTATTGTGAAAAGCTTATGGTACTCCTCTTCCTTATTCTGAAAATCCTGAGAAACAAATGAAAAGATGAGATGATTTTCTTTTGAGTAAAGGGGTAGGAAAATTTCCCATGACCCCATTATTTTACTTTGAAAGGAATGATCACACAAAGGTGGAAACGAGGGAGAGGAATATTTCCCATGACCCCATTATTCGTCACACCTTTGCAATAAAAAAAAAAAAAAAGGAAATCGTAAAAAAAAAAGAGATGATCAAAAGATCAATGCAGAGTATGAGAAAATAATAAGTCTGGGGGAGAGAAAGAGTACCAAATAGGTGGATTACATGGTTGTATTTGTCAAGGTATAGTATGGGAAAGAGTCTATAAGGTTCTAGGCATTGGATGCATTGTTAGTCTCTATGCAATGAAGGATAGTTGATGAAGTTGAGATTTTGTGGAGTTAATCTGGAAAAACTGCAATGTGGCTAAGGTGAAGTACATGGTGGTCGATATTTGGATTGGTTCATAAAGAATGTGGATTACAGGTTTAAACAGTTGGTGCGATTATTCTGATTGAGATTGTGAGATCCCTGTTTTCAACTCTTTCTTCTCGGTTTAGGTTTTAGTTTGTTTGAGGACAAACAAAGATCTAAGTCTGGGGGAATTGATATGTTGGGATTTTGATCTATACTAACCTTATTATCTAATTGCTTTTTAGAGTTTTTGAGTTTATTTCAGGAGATTTTAGGTAGCTTTGGAGCTGTTATTGGAGTTTGGAGCATTTGGAACCTTTTGAAAAGAAAAGAACAAGAATTGAAGAAAAGAAGGAAAATCCTGCAAAGTATCACCAACTCCAATCGGCGAGCACATGCTCGCGAATTTTGGCCACCAAACGAGCACATGCTCGCCGCCGCGGAAGAGAATTAAAAGGAGACAACTTAACCTAATCCCGCCGACTTTAAAAAGGAAGCAGCCGCCCTTCCTGCCGCCTATGCCTTCTGATATAAATACTCCTCTTTAGTTTTAGGTTTTTTAATCATCTTTTATCTCATTCTACATCTTTTCCCTTTTATCTCTTGTTTTCCTATTCTCTAGAGAGCTTTGTATTATTTTTGGGAGAAGAATCTCTGCAACATCTGGAGAAGATTTCTGAACCCTATTCTTTTATTTTATTATCGATATGCAGTCTTTTTATTTTATTGCTTTGCTTTCTTCTTTCATTATGCTTGAGTAGATCTCTTAGTTAGGTTAAGGTTTTCAAAGGAATTCATGAGCTTTAGGGTTAAACACAAATAGGCTTATAAATCGATGTCTTCACCCTTGTTGTTCTTAATGCTTGGATCGATTTGATCACTTGATTTCATGATATTAGGTTAGCTTAGACAGCGAGAGTTGCTAGGTTTCTAGAAGAAACATTGGTGAGCAATTTATTCATTACCTGCGAGAGTAGATGTATTGGAGAATTGTGAACAAATCAAACTTATCCTTAATGCTTGTCTGCGATGTCTAAAACCAACGAGAGTTAGGATTTTAGGTTGTTAGATAAAGTTATTGATGCCACGAGAGTGGATTGATATTATCTTCGTGTTTGAGTTATAGACTTGTGCTTAATCATTGCATGAATAGTTGTTTGATCATTTGCTCTGAATCTCCTGCGAATTGCCTTGACCTAACGCTTGCTTAATATTGTTCTTACATCCGATTTTAGATTAGTTTCTTGCTACCAACGAAACCAAACCATCTTGATCTGTCTTAGCTCTAAATCTAGCTTATAGAACCAAAGTGTAATACTTGGTCTTCGTGGGATCGACCCCTAAGTACTACTACGATTTGTTGTGCACTTGCAGTAGGAAAACAGGGTTTAAAACTCGTACATCAAGTTTTTGGCGCCGTTGCCGGGGACCAAATTATTACCTTTGGTTTTCGGCGAAATTTTTAGTCTAAGATTTACTAACTTGTTCTTCTTTTCTTCTCTTGTGTGTTTCAGGAAAATCAGGAGATTGCAAGGTTAGAACGAGCTGATTAGAAGAAGAAGTCGGATCCAGCCAACATGGGCGACGAAACCGACGAGCGAGCTGCTAATGGCTATGTAGCTGCTGAAATTCGAAGGATAGAACAGCAGATGCAATAGTTGCAACAGCAGCTGCAACCACAGCAAAAACCTGCCATTGGGGACATTCATGCGCCTCATGCTTACTACCAAAACAGAGCCGCCATCATTCCACCAACAATTCAGAGGCCGGACTACGAGATCAAACCTCAGATTATCGCCTTGGTGAAGCAACACTTGTTTCACGGCTTACCTGCAGAAAATCCGATGGACCATATTGACGATTTCGAAGAAATCTGCAGCACAACCGGTTCGAATGGTGTACCTCCGGATTTCCTGAAGTGCAAGCTTTTCCCTTTCTCTCTTGCGGAAAAAGCTTCACGCTGGCTGAAGTCATTACCACCTGGATCTTTGGCGACGTGGGCTGAGGCTAGATCGGCGTTCTTGGACAAGTTTTACACCAAGTCCAAAACTGCAGCTCTAAGGAATAAGATATCCTCGTTTCAGCAACGCACTGGAGAGACCTTCAACGAGGCGTGGGAGAGATTTAAGGAGTATAGAAGAGAGTGCCCTCATCATGGGTTCAGCGATGAGCAGATCTTGAGCACTTTCTATGATGGTGTTGATTGGGACAGCAGAAACGCCATGAATGCAGCCAGCAATGGAAATTTCTACACCAGGTCCAAGAAGGTTGCGTTTGGGCTGATTGATAACTTGGCTACAAGTTCTGGAAATCACTGCCATGAGTATGATGAGCCTAGATATGTCAACAGTGTGGAATCGCAGAAGATTGATGAGCTGGCAGCAAAAGTGGACCTGTTGTTGAAAAGAAATCAGGGAAGTGTCCAGCTTTGTGCGAACAAAAGGGATGAGCCATATGCTGAGGTGAACTACTTGAATGGAGGCTATGTGGAGAATCAGAGCTTTCAAGCTCATGCGTCTAACTCTCAAGATGAGCTGAAGTCTGAACCCTATTCTTTTATTTTATTATCGATATGCAGTCTTTTTATTTTATTGTTTTGCTTTCTTCTTTCATTATGCTTGAGTAGATCTCTTAGTTAGGTTAAGGTTTTCAAAGGAATTCATGAGCTTTAGGGTTAAACACAAATAGGCTTATAAATCGATGTCTTCACCCTTGTTGTTCTTAATGCTTGGATCGATTTGATCACTTGATTTCATGATATTAGGTTAGCTTAGACAGCGAGAGTTGCTAGGTTGCTAGAAGAAACATTGGTGAGCAATTTATTCATTACCTGCGAGAGTAAATGTATTGGAGAATTGTGAACAAATCAAACTTATCCTTAATGCTTGTCTGCGATGTCTAAAACCAACGAGAGTTAGGATTTTAGGTTGTTAGATAAAGTTATTGATGCCACGAGAGTGGATTGATATTATCTTCGTGTTTGAGTTCTAGACTTGTGCTTAATCATTGCCTGAATAGTTGTTTGATCATTTGCTCTGAATCTCCTGCGAATTGCCTTGACCTAACGCTTGCTTAATATTGTTCTTACATCCGATTTTAGATTAGTTTCTTGCTACCAACGAAACCAAATCATCTTGATCTGTCTTAGCTCTAAATCTTGCTTATAGAACCAAAGTGTAATACTTGGTCTTCGTGGGATCGACCCCTAAGTATTACTACGATTTGCTGTGCACTTGCAGTAGGAAAACAGAGTTTAAAACTCGTACATCAATTAACAAATGCTTTGCAACCATATGATGGTCATTTAAATGTTTAACAAATAAGGGTTTGCAGTAGGAAAAATGATTCCTAGCTACACGAAGGATAGCCTACTACATGGCTACACATCCAAACGAAATAAATGTTCCGAAAACTACACAGACTATATGTTTTATATGACAACATATATGAAGTAAATACTGTCATGTGGCCAACATCACGACTTCATATCAGGGAGTCGGAACAGTGAAACCGACGAGGAAGTCCGACGACGAACAGTGAAACCGACGAACAGTGAAACCGACGATTTTTTTTTTTTTTTTGGAAAAAATTTTAGTTTTTAAAAAACTCATTATCATTACATATATCTAAAAAATATAACATCTTAGTTTTTTTTGGGAAACGAAGATGTTATAATTAGGTTTTGATGTTCATTTAGCAACAAGCTATATAGTCTTTATACTTAAAATGTGGTTTGGTTTAATGATACATATTAATAACAGTGTATTGAATTATGATATTAATCAGTACTGCATTAATACTTTTGATTCAAACAAACCAAAAATTTGGAATCATAAATTGCATACTTTAACCTCTATATTAACCATAAGAAAAAGAATATTAAGAGTCAACTTTATTATTAGGGGTATAAATAAATTTAATATGTTGTCTTAATTTGTGTAAAAATGTTAGAAAAACACTTATTATGAAACAGAGGGAGTAATATTTAACAATAAATGTATCAATTTCTGTGATTAACAATTTTCAATGATTTTAATCAATAGTAGTAATTAGAATTTTTTTCAAAGTTCACTAATAATAAAAAAATGCATAAAAACTTAAAAAATCTATATTTAAAAACATAACGTTTTTTTTTGAAAAAATAACTTAAAAACCAGAGGGACTAAAGGCTTCTTAACAAAATTTGCCATATATTTTTTGTGCCATTAACAAAATTAATTTAAATTTTGTTGGAAGAGTGATAAAACGACAAAATTTGGGGAAATAGTATACTCTAGCTAAAACTGAAATCAAATATTTTAGTAAAGTTTTTTGTTGAGCAGCATCTGAGTGTCATATTCTGTTCACGTTATCGAAATTTAAAATTTAATACGTCGAAAAAGGAGTCATATTTCTATATTTCTGATGAAATACGTCTAAAAATCTCATTCAAATTTTGTTTTTTCAACAGCTCATTATGCTATCCTGTAACTTTACATTACTATGAAAACAAATATACAAGGTTGATATATCAATAGAATGGTGTTGTATTTGAATCTCATTGTCGGATTGCATTAAGATAAAAGGTCATGCGAGAACAAATATTTGAAATGTCATCTTATAATCTACTAATTAAATGAATTACAGTTTGTGTTTTTACAAATTAAAAGAAATGTTTTTGTTTAAAAGGACATGCTTATGATTGTAAAATTTGGGTAAAGGGTTAATTTCGTTATAGATTTATAATTGAGGAGTTTTATTATTAAAAATCTAATTGATATTTTTTAGATATATGTAATGATAGGGGTCGATTTTTTTTTGGGAAAAAATTAGTTTTTTACTGTTCACTGTTCGTCGGTTTCACTGTTCGTCGTTGGACTTCCTCGTCGGTTTCACTGTTCCGATTGCCTGATATGAAGTCGTGATGTTGGCCACATGACAGTATTTACTTCATATATGTTGTCATGTAAAACATATAGTTTGTGTAGTTTTCGGAACATTTATTTCGTTCGGATGTGTAGCCATGTAGTGGGCTATCCTTCGGGTAGCTGGGAATCATTTTTCCTTTGCAGTATTTAAACTATCTACCATTGAACACCCGAGTTAATAGAGAATTGGGATTTTTGCCATTGTTGTTTTACAAAAAGATCCAAGTTAAATTCTTTGATGGTCATATGTAGTTATGTACCTGAGTCCATCTAACGAGAGTTGTGAGCATAACTTGCCTAAAACAATCCAATGGATATCTTTGCTATTCCTTATGGATCCTGACCTAAGATTCAAAAGAATCATTTTCTCTCTGTCTCATGCATATGGATGACACGAGCTTCGAAAAAGGTCATGATATATTACAATTATATGTTTTTGGTGACACATTTGACATAAAATAAGAGAAAAATGTAAACTCTTTACAAAAATAGAAATACATTTAAATAACACACTTTGATGTTTTTGTCACAAAAATAGCACATCAGGATAAAAATGACAATAATAGCACATTTTAATCATTATTAAATGTATTGCAGTAATGAGTTTGGGTTCACAAATCATTGATTAGGTTTTAGATTTTAGGGTTTAGGGCTACACAATTGAAAAAAATAAAGGTATAATAGTGTTTTTCTTCTTTAATAAATGTTATTTTGTCATTTTTACCCTAGTGTGCTATTTTGTAACAAAAACATGAAAATGTGCTATTTTTTTAGAATTACCCTTACTAAAATGTTTCAATTCAAAAGTGGTTTTTACAATGAAATGAATTGAGTTTTTATAGGCTCTTTTATAAGATTTTCATGGTCACAGAAATTAAAAGAAAAGAAAAAAATTATCCATAGTTTAAAATAAAACTAATGAGAAAAATGAGCTATCCACTTTATGATTTGTTGCCATCGATTTTGCATTTGATATTGAATGAGAAGCTTTATTTATTTTTTAAATTGTAAAGATGAATATGGAGATTTTGATAATAAATTCAAGTATTTAAGAATTTTTAATTATTCATGTAGAGTGTTCTACTTTTAAGCTTGATTTTCCACCAATTTGTCATGATTTTAATTGGATTGTTTGTCGATGGACCAAAGATGCAATTTGTGTTTTATAGACTGCGTCAGATTCATCATAAACCAGAGATCAGAGTACTTTGTTTTGAGCGGATATTTATTTTTGAAAGATAAACAAAGACATCACATATACTGGGAGGACTTGCGCCACAATTTTGTAAGTCCTTCTAATACTTTGCGAGGAATTCTGTAGACCATTAACTAAATCTAATTTGGTATATGTCCTTTACAAAAGCAAAAATTTGTGTGTCTGAGTCATGTATCTTTTTAGGGAATCCTAAGTAGATAACCATAGCACCTTCTTGCTGATGATATTGAGGTGCCACATCATCTCCAAATAATAGGATTTAAGAGCAGAGTAGTAACTCATGCAGTGAGAACTAGAGAAAAACTTTGTGTATCTGAGTCATGTAATTTTTTAAGGAATTCTAAGTAGATATTCATAGCACCTTTTTGCTAATATCTTTATTTCCGCCATGATATTGAAGGTGCCACATCCTCCCAAATAATAGGATTTAGAGTAGAGTAACTCATACAATGAGAGAATATATACAACTACAGCAAAATTCTGTGTGTGTGAGTCATGCACCATGATAGAGAGTGCTAAGTAAATACCCATAGCCACTTTCTTGCTGATATCTTTATTTTTGCGCCTTGATATTGAGTTGTCACATCATCCCCAAATGATAGGATTCAGAGCAACCAGAGAATGTATACAACTACAATTAAAATAACATTCTTATGGCGTCAATTGGAAACAATTAAGAAAACAAGATTGGAATTTTCAGCCGAACCAAAAAAATTAAAAGACAATTACGAAAATTAGTTGTAGTTGTACACTTGTACTTGTACTCTTTCTTGCTGATATCTTTATTTTTGCGCGCTGATACTGAGTTTAGAAACAAGACTGGAAATATTGAGTCGCACAAAAAAAGAAAAAAAACTGAAAGACAATTACGTGTTGAATATTAAGGTTCCAACATCCTCGATCCGTAGATGATTCTTATGTGGCCGTAAATCATATATATAATAGTATAAGACTTGTCAAATATTTGTACAAAAAGAGTTATAAATACTACTGTCTGCAATACACAATTTGCACTGACAGGTAATTAGAAACATTATTAAAAAAAAAAAAAATGTTTTCATACATGTGGAGAATCAAAACCACTGAACATAAAGCACATCCAAAGTAATATATTACCAATCAAGATTCTTTCAACATGCGACATCGCGTAACAATCTTGGTGAAGTCATCCACGCTTAGCTGGAACCCAGAGTGAAAGAAATTTGGCAAATGTTTAGCATAAAAATGGAAATGTTAAATAAGTTGGAGTGAGCAGCACCGACCTTCCCGTCTTTATCCATGTCAAAGCAACGAATCATGTCCTGAAATTCCTCGTCTGTCCAGGTGAAATCATGCACAGTAGCCATTTTCACCAAATCTCTAAGAGTAATGAAACCTTTTCCGGCTTCTGCATTTACAAAAAAAAAAACTATGATGATCCACTGAAGCTCGAAATATAGAAAATGGCACTGCAGAAAGACAAAATATCAGAGAGACATTACCATCAAACTGATAGAAGTATATGACTAATTCATCCTCAGTCATCTGCATCTTGCTCATCATCGACTCCTAGAACACAAATGCGCAGTTAGGAAAAAACCATAGACTGTTGACAAATATTTATTTGATTTAAAAAAGAAAAAGAAAAACAAACCGGTTTCTTGGTCTTGCAACTTGCTGCATCTTGGTCGTTTCTCCTTGTCTTGCTACTATGGGAGTCCTGTAGAGAAAGCGCTATTGCCTGCAGAAGCAAACAGTTGTTCAAGATAGCCAATTTCAGCATTGTTATAAATGTACGTTCCAACGTTACCTTGTTCAAGTCGTCATCCTCGTCAAGGGGATCTGATCTACTCAAATTCTTCTTGGACAAGACTTGTTTCCTCTTTGGTGCCGACGTGGTCTTCTTCTTACATTCAAGTAAAGAGATAATGAAGATGCCGCCATATCCACTCCTCGATGATTCTGAGAATTGAATAATCTTTTTACCTTTCTTTTACGGGAAACAGAGCTTGGACTCCCCAGAAACTCCTCCTCTTCACTGTCGTCGATTTCATCCTCGCCGGGTCTATAATCGTCGTCTTCCGATGGAGCCAGCAGTGCCTCGGCGGCTTTAGAGATGCCCAGAGCTTCTAATCTCGCTTTGTTCTCGGCCATCCTTGACAGCCTCTGCCTCTCGTATTCCGACATCTTAGCTTCCCCGCGATTGGGTATTCCTCGCCGCCGCCGGACTTAGGGATTTCGATTGCCCTTAATCATCCTTTCACTTGGGCTTTAACTTGGGCCCACGATAAGATCTTTTAATGGGCTCTCCTTGAAAATTCTATTTGAGAATTTAGAAAACCCAATTACCGACTCACATCTTTCACCTTTGCATGATCCCCTTTTATTAAATTACTTTGAATAATGGCGATTATCCAAATTTTTCTAAACTTATTAATATCTTTTATATTTGCCCTGTTTTTTCTGCACACAACTGAAAGTAAATAACCGTCATTAAATTCATCTTCGTCGAAGTTTGGTTTAAAGACTCAAACATCTCGTTCTTCAAAATCATTTGGAAGCAGATGTCCACCTCATCACCAACAAAGGCAAACCTTCAAATTTCTATCAATTCGTCCTCTTTTGTAAGCCAGGAAACAACTAGCATTCATCTTTGTGGAGAAGCCCTCTTGGCGTGATGTTGTTCATGGGTCATCCCAAAAAAATAAATAAAAAGAACAAATCTTTCTTTATAGATTCAGGTGAAATATGTGACCAGATTCTAAACTCAATCATCTTCTAAAACAAGCACAAATAGGAGAATTTATTATTGCTCAATTTCATAGAAAACTTCCTTATCCGGGAACTCTCCATGCCATCACAAACAGCATTTAGAGCAGTATTCTCAAAAATATCAAAATCGCAAAGCTCCAAGAGCACTAAATGATGATTAAAAATTGTGCCATTTGATTTGCGCACACGTTCTTATTCAAAAGATCTGGCACATAGCAAAGTCAAGCTATATATGTAGCAAAGTGAAAACCAGATATCGAGCCAGAAATACATGAGCTTACCGCGCCACTCTGGTGTAAGTGGACTTTCACAATGTTCAGCAGCATTTCTGTGATTCATGAGAAAGGTTTGGAGCACATAGCTGGTTTAGTGGCTGATCATGTGGTTCTCCATCCAAATACAATGAGTATCACAAATCTTGAAGTCAGGCCCGACTTATAGGACAAGCAGGTGAAGCAAAGACTTAGGACATTCATTTTATAGAAGCATCCATTTTATATAAAATATAAGTTATATATATATATGTATTAATTTTAAAGGTATGAATAAATTTTGGTTTTTGTTTGATTTTAAAAAGTAGCAGTTGCAGGTGAGGATACTTTGATGGTATCATGTTTGAACTTAGGTACATGAATTAAAATCAACTCTATAGGTTTTATAACCCACTATTATTCAATGATTGATTTTAAATTCTTTATTAAAATCTGTTGTTATTAGTTATTGTATTTTAAATATATGTATTAAAGATTTAAAATCTAGTGTTAATGGTTTTTGTATTTACAATCTCATCATTAATAGAGTTTAAAATCTATTGTTATTCAATTAAAGATTTGGATATAAGAATTGAATTCTTGTGTTATTCATGTTTGAAAGATTCATACATTTCATTTGATTTGAAAAGTTTGAATGGATTTAAATCTAATTTCATGTGTAAATTATAGTAATCAAAATCAAACCATCAAATTTATCCTCAGATTTTGAAATCCTTCACTATTAATAAACATTTTTCCTCTTCCAAAAAAATATCATGGTTAATTTTTCTTAAAAAAAACATCTTGTTGAAATACAAATGGTTGAAATACATATTTCTCTCAAGAAAAATTTACTTCCAAATTGATCAAACCCAGATTTTATCCATCTAACATCTTTTTTTCTTTGGAATTTCAAAGGAAAAACAAAATTCCATTTTCTTGAAATATAGATTTCTCTTAAAAAAATCCACTTCCAAATTAGTCAAACCCAGATTTTATCCATATAACATTTTGTTTTTTCTATTCTTTGAAATTTCAAAGGAAGCACAAAATCCAATTTTTGAGTTATTGGTTTCATTATTTTGATTACATGAATTGGCTGATTCATCATGTATATATTTGATTATAACATTTTTATGTTTTTGTTTCATTTTCTCTTTTGTTTTGTTTGGATACCTAAATAATTTTTTGTAGCTTTCTTTTTTTGTATTCATTTTCATTAATAAATTTGTCTTGAAAGAGTGTAATTTCATTCACAATCTGTTGTAGATATCAAATGATATTATATTGATTTTATAAATACTTTGATACAGATTTAAAAATCATATATCTGAAATTTTGAAATGATAAAATGATAAAAAAATTAAAATCTGTTATATTCTAAATTTTAGTGGAGTTGCTTTCAAATTATACAACCAATAAACTTCTTTAGAATGGTATGCATTCAGACATTGTTGGTGATGATTTGTTTATGAAATTAAAGATTCTCCGAGAATCAAAATACTAATGAAATTATATTGAAATGTTTTAATAAAATGTACAATTTTTGAACTTGCTTAGATCATTCCAAAACGTTGCACCGGCACTGTCAATAACCTCAATAAGCCAAACCTAAACTTTAGCTTATTGGGCTTATTGATTCTTGTTTGTTTTGGCGTGGTTATTGATGATGGTTTGGTTATTGTTTCTTTAGGGCTTTTGGGATTTAGAAAATAATGGTCCTCCAAAAAGAGTGTCGGCTTCTCAAGTTGTTACAAATATGAAGAGATGAAGGGTATGTGTTACACTCCATAAATGTTTATGCAACTGTGGGCACTAGTAAAGAGGAAAAACTAGCCGAATTTGAGAAGCTTCCCCTTATTAGAGGTGTGAGAGTTGAAAAGAAGATACAGGTGAGTCATCTTCCCAGTGAATTACGTGAATTACTATTTATTATTGAGCAGCAAATCATAACAGTTTTGTTTTGTTGTTTTGCAGATGAGCTAAGAGATGTATGTGATATGCAGATGTGTAAAGACATGCTTCTTTGGGGGTGCTCGCCATGAAGCAGAAGGAGGAAGAGGAGCTGGTGTTTTTGTTTTTGCCTCCGACAAAGACTACGTCTCCACAATTCAACGTGTCATGAAGTTGGTTTCCCAGTTTTTGTTTCATATGTAGATGGAAAATCTGGTCGATAAATCAGAGAGGTAAGTAAGAATGCCACGAAATGGAAAGACGTTGCCGGTGGTAACAACCATGTGGTCCCAGTTGATGGCCGGATTGTTAAAAGAGTGTAATTCCATTCACAATCTATTGTAGATATCAAATGATATTATATTGATTTTATAAATACTTTGATACAGATTTAAAAGTCATATATCTGAAATTTTGAAATGATAAATCTTTTAAATCTGATATATTCTAAATTTTAGTGGAGTTGATTTCAAATTATACAATCAATAAGCTTCTTTAAAGAATGATATGCATTCAAACATTGTTGGTGATGATTTGTTTATGAAATTAAAGATTCTCCGAGAATCAATACTAATGAAATTATATTGAAATGTTTAAATAAAAATGTACAATTTTTGAACTTGGTTAGGGCATTCCAAAGCATTGCACCGGCACTGCTTGAAGTTGACCAAGTATTAACCATCATCGACTTGACCCGACCATCATAGCAAGCAGATATGGGAAAATGTTTCCGTCATCTCGATCATCTTACTTCCTTTTTTTGGTATATTAATTACATGTTATCAAGAAAATACGTCAAACCACTACGACGTAATTTTCACGTGCATTGATGCAAACAACAAATGAAACCGTAAGTATTAATTTAGCAGATGATTAGTCTAACAGTTATTAAATACGGTCCATACAAAGGAAAAAAGTTTCCACCTTTCGCTATATCATATATATATATACGAAGGAGAAGGGAGCGAAAAAAAAAATCACTTATAAAAAAAAGCAACCCTTAATGGGCTCAAGTCTCTCTAAACCAAATAGAGTCTTTGTTCTAATTGGTTTTAGAGTTTAGCTCGGGAAACACTTTCCCTTTAGTGGAATTTAAAGAAGATAAGGGGTTTTAATTAAGTTTTTTAACCTAATCCTTCAGACTTTTTAGGGTTTTCTCATCTTTCCTTCCTGGCCGCCTTTCAGTTCGTGAGAAAAGTGGTTGAGGTCTTTTCTAGGAGAGAAGTTCGAATTTGTCTTAGCATTTATGTCGAGCACAATGGACAGAGCCTTAATGGCCTTGTCTTTGGATGATGAAGATGAGCCTTTTGTCATGCCAGATCTACCAGGTTACAACTCCAACGCCACCAACGTACTAAGCCTGGTGGGAAGAATGCTCAACCCAGATGGTGCTAAAATGTCCAGGCTAATCATTGAGATGCCGCGCAAATGGGGAAAAGAAGACAAGTGCAGAGGAATTGCTCTCTCAAGGAGAAGTTCCAGTTCATCTTCGAAAATGAGCACGATTTGAAGGATGTTTTAGAGGAAGGAGTCCACACATGTAATGAATGGGCTCTGGCGATTGAACGGTGGGTAGAACATCCACCAGACGATTATCTGCAGTTCGTTCTGATTTGGATCCAGATGAGCAAGATACCGCTGAACTATTATACTACGGTGGCTCTCACGTCGATTGCAGAAATTATTGGGAAGGTCGATGTCCTTGCTTTCGACCCTCTCAAGTCCCAATTGCAGCCCTTTATCAGAGCAAGAGTTTTCTTTGATGTTACAAAACCGCTTAGGATGGCAAAAGTAATCAACTTTCCTAACGGAGAAACGGCGATTGTCAACTTCCACTACGAGAGAATCCAAAAGAGGTGCTTTGGTTGTCAATGGCTCATTCATGATAAAGACTCTTGCCCGTTTCTGGTTAAAAAAAGACAGAATGAAGGGGCGTTAAAGAAGAAAAATCTCCAATCGGAAAGAGTGGTGACAGAGAAGATTTTGAAAGAAGGAGACCCTTTGTTCGGTGTCCTGAAGGAAAGTCAGGTTGGATCGGACCCAACACGGGTCGACCGAAGATAGCGCAGGAGGTTCTAGAAGAAATGAGAAGATATCTCTCGATTGAATCGGGGGATGATAGAACAGTTAAGGAACATCGAGTAAAAGCTTCGGTCAAAGAAGCGGAAAGTGATCCCATTGCCAAAAGAACTGCTCTCAGATTGGATCTTATGCCGATCGTCACTAAGGAGCTAAATAAAGGCAAAGGAATTGTTTTCGATTACGGCTTCAATCCGGGAAGCGATAAAGTACAAGTAAAAGACAGAGGAGGAGCTCTAGTGATACCGCCCGGTAGTGTTGACAAACCTGTCAGGGCTTGGGATCCTGTGGACTTGAATACTCCTATTTTGAGTGAAGGCAATTTCGAGATGGTGGATAAAGCCAAGACTTCCTTATGTTCAACGGTTTTTAGCGCAGGCTTCTCGGAGCCAAGCTATTCCGGGACATCAAGGAAGAAACCAAATCCAAGGAAGCGACCTTTCAAAGCCCGAAGAAGACAGAGTATAAAGGAGGTCAATTTGACTGATGCATCAGTACTGTCGGAGAAACAAAAAGGAAAACAAGAAGAAGGTGCTAGGAAGAGAAAGTTTGTGGTTCAAGAAAAGGAACTTGAAATCTCAGTTCAGAACAAATGCCTTAAGGTGGTCCCAAAGGAGGGACTGCCCCATCCATAATGAGCATTTTGAGTTGGAATTGCCAAGCCATTGGACGGTCTGATGGTTTGACAATTCCCCGGCTGGAGGAGCTGCGTAAAAAGCACTTCCCTGAGCTGATGTTTCTAATGGAGACTTTGAAGAGTAGAGATGAGATGGTAGATTTACAAGTTTGGTTAGGTTACGATAATATTCACACAGTCAATCCGATCGGTAGAAGTGGAGGGCTTGCTCTGTTGTGGAAGAGTTCTGTTGATATTGAAGTTCTTTCTTCTAATAAGAATTTGGTGGATGTCAAAGTCCAGTTTGGTTCTGTTTGTTTTTCCTTCCTGTATATATGGTGCGCCTGTTGCCAAGAATTGAGCTGATGTATGGGAAAGAATCTCTCGCTTAGGGGTTCATAGAAAATAGAAGTGGTGCATGATCGGGGACTATAATGATATAATGCACAACGATGAGAAAATTGGCGGACCCAGAAGAAGTGAAGGCGTCTTTAAACCCTTTGTAGATATGTTGAATGCTTGTGATATGGTGGAATTGCCAAGTAAAGGTAACAAGTTTACCTGGGGTGGTATGAGATACGAATTATGGATTCAAAGTAGGCTAGATAGAGCTTTTGGAAACTCTGAATGGTTTAAACAATTTCCGGCAGCCAATCAGCTTTTCATGTTCAAAAGGGGATCAGATCACCGTCCGGTTTTGCTGAAGCTTATCGAAGCCCAAGAAGCCTACAGAGGACAGTTCAGGTTTGATAAAAGAATGTTACATTTACCGGAAGTCAAAGATGCGGTTATTGCTGCTTGGAAATCTAATCAAAGAAGCAGAAATGGAAACGTTGCTGCTGGTCTCAGAGCTTGTCGAAAATCCTTAAGCAAATGGAAGAGGAATAATAATTTAAATGCTAAGGACAAAATTGCTCAGATTGAGAAAGCTTTGGAATCAGAACAATCAGCAACAATCCCAAGGTTTAAGCATATGGATTTTCTGAAAAGAGAGTTAATCAGAGCCTATAAAGCGGAAGAATCCTATTGGAGACAAAGAAGCAGAGAATTTTGGCTGAAAGGAGGTGATAAAAATACCAGATTCTTTCATGGATCAGTTAAATATAGAAGAGCCAGGAAAGATTGGAAAAGCTCTTCGATGAGCATGGAGTATCTCACAGATCAGAAGCTGCCATGGGCCAAGTGGCATCAGAGTATTTCACTAGACTCTTCAAATCAACAAATCCAGTCGCCTTTGATGATTTCTTCCAAGGCTTCCAACCAAAAGTCTCGGTCAAATGAATGAAGAGTTAACGAAGGAAATCACAAATGAGGAAATCAAAGAAGCAGTCTTCTCAGTGAAAGCGGCTAGTGCACCAGGGCCAGACGGAATGTCAGGAATGTTTTTTCAGCGTTATTGGGAAACAGTGGGAGAGCAAGTTTCGACAGAGGTTAAGAATTTCTTCTCTTCTGTGCTTTTTCCTAAGGACTGGAACTACACCCACCTTTGCTTAATTCCGAAGATTGACAATCCAAAGGAAATGGCTCATCTACGCCTCATTAGTCTGTGCTCGGTCCTATATAAAGTTATTTCCAAGATTCTAGTAAGACGACTCCAACCTTTCCTCTCCTAGTTGGTATCAGAATCGCAATCAGCCTTTGTCTCGGAAAGGCTCATATCTGATAATATCCAGATTGCTCATGAGTTAGTTCATGGCCTGAGAACACACCCGATGATAGCGAATGAGTTCATGGCACTTAAATCAGATATGTCAAAAGCTTTTGACAGGGTGGAGTGGAGCTATGTGAAAGCTTTATTAACAACGTTGGGGTTTAATCAAGTTTGGATCAGTTGGGTGATGTCTTGCTTATCAACAGTCACTTATTCTGTCCTCATAAACGATCAGCCACATGGAATGATCATCCCAGAAAGAGGCCTTAGACAAGGAGACCCCCTGTCTCCCTTCCTCTTTGTTCTCTGCACTGAAGGCCTATCACATCTCCTCTACAAGGCAGAACAGGAAGGTTTATTATTGGGGATTAGTTTTGGTGAGAAAGGTCCCTCGGTCAGTCATTTGCTGTTTGCAGATGACAGCCTTTTCTTATGCAAAGCCAATGAAGACCAAAGTCGGGTTTTGAAATCTATACTCCAGAGATATGGCCAAGTGACAGGACAAGAAATCAATGTAAGCAAATCTTCAATCACATTTGGTGACAATGTTGAACTATCCAAGAAAAGGCAAGTGCAGGATATTTTTCAGATTTTCTCTGAGGGTGGAGCTGGCATTTATCTCGGTCTGCCTGAGTGTTTCAGCGGCTCTAAGGTTGACCTTTTTAACTATATCAAGGACAAACTCAAAGATAGAATGAATGGGTGGTTTGCGAGATCATTATCTCAGGGCGGTAAGGAAGTTCTCTTAAAAGTGGTTGCTTTGGCTATGCCCATCTATGCCATGAGCTGCTTCAGACTACCTAAAACTATCTGCAAAAATCTTATCTCGGCTATGACCCATTTCTGGTGGAGCTCTTTTGAAAATTCTAGAAAGATTCATTGGTGAGCTGGGAAAAGCTATGCCTTCCAAAGGCTCTGGGTGGAGTGGGTTTCAAATATTTGGAGCTTTTCAATCAAGCTCTTTTGTGTAAACAAGCATGGAGAATTCTCACGGATCCTACAAGTTTGGTTGCTCGCCTTTTGAAAAGCAGATACTTCTATGATGGAGATTTCCTTCAGGCAAAAATAGGCAAGCGTCCCTCATTTGCATGGAAAAGTATCGTTTTTGGTAGAGCGCTCCTAACTCAAGGAATTGAACATCAAGTGGGGGATGGAGACAATCTTAATCTGTGGATCGACCGTGGATGAAAGATGATGAGGGTGTTTGTAGAGCACCTTGGAGAAAGAACGCAACCTTTGATGTCATGCTCAAGGTCAAAGATGTTATCAACCGGTTAATAATGGTTGGGATCTCCATAAACTTGAGGAATTGTTCTACCCGGGAGATGTCCAACAAATTCTGAAAGTAAAACCGATTCCGAATAGAAAGGATTCATGTATCTGGAAGCATAATAAGAGTGGTGATTTTTCTGTTAAATCAGCTTACTGGCTAGCCTGTTAATCAGAAGAAAAAAAGAAGCCTTCGCTTCAGCAGACATCAAACCTTCCTTAAACTACCTAAAGGATCAAGCTTGGAAAGTTATAACAGAGCCGAAGATCAAAGTTTTTCTTTGGAAGAGCTTAAGTGATGCACTAGCTGTGGAAGATGGTCTTGCTGGAAGAGGGCTAAAAGTGGACGGAAGATGCCAAATATGTGGAAACCAAGGTGAATCAATAAACCATGTTTTGTTTTACTGCACCTTTGCGAGACAGGTCTGGGACATGTCTAACCTACCAACACCAAGGCTTGGGTTTGACAAGGATTCGGTTTACGCTAATTTCCATCATTTGCTTCTTATTGGTAAGAAGAGATATGGTGACCAGATCAACAGAAGAGCGTGGCCATGGACCATCTGGAATGTTTGGAAAAGCAGAAACAAATTTCTCTTTGAAGGAATGTCCCTTAATCCTCTCGAAACGGTGCAACAGAGCTTAGAAGAAGCTAATCTATGGTTTTTTGCGCAATCTTGTGAAGAATCCCATTCTGAAGATGGAACGGCTGCTCACTCTCCTAACGTTTCGAGTTGGGTTGCTCCGGGAGTGGGGTGGTTAAAATGCAACGTTGGTTTTTTTTGGTGTAAATTCAGGAAACTAGCAGGTGCATCCTGGATTCTTAGAAACGAGGCTGGGCTTGTTTTGATACATAGTAGGAGATCCTTTAACCTCTTTGATTCTCTGGAAGTAGCTAAGTTAGAGATTTTTTAAATGGGCGTTGGAAAGCATGATGGCTCATAAGATTGGGAAAGTGATTTTTGGGATTTTCGATAAGTCCTTAACGGAAGCGGTTAACAGGCCTAGGGTATGGCCAGCGTATAAGAGTCAAGTAGCGGAATTGGGTGTTCTTCTTTCTAATTTCACAGCTTGGAAGGTTTGCTTTGAGTCGAATGGATCTAATGCAGGAGCATCTCGCATTGCTGATAGTGTGTCATCGCCTCATCTTCATCAATCTTATGTTGCCATGGGCGCGCCAGATTGGCTTGATGATTTGTTTGTCGCAGAAGCAAAGGAAGCAGCACCAAATTGATCATTCGGTCTTGTTTCAGTCTCGGAATAGTATTTCCTCTGTAGTTTCCCCTCCTCTCTCTCTATGTTTACCTCTGGAGTTGAGTTGGTTTTGGGTCTCGTGTTTGTTATCAGTTTGTAAAACTTGGCTGGGTTTATCCTCTGTCCTTCGAACTCTAATATAATTCTACTAGATGACAAAAAAAAAAAAAAGAGAAGGGAGCGAAAGAGAAAGAGCGGCGAATGATGTGAAACGTGTGATTGGTAGATTATGGCCCTACACCAACTTTCTCCCTTTTTCTTTGTTGTTTCATTTTAGTTTTTCTTATTTTGTCGTCGATATTGTTTGATTTAAAATTTAAAACTACTCATATAAAAAATAATTGTGGGGATGGAAATAACCGCGTTATTTCTAAGCTGACTTGACTTGTAAATGGATAAAGCAAGAGTGGGAAAAAGACAAAAAAGAGAAACACGAAATATAAAATAATAATCAAAACGTGTAATTTAACTATATATAGCATAATATAGAATTCGATAATACAAGTTGAAGTGAAGCAAGTATATACGCATAAGCTACTAGCTATTTACGAGGCTGTATAAAAGACACATAGAAAATGAGATAAACATATTTCCCCATATATATGTGACCTAACATTTGCTATATGATTCCATTAGGACGACCAAAGTTGAATCTTGAACTAATTCGAGAAGAGTTTATTTATTGAAATAATTAGACTAGCTAGAAAATAAAAATTGATGTAATTTTAAATTGAGAGGTTGAAGAGAAGATATGGTGGGCAAGCTTGGCATCTACAAAAGGTAAGATAGAAATTGAAAGATGGTGAAAATTGAATCAAAAGCTTGTTTTATTAAATTAATTATTGAAAATAAATAAACACAAATAAGAAACGAATTTGGAAAAAGAAAATACTATAAATTTAACTTTTGTCATGCACACAAAATCACACCCATCAATTCCAGTGACCCTCTCTCCCACCTTATTATATAACCATAATTACAACTTTCGTGTTAGTGAGCCACACACTTTTCACATTATTAGTTCTTTTACAGATACTCTCTTTTTGTCAAATTAAATAATTCCACATCTTACATATCCTAAAACATATTTGTATTAGTAATATAATCACTTTCGAATTTTGTGAACTTATCGTTTCATTTATAAGTTATGTCTATTGACGTTAATTGATACGAGTAACTAAACAATCCACATTTTTTTTTGTCACAAAGATGGATTTCATTGATAATTTGGGCTACCCCATCATTACAATTAAATCAGTCAAAACCTTTTTTGCAAGAGAATCAGCGATAGAGATTTCAGAACAGGAAACAAAGCTAAAGGAAATAAAGTCAAAAGACGAGATAAGGATAGCAATATCCGACATCGGACCATGCGCTTCGGCGAGAACGACGCCGGCATCAATGGCACGAACCAAAGTGAGAGAATCTGAAACAAGATTAACTCTGTTAAAGTTGAGGGAGAGTGCATGAAGCAGAGCGTCCCTGATTGCTAAAGCTTCTGCTATCAGAGCCGATTTCACAAATCGGTGAGAAGATGTAGCTGAGGCGATCTGATCTGAACCTTGGAAGAAAACACATCCCGATCCCGCTGCTTGAAGATCCACTTTCCAAGCTCCATCAGTTTTACAGGTAAGGAAATCAGTATCTAGGGGATAGTGTGGTTTGAAGTGATTAACCTTCGGGTTATGAGGGCGATTTGGAGAAAGTTGATTGGCTAAATTCCACTCCCTAGCTGAAATTATGGCTTTTGCAATTGTTTCCTCAGCCGAGAAATCTTTTGATTGGAAAATTAAATTGTTTCTTGTGATCCACAGTGTCCACAAGATCCATGGGGCAAGGGTTCCTTTATCAAGACCTATCGGAGGGAGAGAACAGTGGGCAAGAGACCGTTTAAAGAAGACTTCAAGATGGGAGATCTCAAGGATATGAAGTTCAGGGTGGAAAGGAGCAAGTGACCAAACTGTTTTAGCAAAAGGGCAATTGATGAAGAGGTGTTCCACAGTTTCAGGCTCACCACATCTCGCGCAAGAAGGGTCAAGTTGGGCTCCTCGTGTTAGTAGCCTCATACCAACAGGTAATGCTCCATGAAACATTTTCCATATGAAGAGCTTTATCTTTGGAGCTGTTTTTAGGGACCAGACCAACTCATTCAAGTTTAAGTTGGGGTTAAGATGTGAGGTGGGGGTAGGTCTTGTCTCAATAGCCAATCTGTATCCCGTTTTAGCGGAATAAATACCAGAGGGGTGATGTAGCCAAATTCTTCTATCTTGAGCACCTAGCGTACTAACCTTTAGAGATAGGATTTCTGGTTTGAGGAGCAGGAGATGTCTGTCAATGCTCGCAAGATTCCAGTCATCAGTGATGGGGGATATCAAGGCTGATACTTTCAGATTTTGATCAGTTTCTGGGGGAGGTCCTACTGGTATGATATGTTCTGTGGTGGAGAGCCAGGGGTCACTCCAGAGGTTGATAGCTTTCCCGTCTCCCACTACAAAGCCCATTCCTTTTACCAATAGATCGCGACCTGCCATTATCCTTCTCCATCCATGCGAAGCTGAGTTAGGAGGGGTACAATGGAGAAAATCATCATCGAGAAAATATTTGCCCATGAGTATGCGTGCAAGGAGGCAAGATGGGTTTTGAAGGATGCGCCAACTAACTTTTGCTAGTAAAGCCACATTGAAAACACTGATTTCTTTTATACCTAGGCCACCTTCGGTTTTGTGTTTAGTTATCTTATCCCACGCCACCCAGCAAATTTTCCTGCTATCATTTGAATCCCACCAGAAACGGGTGAGAGCAGATTGAATGCGTTTTTGGAGAGATAGTGGAAGGAGGAAACAGGTCATTGTGTAGGTAGGCAAAGAGGTGAGAACACTCTGTAAAAGGGTGAGTTTGTCAGCTGCCGACAAGAACCTGGTAGACCAAGCTTTCTGTTTGATCCTATCAACAATGGATGAAAATAGATCCTTTTTTCTTCTGCCAAAATGCTCAGGTAGACCAAGATATTTACCTACACCTCCCTCTTTTGAAATGCCTAGAATGTCTTTAACTTGAGTTATTAGAGGAATATGGGTTTTTTTGGAGAAGGAGACAGAAGATTTCTGAGGGTTAATCTTTTGTCCTGAAGCTCGTTCGTAGCGGTTTAGGATGGAGAGAAGAGAATGGGCCTCCGTTGAATTAGCTCGACAGAAAAACATAGTGTCATCTGCAAAAAGCAGATGACTGATGAAAGGGCTGTGTATGGAGACCCGTATACCTTTTAGAGACCCCTCTTCCATAGCGCGGTTACATAGACCAGATAAAACTTCTCCACAGAGGATAAAAAGGTAAGGGGATAAAGGATCCCCTTGCCTGATGCCTCTCGAGGGGTAAACTCTTCCTCTGGCTAAACCGTTAATGATGAAGGAATACGAAACTGATTCCACGCAAGCCATGATCCAAGAGATCCAACGAGGAGGGAAACCTAATCTGGCAAGGACTGCCCGAATAAAGGGCCATTCCAACCGGTCATAGGCCTTAGTCATATCCATCTTAACCGCCATGGAGCAATGCTTCTTAGCTTTTGAGGATTTCAGATAGTGGAGTACCTCGTGGGTAATCAACACATTATATGAGATCGCACGGTTAGGGACAAAAGCAGATTGGTTTTCGGATATTAGGGTGTGAAGTATAGGTTGGAGTCTCATGGTAAGAATCTTAGAAATGAGCTTGTAGTAAACATTACACAAGGCAATATGTCTATATTCTGAGATTTTTGTAGCACCTTGGGTTTTAGGGATAAGCCTCACAAGTGTATCGTTCATCGAGCTTGGCATTTGATCAGATTGGAAAAAATTAGTTACCTCTCGGACAACATCAGTTTTAATTATCTCCCAGTGGGATTGGAAAAAACTGGCCGAGATCCCATCTGGGCCAGGGGCTTTTTCGGGGTGGATGGAAAATAAAGCTCGTTTTATCTCTGCTGCATCCGGTAATCTGGTTAGGCCAAGACCATGCTCCTCAGATAGGGTTGGGTTTAAAGCTGAGGTAACTGTTTCCATCAAGTCCTCAGGATAGGGGTTACAAGACTTGAAGAGGGAACCATAATAACGTGAAATAGCTCTAGCAATTGATTCCTCAGTATACATTACATTTCCTTCTCTATCTTCTAACACTGCAAAATTATTAATTGCAGATCTGGACCATGTAGCAGCATGGAAGTATCCTGAGTTTTGATCACCAAGGTTTAGCCAAAGCTGTCGACTACGTTGTCTCCAGAACTCTTCCTCGAGCTTATAATTCTTGCTGAGTTCTTCATTGAGGGATGAGATGAGATGAGAATTTCGTCATGAATATTTGCATTCATTGCCTTTTCCAACTGTGCCTTCAGTTTCTCAATCGTCTTTTGGCTATTTGCATAGTGGTTTTTGGCCCAGTTTATAATGACTTTTCTGATAAATGTGATTTTGTCTTTCAGGTGAGTGAGGGTTGACTCTTCCCAGGAGCGGGAGATGAGCTCCTTTAGTTCCAGGTTATCCCGGAGTCGACGATTAAATCTGAAGATCCTCCTCCTTTTCCTTTTAGTTGGGTCAAGAATGGTAAGAATAGGGCGGTGGTCAGAACCTTCATACCGTAAATATTCGGATCTCGCTCCCGGGAATCTTTCTGACCACTCACTTTTTGCCACAGCTCTGTCCAAGCGGCATCTAATGAGGAGGGAATTTCGAACACCCCGCCATGAGAGACATTTCCCGAGTTTTGGATATCAAAGAGATCACCTTCAGAGAGGAAGGTCTGGAAGTCACTAAAAGAGCCCTCTGACCGAGGATGACCCCCTTCTTTCTCAATGTTTCCTATGATATCATTGAAGTCACCAGAAAGAAACCAGGCTCGTTCTCTCGCCTGGTTAAATGCAGTAAGTTGGTTCCAAATTTGCCAGCATTTTTGTTTGTCTGTATCTCCATAGACAAAAGTTGCATAGAAAGGTTGTCCTTCATAGGTAATACGGGTATCAATGAAGTTAGCACATGAAGAAAGGATATAGACTTTTAGCTCAGGTTTCCAGAATAGGGCTAGGCCTCCTGCCGCATGGCCTGAGGGGGGAACGAGGCAGTGGAAAGATAGGGTTAAATCTTTGGTCTTAGATAGTACGAAATCTTCACCATTTTTTGTCTCAGAAAGGAAAAAGATGTCGGGATCTAGTTTAGCTTTAAATTCCTTGAGACGAGAAACTGTCGAGGGGTTCCCCAGCCCTTGACAGTTCCAGCATACAATCTTTAAGGAAGAGGAGGGGGGGATTGTGAAAATCCACCCTCTGATCCTGATGAGATGGGGAGTTTGGATTAGCTCTTTGGGTAGGAACTGGGTTTACATTTAGGTTTTCTGAGCTAGATCCCATCTCATGCTGATGACTTTTTCCTTTTGCAGGTTTGTCTTGTTTCCTCATTGTTCCTTTAAATAAACGTTTCCTTGGAGAAGGACTAATTCCTGGGACTCTTCTTTTGCGAGATGCAGATGCAGTTGTAGTGGGCTTTTGGTTTGTCTTATTTTTGGTTCCAGGGGGTCGTCCAAGCCTTTTCCTAATGCTTGGGAGGGGAGGGAGGGCAGTCGAAGGTTGAACTTCCTCGATGACTGGTCCTAGCCGAAGAGTTGCTGGAATGCGCCCTGGATCAACTTGAGGGATGGTAGGGATGGGTAGAGACTGGGGTTGGAGAGAGGCCAAAACCATTTGAGTAGCAGCTTCATGGAATTGTTCCTCCTCCTCTGCTCGCCTATACCGTTCCTTACGAGCTGCACTTTCAGTTGCATATGGGCAGTTCGCATACTGGATCATCACATCTCTTAGCTCCCCCATAGCCGTAGAGAAAGCCAAGGGAGGGATCTGAGTTGTATCCTCAGGTGGTTCAGGGGAAGGCTCACTATCTAGAGGAGGTCTTCTGCTTCTAGATACAGTTGGGGGACTAGCTCTCTCCGTAGAATTATGAGTTCCAGTTTTTTGACTAGGGGGTTTTGGAGTCCAAACCTTATGATTAAACTTATCAGGCGTTTGTCGGGATGGTGAGGGTTTTCGGATGGAAGTTACACCGTGGTTTTGCTGGTGAGAGGGTTGTTTGGCTGTGTTTACTTCAGTAGATGGTAGAGAATGGGATTTAGAGTGATTCGCTCTAAGTTATCCGGTATCTATTGGGCGGTAAAGAAACTCAGGTCTGATGTAGTTAGCCCGAGAGGATACTGAGTTTTGGTCAGGTGTTCTTTACCTTGAGTTGTTCTTTGGAGGGGACGGTAGTCTTCCGTGCCTTGGTTGAGGGATAAACGGATGTGGTGGAGGAGGACTGACAGGGTCAGGACTAGATCTGGACGAGGCCGGGCTCAACTGGGTAGTAGGTTTAGTCGGATCCAGGGGACAATGTCTGAACTCATGGTTTAACTTACAGCAGCGAGTACAGAGGCCTTCTAGTTTCTCATAGACCAGTGCTGCCGTAACAACATCACCAGTATCAAATTCTACCTCAAAGGACATAATAAGTGGTTGTAAGGCATCTATATGGACTCTTGCCCGTGCTGCCTTCATCGAGATGTCTATGGCCTCAACAAAGCCTATGTTACCAGCGACAGCATCCACTGTGGTTTCGGACCAGAGATGAAGTGGTATACCCTGGATTGAGATCCAGAAAGGGATGAGTGAAGGGAAGGAGGTTGAAGTTGTGGGTTCCCATTTTTGAAGGATGACCATCCAACGAGCATAGTGGTACGATCTGTTAGCCAGAACCTTTTCCAGATCTGCTTCAGTGGCGAACTGGAACTGGAAGAGACCATTTCCAAGGTCAATCCCCACTGGAGGTTTTGAGCATTCCCATCTTCCAGCAAAAAAAGGTATGAGGGACCATACTTTTTGGAATCGTGGATTAGTTATCCTTCCCACCAGAGTAAGAGCCAGTTTTGCCTGCCTTTCCGAGGTATCAAAGGAAGGGACCCGAACTCTTGGGGCTCGGAGAGGGGGAGAGGAAACTAGTTCCTTCCCTTTTTCTGCTGCTGAGAGTCTACGCTGCATTAGAGCAATACTTTAGAACCGTAGCTAGAACAGGGGTAAGGGTGATAGGAACAGGGATAAGCGTCCTTAAAGTAAGGAAGTTAGAAGGTGTAGGTTCAAGAAAGGGGAAACAGGAAGAGGTTGAAGTAAAAGTGTGGATTAACCCGGTGGTTAGAGTAGCTAGCTTGGGTTTGTTTAGGGGTTCAGGGAGAAGCCGAGAAAACTGAGTTTGAGGGCGTAGGACTTCATATTATTGATACAGATTTGATAAAACGAGAAATAGGAAAGAGGAAATTCGAAACACCGAAGGGTTTTGAGAAGGATTTGAGAAAATGAGAAGCAAAGGAGAGGAATTTCGATACACCGGATGGTTTTGAAAAGGACCCTCCTGCCTAAAAGGCGGGGGTGGGATCCCGGTGAAGCAAGATCAGAGGTTGTTTATATGAATTGACTTACTAAAAAGAGAAAAACCGGGTTGGGATGTAGAAAACAGGGGCTAGTAAACCATACTGGTAGAAACTACCTCAAAACTCGTGCCTGGGAGCGTTTTGAAATTTTTGTTACGATCATTCCTTCTTTCTAATCGTTCGCTGCAAGTTAACTAAACAATCCACATTACATACTAAAATAAACAGAGGAAATGACTACTTTTAAGTTTTAACAAATAAGAAAATATGTATTATTTTTAAGCATAAAATATTGTTATATTTTGTGTAATCTTTAACTTCATGAAATTTGATTATCGGATATATTTCATATTTTATATAATTAGTTGAATCATTTTAAAGTTATATTTTAGTGATATATTTCTTAATTTGTGATTTTAGATAAAAATAATATATTATATTTTCAAATGAAAATAATATATTTTAGATAGGTGACACAAAAACATATTAGTTGTTGCGATTATATATATACATATACACTCATCTCATAACGTTGCAATATTCGTAGTAAACATAATCTTGGACTTATATAATCGACAGCTTAAAATAAAATATGTACAAATCAGTGGGAATACGGACACATTTACAAATGTTAGTGTAAAGTCTGATCATAACAAAATCAAAATCTTCCTAACTCCTAGGAGAGTCTTCTTCTAGACCAAAGTACTTGATGTTATAAAAGATAAAAGAAAACATATAAATCGATTAGTCGAAGGACAACAACAAAACACAAAAGCTGCGTATTTTATCATCATTTTACTTTTTGTAAGCAATGAACTTCCAATTGTTTTCTACTATTTCTTAATAGCAAGTCACACATATTGGGATCCCACATATTGTTCTTAAAAGTTAAAAGATCAAATACAGCGAAAAAAGGAAGATAAAGGTTTATGGCTTTTTAATTATTAGAGCCCTTCCATATCAAGAAGATGCTTCGATATATGATGTGCCATCTAAGATTTATACACAAAATAGTCTGTTTTTCTGGAAATATACATATAGCTACAGGAAAATATTTTGAGGGAACACAAGTTTTCTTTCTTAATAAATTTGAAATTCCATTCAAATTAATTCTGATGAAAGATACGTAATCATAAAACGACAGTATACTAAGGGTGCAAATGGTTGTAAGAAAAAAAAAACTAGAAGAATAAATAAATAGAATACAAATAAGTGAGGAACATTTTACAGAGAAATTAGATTTTTTTTTTTTACTTTTCATATGAGTCTTACTAAAAATTTTAGAAATACAAATTCAATTTAAATGATATAATTCTAGAGGAATGCAACAACAATTAAGAACAGAAATAACATTTGAATGATAAAATTAAAAATTAGGAATTTGAAAAGATAAAAGATACTGAAATGATACAACAAGAAACTGAACCAAAAAGTACTTTAAGATCAATCATCAAAGAAGTTCAATCACCTGAAATTAGAGGAAGCAAGATCGTGTGACTTGGGAGAAGTCCAATCTAGATTTTTTTTCTAAAATTTTAATTATATTATTGTAAATTTAAAATTTTGTAAATTTAAAATTTATAGCTCTAATAAAAAATTGATTTATTTGTATTTCTATTCGGATTTATTTTATATTTCAAATACTTACAGAAATTGTAGACTAATACCCAAACTCTCTCACAAATTTTAAAATAATATATATATATATATATATATATATATATATCATTTTATAAATTAAATAGTAGTCTCCCTAAAGAATATGAGTGGGTGTGTTAAGGGATGAGTTCGGGGCAACCCAGGTCTTGCAACCGCAGGGGGTGTGTTAAGGGATGAGTTCGGGGCTTGGTGTGGGGGATTTGCACTGAATGTTGGGTTTTGTACAGCTCCGCTTGCAGAAATATGGGGAGTGTATTATGGGCTCGTTTTGGCGTGGGAGAAGGAAATTGAGAGACTGGAAATAGAGCTTGATTCAGAACTAGTGGTGGGTTTTTTTACGACAGGGATAGATGAAACAAATCCGCTGTCATTCCTGGTACACATGTGTCATGGCTTTCTTTTGAAGGACTGGTCGGTCCGGATCACTCATGTGTATAGGGAAGCTAATCGTCTTGCCGACGGATTAGCGAACTATGCGTTTACTTTGCCTTTTGGTTTGCATTCGTTTGAGTTTATTCCTGATGTTGTTAATTCCTTATGGAAACATGATCTAGATGGCCTAGCAGTGGCTAGACGTGTCCGGTTGTAGGTGAACTTTTATTTTCAATAATACTTCGGGGGAACTAACCCCGTAATACACCAAAAAAAAAAGAATATGAGTGGGACCAAACGTGGAGGTTTGCAAATTACCTAATGTATTATGTAACCATGACTTCCTGCACATCAATGTTCATAAAGTCTGTAATTACTTCCCCCTAATTTAAAGATTTGCGAGACCTCGTCTGGACCAGACAACATTTTACTTACTGCCTAGTTTCATCAACAGGTTGATCATGACCACCTAGACGTAGGCCCTAGACTTAGTGGAGCCGAGCGCGTTACCATGGCCACGTTGTGTTCTTCCACGTTTGGCAAGTTGTGGATCTAAATTTTACAAAATGTTTGACCGTTGATTTCGTTGATCATATCTTACAGGGAAACGACACATGTGTTTCTGCCGTACACGTGTAGATTGACTGATCACGACCCTTCCTTCTGCTCCAGGACACAGGCTTATCTGTCAACCATTCAATTAACTGTCTCAACGAACGTTTATTGCACAAGAGACAATAACTTAGGGCTTCTTGTCATTTCTCACTATTATTTATAATCCTCAGCCATCTACTATACTAATTTTTATAGAACAATACAAAGGAGCCGTTTGGTTTTTAAATGGCAGCAAACGAAGTAGCTATGAGTAAAAAATGTATTATACATTTTGTTTGTTTTGATATAGTATTATTATCCATGCTTTACTTAGAGAAATGCAATTAATGTATAAAGCAATGTCCGCATTATGTAATGCGTCTGTATGGACCATTTAAAAGGAAAAGCAAACCTTTGTTTCGTCGGAGTAAAAAAAACCTATATAAACGGCGCACACAAAGATGTGTTGTGGACCCAAAAAAATACTATAATATTAGAAGACCCATGTGACATCATGGAGAGACATATGTTTAATAAATAAAAGAGACCCTCAGAAAGACACAAAGGCCTGGGCAAAAAAACCGAACCCGAAAAACCGAACCGAACCCGAACCGAAAAAGTAGAACCGAATCCGAACCGAAATTCGTAAAATACCCGAACGGGTCCTAAATTTCAATATCCGAAAACCCGAACTCGAACCCGACCCGAACCGGGAACCGAATGGGTACCCGAAATAACCGAAATACAATTATATACCTAAAATATTAATAATATTTAGATTTGATATAGCTTATTTATCCTAAATTATAATTATAAATTCAAATATATGAATTACTTTTAGATAAAAATAACTAAAATATCAAAAATAAATAGAATATATGAAAATTTTAGTTATATTTGTCAAATTTAATTGATTTGTATTTAAATTTAACTAATTTTTATTTTCTTCTTATAAATGTTCGGGTACCCGACCCGAACCCGAATAGAACCGAACCGAACCCGAACCCGAACCGAAATTCTAATATACCCGAATGGGTCCTAAATCTTCAAATCCGAAAACCCGAAACCCGAATGGACCCGACCCGAACCCGAACGGGTACCCGACGCCCAGGCCTCAAACCACAACAAACTCTAAGCAGTATATAATCATATAATCACAATAATGAGCAGTAGCTTTCTGCCTAGCATCAAAATCATCACCCGTTTTATTTTTAATTACTCTGTCACCACAACAAAACAGACCTTAAAACTAATTGAGCTAAGCAAGCATTCTAACATGGTATAGTCGACAGAAAAAACCCCGCAATAATATTGGTGCTATATAATAAGTATTTTCGACCGCAAAAAAAACGAAAAATGTTTAAACATAACCAATCAACAAAATTAATTACTCACAAAATTTATATACTTTGGGAACGTATTACGAATGCGAAATTAAATACCATCGCACTGAGACTGGGCAAAAGTAAAAAATCGTTAAGTAAAAGATTATGAAAATATGTCATAATTAGATAATAAATTTAAATTAAAAATCTTTTTAATAATAACAGAAAAAGAAGAAGAAGCAAGTTGGGTGGGTTCTCCGGCGGAGTCAGGAGCGACATCTCCAGGCGGAAACTCCGACGAGTTCTCTCCTTTGCCAGCAGAGAAGAAGAGAGTTATGTTTCTTCTCGACGTGAAAGCCTCTTACCGGCGTCCGTTGGACCAAACACTCAGCCTGAGACTCCGTGAAGTTGCTGTGCGTCACCGGCGTGAACCCCATCTGCAGGAACATCGCTTGCCACGTCATCATCGGCCTTTCGATCGGACGGCTACGATCGACGACCAGCTTCTCGATCTCCGGCTGAATGAGGAACCTTTCGATCTTCTGCATTGCGTCGAGGTTGGCGCTGACGGCGTCGAGAGACTCGAGGAGGGCGGCGTGCGACTGGAGCGAGTGGAGGAGGTGTTGCGGGAAAGGCAGATCCGTCCTCTCGCACCCTCTGTCGGAGCAGACGATGATCGCGGGAGAGAGATGCTTCACGAAACGGAGGACCAGCGGGAGGTACGAAGGCATGTTCGAGAAGGAGGCGGGGGAGAGACTAACGGCGACGGCTTCTTTCTCGGACGAGTTTGGCCAGGAAACAGAGCCGAGGAGGTCCGAGCTGAGAACTTGGATGTCGAGGGAGATGTTGATCTCGGAGGCGAAGTGCTTGAGGTTGTCCTGAGTGAAGCCGAGCTCGAGCTGGTCGTGGGTGGCCGGAGAAGCAAAGACGGTGATTTTGAGGGAAAGGGGAGGAGCGGCGTTGTCGTTGGTGTCGCGGAGGACGAGCTCATGCATGAGGGAGGCCCATTGGCCACCGTAGCCGATGTCGAAATCGATGATGTGGAGGCGGTGGAAGCCATGGAAGGACTCGAGGAGGGCTTGGTTGGAGGTGAAGTTGGCAAACTGGAGAACGGGAGAGATCTCGGAGAAGGATTTGTAGGCGGCGATCTTGAAGATGAGGGAGTAAGGGTTTAGGGCTTGGGAGGCGTTGTGGAGGAGACAGTTGAGGAGAGCCTCTTTGAAGTAGAAAGCTGCCCGTTCGAAGGGCTTCCCGACGGGAGAAGAAAGCTGTTGATTGAGCCGCGCCAATATCCCCTGAGCCAGACACGTGTCGCTGCCGCTCTCTATCACCTCCGCCGCCTTGAGCAGCTGCTCCGTTATCATCCCCTGTTTGGTAGGATCCGAATAACCCACGGGGCCTTGGTTGAGCCGCTTTGCCGGAGGAGGAAGCGTCGCCGGGATGTGGTGGCCGTAGAAGACGGACGGATTCGGAGTGAAATGAGTCTGGCTTTGGTTGATTAGGAGTGGGGGAAGATGCTTCTCCTGGGCTTGCGGCTGAAAGAGAGGTGGAGCAGAGTGGTCTAAGGCGAATCCGGTGGTATCGACGACTCCGAAGCCGCCGAGGGATGCGTAGTCGGAGTGGTGAAAGGAGGCGGGGGATTGGGAGGATGAGGAAGTCTGGAGAATGTTGTTCAGTTCGAGAGAGGGATCTTGGGAGTCTCCCATCATGATGAGCCTGAGGATGCTCTGCTCGTGGTCGTGGTCGTGGTCATTGGTAGGAGAGACAGGAGGAAGCACTTGCTCCCAATCACCCATCCCCGTGGGTCCGCATTGCTCATCGGTGGTGGCATCGCCGCCGGAGATGGCAGTGGAGATGCCGCCGCCTCCGACGGCACTGTTTCCGCCGTGAGAGGAAGACACCGTGGAGGAGGATGTTGTGAGAGGGCTAAGAACAGAGGTGGGCTCTTTCTCGGAGGACAAGGAAGAAGACGGAAACGAAGAAGAGAAATAAGAAATCCCCTTCCCTTGAAACTCTTCAAAGGGTAAGGGCATTGCAGACTTTCTACAACACAAACACGAAGAAGCGCAACAAATTTACAAACTCTCTCCAACTCTTTCCTCAGGCTATCTCTTCTCAAGTCTTCTGTCTTCTTCGAGCTGTGGTCTACGCAGGATGCGTGCAACAAGTTAAAGTGGCAATGTGCGCTTCATCCTCTCTCTCTCTTCTCTTTTCTGTTTTTTTTTTTGTTGCTTTTGCCTATATTTAACAATTATCAATCTTCTCTCTGACAATGTTATATAGAGTATCTCTTGCTATGCTTTCTTAATCTACGTGTCTTCTTCTATCCAAACCCCACTCTCTCGACGCGCGTGTCTCACAAAACTCCTTTCAGTAAACATTCTTTTGATGACTCATTTCTTTCTTTTTCAATCGATATTGCATAATGGAAATTTAAAGCAATAGAGTTTAATCTTTGATCGTCTTGGTTAAAAAGTTAATCAATCATGTGCATTAGTCTGCCATGATAAGCAATTAAAGGGGGTATTTTAGTAGTTTAACTCCAAACATTGTCTGAACCATACTGGTTTTCGAAGCGGGGGTCTGACGTCTATGATATAATTGAACGGCTAATATACTGTTATTAGACAGAGCGACGTGTGGCTACGATTGATCAGAACCATCACGCTTTTTTTTTTTTTTTTCGCAAATGTCGCTACGGATAATTCTCAAAATACAACTTTAAATTATTATAAACTATTGAATAGATAATGTAATTTTTTTTTCATATGTTGATGTCATACCGTTGATCTTTTATATATGTCGTACATTGTGGATATTTTGTTTTCTTATACTTTGCTTTTATGATTAAAACTTTGTGGCTTACAAACTATATTGGGATACATTTTGGTTTTATTTTTATCTCAAAGGTGTTGTCGTTTTTTCCTTTTGTGTGATCTTTGTCCTCGATTCGGTGTTTTAGGGTTTGTACAAGCTTTTAGATGATTTTATCAGACGAACCGATCAAATCATCCAATCCAGTACTGAAGCTTAAGCCACACAGCGCAATGCTTTACGTTTGTCTTTTTTTTGCCACGAATATCTTATATATAATGAGCCCAGGTGGCGTTTTAATTTTAAGTCTAAGAAAAAAATGAAATAAGAAAATGGTGTTTGGTGGACTCGAACTCGGACAAATAGAATATTAAGCATACACCTATAACCACTGGACCATGTTATTTAGTTGACAATGTTTACTGAAACAAATATATAAACAATATTATAGTAAAGATGTCTTCAAATTCTTCCTCGATTAATCCTCGAGTAATCTCAGATTTTTCGGTAACTCGCTAGGTCCAGACCCACAGCCCGACTAACGCCTAGCGAGTTTCCAAACCTGGGTTAACACTAAGAAAAAATACATTCGTTAAACAAGTTGATGGAAAGTGAATAAAGAATTCGAGCAATAATAATTCTGATAACACTAATAAAAAAACTATTCGATTACAAATCATGGTTTACTTTAATTTTAGATTTCGCAACTTTTTTATATATAAAATACAATAAGTGTGTAGTATTTAATAATGATCTTTAATCCGAAAAAGATAGAATTGATCCATTTTAAACTCATTAAAATGTCATACAAGACAAATTATAATATTCAAAGGTTTTCAATGGAGAAGTACATTTCATCAAGAGACAATTCATGAGTTTTTTTTATAGAAAAAGAGACAATTCATGAGATCGTCTATGGTCACATAAATAGTTTCAATATTTGAATGTAAAATATAGTTTTTATGAGTAAAATTTGCAATAAATTATATTATGAGATATAACTCTAGCCATGAAGAAATAAAAAACTATATCTTGCAATCCTCAACAATTAATCTTATATTGACATAAAAACGTGGAAAAATTAAAAAAATTAAAAAAATATCATTAGATAAATAAAATCATAGAAAAATTAATGTTAATATATTGATACAAATAAACACATAAAATAACAATAATTATTACCTAACTATATAACCACTGGACCATGTTGTTTCATTGACAATGTTTACCAAAACAAATATATAAACAATATTATAGTAAAAATGTCTTCAAATTCTACCTTCGATTAATCTCCGAGTAATCTCAGATTTTTCGGTAACTCGCTAGACCCGACTAACGCCTAGCGAGTTCCCAAACCTGGGTTAACAGTTAACACTAACAAAAAATACATTCCTTAAACAAGTTGATGAGAAGTGAATAAAAAATTCGAGCAATAATACATTCCGATAACACTAACAAAAAACTATTCGATTACAATTCATGGTTTACTTTAATTTTAAATTTAACAACTTTTTTATATATAAAATACAATAAGTGTGTAGTTTTTAATAATGATCTTTAATCCGAATAAAAATATAGAACTAATCCATTTTAAACTAATTAAAATGTCATACCAGAAAAATTATAATATCCAGAAGTTTTCAATGGAGAAGTACATTCCATCAAGAGACAATTCATGAGTTTTTTTTTATAGAAAAAGAGACAGTTCATAAGATCATCTATGGTCACATTAACAGTTTCAATATTTGAATGTAAAATATAGTTTTATGAGTAAAATTTGGAATAAAAAGTTTTATGAGATATAGTTCTAGCCATGAAGAAATGAAAAACTATATCTTGCAATCGTCAGCAATTAATCTTATATTGACATAAAAACGTGGAAAAGTTAAAAAAATGAAAAAATATCATTAGATAAATAAAATCAAAGAAAAATAAATATTAATATATTGATACAAATTAACACATAAAATAACAATAATTATTACCTAACTATATAAATTTGATTATTTATTCAACCAAAATAAAATAAAAACAAGACAAACATATACTCCGTGTAAAGAAGAAGAAAAGAAAAGTCATTATGGTTAGACATCATATAAGTTCTGAGAGGTGTTCGAATACTGGATAAGGAACTATCACCTATAGATTACAAATAAGATAATAAGATATCAACACGAAAAAATGACGCGTAACCAATGGGTGCGAAAATGCAAAAAAAGTAAAAAGAATATTAATGATTAATTCACCGGTCTGTCTTGGACAAATAATGTATTCTTAAAATATACATAAACAGAAAAATAAATATTAAAATATTCTGGATTGCGTAATTTTATTAAAACTATATATAATACGAATGAAATAAATGTATAACCAATGAAATATTATCCCGCGAATGCGCGGGGTTAGCAGCTCTACTAGTTAATATAGTTACATAAATCTAAACCAAGTTTTTTTTTTTTGGATTTATGTAACTATATTAATGTTTGTAGCAAAAAAAAAAAACAAACGTAAATCAAGTTGTGAATGTAAATCTTGGAACTACATTCAAAATATCTATTTTATTCTGTTGTTTTAGCGAAATAAATGCTCGCTTATTAGTCCAAATAAATATCTATGAAACATACTAGTTGTAAACAACGAATTATATATCTGCGTGTATATATAAATATATATGGTTCATCCTCTTTTAGAACAAAACAAGAAAGAAAGAAAAAAAGTGATCGACGATCTGTGAATGATGTTTCTTCCGTGACAAGTTAAATGCACGAGAGATTGAGAAAGAAAAGGAGAAGATAGTCCTTTATTGAGCAGACAATGGATGAATGTAGCAAGTCACCAATCACCATATATCTACCAAAATAATAAATGAATTATGCAATCAGAAACAACCAAAAAACGAGGTGGGTGATTTGATCTCGAAGACAAAGTCAGACCAATTTTGTAATGAATAGGGACAATTGTTTAAGTTTCATTATTGTGTAAATTAAAAGGCTTTTTTTTTGTAGCAACAAAAAGCATTTACTTTTTTTTTTATCAAAACAAAAAGCATTTACTTTCTTATGCAAAACACTATGTGAAAAATAACAAAGAAGCCAAAGAAGTAATCAGACTGGCTTGGAAGATGAACCGAGACAAAACTGTGGAGAGAAAGATTGAAAGATGCAAAGTGAATCTTCTACAGTGGAACCGAGCAAAGCACGTGAACTATAACAAGCTTATTCAAATCAAGAAGGAAGCTTTGGAGAGGTGATGATTGACCCAAATGGGAATGAAGAAGAAGTGAGGAGAATCCAAGATGATCTGAACAGAGCTTACAAAGCAGAAGAAGAATTCTGGAGGCAAAGGAGTAGGCAACTATGGCTGGCCCTAGGAGACAGGAACTCAGCTTACTTTCATGCGGCAACTAGAGGGCGAAGAGCTGTTAACAAAATCACTGTCCTGGAGGATGAGGAAGGACAAGCAGTTTTCGATGAGGATAAGATTGTTAAAGTGATGGAGAATTACTTTAACAACCTATTTGCGAGTGAGAATAGGGATCCGAGGAAAACAGTGGACAAGGCGATTCCCACCTTGATAACTGAAGAAATGAACAAGGAGCTCACGGCTATGCCAGATGAGCAGGAGATACGAGATGCTTTCCGCTCTATAAGTGCAGACAAAGCACCTGGGCCCGACGGTTTTTCTGCTTGTTTCTTCCATACAAACTGGGAGGTGATCAAAGAGGAGGTGGTTCAGGAAATTCAGAGGTTCTTTAGAGAAGGGAGGCTCCCACCAAACATTAATGCTACTCATATCCGCCTAATTCCAAAGATGAAGAACCCAAAGAGTGTTAAAGAATACAGACCCTTGGCGCTGTGCAACGTTTACTACAAAGCCTACTCCAAGATCCTAACGAAGAGACTGAAGAAATGGCTAAACTCTATTGTGTCGGAGAACCAATCGGCGTTTGTACCGGACAGAGCCATAACAGATAATGTCCTTATTACTCATGAGGTGATTGATGGATTTCGTTCAGGTTTTAATCACATTAAAACAGCCCTAACAACAATCCTATGTCCACGGATCGTGCCAATTGAATCTATGTTTGAATATACGTCAAATCTCGAATATACCTGAAGGTTTGCAGCGGAATAAGAACAGGTACAACGAGATTAGGAGCGCCTCAAGTGCTGCGCCTCTACAGAAGTCCACACGCACACAAACTGGACGACGGGATGCTAGTGCCGGAGCGAACGATTCGCCTTCGGGTTTCCTTTTCGTTTCTGTGTTTTCTGAGTCTTCCAAAGACTTCAGAATGTGTTTTTCGTATTGATTTTGTTATATCAAATCGAGCAGCCCATATATCATATATATAGGCGGAGCTGCCGACGGGTGTCGATCGACACCAACCTAATTGGTGTCGATCGACACCATCCAAAAGTCAATACTTCTAGAAGTCGTGACCGAACAAGTGTCGATCGACACCCACTATTGGTGTCGATCGACACCCTCACAGAAAAACGATATCGACGTATATCTTATATACGTAGATCATAATCATTACTCTAATGATCAAAACCCAATTTATATTATCCAGTTTGCTTAGGTGTGTGACCCTATAGGATCATATGATAATGGTAATGAGTTCATAACTCATAAGTTATAAGCGGCTTCTAGCAAAACATTATAACCGTACAATATCATATGATTGTCTTATCTCGACATCACGACTTTACTAGAATAAATACAAGTCTGATTTCAGGACATTCCCTTCAATCTCCCACTTGTACTGGAATCAAATATTCCCATAATCCCTTTGTCTCTATATCTCGATCTGGCATAAGGCAAGAACTCGTGTCATCCTTAATCAACCAAACCATGTTTATCGAACTCCGATTTATACTGATAAAATACAAACGATTGACATTCAATCCGTTTGAGCGCGGCCACGCATTTCCAGTATCAAATCTTCGATAGGCCCTGAGATATTTATCTCCCGTTATATGGGAGGGACAAATTCCATCTTGTTCCATCCCTGTTCCCTACACACTTCATAATATGCCCAATCAATGCCTTTATAGCCACCAGTTACGGCTGACGTTTGACAGAGTCAAAGCATACCAATTCATATGTAAGAAATCATGATGAACTCAGGTCTAAGGACTATACTCTATAGTCGTAATGAGAAACTCTTATGACACTCATATAACAATCTTGTAGAGTTCTCATTAGCGGGTCATGTCCGATCATGTGTTCTCTAACACATATCTATGTGATTGACTTTAATACTCCTATTAATGACTCCATGAAATTTAGTCATCAGTCACCTCACATACTAGTCTCACGCGGTTATTAATGTCCAATTTTAATAACCTCGACTATGGACGAAAATAATTTATGTCATCTATCACTTATAGAGTTTCATGATCAAATCACGTATTTGATGATCTATAAGAATGCCATAAATTACTTTTGGACAATTATTTAATAACACCATTAAATAACAATGAAACAATTTCATTAAATAAAACATAACCAAATGTATGTTTACATGAACATCAAAACATAAATATGATAACTCCCACTAAATACAAGATTACTGCTTAAGGAATCTAATGCCTATAGCAGCAGCATGACTCTCATGCTTCGGTCGTGGGAGTGGCTTAGTCAACGGGTCAGCAACGTTCTCGTCTGTCGGAACTCTGCTGATCTTGACGTCGCCTCTCTCAATGATATCACGAATCAGATGATATCTCCTCTCAATGTGTTTGGATTTCTGGTGTGATCTGGTTCCTTAGCCTGAGCTATGGCTCCATTGTTGTCACAAAACAATGCCACAGGCTCAGAAATGCTAGGAATCACACCAAGCTCAGTAATGAACTTCCTAATCCAAACAGCCTCCTTCGCCGCTTCCGAAGCAGCGATGTATTCAGCCTCGGTCGTCGAATCCGCCACGGTGCTCTGCTTGGAACTCTTCCAACTAACTGCACCTCCATTCAGACAGAAGACGTAACCAGACTGAGATCGGAAATCGTCTCTATCTGTCTGAAAACTGGCGTCCGTATAACCACTCACTACAAGCTCATCACATCCTCCATAAACCAAGAACTTATCCTTGGTATTTCTCAAATACTTTAGGATAGTCTTGACGGCAGTCCAGTGACTCTCACCGGGATCTGACTGGTATCGACTCGTCATGCTTAAAGCACAAGCAACATCTGGACGAGTACAAAGCATGGCATACATAATAGATCCTACTGCAGAAGCAAAAGGAATCCTACTCATGCGCTCTCGCTCAGCAGGTGTCGAAGGACACTGCTTCTTGCTGAGAGTAATGCCATGAGACATCGGAAGCAAGCCCTTCTTGGAATCATGCATGTTGAACCTGTGTAGAACCTTATCAATATAAGCGTCCTGGCACAGTCCAATCATCCTCTTTGATCTATCTCTATAGATCCTTATTCCAAGAATATAGGCGGCTTCACCCATGTCTTTCATCGAGAAACAACTTCCGAGCCAGTCCTTTACTGACTGAAGTAACGGAATATCATCTCCTATGAGAAGTATGTCGTCTACATACAATACGAGAAATGCAACTGCGCTCCCACTAGTCTTCTTGTAAACGCAAGGTTCCTCTTCGTTTCTGATGAAGTTAAACTTTTTAACTGCTTCATCAAAACGTAGGTTCCAACTCCGAGATGCTTGCTTCAATCCATAAATGGATTTATGAAGCTTGCATACCTTCCCAGCAGCATTAGGATCAATGAAACCCGGAGGTTGTGTCATGTACACATCCTCCTCCAGTATCCCGTTAAGGAAAGCTGTTTTCACATCCATTTGCCAAATCTCATAATCATAATGAGCGGCTGTTGCTAGGAGAATCCGAATAGATTTAAGCATAGCGACTGGGGAATAGGTTTCATCATAGTCAACACCTTGAACTTGTTTGAAACCTTTTGCCACCAACCTAGCTTTGTAAATTTGAACGTTTCCATCCACATCGATCTTCTTTTTGAAGACCCATTTACACTCAATGGCTTTTACACCATCAGGTAAATCACCCAAAGTCCATACTTGGTTTTGTGACATGGAACCGATTTCGGATTCAGCGGCCTTAAACCACTTTTCGGAGTCAGGGCCCATCATTGCTTCTTCGAAAGTCGCAGGTTCGTCACTGTCAATGATCAAGAGATCATGACAATTAGTCACGAGAAATCCATATCTCTCGGGCTCTTGACGAATCCTTTCGGATCTGCGAACTTCTGGCATCACAGGCTCGGGCTCTACAACTCTTTGTAGATCCAGCTCGGGCTCTACAACTCTTTGTAGATCCAGTCGCTGCTCTTCCTCGACAGGTTGAGCAGGCTCCTGTGATTCTCGAACTTCTTCGAGTTGTACTTTACTCCCACTGTTCTTCTTGGAAAGAAATTCTTTCTCAAGAAAAACACAGTTCTTAGCAACAAACACTTTGTTCTCAGAACGGTTGTAAAAGTAGTAAGCCTTGGTTTCCTTAGGATAACCAACGAAGTAGCACTTATCAGATTTGGGTTCAAGCTTATCAGATATCAACCGTTTGACATAAGCTTCACAACCCCAAATTTTAAGAAAAGACAAACTTGGAACTTTTCCAGTCCACATCTCATATGGTGTCTTCTCGACTGATTTTGATGGAACTCTGTTTAGCGTAAACGCAGACGTTTCTAGAGCGTATCCCCAAAAGGATAATGGAAGATCTACTTGACTCATCATCGATCGAACCATATCTAATAAAGTCCGATTCCTCCTTTCAGACACACCATTCCACTGAGGTGTTCCAGGAGGAGTAAGTTGTGAAACAATTCCACAGTTACTCAGATGATCACCGAACTCTTGGCTTAAGTACTCACCTCCACGATCTGATCGAAGAGCTTTAATACTTTTGCCAAGTTGGTTCTGTACTTCATTCTGGAATTCCTTGAACTTTTCAAAGGATTCCGATTTATGTCTCATTAAATAGACATAACCAAATCTACTGAAGTCGTCAGTAAACGTGATGAAGTACTGAAAGTTTCCTCTAGCACTAACACTCATTGGACCACATACATCGGTATGTATTAGGCCCAATAGGTCACCGGCCCTTTCATTGAATTTGTTGAAAGGGGCCTTTATCATTTTGCCCATTAAGCAGGATTCACATTTTTCAAATGATTCAAAATCAAATGAGTCTAAAAGCCCATCATTATGAAGCTTTTGAATCCTTTTCTCATTAATGTGGCCCAAACGACAATGCCAGAGAAACGTGGGGTTCGAGTCATTGGTTCTTAACCGTTTGGTACTTATGTTATAGACAGGCATAGATTGGTTGAGAATATAAAGTCCATTCTCTAATGGAGCGCTACCATACAACATTTCATTACGATTAAAAGAACAACACTTGTTTTTAATCGAAAACTGAAAGTCTTCTAAATCCAAAACGGAAATAGAAATGATGTTTCTGCTTATAGCAGGTACATAGTAGCAATTATTCAATTCTAAAACCAAGCCTGACGGCAAAGACAAATGATAAGTTCCTACGGCCAATGCAGCAACTCTTGCTCCATTCCCGACGCGTAGGTCCACTTGTCCCTTTTCCAGCGTTCTACTGTTGCTTAGACCCTGCATATTCGTACAAATATGAGCGCCACAGCCGGTATCCAATACCCAAGAGTTAGAACCTGTAGAAGTAACATTTACTTCTATAACATAGATACCTGAAGAAGTCGTCTCAAACGTCTTCTTCGAGTTCTTTAGATCTCCCAGATACTCTTTGCAATTTCTCTTCCAATGCCCAGACTTGTTGCAGTAATGGCATTTATCAGCATCAGTAGGGCCGCGTTTGGGTTTGGAAGAAGCCTCAGGCTTATCCTGATTCTCAATCTGGAATGCCTTAGCTTTACCTTTACCCTTAGCGTGTTTCTTAAACTTTTTACCCCCTTGCACCATAAGTACATTAGGGGTGCCCTTCTTGATGTTTGGCTCAGCTGACTTGAGCATGCCATGCAGTTCCGTCAAAGTCTTTGTCATGTTGTTCATGTTATAGTTCATGATAAACTGATCAAAGCTCGACGGCAATGACTGCAGAATGATGTCCGTAGCCAACTCTTGGCTAAGGGGACAATCCAGTTTTGCCAAGTTATCAATATAACCCATCATCTTAATGACATGTGGGCTAACTGGACCATCCTTTGGTAGCTTGCACTCAATGAGAGACTTAACCGTCTGGTATCTCTCAGTTCGTGCTTGCTCCTGAAACATCCCTTTCAGGCTAGTGATCATCTCAACAGGTGACGCCACGTTCTCATATTGCTTCTGCAAGTCCGAGTTCATGGTAGCCAGCATGAGACAACTCACATCGACCTCATCATTTGAATGCTTCTCCCAAGCATTCCTTTCAGCGTGTCCGGCATTGGATTTCGGTTTCTCAAGGAGAGCCTTCTCAAGGACATATTCCTTTTTCTCCTGCTTGAGAACAATTCTCAAGTTTCGATACCATTCGAGGAAATTCGATCCATTTAGCTTGTCCTTCTCAAGGACGGATCGAAGTGAGAATGTGTTTCTGTGAGGGGAACTAGCCATAGCTGAAAATACAAAATGAGAGTTTAGTTTTTGATGTTCAAGAAATGAGAAATCTTAACAATTAAGAAACTCACATTATATTCATAACAATTTTCCTCAATTGAATATAATGATCCAAGATCCATATTTCACAAAAATTTGAGTGAGCTTTGGCCCATCGCCCAAACTTTAGCTATTTAGGTAAGCAACACTTTGCTAATTATATCTATATAATTCTTGTCTTGGATTAATATTTAATATCGAATCCAATCCTATATCTATGGGCCCAAAACTATTTTGATAGCCCATTTAAGCAAACCAATCTTTTAAGTCCGTAGTAACGATTACAACCTGCCTCACTCATGTAATTGCGGACACCCTGCTTTGGCAGACCCATCACACAATGAAACGAGCCTTGACAGTTGACAAGATTGGGAAGATATAAATGCTTAATATTAGGTTTGAGGAACGGAACCTTAAATCTAGTTTATATCAAATATATATCCTAGATATTTTAACTTATTTTAAACCTTTTTAAAATTTTCTTAAGTTAAACAAATGCAAATTCTGAAGTGGTGTCGATCGACACCAGGTCAGTGTCGATCGACACAACTTTTGTGTTGACTGACAGATTCTGATCCGGTTCAATCGCGATAAACCATTTAACCGATTAAACCGATCGAATCAATTTGCAAATAATCGACCGGTGTCGATCGATACTACATTAGTGTCGGTCGACACCCACCAAATCGGTTCAATTAACGATAATCGATTTACCGCTTAAACCGATCGCGATTATCCGGTTCAATCCAATTGAACCAATCGCGATGAACCGATTGGTGTCGATCGACACTACTTTAGTGTCGGTCGACACCTGTGTTTTGAGGAAAACGATCATAAGTTCGTAAACTAAAGTTTTTACGCGAAAACCATTTTTCACGCGAAAACCATAGTGGTGTCGATCGACACCGAATTGGTGTCGATCGACACCGAAGAACCCAGAACGTGTTCTTCATCAAAAACGATTTTTGAACAGATTGATTTACATATATTCAACAGATTCAATAGAAACACACCGCTCTGATACCACTGATGGATTTCGTTCAGGTTTTAATCACATTAAAACAGCCCTAACAACAATCCTATGTCCACGGATCGTGCCAATTGAATCTATGTTTGAATATACGTCAAATCTCGAATATACCTGAAGGTTTGCAGCGGAATAAGAACAGGTACAACGAGATTAGGAGCGCCTCAAGTGCTGCGCCTCTACAGAAGTCCACACGCACACAAACTGGACGACGGGATGCTAGTGCCGGAGCGAACGATTCGCCTTCGGGTTTCCTTTTCGTTTCTGTGTTTTCTGAGTCTTCCAAAGACTTCAGAATGTGTTTTTCGTATTGATTTTGTTATATCAAATCGAGCAGCCCATATATCATATATATAGGCGGAGCTGCCGACGGGTGTCGATCGACACCAACCTAATTGGTGTCGATCGACACCATCCAAAAGTCAATACTTCTAGAAGTCGTGACCGAACAAGTGTCGATCGACACCCACTATTGGTGTCGATCGACACCCTCACAGAAAAACGATATCGACGTATATCTTATATACGTAGATCATAATCATTACTCTAATGATCAAAACCCAATTTATATTATCCAGTTTGCTTAGGTGTGTGACCCTATAGGATCATATGATAATGGTAATGAGTTCATAACTCATAAGTTATAAGCGGCTTCTAGCAAAACATTATAACCGTACAATATCATATGATTGTCTTATCTCGACATCACGACTTTACTAGAATAAATACAAGTCTGATTTCAGGACATTCCCTTCAGTGATGCACTATTTGAAAGCTTCTCAGGCAACTAAACACTGCACTATGGCAGTAAAGACAGATATGAGCAAGGCCTACGATCGTCTGGAATGGAATTTCATCGAAGCTGTATTGGAGAAATTTGGATTCCATCAGAGGTTCATTGACTGGATTATGCAATGTGTCACAACTGTGACTTTCTCGATTTTAATCAACGGAGAGGCTCGAGGAGCAATCAGACCTCACAGAGGAATTAGACAAGGCGACCCTCTCTCCCCTTTTCTCTTTATCCTTTGCAGTGAGGTCCTCTCCGGACTATGCTTGAAGTCTCAGAGAGATGGGGAATTGAATGGAATACAAGTCTCAAGGAAGGACCACGCATAAACCACATCCTGTTTGCAGACGACACGATGTTCTTTGCAAAAACGGATGAAAGGAGCTGCCGCTACTTGATGCGAATACTAGAAGAGTATGAACGAGCATCTGGGCAGACCATCAACAAGGAAAAATCGGCTATAACCTTCTCAGCAAAATCGTCCCAGGAAATCAGAAGGAAAGTGAAAGATGCTTTGGGGATTGAGAAAGAAGGAGGCAATGGGAAGTACCTAGGGATGCCAGAACTTTTTGGAAGGAAGAAAAAAGACCTATTTACTTCGATTGTGGATCGGATAAAACAAAAATCTTTGAGTTGGGCCACAAAAAGACTGTCAAGTGCGGGGAAACTAACGCTATTGAAGTCGGTTCTTGCAGCGATACCAAATTTCTCGATGGCAAGCTTTAAGTTACCGATGAGCATTTGCAAGAGGATCCAGTCGGCACTAACTAGATTTTGGTGGGACACGGACACAGACAAAAGGAGTGTTTGCTGGGTGGCTTGGAACGAACTAACCAGATCAAAAAGAGATGGAGGACTTGGTTTTAGAGATGTGGAAGCGTTTAACAATGCAATGCTAGCTAAAATCAGCTGGAGAATTCTGAAGAAACCAAATTGTCTATTGGCTAGAATCCTCAAGAGCAAATACTGTAGACAGGACAGCTTTCTTTCGGTGAAGGGAACAACCTCCATGTCCCATGGATGGAGAGGAATCTTGATAGGGCGTGACTTGTTGACTGAAAACCTGGGATTCACCTTGGGTAATGGGAAGACAGTGAGATTATGGGACGACTCTTGGATTTCACTGGAGGAAAGGGATGTGCTAATTGGACCTGCAACAGAAACTACAAGAAACTGGACAGTGTCGAATCTGTTTAAGGAAGGCACGACGGACTGGGACACAGAGAAAATAAAGCTGGTGGCGCCGGAAAGATTGGAGGATATCCTCAGACTCCAACCAAGCCAAAGCGAAGCAGAAGACAATCTGATCTGGCTGAAAGACAGAATTGGCGTGTATACGACAAAATCTGGGTACCACCAAGCCAGATTACAGCAAGCAAAGCGGGACCAAGAAGAACCCACCAACAATGAGTTTGATTGGGAGAAAGAGGTCTGGAAGAAGAAAATTAGCCCCAAACTGCAAGGGTTTCTCTGGAGAGCAATGAGGAATGCACTGGCGACAGGTGAAAATCTGAGACGACGACAGATCACACAAACGGCTGTGTGCTGTAGATGTGGAGAAAGCGAGACAACAGAACATATGCTATTTCAGTGTGAATTTGCAATAAAAGTCTGGGACGCTGCCCCTTTGGAGAAACGAATTGACACAACACAATTTCGGACTACAAGAGAGATTTTCAAAGCGAATAGAACACTGAGAAGCTTACCCCCGACTGGTGTGGAAGGCGAGACTCTAATGGCCTGGATTGCCTGGAATATTTGGAGAAGCAGGAACAAACGGGTATTTGAGAACAGAGAGACTAATGAACTAGATTTGATATCCAAAGCAATCGCAGAGGCTCAGGAATGGATGAAGGCGCAAGCAGAGACCAAGGAAGAGAGAACAGAGGAACCAGTCAGAAGGACGCAACCAGAGGCAAGACAGGAAGCGAGACATTGGGATGGCTTAAGCTGCTGGACTGACGCGGCGTGGAGGAACACAGATCAGGAGCGGGATTAGGGTGGATAATCAAGGATTCGGACAACACCTACTTATGCTGCGAGATGATGCGCAAGACGAGGACTCCGTCACCTCTAATGGCGGAAGCACAAGCTTGTCGAGAAGCTTTGAAACGGCTACGAGCGATGCAACGGAGCAAGGCGAGGATCCTCACGGACTCACTCAGCTTAATCCGAGCTCTTTCAGAGGAAAAATACCCAAAGGAACTGTATGGAACTCTCATGGACATAAGGAAGATGCTGAAGGAAATGGACCAAGTGGAATTACTTTTCACGCCCAGAGAAAAGAACAAAGAAGCAGATGCTGTGGCTAAGAATGCACTAAATTGTTTGTATGAGAATATGATTGTAAGAGCACACGTTTAACTCTGTTTTAATGAAGTTTGAACTTGACCAAAAAAAAAAAAAAAATCGGATTCTTAATCTTTGATATATTATATATCATATATATGCGATTTTTTTTTCAAAATATTAGTTGGTGTGTTATATGGTAGCTTTAATTCCGTATTGGAATACTTGTCAAATACCATAAAAATGTTTGATGATAATTAATTTAACAATAAGAAAATCTTTATTATAGGAGAGAACTCTTAATTTGGTTATTAATATATCCATGTTCCCATGTGGTTTGCTAACTACTACTAACTTCTCACACTTTTCTCCCTTATATGATTATTAATTATAAATCTCAAAATGATCTCGTGATTATACTTATTATCTGATAACTCCGTTCTTATAACAGAATTTTAGGTATCGATCAACCAACAGTCCATTAAAATAATACGTACATAATACAATAATTCATTCTAGACGGGCACATTTTCAAGTTTAAATCGGCAATTGATGTGAAATTAATAATGATACCTCTAATTTGCTTCTTCATGATATATTTTAGCATATTGATTCTAGTTGGACTATATATGTATACGTATATTTATATATTATATATGTATATATGATACATATATGAACATATGGTTTGCTTCGTGGGGGTGATGTGATGAAAACATGTTCGTTTCTCTTGTCTCAAGGCACCCTTCACCACAAGCAACCACCCAATCCCACTCAATCCTATAGTTATGATAAATATTAGTACATCTTTAAAAAATGAGAAAGGTTTCAGCCTATCGATCCTCCTAAATTCCGGGTTTGTATGAGAAGAATAATGACTTGCCATCATTGGAGGGGAAAACAAAAAAAGTCAGCTAAATATATTAACCCTGTCAAATAATTATTTATAGAAAGGATGACGTGTAAGAGTTTGTATGCATGTAACTATATAAATGATTGCGTCGTTCATTTTGTATTTAGATTTTAGGATAATGATTAGATTAGACTAGACAAAAATTGATCAATTATTATGAGGAGATCACATGGGACATATAGAAAAAAGAAAAGAGAGGAGATTTGTTATCTCATTAATTAGACCCAAAGTGATACTAATAGTCATGATTAAATAAACCAACCAAGATCGGCGGGAAGTCATTAGCAATTACTACAACATAAAGTTGGTGAGGAGTAAGGACATTTCTCCTCCCTTACTATACATACAGCCTTATACTATTCCTTCTAAATATTTGAACTTTGTTAAATGATTTTTCATATTTTCTAATCATTCATCCAAACGCTTATTTTAGTATGAGTTCTCATTTGCTTATGACAATACTTTCTGATAGAGTTACTCTAAGACAATCCAACATCTTGTTTTAGTCTTTTTTATTCGAGTGTAGTTTTACAAAATAAAAAAGTTATATTATATGTAAGTCATAACTTTAATAGACAAAAGAAAAAGTAGATACTTTTACAATAGTATGAGGATTACCGTTGATATTTGGGCTTTCCAACTAGACATAGATGTGGGCTTTTACATGACCATCATAATCGGCCACACGATTCTTTTTCATTTCTAAAAATCATTCGCCAAGTAAGTTTTCTGATGTGGCGGCCTTACGTTGAAAGTTGGGATATCAAATTACCGAAATACTCTTAATGAAAGAATGTTTTTAATGTTAAACTTTAAATTAAATTGTTAGTGTTATGATCTATTTTTAAAGGCTATCATTATAAGTTTGTATTTTGGAGAGAAAAAAAATCGTTAATTACCAGGATTTGAGATTATCTATTTGTTTTCGTGTTTTTTTTTTTTTGAATAATGCGATAAAAGGATTAGGATAATGCTTTGTATTGATCAAAAATTATCTGGAAATCTAAACGAAAAAAAGAAGATCAAAACGGTTATATTCTTTATCATGCAATTTTTTTTTAAAGAGATAAGTTCGTGTTATATTTATCAGATTATTAAATAATGTTATAATTTTATCAGACCTACGCTTAGAAAACTATATATATACCTTCTTCAGCTTTAGGTATCTGCTCCTCACGCATCTTTGCTTTTTTTTTGTTCGTCGTTGTTATTATTTAGGTTTTAGGTTTAGTATTTTTGGTGTATATATGTTGCTGTTATTTGTGTGTTTTCTTTGTTTTCGTGTGAATCTGATTGAATACTTTGGTTTTTTGTAGGATTCACGGATCCGGAACTTCGAAATCGGGATGGATTTTGCTATTGGAAACGAACACAGGTGGCTCAATGTGATTTGTTTTGCAGGGATTAGGTATGTTCTCGACTTTTTGATCTTATAACATGTGTTGTTTTTGCAGGTTTTGATTTGTTATATCGTGTTCTTTTTTCTTTTCATGTAATATTGTGTTCATATATATAATTAAAAAAAATATTGTGTTCATATATTATGAATTGTTGCGATTTCTCTCAAACTGTTTTAGGTTACTTCGTTTGTTATTTTGAGATTTCATTTTTCTTTGTTTATTGTACAGTTTGAGAGATGCGGAAGACTCGAGATCGAAACGGTTGTTTTGATTTTTTAATGGTTTTACCATAACAATATATTCAAAATAACGTCGCATATCAAAATTATTGTACAGTTACCCTTTAAAGTTTTTATCTTCGAATATATGTTGTTTTGCAGGTTTATGTGTGTTATATGAATAACGAAGTTCATTTTTTTTTTTTAATATTGTTCTCTTTTTCTCCGTATATTAATTCTGTGTGGCCAATTTGTTTTCTGTAGATTCGGTTCTCTTATCATGCATCTAACGAACTTGGATTTGTATTTCTTACAGATTTTTTGTTCTAATATCGTGCCAAGTAAGATTTTTTAACTTGGTTATTTGTTATTTTTTGTTCTAATATCGTGCCAAGTTTTTCAGTTGTGTTGTTTGGTTATTTTAAGCGCCTGATCCTCTATTATTCCTTTGTTGTTTTTATTATTTTGACACTTTTTTAGTTCTTTGGGATTTCCTGACCAATGTTTGCTTGCTTCCTTATTGTGAACTACTGAGTGCCAGATCGTTTAAAATTCGTTTTTGTTTGAAACAGAGGTTTCTACCATATCATCAAGTGGGTGAATGGTATTATTTTGATTAATTAAACCGTTTTATTATGTTATTTTCATAGTTGTTTCTAACCTTACGTTTGTTTAGTTCTAAGCATGCATCCCTGAGCGTTTGTTTGACACTATTATAAAGATGGAATGAGTTCCTGATCTCATCTTTTATTTCTGTTTCAGATCAGTCTGAACGACTTCTAAGTATACTATATGCTGCACTGAATGATATTTATTGCTTTGTTATTGTTTGGTACTTTTTGGTGTTTGGTGGGAGAGAAATTTTCTTATGTAGTTCATATAACAGCAAGATGAGATGATCATTGATAATTTTCTAAAGTAAAAAAGGTGATCATCAGGAAATTTTTATGTGATAAGTGCAGTACCGAAACAAAAAAGTTGGTCTTATCTTTTCATCGTATTATGTTCTTATTATTGTTTCATTGAAGCTAATTTATTATTTGTCTGTTAGATATGAGCATGATGTATTGCTTTCTTTTTTCATAGTTCATATAGGTAAAAAGGTGATCATCAGGAAATTGGTTGTTAATCTTGTGATCCAGTAATATTGAGTAATAAAACAAGATGATTCCTGATTAATGCATGTCTATTTTTCATAAATTTTTGGTGTGTCTGTTCTCTCTATGCTGGTAATAGGTAGCTTGAAACAAACATCAAAGCGTATTCTTGGTATAATCTGTTCCATTTTCTTTGTTTTTCATTTAGAGGGTGATTTAATTCTTCAGTTTGTTAGTCTTAGTCTCTTTTAATCAAAGATAGATGGACTCATTGTCATCGATTGGGTATAAATTGATGGCAAGAATGATTTTACACCATTCTTCTTTTGGTTCTTTTAAAGTGATGAAAGTCTACCAATTGGTCCACTTCACGTGTATCTACAGGTTTTGGTTCTTTTGGTTCTTTTAAGTTTCAGGTTTTGAATTCCAAACGATTCTGAGGATACGGGGAGGATAAAGGCGAGCAAGACATAAATCTTTTATAAATGCTCTCAGATCACCACGGAAAATACTATATTCAAATACATCTCCGAAGCTTGCACCAGGCAATTTGGTTTGTAAAAAAATCATGTTTTTGAGTTTAATTTTATAGTTATCATATTTGATTTCTGTGACAAATGTTTATTGGTATTCCCATGTTTCTTCAGCGATGATAAGGAAACATTACGGGGTATTTTGGACAATTTTGAATGGCAAGATGGAAACAATGCGAGGTTTGGGCTGTCGATTACATAAATAATCTGACACGTCACCAAATATTATCAGCGCAGTGGTACTCGATTTTCTTCCAAAGCTGGACTGAAAGATCTTGAGTTTGAGAACCATTAACTGTAGAGAGAATTTCTGCAATAGAGTTTGAAATTTGAGTAACAAATTGTATCTACAGCCTCTTTGGTTACAATTAATCAATGTATTTACATATCCAAGTAAGATAATCACATAAACCATATATAATTAAATTTTAGTATCTACAACCTCTTTGGTTACAATTAATAAATGTATTTACATATCCAAGTAAAATAATCAGATAAATGATATATAATTAAATTTTAAGTTTTTGGATAGTTGGATCGATCATCAATGGCATATATCAAGATCAAGAGTCACCACAAAGATCATGTTAAAATTGACATTTTATTATTGTATGAATGGCAAAGTATAACTAATTTAGCATCTGACTTAACTCCCTTTTTCGTAATGAGTTTGATATCATTATTATATTTTTCAAAAACAATATATAATATATATATATATATATCTCATTATATTATTTGTTGTTTGAAAAGCCGATCTGACTGGCGTTTCCTGGAAGGCAACTATTGGGTTGTTTGCTGTGAGCAAAAAAGTAGAGTGTGCAACTTATTGAAATTGTGCTTCGTCAACATTAATCAAAGCTTAGTGTGCAACTTATTGAATTGTGCATTTCCAAATGCAGAAAAAGTGACATGGGCCAAAATGGTTTGATAATAAAATCAGAGAAGGCGCGTTATTTTGACGATACCATTAAGAAAATGAATGGGGCTGATTAGGTATCTTATTATATTGCTGAGGTGGTGGAAAATGAGAGAGATTTGGCCGTAGAGAAGGTGGGAGAGAATATAAGAGAGTGTGTTATTATGAAACTTCGGCTACAGACGAGAGGAATGGCCGTGATTATGGGTTCAATTTCGGTTTGCATATTTTTATTCACGATGAAAGAATTCTTATATTGAAATTTCATGAAAGCATTTCAAAAAGTTTAGAGAGGCTGATTGTCACTTTTGTTTTTCCTCAGTTACTACTTTTTCGATATTAATTTTCTTTTCATTTTGTTTAGGTGGAAGATAAATGCAACATGATTGCGGTTGCTAATTTGGCAACAACGTTCAATCCAATAATAACAATTGTGATGTAAAATTAACTCGACTCACAAATATGTTGGAAAATTTAGATGGTCATTCATATTAAAAAAAATGACACACAAGTGCATTTTCACCGAGAATCGGAGAAGAAATATTCTAAATGAATTATAGATTTTTGTTTTTTATGTTTTTTTTTTGTCGGATACTGTGTTTACAGATGTCAGATAAGAATTGGTTTAATTATTTAAAGAAAAACTAAATATAACTAAATACTTAAAATATTAATTTTTTCTTTTTTTGAGAAACTGTTATGTATCCTCACCGATAAGAATGCTCTTATATGAGTGGGTTTTTTTTTCCTCAGGTGAAATATGAGGAAGTCATGTTGGATACGTACAGAATGATGCGATGTTTAGAATGGGAGCCCAGTGGATATATATATTTTTCTTATCGAAAACGGCTTTTTGAAATGAAAGAGACTGGTTTTGTGGTTGATCGTAAAGTAACTTCTGGGCTTATATATATGAAGTTGGCTACTGATATGGCTGATCCATCATTACCTCCTAATCCTACGAAATTAAGCAGTTCTTTATCGTTTCTCAGTCTCCCACTTGCCTGCTGTGAGTTTTATGTGTATCCTATAGAACTATATGTACGACTTTCTGATTTTTGCCTTCATATGTTAAACTGTTTATCCCTCATATATGCAGGTCCTAGCAGTGATCTGTGATGAGCTCTCTCCCGAGAATGTGATGCTGATGTATTTATTGGCTTCGGTTTAGTTTCGTTTTTTTATCACCTGGAATTTCTGGAACTTATAAGGTTGGCTCCTTTTTAAACATGCTGTATCTCGCGACAATGTTGCGTAACCAACAAGAGAACTTTTTCTGTTCAAGCAGAGCATCAGAAATCAAGCTGCTTGCCCGAGCTTCCCAATAACGGAAGAGTTACAAGTCAGAACCTCATAGCAATGGATCAAAAAATTAATGGGATTACTACGATGATCGTCTTTGGTTAGGTCCTAGAGGAATCTCTGGTAAGTCATTTTCCTCGGATTTACATTGTTTCCTGTCTCCATGGAGCAGGCTTTACTCACTCACTGTCATGCTTTTTCATTCCAGGTACAGAAGAAAGATCCTCGAGAAGAGAAATAATCTCATCGACAGATGATAAAAACTCTGTAGCTTTTTCAGGAGATTCGTCGAATGAAAAAGAGAAGGAAGAGCCAGGGGCGGACCTAGAAGTTAATTTTAGTGGGGTCAAAATATTATTTAACTAAAAAAAATTTGTTAAATGGGTTAGAGTGGGAATCGAACCCAAATTTTAGTGGGTTCACTAGCTATCTTTTACCAAAAATACTGAAGTTTTTTTATTGTTTTTACATATAATTATTATTTAACTGGGTTCATCTGAACCCAGATCTCCCATAATGGGTCCGCCCCTGGGAAGAGCAACGTTGGTGGTTACCAGAAGAGAAAGACAAGTGTCATGATGAATCGTTTCCTCCTCCGTCGCATCGATGTATAACCGTTTTAACAGCTCCTAAATGAGCTAAAGTAGCATCGTTTAGATAAGTCATAACCGTTTTGATGTTTGATAACGGCTATCGAAGCTTGAGAAGATAAGCATCATATATTCTCGAACTTCTTTTGTGTTTTTGTAGATTTTGTAGGCTACAAATAATTTAAAATAGATTATTCTTAAAAAGACTATTGATTTTTAAATTTTTTTAATAGGATCCAAGTAAAAAAAAAAACAAGATTTATCCTTACAAAAAATTAGAAAATGAGAGGATCTCTCACACTTTGCTTAAGTATTTTATTTTCTCATTCATTGATTATTCAAGAAGCAAATATACGTCAAAGAAAAAACAGCTTTTGAAAGCCAAATTTTTTTAAACAATGTGTTTTCTGGTTTGTTTTTTACTGGAGACGAGAAGCGAAATCTGACAGTTGGGGTGGCAAAGTTTATGTTGTATTTAATGAAAAATAGTTTTAATATAGATTATTAGTGTTGTAAACATTTTCAAAAAACAATTGAAAAAAAGTTTTTAAGAAATAATAACAAGGCCAAGAAAAAGATAAACTGAATTTGTGGGAATAAATATTTGGATTTATCTATTTGTTTTGATATGAGTTCTTATTGTTTTAATATATTTTCTAAACTTAAATATATGGAAACGAAACTGTTTACAAAAAAAAAGAATTGTTCTGCGATTTTGTTTGTTTTTTTTTTAAATTGTGTGACGAAACATGAGATTCTTGGCTGTTAAAAAAGAACAAAGGAATTACAAAACAATGCCGTTGTGGTAATATAAGATATAAATTATCTGAAAGTTAAAACCAGCTTAAGCTACACGAAAATTGATTATAAGATGTTTAACTTGCAGTCTGGTATAATATGTATGTCTCTCCTGGATATCCACGAGATGGATTGGCTCTCATGTACATATCCAACATTACAACCTCAGAAATCTTACACATCTTGACATCTGATTCTTGTTGTTGTAAGCTTGAAATAGATTGAGATTGAGTCAAGTATATTTAGGAGTCATCAAAATATACATATCTAAAATTTAGGAGTTATCTAAATATTAGTTAGGACTTATCTAAAGTTGAGTATTCCTCTAAGGATTAGGAGTTATCTATTCCTATATAAGGAGATGCTATGTTTGTGGCATAACTTATGAGTTGAGAGAGGGCTTAAGGTTTTGAGTATTTTCCTTAAGATTAATAAGAAGAGTTGTTCTTGTTAAAACCTTTTGTGTTTCGGTTCTTAGTTTCTACACGTGGTATCAGAGCTTTTGTAGATCCAAATGGCCGGCGGTGAAGGTGACAATACTTCCACAGGAAGTCATGATGATGATGTGAAGATGACACAGACGAAAGACGGAACGAGTTCATCTTTCCTCAAGTGTCCGATGTTGAACTCCAGCAATTACACTGTCTGGAGCATGAGGATGAAAGTTGTTCTCAAGATTCACAAATCATGGGAAGTGATCGAGAAGGGCAAGTTTGATGACGAAAAGAATGACATGGCGTTAGGGCTACTTTTTCAATCGATTCTGGAATCTCTCATCCTTCAGGTTGGGAATCTTGGAACCGGTAAAGAAGTTTGGGAAGCCATCAAGTCACGCCATGTCAGAGCAGAACGTGTTAAGGAGGCACGACTGCAAACTCTTATGGCTGAGTTTGATCGCTTAAAGATGAAGGAGTCTGAGAAGATTGATGATTTTGCGGGAAAACTCTCAGCGATCACAACAAAGTCAGCTGCCTTGGGAGTAGAATTGGAGGAACCTAAGATTGTCAAGAAATTCATGTCAAGTCTTCCTCGAAAGAAGTACATCCACATTGTTGCTTCACTTGGGCAAGTACTTGAACTTAACAAAACAAGCTTCAAAGACATCGTAGGTCGCATTAAAGCGTACGAAGAGCGAATCTCTGAGGATGATGAGGAGCGAGATGATGATCAAGGCAAACTAATGTTTGTCAATTCAAATCAAGCTCAGCAGAACAGTAGCGGTGGCTACAGAGGACGATGACGCGGTGGTCGTTCCTCTAGAGGCAGAGGACGAGGTCGCTCGTATAACCAAAACAGAGACCAAGAAACTGACCTATCTCACATCACGTGTTTCAGATGTGATAAACAAGGTCATTACGCATCAGATTGTCCTGATCGTTTACTAAAATTGCAAGAAGCAATGGAGAGAAAGGAGGATGATACGCAATCGGCAGACGAATTGATGATGCATGAGATTGTCTATCTCCAAGAACTTAAGGTAATACCAAGTGTTTTGAAACCAATCAAGTTTCCAACAACACTTGGTACCTTGATAATGGAGCATCAAATCACATGAGTGGAGATAAAAGCTTCTTTTATGACCTTGATGAAAGTATTACGGGGAAGGTCAGGTTTGGAGACGACTCACAGATCGATATCAAAGGAAAAGGATCCATACGATTCGTGTTTGACAATGATATACGGAAGGAACTTCACAATGTGTACTACATACCAAAACTGAAAAGCAATATCTTGAGTTTGGGTTAAGCTACTGAAGTTGGTTGTGAAGTTCGAATGATTGATGACAATCTCAAACTTTTTGATCGTTTTGGCAAGCTCCTGGTTACGACGAAGAGATCTCGTAACCGATTGTACAAGGTGATACTTGATGTTGAGAGTATCAAGTGTCTCCAGTTGACCTCGAGTTGTGAGACATCCATATGGCATGCACGATTGGGTCATGTGAATGCAGACACAATGAAGTTAATGATAAACAAAGAATTGGTGACTGGAGTGCCTGATTTGAAGATCGAAAGAAAGATGTGCTCATCGTGCTTACTCGGCAAACAAGCGCGACATCCATTTCCACAAGCAACTGCGTTTAGAGCCACAAAAGCTCTTGAGCTAATTCATGGAGATTTGTGCGGACCCATCACACCATCGACGCCAGCGCAGAAAAGGTATATCTTTGTGATCATAGATGACTTTTCAAGATATATGTGGACAATCCTATTGAAAGAGAAAAGTGAAGCCCTTGACAAGTTCAGAAACTTCAAAGTTCTTGCTGAACAAGAAAGCATTGCCGTGATCAAGACTTTCAGGACAGATAAGGGAGGAGAACTTACTTCCAATGAATTCCAAATCTTTTGCGATAAACATGGGATCAAGAGACACCTAACAGCTCCATATTCGCCCCAACAAAATGGAGTGGTCGAGAGACGAAACAGAACACTCTTAGGAATGGCAAGAAGTATCTTGAAGCATATGGGTCTACCGAATTCACTGTGGGGTGAAGCTATTAGACATTCCACCTATCTGATCAACAGACTCGCGACAAGGTCACTGGTGAACAAGACTCCTTATGAAGCACTGAAGGGAAGGAAACCGAACCTTAATCATTTAAGGATTTTCGGATGTCTTAGCTTTGCAAGAACAGAAGCCGTGGGAAGAAAGAAACTCGATGACAGATCGAGAATACTGGTCCATCTCGGTATTGAACCTGGATCAAAGGCGTATAGACTACTTGATCCTTCTAGCAAAAGGATCATAGTAAGTCGCGATGTGAAGTTCGATGAGAGTAAAGGCTGGGAATGGAAGGAGTCTGATCTTCCATTATCTACCACTTTTACAATACATCTTGGAGACTTTGGAAACAGAGGAGTTCAACTGCTTGAACAAGAACCTGATACTGGTACGAATGGTGAACTTGATGATCAGATCAACGAAACCGATGAGACAGAAGGAGAGAATGAGAATGATGATGATGATGAGGACGGAAACGACACTGAGAACTTAAGAAGATCCACGAGAATTAGATCAGAACCAAGGTACCTTGCTGACTACATTACTCGTGAAGATGAGCTTGACCGTCTCTTACTGTCAATCAATGAGGAGCCATGGAACTTTAATGAGGCTAAAGTACTAGATGTTTGGTTAGAAGCGTGCAAAGACGAGATCTCTTCCATAGAAAAGAACAAAACATGGAACCTTGTGGATCCACCAAAGAATGCTCATCTCATTGGTCTTAAGTGGATTTTCAAGGTAAAGAGACATGCCGATGGAAGTATCAACAAGCACAAAGCTCGGCTTGTTGCTAAAGGCTATGTTCAGAAGCACGGAATTGACTATGATGAGGTCTTTGCGCCGGTTGCTCGAATGGAAACAATAAGGTTCATCATAAGCTACTCGGCCTCATTCGGATGGAAGATACATCACTTGGATGTCAAAACAGCATTCCTTTATGGCGAACTGAAAGAAGAAGTATATGTTTGTCAGCCAGAAGGTTTTGTGGTCGAAGGTAGCGAGAGCAAAGTTTATAGATTAAACAAAGCTCTTTATGGCCTTAAGCAAGCACCTAGAGCATGGAATACGAAATTGAATGCAACACTTCGAGAGATGAAGTTTCGAAGATGCTCTAAAGAAGCATCAGTATATTGGAAGAAGGAGAAAGACGAGCTTCTTGTGGTGGCTGTATACGTTGATGACTTGCTTGTTACTGGTCCATCACTGACTGCAATAATGGAGTTCAAACAAGCAATGGCCATGGAATTTGAGATGAGTGATCTTGGTCTATTAACTTACTATCTTGGAATCGAGGTAAGTCAATTGGACTCAGGAATTACTTTAAAACAAGAAAGATATGCTCGGAAGATACTTGCAGAGACTGGTATGGAAGAGTGCAACTCTACTCATACACCAATGGAGATGAACTTGAAGTTGTCAAAGGCACCTAAAGAGAGAGATATTGATGGAAGAAAGTATCGCAGAAGCATAGGGTGTCTTTGATGGATTTCGTTCAGGTTTTAATCACATTAAAACAGCCCTAACAACAATCCTATGTCCACGGATCGTGCCAATTGAATCTATGTTTGAATATACGTCAAATCTCGAATATACCTGAAGGTTTGCAGCGGAATAAGAACAGGTACAACGAGATTAGGAGCGCCTCAAGTGCTGCGCCTCTACAGAAGTCCACACGCACACAAACTGGACGACGGGATGCTAGTGCCGGAGCGAACGATTCGCCTTCGGGTTTCCTTTCGTTTCTGTGTTTTCTGAGTCTTCCAAAGACTTCAGAATGTGTTTTTCGTATTGATTTTGTTATATCAAATCGAGCAGCCCATATATCATATATATAGGCGGAGCTGCCGACGGGTGTCGATCGACACCAACCTAATTGGTGTCGATCGACACCATCCAAAAGTCAATACTTCTAGAAGTCGTGACCGAACAAGTGTCGATCGACACCCACTATTGGTGTCGATCGACACCCTCACAGAAACGATATCGACGTATATCTTATATACGTAGATCATAATCATTACTCTAATGATCAAAACCCAATTTATATATCCAGTTTGCTTAGGTGTGTGACCCTATAGGATCATATGATAATGGTAATGAGTTCATAACTCATAAGTTATAAGCGGCTTCTAGCAAAACATTATAACCGTACAATATCATATGATGTCTTATCTCGACATCACGACTTTACTAGAATAAATACAAGTCTGATTTCAGGACATTCCCTTCAATCTCCCACTTGTACTGGAATCAAATATTCCCATAATCCCTTTGTCTCTATATCTCGATCTGGCATAAGGCAAGAACTCGTGTCATCCTTAATCAACCAAACCATGTTTATCGAACTCCGATTTATACTGATAAAATACAAACGATTGACATTCAATCCGTTTGAGCGGCCACGCATTTCCAGTATCAAATCTTCGATAGGCCCTGAGATATTTATCTCCCGTTATATGGGAGGGACAAATTCCATCTTGTTCCATCCCTGTTCCCTACACACTTCATAATATGCCCAATCAATGCCTTTATAGCCACCAGTTACGGCTGACGTTTGACAAGGTCAAAGCATACCAATTCATATGTAAGAAATCATGATGAACTCAGGTCTAAGGACTATACTCTATAGTCGTAATGAGAAACTCTTATGACACTCATATAACAATCTTGTAGAGTTCTCATTAGCGGGTCATGTCCGATCATGTGTCTCTAACACATATCTATGTGATTGACTTTAATACTCCTATTAATGACTCCATGAAACTTAGTCATCAGTCACCTCACATACTAGTCTCACGCGGTTATTAATGTCCAATTTTAATAACCTCGACTATGGACGAAAATAATTTATGTCATCTATCACTTATAGAGTTTCATGATCAAATCACGTATTTGATGATCTATAAGAATGCCATAAATTACTTTTGGACAATTATTTAATAACACCATTAAATAACAATGAAACAATTTCATTAAATAAAACATAACCAAATGTATGTTTACATGAACATCAAAACATAAATATGATAACTCCCACTAAATACAAGATTACTGCTTAAGGAATCTAATGCCTATAGCAGCAGCATGACTCTCATGCTTCGGTCGTGGGAGTGGCTTAGTCAACGGGTCAGCAACGTTCTCGTCTGTCGGAACTCTGCTGATCTTGACGTCGCCTCTCTCAATGATATCACGAATCAGATGATATCTCCTCTCAATGTGTTTGGATTTCTGGTGTGATCTGGGTTCCTTAGCCTGAGCTATGGCTCCATTGTTGTCACAAAACAATGCCACAGGCTCAGAAATGCTAGGAATCACACCAAGCTCAGTAATGAACTTCCTAATCCAAACAGCCTCCTTCGCCGCTTCCGAAGCAGCGATGTATTCAGCCTCGGTCGTCGAATCCGCCACGGTGCTCTGCTTGGAACTCTTCCAACTAACTGCACCTCCATTCAGACAGAAGACGTAACCAGACTGAGATCGGAAATCGTCTCTATCTGTCTGAAAATGGCGTCCGTATAACCACTCACTACAAGCTCATCACATCCTCCATAAACCAAGAACTTATCCTTGGTATTTCTCAAATACTTTAGGATAGTCTTGACGGCAGTCCAGTGACTCTCACCGGGATCTGACTGGTATCGACTCGTCATGCTTAAAGCACAAGCAACATCTGGACGAGTACAAAGCATGGCATACATAATAGATCCTACTGCAGAAGCAAAAGGAATCCTACTCATGCGCTCTCGCTCAGCAGGTGTCGAAGGACACTGCTTCTTGCTGAGAGTAATGCCATGAGACATCGGAAGCAAGCCCTTCTTGGAATCATGCATGTTGAACCTGTGTAGAACCTTATCAATATAAGCGTCCTGGCACAGTCCAATCATCCTCTTTGATCTATCTCTATAGATCCTTATTCCAAGAATATAGGCGGCTTCACCCATGTCTTTCATCGAGAAACAACTTCCGAGCCAGTCCTTTACTGACTGAAGTAACGGAATATCATCTCCTATGAGAAGTATGTCGTCTACATACAATACGAGAAATGCAACTGCGCTCCACTAGTCTTCTTGTAAACGCAAGGTTCCTCTTCGTTTCTGATGAAGTTAAACTTTTTAACTGCTTCATCAAAACGTAGGTTCCAACTCCGAGATGCTTGCTTCAATCCATAAATGGATTTATGAAGCTTGCATACTTCCCAGCAGCATTAGGATCAATGAAACCCGGAGGTTGTGTCATGTACACATCCTCCTCCAGTATCCCGTTAAGGAAAGCTGTTTTCACATCCATTTGCCAAATCTCATAATCATAATGAGCGGCTGTTGCTAGGAGAATCCGAATAGATTTAAGCATAGCGACTGGGGAATAGGTTTCATCATAGTCAACACCTTGAACTTGTTTGAAACCTTTTGCCACCAACATAGCTTTGTAAATTGAACGTTTCCATCCACATCGATCTTCTTTTTGAAGACCCATTTACACTCAATGGCTTTTACACCATCAGGTAAATCACCCAAAGTCCATACTTGGTTTTGTGACATGGAACCGATTTCGGATTCAGCGGCCTTAAACCACTTTTCGGAGTCAGGGCCCATCATTGCTTCTTCGAAAGTCGCAGGTTCGTCACTGTCAATGATCAAGAGATCATGACAATTAGTCACGAGAAATCCATATCTCTCGGGCTCTTGACGAATCCTTTCGGATCTGCGAACTTCTGGCATCACAGGCTCGGGCTCTACAACTCTTTGTAGATCCAGCTCGGGCTCTACAACTCTTTGTAGATCCAGTCGCTGCTCTTCCTCGACAGGTTGAGCAGGCTCCTGTGATTCTCGAACTTCTTCGAGTTGTACTTTACTCCCACTGTTCTCTTGGAAAGAAATTCTTTCTCAAGAAAAACACAGTTCTTAGCAACAAACACTTTGTTCTCAGAACGGTTGTAAAAGTAGTAAGCCTTGGTTTCCTTAGGATAACCAACGAAGTAGCACTTATCAGATTTGGGTTCAAGCTTATCAGATATCAACCGTTTGACATAAGCTTCACAACCCCAAATTTTAAGAAAAGACAAATTGGAACTTTTCCAGTCCACATCTCATATGGTGTCTTCTCGACTGATTTTGATGGAACTCTGTTTAGCGTAAACGCAGACGTTTCTAGAGCGTATCCCCAAAAGGATAATGGAAGATCTACTTGACTCATCATCGATCGAACCATATCTAATAAAGTCCGATTCCTCCTTTCAGACACACCATTCCACTGAGGTGTTCCAGGAGGAGTAAGTTGTGAAACAATTCCACAGTTACTCAGATGATCACCGAACTCTTGGCTTAAGTACTCACCTCCACGATCTGATCGAAGAGCTTTAATACTTTTGCCAAGTTGGTTCTGTACTTCATTCTGGAATTCCTTAAACTTTTCAAAGGATTCCGATTTATGTCTCATTAAATAGACATAACCAAATCTACTGAAGTCGTCAGTAAACGTGATGAAGTACTGAAAGTTTCCTCTAGCACTAACACTCATTGGACCACATACATCGGTATGTATTAGGCCCAATAGGTCACCGGCCCTTTCATTGAATTTGTTGAAAGGGGCCTTTATCATTTTGCCCATAAGCAGGATTCACATTTTTCAAATGATTCAAAATCAAATGAGTCTAAAAGCCCATCATTATGAAGCTTTTGAATCCTTTTCTCATTAATGTGGCCCAAACGACAATGCCAGAGAAACGTGGGGTTCGAGTCATTGGTTCTTAACCGTTTGGTACTTATGTATAGACAGGCATAGATTGGTTGAGAATATAAAGTCCATTCTCTAATGGAGCGCTACCATAAAACATTTCATTACGATTAAAAGAACAACACTTGTTTTTAATCGAAAACTGAAAGTCTTCTAAATCCAAAACGGAAATAGAAATGATGTTTCTGCTTATAGCAGGTACATAGTAGCAATTATTCAATTCTAAAACCAAGCCTGACGGCAAAGACAAATGATAAGTTCCTACGGCCAATGCAGCAACTCTTGCTCCATTCCCGACGCGTAGGTCCACTTGTCCCTTTTCCAGCGTTCTACTGTTGCTTAGACCCTGCATATTCGTACAAATATGAGCGCCACAGCCGGTATCCAATACCCAAGAGTTAGAACCTGTAGAAGTAACATTTACTTCTATAACATAGATACCTGAAGAAGTCGTCTCAACGTCTTCTTCGAGTTCTTTAGATCTCCCAGATACTCTTTGCAATTTCTCTTCCAATGCCCAGACTTGTTGCAGTAATGGCATTTATCAGCATCAGTAGGGCCGCGTTTGGGTTTGGAAGAAGCCTCAGGCTTATCCTGATTCTCAATCTGGAATGCCTTAGCTTTACCTTTACCCTTAGCGTGTTTCTTAAACTTTTTACCCCCTTGCACCATAAGTACATTAGGGGTGCCCTTTTGATGTTTGGCTCAGCTGTCTTGAGCATGCCATGCAGTTCCGTCAAAGTCTTTGTCATGTTGTTCATGTTATAGTTCATGATAAACTGATCAAAGCTCGACGGCAATGACTGCAGAATGATGTCCGTAGCCAACTCTTGGCTAAGGGGACAATCCAGTTTTGCCAAGTTATCAATATAACCCATCATCTTAATGACATGTGGGCTAACTGGACCATCCTTTGGTAGCTTGCACTCAATGAGAGACTTAACCGTCTGGTATCTCTCAGTTCGTGCTTGCTCCTGAAACATCCCTTTCAGGCTAGTGATCATCTCAACAGGTGACGCCACGTTCTCATATTGCTTCTGCAAGTCCGAGTTCATGGTAGCCAGCATGAGACAACTCACATCGACCTCATCATTTGAATGCTTCTCCCAAGCATTCCTTTCAGCGTGTCCGGCATTGGATTTCGGTTTCTCAAGGAGAGCCTTCTCAAGGACATATTCCTTTTTCTCCTGCTTGAGAACAATTCTCAAGTTCGATACCATTCGAGGAATTCGATCCATTTAGCTTGTCCTTCTCAAGGACGGATCGAAGTGAGAATGTGTTTCTGTGAGGGGAACTAGCCATAGCTGAAAATACAAAATGAGAGTTTAGTTTTTGATGTTCAAGAAATGAGAAATCTTAACAATTAAGAAACTCACATTATATTCATAACAATTTTCCTCAATTGAATATAATGATCCAAGATCCATATTTCACAAAAATTTGAGTGAGCTTTGGCCCATCGCCCAAACTTTAGCTATTTAGGTAAGCAACACTTTGCTAATTATATTATATAATTCTTGTCTTGGATTAATATTTAATATCGAATCCAATCCTATATCTATGGGCCCAAAACTATTTTGATAGCCATTTAAGCAAACCAATCTTTTAAGTCCGTAGTAACGATTACAACCTGCCTCACTCATGTAATTGCGGACACCCTGCTTTGGCAGACCCATCACACAATGAAACGAGCCTTGACAGTTGACAAGATTGGGAAGATATAAATGCTTAATATTAGGTTTGAGGAACGGAACCTTAAATCTAGTTTATATCAAATATATATCCTAGATATTTTAACTTATTTAAACTTTTAAAATTTTCTTAAGTTAAACAAATGCAAATTCTGAAGTGGTGTCGATCGACACCAGGTCAGTGTCGATCGACACAACTTTTGTGTTGACTGACAGATTCTGATCCGGTTCAATCGCGATAAACCATTTAACCGATTAAACCGATCGAATCAATTTGCAATAATCGACCGGTGTCGATCGATACTACATTAGTGTCGGTCGACACCCACCAAATCGGTTCAATTAACGATAATCGATTTACCGCTTAAACCGATCGCGATTATCCGGTTCAATCCAATGAACCAATCGCGATGAACGATTGGTGTCGATCGACACTACTTTAGTGTCGGTCGACACCTGTGTTTGAGGAAAACGATCATAAGTTCGTAAACTAAAGTTTTTACGCGAAAACACATTTTTCACGCGAAAACCATAGTGGTGTCGATCGACACCGAATTGGTGTCGATCGACACCGAAGAACCCAGAACGTGTTCTTCATCAAAAACGATTTTTGAACAGATTGATTTACATATATTCAACAGATTCAATAGAAACACACCGCTCTGATACCACTGATGGATTTCGTTCAGGTTTTAATCACATTAAAACAGCCCTAACAACAATCCTATGTCCACGGATCGTGCCAATTGAATCTATGTTGAATATACGTCAAATCTCGAATATACCTGAAGGTTTGCAGCGGAATAAGAACAGGTACAACGAGATTAGGAGCGCCTCAAGTGCTGCGCCTCTACAGAAGTCCACACGCACACAAACTGGACGACGGGATGCTAGTGCCGGAGCGAACGATTCGCCTTCGGGTTTCCTTTCGTTTCTGTGTTTTCTGAGTCTTCCAAAGACTTCAGAATGGTTTTCGTATTGATTTTGTTATATCAAATCGAGCAGCCCATATATCATATATATAGGCGGAGCTGCCGACGGGTGTCGATCGACACCAACCTAATTGGTGTCGATCGACACCATCCAAAAGTCAATACTTCTAGAAGTCGTGACCGAACAAGTGTCGATCGACACCCACTATTGGTGTCGATCGACACCCTCACAGAAAAACGATATCGACGTATATCTTATATACGTAGATCATAATCATTACTCTAATGATCAAAACCCAATTATATTATCCAGTTTGCTTAGGTGTGTGACCCTATAGGATCATATGATAATGGTAATGAGTTCATAACTCATAAGTTATAAGCGGCTTCTAGCAAAACATTATAACGTACAATATCATATGATTGTCTTATCTCGACATCACGACTTTACTAGAATAAATACAAGTCTGATTTCAGGACATTCCCTTCAGTCTTCGTTATTTGATCCACACACGACCTGATATCTCATACAGTGGTTGGAGTCCTGAGCAAGTATATGCAGCTAAAGGATTCGTTCAGGTTTAATCGAATTAAAACAGCCCTAACAAAAATCCTAAGTCACGGATCTTGTGCCATTGAATCTATGTTGAATATATGTCAAATCTCGAACATACCTTAGTATTTGCAGCGGAAGAAGACAGGTAATCGAGATCAGGAAGCGCCTCAAGTGCTGCGCCTCTACAGAAGTCCACACGCACACAAACTGGACGACGGGTGCTAGTACGCGAACGATTCGCCTTTTGGTTTTCTCTGGTTTTCTCTGTGTTTTGTGGCTGCAGAGACTTCTTCTCACTCCCAAACTCGAGCCTCATATCATATATAAGGCTGGAGTTGCCGACAGGTGTCGATCGACACCCACCATTGGTGTCGATCGACACCCTCACAGAAAGTCAAGGATCGAGAAGACGATCCGAGTGGTGTCGATCGATACTCACTATTAGTGTCGATCGACACCCTCATAGAAAAACGATATCTACGTATATCTTATATGCGTTAATCATGATCATTACTCTAATGATCAAAACCCAATTTTAATATCCAGTTTGCTTAGGTGTGTGACCCTATAGGATCATATGATAATGGTAATGAGTTCATAACTCATAAGTTATAAGCGGCTTCTAGCAAAACATTATAACCGTCCAATATCATATGATTCTTATCTCGACATCACGACTTTACTAGAATAAATACAAGTCTGATTTCAGGACATTCCCTTCAATCTCCCACTTGTACTGGAATCAACTATTCCCATAATCCCTTTGTCTCTATATCTCGATCTGGCATAAGGCAAGAACTCGTGTCATCCTTAATCAACCAAACCATGTTTATCGAACTCCGATTTATACTGATAAAAGACAAACGATTGACATTCAATCCGTTTGAGCGTGGCCACGCATTTCCAGTATTAAATCTTCGATATGCCCTGAGATATTTATCTCCGTTATATGGGAGGGACAAATTCCATCTGTTCCATCCCTGATCATTATATAACTTCATACTATGCATACCAATTCATATGTAAGAAAACATGATGAACTCAGGTCAAAGGACTATACTCTATAGTCGTAAGAGAAACTCTTATGACACTCATATAACAATCTTGTAGAGTTCTCATTAGCGGGTCATGTCCAATCATGTGTTCTCTAACACAATCTATGTGATTGACTTTAATACTCCTATTAATGACTCCATGAAACTTAGTCATTAGTCACCTCACATACTAGTCTCGCGTGGTTATCAATGTCCAACTTTGAACCTCGACTATGGACACAAATAATTTATGTCATCTATCACTTATAGAGTCTCATGATCAAATCACGTATTTGATGATCTATAAGAATGCCATAAATTACTTTTGGACAATTATTTAATAACACCATTAAATAATACTGAAACAATTTCATTAAATAAAACATAACCAAATGTATGTTTACATGAACATCAAAATATAAATATGATAACTCCCACTAAAACAAGATTACTGCTTAAGGAATCTAATGCCTATAGCAGCTGCATGACTCTCATGCTTCGGTCGTGGGAGTGGCTTAGTCAACGGGTCAGCAACGTTCTCGTCTGTCGGAACTCTGCTGATCTTGACGTCACCTCTCTCAATGATATCATGAATCAGATGATATCTCCTCTCAATGTGTTTGGATTTCTGATGTGATCTGGGCTCCTTAGCCTGAGCTATGGCTCCATTGTTGTCACAAAACAATGCCACATGCTCAGAAATGCTAGGAATCATACCAAGCTCAGTAATGAACTTCCTAATCCAACAGCCTCCTTCGCCGCTTCAGAAGCAGCGATGTATTCAGCCTCGGTCGTTGAGTCTGCCACGGTGCTCTGCTTGGAACTCTTCCAACTAACTGCACCTCCATTCAGACAGAAGACGTAACCAGACTGAGATCGGAAATCGTCTCTATCTGTCTGAAAGCTGGCGTCCGTATAACCACTCACTACAAGCTCATCACTTCCTCCGTACACTAAGAACTTATCCTTGGTATTTCTCAAATACTTCAGGATTGTCTTGACGGCAGTCCAGTGACTCTCACCGGGATCTGATTGGTATCGACTCGTCATGCTTAAAGCACAAGCAACATCTGGACGAGTACAAAGCATGGCATACATAATAGATCCTACTGCAGAAGCAAAAGGAATCCTACTCATGCGCTCTCGCTCAGCAGGTGTCGAAGGACACTGCTTCTTGCTGAGAGTAATGCCATGAGACATCGGAAGCAAGCCCTTCTTGGAATCATGCATGTTAAACCTGTGTAGAACCTTATCGATATAAGTGTCCTGGCACAGTCCAATCAGCCTCTTTGATCTATCTCTATAGATCCTTATTCCAAGAATATAGGCGGCTTCACCCATGTCTTTCATCGAGAAACAACTTCCAGCCAGTCCTTTACTGACTGAAGTAACGGAATATCATCTCCTATGAGAAGTATGTCGTCTACATACAATACGAGAAATGCAACTGCGCTCCCACTAGTCTTTTTGTAAACGCAAGGTTCCTCTTCGTTTCTGATGAAGTTAAACTTTTTAACTGCTTCATCAAAACGTAGGTTCCAACTCCGAGATGCTTGCTTCAATCCATAAATGGATTTATGAAGCTTGCATACTTCCCAGCAGCATTAGGATCAATGAAACCCGGAGGTTGTGTCATGTACACATCCTCCTCCAGAATCCCGTTAAGGAAAACTGTTTTCACATCCATTTGCCAAATCTCATAATCATAATGAGCGGCTGTTGCTAGGAGAATCCGAATAGATTTAAGCATAGCGACTGGGGAATAGGTTTCATCATAGTCAACACCTTGAACTTGTTTGAAACCTTTTGCCACCAACCTAGCTTTGTAAATCTGAACGTTTCCATCCACATCGATCTTCTTCTTGAAGACCCATTTACACTCAATGGCGTTTACACCATCAGGTAAATCACCCAAAGTCCATACTTGGTTTTGTGACATGGAACCGATTTCGGATTCAGCGGCTTTAAACCACTTTTCGGAGTCAGGGCCCATCATTGCTTCTTCGAAAGTCACATGTTCGTCACTGTCAATGATCAAGAGATCATGACAATTAGTCACAAGAAATCCATATCTCTCGGGCTCGTGACGAATCCTTTCGGATCTGCGAACTTCTGGCATCACAGGTTCAGACTCTACAACTCTTTGTAGATCCAGTCGCTGCTCTTCCTCGACAGGTTGAGCAGGCTCCTGTGATTCTCGAACTTCTTCGAGTTGTACTTTACTCCCACTGTTCTTCTTGGAAAGAAATTCTCTCTCAAGAAAAACGCAGTTCTTAGCAACAAACACTTTGTTCTCAGAACGGTTGTAAAAGTAGTAAGCCTTGGTTTCCTTAGGATAACCAACGAAGTAGCACTTATCAGATTTGGGTTCAAGCTTATCAGATATCAACCGCTTGACATAAGCTTCACAACCCCAAATTTTTAGAAAAGACAAACTTGGAACTTTTCCAGTCCACATCTCATATGGCGTCTTCTCGACTGATTTTGATGGAACTCTGTTTAGCGTAAACCAGATGTTTCTAGAGCATATCCCCAAAAGGATAATGGAAGATCTACTTGACTCATCATCGATCGAACCATATCCAATAAAGTCCGATTCCTCCTTTCAGACACACCATTCCACTGAGGTGTTCCAGGAGAGGAGTGAGTGTGAAACAATTCCACAGTTACTCAGATGATCACTGAACTCTTGGCTTAAGTACTCACCTCCACGATCTGATCGAAGAGCTTTGATACTTTTGCCAAGTTGGTTTTGTACTTCATTTTGGAACTCCTTGAACTTTTCAAAGGATTCCGATTTATGTCTCATTAAATAGACATAACCAAATCTACTGAAGTCATCAGTAAACGTGATGAAGTACTGAAAGTTTCCTCTAGCACTAATACTCATTGGACCACATACATCGGTATGTATTAGTCCCAATAGGTCACCGGCCCTTTCATTAAATTTGTTGAAAGGGGCCTTTGTCATTTTGCCCAATAAGCAGGATTCACACTTCTCAAATGATTCAAAATCAAATGAGTCCAAAAGTCCATCATTATGAAGCTTTTGAATCCTTTTCTCATTGATGTGGCCCAAGCGACAATGCCAGAGAAACGTAGGGTTCGAGTCATTGGTTCTTAACCGTTTAGTACTTACGTTATAGACAGGCAAAGATTGGTTAAGAATATAAAGTCCATTCTCTAATGGAGCGCTACCATAAAACATTTCATTACGATCAAAAGAACAACACTTGTTTTTAATCGAAAAATGAAAGTCTTCTAAATCCAAAACAGAAATAGAAATGATGTTTCTGCTTATAGCAGGTACATAGTAGCAATTATTCAATTCTAAAACCAAGCCTGACGGCAAAGACAAATGATAAGTTCCTACGGCCAATGCAGCAACTCTTGCTCCATTCCCAACGCGCAGGTCCACTTGTCCCTTCTCCAGCGTTCTACTGTTGCTTAGACCCTGCATATTTGTACAAATATGAGCGCCACAGCCGGTATCTAATACCCAAGACTTAGAACCTGAAGTAGTAACATTTACTTCTATAACATAGATACCTGAAGAAGTCGTCTCATACGTCTTCTTCGAGTTCTTTAGATCTCCCAGATACTCTTTGCAATTTCTCTTCCAATGCCCAGACTTATTGCAGTAATGGCATTTATCAGCATCAGTAGGGCCGCGTTTGGGTTTGGAAGAAGTCTCAGGCTTATCCTGATTCTCAATCGGAATGCCTTAGCTTTTCCTTTACCCTTAGCATGTTTCTTAAACTTTTACCCCCTTGCACCATAAGTACATTAGGGGTGCCCTTCTTGATGTTTGGCTCAGCTCTCTTGAGCATGCCATGCAGTTCCGTCAAAGTCTTTGTCATGTTGTTCTGTTATAGTTCATGATAAACTGATCAAAGCTCGACGGCAACGACTGCAGAATGATGTCCGTAGCCAACTCTTGGCTAAGGGGACAATCCAGTTTTGCCAAGTTATCAATATAACCATCATCTTAATGACATGTGGGCTAACTGGACCATCCTTTGGTAGCTTGCACTCAATGAGAGACTTAACCGTCTGGTATCTCTCAGTTCGTGCTTGCTCCTGAAACATCCCTTTCAAGCTAGTGATCATCAACAGGTGACGCCACGTTCTCGTATTGCTTCTGCAAGTCCGAGTTCATGGTAGCCAGCATGAGACAACTCACATCGACCTCATCATTGGAATGCTTCTCCCAAGCATTCCTTTCAGCGTGTCCGGCATTGGATTTCGGTTTCTCAGGGAGAACCTTCTCAAGGACATATTCCTTTTTCTCCTGCTTGAGAACAATTCTCAAGTTCCGATACCATTCAAGGAAGTTCGATCCATTAAGCTTGTCCTTCTCAAGGACGGATCGAAGCGAGAATGTGTTTCTGTGAGGGGAGCTAGCCATAGCTGAAAAAACAAAATGAGAGTTTAGTTTCGATGTTCAAGAAATGAGAAATCTTAATAATTAAGAAAATCACATTATATTCAAAACAATTTTCCTCAAGTTGAATATAATGATCCAAGATCCATATTTCACAAAAATTTGAGTGAGCTTCGGCCCATCGCCCAAACTTTAGCTATTTAGGTAAGCAATACTTTTGCTAATTATATCATATATAATTCTTGTCTCGGATTATATCTTATATCAAACGATCCTATATCTCTGAGCCCAAAACTATTTTGATAGCCCAGTTAAGCAAACCAATCTTTTAAGTCCGTAGTAACGATTACAACCTGCCTCACTCATGTAATTGCGGACACCCTGCTTTGGCAGACCATCACACAATGAAACGAGCCTTGACAGTTGAGAAGATGGGAAGATATTAAAAGCTTAATATTAGGTTTGAGGAACGGAACATCAATCTAGTTTATATGACTTATATATTCCAGATTTTAACTCGTTCTTTACTTGTAAAATTCTTAAGTTAAACAAGCTAGAAATGCAAGTTCTGAATGGTGTCGATCGACACTACATAGTGTCGGTCGTCACCGAATGGTGTCCTGAGACATCGGAAGCAAGCCCTTCTTGGAATCATGCATGTTGAAACTGTGTAGACCTTATCGATATAAGTGTCCTGGCACAGTCCAATCAGCCTATTTGATCTATCTCTATAGATCCTTATTCCAAGAATATAGGCGGCTTCACCCATGTCTTTCATCGAAACAACTTCCGAGCCAGTCCTTTACTGACTGAAGTAACGGAATATCATCTCCTATGAGAAGTATGTCGTCTACATACAATACGAGAAATGCAACTGCGCTCCCACTAGTCTTTTTGTAAACGAAGGTTCCTCTTCGTTTCTGATGAAGTTAAACTTTTTAACTGCTTCATCAAAACGTAGGTTCCAACTCCGAGATGCTTGCTTCAATCCATAAATGGATTTATGAAGCTTGCATACTTCCAGCAGCATTAGGATCAATGAAACCCGGAGGTTGTGTCATGTACACATCCTCCTCCAGAATCCGTTAAGGAAAGCTGTTTTCACATCCATTTGCCAAATCTCATAATCATAATGAGCGGCTGTTGCTAGGAGAATCCGAATAGATTTAAGCATAGCGACTGGGGAATAGGTTTCATCATAGTCAAACCTTGAACTTGTTTGAAACCTTTTGCCACCAACCTAGCTTTGTAAATCTGAACGTTTCCATCCACATCGATCTTCTTCTTGAAGACCCATTTACACTCAATGGCTTTTACACCATCAGGTAAATCGCCCAAAGTCCATACTTGGTTTTGTGACATGGAACCGATTTCGGATTCAGCGGCTTTAAACACTTTTCGGAGTCAGGGCCCATCATTGCTTCTTCGAAAGTCGCAGGTTCGTCACTGTCAATGATCAAGAGATCATGACAATTAGTCACAAGAAATCCATATCTCTCGGGCTCGTGACGAATCCTTTCGGATCTGCGAACTTCTGGCATCACAGGTTCGGATCTACAACTCTTTGTAGATCCAGTCGCTGCTCTCCTCTCGACAGGTTGAGCAGGCTCCTGTGATTCTCGAACTTCTTCGAGTTGTACTTTACTCCCACTGTTCTTCTTGGAAGAAATTCTCTCTCAAGAAAAACACAGTTCTTAGCAACAAACACTTTGTTCTCAGAACGGTTGTAAAAGTAGTAAGCCTTGGTTTCCTTAGGATAACCAACGAAGTAGCACTTATCAGATTGGGTTCAAGCTTATCAGATATCAACCGCTTGACATAAGCTTCACAACCCCAAATTTTAGAAAAGACAAACTTGGAACTTTTCCAGTCCACATCTCATATGGCGTCTTCGACTGATTTTGATGGAACTCTGTTAGCGTAAACCCAGATGTTTCTAGAGCATATCCCCAAAAGGATAATGGAAGATCTACTTGACTCATCGATCGAACCATATCAATAAAGTCTGATTCCTCCTTTCAGACACACCATTCCACTGAGGTGTTCCAGGAGGAGTGAGTTGTGAAACAATTCCACAGTTACTCAGATGATCACTGAACTCTTGGCTTAAGTACTCACCTCCACGATCTGATCGAAGAGCTTTGATACTTTTGCCAAGTTGGTTTGTACTTCATTTTGGAACTCCTTGAACTTTTCAAAGGATTCCGATTTATATCTCATTAAATAGACATAACCAAATCTACTGAAGTCATCAGTAAACGTGATGAAGTACTGAAAGTTCCTCTAGCACTAATACTCATTGGACCACATACATCGGTATGTATTAGTCCCAATAGGTCACCGGCCCTTTCATTAAATTTGTTGAAAGGGGCCTTTGTCATTTTGCCCAATAAGCAGGATTCACACTTCTCAAATGATTCAAAATCAAATGAGTCCAAAAGTCCATCATTATGAAGCTTTTGAATCCTTTTCTCATTGATGTGGTCCAAGCGACAATGTCAGAGAAACGTAGGGTTCGAGTCATTGGTTCTTAACCGTTTAGTACTTATGTTATAGACAGGCAAAGATTGGTTAAGAATATAAAGTCCATTCTCTAATGGAGCGCTACCATAAAACATTTCATTACGATCAAAAGAACAACACTTGTTTTAATCGAAAAATGAAAGTCTTCTAAATCCAAAACAGAAATAGAAATGATGTTTGCTTATAGCAGGTACATAGTAGCAATTATTCAATTCTAAAACCAAGCCTGACGGCAAAGACAAATGATAAGTTCCTACGGCCAATGCAGCAACTCTTGCTCCATTCCCAACGCGCAGGTCCACTTGTCCCTTCTCCAGCGTTCTACTGTTGCTTAGACCCTGCATATTGTACAAATATGAGCGCCACAGCCGGTATCTAATACCAAGACTTAGAACCTGAAGTAGTAACATTTACTTCTATAACATAGATACCTGAAGAAGTCGTCTCATACGTTTTCTTCGAGTTCTTTAGATCTCCCAGATACTCTTTGCAATTTCTCTTCCAATGCCCAGACTTATTGCAGTAATGGCATTTATCAGCATCAGTAGGGCCGCGTTTGGGTTTGGAAGAAGTCTCAGGCTTATCCTGATTCTCAATCGGGATGCCTTAGCTTTTCCTTTACCCTTAGCATGTTTCTTAAACTTTTTACCCCCTTGCACCATAAGTACATTAGGGGTGCCCTTCTTGATGTTTGGCTCAGCTGTCTTGAGCATGCCATGCAGTTCCGTCAAAGTCTTTGTCATGTTGTTCATGTTATAGTTCATGATAAACTGATCAAAGCTCGACGGCAACGACTGCAGAATGATGTCTGTAGCCAACTCTTGGCTAGGGGACAATCCAGTTTTGCCAAGTTATCAATATAACCCATCATCTTAATGACATGTGGGCTAACTGGACCATCCTTTGGTAGCTTGCACTCAATGAGAGACTTAACCGTCTGGTATCTCTCAGTTCTTGCTTGCTCCTGAAACATCCCTTTCAAGCTAGTGATCATCTAACAGGTGACGCCAAGTTCTCGTATTGCTTCTGCAAGTCCGAGTTCATGGTAGCCAGCATGAGACAACTCACATCGACCTCATCATTGGAATGCTTCTCCCAAGCATTCCTTTCAGCGTGTCCGGCATTGGATTTCGGTTTCTCAGGGAGAACCTTCTCAAGGACATATTCCTTTTTCTCCTGCTTGAGAACAATTCTCAAGTTCCGATACCATTCAAGGAAGTTCGATCCATTAAGCTTGTCCTTCTCAAGGACGGATCGAAGCGAGAATGTGTTTCTGTGAGGGGAGCTAGCCATAGCTGAAAAACACAAAATGAGAGTTTAGTTTCGATGTTCAAGAAATGAGAAATCTTAATAATTAAGAAACTCACATTATATTCAAAACAATTTTCCTCAAGTTGAATATAATGATCCAAGATCCGTATTTCACAAAAATTTGAGTGAGCTTCGGCCCATCGCCCAAACTTTAGCTATTTAGGTAAGCAACACTTTGCTAATTATATCATATATATAATTCTTGTCTCGGATTAATATCTTATATCAAATCCGATCCTATATCTCTGAGCCCAAAACTATTTTGATAGCCCAGTTAAGCAAACCAATCTTTTAAGTACGTAGTAACGATTACAACCTGCCTCACTCATGTAATTGCGGACACCCTGCTTTGGCAGACCCATCACACAATGAAACGAGCCTTGACAGTTGAGAAGATTGGGAAGATATTAAAAGCTTAATATTAGGTTTGAGGAACGGAACATCAATCTAGTTTATATGACTTATATATTCCAGATTTTTAACTCGTTCTTTACTTGTAAAATTCTTAAGTTAAACAAGCTAGAAATGCAAGTTCTGAACTGGTGTCGATCGACACTACCTTAGTGTCGGTCGTCACCGAATGGTGTCGATCGACACTACATTAGTGTCGGTCGTCACCACCTGATTGGTGTCGATCGACACTACATTAGTGTCGGTCGTCACCGGAGAGTGATGTCGATCGACACCAAGTCGATCGACACCCTTTTCACAGAAAACCTAATTTGTGTCGATCGACACCGGATTGGTGTCGGTTGACACCGAAGAACCCAGAACGGCGTTCTTCGTCAAAAACGATTTTGAACAAGGGGATTTTACAAAATTTCAACAGATTCAATAGAAACACACCGCTCTGATACCACTGAAGGATTTCGTTCAGGTTTTAATCCGATTAAAACAGCCCTAACAACAATCCTAAGTCACGGATCTTGTGCCAATTGAATCTATGTCAAATCTCAATCATACCTGGAGATTAAGCAGCGGAAGATGATCAGGTACAACGAGATTAGGAGCGCCTCAAGTGCTGCGCCTCTACAGAAGTCCACACGCACACAAACTGGACGACGGGATGCTAGTGCCTTCGCGAACAATTCGCGTTTGAGTTTTCTCTTCGTTTTCTGAGTTTTCTGTGGCAGCCAAAGGCTTCTTCTATATCACAAACTCGAGCCCTCATATCATATATATAGGCTGGAGTTGCCGACAGGTGTCGATCGACACCCACCATTGGTGTCGATCGACACCCTCACAGAAAGTCAAGGATCGAGAAGACGATCCCGAGTGGTGTCGATCGATACCACTATTAGTGTCGATCGACACCCTCATAGAAAAACGATATCTACGTATATCTTATATGCGTTAATCATGATCATTACTCTAATGATCAAAACCCAATTTATAATATCCAGTTTGCTTAGGTGTGTGACCCTATAGGATCATATGATAATGGTAATGAGTTCATAACTCATAAGTTATAAGCGGCTTCTAGCAAAACATTATAACCGTCCAATATCATATGATTGTCTTATCTCGACATCACGACTTACTAGAATAAATACAAGTCTGATTTCAGGACATTCCCTTCACGGTCGTCACCACCTGATTGGTGTCGATCGACACTACATTAGTGTCGGTCGTCACCGGAGAGTGATGTCGATCGACACCAATCGATCGACACCCTTTTCACAGAAAACCTAATTGGTGTCGATCGACACCGGATTGGTGTCGGTCGACACCGAAGAACCCAGAACGGCGTTCTTCGTCAAAAAAACGATTTTGAACAAGGGGATCTTCAAAATTTCAACAGATTCATAGAAACACACCGCTCTGATACCACTAAAGGATTTCGTTCAGGTTTTAATCGAATTAAAACAGCCCTAACAACAATCCTAAGTCACGGATCTTGTGCCAATTGAATCTATGTTGAATATATGTCAAATCTCGAACATACCTTAGTATTTGCAGCGGAAGAAGATCAGGTAATCGAGATCAGGAAGCGCCTCAAGTGCTGCGCCTCTACAGAAATCCACACGCACACAAACTGGACGACGGGATGCTAGTACCGCGAACGATTCGCCTTTTGGGTTTTCTCTGGTTTTTCTCTGTGTTTTTGTGGCTGCAAGAGACTTCTTCTCACTCCCAAACTCGAGCCCTCATATCATATATATAGGCTGGAGTTGCCGACAGGTGTCGATCGACACCCACCATTGGTGTCGATCGACACCCTCACAGAAAGTCAAGGATCGAGAAGACGATCCCGAGTGGTGTCGATCGATACTCACTATTAGTGTCGATCGACACCCTCATAGAAAAACGATATCTACGTATATCTTATATGCGTTAATCATGATCATTACTCTAATGATCAAAACCCAATTTATAATATCCAGTTTGCTTAGGTGTGTGACCCTATAGGATCATATGATAATGGTAATGAGTTCATAACTCATAAGTTATAAGCGGCTTTTAGCAAAACATTATAACCGTCCAATATCATATGATTGTCTTATCTCGACATCACGACTTTACTAGAATAAATACAAGTCTGATTTCAGGACATTCCCTTCAGCAGCAACCCAAAGAATCGCATGGAGCAAGCTTAAAGCAATTACTTCGGTATCTTCAGGGAACGAGCTCACATGGACTTGTTTTCAAACGCAATGACAAGGTACAGCTGCTTGGATACAGTGACAGTTCCTATAATGTAGACGTTGACGATGGGAAAAGTGTTACGGGCCATATATTTTATCTTGGAGAGTCGCCGATCACCTGGTGTTCTCAAAAGCAGGACATTGTAGCCTTGTCTTCTTGCGAAGCTGAGTTTATGGCTGCTACGGAAGCTGCCAAGCAAGCAATATGGCTTCAAGAACTCCTTGCTGAGGTAACCGGTGAAGAGTATAAGAAAGTTGTCGTGGAGCATGTACCGGGCACAGAACAAAAGGCGGACATTTTAACAAAAGCCCTTGGAAGAATCAAGTTCAAGCAAATGAGAAGCTTGATGGGTGTTAAAGACTTGAGAGAAGAAAATTTCAAGCTTAAGAGGGAGAATGTTGTTGTAAGCTTGAAATAGATTGAGATTGAGTCAAGTATATTTAGGAGTCATCTAAATATACATATCTAAAATTTAGGAGTTATCTAAATATTAGTTAGGACTTATCTAAAGTTGAGTATTCCTCTAAGGATTAGGAGTTATCTATTCCTATATAAGGAGATGCTATGTTTGTGGCATAACTTATGAGTTGAGAGAGGGCTTAAGGTTTTGAGTATTTTCCTTAAGATTAATAAGAAGAGTTGTTCTTGTTAAAACCTCTTGTGTTTCGGTTCTTAGTTTCTACAATTCTGAGTCCAACAATGACAAAGAGAATAGTATTGTCGTTTCACTTAAACCGTAAAAATGAGTTCTTCACAAAAATCCCCAGTGATAAGAGGTGGTTCATTCTCGCTCATAGGTCTAACCGAAAACGGTTAATACATAATTTATTATTTTATATCGATGTGTAGGAGACGTTAGATAGTTTACTTGATTCTGCGTTAGAATAGCACTTTTCTCTGACAGATTATTACGATGAGGGAGATCCTTCTTACATATGCGAATATTGTGAAGCTTATATATAGTACGGGAGCGGATTGTCAAGCGATTAGTACGTAGTAGACCAGTTTTCACTATGTGCTATCATAAAGGAAAAGTGGGTATCCCAAAGCTCAGCACTTCCCGAAACGTTATTGCGTTTACTTTGTAATAACGGTGATACGAGAAATCATTTCCTCGAATATATAAGAGCTTATAACATGATGTTTTCGTTCACGTCGTTTGGAGGAAAAGTAAACCACACTATAAAAAATGGCACGACGCCATACGTTTTCCAGCTGCGTGGAGAAAACTACCATCTAATAGGAGATATATTGCCTGCCCTATTAATGTTCCATCTTACCTTCAGCTTTACATCCACGATCCTGCTAATAAAGTAGCTAATAGGGTTGCAGCATATAGGTAATAATTATGATTTTTATTTAATGAAATGATGTATTCTTTTAGATACTAACTATATTTTTTCGAGATGCTGCGCTAGGAGTGCTGGATCTAAGCCACGTAATAAGAGAAGATATCGTTGAAGTCATAAAGAAAATGATAGATGAACACAATCCTCATGTTAGAGCATTTATGACAGCCCAAAATAAGCTCGCAGTTGATGGTGATAAGCATAATGTACGACTGGTTCTGTCGAGTGATATAACAAGGGATGGAAGAACACATAATCTTCCTATTTAATTCTCATAATAATGCAAGAGTTCTTCGCCTATCATATAGGTTGGGGGGGGGGGAGGGGAAGGCGGGGGGGGGGGGAGAGGGGAGGGGCACGGTGGGCGGTGGGTGGGGGGCCGGGGGCGGGAAGGGGAGGGGGAAGATATATGATACAACATTATTTGGATGCCATGACTATTTAAAAACATTATGGCATTCCTATTTGCATGTGTCGTCATGATGAGAGGTCTATCAATAGAAAATGGTTTGAATGTGACAATAGATATGTTATTCCTTATAACGTAGGACTCTTGAAGCGTTATCGTGCTCATTTCAATATTGAGTCGTGTAACCAAACAAGGTCAATCAAGTATTTTTTAAGAACATTGCAAAGAGGCTGGATTATGCTATAGCTTCGGTTGAGAGCAACGATAAAGAAGTTACTGTTGAGAACGAGGTGAAAGAGTATTTTAGCTGCATGCATGTATTTGTGGTATCCTAGCCTTTGTGATTTGCGTATGAAGAGAAAGTGGTGTAGTTGTAATTTTATTTTGAAATATAGGAATTTTTGGCATGTGAAGCAATTTGGAGGATTGTGGCTTTTCCAACTTATTTTCGAATAACTAAGGTGGTGAATCTTACTTTCCATTTACCTAATCAACAAGTTGCTATTTGTAACGAGAATGAGCTTGCATACGAAGTTATAAGTCGTGCTTCGGTGCTGCGTTTTAAATTTCTTGCATGGATGAAAGCAAACTAGAAATTTCTGGAAGTAAGATAATTGACTTATTCGGAATTCTCTACGCGTTTTTTTTTTTTTTGCTGCAAAATACTAAAAAGTGGAAGCTTTGTGATAGGGGTTTTTCCATAGGCAGACTTATATAGGTGCCACCTCAATATGTGCAGCCGTATTATCTTAGAGTTCTGCTTAACATAGGTCCGAGAAGTTTCGAAGAGATATATACTGTTAATGGGATTTTTATGAGATTATAAAGATGCGTGTTATGACTTAGGATTGCTTGACAACGATAAAGACTACATTGATGCAATCAGCACTGATTTTTTTTGGCTTAGTCGTCTACGTTCCGGAGGAAGATTTGAAGAATGGGTTTAGCAAAAAATATGGAGATATGTGCGGAGGAATGAAAATTCATTAGCTAATTTTGATGTGATGCCGCATGCAGAAGATTTTGTTATGGATAAAAGTATTAACTATCCAATAATCTATAAAAAGTAGCATTAAAAATCAAACGTGCGAAACTTCTACCAACGATTACACTTGAGCAGAGGGGTATTTACAAATGAGATTCTTGGTGATGTAGCTTGTGGTCGAGGAGGAATATATTTTTTCTTATGGTTTTGGTAGGACAGGAAAAGACTAGGATCTGAGCTTCGATCAAGAGGTAAGATTGTCTTAAACGTTGCATCCAGCGGTATAACTGCTCTTCTTTTACAAGGAGGAAGGACAACTCATTGTAGATTCGGTATTCTTATAGCTGTCAATGAGTTTACGACGTGTTCGATAACTGCTGGATCACATCAAGTGGAATTGATTAAATAAGTGCAGCTTATTATACGGGATGAAGCTCTGATGATGATCAGTAAGCACTGCTTAGAGATTTTAGATAAGAGTATGAGAGATACACTCAAATGTGATAAGGTTTTGGTGGCGAGGTGGTCGTTGTTGGAAGCGATTTTTGTCAGATCTTACCAGCCATTGTTGGAGGTAATGTAACTGAGACTGTGTTATCGAGTTTGAATTCATCTTACTTGTGGCCGAGTTATAAGGTTGAAGAACTCAAGACGAATATACGCCTTATCGTAGGAGATACTGATGGACTTAAGGAATTTTCCGATTAAATACTGGATGTAGGAAATTGAAAGATCAACGAGTCTAATGATGGGGAGTTGGAGATTGATATTCCCAAATATTTATTGGTGACAGATTGCGAGGATCCTATGCGGAAAATTGTTAAGGAAGTTTATGGGTGTTCATATGAGAAGGAGCGTGATCCAAGGTTTTTCTAGGTACGGGCTATACTAAATCCATGTAATCAAGATGTTCATGTGATAAACGAGTATATGTTATCTCAAGTATCAGGTAGATCTTAAAAGTGATTATTTTCGTTTTGATTTTAGTTTAGACATTTGGTTTTACTTATTTTTAATTGTGGATTTGTGTATGGCAAGGTGTTGAGCGTTTGTATCTCAGTGCGGATAGTATTGATATTTCGGATACAAGTACAATTGACGATGTCGTGTACACTCAGGAATACCTAAATAGCATAAAGATATCTAGATTACTAAGGTATGACTTAAAGCTGGAAATCTGTGTTCCGATTAGGTTGCTTAGAAATATAGATCCTAAGGGAGGATTGTGCTATGGTACCAGACTACTTGTGACACAGTTATAAAATCACGTGATCGAGGTAAAGCTTATTACATGTGAAAAGGTTGGTCAAAAGGTTTTGCTCCCAAGGTTGTTTGTTACACTCCCGAGACGAGATTTCCACTCAGGATGAGGCGTAGACAATTATCTATTGCTCTTGCTTTCGCCATGACTATTGATAAAAGTCAAGGTCAAACAATGCAAAAGTTGGGTTTTTTGTGCCAAGACCTGTGTTTTCGCATGGTCAGTTGTACATTGATGTGTCCAGAGTAACTACAAAAGGAGGTCTGAAGATTAGGAGGTCTGAAGATTTTGGTAACGGATGAGAAGTGGAAACAGAAGAAGAGCATGTTGGATGTTGTATACAAAGAGGTTTTCCAGAATATCTATTGATTATGAGTTTGAATTTTCGTTTCTCGTGTTTTTGTTTATGAACGTTCTATGATATATATTTTTGGGATTTTAGCAATGTTTTTTTACACAATATTGCCCGCACAATGTTTTATAGATTGCTTCGAGGAATGCGTCCAAGAACTACATAAAAATCGTGGATAATTCATTTGTTAAAGAAGATAAACGATGCTGTCAAAGATTGTTTCAAATTTCCATATAAATAATTTGAACAACAAAATTTCCATTTTCATGTATATGAATTTTCTATAATATATATTTATCTCTATTATATCTATATAGGATTTTAGCAATCTTTGCTTTGGACAAAAACCTGTTCCTGCAAGGCACCATAGGCAGGCTTATCCAAATATTTTGTTTCATTCACCGTATTCTTATCTATTCATGAGTTTGACATAAAAATCAGGTTCAATGTAATTTTATTTTATATGTATAATGTTTTAGTTATTTTTTTTTCATGAGTTGACATCAAATTTATATTATTTTTTATTATGTTTTTCTATGATCGATTACTTATTTTTCAATTGAGATTGATTTAGAAACTCATACATATTTTTGGGATTTTTGCATTATTTTTTTTTTACGAAAGACTGCCGGCGCAAGCAAATTTCCTAGTCTTCAATTAAAACGAGACTATTTGTTCAAATCCAAACATTCTGTAAATAAGAGCAAACCTGCACTATGGTCCCAAGAAACCAGACAATCCAAAGGGTTGTTGAGAACCTTAATAATCCCCATAGAAAAGCCGCAAATGCTATATTATAAAGTTTCAGATTTCTCATGCTCTTCGGATCCCATTCCCAGCTCTTCACCTTGGCATCAAAACACGACATTGCCTGAGAGAAAGATCTTCGATTATGACATAAGACCACACCTCTATTGTCACGATTCACGAAGAACCTAATTAACATACCTATCCACCAGAAATCAACCGTCCATTTTTTTAAAAGTTGACATCATGAGTTTAAAGACAATAGAGAGTGACATCGAAAATACACTCCATTTTTTTTACAAAAAAAAAAAAATTGTCGTGGGTATTAAGTTTCATTGATGATTTAAAAGTTATCCAATTGGCGGAATTGAATTTACTCATATCACAACTTCTGATGTGAGATTCCTAACAAACTCTTTGGAAATAATAACTCTTCTGTTCTATTTCAAACCAAAGCTAATCACACTAAGACCCCGTTACTAAAACCATTCACGGATCAAGATTAACAGCCTTATTTCTAATACTACTAGGTTAATTTTATGGTTTTCAGCTCAAATCAATTCATAATGAGTTTATGTTAATAGTAGAAAGTTTCTATTAGAAACCTTACATTCGATTAACACCACCCATTTGTCCCACTTACTCTTTCTCGGTTAAAAAATAGACAATCCATCTCTTAAAAGTTTACCCTCTTTGGTTTGACGACATGGGTTATGGTTAATTTTAGGTTATACTTGGTTTATGGAAAATTCAATTTATTGGTTTTATTCACTTTTTGTCGCTTTATATTGCCTGTATAATCTGATAATTTAGATTTTTGAATCTTAAAATTACGATTAAGAAGGGGAAAAAAAACTTGAAAGTAAAACTGCATAAAAATGTTCACTAAGAAAAGCCGAAATATCAGATACAATAAAAGAAAGAGGAAAGTATGGGAAGAAAGGATAAGAATGGGTTTAAGATGAACAGACGAATCCCGGAGGAAGAGTCTTGCCGCAAGAGTTGAGAAGCAAAGTGAGAGCAACAGGAATATTGACCGGAGCGACTCCGAGAAGGCTGGTTTTAAGGGCGGTGCAAAGACAAAGGGCGGCTTCAAAATCAGCCAAACCTTTGACGAGTGAGCAACACTCCTGACTCGGCGGTGTACCGATGACCTCATGAACCAGACCTAACCAGCTCCCACACACTCCAAACTTGACCGTGTCTCTCGGACATTTCGTGGGAGGAGGAGGGCATTGCTTGACGGCATGACCAAAGGAGAATGCTAAGTTGAGGAATAGCAAAAAGACGAGAAGCAATGGTAAAGCTTTCGAGATAGCCATTAGTTTTATTTTTAAGCTATAGTTACCAATGAAGAAGAAGAAGATAGAGACCTTATAATTTGCCTTTTCTGTTTCTCGTCGTGCCTTTGTGGCTACAATTGTTTGTGTTATCGGGGGAAAATAAGATTGTTGATTTTGTTCGAAAACGACACAGAAAATATAATGATTTCCTTGGAGTAAAAGTTTTGCATTTTCCTTAAAAAAAAACAAAGAAGATAAAAATAGAAAAAACTTGTAGACCCCTTGGAGAAGAAGTTAAGGATAAGAAAAACCTACAAGCAAAAGTATATATATATATATGTATTCGAGAAACAAAGGAGGAAAGAAACGAGGCTTTCTAAAATTCGAAAGTAAAATGGGGTTGATAAGAAGCTACTTCTCTTTCGTCTTCGGAACCATCTGCGGGATTTATATAGCGCAGAGCTACAACGTTCCTAACGTTGAAAAACTGGCTCAAGCTGGCTACTCCATGGCCAAGCAGATGGAAGAGAGATACCGCAAGACCAAGACCAAGCCCATACAGGAACAAGACTAAAGTCATCATACTTTTCTTATCAGGCTTTGTATGATCGATTCGCTTTTTTTTTTTTTTCTTAATAATTAAACTGATTTTGATTCCAATCATCATACCAGCGACTTTTGAGATGGATCTTACTTGCTTACTTACTAGGACACACTCAAAGTGCGCTTTTAAAATCAATAACAAGAATAAAGCTTCCACAAAATCACCCCGTTCCGGTGCTACACCTACTTACTGATTTTACAGCTTAAAATGAAGGAAGCAAGAATACGATAATATTTAAGAAAATCTGGTAAGAAAAGACTTTGTAAAGCTGCTAACCCCATAGCATATTAGTGGTTTCTCAAGTCCGGTTCAAAATGTAGCCAATCACGCAGCCGAGAAGACCCACCAGCAGCATCAACACCAAGGAATGACCACCCGACTGCTTCTTGCTTGATTCTTTCCTCAGCATTTCCTGAATACAACCAATCTGTTATTTCTTTTGATGAAGCAAATGACAAGTAGATTACTACTTAATTAGTGACCTCGGGGTCATCCCGTACCAGTTCCTGTCGGAGCTTCTGACTTTGTTGCGTAGCACTAGTCTTCTCCTCTGTCAATTTGTGAATCATGGACCATGCCTGAGCAAACACAGTCATGTTAAGATACAAAGCACGGGTGGGTAATAAGACTGTGTGACATGTAATTTACCTCTGAAGATTTCTCAGTTGTTTCTTCGAGCGTTCTCGACACCTGAAACAAGAAGATGCACTCGATGATCTTCTTAACTTAAATCCCTCTTTAAGGTAAAAGAAAAACCAAACTCGTTGCTCACGTCATCAAATAGTGAGCCAGTTTGAGAGCCAGCAATGTCGTTGAGGGAAGTCCTTGGAGAGTTGCCTTCTTCAGATCCTTCCGGGACAGGTGAAGGCGGATTTGCAGGGATGTAAACGACCCTCAGTTTGAAATCCTCAATCACTCGACCGGCCTCCTTGTTGAACTGCACAACCAAATATCATGTAAGAAGACTAAAACCCTGAGAGAGTGCAATCTAATATCGATCTAGACCCCCAAACCATTTCAGCGACAACTTCTTTGGACGTTGTACCGTCTGAGACAATAACACTCTGAACAAGGAACTTGTCTTTGCATTGCATATCCAGAGGTGCCTCTTTCTGGGCTTGCATCGTCACTGAAACCAACACAACGAGCCAAGCAAGCAAGTTCAATTTCGATTACTTACATCACATAATGAATTCCAATGGAGTTCAAGAAACAAGTTAACCTGTTACACTGCAGGAATCCCCGGGCAAGACAACACCGGTGTTTGGACGGACACAGTATTTCCGAGGATTCGTTGTTTTCACCTGTTTTTTTTTACCAAAACAATGAGATTAAAAAAGTGCTATTTGATAAGAAGCTTTGGCTTTTTACCTTAAATGCGACAGCTTTAGTAGTCTTGTTGGTCAACTGCATCGAACACGAGCTTTGCTTCTTCAACTCAACTTTCACCAAAACATAATCAATCGTCAAATCATATTATACAAAACCCATCAGGTTCGATTTTTAGTTTTACAACCGCAAGCTTTTCCAATGAAAATTGCCGACAGGAATTGAGATTCAAAATCGAAACTCAAACATATTCACAATTAAGACTCATTTTGATCATTCATTACTAAACTTACAAGGGAACTTGAGCTCTGTAGGATGGATATTGACGAGATCTCCGGTCGTCATGATTCTTGATCCGAATTCGAAATTGAATCTAGGGTTTACCGACAATCGAACGAATTTCGATTTGATCGGAGAAGAAGAAAAATTGAGACAAATATGGTAAATAACTTTTTTCTTAAAAAAAAAAAAAAGTATTAATGCCACATAGCTTTGATGGTCAGCGATTGACTGTGATTTTTTATCTACGTAAACGACCGTTACGTTAGCCGTTAGAAAAAAAGAAAAAAAAAAAAAAAAAACAAGGCTCTTGTTCCCGTTGAACGTCGCTCGCACGTCACCATTATATGCTATAAGATGACCGATATAACCCCAACCTCCGAAAGACTCGCCTTGATGTCCAAAGGGTACTTCTGGTGTTTCCTCGTGTACGCTCCACGATTTTAAATGTGCGCCGTTATTTAAAAGACCGTTACATACTTTTATACATTTATAGCTCCTTCCTTATTTATTTATTTCTCTTACCTGTAAGTAGCCTGTAACGTTTCTCCAGTTGACCAAATGAAATAAGTCAAGTTATTCAGAATGGATCTCTAAATAGGCTTCATGAAGCCCAATTAATTTGGTCAGTCTCTCACTTTGTCGTGGCCCATCAGCTCCGTCTCCGTAACTTTATTTTTTCTTTGATGAATGTGTTTAATTGATTAATTCTTCCCAGTGGCAGCAATATATGTTATGATATCAGCTTCGAATATGAAATCATTAATTAGCGGCGACGCCTAGATACTGCCTACTCTCTACTTTTGATAATAAATATATACACGCCTTGTATATAAAAGCAATTGAAGATACATTTCCAACGGAAAATTTTACATTAGTTCCAAAATTTCTAACAAGAAAAGTCTCTCCTGATCGATTATCAATGTCATCATAATAATCAGTTAAGTTTGAGCTGAAATTAACCACATTTTGAAGATATTAATTGGGAAGGTGATCATGAAAAACCTTAATTTGAAAAAAAACAAAAAAAAGAAGAAGAAGAAGAAGCTAGAGCTAGTTATGGGTCACCCCAACATTTGCAGCTGAGCCGTAGAACCCTTCTCTTCCCATCATTATCACATCCTCTCCTTCCTTCAAAATTTTAAACCATGCATGAAATCATATGATAAACTTAATTAAGTTTTAACTAATGGCGAGTGATGTGACTAATTAACTTTTAAAACATATGTAAAGCCAAAGATAGTAGATAACCTGCTGGCGCACGTTAGCCTTCTTGGTAGGAGGATGATCAGACATAAGACCAAAGTGTATGTGAGGGAAATGAGCCCACTGTTTCACACATCACGCACATATATATATTTCAAACCTGAACAACTTTAGCTAGGCATGGTTTGAATTGAACTATAAACTCTTTTGTGTCTATTACTTTTCGTATATAAGTCATATTTGTATCTCGCTTGGGAAAAGTAATCACCATATGATTACATTATGTTCACATTTAATCAAACCACATAAATAGAAAACAACAAAAGTTTTTGATGTGTAAAACATATATAATTACTATATATTATTCGAAAAGAAAAAAAATATATATACATAGTCACTATTTCTCTTATACGTACATTAAAAAAAGTTTGATCAGAAATATTCGTATCTAACAAGACTGAATATGTGTTTGGGGCTTTATTTATTGAAACCCTAGACTTAGATTCTGATTCCTAAGGCTACTCTAGTGTTGGACAAGACTTCTATCATATATATGCTGGACAAGACTTATACCTTATGGATTATGTATGTACGGTAACAATGTTTTTTTTTTCCTTCTTTCAAAAGCAAATTAAAGGAAGAATCAAATTAATGTATAACCACAATATCTACGAGCAGTCAATTTATCTGACTATAAATCTATATATAATATGTACATACATCTCCCCAACGACTAATTAGTATATACAAATTTCGTAATAAAGGTAAAAGAATGAGAATTGATCAAAGAAGAGAAAAAAAGAGAGAATTAGTTAAGAAGAAAAAGAAATGTACATTTTTGGCAGCAGCACTGAAGGCCTCTCTGTGGCTGATATCAGGGTTGCCTGCCTTTATACGTTGGATCTCCTCCCTGTCCAAATATTATATATATAGAAATGTCACATCACATCCATCTCCTCCCAATCTTAATTATGAGTAAATGATTAATTAGGCAAGTTATCCATATTAAGCAAGGGAGAATAAGTTACTTGATGAATCGGTTGTAAGCAGATGGTACTCTCTGTCGCTTCTCTGGGGCTGCTTTCCCACAAACAAACAAACAGAACAAATTCAATTTTTAATTTAAAACTCTCTTTTAAATAAAAAGATAATAATGACCCCCGAAAATCTAAGAGTTCACAAATTACAATAAAAAAATATCTCTCTCTCTCTACGAATATTTTCTCTCTCTTCCTCTCCCTCTCACTTTGCTCGTTATCATCATCACTTCATCATTATCTTTCTAACGATCTAACCCCCAAAAATATATCAATCGACATCTACAGGTATAGCTAGATTTCCGGGGGATAAAGATACGAGTTATTATTTTTTGCTCAGAACTTGTTTTCTGTAAAAAAAAAACAAAAATGCGAGAACTTACATAGCCAGGATATATACAAGAATCAAACCAAAACTTTGGAAATCCAAAACAGGAAAAAAAATATAACCAAACGCGATATTTTTGGCGGGCTTCTCTACTGTATATGTGAAAGTTGGAAATGAATGAATAGGGTTTTGTTTGTCAATTAGGGTATTTTTGTTGTTGCTAATTTACTTGGTTTGGAGATGCTGAAATAAAGATAAAGAAGATTGGAATGTTACGTCTATTGGCTGGTGGTGGGCGAGGCATTTCCTGCAGATCGACTCTTCCGTTGCGAGTGGACATAACCAAAGACTCGTTGGAGTGGTGAGGTGCTGCCTGATGGCTCATCATGTTCATGTTTATATTCTGTCCTCCGTTTCGCATCTCCTCCTAACGGGAAAAAAAAAAAACAGAAAAGAGAGTTGGACAATGGAAATTAAACCAAACTTCTTTCAGTGTTTTCCGAAGAAACCCTAATCGTTATCATTGGGGATATTGTTGTGTTCAACAAGAACCAAGGCTTAGAAGTTAGCTCTAACATAAAGTGCTAAATTATTAGACGCTTTTGGACAGAGTTTCTTAAATTTGTATATCTCGAGGTTCAATGAGAACATCCCTAATACTACTTTTTTAATGTTGAAAATGCAAATTAGAAAGAAAAAAAAACCTAATTTCTTTTGATGAGTAAAGTGATGATGTACCAAGAGATTGGGAGGAGGAGGAGGAGGTGGTAGAAAGGAATGGCCACTGTTAGAAACGGAGGGAAGAAGAAGAGCTCTCATGTTCACAGTCACCGACAAAAGATTTGAGCAGTGGCCGCATCTCACCGTCACGGTCTTGAACAAACTACTCGGAGGAACACTCACCTGCCAATACCACACATTAATATATTCATTCATGTGAAACCCTAGCTAGAAATGAAACCTTGATTATACGGATATAAAACAGACGAGATAAGAATCCGAATTTACAGCTAGGACGGTGTCGCAGAAGCTGCAATGGACGTAACAGAGCTGGTCCAAAGATGAGATGTGGTCCGGTGGATAAGCTGGAGCTGAGGAGGACGACATGGACATGCTCGACATAGACTCTTTTTGCTTTTCCTTTTTCAAGCAAAAGAAAAAGAGTAAGAGGAGAGGGTGTGATTTGATTGAAAAGATATGACTGATCGATCAGATAGATGTTGATTCTGCTTCCCCCACACCTTTTGACAATCGTGTTAGTGTTGGGTGATGAGCAGTACCTTATATATGTTAAGTAGTTCTCCAGAAGTTGAATTCCAGAGAGAGAAGAAAAGGAACGGTGGAGAGTATGGAGGAAGATGTGGTAGACAGAGAGAGAGAGAGATTTCTATTTATGTAAATATGAAGAGACACTGTACCTAAACAATTTGGCAACATGTGATGAAGAGGCCATTGTAGAGATAAGCTACATACCTGCATTCTCATTTACTACTCTTTCAACCGGTATTTTCTTTTTCCAATCCATCCTTTTCTTCTACTAATTGAACCGGATACAGAATCATGCATATATATAAATTATCAGATCAAAATCTCCATACACAAGTAATTATAATAATAATAATTTGTGGTGCTTGAAATACTTTAGCATACATATGTTTAACCTGTGATCAAGTTGTAGATATCCGTTCGGAATAAACAAAGATTTCAAAGTTTTTAAAAATATATACAAGATTTATGCAGCATCAAACATAATACATATACGACAAACATGTTCACCTTTTTTCTAATGAACTCTTTAAACCGCACGTAAGTGGAAAGAACAAAATTAACTTGAAGTTGGATTAGTGTAAGATTTAACCATAGCATTATAAATGTTTATTAGAATATGTCTTACACTGGAAACGGAGATATAACTAACATACGATAAAGTCTGAATTGAACATCTATGATTGATAATTCTTAAAAAAAAAAAAGAATTTGGTTAAGTATTTGTTAATTACATGGTTGGTACCAGTATATAAGGGTAATACAATTGGTACGTGTTATATAGTGTCTCCGCCAAATCCTTGGCAAATTACACATAAAGTAAAGAGGGAGCTAGTCAAGGTGTTTTGTTTTAACATGCACTTGCATTTAATAGTCAAAATGTTTTGTTTTAACATGCACTTGCAGTAAATCCAAGTCTATAGTTTGGAAAACAGTAATGTTGAGGTCCTTATATATACATGTTTGAATGCAAAAGAAGAAGAAGATAATGTAAAATAAGCGATTTATTGAAGTGAAGTCTAAACTGCTTATGGTTTGAATTGAATTGGAAGACCATATTGTTTTTTTTTTTTTTAACAATGACGCAAAGTTCGATGAAGTGGGAGAGAGAAGGAGAGGAAAGGGACTTGTGCATGGAAGTGATTAAGCAAAGGCTCATTCATCAGTTGTTTTCACACTTATAACGTTTCTGCCACACCACTCTTTCCCTCGATCCTCGTCAATTCCATGCCCCATTTTTTGTTTTGTTTATATAGTCTTTCTATATTCCTATGTATATCATTTTGTCATCATTATTTCAATTTACCCGCAAGTGCATGTGTGATTTCACTAAATTCCATAGTGCAAGGACCACCATTTTTGTGGTAATTATTCAGATTTTTCGTGGGAATTACTAGGCCATAGTAAAACTCAAAATATTCACTTATTCTATGGCCTAGTAATTCACTTACTCTATGTCAAATATCGAGGATTGAAATTAGTTTGATTTTTGAATTTATTATTATTATTATATATTCTGGCAATCCGATTGGCGATTACCCAATAAAGTAGATACATAGAATATGATGATGTTTGGAAGTCAAATGCTATCACTTTAATAGTTAGTTTTTGTTTCAAATTATAAATATCATTAAAATGAAAGTTTGTTCATTTTAATATGTTACAACATGAATTAACAAATAGTTTGAATAAACATGTTATGGCTCTTTGAAATCTATGCAACTTGTTATAAAAGAATTATATTGCAACTTAAGTAATTGTATTGAGTTTCTTACAAAAGGTCCCACAAAAGGTACTAGTATATAATAGTATCAAGTGAAAAAAAAACCATGATTGCAGAGAAAGACAGAACATTAAAATCGAGGACGACACAAGGCGTCGAAGTTGACTCATTATAAAAGTAATAATCGCAAAATCCAGCAGCGGAATTTAAAGCAAAAAAGTTCAAAAAGGAAGAAGCTTATTTAAGAACATATACTGTTTTATGTCCGATTTGACCATTCATATCTCAATCTACCTTACTCACAAACACACATTAGCACACATATATATGTACACAGAGCTAGGCATGTATAGTTGTCAGCCACGACGCGCGACAGATATCAAATTTTGATTTCTTGCCTTCTTGTAGACACCTCGAGCTCTTCCACTTTTCTTTTTCGATTTTCTAAAATATTCTTAGGTTAGAATTTATCTGACGATACTCTTTAAAAGGATGGTTACAAGATAATTTATTAAATTCTTCTTCCTTTCTTTTCCACCGCCTCAATAGGTGAGAGACAGAGCTGTCATTTCTCACACAAACACTTTGGAAAACAATCAACATCTAAGTATATATGCACGTGTATATGTCTCTCTTTCTCTCTTGTTTTCATTAACATTCCCGTTTCTAGCCACTTCTTCGCCGTGCCACGGTTTTACATTTTACCACGCATCATATCTTTCCGAGACCTGTAACGAAACATAACTACTTTACATAATGAATTTACACAAATTTTTATTTTGTTGAGGTAATATTCCAAATATATATTTAGTTCAAAGAAAATATTCCAACTATATAATCAACTTGTTCGTTTTTGTTGTTGTTGTCAACTTAATACATTTTATTGTATCCGCATGTATAGTATTATAACACATGGGAAAAATATCAATTAAACGTGGGCTAAACTGAAGAGAGATTGTTTCACGAGGCACTGAAACCTTTCTGGATCAAACTATATCATAACATTATAATTACATATATAGTCACAAAAAGCTAGTTGTATTATAATTGCATTTCTGTAGTCCTACTTAAATATTCGTGCTTACACACAGCGCCGGCTCAATAACTTCTTGGGCCCTTGGGCAAAAATATTTTTTTATTTATTTCTAATATTTTTTTACAAAAAATTAACATAATATTTGTTTTAAATTAATTTCTAGTATAAACTTGTGATCTAAATCTATTTATAAAAAAATATAAAATAAAATTTCATCAATAAAATATTTAATTAACTTTTTGTTTGTTAGATTGATTTTATCTGATTCATTTTTTTAAAAAATTTGTTTTTTCTAAGCTAAATTGATTTTTAAAAAAAATTATGGGCCCCAATATTTTTTGGACCCTGGGCAAGTGCACTGCTTGCCCACCCTACTAAGCCGGCACTGCTTACACATTTATCTCGTACAGTTTTATATCAATCTTCAAACATTCACACCAACGACATGCATATGAAATATTTGCCTAATAACATATAAAGATATTTTTTTATTGTGATATGTACGTAGTCTAATAGTTTGTATGTATCATCGCTTTATCAATACATGGATTCAAATCCGTGCATATTGTTAATAAAAATAAGACAGCTTTCAATATTTTTGTAGAGGTTAGATTTAAGGATCGAACATAATTCTTTTGGAGAATTTTATTATCTTGTTATTGTATAATTAGGTCAGTATGCGCAGATTTTTTTTCTGTTTATATATATTTGCACAAATATTATCACGTACTAGTTGATATCATAAAAACATTCGGAGCTTCTTTGACGAACTTGCTTTCCTCCTGTTTCTGTTGGACTATAATCATATCTCGTATAACATAAAGTTATATTTATATAAGTTACTGCCTCCGTTCCACTAAGATATATTTTCTGAGTTTTTAATTTGTTTCACAAAGATAGAAGTTTTGTGTTTTCAATACAACTTTTTCACATGCTTTCCTATTTTACCCCTAATAATTAAAGTTAATTACAAAAGCAATTTCAACTCAAATAAAATAATAATTCTTTAATGAGGTTATATCTGGTATTTTAAATTTGTTCTTAAAATGTGTGAAAAGTCAAAAGCTTCTATCATTGTGGAACGGAGGGAGTAGTTCTTTATGAAAAGGCACAATAAGAAAGAGACGTAACTCTTTACGTTTTTGATGTTTCAAGTCTATATAAAGACAATGTCTTTGTGTTGTAAATAACAAGTTTCAGATTAATAAAAGTCAAGTTCCTATTCTGTTTCTCTGAAACAGAACTCGTTTCTGTTTTCTTCTCTTCTTCAAAACATCAACATGGTATCAGAGCTCATTTCGGTCTTGGAACATGTTCAAGCAAAATAAAAAAAAAGAAGAAAATCCGCTGCAAGAAGAAGAGAAAGATGAAGACAGAGACAACCGAAGGAGAAGACGTGAAGAGGTTCACGCTCAAATTTTGGTGATCAAGAGGACACCAAACGGGAAAAGAAGAAAGCTCACCTAAGAGAAAGGGAGTTGAGGAAGGTTGCAAGGTCAGCCGATGAAGACGTGACAAAAGATCACGAAGGAGACGTGAGGAATACTCATGGAAACTTCAAGAAAAACGTGAGATAGATCACGTTAAGAAAATTTGAAGGTGACAAAGGAAAGGTGTTGTCACATGAAGGTGACTTGAAGAATAATATTTGGGAAAGAGAAATCCCAAGAGTTCCTATGTTAAACCGACAAGAAAACAAGGAGAACTAAGAAGCAAGCTTGGTGAAAGACCACAACTCAATTAAGGGGGAGTGTTAGAATATAATTGAGTTAGGTCATATATTATAATTTAACATATAAGTTATGAGGAGATGTGTTATTAGTCGTAACTTATTAAGTGGGTAGTATTAAGTTATGAGCAGTTACGTATCATTACGAACAATTATGTTTGTTCATGTAAATTACTATATAAGTTTTAGTCTTGTGTAATTGTACAAGGTGTCGAGAATAATAACAAGTTTCAGTTCAATAAAATTAGTTTCAATTCAATCTCTGTTTCTTTCTCTTCTTCAAAACATCAACATGGTATCAGAGCTGATGTTGGTCTTGGAACATGTTCAAGCACAACAAAAGTAAAACAGAAATCCGCTGCAGAAGAAGAGAAGAGAGGGAAAAAAAAAGAAGAGATGGTGACTAGAGAGCACCATCAATCTGCACAAGCACATTCACATGCCATAACTTCAAGAGGAAGGCTCCAAAGGTATGAAGGAGATAGAAAATCTTCTCAACAGCAAATGGAGATAATGGATGTGAAGATGGAGTTTGGAAGGAGAGATCTGAAACTTTGTTCAAAGCACAAAAAAGTGAAAGACGTGAAGGGTATTCACGCAGAAGACATGATGAGATTCACGCGAGACGTCAAGGAGACGTTGATGGTAGTCAAAGGATGGCACCAAGCAAGAAAGAGGATGCTTACCTCATAAAAAAAATGGAGCATAAGACGTGAAGGGTATTCACGCGAGACGTCACAGACGTGATGGTGATCAGAGGAAGACACCAAGCAAAAGAGGATGCTTACCTCATAAAAAAAAATTGGAGCAGAAGACGTGAAGGGTATTCACGCGAGACGTGATCAGAAGACACCAAGCAAGAAAGAGGATGCTTACCTCGGAGAAAAATGGAGCACAAAGAGAACCGGTTATTGAGGTAACCGAAGAAGAGGTGGGGAGAGATTCACGCAAATGGGATCCAGTTACACAGATAACTGAAGAAGACGTGGAGAGACATTCACGCACAAGACGTCAAGGAGACGTGATGGTGATCAAAGAAGACACCAAGCAAAAGGAAGGATGCTTACCTCAAAGAAAAATGGAGCATACATTGGTGATCAAAGGAAGACACCAGGCAAGAAAAGAGGATGCTTACTGATACACAGGTTTTAACCCTAAGTTCCTACTGCAAGTGCACAGCAAATCGGAGTAGTATTTAGGGATCGATTCCACGAAGACCAAGTTTACTCTATGGTTTTTAAGACTAAATAAAAAGCTAAGATGAATCAATATGAAGTCGGAAATAGAATCTAACAAGAGTGAATCTAAATCGGTTGTGAAAACAATTAATAAAAGGCGCTAAGTTAGGATAAATCGCAGGCAATCCAGAGCAACGGGTCAAACAACTATTCAGGTTATGATTAAGAACTAGTCTAGAACTCAAACACGAAAATAATATCAATCCACTGTCGTGGTATCAACAACTTTGTCTAGCGATCTAGAAATCCTAACTGTCGTTGGTACTAGAAATCGCAAACAAGCATTATAGATCAGGTTTGATATGTTCACAATTCTCCAATACATCTACTGTCGCAGGTAATGAATAAATTGCTCACTAATGTTTTTTCTAGCAACCTAGCAACTGTCGTTGTCTAAATTAAACCTAAGATCAATGAATCAAGTGATCAAATCGATTCAAGCATTAAGATCACAAAGGTGAAGACATCGATTTTGTTTGCCTATTTGTGTTTAATCCTAGCTCATGGATTCCTTTGAAAACCCTAACCTAACTAAGAGATCTACTCAGACATAATGAAAGAAGAAAGCAAAACAATGAAATAAAAAGACTGCATTGAAATCGATATTAAAAAGAGATTAGGGTTCAGAAATCTTCTCAGAATTGTGGCAGAGATTTTCTTCCTTACAAAAAAATCCTAGGTATTGAAAACTAAAAGCCAAAAGCAGAAGAATAGAATAGAATATGAAAAAGGATAATCTAAACCTAGGACTAAAGAGAAGTATTTATATCAGGAGGCATAGGCGGCTGGGAGGTGGCTGCCCTCTTAAAAGTCGGCTACAATCATTAGGTTAAAATCCCCTTCTTTTATTTTCCCGCGACGAGCATGTGCTCGCTTGGTGGCCGAAATTTGTGAGCATGTGCTCGCCGATTGAAGTTGGTGATACTTTGCAGGATTTTCCTTCTTTTCTTCAATTCTGATTCTTTTCTTTTCCAAAGGTTCCAAATGCTCCAAACTCCAATTTCAGCTCCAAAGCCACCTAAAACTCCTAATACACACTCAAAAATTCTAAAAAGCAATTAGATAATAAGGTTAGTATGGGTCAAAATCCCAACATATCAAATTCCCCCAGACTTAGATCTTTGTTTGTCCTCAAACAAAACTAAAATCAAGACATAGAGAAATCGGTGGAGACTCACAAAATCTCAGAAACCATGAATAGACCAATATCATCAGACCACATACCTTAGAATAAGAGATACATTGCCTTACCGAAACCTCAACAACAAAATTCACCAACCTCAAACCATACGGCTTACAATCCCAGAAAAATCTAAGTTCAAGACAATAGACTCTCTACATTCAATTAGAGGTGGCGTGAGCTTCTTGCTAAAGACACCAGCTAAGTAAAACGAGGCTCGGTGAAGATCAGGCTAATATTTAACGGTGGAGCTTAAAAGTGTTTAGGGTTACCGTGTTTCAAAAGAGTCCAGGATATCGCACAAAACGGCAAGGGAGAATGGACTCATTGATGTCCACAACCTCTAATTCACTCTCCTCCTTAAATCAATTCTCATCTTCATTCCTCTTTTTCTTTCCTTGCTTTCTTGCGATTTTACTCATGCTTCGGGACACACTCTTGAGTTACTAACTCGCCACCCCATATCCTTGAGCTACTAGCTCGGTTTTTCTCTTTTCGATTTTTTTTTTTTTTTTTTTAAAAGAGTTACCTTGCGGATAGGGGGCTTTACTTGTGCGTGTGTCCTTTGGCTAAAAGTGATCCTTTTCGTCCTTGTACCCCGAGCAGGTGCTCTAAATTAGCGAGCATAGCGAGCATATGCTCGTGAACTTTTTCCGGCTTTCTCGTGACATCTTCTTCAGCAAGAGTGAATCAGAAGTTGCGTCAGTCCTTTTCTCCCTGACCTTTTTGCACATATCTGCATAGATGAGAAAATAAAAATACGAGTGCATGTGGTGTAAATAGATGATAAGGGTCAGGGTGAGGTACTAACTAAAAGCTAGCTATTCAGGATCAGCAAGAGTGGCAAAAGGGATAAGAAGTCCTGAATATATGATATAACATGTTTTCTAATCCTAGTGCCAATAACAAGAAGAATTAAAGTCCAGATTACGTCCATATAAAATAGAGTCTAAAGCCTATCGATAAACCTTAAAGGGATTGAAGTTTTCTGGCCTGAGGAAGATCCGAATGTGAAGAAGCCTCAGCTCGTCTCTGTACTCTAAATTCTGCGGCAATGTTCACTAGAAAGCGGGTCAAATTCATAAGTGGTTAAGAGCTCATCATAGATTTTGGTCCTAATCTTCACAGTTTCGATTTGACCCATATGATGGACTGACTCTAAAATAGAAAAACAAAACGACTCGATAAAATACTGACTCAAGGTACGATCCTCCCCCAGACTTACTTCACACCGTCTCGGTGTGAGAATAAGCTAGAGAAAAGTCGGAGAAAACTTACCTGGGTCGGCAGGAAGAGCACCATGGCGGAGCAAGTGCTCGCCCCTCTTTTTTTTTTTCTGAAACAAAGAAAACCAAAACCAAAAATCAAAAGCAAAAGAAAGTAAAATAAAGTAAAAACACTTACCAGTGGGTTGCCTCCCACGCAGCGAGGTACGGCTTCAAACGCTGACCATTGACAACGAATTCTCTCCCCTTTTCGTCCAGCAATACCACAACTCCATAAGGTCGGACTTCCTTGATTGCAAAAGGCCCAGACCATCTTGAACGTAACTTCCCAGGAAACAGCTTCAGCCGGGAGTTGAAGAGTAGAACCTGGTCATTTGGAACGAAGTGGCGAGCGAGAATGCGCTTGTCATGATAGGCTTTGGTGCGCTCCTTGTATATCTTCGAGTTCTCATAGGCGAGGTGCCTAATCTCCTGGAGTTCATGCAGCTGCATCATACGCCTTTCTGAAGCTGGCTTGATGTCGTAGTTGAGCAACTTAACTGCCCATGCGGCTTTGAATTCCAACTCAACAGGGAGATGACAAGCTTTGCCGTAGACGAGGTTGAATGGAGTAGTTCCGAGTGGCGTTTTGTAAGCAGTCCGGTAAGCCCATAAAGCATCGTCTAGCTTGGAAGCCCAGTCCTTGCGAGTTGTGCCTACGGTCTTCTGTAATATGCTCTTGATCTCGCGGTTGGATACCTCGACTTGCCCACTGGTCTGCGGATGATAATGCGTGGCGACCTTGTGCTTTACACCATTCTTGCGCAACAGATTCTCGAAGATCTTGTTGATGAAGTGAGAACCTCCATCGCTGATGACAACTCGCGGCACTCCGAACCTCGGGAAGATGATGGATTTAAACATCTTGATCACCACCCTTGCATCGTTTGTGGGACTCGCCAATGCCTCAACCCATTTGGACACATAATCCACAGCCACGAGTATGTACTCGTTCCCATAAGAAGATGGGAATGGACCCATAAAATCGATGCCCCATACGTCAAAGACTTCCACTTCGAGAATGAAGTTCTGTGGCATCTCATTGCGCTTGCTGATGTTGCCCTGTCACTGGCATGAATCGCATCTAGAGATAAAGCGCTGAGCATCCTTAAACATTGTAGGCCACCAATATCCAGCTTGCAAAACCTTGGAGACTGTCTTGAAAGTGGCGAAGTGTCCGGCATAGGAAGAGCCGTGACAGTGAAACAAAATCTCTGGTATCTCCTCCTCAGCTACGCAACGTCTAAACAGGCCATCTGGGCAGTGCTTGTAGAGGTATGGCTCATCCCAGAAGTAATGGCGGATATCTTTAAGGAATTTCTTCCTTTTGTTGCCCACAAAACCGTGCGGTTCCATATCGGCAGCTAGATAATTCGCAATCTCGCCAAACCAAGGAATCTGAGGACGTTGGCCGCTTTCGATTTGGTTGCAGAATTCGGGCTGAGCAGGTGCTCGCTGGGTGGGAGCACGTGCTTCCTTGATTTGGAATGCTCCAATCGAGAACACCTGTTCTTCCGGGAGGCTGTCATTGAGTGGGAGTTCTTCATCGATCTGCATCCTAGATAAATGGTCGGCAGCTCCATTATCTATTCCCTTCTTGTCTTTGATCTCAAGGTCGAATTCCTGAAGTAGAAGAATCCACCTAAGTAGCCGCGGTTTGGCATCCTTCTTCGTCAAAAGGTATTTGAGCGCTGCATGATCAGTGTGTACGATGACCTTTGATCCAACGAGATATGACCAAAACTTCTCAAAGGAAAAGACAACCGCTAGGAGCTCCTTTTCGGTTGTGGCATACTTGCACTGAGCTTCATCCAGAGTTCGGCTGGCATAGTAAATGACATGGAGTTTCATATTTTTCCTCTGACCGAGAACTGCACCAACAGCATAGTCGCTCGCATCCATCATAACCTCGAAAGGTAGACTCCAATCTGGCGGCTGGACAATGAGTGCGCTGACCAACGCCCCTTTTATCGTGTGGAAAGCCTCAAGACAGTCGCTCTCAACTCAAACGTCACCTCTTTGCACAACAGCCTCGTGAGGGGTCTAGCTATCTTTGAAAAGTCCTTGATAAACCGGCGGTAGAAACCTGCATGCCCCAGAAAACTGCGGATCCCCTTGACAGAAGTAGGCGGTTGTAGATTCATCATGACCTTGATCTTGGCTTTGTCCACTTCGATTCCATCCTCTGAAATCCGATGCCCGAGCACAATCCCGTTCCTGACCATAAAGTGGCACTTCTCCCAATTCAGAACTAGGTGCTTTTCCTCACATCGCTGAAGTACCCTGCATAGATTAGACAAACAGTGAGAGAAAGAGTCTCCATACACCGAGAAGTCATCCATGAACACCTCCATGATGTCTTCGATTAGGTCAGTGAAGATCGACATCATGCAACGTTGGAAGGTTGCCGGAGCATTACACAATCCGATTGGCATGCGTCGGTAAGCGAACGTGCCATAGGGACATGTGAATGTCGTCTTCTCTTGGTCGTCCGGATGAATGGGGATCTGAAAGAAACCTGAGTAACCATCTAAAAAGCAGTAGTATGGATGGTTAGCAAGTCTTTCAAGCATCTGATCAATAAAGGGCAGAGGGAAGTGATCTTTGCGAGTTGCAGCATTCAGTTTGCGATAATCTATACACATCCTATGGCCGGCTATTGTTCTGGTTGGTATCAGTTCATCCCTATCATTCTTGACTACAGTGATTCCGCCTTTCTTAGGAACTACATGAACATGACTAACCCAAGTACTATCAGATATAGCATAAATCACCCCAGCTTCTAGAAGTTTCATTATCTCCTTCTTAACGACATCTTTTAGATTCGGGTTTAACCTCCTCTGATGTTCGATAGAGCTCATCGATTCATCTTCTAGATGTATCCTATGCATGCAGAGATCAGGAGAGATTCCAGGAATGTCATCTAGCGAATACCCTATAGCCTTTCTATAATTTCTAAGTTCACACAAAAGCAAGGCTACCTCTACATTGTTCAAATCAGCATTGATGATCACAGGGTAAGTAGAGTTTGTTCCAAGGAATGCATACCTGAGCCCGGCTGGTAGAGTTTTAAGCTCTAATTTAGGAGCTTTCAACTCGCTCCAGGGGCTATCGTTTGGATCGAGAGGCGGAGCAAGTGCTCGCGGAATCTGAGCGGGTGCTCCTTCTGTTGCGGCCGAGTTTTCCTCATCTTCTAAGCATGCGTATGGCACCATCTGCTCCATTCGCCGGCTGGAATCTAGCATCTTAGCAAAGCTGTCGGCGTCCTCACTCATGAAACCATGCTCTCGTTCGGCTAGGGTTAAGGCGGTTTCAAGAGGATCCGGGCAAAGAAGTTCTTCAGCTGCCTCATCAAAAACGTCATCAACACCTTCCACCGTGAAGGTCTGGCCGTCGAGCATGGGCTTCTTCAGCAGCTTGTTCATCTCAAATGTCATAACCATATCGCCTAGCTGAAGATCAATCACTCCATTCCGGACATCAATAAGTGCACCAGCTGTGCAAAGGAATGGTCGGCCAAGGATGAGGGGATCCTTCGGTTCTTCATCGAGCTCCAATACCACGAAGTCGGTAGGGATCAAAGTGTCTCCAATCCGCACGTGTAAATCCTCCAAAACTCCCTTAGGTAACTTAGTCGACCTATCAGCAAACACCAACGAAATTCGCGTGGGTTTGAACTTGGTGAAACCCAAACGTTTAGCCACCGAATAGGGCATGAGGTTCACGCTGGAACCAAGGTCGCACAAAGAGCATGCGAATGTCATGGGGCCAATCTTGACTGATAAAACGAATCTGCCGGGATCGCCTCTCTTCTTGAGCACCTTGTTTTGCAAAACAGCACTGCATTCTTTCGAGACTGCCATCACTTTCTCTTCCTCGACGATTTTACCAGAGACCAGAGTCTTCATGTATCTTTTCAGAGCAGGTATCATCTGAACAGCATCTGCGAGAGGCAGCTTCACGGTAAGGTCCTTGAGCATCTCCCTGCATTTGGCATCCTCCAAGTCCTTGCGAGACTTCTTAGGTGGTACAGGATACGGGACCTTGGGTTTATACACCCTCGCTTCCGGGCTGTGGCCGAAGTTGTTGGTGTTTCTCGGCTGAGCATGTGCTCGGTTGACGCACCATGGTGCTCGGTCGGTGAATCTTCTTCGAAAATCTTGAAAGGTGAGTCCGATGTTCCAGCGTGTGTTGCACGGTTGCTCGATTCCCCTTTTTCATACACGCTTTGATTTCCTTGGTGCAGGTGCTCGCTGGATGGGAGCACGTGCTCAGAAATCGCTTCTTTTCCTTTTGCCGATCCGGAAGTTGTTGCAGAATTCAGTGTTTTCCCGCTCCTTAGCTATATGGCATTGACAAACTCTTCCTAGGCGCCTCAACTTTTCCAGGCAGAGTTCATGGTGTCTTCTTAATGGATTCAGCAGTCTGTGCAATCTGAATATCCAACTACTTCATGTGAGTCCATACGGCTTCATACTTTCCGTTGAGGTCCACGTACATCGTATCAACCTTAGCATTGATCTCGGCTGCTGCTTTCTGCTGACCTGCCAGAAGTTGTTGCATCATGTTCTTCAGCTCGTCTTGGGAGCCGGTTGCTGAAGATGAAGGCTGCGGGTTCTGAAACTGCTGGGGCTGCGAGTTGTTGAAGGGCTGCCTAGGCTGATTCCCTCCTTGGAATCGGTTCTGGTTTGGAGTGAACTGTCGGTTCTGGTTCTGATAGTTGCTGGTGTAACTTCTCTGAAAACCCGTCTGAGGTTGAGCTCCTTGCTTAGGGTAGATCTGATCCTGAGGGTTTTCCACATTAGCGCTTCTATAGGATAGGTTCGGGTGAGTGTTAAAACCTTGGTTGTTGAAACCTCGGTTCTGTCCGAAACCTTGTCCATTGACATAGTTCACCTCCATTTGATCATTCACGCTTTCTTCCCCAAAGACCTGAGAGAGAGGTTCATCTCCATTCTCATCCACAAAGTGGACTGACTTCTGGTTTCCTTTAGTAAAAGGTTAACCTTGGCTGTAAGCTCACCGATCTTCTTAGACTCCACGCTGCTGACCTTCTTTCTGTCGTATTCCGGAGACTTGTTGCTGGAGCTTGCGGCTAGGTTCTCAATCAGCTCTAGAGCTCCTTCCTTCGACTTCGTATAGAAGTCTCCATTACTTGCGGCATTCAAAGCGTTGCGGTAATCCCATTCTACTCCATCGTAGAAGGTACTGAGCAGCTGCTCGTCGCTGAAACCGTGGTGAGGGCACTCACGCTTATACTCTTTGAATCGCTCCCACGCTTCATTGAATGACTCTCCCGGGTGTTGCTCGAATGAGGAGATCTTGTTCCTCAAGGCTGCGGTCTTGGACTTGGTGTAGAATTTGTCCAAGAAAGCTGATCTCGCATCAGCCCAAGTCGCCAAAGAGCCTGGTGGTAGAGACTTTAACCACCGTGATGCTTTTCCCGCAAGAGAGAAGGGGAAAAGCTTGCACTTCAAAAAGTCTGGTGGCACACCATTGGAGCCGGTTGTGCTGCAGATCTCTTCGAAGTTCTCGATGTGATCCATCGGAATTTCAGCAGGCAGGCCATGGAAAAGATGCTGCTTGACGAGCGCAATCATCTGAGGTTTGATCTCATAATCTTGCCTCTGAATGGTCGGAGTGACAATCGCAGATCGGTCCTGGTAATAAGCATGTGCTGCGTCTTTGTCTTCGAATGCCGGTTGTTGAACGAGCTGCCGCTCTTGCTGCAAGCGAAACTGCTCCATGGCCGTCTGTAGTTGTTGCAGCTGAGCTGCAATGGCGTTGTGGTCGCCCATCTCTGAAGTGTCTGTGTCGGGTGTTTCTGGTTCCGGAACAGGCGTGTTGCGTCTCTGCCTGTTCTCTCGTTCTCTCCTTGCTAGTTCTTCGTTTGATAAACTGACAAGATCTTCGTTATTCTTGCTCCTTGTGCTCCTGGTCATGCACCTGAAACGCAAAGAAGAAGAAAAACAGAAAACGAGTTTAGAGAGTTCTTAGTCTAGAAATTTAGCCGTAAACCAAGGTAAAAATTTGGTCCCCGGCAACGGCGCCAAAAACTTGATACACATGTTTTAACCCTAAGTTCTTACTGCAAGTGCACAGCAAATCGGAGTAGTATTTAGGGATCGATCCCACGAAGACCAAGTTTACTCTATGGTTTTTAAGACTAAATAAAAAGCTAAGATGAATCAATATGAAGTCGGAAATAGAATCTAACAAGAGTGAATCTAAATCGGTTGTGAAAACAATTAATAAAAGGTGCTAGGTTAAGATAAATCGCAGGCAATCCAGAGCAACAGGTCAAACAACTATTCAGGTTATGATTAAGAACCAGTCTAGAACTCAAACACGAAAATAATATCAATCCACTGTCGTGGTATCAACAACTTTGTCTAGCGATCTAGAAATCCTAACTGTCGTTGGTACTAGAAATCGCAAACAAGCATTATAGATCAGGTTGATATGTTCACAATTCTTCAATACATCTACTGTCGCAGGTAGTGAATAAATTGCTCACTAATGTTTCTTCTAGCAACCTAGCAACTGTCGTTGTCTAAATTAAACCTAAGATCAATGAATCAAGTGATCAAATCGATTCAAGCATTAAGATCAACAAAGGTGAAGATATCGATTTTGTTTGCCTATTTGTGTTTAACCCTAGCTCATGGATTCCTTTGAAAACCCTAACCTAACTAAAAGATCTACTCAGACATAATGAAAGAAGAAAGAAAAACAATGAAATAAAAAGACTGCATTGAAATCGATATTAAAAAGAGATTAGGGTTCAGAAATCTTCTCAGAATTGTGGCAGAGATCTTCTCCCTTACAAAAGAAATCCTAGGTATTGAAAACTAAAAGCCAAAAGCAGAAGAATAGAATAGAATATGAAAAAGGATAATCTAAACCTATGACTAAAGAGAAGTATTTATATCAGGAGGCATAGGCGGCTGGGAGGTGGCTGCCCTCTTAAAAGTCGGCTACAATCATTAGGTTAAAATCCCCTTCTTTTTTTTCCCGCGACGAGCATGTGCTCGCTTGGTGACCGAAATTTGTGAGCATGTGCTCGCCGATTGAAGTTGGTGATACTTTGGAGGATTTTCCTTCTTTTCTTCAAAATCCCAACATATCACTTACCTCTGAAAAAAAAAAATGAAGCATAAATGGGTTGCACAGACAACTGCAGTACATGTGGAGACGGAAGTACAAGTGGAAAAGACGTGATGCAAGTTCATGTTAAACATGAAGGTGACTTGGATAAAACTTGTGGAAAAGAGAAATTCCAGAGTTCCAATGTTAAATTGACAAGAGAAAGTCAATTGTGAAAGAAGATGAAGAAAAAAAAAAGGGAGGATCAGAAGAATCAAAAAGTTGGTGTTAGCAATATCAAGGTTTGAAGAACTAAGAAGGAAACTTGGAGGAAAACCGAGATATGATTAAGGGGGAGTGTTGGATTATAATCACTTGAAGAGCTGCTAACCCCGCGCACGCGCGGGGTGGTGTTTCATTGGTTATATATTTATTTGTATTATATTTATTTTTATTAACATTAAAGAAAATTCATAATATTTATATATTTTTGTTCATTATATTATATTTTAAGATTGAGATACAATTATTATATATATATATATTCCTCAACCCCTCTAATTAAATATAATAGTTGTGAACAACAAAGTAAAATGTTTAATGAATAAATAAAACAGTTTTTGTGGTTTTTTAGATGGGATGGGATTGTAAATGCTTGATTCCTTGTTTTTGTCTTCTGTTGGACGATTGTCTTTTGTTCCATTGAAGTTCATATGTGGAACGTGTAATTTATCAGTAAAACCCATATATGTTTTATGTTCCTTACGTTTAAACTTTTTTTAATTGTAATTTAATAACTCTTTACCTTCTTTTGTCTTTTTATACCTATTGGTTACGCTTAGGGGTGTTCAATGTGGATATCGATTCGGTTTATTGGTTTTTTTGGTTACTGAAATTTAACCACCATACTAAATCCATATTTACTTTGGTTTGGTTCAGTTATATATATACTTTTCGGTTTATTCGGTTTTAAACCGAAAGTTATTAAAATACAAAAAAGAGAAAGAAATAATAATAACAAAAAAGTATTAAAGCACCTATTTAACATCGTATAAAGTTATAAACTATAAAAGAATCAAAGTATAACTAAAACTTTTAAAAAATATCAACGAAAAGAATAGAATAATAAGAAAAAGAGTTATTAGACTCTTCTATATTTTTCTTCCACCAAAGTCATACCTCATCGGATTAAACACAAACTTCTGTTCTTTTATAGATTTAAAAAATATATTATACAACATTGGCATTCTCTGCATTATGATTAATATATTTTTAACAATATAGAAAACCTAAATGTTGGAATTTTGGTTTTGAAATACATCATAAAACCCAAAAAAGGAATACGCATATAAGTTATTTATCCATACCATAAATGTATTATAATGTATCTATACAATATATATAAATTAGAAAATATCTTATGTTCGATCGGTTTTATTCGGTTTATTCGGTTAGTTGGGTTATAAACCTAACCATATCCATATACTTCGGTTTTGAAAAAATAACATCCATACGTTTTATATGGTATTACCAAAACCAAACCATATGCTTTATTTCGGTTCGGTATGGACCGCTCGGTTTGGTGTTACTGTATTGAACATCCCAAATTACGCTTCATTCATCCATGTTGATAGTTTCTTCTCTCTTCGTTATAAAAATTAAAAATGGAATGTGAAATCTTTTACTAATGGGCTTCAGTAAATATTTTGTTTTGAAATATACATTTCATTCTCATACCAAAAGAAAAAAAAACAAAGGAAAAACAGAATTGTGATATGGTCTTCGTAAATTATTGGTTTGAGATATAAATATCATTATAACAGAAAAACAGCTCCGACCCTGGACTAAAGCCCATAAAGCTTTGCTTTATGTGCCAAATATAATAACTATTATAGAAGTAATAATTTCAGTTAAATCATTTAGTGTAGTGGTTAGAACTCTTCCTTAATGTTTAGGAGGTGAGAGGTTCGAAATCTCTTACTTCCAAATAAAAGACATATTTTAATTATGTTTTAGACCGGAAAAGGGAAGCCAAAATTGGACACGTGGCATGTAACGAAGGCATAAAAAGGAAATTAGATTTCTAATTATATATAAAGATATCTCGTATAACATAAAGTTATATTTATATAAGTTAGTTCTTTATGAAAAGGCACAAATAAAAAAGAGACGTAACTCTTTACGTTTGTGATGTTTCTAAGTCTATAAAGACAATGTGTTTGTGTTGTAAATAACAAGTTTCAGATTAATAAAAATCAAGTTCCTATTCTGTTTCTCTCGTTTCTGTTTTCTTCTCTTCTTCAAAACATCAACAGTTTCACTTCGTCAAATATTTTAGTGGAATGAATATTATCTGATTTGTAAAGGAAGAAGAAACAGGCAAAACTAGTGGGCTCTGAATAAAAATGGATGGGCCATTTAAGTTACATAAACAACTCCATGAATCATTTAATGGTGAAAGGGACATTGGTAGAGGGCAGCCAAGAAGCAGCGTGGAGGAAGTTGGGTAACGTAAACTGTCGGGCTTCGTGGATATCAGATATCAGGTGTAACCCGGGCCAGTTGACCCGGTTCGTTGTAACCGAACCCGGACCGGAGTTTTGATACTCGGCGTAATAGAGAGTGGTAAGCGCGGTGTGGTTACCCCAGTCGAGCCATCCTGTGGGGTGGGATCAAGGGAGCAAGGAACGTCTCCATGACGACGGTCCGAGCATAGGAGCCCCACGGACGGCAGAGGTACGTCCTCACGCCTCCTCTCACGACCGAGTTCTGGATCACGATCCCCGTCGTCTGATTCCGGTTGCCCCGGCTCTGTGCGGTTATGGTGTTGACTCCATTCGGAGGCCTGCGGGAGAATATAGTACAGTTCTGGAAGACGGCGGTTGCGTTTCCGAATATGAAGTCGACGGTGCCGTATACGTTGCACTCCCTGAAAAACTGACGCCCCGAGTGGACGTAGAGCGTGTCTTGGATGCTACACCTGTAATACGCTGACCTGTCCGAATCCGACCTCAGTGCCACCGCCCCCGCCATGTTCTTGATCGTCATGTCTCGCGCCACGAAGCAGCAATTGGGATTTGATTCCGACATTGACATATTCCTCGTAAACACCTCCCCTGACGTGTATGACGTACCTATGGCTTCCCCTTGGCCTCTCTCCCGCGCCATCCACCGCCTCTTGTATGGTCTTGTAGTCGCCTGAGCCATCTTGAGCCACCACTACATCCGTTGATCTTCTGCTTGTCGAGGGCGTTTCCATTGCTGCTTTTGACGTCCCCAACGCCACACCAAAACCCTTCTCGTTTGCCTCCATCCCCTGTCTCCTCAAGGTTTGTTAAACAACTGATGACTGGACTCGGTTCATATATATCCAGTTGAGTTACCTTGCTAATGGCCAAGGCGTTAATGACATCAATGGTGATGCCCTGCAAAGATTCAGACGAGACTCCGAGCTCTGACATCCCTTCCCGACACGTTTCTACGCTGGTCAGTGCGGTGCTGATCAGCCATGCCTGCACGTCCGCTCCAGAGCACACGTCCCCGGGACACGACACGCTCTGGTTGAGCCTGTGGATGGTCTGGTCGTACAACTCCATACAATCCTCCCATGCTCTCCCTTTTCACGTTTCCTTGAGTCAAACTGTGCCCCTTGAGTGTAGGTATGGTTCTTGGCTCTCACGGCTCCATCTAGTGTTCCTTCCATGGACACCTTCAGGAACTCTGTTGCGCTTCCTATTGGTTTCTGCGTCGGACGTTGAATCACCAGTGTCTTGCACTGACCCGGGTGCGGCGTTTGATCGCACATTTCGTCTATTCCCGTGTTTTCATTTCCAAGAACCATTGAGGCAGCAACACAACTAATAACAATTTCTATCATGAGGTAACATATGCATGATGATGGTTTTTATAGATTTCTTTTACTACATGGTGTGAGTTACAAACTAGATTGTTGTTAAATGCGAGTTAACGCATGTAGCAGTTTTAAACCTCGTTAATTAAATGGTTCTTGTGGTTTTTCTTCTACATTAATTAAGTTTATCAAATGATTTTAAAAGTCGAGCAATTATACTATACATCCTATATATTTTATTGACCAATAAGTGAAATGTATGAATTATGATTGTAGCCTATTCATCAGAACTCATATGTATTAAGAGTGTAACAACATCATACATATTAATCCGCAATTAAAAGGAATAAAAGTCAACGGGTACTAAAGGAACAAGTCGACACAGCAAGTTACAATAAGTAAAAGACAGATGACTAACTTGGCGTAGAAGAAAAGCGTACAGTAAGATTTAGCTTCGACAATCCCTCCTAACAATCGTACAGACAGCAGCTCGTTAGTCCGAAAAATCTAATCTTCGATCCTCGATCAGGTCTGGAGACTCAGTCGGCCGGCAAAGATATGTTGATGTCAGTGGCTGAGTTTCTCGGGTTGTCCTGTCCATTGGTCCAGCTAGAAATGCCGAATGAAGATGGCGGCTGATCTCTCTCTGGGTTTGACGACGAGAAAACAGAAGCAGGAGGAGGAGGAGAAGGCAATGACATGACCGTTGCAGAGGTATGTTCGACTCTTTGCTTCCTTGGTTTCTGATATTCTTGTTGATCACTCGTTACAAAACTGCCAACAACAACCTGTTTTAAGAAACACAAGAAACTTGGTGAGACTTAAAGAGACGGTTTCAAGATTGAGCCTAACTGATGTTGGATTCACGGGTGACCTGAATAGGAGTGGCCGCAATGAGCAGGCCAGCCACGCCGCCACCAACAACACGACCATCAGGACCCGCCAAAGAGACGCTCATGCCACCAGAACGTCCTCTTGAGCCTTGATTCTCGGTTTCCATGAAAGAACCAGACAGCGACAGTATCTCAAACCGACCCTGTATAATATAACTCTCTCTTTTTAGAACTCTCTCTCTCTCTCCCTCTCTGGTAACTTTAGAGATGGAATGTGACAAACAAACCTCGTAGGTGAGAGTACCACCGCAGGAATCAGGCTGGCGAAGAGTGACATTCGATATCACTCCATTTGCCGACAAGATACAAATAGCTCGCGGTCCTTGTTGTGAAAACGAGATGACTCTCATTGTAATATCCTTCATTCAAACCAAAACAAACATCATACAACTGGAGTGGTTGCTGAGCATGAAACAAGATCTCCTCTCAACTGCAATCTAAGGTCTTTTATTGCTTTCTTAGTACATACCTCACCAGTGTTCACTGTGATTATATGTGGCGTGAAATTTGATCCAACACCACCCCCAACCCCGAACCTTTCACCTGCAACACGATGATTAAACCCGCAAAGTTACAACCTCTAAAGACACTCGCAAACAAACGAAAGTTCTTTTTCAAAACACGGAACCTTTCTGCAGTTTTGTGTAGTACATAAATGACAAAAGAAGTATTGTATGTTGTACAATATATAAGACTTAATGATGAAATCCGAATAAACATGCTTTTCCAAATTCAAGGAGCACGAAAGCTTGCGGAAGTAGGAAAGAAGTTATCAACTTGGCAAGGAAGGCAAAAGTGTATCAAATTTAGCAGTGTGCCAAACGGAGAGGTTACCAGAAGTATGGAATCCCATCCTCTTATGCATCTTCATATCGAAACCATTAAGCTTTCCTCTACCTCGTTTCTTCACAAGATGAGCCGAGGAAGAAACTTGCATCGGCAACGGAGCACCATTAGCTTCGTATTTACGAGGTCTGCCCCTCTTCTTCTTCCCCGAGGCTTCCCCTGAACCTGCACTAGCCATGGAAGCGTCCATGGGAGCCAGAGATGACCCTGGAAAGTGGTTAGGGCTCTCTGATGGTCTCGGAGCCATATGATACGGTGATGGAGCTTCTGCTCCTATCACGGTCACCCCAGGGCTGATTCTGTCGCTTGTTTCCATTTCGAAATTCTGCTCTAAAGTCTTCTCTTTTTCTTTCTTCTGTCCAATCAACTTAGCAAGCCACTAGAGAACCTGCAAAACTACAAGGAAGCCAAAAGTTATAGTTGGTAGATAGTAACCATGGCTTCACATAATATAAAAGTTTCATGTTCGAATTTCGAGTTTGTCTTCACAAGAAGACATTTTCAAATGTGAGTAAAAAAAAGGGGGAAAACGTATCACTCCCTAACATTAATTAGTTTGGCTAAGCTCGACGGTTGAGTTGAATAACTAAAGTTGCTTTTTTAACGAATTGTTCAGAATTTCCCAAGTTAGCAACGGAGTTTGAGTGAGCATCAGCTCATTTCGAAGTATAAAGTTGACATCTTTTGTTCTGTAACACTCTACAAATCGAAATCTCACTGGTCACAGCAAGTTTCTTTAATTTTGTTTTTTAATAAAATAATTAAAAATATATAGATCAGAGTCCGAAAATTAAATAAAAGATAGCAGGAGTTTCACTAAAAGGAGATTAGAGGCAAAATCTTAAGCAATGAGATCTCAGTAAAGGTAAAACAAGAAAATTACAAAAAAAAAAAAAAGAAGAGAACGTTCAGGACCTGAAGCTTTCTTGTCTCAACTCTCAAAGTTCCTCTATCACTGAACTTTCCACTTTCTCAGCTGCTGTGTTAAAGGGAAATTTCTTCACTTTTCTCCTCAAGAGAAGGAACAGATTTCTCCTGCTCAGACAGTCAGACCGGAGAAGGAAGAGTTTTCTCAACGTAAAATTCTGAATTATGATCCAAAGACGAAAACAGAGAATACTAATTGTCGGAAACTAAAAGACGTCAGCTTCCCGGCCGTCCCCAGTCCAGACTTCAGACAAAAACAGTAAGAATACAAAACAAGAGCGTCAAAAATTTCACGTCAAAGAAAGATGAGAGAAAAATTAGTTTTTTTTTTTCTTAGATTTTTCAAGAGATATTATACTAGAAAGCAGTAATAACAATATATAATAAATACTAATTATCTTGTCGTTAAGACCGACAGTGAATTTTGGTTGATAAATACTTTCACGTCCGGATTGAAATTTCAAACGTAAAAAAAAAAAGGATTTTATGTCCCCTTCGCGTAAGTTTCAGTCCTTTATCTCCCCCAGGTAAATAACAACTCTTCCATTGGCTATTTTTTTACGTGTATATATCTTCGTTATGAAAATAAAATCGCATTTTTCTTCGTTTAATTTTGAAACTCAACATTCATTTTTTGTCATTCAAACTGTAGTATTATTATAAGAGAGACTAGTGTGTGTACATATTTATAGATAGAAGGAGAGAAGCAAAATGGACGGAATGCAATTGGTGGGTGACATGTAATAAAGTGACAAGCAGTCAGAATAACAAGTCGTTTGACTTTGTCCAGTTGTCCTGCTGCCTTCTGTCTCCTTTTGACTCGTGTGACTCTCTGTTTTCTTTATTTTTGGCACCACATTACAATATTCATTTTTTATATACGAAAATGTCACTAATGCTTTTCTCCCAGCTATAAAATTAATATCCTCCCTCCTTTTCATTGTATATAGTATATTCCAATAATCCTAATATTTTTATTTATGGCTATTACGAAATAACAAAAAAAAAATAATAGATGTACTGGAAGGTGATATTTGATTGGAATCACGTGTTTGGTACATGAATTTACCAACAAATTTAAATAAATATCCGGAAAATAACAGAAAATAAATCTCAAATATGGGGGTCAACCGGTCAAGTCCTATATTGCTTTTACTTGCAGGGAAATTTATTGATCTAATCAATCAACTTTAAGTAGCAAATTGTGTGTTAAATAAGAATTTATCCGTATCTCAATAGGATCACGGCACATGAAAATGCTTTTGGATCATCATTACGTGTCAACATACTCCTGATTTCTAGTTAAATTTTCGAGGTCTCGAGGCCACCTTCCTGATTTTCTTTATTAATCACTCGTATATAGTTTTCTAATTAACAAGACAAAAGATTAGCGATGATTATTATTACTAATAAGCACAATTGTTTATTTCCCATGCTTTCGCTCCATAGAAAAAAAGAATACTTATCTTGTATAAGAACTCCAATTTTTAAAAATTTAATTATTTTAAATATTAATTCATAAAGAGAATGCTCTTTGGTATAAGTTATAACATATGATAAAACACAATATTTTCTGAAAAATATATACAGTAATTAAAATATTACATAAATTATAAATGAATAAAATATAATAGTATATAAAACTATACAAATAATATTTTTAGAAAAAGGTAAATTATTTTTCGTTTTTTATTAAGATTTTGTTTAAATTGTTTTTCTTTGTTTTTCTTTGTACTTTTAGATAAAGTTTTTAATTTTATAAAATTAAAATCATAAAATAGATTTGGGATGGAACCAGGAATCTCTCTGGTCGGGGACTGTATTACTCCCAATTTAGTCCCAGTGCGAAGGGAGAAAGAGGACGAATCGGGAATTTAAACAAAGCCGTTTAAGCCGAATGGGTTGGGCTTTAATATTTCGGGCATCCGTTACCTACATCGCACTTGGCACTCTAAATTACAAATTTTCATAATCCGGCCCAAAAAAGATTTTTTTTTTTTTTTTTAAATATTTGCGCATGTATCAAATCAGTTTAAATTATATAGATACAGGGGACATGGATGTCATGTTGACGTACTGAGTGAGAGATGAGAGTTGCGATGCAAATCCGATAGAATTCATTGAACGCAATTTGTTTTCCTATTTTTTAAAAGATGACTTTTATTTACTCGGCGGCACCCCGGTTACAAAATAACAGAGAACCTAGCTTACTAAGGTCTGAAGTTGACATACTTATATTGGCGAAGATGGTTGGTATTTGCCTTCGGTCAAATACTTAGATACAAACTCGCGGGCAAGCGTGTTGAGATCACCGTCCCCGTCCAAGGGATCTTCCAGGCCTAATAATGTGCTAAAATCCACTGACTCTGTTGGGACCTCGCTATCTTCTTGTGGCTGTCGTTGTTGCTGTTCTTGAGACATACCGTGAATGTGTGACAAGGAGGAAGACACGTTGTTGTTGTTGTTGTTCTTATTATCGACGGAACCAATGAGTGGTGCCTTGGTTGAAGAGGCTGCTTCTGTCTGTGAATTGTTTTGTTGTTTCGGCTGCGGAGGGAAGCGTTGAAGGGTTGAGAGATGAGTTTGGGCGACGGCTAGCTCCGCCTGGAGATTCATCACCTGTTCACGTATTTTTAATCATACAAGTAACGTTGGTCTTTTTTCCTTTGCATATATAACATTAGTCAAGTGGTAATTATATAGCATATCACTTTTCATTTTGCTACATGGATGCTCGATTATACTAACTCATACGTTTGGATGACCGTTGACAATTATACGCATGGAGTTAAAAAAGAGGATATACGGTCAATGAATGAATTTAATATTAAAAAAAAAATCAACTGTTCTGTACAACGGGAGTATATACTGTAGTCGTAGTACTCAATAAAGAAAAGAATACGCTAAGGTAAAAGATTGACAATTTGAGTCTCCTTTACTCGGCTTTTCGACAAACGAGCCCTTGGGAAGACACATGTTGGCTTGTTTTCAATTTATTAGCTAACCTTGACCCAATGACCCTTGCTAACCAATTGAAAATTATATTTGAGTATGTGTAGTTTTCAACAATAAAAAACAAGAAACCAAGATGGAGCTGTAACTAAAGTAACAGGCTAATCGAGTTACGCGGCTAAAAGATACTGCAACCTATGTGGATGATAGATAAATGAGTTTATTTTAGAGTGAACTATACAATCCACGCATGCATCATGCAAGCCACGAAATCACTAAATAGATCATCATCAGAAATATACAATTATAGTTATACGTATCTATGGATATAATAAATATCACTTATCATTAGTCTATTGAATACCTGGTGTTGAAGGGCGAAGATCAGGCCCGGCCCATGGCGTAAGCGACGTAAGCGGGGGTGTAGGGCCCAAATTTTTTTAAGTTAACGTTTGCTTTCTTTTTAATAAAAAAATGACCATTTTTTTAATCCAAAACCTTAAAACCTTCCATCTTTTTCTTCTTATTGCCGTCAATAACTCAGAGATTCAGAGAGAAACTGAGAATCTGGGTTATTGTTATTGATTAAGCTAACAAGTTCTCTTCGTTTTAGGTTTCAAGTCACTTAACAATCAAATGAATACAGAATTTTCTAAAATTAAACCAACAAAGCAATAAACTATAGTTTTTCTAAAATCTGAGTTTGATTAGAAAAAAAAATGGCACAGTTATAGGTTTAAGTAGGGCCTCTCATACTGATGGACCGCACTGGCGAAGATGTGACCAACGCATCCGTAGACGGGATCGCGAAGCCTAGTCAAAGCCTCGTAAGAAAGCGTGACGACGGCTTCAAGTCTCCGGTGGCCGGAATCATCAAGAGGAGCTTGGAGGCGTTGCTAGCCCCAAAAACCTTGTGCACCGCCGCGAAATGAGCCGTCCCTTCCTCCGAGTCAAAGTAAGAGCGAAGACGCATTCCGCCACGCATTTCCGCCGGAGAAACTTGCATGCGCCGCACGGACTTCCACCGCCAGTGGTGCTCCCGCTCATCTTTTTCAACACGACGTAATGCTCTGCTTGGATAGGGGATAGGTAAAGAAGTGTCGTCGTCGACCAATTATATATTCAAAGAGAGAGAGAAAGTGATAGGTTATTAATGCTTTTTAGTTAATATGGAGCATAGAGGATCGTGTCAGGCAAGAAAATCATGTCTTGCTTTTGGTGGTGGGTCATTTATAATCATTACATTTTCTATAAACTTCATCTTTTCTTCGACGTGCATATATATATATAATATATATAGTTGTTTTTCTTTGTGTGTGACTGCCAATTACTCTATACATAAATAATACATATATACTTTATTTTATTTTGGAATCGCAAGACCAATGAAAGTATATAACTAAGATTTTACCCAAAAAAAAAAGACTTGTAGATGCAGACAAAAAAAGTTTTTGAAAATAAATAAGTATATAGAAACTTGAAAATTATATTTTACACACTTAATCCATAGGTTTGCAACAAATTATGAATCTTTGGTTAATTGAAACCATTCTGTAACCATCACACTCTGGCATTGAAACTAGGGAATTTGTCTGTTTAAACGTGACGCTAATTAACGATGATCTTGTGGAGTATTTGAGTAAACAGTACTGATGAGGACGAAGGTAATGGCTAAAGCTTGGAAGCAACGGCAAAACGGAAGTGCATTTTGTAAATGTATATACAAAGGACAAAGAGAAAGAGCTTTGCGTGAAGCAAACACACTCATATTCTTCTCGACTGTTGTTGACGTATCCACTCTCTCATCTCTCCCCAACCGCCGCAGGGTATTTCTTTTCCCACACGTGCAACTCCTTACCACACGTGTGTAATTCTTTTTTTAGTCTCGGCCACAATCATAGTCATAGAATAGTTACATTTGTTGTTTTATATAAATAGATAAATAAATCAAGAACAAATTGTAACAACATCGTTGATGCTGATTAATAAAAATAATAGAATATAGATGATCTCATCTCTTTATTGCTTCTTTCTGCAAATCGTGTAGTCAGACACTGACAAGACACTGATCCACTGTTTGCTTCGCCGCAAGTACAACCTCAGTCAGTCACTGTCACCAAGTCTCGGTTTGACAAGATGCTGACCCAAACCAAATAGGCCAATTTTGGGCCTTTCCCTCAGCTTTAAAAACGTTAATGGGCCGCGCCTTTTAATACACTGTTTCATCTTAATACTAAATCAGCCAATGTTTTAATGACTAATAAAATGTATAGTAGTCATTTTGTTTTTGCTGTTGTGGTGCATTGTACCTTACTAGTCCTGGGAATATTATCGGATCCGGATCCGGGATCCGCTCCAAATCGGATACGGATGGCCGGATCTGGATCCGGATAATAAAACTTCGGATCCGTCTAAGATGGATCGGATCCGGGTATCTAATTTTTCAAGTCCGGATATCCGGATCCGGTCCGGATCTTTTAAAATATTATATTTTGATTTTATTAGTAAAATTTTAAATATATTAACATTTATACATAAAAAATAAATTAAAATTACTTTTCTAATATTCTACTTTTATTTTTAATATTATCATATATTTATTTATTTTAAATGTATATATATAATTAATTTAATATATTTTTAAATTTAATATATTTTTAACTATCCGGATCGGATCTTGATATTTAGGCAGATATCCGAATTTGGATATCCGGAACCCGAATCCGGATACGGATAATGAAAATATGGATCCGGCCGGATCCGGATCCGGATCCAGAAACCTCAAAAAAATCCGGATATCCGGATCCACAACTTGGTGGGATTATTCAGTGATATATTAGGTAAAGAAAAGTGTAGTTTATTAGCGTACGCAAGCGGTGAGGAAAGGAGTAGACTCAGGGGTTGATACGAGGACACGTGTCGCGTAGAAAGAGTGTCTGTCAATGTTGCTTGTTCACAGTACAAGAAGGATTAGACAAGAGGCGGACGGCACGGTGACGCTCTGTTTACAACTGTTACTCTTTACTCTTTCTTTCTTCTAATTTTATCTTCTTTAGTTTTCGCCCTTATAATATTTATCTCTTATTTTTCCTATTTTCATCTTCGATAATTTTATAAAAATCAAATCCATATAAATATATATATATATAAAAAAAATAAAAATTTGGAGCGTTACTTTATCCTATTCATTCATACATTGCATACTCTCAAAGTGGAACCCACGCGCGATTGGTTGCGTCGGCAAAGTTTCGCAGAGCGGTTACGTTCATAAAGACATATAATTGGCACGCGGCGACCAGATATACGTGCCAGTCTTCCCGGTTCCTGCAAGTCCCGGTTTATTTCTAATGTTTTGAACTTGACCTATCTCGATTAACCGGTTCTCCTGAACCAAATTATAATTGGTTTTTCCTCCAACCAGGACTTTTTGAAAAACATTTATTGGGAGTTATTGGGAGTTAGATTCATTGAAAATTGTCTAACTTTGGAAGTTAAGAGATATGTTAAATTTGTAAAGAGTTATAAAGAGTTTTGTATATTTAGGAAATCTTTGAAAATAATTTTATAATAATGATTTTAAAAATCTAAGGCATATAAATGATATTCTCAAAATTTGTTTAATGAGTTAATTTTTTTTAAATTCAAATCCCAATAACACCATATTTAATGAAATAATCAAATCTTAAAAACCAAACTTTTTGAATAACAATAGATTTTGTATGGGATTAAAGAATCATAAAACCAATAACAATAGATTTTAGTAAGAATGTCAAAATTCATAAACCAATAACAATAAAATCTGATAATTTTAACAATCAAAAAATCTAATTCCCACTAACACCCCTAAAACTGTGATAATTTAGCTGGACGAACTTGCTAATAGTGGTGATTCCACCGTCGTATTCGTCACACATGATGAGATATACGTGCGCGCACTTGTGTAATGTGTATCTATCTGATTATTTTGGCCGTCACCATATTTAAAATCAATTATAATGCAATCTTTGATTTGGAAATGATTGGTGAGGATATTCCCCAAATCTTGTAAATCTACAATGTTTAGAAACAGAGAAATACAGTGTAATGGAATTTTCCTATTTTGTAACCTAGTCGAATATTGAGTAACATAATATATAGAGCACATCAAGTTAATTATTCCGTTCATTGTATCTAATATTTAAGGTTAAGTATATCAGATCGTATGTACGTAGATTTGGAAATACATAGTCTCTCTATCTCTAATTATTTACACAAGTTTAGTATACGCAACCAACTAGCTAGATGTATGTAAAGTACGAATATATTGACTTTGTATGTATTAATGTATACTGGTTTAGTTTGTACTCAAAATAGGAAAATTTAGTAATATGCATGTTTGAATTATAAACGATAAAAATACGTAAACATTTGTAAACTGTATATCTCTTTTGGATCTGATGGAGAAGAATTCGTCAAAACTTTTTGAACACGTTGCAAAATATTAATAGAATATCTGTTTAACTAAAAAAAAAACTTAACTCATAGCATCGAGCCGTTACTTTTTAATATAAAGTTGTCGTATCAAAATAATCGCAAAAAGAAAAACCATTAATTAGATTAACTTAAAAGCTCCTTTATATAGCTATTAATTTGGAAAACCAATTTATAATTGTATTAGATTGGATGTGCACATTTATGTAATAAATAAAATAAAATTAAACCTTAAGTAGCAAAAAATGGTAAGGGAAAAACAATGAAGATGAAGTTAAGAGATATGGAATGTTTTGCTTCACGCAAAGAGCTTAACACGAGACAAGTACGCTCCATCGCGTTGCTTTGAAGGGTTTTTTTTTTAATCCTCTTGTCTTAATTAACCGTTTTCTTTTGGTAATAACAAAACTAACTAGATGATTTTGTCTTTTGACAGCATTTGTTTTCTTATCTACTAGATACTACTAGTAATGTATTAATGAGGTTTGAACAAAAAAAAAAAAATTGTATTAATGGGGAAATAAAAATATTCCCAATTAGCACCAGCCAAACCCTAGTTGTGTTTACGTCCGACCTCTTCCTTCTCCCCCTTTCTTCTCTCCAAAACGTTCCCCCCTTTTTTTTTTCCTCTGCTAATCACGAACCAGAAACATGCTAATCTCGATGAAATAGCTCCATATCTCAAAAACCCTAATCACGAATTCGCTAGTAATTAAAGAACCTTATCTCTTACCTTTAGAAACAAGAAGGGGATAAGTGATTGAAAGATGAGCAGTGGCGGAAGCCCTAGCAGCAGCGGTGGAGGCGGTGGAGGAGGACCGTGCGGCGCGTGCAAGTTCTTGAGACGGAAGTGCGTCGCAGGCTGCATATTCGCGCCCTATTTCGACTCGGAGCAAGGAGCGGCGCACTTCGCGGCGGTTCACAAGATATTCGGAGCGAGTAACGTTTCGAAACTCCTCCACCATGTTCCCGAGCATAAACGACCAGACGCCGTCGTTACAATCTGCTTCGAGGCTCAGGCTCGTCTTCGAGACCCTATCTACGGCTGCGTCTCTCACATCGTCTCTCTTCAGCAACAGGTCTTTCAATTCATTCATTGATACATTATTATCATATCATGATCACAAGTTTGATGGGAAATTGCAACAGTTGAAAGTCGATCTACTGTCTTTACGTCGTGACGCTGATCAATTCTTTTATCAATTTTCGTTTTTTTTGAAAAAAAGAAAATGTTTTCAAAAACTTATTCTTCAAATTACTATCTTCAGTCTGTTCTTTTTTTTTTTTTTGTCTGTTCTATTCTGCTTGTCGTTTCTGTCCAAATCTCATGCAAATTACTCTCTGCCAAAGCATCTAGGGAAAACAATTGTCTTGTGTTTCATTTCTGATTTTTTTCTCATTCTTGGACATGCTTTTGTTTTTGACAAGGTGTTCTGATCAGCATGAAAATCAACTCGGGAAAAATAAATAAATACATTTTGTTTTAGCGAATTTTCATAATTGGGTCCATATCCCTTTTGCCTTTTGGGTAAAGTTAAGTCTTTATATTAAATGACGTGCCTATGAGTCTCTATATATGTGATATATGTAGAAGGGTAAGAACAAGTTGTTGATCTTTAATCTCAATGTATATCTGCATACAATTTTAGTAATGGTAGGTTAGTAAGAAAGTATATATATATATATATGCATAATTGTATCTGTGTGTATTTCACAAGATCCAATGCGTTACATAACAGATGAAGGCCTCTCTCCCTGATTAAAATGACTCAAGTCGTAGTTAATTAGCTAGCTAGGACTCAGGAATTAATGATCATGGAGCATATGTATTAGTTGTCTTTAATGTCTACAAAGTTGTTTTAAAGTTCATCGAAGCCCATATTGATTAAGATGACTAATTAATCTTCCTCTGTTCGCACTTCGCACCTCGCAACAACTACGTTGTTGTACACTTATTTCTAAGCATCCTTTTTCGATATACATATACATATATACATACGCACATATATATATATATATATATTTTTTTTTTTCAATTGCAATTAACGTATAGGTGCTTTGATATATACGTACTAAACATGCTGGAATATATATACATGTATGCAGTTGCATTCTATAAAATGATCGATTTAGTGAATGATATATATTTTCAATGTTACAAGCAAGCATATTTTTCATATCTAAAAGTAAATGTGTTTTGATTCTGGTATTAATATAGGAATGTTTTATCCCCGTATATATTTCTAAATCGGTGGTATTGATTGATCAATTACTGCTATCGTGTGTTTTGGGCGTAAGTGAATTAACATTTGCTCGAATACGGAAATTCTTGTAATAATTAATTATTGCTTGAAGTATCATTATTTAGATTTTTATCTCTTTTTTTTTTTTTTTGGCATTATTATCACTTTTAAGCATATCTACATTTGTATGAAACTCGTAAAAAAAATACAGGTGGTGACTTTGCAAACTGAGCTTTCATATGTACAAGCACACTTAGCAACTCTAGAGCTGCCACAACCACCGCCGGCTCCGGTGACGTCTTCTGGATCTCCGCCGCCTCTTTCCATATCAGACCTCCCTACAATAACACCGTCGTTGTACGAGCTCTCTCCCATATTCGAGCCAATGTCCTCTACGTGGGCCATGCAGCAACAACCTCGACCGTCCGATCATCTCTTCGGCGTCTCGTCGTCGTCCAGTATCGGAGGAGGAGGCGAGCTCCAAGCTCTGGCGCGTGAATTTCTTCACGGAGGGCAAATGGCAGCTCATCAGCCACCGCCGGGGACCAGTACTGGTTCTGCTGCCCCAACGGTGATAAAACGAGAATGATGCTTTTTTATATATGTGTAGGTTTATTTGAATGAGATCTATAATGAGCCATATGTTTATCCTTGTTATAAATATTATCATACTTGGTCGAATTCATATTTTATTTGTTTCCTAGAATGTTAATATAAGAACCATGATTCTCGATTGATGGGAATTTTTTTATCATATTTTTTATTTTTAGTTTGTGATAAACATGTAAGAATAAAATATTTACAATCTAAAAATAAAAACCCGTATAACTATAATTATAATTTATATTTTAGATTAATATTCACATTTAATTATCTAAAAGTCTAAACCTATATTTATATACCACAAATGAAAAACTCGTGGAAATAATGAAAAAATCGAAATTAACTTTATATTTTCATTAAAATAATATTTAATTAAAATCTTTATATTTTGATAACTTAAAAATTTCAGCAAAAAAAATTTAACGAAATTATTGACTGTCAACACTTAAACTTCCATTCAAACAAACCCACCCGTTCCTGTGCGGAACCACAGCTTTGTATTCTTAACCAAGAGATAGATATTCTCGATTTTCTCGTTTAGATTTATGCATATCTCTCATTATGTTTTGTTATCTTCGTTGGGGATTTCTTTTTAAATATTTAATCATAACCTAAGAGATGCTATGATTTGCAATACTAATTTACCAGAAATAATCACCACAAAAATACACACCAGTCACCACAATATACATACAAAGTGGGATAATCCCTGGTTGGGTGCTTGTCTGGTTTGGAGAATCTTGTGCGACAAGTTTATTCGACAGCATAGTCCTTGGAAGATTGGCGTTGAACCAAGGACGGAGGATATTCACCGCCGTCCTCGGTTGGCTTATAGTCTTTACCTCTCCAGATCACGACCTGCTCCTTGTCAAATGTCACCAGGATGCAAGGGACCAAATCCTTCACACAATACTTAGATGTTAACTGCTTTTGTTCAACAACAAGGAGACCGCCTGAGAAGGCTTGAAGCTGGAAAGCAACAAAGTGAAAAGAGAGAGAAACATCTCACCCTAAGCTTTGCCCCAATTTTCTTGTAATCCTTTTTCTCTAGTCCCAAGCAATCAATCCGTACTAGCTCACTTACGAGGAACGCGTCTCTCACCATTGGAACAAGACTACCGTAATACCCATTCTTGGCTGAAACGTAAAAAGAGAGTTTCATGATTTTGAATAGGCCACACTACAAGCACTTGGAAAAACAGAAACAAAAACAAAAGAAAGTGCATGGACCGAGTTTTGTCAGTGCAGGAACCGCTAGCCCTTTCTTTCTCATTGCTTTGGTCTCCTCGATGCTTAGACCATCGATTGTTGTTTTAATAAGCCTAGGGTACACAGGTTCATGAGGCTTCCACAGCATGAGTGGGATCTTGGGCCTTTTCTTAGGATCGTAGTTCCGCCCTCGATATAACACAAGGGTGCCACAGTGCTTAGAAACGACCTGCCCGTACGTTTTATCCTGTAACAGCAAAGCAATCAAGAAAGTACATGGATCAAAAGCTAAGCAGAGGATTCATCAAAGATGATGATATTGATACCTCAAGGTGGAAGATAACGTTCTTCATGTCGAGCGTTGGGACACCAAGACATTTGACCCGAACTGCTTCAGCGTGTTTCCAGTGGTTATAGATGTCATTCAGCATATTGTGAGTCAAACCATCTCGCCCTATGAAGCCACTTGTTAGCATACAAAAGTAGCTTCAGTGTATACCGAAAAGAAGAGAAAGAGAAACAAAGTACCGAGATTGATTTGCCTTTTGGTTTTGTTCCTCTGACAGAGCTCAACCAGAAACTTCCTCTCAGCTTCAGTGAGCGGTGGGCCCTGTATCTTCTCCCTCACTTCCCTCCTCTTCTCTTCCAGCTTCGGGTCCTCCACTCCCTCCACCGACTCCACCTTCGGGTTCACCGCCGGAGCACATACACCGGTCCATTCCCGGTCCAACCGATCAGGACCGAAAGGCGAGTACTTGGGTTCCCTCAGTCCAATCGCCCTCACACTCGAACTACTCTCCGTGTAACTGAACCGGAAATCGAACGGCAGATCCGAGTGCACCTTCTTCACCCCTTCCAGAGACGACGGTGGACGGTACTGCGGCTTCGGACTCTTCGTCTTCTCCTTAAGGCTCGGACTTTCAGAGGCTGACGGCGGTGGCTGGAAGTTGTAACGGTCTCGGAGTCGTGACGAGGCCGACACTGTCTCCTCGGAAGAAGCCCCGTGAAGGCGGCGCGCGAAGGAGAAGGAGATGGATGACAACTTGTGGCGGGAGTCACGAATCATTGACATCAGATTCCGGCGAGGGTTTGAAATGCTGCCAGTGGCTATGGCGACTGCCAAAGTCTCCTCCTTTCCCATCATATCCATTATATTGGGCCGTAAATGGGCTCGTGATATGGCCCAATCTTTAGAGGCTTTTTCTAGAAATGTTTTTTTCTTCTCTAAAGAAATTGTTGGTATAAAACTAAAGGGAACGTCGTTTTAGAAATTCAGTGAATGTCATAAAGGGTTAAGCAAAGCAATATATAATTGATAATGACATAAAATACGAGTTCAATAAATTACAAGAGAAATTGGAGTAGGGCGCCTTACAAGACACAATATACCAACATTGGATAACTTTGAAGCTATTACTAGAGAGATCGAGCTTTTGTAGTTCAAAGTTATTTTCTTGAATTCGAATTCAAGTAAGCAAGATTTCATTTTGTTCTTACCACTAGACGCATAAACATATATATCACCATATATGGTAGTATTGACAATTAGATTTATCGCAAGTGGCCACACTTTTCCTTCTAAGATACCATAACAAAAATAAATAAAAGAAAACTATATTCACGAAAACAGCTATACAGTTTTGCATGTATATATGGCCTAGCTCGGATTAATTTAAAATAAACTCTTGTATCCGTTTTCCACATTTATCCACAAGGTATTCATATTGTCTATTAATACAGGAGAATGTGTCATCTTCTCAGAAACCAATAACCAAGCTTATCGTATACACAATATCACATATGATGGGAAGGTCAAATTGTTCATGTCATCTTCATCATCTTCTTGTTCTTGTTATTCTTCTTCTTCATGTTCTTTGGATATCACCAGGGCATGCTTCAGCCGCAGACAAACATGCAAAGGTATTAATATATATACAGATATGTTCTCGTAGCTTCCTTGTCATTGAATATAACAATTTATATATGTTGCAAGGGAGAATAATGTACTCTTGAAAAAACTCTTTGAAAGGACTTCTATATCATTTATCTGGGAGATCGACCGGAAAATGGAAATGAAGCTATCAAGACACACATAAATCTTCTCTCGTCTTTAGCTATAAGGTATGGCATATGCATTTAGAATCAGTTACATGTATAACACACATCTAAAGTAAATAAAATAATACTCAGACTTGGTTGATCTGTTAATCAACCTTATGCATAACTATGATTGTGTGTCCTAATTTATCTACTTAATCACAAATATAGAATCTTTATATATTGAAAAACAGCCAAGAAGAAGCACAAGAAAGAATGGTATATAGTTACACTAAAGTCTTCAACGCTTTTGCTGCTAAGCTTTCTCCACATGAAGCTAAGAAGATGATGGGTATGTATTGCACGCACTTCCTTAGTAACCATCTTTGTTCACATATCATTAGTAAAATTATCATTAATCCCTTGTTTCTTTGACATTCACTAGTGAGGACCACATAATTAAGTTATCATATCAAGTAACAACTTAGTCAAAAACTGGTGCAGAGATGGAAGAGGTTCTTGGTGTATTCCGAAACCAGTATCGCCAACTTCACACAACGAGATCATGGGATTTTGTTGGACTTCCTGTGACAGCAAAAAGACATCTAAAAGCAGAGAGAGATGTTATAATCGGTGTTCTTGATACAGGTTTATAGGTTACTCATACTATTAATTTGTTGGCAATAAGCTTGATTTATATTCATTTCTTATATGTTATTATTCTTCTTATGCTTGTTATAGTTAGTTGTCTGAATATCCTGTATTCTATGAACAATCAGGAATAACTCCAGATTCAGAGAGTTTCCAGGACCATGGATTAGGCCCTCCACCTGCGAAATGGAAAGGATCGTGTGGACCTTTTAAAAATTTCACCGGATGCAACAAGTATAACTTATCTTATCAATTCCTACTTTACTCAGTTTTAGATAGGATAAATGATTAAAATTTCTTGATCCTATATATATTCTTGATCCTATATAAACAAGTATGAATTCTTGAATCACTGTTGAAGCCTAAAGGAGTGTACATCACTGTCAGAAAAGAAAAAAAACAAGGAGCTGGCTGATAAATTTGAATAGTTTAGGTAGCTTATGAAAAACTGAGCTTTAATACAAGGGTCTTTATTGATAATATTATTTTATTGAATTTGAAAACAGCAAAATAATCGGCGCGAAATTCTTCAAGAGCGATGGTAATCTGCCCAACGGCGAAGTTCGATCACCGCTAGATATCGACGGGCACGGGACGCACACATCTTCCACCGCAGCAGGCGTTCTAGTCGCAAACGCGAGTCTGTATGGCCTAGCAAGCGGTACGGCACGAGGCGCGGTTCCGGCGGCGAGGGTGGCGATGTACAAGGTGTGCTGGGCGAAATCCGGCTGCGCCGACATGGACATCCTCGCCGGATTCGAAGCGGCGATCCACGACGGTGTAGACATTATCTCCATCTCAATTGGTGGTCCAATCGCGGATTATTCTTCCGACTCCATATCTGTCGGGTCGTTTCATGCTGCGAGGAAAGGGATACTCACGGTGGCATCTGCCGGGAACGACGGACCCTCCTCAGGGTCCGTAACGAACCACGAGCCGTGGATATTGACGGTTGCAGCGAGTGGCATCGACCGGACATTCAAGAGCGAGATCGATCTCGGGAGTGGGAAATCTTTTTCTGTAAGGCACTCCTCCTAATGATGATAGTTGCTGCTTAATTATATAAAAGTTAATAACAAATAAAAGTTGTGATGATTAAAGGGGATGGGAATAAGCATGTTCAAGCCAAAAGCCAAATCTTACCCGCTTCTAACTGGCGTTGATGCTGCTAAGACCACAGACGACAAGTACTTGGCCAGGTACTTTTTTTTAATTATTATGTTTTTTTTTAAGATAGATAGAAAGACAGAAACCTAATTCATGTTTTGTTAAAGGTACTGCTTCTCGGATTCCTTGGACCGAAAGAAAGTGAAGGGAAAGGTGATGGTGTGTAGAATGGGAGGAGGTGGTGTGGAGTCGACTGTTAAAAGCTACGGAGGCGCTGGTGCGATCCTCGTTAGTGATCAGTATCTTGATAACGCTCAGATCTTTATGGCTCCAGCCACCTCCGTTAATTCTTCCATTGGTGATGCCATTTACCGCTATATTAACTCCACAAGGTTCTTCAAATTCTTCTCTATTCATTATTTGGATATTTTTGAAATAACCCACCCTCAATACAAGATTCTTTATGTTTGATGCAGATCACCCTCTGCTGTGATTCAGAAAACCCGGCAAGTCACAATCCCTGCTCCATTCGTTGCTTCTTTCTCATCAAGAGGTCCTAATCCTGGATCAGTACGACTCCTCAAGGTATAAACTTTTGTCTCCTCAGTGTCACCTGATTATGAGAAATGGCTCATCTTCTTCTTCTTGTAGCCTGATATTGCTGCTCCCGGGATTGATATATTGGCGGCCTTCACTCTCAAGAGATCACTGACTGGGTTAGACGGTGACACCCAATTCTCAAAGTTCACCATCCTCTCCGGTACTTCAATGGCCTGCCCTCATGCTGCTGGTGTTGCCGCTTATGTCAAGTCTTTCCATCCGGATTGGACTCCCGCTGCTATCAAGTCCGCCATCATAACCTCAGGTAACCAAATCCCAACCCATCATCCCGCCACTAACTATCTATTCCACTCTTTCATACAAACTCCTTTAACATATGGCAGCAAAACCGATGAGCTCAAGAGTGAACAAGGACGCAGAGTTCGCCTATGGAGGAGGCCAAGTAAACCCGAGACGAGCCGCGAGCCCTGGCTTAGTCTACGACATGGACAACATCTCCTATCTCCAGTTCTTATGCGCCGAAGGCTACAACGCAACCACTCTGGCTCCACTAGTTGGGTCACGCTCCATCAACTGCTCCTCCATTGTCCCGGGACTCGGCCATGATTCCTTAAACTACCCAACAATTCAACTGACCTTGAGGTCGGCCAAAACGTCGACGATGGCTGTGTTCAGGCGGAGAGTCACCAACGTGGGACCACCGTCGTCGGTCTACAACGCCACCGTCAGGGCACCCAAGGGAGTCGAGATCAAGGTGGAGCCAATGAGTTTGTCGTTTTCAAAGGCTTCACAGAAGAGGAGCTTCAAAGTTGTGGTGAAGGCCAAGCTAATGACTCCAGGGAAGATGGTGTCCGGGTTGCTCGTGTGGAAGAGCCAACGTCACTCTGTTCGGAGCCCCATCGTGATCTACAGTCCTTCTTCGAACTAGTTGTCTTAAAAAAGCATTCATTTTAATGCAAACCTCTTGACTACTTTAGCTGCTTCGTCTGACCATCATTCTCCAGATTTTTGGTCAAATATGTGAATTTCGTCTAGAAGAAATCTAATGAATAATATGAAGAAAACATGTCTAAACTTTTGTTTTGTCTGTATTACAAAACTTAGAGCATGATTAACGCAGGCTCTTCACACCGTCTTTTAGTAAAATCATGAATTAAAATAAATAGAAAACAAGGAATAAGTCAAGACACGTCTCTTAATTAAGAGAATTAAGCGACGTCTCTTATAGGACACGTGTCAATTGCATGCGGTTTTGAGAAGACAAAAAGCTTCTTCTTCGATTTCAATTAGCTTGATCGGAGTTGGGTTTCGAGAACACTGGAACAATCCGGCGGTGAATAGGATTCTGCAGGAGGTTAAAGAGATGCAAACTCATCCCTCTGACGATTTCATGTTCTTCCCTTCGAGGTTAGTTTGTTTTTTTCTTAAACGATTCGAAATTACAGTGGGAAGTCAGTTCGCAACTGGTTCAGGGCATCTGATCTGGTCTCAAGTGGGAAAATGATTTCATGAAACTGGAGGTTGAGTAAAGCTGAGAAGGAGAGGGATAGATGAATGAATAGATAGATGATTTCTGCTCAAATTGAATTATGATTTCTGTACCGTCACTGTTAGTGTTAGATTATGGTTGTCAATAATTCATATCTCCTTGTTGAAATCTCTGGATAATGATTTGGAGGTTTTCTTTGATTGCTTAGACTATTGTACACCACCAAAAACCTTGGATCTCTCATTTGATCTTTGATATTGCTCTTGTTGGAATTGATTTTATGTTTTAGTTGAGGAGTCCCATATTTCATTCATCTTTGTCTGGACAAACTGATACATTTTCTGTTCTGAAATTGGATTTTTTCTTGTGCAGGGGATTCAAGTGATGATGTTTTTATTGATCTAAGTATTACTGAAACAAACCTTGCTTGGCGTTAGAGTTTCTCAGTGTTGGAACGTTATATTTTTTTACTGGTATATTCATGAATCTCATGCTTTTGCAGGGGTTAGGGACTTACTCTGCACCGATAAAGAAAGTAGAGAAATAAATCAAGGAGCTCGCCAAGAGGATCAACGATCTCTGTGGTATGTGTGTGCACAGTCTTTGTTACTGGAGTATCACTTGGGTTGCTTACTTTGATTAGTAAAATGATAATTGGTTACTTTTTTGGAAACATTGATGAGTATTTTTAACTTCATTTGCAGGTATCAAGGAGTCTGACACTGGTTTGGCTCCTCCCAGTCTAGCTTCCTTAGGTCTGTTGGTGAAATAGTTATCTGTGCTTATGAACTGGTCATTCCTCTTGAAGTTAAAAATATAAACGGCCATCATCATTGTGTTCTTGATTATTCAATCTTCTCTTGACATGCTTTTAAGTTTTACCTTACATCTATAATAATGATAACCAGGCCAGTGAAGTTAGGGACATGGACAGAGATGCTGTTGTGAGTGACCTTACTTTTGCAGGGTTTGCGGTAACGGCAGATGCTCTTACGTAGCTTTACTTTGAATTGTTATCGATGGTTTGGTATCAACATTGGTTCATAATGGCTTAATAATGCATTGCAGGTCTTCAACTGCCCCATTAGACCAGATTCAGCGACCATTCTCTTGGAGTTGAAGAATTCATCTCATGATTTGGTAATTTATAATGTGTATCTTATAATGCAAACAACGTATGTATTAGTAGACCTCTTCTCACTGCCAGTGGTTCACTCGGTACTGATTGTCTGCAATGCTCAGCAAACAATTCATAGGATTTAGTTGACCATTGAGTAGAGATTTTTGTTCTTTGATTTCCGTTTATCAATCACCTATGTATTTCTCACCTTTTGTCCTTCTATATTAAATTTTTTTTTAAGAACCCCTAATTAAGTTTTACCATTGGAGCAAAGAAAACATAAATATTTTAACAAGATCTCTTAACAAAAATTTAGTAATTATATATTAGCTAAGAGACCTTAGAGCATGATTATAGGCATATCTTAACTAGATTCTTATCAAAAAAAGTAAAAAAAATAAATGAAAACAAATGAAATAAAGAAGAGTCGAGTCTTATTTAGGATATAGAAGATACGGCTCTTCTACACCACGTGTCAACCTCTCTTCTCTATCTCCTCTTTCTCTTGTCTTCTCCGTCGACTAAGTTTTTTCCCGGGGATTTCAGCCGTTTGTGCTTTTCGTTAGTTAAGACAAAAGAGAGATGATCCGGTTACAGTTCCACCGCCGTTTCTCTCATCTCTCCCTCAAATCGGTTTTCGCATTTCGATCAATTGTTATCTTCGCCTCCCACTGGTAAAATCCTCTCTTTGCGAAGCCTTTGATCTCCCCTTTTCACTCTTCAATTGCTTCTCGGGTATTAAAGCTATGACAAGTTTTTTAATCCTTTCTGGCTTTTGAATTTGCAATATTCGTGCTTAATGTCGAAGAACTGTTTGTGAGATTCGAATTTGTTGTTATCAGCAGAGAATGACAGTTTCTTTTTCCTTTTCATTTCTGTGATGCTAGCAAATTCTGTTACTTTTTTTCATTGGACTGTGAGTGGAATTTTGTGACACGGCACTCTGAGTTTGTTTGATTCTCTAGCAAGTGCTTGTCCTTTTGTCAAAAATGTTGTTGTAGGTATCTTGGAGATGCGAGGGATAGCGACTAGTTCACTTTATTCTTTCTAATAATTGGTTCACTCAGAGTTTGGTTTTAATAATTGGTTTCATTTTGCAGGGAGGAAGGCATACTGCAGAGTATAAACCAGAGGAGAGCTTCATGATGTTTCAAAGGTGGATACGTGGCCAATCTCTGTGAGAGTACTTGTAGTGTTGAGATAGAATTATAGAAAAGAATCGACCTCTCTTTTTGGGATGAAAAATAAGAATTGATCTTAGAAACAAATTTAGTAAATTAGATTAACATCTATCGAGTAAAAAAGATACAGCTGCTGCATTCTTCTTGTTTGTGTGTGTTGTGTTCTCTACTAATTTTGCTGCATTTTTTTATATATGTGCAGGAAGAGGCAGACAGGAACTCTTTTTTTTGAATAAGTACAAGTTTTATTCTTATTTGAAAACTACAATCAAGTTACTGGATAATTGATCAAAGGAGGCCATGATTTGTCTACAATCAAAGGAAGCGATGGTTTTAAAGAAGAATAGATAACCTCGATAAGGTAAAGCTATATACGTTCTTGCCTTCTCTTGCTTGTGGTTTTGATTGTTTTGATATTTGTCTTCATATGTCTTTATTCTTTTACATTCATTGTGTTAATATTTGTATCTGTTCATTGCTAATAAAGAACTGACTGCGATCCTTTTGAGTGATTGTTCTGCAAAATTGTGTTTGTTTCATGTGTAGTTTGGTGTTTTAATTAACTGAATATAGTTTGGTTTTTGTTTGTGTTGATTGCTATGTTGTTCCTGTCAGGTTGTTGTTAAAGATCTTCATCTGTTGGTTAAGAACTGTTGACGAACGTTGTGAAAATGAGCGATGTTCAAGCGAGGTTCCGGAATCTACAGACCGCAAGAAGCTGATCCGGTGATGAAAATAAGAAAATGCATAAGAAAATTTTAAATTTTAATTTTTAAGAACTACAATGAGAAATCTCCCTATAATGATAAAAAGACAAAAGATTCTTAATTAAGTTTCTTAACTCAACTTAATTGATATAATAATGCATAAGAAACTTTTTTAAATTTCTCCTATAATGATGCTCTTATAGGGTCTCCCCCATTAAACATGCTCTAACAGGCCTATTAGCCCACATATATATATAGTCCATTGGCCTGCAATGCCAAACTCGAATGTTAATTACAGAATTACCCCTGCTCTCCCCTGAGCATAAGCCCTAACTCTGAAGCTTCTCTCTTTGGTCATCAATGGAAGCTTCTGTACCCGAACAAGTGCTTCAGCCGCTGCTCCGTGCGTCGAGTTTTTCATATTCACTAGAAGAATGCTTGCAGTTCCTTATAGAGGCTTCGAGGACCGATTCAGGCCGCTCCGATCTCGCTTCCAGGGCCGTCCTTCCGTCGATCCTTGCTCTTCTCCGGCATCTTCCTTACCCATCTTCCCGCCATTATTTGAATCTCTCTCTCAAACTCCTCCGAAACCTCTGCGCCGGAGAGACTTGGAATCAGAACGCTTTCGTCGAGCACAAGGGTTCTGTGGTCGTTTCCGAGTTGCTGGATTCCGCGATTGGAGATTTCGAGACTGTTCGGTTCGGATTGCAGGTTCTGGCGAACGTTGTAGTGCTGGGAGAGAGTCGCCAGAGAGATGTGTGGCTGCGGTTCTTCCCGGAGAGGTTCTTGTCCATCGCAAAGGTTAGGAGGCGGGAGACCTGTGATCCGCTGTGCATGGTTTTGTATGTTTGCCTTGATGGAAGCTCGGAGATAGCTTCACAGCTTTGCACCGACCAAGGACTCGACATCATTGCTGAGACTCTACGGACGTCATCTTCCGGTTAGTAAGTTCGAACACAAACTTGTCGTGCCCCTGAGTATTGCCAGATGGTTACTGTCTGATTCAAACGAACAAATGTTGTTTATTGTTTGTAGTTGGGTCTGTAGAGGATTATTGGCTGAAGCTTCTGGTTTCCAGACTCTGTGTTGAAGGCGATTGCTTCCCTAGCCTCCTCTCCAAAATAGGCCACAGGGACGCCGGAAATGAGACATTTACGTCAGAACACGCCTTTCTTCTGAGGATGCTGTCTGATATTGCAAACGAGCGATTAAAAGATGTGTCAATCCCCAAGGATGCAGCTCTTGTGATTCTGGGTATATTCAAGCGATCAGTTGAAGTTTTTGATTTTGTCTCGGGTGAAAGATCCGAGCTTCCAACGGGTTCAACTGTTATCGACGTAATGGGCTACTCTCTGGTCATAATAAGGGACGCTTGCGCTGGAGGAAGCCTTGAAGAACTTAAAAACGCCAACAACGATTCAGGTGATACTGTCGAATTGCTCTTGTCCTCTGGACTAATAGAGCTCCTCCTTGATCTGCTTCGCAAACTTGAGCCTCCAACAACAATAAAGAGGGCTCTAAAGCAGAGCCCTACTTCTTCTTCTTCGTCAAAGCCTTGTCCTTACAGAGGTTTCAGGAGGGATATTGTCTCTGTGGTTGGGAACTGCGCGTACAGAAGGAAAGAGGTACAAGATGAGATCAGGGAGAGAGATGGGCTCTTCGTGATGCTGCAGCAGTGCGTGACGGACGATGAGAACCCGTTCTTGAGAGAGTGGGGCTTGTGGTGCGTCAGGAATCTGCTCGAAGGGAACGAAGACAACCAGAAAGCGGTAGCCGAGTTGGAGATGCAAGGCTCCGTCGATGTGCCTCAACTACGAGAAATTGGTCTCAGAGTTGAAATTGATCCTGTAACATCCAGGCCAAAGCTTGTCAATGATACCTGATGTAAACAATGTTCATTCAAATTGTTTTTATACATGGGTTGTTTCTTCGATAATTTATCACCAACTTTATTGATTTACAAAAGCAAACGTCTGATCAATTATTGTGTGCATACACGCTAAGGTTTAATTACACCCCCAAAAAGAATGTGTCAGCCAAACAATATTCAATTTGTAAAATGCATTCGATCAGATTGTGAGATTCTCCTGTATGGCAAGGAAGGATCCGACAATGTTTCCCCCAACGTCAGGGAACTCCTCGCTCCCTGGAAGTGGCCGTACTTTGCCTTTCCGATCAACTTCCACCGGATATTTCAACAGATGTCCCCTCATCTCCGACACTTGCTCTGACCTAAACTGTTTCCAGTTCTCCTCCGCCATTGTTCTTACCTTGCTTACACACTCTAGGCTCTCCGGCTCCGCAAAGCTATCATCTAACGTTGCCATGTGCTCTGCCCAAAGCGACATTCTATACCCGTAGATCTGCCAAATTGATGTGCAAAGTGTTTTTTCTTTTCTTTTCAATATGGCTCAGAAATAAGAAATCATATATATATGTTGGATTAATCTTTGCACGCGATAACTACCTGACCGCGAGGACCAGATTGTCGTCTTGCCCATGTATGCTGAGGCTGATAAGCTCCCATTGCAATCTCCGTGTCTCTTGTGCCTTCCATTGATCTTTGGTTTATGTTTGCAGATCCAATTATCACATACTCGTCATCAACAACCATCCCTTTTGAATGAACATATATCATAAACCTTCTACTCCTTCGACATGATGCCTATAACGCCGTTCAAGTTAGAATTCATCATTTCTATGATACTAGAAACCGCAGTAGCAAGTCACAAGCAGCTGCTTTAGTTACCTGAGGTGTGTTCTCGTTGGTTTGACTTCCTGTGCCCGGTTTATCATCCATCTCTCGGTTTCCGAGACAGAAGAAATTCAGATAGTCTTGTGGGGAGAATTTATCTTCAAGCCCGGCCTCCACTAACGCATTGTAGATAGTCCCATACATCATTTGCATCGTCTTGTGCTACAAGGACCATTAACATGACATTCTTTTAACTTGAAGGTCCATGCAAGAATAGATCATACCCGATTATATATATAAACTGCATGTTGCTCATTTTGGGTCTACACTGTTCTATTATAACAAGGTGTGCCCGAAAGAAACTATAGTCTCCAACTACATTTAAGTTAAAGAACAATCAGGATTATTCTCACTAGATTCAAATTAAACGATAATTATTTATTAGACTAGTTTTATGGAAAATATTAGGGGAAAGACCATGATATTAGTAATGTCACATGGAGTAAGAAGAAGAAAGGTAACGGTTGCAAAGACACATCTTCACGAGAGTTATTACCTGCCAATATAAAATTCTTTGTGTAGCGGCGCCGGTTGGAACTCCTTCTGGCCACATTGGAATAACAATATACGCGGCAAACCGTTCATTTGCCCTGATCTTATCAGCAATTTTCAAAGCAATTTCCATAGGAATCAGGTTATTAGCACCTACATGACCATCACAAAATGATAAACAACCGTAACAAGATTATCATGGTCATTGACTCAAGTTGAGAAAAGCGCTGAAAATAATGCTCAATGTTTATATACGATAGAGAAAGACTCTGCAACGTCAAAATCGCAACCAACAAATTAACCACAAACAAGGCATTAGCCTTTGAAAAGAGATTAAAACAGTCTCTGTTTCTATGTATCAATCCATGATTCCTTTTTCATTGGAAAAACCAGCTATAGTCAGAAACCTCGAAAAAGCTCAAATTTTTATAGGAAACAAGAGCAGAACTAGTACAGACTTATGAAGAATATTCTACAGGAACTTTTAGGCAGACGTTCAAGTTGGATAAAGACTGGTTTTCTAGATGAGGTGAGATGCAACACTGATTCTTAACTGTCACAAAGACTCAGATTTCTTGTAATTATGAATTATATATGTTCACCGTCTGTCTGAGGAGATCATCCTAATTTTAAGTTTCTCTAATCATTTGCGCATTTGAAAAAACAGAGACATAAGCAAACCTATGTCCTTGTGAGCATTCCAGTTATAGGCAGATCCAATGAAATACTGGTTCTCAATGTAGATGAAGTGTTGAGCTGCACGAATGGCCTTTACGTATGCGGTGTGTATGCTCATGTCGATCAGCACGTTCTTACCGCACATCAAATTCTGTCCAAACAAAACCCTTGTATCCATCAATTTCCCAGCCATTTTTAAGTGCCCATCAAATATAATGACAGCCTAATTTTCTTTTGATTTTTCAACTCACCTTGCTTGTAGCATATTTTGGATCCTTTGGGAAACCTTTGACAGAGTTTGAATCGATGGAACGGAAGATCTGAACCAGAAACAAGTCAATCATCAGCTTAGAAACAAATCAATCGGGACAATACATGTGGACCAAAGTTCAAAATTGCATGGTCCAATTGATAGATGAGCATCTTTCATGGTTAAAATGGAGAGGTGTAAAAACAAGAAAAAGATACACCAAATCAGGCTTCAGTGTCTAAGCTGTAGAAAGAATCACATACATTAATTGGCACAGAGATAATTAAAACAACAGGCTAACTGCTAGTAAGAAGAGATATCCAGACTCCACGGTTGGTTTCTACATTATCAAATCTTCAATCTTTCTCTAAACCCATTGCAAGTACAGAGTATGACGAAACCAGCGCCGGTCTATATGTTGTTGAAAGAATCCGAAACCATAATTGGCGCAGAAAAATCAAAAGAACAAACACCGACATCCAAAACTAAAAGGGTTGGTTTCCGACCAATTACGAATCATCAAAATTTCTAATCTCCAACCTAAGTGCAGGAATAAAGAGTGACAAGAAATCTACATCACGTTGTCATAGTACCTGTCACGTTATACAATAGGAGTTTCAAGGTGCTTACCTGAACATGCCAAGCCTCGGGGTCGTTTGTGCTAACAGTAGGAGCATCAAAGACTCCTAATATATCTGGAATCCTATCAATTTTGAGCAATGCATCGTCATACGATGTCTTCAATTTATTGATTCTGTGAGGCTTCGCAGCCTTCAGCCACCTCTCCTCGAAATTTGTCAGGACATCGTACGCAGCTGGGCCATCAATCTTACTGTGCAAGTCATGCCAAGGTTCTCTTGGACAACCGGAGACGTTACCCTAAATTATCGTTTTAGTACATCCAAGTTAAGATTTTCTCATTTAAAACCAAAAAATAAAAGACAAAAAACAAGAAACTAAGAATTACTTGAGCAATCGCCAGGAATTAAAGAGAACAAACAACGAATGAATTATTGTGGCAGTATTTTTTCCTACTGCCGAAGGTTCCTTGCTATGAATTAAAGTCCACCAAAATTACACTATACTTAGAAAGACAAGTGGACATAAAAAGAAAACATACCGTGAAAGTGGGGTTGTGATAGTCACCTTTATGATCTGTTTGCAGCGTCCTAAACAACGGATGCTGAGGAGTATCATATCGACCATCACAGAGATCAAGACCGCCTACGAAAGCTACGATTTTCCTTCTGTTACCCCCAGCATCGGCATCTACTATCAAGGTTTTTTGGTGGTGTGTATAGATGGTTCCAACTTCCTGATGGACTAAAACGTAAATAGAAGCCGAATACCTCAACTCAAAAACAAAGAGACAGTTCATGCTTTACCGTTTGTTTAACCCAACTATGTCGCTTTCCAGCATTTCGAGGACATAGCAAGATTTGAACTGAGGAGTGCTTGAAAAAACGGCGTGTCTCCTCGTCATGGGTTCCCATCACACCATCCTGATCAAGTTAACAAATTGTATCAATACCTCAAACTTACTTAAATCAACAGAGATACACTAAACCATGTTAATTAAGTAAAGCTTAAAACCAACTAAGACTTTCTGGATTACAAGGAAAAGTAGGCTACCATTTTAAGTTGATTTCTACGACTTCAAGAAACCAAAGCCGTTGACTCTTACGACTCTAAAGATGTGCGATTTCTACCCTAGAGCGTAACTAACATATGCAGTTCAAAGAAGCCCTGACTTAAGGTTACAGTAACTTACAGTTTTATATCCCAAGATGTCTCGTGAAGTTGGGTCGTCCCAAACCAGAAGCAGGACTCTGACACCTTCTCGGGACTTTGATTTGAGGAGCTCACCAAGCGTACATTCTGATGCAGGATTCTCTTTGTCCCGAGCAAGCCTGACATTGTGCCACACTGACCAACCAGTAATATAGATCAAACGCCTAGCCTGACAAATGGCATGAAACATATCACGCCAGCACTTGCCATTTTCGTAAACCATTCCATTGCCGAGTGTTATCCTGGGGAGCATCCCTTCAGGTACGTGGGCGTCTTGGTACAGAGTCACAGATCCACCTTCCCGGAGAGGGAAATATGTTCCAGGGACCCCTTGGTAATTGGGACCTCCACCAACTCCGCTGTGATAAAGGGTGAGTTTATCCGTTGAGGTATATTGAATCGACAAGGTGAGAGTGGCCCCTGGTTTGCAAGGCTTTCCATTGCCGCTGAGAATGGTGTAGGTTCCTTCGATTCTTGCACCCGTGTATATCTGCTCGACCGGGATTGTGACGATGCCTATGAGCTGCGAACCGACAACATCGCTGTCCTTGACAACAAAATGGAGCTCGGCAGCGTGATGAGCGACGGGAACATAAAAGTGCTGGTCCCAGACAGGGTTTTCGCTGTTGCTCATGACATAGGTTCTTCCTAGGACAGCGCCGGCAACTGAAATGGAAACGTAAGGGTCACTAGTGATCTTCTTGCTGAGGTGTCCTTCGATCATGTTGCTTATGCTTCCAAAGACAGCACCGAGGGTGTTGTGGAAGAGGTCCATGTTGGGGAGATTATTAGCACGATAAATCCAGATATCCAAATTACCGTGGAGCAAGAGGACCTTCAAGGAGGGTTTACCAAAGGGAACAATCTGCATTCCGGGACTATGCGGCGATGTATAACCACCACCACCATGGCTAGGCGAATGTAGACTGTGACTGTGACTGTGTGAGAGATGTGAGTGGCTCGAAAAGGAGTGGCCGTGGAAGGAGGATTCTGGAGATAGAAAAGGAGCAGAGGGGGCAGGTGGCTGATGGTTAGCAGAGACACTCAGGCCGCCCATGAGATCATCCAGAGGAGGGTAAAGAGGCGGGGAAGAGGATCCGCCACTGCTTAAATGCGGTTGAGGCTGGGGAGGAGGATAAGGGTAAGGAGGAGGCTGCTGATCGTAATAATAATGAGGCGACGGCGACGGTGACGGTGGTGGTGGTGGACGGTGCGTGTAGTCTAAAGGACCCGAATGATGGTGGTGGAGTGGTGGTGGACGGTGGTAATACTCTAGTGGACCCGAGTGAGAACCATATTGGTGATGAGGCGGCGGTTGATGGTGGTGAGGCGGCGGTGGATAAGCTTGCGGAGGAGGAGGAGGAGGGTATGGATCTGAACTGGGAGGAGGGTACTGATAATAAGGGTATGGATAATGCGGCGAACCGTAGTTCTCCATTTCAAGCGATTCCGACGAGTTAAGGCGGAGTTACCTCACCGGCGTTGAGAATGGTTGAATCGAACCTGAACGATCATTTAGTTGGCCGGAGGAGGAACAAGTTGCGTATCGAACAAAGACGAAAGAGTCTCCGTAGATTTTTTTACTCTCTTTTGTTTCCTACCTTGTCAATTAGTCCGCGTTAAGTATTTACGCGTCTTTGGTATTTCCTTTTTCTTCAAATATGCAAAAATTAACCCAAGTTTCGGTAATTTAATTATGTTTTTCACAATGTGTAAATTTGTAATCTATCATTAGATTTTGTCCATGTATTCAGTGAAAATAAAATTTATTTCTATACCATTTTATCTACCTTGTAAATATTTTTTATTAGTTAACCTATCTCATCTGCATACAACTTTTTCTATATAATTTAGACTTTTTTGTATTTGTTTTTCTGTATATAGATGATCATCAATACGGAATATAATGTATGACTTTTTTTTTGTAATTAGATGGAATGATGTAAATCAAGATTTAATATAGTCAAAAACTCAAAATTGTGTGTTTAATCACATTTTGATCGTGCACTGTGCAAATCACACCAAAAGAACCGACTGGCATACCAAAAATCCTCACTAGTTACAGCTCGAAACAAGTTGATTTGGGTTTTTGCTGTGCATAACGTTTTTGGAACCCCCTAAAGTCAATATGCTTTTTTTTTTCCAACTTGAACCCTCCCCCCGTAAAAAAAGGCAACACAGTTTTTATGTCATTACCCAAGAAAACATGTTTTCAGATTAGTCTGGATCTATCTTGATGAGCATTCTTCATCTCTACCAACTGATCACTCAAAATGTGGAATTGTCCCAGGTGGTACCCAATGATGCGCCGTGCTTCTTTATGATCTTAACCGATTCTAGAAGAACTTCTTGTTGTGTTGCGTAAAGCTCATCCTTGCCCTGACACCGATGATCACTGTGTATGTAAATAAATCGCTTTTGATCTAAGCGTTGCAAAGACTAAAGAAAGAAACAGTACCATGTATTTGAGATTGCAGCCAATGGTGAGTTCAGCAAAAGATTTTTCCACCCGGGATAAGTAACAATACGGAGCTTCTTTCCCTAAATACACTTTTGTGTTTGACCTCAACGTTTCCTTAATTTCATTTGATATCAGAGGGATTTTGTCCAAGTCATCGATCTGCAAAGGGATCTTGGAGGCTATAGCACGCCATTGAGCGCGTGACTTATTCACAATGACCTGTGTACATTATTATACTTCAGGGCCATCCCGATTTTCCTCCACGAAAATGTGTAGTAATAAATTCAAACGAATGAAATAAAGAAATGCTTGCGTGGACACTTTTGAGTGTGAAATTTGAAAGCGTGACCATAAGCTTCCGCAACATGAAGACAAATGATGCAAAATAGATTGACTAACCTGACTGGAAAACAATGAGTTAGGTACCAAAACTGGAAATTTTTCGGCGTTCAACAAGGATGTTGTTGTAAGTCCCATCTCAACAACTTGACCTTCTACCGATCCAGCCTGAAATAAGTAAGACATTATATCGTCATGAGAAGAAGAAAGTAACGAGCAGGTAACACAAAAGATTTCATGTACCACTAACTTTGATCGTATCTCCCATAGAGAAAGGCTTTGAGAATTGCATGGACAGACCACTCAACACATTACCAAGGATATCTCTTGCCGCAAAAGCAGTGGCCACTCCTGCACGAGCAGATCAAAATTTACGAGTTATGAGCAAATATTATGAACTCAGTAGAGCATGTACAAAATGTTAGCTGGAACAGATAAGACAAGATGTTTGTGGTGTCCTCAAACTCCTCGCAATTATCATAATAGACTCGAGCAAAACAAATAAATCTGAAATGGAGTATGTAGTACACACCTCCCACTCCACCAACTGTCAAGATAGATTGAACAGCTACACCACAAGCTTCTGCAGAAGCCATCAAACCGATTGCAAAAAGACCAACTGATGAAACTTTGTCTAAAGTCAATATCTTTTCCCTATCTGGCCCAGCAAAACTCTTAGCTGACAAGAGTCGGGTAATGACATTGGTTTTCCACCGATGTAGGAACCACACCAAGGTGAGGATGAGTGCCCCCTTCAGTGCCGGGGAAAAGTACTGAGCTGCTACCGTTGTTGGAGCCACCATCGACGCACTGCAGCATATCAAAATGACCAATCAGTTTATCTTCTGGAAGACAGATTTTTACATAGAAAACGTTCTACTCATATGCATTGGTTAATTACATTTGCGCAAAAGCCAAGAAAGTCATTAAGTAACGGGCTGGATCCTCCAAAGCACCCCAAAAGCTTTGCTCATAGGGAACATTTTCGATAGAGAAGCCTCCGGGCAGCAAAGCAGCAGAACTTTGCATTGCGTATCTGTGAAAGCTCCTCAGAAGCTTAGGCATAACTACCCAAGCGAATAGAGTACCAGTCATGGTGGCACTGACGGGAACTATAACTTCTTTGAGATAGGGGTTGGAGTCGAGCAGCTGTTGCACATGAGGAGTGAGCTCATCAGAGGCATCTTTAGCCTTCTTAGCAGTTTCAGTAACAGCATCAACACTAGAATGCAACACATCCTTGGCCTTGTCAACCCAGTCGACGCCATTATTATCAGGTTTAGAGCTGAAAGCCCGTGAGTAAGATGAGTGGCCTCCCAATAAGTAGAAAGGCTTGGCGGCATTACGCAGGCGCAAAGTCGATGGGAAAGAGCCAATCAAAGGGGAAGCTTTTGACTTTGCTTCTCGATCATCCAGATGATATCCGCAACCAATGGCCCTGGCATGAGAGTTCAGGAGACTAGAAGAAGCAGAAGAGAAAGATTCCTGCGATGATTTTGCTGCTGGGCGCAGAAGAGCAGCTATATGAGGCCTACAAGACGACGAGCTTCTTGTTCTGTAAAGTGACTTGAGAAGCGATAACCTAACTCCGCCCATCCCGCTCTGCAGATCAACTAACGAATTTATATAACCCGAAATATCCTCACATGAACAATAGGAACTCGAAGACGAAGATCAAACTGAAAGTCAATAGGGTTTTGACTATGTCAAAATTCGAAGAGAGACGGAGATACCTGGAGAGGCTTGAAGATAGCAACTTTTAGAGAAATCTATGTATGAATCACTCCAAAATTGTCGCCGGAGATAAGGATTCCAATTTCCTCCTTAGCTTGCCAAAGAGGGAAGTGTAGAGAGACTGGAAAACCGGTGACAAATTTGGTTACCGAATCGTATTCAGACTGGAAAACCGGTGACAAATCGTATTTCGATTTGGTTATCAATGTGACGGCTAAAGTGTTCGGTTGATACAAGTCAAGCGGTTTCTAGTTCCCCGCTTAGGACTACGTGACGTTTTTTACGTGATTGAACCGCCAAGCGTGTCTACAATGGAACATGTAAACGTCTCCATGTTTCTAAACCCCAGCAAAGACGTGCCATCCTCGCTCGTTTCACGAATTTTATTTTAAATAATAAAAGATATTTAATATTAAAATAATTTGGTATGTAATCACAGTTAATTTTACTTTGATGCTATTACGATATTTCTTTGCAATAATGCAATTATTATTCACTCTTAATTTGATTTTGGACATGGTATGTTTGACCAGTACTGTTGCTGTGCAATTATAACGGTGAGATTCATCCAAATTATACCATTACATTAATTAAAGGAATGCCATTTTTACATTTGATTCTAGTGTTATATTTAATTTGTTTTTCCTAAAATAACAATGACCAATGCTACATCGACACAAACTCCACCGTTTTCATAGGATTGTTATAAAATAACAATGACCAATGCTGAAGAAGAAAAAACAATCCAAATAAGTTCCATTTGCTTTTGGGAAAACGACCTATTTCCACCTCGGAACTATCATATAGTAACAGATCCACACAAACTTTCACCCTCGTCTCAGATCTCCATAGTCTCATAGTTCGAAACCTTTTTCTCCACAAGTACATAGTTCAAAACCTATTGCTCCACAATTACTGGTTTTAATGGTTTACAACATAAATCGAGCAACTTAAATGGTAAACCGAACCGAATTAAAAACCCTCCCCACCCGCCTTATCCGATCCATTGACCCATTTGAGAATTTGGGAATCCGAAACTTCTTCTTCTTCCCCAAAGTTTCTCTGTAAATTCACAGTAACCTCTCTCTATCTTTTTCTGGGTTTTTTTTCCTTCTTTTCCTTCCTCTGTAACTGCATCTGATTCGAATTATAAGCATTTTAAATTTCGATCCAATGAGTTTCCCAATTAGGTTTTTTATTCCCTTTCTTTTCATCTTTTCTCAGTCAAATTTGAAGACTTTTGTTGGTTTCAATGCGCAGAGAGAAGCTTGTAAAGAATTTTGTCCTTTTGAATCAATTGTTTCTATATAAAAAATCTCTTCTTTAGGTTTTTTTTTTATAAAAAAGATCTCTTCTTTAGAGCTCTTCTTCCAAGCGCCTCCTCGTCTCCGGACTCGATCGCAGCGAAGAAACCTTAAAAACTCCGTTTAACCCCCGAAGACAGCCATGCCGCCGAAGTTGGACCCGAGTCAGATCGTGGACGTGTACGTCCGTGTAACCATCTTGCATCTCCGTCGGCTGCACCGTCGATGGGAAAGATCCGAATGAATTTTCCTTGAGGATCTCTGTATTTACTTGTCTGAATATATAGAGTACATATGCGTAATCAAAGGGATTTACCCTTGCTGTACAAGACTGTAATCGAGTCATATCTAATCAATTTAAATACAGAATATTCTTAATATCTATCAGGTTTACGATAAAAAAAAACTTGAAGAAGAAAATAGAACCGAACAAACTCAAATTGGAGAAGAAGATATTCAAATTGGAGAAGAAGAGATGTCGGTTCACCTAAAACAAGACCGTGACGGTGGGGGAATTAGAAAATACGCCAGAGAAGAAGAAGATCTGCAGAGAAAAAATACGTCTGAGATGAAGAAGAGATGTCGGTGGAGAAGAAGACATTTTTTTATTTTTTATTTTTTTATTTTTTTTTTCATTGACAAAAAAATTGATTTTAAATCACGGTTTATTTTAAATTTTGGTTGACCCATTTTAATCGGATCCTAATCGGATCTTAATCTGGTTTAATTTCGTTTTTCATTGGTAATATCAAGTTTGGTAAACCGTAAACCGCAATTGATTACGGTTTGTGTAGAAATTAGTTTAGATCTTTGGTATTATGTGTTAATAGGTTTCGAACTACGAAAATGTGGGGATATAAGTTTGTTTTTAAAGTTAAAGGGAGATCTGAGACGAGGGTGAAAGTTTGTGTGGATCTGTTACTATATGATAGTTCCGAGGTGGAAATATGTCGTTTTCCCTTTGCTTTTAGAAAAGAAAACCTTGAATCTCACCTGCAATACAAGAAAGACGGTGCTGTAGTTTTCTTTACTTTGGCCCTCTTCTTCTTCTTCGCTGTGGGGAAACGCTTGTTAATCTTGTTATCAATAAGCTAAAGTAGAGATGGGAGAAAACAATCACAAAGATCAAAAGTCGATTTCATACGACAAATCTAATAAACCCATATTTTCTTCTTCTTCTTCACCATGCTCCTTCACTGCGATCATCATCCTCCTGATCTTCTTCTCATATTTTCTATACTCGTTCAGTTTCATCTCATTTATACACCCTTATAACTCTCCTTCTAAAATCTCCAATTCTCTCCTTGTACCCGTAATGCGACTCGGATCAGGCCAGAAGCCGGAGGAGAAGACAGAGCTTAAACACATCGTGTTCGGAATCGCCGCGTCCTCCAATCTGTGGAAGCATCGGAGAGAATACGTGAAAACATGGTGGAAACCGAACGGGGAGATGAAGGGCGCCGTGTGGCTCGACAAACCCGTGAACGACTCTGCATCTCCGCCCTCCTCCGCCTTGCCTGAGATCAAAATCTCCTCGGACACGTCCAGTTTCAAGTATCGTTACCGCAACGGCCACAGATCAGCCATCAGGATCACGAGAGTCGTGTCGGAGACGGTGAGGATGTTAAACGGAACTGAATCTGAGAAAAACGTTAGGTGGCTTGTGATGGGTGACGACGACACAGTGTTCATCCCGGAGAATCTTGTCAGGGTTTTGAGGAAATACGATCATAAACAGTTCTATTACATCGGAGCTCCCTCCGAGAGTCATTTGCAGAATTTGCATCAGTTCTCGTACGGTATGGCTTATGGAGGAGGTGGCTTCGCCATAAGTTATCCCTTGGCCAAGGCCTTGGAGAAGATTCAAGATCGCTGTATTGAGAGGTACTCCGATCTGTACGGATCCGACGATCGGGTTCATGCTTGCATGGCGGAGCTTGGTGTTCCTCTTACAAGAGAAGTTGGGTTTCATCAGGTCAGTTTCTTTTTTTTTTTCTTTTTTTTTTTAAGTTTGGGATTTTACTTTTACCGAGTAAAATCAGGCGAAAAGACCAAAAGGTGAAAAAGTAAAAACTTAAAATCCGTGATTTGATTCATTTTCCACTGTTTCGTTGTTAGCTAACCAAGATTTTAAATTTGCTTCGTCAAAAAAATAGAGTTGAGAAAAGTATTGATATAGTGTATCTAGCTAATCATATTATTATTACTGATATAAATATATTATAATACTGAACAGTTTGATGTATACGGGAACCTCCTGGGTCTATTATCGGTCCATCCACAAGCGCCAATAGTGTCGATCCATCACCTAGACGTAGTAGAGCCTATATTCCCAAGAACGAGCCGAGTCAACGCCGTAAAGAGACTCATGATCCCAGCGAAACTCGATTCAGCTAGCCTCGTCCAACAGTCCATATGCTACGACACAAGCCGTCAGTGGACCATGTCTGTCTCCTGGGGATACACGGTTCATGTCACACGTACGTATATGCCAGCAAGGATGATGGAAGTGCCCACTCGCACTTTCGACGACTGGCACAAACGCCACGATTTCACCAACGTTGCTTTCAACACACGTCCTATAACATACACTGATTGCCAGCGTCCACGAGTGTTTTACATGTCTCGTATGCTCAACGATTCATCTTCGGGCACGACGCTTAGCGAGTATTTGAGGCACAAGGAGTGGAATCCTAAATGTGATTGGGGAATACCAGATCCTTCTGACATCAATCGGATCTTCGTCTACAAAAAGCCTAACCCGGATAGGTGGAATAAGGTACGTACATAGTAATATTTACTGTTGTTTCATTTACTATGTAAGTATATGTATTTGCATTGTTTACAAATTACACCTTATATGTATATGTCAATGTATTTTAGGCACCACGGAGAGACTGTTGTCGATTACTGCCTACAACGAAGAAGGGAACTATGTTTATCAATGTGACAGTTTGTGAAAATGACGAAATTGTTGCCTATTCAGATAGATAGTTTTTTCTTTTTTTCTTTTGTGATAACTTCACATTGCTTATGAGAAGAACATGTTTTCTTATAACAATTTTGTAACAGAAGACTTGTTTGTTTACTGTAGTGACATTATATACTTAGAAATAAACTATACAAAGAATATTCTCAATTTCTTCATCAAAACTGTTTCAGTATTTTATTTGTATTACAAGTTGTATTGCGAATGTATATGCATCTTATAAATTCTTTGTGATTTTAATATATTTAACTTATCGTCGTAAAATAGCTTTTTTATTCAAATGTTAAATTTATTATTCCAAAAAAAAATTTAACATAAAACTAAGCCAAACTTAAGAAAATAACTTGTAAAACATATGGGCAAAGTATTCTCAGTACTGTGATACTCACATTATATATGGACAAAGCATATTCTCAGTAATTTAATACTATTTACATTCAACAACGTACACATTTGCAATTACATCGTCGACTTAACCGTTGTTAATAATATGTTTGTGTGAGCATTAAAGTAAATTAATTGTCTTTTTCGTCTGTTTCTATAAAAGCAAAAAACAAAAACTATACATATTCATTAAAACAAACTGAATTATAATTTTTTTTTTTCAACACTGAATTATAAATAGATTTATTTGGTTTTAATTGTAATAAAATTGGTGAACCAAAAACCAAACCGCAAACCGTACCAGATTATTTGGTATGTACGTAATGTATTTCGTCGAATGGAATTTGGTTAGTGAATAGGCTTTGGGCCTCCAGACAAGTTTGGATTTATGGGCGGCTGCGTATTAAATGATTGATATAAATAAGAGAGAGAGAGAGAGAGAGAGATAGAGAAATGCAGACGGAACAGCTGTAATGACGCGTTGACTCGGTCTCTCAAACTCGGCAATTTCCGAATTACAATTTCTTTCTCGTCTGATCGGAAATCGACTGAAATTTTGCAGAATCTTTCCGCGACAATGGCGATTCTGGACAGAAGGATCGGATTCCTTCTCTTTGTTTGCCTTCTATCTTCTTCATTTCCCGCCTCCGTTTCTCTCTCTTTCTCTCCCGCCGACGAGTACCTCGTGAACTGTGGCTCCGACGTCGACTCCACCGTCGATAACCGCCGGTTCGTCGCCGACGCATCACCGGGTTGGAAATTGAAGTATTTCTCGTCGGAAGGATCAGTGGCCCTCCAAGGAGAATACCTGGCTCCGAACGCCCCTCAGATCTACCGGACGGCTAGGATATTCGCGCGACAGGCGAAATACGAGTTCCAAGTCCGCGAGAAAGGGACTCACATGGTACGTCTCCATTTCAACCGTCTCAATTCCTCTAAAATCGATCTGAACGACGCTGAGTTTCACGTCACCGTCAACGGTCACATCGTGCTTAGGAACTTTAACGGCGATGACTCGTCGTCTAGTCTTGGTGGATCTAGGGTTAGGGAGTTCCTTGTTTGGGTCGATGTCGGAGAGGTCGTGATCAGGTTGATTCCTAGCAAAGAATCCAAATTAGCATTCGTTAACGCTATCGAGGTTATATCTGCGCCTAAGGATTTGATTGCTGACGTTGCAACCTCTGTATACCGCGATGGGACTGGGAAATTGAACGGTGTAGCTAAGCAAGCGATGGAGGTGCTGTACAGAATCAACGTTGGTGGTAGAAAAGTCACTCCTTTCAATGACACCTTGTGGAGGACTTGGGTCCCTGATGAGGAGTTCTTGAAAACCGCTGATGGGTCTGAGAAAGCCTACTTCACCGGTAGGATTAAGTACAGGGCCGGAGGGGCGAGCCGGGAAGTCGGTCCTGATAACGTCTACAACACTGCCCGTGTGGCTAAAAGAAGCAACGGTTTGAGCTGGGGTTTCCCGGTGAGCACGGGCTACAAGTATCTGATCCGGATGCACTTCTGTGACATAGCTAGCAGATCACTAGGTATGCTATATTTCAACGTTTACATCAACGGGAACTTGGCGTATCAAGATTTCGATATCTCCTACTCTGCGGGTTACGTCCTTGCTTCCCCTTATTACATGGATTTCGTGGTGGATCTTACTGCTGATTCCAACAGCAAGAGCAACCCTTCGGGATCATCGATTACAGTAAGTGTTGGACCATCAAACAAGACCAGTGTTGATGAGCATGGAGTTGATGCCATGCTGAATGGTGTTGAGATCATGAAGATGAATAACTCGATGGGGAGTCTTGATGGGTTTGTTTCAGCAGATATGATTCTGAGTTCTTGCCCAAACAGAAGAAACCTGAGCATATTCATCGCAATGATGGCGTTTATGTGTATATTTATGAGCTTTTACATCGTGGCTCAAAGGAAGAAAGTTAGGGATGACTTCGGCTGGACCAAGCTGTCCATGGACGTCCGTGAAGACAATCTCAAGTCTGGGAATCAATTTGCAGCAAGAAAGCCTTGACGATGATGATGCTTTTTGCTTGTTGGGTAATATTAACAAACTTTTTCCTCGAGTATTTTCTACTTTGATACGATGATTTTTTTTTTTCTTTAGCTTTGAAATGTTTCACAAAGGGTGGTGTCAATGTATTGTACTATTACTGTTTATGTATATGTATCTGGTATATTTATTCGACGATCTATGGAGAGACTCGAGATATGTATGTAATTCACGAAACGGAGCTGTTTTCTTTATGTTCAATGTTCATGCTATATTGATGTCTTTCAGTTTGCCAGCCAAATAGCCGATAATAGGATCCATCTTTTATATGGTTTCAGTAATATAAATACAAAATATGTAATTCTGCAATAGATAATTTTAACCAAATCATAGAATTGGATGGTGCTTTCTTATAGCTTTGCCTTAAGTTGTCTTAGTAATATATAATATTTTAGTGAACTAAATACCCGAAATTGAAATATATTTTTCCTACCCTGTTGGCTTCGAAAACTTGGAGATTCGGACAACATATTAGGTTGAAGATTGAATACTTATAAAGTTAGTCCCCTTTGTATATTATTAATCAACAACAAAATCTGATTGATGAAGATGTGCCATAGAATATGCAGCCTCGTCGACTTTTCTTCTGTAGATTTCGAAACATTGTCATAGATAGGAACAAATCTGAAATAAATAACCAAACAAAAAAACTAAATCTATGGAGGGCAAAAGGCCACGGTGATGTCATGTCAGGATGTCCTGACGATTAACAAAAGAAGAATGGTACGGCGTATCATATGTTACCGTACCGCATGATCCCCACCTCCGAAGCAAACAATCACAACATGAAATAAAGAAAACTATACTAAATTAATTAAAATTAATATTTAATCATCAAATAGCGTCTGAACGATAAAGGTTGCATGGTCCTTGGCCTCTTCCCCAAAGTCAAATCTTTTACTATCTTCTTTTAATACAAGTTTACGTCATATCGACAAAATAACGAATTTAAACACAATGATATCCTTGACAAAAAAAAAAAAAAAAAAAAAACACAATGATATCCATGGAGAGAGTCAAATGCCTGAACCATGCACTAGTAAGTAAATTTTTTACCCATTCCGTACGAGTCACTCCATTACAACATAAATTAGTCTCTTATATATACAGTACTTCTTCCTCCTCTCATTCTCAACAACAACATTTGATCAAGATTAAGAAAAAGAGACCAAGAGAGAGAAAAGATATGGATAAGAGTGAAAGAGTCTCGGCGAAAAACCCATCATCGGGAGATGAGTTCAAAGATGTGATTAAGGGATTGATTAAGCTCTTAATGCTGGTGATTTTCCTAGGATACATCTTCATTTGGATCCTCATGCCAACCTTAATCTACCGAACCAAGTGGTTACCTGTCATGCGTACTGAGTTTGGCTTTTCTACTTATTTTGGTCTTGCAGGTTCGTATTCGTATATATGAACATGTTTGTTCTTTTCTGTTTCCTTTAGTTTTCTGTATTCACAATATACTTATTATTTTATAATTGTTTCTGTTCGGACGGCATGCAGGCTTGACCCTTTTCATGTTAATGTTCCCTGTGCTCCTCTTGGGTTGTTTGGGATGTCTCTACCTTCACTTGAAGAAACAAAAGACTAATAATCATCTCATCAGGTAATATCAATTGATCGATTAATTAACCACTCAGTCATTTAACACAATATCCATCTTAATTATAATGATCTCCTTGACACAACGATATGATCGTAGCAGGGAGAGGACAAGTGGAGGAGGCGTGTTCGCAGCCATGAGAAGGCCAATGTTGGTCAAAGGACCATTGGGGATAGTCTCAGCAACTGAGTTAATATTCTTGGCAATGTTTTTGGCTCTTCTTCTCTGGAACTTCTTCGTTTACTTGCGCAATGCTTTCCCCATGATTACACCTCAATCAGCTGCTAAACTTCACCAAAAAATGCAAGTATTCTTTTCACAAAATACATCTCAATTTCTATTCAAAACACAGGTCTATTATAATAAATTCTAACAATAATTACGTGTATATATAGATGGCAAGCCAAGTTGGAGGCAATGGCAATAAGGATCGGGCTAGTCGGTAACGCATGCCTAGCCTTCCTGTTCATACCGGTGGTGCGTGGGTCATCATTGCTTCCGGTTTTAGGGCTGACGTCAGAGTCAAGCATCAAGTACCATATCTGGCTTGGTCATTTGCTCATGACCATATTCACCGTTCATGGCCTTTGTTTCGTTATCTATTGGGCCTCAATGCACGAAATCTCTCAGATGGTGACTTGGTCTAAGACTGAGATGTCGAATGTTGCCGGAGAGATAGCTTTGTTGTCTGGACTTGTGATGTGGGCCACCACATATCCGTCGATTAGGAGGAGATTCTTTGAAGTTTTCTTCTACAGTCACTACCTTTACATCGTCTTCATGTTCTTCTACATACTCCACGTAGGCATCGCCTTCTGCTTTATCGTCCTCCCCGGTTTCTATATGTTCATGGTCGATCGTTTCTTGAGGTTTCTACAGTCACGTGACAATGTCCGGTTGTCATCTGCACGTGTTCTTCCTTCCAACACCGTCGAGCTCACTTTCTCCAAAGCTAAAGGTAAGTATCTTAATCAATATTGCATGTAAAATTTGAAGATTTTTGCCTCATTTATGAGCTGTGGGAATATGCTTGTTCTCGCTTAGCTCTGATCAGGGGATTTGGATTTATTATATGGACCGGTTTGGACTACTTGGCCATGATGAGATTAGGCCTGGATCGGTTTTGATGGTTTTTGGCACACCATAGTATCTCTAACAATATATGTGATGTTACAGGATTGATGTATAATCCCACGAGCATATTATTTGTGAACATACCGAGCATCTCGAAGCTGCAATGGCACCCATTTACGATTACTTCCAGCAGTAACCTCGAAGCAGAGAACCTAAGCATTGTGATCAAGAGCGAAGGGAAATGGTCTACCAAGCTTTACCAGATGCTTTCTTCTTCAGATCATACCGATCGTACTCTCTCTGTTTCTGTCGAAGGACCCTATGGTCCTGCTTCAACAGATTTCTTAAGGTAATTATACAATTGCTTCTTCAAATATGATCACTTTTAAACTAGATTTCTTATCGTTAAAGCAGAGTGGACTATGGTTGGATCTTCTTGCTGCACAAGTAACCTTGACAAGAGCTTCTTCTTTTTTGGCTTCCAGGCACGATTCTTTGGTAATGGTTAGCGGAGGCAGCGGAATTACTCCATTCATCTCCATTATCCGCGACTTAATCGCCATGGCCCAAACAATGACATGTGAAATCCCCAAAATAACCCTGGTTTGCGCGTTCAAGGAGGCTTCTGACATCTCCATGCTTGACCTTATCCTCCCTTCATCTGGTCTCGAATTATCAGCTGACTTGAATATTCAGATCGAAGCCTTCGTCACCAAGGATAAAGAACCAAGAAACGAAGAAACGCAGAAGATCAGAACCCTCTGGTTCAAGCCAAGTCCCTCAGACCAACCAATCTCAGCAATCCTAGGACCAAACTCATGGCTTTGGCTCGGCGCCATCCTCTCATCTTCATTCATAATCTTCTTGGTCGTCGTCGGCGTGATGACAAGATACTACATTTACCCGATCGATCAAAACAAGAGCAAGTACAATGCTGCTTCAAGATCCATCCTTTATCTTTTGGTCCTCTGCGTTAGCATAATGATGACGTCAAGTGCAGCTGTGTTGTGGAATAAGAAGAAGTACAATGTTGATAGCAGCAAACAGGTCCAAAACGTCGACGTACCGAGTCCAACATCATCTCCTAGCTCATGGGATAACAGAGAAATCGAAAGTACTCCTCAAGAGTCACTTGTTCAATGCACCAACCTCCATTTCGGCGAAAGACCAGACCTCAAGAGTAAGTATACATAACTCAATTTAATATGCACTCAAAATTTACGTAAATCTTACCATGTTTTTTTTTGTCTAAATGTGTGTGAAAACAGAGATTCTGCTTGAGACCAAAGGTTCAAGCGTGGGAGCTATGGTGTGTGGTCCGAAGAAGATGAGACAAGAAGTGGCGAAGATTTGTTCTTCTGGTCTGGCTGAGAATCTTCACTTTGAATCTATCAGTTTCAGCTGGTGATCACGCATTTACGACATTTACGTAACTCCCTTTGTGTGATCTTTTTTATTCTTGTGTGATTGTTTTGTGGAAATTTCTTTTTTCTTTTTCGAACAAGTATCTATTGTGAAAAGTATTCAGCATCTCAATGTTTTTAATCATTGTTTTGTTTATATACGATTTGGTCTAAATTGAGGCGTGAAGTATTGTATTTTGTGAATTTCGAAATAAATGATTTGTTCTTGATGCCCAAATCGGACAACCCAGTGTATGCGGTCCTTATTTTTACAAAAAAAATTCGGCAATTCAAAAATTGCAAAATCTGCCTAATTTTTAGTTTAAAAAATCTTTTTAGTTTAATGGCAAAATTATAAAAAAATCGGCCTAATTTTTTTCTAAGTTGGAGCCTTTTAAAACTCGATACATATTTACAATAATCAATAGACCTGTTATTTTAATAGCTAGTACGTAAAGACTAAGTTCGTTATACTTCTACGAATTTTGTCACTAATAATGAGTCATCAAATTTATACCTTACAGTTAAAGAAACAAAAAAAAGTAAATGAATAAAGAAATGAACTAAAAAAAAAAAAAAACTAGCCATCTATATACGTACTAGAAAATTAAATATGCTTTGATAGCTCTATTTTAGTTATTATACTATACTATATTACTATATACTTTGCTTTTGCTTCTAAGTCATGTTTTTCAACTATGTGTACTTCTCTTTTTAACTTTATCTTTAATTTCGGGGTATTTAGTATTCTTGTCCATCACCAACCAATCACACACCTTGTACCCACTACCTTGTTCTTCTATGATTGATGGTTTTCTCTCACAGTCGGTAGCTTTATCTTTTTTACGTACGTTTCAATCCTCTCTTTTCCAAATCCCGCCCTCCCGATCAATGCTAACACCGAATTGTGTAATATACAAATAATGATATAAATAGCCATTTCATATGCTCCCAAAGTCTTTGTTCTTTCTTTCTCCTAATTTGAATCCAAAAAAAAAAGATTCTCTAAATTCTTAAATTAATTTCTTATCCACCAGTCTTAAAAAATAGAAGGAATCATGGGCTTTTCTTACGGCGGCACCGGAATTATAATCGTCGGAGTTATTCTAAATGATTTGATGAGAGCTGTTTGTTCTTTTCTTGATCTAACTCGTCTATATGGTGTTTATTCGTCGGAATCTTCGGGAAGTATCACCGGCATCAACAAGATTCCTATGGACGATATGCTTCCGGCGACGAAATTCGAGGATATGTCACGGGAGAACCCGCCGGAGAGCTGCCGAATATGTCAAGATGAGTTCGATGGTGGTGACCAAGTCCGGTGTTTGAGGAATTGCGTACATGTTTTTCACAAGACGTGTATTGACCGTTGGATCCATGACGATCAGATGACCTGTCCTCTGTGTAGGACCCCTATCATCCCTGATTTCTATTTTTTTCGCTTGTAAATTCGAAAAGCTAAAATTAAAAAAAGAAAAGAGATAACGATCGTTCAAAATAAGAAAAACTATTTTTTTTGTCTATCTTTTCTTTCCACCTCCAAGGTTATAACTCCTTCCCTAAAATTGTGAATTCAGTCAAAATGTGTCTAAACTATATTTATATATTCTGTTTTCACTGTACAAATAAATAATCTAAATTATAAAAGTTCACATATCATATTTTAAAATTTTATGTTTGGCAAATTAATGTCCTATGACTTCATTTTTATTAAAACTAAAAAAAAAATGTAAAATAAACCATCGTCGTTATTTAAATTTTAACTATTTTTTTTGTCTGAATATAAATTTTAACTGTTTTTTATTGGGCCATTGTTAAAGCCTCATGTGCATGCTTAGTCAAACACACCCTCACGTGACCAGTTGGCAGTTGCCTCTCTATCACATGTTATGTGACCAGTGACCCTTATATCAGATGGTCCATAGATCCTTTAGGTATTTGGCAGTGTTGTTGTGTGTGTATTAGTGTATAATTGCTGACAAGAATAAAGACGAGAGTATTTTTGCAGCTTCATAGTATAAGAGATATAAACAATTTTTCCGGAGCCGGTTTTGGATAGAAGCTAATCAAGCAATAGCTTTTAGGGTTGATAACTCTAAAATAAGTTTAGTAGACATATAAATTAGGTCTAAAGTCTGGGTAAAGTCTGTAGTTCGGTTCTGCCAGATTCTTAAAAATAGTGGGTTTAGACCCAGGATCCAAATTTTTTTTTTTAACACATGGAATGAAAAACCCAATTTTTTATGGGACAATCACCAAAATACACTTTCTTTGGTACACTTTTTCAGTTTTGCACTTGGAAGGAAATCATTTTCATTTTTACACTCTCCCCTACTGTAAAAATGACTAAAATAACCCTAACTATAAAATATTATTTTCCTTCATTCTTCGTCGGTTTTGAGGAAACGGTGTGTGTCAATGGTATGGAGGTCGCCGGAATAGGCGATGTCGTGAGGGCAGAGAGAGTTGTGGCGAGTAAAGAGGAAGAAGCGGAGAGAGAGGTGAGGGTTGATGCGGAGAATTGGGAAGGAGTGAAGCCGGAAGCGGTGAGTGATCGGAGAGTTGACCATCGGGATTTGGAGCGGTGGTGAGTTAGGATTGAGACGGCGTCGGAGATGAGAGGATCTGATGGTGGAGAATGGACGGTGGTGAAGAGAGCGATTGAATAGGTCCAGTCGGGTTTGGGTTTTGTGTCGGGTGGACAAGCAATATGAAAGAAACTTCATCGACGGTGCGTTTAGATTTCGGAAAACTTATAGAATGAGTTGCGGAATCTGTATGTATACGTGATTGCTTTTGTTTGGACTCGTTTCGTCTTGTTGTATAGTACATCTAATCCGCTGGGAGCGGAGATTGCAGGTTGAAGATGCCTGATTTTGTGTTAAGATTTAGGGATTTTTGGTGTTTACTGATGAATCAGCTTGTTTCAGGAGTATATTACGGTGATTATTTGCAACGGGAAGAGTCAGAGGCAGGGAAGAGACTATTTGGAGGCATTTCTTGGGAAGCAATCTGGAGAATTTGTTGCCTGGTTTGCTTTCTGGATCCAATTTTGCTTTGTTAGCTTGGTATACATAAGGGATGCTGACAAGGTATTAGTGATTTCACAATATGTGTTACTATCTTTTCAGCTTATGGGAGCTTCTTTTGAACGATGTTACTCAAGGTAAACAAGAAACTTCTGTTTCTGAACCTAGGACTGGTGTTGACTTTGGTTCTCATGATACTTTAATCGAACAAGGTTCAAGCCTTAGAAGTCATGATGACTATGATCACAAAGCTACCACTGCTACGTCTTGGATGAACGTAAGACTAAAAACATCTGTTTCTTTCAAATTGCTTCTAATTCAGATGAACGTATGTAGGAGAAGCCACTACTCAGCTCAAACATCTCCTCAAGATTCTAGAATTCATGTTGGCTTGCCTCACGTCAATACAATGACATCTCAAAATGGACATGAGCGTAATGGTGTAATGCCACCAAAGTATTTAATTTTGCTCATGAATATATTATCTTTTCCAGACGCTTGTTGAGAATGCAGTTAAATTTATAAATCATTTGTATTATTTTCATCCATCAATGATTATTCTAGTGATGTTTTGATTCTAATTTGAGATTTTTTGTTTTCTATGCTTTTATGAAGGATTTTTATAACGTTATAAGGCCTTATAAAATATTATAAAATAAGAACTATATGTCTTATAAACTTATTTATAAAGCTTTATAAAACAATTTATAAAACCTTATAAAGATTTATAAAGGTAGAAGGTTTATAAATTATTTATAAAACCATTTATAAGAGTTTATAAATTCATTTATAAGAGTTTATAAATTCATTTATAAAGCCTTTAAAGCCTTGTAAACCAGGACAAGAAAACTTCATAAAACTAATTGTGTAAAACTGTTTATAAAACCTTTATAAAACTATTTAAAAATCTTTATAAAGCTTTATAAAATCCTATAAAACTATTTATAAAGACTTATAAAACCTATAAAGTTTATAAACACATTTATAAAGGCAACAGTGCAATCCTAGTATGACATAATGAGGATGAAGGTGATGAGAGAGATGAACAAAAGAGGAGCTAAAATACATGTTAAGTTGGGAACGAAGAGCAAGTCATCAGAAATATGCCAACAACGTCACATATTAGTCTCTCCAAACTAGTGTTGTTTGATTCTGTAACGCTTTTTTTGTATTGTGATGAGATCACAAAACCAACCTTTTTGTGGAACCTATGTTGGTGAGAGCTAGTGAATCTAGAACCTTTATAAAAAAAAATTTCGATTGATAGTGATAGCCACTGGATGCTTCAAAGATGGAAAGGAAGAATCATCTATGCTTACTCCGTTTATAAAGGTCTATAACATCGTTTATAAGGGTTTATAAAATTATTTATAAGAGTTTACAAAATCATTTATAAGTCTTTATTAAAATTTTATAAAGGTTTATAAATCATTTATAAAGGGTTATAAATCGTTTATAAGGCTTTATAGATCATTTATAAAAGTTTATAAATCATTTTATAAGAGTTTATAAAACCATTTATACTCGATTATAAATTACTTATAAACCAGAACTATAAAGCCTTACAAACCTATTTATCTTATAAACCTAGACCTAATAAAATCTTATAAAAGCGAGAACTACTAAGCTTCATAAAAATATTTATAAAGCTTTATTAAAATATTTATAAAGTCTTATAAAACTATTTAGCTTAAGAGTGGATCGTGTAAGATTGATGAGTGTATCCATTTTTATAAGGCTTAATACAATCATATTAAACCAGAACTATAAAGCCTTAACAACCTATTTAAGCCTTATAAAATCTTATAAAAGTTAGAACTTATGCTGCATAAAACTGTTTAGAAAACCTTATAAAATCTTATAAAAGCTAGAACTAGTATGCTTCATAAAACTGTTTAGAAAGCCTTATAAATCTGTTGATAAAGCCCTATAAAAAATATTTATAAAGTCTTATAAAAATAATTTATAAAGCCTTATAAAAACATTTATAAAGCTTTATAAAAACATTTATAAAGCCTTATAAAAAATATTTATAAAGGTTTTATAAAACTACTTAGCGTTAGAGTTGATCGAGTAAGATTGATGAGTAGCGTCCATTTTTATAAAGGTATATAAATTATTTTATAAGGGTGTATAAATAATTTTATAAGGGTTATATAAATGATGTAAGTGCTTATATATTCTTAAAAATGATCAAATGGAACAAACCTAATATGAGATTTATACTAATAATACACTTTATAAGTTTTTGTAAAGTACCTTTTAGAACCTTATAAAATTTTATAAACCCTTATAAAATGTTAAAGCAAAGCATAAAAAAATATTCGTATATAACCAAAATTCTCCAATTTCTGCATCAAATCCATTGGAGCATCGCATTTTCTTAGCTAGTTGTAACCTCCAATCTCCAATGTAAATGTAAAGATACCAAAAAGTTTATAGATCATTTTATAAAGGTTTATAAATAATTTTATAAAGGTTTATAAATCTATTTAATTTATGCTACATTCTCCAAATCATATAAAAGGGTTTATAAATCATTTTTAAGGGTTTTATAATTTTTTTTATTGTTTTGGATTTGTAAAACCATGCTTTATTAATTTTATAAGGGTTTATAAATTCTTATAGATCATTTTATAAGGGTTTATAAATCATTTTATGAGATTAAAAAACAGGCTAAAAACAAGGGGGAGAAGGAGACAAACATAAACATCAGTCATAAAATTGGAAAGCTAAAACCAGTTCCACATTGTTATCCCTGGCACAAAAATCATATGAGATGAATCCCAGCATGTGCCATAGATTCTTTGCCACTTACACCATCAGATTATGATGCTTTCGAGGTTAAATAAATGCATAGCACACACCAATGTTACAGGACACTTGCATTTAACCACCAACAAAGGTTCTTGGTTAGCATCCCTCAAACTTCCTACACTATCACTGCTCCTCTTTCACTGCTCCTCTTTCTGCTTCCAGCGGCTGAAATTGTATATACCCAACACCAAAATTAAAAAAAAAACTTGTGAGCACACCTTCTAAGCTTAGGATTAAAATTTCTACAACACAGAAAACGCAGGAGAGATGTTCATAGCATCTCTTGCCATCTTTTCACATATCGACTCACTTTCTTCCTAAACTCTTTTCTTTCTAAACTCTGCTTTGTTGTCTCTCCACTGTTTTGCAGCTTCCACGTTCACCCGTGACTCATCGTTGGAAACCTAGAGCATCAATATGATACTCAACACAATGCTTTCTACCTGCATCATACACACAACATATTAGTCCTCTCTCATATGATCTAATAAAGAGAGAGCTCAAAACACTATGGGTTTTAAGCTCCAGAGAAAAGACATCAGAAAGTAAGTGGCACAAATACAGTGTATATAATAAGCTCAAATTCAAACAAACCCAGACTCTTTCTATGATGACCATCATACACAAGGGCAAGCTGTGTACACAAAATTACGAGTGTACTGAAGCTACAAAATTGGTGGGATAAAAAATGAAAAATGAAACGCTTACCGTATGGACAGAAGTTCAATGTTCTGAGGCAAGCTCATATCCAGGAGGATGAAGAATCGATATGTAAACTTTCCCATCAGAATAAACTATCATGGCTAACATTCAATTTTGGGGGTTTTCGTTACAGCCTCTTGAGCCAAAAAAGAAGCGATACCACACACATATACATACAATTCATATAATTCATATAAAGGATACAAGTTGGCTTTCAAGTTCGGGAATCAAAATTCCAAACCTAATTCCCCAAAAACAGATGCTGAGAGGTACAAATATGTTGTCTTTTCTTCTCCTTCGTAGCGGTTCCGACGAACCTCAGTCCTAGCGTTGGGTCTCAGAGACATGGCTTACAACAAATATCTTCTTCTTCTTGCTTTGTGCCGGATTCGGATTCGGATGTGGAAGAGCAGATTTACCTCCAGCGAAATCGGGATGAATCTGGAGGGAGACAAAGTAAGTACTGATGCCTAAATCCTTCACTGGTGATCTCGATTTCCAGTTTTCGCCGGATCCACGAACGCAGATTGGTTTTGGGAGGGGTGTGAGTGAAGAAAATCGCTGATTCTGTATCGAAAGGCGAGTCAGAATTCGACGACGGCGGGACCACTTTGCGACGACGGCGGCGTCAATCTTCGGCGGTGGCTACGGTTTCGAGTAGGAAGAAGATCGATGAAGAAGAAGATCGATGAAGAAGATTAGGTTAGATTTACTAGGGGTAAAAAAGACTTTTAGTCTATTAAAAATAAGTGGTATTTTTGAAAAGTGTATTTTTGAAAAATGGTATTTGGAATGTGGTATTAGTGACAATTTCCCATTTTTTATATATGTAATAAATGGTCCAATTTTTTAGTTTTGCCTAAGGTTCAACAATTTTCTAAGTAAGGGTCGTCTTGAAAATCCCAATATTTTATATTTCAGATTAAAATTAGTTTATTTTGCATTTTATTTAAAATTTAGTTTTCTAAAAGAATAATATAATATACATTTTATATTTTAAATGAATGCCATAATTTTTTAATCGTATGTCTTTTTAAAAAATCTCAAACGAACGCACGTTTGACATATGATGTTCTAAGCATTCTGATAACTACATTGACATTATAATCTAGTTTTATATGTAGCTCTTGATGACGATGAGAACTTGAAAGATAATGAAAATTTAAAAGGAGCTGAAAATTTTCTACAATCTCTATTTTTGGAAAATTTTTTATTTTACTTTTATTTGGTATTACAATTTTTATGAATTTACTAAGTGAGACTTGTGTTTTAATTTAAAAACATATCGATTTGAGATTAAATTTATTTTGTTAATTTTCTTTATTTTAAATAAAAACCCAAAAAATTTGTTGGGCCGGATTGAGCTTTAGAATATAAGTCTAAACAAATTTCAAACCGAATCGAACCTAAGTTGAACATTTATGGACTTTACAAATTTTAGGTTGGGGTAAACCGCGTTCAGTCCAATTGACATCTTTAGTTCAAGTACTAATTTCACTAAGTAAGTTAGTTAAGATGGTCAGAAAATGATGACCTATGTCTCACACTTAATAAGTTTGAGATAAAAACACTTTTTTTTTCCTCATAATTTATGTTTCTAATATTAATACTGTTAGTATTAATTGCATTTCGACTCTTTATTGTTCATTATAGAATGTTGTTTCTCACATATTGATTCTCGCGTGTTTTTTTTCTCTCTTAATTTTGTTTTTTTTATCCGACATCGTTTTATTTCTAAATTAACCCTTTTTTTTTTGTACGTGAGACCAATACTTTTTTTTTTTCTGTTTCTAGCCTTACAATTGTTAGGACCAGACCAGGCTACCAGCTCTATATTTCCTTAGCATAAACAGAAAAATACATTTGTGTCGTTGACAAGAAAAAAGAGGGTATAGTATATTCTTTTTTTTTGTCGTCAGGGTATAGTATATTCAAACTGCAAAGCAATTTATGGGGTAACATGGATAAATATTGATTTGATTTTTAATTTCTTACAGTTTCACAGTATATACAGGAGATATACATTTACGTAGTTGACAAAAAAAAAAGGTACAGTATATTCAAACTAAGTGTAACAAACGAATGTTGTTGACTAAAAAGAGTTTAGATGTCACAGTGGGTCTTGCCACATGCGATTCTACGCTCATCGTAACTTAAAATTTGGTAAAATTTAGCGGCAGCTTTTCTTTTTAATTTTTGCTACACTACCAGAGGGTACAATGGGGAACTAAAGTGAAACCTAAGGGTAATTCAGTCCAATGACAAAAATCAAATGAAAATATATGAAGGGCCGAGAAAAGCAAACAAAAAAAGTTTAATAAAAAGAAAAAACTCTCCTATCGAGTTCTGTGAGATCTGCTCCAAAAGAAAAAAAGAAAAAAAACTGCTCGGGAAGAAGAGGTGAATCGAGTTATATGCTTACGTGGTGACATATATATATTTATATATTGAGTGTGTAATATATGCATCATCTAACTTGTTTGGTCTCTGTGTGTTTTGGGCGTTGTCTTTTTTTCTTTTTGGTTTTTAGGGGTAAAATGAGGATTCGGAAGAACACGAAGCTGTCATCGATGCTTTTAGCGACAGCAGGTTACGGCGGAGAGAAGCTGGAGACATACGTGTGTCACCTAAACCAATCTCCATGGGATGTGATTCCTCTGACTTCCACCGTCGACGACGATGGTGCCGCCGAGTTCACTAACCTAATTGACTCGTCGTGGTTTCTCCCTTCTCCGTCGTCTTCTTCTCCGTCCCTCACTCACCAGGTAATTGAATTAATATCAATATGTGATCTCATTTCGATTTCGCTTCCACGAGTGCCCAGCATTTCTTCTCCGCCTGTTATTAGGGTTCGTTTGTTTTTTTTCTTTTCTTGTTTTTTGGTGTTCGGGAAACATGAAAGAACCCTAAAATTCTGGATTTTGAGATCCTGGGTCGCTCAGTTTGTCGATTAGGGTTAATGGGTTGTTATTATTTTGCTTCATTGAATTATATTTCGTTCTCTGGCTCCGATTATTCTTTTTTATTACAAAGTGTCTCCACTTGTTGTTTTAACTCAGCTCGATGGAGCTGAAGATAGCGGGAATGGGAATGTGAGCTTGGGCGATTCTTATGGCGCTGCCGAAAGGTAACAATCCAACTCTCTTGTCACTCGAATCGTTTCCCCCATTATCGATTATTGTCTGCTTCGTTCGCTGCTTTGGTGTTTTAGGGTTTTACTCGTATTCCTTGTTTCGACAGTCGGGTAATTTAATTTCGCCCGAATCGGAATCGGATTCGAAATGCCGGGCGACCCGGTTACAATTTCTCCACCTCCTCCTTTATTTTTTCTTTTATCGCTATCCAGGTTAAATAGTTCCCTCGAAAATAATCGCAGCCTTGTCTCCGTCGACAGTCTTACTCTCATTGCGCCGGCGGATTACGAGAGATCGCCGGACGTTCGAGATCCAATGGATCGGACCGATGGCGGTGACAAGAGATCCAACCCCGTCGACCCTAATTCGCTGGTCAAAACCTCCGGCGACGACTACCAAGCGACTGTCTCGATGCCAGCGCCGCCGAAACGCGGACGGCCACGTGGTACGGGCAAGAAAGCTCCAGCCTCCTCCGCTGCCGCATCCAAGAATCCATACGAGTTTTACTATTACTCTGGTTTCGGCCCACGGTGGGGGAGAAAAAGAGGCGGCTCCGGCGAAGAGAAGATCGTTATGAGTGATATTAGAAAGAGATGCGAGGACAATATGAGCAAAAAGAGCAACAGTAGTGGTGAAGAGAGTTTTAAAACGCCGGCGTTTGTAGATGGCAGTAGTAGCTTTGATGGGTTTGAGTATGTGGAAGATGATTACGACGTAGTGGATCAAGGCAGTGAACATGGGAAAAATAAGAAGATGACGATGAAGAGGATGAAGAGAGGTAGGAAGCCCGTAAAGGAAAGGTCTTTGAAATCCCTCATGTGATATATTTTCTGGTTTGTGAGGGCTTTTCTGTCTTTTTGGCTTCAACTCTTTTTTTTTTTTTTTTTTTTTTTTTTCTATTTTCGTTGTCTGTCTTGTCTGTTTGGGAAACTTTGGTGTGTTGTCTTAGTTAGCCGATTGTCAAATTTATGTTGTATCTGGATAGCTGGTTTTAGTTTTCTTTTAATATTATTTTACCTTCTGAGAAAACATTGTCTTAAGAAATTATATCTTTAACTTTTTTTTAAATCTCCTCCTTTATTTTTAAAACTATTTTGTATATATTACGAAATCTATTTTCTTGAAAAGTAAATTTCGTTAAATTTTTAAAATAAATAAAATCATTTTCTCATGTTTATATTTTTCTTTATTTTCTTTACATCATCACTGTTCAACAATATCTCTTTATTTATATATATATTTTTAGTTTTTTAATTTTTTTTATGATTTATATGTTTTCATATTTTCATTATTTCTATCAGACTTTGTATATCAAATATCTATTAATTTGGTTTATTGATTTGTTCATGTCTTTTTGTTGGACAAAAAAAAGAATAATGAGTCTAACTATACTACTTCTAATTTTTTAAAAACTTTCATAATTTTTATTAAAATTTAATCTATTTATACAAAAATAAAAGACCAAATATATTAGGAACATCTATCATTTTAAATTTATTTTTTAATATTTAATTGTTTCGGTGCATTTAAATTATATGAGGTAGAAAGTTTAACAAAAGGTAAAACATATCCTCCCATGTCTTAACTGATATTGAATTTTTATTTTGTAAATGTAAAACAACATCGTTTTACTAAAATGTAAAATACTCAAAACTAAAATTTTGCGACAAAAATTGACTAGCTAATATCATATTATTATCGACATTTGATAAGGGAAAAACCTTGTCAATGTGTATGAAAAAGATGAAGGTAGAGAAAACTCCAACCAACTTCTTCAATACCAAATTCGTTGGCCACAAGTAGCCCTGGAAATATTATCCGGATCCGGATCCGGATCCGGATCCGCTCCGTATCCGCTCCGAAAATCCGGATATCCGGAGGGCCGGATCCGGATCCGGATAATAAAATTTTGGATCCGTCTAAGCCGGATCCGGATCCGGATATCTAATTTTTCAAGTCCGGATATCCGGATCCGGATCCGCATAATTTAAAAATATTATATTTTTTATTTTATTAGTAAAATTTTAAATATATTAATATTTATACATAAAAATAAATTTAAAATTACTTTCTAATATTCTACTTTTATTTTTAGTATTATATTATATTTTCTTATATCTTGATATTTAGGCGGATATCCGAAATCCGGATATCCGGAAAACTCGAATCCGGATCCGGATAATGAAAATATGGATCCGGCCGTATCCGGATCCGGATCCGGATACCTAAAAAAAACCCGGATATCCGGATCCGTCCCAGCCCTAGCCACAAGTACATAGGTGCAATAGCTTAAGTGCGGTTTTCCAGAGTACTCTATATTTCATTGTGGCTAGTTTTATGGTCATTCGCCAATTTTTTTTTATTTTTATTTTTCTCTCTTTCACATTAAAGTACTGATCCTAGAAATTTGATTATTGTCTGATTCATCTTTCTTTTGGTACGGAAGCCTCGGAACATAATTTTTTTTTTTTTTCTTTATTATTTTCGATATCCAACTCCATTTTCATGGTATTTTTATTCTGATTTGAACGTTGTGTTTGTTTATTTTTAGAAAAGTTTCCTAGAAATAAACGGAAATACATCATTTTTAAGTTTTGCTTTAGACTTTCAAATACTAAATTCTTTTCTCAATTATACTACAAGTTATAAAAAAGTTTAATTTTTTTTTATTTGGGATATTTTTTTCTCTATTAAACATACATTTAACTAATTTTATATCGAGTTTGTAGAATTATTAGAGAAAAACTAATAGTGGTATGTTTGGAACAAAAGCTTAAACATAATCCTTCTGTTTCTAATTGTTAGATGTTCTGGGAAAAAAATTGTTTCTAAAAGTTTGATTTTTCATTTTTCAATGCATTTTTAAAAAATTACTCACGATGAATTGTACACTTCAAGAAGATTAATTGAATTTGTTGAATTACTATTGGTTAAAAATTATAGAAAGTTGTTAATCACTAAAATGATGCATTTATAACCATGTTTTAATTTGTTTTCTTAATATGTGTGAAAACTCTAAAACATGTATCAATTAGAAAAAGAGGAGGTAATATTTTAGAAAATTGTTTATCTATTGCCTCTAAAAATAATTACAGATTTATTTAGTATATTTTTTAATCACTTGTTAAATAGATACAAATATATTCTTCTTATTCAGATAACTCAATTTACTAATACTACTATTAGATTTGAAAGCGGAAAACAATCACAAACCAACATTTATTGCACAAGAATAAACGAGTGTGACAAATTAATACCCAAAACAAATGATAATAATAAACCCTTGTTGCAAAATAGAAGTAGTTACTAAATAAGGAACCCATAAGGTGTGGAGAAGAATCTCTAAAGACTTGTGTTGAGCAGCTGTCTGTAATCTTTACGGATTCCCCACAGAATCTCACTGCATTTTTTCATGCTTGGTCTCTCACCTCTATGAGGAGCTAGACATTGAAACGCCATCTCCAATACTTTCTCTAGTGCTAAATTGTTGGATGGATTTCGTTCTAGCTTCGGGTCCAATACCGATATCGTTTCTCCACTCGTGAACTTCTTGATCGCCTGATCACAACCGTCCATTACACGAATCAAACACGACCGACTATATAGTGAACCAATATAAGATTAAATGATAGATAGAGATATATATATATATGAAGTTTACCCATCTTATGGTAATGCGTTCTTTTTGTTCTCTGTGGAGCTCAATGGGACGCCGACCTGTGAGAAGCTCGACGAGTAGTACACCGAAGGAGTAGACGTCGCTTTTCTCTGTGAGTTGATACGTAGTCAAGTACTCTGGGTCTAAGTAACCCGCGGTTCCTTTGACTTGAGTTGAGACATGTGTGGCTCCTGATTCACTGTCTGGAGCTAACCTGGCGAAACCGAAATCTGCAACTTTGGCTCTGAAGTTGTCGGTGAGGAGAATGTTTGAAGATTTTATGTCTCTGTGGATGATAGGTGGCTCTATAACCACACACACACACGTATCGATCATGTATAATAAGTATTGTCGCCATGGAATAAAAAAAAAACGAAAGAAGAAACTTTGTAATGGGGTTTACTTACGTGTATACATGTGAAGATAGGTTACGGCATGAGCTATGTCGGTTGCGATATCTAGCCGAGTTGCCATGTCGAGAGTCTTTCCTTCCTTACCTACAAACGGACTCCTCGGTTCAAGAACATTGATTGACATATACATATAAAAACAGAGGGAGAGAGAGTAGAATCTACTCACAATCCAAGTGATCTCTGAGATTTCCATTGGGAACATACTCCACAACCAGAAGCTTCTCGTCATTGTGCACCAAATATCCATAATATTTAACCAAGCTCAAATGTGTGACCTGAGCCAATGTCCTAATCTCACTCGTGAACTCTGCACCTTGACGGTCGTCGTGTAAACTCTGCATATATACTCAGACAAAATTAGATAGCCGTCAAGCAAAGCAAGAAGGGTGAGGATTCAGACCTTTTTGGCACGTTTGACTGCAACGGTTGTGCCGTCTCTAAGTTTGACCTTGTAAACAGTCCCGAAACCTCCTTGTCCGATCCTGAAAGATGGGGAGAAGTTCTTGGTGGCCGCGTAGATTTCATCGAAGCTGAATCTTTGAGTTTGATTCTCTGTTTCGTTCCCGTTCCCATAATGTCTCTGCACACTTCCTGTTGAGCTCCGTCTACTACGGATATCATGTTCTGACCACAAAAACATTCAAATCCAAGAATCTTTTCTGAGCAAAACGGTACACGAAACTCGAAGAGTTATCTCTTATCTTAGACCTAACCCCTCCGAAAATTTGAATGCCAGTTTAAAAAAAAAAAACAAGAAGAGAGCACCAAAGACTGGAAAAGTGGAGAAAGGTACCGGAATCGTCGAAATCCTTGGAGGAAACGGAATCTGGAGGAGTGAAGCAGTTGATGAAGATCCCGGAGATCCAGCGAGCGACGGAGCTATGTTTGTCGGTGGCGGGAGGGGGGGAACGATCGGCGAGAGTACTTGTGCTGTAAGAAGATGCTGTTGCAGGGGAAGATCCGCCGCCGTAGCTATGCCTCCGACGAGCGGGCATCGAAAAAAGAATCGATCAAACGAAGAAGAAACAAGGAAATTCTCAGAAGAAGCAAGTAGGAAAAACAAAAAGCAATGGCGGACACAATGAAGAGTCGCAGAGACCGACTCTCGAATTCAACTCGCTGATTTTTTTCTTCTGTGTTCGGCTATTTATTGTCCAGCTAGCTGTACATTTCTCTTAAACACCAGACAAGCTACTACACAATTTACCTGTTTATTACATACTACTACTTTGTAATAATCTCATCGTTAATTCTGATTTTAAGTCATGTGTGTGAGTTGTGAAATACCAATTTCCAGATGATAAAATAACTATAATTTATTCCTTTTAGAGTATTCATCATAGACTTTTATAATACAGTATAAACTTTAAATTCGGTTAGACTTTCTTATTGGAGGAGCACTAAAATAGCAAGCATGCGAGTTTACATGGTAAATCACATGTACGATTATTCGTCAATATATAGTTTTAGTAGTATTCTACAGGTCAACAAAATCTATCCGTATAATTTTTAATCTATCAATAATACTAGTATCTGTTAGCGATTTCTTCAGCCGCCACCCATATTGAATGCCAGAGGGATCCATTGACGTAAATGCAATAATCGCAATCATTTATCAATCGCATTTATTTATTTATTTATTTTATTTCTTTCATTTTCTGGTGTTTAAACAACATTCCAAGAAAAGGGATAAGAAACGTTTTCAGGTAAATACTAGAGAAGGGAGTACTAGATTACAAATACAATTCCCATCTGATTCGCATAAGTTAATTTAAAAGTCAGCTTAGAGGAAATAATGAAATGAGAAATTAAATCACTTTGATTTTAAGTCAATCAAAATAGGTTAGGATGGAAGATTCATAACCATAGCAGTTGAATGATGATTTTTTTGACCAGACAATCAATTGTCTCTGACAGAGACGGATATTGACCTTGGAAAGTAATGGGCCATGGTCTAAATATTTAGAGCCCATGTTTCAGAAAAAGCCCAATGAGTAAGCCCGTGACTGCAACGACGTTGTACTATGTTCCGATTAATAGTAATATTAATGAGAGAGAATAATAATTCGGCAAGAGGCTAATCAGCATAATTACGGTCATGAGGTAGTGGAAGCGAGAAAAAAAAGCTCTGTCGAAACCCTCTCGCCAGAATTTATTCTCCTCGGAGGAGATATTACAATTCTCCGGCGACACCTCAGGTTATCTCCGTTATTACTTTCCGGCTTTCTTTTTCTCTTTCGGAATCTGTTTTCGGTTCTTTTTTTTTCCGGAGGGGTTAGGTCCTTCTTTTTTTCTTTTTCTTGTATTGTATTGGCCGTTTCTTCAATTTTAGGGTTTGCGTAGTGTTCGTGTTGATTAGAGATTTGGATGTATGTTTGTGCGGTGGAGACTTTGCTCAATCGAGTTCATATTATGTATATATATTTTTATTCGTCTGTTTAATATTTGAATTTCTGTTAACCATATGCGATTTCACGTTCTCGTAGGAGAAGATGTTTTTGTAGCGTTACGTGTCACCAGTTTTGAACATGAGTTTGTTTGAATTGTAGTCTTGTACAGTATTTGATGATTAAAAATTGGCTGAAAAAGTGAAAAGTTAATTGCTCGGTTCACTGTTTTCGTTGCCACTTGACTGAATCCTGTTTGGTATGTTTCCATTGCAACTTGACTGAGCCCTCTTCTTGATTGTAAATTAACTTTCTCGGAAAATTAAGGTTCCGATGTTCCCCGGGAACATTCCAACTATCACCTTAGTGTTTCTTATCTATAACTTTGGCATCAGATGAACCTTTTCACTTGGGTTTTGCTTAACTATGTGTAGTTAAAGATTCACTTTTTTTTTTTTTTTTCCAATTGTCGTGCAGCTCCAAATGATGCCACGACTGGTGGCTGCAACTCTTGCGTGAGTATTATTAGAGTTGGTGAAAATGGGAGGTTGCTGTTGTTCTTCGAGGAAGTCACATCTTGTTGGAACACCTGTATACTATTATGTCAGTAATCCTTTTCTCCAGTTCTACTTATGCTGTCACCTTAGTCCATTTTGCATCGGTGTTGCTTTCCGCGCAATTTACTGTAGCTAAATAATGATTTTAGTTCTGCAGCTGCATGAAAAAATGTAATGATTGGGATTAGAGCATCTGAGCATGCATTTGAGAATCATTAAACATTCTTTTAACTACGACTTGTGCCTGTGGAAACTGTGTAGGTTTTTTGTAGACATCATCTACAATTATATGACTGTAGCACTCCGCTTTCTCATATGAAAAGGAATCAAGTTTCTATTTACCAAAGTTTTGTTACGCAGTGTCCAGAATCTTTTGAAGAGGTGGGGCCTTCGGGAGTTCGTGCTGGCGTGGGGTCAGCAGCATTCGCCACGGGCCTTTTGGTTGATATAGGCTTGGAGACATCTATACCGGACACCTTTTGTGCTCCTGCTCCTCTTCCATATGATTTGCTTTTGGGGAGACCAGATCCCGACTCTATCAAAGGAAGGATTAGCGAAAGCAGCTTTGAAACAGTAGCGACATGTGAAGATCTTGAGGGATTAGACTGTAAAAGCCAACCCAGCTCGGTGATTCTCTCGCCTATGGAATCTGAACAAAAAAGATGGAAGCAATTGGTAGACGAAGAGGAAGACTCTTGTCCCATTTGTTTTGAAGGTAAGAAATCAAGATCTTTAACATGAACATTTTCTTTAAAGCTAAGCAAAGTCATGGGTCAATTTGCTTCCCTTCCGCAGATTATGATGTTGAGAATCCAAAAATAACGACAAAGTGTGAGCACGATTTTCACCTATCTTGTCTTCTGGAGTGGGTGGAGAGAAGCGATAGTTGCCCTATATGTGATAAGGTGTGTTTCCTTCTTCCCTCTTGAATTTTCTAATTTGCAAATAGTCTGATTCCTAAACGATTGTTGTTACTATGTGATGGTGATAGAATGCATTTCACTACTCTCTACCAACTCGCTCTTATATAAATTTTTAGTTACATAATTAGAGCTCCCAATCGTGGCTGCTAAAATGCATAATAGTTCGACATACTGACATTCCAATCGTTTCGTGCAATAACTCAGGAAGTTGTGTTTGATGATTGCTTGAACTAGCATCCCTATTCTTTCCTCTGGGTTGGAAGTTTTAAGCGGTTACTTATCCGGTTAGTCTGCAACATAATTTTCATACATCTTTTTATTTCTTGTTGTTCATCACACATAAGTGTTCGGTTGTCTCTACGTTTGGTTATGTTCCCTGAATTGGTGCAGTGAGATAGTAAATATACATACAACTGTAAATATTATCAGCTTCTTGGGGGTGTGATATAAAAGAAAGGATCATTTCAGTTTTTGATTGTTTGCAACTTTGCATTTCCGAAATCATGTTCACATGCTTTCAGTCTATCTTTAGTATATGATTTGTTATTATGGGAATCAAAATGCTTTCATGGGTTAGTATTATGATTATCAAACAATTACATAATATTTCAAATAAAAGCGCTTTTTCTTATTACACCTTTTAAAGTTATCATTATTACCGTCAATTTGTCTATAAATGAATAGCCATGATTTTGTTCAAAGAGTACAATTTTCTTCGGGAAATCGGCCAAAAAAAACCCATACATTACCAAACTTGCCAAAAAAAACACTAACATTTTTCTGGCCAAAAAAAACCCGAACATTTCATTGACTTTTAAAAATATTCAGAAACTTTCGTTGACTGACCAATAAAGCCCGCCGTTAAAAAAACTAACAGAAAATCGTTAAACAAAACGACGTCGTTTTGACTATAGCCAATACGACGTCGTTTTGGTAGAAATTAATTCTGAAAATCGTGTTTGGCTGGATTCGAACTCGCGACCTGAGAGTCCATAAAGGACACTCTTGCCACTGAACTAAGTAACACATTCGTTTAAATATGAATCACATAGTCTTATATTGTATTGAAGCAGAACATTATTAATATTATTATACAATAATATATAAATAAAAATATATGTTTGGAAGCAAATAAACTTAACACATACCAGTTAAAATGCTCATATCATTTATAAAAATTTATTAATAACATTTTTATCGAAATTACAAAATAACATATATTTTAGCAGAAAATTTTTAATAATATTATTAAAATATTATTTTTAACATATATAATCAAAATTACAAAATAACATATATTTTAGCAGAAAAATTTATAATATTATTTTTAACAAAAAAATTAAATAATAACAGAAAAAATTTAATAATATTATTTTTAACAGAAAAATATATTTTTAATAATATTATTAAAAAAATTCAAATTTTTGTTAAAAATAATATTATTAAATTTTTTCTGCTAAAATATGTTATTTTGTAATTTTGATTATATATGTTAAAAATAATATTTAATAATATTATTAAATTTTTTCTGCTAAAATATATGTTATTTTGTAATTTTGATTATATATGTTAAAAATAATATTAATAATATTATTAAAAATTTTCTGCTAAAATATTGTTATTTTGTAATTTCGATTAAAAATGTTATTTAATAATATTTTTATAAATGATATGAGCATTTTAACTGGTATGTGTTAAGTTTATTTGCTTCCAAACATATATTTTTATTTATTATTATTGTATAATAATATTAATAATGTTCTGCTTCCAATACAATATAAGACTATGTGATTCATATTTAAACGAATGTGTTACTTAGTTCAGTGGCAAGAGTGTCCTTTGGACTCTCAGGTCGCGAGTTCGAATCCAGCCAAACACGATTTTCAGAATTAATTTCTACCAAAACGACGTCGTATTGGCTATAGTCAAAACGACGTCGTTTTGTTTAACGATTTTCTGTTAGTTTTTTTAACGGCGGGCTTTATTGGTCAGTCAACGAAAGTTTCTGAATATTTTTAAAAGTCAATGAAATGTTCGGGTTTTTTTTTGCCAGAAAAATGTTAGTGTTTTTTTTGGCAAGTTTGGTAATGTATGGGTTTTTTTTGGCCGATTTCCCAATTTTTCTTCTGATACAAAAATATCAGATGAATATTTGGGTTGGTTAAAAACAAAGAGACTCTATTTGATGTGGATAATAGTAATTCCATAATGTAAGAAGAGGAAAAAAACGAATATTCCAAGTAATTTGATCCGCAGGATCCAGTCTTGTCCCCCTGTGTACGATGGAAATGGTGCGTGTACTTTTGAAGACCACATATGTCCGTGAGCTCGCACTTTAATTCTAAACATCTGGATTACGACGGGAGAATAAGTTAGGGTTAGTAACTGCAGATGAGAGAGGCGATTGATGCAAAGGGTAGGATTTAAACCTGAGCCGAGTCGGTTAGGTTTTACTGTTGAGATGGGCTTTAACTCAACTTCGGTTACGACACTGACACTGGAAACACGAGAATGATAGATAATCCCTTGTCTGCATAATTAACTAATTAGATTAGGGAATATGCCCATATATTAATTAGATTATGGGAAATCGGCCAAAAAAAACCCATACATTACCAAACTTGCCAAAAAAAACACTAACATTTTTCTGGCCAAAAAAAACCCGAACATTTCATTGACTTTTAAAAATATTCAGAAACTTTCGTTGACTGACCAATAAAGCCCGCCGTTAAAAAAACTAACAGAAAATCGTTAAACAAAACGACGTCGTTTTGACTATAGCCAATACGACGTCGTTTTGGTAGAAATTAATTCTGAAAATCGTGTTTGGCTGGATTCGAACTCGCGACCTGAGAGTCCATAAAGGACACTCTTGCCACTGAACTAAGTAACACATTCGTTTAAATATGAATCACATAGTCTTATATTGTATTGGAAGCAGAACATTATTAATATTATTATACAATAATATAATAAATAAAAATATATGTTTGGAAGCAAATAAACTTAACACATACCAGTTAAAATGCTCATATCATTTATAAAAATATTATAAATAACATTTTTAATCGAAATTACAAAATAACATATATTTTTAGCAGAAAATTTTTAATAATATTATTAAAATATTATTTTTAACATATATAATCAAAATTACAAAATAACATATATTTTTAGCAGAAAAAATTTAATAATATTATTTTTAACAAAAAAATTAAATAATAACAGAAAATTTAATAATATTATTTTTAACAGAAAAATATATTTTTAATAATATTATTAAAAAAATTCAAATTTTTTGTTAAAAATAATATTATTAATTTTTTCTGTTAAAAATATATGTTATTTTGTAATTTTGATTATATATGTTAAAAATAATATTTTAATAATATTAATAAAAATTTTCTGCTAAAATATATGTTATTTTGTAATTTCGATTAAAAAACGTTATTTAATAATATTTTTATAAATGATATGCATTTTAATTGGTATGTGTTAAGTTTATTTGATTCCAAACATATTTTTATTTATTATATTATTGTATAATAATATTAATATGTTCTACTTCCAATACAATATAAGACTATGTGATTCATATTTAAACGAATGTGTTACTTAGTTCAGTGGCAAGAATGTCCTTTATGGACCCTCAGGTCGCGAGTTCGAATCTAGCCAACACGGTTTTTAGAATTAATTTCTTCCAAACGACGTCGTATTGGCTATAGTCAAAACGACGTCGTTTTGTTTAACGATTTTCTGTTAGTTTTTTTAACGGCGGGCTTTATTGGTCAGTCAACGAAAGTTTCTGAATATTTTTAAAAGTCAATGAAATGTTCGGGTTTTTTTTGGCCAGAAAAATGTTAGTGTTTTTTTTTGCAAGTTTGGTAATGTATGGGTTTTTTTTGGCCGATTTCCCTTAGATTTATTAGTAGAAACAATAAAACGGGCAGGAAGAAGAGAAAAGGAGTTAGGACTCTTCTTACTGTCGCGGGTTTGACTTCCAAGCACTTGTGTCTGCCACCTCCCCCTTTTTCTGTTCTTTATTTCCTCTTCTGCCCCTCCTCACTCTTCAATAAAGAAACCAAAAGCATTGTTCAACTCGTTAAGATATTTTAGCTGTAATGAAACGAGCTACAATGGACAACACACTTATGTAGTTACCGTTCAAAACACTTTTGCAAAACAAAGGAGACTTTTTTTTTTTGTTTTCTGTGTGACGGTAGCCTGTAAGGTTGATCATAGTGGTAATATGGTAAATTTGACAAGAGACTAAAAGTTCCAAAAGTGTCTTATTTTTTTATTTTTTTTTAAAAGACCATGTGTGTCCGTGAACTCGCAGCTTTTACAGATTTATCTTCCACAAATTCTCTCCAGATTTCAAACGTATTTGTACAGAGAGAGAGAGAGAGAGTCAGTCTTCTTTTTGGAGCTTTCCCATGTCGATCACCACCGTGAAAACATCAACCATTTTCCGGCCAACCAAACACATCCCTTGCTAACCTCAGGAAGAAAAAGACCCAAAATCCAAATGCCATGTACATATCTTCCTCTTCTTCTTCTCCTCTTTGTTTCTTCACTCTCTTCCTCTGAAACCGTGGATAAGAAGGTCATCATCATCAAAGGAAACCAGACGGTTCTGAGTTCTAAAAGTATTTTCCGGCTTGGTTTCTTCAGCCCCATCAGTGGCGACTCATTTAATTCCTCCGATTGGTATTTGGGAATCTGGTACGCTTCTATACCCACCCCTACCTACGTTTGGGTCGCCAATGGAAACCGACCCGTTTCCGATCCGGACTCCTCCACCCTCGAGCTCTCCACCTCCGGTAACCTAATCGTCAAGAACTCTCGCGACGGCGTCGTCTGGCAGACGGACAACCAAGATCCGGCTACCGATTTCCGGTTCTCCGATGCCGGGAACCTCCTTTTGTTGGCTGAAGACGGTTCTCCGGTTTGGCAGAGCTTCGAAAATCCTACCGACACGTGGCTTCCGGGCATGAATGTCACCGGTCGAACGGCTCTGACTTCTTGGCGGACGCCTCTCGACCCTTCGCCGGGGTTTTACTCCCTGAGGCTGAGCCCAGGCTTCAACGAGTTCCAGCTTCTTTACAACGGAACCACACCCTACTGGTCAACCGGCAACTGGACCGGAGACTCCTTCGTAGGCGTTCCGGAGATGACCGTTCCTTACATCTATACGTTCCACTTCGTTAACCCTTACACTCCCACGGCGTCGTTTTGGTACATCGTCACGCCCTCGGACGCGCCGCGCGAGCCGCGCCTGACGCGTTTCGTGGTTGACTTCAACGGCCAGCTGAAGCAGTACACGTGGGAGCCTCAGACGCAGAATTGGGACATGTTCTGGTTGCAGCCGGAGGATCCGTGCCGCGTCCACGGTCTCTGTGGCCAATTAGGGTTCTGCAGCAACGAGCTACTCAAGCCCTGCGCCTGCATCCGCGGTTTCCTCCCCAAGAACGCCGCCGCGTGGGGATCTCAGGATTACAGCGATGGATGCCGCCGCGGCGACTCCTGCGACAGGAGAGATATGTTCGAGGCGGTGGGAGATCTGCGGTACGACGGCCAAGTGGAGACGTCGCGGTCTCAGGTAAGCAAGAGCTCTTGCGAGAAAAGTTGCTTGGAGAACTGTTCTTGTGTGGGTTTTTATCACAACGACAAGTCTAACCTCTGCAAAATCTTACTCGAGTCGCCGATGAATCTCAAGAACTCGAGCTCCTGGACTGGAGCCACCGACGATATTCTGCATATCAGAGCTCCGAGGAGAGGGAACTCGAAGGGAAACATATCTAAATCTATGATTATATTGTGCGGCCTTGTTGGGTCAGTCTCAATTCTGGGGTTCGCCTTGTTCGTGCCATTGGTTCTGTTGAAGAGGAATCGTAAGAGGAAGAAAACAAGGAAAGAAGACGAGGATGGGTTCGCTGTGTTGAATCTGAAGGTCTTCTCTTTCAAGGAGCTTCGAAAAGCTACCGATGGATTCTCGGAGAAGCTCGGACACGGCGGTTTCGGTGCCGTTTTCAAAGGAACATTACCGGATTCTTCCACCTTCGTGGCTGTGAAACGCTTAGAGAGACCCGGAAGCGGCGAGGGAGAGTTCCGGGCAGAGGTTTGCACCATTGGGAACATCCAACACGTGAATCTGGTCAGGCTTCGGGGTTTCTGTTCAGAGAATCTTCACAGGCTTCTCGTCTATGATTACATGCCAAACGGATCCTTGAGCTCCTACTTGTCGAGAACAAGTCCCAAACTGCTAAGCTGGGAATCGCGTTTCAGGATCGCCTTAGGGACTGCCAAAGGGATCGCGTATCTGCACGAAGGCTGCAGGGACTGTATTATTCACTGTGATATCAAACCGGAGAACATTCTCTTGGACACTGACTACAACGCCAAAGTGTCTGATTTCGGACTGGCCAAGCTCGTTGGCCGTGACTTCAGCCGGGTTCTTGCCACTATGAGAGGTACATGGGGATACGTTGCTCCCGAGTGGATATCGGGTTTGCCCATCACGACAAAAGCGGATGTCTATAGCTTCGGTATGACACTGCTCGAGATTATCGGTGGTCGAAGAAATGTCATTAGCGATACACCAGGAGACAAAGAGGAGAAAGAACCAGAAAAATGGTATTTAAACAATGTCCTTCGTTGAATCAACTGTGAATGGGAAATGAGTTATTGAATAAATGTTCATTTTTTCTCAGGTTCTTTCCGCCATGGGCAGCGCGTGAAATCATACAAGGAAATGTGGACTTGGTTGTCGACTCTAGACTCAACGGAGAGTATAACATTGAAGAGGCGACGAGGATGGCCACGGTGGCAATATGGTGCATACAAGACAATGAAGAGATAAGGCCAGCAATGGGAACGGTGGTGAAGATGCTTGAAGGAGTTGTGGAGGTGACGGTTCCTCCACCGCCTAAGTTGATACAAGCTCTCGTCTCCGGGGACTCATATCATGGAGTGGGCAATGGTCTGAGCGGCACAAGCTGTAGCGAAGGCCGCGGTTGTTCGGATCTCATGACTGGATTGTCTAGCCCCGGCTCACGGTCGTCTTTTGGTAAACCATCTTCTTCGCCCTGATCAATTCGAAGATGGTTTTGTCAAAAACCGGTCTTAAATGTTTGTTTTTTTGTTTGTTTTGACCCTCTAAGAGGGTTTAATCTGTATTTGTCGGTTTTATGAGAATGAAGCCTTAATTTGTCATTTCCTATTAATCAGAAAAAAAGGGGATGAGATTCATGTAGTTGAAGTCAACTATACATGATGATAGACTTAGTGCACTCATTACTTATTGGATATGATTAAGTCACGACTCCTTGTCCCTGACCTTGCATATTATCAAAGTTCAGTGGATCCAGCCATGAATTTACCCTCTCTTTATTGTCAAATGTAAACTTTTACACTGCATACCAATTTCAATGGACCCATTAACAGCTAATGCTTGACTTAATCGAGAGCTAATAGTAAAAAGTAAAAACCATGGATTACGTCCATATTATTCTTTTCAAGTGATAGTATTTTCCAGTGGCATATTTGTAAAAACTTACAGAATCTCTATTCAAAGAGAATCATATGGGTCTTTCCTTTGATATTATAGAGATAACCCCGTGTCGGTACTTTTAACTATATTACCGGTCACAAGAATCTTAACCTTTTTTGGCGGAGCGCGAGATTCTCTCTTCTTCTTCTCCACGGCTAAGCTAAATCACAGGCAAACCAGAAAGAGAATTAGAAGGGAAAAAAAAAAAAGGTAAAAAATCTCATAAGCCCATTTCAATTATATTTTTTGACATCCTATTGCTTTCAATTCTTGTGTCTTCTGATAATCCTCCCCAACTAGGAGAAAAAGAAAACATAAAAAAATAAAATATATAAAGATTGTCAGAACCGGAGAAAATGGAAATCCCGGCTAGGGAGGAGAGGAGATCCTCCTCATCCTCTGCCGGAAGAACACCAAAAACCATCACCTTAGCAGCTGATGACGCCATCGATAGTGGCCCTTCCTCTCCGCTTGTCGTCAGAGTTTCCGTCTTCGAAACAGAGCATGAGGCGACGAAGCTTCACCACGCGCCTTCAACTTTTGTCGGAAAAACCACCGACAACGATGATTTCCCTCCGATTCAAAGCTTTAGCGATGCTAAATTCGTCTGTATGGTTGAATCGTCGAAGCTTTGGGAAATCGCTGCACCAATAGCTTTCAACATCCTTTGCAATTACGGAGTTAATTCCTTCACAAGCATCTTCGTCGGCCATATCGGCGATCTCGAGCTTTCCGCTGTCGCCATCGCTCTCTCTGTCGTCTCCAACTTCTCCTTTGGTTTCTTGGTAATTCATTAACCCATCTCCTCTGCTTCCTCCTCCTCTGTTTTAGAAAGAAGATTAAATGAAAAAACTGCAGCTAGGAATGGCAAGTGCGTTGGAAACGCTATGCGGACAAGCGTTTGGAGCGGGACAAACAGAGATGTTAGGCGTTTACATGCAGCGTTCTTGGCTTATCCTCATCGGAACTTCCTTCTGCTTGCTTCCACTCTACATCTACGCAACTCCTCTTCTCTTATTACTCGGCCAAGAACCCGAAATCGCTGAAATCTCTGGTAAATTCACAACTCAAATCATCCCTCAGATGTTCGCCCTCGCGATCAATTTCCCGACTCAAAAGTTTCTCCAGTCACAGAGCAAAGTCGGGATCATGGCCTGGATCGGTTTCGCCGCTTTGACCCTTCACATTTTCATCCTCTACCTCTTTATAAACGTTTTCAATTGGGGACTAAACGGCGCTGCGGCTGCGTTTGATGTCTCGGCTTGGGGAATCGCGATCGCGCAGGTTGTTTACGTTGTCGGGTGGTGTAAAGACGCCTGGCAAGGGCTGTCTTGGTTAGCGTTTAAAGACGTTTGGCCGTTTTTGAAACTGTCGTTTGCGTCTGCGGTTATGCTTTGTCTTGAGATTTGGTACTTCATGACTATCATTGTCTTAACCGGTCATCTTGAAGATCCCGTCATAGCCGTTGGATCTCTCTCAATCTGGTTAGCCCTTAAACCCCTTGACAATCTCAAAGATTTCACGTTTTGTCTGAAAACGTTTCTCGTGTCACAGTATGAACATCAACGGATGGGAAGGAATGTTGTTCATAGGAATCAATGCAGCTATAAGGTAGAAAAACAAACGGATGCAAAATTTGTATTTGTATTTAAAGAAGGAAGGGTTTATGCCATGTTTCTTCAGTGTTAGGGTGTCCAATGAGCTAGGGTCGGGACATCCACGAGCTGCCAAATACTCAGTGATCGTAACGGTGATCGAGTCTCTCATCATTGGAGTGGTGTGTGCAATTGTCATACTCATAACACGAGATGAGTTCGCAGTGGTTTTTACGGATAGCGAAGAGATGAGAAAGGCCGTAGCTGAGCTTGCTTACCTTCTCGGTATAACGATGATTCTCAACAGTCTACAGCCGGTTATATCTGGTAATTTAGATTTCGTGTCGGGTTGTTTTAAATTACAGAAATGATTCTTGAAAGATTTTGATGGTAATGAAAGATCGTTGTGGACTGAGCAGGTGTTGCAGTAGGAGGAGGATGGCAAGCACCGGTGGCTTATATCAACTTGTTTTGTTACTACGTTATTGGTTTACCACTAGGGTTTGTTCTAGGTTATAAAACAGGGCTTGGCGTGCAGGTAAAGGCATCACTACTAACCTTGTCTTTGTTTGGTTAGGTTGGTTTAGATGAAATCATTTTCTTTAATACTTCAGGGGATTTGGATTGGTATGATATGTGGGACTACTCTTCAGACTTTGATCCTTTTGTACATGATATACGTAACCAACTGGAACAAAGAGGTAAACATCATTTCAAGTTTTTATCATACATTTAAAAAAGATAAGGAGTGTTTTAATGAAAACAAAAAATGATATAAAGGATCATTTCTAATTCTACCTTTTCTCCAAAAAAATATCAGGTGGAACAAGCTTCGGAGAGAATGAAACAATGGGGAGCTGGATATGAGGAAATAGAAAAAATAGTAACTTAAATTTTCTGTTAAACGGAACTATCATTACATTTCACATTTGGCTATTTTTAATTGTATATAATCATTTTCCCCCCTTTAATTGTATATACACTTGTAACTTTATAAAATGATAACAGTTTGCTAATTCAGCAATCAGTCAAATCATGTTTTTTGTTTTTTTCAATCTCATAATCTTATCCAATCATATATTAACCGACAATGGCAGGTTAAAGTGTAAGGTCTTGGCAAAGACGTCGGCAGTAAATGCAACCGGTCTCCCCAGTATCCGGTTTCCTCTTGCTTCCCAGAACAATTCTTCTCATTTTAACTTATAGAGAGAAAAAAAGAAATAAGAGAGAAGAGATCATATTATTATTATTTGCAGAGTTATCGAGGCGATTTTTGCGGTTCCCACTTCCAAATCGTCTCATCGCCATCATATCTCCGTCTTCGTCGTCGGCACGTACTTTTGTCCTCGCTCCTCCATAATTGATCTTATCGCTTCAGATCTCTATCTCTTGACTGTGTGCGAGTATTAACCGCTTTTTTCTTCTTCGATTTTCGAGTTCATCTCACGAGTAACCGTACTGGTCCGATCGATTTGCTTGGTTTACTCTGTGGTTTCAATCTCGCTTTGAGTGTATTAGTCTGATTGTTTTCTGGAATTATGTTGTTGGATTGGACTGTTGTTCTATTTGCAAGTCACCCGTTGATCTTATTTATCTCACCACGGTTTGGTTTGTACGATATGGTTTCTGAATTTCAGAATCGAACCGGATGAGCAAGTTCATCTTCTCTGTTATATTCATATAACTTTGTGTCAGAAACGTTAGACATCTTGTTCGATAAGTGTTTGCTTTGTATGTTGGAAATAAACATTGCTTTTTCGTGCTCATAGCATCGTCTAAGTTTCTTTATTGGATCAGCAAGATAAGCTGTGTGGCTTTTTTTCTGACAGTATTTCCTTGTCTTTGGCTACTCAGCTTTTGTAGTTTCTGTCGCAACGACAGTCAATGGCTGACAAAGAGGAAACATCGGGTGAGAACACTACACGTGCAAGTGATTGGGAAGTTGTTTCGCTTACCGCCTCAGCTTATGCTGCTGCTCCTGGTCCGAAACAAGTGGAATCGAAAGATGACGACAAGGAAGTTCCTCCTTTCCAAGCAGAGACGTCTCATCCTTTGTACATGTCTCGCCACTTTGTTTTCCCACCAAGTGAGCATGAGAACAACATGGCCACGGAGCCTAGTCAGCTTTCCGAGATTTATGAAGACAAGGCAAGCAAGAAGATGGATTTTGGATTCCCTCTGGAACAAGAGACCGTGTCTCGCGGAAAAGAAGATGGAGGAGATTTGACTCTGAAAGGCTTGGATTTGGGAGAAGATGAGTTTGCAGGACTTGAGTTTTTCGAGCAGAAAGGCAAAAGAGAAGAAAACATTTACAAGACGGCAATGAGCTCTCTGCAAGATGAGAGAGCTATTGGTGGATCACACGTCTACGAACAGAACGAACCTATTCATGAACAGACCGAGCCAGTCACTCCCAATGTGTCACCCGATCTGGATCCTACTAAAGAGGACAAGCGTGAAGTAGCAGACGTCCCACCTTGCGAGCCCTGGTGGAAAAGAAGCGCCGCTTCTTTGATTTCACAAGCGAAAGAAACAAACACAGTTTGGTCAATTTTCATAGCTGCAGCTGTAATGGGCGTTGTGATTCTTGGCCAGCGTTGGCAACAAGAGAGGTGGCAGATTTTGCAGCATAACTGGGAATCAAGCATTGGAAACGAGGTATAGCTTAAATCACCTTTATTTTTCTTTTCAACACATAGACCATGTATCTTATGAGTTACGTTGCATCTTCGTATTAGCAATCTAGGATTATTTCATTGTCTTGAACACACTTTTTTGGTTGCAGAAAGCTGGAAGATTGATGGGACCGATCTCTCGACTGAAACAAGCATTTGTCGGGGGACAGCGACGGGATTCATTCATCCGGGTCAGTTCCCGAAACGACAGTTAAAACGAAGATAGACACTAAAAGGTGATTCGCTTTGATGATGACGATTAAAAAAAAAAAAAACAGTAAGAGTATGTAGTATGTAACTCGTGTCCGAAGGTAAGTCTGGAGTAAAAAAAAAAAACATAAAGATGTACATATATGGCTTTCGGTCATATATGTACATATGTAAAGTCTTTGGTGTTTGAATGTTTCGGTCAGAGTTTGTGGGTATGGTATGTGTACATATATGGCTTTTGGTATCTGAAGTGTACGCTTTGTTTTTCTATTTAAGGATTTGATTTCGGTGCTTATTGATTTCAAAATTTTCAGTTGTTCACGATGTCACAGTGTCGGAGATTTAGCCAGCGGCTTGGTTCTTGTGGTACTACTTTAAAATGCACGCGGATTCTAGGATTCTCATTCACCTAAACCCGGAAACTTCGATAGAAACCTACGAACTGGTTCGGTTGCTTCATGCATCAAACTGGTTCGGTTGAGAAAACGGTTAATTAACGTCTTTTTCCCTAAGAAGACGTTTTAGTAAGTTAGAAAATACCAATTTTAGTAAACTACTCGCTCGTTATTAATATTAAAATTAAGATTAAACAAGATATGAAAGACAATTAATATTAAAATTCAGGTTAGGAACCTGAATTTGCCAAAAGCTAAGAAATAACTTTCCGAATCCACAAAAAAAAAAAAAAACTTTCCGAATCCAGGTTCTTTAGTACCCATGACTACCCACTCCTATTCCAAAACCTTAATTGTCATACTGGAAGATAAAATTGTGAGTGATATGATATGTCTAATTATAACTACGGGACATGATATGCATGGTTCTGATTAGCCCTGGGCGTTCGGTTTTTTCGGTTCGGTTCGGTTCGGTTTTTTCGGTTTTCGGTTTTTTCGGTTAAGAGATTTAGTAACCGTTCGGTTAATCATAAAATTCGGTTCGGTTTCGGTTCGGTTTTTTCGGTTTTCGGTTTTTGGTTATAGAGATTTAGTAACCGTTCGGTTAATCATAAAATTCGGTTCGGTTTCGGTTCGGTTATTTCGGTTTTCGGTTTCGGTTTTTCTTATATTTTTTGGATAATTTGGATAAAAAACCGGATAACTTCGGATAATATCAGATAATTCGGATGATTTCGGATATTTTGGATAAAAACATTTGGATAATTTGGATAATTCGGTTTTTTTACTAATATTTGTTAATTTTAATTATTTAGTTATTTGAAATATAAATATAAATAATATTTTTTAAGTATATGGATCGTATTTCGGATATTCGGTTATCCGTTCGGTTATCCATTCGTTTCGATTCGGTTCGGTTTCGGTTCGGTTATTTCGGTTATCTCAATTCAGTATCCAATAGGTGTTTCATAATATTCGGTTCGGTTTCGGTTCGGTTATTTCGGTTCGGTTTCGGTTCGGTTTTCGGTTTTCGGTTAAAAGGCCCAGCGCTAGTTCTGATGGTTGTTGTTTTAGACTTTTGCTTTAGATTTTGGCGGTAGAGAATTTGGTTTTAGAGGCTATGGCTTTTAGTTAAAGCCTGAAAATGTGATTTTAGAAAAACATGAACAAAATAGAAAGATTTTTCTTTTAAACAGTTTTGAAGGCTTTAGAAAAAAATTTAAGTGGTCTAAAGTCTAAAGAAGTGATTGGTAAAATTTTGACTTTCATGGCTTTACAAAAAATTTAAGTGGTCTAAATACTCTAAAGCCAAATCACCATCAGTACCATGATATTCAAGAATAAAATTGAAACAACATCTAATTATCCTTAATCGATATATATAATCGATATTGAAACGTTTCAAATAATTAAATCATATATTGATGAAACATTTTATTTCAGTAGTAGAGTATAATTTCAATCAAACTAATTTGAAAGACAACAACATTGAAGGGTCTCTACGCTAGGATTAGGTATACACAAAGCATTTTTCAGGTTTGCCTCCACATGTCCCCAAGCAATCGCTTTTCATCTGGCAGCTGAGCCCTTTGAATTCACAATTTGGGAACTTATCATCCATAACTCCTGTTAGATCAATCATATTATTAAAAAAAAATATCATTATTAGGATCATATTTTTGTTAGTATATCTTTTTTTTTTTGGAAACTTTTTTTTGTTAGTATATCTTATAAAGTGAATTTGATGATTAGACCATCTCCAATGGTTTACTCCATATTTCACTCCAAAATAGAGTAACTCCAGAATGAAGTTTTGTTTTTCTCCAATGGTTTACTCCATTTTTTACTCCAAAAATGGAATATTCTATATAGATACTATTTTTATTTTGTTTTCAATACCTTTTATTTATAAAATTTACAAATTGAACCTCTATTTTTTATAGCTTTCATAAATTATGAAATAATTTTCATTAAAAATTTATTAAATAAAAATATTACATGAAATCATAAAAACAAAAACAAAAATATAATAATTTATTTAAAAATTGCCATTAGTGTATTTTACCCACAAATGATCAACCACTGCATTTCGAAGAGAAAAATGTTTCTTTTATCTTTGATTTCTCTAAATCGACCAAGAAACTCTTGGAATCGGATACTGTCATCTTGTACTATGTGGACATCCGTAGAGCTTTTCTTGCGGCTTCAATTGGTGCTTCGAGATCACGCTCATCCTCGATTACCATGTTATGTAAAATTATACATGTAGTCATTATATCATGTAACACATTTTTCCGCATTATTAAAATCCTAGTAATTGTTGTGTTAAATTTGCTAGTATTTGCTAAATTTTAATTTCAGTATTTGTTATGTATTTTTAAATGTACTTTAATTTGTAATCTCTTAAAACAAAAAGGTAGTATTTGATTATTTATAAATAATTTTCAAGAACAAATTTTCAAATATAAATTTTATATAATTATGAAAAAATAATATTATCAAAAAATGAGGTGCTATTATTAATATAATAGTTTAAATAATATTTTAATATTATAATTAAAGTGATATATTATTAAAAGTTATTGTTATATAGAAAGTGATAAATTAAAATAAATTAGTATTCAAAGGACCTTTCTATAAATAAAAAAATTCCACTCAAAAATGGAGGAATTGGAGTAATCCCATTTTTTGCACACCATTTTGGAGTGGAAAATGGAATACCATTGGAGGAGATTTTACTGCAAAATGGAGGAAAATGTGAAAAATGCAGTACCATTGGAGATGCCCTTACACGTAGATATAAACTATACGCACACAATTGCTTCTATATTTTTGTTGTTATATGAATATGATAAAGTGATGGAAGAGATCTTACGAGTGGATTGCCCGTTGTTAGCAAGAAGTGCAACAATGATCAGAAGAACAACAAAATGAAGCTTTGAGCTGGATGACGACCTTTTGCTTATAATTTCTTGTGCTTAATTTTATAAGAGATATAAAGACAAACGAAGAATCAACGAGCTATTTATATAGATGAATATCCAAAATATTTATATAGATGAATATCCAAAATATTTATATAGATGAATATCCAAAATAACTAGACAAAATCTTTTTTTTTATAAATATCATTTATGAGTGATTGATTTTGTTATTTATAAAGTTTATTTTGAGAACCCAATCATACATTGTATCAACCGCAGTTAATATATATTTTTCCTCGGGAAAATTCATATTTATGGATATTATAAAACTTAGTTTAGCTATTCAATAAAAATTTACAAAGATTTAATACAGATATTGACCTTTAAGTATTTAACCAAAAACGTTTATATCAGTCTATTAATTTATATATACAATTTTTACAATTTTATCATGCTGTTTTGCTTGAGAAGTTTGGGGGTTTAAAATTTCAGTTTTCACAAGACAAAACATTTTAATTTAAAACATGATAACATTTTTATAATATATAATTTATTTAAAATATAACTAAAAACAATCTGAAATCTAAAAAAAAAATTCAGGTAAGTTCAAACAAACAACTTATCTAAGTTCTGAAATATCCAAAAAAACATAAACACTTAAGAATATCATTTGAAATACTGAAAAAAAACAACATGAGATTTTGTTTCTTCTCATGAAACTTTTTTTCTTTCTTAGTTCTCCTTCTTAGGTGGTAAACACAACAAGCACAATTTTTATTAATATTGGAGAAAAAATACTTGATACTTGCCACATATTTACCTAGATATGCATATACACCGAGTACTTGATTTTTCAATACGGATCTTATACTAGTAAAGGAGGAAACAAAAATGAAAATAACCTATCCTACCGTGGCATATTACAAGAAATGCCACTGGTTTCCTTTGAGAAAAAATAACTCTCATTAAGGGTAATAAAGGAATCAAAAAATGGATCACACTCACACGGTTTAGTTATCTTCATATCTATGTGTTTGACAAATTATTGGGCCCATATATTGACAAACACGCTATACCATCGTAACAAACTAGATCATCCCATGTTCTTTATTCACAATAATTAAACGTAGGCTTTTCATATTCGTAGTTGATATTACGGTACCAGGAATCAAATTACCCAATATATATGTAAAATAATTAGTAGAAATTAATCTATGAACTCTATTATCGTATACAGATAGTTGTATCAGTTTTTTTTATATATAATTTATCTATGAACTCTATTATCGTATACAGATTCTTCCACAACACGATTTATACTTCTCACTTCTCAGTTTTCAAGAAATTATTTTAGACATCATATATCTCTACTAATTGATACACAACAATTTTAATAAATATTTATATTTATATAAACAAATTACTTAAATTTTGTATATATAAAAAGATTACTTATATAACATAAGTTTTGTAACTATTTACATAAAAGGTTCTGTATAAATCAACAATAATTATTATATAATTCAAAGTTAGTTTCTAATTTCTATTAGTTATTTACGACCTAACAATATATGTCATATGCTTTTTTGGCACTACTATTAGTATATATAATTTATTTGAATCGTAAATCAATTTCAAAATACAATTAATGCAAATAATCTCGGTAGAACAATCATAATATTCCTAATATATGAATTCATAATATTCCGTGTAATCAGAACCGGCAACCTCATAAAGAATAGTAGTTGGAAATCCAGAATATTTTCTTTTTATATTTATATGATATTTTACGAAATATCTGCTAAGCATATTCCAAATGACATTTACTATAGGTTTTTAATAATAGTCTCAAAAAAAAGAAAACAGGATTTGCAGGATTATATTATATTGATGCTAAATTGATGATATGAAGAATATTACTTAACTACTGACCCCAACCGTATATTTTGTATGCCTATATTCACTTAATCGGTTCCAAATTGATTTACAACAACTTAACCACTTCCATATCTAAGATTCAGAATTAACAGCTTAAAAATCTAAATTTGTTAAATAGCATATATTTTCCTAGATTTATGCGACGATACATGGTGCATATCCCTGGCCTTCCATCTATTTATATACTCTTATAAACAATTGACTCACCGAATCATTCTCCAGCAACCAAGAAAATAGACCTTAAAAATATGTTTTCACAAACTATGATCACCTTCCTCAAGGACTTGAAACCTCACAAGTCTAGCTGGCGTATCCAGGTCAGAGTTCTTCATGCTTGGAAACAATACACTGCCATGACAGAGAAACCTATGAGCTCATACTGGCAGATGAAACAGTAAGTTTTAAATCCATACAGTAATTCTCATGATATCCTGCATGAATAAAACAATAACCTGATCCTGCTATATTTGCTGTTATTGAACAGGGAAACAAGATCCATGCTTCTTGCAGAAAGGCATACATTCTATCAGTCTACGCTATATACAGTCATGACATTAATTTTAACTTGACAGAAACTGAAAATTTAACACAGCTAACAGACATGATGTTAAAGAAAGACATTTAAACAAAGCATGATTTAACACCATCAAGTTACAGAAAGATTTCAACTTCATGGACTTAAAGACCTGATTAATTGGTTTAAGAAATGGAATAAATCTTAAGATAAATCTTGAAGAACTAAACAAAGAACGAAGATAAAGAAAGCATGATCAACGAATACAAATGCAAATCTCAGATCATATAGTCAATTCAAATCGCAATAAACGAATAAGGAAAAGCTGTCGAAACAATACATGTCAGTGAAGCTCAATCAAACGAGGAAATGGAAAATGGAAAATAATTGGTATTAGTTAAATCAACATTCATGCGATACAGAAAATGAAAAATATCAATTTAACTATAAACAATACTGACCAGAACTTGTAGCACAGAGTCTAAGAACAAAAAAGAAAATTCAGATGCTTAACTTCAGAACTTGAACCAGAAATCAGATGCGTACAAATTGAGCTATTTCAATCAACACTAAATCTTAGAAAATCAAATCAATGATATTGGAGCATGCTGGTTACTAAATGCTTAATAGATTCCTCGAATATTGAAATGGCTAGACACATGCAGACAGATAAACAAAATAGATGAGTTTAGTTTCAGCTTATATGATACAAGAAACAACGGATCTAAACATAAAAGTTCAGTTTGGTGACAATCTCACCTCACGGTAACAAAGAAAAAAGTTTGATTTAGCATCAATCATGACATTGCAACTATGCACATCTTAAGTCCCGAACCTATATACACTCATGGAATAGCCAACCAAGAATCAACAAAACCGATTAATGCTAAAGAAAAAAATCGAAACAAAGTATTATTTAATAGTGATCCAGTTACATAAAGATTTTAACTTCAGATCTTGAACCAAAACAAAATTCAGATGCTTAACTTCAGAGATTGAACAACCAAAACAAAATTCAGATGCTTAACTTCATGACTTGAACCAGAAGACATAAAACGAAACTTCTTCAACGAAATGCATCAACTTAGTGATATCAAATAAAATCAAATACACCAGAAACTTTGAATCATAATCTCTAACTGAACATCAAACATAAATCTCAGAAATCACTTGAAAAAAATCATACTCCTCACCAGCGTTTTTTAAAAATCCTTAGATTTGTCCTCTGAGTTGAAGATCTGAATCCACATGCAACATGCAGAATTAAATTTAAAAATTTCTGGTTAATAAGGTCGACTATTCACATAACAAGACACATTCAGAGACATATCGAGTGATAGATCTGTATAATCGAAATACAAAACCCAGGAAAAAAAACATAAGGTTTCGATTTTGAGCTATGAAACTTCACAAAATATTAAATTTTTACCGAAAAAATAGCTTACCCGAGATGAATCTGTCGCGGCTCTCCGTTTCGAACTCGAAATCCATGAAGCAATTATTCATGCAAAAGAAAAAACGAATTTGGATCAATTATTTGCTAATAATAAGTTCAAAGGAAGCTGAAGAATCAAAATAAATAAGCAAAAAAAAGGCCAAAAATAAGAGAAGCTTACCTCGGAAGCTTTGTTTCGTGTAGAGAATGGGGGAGATGAAAGGAAAAAAAAAAGTTCAGAGAGGAGTGAGTTTTTTTTTGGTCGGTTCACGGACGACAAAACAAAAGCGATTGATATTTTCTAAAATAAAAGAGACGTTGGCTTTTTGTTGAGTGGTTAATGAAATATTTATGGGTTTAATTAGGCCCATATTGAAAAGAGTATGTGTTTAATATTTTCTGAGTTCAAATATTGGAGGCAAAATTATATAACCTCTAGAAAAATTGTTATAATTGTAATGTTTTTATATGTTGAATAAGTTAAAAAATTATTACTTTTCTATTATGTGCTAGATTTTTTTTAAAAATGTTTACAAAAATTGTTTACATCTTTTACTTACATTTATGTAATTATTCATTTTTTGCTATTTATCTTTTTTTAAAAAAATATATTCTATCTACAAATGATAAACATTTTCATAAATATTATTATGTACAAATACTTTCACTTATGTGTGCATTAAATTGAAGTAATTTAAAAATTTCTTGCTGCTTATCTACTTTTTTTTTAAACTACTTTCGTTGTGTTAATTTCTAATCAAGCCATAAAAAAACTCACAAAATAATTCACACCACAACTTTAAATATAATGCTACAAATGCAATGTCATTCTTTTTTTATGCCAAGAAGAAGAGGGATCTGTTTCAAACAAAGGCACAAAATGAAATAACGTGGTCTATAATCTGGAAAAAAGCACATTAGTAACGCCTCATATACTAAAACGTGGAGTACCTTCTTAACTCAGAGTCTTATTCGAAGGAACTTCATGGTATCACAAGCAACAACCAAAGCCTGTGTTCTAGAAGTCTTTGGATACGGACTCGGAGAGAAGTAAAAAGAATCCAATAACTCACATCAGGATTATTAGTATATAGTAGAAATGAAGAACCAAGTCAAAAAGGGAAAGCACTTACGAATATTAACGAGAACTCCAGATGTTAAATTTTCAGAGTGATACTGACCCAGTAGCAATACTTGCCCATTTCAATGCAGCCATTCTGATGTCTTATTGTGACCAAGGTTCTTCTTCATCCGATATACTCATGTAAACAAACAAAACTTTATTATGAGAAGAGAATCAGATAGAATAAAGAAACTAATTTGATTTTAAAATGAATCTCACCTCAGACATATAGTAGAGCCAGAAGCCTAACCCACCGATGAAAGAGACAAGTGGAAGATGAACCAGCAGCAGATGAGAAGGCTTTTATGTCGAGTTTGATGAGAAGATCCGGATCCGAGACGCTTCAGTTGGAGTGAAAGGATAGTCTTTGAAGGTCTCATAAGCTCATATCTGTATCTTTTGTACATCGTTGGTCGGATTGGAACAAAAACCCTAATGCTTTATACATATATCTTTTCGGAAAAATTCGAAGAGAGATTGAGACAGATGATAGAGTTTAAGACAAGAATCAAATGTTCTGTATAATCTATCAAAAGTTAGGATCGAGATCAGGAATCGGCAAGTAACCGCTTGCATGTCAAAAAGAAAAAGAAAACCGAAGAAAAAGTGAGAAGAGAGAACTTTGAAAAGTCTTTGAAGACAGAAAGAAATATTGAAGGTAACGACAAAACGGATATCATCGATAAAGAAAGATGTCAACAGAATTATTTACCCGCATTACTATTATCTATTTTATTAATAACACTTAAATTTTTTATGTTAGTTAGTTAGTTAAAATTAACAAAAGACACATATACTAAAGCAAGTTATATCTTTAAATGGGCTCTCAATTGTGTTAAATTTGGCCCATATCCAACAAGAATGTCAAATTTTTATACTTCCCTCAAATTTGGATCTAATTTTTAAAAAGATTTCGAGGATAATTATTTGAAGTTGTAATTTTTTATATTTGGACTAAATTTTTTTAAAAAAAAGACTATTACTTTTATATTAAGAACTACACATTAAAAAAAAAAACATTTGCAAAAACTTTATGATTAGTATATTCCATAAAATATGAAAATATTATTTCGCAATAACAATAATTTTTGAAGTTCAATAATTTAACAAATATAAATATTAAGCTTAACCTTTTTATAAATATTAGTATCTAAATATTAAATTTTCTAATTTATAATCTATATTCACTTATCTTTTTATTGATTTGATTCTTAAATTTTTGCTATTTCTCTACTTCTTTTTCATTAAAACTACTTTTTTTCAAAAATTTCTTATCAAGCAATATAAAAAGATACTAATATCAATGTAAAATGTCAAATATCAATATATATATTTACTTATAATTCCAACCGCAAGTATTAAATATAGTGTCGTATAAATGTGCAATGTTATCATTGTCTTCTAATACTTTTATAAGTCACATATATATTTATAAAATTATAAAAGTATAAATTTATTTGTTTAAATGCAAAATTAGATATAATTTTGCGCTCACGCGAGGGTCTGTGTCTCAAAATATCAAGCAAAAAAAAGAGATATTATTACACACTAAAAAACACACTAAATAAAGTTATATAAAAAAACACACTAAATAATGTTACACACTAAAAACAAAACACTAAATAATCTTAAATTTCTAATCAAGCAAAAAAAAACACACTAAATAATTAACACCACAACTTTATATAATTGTTTACTTTAATAATGTTATTATTTATAATTATATCACAGAAAGTTTAAATATTCATAAATTTATGAATTTCATTCAAAAAATATTAATAATATCCCGCGCGCTGACGCGCGGGTCCGGGTCTAGTATGGAGTAAATCACAAGTATTAGTCAAGTAACGAGTAGTTGTACTCAGCGGTTATTTTGTGTTTGCGGATTTAATTTATTTTGGTACGAAGTGTTACTTACAAAATAAAAAATTTTAAATACTGATTTTTATTAAGAAAGAGAAGCTCCCATACAATCTTTACAAAAACTCGTATGCATTTTTCATTATAAAATCTGAATTATCAAATGTAACAAGTCGACGCAGACCTCAATTTTAACCCATAAAATGTTTACGTGTTCTCTTTGAATAATTAACTTCTACCAAATAGAACTTATTATTTGCAACCAAAAAAATAAGTCAGCGAGAATTTTATATCGAGCAAATTCAACCAAAAATAAATCGACGATTATAAATAAATAAGTCAACTACGATAGTAAATGCTTTTGAAAAATCAGGTTGGGAGGCAATTAGCACCGAAAATTAAATGCATAATCATGATTTCATCATTTGTATATAGTTATATACTTATATACTATAATGTAGGAGTACAATAGTAGAAAAGAATTATTGGCATAGTTGTCTATTTTTCGCCTCATTTGAGTTGTCTCACTGAGAGGAAATGAAAAGAGAGTCAACGCTGAGTTATAAATGCATTTTGCATATTGAAGTTGGCAGGCCATCTACTCGTTATCAGACATCTACAGTTGTTACGTTTTGTTACACTCACACACGTGTTCATTTTTTCTCGCAACCAGTCAATTTGCTGCAATATACATTTTTAAAAAGGGAAAAATCAAGTTTATTGCAAGATACACTTGGAACAAAAAAAAGACAAAGACGAAGAACCCAAGTCTCTAGAATCTAGGTGAAATGCATTATGCATACGAAAGCTAACAAATATTTTGCAAAAATTACATTTCAACTCAACGGAGTACAACTTAATAAATATTTAATAATATATATAGTGAAAACTGAATTTAACAATTTATAGAACGTATTTATATATAGTATGATAAAATAGTAGATAGGTGAAAAGAGGATGTCGAAGAAATGATACATCATAAAAAAAAAGTGAAATGTTGACGGAGAAAAAAGCGCTACAGTGCTAAAAGGGCGATTAGATCTGCGATTAGGTTTTTTCTCCTTCTGGTTTCGTTGTAAAGCTGGTGACCGTCTCTCTCGGTTGCCATGGCCACTCCGGAGGCTACAGAGCTTCCCGGTGGACAGATCCAAGGAGGGAACAATCAACCCAGCTGGGCAGATGTGGCTCAGGGAAAAAAATCTCTCTCAAAATACGATCTGCAAGTTTCAGTCAAGGATGGCATCAGTTCGGTGGTCGTTCCGGCAGATGTTTTCAACGATCCCGGTCTTCTGTGGGAGGATTTCGTCATTGGTACTTTCTTGGCCACAGCTCCTCATGTAGCTAAGATCCATGCTATTGTCAACAAGATTTGGGCTCAATGAGACAAAACCCAGATGATTGACGTTATAGTCATCAATTCAACGACAATGAAGTTCAAAATCAGTAACCCTACAATTCGAAATAGAGTTCTTCGAAGGGGAATGTGGAATTTAGCTGAAATCCCGGTTGTGATCTCAAAGTGGACTCCCTATGAAGTGGAATCTTCAGTTGTGGTGAGGACTGTTCCTCTCTGGGTGCACCTAAAGAACGTGCCCTTGGATATGTTCTCTTGGAAGGGTCTCAGTTGCATCTCAAGTCTTGTTGGTGAGCCTGATCATCTTCACCCTGATACAACTCAATGCAAAGATCTTGAACTAGCAAAGGTGTTTACTAAAGCTGACCTCACGAAGGAACTACCGAAAGCAATGATTTTCACCTCGCTTGATGGGACGGACACAAGGGTAGAATACTCGTATCCTTGGTTACCGGCTCGTTGCTCCACCTGTGACAAATGGGGTCATCTAGCATCGGTGTGTAAACAATCACAAAGATCAGAAACTTCATTGACATCTCAAAGTACCCGGAGTCAGAAGGAAATAGTGATACCCAACCCACAACAAAATACAGGTAACGGTTCACCTGAAACCGAAATGGCTGAGGTGTTGTCTCACCCAGTAGCCCTCGATACTGAGATGGTTGTGTTGGACAAACCAACTGAAGAAGCAAGCGCTTCTACATCACAGACAGAGGACCAAGCAGGAGAGGAAAAAGAAGAGGGGGAATGGCAAGAAATAATTCCAGGAAAAGGAAGTCGTAGTCCTATTAAAGCTCTGAAATATGGTCAGGTTTCTATCATGTCACAATCTAGATTCCAAGTTTTGCAGAATGAGGAGATCGAGGAGGTTAATGTTATTGAGAACTCAGAACAGATGGTTTTGGATGGGACAACTCGGGAGGAGATAAAAAACAGTTCGACAGTTTCTGCAGAAACAGAGATTAAGTCCATGGACTCAGGAATACCAGATGAGGCAATTCAAAACGGGAAAGAGGTAACTACAAGACCATCTCTTCCAAGAAATTCAAAGGATAGACATAAGTCCAATTCGGATTCGTTTACTCAGAAGATAAAGGATGTAAATCCCGGTCTTATGTACAAACGGAATCCGAGAAAACATTTTTAAATGTCAGGTTTTTTCTGGAATGTTAGAGGATTCAACAAACCTACTAAGCATTCAGTGGTCCGGGATTGGATTAAAAATAGTTCTCTGCATTTTGGAGCCTTGCTGGAAACGAGGGTAAAGGAGAAAAAGGCTCCCAGAATCATTACAAATTCTTTTAAAGATTGGTCAGTTTTGACAAACTATGAGCATCACAGACTTGGCCGTATTTGGGTGATGTGGGATTCAAAAGTGAGGATCACTCCATGCTTTAAAAGTGGTCAAATGGTGACCATTGCTGTGTTGTTGGATGGTCAAGACACAGAATTTTTATGCTCTTTCGTTTACGCATCTAATTTCGAAGTGGACCGACAAGAGCTGTGGGAGGATTTGAGGAATCATAACGACTCCCCAATGTTTAGAGATAAACCTTGGATTATTATGGGCGATTTCAATGAGATTCTAGACTCATCCGAGCATTCTATAGAGGGACACTCTGTCTCATCTGGCATGAGGGACTTCCAGGAGATGGTTCGGTACAACTCTTTGGAGGACATGACATTCCAGGGCCCTCTATTTACGTGGTGTAACAAGCAGGAAGAAGGTCTGATCTGTAAGAAACTGGATAGGACATTGATGAATGAAGCATGGTATAACACTTTCGCGCAAGCATATTGTGTATTTGAGCCGGGAGGTTGCTCGGACCATTTGCGCTGTCGCCTGATCATTCGTAAGGAAACCAGGAGAGTTAGAAAGCCTTTTAAGTTTACAAATGTACTAACAAAGATTCCGGCTTTTTCTGATATGATGGACACGTATTGGGGTTCCACAGAGGAGCTTTTTGTCTCGACATCTGCAATGTTCCGTTTGTCAAAGAAACTCAAAGGATTGAAACCTGCAATACGAGAGTTGAGTAAGGACAAACTGGGAGATTTGATCAAACGTACAAGGAAAGCGTACGAGGATTTGTGTGAAGCTCAATTAAAAACGCTAACAGATGCAACGCCAGCGCTCCTTCATGAAGAAGCTCGATCCTATGAGAAATGGCAACTTCTTGCAGATCTGGAAGAGAAATTCCTGAGTCAAAAAGCGAAACTACACTGGTTACAGGTGGGAGATGGAAATAATCGCTACTATCACAACGCCGTGAAGCTACGTGAGATCCGAAATTCAATTCGTGAGATAGAACGAACGGATGGTACTTCTGCTACAACACAGGAGGAAATAAAAACAGAAGCCGTGGAGTTTTTTACTTCATTCCTAGGATTTCAAGCTGAGGAGGAAACTGGGCTGACAGTGGATTTTCTGCAGAGTCTGTTGGGTTTCAAATGTTCTGACATGGACGGGGCTACTCTAACGCGGACCGTAAATGATGAGGAAATAAGAAAAGTTCTCTTTGCGATGCCGGCAAATAAATCCCCAGGACCTGACGGCTTCACTGTGGAATTTTTCAAAGCTTCATGGGGGGTGCTGAAGAATGATTTCTTGGTGGCCATAAAATCTTTCTTTGAAAAAGGATTTCTCCCAAAAGGTATAAACTCAACAATTCTGGCGTTAATACCAAAAAAAACAGAGGCAAAGATGATAAAGGATTACAGACCTATATCTTGCTGTAATGTCCTATACAAGGTCATATCGAAAATCATTGCAAACCGCCTAAAAGAGGTTCTGCCACAGTTTATTGCCTCGAACCAATCTGCCTTTGTTAAGGATCGTCTGCTTATGGAGAACGTATTGCTCGCGTCTGAGCTTGTGAAAGACTATCATAAAGACACAATCTCCTCTCGCTGCGCCATAAAAATTGATATTTCTAAGGCATTCGACACAGTTCAATGGCCATTTTTGATGGCTACTTTAAAGGCCCTGGGGCTCCCGGAAAAATTCATACACTGGATAAAATTGTGTGTAACAACTGCCTCTTTCTCTGTCCAGGTGAATGGTGAGCTAGCTGGTTATTTTCAAAGTTCGAGGGGTTTGAGGCAGGGCTGCTCACTATCCCCTTATCTGTTTGTCATCAGTATGAATGTGCTATCCAAGATGCTTGATAAGGGTGCCGCAGACAAGAAATTTGATTATCATCCAAAGTGCAGAGCATTAGGCTTAACTCATTTATGTTTTGCTGATGATCTCTTAGTTTTCTCGGATGGGAAACAGCTTTCGATTGAAGGAGTTATGAGTATCTTCACGGAATTTGCAAAATTTTCAGGATTAAACATCAGTTTGGAGAAGTCAACATTATTCATGGCTGGGATATCTGTTGCCAATCAAGAAGCTATCATTGATCAGTTTCCTTTCGATACAGGGGTATTGCCGGTTAGATACCTTGGGCTACCTCTTTTGACGAGAAGAATGAAAATTAAAGACTATGAACCTTTGTTGGAGACAATAAGAGGGAAAATTACTGGCTGGAGGAATCGTTTCCTATCTTTTGCGGGTCGTCTACTATTAATTGGGTCAGTAATTCATAGCTTACTAAATTTTTGGATGGCTGCTTACCGTCTCCCAAAGTCTTGTTTAAAGGAAATTGATAAACTCTGCTCCGCTTTCTTGTGGTCTGGCCCTGATCTTAATGCAAAAAAAGCAAAGGTAGCTTGGACAGAAGTATGTAAACCAAAAGAGGAAGGGGGACTTGGTCTCAAACCACTATCGGAGATCAATAATATAAGCTGTTTGAAGCTCATTTGGAGGATTAAGGCAGCAAGCTCATCACTGTGGGTAAACTGGGTTCGTCATTACTTGATTCGTAAGGGATCTTTCTGGTCTGTAAGTGAATCGTCTATCCTAGGCTCCTGGATTTGGAAAAAACTGCTTAAACTGCGGAAAATTGGTGAATCTTTTGTGAAAGTCGTTGTCAATAACGGTGTATCAACCTCATTCTGGTATGATAACTGGACACCTATGGGCTGTTTGATTGACGTGGTAGGTGAACGTGGGCAACGTGTCATGGGCATTCATAAGTCAGCAACTGTGAGGCATGTGTTTATTCACCACAGAAGAAGGCGTCATCGTGAAAACCTTTTAAACATGGTCGAGGATGCAATTGACCAACAACGTTATAAGCTGCAATCTGATGTGGGAGATGTTGTTCTCTGGAAAACATCTACTACTGATTTCCAACCAGGTTTTAATTCAAAAAAGACATGGCAACTGATGCGAACCGCGTCCGAGGTTGGAGATTGGAGATCAACGGTCTGGTTCTCCTATTCAACACCAAAATTAGCTTTCCACACATGGTTATCTATCAAGAACAGGCTATCTACAGGAGACAGGATGATGCAGTGGAACATTGGAGCAACTGGCCAATGTGTTCTCTGCAAATCGAATATGGAAAGTAGAAACCATCTCTATTTCCAATGCGCTTTCTCTGAGAAAGTTTGGGCTACACTTATGAGAAACATGTTGGGTTCAAGTTACACTGCGAATTGGAATCTGATTCTCAAACTAATGGTAGACAAATCTCGAGGTAAAGTTACTCGCTACATCCTCAGATATGTATTCCAAGCTACTCTACACTCAATATGGCGAGAACGCAACAACATTGTTCATGGAGAAGCTACGATGGGACCGTCGCGGGTTTCAAAACAAATCGATAGACTGATGAGAAACAGATTTCTATCTTTAAGGGAGATGGGTGTAACAAAGATGGAGGAGGGACTACAAACTTGGTTTGCAACAAGATGAAGTCTTCATTTTTTTTTTTTTTTTTTTTTCATCCTTTACCTTATTCTATATTACTTCAAATCAATTCATGTGTATGAAACATGAACAGAATTGTAGCACTTGATGCAAACAAGGTTTTTTGGTTTGAATAAAATTTAAAATTCATTTCAAAAAAAAAAAAAAAAGAAAAGAGGATGTCTATCACAAGGTCTTCGCATTCAGCCACTTTACAGAGTAATATTTGATGATGTTATTGCTATGTGTGTGATGATTTATGGTTCCCTTTTTGCCTAATATGTATATAGTACTATATATATGTGAAACATATGTCATAGACATTATTATATGTATTTATGATATGCAGAGTACACAAGTCAGCTCCCTTTGACTTTCACATCTCGTGAATGCCATGACATCTAATCCTACTTGAGATTTGTGCATGCACATAATTCATCATCTTCTTCGTCTTTTTTCCGTCTTCTGCTTTTGTTTGGTTAATGTTCCGGTTTCAACAAATTTTGTTGGGGTTGGAAAGGAAATTTGTTATATACTTATATAAAAACTGCTTAAAAGTAAAGAGAGTAAAAGCAAAAATGCAATCGGGCATGCCAAAAAAGGTCTAAACAAAATACACAAGAAAATGTATTTCTTTCTTGTGGGATGAATCAATTCACTCTTTATAAATTTCTTCACCATGCAATAAAAGAAAAAGAGGCAAATTAGATCAGAGAGTCACGAGTTGCTTACCAAATCTCCGAAAAATAAATGAAAGCTGATAAACCAAGATGAGAAGATTAAAAATCACGTCTCCTTTTCTCTTGTATAACCTAAACAAAACCAAATTAATTAATGGGTAAAAGAAAAATCTCAGTTTTCAACAAAACGTGATCAGTGGTTTACGATTACTAACAAAGTCAGACCTAAAATGTGTATTAGTACACGATGTAACCATATACATTAATTATATCATGCAAACCCTAATGTCATTACCTAATCATACATGTGTTGAGCTCTTCTCAACCTTATTAAATGTGAATTATTAAAATAGATGAAAAAGATTATCGTTCTTTCTCCTACTTCTTCTTATTCTCATCCATCCTTTTCTGTGCCTTAGGTTCTCAACTAATCTCATTTAATCTAGCACACAGAGACACAGACACACAATAATATTATACTATAGTTGTATATTACATACATATATAATGTATGTTTTTTTTTTGGACTAAAATATAATGTATGTATATATAAAATAATAAAGAGTCATTTAATGGATTCATCATTAATTGAGACAACTCTTCTTCCCCCTTGCACTCCTCTCGTATTATATACTCTCATACTTGCTAATTCCTTGACTTCAAAATCTGAACAGCCTTTAATTGATCTCCAGAACAATTAGCCAAGAGGAGTTCTTTTTCACAGATAGAGACTTGGCTAAATTTTCAAATCCCATTCAATTAGTATACACTCTCAACAGTCTCCATTAATGAGGGTTGCAGCTTCTGATGGCTAGCAGTAGGAGTTTTTTTTCCTCCACTTGTTTTTTTTTCTTTTTAATGCCATCTTCTCTCTCTATAAATTTTCCCAAGAAAACCATATCCTTTTGAATTATCTCTCAAACACCAGTTTTGGAAACAACATTCATATTCCTTAACTTTCCTGAAAAGGGATATCATTTTCCAAGAAACAAAACAACCATTTCCGTATCATTCAATCACAATCTTCTATTACTAGCTAATTCGAGAGATAGAAGGAATATCATCATCAGATATGGATGTATCCAATACGATGCTGCTTGTAGCGATCGCTGCGGCTTACTGGCTATGGTTCAAGCGGATCTCACGGTGGCTAAATGGTCCACGTGTTTGGCCTGTATTGGGCAGTCTTCCGGGTCTGATCGAGCAGCGTGACCGTATGCACGACTGGATCACTGAGAACCTCCGTGCTTGTGGCGGCACGTATCAGACATGTATCTGCGCGGTGCCTTTCTTGGCAAAGAAGCAAGGTCTTGTGACGGTCACGTGCGATCCCAAGAACATTGAACACATGCTCAAGACCCGCTTCGATAACTACCCCAAAGGTCCTACGTGGCAAGCCGTTTTCCATGACTTCCTCGGCCAAGGCATCTTCAACTCCGACGGCGACACTTGGCTCTTCCAACGCAAAACCGCCGCTCTTGAATTCACCACTAGGTTAGATGCTTAACCGGTTGATTATATTGCATAATTCATGCATGTGTTAAAAGTGGCAAGCAACTATATATAGATTAGATTACACAAGAGGGCTCTAGTTTTCTTAATCCAATTATCCGGTTTACTTGCTGGATTTGGTTCGGTGTAATATTAATGTGAGTCGTTGGCTAAATGAATTTGGCTTTGTGACGCAGGACGCTGAGGCAAGCCATGGGTAGGTGGGTAAACCGGGGAATCAAGCTCAGGTTCTGTCCAATTCTTGAAACGGCTCAGATCACATGCGAGCCGGTTGATCTCCAAGACTTGGTATTACGGCTCACCTTCGACAACATTTGCGGTTTAGCGTTCGGGAAGGACACTCGAACCTGCGCGCCGGGACTTCCCGAGAATGGATTCGCCTCAGCTTTTGACCGTGCCACGGAAGCTTCTCTCCAGCGGTTTATTCTGCCAGAGTTTCTGTGGAGGCTCAAGAAATGGCTTGGACTCGGCTTAGAAGTCAGCTTGAGCCGGAGCCTGGGAGAGATCGATGGGTATTTGGATGCCGTCATTAATACACGTAAGCAAGAACTGCTGAGTCAGCAAAAGAGCGGGGTCCAGGGACACGACGATCTCCTCTCCCGTTTTATGAAGAAGAAAGACCAGTCCTACAGCGAGAAGTTCCTGCGACACGTGGCGCTTAATTTCATCCTAGCTGGACGCGACACCTCATCAGTAGCTTTGAGCTGGTTTTTCTGGCTCGTGACGACGCATCCAACGGTGGAGGACAAGATCGTCCGCGAGATATGCTCCGTTCTGATGGAGACACGTGGGACCGACGTCTCGTCGTGGACGGAGGAGCCGTTGGGATTCGATGAGGTGGATCGGTTGGTGTACCTGAAGGCGGCGCTCTCCGAGACGCTCAGGCTTTACCCGTCGGTGCCGGAGGACTCGAAGCACGTCGTGAACGACGATATTCTGCCGGACGGAACCTTCGTACCGGCGGGATCGTCGGTGACATATTCGATATACGCGGCGGGGAGGATGAAGACGACGTGGGGAGAGGATTGCCTGGAATTCAAGCCGGAGAGGTGGATCTCGCCGGACGATGGGAAATTCGTGAATCACGATCAGTACAGATTCGTGGCATTCAACGCCGGACCAAGGATATGTCTGGGGAAAGATCTAGCGTATCTCCAGATGAAAACGATAGCGGCGGCGGTTTTGCTCCGGCACAGACTGACGGTGGCGCCGGGGCACAAGGTGGAGCAGAAGATGTCGCTGACTTTGTTCATGAAAAACGGACTTCTGGTAAACGTGTACAAGAGGGATTTGGGAGGGATCATGAAGAGTCTCGTAACCAATGAGAGAAACGACGTCGTCGAAAAATGCAACGGCGTCATTGGTGAAGGCGTCTCCGTTAATGCGGCTGTGGCGGTTGCGGTGTAGACGTCGCGTCACACAGTTTCTCGGGTTAATTATAATATTTTTAATATACTTAAATACATACATTTTCGTTTGGGTTTTGTGATTGTGGGGGTAAAAGTCAAAGAAATTGGTTTGGTTGTGTGATATGATATTTGTAAGCAGCAAATACTCTAAAAACTATAAAGGTAACTGTTTCGTTGTTTTCCTCTTTTTTTTTTCTCTTTTTTTTTTTTTTCTCTTTTGTAAAAGCTTTACAATTTGACTGCTCTCCGCATCAAATTGTAAGCTTTATTAAAAAGAGACCCCAAAAATAAAATTAAAAAATTACATTTTTAACTTGTTACCTTATGAAACAGACCGGCGAACCAAATTGCATTATGATCTCACTATCAAATCAAATTAAAGCAGAGAAAGAAAAATACGATATAAAGCTCTCCTCACACCATTTCACTGCAGTAATTTGGCTACTTTGTTGGTCCAGAGCAATCTGCAGCTAGTCGAGAACTTTCTCTCCGGTTGCGAACAAGTTCCAGACCAGAGTTCCAATTAGATACAGTGCAACTGCTACTTTGAACACATCGTCCCATGAACCTATAGATTGAGGTCAAAAATGGTGTTCTATCAGACTTAAATACTGGAACTTAAAGAAGCAGAGTCCTCCATTTTGGATAAAATGTACCTAATCCAACACGATCCGGATCATCAATATCACCCATAGAAAAATAATTAAGGATATATGCTTAGTTAATTAATTATAGACTGTCTTTGGGAATCTCTGGGAATCATGTATTACAGATACCTCTTTGGAGGATGTAGCCAGTAGCTGCAGTGCCAAAGACACCAGCGAGGACTCCTGCTGTGTTCGAAAGTCCTAAGAGTACACCCTGCGAGGATCCACGTCAACATACATGGTTATTGAAAACAAATCTATCATTTTCAGCTTTAAAGATGTTTGGTGAGAAAAAATTTAAAAGGAGAAGCTTTATGTTATCTCACAGCGTAGCGTGGGCCAATGTCTTGATGATTAGAGTAGAGGCCCGACTGAGAGAATGCATCAGAGCCCTGTTGGGGACAACATAAGTCTTTATGTCAGAGCTGTACATGACTTTTGAATGGTTCTAAGTGAGACAACTGTCAGACACTGCAATTAAGTTATGTTCAATTATAGTTTTACTCGTAGAAGAATAATCTTGTGTCGGCAGGTGTACAAGTCTAAAAATAGCATCATGTTTTTCAACAACAATTCCAAGCTTTAATATGTGTACTCTATGCATAACTCTATGGCTCTTATGAATCCTTTTAATCATATAATGCCATACCTGACTGCATGCCATGCAGAGAACCGCCATTGCTGGAGTTTTGACACGGCTCAGCTGAGTCAGGAAGAAGGCAGGACCCAGAAAACCAATTGATTGCATGATCTGCCACATTGAACAAGTTATCAGCAGAAAGAACTAAGAAGACAGGGACCAAATATACAAAAGAGTGTAATTCTTGCCTTCCGAACGGCTGTAATTGAAAGACCTCTGCTCACGAGAGTATCAGCAATCCAACCTCCAATATTAGCGAATACAGCCATGGTAAACCATGGTAAGACGCATAGGAGCCCTGATTCAGTGAGGTTGAACTTCAAGACCTGGAATGTGATCAAAAGACAAGATTTCTTTTTATTTGTTTGTAAAAACAATCAAACCATAGGAAGTATGTGAAGTTGTACTCCATGCCTGATTGTAATATGTGGGCATCCATGTCAATAGTATAAATGTTCCCCAATTGTGGCAGAAGTGGGAAATTATGAGAGCCCAGACAGGGGGTTTAGAGAGTATCAGCTTCCATGGAATGACTGTAACAGGTTCCCGTGGTTTGCTACCTCCGAGTATGACCTTCTTTTCCTCTTCACTTAGCTCAGGGTCATCCTTGGGAGAGCTATATGCCTGAGAGGAAACAAAACAAGTGTTTGGACAATCATTATGTTTGAGGTTTTGTAGATATCTGAATCTTGGCTCATGTTATGTAGAAGAGTTCATACATATTTTAGCCATAGCAGAAACCATATACTTCCAAGGGAGCCAAAGGAATAGAAAACCGACGGCCACCCGAACTTGTGAATTAGCATAGGAGAGAATCCAAGTCCTGTAACAGAACCGAGATACATGCCACTATAGACTAGTGCAAGCGATCTGCTTCTCTCTGAGACAGGTACCCATTTAGAGAGCATGTTGTTCATAGCAGGCATAGCAACACCCTGGAGCAAAAGTAGACAGAACCTACCAGTGAGAAAAACTGCACAGGTCTGAGCCAACTATAGGAACAGAAGAAAAAAACAACAGTGGAGGCCAACCTCGCCAATCCCCATGAACGCCCGCACAACAAGCAAAAAGGGGAGACCGAGTTTCGCAGCAATAGGTGTCATAATTGTGGCAATGGACCACCAGACAACACCAAAACCTAAAACCACCTTCCCACCAAACTTATCTGCCCAGATACCTCCCAGAATCTATACTCAAGAGAAGATGAGCACGGTTCAGGCTAGAGTTTGAATAAATATACCCTCACTTTTGAGTTGTGTAAAACATCACATGCTACAGAGAGTGTTTGATTGAACCAAGACCTGAGTAAGTAAATATCCCCAGAAGAAGGAGGACTGAATTAAGCCAACTGTTGCACTGTTCCAGTTGTATTCTTGAGACATGGGAAGAATTGCAATGCTCATGTTCACCTGCCACAAGCATCCTCATTAAGTAAACAAAGCAGTAGGAAAAACAGATGCTGAAAAATAGTTTGTACAAAGATATAGACTTACACGGTCCATGTTGCATAGAAGAAATGAAGCAAAGCATAAGAGCACGATCACCCAGCGCCTAGGAAACTGCTGCCACCATGGGGATGCGTTCTGTAGATTTCCTTCGACTAAAATAGCTTCAGCTGACCCATCCGCTGATGGCAGTGAGTCTACAACTCCTTCTGTGATATCGGAGTCCTCCGATTTGTAGTAAGCACGAGTCCTGTTTATCTTGCTAATTCCACATTCCTTGATACTGCTCCTAAACCTAATTATATTGTCCATTCCTGGTAGAAGGAAACACCCAAAACTTGTCCTGTGTCCCAGTTGATGCTGTGAACTAGCTTGCAGAGGTAAAATCTTCCGAGATTGATGATGATTACGGCACAATGCTACAGATAAGAAAATTGCTTGAGCACAAATTGGTTAATACAGCAGAAGAGGCAGCAAAGTTTGATGGGACAATACCATTTGATTTTCTATTACGGAACTCCTGATAGAGCATGACACTGTTGGAAACCTCTGCACCATTAATACCTAGTCTCTGGCGCAAAATACCTCTTTCGTTCTGAAAACCATTGCCTACAGAGTAAGGCAATATTAGAAAAAATGGGATTTTGATACCAAAGAAGGACATGACTGTGAATGTTGCACAAGAGTTGACTATCGGCATTTGGAGATAAAGATGAAGTTGAAAGTCTTCACTCTTGTGGTACAGAGAGACAGATAAATTTACTAAAACCAAAGCAATGCACACACGTTAATGATCAGTCGGAGGAACGAAGCAGAAACACTGATAAACTAAGTATGTGCTCCCAAGTTCTAACCCAAACACCGATAATGGTAAATACACGAATGATTCGCGGAATCTTAGAAATGCACTTTCAGGCAGTAAATCTCAAAGCTAAATATGAAAAGAAGCAAACCTGAGCCGATGAAAGAACCGAAGTTCCTGTTTGAAATCAAGCCACCGATAGCCATGCTGCCACTTGCTTTACAGAACAAAAGAAGAAAAAAAAGCTCAAGGAAGAAGTGAGAATAATATTTCAAGCTTCTCCCATAGGAAGAGCGGAGTAAACAAAGAAGATGATGGTTTTGGAATAATCTTCGGATAAAACCGAGAGAGAGAGAGAGACAGAGAGACGCTTCTGCAGGCTTATTCGACGAAGCGGGAAAATCCCTAGTGGCCATATGGAGGAGGAGAGGAAAGGGGGGTCGAGAAAGTGACACGTGGCACATCATCTTCTACTCGTTGGAATCTCCTCCGTTGTTATTCCCCCAATGACGAATATACCCCCATGTTGCAATAACGCCAGAGCCTGATTGGTAGACGGCAGGGGTGTTTTTGGAAGTTTCTGTGGAAAATATCTGAGCCGTTACCGCCGAAGATGACCTCACATACACCTTTTAGAGGCAGCAGACAAAAGTAAAGCAGGTAGGAGGAAGTTATTCTGACACGTACCCCACTGGGTTTTAATTGGGCCTACAATTTTTTAAGACGGGCTTTATAGAAGAAATGTAGCCCAAGATACTTTTTTAAGAATGATCGCATAAATTATGCTTTTCTAAATTATTAATTATAAACCTGTAATTAAACACATTGCAAAATCTCCAAGTACAATTACACCAATACATGTTCAATTAAAAACCTTTTCCTTTCTCCACCGATCTACTATAATGATATCAATAGCTCCAGTGATCATGCATTAACATTCGTTATGTTCACTTCTTGTTGATAGACTCCACCTTGCCGTCGTTACCTCCGAGCAAAAAATACTTATCCTTGCGAGTGAGTTCGGTGCATTCAAAGCCTAATACGTCGCCGATAACTTTCTGGACGTAATTAGCCACTTCGTAAGAAGTCTTACCGCCGCCTTTCACAGTCATGTCTTCAGGCAAGCGATCCAAGAAAGTGACCTCATAGCTCGGTCTTGGGTTCATGAAGAAGAAGTAAGGGTCCCAGAACTTGACACCCCTCACCGTCGTCCCGTGGAACATTCCTTGCTTACAGTTCATGGCCACTGGTACGATCCTGTCGCTTAGCTCTGCAAACAGAGCGCTGAATCTCAGTAGATACTCTTCTCTGCACGTCGTGCCTTCCGGACATATCACCAAGTCGCCTGTTGTATACACAAAAACATATCATAAAGCTTAAGCATTGTATTGACTGAGAAACTCTATGTTTTATTCCGACCGTCTAATTATCATCACAAGATAATTAATTACCTTTCTCGAGAAGTTTTCTCATGCGGGCAGCGTCAGCGGCACGGTCCCGGGTGAGGGCGACGGCAGGGATAGGAGAAAGCATTAAGGAGAGACGAGAGACACTGTAAGTGACGCATGAGATCTTGCGTCCGAGAGCAATGGCAACGATGATGGGATCAAGTGCAGTACGGTGGTTGAGAACGTAGAGGTTGCCGGGAGTTCCGGGGCAAGGAGGCGGAGGACGGTGGCCGCGAATCGTTAAGTGGATTCCAAGCATCTCGTAACTGTAACGGACAAAGCTTTCTGGCAAAGGGAGGTTGAAGTAGACACGGACGATGGAGAGGACGAAGCCGAAAGGAAGCCAAAGGTATGTGATAATGGCGTTGAACGGCGTTGGTCGTTGGACTAAACGGCCGTCATGGAAGATTATGCGGGATTTTAGACGTTCTTTTGGAATTGCTGTGGCTGACTTGGTCGCATGAACCATGTAACCTTTCTGTTATAATTAATACCAAATTTGTGAATAAAGTCAACAAGATGATACAAATAGAAAGACAATATAAACGTCACTCATTTCAGACGTATAAACTGATGAAGGTACTAGTAGAAACATGTCTCTAAATTGTCGAATCAAGATAGAAACTATTTAAAAAAAAAAAATTGTTAATAATATTTGAAATATGGGGCTCATTAATTGGACTGCCCAAAATGTTGGTGGTGCTAGTAGGTGGTTGGGGGTAGAAGAAGTTAAGCAGAAAAGAAAAAGAGGAAAAAATTGATGGTGCCTGTGAAGTAACAGGTTGGGTACATTTATGAACCTTACTTACTGATTACTACAAAATCAATATTTACATTATTTTTATAAGATTTACGCATTGACATTTTGATAATTAAACCAGTCAACAAGTTAAAGTATGTCGTTTACCACCCTACCTAATTAATTAAAAATACACGACAGGAAAACAAGTAAGCACGAATCAGTGCAAAATACTTGAACGGGAGGATAAAACATTTGGTCAAGTTTCTAAGTTACCTTCAATTCTTGTCTTAATTTAAACATTTTGTGTTTCGTTACACTAGTAATCTAGTCAGTGCTCAATAATTTAAACTTTGACCGAAAGCTAAAACCTGAAATCGAATTAAAAGGTTATAAAGTACCTTGCAAATGGACATGAAATCGTGATCGGAGGTTCGATCACCGAGGCCGAGATCTGGTGATTCGTCGGCAAACTCTTTGAGAATGGCTAATCTCTTTAGGTCACCGACAAGAACACCAGGCTTCTTCACAAATCCAGTGGCCCTTTTGGTTCTGGGATTAACCTCAATCTCAGTTCCCAAAACTTTATCTCCTCCAAGATAATCCTTCACAAACGCTTCCACCATCACTATCGGATTCGCCGTCACCACCACTTTCCTCTTACACTTATCAAACATCTCAAAACTGTCTTTCCTCACATCCGCCGCATAAAACCTGGAAAAAAAACAAATAAAATCACAAAAATCGAATTGATATATATATATATATATATATATATATATATATTTGTGATGTATCATCCGTACCATGGAAGAACGGCGCGAGAGACGAGTTCGATGTCGCGGACTTTGAGACCGGCGAAGGAGATGAAGATGAGGATCTGTATCCCCAGAGATTCCGACACGAGTAAGTATGAAAAGATCACCATAGGCAAAGACAGAAGGAGGACTAAGCCACGGAAAAGGCTTCCGGCTTCGACCGCGACGAGCATGAAGTAAGGGAAGGAGCTTCTCGAGAGAAGCAGAGTCCCGTCCAGATCAGCGGCGATCGAACTATACTCTCCGCCTACACATTCCGTTATCGGAGGGAAGCTCCGACTCTTTTTCTCCGGCGACATCTTCACTCGTATGAGTTTCTCTGTCTCGTTAATGGCTCTAAGGAAGCAGAGGGAGCTAAAGGAATGAGCAAGGAAAGTGAGGGAACGCTTCTTCTCTTTTTAAATGCAATAGTAATCAACGAAATCACTAAAAGGGGCTTAACACTTTCTTTATCACCCCCCCCTACGAGATGAATTTCATCTGAATATATCCGTAAACTATCTTTTGTAACAAAAACAACCCCTGTTTTCTTTTCCATTATCCCTCCAATTTTGCCTCACAACAATCTCAATTTTATAACTAGGAATTCCATCACCATTTGTTTGCTAGTCATATTCTATATATTGGACAATTCATTAAGAGTTCCATGAGATTGTTTTCTACCATAAAACCTAAGATCTATATACGTTTTGTTTTCCTTTTTTTTTTGTCAAACAGATTTTACGTTATATATATATTGGGGTCACATCTTATGTTAAGTATAAATTGTGAATCAATTAGATAAATAATTCTTAAGCTGTCGGAATATATGAAAAAGTTTAAAATATGGTCCTTTATCAACTTTGCGTCCTTATCGTAAATTTGTAATCACATCAAATAATGAAATAGGGTAGCTCAGCATCTCACCTAAATAGAAGGCCGTAATATTAATACAGTGGGTTACTGTATAATACATATATTCTTTTTATATTTGTCATAACTATGTCATATCCACAAACAATAAGTCTTAGGTCCACATTTTGAATTTATTATATGGAAATGACTTTGTTCGAGATGTATTGTTGGACTTGGTTCAGTCGCATCCAATATTTAGTTGAATTTTACGATTATTTAATTACACTGACAGACATTTATTGAGTTAAGCATGATTTGGGTATTGTCTCTGTTCTTTTATTCTAGTTGTCTAATCTATTTTATTCTCTCTTTTTTTTGGTGAAAGACTATTTTGTTTTAAACTCAGGTGTTTTATCCGGGTAAAAAGAGGTCTATGAGAAACCAAATCCGTTAACGGACAATGTTTCACCGTTAGCGAACAATGTTTCATCACATTCTAAAATTTTCTGATTTCTGATATATGTGGTGAGTTCACAAATCCTGAATGTTCTTCCTCATCCAGTATTTTGCTGAAGTCACCAAACATTATCCAAGGCTTGTCCATAACTTATCAGCATTACAAGGATCCCTGATGTCCCCCAATAGCTTCATACACTCCTCCACAAAGTTAGAAGTAGCATAGATAAGGAGAAAAAAAGAAGCAGTATCTTCACATTCCAACAAAATTGAGCAGATTATCAACTACTTCAAAAAAACCGGTGTGATTTGCACATTTGATCTCCACAAGACCCATATACTACCCAGACATTTATACTCATAATATGATGAGACTAACCAATCCTAAAAAAACTGAAGAAACCTTTTTTTATTCTTGTCACCAGCAAATAACAAAACTGAAATGTATTCCCATTAATCTATCTTCTTACCACAGAATATTTATTTGTCTTATTGAAATCCATGCATTCTATAAGAACCTCGTCATAAAAATAGTTATTTTTTAGATTTTCTACCTAAGACATTAGAAATTAACTCGGATATGTTTTTATAATTTTTACCATTATATTGTGTTTTTTAACTATAATATATAAATAATTTAAATGAACTATCTAAACTTCTAACCAAAATTTACCAACACTTTGTTGTCAATATGTCGTATGAGTCAACAAAATTTACTGATTAACTAATATCAGTGTAAGTTTATGGATACAATTGAAAATTTAGATAGATAATTTGAATTATTTATAGGTTAAAGTTGAGAGAAAACAAGAAGATATTATTGTAAAAGTATTAAAAAGGCAAATAAATAACTCAAGGCCCAGTAATAATTATTAGGCCATTTGCTCATTAGTGTAGAAGAAACGAACTGAAAAAAAAAAAAAAAAATGGCAACCCAAGCCGCTGGAATCTTTAGCTCCGCCATAACAACCGCCGCCACCTCCGACCAGTTTTACAGGGTTTTGTCCCAACGGCGAGGTTCAGTATCTTCATCCTAAAGATGGAGTTTATCCGGAGAAGGCGAATCCAGGAAGAGAAGGCGTTGGTCAGAACATGAGATCTATTGGGAAAAATGTGAGTCCCATTGAAGTTAAGTTTACTGGGAAACAAAGTTATGATTTGTAAGATGTGAAAAAACATAAATTATGTGAAGAAACAAAACAAAAAGACAAAAGAACTCATGTGGAGATGACTATGTTTGATCAGTTAATTTTTAATGGGTTTTATTTTAATAATTCTTCTTGTATTGTATTTTTATTGTTCTTGTTAAATTTAGCAGTAGTTTATATGTATCTTGTCCGCATGCTGAAACGATCAACCATGTAGTCATGTACTAGGGGAGCTAGAAGACAACACTGATTTATTGTTTTCACTTTTCAGTTTTGACTTTTGAGTTAAGATAGATTTAATTGTTTTCATTTTTTGCAAAACCAAAAATGATCAAAAATAGGAAAAAAAACCGGATTCGAAACCAAACCGGAATGTCTCTGTAACGTTAGTTAGAGAGTTGGGTTTCAATGGGCCGAATGAATGAGTAGCAAAATATAAAAAAAATTATTATCGTGGGCCAAGTAATTAACCCAAAAGATGTAATTTCAAACAATTGGGTTTTAAGGATTTTCGGATTTTCAATTCGCGGATCGTCTCACAATCCCACTTGACCTAGTTTATCAATATATATAGAATTGGCACGTGACTTCTGTCCCATCCATGGACACGTGACTTCATGTTTTTTTTTATAATATAACTAGGACCGGACCCGCGCGTCGGCGCGCCGGATACGAAACCTATTTTTACAATGAAATATATAAATATATGAACTTTTTTTGATATAATTATAATTTATAAAATTATTAAAAGAAAAAAAATCACATAAATTTGTGGTTTGTATTATTTTGTAATTTTTTTATGAATGGTTAGATATTTAGATAAAGAAAGTAGTTTTACGTTGTAAAAAAAATAGTTTTCCAGTGTTAAATAGATAAAGAACAAAAAAATGAATGATATCATCAATGTAATCAAAAGCTTAGTTGAAGTAAAATGTAAATAAGAAAATTTAATATTTTCATACTAATATTTATTAAAAGTTTTTTGATAGTATTTATACTTTTAATAGACTGGACTTTATAAATATTTGATAATATTTATATTGTTCAAATTTTTTATTTGTTAATATATAATTATCCAAAACTACTTGGGCAAACAATATATTAAACCCTCAAAAATTCTGTATTTGGGCCGATTTGGGCCGATTGGTCTTAGTTTGCAAGATGATCTAACAAATAATTGGTTGGACAATTGTCGCAGGCCCACAACAATGACTTCGTAATCATAGGACTATAGGAGATCAAACGTCTCTTTGACCATTCAAGAATCAAACTTTTATTTTGTTGTCGGTGAGAATAAAAAAATACTCAACGCTTTAAACTTTTTTGTTTGCTTTCATCTCCTCCTTTCTTCACATGAAGAAGCTTCCGAGGTAAGGTTGATCTTTTTTATGGCTTTTTTTTTTTACCTTGATTCTTCCGAATCTAGCTTCGTTTGACCTATTATGAGCAAAAAACTGATATAAAATCGTTTCTTCGCTTTCGCATGTAACTATGTTTCATGGATTTCGAGTTCAAAACGGAGACCATCGACAAATTCTTTAACGGTAAGCTATTCTTTCCGGTAAACTTCCATTTTGATTGAAGTTTCGTACCTTCAAATCAAAACATTATTTTTTCCGGGTCTATTCGAATCACCTGATATGTTTTTGTCTTTTGTTTTTAAGACAGATTATTCAGATCTATCACTCGATCTGGTTATGGGAGGTGAGTTCCAAATTTCGTAAGCTTCATTTTAAGTTAGCGTTAGCAAATAATTTATCCAAAATCGTTTCTTTCTTTTGCATGTAACTTTTGTTCATGGATTTGGAGATCTTAATTTCGTTAGCTTCATTTTAACTTATTGTTTATGAAATAATTGATGTGAACTCTTTTTTTTCTTTTGCATGTAACTTTACTTTATGGATTTGGAGTTCAACACCGAGACAAATTGAAAGACATAATCATAAGGCCTTCCACTTAATTTTGTCATGTCTTTTGTCACAGCAATTCTAGGTATTAACGATGAATAAGTGAACTTCATCTTAATTTCGTTTCGTTGATTTTAACGATAAAAACTCAGAAATAATTGATGTGAAATCGTTTTTTCTTTAGCATGTCACTTTCGTTTATGTATTTGGAGTTGAAATTGAATTTTCGGTAGCCTGTAAGATTTTAAATAATTAGTTAGGTAGAAAACACGCCTTTAAAAATCAAAATAGATTAGAAATATATTTCTTTTTAAAGTCGTGGACTTCAGGTAAGTCGACATTGATCATCAGCTTTGACATATCAAAAGCATTAGAAATCTGTAAATTTCCTACAAAACACAACAAATTCCATCAAATGACTGTCCATAAAGCAATACACTACAACATTCATGCAAAAATGAGTAAATAGAAGATAGTAACTTCGGTACATGTTGATCTTTGCTAACCTAAGCAATATAACAATAGCTTGATCTCCAGCTTTTTCGCAAGCAGAGGAAAGCTGATCAGCAAATCTTCCCCATAGACAACATGGAATCCGATTGTCACTTCATCAAACAATACAAAAACAGAGTTTCAATGATTTTATGTTTAAATTTGCGGATAAATGTTTAAGGGATTATATAAAACATACTCTATGTCTCTCAAATGAAACTCTAGTTTTTTCTTCTCTTTCCCTCCTTGGCATTGCAGAGTTTGGATTTCAGATATGTCAACAACTTGACCAATGACATCTGTAAAACATAAAACTCATTGTTATATAAACATTATACACATTCAGCAGCTAATGATGTATACTATAAAATATAATAATCAACTGACTTACCAATTAAGAAATGAGTTTTTATTTCACCACTTAAGATATGATCATAACTTTTGAAATCAAAAAAGTTCTCTTTAGATTTCACGGGTGAGGGTGTTATAGTTGTGTTGCCAAAAAAACTCATTCTGAAAGGATGCTCTGTTGGTCGATACTGTCCAGTTGAGGGCGATAGATTGAAATTCTGAATAATCTTCCATTCACCTAAAGGAAGTTGCTTCTCAACTTTTCCAATGTAGGATTTTCTACATGAACCATGGATTTTGAAACCCTATAAATAGTAAGAGACGATAAACTTGAGTAGGATAACATATAATCATAGTACATAATATAAAAAATGTTAATTATTTTACTCACTGTTTCATCGGATAAGATCACTTCTAATGTTTCTCCTGTCATTGCAGTGTATTGTCTCCAAGAATGGAGAACCTTAACTTGTATACGCCATGTTGATTTGTAAGGTTTCAAATCTTTGAGGTGAGTACATAGAATTTGAGAACCCATTTTTTTTTAAATCGGGAATATAGAATTGCAGGGAAGAACAGAGAAGTGAATGATTTAGGTTAAAAAATGGTACACTTTATATATATATAGTAGATTAGAGTAATAACAATATCGCTGATCACGTATGATTTTTTGAACAGATTATCAGTCAAATATTTGATAAGATATTTGATATGGCAATAGTATATTTCGAAAATTTTCTGGCATTAAAACCGATAAATAATTGTAACTAAAATGCATTAATTAGATTTGCTGTTAAGGAACCAAAAATTCTGATTTGGAATATTCTATAATGTTAGTTACCATTTTTTCAAATAAGTTAGTGATAATACCGTTTCTGATTCTGAAATTTATTTAGTGATATTAATTATTCAATTTCGAAATACCGATTCTGATTTTATTTACGGAAATGAATATAGGTATTGTTGAAATGTAGTTACAAAAGAGAGATCTTGTATTTAATAAGATCATAACTTGATTTATGGTTTTTAATGTGATGGAGAGAATATAGTAAGGTATCGAAGAAGATAGCAATAAAGATATCTTCTCGGTATAAACTTCATGTCGTATATTAAATATTCAGAATTGTAGCAAATTTAGTTACAATCGTGTTGATTAGGTGATATACATTCGATTCATTGTTAAGATTTAGATATCTGAATATTTGAAATTGAGACAATAAACTGCAATATAGAGATTGATAAACCATTTCATTTACCAATCAAGATTTTTTTAAAATAAAATGGATTCCCTAAAATACAGGGAAACTAGTTTTTTCCATAACTACTTATTTGTAAGCAAAAACCAAAATCTACAAATTCTTGGTTTTTTGTCAACGATGACTTTTTTTTTCTTTTTGAAAAGAGATTTCTATATTTATACATTAATAACTAATTCTAATCAGTTTGATTTCTATATTTATGCATTAATAAAAGATAAATAAAAGGAAATCAAAAAATAAATCTATAGTAAAAAGATAAATAAAAGAAAATCAAACTGATAAAATAATAACTAATCTTAATCATAAAGATCTAATAAAAATAAAATGTTGTACATTTAAAATGTAATATAAAAATTATGAAAATAATCTATATTAATAAAATTCGTTCTTATACTTTTTGATAACATTAGTGAAATGTTAACTATGTTTTAAATTGTGAAATAACCTATATATATTTATATTCATAAGTTTTATTATTACTTATATTTTTTAAAAAAAATCTAATTTTTTATTTTCTATAAAGAGAATACTTTGAGAAAAAAATATAAAACTTACTTTTAATAATTTTTAAGCATAAAAAATAAAACTTAAGAACTTAAAATCAGAAAAATCTTTTTAACATATCAAAAACCAGAAACTAAATAAATTACCATTCAAGTTTCTTAAAAACTAAAATCTACAGAAAAATCAAAAACCAGAAATTGAAAAACCAAAATCTAAAAATCAAAAAGCCAAAAGCCAAAAACCAAAAACTAAAATCTAAAAACTACTCAAACGGCCTTGGTTTTTTTTGCTATTTCGAGAATTCGTTTACTAGGTTGCCTTTTTCTGGTTATCCCTCTTTTGTTTGTTGAATCTGGAGTTTAGCTTGGTTGATTTGATTGTCTTCCTCGCAATGATAATAAAAAAAAGTTTGAATTGTTCGAATTTGTTCGTTCACTTTGTTTTCTCCGTTGTAAATCGGTGGTGTTTTTTTTTTAATTGTTTTCGTGTATGATTTTTGTTAAATAGAATCTGGTCATGCATCTGTTCCTTTCGTTTTCTATCTTCTAATTTTAGATTGATTCTTCTGATTGGATTTGGCTTTATTGCGCTTTCTCTGTTGTTTCTGTTCCATGTTGAGCCTTTTGCTAAGAATTTGATTTAGTTCGTTGGCTCTACAGATGAAGACAGCAAACGGGAAAGACAAAGCTAAGGAAGCCTTGAAGCCAGTTGATGACAGGTTAATCCATTGCCTCTCTGAAATTTAGTATCTTTGCAAATCAAAAACTCAAAGATCATCCATGGGGTTTTTTTTTTCCAGCATTGATCTCAAATTTTAAACTAAAAGCTTTGGACTCTGTTTGATTTTCAGAAAGGTGGGAAAGAAAAAGCCGAGGAGACCTCTTAGTGTCATCATGGTCTTCCTGTAAGTATCGTTCGATGCTTTCTCTGCAAGGAGATTTCCCACTTGCTAGATAATCTTTCATGATTTACTGGTTTTGTTGTTTTTCTTCTAATGTTAACTGCTTGGTATCTTTGTTTCAGAGAGGAGTTTAGAAGAACGTTCTACAAAGAATATTCTTTCTCTTCTGTAAGCATTTGGCAGATTCCTTGAAAGTTTTGCATGTACTTACTCCTCCTTTTTCGGATGGATTCCTCATAGTCTTATACCTTCCCTTTTCCCTGTGAAGATTAATCAAGCTGGAACACAGAAATGGAACTCAATGTCTCAAGCTGTAAGTGTCCAACTTTTCCTCTATGACACTGCCATGCAAAGAATTGCTTCTACAACTGTTTGTTCATGAAAATAGTTACCTTTCTACCAAGGATGGTTCTGAATTCATATTCAAGTCTTTGATGAATACTCTATTGTGATCTTTGAACCAAACTAGTGTCTTTCACTGTGACATTGACATTCATTTTCACCCCTTCCTTATGAAGGAAAAAGCTCCATATGAAGAGAGAGCTGCAATTGTGAATGCTGACTATGACAAGCTTGTGGATGCATACAACAAAAACATGGTAAGTCCTAAGCCCTGTCTCACATATACAAGCACTTATGTGTCTTTGCTCTGATTTTATTACAATGTGGGGTGCAGAAGAAAGGGAGTGATGAACCTCAAAAGTCTAGGTCCGACGTGAATGATGAAGATGAAGCTATTGATGAGGTAAAAATTCCTCTAAACAATGCAGTTTTCATACATGATCCATTGTGTCTTGTTGTGAGGTTTTTGATTTCCGAAGAATATGTCTCGGTCAATCTTTCTCTGCAGGAAGAGCAGCTAGAGAAGGGGAAGGCTGGAGATGAAGAATCCATATTAGCTATTGGATCAGGCCCATGTTAAAATCCAAACCTTCTCTTAAATTAAAACAGGCCCATCTTGGCCCAATCGTTAACCCGCACGTGACTTCTGTCCCATCCTTAGACACGTGACTTCATATTTTTTTTAAAATAATATAATACTATTGTTTTTAACTTAATTTGGTTGAGTTAATAAAAATTAATTCATAAATAAAAGATAAACCAATTAGATGAAAACATGTGACAACAAAGTTTTTTTTATTATGTTTGTTTCAGCTTTTTATTTTTTTAAAAACAAATTTCTTATTCAGGAAATAGTTTTCAATATCTTTCATACTCTTAAAAAACTCAAGAATTTTTTATTATTAATTAAATTTTATTGTAAATAATTAAAATTTTAAATAGAAAGTCGACTGATAAATGTGTTTCTCTTTTTATCTTCTTGATACAAAACTAAATATATATTTTTGATGCAGGCTTTTTTCTACTTCTAATTCTACTTTTTTCAATACTAATATGCAAACTATTTTTGATATAGGATAAGTATACTAAAAAGTATCATAATGTTAAAACTTGCTTATGATATTGCAAAAGCTTTAGATCGACACTGAACCTAACTACAGTATTATCGATGCAAGATTTGAACAATGGGTCCAACAAATTAATAACTTCAAAATGTGTTTTCGGGTTTTGCAACATCAAATGTGTGAGATGAGTAGTTCAATCATTAAACAATGACTTCAAACACCAATAAAAAGAACAGCTGACAAAAAAAACCGTTTTCTGGTTTTACGATTTTCTTCTTATGTTTAAATATGAATGCACTCACATGTATGATGAAAGATCAAACACATGTATGTTCTCTAATGGCAACTAATGTGTGACATCTAATGACAGTGATATGTTCTTTCTTTATGAGCAATGGATACCAAATCAACGCCTCATATATGGTTACTCATGAGTATTATGACAGTGATGCATTTGTGATAAATTATATATTAGGATAGTTATAGCATTGACGTCGACGTAATTACTTGGATTTAAGAAATTATAGATTGGCAAACGAGGTTTCTAATTTAAGTGAAGAATACTTTCCAAATACTATGTGTGATTTTGTTTCACAAACAACAGTTTTGGTATTAACGTTTTTAAAATAGAAGATATGCCAAGAAAGTAGAAGCTAACAAGAATATGTACCATTTTCTCTCTCCACAACGAGCCATTAAACCATTCGAATGTCGCATTCGCCAATCTCTCTCTATATATATACTTTTCGATCTTTATAAAGTGTCCAAACCAATCAGAGGAAGAAGAAGAAGAAGAAAGAAAAGCAGATTCTTTTGCATCATCAACATTCCACTCCTGGCCTTAAATTATAGGAAAAATGATTCCTAGCTACACGAAGGATAGCCCACTACATGGCTACACATCCGAACGAAATAAATGTTCCGAAAACTACACAGACTATATGTTTTATATGACAACATATATGAAGTAAATACTGTCATGTGGCCAACATCACGACTTCATATCAGACAATCGGAACAGTGAAACCGACGAGGAAGTCCGACAATGAACAGTGAAACCGATGAACAGTGAACAGTAAAAAACTAAATTTTTTCCCAAAAAAAAATCGACCCCTATTATTACATATATCTAAAAAATATCAATTAGATTTTTAATAATAAAACTCCTCAATTATAAATCTATAACGAAATTAACCCTTTACCCAAATTTTACAATCATAAGCATGTCCTTTTAAACAAAAACATTTCTTTTAATTTGTAAAAACACAAACTGTAATTCATTTAATTAGTAGATTACAAGATGACATTTCAAATATTTGTTCTCGCATGACCTTTTATCTTAATGCAATCCGACAATGAGATTCAAATACAACACCATTCTATTGATATATCAACCTTGTATATTTGTTTTCATAGTAATGTAAAGTTACGGGATAGCATAATGAGCTGTTGAAAATTTTAAGTTATTTTTTAAAATATAGTTTTTTTAAGTTTTTATGCATTTTTTTATATTATTAGTGAACTTTGAAAAAAAATTCTAATTACTACTATTGATTTAAAATCTTATTTTGAAACGAAAAAACAATCTTAAAACGACACTTATTGCGAAACGGAGGAAGTAATCTGTTTTCTTAGTATGTGTAAAAACAACCTAACATCTATCATTAAGAAACAGAGAGAGTAAGTTTTATCATTACATATTTCCTTAAATGTTTAAAATTAATGGGGTGATATTTGAGATAATTCCTCCTTAGTATTTTATAGTTAAGAGTTTTTATAATTAAAATTCTTGTTAAGATTTATAAAGTAAATTTGTTGATACTTCAAAAGTCTTTATTAGGTTTTTCCTTTTAAATCCTTACTACTAACTAATTAAGTAAGTACTCTAAAAATCCACACTTACACTGCAGACAAGGAACCATGATTCCAAATTTTATGTTTTGTTTGAATCAAAATTATTAATGCAGTACTGATTAATATCATAATTCAATACACTGTTATTAATATGTATCATTAAACCAAACCACATTTTTTAAGTATAAAGACTATATAGCTTGTTGCTAAATGAACATCAAAACCTAATTATAACATCTTCGTTTCCAAAAAAAAAACTAAGATGTTATATTTTTTAGATATATGTAATGATAATGAGTTTTTTAAAAACTAATTTTTTTCCCAAAAAAAAAAAAATCGTCGGTTTCACTGTTCATCGGTTTCACTGTTCATCATCGGACTTCCTCCTCGGTTTCACTGTTCCGATTGTTGGATATGAAGTCGTGATGTTGGCCACATGACAGTATTTACTTCATATATGTTGTCATATAAAACATATAGTCTGTGTAGTTTTCGGAACATTTATTTCGTTCGGATGTGTAGCCATGTAGTGGGCTATCCTTCGTGTAGCTAGGAATCATTTTTCCTAAATTATAATGTAACCGGAAGTCAAAAGTTAAGATCCTTCAAAATTTTGAGTTATTTTGTTCAGCCTTTATTCAACTTTATAATCTTTTAGTAGCAAACAACGTAAGGTGGAATCTCCTTCATGTTTACACAAACATGTCAACTGGGAATATACTTTTCTCTAATCTGGGACTATATTCTATTACCGTATATATCTCCAACGTCTACATTAGAATCACAATCCCTTTGATTTTGTCATTATAATGACTGTATATACGCTTACCTTACTTGTATGTACTAACTCTGTATATAACAGAGCTATCTCTACCAATGATAATCAATTAATTCCATTTACTATAATATGGTATCAGAGCCCTCATAGGTGTAAACCTATTTTTTTCTCCTTCGCCGCCATTCTTCTCCTTCATCCTCTTCTCTGTTACTGTTAATCATCTTCTCTATTTTTCTCATACTCTGTCTCTCTCTCTCTCTCCATGGCTGACAACACTGCGGCTGCCGAATTCACGGCTGTTTTCAATGCAAATAATCCAGAACACACTCTTCTCTCCGTTAACATGTCCAGTGTTACCAAGCTCACGACGGTCAATTACCTTATGTGGAGTCGTCAGGTCAGAGCCCTTCTTGACGGACATGAACTTCACCACTTCATCGAAGATTCAAGTTCGGCACCGTCACCAACCATTCTCATCGATGGTGTAGCAAATCCAAATCCAGAATTTACTCCATGGAGGCGACAAGATCGACTTCTATATAGTGCGATCCAGTGCCGGTCCATCAGTATGAGAGGCCCTACTTAAACCTATAAACTGTGCCATTTTTTTTTCTAATCAAACTCAGATTTTAGAAAAACTATAGTTTATTGCTTTGTTGGTTTAATTTTAGAAAATTCTGTATTCATTTGATTGTTAAGTGACTTGAAACCTAAAACGAAGAGAACTTGTTAGCTTAATCAATAACAAATAACCCAGATTCTCAGTTTCTCTCTGAATCTCTGAGTTATTGACGGCAATAAGAAGAAAAAGATGGAAGGTTTTAAGGTTTTGGATTAAAAAATGGTCATTTTTTATTAAAAAGAAAGCAAACGTTAACTTAAAAAAATTTGGGCCCTACACCCCCGCTTACGTCGCTTACGCCATGGGCCGGCCTGGTGCGATCATCGGTGCGATTTCCTTGCCGGTTCAAACAATTGTTTCAAGTGCAACCACAACGAAGGAAGTATGGGATCTCCTGGCGTCAACCTTTGGAAATCCAACTCGTTCCATTTACTATAATATATTCTTCCCTTTGTTTTATAACAACATTAATTAAAAGGTTGCGTTATCAAGGAGACATGTCAATTGTCATTAGCTGAAAGTTGTGATTCTTGTGAATTCAATTAGAAAAACTAAGCACGTACGTTTAGATCATTAATCTAATGGTAAGCACTAAGTAGACTTTATTCTGCAAATTCCGGATTAGAAGAACTAATTTTGTCAGAAAAAGAAAGTTTTGTGCTTTATTTTAGAAGAAACCTATATATATCAAATGCTGAGAGTGGCGGCTCTTCATGGGACCTTATGGTGAGAGATACTTTTCTTTTTCATATTTTAAGTTGCTTAAGTCAAAGGGTTAGTATAAGTGTAGCCATTTAAAAAGCTTTTAGAATTAATTTTTCTTTACTATATTCTGCAAGTTCAGGTTTAGAAGAACTACAAAAAAATTTACGAAACGGAAATTTATGTGTATTATCGTTAAAAAAAAAAAAAAAAGCTTATAAGGATGACTTTAGTTAACTAAAGAGTTAGAGTACTATCTGAGCTCTACGCATCCATAGAAACCAAAAATGAATTTTTGAACTGTTTGAAAGATATCGAATAAGAAGTCAAAGCTTGCGATAATTTAAAAAGTTTAATCTTGACAATTTTTTGGGGCTGTTCATCGCAATTAGCTTCTAAAGAATATTTTTTGTTATTTGTTTAGTGTAATTTATCTGTTAATTTTGCTTTTTTCTTATTATTGTTTAGACGTCTTTCATTTGCTTTTTTCTTTGTTCACTTATCAGCGTGGTTCTTCATGTATTTATGTGCTCATCTATGTTGACGATCTCATCATTGGAGGTAATGATTCCGCACTTATCTCCAAGTTTAAGGAATACATGAGTGCATCTTTTCACATGAAGGACCTTGGAGCTTTGAAATATTTTCTGGGTTTGGAGATTTCTCGAGGCAAAGATGGAATTTACGTCTCACAACGCAAGTACGCCCTCGAGATTGTTGCCGAATGTGGGCTGACCGGTTGCAAGCCGTACGATACACCGATTGAGCAGAATCATAAACTGGCTCATGATGATGGAGCCTACTTCGACAATCCTTCTAAGTATCGCCGTCTTGTGGGTCGACTGGTTTATCTGGTCATCACTCGTCCGGACCTGAGTTATGCTGTTCATCTCTTGGCTCAATTCCTTGCCCAGCCGCGACAAAAACATTGGGATGCTGCTCTGCGTGTGGTTAAGTTTCTTAAAGGCACACCCGGTCAAGGCGTGTTCTTCAACTCCAAGTCTGATTTGCATGTAACAGCCTATTGTGATTCTGACTGGTCCGCTTGTCCTATTACGCGACGCTCGCTCACTGGTTATGCTGTCTTCCTTGGTGATTCTCTGGTATCTTGGAAAACAAAGAAACAGAAAGTTGTCTCTCGCTCTTCTGCTGAAGCCGAATACAGGGCTATGTCGTATACATACTCTGAGTTACAATGGCTACTTGAGCTTCTTCCAGCTTTCGGCATCAAACAATCTCGCCCGGTCTCATTTCATTGTGATAACAAGGCCGCTCTTCACATCATTCGTAACCCGGTATTTCATGAACGTACTAAACATATCGAGAATGACTGCCACATTATTCGGGATGCCTTCCAAGCGAAAGTACTCGCCCCAGCATATGTCCGCACTACTGAGCAAGTCGCAGACCTGTTGACTAAAGCCATAGGCAGAGTTCAATTCAAATATCTTTTACGCAAGATGGGAGTTCGGGATTTACACTCGCCATCTTGAGGGGGAGTATAGGGACTAATGATGTAATATCAGCATAATATGCAATTAGGGGTTACCTCACACTTGTGTATATATTGTACTCGATACCAAGCATAATAACAACAGAGAATATTTTAGTAATCTTATTAAGTTTGTTTGTAATTTTATCAAAAATCAAAGTTTGGTAGTATACTTTAACATATTTACCACAAAAAAGGTCTGAGTTAGCTAATCTTCCTAAATGATGCATAAGGGCTGGTTAAATAATTAATATACCGAATCGAATCCATTTGAACTCAACTTGAAAAAATCCATCCAAAAAAAAGTTTGTATTTTGTTAAACTGGTACGTTATTTTTTGTGTCCAAACCAAACGTAGGAAAAATTTAAGTGAAACTTATATCCGACTGATAAACAAAACATTAACAAAAAAAACTTGAAAACGTATAACATCGGTTGCTTTTTAAAAATCAAACGATCCAAACAAAAACAAAATCAAAATCAAAACTTTTTTTAGTTCTTGTCAGACGGGCCGCATCGCATCCAAAAGGCTCGGCCCGTTGCGGTCATATTTTTTAAATGGGCAGAGCCATCTAGCCCGTTGCGAGCGGTGGTCCAAAACGTCTTATCTAATTCCGTCTCGTTTTATATATGCGACTAGATTATAACCCGAGCCCGGCTCGGGTATTATATATTCATAAAATGATTCTATATTATATTTAAACTAAATTATTTTTTATAAAACTAATATTTAAACTATGATAAAACTTTTTTAAAATATATATATATATATATATATATATGCAATAAGGCAATTTTAATTTTAAAGAAAAACAAAAAAAAACGTCGTTTCGGACAGCCAATTAGACGGAGTTTAATGCTCAGTTAGTGGAGATGACGGTGTGTCCAAAATTACGTAGTCAACTAAAAGTAATGGTTTTTCACAAAGTCAACAAAAGTTGGTGATTTTTTTATAGCAAGAAGAAGTTTAAGATTGTAATTAAATAAATTTTGGAGATGAATATACCAGCTTTCCCAAATAAATTTAATAACTATGTGACATGATATATTTTATAAATGTTAAGTAAAAAATCATGGGAAAATTTTGAAACTTGTTATAAAAGCATACCCTGCTTCGTGAAGATCTCAATTTTTTTTCCTACAATTACATTTAAAACTTTAAGAGAATCGGAAAAATATTTTTTTTAATGAGCAGAAATCATTTTTGGTCTGCAAAAGGAGATGAGATGAGACGGACTACGAATTTCGAATGGGCCTTTAGTATATTATTTCTCTTAATGGGCTACAAAGAGTTAATAATTTTTAATGACATGGCTGAATATAATTATTTCATTGGTTACTTTCCCCTTAAATTATCTCAATGAGACATGTGGCAGAAATCTTTCTTGGTGTCTTCTCAATTAATATATAGGGGATTATGGAATGGAACTCATCTAAACAAAATGTAAACAAAAATGGCAGGTTATACTTGAACCGTCTAGAACTAGAACAGATTGGGCCTGATCAGCCCTGATCTTATCAAGTTAAAAGAATATGTCAAAATTTGGTTTAGTAAACAAAACAGAGAACCTTCACATAATCTACACAAGCAAGCAGGTAATAACTAGTCAGTAGTCACTAATAGCCAGTAGTAAACCCAATTTGCAAGTGTCAAAAAAAAAAAATGTCCATATATTTCGAGCTAATCCAGAGTAATTTACATATATAGGCACTTTTTACCTATCAATCTTACAAAAAGACACTTGTCACATGTTTGACAAAATTTGCACTGTTATAAGTTGCACGGTGGATGATGATGAAAGGAGGGAGGGAGATGTGGTGGAAGATGGTGAAAATGTGGAGGGGAAGGAAAAGAGTTTGTGAATGGTTGAACATTGAGGTTTAAAGTAAATGTTGGTTGGAGATAAAATGAATGGTAGGTTAGTTTTCTCACATCTAATAAAGTGCTAAAAAAATTTCCTTGTACTACGTGACCCAATTATTACAACAAACAGTGGAATGTTACAAGTTTATATCGTAGAGAGTCTAGAGACCAAGGAACTGCTCAACAAAGCTTATGGAAAAAATAAGGATTTACCAAACACACCGAACCTAAAAACTGTTTTAACAATGTTCTTGTTCTGCTTTTTCAAAGCTTTCGTTGAGGGATTTTGAGACATGGAGAGCTGTTGTTTCCTCTTCTTCTTCTTCTTCTTCTTCTTCATCATCGATTTCAGCAAAAGGGGATGAGATATCTAAGCATTAACCTTGAACGGCTTGTTCATAAGAAGCAGATAGATCTTCAGATGTGATCTGATGGTACTCCACCATCTGGTGAAGACACTGATTTTCTCTAATCAAATTTGCATTCTCGTTAGCTAATCTCGCTTTCTCCGTAAGCAACACCTCTAATTGTAGCCTCACCTATAACCAAAATCAAAAGCATAAGAGCAAAAAAGGAGTACAACAGAAGAGAAACAGAACCAGTTTTTTGGAGGTTGTACATACCAGATCATCTTCTTCAGGTCTAACACCTTTCACAAACCCATCTCTGAGTCTTTTGTTCTCTTCTTCAAGCAACCCACAACGCTCTTGGATGAAACTCAGGTCTGATTTTATGGATTTAAGCTCTCTTGCCAGAGAATTTGCTTTCGCTGCCATGGATATCGCAATCTGCAAAGAACAAAAAGAATGAATCTTTGTATAGTATAAAAACAGAGACACTTAAAGACAGAGACTTTACGTTTTTAGCCCTTTTCACGATTTTCCTCTCTTTTGGTCTCTACTCATCTTCATCCGACGATTCTTCCTTCAGCTCAGCATCAGACTCGTGTTTCCTCTTCTTCCCTTTGCTCTCTCCTTCTTCATCTTCTTCTTCATCTTCTTTCTGTTGTCGTTGCATCTGGTCAGCTTTGAGATTCGAGTGGAGTATCTCAGATAATGTAGGTGGTTTAGCTAATTCTCTAACTCCCTGATTTCACAGAAACACGTTGTATCCTCATCCATCGTAGTAAAATGAACAATTCTAAATCCATAGCAGATTAATGATTTTTCAATTTACCTGAAGGGCATTGTCGAGGTTACTAGAGAGCTGAGAGTACTGGATACAGAATCAAACCCTTTAAGCAAAAGGATCGAATCTTTCTTCAATCTCTTCGCTCTCTCTGATTCTCCAACAACCGGCTGAGCTAACGATGGAGAATCTGCAATGGGTTTGTGATCTTTGCTGTTTTGTTCAAGAAGAACATCTATCCTGTTACGAAGATTGCTCCAAAACGTTTGTCTGAAGATGGACTAAGCGATGGAGAAGATTCGAAAGAAGTTTCAGAAACCGTCGAATTTTCCTGTTAAAACAGAGATGATTTAATGAAATTTTTTCAATATTTGAACCATACCCAATTCTCATAACAGAAGTAACAAAAAAAAAAAAAAAAACCATGATTACAGAGGACAAAGAAAAAACTTACCTTTTTAGTATGATTAGGTGATGGAGTTTCTACACAAGCAGCCATTGATGGAGGTGTATAGAGAGAAAGAGAGTTTTTGAGATAGAGAGAGGAAAAGAAACGTAACGGCTAGTTTAATGAAAATGGGAGAGATCGTCTAAGAAGGAAGTTTTAAATCGGATCTATTTCTCAACTCCTTTTAGAAAATTATTTTATTTCTTTAACCGATAAATGAACAAAGACAAAAGTAGTAGTCCAGTAGATCTAAAAGTTGGACTTGGTCGACGACTTAGAGATGGATTGTAGGTCCTACTTTTGAGTCCAACGGTTGTTTTCTAGGCTCTTTAATTTCTCCAATCTACAGAAGAAGAAAAAAAAACAAATTTTTTTAAGATTGCCAAAAGGAATTTTTGGTGTAGAAGCATGCTCCATTTACTTGGTCTTAGATCACGAATTTATAAGCTTCTTTTAATTATTCTATGTTGGTAGTATCTCAATATATATTATAGCTGTATGAACATCATATAACCATGAATCCAACTTTGAAATTTGCTTTGAAAGAAGAAGTTTTAATCCATTGGAGTATTGGACTACTGTAATAACATTTGGAGAAAATTTTGATTGTGCAACTTTCTGATTTTACACTGGACAAATACGCATACATATTGGACCTTGCGACTGGTGTTGTCTTCGTGTTACATACATCACATTTAGGCATTTATAGTTCATATTTTTGAGCATCGAACTCTATAAGCGTTACTTAAACAGAGTCTTGATCACAGTGGGGGCTCTCTCCAAGGAGATATACCCGAATTTGCCTTTGCGAAAATCCGTCAGTATTCTAAATGCAGCTTGATGACTATCTCCACCAAACAAGTTGAGACCAAGCGTCTTCACAAACCTGCAAAAAGAGAGAGAGAGAGAGCGAATAGAATCATGAAGAAGCCATGATGAACAATGGTTGCCAAAAGAAAGGAGATCTTTGTGAAGAAGTTTCATTACTTTTTACCGCAGCCGCCTTCTAGCTGAATCTTGTATCGGTTGTAAAGAGCCCTTGCGCCTACTTCTGGGATCCGTGCCAGCATCTGTACAAGGATTCCAGCAACATCGGTGAAGTCATAAGCCTTCTCTCCAATGTCATCGCAAATCGCAAGCTTTATAGCAGCTGCTTGGTCATCAATACGCATAGGGAGCATTCCAGGTGAATCTAACAGATCAAGATCTTTCCCAAGCTTCACCCATCTGTTTACAGTAAGATAAGAGACTACGATCTAAGATAAATGTGTTTGCGAAAACTGAGTTAAAGAAGCAAGCTTTTCAAAGAAGCGTTATTACTTCATTTCTCTAGTTACACCTGGTCTTGGAGCTGCCGCGCAAATTTTGCGCTTCAATAGACGATTGATCAAAGATGACTTTCCAACATTAGGGTATCCAATTATTCCAGCTCTAACCTGCACCATTTGAAATAAACTTAGATTCAAATCATATAGTATACTGCAACAGAGAATATTAGATCACAATACACTTTACTTACTGGCCTAGGGAGAAGTCCTTTCTCTCGCCGTTTCCCATTTACATCACCTGCTAAACTTTTTGCTAACCGACCTAGCTTCATAGCTCCCTGTAACCATGTGTCAGAGATTACTAAACCAACAGTTCCAATAACAAATAATAATTAAAAAAACCAAAGCAAAGTTTAATCGATTTTATACTTCCATATTTGTTCCTCTTTTTTTTTTTTTTTTTTTTTTTTTGTAACTCAATGAAATGGCTTTTGATCTTCGTCTTCTTCTTTTTTCTTTTCAATTTTGTTTTCGAATTTTTTTGTGTTGTTGTTGATTTGGCCCAATTTAACCAATGAAATTGGCCCAATAATTTTGACAATCAGCCCAATGTATAAATTTGCCCAAAATGAATTAACTTATTTAACCGAACTAATCCAAATGAACCGATTTCGTCCAAATTTACTGAAGAATTTAGAAAGATAACCGAGATTTCAGTTCAATTCCGCAACAATTTAATTCGGTTCAATTCGGCAGCTTTTATTCAATCCGGAAAAACCGAACCGAAAAATCAGAAGTAAACGAATCCGGAGGCGAATATCAGGAATCTTATAAAAAGGAAAGTTGTAAATAAAGTTTTTTCGAAAAAATTTGAATTCAGCTTCTCATTCATTGCAAATGGCGGCGAACCATCCGCCGCCGATGCCACTGTACCAGCAGTGGGCGGTAGTGAACCAGCGGCCGACGAGTCAGCAGTATCAGATCACTCCGATTCCAGGTACTCTCGATTTACTAGACTAAGTTTCCTATATCTGTTTCCTAGATCTAGGTCAGTTTCCTAGATTAGACTCAGTTTCTAGATCGACATTTACTTATCTCGGTTCCCAGCGCGTGTGAACCCTCGATTCCCACGCGGTGCCTCGGTTCCCACCGCCTCGGTTCCCACGCGGTGCCTCGGTACCACATCACTTTCCTTTGCGTTCAAAGTCTCGATTTACTATATATCGATTTAGACTCTAGCTTGAATCAGTTTCCTAGATACACATTCAATTGATCTCGGTTCCCACGAGGTGCCTCGGTACCACATCAGTTTCATCCGCGTTCAACGACATGAAAAAAAAAAAAAAAAAGTTAGTACTAAAGCCTTTCTTCTTCTTTTTTATGAAGCGCTTAACCAAATACTATTACATTGGCTCAATGGTGAACAATGGAGGGAAGTTTTTGATAACAGAGACCTCTTTCAAATCTATAATGCGAGATTAATACCCGAAGGCACAGAGGGAATCTATAGAATCGATTGCTCTCACACTGCAGACAACAATCAAGAACTCCTAACAGATGAGCCTACTCCGCAAGTTATTGAAGAGAGGATGGCGAGTTCAACGTGCAATTCACTAGCAGCGACTATATTGAGGTTGAGGGATATGATGGGGATGGATTTGTAGAATGGTTCCAGAGGAAGGTAGTGCGAGACCAAGAAACTTATGACCTAACTACCTTCGTCCACTATCTTTGGATCCGACTTGGAGAGAACGACGAAGATTAACAGGTTTCAGGTAAGTGAGCAAACGGAGAAAACGACCTAGGTAAGTGAGCAAACGTTCTACTATAAGACCTTTCTATCAATCTTTCTAGACTAAGATCTTTTTCTACTGCAAACTAGATGTAAAGTACTTTTGTGAAATCTTACCTTTCTCTGAATCTCTGAATGGTGTATGGTTTAAATGGCTTGCCATGGCGCTAGGCGCCTCAATCCCTTGTTGCCATTCGCCATTTAAAACCATACTATGGTGTAGTTCCGGTATGTCTGGATCTGGTCGATCTTGTTCGATCAATAAGAGAAGAACAAAAAAAAATTAGATCTTAAATGAAGGATAACGAGAACAAATTAGATCAATAAGACAACGATATTAAGGATTGATGGGCAGAAAAATTAAATCTAGAAATCTTGAAGCGTAAGGCTAAGGTTTGAACTTATGTTAATAAGAAATCTTAAGGATAGATGGGCAGAAAAATTATAGCTTTTGACATATGTTAATAAGAAATCTTACCTTTCTATCCGGTATGAAGCTCGATCTGCGCAAGATAACGAGAGATTAAGGATAGATCGGCAGAAAAATTATAGCTTTTTCTATAATGAAGGCTGGAACTGGAAGTTTAATACAGAAAGACATAAAAAGGTTCTATCTTTTAAGCGTATGGCTAAGAGAGAAGGTAAGAGAGAGAGGCTGATAAATAAGAGAGAAACTTGATAGATTAGGGCAACGATCGGGTATGGGAGAGAAGAGAGACAGGAGGATAAGCTTTATATATGGTTGGTGTAGGTTAGGGCTTTTGGTTAGGGCTGCTTTATGTTGTCTTTTTTCTACGGCCGACCAAGGCCCAATTTTGATAAAAACAAATAAATAACTCAAGGTATTAAAAAGGCGACAAACTTTGTCGAGATTGCAATACACATTGTCCCTACTTTACGTTTTGATTAGATTAGATAGAAATACACATATTGTCTCTTTTCCCTATAGTACAAGAAGATAAACTAAAATGGCATTCTTTTTTTTGTCGAGCACCACTACAAGGCCTTATTGAGTTACCTATCGGTCACAAAGGGGCCGCAGAATCTGTGATCTTATTATATGGAACCAAACCACTATGGTTGACCATTAACTTAAATACCTTGGATAGAATACAAAATCATTCTGTTATTTAAGATGCAAACAAAGACAACCGAGAAAGAGAGGATCAATAATTAAAGAGCATAAAAAACCCAGTGAGCTTAGATAGACAAGTTCATTAGAAATTCACAAAATCCCAAATATCTTTTACAAAGGCTCCCCATATAGAGTAGTAGTAAATACATAGCTAGACGATAGATACGCGAAGAAATAAAAACGACACTAAGGAACAAATCCGGACGGTGGAATCTTCTTGTTCATGATCGTTCAGCTCTTGCTCTTGAAAGGAATGGCTCTGATGACAATCGTGTGGTAGATTGCTGCTAGAGCTGCTCCAACGAATGGTCCAACCCAGAAAATCCACTGCAGCACAAATAAATTTCAAAAATCCTGTTATCGGTATAATCAAGAATAAATGTTTGGAGTGGTCCTTTTATAGTGAGTGAAGTGGTGGTACTCACATGGTCGTCCCAGGAGTGGTCCTTGTTGTAGATGATGGCGGCTCCAAGGCTTCTAGCTGGGTTGATTCCAGTTCCGGTTATCGGGATTGTCGCCAAGTGTACCAAGAACACTGCAAACCCGATTGGGAGTGGCGCCAAAATCTACAGCAAACAAATTGGCTGCATTAGCTACTAATCAAACCGGGACACTATTGGCTATTGAGAAACAGCAAACCGGGGTAGAGTGGGGTCCATACCGGGACGTGTGAGTCACGGGCGCTTCTCTTGGCGTCGGTGGCGGAGAAGACTGTGTAGACGAGAACGAAGGTTCCGATGATTTCAGCACCGAGGCCAGATCCCTTGGTGTAGCCTGGGGCGACGGTGTTGGCACCGCCACCGAGAGTCTGGTACGGCGTTGGCTGGAAACCCTTGACGACTCCAGCGCCACAGATGGCACCGAGACATTGCATTATCATGTAGAACACTGCTCTGGTCAGAGACAACTTCCTGGCCAAGAACAGACCGAATGTAACCGCAGGGTTGATGTGTCCACCTGAAACATACAACACAAACATACGTTACAGAAACATACGAGGTTCTATCCGAAAAAAACTACAGTAAGATTTGGAGTTATGGAAACAGTTTCTTGAGATCTAGAAAAGCAACATCAAAGATTACATAAAACAAAGGAACCAAACTATCCCTGCTCTGGTCCCTTAACATCTCTCGGAAAACAGAGCATTTACGCAGTACCAAAACAGAGAAACACCCACTTGAAAAATCTACAAGCATCAAACTCAACAAACCTTCATTTTTTATAATTTATAATTTTAACTTCCTCGAGAGAAAACTCAGACTAACAAAGAGATAACCCGGAGATCTAGCATAAAAAAATTCAAACTTTATCCTACTTTATCAGTAAACCAAGCTTCTAATTACAGAGAAGCCATCACCGAGAGATATTCCAGAAATTTTAGAAAGAGAGTGCAGGAAACAAAAAAAAAGATGACCTGAGATTCCAGCAGTACAGTAGACAAGAGCGAAGATCATGCCACCAAAAGCCCAAGCGATGCCTTGGATTCCAACAGAGGCACACATGTTGGGTGCTCTCTTGACTCCCATAACAGTCAAAACTGTGATGTAAAGGAAGAGGAAAGTAGCGATGAACTCGGCGATCCCTGCTCTCCAGAACGACCACGAGCTCAGCTCTCCGGGCTCGAACAGTGGCGCAGGGGGTGGCTCTTTGTAGTCCTTGTCGGACTGAGCCGATGTTCCGATCGGTTGCCTCTCCGGGAACTTGCTAGCTCCAACTCTCACATCTTCTTCTTTGCCCTCCATCTCTCTCTCTATCCTCCTTTTTCAGGGTTTCTCTCTCTCTAGAAAGGTTAAAGTTACGAGCTTTTCCTTCTTTTTCTTCTTCTTGTGTGTGTGGAGGAGAGTGTTTGGCGGATAGAGAGTGAATTTATAGAGGAAAGTATATTAAATTGTGCCTAACGTCTCCAAATACATTGATTTCAACATTTTCTTTATTCTTTCTTTATTTTCGAGACAAGACAGAAATATACAGTATAGTTTTTTTTTATTGTCAACTATAACGAATACTTAACACCTAATTATTGTTAACCCATTTGATTATGGTCAGGAGACTGACGAAATCATAGTTTAGTTGTGTAGCAAACCCATTCTAATAATCTTCAGAGCAAACGAGGGGAAAACGGCCAATTACTACCTGAACTCTTGGTAAAGTACAAATTAATACCTGAACAATTTTGGTGTGCTAATCAGTACCCAAACTATCACATATCAGATTTTACATACCTGAACTATGTGTAAAAGTGCTAATTAATACATGAACAATTTTGTTGTGCTAATTAGTACTCAAACTCTCACATATCGGATTTAAATACCTGAACTATGTGTAGTTGGCCAAAACATGCATTGACCCGAATTTCATTAGTCAACATTGTAATAAATCATAAAAAAATAAAAACCAAAATCAAAATAAATTCATAAAAAACATAAACAATTCGAAAAGTTCATAAAAATTCAGAAAATACATAAAAGTTCATAATAATTCATAAAAATCAAAAAATTCAAATAAATCATAAAAAAATAAAAATAAAAAAATTCAAATAAATTCATAAAAAATCAACAAATTCAAAAATATAAAATCAAAAAATTCAAAAAAAATTCAAAAAACAAACAAATTCAGAAAATTCAAAAAAAAAACTCTGAAAAATTCAGAAAATTCAAAAAACTCAGAAAATTCTAAAAACTAAAAAAATATCCAAAATTGACAATAATCAAAATTCAAACATATAGTATGTTCAAACATATAGTATATTTGTATGATATCGTGTGTTTTTTTGTATCATAGTTTAGCATCACCCCATTATTTCTAAAAAAAACATATAGTCTGTTTGTATGATATTGTATGCTTGTTTGGTACCACAGAATAAATATAGTATGCTTGTTTTTGTATGATATAGTATATAGTATGTTAAAATTAACACTTGAAAATATTGTTTTCTTTTGAAAAACAAACAAAAAAGCATACTATATACTATATAAAATTATATTCTTTTTTTTATATAGTATATATTATGCTTTTTGTTTTTGTTTTTCAAAAGAAAACAATATTTTCAAGTGTTATTTTAACATACTATATACTATATACTATATCATATAAAAACAAGCATACTATTTTATTCTATGGTACCAAACAAGCATACAATATTATACAAACAGACTATATGTTTTTTGAGAAACAAAGGGGTGATGCTAAACTATGATACAAAAACAAACACACGATAGCATACAAATATACTATATGTTTGAACATACTATATGTTTGAATTTTTGATTATTGTCAAATTTTTGAATATTTTTTATTGCAGATTCTTCCTTCAGCTCAGCATCAGACTCGTGTTTCCTCTTCTTCCCTTTGCTCTCTCCTTCTTCATCTTCTTCTTCATCTTCTTTCTGTTGTCGTTGCATCTGGTCAGCTTTGAGATTCGAGTGGAGTATCTCAGATAATGTAGGTGGTTTAGCTAATTCTCTAACTCCCTGATTTCACAGAAACACGTTGTATCCTCATCCATCGTAGTAAAATGAACAATTCTAAATCCATAGCAGATTAATGATTTTTCAATTTACCTGAAGGGCATTGTCGAGGTTACTAGAGAGCTGAGAGTACTGGATACAGAATCAAACCCTTTAAGCAAAAGGATCGAATCTTTCTTCAATCTCTTCGCTCTCTCTGATTCTCCAACAACCGGCTGAGCTAACGATGGAGAATCTGCAATGGGTTTGTGATCTTTGCTGTTTTGTTCAAGAAGAACATCTATCCTGTTACGAAGATTGCTCCAGAAACGTTTGTCTGAAGATGGACTAAGCGATGGAGAAGATTCGAAAGAAGTTTCAGAAACCGTCGAATTTTCCTGTTAAAACAGAGATGATTTAATGAAATTTTTTCAATATTTGAACCATACCCAATTCTCATAACAGAAGTAACAAAAAAAAAAAAAAAACCATGATTACAGAGGACAAAGAAAAAACTTACCTTTTTAGTATGATTAGGTGATGGAGTTTCTACACAAGCAGCCATTGATGGAGGTGTATAGAGAGAAAGAGAGTTTTTGAGATAGAGAGAGGAAAAGAAACGTAACGGCTAGTTTAATGAAAATGGGAGAGATCGTCTAAGAAGGAAGTTTTAAATCGGATCTATTTCTCAACTCCTTTTAGAAAATTATTTTATTTCTTTAACCGATAAATGAACAAAGACAAAAGTAGTAGTCCAGTAGATCTAAAAGTTGGACTTGGTCGACGACTTAGAGATGGATTGGTAGGTCCTACTTTTGAGTCCAACGGTTGTTTTCTAGGCTCTTTAATTTCTCCAATCTACAGAAGAAGAAAAAAAAACAAATTTTTTTAAGATTGCCAAAAGGAATTTTTGGTGTAGAAGCATGCTCCATTTACTTGGTCTTAGATCACGAATTTATAAGCTTCTTTTAATTATTCTATGTTGGTAGTATCTCAATATATCCATGAATCCAACTTTGAAATTTGCTTTGAAAGAAGAAGTTTTAATCCATTGGAGTATTGGACTACTGTAATAACATTTGGAGAAAATTTTGATTGTGCAACTTTCTGATTTTACACTGGACAAATACGCATACATATTGGACCTTGCGACTGGTGTTGTCTTCGTGTTACATACATCACATTTAGGCATTTATAGTTCATATTTTTGAGCATCGAACTCTATAAGCGTTACTTAAACAGAGTCTTGATCACAGTGGGGGCTCTCTCCAAGGAGATATACCCGAATTTGCCTTTGCGAAAATCCGTCAGTATTCTAAATGCAGCTTGATGACTATCTCCACCAAACAAGTTGAGACCAAGCGTCTTCACAAACCTGCAAAAAGAGAGAGAGAGAGAGCGAATAGAATCATGAAGAAGCCATGATGAACAATGGTTGCCAAAAGAAAGGAGATCTTTGTGAAGAAGTTTCATTACTTTTTACCGCAGCCGCCTTCTAGCTGAATCTTGTATCGGTTGTAAAGAGCCCTTGCGCCTACTTCTGGGATCCGTGCCAGCATCTGTACAAGGATTCCAGCAACATCGGTGAAGTCATAAGCCTTCTCTCCAATGTCATCGCAAATCGCAAGCTTTATAGCAGCTGCTTGGTCATCAATACGCATAGGGAGCATTCCAGGTGAATCTAACAGATCAAGATCTTTCCCAAGCTTCACCCATCTGTTTACAGTAAGATAAGAGACTACGATCTAAGATAAATGTGTTTGCGAAAACTGAGTTAAAGAAGCAAGCTTTTCAAAGAAGCGTTATTACTTCATTTCTCTAGTTACACCTGGTCTTGGAGCTGCCGCGCAAATTTTGCGCTTCAATAGACGATTGATCAAAGATGACTTTCCAACATTAGGGTATCCAATTATTCCAGCTCTAACCTGCACCATTTGAAATAAACTTAGATTCAAATCATATAGTATACTGCAACAGAGAATATTAGATCACAATACACTTTACTTACTGGCCTAGGGAGAAGTCCTTTCTCTCGCCGTTTCCCATTTACATCACCTGCTAAACTTTTTGCTAACCGACCTAGCTTCATAGCTCCCTGTAACCATGTGTCAGAGATTACTAAACCAACAGTTCCAATAACAAATAATAATTAAAAAAACCAAAGCAAAGTTTAATCGATTTTATACTTCCATATTTGTTCCTCTTTTTTTTTTTTTTTTTTTTTTTGTAACTCAATGAAATGGCTTTTGATCTTCGTCTTCTTCTTTTTTCTTTTCAATTTTGTTTTCGAATTTTTTTGTGTTGTTGTTGATTTGGCCCAATTTAACCAATGAAATTGGCCCAATAATTTTGACAATCAGCCCAATGTATAAATTTGCCCAAAATGAATTAACTTATTTAACCGAACTAATCCAAATGAACCGATTTCGTCCAAATTTACTGAAGAATTTAGAAAGATAACCGAGATTTCAGTTCAATTCCGCAACAATTTAATTCGGTTCAATTCGGCAGCTTTTATTCAATCCGGAAAAACCGAACCGAAAAATCAGAAGTAAACGAATCCGGAGGCGAATATCAGGAATCTTATAAAAAGGAAAGTTGTAAATAAAGTTTTTTCGAAAAAATTTGAATTCAGCTTCTCATTCATTGCAAATGGCGGCGAACCATCCGCCGCCGATGCCACTGTACCAGCAGTGGGCGGTAGTGAACCAGCGGCCGACGAGTCAGCAGTATCAGATCACTCCGATTCCAGGTACTCTCGATTTACTAGACTAAGTTTCCTATATCTGTTTCCTAGATCTAGGTCAGTTTCCTAGATTAGACTCAGTTTCTAGATCGACATTTACTTATCTCGGTTCCCAGCGCGTGTGAACCCTCGATTCCCACGCGGTGCCTCGGTTCCCACCGCCTCGGTTCCCACGCGGTGCCTCGGTACCACATCACTTTCCTTTGCGTTCAAAGTCTCGATTTACTATATATCGATTTAGACTCTAGCTTGAATCAGTTTCCTAGATACACATTCAATTGATCTCGGTTCCCACGAGGTGCCTCGGTACCACATCAGTTTCATCCGCGTTCAACGACATGAAAAAAAAAAAAAAAAAGTTAGTACTAAAGCCTTTCTTCTTCTTTTTTATGAAGCGCTTAACCAAATACTATTACATTGGCTCAATGGTGAACAATGGAGGGAAGTTTTTGATAACAGAGACCTCTTTCAAATCTATAATGCGAGATTAATACCCGAAGGCACAGAGGGAATCTATAGAATCGATTGCTCTCACACTGCAGACAACAATCAAGAACTCCTAACAGATGAGCCTACTCCGCAAGTTATTGAAAGAGAGGATGGCGAGTTCAACGTGCAATTCACTAGCAGCGACTATATTGAGGTTGAGGGATATGATGGGGATGGATTTGTAGAATGGTTCCAGAGGAAGGTAGTGCGAGACCAAGAAACTTATGACCTAACTACCTTCGTCCACTATCTTTGGATCCGACTTGGAGAGAACGACGAAGATTAACAGGTTTCAGGTAAGTGAGCAAACGGAGAAAACGACCTAGGTAAGTGAGCAAACGTTCTACTATAAGACCTTTCTATCAATCTTTCTAGACTAAGATCTTTTTCTACTGCAAACTAGATGTAAAGTACTTTTGTGAAATCTTACCTTTCTCTGAATCTCTGAATGGTGTATGGTTTAAATGGCTTGCCATGGCGCTAGGCGCCTCAATCCCTTGTTGCCATTCGCCATTTAAAACCATACTATGGTGTAGTTCCGGTATGTCTGGATCTGGTCGATCTTGTTCGATCAATAAGAGAAGAACAAAAAAAAAATTAGATCTTAAATGAAGGATAACGAGAACAAATTAGATCAATAAGACAACGAGATATTAAGGATTGATGGGCAGAAAAATTAAATCTAGAAATCTTGAAGCGTAAGGCTAAGGTTTGAACTTATGTTAATAAGAAATCTTAAGGATAGATGGGCAGAAAAATTATAGCTTTTGACATATGTTAATAAGAAATCTTACCTTTCTATCCGGTATGAAGCTCGATCTGCGCAAGATAACGAGAGATTAAGGATAGATCGGCAGAAAAATTATAGCTTTTTCTATAATGAAGGCTGGAACTGGAAGTTTAATACAGAAAGACATAAAAAGGTTCTATCTTTTAAGCGTATGGCTAAGAGAGAAGGTAAGAGAGAGAGGCTGATAAATAAGAGAGAAACTTGATAGATTAGGGCAACGATCGGGTATGGGAGAGAAGAGAGACAGGAGGATAAGCTTTATATATGGTTGGTGTAGGTTAGGGCTTTTGGTTAGGGCTGCTTTATGTTGTCTTTTTTCTACGGCCGACCAAGGCCCAATTTTGATAAAAACAAATAAATAACTCAAGGTATTAAAAAGGCGACAAACTTTGTCGAGATTGCAATACACATTGTCCCTACTTTACGTTTTGATTAGATTAGATAGAAATACACATTATTGTCTCTTTTCCCTATAGTACAAGAAGATAAACTAAAATGGCATTCTTTTTTTTGTCGAGCACCACTACAAGGCCTTATTGAGTTACCTATCGGTCACAAAGGGGCCGCAGAATCTGTGATCTTATTATATGGAACCAAACCACTATGGTTGACCATTAACTTAAATACCTTGGATAGAATACAAAATCATTCTGTTATTTAAGATGCAAACAAAGACAACCGAGAAAGAGAGGATCAATAATTAAAGAGCATAAAACAACCCAGTGAGCTTAGATAGACAAGTTCATTAGAAATTCACAAAATCCCAAATATCTTTTACAAAGGCTCCCCATATAGAGTAGTAGTAAATACATAGCTAGACGATAGATACGCGAAGAAATAAAAACGACACTAAGGAACAAATCCGGACGGTGGAATCTTCTTGTTCATGATCGTTCAGCTCTTGCTCTTGAAAGGAATGGCTCTGATGACAATCGTGTGGTAGATTGCTGCTAGAGCTGCTCCAACGAATGGTCCAACCCAGAAAATCCACTGCAGCACAAATAAATTTCAAAAATCCTGTTATCGGTATAATCAAGAATAAAATGTTTGGAGTGGTCCTTTTATAGTGAGTGAAGTGGTGGTACTCACATGGTCGTCCCAGGAGTGGTCCTTGTTGTAGATGATGGCGGCTCCAAGGCTTCTAGCTGGGTTGATTCCAGTTCCGGTTATCGGGATTGTCGCCAAGTGTACCAAGAACACTGCAAACCCGATTGGGAGTGGCGCCAAAATCTACAGCAAACAAATTGGCTGCATTAGCTACTAATCAAACCGGGACACTATTGGCTATTGAGAAACAGCAAACCGGGGTAGAGTGGGGTCCATACCGGGACGTGTGAGTCACGGGCGCTTCTCTTGGCGTCGGTGGCGGAGAAGACTGTGTAGACGAGAACGAAGGTTCCGATGATTTCAGCACCGAGGCCAGATCCCTTGGTGTAGCCTGGGGCGACGGTGTTGGCACCGCCACCGAGAGTCTGGTACGGCGTTGGCTGGAAACCCTTGACGACTCCAGCGCCACAGATGGCACCGAGACATTGCATTATCATGTAGAACACTGCTCTGGTCAGAGACAACTTCCTGGCCAAGAACAGACCGAATGTAACCGCAGGGTTGATGTGTCCACCTGAAACATACAACACAAACATACGTTACAGAAACATACGAGGTTCTATCCGAAAAAAACTACAGTAAGATTTGGAGTTATGGAAACAGTTTCTTGAGATCTAGAAAAGCAACATCAAAGATTACATAAAACAAAGGAACCAAACTATCCCTGCTCTGGTCCCTTAACATCTCTCGGAAAACAGAGCATTTACGCAGTACCAAAACAGAGAAACACCCACTTGAAAAATCTACAAGCATCAAACTCAACAAACCTTCATTTTTTTATAATTTATAATTTTAACTTCCTCGAGAGAAAACTCAGACTAACAAAGAGATAACCCGGAGATCTAGCATAAAAAAATTCAAACTTTATCCTACTTTATCAGTAAACCAAGCTTCTAATTACAGAGAAGCCATCACCGAGAGATATTCCAGAAATTTTAGAAAGAGAGTGCAGGAAACAAAAAAAAAGATGACCTGAGATTCCAGCAGTACAGTAGACAAGAGCGAAGATCATGCCACCAAAAGCCCAAGCGATGCCTTGGATTCCAACAGAGGCACACATGTTGGGTGCTCTCTTGACTCCCATAACAGTCAAAACTGTGATGTAAAGGAAGAGGAAAGTAGCGATGAACTCGGCGATCCCTGCTCTCCAGAACGACCACGAGCTCAGCTCTCCGGGCTCGAACAGTGGCGCAGGGGGTGGCTCTTTGTAGTCCTTGTCGGACTGAGCCGATGTTCCGATCGGTTGCCTCTCCGGGAACTTGCTAGCTCCAACTCTCACATCTTCTTCTTTGCCCTCCATCTCTCTCTCTATCCTCCTTTTTCAGGGTTTCTCTCTCTCTAGAAAGGTTAAAGTTACGAGCTTTTCCTTCTTCTTTTTCTTCTTCTTGTGTGTGTGGAGGAGAGTGTTTGGCGGATAGAGAGTGAATTTATAGAGGAAAGTATATTAAATTGTGCCTAACGTCTCCAAATACATTGATTTCAACATTTTCTTTATTCTTTCTTTATTTTCGAGACAAGACAGAAATATACAGTATAGTTTTTTTTTATTGTCAACTACTATAACGAATACTTAACACCTAATTATTGTTAACCCATTTGATTATGGTCAGGAGACTGACGAAATCATAGTTTAGTTGTGTAGCAAACCCATTCTAATAATCTTCAGAGCAAACCAGGGGAAAACGGCCAATTACTACCTGAACTCTTGGTAAAGGTACAAATTAATACCTGAACAATTTTGGTGTGCTAATCAGTACCCAAACTATCACATATCAGATTTTACATACCTGAACTATGTGTAAAAGTGCTAATTAATACATGAACAATTTTGTTGTGCTAATTAGTACTCAAACTCTCACATATCGGATTTTAAATACCTGAACTATGTGTAGTTGGCCAAAACATGCATTGACCCGAATTTCATTAGTCAACATTGTAATAAATCATAAAAAAATAAAAACCAAAATCAAAATAAATTCATAAAAAACACATAAACAATTCGAAAAGTTCATAAAAATTCAGAAAATACATAAAAGTTCATAATAATTCATAAAAATCAAAAAATTCAAATAAATTCATAAAAAATAAAAATAAAAAAATTCAAATAAATTCATAAAAAATCAACAAATTCAAAAAATATAAAAATTCAAAAAAATTCAGAAAAATTCAAACAAATTCAGAAAATTCAAAAAAAAAACTCTGAAAAATTCAGAAAATTCAAAAAACTCAGAAAATTCTAAAAACTAAAAAAATATCCAAAAATTGACAATAATCAAAAATTCAAACATATAGTATGTTCAAACATATAGTATATTTGTATGATATCGTGTGTTTTTTTGTATCATAGTTTAGCATCACCCCATTATTTCTAAAAAAAACATATAGTCTGTTTGTATGATATTGTATGCTTGTTTGGTACCACAGAATAAATATAGTATGCTTGTTTTTGTATGATATAGTATATAGTATGTTAAAATTAACACTTGAAAATATTGTTTTCTTTTGAAAAACAAAAACAAAAAAGCATACTATATACTATATAAAATTATATTCTTTTTTTTATATAGTATATATTATGCTTTTTTGTTTTTGTTTTTCAAAAGAAAACAATATTTTCAAGTGTTAATTTTAACATACTATATACTATATACTATATCATATAAAAACAAGCATACTATATTTATTCTATGGTACCAAACAAGCATACAATATTATACAAACAGACTATATGTTTTTTGAGAAACAAAGGGGTGATGCTAAACTATGATACAAAAACAAACACACGATAGCATACAAATATACTATATGTTTGAACATACTATATGTTTGAATTTTTGATTATTGTCAAATTTTTGAATATTTTTTATTTGTTAGAATTTTCTGAGTTTTTTGAATTTTCTGAATTTTTCTGAGTTTTTTTTGAATTTTCTGAATTTGTTTGAATTTTTCTGAATTTTTTTGAATTTTTATATTTTTTGAATTTGTTGATTTTTTATGAATTTATTTGATTTTTTTTATTTTTATGAATTATTATGAACTTTTAAGTATTTTCTGAATTTTTATGAACTTTTCGAATTGTTTATGTGTTTTTTATGAATTTATTTTGATTTTTATTTTTATTTTTTATGAGTTATTACAATGTTGACTAATGAAATTCGGGTCAATGCATGTTTTGGTCAACTACACATAGTTCAGGTATTTAAAATCCGATATGTGAGAGTTTGGGTACTAATTAGCATAACAAAATTTTTCATGTACTAATTTGCACTTTTACACATAGTTCAGGTATGTAAAATCTGATATGTGATAGTTTGGGTACTGATTAGCACACTAAAATTGTTCAGATACTAATTCGCACCTTTACCAAGAGTTCAGGTACTAATTGGCCGTTTTCCCGCAAATGAGTTATTTTGCTGCTTTGCTACAGGTACCACACTTATAAATATTATTTACTTTGCTAAAGGACTAATCTTTTTTTTTTTTCCAATCAGACTAATGCCCTTCTATAGTAAAGATTATTTATGATGGTGATTGGGTGAATATTCAATAATAATTTATGAAGATTGATGAAATGAATAGTTCGGTCATTTGTATTAACGATGGAGGAGACTGGAGAGGATTCTGGAACGTACCGAGGTGCTCTCGTAAAAAGACAAAAACCTGACCTGTCCTTGTCCTTTTTCCCTTGCCAGAAAAAGGATAGTGGGTCCACTATTTTTTGGACGGTAACAAAAATCAATAAAATTTGGACGAGCCCACTAAAACCCATTAGTTAAAATGGTAAAACAAAATACTATAAAATAATTTATAGACTCTCCAACGAAAGTCACTTGTTATCTGTATCACCTATCGGACCGTTGGAGAAACCATTGACAGCTTTATGAAAAGTCATATTCTTTGGACACTCGTATTCATATACCACACATTAAATTTACAATCATATCAAAATAACCCTTCCAATAAATTAATATCAAATTTAATGCGTAAATGCTCTTACAAATATACTGTATTAATAATATGGACAATAATCAACCTACCACGTGGTGTTTTTCTCTTTTTTTTTTTGCATCTTTGCTCGTTTTCTAGAACGGGTATTTTTTTATTTTTTTTTGGTCGAGGAAAATCAAGTCTTTATGTTTCTTATATATACATATGATATTAATAAATCGTTATTTGTCGAATAAAAAGATATCAGGGGATAGAATATTCAATTATCGGTTGCATGCAAGTATATAAATTAAATTTTGATTAAGTTTCCAATTTTGGTGCTGACATGTTAAGTCTTGAACTTGAACAGCTCAGAGGTGAGTATTGCTTCTCTGTTATCACATGCTTCGTTGTCAACAACACTAATTCTTATCTTCAAATTTTCCAATTTCAGTTTTAAACAATTTATTTATTTATATGTATACTTTTCCCTTTTTACCGTAGTTTACACAGTATTAAGAAAAAGACATCATGGTGGAAATTTTAATGTCATAATGCGACGTATTCATTTTCGAAACGCAACCACAATGCATAGTCACATACCGTCCAGCCAACATATTGTCGACACGTGGCAGAAGATAGACTAAACAACGTTGAACATGTGGTTTGTTTTATGGGGACGGTCCCGACCAAAGCCGTATATGTCCATATGACATCCTCCCTCCCTGCTTCATAGATTCATAAATGATAATCATAATAGCAATGACATTAATAAGCAATGATTGCTTAGGAAATTTAAAACTAACTTGTGATTCCAGCAATTTCCATTTTCTTTGTGCTATTGTAGACCAGGTTACACGCTATTCAAAACATTTTTAAGTAATGGTAAAAAATTTACTATCTAGTTTACGGTTAAATGATACATTTCGATCTATTCTGGGGAAAAGTCAAAGATAATAGAAAGCGTGAACCTTGGTAGAATAATAATGCACCAAACTAGTATCGCATATCTTGATTTTGTTTTGTTCCAGACAGCTCAATCTTTTATTATCACTTAACTATTCATCAATAACTAGCAGTGACAACTGACAAGTTAAGAAAATACAATATTTAATAATGAGTCCATGAATCTGGTTGCCAAGTTGCTAATCCAAAAGAACGGATACACGAGGACAAAGAACAGTGGCGAAAACGAACTCATTAATTAGGTTTCCCGTCTGATCTCATCATCTCTGCAAAAAAGTGAGAACCTCTGAAGATTGCCCAGTTTGAGAACAATGTGAGATCATGGCAGACAAGGTTTTCTCAGGTATTTGGTCGAGCACTTTTCGGGTTTTGATCATGTAGGTATGGACTCTCTGACCTTCTCTAAGAGCCCTTTTGTCCACACATGCATTCAACAATGCATCATAACCATGAAATACCATCCCCGGGCCTAAAACATATATATTTGTTACATATCTTCTGACTTTGAACATCTTCCGTAGAAAATCGATTTCAATGGCACAAGTAAAGTCTTGGCGTGCTCATAGACACTGTGGACGAGGACTGGATGAGGGACACTCTGCCTGATGATGGTGACCCCATTTTTTCTTCCACCATTACATCCCAACATCATTCTTGTTGTAGATCTCCCATTGCCTCTAGTGCTTGCTGTTCGGAGTTAGGACTGATGATACTGAAGAAACCAGTATGTCTCCCTCTGTTTGTTTTGCTTTACACAGTCTATAAAATTAAAAACTTCTTAGCGTGAATTCGCGATGTTGACATATGTGTTCCAAGCAGGATATTAATACTCATACTGAGATCTTGAAATGGTATAAGGAAACAAATAGAGACCAGTTTGTGTATGTTACAGACATAGTGAATCTACTACATTGATCTTTCGGACTTTCTACCAGGAAACTGCATCTCGACGACTAATTAATAATCTCTTGCATTTCGATTGTTTCAGATCAAGAAACTCAGCAAGAAGATGGAGAAGCTTGGCATAGTCTTGCACTGGATACACGGTAAAAGCAACTTGTATACAAATTCTTGTGTCTCTTGGTGTGTATCGTAAAAAATTAAAAAATTTGCTCCGGCGTCTCCTTTCCCACGACGAGTGCGGTCGTTCTCGTATAACTCGTTCCTCCTCCTTCTTCTGTCTTTTTTTTTTTTTTCTCCGTCCTCATCCTCCCCCTCCTTGTTTCCTCCTTATGAACTCTTGGTTTGTTCGTCCCAACCCAGTCGCCTTTTATCATAAACTTTCTTAGTTTCCATTGCTTCTGAAGTAGATCCTAATGAAGATGAGAGGACTTACAAATACAATGAATACATAAAATACAATATTTTGGCTATATGGCTAAAACACGGAGCAACGAGATCAGTAACACTGGCCAAGGCAATTATTTTGGCTGCGGATATTCCAACTACACAACAACAAATTCAGGAACAGTTAAAATAAGAATATCTAAACACAAATCAATGGACATCCGAAAGGCCATAATACACTGGTCTTACAAGTTTCACAGAAATGGCAAAAGGTCAGGTGTCTTAGAAAGGCAAACGTTTGCTAAGTTTCTTTCCACTTCTACGTAACCAAGCTGAGTTGAAGAAGAGACTTCACCAGTGAGAGACTTCGTTATGTAACAAAAGTTTGACTTCCTCTGAGTCCTTGTTTCTTCCTCTTTTTTTATTCTTCCACAAGGCTTCAGAGTTTTGCATGATCTCTCAAACTCAATCTACGTACCCATAACGCTATGAATTTAAGAAGACAACGAGACCCTTAGTTAGCAAATAAAAGGGACGAAAGTATACATCACAATGATTACTATCAACTCGAAAATCATCCATCACAAGGTTCGTCTCCATGTATCTAGTACGGTGATCACCACCATATTCTCGTTCTTCTCTATGGTGATCCCTCTCCCTGTCCCTTTCTCTGTCACGATCCCCGGAGCGTTCACGCTCCTTATGATGATGCTCCCTCTCACGCTCACGACCAGTGTTTTTATCATCACGATGCCTTCTCAAGCATATCATAGTTTAGGATTTTTCATGGTTTACTTTGTCGATAACCTTACTGGAGTAGAGCTAGTCGACCAAATGAGAAATTTCTTCTCCAAAACATTCTTGCTCGTGGTTGTGGCTGCAGGATAGTTCTCTTCATCCGCAATAACAAGGCAGAAGTGGACAAAATCAAGAAGTTGTTTAATAAGGCGACATTATATTATATGAAAACCAGTGGAAAGCAGCTTAGAAAGATAGCGATGACTGATGACTCATCATCATAATGTGGTTCAAAGAAGTGAAACGCTAAAATAAAGATTCTTGCTTTTCTTGTTATACGATGATGTTGTAATCAATCAAAAAACTTTTAAGATGAAACGTTTTGATATTAATTTCAAGATATTTTAACATACCCAGGCATAAGTGATTCAAATCTCTATGAAACTTTCCTTTCAAATGATGTGGTATCTCTTTGATGGTATTCTGATGCTCAAATGACAAATCTAAAATTAAAGTACACGTGACTATTAGGCGAATCGTAGAACATAAGGGTGAAGGAAACACAATTAGGTCTAAATCAGGTTGAAAACCCCCTGACTTAATCTAATAATTAGTGAGCAAACGAGAAGTAGTTACGGACAACCCAAGAGGTTTAGAAGATCTCTTAGTACAGTCTATGTTGGTTTAATTGTTTTTGTTTCTTTTGGCCGATAATAGGTTGGTCTAATTTTAAGCTAGAGTATCGGTAGAGATTGAGAAGACGAAACATTATGGAGAAACAGAGAAAAAGAAGAGAGAAACAGAGAACAGGAAAACTAAAAAAAAAAAAAAAAAAAACAGAGAACAGGAAAACTAGGAGCAAAAATATCATAGATTTTCATAACTGTATAGCGTAGAAGACGTATCCTAAACCCTAACATAGAAAAACACGTGGAGTATAAGTTCTAGACAATTGAATAAGGTAAAATTCATATTTTAAACAAGGTAGTTGCGAAGCAAAAGTTAGGATTCAACCAAACGTATTTTAGCTAAGATAGAACATAGAGCATATGTTAGCTTACCAATTCTTTTTTTTTTTTTTGTCACGAATTCTAAACTAGGTATAACCTTATAACTAATAGTAAAAGTTAGGATATAAACAAATGTATTAGAATACAGAGAAGATTTAAAATATGTATCCTAAACTAGGTGAAACAACAACAAAACGCATAATACATATTCTACTCAATGCTACACCTTTTTTTTTTTTTTTTTGGACGAATCTCAATGCTACACCTAGAATATGCATTTTGATGAAGAAGAAAACAAAATAAAATATTTTTATTTTTTTTCTTTCTGAAATGAGATAAAAATATATGATTAGGACCATGTTTTTCCTTTTCATATATTTTTGAATTTTTTATATTTCAAATAAATTAATTTGTAATTTTTTAATTTAAATAAGAATAACATAGTTATAAACTTATAATTGACCAAAAAACACCAAAGGTAGAGTAGGACAATTAAGTTTTCAATGTATCCATTTTACACAATTCTCCATTTTTTTGTTGTTGCAAAACGCGAAATGAAACTTGTAGAGCTGTCAACGAGATTGGCCTTTCAAGTGGTTAGTAATTAATTAAGTAAATAACCTTTCACAAATTAAAGCTTTTAATTTTATAGATGAAAGTGTTAGACAATGTAAATGTTCATATTTACCCTTGTACGTATACCCTAGCATACTCTGTAAAGATATATATATGAGTCCCTAATAAGAGAAGAGGCAAGGAGTTTATTCGATCTAATATGGTATCAGAGACATAATCTCTCTTAAATCAAAAACCCTCAAATTTTCTCTTCTACCTCTCTTCTACCTCTCTCTTTCTCACCTCATTTTCCTATTCTCGCTTCTCTCCTGCCATGGCGGCTACCCCTAATCTTCTTTCTCTCACTGAAAAACCCTTCACAATAAGCCAGATCAAGGCTTATGTTCCAGTTACTCTCGACATGGAAAAGCTAAACTACGATGTATGGCGTGAATTATTTGAAACCCATTGCTGTTCATATGGCGTCATTGGTCATCTCGACGGCACATCCACACCACCGACTGATGATGACAGAGCATGGAAAGAGCACAACAATCTCGTGAAGATGTGGATCTATGGCACAATCTCAGAATCGATCCTTGAAACCGTGTTGAAGCCCAAATGCTCAGCACGTGATTTATGGTGTGCGATCGAAGCCCTTTTCCGAGACAACAAAGAAGCACGTGCTATGCAATTGGAGAATGAGCTACGCACTACTGTGATTGGTGATCTATCCGTTCATGAATACTGCAAGAAACTCAAGTGCATTGCTGATCTACTTGCCAATATTGATTCACCAATCACTGAACGTGTTCTGGTGATGCATATTCTAAATGGCTTATCAGACAAATTTGATAGCATTCTCAATGTTATCAAACACAAATCACCGTTTCCTGGCTTCATTGAAACTAGGTCGATGCTGCAAAGTGAAGAAGACAGACTTAAGAAGCAAGTAAAGACCGCCACCACTGACACTTTGTCCTCCTCATCCCCGGCGCTTCTATACACATCCACAGACACTTCCTCTCGCCCCAACAACAACGATGGTCATCCTCGTCAACAGGCCTCCAACAACTATCCGAACTCAGTGCATGGTGGTGGCTATCGCGGACGAGGTCGCGGTGGTCGCGGTGGTCGCGGTGGTCGCGGTCGTGGCGGACGCTACCACAACAACGCATGGCCTCCCACTTACGGCAACTCGATATGGCCCTTTTCACAGCCATATTATGGCTATCCTACCGCTCCTGCGCCCATGATGCAGCCTGGTGTTCTCGGCCCTGCTCCTCCACGGCAACCGTATGAAGCTCACTTTGCCAACAGCCTCACACCTGCTCCATATGTGTCTCCACAAAATCTGCTCCCTGCTCAAATCACTCACGCATTCAACACCATGGCGCTGCAGGATCCAAATGATACCAATTGGTATATGGACAGTGGGGCCACAAATCACATCGCTTCTGGCACAGGTAACTTATGTACCACTATTAATTCGAGCTTATATCCAACCATAACCGTTGGTAACGGATCCTTGGCACCTGTTACAAAAATCGGTCAGGGAATTATTCCTTCTCCCTCTCGCTCTTTTCACCTTAAAAATATTCTCGTTTGTCCTTCGATTATTAAAAATCTTCTCTCTGTTCGAAAATTTGTTACTGACAATTGGTGTTCTGTTGAGTTTGACCCCTTTGGTTTTTCTGTTAAGGACCTTCAAACTCAAGCCAAACTCCTCAGATGTGATAGTCCAGGACCGCTTTACACAGTTCATCCCTCCACCACTCCTCCCTCGTCTCTTGCTCTCTCTGCTTCTTATGTAGATGGTGCCTTATGGCATCGTCGGTTGGGTCATCCTCCTCATAATATTCTTACTCGTATCTTGTCTTCTTTATCTCTTCGTTGCAATAAAAATGCTTTGACGAGTTTGTGTCAAGCATGTCATCTTGGGAAACACATTAGACAACCATTTTATTCTTCAAAAACTATTGTCTCTCACCCGTTTGAGATTGTTCACTCAGATATTTGGACATCTCCCATTGCTAGTGCTATTGGTATCAAATATTATCTTCTTTTTCTTGATCAATTTTCTCACTATATCTGGGTCTATCCTTTACAACGTAAAAGTGACACTCTCTCCAAATTTATTCACTTCTCCACCTATGTGCAGACTCAATTTAATCTTACGATTAAAGCTTTACAATGTGACAACGGTGGGGAGTATGACAATCGAGCCTTTCACGCGTACATGCACTCCAAGGGCATTCAGTTTCGGTTCTCTTGTCCTTATACGTCTCAACAAAACGGACGCGCCGAACGCATGCTCCGCACAATCAATAATCTGGTACGGACGCTTCTCATCCAAGCCTCGTTGCCGCTCAGTTTTTGGGTCGAAGCTCTCCACACGGCAACTCATCTTCTCAATCTTCTACCATCCTCTGCCATTGACGATCAAATACCATTCACCAGACTATTCAACAAACCAGCGACGTACGATCACCTCTGCGCATTTGGATGTCTTTGCTATCCGAATCTCTTACCAACCACCGTGCACAAGCTTGCTCCTCGGTCGGCTCCATGCGTCTTCTTAGGCTATCCGCTGGATCACCGCGGTTATCGTTGTCTCGATCTCTCCACACAACGTGTCATACTCTCCCGCCATGTCATCTTCCATGAGTCTGTTTTCCCCTTTGCAACAAAATCACAAACACCGTCAACTGTACCTGTTCTTCCTCTCACTCTTCCTGATCCAATAATCAAACCTCATGTACAAGTCACTCCTCCTTCTCCATCCCCTACTCCTCCTCCACCGTCCCCTTCTCCTACTCCTCCTCCATCTCCTCCTCCTTCTCCACCATCTCCTACTCCTCCTCCACCGTCTCCTTCTCCTCCTCCTCCTCCTCCTCCTCCCGTTGGAATGAGAACTCGTAGTAAAAGTGGCATTGTTAAGCCCCGAGTTCCCATGTGCCTTCACACTGATACCACTATCTCACCTTTACCTGTTTCTCATGTTCAGGCAGCCAAGGATGGTCATTGGAACAATGCCATGATGGTGGAATATAATGCTCAAATTAGTCGTGGGACGTGGGACCTTGTGCCCCGGCCCCGTGGTACTAATATCATTCGCTCTTTATGGCTTTTCAGGCACAAGTTCAATGCAGATGGCACTTTAAGTCGTTACAAAGCTCGACTAGTTGCAAATGGGAAGTCACAGGAACTTGGCATTGATTGCGAGGAGACATTCAGTCCCGTTGTCAAACCGGCCACTATACGCACGGTTCTTGAAGTCGCTACAGCTCGCGATTGGCCGCTACATCAGCTGGATGTGAAGAACGCGTTTCTTCATGGTGATCTTGACGAAACAATCTACATGCATCAACCGCCTGGATTTGTCGACTCGACGAAACCGGATCATGTTTGTCTTCTCAAGCGCTCGTTGTATGGGCTGAAGCAGGCTCCTAGAGCGTGGTATCAACGCTTCTCCACTTATGCGACGAAGATTGGATTCAAGCAAAGTCTTTCAGACCCCTCTTTGTTTGTCCTTTCCACTGGTAAAGACATCGCGTATCTCTTATTATACGTTGACGACATTGTTCTCACCTCTTCGGACACATCTCTGCTTCGTCGCATTATAGTGAGTCTTAATTCGGAGTTTGAAATGACTGATCTTGGTGCACTTCATCATTTCCTTGGAATCTCTGTACATCGTGATTCTCATGGCCTCTTTCTCCATCAGCAAAACTATGCCGCTGATATTCTCCTCCGTGCCAACATGACGAATTGCAACCCAGTCTCCACACCAGTTGAAGTTGGTAAGAAGCTTGCCGAAGCTGATAGTCCGCCCATCTCCAACCCAACTCTTTACCGTCGCCTTGCCGGAGCTCTACAATACCTCACCTTCACTCGGCCTGACATCTCATTTGCCGTGCAACAAGTCTGCTTATTTATGCATGATCCGCGTGAGTCGCACTACAATGCACAAAAGCGTGTTCTTCGCTATGTCAAAGGTACCATTACTCATGGTCTCCACATCCACAAATCATCGTCCTTGAGTCTTGTGGCCTACTCTGATGCTGATTGGGCAGGTTGCCCCTCCTCACGCCGGTCGACTTCTGGTTATTGTGTTTTCTTGGGTGACAATCTGGTTTCTTGGTCTTCTAAGCGACAACCCACTGTCTCTCGATCCAGTGCAGAGGCCGAGTACCGCGGCGTTGCCAACGTAGTCGCCGAAACGACTTGGGTGCGCACTCTCCTTCTTGAGATGAAGATCACGATTCCTAAGGCTACGATTGTTTACTGTGACAATGTGAGTGCTATATATATGTCTGCCAATCCGATACAACATCAACGAACGAAGCATATTGAGATTGACATACACTTTGTCCGAGAAAAGGTTGCACTTGGCGAGGTTAAAGTGCTTCACGTACCATCAGCCCACCAGTTCGCTGATATCTTCACCAAGGGACTCCCATCTCCACTCTTCAACTCATTAAAAGCCAGTCTTAGCATTCGCCCACCCGACGCTAAGCCTGCGGGGGGGTGTTAGACAATGTAAATGTTCATATTTACCCTTGTACGTATACTCTAGCATACTCTGTAAAGATATATATATGAGTCTCTAATAAGAGAAGAGGCAAGGAGTTTATTCGATCTAATAGAAAGAAAGCTATATTTGCATTTATATTTAATGATCAAATTTAATATAAGAAGATGCTATACTGACATCCACATTTTTTTTTTTTTTGATCGAACTGGCATCCACATTTCGTTGCATGAATATTTATGTTAATGGTAACATCAAAGTTTCTAAAAAGACGATGCCTCGTAAAACCTAAATATGAAAAAAATCTTTTTTTTTTCCAAAATATGAAAATTTCTTTCAGAAACAAAAAAGGTGTGAGATAATCTGATGTCTTTTACTGATCTTGGGAGATTTTTAACTGAATTAATATTTTCATGTAATACATATACATACATTACTTTACTTATCATATTTTTCACAATATTTATATTGTTTATCACTTGGTAAAACCATGGGCGGACCCAGGTTAATGGATATGGGGTCAGTTGACACCCCATTAATCTAAAAAAAATATTTCTAATGTAAATTCTGTTGATTTCAAACTATTTTGAACCATAAAAAACAGAGTTTTTAAACTCATTTTACATCGAACCCACAAATAAAAAAGTTCTTTTACTTGTTTTAACATGTACCTGAAACAAATTGCAAGACCCAATTATTTATCAAACTTTTATTTTTATTTTGACCCCAGGAAAAAAAATTCCTGTGTCCGCCACTGATACCAGGTGAATCCATTTGGAGGGAAGAAGTCCAGACTCGACATCCAACCTTTAGTATAAAGACTCTGGTCAGCTATCATCATACCCTCACTCCGCCTTATAGCACAAATTTGTTAAAATCTGATCATGAGGAAGGGATTGTCCGGAGACTAGCGTAACAAACTAAAACTGGCGGGTGAAAACACTCCGAATGCTTCATACTGGATCGATACAGACAAGCCATACACGAAGCTGATAACGCCTTTATGACCTGACATTCAACTCCGATAAAGTTAAGACTTTACCCTTCTTTTACCAACTCTTAAACACACATTCTTTTATCTAAGTCGTATATTTTTCAGAGTTTTTCGGGTTTATGATACCTTGTTTGTTGTCTTTCTTTGATCTTTATTAACTTCAGTGTTAGAGAGTCATCAAAAAACATCGGTCCATCATGTTTTCCAGATTCCCACGTGTCTACTCATTTATATATTCCAAAAAGTCAAAAAGACCTTTTAAGCAACAACTACACAATTTATATATACTAGGATAATAACCTCGCATTAATGCATGAAGTTAGTTATTATTTTTAAATTATACATTAAATTTTAGATATGTAAAATAATAATTTTTATATATTTTAAATTTTTAATAGATTTATATGTTTGTATAATATTAATGTAGAGCCAACTATACCACATATATATATGTTTTATGTTTATTTGGGCCTAACATTATACTTATCTTTTTGTAAAATACACAATGGTTAACGATTTAATTCATATCAGCACTCTTCTAGTCTTCTACGCCATGAGCAACATATCAGCATTCTTGAATGTGCCATTGGTAATGACAAATGAGAAGAGAAACGACTCATTTATATAGTTGACATTAGGATACGGTAGAGTAAGTTAAATCTTCAAATATTTTTAAATATTTAAGTCAGGAGTTCCATTTAGCATAGATCTTCTCATTTAAAAGAAAAAAAAAAGAATATACAAAATATCTAAGTATACAAATTTACACGGTTTTCAAAAATTTAGATATAAATCAAATTTTAAATATTTCATCTAAATAATTATTTGAAATATACGGTTAAGATTAGGAAATTTAAATATTTTGAATAATATTCAGTTGCTATTATTATGCTAACAGGTCAGTTATGATATTCACACTCAAAATCACTTAATATATTTGTTCACAATTATGTTTGAAAAAAAGATAAGAGATCAAATGAATATATAGTTTTTTAGTTTAACTAACAGAATTTTTTTCTTGATAGATTGATTTGTGAGGGAACAGAGATAACATTTTTAAATAAATAAAATGAAATTTTTTTAGAAAAATGGCTTCAAAAGCTTTTTAATTCAGAAAAACTTTTAACAGCTAAATTTTATTTCCGAAAATTTTATAGATTTTCTTTAACAAACAAAATATATCATTAGTCGAAAACATTGAATTAAAATGTTTGAGAAAAATTTCTATTAAATTTATAAATGATATGAGCATTTTAATTGGTATGTGTTAAGTTTATTTGCTTCCAAACATATATTTTTATTTACTATATTATTGTATAATAATAAAAGTCTGAAATGTAATATTTCATAATAATATATTTATTGTATATATATTAATATATTTATTGTATATATATATATATTTAATGTAATCATAAGAGTAAATTATGTTTGGAAAAAGATAAGAGATTAAAATTATATTTTTTAATTTAGATAGGATTTTTTTATAGATCAACATGTTTGGCAACATGAATAACAAATTTAAATAAATAAAAAAAGATAAAAACTGAGAAAAAATGTGAATATGATACATCAGCAAAATGACCTCTAATTGTTTCTCCTTTAATATATAGTAGATACGTATATCTAAAACTAGATTTATAATCCCACACATTGCGTAGATTTTCAAATTTAAAATATCAAAAATATAAATATCATTATATATATTTTTAAAAATAAGTTTATATAATACATTATAAATACATAAAATTTATATAAACATTGTTTTACCCAGTGGCGGACCCAGGAATTTTTTTTCCTGGGGTCAAAATAAAAATAAAAGTTTGATAAATAATTGGGTCTTGCAATTTGTTTCAGGTACATGTTAAAACAAGTAAAAGAACTTTTTTATTTGTGGGTTCGATGTAAAATGGGTTTAAAAACTCTGTTTTTTATGGTTCAAAATAGTTTGAAATCAACAGAATTTACATTAGAAATATTTTTTTAGATTAATGGGGTGTCAACTGACCCCATATCCATTAACCTGGGTCCGCCCATGCCTGGTATGATCGATCACTCACGCATATATATAACAAGGCATACTAGATCGTCTGACCACTTAATCCTTAACTGATCTTGAGTATGAGAGTGTGACCACTCTGTCAAAGAGTTAAAGCAAATTAAGTGACTTTATCAGGGAAATAATTTTCTGTTAGAGTCAAATTTGTTTTAATGTTTTTTTTTCCAATTTATTTTCTTTTTAAAAAATTAGGCTTTAAATATTACGGATCTCACACTTAGAACATGATTATTGGGAGAGTCACACTAAAAACTTTCAAATATTATTTAAATTGATTAATTTTGATTTAATAATTTTTTTTCAACCAATAAAATGTCAAATGATTTTAGATACTCTTGTTTTAGAACTTGTTTCTACAATCATTACATATTTTATTATATTTTAATGTTTACTTTTTTTTTTGTAGAACTTCTCTCGAGAACTCTCAATAATCGTACTCTTAGATAAATCCGTTCCGAGAACATATGCGAATCAATAGTGATCCGAGAGAAGTATGACGCATCATATATACAGCCAAAACACAAAACATCTGTTCTATGTCTATTCGAAGTTCGAAGATACAGATGCGATACTTTGGATTTTGAAAATAACGCTTGGATAATCATATTCACATGCAGTGGGTTTTGTTTCAAAGACCATATTATTACAGGTCCATAAAATTTTCTTATATCAAATTGTATAATGTTTAAGCAAGTTGTAGTTTTGATATTTGTACTGATTGCCATCCCAGAAAAAAAAGGCTAATGTGTGTGTGTGATATTGATACTGATTAAATGTTCAGAAAGTACAATGTGTTGGGGAAAAAATGGCTCCACTATTTTCAGTCACCTATAACTTCCTTAATGGGAGCAAGTTTATGTCCATATCTTATATTGTCGGTCGATATGTTCCAACCTCAAACCCAAAAAAACAATGCCACGTTTGTAGCAATTTGCTGATTCTTTTAAATATATAATACGTTGTGCGCGTGCGCGTTATCGTTTGCGGGTCTATTGATCGGTAATGCGAGTGTTTATGTGTAAGTGTACACACACATACTCTGATATACGAATATAGTATGGTCCGGTCCCTGACTGAGTTAGGTTGCTTTAAAGGAACTCAATGTAACTAACTGATTATGGTCAAGATCCATTCGATTAATTTTTTCTTCTTTTTAACACGTGGTTTCGAATTTTGCTAGGCCACCGATGAGTCAAGACAATGCGACCTAATTATTTCTGCTGGACCATTTTCCTTAAAGTGCTCGACTTTATCAGCAAACCCCACAATATAAATTTTCCTTAATATTAAAACTTTATTATATAGCTCTTTTAGTTATTACGATCTGACCAACGTAAGAAAAGGCTTGGTCAATGAAATGTAAGCGTGAGATAAGAGACTAATTATTTGTATTTGGGTGTAAATCTCATCATAAAATGACGTGTTCTCCATTTCCATAAGCAGCGAAGCCAACAAACCACATATTACATACGTCGCCTCTTTAGGCCGCGCCCACTCCTTTTTTTTTTCTTTTTTCCTTTTCAAATTTATATTTTTCCAACCTCCTATTCTCTAATTGTTACAATATGACCCCTATCTTTTTACTTTATCCACTCGAGCCCCTTTTTTTGTCTTCCTCTCTGCACGGCTTGAAGCAGGCCATCGTCCATCTCCAGAGAATATCTTTATTCACTGCCATTTCTCAAATTCAGAGCTTTCAGAAGAAAGAGAGATCAATTATTTACTGGGCAGGCTAATGATGAAGGCCGTTGAAAAACTCTGCGAGTACTTTTCTTCTATCTAAAGCTTCTCTCTCTCTCTCTCTCATCTGTGTAAAGAGAATAGAGAGATGGGCCCATACGAAATCTTTTTTCCAACTGTGTCTCTTCCTTTTTCTCGTCTCTCCTGTGGATGAGCTTAAGGGCACGACGTTGCTGGGTTGTAAAATTCGCATAAAGCTTCCACTTTTACTTAAATTTCTCAATCTCCCACTTTTTCTTTGCCTTTGCCCAATTGAGGATCCTCCATGAAAACTAATGGTTTTGTCGGTCAAGAAACTTAATTTAATACTATTATCTCTCTCTCTCTCTCTCTCTTCCTCTCTTGTTTGTCAAAAGATGCCCACCAAGCGAGAAAGGAAAAAAATATCTCTTTTTTCCTCTTTATTTGAATGTTGAACAGTAGTGGAAGGTTGTTTTCTTTTTCTTTTTTTCGTTGAACCAATTTTGTATTTCCTTAATTGATTCCTTTTTACTATGCTGGGTTGTTGATCAACTCTGGAAATTGAAGCTAGATTTTCTGATTCATGATCAAAGCTTTTCCCTTTTTTTCCCCCGTTGATCTGATCGTATGATTACGGAAGCTTGGTTTCTCGACAAAACCTGGAAAAGTTGTCAGATCAACAATGTGGCTGGAGATTAAAGCGTCAACATAAGCTACCTTGTCCTTCCTCTCTTTCAAGTTAATAAGCTTGACGAAATGATTTAGTAAACATTTGCTTAGTTTAACCTATTGACGTCTTCTCTCTCGCCTTGGCTTCAAAGAAATCCCAAATTTCTTCTTCTTCCTTTTGTTTCCTACCGTTTTGTCCGGCGATCTATGAGAAACCCTGACTGAGAGTCTTGGCATCAAATAAAAGTTTTGGAGCTAGTTTGAGAATTACTTCTGCTGCAACTTGCAAACACCTCAAACGTAAGGAAGAAAGCAGATGAAACCCAGCTACGATCGCTGTTGCCCTTGAGGGAAGTTTGGAATCGAAGCAGTTCAGATTAATCTTAAGGTACTTTCTCGTACTTTTCCTCTGCAGTCTCTTTTGAAAGGGAAAGGTATCTGATTTTGCTCCATAAGTAATGTGACTAGCTTCTGTTTATCAAGCTTTGTGTTCTTACTTTCCTTTGGTTACAATAATTGCCTAATCACACCATTAGAGTGTAAAGGGAGTTTGATTTGGATTGTGGAACTGGTAGAGGATTCTTTACTTCTTTTGTTAATTTATTCCTCACGAATTCCATTGCAGTGTTTCAGAAGGAATTTTTTGTTTTGTTTTTGTTCTCTCTTTTTAATTAAGTCTAATTGTGGAATTTTTTGGCCTTGTTATTGTTGTTTGCTTCTGAAGGATCTGAGGTTGTTAAAATTGTTTAATTTATTTAAGTACAAATTTACAAGCGTTCTTATCTCTATATCTGAACTCAAAATGTTACCGTTCTGTGTGGTGTTTCCTATCTTATTTGTCGCTGCTTAATAGCTTTCTTCTTGTTCTTCTACTTATCTTAAGGCACATCGTTTGAGAATAGCTACAGAGAGGCTAGGAAAGAAGCATAAAAAACTGAATACCGTAGAAAGCCATGGCGAAGAAAACTCAAAGACGTGCAGCTGCTCGACAGGGGAGGGATCAGTTAGGCTGCATGTGGGGATTCATGAATATGTTTACTTTCCGCCATGGACCACTGGCTCACAAGCTACTTGTGGACCAAAAGCATGGTAGCCCTCGTGTCTCTATAACTGCATTCTTTTGGTTTTGCATTACCTGCGAAAGAGTTGTTTCGGTTAACAGTTTTCTTTATTGTTTCCAGCTGCTGGAAAACATAGGAACAATGAGCTTGACAAGTCCAAATGCCGTGACAAGGGTGCTCAAGAAACCCATGTAAGCTTTGGAAACATCCTTAACTTTCTTTTTTCTCTTAAGAGTATCCTGTGGATTAATCTTTGTTGTTCCTTGAACTATTAAAAGGTTGGTGAAGAACGCAATGTCACGATTACGATTATAAAGCCAAGTGTGAAGAAACTCATAGCAGAAGAGTTGTTCAATGACAAGGAAATCAAAAAGCAGAGGGAGAATGCTGAAGCGGGACAGTTTTCAGATTCTGAACTCGAAGGAAGAAGAAGGAAAACTCAGAGGAGAAAAAACAAGACCCGCAAGAACAGCTGCGATAACTTTAGCCATATCAACACAGCTGACAGTGAAGAGCCTCAAGTTCATCGCAGAAATAAGAAGCAGCATGGGTCTGAAAGGAGTCTTGACATTGATAATATGATTGAAGAGTTCTATTCTGAGATTCATCGAAGAAGTACAAGCCGTGCAAAGAATGGGATGTTGAACAACAAACACGAAGATTATAAAGAAAAACTGAGGGAGTTGGTCAAGTTTTTAATCAGTCAGAAGCTTTTACATGGGAGCCGTCCCAGAGAAAATAGTGAAATCCTTACATCTAAGGACTTGATGGAAGTGTTTCAGATTCTGGGATCGGATGAGGAATTGTTTCTCAAACTTCTGCAAGATCCAGAGATACTTGTGCCGAGAGATGCTCAAAATTCACAAAACTGTCCAAGTCAGAAAGGAGAAGATAGCTTGAGCTTGTTTGAGATAACGGGGGCATCAGAACAATCTTCTCTTGCTGATAAGAGATGGTCTAGCTTTTTCCGGAGGAAGGATACACCACAAGAAGTGACTGATGAGAAAGAATGCGAAGCTTCAGACCGGATTTTCATTCTGAAGCCAAGATCAGCTAGCTTTTCAAGCCCAGACATAGGAAATAGCCGTAGTTCGTCACCTGATTCTCATTTTATGAGAAACAAACTGCAGAACGAGAGAAACAGTTCACATTTCTTTCTTTCTGAGATCAAGAGGAAGCTGAAACAAGCAATCAGAAAGGAGCAACCGGGACTGCAGCGTGAGGAGGGATATAAGGAAAGGTTTCCCAAAAATGTGCCAACCAAAGATCATTTCTTTCTTGAGCGGATGGCAAAGCCTTCAACATCTCAGAAGAAATCTCATAAAGTTTTACAAGAGAAAAATGAAGATGATAGAAAGCAAAGGGTATCTAACATTTATACAGAGGCCAAGAAACATCTGTCTGAGATGTTAAACAATGGAGATTTAGATTCAAACTCAACGAGCATACAGGTTCAAAGAACCCTAGGAAGAATACTCTCCCTTCCTGAGTACCTGTCTCCTCTAAACAGTCCAGGAAGAAGATGGGAAAAGAGCGCAACTGCACACAGGAAGTCTGCCTCAGCGGATTTCATAAATGCTGTGAACATCAAAAGAGAAACTCATGTGAGCCAACCAGAGGATGCGATGAAAAATGCTGATATTCAGGTATGCAATCTAAGCAAAGAGCCTGACATTGCTATGGAGTCTCTCCAACCAACCGCAAGTGAACCTATTGAAAAAAGTGTTGACATTGAGGATGGAACTGCTAACGAAGATAAAATCTCTGCTGCAGGTAATACTATCCCTGTCCTATTGTAGCAAGGCTCTTTGTTCATTCTTTTTTTTTTGGAGAATACAGTAATTAATCTAATAACTAGCCAATCTTCCAGGTTTTGTAGATGAGGCAATGATTATCAATGAGATAGATATAGTTCCAGAGGAAGCAGTCTCTACTTTGGTTGGTGATTTATCAAAAACTGAAGCTCATGATGAACAGAGAGACGATATAATCTCAAAACAGGCAAGTTATTTTGATTCAGCACTATTTTATTATTATCTTTTTGTATGGAGTTTGAAATGAAGAAATGGTGGAAGATTTAATTCGGTTTTGCTGCTTTGGTCCTTCTACAGACCTCTCATGAAGAGAGCCAGCCACCGCTGTCGTCCTCTGCGGCCTCACCATCTCACTGTTTAGCTAAAAGTGAGGAGTGCAAATCAGCTGTTCATGATTTTCCGGAATGGTCAAGCCCAATATCAGTTCTTGAGCCACTCTTCATTGAAGATGATATAAGCCCATCAAACATGCGATCTCAGTCTGGTATGTAAAAAAAAGATCTCAGCATCTACTACTGAACTTGGATTCTAGTAATTTATTAGTTCTTCGTTATGAGCATACATTGACTCATCTTTACATCTCAGATGAAGCAGAAGTGCAACCTTGGTGTATCCACTTCGATGAAAAAGATTCTGCAGCTAAAAACCGACAGGATTCTGTGAAATCCATCACAAGTGACAAAGAATTGGTATTTAAGTATGTCAAAGCTGTCTTGGACGCTGTTGTCTCAGATTTTGAAGAGCTTTATCTGAAGGCGCAATTCTCTGACCAGCTTCTTGAACCGGCACTGATCAGCAATATACCATTCTTCCCAAATCAGCTTTGTCCTGACCATGAGCTCCTCTTTGACTGCATCAATGAAGTTATCATGGAGCTATGCTGTTGCCCTCCATGGGCTTCGTTTGTTACACCAAGAGTTCGAGTCTTCTCTTCCGTCAAAAGCATCATTCACGAGGTTCAAGAAACGGTTTACTGGCATCTCTTGCCATTGCCACTCCCTCACGCGTTGGATCAGATAGTTAGAAAAGATATGGCTAAAGCTGGAAACTGGTTAGACATCAGATGTGAGATTGACTGCATTGGATTTGAAACTAGTGAGTTGATTCTCGAGGAATTACTTGAAGAGCTCACCCTAAACTGCCTCAACAACACTGATCACTCTCTGGTGCCAGCTGAGTTGAAGACCGATGAGAGCATCCTTACTTTATAAAAGATCATGAAAAGTGAAATCTCTTTTCTTAAAGACAAAGCCATTGTTGTGACAGCTGCAAGCTCTGAACAGAGCCTCATTGTCACCATTGCTAACTTTCAGTAGCGCAGAACCATGTAGATAGATACTTTGTATTACTCAAGACAATAACTCTCAGAGAGCTGAGACTGCTGAGAAAGAGAGAGAGGAGATAAGATCCTCAAGACCAGACCAGAAACTGCTTGTGGTGGGGTCATTATAGAATCACTTTCAAAGACAGGACCACTGGTCTCTTCTTCTTTTAGTATATATGAGATAGGATATGATTTATTTTAATTTGAGTGTGTTTGTGTGTTGAAATGAAGAGAGATGTGATAGTGTTTTTGGTTTCATTGATTTATTTGTGTGTAATATTTTCAGAAGTTGACATAACAATGTATTACGGATTAGGAGTATGATCTGGTGGTGGCAATCTTAGCGTATTTTCTTGATTTATTTATGAAATTTAGAAAGATATACAAGGTCAGTGGGTTGGTAACCGGAGTATATTACAAGATTGATAATGTGTTGTTGTAAACTGTCGTCTAGGATTGGTGGGTTGATAACCGGACGATAAGTGGAGTTTATAGTAAGGGGAAATAAAGAGGGATAACATAAAATCTGTAGATATTTTTTATTCAACGGAGAAATAAAATTTATGGATCATGATATTTATAAAGTTTTGGATAATGTTTGAGAGTTGTTGCACTTTATACCCTACTTAGTGAATTACATTTTTTTGTTGATGGGAAATGATTATGTGGACAATAGATAGTACACCTGATAAATATGAATTTCAAATAAGCTAACCAGTTATCCGAAGAAAAAAGAAAAGCTAACCAAACTGAATTTCATATACAAACTTATAGCAAGTAACTGAATGTATTTATATTCATAATAAAATTTATCACAAACTGGAATGATTTTTTTATTAAAACATTGGAAATTTCATGTTACAAAATTTTGTCGAAACTCATGATTTTTTTTCTGAATAAATTAATATATTAATTTTATTTAAATATTTCCACAAAAAATTCAGTTTTTCATTTATTTATTAAAATGTAGTAAGTACACAAGTGGATTATAGTATGCAACAATCAACATTTTTTTTTGTATAGATAATATATTATATATTATATATTAAATGACAATCTCAACTAAATAAGAAAACATTAGTGTAAAAATGATACAAAAACAAATAAATAAATTAAAATATTAAATGATATTAAGTCATAATTTTAATAAAAAACAGCTATATTAACATGGATTTATGAATTAATTTCAGTTATAAAATTTAGAGAGAGAAGAATACAACACTACTTTTAAAAAGAAAATTCAACCCTATTCTTTAAACTGTTATTAAACTGAAAAGTATACGAATGTCCCAAAAGTAAACTTTGATCTAATCATATTTTTGGACTCACTTAAATTGAAAATATAATTACTGAAAATTAATTTTTTTTTTTTACTCTGATACTATTAGTATTAATCGAGTGATATACATTTGTTAACGAACTAACTATTATATCGCGGGAATTAACAGTCAAAAGAAAAAACTAGAAAAAATACAAACTCTTGGGAAAAATTTAACCCTGTTCTCTCATCAAAAGAAAAAACCAAACCAACTCTTGGGAAAAATCCAAAGATAAAAAGTCCTATTAAAACCGAAAAAGGAAATAAAAATCGTTTCACAAAACGAAACCCTTGTTGCATCCCACCATCATGTCAAACTACTCTCATAAATAACTAGTTTACTAATTAGCCCTTGCAGCATAAGAGAGACAAGGCAGGAAAGGAACTGGAGGGCAAAATCGGAAATATACACCAGAAAAGGTTAAGATTTTCTTACCAGAACAGTGTGTGTTAGATCGAATTCAATCGATCAATCGAAGAGTTTGTTGCTGCTTCTATTCGATTGTTGTTGGGTGTTCTTTCTTCTTTTCCTCCTCGAGCGCGCGAATCAATTTCACATCCCAATCCACGGAATCGAAAATCTGCAAAAGGAATTTTACACAGCAGCATTCGTCTTCGTCGTTACACCAAAAGAGAAAGAAAAAAAAAGTGCAGAAAGAGGAAAGATTGAAAAGAGTCAAACTTTAACCCAAGCCCAAGACTCTTCGCTTCGTCTTCGTCTTCTCCTTCTGGGCCCTTTTTTCTTAAATTGGTTTCGTGTTCCTCTCTTTCGTTCTCCCTAAATCTCTAGATTTCCCCTTCTTTAGGAAACCCTCAATTTCCTGAAAGCTCCGAGCTTTGATTCCTGCTTCGTTTCCAAACTCTCCTTGGATTCGTTTAATCTCCGGGTTCTTCGAGTTTTGTCTCCATCAGGGTCGAGGTCGAATTCGCGGAATTTGCTGTCAAAACCCTAACTTTGGTTCGGGAGTTCGACTCCGGATTGTGGGGTCATCTGGAGCTCCTATTGGTTAGTTCTCGATTTGAAACCCTAGTTTTTTTTTGTATATAATATATCTTACGGATTAATAGGCCTTGCGTAGTTGGATTTGGAAATTTTGATTGTCTTCTAGCTCATATTATTGGCAAGGACGTAGCTTTGAGCAGATTTCCTTCTGCTTCTATCTGGATTAGTTCTTCTCTTTCTTTCTCTGCTAGGTAGCTAGATTGATTTGTGGGTTGTCAACTGTGGGAATAATCACTTCTTCTATAAAGCCTGCAAATTTTTTTGTTTATACTTTATAGAAATAACAACCATGATAGTTATTCATAAATGGCCTCACATGTCTTCTAGTTTGGTTGCTTAATTAGGGTTAGTTTACACTTACTCAAGATCACCTTTTGTTCTTCATCGTAGTGTAAAATTATGTCTCTTTGGGGTCGAATCTGTTTCATGCTAAGCTCCAAATTTGACTTGAAGTGATGTATCTTACGAAGAAAGCTTAAAACTTTGAAGTGAATGCGGTACATATTAGGCGACTCAATCTATAGACAATTAGAGTAGGGGTGATCAGCTCTTTGGACAGGATTTCGAACAACTGAATTCCTTAGTTTTGTTGAAGAAAGGAAACTTCTCTTGAAGACTATATGTAGATTTAGCGTTTCCACCTTGTTTCCACCTTGTTTTCATTTTTTTTTCTCTTGGCTTAAATGAGTTCAGAGTAAGTTCAACACCGGGGGTACTTTGATGTTTCAGGGTTTACTTCCGTCAATCGGGTTGCACTGACGTCAGTGCTAAGTTTATGCTGTAAGGAGAAATTGCAAAAATAAAAGTGGAAGTCCATGTAAAAGTTCCTTATGGTGCTAGAGTGTGGATTTGTCCTTAGAGTTTATTATGGTATGTTGATGTCAGAACCAGTATGCCGGTTATAGTTTGGAGAAATGCAAAGGTATCATGCTGCAAACTGCACTAGTGCAGTCAACAATAGCGCTATAGGTGGTGCATCCGCTAGGGACTCAGGACGAGCTGATTCCTCTTCCATTGGAAACTACTCGCTAAACTCCAGGCATGTTGTTAGATAGAAGTCCTCTCAGAGCATTTTATATGTTGGTACACGTAAAGACTTGTGAATTCTTTTGTTTACCGCAGGAGGCCACCACCGCTGACACCCTACAAGTTGAAGTGTGAAAAGGACGGTCTAAATTCCCGGTATTTTCTCGTTGACCCTTTATAGTTGATCCCTACTTTTGCTGGTTTCGGTTTGTAGCTTGGGATTTCACTATTTTATCTCCGCAAGGCTAAGTCCTTGGAACGCTTGTTAATGTTTGAAGTTGGCGACTCTTTTTCATCTTTATTTACTTTCTTAGATTATTTATTCTTTATTTTTTTTCAAAAAATTTGCAGACTAGGACCGCCTGATTTTCACCCTCCAACATCAAGTTCGCCCGAAGAGAATCTGACCAAAGAATATATTCAATCTGGATACAAGGAAACTGTTGATGGGCTTAAGGTGCGATCAACTAAATCTAGTTATGCTTTCGTGTTGTGTTATATATAAAGTTGGGAAATCATGATTAATTGTTATTGACATGTTTGCAATAGATACGACGATCTTATCTTGGGCCCATGCCTACTTTATATTCCAATAGAGGGTCGAAAGTAAAATAGGAATAATGTCTTACTGAGGCAGAATGTGCATCGTAGCTCGATAGATTGGAGTGATGAATTCTTCAATATAGTTCCATGGGGTGCTTATGAAAGTCTATATTATTAAAAGTTACATCTTTTTTTATTTTAAGGTTTTTGATTCATTACTCCACTAGTTTTCGTGGCACTGATATCAAACTTCTAATCGAGGTTCTGTCCCTTTGGCCCTTTTAGGAAGCTGAAGAGATTATATTGACTCAGGTCCATACTTTTTCTAAGCCTGTTGTCATAAAGTGCAAAGAGGTACGGTACTAGAGAGTATAAACGGTGTTTTCTCCCATATTTCTATGATCTCGATTGGAGTTCATTTGTGTTTCTCATAAAATTATATTCAATTTCTATCCCGCAGGCTGTCAGAAAGTGTCTTAGAGCTATCAATGAGTCTCGTGCACTGAAGCGCAAGGTAATCTAGCGATTCTGACTCCTTTCCTTTTCAGTTTAGAGTGTGCTCTATGTGCAGATTATTAGGGTTTCAGACCCAATCACATTGCTTATAATTTAAAATCGACCTATTTAAATGGCAGGCTGGTCAGGTGTATGGGGTGCCTCTCTCTGGTTCGCTTCTCTGTAAGCCTGGATTCCCAGAACAAAAATCATGTGGGGAGGAGACGAAGAAAAAATGGATTGAGGTACTCTGGCATATCATTGTGGTTATCTGAAGTTCTTAATAATGGTTTTTTGATGCATCTTCTGGTATAACCTCCATTATATAGATATGACCACACTTTACCTAATTTACTGGTATTGTGGAAAAACTAATAACTCAAGTCTTCTTGGTTGTTCCGGAAATTCAGATCAACTGAAAGCACATGCTCTAAATCTTATTAAAGTAGATTGTTTAACTCACTCTTGCTCTCATTTTCTCTCAGAGTTTATCACAACAGCACAAGCGATTGCGCTCTTTGGCTGATAACATTCCTGGATATAGGAGAAAAACCCTATTTGAAGTCCTCATAAGGAACAATGTCCCATTACTGAGAGCTACTTGGTTTATAAAAGTGACTTATCTTAATCAGGTACGTTGTTGGGCAATAAATTGATATCTATAGTTATAATCTCTGGGTGTTGAAGGATATCACTTTTTGTTTCCAACTTGCAGGTGCGACCTAGTTCTGCGTCCATTTCTTCAGGGACACCTGACAAGACACAAACTACTCGGTGTGAGCAATGGACAAAAGATGTTATTGAATACCTGCAATACCTCTTGGATGAACTTTTGTCACGGAATAGTTCATATCCTTCTCAGCAAACTAGAGATAGGTCGCCGCAGATGCTTTATACAGGATCAATGCAAAAGATTAGTCCAGCATCAGCAAGTCATTACGGTGAGGAAACATCTCTGCATTTTAAGTGGTGGTATATGGTGCGTCTTCTACAGTGGCACCATGCTGAAGGGCTTCTTTTTCCAAATCTCATTGTTGATTGGGTTCTCAGGCTCTTACAGGTATGCTGCTAGATTAATTGATTGACTCAAGATGGAACTCGTTTCTTCGGCTTTGTGATTTTCCCTTCTGCGTTATTGCAGGAAAAGGAGATCTTTGAAATTTTGCAGTTGCTACTCCCCATTGTTTATGGTGTTTTAGAGAGCATTGTTCTCTCTCAGACATCTGTACAGAGTCTTGTAGCTATTGCTGTCCGTTTCATCCAGGAACCTGCTCCAGGTGGATCCGATCTTGTTGATAACTCTCGAAGAGCTTATACGCTCTCTGCTTTAACCGAAATGGTTCGCTTCTTGGTACTGGCTGCACCCGACACATTTGTTGCTTCAGATTGCTTCCCGCTACCTCCTTCCATAGTAGCATGTGGACCCAATGACGTGAGCTATGCATCAAAGGCATATGAGAATCTGGAAAAGCTGAGAAGTAATTCTGCAGAGATTTCGACCCAGTTTCAAGGGAGAGGAGTTGAATCTCGGTTTGAATTCCTTTCTTTTGATTATACCATTTCAACGATTCAAAGAAGTGCCGATGATTTGGCGAAGATAGCTAGCGCTGGTTATCCTCAGCATAACGTGGCTAAAGCTGTTCAGGCCTTGGATAAAGCTTTGTCGGACGGAGATATCAGAGCTGCTTACTGTTATCTCTTTGAAGACCTCTGCAACGGAGCCGTCGATGATACCTGGATTTCTGAAGTCAGTCCATGCTTAAGATCATCCCTTAGATGGATAGGGGCTATTAGCACATCTTTTGTTTGCTCCGTTTTTTTCCTTATCGAATGGGCGACATGCGACTTTAGAGATTTCCGGGATGGTGTGCCTAAAGATATCAAGTTCTCTGGCAGAAAAGATTGTTCTCAGGTGTATTTAGCTATTCAACTTCTGAAGCAAAAAATTCTGGGTGGAGAATTTGCAGCTCGCAGAGGAAAGAACCGTCGCAGCAATTTTCTTGGTGTTTCTAAACCTAGCGGCTCGATGGATGCATTTGAAAGTCCGGGCCCGTTACATGATATCATAGTCTGTTGGATTGATCAGCATGAGGTACACAGGGGAGGAGCAAAGCGCTTGCAGTTACTCGTTTTTGAACTTATACGTTCTGGAATCTTTAATCCCATAGCATACGTAAGACAGCTCATAGTTAGTGGGATGATTGATGTGATTCAACCTGCTGTTGATCCTGAAAGGAGAATGAGGCATCATCGCATATTGCAACAGCTACCTGCTTGTTTTGTACAAGAAACCTTAGAGGAAGCACAACTCCTAGGAGGGAATAACCTTTCTGAGGCTGTGAGAATATATTCAAATGAACGGCGCCTTCTTCTGCGAGAGTTGCTTGTTGGTAAAGGTAAATATTTGAATAACTTCTTTCTGTCAGATCAGAAGTCCAAGAAAAATTCCACTTCCTTTCCGTCGGTTGATTTGCCAAGGACGATTAATGCCATGGCCGATAATGAGGGACTTCGAAAACATACCAAGAGCAGTGTGGTTATTAGAGAACTAAAGGAGCGCATAGCAGCTCTGCTGCAGTTTCCAGGTATGTCCTGTGGTGTGACAAATCCAATGCGAGATGAATTTCAAAGTACTGTTAAGGGATCAAGTGGATCTGTGTATAGCAAGATTGATCAACTAGAAGCTACACCAGGGTGTGAAGACTGTAGAAGAGCAAAAAGACCAAAAATGAATGATGACAAAAGCTCTTGCTATCAAGGGAGTTCACCAATTGCATCAGATGAAGAAGATAACTGGTGGATCAAGAAGGGATTTAAAACTCTGGAGCCCTCTCTGAAGGTTGATCCTCCAATAGAGTTAACTAAACAAGTACCGAGGGGTAGGCAGAAGATGGCGCGTAAAACACAGTCGCTGGCTCAACTACAAGCTGCAAGGATTGAAGGTAGCCAGGGCGCTTCAACGAGTCATGTTTGTGATAGTAAAGTGAGCTGTCCTCATCATGCCCCTGGAGTGGAAGGAGAAAACCATAAGGTGGTTGATGTGTTTAGAACTTCTACCCCTGTGGATATTGTATGTGTTGGGAACTCTTTGAAGCAGCTACAGTTTGTTGATAAGCGGTCTATTGCAGTTTGGCTTACAACTGTGGTTCGGCAACTTTTTGAAGAGTCCGAAAAGAGCAGTGTGAGAGTTGGGCAGTTCAATAAAGGTTCTTCAGTGGAAGAAAAGAGCACAAGTAGGTGGAAGCTAGGGGCAGACGAGCTATCTTCCATATTATTTCTCATGGATCTCTCTCTGGACTTGGTTTCAGTGGTTAAATTTCTTCTGTGGTTATTGCCAAAGGCCAACAGTAGCCCAAGTTTTGCCGTTCAAGGTGGGAGAAACCTTCTCATTATGCCAAGGAATGTTGAAAACAATACGTGTGAAGTAGGGGAGGCTATTCTAGTATCATCACTTAGGAGGTGGGTTTTACTTCCCGTTCAATAACTGACCCTAGTCATCTATATTTGACAAAACCATTTTTAAAGTTTTTAATTGGTGCATGCGTACGATCACTTTCTTTCAGGTACGAAAACATTCTACTTTCAGCAGATCTTGTTCCTGAGACCATGACAGCTTTGATGTCCCGTGCTGCATCGCTTATGTCCAGTAATGGAAAGATTTCTGGATCAGCAGCCTTAGTTTATGCGCGCTATATACTGAAAAGATATGGAAGCCTTCCCAGTGTGGTGGAATGGCATAGCAATTTCAAAGCAACATGTGAAAAGCGGCTTCTTTCTGAACTTGATCATACGCGACCAGGAAACGGTGAGTATGGAATCCCCCTTGGGGTTCCAGCAGGAGTAGATAATCCAGATGACTATTTACGTAAAAAAATCAGCATCAGCGGTACTCGTCCTTCAAGAGTGGGTTTGAATATGAGAGAGGTTGTGCAACGACATGCTGAAGAAGCAACTCATTATCTCAGAAAACTAATGGGTACTGGTACCATGAAAGCCTCACTTGCTGAGAAAAATGATGACGGGTATCAGGTGGCCCAACAAATTGTAGTTGCGCTAATGGACTGCATTAGACAGACTGGCGGTGCAGCTCAAGAGGGTGATCCCTCTTTGGTTTCTTCTGCGGTTTCTGCGATCATAAACAGTGTAGGGATTTCAATGGCAAGGATTTCAGATTTCTCTGTGGGAAATGTTCATCAGAATCATCCATCTGGCATAGGTTCATCTAATATCGCACGATACATTTTGCAAATCCATGTAACATGTCTGTGCCTTCTAAAGGACGCTCTTGGAGAGCGTCAAAGTCGAGTGTTTGAAATAGCGCTTGCAACAGAAAGTTCCAGTGCTCTTGCTGGAGCGTTCGCCCCTGGGAAGGGATCCCGGGGTCAGCATCAGCTATCTCCTGAGTCCTATGATTCAAATGCGAACAACACCACAAATGATATGCCGAACGGAACTGGAAAAATAACGCTGAGCAAAGCAACAAAAGTTACTGCAGCTGTATCAGCACTTGTTATAGGTGCTATCACACATGGCGTTATAACCCTTGAGAGGATCGTTGGTCTGCTGAGACTACGGGAGTACTTAGATTTTGTCCAGTTTGTAAGGCGTACAAAATCTAGTTCAAATGGCAGTGCTAGGTCTGTGGGAGCCTCTAAAATGGATAACCCTATTGAAGTTTATGTACATTGGTTCAGACTTCTCGTTGGTAACTGTAAAACTGTTTCGGAAGGGCTGGTTTTGGAGCTTGTTGGAGAATCTTCCGTGGTGGCTGTATCGCGTATGCAGCGCATGCTCCCGCTGAAATTGGTCTTCCCACCAGCCTATTCAATTATTGCCTTTGTTCTATGGAGGCCTTTTGTTTCGAATGGTAACTCTAACTCCAGCGTCCATGATGACAATCACCGCCTTTATCAGTCTTTGACAATGGCCTTCCATGATGTGATCAAGCACCTTCCTTTCCGAGATGTGTGCTTGAGAGATACCCAGGGACTTTATGAACTGATAGTTGCTGATTCCACAGATGCTGAGTTTGCGTCGGTACTTGAGTTGAATGGTTTGGATATGCACTTGAAATCTGTGGCCTTTGCTCCTCTTCGTGCGCGCCTTTTCCTAAATTCGATAATTGATTGCAAGGTGCCATCTTGTGGTTATTCCCACGAAGGAGTTAATGAAGCAAAAACCCGACACCAGGGAAATGGAACAAAGCTTGTGGACAAGCTCGTATCTGTATTAGATTTCCTGCAACCTGCAAAGTTTCACTGGCAGTGGGTTGAACTCAGACTGCTTCTAAACGAGCAAGCCCTAGCTGAGAAACTCGAAAATCACGATATGCCGTTGACAGATGCAATACGATCTTCCTGTCCTACCTCTGAGAAGCCTGATGCCTCTGAGAATGAAAAAAATTTCATTCAAATCCTCCTCACAAGGTTATTGGTTAGACCTGATGCGGTCCCACTTTTCTCGGAAGTTGTTCATCTCTTCGGTAGATCGGTTGAGGATTCAATGTTGAAGCAAGCTGAATGGTTTCTAGCAGGTCAAGACGTTCTTTTTGGACGAAAAACAATCAGACAAAAACTGATTATAGTAGGTGAAAGCAAAGGACTCCCCACGAAACCTCAGTTTTGGAAACCTTGGGGTTGGTGCAACAACTCCAGTTCTGATCCTATCACGGCAAACAAGGCGGGGAAGAAAAGGAAGTTGGAAATTACTTCTATCGAAGAAGGGGAAGTAATCGAAGAAGGGTTGGGTTCAAAAAAGATCTTATTACCCCGGGCATTAGATGAGAACAGTCCCAGTGTTGGCTATGGGATTACAACTGAGAGGGCTTTTGTTCAGCTAGTGCTTCCATGCATAGATCAAAGCTCTGATGAATCTCGAAGTACCTTTGTGAATGAGTTGGTAAGACAGTTTAGCAATATTGAGCAGCAGTTAAGTTCAGTTACCAACCGCAGTATAACAAACAACAAACACATGGGAACTGCTTCTTCTGGGTCTGAGGTTTCGTCTAATAAAGGAAGTACTCGGAAGGGCCTTCGTGGTGGTAGCCCTAGTTTGGCAAGAAGATCCTCAACCAATACTACTGACACTGTGTCGCCGCCTTCCCCTGCTGCTTTGAGAGCTTCTATGTCTTTGCGGTTGCATTTTCTTCTAAGATTACTGCCTGTCATCTGCGGGTACTCAGTCTACAATTTTATTTTATTTTATTCCCCATTCCGTTTGTTGAAAAGACATGAAATGGCCATTTCGGTGTTACCTAACGAAATTCTGAGTTATCTTTTCGTATGGCAATCATTTTTTTCAGGGAAGCGTCGTTTAGGAACACGAGACACGCACTTGCGTCAACAATAGTTCGTCTGCTTGGAAGCCGAGTAGTTTATGAAGATTCTGCTGTATGCTCGCCTCGTAGTGACCTATCAAAGGCGGAGACAGAATCAACAATAGATCCTTCTTCCATGGCAGATCTTTCTAGTGAAGTCTTATTTGACCGTTTACTGTTTGTACTCCATGGGCTTTTAAGCAATCACCAGCCAAATTGGCTAAAGCCAAGGTCTTCCTCTAATGAATCATCCAAAGACTTTACCTTGTTTGATCGTGATGCAGCAGAGAGCTTACAGGTTTGCCAAAAAAGTTGTATAATCCTCCACATTCGGTCTTCTTGACTGAAAATTACGATTCTTAAAGTTACTGGTTTTTGGCTGTCAATAATGCAGAATGAGCTTGCGCGGATGCAGTTACCAGACTCCATTAGATGGCGGATCCAAGCAGCGATGCCAATCCTCCTTCCATCTCTGCGTTGCTCTCTCTCGTGTCAGCCACATTCTGTTCCGCCAACAGCACTCGCACTTGTTCAACCCTCGGGATCTGCTGCTGCTGGGCTCAATCAAAGAAACTCCCCTGCCTTAACAAAAACCGTAACAGCAGGAGCGCAAGGGAAGCTAAAGCAGACGATGTCGTCACCGTCTCAACAGCAAGAAACAGACAACACGGATGTGGTTGACCCATGGACGCTTCTAGAAGACGGGACAAGCGCAGGTCCGTCAAGCAGCAACTCTTCAAACAGCAGCGACATGGGCAATCTTCGAGCCACATGTTGGCTGAAAGGTGCAGTGAGGGTCAGGCGGACTGATCTGACATACATTGGTTCAGTGGACGACGACAGCTGAAATGAGTCTACTGTTTCATAGTTTTTTTGATGACCATGAGAGAGCGAGCTCTGGAAAGTGACAAGCAAGGAGCAAAAAGCTTGGATCTTCGGTGCCTTAAAGACTGTATCATTGATTGAGGGGGCTCATAAGAAGACTGAAGCAGGAAGTCTTCATGAGGGATCTCTATGAGTCTGTGTGGCTTCTTCAGATCTTTGTATTTTAACTACTAACCCTTTTTGCTTTCTTTTTTTTGTCACACCACCCGGACCCATGCTGGTTCGGAACCCTGTTGTATATATAGGGATTCGAAAATTAATTGTCTCAGTTTCTTGTTCCATTATTATTATTTATCCACTAAATATTATAATTATTCCCCTTGAATTTTTATATATAGTCTTCCTTTTTGATGAACACTTTTCTCTCTTTTTGCATAAATTTGATGGGGAAACCTAGCTGACTATTCTTTTTTGCTATCTTTTGGGGAGAATCCAGAATTTGAGAAATATAAAACTGGTTAACTCTTCTTTTTTCTTTCAGGATTTGACATTGATTTGATCTGAATTTAATTTACAGGAGATGAGAACGGAAGGAAAAGAAACATAGATATTTTGCCAAAAGTAAAAAATCAAAATCTAAAACAACTTATTCACTACCTTTCATGGTTTCGTCTACATAGAGAACATCATCAATCCAAGCAACTATGTTAAAAGCTAAACCTTCAAGTACTCTTGAATAGCTCTCCAACACAGCTTTGCCAACATCCTGAAACCAGAAGGAAATACAACTTTAGTCCCAATAAAGTGAGAGAACGCTGGTTACGGCTTATTACAATCAAGTTCAATTGACTTTCCTCTCTTCAGTTGTGTTTACCTTATTGTACTGAATCTTGCATATATCTAATGATGTCTGAGACAGTTCTGGGTAACGCTGTTTCAAACAGAAGAGCAGAGTCTCTGCTCTCTCAGCCATAACGTAGTTCTTGTCTGTTCGCTCTGTAGTCGACATGAGATCTTTCACCATGTTCCATGAGTGCTTAGAGTTACTAAGACAAGCTTTGCGTCTCCATGTGTACATCGAAGCTTCCACTCTATCTGCTAACTGAACAGCTTCGTGCTCAGATGATATGTTCAGACAATCTAAGAGCTGTTCTGGGAAAAACCGACCCGAACCACTCATGTAACGGTAGATTGAATCTCCAACACTGCTTTTACCACACTGCAGACATAAAAACATGCATAAGTTTAAGACTCAAAATAAGAATCTTTTAAGTTATAAGGTTTTGTTTTGAATGAAACAAAAACCTTTGGAAGAGTAGCCATGTAAGAGTCAGGAATCTCCATTTCACTGAGGATGCTACTGTTGATAGCCATTGCAGCTTTGTGAATCTGATTAGTACTCTCTCTCTTGTTTTTGAGCTGTTTCCTTGCTTTATCTGACAAACCTTCTGACGGAACTAGAGGAACTGGTAACCACCATTTCTCTTCTTTCCTCTGTACTATAACTTTCCTGAACGATCCAGTCGCAGAACGCGCAGATTTCATCGATAGACTTCCTTCTTCCGCATACCAAAACTCTGTGTTCTGAAAACTATCCAATGCTTCCTGTCAAAAAAAAAAAAACAAAAACAAAGATCATCAAAAGAAGATCTTTTGATTCATAATCATATGAATTAATATGTTCATATAATAGATGTACGTACCATAAGCATCGAATCTAGCTTTCTCAATGCAGGTAAGTTGATGTAGATATCTGCTCTTGGTCTACTCTCCATCACCTGAAAGAAAAATTAACTCCACCATGAAACTTTTCATTTTTTTCTCACTTTCTTTTTTTCCAAGTCTCAGACAAATAAATTTGACAAGTTATGTTACCTCAACAGTAGTTCCATTGCTTAGATTCTGACATCTAGGGATGAATTCGACAATGTAATCGCATACCGATAAAAGACAATGCATTTCTCTCTTCCACAATGCTCTCTTCTCTGTTTCTAACGGCTCTAACCTTAGGTTCTGTCCAAACACTGTAGCTGCAAACAATTTTTTCAAAAATATGATGAATTTGTCTGAGACATGAACGTAGGCTGTGTGACAGACAGAGTCTTTACTTACCATAAAGATTGGTAATTGCGTTTGAGATGGTCACTGCAGTGCAAACTCCTTTACCACTTCCTGACATATCTTCTCCAAGTAGAAGCTTTGCGAATCTTTCCTTCATTGTCTCTAGTTCTGCACATTTTATTAATTTCATAAATTTTTATAAGTATGTATAGAGACAAATAAAGAGAGAGAGAGAGAGAGAGAGAGAGAGAGAGAGAGAGAGAGAGAGAGAGAACACAGAACCTGGCTCTGAAATAATTTCTTGAACTTCAAGATTTTCATTTGGTTGCATCTCTAAGCCAGTGAGACATCTAGAGCTCTCATCAAACTTAGATTCAGTGAGGACGGGCCAATCTGAAGGAGAAGCTTCACTACAGAAGCTGTTGGTTTCATCTATTTGGTCTGTGAAGCCTGAAGTGCTCTCTGAACATGTTCGAGGATAAACAAAGGAATCTATGCTCATCGTCGAGTAAACCGGAGTTTCTGATGCTGATTGATCATTTGGGTCAATGGAACGAGGTGATTGACGATAACCCGCATCTTCGTTTTCATCTGCATTCGGTAGATTCTCCATCCTTTGTTTCTAGCTGAAAGAAGCTTCTCAAGTCTCTCTCTCTCTCTCACTTTCTGTTCTTGATCTATTTCTTCTGAAGAAGTAACACACGCAAAATGTAATTATAGCTTTTGCGTTTATCAAGAGACTTTAGAATATGAATCGGAATCTGAAATTTGAAACCGGGGACTTGTTTTGCGTTTTGGATAGTGAAATTTGTTGGACCAAAGAACAATAAAGTCAGAACAAACGGAAGAAAAAAAAGAAGAAGAAGCAAAAAGCAGAAGAAGGAAACAAAAAGAAGGCAATTTGATTTCACCGCAAGAACAAATATGTAATTCAAAAAAAAGGTTTTCACAGATAACGATCGCCAGAAAGCTGAAACTTTAAAATTTAAAAGAATGTTAAAGTAAATTCAAAGCAACGGTCTTTATAGTTATTTACCTTTAAAGCTTCTACTTCGATTTGAAGTTTTTGAACCGTTTAAAGCAAAATTTAAACGTACGTTGAAAATAAAAAACAATTCCCTCCTGTTGAATCCAAAAACCTCTCTTCTCCTTGCAAGTTTTCAGGTGAAGAAGCCAGTGACCGGAAAAAAGAGAGTATTGTGGACCGTCCGATGAAAAGGACGATTTGATCTAACGATCCAGACGTTGAAGTGTTGGCTTTTCCTTGGCTTCAACAAGTGTTGTGGTTCTTCTTATGAGAAATACCCCTTAGAGAGCTGTTGAATTATTTCTCCTTTTGCTACTATAATACTTTATGGCTTTCTCGTTGGCTAAAATATGGAGTTTAATTTTCCAACAGACAAAAAAAAATTGATTATTGGATCGTTTGAATTTTTTTAATTAGTATTGCACATTACTAATGATTTCATTTACTATCTTTTTCGTTGTCAAATACTGTAACTATATAAGATCAAATAATTTTAGCACAATTTCTTTGCCAATTTAGAGATCTCCAATGTAAATCTAGCATTATAATTTGTTAAAACTGAAAAACTCGGGGATTAATTAAGAATTCAAAACTCGATCCTGATTATTTGCTAAAATATTTATTTTATGTAAAGATCTTGATTTTAGTGAATGTTCAACGTATATGATATATCACCTCTTGACCTTTATAATTATTCTGTAAGAATTAATCTGTGGTCGGTCTTGTAATGGCCTCCATTGGAAATTTTTATTTTATCTTTATGGCTTATTAAATTGGACCAACCATCACATGGCTGGAGTTTAACTTAATCCCCATGTAGCCTACACGATCAACTGCAACTTATAATAGATGACTATTTTATATTAATGTAATGTATTATAATTTCAATTTGAATCACATACTTAGAATGTAGCACATGATAACCTAATGTAATGGAGGAGACAAAATGTATATTGCATGGTTCGTGCGTAAGACAGACGTGCGTCCCATTTTCTCGTTGTAACAAAGCCCGCCCACTTATTTTATGCTTATATCTAATTTATGGGTTATTATTTTAGTATACTACGGCATTATATAATATTAACTACTTTCAACATATATATACCTGCTACAGTTTTCTTTTGTGATTTATTCAATATATCTAACATATTTTTTTAAAAATGTTAATACACTAAAACTAATGAAAATGCTTACGTGTAAGTGAAAGAAACTTTAAACTATTAATTGAAACCTCTGTTTTGTTATATAATATTAATTATACATTCAGCAGCAAAATACTTTAGAAAACAACGTAACTAACAAAAAAAAAAGTTAAAAAAGAAAGAGTAAATTTTAAAAATATATATTATCATTTAATTTATCCTGAAAATATTGTGTAAGCTATGTTCTTTATATTGTTGGGAAATTAAATGAAAGTAAGAAAAATGTTACATCGAAAGATATAAATGCATGCCATTTATTACATTAGAGATTGATGGTGAAAAAATTAAAGTCATCAACAGTTTCTTATTCTTGCCCATCACGGTACCATGAAACGGTTGATCGATTGGAAAACCCTAGCTACGAATAGAAAATTGCTTATAGTCGACTAAACAATTAAGAAGTTATGCATTGATGAGACCTTGGATTCTTGCCCATGCAGCTATGAACCTAAAATGTTTGCACAAACTCAGAAATCAAATAAATGTCATCGATAGTAATTGATAGAATGCGAATCGGGTTATGTAATACGCATTATGTGATTCATCAAAATAATGAAAAAAGGGCAGCTAAAGAAAAGAATTTTGATGCTAACCCTTTCATCATTTTAGTTATCTTTTATTTGATATTTGGTTGTTTTGCGGAAGCAATAGAGGAGAAACCTCAACAAAGGGAGTTTCATCAGATTCAGAACTGGAGAAATCATTGGTTCTTCACTGTTTTTTCCCTCTATCTTCAGTTCCCATGCTTTCCTGAACTGCAATTTATCCTACAAGAGATGTAATGTTAAATCGGTTCTAAGAAAATGGTTCAATTGTCTAGGGGAGTTACTGAGTTACCGTTGCAGTGAATCTCAATCCGAGTTTTAGCACGCCCTTAAAAGTATCATCGTCAAGAACAACATTGTATGGAGCTGGTTTAACTTCCATGTATCCTCTGTCACGTCCTTCGGTTATTATCCCTCCGAGGTGAATTCTGTACCAAAAATAGTCAGAGACACATGGAAGGTATTATATCTTAATATTGCTGTGCTAAAACACTCATTTTTAAAAAAAAAAAAAAAAAACTTACATGGTTTCACCGACAAATCCACCATCTTTGAATAGCTCTTTGTCCATGATTCTAACCTTGATGTGGGTCAGCTTCTTCCATCGAGACATTGGGAAATCGAACACAAACTTTTGGTTCCACAAGGCGTTGTCATTATCACCTGCTTCCACAAAAGAACCACAACCATATTTTAAAATTATTTTGGATCAGAAGAATAACAAAATCATATCACTAACAAAACTTTGAACCTTTTGACAATTTGCTTCGGTATTCCTTTGTACCACATTGTAGCAACACATAATACACAGGACTTCCTGCAACCAAATACTCAAAATAAGAGCTATTAAATTTGATAATTAATTAGAAATACAAACACATTTTTTTCTAGTCACCAATAAAATTTGTGTGTGTGATTCCATGAGCATCAACGAGAAATACTTCCAGTATTCCTCTCTTCATATGTGCCATTAATATTAGAATTAACCAATAATTTTAAAACTCTGAAGGCTTAAAGAAACTGGGAAGTAGTGAATATATGGTACGTGTGAAGTTGTATTAGTTGGGGATATATAATGCATGTGAAACCATTAACTTTTATATTGCTCCATAACATTCACTACTTTGCAGGCTCTATAAGTTACAAACGAGCACCGCAAATAATGTATTTCGTAGTTAAGAAAGAATAAACAGTTCTGAATAAATAACATCTTAAGTTACATTCTCCGGCTAGTAAAATTTATTACAATCCGTTTTATTTAGGACTCAGCAAGAAACTGAAGTTTTAAGAAAAAATCACCCGTAACAACCAAAGAGATCTGAGAAGAACAAGTTGATTTCTAGTGCGGACTTTCTCTCAGAAAGTGGACTTGTTTCAGCCCATTAACTAGCCCTCTAAAGACGTTAATGGACTTGAAAGTAGAATTAACCAAGCACTTATTCTTTAATTTTTTTTATTACGCTATAATAAAAGTGAATCCAAATCATTGATAATATGAAAGAACGATAACTATATAACTTAATTTATAGAAGAAAAGATGAAAATGTCGAAAATTCCAGCCAGTCTCGGCAAAGAATTACATCAAAAAAAAAAAAAAGCTCGCAAAACTCGATGTAACTAATTCACCGAAGTCCAAAAAAAAAAAAAAAACATTTCATCAAAAGTTTAACACAATAATATTTTTACAAAAATCATTAAGAAACCCCTAAGGGATTCTCAGGCTCCCACCAATGACTCTCCTCAGCTCTCGCTTAATCATCCCTACCGACGCAACTGCTGCCCCACGCAACTGCATAACCCCGAAGACGTTACTTATAGGTCAAGAAAACCGAATTGTATCTCTTCCAAACATCGAGAAGATTGTTTTTCAGAATTTACCTTTGCCTTGAGATTTAGTGTCAGGAACCCATTCAGTGTGTGAGATCTAACAGAGAAAGCATCCATGTGAAGTTTGCTCAGAGTTTCCATGATGTCTGCAACTATGTAGTCTCTGTAAGAACATTTTACTTCGATCACAACTTCTGTTTCTTTGAGCTTAACTCTCAAATGCGTCTCATCTCTGAAATTAGTGACTTGTTCGGTTTCTCCTGAGTTTCCATCCATCTTCGTGCTGTCATCGTAGTTCCCTGATGTCTCTTCGATCAACACAGAGTCGTTAAGGCTCTTCGTCGTCTTTCTTTGTCTCTCTACGAAATTAACTGATCCCATACAAGATTCTAACTCTTCTACTCTTTCCTCTAGTTCTTGCAAGTACTTGATTGTGTTGTTCAGTATCGATTCTTTATCAACCTGCAGAGATGTTCAAACAGAGTCTTGGTTTCTGATAGAGAGCATGAAGCTCAGAAGGATTCAATACATAACATTGTCTAGTGTCTGAAACAAAGCAAGCCTTTAAGGATTTGGAAACATAGTATTGGTTTGTTAAGTATTACCTCGTTGACAGTGGGAACCATGGCTCTAAGGACACTAAACTTTTCGTTCTCTTTTCTTCTATCCGAAGGATCATCTTGATTGAGACCAAACATCTTATTTGGGAACATTGTCTTTGTGTCGACAGAGTGCATCAAAGGTACATCATGCAATATCTTCCGCAGCACATTTTGTGACAGCGGCTGCATACTGCTATGTTCCTGACGCAGAATTGAGTTTGGCTGCTCACGTCGCTTCCACCGCAAGAAACTTGACCCAGTATTGGAAGAAACAGGATCCGGTTGAAGATGATGAATATTCTTATCGTTCACTTTTGATGTATCCGCCGCGTATTTGAGTACTGTTGAGACCGTTCTTTTGTAATGCAAGTCTTCATCAGACATGGGATCAGAAATACCAAACTGAATCTGATGGTTCTCATCGAGCACCGAGTTTCCATCAGTAGTGATCTTAATTTTCATCTGATTCTTCTCATCATCGCTGTCTTGGTGAGCAAAGAAGTTGTTTGAAGAGCAATCGGGTTTCGAAGTCTCCAACAAGCAAGATTTGATGTGTTGAAGCAGACTATGATCTTCTGAAATCTTTCATTGTTTATGAAAAAAACAAAACAAGTTAAGGTATATGAGTTCCTTGCGGAGCAAGAAAAGTTAAACCTTCATATTAAGATGGAGAGTTACCAATTCTGTGACGCCCAGCTCAATCACACCGCCCAAGTAAGGGAAACACACAACAGTCTGAGAAGTCCCAGAAAGGCATATATAAGACACACAAATACATTCTACCATTTCTAATTAAAGTACCAAACTTTGTGAATCTAACAATTAGAGCACTAAACTATGATTGCTGACAAAGACTCTCTAAAGAGAACATTATAAACGTCACATACCTGAATTGATGCGCTCTAAAGGAAAGAAGCCATATGAACAGTCATGAAGAGCATAGCAGATCGAAAGAGATTTATATAGTCAGATTCAATTGTTGTAGAGATCAAGATTCATGATGGATAACTGAGAAGGCTGAAGAAGCTTACTCTTGCTAACAAAGAACGAGAGAAGAGTTTGTTCTCTGCGTAATGGGCGTTGCAAAGCCATATGGTCTCACCCGTCGCCAAAGCTCTTCCTGGCAAACTAAACGTACATAAACAACAACAAAAACCATATTAATTTTCGATCCTAGAGATTAAAAGAAAAACTTGAAATTTACAATCACTTAAAATGTAAATAAATTGAAAATTTGAAATAGTAACAAAAAGGAATCCTAAATCGAATAAATGAAGAGTAATGAGATGGAAGCGGATAAACCGTCACAAGTACGTGAAATCTATAGGTAGGATTTGACACGAAGTGACAAATCTTTAGAGATCCATCGTCGTAGATGACAATGAAGGGACAAGGTTCACTCCATTTTCATTCCCAATTAGTACTTTTACTATATGAACAGTTCGAAAAGAACTATATATATACACAAATATAATATATATATATATTGATTTTATATGTAATAGATGAGAGAGAACAAACCACTGAGAAGGAGAGAAGACATAGGACATGGAGACTACATAGTACCACTCTTCATCGGAGAGGTCATCTGGTGACAGCATCATACTTGTACTGTTACAATTATGATGATGATCATCATCATAATCGCTATGATCATCAACATCACGAGTAGTACGAATCGTAGTATTACTGTCTCCTTCAAGCATACACAGATAAAGTTTCCTAAGTTGGTTGCTTCTCTGCAGCCCATATTTATAGTGAGCTTCGTATCTCTTCTTCCTCTTCTTTATATCCCCATTGTAACATCCTTCTCCCCACTCCAAAACCCTAAATTTAGAATACAGCACTCAAGCATAAATATATATGCACCTTTTAACACATAATTTATAAGAAGAAACGGCGCCAATGCAAAAAAAAAAAAAAGAGATCAAGATCTAATCTTCTTTTTTGGTATATAATACCAAAATAAATTATTTTTGTTATATCGCAAAGACCAAGACCAAATTAACTTATTTCTGGTAGATTATACTTACCCAGATTGAGTAGGTGAAGAGGACCAGAAGATTGCGTAGCTCCATTGAACACTTCTTAGAGCTACAGCAAGTTGTTTTCTTAATAAGCTGTTTTTTCTTTTTTCACTTCTTCCTCTTGTTGCTTCGACACCATCAGCCATTATCAAAGACATGTTGTCAATGTCTAAAAGAACTGATTTTAAAACTCTGAGAACCTAAGAAATAAAGGTTAACAAAAGAAGGAGACAACCAAAAGACCAAATTTATTAAAGAAGTTTGGTATTGAAGCTTTATTTTCCTCTTTTTTTCTTTCTCTTTATTGCTTTCTCTTTCTGAGCTTGGTCGTGATGGAAAGAGACTTGAGAGAGTGTCTTTAAAGTTGAGTACTGTGTCTGAAAGCTGAATGATGAGAGAGATAGAGATAGAGAGAGATAGGGATAGGTTGACTTGGGTCATGATCTTGGTTTTTGGAGCGACTCATCTTTATACAATACTTACGGTAAGCGTGTTGGATTCTATTTGGTGACACCCAAGGTAATATATTCCCTAAATAAAGTGATGCTGAAAAAAATGCAAAATGAAAGATTCAGTATATAGTGATTTTTTTTTCTTTATGTGCTACTTATTCATAAAAAAAACTTGTTATAAGCTTTTAATTTCGTGTTATGAATGTGTGCGGTTCTGGATAAATATTAAAAGTACTAACATTATACATTTATACCATAATATGTTTTAGATTTAATCTTTTTCGAAATGATGATTTATAACATACGTATTATGCCATTGCTAACCATTTAATTTAATTTGGGTCCACAGATATGTATGGCTTTCCGCTTAAAACTTGGTTAAAATTACAAAATGTGTTAAGGTAGTATAAATTATACGTGGAACTAGAAATAGCGCGTGGTTATATATCATTGTAATTAGTAATCAAATAATTCATACAAAAAAAAATTAATCAAATAATACGCCACCTCAGGGTTTTTTTGTGCGTTAATAATACACGACAGGGTTTCATCGTCTTACCGTCATTTTATACTTTTATCTATATTGACATATTGTTACGCGGAAATGGAACATCATGGAACACACTTTAACCGAAAAAGATGGAACCTCTTGTTTGTTTCTCATCAATGTAAATAATTACTTGTATATTACTCGATTTAATTTAAATATATGACAAACAGAATGTACTTATACGTAGTTGCAAGAAAATGGAATATACTATTTTGGATATTTGAAGATTCCAATTTCTATGATGGATATAAATGCGCATTTTATCCGAATATGATACTACAAAGACGTCAAAATTAAAAAAATAGTATCAATTACCTTGCCACTGTTCATGTTTATGGAACCTCAATAATTTTTTTATTTATTTTATACACCCGGTGCTATTCATTTATTTATACCTTCAAGGTACTATTTTGGAAGTAAGTGAATAACAAATAGCAGTAAAAAATAATTAAATTTTAAATAAGGCAATGAAAGACCAGGAGAGAGAGACAACGGTGAAATTAATGAAGGCAAGAAACTCTTGAAAATAATTATCGATCCATCTCTATCCACGAAGCCCACATTATTTAGTAACGCACCACTTGTGGTTGGATGCACATTTATTTCCATAACGACAAAACTTTGTGTTTAATTCTATAAAATATCTCTTTCTAACATAACATAACCACCATAAGTCCATAACCATATATTCTTTTGTGTTTTATATTTTGTACTTTCGAAAAAATTAGTATCTGAATAGGTGGTCTAGACTTTTTTCATAGTATCAATTTAAAATTAATGTAGTCTTTAATAAATATAAAAACTGAATTCATAGTCTGAAAGGCTATTTACTAGAGAAATTAATACAAATCATAGTCTGAAAGTCTATATACCAATTGGATCCTAAATCAAATTGTATTCAAGGAAACCACCACAAAGTAAAGAGAAAAGTAAAATAAATCATATCATAGAGTAATTTTAATGATTTTTTTTAAGAGTGTATTTCACTATAAAAAGAATAAAAAAGAAAAAGAAAAGTATTTTATTTTAAAAATATGAGAGACTCATAAGAAATTTTAGTGTCATATTTTTTACAAATGGCCTAATTCTTTTAAAATGATTAAAATTATATATATATATATATATATTAAAAATTACTATTTTAAAGATGAGAAATTCACCATTGGTAACTAGTTCGGAGAGTAGTGATGCGACGGTGAAAATAGTGAAATCCAAAAAATTTAAAGCCTCAGTAATTTTGTTAAGACGCAGCGACGTAGAGCATTGATTACACACGCGACATAACTGACATGCAATTTTTTGCACTATTTTTTTCCACGACAATTCACGTCCTCAGATAATATAATTTTACTTTTTACATCGTTTATATCAATCATATTCTCAGAAAAAAAAATCGTGATTGATATACACTCGTGCAAGTACAATCAAACAATTTTAAAATACAATACCCCAACTGTTGATTCACATTGAGTCACTCCATAATATACAAGATGGATTAAAGAAAAGCAAAATATGGGAACATAATGGAGACGTATATAACAAATAACTTTAACGAGCGCATTACAGCTTTCTATAATACAGACCCGAGAGATATTAATTAAATGGGCCCAATAAGTTCAAAAGCCCATTGATGAACTTGCCACGCGCGCGAGTTGTCCGACGTGGTACGTACCGTCACGTGTTTTGATAATAATAATAATACAAAACTCTTTTCTTTTTCTTTTTTTGGTTTGTACTCAACGGACGGATCTGAGTGAATCGTCAAACTTTTTGTTTGTTTGTTTCGTAATAGATTTTTGATTTGGTCCAAAGGTGTCTTGGATCAATGAAAAAGCACTGACACCTTCACGTGGGTTTGATTTCCCATGTCTTCGTCTTCTGTGGCTTCCCAGAAAATCTGAATTTAGGAAACAGAAGTGGGAGAAATTTTGTAGTTATGGCGGTTTCTTCGATTAGGTTGACTCACACTGTAATTCCAGTGAGCGTGAAGCTTGGAACTCCGGCGAGAGTATCAGCTCGGAGCTCGTTAGCGTTTAGCGTTGGAGATGGGCGTGGGGCTAGGCCGTTGGTTTTTGCCAAGGCGAAACAGAGAGGAGAGAGTACTGAGGATCGAATAGTTCCAATTGAAGATTCCTCCGTGGACGATTCTACTGATCAGCTCGTAAGTGTGACATTACATTTTGCTATTAGAGTTCACACTCGTTTCTGTGCTCACAACTCTTCCTCTATCTCATCATGAAGTCTGATGGATTTTTGCTATTCGTAATTTGATAGGCCGATGAAGAACAGTTTCTGCATTTTGATGAGCGTGATTTTGCCGGCACAGCGTGTGTTCCGGTCTATGTTATGCTACCAGTAAGTCATCTTTTTTTCTTCTTTGGGAGTTTTGTTTTGGTTTTGCTGAGTCCATTGTTGGATGATATAGTTGGGGGTGATTGATATGAACTCGGAAGTGGTTGAACCGGAAGAGCTTTTGGATCAGCTAAGGACCCTAAAGTCGGTTAATGTCGATGGTGTTATGGTTGACTGCTGGTGGGGAATCGTTGAGTCTCATACGCCACAGCTCTATAATTGGAGCGGCTACAAGAAACTCTTTCAGATGATACGCCAACTTGGACTTAAGATACAGGTAAACAAACTTCCCTCGTACTTGACCTTTTCATCATTTTGCTCTCTAAAGTATTTGCATATATATACTGCCTTTGTTAAGTTCTCTACACAAGGTTTATGGCGAATAGTTTGCAACTAGTGGCATAGTTTGTAGACTTGAGATGATCCGTTTCCATGTTCTTGACTTCAGGTCGTTATGTCCTTCCACGAATGTGGAGGAAATGTTGGAGATGATGTGCATATACAGCTCCCCGAGTGGGTGAGAGAAATTGGTCAAAGGAATCCTGACATATACTTCACTGACAGATCAGGCAGGCGTAACTCCGAATGCCTCACTTGGGGGATTGACAAGCAACGGGTTTTAAGAGGAAGGACTGCTCTGGAGGTATGGACTTGTTACATGATTCCCCATGAAAATCACTTTGTAATGAGGAACCCTTTTTAATATTGTAGGTTTACTTTGATTACATGCGAAGCTTTCGCGTGGAGTTTGATGAATTCTTTGAGGATAAAGTCATCACTGAAATTGAAGTTGGACTAGGTCCATGTGGGGAGCTCAGGTATCCTTCATACCCTGCACAACATGGGTGGAAATATCCTGGTATTGGTGAATTCCAGGTACTCTTCTTAATGAAGCATATCCAAATTTATTTCCATATCTATTCAGATCACTAGTTTATCAGCTTACTCACCGGTTTATCTTCTCTGCCGTGCTGTTTACTGTCTGAGCAGTGTTATGATAAATATTTGATGAAGAGCTTAAAGGAGGCTGCAGAGGTAAGAGGGCACAGCTTTTGGGGCAGAGGACCTGATAACACAGAGTCTTATAATTCAACACCACATGGGACTGGATTTTTCCGCGATGGAGGTGACTATGACAGCTACTACGGCAGGTTCTTTCTTAATTGGTACTCAAGAGTTCTGATTGACCATGGAGATCGTGTTCTTGCAATGGCTAATTTGGCTTTCGAAGGAAACTGCATCGCTGCAAAGGTGAGCAAACAAACCTCTATTGCTAAAACGAGTGAACTACATTTTACCATCTTTTCCCCCGGCTTGTCCGAATAAAAATCATTTTCCATTCCATTTTTTGGGGACTAGCTCTCAGGTATACACTGGTGGTATAAAACAGCTAGTCATGCTGCTGAACTCACTGCTGGTTTCTACAACCCCTCAAACCGTGATGGGTACGGTCCAATAGCTGCAATGCTGAAGAAACATGATGCTGCTCTCAACTTTACCTGCGTGGAGTTACGAACACTTGTACAACATGAAGATTTTCCAGAGGCACTGGCTGACCCAGAAGGTCTAGTTTGGCAGGTAAACTTACGGTAGTGATTAGCTTTAATCGGTTTTAGGCCAACATCTTAGGTTCTCACTTTGCTTTCATGTTATTCTATTCAGGTGCTGAATGCTGCTTGGGATGCGAATATACCTGTTGCTAGTGAGAATGCTCTTCCTTGTTATGACAGAGAAGGTTACAACAAGATTCTTGAGAACGCAAAGCCCCTTAACGATCCTGATGGTCGCCACCTATCTTGTTTCACTTACCTGCGCCTTAACCCAACTCTGATGCAGTCTCAAAACTTCATAGAGTTCGAGAGATTCGTCAAACGAATGCATGGTATAGCTTTCCTTTTATATTCTTGGTGGAATTAGTGTCTCCTCAACTCTTCTTTAATAACGTTGTTTAACTCTTGTTACTGTCACTTGCAGGTGAAGCTGTTCCGGATCTTGGTTTGGCTCCAAGGACCCAAGAGACCAAAATCGAGTGAATATATACATTGAGTGAAGCTGTTGGATGGAGTCAAAACCAAATTTGTCGTTGTAGCCAAAATCAGTGAGCTTGTAAAATGAATAGTGTATACAACCACATATATAAGTGTTATGTCCATTGTGACTTCACAAGAAATTACTAGAAAACAACAAAACAGGCTAATATGAACAAAAGGGGCTGGAACATCTCCACATCACATCTCAGATATCCCAAATTCAATGAAGAAATTCTCAATCTCTCACTAATGAATTTTCATCTATTTTGCTTATCTGATTCTACATTCTACATGTACACCTATAACAAGATTTCGTGTTTCTTAACTACACAACAAAGCTGGAGATTCCTCTTTCTTGGAGATCATATGTCCACTGTCCTCATCCATGGGAAAATGGTGATCGAGAATTGATTCCATTTTCTTCTCATTCCTTTGAAGGACCACGGGGATGGGGATCCTTGGACGACTGATCCTGCAGAGCTTTCTCCTTCTTCTGTGTCATGGAATGTTCCATATGACGGTGATGGAGACATGGGGATGTTAAGGGAAGCGGCCTTCAAGATAGCCGCTCTGTATTCTTCGTCATGATCTTCAACAATCGATTTCTGGCGCACAATTTTCTGCTCCACCGGAATCTTCATAACTTGGTCCTCTTCCAGCATTAACTGAAAAGGTTCACCACACAGAAAGTGGTCTGTCAGAAATCAAGATCTCCGAAAGCTGAAGCGCTTTCCCATGATGGTAAAAATACATTTCAAGGTACTCACATCGAGAGCTATCTGTGATTCCCTTTGGATCCAGATGATGGCGTGATCCGCTGTTGCATTACAGGAGAGAACTACCTGCTCAAATCTGCCATCGACTGGAACAGCTGTTCTCACAACAGGAGGATATCTTCCTAATCTGCACCAAGGGCATATGGTTTTTCACTTTGAAATTTGAGCTGAAGAAACGGTTTCAAAGCACATGATATGAAATATAAATACCTCAAGGGCTTGCGCACAACGATGTGGTATAACCTACCAGGGGCATAAAGACGCCTGGCATCTTTAAGCTTTTTCTCCTCGAATGTGAATGTATCTTTCAGACACGTGAGACACAACAGGCATGGCAAGCTGGTGATTTAAGATGTGAGCAAGACCATGAGATTCTTGTTCTATTTTATACTTTCTAAACTTGAAGCTAATAACTTGAGATCAATACAGTTTCCCTACCAGATGATTGACTTGAAGACATCCTCCAAAGCTGTGGTAGTCCGAGGTAAGAAATCATCCTGGTTTGTTCAACGCAGCACGTAAAAATGGATCAGAAGAGGCACCTAAGCGTGTCAGTGGAGAAAAAATCATATAATCAACTGACCTGTAGAACAACAGAGTTGATGACATCTGCATATGTTACTGCTAGATGGAGAGACATACACCTTGGAGGAGCAATAGCAAAGCATCTTATCCTCTTTCTCTCGATGTTCCCTAACCTACCACGGTTCTGAACAACATACAAGACCAGCAAAGAAACAACCCCTGCACCTAGCGAATGCCCAACAAACGTTAAGGAATAGCTCGGGTTTTCCTCGAGTAATTTCTTTAAGAGTTGATGCTCCTCCTCAAAAACCCACATGGCCGCCTTTAACAACCCGTTGTGTACATAGCCTCCATCGAACTTAGTCTGTCCAAGTTTGTTATCAAGGAGAAGGGCGTAATCACTCTCCTTAGCCAAGTTAAGCCCCCTTATGGCCAACACTACAGCGCCGTTTTCGTGATCCAAGTAGATCATGTAAGGCGTGACACGACCTTGAGTCCGGTCATAGTCTTTCTTCAGGATAACCTGATGTGGGTCAATCCCGTAGCCACCAGTAGGTGCCCACATAGGGTCATAAAGATCCTCCTCGTAGACGGCTAAGATCAAGCGGCAGAGCCTAGGGATGGGCTCGAACTCATCAGAAGTGGCTAATCCCCAGTTCTCGCTCTCGTGACCTGCTGAGTACAGACATTTCTTCCACAACCAATGGGCACAACCCAAGCAGTAGACACATTCAAGTACGGGAACACAACACAGTATCGACATGGGAGCCTATGAAGCAATCAAGCATTCTATATTGCCCAATAAGTCAGATTCGCCAAAGGTGAGCGAAAGAAGAAGGAAGAACAGTTAAATAATATAAGGTTGAATCCGAGAACTTTCTGGAAATGGGATCGGATTTTCCAACAGAACCCACTGACCCGAGATTTGATCAGTGTGGCTCAATGGGCTGTAAGAACAGAGACAGAATCATAAGCTGGTCGGATCACGCCAAGAGTTTTGTGCCCGAAATGATCAAGAATAGTAACTGGGAAGAAAATCTCAACAAGATAAGACGACCCATCAAGTGATTTCAATCCGTTCTTTTGGCGCTGAAGAAGACAAATCAAAGTAAGAAAGCACTAATGAGAGAGAGAGAGAAGACAAGTGTGACTTGGTTATCAACAAAAAGTCAAGTCAAACCCAGTTCTTGGCCGGGGTTTACAGACCGAAACGAAGAAGAGAGTTGTTGTAAGAGAATCTACTCACCATAGATGCTCGGAAGATCCCACTAGCATCCTCGCCAACAGCGGAGAATTTGGAACGTGCAATTTCGTCTTCGAAAGCTGGTGACGAGGACTTTATTAAAAAAATCCAGGGGTCGGGTCGGGTCGGTCGGATCTGCCCCAAGTTAAGAAATCTGTAGACTGTAGGACAAGGTTTTGGGTCCCTCAAGAGCTAATGAAAGGTCGTTGGGCTTTGAGCTTTAGGGCCCATAAAATTGGATTTGTCCTTTTCGTAACTCTCTGTCCATGCTTATGGGACATTATAAACACGTTTTTCCATTTGGTTACATTTAAAAAAAAAAAAAAAACTAAAATTTGTACAAGTGGGTTATCTCTTACAATACACGCAAGGGTAGACGATAATTACGTCCTTTACTTTCTTAACGTCACCAAATCAATTCAAGGGTCGGACGATTGGTTGACTTTTCCGGCCATATTTTTGTCAACGTTCAACGACGTCTCCATGAACACTGAATCAGGTAATTTAGAGATCCTGTTACCTGGAGAAATCGATAAGCGAGAAATAGTGATGTTTCGACTGAGAATTTTGGCACGACTCTGATGATTATTATATGGTTGGTTATTGGTTTTGCAGTTGTCGAGTTCCTTGGGAATTATGTGGTTCGTAAAGATCAAAATGTGGAGGGAGTTTGTTTTCTCTTGGAAGGAGAGGTTCGTGTATAGTCTATTTGGAAGATAGACGATGGCTACGTGTTGCTTGATTATTTCTTGTATTTGTTTTTGTCTGTTTCCAGGCTCAGGTTCTGGGACCTGTCGGAGAGGAAAACTGTACGGAGTTCCTCTTGAAACGATTTGATTTCTTCGGCCGTGGTGAGAGGATGATTCTTCAATTTCAGTCTCTTTCAACTAATCTTGTTTTGTGGGCTCCGTTATTGAATCAGCTTTTTCTCCGTCCATTCCTCCTTCACAGGTATTTTTGGGAATGTTTACTCCGCAGATGTCGTTGCTGTGTCCTCAGAGGTACTTGCTGGGATTTACCTCTTCTTTATACTGCCTTGGTTTCCTTGAGTTCATGCTATGTTGACGAGCCATAGGCTCATACCATTACTGAGTACTGTTTTTATGCCTCTTCTTCGCAGCTTACCTGCTTACTCTTGCTGTCTCATCACTGTGCTTTACTTGAGACAAAGCCAATCTGGGATTCAGATAATGAACTTGAGACACGCTGTCTTGTGGAAAGCATTCTGTCTCTGGATCCATTAGACGTACGACTTCTCCCTCCCCCGAACTGCCTTTCACTTTTGCCTTTATGTCGGATTAGGATTATCTAAGAAGTTTGTGTCTGTCGCATTTCTACGTAGCTATGTTATATATTTTCTCTTCTGGTAAATTAAAATTCGAGGAGTTCCTTTCTTTTTGTTCTTCCTTCCTGTAGTTGAATGTTTTCCGGGGGTTCACTCTACCCAACGCTCCAACCTTTGGAAAGGTTTTTGGAGGGCAATTAGTTGGGCAGGTATTGGCTTTTTTCATTTAAGGCTACGTCATGTTTAATTCTGGTTCATTCGCATATATAGCTTATTGTGTGCTTATTTATAACAAACAATAAGAAATGACTAGTAATCCCTGTGACACAAACTGCCTACACTTCGCAGGCACTTGCCGCAGCGTCAAAAACTATTGATTTTACCAAGATAGTCCATAATTTACACTCCTATTTCCTTCTTGTTGGAGATATAAGTAGTAAGGACATAAACTCAGTGTGCTTCTACTAGCAAGCAATTTTGCTGTTTTCTCCGTATTTCTCTGGACTCCAAGCATCTTTCGCACTTTGAAATTTATCTTAGTTTGTCAACTCTTGCAGTTCCCATCATATATGAAGTTAACCGCTTACGTGATGGTAACAACTTTGCCACCCGAAGAGTAGATGCAAGACAGAAAGGAAAAACCATATTCACCTTGTTCGCCTCATTTCAGGTCTCATGGTATTTTCCTGATATATTTCATTGTTCATCTCTATGCTTCTCTTACTATAATGAGAGAATAGCTTTTCAAGCTTTAACACAACACCCAAAACACATTTTAACTTCTTTACTCTGGTTGGTTTTACAGAGAGATCAACAAGGTTTTGATCACCAGGAGTCGAACATGCCTCATATGCCACCTCCTGAAACGGTAAATCGTTTCTCCTAACGTTGAGGCTTATAACGAATAGCCATGATTCTCATTTTCATCGCTATCTACTGCAGCTCGTAACAAAGGAGGAGATGCATGAACGGCGTATAACTGACCCTCTGTTACCTAGGTATGTTGAAGTATTGTGCCAGGCCAATCATTCCAAGAGTTCAGAGCGAATCACTTTTCAATTGTTTTTTCATTTCAGGGGTTACCGAAGCAAAATTGCAACTGAAAATATTCCCGCATGGCCTATAGATATTCGATTTTGTGAGCCAAATTATTGTACAACACAAACCAATTCTCCTCCAAGGTCAACATAGTTGTCTAAATTCTGATCAATTGTGTACTACTATGGGGCGTATTTCATTTCGTCACTCTTAACCACTAATACTAAATGTTTATGGGTTTACTCATACAAAATGACAACCTCTTTCATCTTTGCAGTTTAAATTATTGGTTTAGGGCAAGAGGAAAACTTTCTGATGACCAAGCTTTACACCGGTGAGCAACTCTACTTCAGTGGTATAAAACTGAAGAAAATTGGTACTTATTCATATGATCTAAAAGATATTAAATGTAGTGCTCACATTTTAACATTGTTAGCAGTTCACCGATGAACGGTATCTTAGTATCACCAGTTGATATATTTTTATCTTAGGCCATTGACAACTTGGGCTCGTTTGGACATAAATATACTTAGGAAACTGACTATATTGTGCATACAATTGTTACACAGATGTGTGGTTGCATTTGCTTCAGATCTGATATTCGCATGTATCAGTTTAAACCCTCACCGTAGAAAGGGCATGAGGGCAGCTGCTCTTAGCCTGGACCATTCGTAAGCCTTTATCGTTTCTCTTAGCCAAGTGTGTGTTGTGCATTATTCTCTACAAACCATGCAATTCATATATATATTATATATAACTAGTATATATTCTACATTTTTACAATATACGAAAACAATCCTCAAAGCGATTGTTTCTTACTCTTCTTAATTACTTTTGCAGGATGTGGTTCCACCGACCTGTGAGGGCTGATGACTGGCTGCTCTTTGTGGTAAGAAAAGTTAAATCTTCTTTTTCTTGAAGAATACGAAGCTTTTCTGATGAAAAAAATAGCTATTACTGATAGAAATGCAAATGCTTGTTTTTGCTCTTTGTGGTAAGAAAAGTTAAATCTTCTTTTTCTTGAAGAATACGTAGCTTTTTTGGGTGAAAGAAATAGCTATTACTGATAGAAATTCAAATGCTTGTTTTGGTAAACCGAAACTCAAGTCGCCTAAAAACGCTTAGCACAGATTGGAGTTGTTTTTGAGAGCCATAAAACCGAATATTCATATGAAGATGCCATTGCAGGAATATCAACCACTAGATTAGAACAAGTTGCTTGTTTGGCTGCTTTTTGTTTGGTCTATATCTCTGCCACTTATGTATTGTTTTGTTTGTGTTTACATTTATATGTAAAAAAAAAAAAAAAAGTGAAGCGCAACATTTAAGTGTAATTGTGGAAGATACAAAAACGCGGGAGGAGACAAATATACTTACGACGTTGGTCTTGTGCAGATGGTGAGTCCAACAGCGTGCCAGAGTCGCGGTTTTGCCACTGGAGAAATGTTCAACAGAAAGGGAGAGGTATGGTGTTGCATCCTTTTTAGTTTTTACCCTAATTAAGAGACCAATTGAAGAATGAAGAAGTTAGTGAAGACACAATCGATCTCTTGTATTATTTTATTTATGTCAAGCGTGAAGAGTATTGTTGATGATTAATGTGCAGCTGGTAGTATCTCTGACGCAAGAAGCTTTACTAAAAGAAGCATTGACTATTAAGCCTATCTTCGGCGCCAAGCTATGAGTGGATACAGAGTGACACACCATAGAATTTGTGGCGAGAGGAGTTTTTGAATCTGTTAACACCTCGCCGGTCACATTCTAATGCTTCAATTGCCCTTTAGTCCCCTGGAGAAAAGGGTCTTATATTCTTGTGTACATGATTGATATCTGGTCAACAATAGTAAAAAGAGCAAAGATGGAAAAATAATTGACGATTTCTGTTTAATATGATACTGAGCTGAGACGGCGTCGTTTTCGTGTTAATGACATTCGAAGAGGATGTTTGTTTGTTTATTTCATTTACGCTCCTTCACTTTTGAAAAAAGTCAAAAAACCTTCACTCCCCTCCGTGTCTCTACACTGAGAGTTATCGGGACACACAAATCTGAGGCGGATTTAAAAGAAATTAATGGAATCCATCGTGGCCGGAGATCCCGGAATGGACATGGACGAAGGAGATCTGGAGAAGTTGGAGTCAGATGTGAGGCAGATGGCGAAGAAGATCTCCGAGTACAGGCAAACCCTACCGGATCATCTCAGGAACACCCTTGATTCTGCGCTTTCCTCTCACAGACCCGTTTCCCCCCGCTTCCATTCCGGGTCGGATCCTCTGCCCTCGAAACGCCTCTCTATCGCAGGTTTTGCCTCTGTTAATGTGTACTGCTTTCTTCGTTTTTTTTTTATCTATGTGTGTTTATTGCGAAATCGAATAATCACCCATATGTGAAGTTGGTCTAATAATAATCTCTTTTTGGTAGAAGTAAAATCCAAAATTAGGGCTTTTTCTTTTGGGTTCTGCACCTTTGGATTGCCTAATACAGATAGTCATGATTTGGCTGCATTATGATTGTGTGTTTACATAGATTGGTGGGATTCTTATGACTGTTCTGTGCGTTTTGGTTGCGAAGCATGTACCTTGTGACTCAAAATCGATTCCTCTTTTGCAGAGTCAAGTGTGAGAGTGATGATTTGTCTAATAGATTGATGCATGAGCTATCGATACTGACGGGAGCTTGCTCTTTTTTCTTCTAAGTTATAGCTAAAACCTAGTCTCTTTTTTCCTTTGAAGAACAAGAACTTGCTGTGTGCGGAGATATTATGAAACCTTTTTTTTTTTTTTTTTGACAAGTGTTGATGGTATTGTACAGAAACACAAGTGCCTGTTTTGTTGGGAACTGAAGGGCAAGACGCTGCAGAGAAAATGATTCAGCTTAAGGAAAGAGTGTCGAGGAACGCTGCAAACATACCCAAAGTTGTAAAGAGAGTGCGAGAGTGTATAGAGGGGATTCACAAACTCGATTCTTTCAACGGGACCATTCACCCTGCTTTCACAAAGCGGAGAATTAACTGACCGCTCTCTGTTTTCTCCTTGAGCTTTAGGGGCTCTCTCCACTGTATTTTCTTCAAGTCATACATGTGCGCTGCTGATTTGTTAATATGTAATTCTAGATTTGAGTTTAGCATGTACCTACATTCGTTGCTGATTCTAACAGATTCTCTGGAACATCATCTTTGCTACCAACATATATTTTTGATCAAGGACTAGTTACTGAAAAATGTCATAAAGTCTTTGTTTGATTGATAATGAAAATAGTAGATCTACATTCCTAGGTACATATTCTCATATTGTTCTTTTTCAAACTGTTCTTCCTTTGGTTTAAAGATGAGTTGCTTCAGAGAATGTTGGGATGATAATGATTAATGATCTTATCGGTTTTTTGTTTTTCATTCAGACCAGCCAGATTTTGTTTCACTAGACCGATTCAAACACGAATTAACAAACCAGATGAAACCAGAGCAAACCAATCGGTAAGTAAATTTGGTTTGGTAAACCATAAAAGGGTAATTTAGATTCAAACTCCTAAACCTTAAAAAAAAAAAACTACCTTAACCAAAACGGACGCGCACCGCCTTTATTTTCCGGCACGATCCTCGCCGAGAAATTGACAATTCCGTTCCTTTTACCGTAATCGTCCCACAATCTGTAACTCAGACATTGCAAAAACCCTTCAGGCGCATATTCTCCCGTAAAGTCCTTGATAGGCACGCGTGCCGTTCCCACGTGTTTGTCCTCCCCGGAGATCTGACGATAAACCCTAACGTACATGAAACTCTCTTCTGTCTTCTTCTTCTCCGACGAAAACTCCGTCTCTAGCTTATCTTTCCACACCGGATAATCCCCACCGACCTCGTCGACCCTCGTTTGCATTGCCCGGTTGCAATAGTTCCCGGCGATGTCGAAGGCAACGAAGGCGTTCCCCTTCACCGGTTTCCTACCCTCGACGAGACCCTCCGCCGATATTGCCGTGATTTCGAGTTTACGAGTCATTCCTTTTTCCTCTGACGGCGCTGAAGCAGAAGGGACAAGCCTTTCACGAGCCATTGGTTTTTCGCTTGACGCTGAAGCAGAGAGAAGGATTTCACTAAGCATTATTGCTTCTTTAGGTTTTTTCTTTTTCTTCCTTTTCTTGAGTCTTTAGGAAAAACTTGTTGTTTGTTGCACACACAAAAACGAAGGAACGTCTTCTATATATGCGCATTTATAAAGAAAAAAGGTTTTTACTTTTTACTTTTTCAGTTAGCTAGATTTAGGAAATTAGGAAAGTGATGAGAAGTTACGTATACCTTACAAGAGAAGAAGCTTCGCTCTTTCCTCCTAAGTTTATGCTACTATACTATATCAGATACTATTAATTAGTTTGTTTTTATTATGAAAGATATCATAATGATAAATACATGCAATAACTTTTCCTTTTTTATTTATTATACTAGTATGAATAAATAGCAATTGTCTTAACTAATAAGAGATTAATTTAAAAGGACACAGTACACTAACGATTAAAGCCTAAAATTGGGTGGATAAAACATCTATGTACATGAGGAAAATAAAGCTTAGCCCTGAGTTCTTAAACTTGATGGACTATCCAAGTATGGAAATAATAAAAATGAAAAATGAAAACAAATGAATTCCCTTGTCAAATAAAATCAAACTCCAAGCGCCTCTCTAAAGGTTCTGACCCACAACAAGTGTTGCGGCGTTTCACAGGTATAGAGCTGGAAGAAGGAGAATTTGAAACCGAATGTTCTTCCTCCTCACTTGGCAGGTGATGACTTGGAGGACTTGCTTGAAACGGTGAGTCGTTTTCTTGTCTGCGCCGTTTTAAAACCGAGGCTGGTGAGCTTCTTTTGGAGATAATGGAAGGTGTGTTCTTAAAAGTACTTGCAGCCATTCTCAGCCTTTCTCTGATCCCCTTCACTTCGTTGCTGCTCTGTGGAGTTTGGGGGATTGTTTCTTCTTCCCCTATAAGAGAGCATATGGATGGAGACGTGTTCATGGATCCTAAAGTTAACTCCAAGGAATCCCTTTGAGGGATCAAGTTGCCTTGATTGACCAAGCTAGACGACTCAGAACCACAAGGTCCAGAGTCAGAGGATATGCTACTAGGAAGCTGTTCCAGTCTCCTCTTAAGTGAGCAATTCCAGTGGTTTTTGATGTTATTCTCCGTCCTGCGATTTTCCATGACCAAGATTTTAGGGGAAAACAAAGATCAAACGAATTATCAAGATCCTCAACTCTTTGTCAAAACCAGACAAAGCTGATCAAACCCCATTTAAGAAAATAATATATATATATCAGTTATTCCAAGGACAAACCTTCCAGGCAAGAGCTTGGCAATCTCGGCCCACTTATTGCCTTGATCCCTTTGACTCTGAATGAGAATCAATTCCTCTTCTCTAGTCCATAGAGTTTTTTTAATAGTCGGCTTTAGATGATTATGCCACCTAACACAAATTAATAGCCAGTTTTGTGGGCAAAACTTGGAGTTGATGATAGTTTACAGTTTACACAAAACATAGGAATTTTACCTTTCACGGCATTGCTTGCCAATGCGACCAGGGAGTTGCTTCGAGATTTTGGACCATTTAGGTTTACCATTCTCAATAAAAATATTAACCAAGTCACTTAAGAGATCATCTTCCTAAAATAACAAGATGATAATTTATATGACCATAACAAAAAAAAAAAGATTAACAAGGAAAGGAATATCAAGGAAGACTGATTAATTAAGAGTATTACCTCTTTTCTCCACGGTCCTTTATTGAGGTTAGGATTAAGAACCTGTAGCCAACGGTGTTTACATTGGACATCGTTCTTCATCTTGTATGTTCTCCCAAAAACACATTCAGCTATTTAACCAAAAAATCAGAGAAAAACAAACCTACATTGGTTAGGTGTCCACGAGTTTCTTTTGTTACATTACTTTGATGATAAACCAAATCACCAAAGTATGAGTTACCAATCTTTTTCCAATTTTTCTCATTGTATGTCCGCACAGCATCAATCAAGAGTTTGTCCTTGAAAAAAAAAGAAGAAGAAGAAAGTTGATGGAAAGAAGATTTTATCAATCACACAAAACGTCCACATGAAACAATTGAGCTACCTGCTCTGGTGTCCATCCTCCTTTAGTAGATCTTCTAGTAGGACCACTCACTCTTCTGCATTTTACACCAAACATGAAACATCAATCATCGAGCACAACACTGTTGCTTATATTCTCCCCAAAATTATACATATTATCTCCACTATTTTAATATCATATGATAGAGCACAGGTCCCCAAATTCATCATAATTTCCCTAAATTTCCCAGAATTATAATATCCTCTTTACTACTTTTTAGCATCACACGATTTCACATCACTAATCACATATAAGCATACAACACCCAAGTTGATCATAATTAGTGATAGCTTTACTGTTCCTCACATCACATAAAAGGCACAAAACTATACAAAGCAAGAACGAACTTCTAAGAGAAGGAGAAGAAGATGAACATACTCTTGAGCTGAGTCAGTTACAAAAGTAGGGGTAACTTGGGCGCTAACATCAGACTCAGATCGATTCAAATCATTAGATTCTGTCATTATTCCTCAAAATAGGATGACAAACCCCTAATTGACGATCACAATTCACCAAAACGGACGAGTTACTATAATTACATATTTGTTTTTTACACAGGAGAAAGAGAAGAAATTGTTTCCAGAAAAACCCTAAGAAAATCCCCAATCGGAGAACACCTAATAAATCGCTAAGAGTAGAGATCACTTTTGGTTAAAATAAGATTTACTCTTAACAAACAAACAAAAGAAATCCATCAGAGAGATTCACTCTCTCAAATCAACATGTTTTCTTCATTTTTGTTATATTTTTTTCTTGTTTTATTTTGCAATTTATTTACATTAATTAAAAAGTCTTATAGGTAATTTTTTGTTGAAATACCAAAATTATTTTTCGACTATAAAATAAAAAGTTAATAGATAGGATTGGCAAAATCTCCAAACTCTTTCATTGTTTGATTTTTAAAAATGTCTCTGAGCAATATCGCTTTAAAAAAAAAATTGATTTTTAATAATGCTTGAAAATGCATAGTACGTTCTAGTTTATTATAGAGAAATACCTTCAAATACCACACTTTCATGTTTTTGTGACAAAAATACCACAACAAGGTGAAAATGACAAAAATAACATTTATCTAATAGTTTAAAGATAATTAAACTAATAAATTTAGGTTCAAAAGTCATTAATTAGGGTTTAGATTTTGGATTTTAGGGTTTATGTTTAAATGATTGTGAAGAAACATATGAAAATAAATGTATAATAACCTTTTTTCTCTCCAATAAATGTTATTTTTGTCATTTTCTCTTTGAATTGGTTTTTTTTGTCACAAAAACATGAAAGCATTGTATTTTTGAGAATTGTCCTTTATTATATCACCATGAAATCCTTCTAAATGTTTCTCAATAGATTTGACTATCTTTACTTCGAACGCCAACAATTAATTAGTTTTATCATCAGTTTTTCCCCGCTAGCATAATTTGACTAATGATGATTAAAAAGATAAATCAAACCGGAAATTAGATCGTCCAAACTGGATCTTAATTATTTTGAGAAAAAAAGAAAGAAAAAAAACTTGCATCCGCCATTGTACTCGGTAGTTTATTGAACCAACATATACATATATAGTTGGTTGAAAAAACGAGACTGACAGAAAAATAGATTTTCTGAGAAGTCGTTCAGCTACTAGACGGCTCGACGACAGGTGCGGACGTTGTGGCCGAGCCAGTGACATCGGCTGCACCTACGAATCCTCTTTCCCGCTAAAGGGTTCTGCAAATTAATTCAGTGCATCATATATCTCTATCTATCTATCTATATATATCTGAAATGAATAATTACGTACGTAATTAGAACATGTGAAGAAACAGAGAAAGAAAGACATTACTTACCATCGTATGGATAACTGGGTAAGGACAAGTAGTGCTGTTATGTCCATTCTCGTCGCATGTCGAACAGATTTGATATTTCTCTTCCTCGTCTCTTTCTCCCGTCGAAGAATCCTTTCATGGTTTAGTGGAAAAAGTAAACTATTAATTATCGTTATATACAAATGAAGACGAAGATTTGGCGAATGGTTGGTTTTATACCTGAGCCGCCATGCTACGAAAATGGCGGTAAAGAGCTGCCTTGGAGTAAAAGGTCTTTCTTGTTCTTAAATTGTAGTAGTACTGTTACAAGAAACAAAAACTCAGAAGATAAAAGATTGAGTTTTATACCATAAAGCCAAGAAGTATGAAGAATCAATGATAGTTTGAGACAATAATTCAAAACTAGCCTTGATTCTTCAGTATGAATAAGTCAAAAGGATTTGAATGACTAGAATCTACTAGCAGTCCACAAGAATTTAAATCAACTTGAAAAACAGTAGAAAGCGATTAATTACTACCAAACAAAAGTTTATCTATACTAATAATCCAAGATAAATCTTCTATCTCTACGTTTCCTTGTACATATATGCATTAATTTGTTGGTATCCCTTTAATGAAATGTACTAACATCTCAATCAAGGCAACACTAAAATCTTTGTATGCTGCTCAATATGGTCTTTAGTTAAGAGCGTCACACTCACATATATAACTCTCTAAACATCAAGTATCGGTTTTAATTATGTGATAATTAACAGAGAAAATCTCAACCGTTCCAATAGCGGGTTTTTTAATTATCAACTAAAGAACTCTTAACTCCAATTCAAAATTTAGCAGATGCACACGATCTACACACGATTCAACATTCTTACAATTCATCGGTTTAAATCTTACTAGCAATTGGCCAGTGCTCATGATATATATGAGCAACTGGCAACACAGAAGTCGAGAAATACGAAATCAAAGTATTTCAGCTTATACGATATGGATATGATATTTCTAAGTTCTTGTAATTGATAGAATCATCAGATAGTAAAGTTACACGATGAAATAAACCTAGTTATCCAAAGCACTGCCCTTGATATGAATATATCATGACTACTCATGGATCAAAAATCTAAAATTTCGCAGATCTAACAATATTATATTTGACGTCCTAGTTGAATAGACATCATATGGCACAAATCATATACACAGCTTATAGATCAGTAATTTCATTTTCATTATTCGATGTGTAAGAAACTAAATCTCAAAGGCTCCAAAATTACACCATCTAGATAACAAGAATATTCCTACTAGGCTGAAGGCACAAAATCAAACACTCGGTCACATGGCATGAAGGGATATGTAAATATAAGCAAATACATCACGTGACACATAATATTATACATTATTGAGAGAGAGAAAAAAATATCAGAAGGGAATATGCATACATACCGGCTTAACAGTTTGGCGGCCATTTCTGATGGTTTCATCATGAGTGACCCACAAGTCAGGCAAGAGCATTGGGATTGGTTTCTTTCTGCAGTATGGGGTCGTATACGTCCTGATCGTAGCCATAGTTTCAAAGGTCGGCTACAGAAGAAAAACTGTCCTCTTAGAGATTATATATATATATAGCCATTTGGTGGAGACAAGAAGATAGATTGTCTCTCAGGATGGAAAGAAATTCTAGAAACTCCACGTGTTTGGATAGTGGACAATCGAAAGCTTTTCTGTGGCTACTACTCTATATCTGAGATTTGCAGTTTTTGGCTTATCATATTATCTTTGAATTCCTCGACCTTATTTGGAAGAAATTTCTTATTTCCATTTACAGTGAAGAATGGATAGAAATTTAAATCTTAATACATAACTAGGGTTTCTTTTCCTATTATAGAGCACCAACGAGAAGAACCATACATGTGGCTAGGAAACCAGCCGTTACAACAAAATTCGAATACCACCCTTCTCATACGCCGTCGTTTTCAATTTATCAGTTCCTTTTAATTTAGGGTCATTTTAGGGTATTTTTTTAGCAAAAAACAGGAAGGTTATTTTCTTTGGCTTTTTGTCATCTAAACTCGAGTTTGCATCGAAACTATGACAAAACCACAACACTAAAACTAAGTTACAAACCAATAGAGTATAAACCTTGATTCAAAGAATGATAGTGTACTCAAAAAGTTGTGCTAGTGCCGAGTTGTGGATGAAAAGAAAGCGATGACAAACCGATATATGTAATCTAATTTTCATGTTACTATAAACCATTATCACACCAACCTATATAATGATTCATAAAGTACATTAATTATACAGAGAAACAAACAAACAAAACCAGGGATCTGCAGGCAAAATAAAGTACATCATTCACATTTTTATATGGCAGTCAAGGGTCAATCTTCCTTGAGACTTTTCCGGGAAGGAGTCTTAAGAGACAAGCCAAGATCATTGCACAACTCTTCATCTGGCTGCAAGCTTCCAGGGATTGCACCAAAAGCTGTTCTTGAAGCTTCAAATCCTGACGCCAAGAAATGAATATACGCAGACATGTCCTCCAAGTTTTTCCCCACACTTATAGAAGAAGACGCAAACAAACTTCTCTTTGATAAGTTCGAATCAGCTCTCGGTAACCGGTTAAGATCTGAGGCTCTTATAAACCGTTGCGTAGCAGCTTCCCATGATAGTTCATGCCTCTGTTGCTCTGTTAGTTGTGATGGTTGTTCCCCGAGAGCCTTGAGTGTGGCTCTAACAAAACCGTTCCCATCGTCATAGACTCTGCAATTGGGAAACTGTTTGAAGAACTCGTTTGATGTGTGGTTTGCGCATACGACGATTTTTCCCATCGCCAAGGCTTCTGCAGTTGTTGTGCAGACCACGTCTGTCGTGCTGGGATTGAGAAACACTTTATAGCTGAAACAGAAGACAGAATAGATTATTATAAAGCGAATCTAATAGACTGCAAGGAAACTAATGTTGGCGCATTACTTAGAAAACGATTAAGGATCTATATTACAAGTATGATGCATAGTGGAGGTTATTAAACTAGAGACGTACTTGTGAAATAGTGAGTCGGCGTGATCACGTCCCGGGTAAACATTAACCGTCAGGTCGAGTTTTCGGGCGGCTTCTTTGATCTCTTCAGAGTCCTCTCCACTACCGTATAAATCAACCTCTATCTCAGCGAGTTCCTTTTGGTGTTTCTTAAGTAGTTTAAGAAGCTCCTTGTACCCTTTGCTCCACACCATCTTACCAATGTAGTATGCGCCTTTAGTGAAGGGCTGCTCCTGGAGCTTCTGCTGTTCTAGTTTCCTCAAGCCAATCTCGAGAAACTTAGGGTTGACACCGTGAACGTTGCAAACTACAGATTTAGGGTATTCTTGAGTCGCAGCAGATAATCTGATTACCTGCATGAGTAACATCATTAGTGATTCACATCAAAAATGGCCTGTCAAAATTTTGGTCAAAAGCCAACAAACCGTCTTCATTCCCATATTAAATTCAGTCACTGGATAATCATACCTAGATACCAATATATCCACATAACTGAGTAATCACTCCATCATTTCTACTAGTAGCTGTAAAGAAGTTTACCTTGTGGCAGTAAATGCCAACAACCCAGCTGTTTAAATATTTAAGGAGAAAAGCTTTGACACGGCCTTGTTTCTCTCTCTTTACGTATGCCAAATAGTTTGTGTGTACAATCCCTATGACGTAGTTGAACTTAGTTTTCCATTTTTTGCCATGATGAAACCATGTGAGATGCTCAGGCTCCTCAAGGACAGCAATGTCTGCCTCTTCATCAGGAATGGCATCCGATATGTCCCCAACAGGAAGAATACTTCTTTTGTCTGTAGCAAACTGCAGTAAGGTATAGCACATGTAAAGAGTATTACATAAAAGTTCATACGAAAAAAATCTGAAGAGAACTCAGCACTAGGGCCAGATGGAAGCTAAAGTAAAGAGAGATAAAAGCAGCATTTAACATGAAATTAATAATTCACATGCAAAAGGATAGAAAACCAGACCTGTGGCAGAATATGAAAACACATAAAAAGATTTACATCTACAACACGTACGGCCAAAAGAGAGGTTTTCGCATTAGAGATTAACGAGAACGAAAAGGAATATAACGTGCTTCAAGATGCAAGTATAAGTAAAGAAGACATGACGTATATGCAGATTCAGGTTAACTACACAATGACATGACAGATGGAGAAAGCACAAAAGAAAGAATCTATTTCCATGAAAGGTGGGAGATTCAGAGCCACAAACGGATACTTATATATCTATATGAGCAAAACCGTAGATATATGCGCATGAATAAAGATGCAGTTTCACATACATAGATATGTTGGAAAGATCACATACCATATTAACAGAAAGTACACATAAAGGTGAAACCAAGAAAGATAACACGTTGAGTGAGAATTGAGGGTTAGCAATGATGTGATGGTTAAGGAAAGCTGGGAAGATATGGAAAGAAGTCAACTTTGATATAGTACGAGAAAGTGAATAGAAGGACTCTTTGAAAGGAACTAGAAAAGAAGATTCTTGACAAAGGGCAAAGTGAGTCGTACCTTTCCTGGATAGAAACGTATCTCAAAGCCTAAAGGAAAGGAGACTCTTTCCTCAAGCCAACGACGGACATAAGCTTCATGGTCGGATGGGGAAGCGAAGGTGATGTTATTCGGATAGACAAGTAGTTGGTGCTTAACAGTGAGCCAAGGAATGACCAAAGTGACCCGTCTTTCACCGTCTTTTGCAAGGTAGGTGGCACGGAAGAGAGGATTAACAGCAGTTCCCGTCAGCCATGGAATGCTAGCTGTTGTAAATATCGCAATGTGCTGCTGCTGCTGCTGTTTCGTCATATCATCTCAAGCTAAAACCTCTAGTGCTGAAAAATTCTGTAGAAATCCAGAGTCCTGTAAACGAAATTGACATAAACTATCTTTAGATTTCCATCTCACTGTTCCAGCTACGAGAAGACGTTCCTTCAAAGCGATCCGTTCATTTGGCCCGTTATGGAACAGCTAAAAGATTTGTGTTATAGAGAGTTCCAATCAGCAGAAGCTATCTTCTTTTATATCAAAGCTTCTACTTAAGGGATCATCAAAGATAAAGGAAGATTCCTATCATTTAATCTGATTACCCCATCTTCCCAAATACGGAGAAATTTATTACTCTCTGTGAATTCAAACAATGTTTCACAGACCAAAGAGCTCAAAGAGAAAATCACGCAAGAGAAGCAAGAGGTACATATACGAGTAAATAACATGAAAAATCAACAAAATTATCAGAAGAGACTCCAAATTGAATCGAAGATGAAGCCATTCATACCTGAAGAATTCCAATCCGGAAGAGAAAATTCTTGGGTTGGCAGATTTTCTAACAGCAAGCACGATTTAGAGAAGCTGATTCGTCACGAGTTTGGGGGAAAAAGCAAGGGCAAAGAAACAAACAAACGTAAAAGGAAAAAGAGAAAGAAATAAATATTCTAGGGTTTGCGTGACAAAGGAGAATATTCTGTGAAGCTATTCGTCTCTTCGTTGGTTTTTCAGGTCATTGTTTAAACCAAGTTCCAGGAGTCAAATTCTGTTTTGGTGTTAATGAGGGGGAAGGAAATCAGTAAGGTGTAGGTTTAATCAGCTTGGTGTTCATGAGATGGAAATTTCATTTCTAACCTTAATGAACTGAATTTTAAAATCAAATCTCAACCCATCCCAATTCAATTCAACCACAATTAATCTCAACCACCAAACCTAACCACCAAACCCAACCACATATCTCTCTCTCCTCTTTGTTTCATCGTATCCTACAGAAAAAAAAAAAAAATTGGACTTCTCTTCATCTGCCACATCTCTGTTTTTTCTGGGTAAATGTCTTTCTTCTTCTGGGTACTAATACGAGCTTTTTGTTGTATGCGATTTTGACTTGATTAAGCTATTTACTCTGATAAACATAAACCAACATCACGATAGTCTTTTTCAAAACTGCTTCGTGGTTTTACTTTTCTTCCGCACGTAACTTTATTCCCCAAGCGAAAAAAGCAACATTGAGCTGGCTTGACGTTTCGTTGATGAATAGAATTGATCAAAATTTGTGTAAAGATGGCATTAGTTTTTGATTACATTCTCAGCTGCTAAAGTATAGACACTAGAAAATGTGGATTTGGGAAATTGTATAGAATATAGGGGACAAGTGTGAAAGTAGGAAAGAGGAAGGGGAAGAAATCATGACGCAATGCACTTGCGTGACCTCAAGCGTGGATTTTGGAGCTCATACGACCGGAGCGGTTCGTACGATCAGAGAATCAGATAAAAAGACCTCTTTACCTGAAATTGTACACCATAAATTTTGAAAATCTATCGTTGGAGATGGACAGAGATGGAAAATTTATAAGTTTTGCTGAGCTTGCTCAGCACAGTAGCAGCCAAGATTGTTGTCGTCCGGTGCGAGGAGATTTGTCTCTCCGGCGGACTTGTCCGTCAGAAAATGAAGTATATGAGGTTCCTCCGCAAGCGTATGAACACTAAGCCGTCTCACGGGCCTGTTCACTTTCGTGCTCCGTCCAAGATCTTCTGGCGCACCGTTCGTGGGTTCGTATATCATTTCTCTTTCGTTTTTGATTTTATGAATTTGGAACTGTGAATATTGTAGCTAAGGAAGCCTGCATGCCGTTTAGTTTTGCAAATTATCTCAATTCGTGTGTTTTTCTGGATGTTTTCGGTAATGAAAATGAAATAAGAGTTTACATTCTTGTAGTTTCGTTTCTGTTCTTTCAATTTTTGCATGGTGTCTGCTCTTGCGAGTATTCTTCATTTCATTGCTCTTGGATTCGTGTCAACTATCCGTTTGATGGTTGTGTAGCTGTTTAAGAAATTGGAATGTGTTAGCTTACCCAAAAAAAACAAACCTTACCGAAACAAAGGGGACAGAGAAGAAGCGCTTGATGATTAAGTAGTATAATTGGTATTATTGGTAGTTGTACCATTTTGTAATTATGAAGTTGCGTAAAATGATTTAACTTTCCATACCAAATAGGACATTAAAAATCTGAATTTAATATAAAATAGATAACAAAATCTGAATTTTTAGAATTGGTTACCTGATCATTATATGTTTACATGAAATGTCTTATACTTATTTTGTCTACTTGTACCACTATTACTAGTTGTACCATTTTCAAGTGATGAAGTTACAAAAATTGATTTAAATTACATTTGTATACATTTTTCCATACCAAATAAAGCATTAAAACATCTTACTTTTACATAAAATAGATAGCAAAAGTTGAATTTTTGGAATTGGTTTCATAATCATCATATGTTTACATGAAATGCCTTATACTTTTAAGGTTTGTTTATAAAACTTCACCATACTAAAATGACCACTGAATAAAAATGAGTTTTCACAATTTTTTTGGTCTGAGATTATGTTAAATGTAGTTTATATACTAATTATTTTAAGTACAACTAAAAAATTGAATTTAAAGTATAGTACAACTGATTAAAACCAAAAAATACCCAAAATACAACTCTTTACAAAAAAATACAACTAGAAAACTGGTACAACTAGAGATATTGGTACAACTTGAGATATTGGTACAACTTGAGATATTGGTACAACTAAAAAAATATCTTCTTCTAGTAGTATCAGTTTTCTACTTGTACTAGAAATATTCTTCTTCTAGTAGTACCAGTTTTCTACTTGTACCATTTATAAGATTTGGTACAACTAGGACCACAAGTAGTATACTAACTGATAGTTCTAGTTGTACGATTTGAAAAACTGAAGTTGCGTAAAATGATTTAAATTTGATTTCTAAACATGTTTCCATACCAAATATGGCAGTAAAACATCTGAATTTTACCTCAAATAGATAACGGAAGTTGAATTTTTGGAATTGGTTTCATGAACATCACACGGTTGCATGAATTGCCTTATACTTTTAAAGTTTTTTTTTGAAACATAGCCAAACTAAATAGGCCAATGTGTAAAATAGTATTTTTTAAAAAAATTTGGTCTGAGTTGATGTTAAATGTAATTTATATAGTAATTGTTTAAAGTACAACTTGAAAATTTAATTTAAACTTGAGTACAACTCAATAAAACTATAAAATGGCCTAAGTACAACTCGTCACAAACCAGTACAACTCGTAAACTGGTACTACTAGGAGCCAAAAAGACGGCGCTCCTGACTCGGAAGTCGGCGCACGTGAATCGAAAGTCGGCGCACGTGACTCGAGTGGTACAATTAGTACTACTCGTCCAAGTAGTACTAGTAGTACAATCAGAACTTGTGGTACTACAGCTATTTGAGTAGTTGTTCGGATAATTCTAGTTGTTGTGATAGTTCTAGTTGTACGATTTGAAAAACTAAGTTGCGTAAAATGATTTAAATTTGATTTCTAAACATGTTTCCATACCAAATATGACAGTAAAACATCTGAATTTTACCTCAAATAGATAACGGAAGTTGAATTTTTGGAATTGGTTTCATGAACATCACATGGTTGCATGAATTGCCTTATACTTTTGAAGTTTTTTTTTGAAACATAGCCAAACTAAATAGGCCAATGTGTAAAATAGTATTTTTTAAAAAAATTTGGTCTGAGATGATGTTAAATGTAGTTTATATAGTAATTGTTTAAAGTACAACTTGAAAATTTAATTTAAACTTGAGTACAACTCAATAAAACTATAAAATGGCCTAAGTACAACTCGTCACAAACCAGTACAACTCGTAAACTGGTACTACTAGGAGCCAAAAAGACGGCGCTCCTGACTCGGAAGTCGGCGCACGTGAATCGAAAGTCGGCGCACGTGACTCGAGTGGTACAATTAGTACTACTCGTTCAAGTAGTACTAGTAGTACAATCAGAACTTGTGGTACTACAGCTATTTGAGTAGTTGTTCGGATAATTCTAGTTGTACAATAAAACATCTGAATTTTTTGGTCTGAGATGATGTTAAAACCAGTACAACTCTTAAACTGGTACTACTAGGAGCCAAAAAAGTCTGAAATTTTCCCCAAATAGATAAACATGGTACTATTAAAATTGCATTTATAAACATGTTTCCATACAAAATATGACATTAAAACATCTGAAATTTTCCCCAAATAGATAACAGAAGTTGAATTTTTGGAATTGGTTTCATGAACATCATATGTTTGCATGAAATGCCTTATACTTTTAAGGTTTCTTAATAAAACTTCACCATACTAACATGATTTTTTTTATTAAAAAAAGTCTTTTTAAAAATTTTATGGTCTGAGATTATGTAAAATGTAGTTTATATACGAAATGTTATAAGAACTACTGAAAATATAAAATTAAAGTGTGGTACAACTGATTAAAACTAAAAAATGCTGAAAATATAGTTTTTTAGTTGTACCAATATTACTAGTTGTACCAATATTCCTAGCTGTACCTATATCTCTAGTTGTTCCAATATTTCTAGATGAACCAATATTTCTAGTTGTATCATTATTTCTAGCTGTACCATTTCAAATTATTAACTTAAATAAAACATGTAAATAAAGACATCATTATATTGTACAATAAAAACAGAAGTTTCGCAAATAAATACATAAGTTTGCTTGTACTACTATTACTACTATTTCTAGTTGTACTACTATTACTACTCTAACAATAACTACTAGGACAACTAGAGTTCTAGTTGTACTAATTTTACTAGTAGTACGAGTAGTATTAGAACAACTAGCACAAATACGAAGTAGTTATCCTAGTTGTACCAATATTACTAGTATTACTACTAAATTATTACAACTAGAGAAAATAGGAATTGTGGGACTCTTGGTTGTTATAGTTGTAAAATCTTGCAACTTTTACGAAATTTTAGGCTCGCGAACCAAATTTTGGTTTCCACATAGTCATTTCTTATCATAGCATTGTAAAAATGCTATCATATGTATCATAATATTATTAATAGCAGTTATGAAAATCGTGCTATCGTAATGTGCTATCAATACTCATATTTCTTGTAGTGCATGTGACGTTCGAATGATACAATTAGTACTACTTGGTCAAGTGGTAATAGTGGTACAACTTGTACAATTGCGACAAAACAACCCCGCGAAGAGGGCATGTTCCTGATGGAGTAGAGAATGGGGACACCGTTCACAAAAAACCACGCCTGTCTTTTCTTGTCAATTTTGGCTGTCCGCAGAAGCAAGAAGCAACATATGCACAGATTTCAGCTTCTGAGTTCTTTGGCTTGAACTGCGAGTGCTCAAGAAACCAATTCTTGTCATCGGTTTTCAAATTTATATTTTAAACAGCTCTTGGAAATGCCATTAATGGCATTTTGCGCTGACAGTGAGGCTCTTTTTGTAGTCTTCGGGTGGAAAGATAAATATTTCGGGTCGTATTGGCTCAACATCCTGAAAACAAGTAAAAATATCTATTTAAAACTTGTTCAATAAAAAAAGATAACTTGAATCGATTTTATGGGGTTGGAATCAGTTTTATTTTAGTTCGTTTTATTTTGGTTTATTTGAATCAGATAGAGTAGGTTTAGTTGTAAATATTATATACTAACGAGGACCGAAGTGTGTTTTCATTCACTTTTTATTAATAAAAAAATAAAAAATAAATTAAAACAACACCAAATCAACACCAAATCTTTTGAGATTAAACAAAGAATGGTACAACTGATTAAAATTAAAAAATTCCAAGAGTATAACTCCTTACAAAAAAATACAATTCCAATTTTAAAAAATTGATAACCCTCATAATATAATTATATATTTAGATTTTAAGATTAAAATTTGATTATCGAAAAAATTAAAATCTAAACCTTTTGAGATTAAAACCCGCATATTATGAAATATTTGAAATATAAATTTATTTTTCTCTTTATCGATACATATATGATCGACTCACTCAACATATTTTATGATCATACAAATTATGAAAGAGCTAAGTTCTTTATATAGAATTATAAATATTTGCTAGTTTTTTAAAAAAGTAATAATCTTTTTCTTAATCTATTCATTTTTCCGATTATATTTCTTTTTTAGGTTGAAAGACGAAAATAATTTTCTTTTTCAATAAGATGTTAGAAATCTATATTTCCTTTAGTTATCTTAAAAATTAACCTAACAATGAATATTTTCGTATAGTTTCCTTTTTAATTCAAAGATTTCATTATGTCTATTTCTTTTACTTTTTATACTTAATTGCATAATAAATATTTTTCTATATCTTTTTCTTTTTGCTCTAGAATCATAATTTCTTTTTTTCTACAATTCTTTTTTTCGCTTGAAAACTTTATTTTGAAATTTAATTAAAAAAATTTTCACTATTTGACACATGTCAAAATCTTAAAATAAGAAGATGTTAAATGACACGATCTTGTTAAGTAGCAACTTTAAAACCCAACTCTATATAATAAGATACTAGTAGTTCTAGTTATCTTACTATTGACGTTCGAGTAGTTCTACTTGTCCTAATAGTGATAGTCCAAGTAGTTTTAGTTGTTCTACTATTACCAACTCAAGTAGTTCTACTTATCCTAATACGAGTAGTTCTACTTGTCCCTACTATTACTAAGTCTAGTAGTTCTAATTGTCCTAATATTACCAACTCGGGTAATTGTAATAAGAAAACCGTTTGGTTTGAAAATATTTTTGGTTTTTGGTTTGGTTTACTAAAATTAGATAGGTTTTTTTGTAAATATGATGAATAGTAAAGGCCAACCAAGATATTTCATACGTTTTTGATTTAAAAAGAAAAAGAAAAAAAAAAACTAAAATGTGAACACCAAAACTGATTTCTCGGAGGGGTTGGAACACCAGATCAGATTTTGATTCAAGTTCCAGCCTGGTGGTCGCACCATTTTCCCCAATCTCTCTCTCTCAACATTCTTTTTTTTTTCCGCCAAAGTCGAGAGCGAAGGAAGAATCAACGGACTTGCGTGTTCTCACACTACCTGCCGTTTTCTTAACGTTTATACATCATCAAGTTTCACTCTTCAAGTCAAAAACGGCGGGCTTGATCGGTGTGATGGGCTAGGCCCAATTGTTCACGCGCCAAACTTTACTTCTCATTTGCAAAAGGAAGACGTAATTAGAAATTAGGAATTGGACCGACCGGAACCAACCCGAAGAAATGATTAGGTTATGTCAAAAGAAATTATTGTTTTTTTTGTTCCAACTTCCAAGTTCCAACCCAAATCTTACTTTACTTGATACGCATAGGTTATGTCAAAAGAAATTATTGTTTTTTTTGTTATTTGAACATACGAAATTTATTTTTTTTTTTTAAAAAAACGAACAAGAACCGTTTCATTCAAATTTGTATCATTGTAGAAAGAAGCAGAGTGAGCACAGAAGGGAATCATATCATGGGAGAATATGGGAATGAGATTCAGACTGAAGCGTTAATGTAACACCGTCTTTGAAAGAAGTTGGAGAGATCTCAAGTGTCTGAACCAGTTTAGTTATGTCCATTGATATATCTGCTGGTGAAACCACTCCTCGATCAACCTGGTCAGAAAACAGTTCAGGCCCATTAAGAAGAGTCTGATCCGCAACATATATTCTACAAGCGAGTGAGATCATTGGTGAAAAAGCCATACCGATGATGCAGAAACATGTTTGATCAAGGAAAGATCGTGTCCTCTGACTTCTGCAACCACTTCAGCCATTTGAACACGAGAGAGCCTGTCCGGTCCACCAGCATTCAAGACTAGCCGCATCTGTTTCTCATCTGAAAAAGCTGATTCTACATTTTTATTCTTTCTCAGCTAGTGAAACAATGACGCAGAAACTCAGAGAAAGAATCTACCTGAGCGAACCCATCTGTCTATCAATTTCAAGTTGATACTCACGAGATCCTTAACGTAAATGGGACAACGATACTCATCATGGAAAAAGTCTACCGCATCTCCCTTCTTTAAGACGCTATCCATCCACTAAAACATCAAGAAAAAAACAGTTTCATGGCCAATACAAATATTCTAAATTTGATATGTGCTGCGGGAAAGGCACCTGAATTGGGAGATTCTTAGGGAGTGGTGATACGGTTTGAGGACCAACGATGATGCTACTTCTCAATATCGCAAAGTTCTGACATTGATCTTTGATGAGACGCTCTGCTGCGACTTTTGATTTCCCGTAAACGTTGACCGCAACAGTCTCGTCTTCTTCCTTGTAGAAAGACTTGACACCTTCATAAACTGAATTTGAGTCAGTAAAACCCAGTCAAAATCCTCCCCCAAGTCATGACTGATTTTTAGAGAGATACAACTTACCTTGATCAGTAGAGAGATGAATCAACAAGGTTTTGTTCGTCTCAAAAGCTGATAACCAGCTTACGAGAGATGAAGGCACGTTGATGGACGTGGCGGTATCTGGATCTTGCTCGCAAACTCGAGGAACAGACAGAGCAGCACAATTCACGACCACATCAGGCTGTAATTTTATGGAAACAAATGTCTGATTTCAGACCAGAGGGTCTCTTCTAATACACACACACACGAGTTCTTGTCAGCTCAGATTCATCAAACCCAGTTTATCAGGCAAACCAATAATTTCGATCACTGCATCGAAGCAATTCTTAGGCATAATCGAGGTATAGATCATCGAAAAACCTGACCAAAGTCCTGGGAAATGGAATGGAACCCTAGGCCGGATTTGAGATCGACAGGAAACGAGGTGAAATGAGGAAATGCGTCGACCAAGAGGCGGGGAAGGGGAGATGAGTGGTGAGTGAAAGCGACGTCGTATCTGTCTCCGCCATTTTCACCGGCGAGAGCTCGAAGCAGATGCTGACCCAAGTAGCCTGTACCTCCCACAATCACCACTTTCGTCTTCTCCATGGTCGTCCTCCCCAGTTCTCTCAAGTTTTCTTCTTGATTTAAATTTTACTCTCTTCTCATTATTCAGTAAAATTCGATTAAAAACAAAATCACTCCGTCTGCTCTAATGGTTTGAGAGTAAGAACATCAATGGTAAAGCAGATTCAAAGCCATGTGAAGAGGAAGAATTTTGAAGGTACTTTATTGCCAAAAAATGTATATAGACTTATATAATCTTTCCAGACATCAGCGTAAGAAATTGGAAAAAATGTCAAAAAAGGACAAGGGACAGGTGACCTAGAACTACCACCCCTGTTCTTGTTCTTAAGCCTTCTTTAGACATTGTTTTTAAACATTTATCATCATAAATTTTGTAGCACATACTGAGAAAAAAAGAAAGAATGTTGTTGATCCCAAATAAGAAAGAAGGAAGATATGTTTTTTTGTTGGTCTTTTGGCTTCCTATGAAACCTGAGAGAGTTCAAAGAGCCCCTGTCTATTTCTCGTGCACGAGAGGGCTGTAAATTGGGAACCACATGTTGCGTGTGATGTAATTCACTGTCTCCTCCTGTTAAATCAAACAAAGATGCAATCAGATTCAACTTCTACTACCTTAGTCATGATTTATACAAATCTCTATTGCTTCGTACCTTAGACATGTGACTGAGATCTCTGGGACCAACATCGCCATGTCCTTCTACAATGTCATCAGCAACCGCAGCTCGCAGAACAGCGGCCCCGACCTCAGCTGTAATGTGTCGGATGCTGCATTTTGTTCAAAACCAATCACTTAATATAACCGTTTTAGATTTTAAACAAAATCAACGGATAAGAATCAGAGGAAGTACTTGTTGACCGAAGGGTAAAGGATGCCTTTTTGAACTTCTTCGTCAGTCATGTAGGACGCAAGGCTGTGTATACATGAACATATATATGAAAAAAACGTCAGCTTTATTAACATAAGCTCCAGTTTTGTTATAACTTTAATGGCTAGAGATAGAAGAGAACCAAATACAATCTTACCATTCAGCAGCTGCTAGCAGCATTCCATCCGTTACAAGACGTGCACCAGATAGAAGAGTCCCTAACCCGATCCTGGAAACGATGATAAGCACAGTTGATTTTGTAAATTTATGGATTGAAATGTGATTCATTGAAGCAGTTTCCAAGAACGAAAACGAACCCGGGGAATAGGTACATGTTGTTGGCCTGATTCACATGTCCAACTTTACCATTCTCTGCAAGTGGAATTACAAAAATGAATATTTTTAGATTTTAAGCAATTAGAGTTACAAAAGCCATGTATGAATCTCACTATTAACATACCAAGCTCAACGTTTTCGAATGGGCTTCCGCTTCCAAAGACTATGTTTTCTCCGGCGTGCTTAAATGCATCAGCAGCAGTGCACTCGGCTGTCACACATATAAAGTGTTCAGACAGGATCTTTCAAGGACATTTTCTTTTGTTTTGCAAAGATAAAAACACAAACCATTCAAGGTGGGATTTGACATAGCAAAAATGGCGGGCTTGCACGAATCAGATTCTCGCATTGCCTTTAGAACCTTTTTGCGTAATTGAAACCAGTAAACCATATAAGTAAAATTGTTAACTAATATACCATGCTTATTGCAAAAGGTCACCTACTTCTTCATCGAAGATGCCACCAACTCCAGATAAACCAAGAAGAACATGTGGCCTCACTGTCTTCACCTAAACACATTTGTACAAGGGAACATGGCAGTTTTATTCATGTCTTACTTTCATTGACAGTTGAAGAGAAAGAACATTAAGCCAAATAATTGGGCAAGTCAAAAACACAATAAGGCTTAGCCGCTTAGGCTTACCACTTCAACGATACTTGCTCCCTCACGTATCTCAGCTGGATTTTTGGCAAAAAGTACAGCTGCTGGGTCAAGTTTTGTCCTCTCCGTGGTGACAAGACCCTGAAGCCCAGTCAGTCGTTTTCATTAGATTATTCAAGATCTTATGAGGCAATCAGATGAAGAAAACAATATGCTGACCAATGCAAAAAAGACTGGCAAATGGATAACTTGTTTAAATGTTTTTGACTTCTTCTAAGTAGGCTCTTAGTGGATTGCTTAAAACTACATCCAAAAGCAAGTTCTAAAAAAAGACAATAATATGACAGTTTCAAAGTCAACTCAACTCGTGGAACTACACAAGCTTAATTATTTATTATCAAGCAAGATAAACCCATTAGATGAAGTCAAGTAGGGGATAAGAGAAACTTACATCTTTATCTATCAGGTAAAAGTTTTTCGTTGCAGCCGTCTCGCTGATGCCTGCCATTCTCGCAACTGCCTGTACTGCCATCTTAGTCACACCGAGCCCTGCACTGAAAGTAATAGAAGAAATATACAATACATAGATGAGAAGAAAGTTACTGCAGATATACAAATAATTTAGCATTTTAAGCGAATATCCAAGTACCTTCCAGCTCCCACCACAACAATCTTTTGGTTCACAAAGTCGGATAAAGGACGACCTTGGGCTCTAACAGTTCCCAATAGTCCAGCGAGAGCAACACCAGCAGTTCCCTGGGACATCATACGCCAACCTTGTTATTAAAAAAGGGTACATAAAGAGTAGCTATAATATGTAAAAAGCAGCTGAATTGCAACGAAGAGAACATACCTGGACATCATCGTTAAACATGCAGAACTTCTTCCGATATCTTTCCAAAGTTTCAAAAGCCCATTTCGCTTGAAAATCTTCGAACTATTATTATGGAGAAAACCATTTAGTCATCATTACCATCAAAAGGTAAATCCAAAGTAAAAACTAAGATATATCTTTATACCTGTACGACGGCCTTAGGCCAACGTGTGAATGCAGCTTCCATAAATTCATCAATAATCTCAAGGTACTCATCTCCTTCCAACCTAGGCTGTCTAAGTCCTAGATCTGTAAAACGGGGAAGATACATGAACAAGGTATCAAAGGAAACACATTCGTAGAAGTATATTAAATAGACTAATCAAAGTAGCTTACAGAGAGGATTCTGTAGGAGCTTCTGATTATTCGTGCCCACATCCAACATAATTGGCAAAACCTGAAGAAGAAGAAGAAGAACAAGCGTGTAATTTCAAATAAGGAGATGGAAACCCGTGTTTGTACAGAAAAAAACAAACAGATCATGTCGAGATCGGACATACTCTTTGTGGATTGATTCCTGCTGCAGACACGTAGATGTCGAGCTTGCCAATAGGTATCCCAATTCCCTGGACTCCAAGATCTCCTAAGCCAAGAATACGGCTACCATCTGTGATCACAATCATATCTACCTGATGAGCTGGCCAGTTATATATCATAGACATCATTTCTCCCTTGTCTTTCGCACTGAAGTACATTCCTCGCGGTCTTCTATACAAACCCGAATAGTTCTGACAAACCAGTCCAACCGTGGGGGTGTATATAATTGGAGCAAAATCTTTGATGTTATCAATAAGGACCTGCAGATAACAAGAGTTAGTTATGTCTCAGGGATGTGTCATGTCGGATAAATAAAATTAGGAAAGTTTGAACTCACGCGGTAGTACAAAGTCTCGTTACGGTCATGCAACCTATTCAGAATCCTCCACTTTGCTAATGACACAACGTTTTCTGGCTGCCCTAGTGTATTCCTCTCTAGGGACCGAAAGGACTCAACTGCCAATTTTGTTTATGCAAAGTCTCAGAAACCCAGGAACACATATTCATATCTGCAAATAGATCCAGAGGTCTCATCACTTACTGAAACGGTCATATTGCTGTTCAAAGGAGATAACACGAGGAGGAAGCAAGCCTCGTAGCCCCAATCTATCTCTCTCCGTCAAAGGAAAACCTGTGTCCTGCAAATAGGAACCCCACAGAGGGAGCAAAATGAGAAAGAAGAAAACCCAAATCTAATCAAAAAGCACCGAACAGTGGAAAATCAGCATCTTCGCTGACTTGATTTAGAGTTCATAAGATTTCTTAGTGTTATGAACTCACTTCCCTAAACTTTCAACCATCAGCATTATGAGTTAAATCAAAACGAATCGTCTAAAACACTTAAATGAGAGAATCGATCAGAGGCAAACACGATACAGAAACCTTGTTAAACCATGGATCGTGAAGGATATCCGCACCACGCTTGTGGACGATGCAAGGACCAGGAATCGCCGTCGACAAGCAACGCCGAGATCCGTGGGTTCTTGCCGCCGCCGCCGCCTTGGAGAAGCCAGCAATGTTCCTCCACATCATCGGTCCCCAAAATCACTCTCAAGATCCGACCAACTCAAAACCACACAATACGGAATTTGCAAACCGCAATTCGACGATATGACAAGTCCGACACACACACAAAACGGTGAGAGAGAGATTGGAAAATCTATGGAGTAAAATGAGTCAAAACTTATACACAAGCTTTGCTTTGATCTCTTCTTCTTCCTCTTCTAGTGTGAAATGAATGTTCCTCCAGCTTTTGAGAGAGAGAGAAAGAGAGTATAAGAGGAAGCTGTCTGAGGAAGAGGGAAGATGTCTGAGACCTGCCCGGGGATTAGTAAGAGAGAAAGGGTCAGACCATTAATAAGCCATTTGTTTCTGCGTTTACATTTTTGTCAAAAATTTATTTAAAAATTCGAAGGAACAAAAAATTTGTTTAAAGTCAAAAAAGAAAGAAAGAAAGGGAAAGAAATTAAAGTTGCCCGAAGGAAAACGGGCAAGAAGGGTACAAACGGAAATGTGAATTTATTGTCTCGTGGACGGTTCTGAATTATTTTCCTGACAAATTGGCGATGAAGATTAGAAGTGAAAAGACATTGACAAACTCGCCGTTAGATCATTAACACGTGTTTCCGTGTTGTCGTATTTCCGCTTTTACCCATGCGTGTGCCTTGGTAAAAATATATTACGTCTTCCTAAATAAAAAAATCGAAGAAGAACAGAAATTAAAGAAAAGGAAATGAGAGAATAAACTGAGATTCGAGCATTTTAAGAGAAAACCATTCCTTTAACATTATATTCGCTGTGGCGACTTGAAACCGTCAGCTTTTAACTCTAACCAGTGCTTCACCTCCTCACTTTTCTACTGTTCATGTCTAAATAAAGTGGCTTTGGATCCAATAACTCTTAAAATTATTTTGGTAGATCTACAATCAAAAGTGCGACCTATCTTGATTTTAAAATTCGTGTTTTGAGTTTAACTAGCAGAAAAGAAAAAAATGTGCAGTCTCTGATATTTTTTAGTAACAAAAATATATACTTTATAGTAGTATTTTTTCCTTTTTCTTGATGCAACATGTATTTAATCATTAGTTTATGACCTAAAAACACTTGGCCACTGTCGGACCAAAGACTAGAAAGGATATAAGAAACTTTTTTTTTTGTGCAAAGAAAGGATATAAGAATAAAGATCATACATTGAACATCAAATGCAAATTCAAGCTATTCGGCATTTTGGCATAATCATCAACTGAGTCACGTAACTTTAAATGCAGATTCTTAATGCATTATTTCGAAAGTCGGTCAAAGTAAAATCGCATAATAATGTTTCAAAACCCAGATGGATTCTACCTTAGATAAAACCGACCCAGATATATCCTGAAGTACTGATCGATTGGGTTTTGGAAAAACATGAAATTTCTTAATTTGGGAAGATTCCATGTGTTCTAACATGGCAAGGCAAAGACAGATTATTATGAAAGATAAATGACAGATCTAGAAGGGTTTCTTTTTCATGCTCACTTTGTCGTCCAAGCAAAAGAGTTCTCTCCAAAGCAAGCAAAACGATTTAATGCTCTTTTTCGTAATCGTCCTTGGTTCCAAAGTTCTTGCACCAGATCTGTGAAGGAATTGGGCGTACCGGCATGTGCGGCCTTTGCTGAAATAAATATACAAAACTTTTCTCAAATCGTTGATCATTAAACAAGAAAGTGGAAACTATAGCATGGAGATACAAAATATATCACACTTAAGCGATGGGTTCCTGCGACAAATGACTCGAGTCAAGCATTAGGCTTCCAAAAAGAAAAGAAATGTAAGTCCATAGTTGCAACCAAACCACTCTTTAAACCATATTTGACGCACTTAAGTTGCAGGAGTTTCAGAAAATAAGATTAAAGCTATGAACTACAGCAAAAGAATCGATAAAATCTCTCAAAACTGTTACACAAACATACAAAGCAAAGTAACATGGCAATGAGAATGAGAAACAGGGTGCAAATCAAATTCAGGTCATAGGCAAACATCACGAACAGGTGAACATTTGCGAATATTCTACAATCCATATCGGCAGGGATACAGCCTCTAGCCGATGGGTCATTGCCAAATTACCAAACAATTCATAAACCAACAAAAAAATGGAGAAAGTTGATAATTTTACTTCCAACACAACAATAATAATGTTTCGTCGGGACTGCCTGCCTATAAAATATATAAACCAAAGCTAACTGTTACAATAGGCTCACACAGACTGTAGGATTCCAAATTTGCAGGACGTAGGTGGCATTGAGTCTCTACTTATAAGCTACAGAAGTTTATCAAAGATAATATACATAAAAACTGGAATAGGCGAGGACAAAATCATCCTATTCCAAGCCATTCCCTTTCAAAAATTGACTAATGACAAACACAGAACAACAATTTTAGAGGATCAAATTCAATTCCATTTTCCCTTTACTCATTGAGTGAGTATGTTATTCATTGTAGTGATTCTCTTATTCCTCTTTTCTAATCTCTTATTTCCGGCGAGATGAAGAACATACCTCGAGCTCGGCAGACTTCATGGCAATGGGGATGCAGACAAGAAAAACGCCGAGCATTGCAATGGCGGTGTTCCGACGCCAGTGCTTGGGCCTACAGTAAGGCCCACCAGACATGCTCCAAACCTTGGCTCTGAAATCGCCACCTTCTCCTCCGTGTCCATGCTCAGCCCCTCCCATTTTTCACAGATTCCTTTTCCTGATTCGATCATGAAGATGACTAGATCGATCAGTAACATAAAAGAAGCAATATACTGTAAACTCTCAAGCAAAAACCCTAGCCCGCTAACAGCTAACTACAACCGGCATTGGTTACAGATTCTTCGAATTCAGTATTCAAATAGCATGATTCCGTAGTACTAGTGGCCAGAGATCGACTTACCTCACCTAAATCACAAGGATCGCAACGAACGAAGACGACGAAGAAGACGAGACTTTTTCTAAAGAGTAAGTAAAGTAAAGAGGTTGAATGAAACGAGTTTTGGCATTTGTCTGTAATTAATCTGAAAACTCAGGGCGTTTTACGTCTTTGGCCACACAATTGACCCAAATTTTCTGCAACAAAAGGAAAAAAAAAAAAAAAAACTCAGCGAAACCAAAAACTCTCTCTTCTCTCAAATCTCTCAACTCTCTCCAGCTCTCTCTGAGCCAAATTCGATCTCGATTAGAAGGTGGGTTTTCGCTTCTGCATGTGTTCGATTCAGCGTACAACTGCTTGAACCCATGTGTTTTTTTCCAATTGGGGATTTTCTCTACATCGCTTAGTTGAGAGAGTCCATGTTAGTCAAATCTGTTAGCTATGGTTTCTCCATCTCGTTAAACTTTTTGCTAGGTTCCGTCTCTTTGGAAACTATCTCGATGCTCTCTCCTGACTAAGTCGAGCTAAGATTCGTTCTTGATTCTCTCTTCGGCGAGCCTCATTAGTCGATTTAGCACCTGTTTCTTGGTTAGCTGCAATCGTTATTTCAATGCGTTTTCTCTGTTATAACTCGTTTCACTTCTTATATTTCTTGTCTGATTAACACCACTGAACACGTCAAGCTGTTATATCTCTTTATGTATGAATTAAGTCAGTAATAGAATGCACAAACTTGTAAACTATCTCTTCTGTGAAATTCATTTTTCTTTGTCTTACGGCATCCATATCTTCAACTTTTGCACAAGTTGGGTTAGGCCTCATTGGTTTTTGTTTATCCTTTACGTTTCTCGGTGTCATCTTGTACTTCGTTAGAGGTTTACTCGCTCTTGGAGTGGAAACGTGAGAATTTCCTTTATATTTCTAAGCTTTTTGGAACCATTCCAACATTCGAATCTCATTTGGCTTTGTCTTGTGTTCAGTTATTTTGGTTGATAGGTGTTGGCCTTTTACTTGGTTGGCACTCAACTTGGAGACTATTTACCAACGTTAATAACTTGAATGTATGCATATAACTAATGCTAATCTTTGTTGACTGTTTCTCTTGCTGAACCTTTTGTTTTTTCAGGGCACAGTCTGCTTCGTCCTTGGAATCTTTTCTACGTTGGCCAATAATCGGCATTGTCTTGGAGATATACGGTTGCATTGTCCTATTCGGGTGAGAGCACTTGTTTCCGTTTGCACATAGTTTCTTATCTATTTTTTCTTCGTACAAAAGTGATTTTAAAATCTCTACTATTAACCAATAGTTCCCGCGGAGCACACAAGGATTTTTTGCATATTGAATGGTTATGATTTGACTAATGACAATCCGTTTCTGGTGAATACGTTTTCTTTCGCCAATCACTTATTAAAAGTTTCGCCCTTTTACTTTGTCTAAGTAACACACATTATCTTTGCAGCGGATTTTGGTCACAGAGATATTCATGAATCTGATGCTTTTGCAGGGGTTAGGGCCTTACTCTGCACCGATAAAGAAAGTAGAGAAAGAAATCAAGGAGCTGATCTCTGTGGTATGTGTGCACACTCTTTGTCACTGAATTAACACTTGGGTTGGTTACTTTGATTAGTAAAATGATAATTGGTTTACTTTTATGGAAACATTGATGAGCATTTTTTAACTATCATTGCAGGTATCAAGGAGTCTGACACTGGTTTGGCTCCTCCCAGTCAATGGGATCTCGTTGCTGATAATCAGATGATGCAAGAGGAGCAACCTCTGCAGGTACGCTTTCTTTCTTTAGAATATTTCTCTCAGATATTGAACAAGGCATGAGAGTGGGGTATGTTTCCTGTTTATGAACTGAGATTGTTTGTGCTTTGAAATCTGCAGTAATAATTTAGTCCAGTACACTGGTTAGTGTTTATACTTTTATTTTGTTGACATATACCTTTTCTTTCGAAAAATTTGATTTTAATATAAGTGTCATCGTACTACAAACTGTGTTAATCAAATTGGAGAAAAGATACATCGAGAATAAAAATTTTTTTTAAGAAGTCCATTATGGATTCTCCCTATAATGATGCTTTTAAGATAAAAAAAAAACCAAAAATTCTTAACTAAATTTCTTAAATTAACTTAATTGATAAAATAATGTTTAAGAAACCAAATAGGATTCTCCCTATAGTTATATACTCTTGGGAGCATCATTATAAACAGCAGGATGTTCACATCTATATCACTCGAACGCGTAGCAACATCCCAACTCTCTACACAACGCATTGGGCATTAAAAACCGCACGCTGTTTGCCTCTACTTTTTGATTAGATTTAAGCTTGAACGCAGGGGTTTATCGAGGTTCTTGTTAGCTTCCGCCTTCCGATTTCTTGCAATTCAAAGAGGTTTCGCCTGAAAAAAGATGGATTGCGACGGAGAAGATCAAAGTCGGCGCTTTTTCGTGGCGGTTCACGTCGGTGCCGGATATCACGCGGTGGCCAACGACAAAGCTCTTAGATCCGTCATTAGGCGCGCTTGCCTAGCCGCGTCGGTTATTCTTCGCCAGGTCCTACTTGAGTTGTCTTTAAACAGTCAATTTCTTTTGCGAACCAAGGATAGTCATGAGTCTCATATAAATCTCAGGGCACATACGTACGATGGACTGTGTGATACAGAATTGAGAAGACCATACCTTGATGTTTGGTCTTTGCTTTTTATCTGTTGAATTTAGGATTCTGGTAGATGCATAGATGCTGTTTCAGCCGCCATTGAAGTCCTCGAGGTACTTGTTCGACCTTTGCCCTTGATTAAATCAGAAAGAACTCCGTAGATGTTTGCAATGGCTCCTTTTTAACTTTTCTAGCGGTACTCCTATGTGAATCTTTGTTAAATTAGGACGATCCGAGCACAAATGCTGGTAGAGGCTCTAATCTGACAGAAGATGGTCATGTGGAATGTGACGCTAGTCTTATGGATGGCGATTCAGGGATCTTTGGAGGCGTTGGAGCAGTTCCAGGTTCTTAGAAAGCTCTTATCTCAACCTTCTTCTTTTGTAACGTGTGTATCAAACTAAATTATTTATCGAATTGCTGAAGACTTTGGAAAATGAACTGTAGATCAGGTGTCAGAAATGCCATCAAGATTGCTGCTTTGTTGGTGAAAGAGCAGATGAGTGGCTCGAGCCTATTAGGCCGTATACCTCCGATGTAACAAATCACCCTTTTATGTTCTCATATCACAATCCACCTTTGACTTCGTTTCGTCAAGCATTGATTTTTCTAATCTGCCTCCCCAGGATGTTGGTTGGTGAAGGAGCTCGACGTTGGGCCAAATCCAAAGATGTTATTTTGCCTGAAACTGTCACAGAAGCTGATCAGGTTAACATTTCCACATTTTCGTGCTTAGTGTCAGTCATGTGGTTGTTTTATTCCTTGAGGATTATTTTTTTAAGTATTCGTGTGTTGAAACAGTGGCTGGTTACAGAGAGAGCTAGAAATCAGTGGAGAAAGTTCAAGACTATGCTTTCAGAGGTAGAGGGAAAGAATAACCTTTCCTCTGAAGAACGACAAAGAGAAATCGAGAAGAATGGAACATGTGGGGAAAAACCATTACCGTGTGCAGCAGTAGATGAGGATAACATCACGGATACTGTTGGCGTAATTTGTGTTGACAGTGAAGGACACATTGCGTGTGGATCCTCGAGTGGTGGTATTGCAATGAAGGTAATAACAATCAATTCCTAGTTCTTGTCTCCTGAAAGAAAAACTGATTATCATGTTATGATATTGCATTTCAGATTAGTGGCCGTGTAGGTCTAGCAGCAACATATGGTTCTGGTTGTTGGGCATCCTCTAAAGAACTATCAGGAGCTCCATTTCTAGCTGGTTGCTGTGTGTCGGGAGCTGGAGAGTATCTTATGAGAGGATTTGCAGCTAGGGAATGTTGTACTTCATTATCACTGTATATCTCACATACCCTTCTTAATGGTTATGCTCTTTTTGGTGTGGCTTTGCTATTCTGTATCAGAGCTAAGAAGGGATTTGTTATGTTCTTAGTTCACAGGCTGGTCCAGCATCTGCTGCCATGGAGGTTTTACGTTCTGTCATGCAACAAGAGGGCTCAGAGAGTGGAGCTACTGACAAAACTGCTGGAATTCTAGTGGTTCAGGCAGATGCTTCTGTAGCTGTAAGCCCAGGAATTAGAAGAAACTTCTCAGTTTTTCCCCTTCTATTGATTGTTAATCTTTAAGTTTTGGTTATTCTGATTTCACTCAAGGTCCCTGGAGATAGGCCGGAGCTAAATGCTGTCGAGATAGCTGCTGCTTACTCGTCACTGTCCTTTGCCGTAGGATACTATGGGAACTCGATAGCGAAACCAAAGGTTTGGGCTTTCTTTTAGATACCAACAAAAAAAACATGTCATCGTTAATGGTGGAGTATGAAACCTAACCTTGAGATCATTGGTGATTTTGTTGTTTCCTTGAATAGATTTCCATTCTCAGGAAGAAGAGAGGGAAGAATGAAGCCGGAATAGATCATTTTGAAGCCGGGATTGATCTCCGTGCAACCTGTTGCTGATTGATTTCTGCTCTCTTGAATCTGACTTTGTAGGGCAATTGAAACTGTGGAGAAAAGTGTAAGAATCTGTAACATGGGATACACCACCCTTTCAATATATACCAGGCTAATGGCTGCGCGGGTTTTTTAGAACGATTAAAAACGATACATGTTTTTTTTTTTTTTTTTTTTTTTTTGGTGAGGAAAACGATACATTGATAAACTTAAGAGTAGTGGAACTTTACAACCAAAACACCAGATCCAAACATCAGAATCCAAAATACAAAACATCAAAACCATTCAAAGTAAATAGAAAAGCATAAGAAGCCTTCCTAAAGATTGCTAGATAATAACCTTTAAACTCTATAAAGATTCAAAATCATGATTATTTATCCTCATGGTCATATTCGTTAACGGATTTTTAAATGGTTTGAAACTAAATTGGCATTCAATCATTTTAAAAATCAGTGAACCAAACTCATTTGAACCAAAACTATTATTCCTTTGGATTAAGTTTCTTCTTCCTCTGCTTCAGAAAATTGACACACCACACTTTCAATACGTATTCATTTTTAAGTTTTATCTAGTTCTTGATAAATTGACAAGAACAGACAGACCAGAAGTAAATAAACGTCTAAAGAAAAACAAAATTTTATCCGATTTAAACTGCATATGTTTGGTTTCATACAAGAAAAAGGGACATTTTATGAAAGACCTGAGCAAACTACTGGATCCCAAAAAAGTAAGAGTTGCTAATTCCATAAAGGCCATCAAACTTCTTTTGTAAGCTCACTGGAAATTGTGAATTCTCTTAGCCGATGTTAATGTATTGGATAGAAGCATGGCTATAGTCATTGGTCCTACACCACCAGGAACAGGTGTGATGGCTGATGCAACTTTGCAAGCCTCCTCGTAACAAACGTCTCCAACCAACCGATAGCCCCGTGGAGCATTTGGATCCTGCAAGTTCATAGTATCATACGTTAGATTGATTCAATCCATTAAATACTGCATTACTATAATGCCCAAATTGTTCACTTACGTCGACAGGATTGATCCCAACATCGATGATGACAGCGCCCGGTTTTATCCAGCTTCATCTAACCATGTTTGGTTGCCCAACAGCTGCGATTATGATATCAGCTTCTCGTGTGATTTCTTCAGGGTTTTTCGTTCTTGAATGGATGATGCTAACGGTTGCATCCTCCCTCTACGTTTACAAAATACAATACAGACCAAAGATGTAACAAATAATTATCAAATGTCAAAGAAAACAAAAAAAAACGTATCATTACCTGGAGCAACAGAGCAGCTGGCATACCAACAATGTTACTCCTTCCGATAACAACAACTCTTTTGCCTTTGATCTCAACGTTGTATATGTGCAACAACTCAATGCATCCCTTTGGGGTACAAGGAACGAACAAGGGTTCTCTTCCCCGCATGGCGAGCCGTCCAATATTTAGCGGGTGAAATCCATCAACGTCTTTCTCTATACTAACCGCATTCAATATGTTCTGTTCATCCATGTGCTGCAACATCCGAAACTATTGTGTAAAACCACTCTCATTCGTAAGATATGATGAAGAATCTATCTTTGTTTCAGGGGAAATACCGATGGTAGAGGCAACTGAACAAGGATTCCATGGACAGAAGGATCATCGTTGAAACATGAGACAGATTTCAACACCTCTTCTTCAGAAGAATCTTCAGCTAGACGAACTTCCACAGATTTGATTCCAACAGATTCACAAGCTTTCTTCTTGTTCCTCACATACGTAGCAGAGTCTTTTCTGTCCCCAACAAGGATCACAGCTAATCCAGGAACCACGCCGATGGATTCCTTCATTCTTGAAACTTCGACTGTGATCTCATCTCTAATGGTTTTTGCCACAGCTTTTCCATCAACTGTCAAGCAAATCAAATGTTACAACTCAATCCAGAACATTCTAACTCAATTTTCTCAGACAAGAACTCAGTCAGTTGAAAATTATGTCGAGTGTGTATATACCTGAAGTTGCAGGAGACGGAGAAGAAGAGGCGCGAATGGAGATAGAGCAGCCACAGCCAGACGCAGTGCTCGGTAGCCGGAGTTGGCCGACACACTGACGGAGGAGAACAGTGCCGGTGCGGCGGTTCAGATTGATGAGACGCGACGTCGTGGAGAAGGAGCAATCGGCCATTTTATAACCGGCCAGACAGAAAAGTTGTCTGCTCGTCGTGGCTTCGATCTTAGCGCTTTAGGGCTGAGGTTTAAACCAACGGAAGTACTTGAGTGGGTAATTTTAGCAAAAACAAAAAACAAGAAAAGTCCGTTTAACAACAACCGCAAGCCCAATGCCGCTTTGTGTAGTAAAGCCCGCTGCGTCTCACAGCAGCCCTTACCGTCTGCCAGAAGAATCCGACCAAATCACAAAACATATATTAAAATAATATATTTCTCAACCTCTGTGTGTGTGTCTCTCTCTCTCTTGTTTCAATTTTCAAGCGAGAACCTTCTTCTCATTTCTCAATATTATAAACCCTCTGATTGCTCTCTCCTTCCTCGCGTGGACCTAACTCGAAATTTCTTCACTTTTTATCAATCCCCGAATCTCGCTTGATTTTGGAGTTTTATTTTCCAGATCTGCTACTATTTATATCCGGCTTTATTAATCTACAAACCCTAGATTTCTCCGGAAGAGTTTTTTTTTTTCTCCCTGTTCGTACAATTCAGTCGCGATTTTGTCAATAACTCGACATTGCTCTAGGTTTCGTGTTACCGTAGGAAACCCTATACGTTATTGTTTCTCGCTGTACAGATCCCTCTTTCCGTAGGCAGAGTTTGGCTAATTAGCGATTTAGAGATCGATAAGAAAAAGCTTGCGATGAACAACAACAACAACAATCGAGGAAGGTATCCTCCAGGGGTTGGTGCTGGCCGTGGAGCCATTAACCCTAACCCTAATTTCCAGTCGCGCCCGGGTTATCAGCAGCAGCAGCCGCCGCCACAGTACGTTCAGCGCGGCGGTTACGCGCAGCAGAATCACCAACAGCAGTTCCAGCAAGCGACGTCGCAGCAGCTCCATCAACAGCATCGATACCAACAGCAACAGCACCACCATCAACAACAACAGCAACAACAATGGCTTCGAAGACCCCAGATCTCTGCCGGTAACAGTAACGGTGATGCACTTGTAGAAGTTGATAAAACTGTTCAGTCCGAAGCTATCGACACAAAGTTAGTACTTTTTCATGATGTGATTGCTTTCGATTTATCTCCTTTTGACGTAATGCGAATCAGAATTCTATCTTACACTACAATTGCATTGAACTGTTTAGTGTCGGTTTCGTTTTTGTGCGTGTGATAACATTTACGAAGCTTAGAGGCGTGTTTATATTCATTATGCTTGTTTCTTCTTTTGTCCTCAGTTCGGAAGATTGGAAAGCGAGGCTAAAACTACCTGCTCCTGATACTCGCTACAGAACTGAGGTAAGATTCAATATTTTGACAGAAGAGATAAATTAGGATTTCGCCTTTGTTTTTTTTTTTCCTTGCACGTAAAGGAAGCGTACATAGACTATGCTCTTGTGTTCTGCAGAAAGATGATTTTGCTTATTTGTTAGCTTAATTAAGAAACCCATTATTAATGATGATACTTTTCCTTCTTTTAACCGTGGCAAAGAAGCTCTTGTTACATGTTTCGAATACAAAACTGCATGAGAATCTGTTTGCGTGAACGATTAAAATTTTGGTTTGCATGGGGTGACATATCCATAATTCTTCACTCGTTATCATTTTCAGGATGTGACAGCCACCAAGGGAAACGAGTTTGAAGATTATTTTCTGAAACGAGAACTTCTTATGGGAATATACGAGAAGGGTTTTGAAAGACCTTCTCCAATTCAGGAAGAGAGTATTCCAATCGCCTTAACTGGTAGAGATATCCTTGCCCGAGCAAAGAACGGTACTGGGAAGACAGCCGCCTTTTGTATTCCTGTCCTGGAAAAAATTGACCAAGACAACAACGTTATTCAAGGTAACTGTGTCCTGGACCATGTTGTCAGTTGATTCTTTGATCTAATAGGATGCTACTAATCAATTTGAAATTCTTCCATCTACTAGCTATTGAGTTTTCATGTGGCCTGAAATGTTTTTTTCTTACATGTTTACTGCTTTTTTTCAAACCTAGTTTATCGCTGATTCCTGTCTTGTACGCAGCTGTGATCATTGTTCCAACTCGAGAGTTAGCCCTTCAGACATCACAGGTGTGTAAGGAGCTCGGGAAGCATCTGAAGATTCAAGTCATGGTGACCACTGGAGGCACCAGTCTGAAAGATGATATCATGCGTTTGTATCAGCCTGTCCATTTACTGGTAGGAACTCCTGGGAGAATTCTGGATCTTGCCAAGAAAGGTGTTTGTGTTTTGAAAGATTGTTCGGTGTTTGTTATGGATGAGGTAAGTGGTGGATTGCTTACTTTGTATTTTTGCTGTTAATTTTCTTTTTATGTCTTTTTTTTATTTGCAAGCTGTAGCAATACAGTCATGGTTTCATCGAATTTATTTTGCATATGAATCTATTCGTCAGGCTGATAAGCTTTTATCTCAAGAGTTCCAACCTTCAGTGGAACATTTGATCAGCTTCCTTCCCGAAAATCGTCAGATTTTGATGTTCTCAGCCACGTTTCCGGTCACTGTCAAGGATTTTAAGGATAGATTTTTGACGAATCCTTACATCATCAATCTCATGGATGAGCTTACGCTCAAGGGTATTACCCAGTTCTATGCTTTCGTTGAAGAACGACAGAAAATTCATTGCTTGAATACACTGTTCTCCAAGGTTAGATCTGAACTAAGTATTGATTGTTTTGTGTTCTTTCCTTAGCTGTCATAACTCTTCTTCTTATGCAGCTGCAAATTAACCAATCGATCATATTCTGCAATTCTGTGAACCGTGTGGAGCTCTTAGCTAAGAAAATTACAGAACTTGGGTATTCGTGCTTTTACATCCATGCAAAGATGCTTCAAGACCACCGAAACAGAGTGTTCCATGACTTCCGCAATGGTGCATGCCGGAATCTTGTGTGTACTGGTATGCCTAAGTGTTTTTATGCTGTTATTGCATGAGCACAAAGAATAAAATGCTCAATTAATTTACTTCTTAGAACTCAAGAGTAGCTTGCCTTAGGGAATCAAGTACACTGGTTTTACTATTTTGACTTTGTGAAATGATCCAAGACCTTCACCTGAATGGTTTATGGTTTGATGATGGTTGCTGTAGACCTGTTCACACGTGGGATTGACATTCAAGCAGTCAATGTGGTGATAAACTTTGATTTCCCAAAGAATGCAGAAACTTATCTCCATAGGGTAAGCTGAAAATCAGTCTTCTACATTGTACTAGATTCCTGCATATTGATTGATGGTCATTTGATTTTGATACCCGGTTGCTGTTCAGGTTGGTCGATCCGGAAGGTTTGGCCATCTTGGTTTAGCTGTGAATCTTATCACCTATGAGGACCGCTTTAACCTGTATGTCTTTCTCTCTAAACTGGTTTTACTCCTGTTACCTACTTTATTGTTTAACCTTAGTCTTACATTTTTGTAGTTACCGGATTGAGCAAGAGCTTGGTACGGAGATCAAGCAAATTCCTCCACATATCGATCAGGCAATTTATTGTCAATAACCAAGGGTTGACCGCCTTGGTCTGCTATTAGGTGTCAGTAATAAGTGGTAAGTAATGTCAACTTATGGACAGACTTGAATTGTTCCTACTTTTGGAGTCGTTTACTAAATGTAAGGATTCTCTAGGATAATTTCTTTTACTTCATACAGTACATTGTGTTTTTGAAAGAGATAAGTTGGAGTTCAACTATCAAACACGTTATCCTCGTCCTTTTTACACTAGAAATTTTCTTTCTAGTTATTTTTGCTCCCCATTTACGAGAGACCCCTAAAAAGTTATTTGGATTGTTGTGATGTTTCAGGTTGGTTGAAGCAGTGGGAAGAAAGTTGTCTTATCTAGCCATGGCAGGACAACCACATCCCAAAAAGTCTTCTCATTTTGCCTCTACCTTCAAAAATGTTATTTGCGCGTCTATCGGTTTCTCTTATTTCTAAAGATTCAACTACATGTAGACAAAGGCCTAGAAGGTTTGAAATTCCGGGTAGTAGTGGAATATAAGTCTTTTTTATTTAGGTTTAACAAGTCGTTTGATGCTATGTCTCTTTCTTTGTCGTAGACTGATCAGTGATTTCAGTGATGTGATGCGTCTTCAAGAAGCTGTGCTTTTGTTACTCTATTATGTCATATTTCAGCTTTCCAACTTCAATAATAAGTCTTTGTGACCTTAAGATGATATATTCTCCTTTTTACATTAATTTAGGGTTTCAGCTTTGATTCTACCACGTTTCGTGTTGTCACTTGTCAACAGGTTTGACAGTTTTGGTGTTTTGGTCTGTGGACAATTATTTCAGCACTCTTGTTCCATAACAAACACAATCAAAAACACACTTAAAAAAATATATAAAAACACATGAAAGAGGGGGAGATGGGTGTGATAATCTGTAACACAGGTTACTGCCGATATGTATCAGAAGCAGCTGAAAGATGACTTCTTGGGAATCTGTCCCGTGGCTTGAAGCCTAGCAGCTTCTTCTTCCGCATCGAGAATCTCTTGAGCGCGTCTAGTTTGAACCTTTGCTTTCTTCTCTTGTGCTTCTGCATGAACTGCTGCTTTCTTGCTCCTTAGTTTCTCTGCTTTCTCCATTTTCTTACTGTCCATCTTCCGCTGCAGAAAACAAGAATCTCTTTGTTTGTTTAATTTGTTCTTTGAGTATTTTATTTAGATGCAGCAGTCTTTGACCAATTGATTTGCTTCTTGTTTCGATTGGTTCATGTTTTTGACCATCAATTTAGTCGAGCAATAGAGAACAGTCATTAAGTAGAACAAGGATCCAGAGATCTTTTTGTGGACTCACCTGAATCCTAGCGAGTTCAGATTCGATCTTTGTTGTTTTCCTATTTTCCCATCCTGAAATCTCAAGGAGCTTCTTCTGAGTCCTGTAATCGGAAAATTGTCACAGCCTCGTATAGAAACTGCGATAGGAAATGCAGAAACTTGAAAAGGTTTTTTCCTTTCCTTCTTCTTTTTGCGTTGTTACTTACTTGTTAATGACCTTAGTTATCCTTTGTTCCTTCCATGCCTTGATGACTGATAACTGCGCTTTCCCTACGTCATAAGTTTTGTATTAGCGACAAAATAAGTTGCCTTGGCTCCAAATTACTGTTCTCATAAGAGAATGTGAAATTAAACAATAGTGTAACTTTGTGATATGAGTATTACCTGTCTCCATTTGATAAAGGACAAAACGAGCTGCGAGGCTAATTGAAGGTTAAACAACGTTTAGTTCTGTATATTTATAACGATTTCGAGTGGAAAAGGTGAATATTGGATTGGTACGTTTCAATGGTACTTAAATGTAATGGTGTAGCTTTCTTTTCTTCCTTGTGGGAATATTAAAAAAAAATAATAGTTTTGATGGTTTCCGTCTGTGTTTGTCTTTTCACGGTTTATTTTTTTTTTATATATTCGCTCAGGTGTGACAACTGACAAGGAATAGATACTACAGCTTTCAAAATACCCGAATATTGAAAATATTGGCGAGCATCACGTGTTCTCTCTAATTGCTCGTATTTTGTCATATGTGGAACTCTCAAAAGAGTTTTCTCAAAGAAAATCGTTAAAACATAAAAGTGGAAATCGATGTATTTATATAACATGCATAAACTATAAACTAATGTATGCATGCAGGCTTTTGTTAGTTAAGAAAATTTTCAACCCTGAATTTTTAGTAGATCTATATATTTGTTTCATCATTTTCTTCTCGTCCCTTTCTTTTCTTTTTGTGAGAAAAAGATATCATATTTGTTTTTGTTCTTTTTTTTTTTTTGACAACAACATATTTGTTTTTGTTCAAAGAATGGAATCTATATTAAAAAAAAAAAGAAGAGAAATCTAAAGCATTCCATACGAAGTCCACTTGGAATATTAGTTTGTTCGAAGTGCATTATTAGTTGGCAATTTGTGTTTTCTATCCCTTTTCTTAACAAGAGTTTTTCTTTTTTTATGTTGGATGAGAAACACAACTGTAGTAAAAAAAAAAAAAAGAGACAAGTGGGCTTGGTCTACCGGAAAAACGACAACTAAACTTTATGGGCTTGGCCCATTTAGCAACGATTAGTTTTGCTCAACTTGCAATTCAGGAAAAGGGAACACACGTGGCTGGTAACCCTCTGGCTGCGGCAGAGACTCTTTCCATGTTATTTCGCCGGAATAGAGTGAGTCGACTCGAGGGATATTCCCGCCGGTTGAGAGACAAGTTTCGTTTAGGGACGTGAAGTCATCATCTCCTTCTTCCAGCTACGTTACTCGATCCCTTTCTCATTCTCTGTGCAATACTTTTATTTGTGTGATTGAGTTTTGGAATTTTAATCGATGCTGGGATATGAACGAAATTTCATTGCTAACGATTCTCAAGAACATGTAGTCGCAGATGGTTCTAGTTGTAGGGCTGTTCTCACTTCTCAGAGCACTTTTGAAAGAAAGAAAGAAAGAAAGAAAGCAGAAGAAATGAATATTTTTTGTTGTTGAAATAAAAACAAAGCAGTTTTAAGACATTGAATCCACACAAAATGTTTGCAAAGAGAAGAAATATCCAGAGGAAAACGGAGAATCGGAATGAATAAGGATGCAGTGCTGGTTCATTTAGAATATTGATGCATGACTTTTTGTTTTTGTTTATGGTCAGAGAGCTCGTTCTTTGATGATGTCGAGGCTCATCTCGCTAGGATCAGTTGCTTGCAATTCAACTTGAATTCCATCCATCTCTCTCTTGAATCTGTCTTTTGAGCTTGCGTACAACATCTTACTCCTTACTCTCGATGTATCAGGTGACCTGTTACAGTGACTCACAAGGTCGGTCACTAATAGAGACATCACATAACAGTTTCAAAATAAAGTTTTACCAGGCGATGAAAAAGATCTTGCTCTTCTGGCAGTTATCCTCGGTGGTGAAATCAAAGTCATAGACCGCGTATCGGCATTCGTTCTCCGGGATGGAGTCTGTGAAGTCATCGTAAGTCTCTTCTGGCTTCCCAAGCTTTTCTACTTTAACTTGCTGAGCATCCTCATCAATCTTGAACACGATGAACCTGTAGGTCCTCTTTGCTTTCAACTCCAAGAACTTTAGCTTGCATTCATCACTTACGTGCATCCCTGATGCCGAATTAGCCTGCCACAACAATAATCATTTATTCATACTCCAACCTTCTTCATGCTATATATATATATATATATGTTCCTAAGTAAATACCATAAGACTTATTAAGGCTTTGAATATGGCATCATCGCTTAAATTATCACTCTATGTTCACAAGGCTATTCCAGACCAAGTCAATTTACACATTAACTCCCTTCATGTTATATACTTACTTATCCAAGTTCCAACCCAAATACCACAACACTTAAGTTTTTTTGATTTTGGAATCATAACATATCCCCATGTACTCAACAGCACCATCCACATGGGATTTCATTTCCACATATGTTCACAAACCTTATATTTGGTGGATGTAAAACCAGAACATAAACGTAAGCCATGCATCATCTACATTACACAAGTATATGTATAGGAACTTACCATGTTTTCTTTGTTGAAATCGAAATCCAAACTCGGGTTTGATGATTGGAAAAATGAAGGGGATGTGGAAAAGTAGGGATGGTTGAAAGGGATTTTTGAGGTTGAAGAAAAAACACAAAGGAGGGCGTTTTGATGTTATTTTCTTTAGTCTCTTTGGCCAGACCACGTCTTCAAGTAGACGACTTTGATGCTGTCACGTTGTGCCCATATTTCAAAAGTTTTTATCTCTTTACACACACACATTTATATACATATATATATGTGTGTGTGTGTTTTACTCATTCTTAGACATCTATATCTTTATTACTTTGTGGTTGCATATGAGTTGAAGTTTTGGTCGGGAGAACATTGGAGCGTTGAGGTCTTCATGATGAACATGTTTTATTTCTTTTTCTTTTGTTTTTCCTTTCAGTTTTGACTCCCTCCCTCTCTCCCTCTCTCCTTCTCAGTCTTCTACTGGTTTTGCTTTGTTTTCGTTGGATCTTTGACTTTAAGTCTCTAGGGTATTTATACGTTTCTGCGGCCCAAATGTGCCATTGAATTCAGTTGCTTTTAAAAGATAGAGGCCCAACACTTTCCAATGATTGCTTTTGGATTTTGAGAGATTAGTTCAGTGTTTTTTTTTTTGGCGTCTATCGTTTTATTTGAATTTTCAACCAAACGCGTCTTCAAAGTACAACAAAGACTACGAATTACACGGGAAACTCAAGCCAAAAGCCCAAAAGAGGGAGCCACAAGCCGGCAGAGAAAAGATATACTCTCCGGAGCCAAAGAAAAATGCACACTAAAACAAGGCAGAGTATGAAGATGAGAACGAGAAACGCTTAATAAAAACGGGTACTAAAATCAAGCTTCGAGAACCAAAACGACTGAATGACCATTCCATAGGACCCAGATACAGCTGGTATGGCTGGTGAAGACCCCAAGGACAGAAGGAAAGAGAAGTCCGCAATTCAATCAGGCACCAACCTCATCCTCCACAAGCTTCAACACACAGCAGAACAAACACCAGACCGATACAGCCTCGAAAACAGAAGCTACAAAACCCGCGAAAGAACGAAGACACCGTCACACGCAAAACAAACCAGGCACGAGGTCAAACCTTGAAACTCCAGTAGGGGAAAACGGCAGAAAAGATCAACAACTCTTACACGCGGACACTCATGTACCCACACTCAAACACCTACAAGCAAGAGTATGGTCACCTCCTCGCAAGAGAAGAGCTGAAAACCGCAATCACTGCTTCGTCTTGAAACCTAACTCCACAACCAAATCACGGAGAAAAGCAAGTAGATGTCTCCACAGCAACAATCCATCCAAAAACCGAACCCCTCCAACGAGACCTAGCCAATCACCGAGCAACGATACAAGGGACAACGCAGAAGAAGCAGAAGCACCCAAGATTATCAACCTTCGACCAACCAGAAAGAAACGGACACAGAAACACCACACCCGGAATACATAGCTAAGCCATATAATAACCCGTCGATCTAGAAATGCTGCAACCGCAAAACTTCGATTGGAAAACAAGCTCAACTCAAAACCAACCCAAACAACTATTCGACACCAAACACAGCAAGAGCAACAAACGAAACTATCTCATACCAAGATTGACCCATTACACGATCTGGCTAACGACAGCCAAGGAAAGCCGCCGGGAGCCAAAAACGCCGCAAGCCCAGACGACTCAGAAGACCGTCGCCGGAGTGAAACAGTACACACTGTTCCAAGCCACACCTTGAACAAAGAAACCGAGGCAGCACAGGACCACCGCCTCTGCTTCCCCGACATCGGAAACAGAAGATCCCAGCCAAAAACACTAACGTGGAAGAACATGAAGCATGTACCTAATCCAAGAGAGCAAACGGACCAGCAGAGGGAGTGAAGAGCGGAGGAGAACCGGAGAGACTCAAACCAAGGTTCCACTCGCCGGACTGTCACATCCCCGACCTCAGATCCACTACGACTCTGCCATCGAGCACCCGACCACTAGACCTGAACCGAAGAAGAACCTAAGCTCGGATTGGGAGGGGGAGGCAACTCCAGCAAGTCGACCTCGAAGTCCAGAGCACGCTCCAAACCGCTCCGCCTCCAAAACTTAGATCTCGTCGCCGTCGCCGTCAATCGAAGAAGCAGTCGAAATAAAAGACCAAAAGAAAGAGCAGACAAAAGTAGTCCCTCTCACGGCGGCGGTGAGAAGCACCACAAGCCGGAGAGGGAGATCGGAGCTTGAAACGGTTGAAAGCGAAGCACAGACGGAGGAGAAAACCAATCGCAGAGGAAGAGAGAGAAAGTTCACCGTGGTTGATTGAGAGGAATTAACATTGACCAACGTATCTTCTTCTCCAGATTAGTTCAGTGTTATCATCTTTGTTTGTTAAATAAATTATCCATCTGTCCCCTATATATTAATTGAGAAGACGGAGAGAGAAAATTCAGACACGTGTCTCACTCAGAGTAACTTAAAGGGAAGTTAACCAATGAAATAGTTACATTCAGACACGTCAACAAAAAATTAATATACTTTTTAATATATGGAAATATATATATTCCATTAGATTTTTTCTCTCTTTTTATGGTATCATTAAATTCAAACATTTAGAAGCATATAATTAAGAGATTTAATGGCTTATATGATACTTAAATTTTAGAAATTATATAAATGCAATTTTTATCCCACATGGACTACAAAATAAAAGGGATGACATGCATATTGCTTATAAATAATTAAATTTACTCAGAATTTTGAATTACGTATATGAAGTATTTAATAAATGCAGAAATTTGTAAGTTTTTATTTGATTTAATCAAGTTTTATTTGAATTATGTTATTAAATTGAATTTAAAAATATTTATATACTTTTGTTTGATAGAAATTTAAATATTCGAAACTTCCTAAATTGTGAAAATATTAGAATTATTTTAAATTTATCAAAATTATAATATTATAAATATTTTTATGTTAATAAAGTTTATATTATGCTTGATGATACATTGATATTGTTTATTAGATTAAATATTCTACTGAATATTATATTTATAGATAGTATATTAGCCATAAAAACTTTGACTATTATGATACTATGATAACAGTTTATCTAGTATTCAAATATAAATCATATATTTTACCCGCACAAGGTGCGGGGTATCATCTAGTTTATCTGATAACAACAAAACTATATATATATATATATATATATATATATATATATATATATATATATATTTGGTTTTCTTTTTGTATTATAATTCTCTATGTAGATATCCTAACTATTTGGAAATTGACATATTTTCATAGCTAACATCTTTTTATACATATATATAGTTAGAATCTATTTTTTTCTGTTATTCACGAACATATTACGTATATATAACTACAGAAAAGTATCCTAGATATGATAATTTTAGTAATAGGGAGTGTTTTACATTTGACGGCATACATTTAAAAGGCAGAACCTTGTTAACTCGAAAGATAATTGTTTATACGTATGCATACTAGAGACGTGATATGAGAGTGATACGTCTCCTACAGAGAAAACGAGATTCAATTGTTAATAAGAAACTTCATAGTCTTTCTTGATTTTTTAGATTATTACTAGTCTTGTTACATAGACGCTTTGTCTTTTCTGAACATATATCTACGTACTTATTTTGACTTTTATTTGGCTTTTTTCTAACGTATCTTCCAATTTCTTTTAATTGATTCCATACGTACGTATACCTAACTTTTGTCACTAACCCATAGCTAGCTGTTCAAAAAATGATACATCTGTTACATATGGTTACTTAACTAAAAAAAATTATGAATGCTATATTTTATATACGCAAAATTTTAATAAAAAATTCAAATAAAAACAAGGATGCATCGATCTTTTGTTTTCATTTTAAACCCAAGAGATACGTTCGCTGACCTTAATAATTGAGTAACAAACGATTAAGCTCAAAAAAAAAAAAACGACTTACCTTTGGGTTGTGACTTGTGAGGTCAACGGTTATACGATTATTCCTGGGATCAAATTCTGGCATGACCTTATGTACAAAAAGCCAATCAAAACTAACTCTCTCAAATCTCACATGACTCTCTCCACTTGAACTTCCGTTTTTACCCTTAATGAAAAGGAAAAAAGAAAACAAATCTCAACCATCCGATCAAATCAACATCTAACGGCTCATGTTTAATTGCACATCTCCTTCATGAAGTTCCTATTTTGCCCTTAATGAAAAGAATAAAACAAAACAAATCTGAGCCATCCGATCAAACCACAATCTAACGGTCCACGTTTAAGCGCCTCTCCCTGACCCCACACCCACACATTAAACTCTCTCTCTCTTCCCTCTCATATCACGTAACATTACTCCCCTCCAACCACACCAAATCACACCATTAACTCATTTATTCTTCCTTCTTCTTCCTTCTTCCTTGTTCTTCGTTTTTCTTCCTTTCTTTCTCTTCTCCAGATTCCAGATCCGCGAATTGAAGGCAGCAGTGGAGAGATAAAAGTTTGTTCTTCTTCCTTCTTCTTCTTCTCTCTCTCTCTCTCTCTCTCTCTCTCTTCCTCTTCATTGGATTCTTGAATTACCCACGGGTATATATACATAGTAAAGTTGTTTTCGAAGTCTAATAGGGTGTTATAACGAGAATTTGTAGATTCTATAGGCTGAATCGTCAGATCATAATAGAATAGAGAAGTATAACTGGTACAACTCGTTTCATTGGTCCAACTAGTATAACTAGTAGGATTAATAAACTAAGCAAAATGAGTAAGTTTTGTAGGATTAATACAATCTCAGCGTGTCTTACCAAAGCCGTACAAGAAAAAAAAAAAGAATAATACAAGTGACTCGTCACCTAGGGGTTGGAGAACCTCGAAGGAGGAGGAAGACTCGCGTGCCATTTCAGAGTTAGTTTGATTTGTAATCTACTTTATATTTGTGTAAGTTTTGTATGATTGAATGTTACACTAAGGATGTAAGCATGCATGTTATTTCTATCAGATATGGCTAGGTACAACTAGTACAACTCTATATTCCGTGTCGAATATGTCTAGTACAACTGGTATGATTGGTACAACTCTGCCGTAGTACAATCGGTAAAACTGGTATTATGCGTACAAGTAGTATAACTCGTACAACACTATTGTAGTTGAACTGTAATAAATTTATGAAAATGCATTTGTAAATTCATTTATAATACAATTCTCATATTAAATAGGCCAACAAAACACTGAAAACACATTTCCACCACTATATTACTGATTTAAGTGCAAATTTCTTTTTTTTGGTTGATAAAGATGTTATCATCCCATCATCTACCTTATACTTCTAATGTTACTTTCACAATCTTAGACACAATAACATATAATTTTACTACCAAATTATTTTTTACACATTTGATTGTATAGGAATATGTAATATGTAGTTTATATACTTATTCTCAAAAGTACAACTAAGAAAATTTTGTTTAGAGTATGGTACTACTAGTTACAATTTATTATGACCAAAGTACAACTCTTTACAAAAAAAAACCAAAAGGTATAACTGCATCATTGGTATAACTCTTTACAATTTTTTTTTTTCACGAGAATAAATTTTTGTAAGGACGTTTTCATGAGTTTACACATATAGGTGCACTTTTTTACGTAGTAAGACTACTTGTACTAGTTATACTATTACGATAATTATATAAATGCATATTAAATCTGAAAATAATTAGATTCATAATTAAGTCTAAATACTTAAATTCATAAAAAGCCTGAAAATACATAAAACAAAGAAAATAAGTTCTCATTTCCGAACATATGGGGACTGCAATATATGTGAAGGTTTTAGCACTCTCTTAGGCTTTGGAGTTTTTGGAGTTCTTGAAGGTTTCAAATCTCTCTTACACCTCTAGATCAACCTCCTAGCTCGAAGGATTTTCTCGTTGGACTTGTATTTTTTCTGCACTGGAGAAAAACAAAATCAATAACTATAATAATGCAATAACAAGATCCCGGTCTTACTAAAAATACCACTTGTAACAACCGTACCAGTCTTACAAGTTCAACCAATCGTACCAGTCATACCACTTGAACTATTTGTACCAGTTTAACCAATCGTACTAATTCGACTACATAGACTACTCATACTAGTTATATCACTTGTACTAATTCGACTATCCAGACTACTCATACTAGTTGGATCACTTATACTAGCCATGGTTAGGGTTACCAATTTATCTGAAATGAGGGAGGCGGCTGCGGTGTCAATTGCGACGTTGAACAAGCTTGCGAGGGAGATGGTCCGGTTTCTGGAAAAGCCACAGCCGCACTGGAAGGGGGAGGCGGAGGCGTCGGAGGAGGAGCCGTCGAAGGCAGAGGCGTCGGAGGAGGAGGTGTCGAAGGCGGAGCCGTCGGAGGAGGAGCCGTCGGAGGCGGAGGCAGAGGCGGAGGAGTCATATTTTTCCTTTTGATTTCTTCCGCGATCTGGTCTCTTCTCTTCGAGGTGCTGCAAGACGCTTCTGGGGTCGATTTAAACTCGATGTCGGAGCCTCCAAACTCGACGGCGGAGGATTCGTCGATTTCCTTTTCACTGGTCCAGATTTCTTCTTCGCCGGTGGACTCTTCTTCTTCTTCTTTCTTGTATAAGGTGCCATTCAGTAGGCCGTGGATTTGAAAGGCGAAGTCGGATCGGACTCGACGACGGTGGTTCGTCGGATTCAGTTTTTGGAGTGATATGGTGAGTTAGGGTTTCGGTGAGGAGAAAAGGGAGAAGGATTGGGAGAGTCGATTAAAGGGGGAATGTGAAGGTGTTTGACCAATAAAAAAGGGAAAGTGAAGGTGGTTGACAAAAAAAAAAAGGGAAGGTGAAGGAAAACGATGAGTTTTGGATGAATAAAATGAAGGGTAAAAAAGATATTTTACTTACTCTTTTATTAAAAAGAAAAAGAAAAACAAATGAAAAAAAAGAGAAGGTTGTTTGAGAGATAGGTTTGACCGAGAAGGTCATATGAGAATTTGATCCTTATTCCTGAGATGTTTCCTAAAAGGGCCCAAAGAAGATTGATCGTAACTGTAAAGGGACACGTGTGAAGATCGGAAGGCGGCTCTCAAAATCAACTCGGCAATTTCCATGGAAACAGAGGTACGAGCAACATGGCAGAGTAAAACAGAACACGAACTCGCAGAGAAAACCATCAACACTTGTTTTTTCCTTTGCCGTATTTTCTCAGAAACTAAGATTGTTTATTCATTTACTGGTTTGATTAAGACAGGTGAAGGATTTAAAAGACCGAGTCGTGTCTTTTGTTGTTGTCCTCTGTTTTGGAAGACTAGAGAAAATTGAAAAGGTACGTTCTCTTCTGGTTTTTATTTTCCCTTGTTTTTTGAAGTTTGAACTCGAGAATATGTGTCTATGTCTTCACCTCTTCTTATTTCACTTGAAATCTTTCTTGTGGGCTGGATTGAATCATATTTTGATGCTTATAGTAATTTATGGTTTCGGTTTCCTGTTTCTTTTAGATTGTGTCCGAAGTTTTCTGATAAGGTCTTGCCTTTTATTTCTGATAAGGTGTTTCAGTTTAACAGAAAGCTTCGATGAGCAACATAAAGCTAGGCGTTGAAGTCATAAGCGCACATGGTTTGTTTCACAGAGACAAACAAAACTTATGTAGCCCTTTCGTGGAGCTCAAGTTCGATAACCAGATATTCCGCACAACCACCAAACCCAACGACCCAGATCCCGTCTGGCACGAGTGTTTTTACTTCGCTGTCTCGGATCCTTCCGTCCTGTCCACCCGAACACTCGAAGCCCATGTCTACAGCTACCAGAACGAGTCCGATGCTAAGCCCTTTCTTGGCAAAGTTCGAGTCAATGGAACGTCCTTTGTTCCTCGCTCTGAAGCAGCTCCTTTCAACTACCCTTTAGAGAAACGCAGTGTTTTCTCCCGAGCGCGTGGAGAGCTTGGTTTGAGAGTCTTTATCACAGAAGATCCTTCTATTACACCTTCTGTTCCTAGCCCAGTTCCAGAATCTCCTCGAGTTTATAGCCCGAGTCCGCGGAGAGAACCTGTAAGCTCCATAATCACAGCTGATGCTAACATGGTTGCTGCTGATGAGAGCACAAAGGTTAAGCCCAAAACACGCACGTTTTATAACGTTACCCCATCAGTGAACCAACAACAGCCGGCGATGAACTATGGCATTCAAGAGATGAGAGCTGCGCCAATGCCTCCCAGAGTAGTTCAAGTCAACGGTCGAGGTCCATCCTCGCACCAGCTGCCACCAGATTTCTCTGTCAAAGAGACGAGCCCTTTCCTTGGAGGTGGCCAGGTCATTGGAGGACGAGTGGTTCGTGGTGCTAGGAGGCCAGCAAGCGGCACATACGATCTCGTTGAAGAGATGAGGTTTCTCTACGTGAGAGTCGTGAAGGCGCGTGATCTTCCCAGCAAAGACCTTACGGGAAGCCTAGACCCGTATGTTGAAGTAAAAATCGGAAACTTCAAGGGCGTTACCCCGCATTTTGATAAGAACTCGGATCCCGAGTGGAACCAAGTCTTTGCCTTTGCTAAAGAAAATCTTCAGTCCAACGTTCTTGAAATTGTGGTGAAGGATAAAGACGTCGTCCTTGATGATTTTGTCGGGGTTGTTCGATTTGACCTCCATGAGATTCAGTCTCGTGTTCCTCCGGATAGTCCTTTAGCTCCCGAGTGGTACAGACTGGAGAACAAGAAAGGGGAGAAGAAGAAATCTGAGATAATGCTTGCTGTCTGGGAAGGAACGCAAGCTGATGAAGCTTTCGGGGATGCGGTTTTCTCTGACTCATTGGCATCTTCAGACAGCTCAAACATTATATCCGCTAACCTGCGCTCGAAAGTGTACCATTCTCCTCGACTATGGTACCTGAGGGTGAAGATAATAGAGGCACAAGACGTCATCGTCGTGTCTGACAAATCCCGTCTTCCTGAGGCCTTTGTGAGAATCCAGGTGGGTAATCAGATGCTAAAGACAAGTGTTTCTCAGAGAAGCATTAATCCCCAATGGGGACAAGAGTTCATGTTTGTAGTCGCAGAGCCGTTTGAGGAACACTTGGTCGTCTCAGTGGAAGATCACTCTGCACCTAACAGAGATGAGCCTATAGGAAAAGCTGTGATTCCATTGGCTGCAATTGAGAAACGTACAGAGGATAGAACTTTTCGTAGCCGCTGGGTTCATCTGGAGGACTCCATCTCAGACGCCCTTGATGATGATAAAGCCAAGAAAGTGAGATTCGCTACTAGGCTCCATTTGGCCGCGGTTCTCGAGGGAGGCTACCACGTTTTTGATGAGTCCACATACTACAGCAGCGATCTTAGGCCAACGGCGAAACCGCTCTGGAAATCAGCAATCGGAGTGTTAGAGCTCGGGATACTTAACGCAAACGGGCTCCATCCGGTGAAAACTCGGGACGGGAAAGGTACATCGGACACATACGTTGTTGCCAAATACGGTCACAAGTGGGTTCGGTCACGAACCGTCATTAACAGCTTGAGTCCAAAGTACAATGAGCAGTACACCTGGGAGGTTTTTGATCCCGCAACGGTTTTAACCATCTGCGTCTTTGACAACGGTCATTTCGCAGTTGGAAATGGCGGCGGAAACAATAGAGATCAGACGATTGGAAAAGTACGTATCAGACTCTCCACTCTTCAGACGGGGCGTGTCTACACGCACGCTTACCCTTTACTTGTTCTACAACCTTCTGGTCTTAAGAAAAGAGGCGAGCTTCATTTAGCCGTTAGATTCACCTGCACGTCAGTTTCCAATATGCTGATGAAATACACCAAACCTCTCTTGCCTAAAATGCACTACATACAACCTTTATCCGTAAGCCTACAGGAAGTGCTCCGAGCGCAGGCTTTCAACATAATCGTGGCTCGTCTAGGCCGGTCCGAGCCGCCGCTTAGACGTGAAGTTGTTGAATATATGACAGATGCGAAGACTCATCTGTTCAGCATGAGGCGAAGCAAAGCCAACTTCTTTAGGTTCACGGCGGTGTTCTCTGGCGTGATGTCGGTCTGGAAATGGATGGGAGAAGTGTGCTCCTGGAGGACGCCGGTGACGACGGCTCTGGTGCACGTCTTGTACACGATGCTTGTCATGTTCCCGGAGATGATTTTGCCGACTGTGTTTCTGTATATGGCTGTGATTGGGCTGTGGAGTTATAGGTTTAAGCCCAGGTTTCCTCCTCATATGGACACCAAACTGTCTTACGCAGAGAACGTGAATGCTGATGAGCTCGACGAAGAGTTTGATATCTTCCCGACCATGAAGGCTCCGGACATTGTGAAAATGAGGTAACGGATCTTGATAGTAATTACATATATATATATTACCAATCTTGATTTTGTTCTTTGGTTGATGGTTTTCCTCGGTGTTCTTGTTTCTTAGGTACGACCGGCTGAGAATCGTGGCCGGGAAGATACAGTCGGTGGTCGGAGACATAGCGGCACAGGGAGAGCGTGTGCAGGCTCTGCTGAGCTGGCGTGATCCACGCGCCACCGCAATTTTCGTGACGTTCTGTTTCATCATTGCCATGGCTCTCTACATAACCCCTTTTAAACTCTTTGCTCTCCTCTCCGGTTACTACTTCATGCGACACCCTAAGCTCCGGCACCGCATTCCCTCCGCTCCCCTCAACTTTTTCCGGCGACTTCCGGCCATGACAGACTCTATGCTCTGAATCTTGTTCCAGAGAGAGAGAGATAAGAGGAGGATTCAACAAACATGTATGTATATAACTCTTCATCTTCTTATCGTTATTCCATCTGCATCCATATATGTTGAGCATTCACGAACTCATTCCTCGAATCAACAAACAAGATTGAACCTTATCGACTATGATCTAATCGGTTGCTTTCACACTCGCATTGTTAAAAACAGAGAACATAAATGGTTCACAAGAATTAGCGAGTTCAGATCCACGATCACGGTTAAATGTCTCCAGCAAAGTCAACCCCGAAAAAATTCATAATCAACCCGTACAAATTCATAATCAACCCGTACATTAACGTTACCATATGATCGAACTTATAATCAGAAGAAGGGGAAGACGATGAGAAAGAGAGTCGGTTTAGATCCATACAACCAACTCCAAGTTCGCAACCAAAAAGCTAAACCATCGGTTCGAATCCTATGTAATTGATCGACAACCAGTCTAAACCCGGTTTGATTTAAGCTCAAAAGCAGAGGCCCATAAAAGCCCATGGGGCTTGACACATGGCAAAATCAGCCCTTCTTACTGTTTCATTATAGTTATAGTTCCCTCCTTAATTCCGTTAGAAAGAGTAGTGATTACGGCGTGGAGCCAACGGGAAAGAGGAAGCAGTTCTATGACTATGAACAACGACCACTTGCTTTAACAGGCGGTGCTATTTTCGAGTTTTCTTCATAATTCTCAGAAAGAAATACAAAAAAAAAAAAAAATCTACAAATCTGTACGAGAACGATTTATTAATTAGTAATTTTTTATTTTAACAGGGGTTTTTTTTGGTAATATATGCCATATGGTAATGGCCAGATTCTTTGTTGCCATCTCGAGCCTCACCATTAAAATAGTTCATCAACTTGTCGGTAAATTATTTTTTGGCTTATTCTATCTTTCTTTCTCTTGTCTTGTTGTTTCAGAAATAAAATAAAAAAGAAATTAATTTGTGAATTTACAGATGTGTAAAATAGATGCACGTATACACACTTAACTACTGTGTCTGAGGAGTATATATATAAACTTGTGATCTGATCTACTTTATATCTAAATAATTATCCTGCGGGTTTCGACAATTTCGGTTTGTTTATGCCACTTCACATGAATCACATACGTTCATGTCGATTCGATTGAGATACGGTGTCTCGATTTCGTTTCTTTTTTTATAATTTAAATTTATTGTAACCACGTGGATTTGCTTGTCCTGGTTTTGTGTGTGTTCTTTTTTTTTTGGTTGTTGTTTCCCTTCCTCCTCGAGCATTTTGATGAAATCGAGGAACCAAACCTAAGTAACAAGTTTGTGGATCCAAAAACACTCTGGGTTTTTGATTCGTATAGCTCGTGGCGATAATAGGTTCTTTTATTTAGGGTTCTTAAATTCCCTTTTTTTTTTGTTTCATCTTTCAACTCAATATTTCTTTCCCCAGAATTTCTCTTCGATTTTGAGCTTTCTTCAACTGGGGGGTGTTCAGTTTTTTTTTTTTTTTTTTTTTGCTGGTGATTTTAGTCTAACACACTCGAGTTGACTCACTAGAGTCTCGGCGAGTTGACAAGGTACGGCCTTTTACTCCACCAAATCCGGTACTTTTCAACTTTTTTTAAACCTTTTTTGTTTTTTCATTTGTTCTTCGTGTGAGTTTTTCACTACTTCATTGAGATGAATGAGAAACGGATTTTGGCTTTGAAAGTTTGGATTTTTACGAATAATAATTTATTGCAGCTTTAGGAAGATACACCAACCTCGGATTGAAACCAAACCTTTCATTTGGGCTGAACAACAAAAAAGGGAAACAATTTTGTGAGCCTTGTTTAGATGGGAGGTCAATGCTCTAACCTCGGTGGTTGTTGTCGGAAATCATCACACAAGACTGCTGTTCTTGAAGCTCCTGATGTTGGTTAGTTGAGCTTCTACACCTGTTTTCTTCCACTTGGATCTAAGAGGCTTAGACATGTGTCTGATTGGTGTTCTTCTTTTTTCTTTTGATTTTTTTTTCTAATGCAGAAAATGGAGAGAATAGTGAGATCAGCGATGTACCTGGTTTCCGGGAGTACACACTAGAACAGCTTAAGTCGGCTACTTCTGGTTTTGCTGTGGAGTATATTGTGTCTGAGCATGGAGAAAAGGCTCCAAATGTCGTCTATAAAGGGAAACTGGAGAATCAAAAGAAGATTGCAGTCAAGCGTTTCACAAGAATGGCGTGGCCTGATGCACGACAATTCCTGGTATGTATGACACTGTCACTGGAATCTCTTCTTTGTGTCATTCTCTTTTATTATAACCTTAATGTTGGGAATGTGTTCTCCAGGAGGAAGCGAGGTCGGTTGGTCAGCTGCGGAGTGAGAGAATGGCCAATTTACTTGGCTGTTGCTGCGAAGGTGACGAGAGGTTACTTGTGGCAGAATTTATGCCCAATGAAACGCTAGCCAAACACCTTTTTCATTGTAAGACTTTTTTTTTTTTGTCTCCCTTATATATAGCATTTGTTTTGCTCATCTTGTTTAGATGTTATGCCCCTAGAAACTAAGTATACTTTTATGCAACCAGGGGAAACACAACCTATGAAATGGACAATGAGGCTACGAGTTGTTTTATATCTAGCACAAGCTCTTGAATACTGCACCAACAAAGGCCGTACTCTTTATCATGACCTCAACGCCTATCGGGTCTTATTTGATGAGGTATTATTGACTATCTTTAATCAACTATAGCTCTTCTTGGAAACCTCCATGTTTCCATGTTATTCCTTCATGCTCTGACGCCGTAAGGGCATTTTAAGGAATGCAATCCAAGACTTTCTACTTTTGGGTTGATGAAGAATAGTCGGGATGGAAAAAGTTACAGCACAAATCTTGCTTTCACCCCTCCTGAATATCTACGAACTGGTACATCATTAATTTTTTTTTTACCAAGTTTGATATAGTTGAGACTAAGTTGCACCGTCTATTTTTGCGTGTCTTTGCAGGGAGAATTACTCCAGAGAGTGTGATATACAGCTTTGGCACTCTTCTGCTTGATCTTCTCAGCGGAAAACATATTCCTCCTAGCCATGTAAGTATTTTTAGCCAAAAGAAGTTTCTTTGTTTGCATGTGAGATTGCAGCTTTTACGTATAGAGGTGAAGATTGATGCTTTCAATCTGTTTCATGTAGGCCCTTGATCTGATTAGAGACAGAAATCTCCAGACGCTAACTGATTCCTGCCTAGATGGGCAATTCTCTGACAGCGATGGCACAGAGCTAGTACGACTGGCGTCTCGTTGTCTGCAGTATGAAGCTCGTGAGAGGCCAAACCCAAAATCTTTGGTCACTGCCCTGACACCTCTTCAGAAGGACACAGAGGTTCCAAATCATATATTAGTCCATTATTAATAAAAACAAGAACCAAGTCCCTGTTTGTTGACTCAGATAAATGTTTCCCTGTATTTGAAAACTGCAGGTCCCATCCCATGTACTAATGGGTCTGCCCCACAGTGGTTCGGTTTCTCCACTGTCCCCTCTTGGTGAGGCTTGTTCAAGAAGGGACCTGACCGCTATGCTTGAGATCTTGGATAAACTTGGATACAAAGACGACGAGGGTGTCACCAATGAGGTATTCTGATTACAGATTTAAGTGGGAAAGAAATAAGTGTTTCGGTTCTGTTACTCAGTTAGTAGTGTCCGGTGATAGCTGATGTTGTCTGAAAGGTTTGTTAGATGTAATGTCGGCGGGTTTGCCTGGTTCTTCATGGTGACTGCTCACAATATTTTTGGAAATGCAGCTCTCGTTTCAAATGTGGACAGACCAGATGCAAGAGTCTTTGAACTCGAAGAAGAAGGGCGATGTGGCTTTCAGGCAAAAAGACTTTAGAGAGGCCATCGAGTGTTACACGCAGGTCGGTTTTTTGTTGTTGTTTGCATCTAAACAGACACACACACACACACACACAGATAGTATTATTAACCTGTTTGCTTTCTACCAAATTTTGACAGTTCATTGATGGAGGAATGATCTCTCCAACAGTGTGTGCTCGCCGTAGCTTGTGTTACCTAATGAGTGACATGCCAAAAGAAGCTTTAGACGATGCAATTCAAGCCCAAGTGATCTCTCCCGTGTGGCACGTGGCGTCTTACCTCCAGTCTGCATCCCTCTCCTTCCTGGGAATGGAGAACGAATCACAAATCGCTCTTAAAGAGGGATCGAACCTTGAAGCTAAGAGGAATTCAGCTTCCCAATTGAAGTAAGATACATATACCGTTTAAGATTGGTTTATTTTACTTCTCTTTCTTTTGGTAAAGATGAAAGAACATCTTACCAAGTTTAAGGGGTTGATTAAATCGTTTGAGCACAAAGGATGGGGAAAACACTCAAGAGCGATTTGCAAAACTAAGAGACCCAATGATGGGTGTGTGTGTGGTGTTTTGCTCTTCTTTTGCCTCTTTTTATAGGCATTGAAGGAATCACTTCCTTTGAAATCCAAATCCTTTTTAACTTTGTTTTTATATATGTTAAGCAATGTACTAAAAACCCCTTTTATTGAAGAAACGAAAAAAGATTGTTTTCTTTTGATTCATAGATCACATCATCACCCCCATATGTAAAATGAATAGCTGGAGCAATGTATGAGCGCTAACTTTGCGTTCGTTGCCACTAAATGTTTAGTCTGTTTTGATCTTGAATGTTAAAACAGGGGTGCCAACTTTTGTTACTATTCCCTACTTACAAAATGCAAAGATTCCATCTTTTGACCGTTCTCTCTCCAAGAACCAAGGATTAAAGTAAAATCCAGTAACCACCATAACGAAATCAATCGACCAAAATTCTCTATATTTGGCCGGCCTTGTTTACGCACGCCTCTTCGCTTGTTGTTCTCTTGATGTGCGTAAGTGATTGTTCTGAGCTTAAACATTTTCTAATTCTTAGTCTTTTGTACACATCCATTTGACAACGAACATCAGATGTGGGACAAAAACAATCAGTTGAAATTCTAGGGTTTTCGGAGTAGGGAATTTTTGGGAAAAAAAAAATTTGGACCATTTCTCGATTTGTGCGTGTCATCCTTGCGCAGGGGCCATGCTAATCTTCTCTGTATCGTTCCAATTTTATCGGATGTCCCCGAAGGGACAATCGTGTTCGTGACTCTAACGCTATATAAACAGTGCTTCTTCTTCTTTGATAACCGATGTGGGATGGTTCATACCGTTTAAACAGCTTAAAGTCTTGTTTCCACTAAAAGGCCTCTCTTTATTATTTCTCGCTGGCCCATTGATAGCATTGACCATATCCATAAGTAAACGCCTCTTTCCGAGTACACAAAAAAAAGAAAAACTCGAGGCTGCTTGTACAGAGAAACAAAGGTGACACTTGATTAGTTTAGAAATCCATGGTTTTGTTCTGCTAAATCAAAATCTGATATAACTATCTATCATCTTATGAGGTACACACCATCTGCCCGATGACGTACACATGTCATCATCCACGGAGAAGAAAACTGTGAATGCTTCCTTTACTCCCCCATACTTTGGAGTACTTGACAATTATTGTAAATATCAACAGTCATTGGTTTAGCTTACTGTTGAGTACACTCAAACAAAACATTGGTTTAGCTTACTGTAGACAACGAAGAGGTTCTGTTTCCATAGTTATAATTCCCTTTTTCCTCGTCAAGGTTCCTTAATTTCAATCATTCAATCACTATTCATCTCTTCCTCTCGTGCGCACGGTGATGGCTTTGTTGATTTCATCACCGGAGAAACTTGCAGGAGGCTAATACTTCTCCTGACGAATGTTTTCGAGAAGGAATGATGATAACCCGGAATATGAACATAACAAAACACGCGAGTACTTATGCTTGAGCTGGCCAATGGTTATGTAACTTATGTTCGCTCTCCTTCTCACTCTCTTCCCAACCGGTTACTAGGCTTTCAAGTTTCCACCGCAACCGCAATTGCTATGATAATAACACGGTAATGACCGGTTTGTTTATATGTACAAATCTTAATGCTTGTGTGTCCTTGTCTGGCTCTAGCACCAAAAGGGACCCTCTTTGACCCATTTTACGATTGGTACGAAGATCATTTTCAGTCAGACCATCGAAGCAGCGAAAAGGACAACGTTTTGCTGAAGATGCTCGAACGTGACCACTACTAGTGCTACCACCAGCTTCACCGAGTCCATAATAAAGATACATAATAGCAAGCAGAAGCAGAGTAGGCGAGGCAAGCGCCGTGTGCCACATGGACAGACGGAAGAAAGAGAGGCAGGTTACGGTTCAAAGTCTTTTTTACTGCGGATACTTGTCAAGCAAAGAACTATATCTTGGTACGCTTTGGGCATTAGCTTCATTCTTCTGTCAAATACTCTCGTAGTTGGCAGGTTTCTTTAGCATATATCAAAAGCTTTGGAAATTTGTTGTTTCCTCACCCAAAATAAACCGATTTAAGGTTGGAACAGAGAACTGAATCTTATTTGAACACAAGCTTGCGATATTAGGGCAAGGGACATAATCTTGATGGATTACAAACATTAAAAAAAAAAAATGATACATCAAACATTTTAAGGGGGTCAGATTTGTGGAAAAAAAACAAAAAAATGAAGGGAAAGTGGAGGTGGAACAAAAGAAAAGGAGAGAGCAAACTGAGAGAAAGGCAGTCAGAAGAAGAAAGCTCCATGAACCCAATTATTTCACATCTCCTCGGGTCCCCGGCGTTGTTCAGATTTCCAGACTCTCCTCCGACGACAAAGCTTAGAAGCACAAAGTGGTTCAAAATTGATGTACACACTGCAGTAAATAGGCAGAGAGAGAGAGGGGAAGCTGAAATTTTGGAAACACTATGGATGATCCTAAGAGCTACATCCCGTTCCCTGGCAATGCGCTGGAATTAGACGCTGTCGCAGCTCTGTTGATGCACCCGCAAGTTCTGTACAGTCAAAATACATATGCCAACAACAAATCAATGAGACAGAACGGAATGTAGACCCAATCCATCTGAATTTGTATCTTTCTGTATAACCCATTCCTCATTGTCCACAATTTTTGTGAGGAGAAAGACGAGGTAAAGATAACTCGTGGGGCTGACCTTGGGCAGTGAAGTTAAACAATGGAGGCAGAGCTCTTCCATTTGGCAGTGAAAGATTCGGGTCACGTAAGTCATCGAAGAAGGGGTGCGCACAAGCTTCCAACTATACAAAGGGAAAAAGGGTTTCGTAGAATTTGAATTAGAAATTTCCATATCAGCCACGGAGATTGGTAAAGGTTATAATGTTTTGTGGTATCCAAAAGGATTTAGTCTTACTGCAGTGCAACGAAGGTTTGGTGAATACTGGAGTAGTCTTGAGACGAGGTCTACTGCTTCAGGTGGCATTCGCTTGTGGAAAATCTGAAAAATTGTGCTAACACATTAGATTTCATTTGAACATGCACCAGAGAGACACCTACGATTTGTTTACAAACCTTGTGCCACGGGTGAGCTTTAATTTGAGGAAACTTGAACTCTGTGTAATTGGGATTCATACACCGTATTTCTTCTCTCGTCGGCGTACCAAGAATCTGGTTGATGTACAGATAAGTATGATAGGATAACATGAGATATAAAATAGCTGAGAGACACGAAGGATCATAATAAGTACCTTGATAATCTCCACCAGCTGATCAATGCCACTTTCCCCGGGAAACAGTGGCTACAGGTAAAATACCAACAGTTAAACTCGGATTGAACGTGATTTGGAAGTTAGAAGGTAACTAATCAACCAATCATAACCCACACTTTACAGTTAATAATACTCACTTGGCCGAGTAATAGCTCTGCCATAACGCAACCACCAGACCACATGTCAATGGCATTGGTATACTCTGTTGCCCCAAATATAAGTTCTGGGGCCCTGTAGTACCGGGAGCAGATATAGGATATATTAGGTTCACCTGGCACCTGAAGACGCACCAGAGTGTTAGCCATCATTATTCAAATGTCAACCCAAGTCCAAGAACACTTCAAAGAATAACGAACATACCAACATCTTTGCGCTTCCGAAATCGCAAATTTTTAATTGATGGGTTTGGGGATTCACCTAAAAGAACACATCATAAGAGAATCAGGGTATCATCCATTCATATGGTTAACATTAGAGCGTTATCTAAAAATAAAAATAAATGCCTAGTCAAAAGAAATCACACTGTACCAGTAGATTTTGTGGCTTGATGTCACGATGACACACCCCAACCACACGATGTAAGTAGTTCAGCGCACGGCAGATCTGATATGGAAAAAGCAACAGAAAGAAACAAGACCAACAAAGGCGTGAGTAAAAGATTTCCATGTAAAGGAAGCTTCGTGCTACACAGATAACTACAAACGATTAATTGGAGAGCTTAAATATCTCACCTGATACGTGTAGAGCTGCACAAAGATAATTGGCATATGCTGATTCATTTTGGTATAGTGCTTTGATGCTCTGTATACAGTTTCGGGAACGAACTCAAGGACAAGGTTAAGATAGAGCTCATCCTTGTCAGTTGTTGAAAAGAAAGAATGCCTCAGCCGCACAACATTGGGATGGTCTTGCAAGCGCATTATCTGAAGTTCTCTGTTCTTGTATCTTTTATCCTGCAGAACCTTCTTGATTGCAACTTGTTCACCCGTTTCCAGACACTTGGCCTATCCAAAAAATACCGACAGCAAGTCAAACTCTGTAAAACGACAAAATGTTAAAAGGATTCGTATTTGCTCATGCTAAGAATTTCCACCTACCTGGAACACAACTCCGAATGAGCCAGTTCCAACCACTCTCTGGGCCATGTATGAGATTGTCTGAAACCAAATAATGAAAAAAAAAGAAAGAAAATAAGGATACGCAAAACAGAACGAATAGAGGAGAATAGATGTAAAAGAAAGAAAAAGTATATATTCGTTTCATGAATTAAGAGCTTTTCTGAAACAAAAACGGCAATCCGCAAAAGTTAGTTGGGTGACCTGCTTTGGCTTTCCATCTCTACCTCCGACTGTCGTTGTAATAACTTGGCCCGTTTCAGTCCCACTGCCGTTTACAATAGTTGGTTCCATATCCTGTACAAGGCAACGGGGATGTGAGTGAGCATTGGGTAACTGGGGAGATGGCGAGATGATTTGTATAAGCAGAAGCAAGTCACCTTGTCCTCGCGGTTTGCATTTCGCTCGTCTCTAATCCGCATTTCGATCATTACTTCCGGAAGCTGATCATCGACAGATTTTTCTGTGGGAGCAGGCACATTGGAGGTTCCGGCAACACTTTCTTGGGAGAGCATATCTGCATTTTTCATGTCGAGACAAGAAGTGGTCTGGTCAACCTGCATCGGATCACCACCACTTAGGTTGTCGTTGTCTTGGTCTAGCTTGGCTCTCTTGAGGCCGTAGTCCCCACCCTAAAAAAAAAGTCAGGTCAACAGCATTAAGTTGATGCTCAATCATCATCAAAAAATCAACGGCAGAGAGATATCATCAAGTCGTACAGTACTTCTCTACCAGCAATAGGCTTACCATGTCCAAACTAAAGATCTCGAAAACCACAAATTTTGACTATAAAAAAGGGGAGAGAAAAACAATTGATCTGATGTTCTTCAAAACGAAGCAAATGCCCAACTTACAGGATCCGAAGAAATCGAGGTCCGACCCGAAGCAATGCTCTTAAGACGACGCATCACGTTCATCTTGGCCTCGCCACCAACAAAAAAACGAACTCGAAACCCTAAATCTCCCGTAAAAAATCTTCACCACAGCTTCAATGTGGAGAGAGAAAGAGAGATAGAGAGGAAGCAAAAAAAAAAAAAAAGCGAATTAACAGATTCAGAAATTCAAATTCGCATCTGTCTCCCTCTCTCCACCGTGAAGAGCAAAACTATGAAGACGAAGAAGAAGAAGAAGAACACACAGCGATTCTTCAAAAATCGAAAAATCTGCCGTCCTTGTTTCGACCTTCCTCTCTGGTTTCTCTCTCCACGACCCAACCAGGTGGAATCTTTTGCTTCTCTCTCTCTATCTCGTGGCGAAAGCCAATCATGCCACCCTCGTTCTCTCTCTCTACTCTTTTTTGGTCAAACCTTGACTCCTCACCGTTGATTCATCGCAGCAACTCATCCGACGGGTTAGGATAAATCCGCCTCATTTCCACCACTTTTGTTTACCAAAATACCCTTTTACTCCCAAGTTATTTACGGATCCCAGGGATTGGTATTGAATGATTGCATCTAGGCACGCGGAATATGCGGGTGTGGATCATTTGACCAAGCTTTGACTACTCCCCAGATTTCATGATAATCATTTTTATTGTTTTACTACTCTTTTTAGTATGTTCAAAACTCCAATTAAATTAACTCTCTACTCTAAACATTACCCTAAGAGGCCGCATATTAAACTGGAGATAACAGGCTCAGACATATGAAATGTTTATGCTTTAATAGGAGTTTTAAATAGGTTATATTGCTTGCTTAGACATAAGATAAGAGCCTAGACATATTTAATTGCTTGCTTGACCTAGTTAGTTAAATTTGGGAGCGACTGTTCCTAGCTGTTTTTTCATCTCACAGTGCTGCCTTTATGCGCTTGTTAAAATTTATCAAAAACTGTAAACTATTGGGCCTTGTAAAGCAGGATCGAAACAGATAATGGGCCCTCGTAGTAATATATAATGTAATAAGAAACTGTAATATATAATGACTCAGCCACAGTAGGCCAGCCCATAAACTGCTAGTGGACTTTTAAAAAGGCCCACAAGCGTATCCACCCTCATAAAGTTCACACCGTCAATTCCGATCTACTTTTTTTTGAAGCTAAACAACACAACGAGTAGAAAAGAAAAAGAAAAAAAAAAAAAAGACATAACGGAGAAAACGACGGCGTAACGTTTGGTTCTCACACCAGTCTGTAATGGTATGACGTGGCGCAACGAAAATGGCGGAATACGTAAACTCCCATCATGCAAAGGAAGGAGCCACGGGCACAAGGAAAAAAAAAACTTATCATTAAATGAATATTGCCTGCAAACACATTTAATGCACACCACGAGACATAAACGGACCAGATCCATCCAAAGTCCAACCACATACTAATGCCCAAGTCCGCGTTAGCAAAACCACACAACACACCCGCATCTGGCGGCGCGTGTGGCTCACTCTCGCTACATGAGCTTAAACACACTACAAGATATAATTTAAATACCCAAAACAAACAAAAGGATTAAAAAAAGGGGGTTTCTAACCCCAGTCAATACCCGAACCACCAACTCCTCCACCGTGATCAGACCCGACCCGACGTGGTCCCAACACGGTGACAAAGGAGTTGGACTTCGCCACCCGCGCGGTTCGTTCTTGACTCGACACCCCCTCCCAAACTTACTAGAAAGACCAAAGTACACGACATATATAGTTAAAATTCACAATTCGATGAGAACAACAAACACACTCGCTGAAGGGAGCTCACGCGCTTTCGCACTGAAGAGCGGCACTGATCTTCTGAACGGTGCATGATATTAGGTTATTGACCGTCTCCACCGACTCAACCGTCAGTTTTGCCGTCGGGAGATTGTTGACTAGGATTTGAAACGCCACCGTCAAGAGCGACCCACCACCGGCCGGTCGCTGATCACCGTCTCCAGAGCCACCGTCAGGGAGAACAGCGAAACCCGAAGGCAGGAGCGCCACGTAAGATGAATCTCCACCGTTCATCACAACATGCATGGCTGGAATATCAACAGGCGCGTACACAACGAGCGCTCCAGATGCGTCTATGCATGTCTCTTGTAGAATTAGCATACTGCTCTGATTCGCGTTCATTGGCTGCCAAAAATGCAAAAGAAAAAAAAATTAGTAGAGTTAAGCCAATAACCCTTAGCTCGAATGTTTATTTACGAGAGTTGCCACACTGACCAAAACAGTAACGCTTCAGAGCTAAAAGAGAAACAAGTCAAAATAACTTTCCAGATAACCAAGGAAAAGAAGAAGTGAAAAGTCAAAAATACAGACCAAGAAGTAAAGGTCGAAACTGTCCTATTAAATTTGACTTTGTAAACGCTTACAAAAGCTGTGAGTGACACTTTTGTTTTCTACTCCTGGATAAACAAATTTAAACAAAAACACAAAAATTATTGTGTCATCTTCTTGATACCACCCAAATTCCTAAATTGTCCTTTCCCAATCCACTCTTTTGTCCGTCATACTACCACCATGATGAGGGACAAAAACGTCACTATCACCTAATCCATATTCCCCACACCTACCAGTTCCACACATACCGAACCAATCACAAACACACCATGTTTGTTAACCGGAAACTCCATTGTACTACTTATCTAATGAGCCAATGGGGAAACTAAACCGAGATCTATAAACCTGTCGGTCAAATAGTAATGTTAAACCGCGAGTGTAATTTGGGGGGAAAAAGCTTACGTTGGAGCGGAGCAGAGAAACGGAGTTGCCTTGATCTTGACCTTTGGCGATGTGGGCCATCTCCTGCATGGGACCACCGTTAGATAGAATATCCCATTCGCATCTCATCCGTTCGTTCCGCAAGAAGTCAAACAGGCGCTGTGGCGAAGCCGGAAGCCACACAGACGTGGCAGCACTCAGAACAATACCCGGAGACTCACTCGGATCATCCACACTCTTACGGGTCATAACTCGAACGTCCGGATCGACATTGCCGAGCGTGAGCTTGCTCCAACTGTGGACAGATGGCGCCGAGATGCCGGAGCAGAAGTCGAACGTCATACGTTGAGCTAACTTCAGCATGCTTTTCCGACCACCAGGCGTTATAGCTGTTTTGCATACGTTAAAAAGTTTTGTTACCACACAGATCATAAAAATGTTTAATAAAGCATATATATTGAGAACGGCGTAAATACGAAACGGACATGTATTGTCATGAGATGTAACAGAAGCGGACATGAGGATGGCCAGACACTCGCACTGTCTCTGAAGTGTAGCGACCCATCTTTGCGATCCAAAACCAAGACCTGACCGAAGCAGTGGCCGGTACAAGTGGTGGATTTGGTTCTCGTCGTATTCTGCATGCTCCACCCACGTGACCTGCACAAACCAGAAACCATATCCTGGATTAGCATATCAACAAGCAAAACCAATCAAACCGGTTAGACGAGATAATAAGATAAAATTCAAGAAAATAGGACAACTGAAATATAAATATATTACAGGTGTAGATGATAGAGACGGGAGATACGAGGGAGCATAGAAGATTGGAATAGAAATAGGAAATTAAAATTTATTTAAACGATGATTAGAAGCATTTTTTCCTGCATGCATATGAAATTAATGTGTTCTTTCCAAAATGCGCACAAAATATTTTGGACAGATGCTTCATAGAATAGAGGGCAAATAAATAAAAAATATAAGAAGGATTTCGATTTTGGAGACAGACCCAGTTGTCGAAAACTTGAAATCTAATCCAGAGAATCCGACAGAGAGAGAAGCATCCGGATCCATAAAATTTCAGCAATCTCGGAAGGTTCGGGGATCAAAATTCGAGGAAGGAAAAAGCCTATTCAATAGTCTTTTTTCTTTCTATATTCTGACATAAAATCATACTATATATTAAACTATACGAAAATAATAACGTCTGAGAGAGAAATAAAAAAAAAACAATTGAAGTTTTACAAGATAAAAACGGAAACAGATTAAAAACAATAGAAAAGGTTTGAAAATAAACTGTATAAAAGAAATACGGCGAGGTAAAGATTAAAAATATTGAGAGTGACAGTGAAGTGGGTGCAGCGAGTAATGGCTAAAAAACAAGACTCATTGATGCATGAGCTTCTTCTCGTCTAGTGATCACCCAATTAAAAACCTAGAGATCCTAATTTTCTTCACTTTTATCGAATTTTTCAAAAACCCAATAATAAAACATACTTAGAAAAAAGATTCCAAATGTGTTTTGTGATTAATTATGATAATTATGTAACCGCTTTGGGTTTAAAAAAAAGTTAATTACCTTTGAGTATCCATTGGACATATCTTGCACTACGCATCCTGATGGTAATCGCCGGACTGTGACCGCAGATCCACCGGAGTTTTCCCGGCCGGTATCAATTGAAACATCCACCACCGCCCACACGCCTTCCGCGTGCTGTTTGCAGAACCGGAGGAAGTTGACGTTGCGAACCGGAACCAACGGAGACAAAACTTGTAGCTCCGCATTCATCTGTAGCAAAATTCGGTCGTATCTTAAGTAAAACCGAATATTAAACCGGGATGTGATTTGAGAGGGTTTTCTTTTACCAGCTGAAGTGCACCGTTTCTTGTTCCGGCCATTCCGCCGGAGATAACGTCGGTGGTTGTGGCTCTTGCAACGTTACACGGAAACATCTCTGTCCATCGATTCTATTAAATAAAATATAAAATCATGATTCACGAGAGAGAGAGAGAGAAATAAATGAGAAAATACAAAATAATTTTTTTGTTTGTAAATTAAAAAGAATTGTAAACTTACGGAGTCCATTAACGTCTCGACGAGAGCTAAGCTATTGATGATGACCATACCGGACGTTCTAGAAGCTTCGGTAACTAAACCGTTTTGTTTTGTAGAAGAAAATGTTCTCATGTACTCCTCCTGGTTAAGCTCATCTCTCTCTCCGTCTAAGCTTTTGACCCATAACGGTTCTTCGCTATGAGCGAGCTTCACTAGCTCATCCATGGCGGTTAAAGCCAGCTCCAGCAAAACTGATCTCTGATCAATCCCATTGATCACCGTCGGCTGATGCTGCTGATGCTGCGGCGGTGGTAAGCAACCGCCACCGCCGAAATCAGGAGGGAAAGCGAAATTTCCGCCGTTGTTGGTGCCGACAGCGAGCTCTAGGGAAGAGCTGTGGTTATGGTTGTGGTGGTGGTGGCCGAGGAATTTACCGGTGAGGTTACAGACGCGATCGAGCTCGTCTTTCAAGCGAGCGTTTTCGATACGGAGATGATGTTCTTCAAGAGAGACATCGCCGAGCATGGCTGGTCCACCACAGTTGGTGCAGATTGGATTCCTCATTGCTTCGCGGATCGACATGTTCTCAGCTCTTAGCTTATCGTTCTCTTGTCTCAACAATGCGTTCTCGTGCCGCTCTAATTGAGTCTGCGAAAGATTTGATTAACAAAAGCGTTTATTACAAAATAATTCTGGAAAGCAAAAGGATGTAGAGTCCCGATGAAAAGCAAAAAAAAAAAAAAAAGAAACCTTCATCTGAGTCCGACGATTCTGGAACCAGAACTTGACTTGTCTTGTCTCCAAGCAAAGTCTCTTACTTAGTTCAAGTCGTTGTTTCTCGTCTGGATGTGGACACTCTTTGAACATGCTGAAACCCAAACCAAAAAACAAATCAGATCGAACGAAAGTGATTAATAATACATGAACTGGATCGAAGAGAGAGAGAGAGAGGGGCTTACGATTCGAGCTCTTGGATTTGCTGAGGAGTGTGTCGGTGGTAACGTTTTTTCCTGGGAGGTTTATCGTCGGCGTCTTGATCTTCGCCGGAGATACCTTCGACGTTATCACTTCCAGATCTGCTCTCATGCTCCTCTTCTCGGCTTCTCCTGTTTGCACTCCCATCGAAAGTATCGCCTCCGCCGTTATTGTTCCTCATCGATGCTTCTCCACGGTTTGTTCCTCTCTCCGGTTGCTCCTGTCCGAACAAAAAAAAAATTAGGTTTTTTATTTTATTTAAAAATATATACACATACATATTGTCGTAGAGGATACGGCGCCGTACGAGAGCTAGAGAGAGGCCAGAAGAGGAGTAAACAGATTTCGTATTATAGGAGGAGAGAAGAGGCTCGCCGCCGCCACTTGAGCCATCGCACCGCCGGGTATCACAGTTGATGCGGTGGTGTGATTGCCGTAAGTTAAACCGGAGAGGATTCTAGGTCCGGTGGGACCACCACCGGGTGTATTGTCGAAGAGACTACCGAAGTTCATCAAAGAAAAAAACGAAAAAAAAATCAATAACACAGAGAAACCAGATTTAGTATATGTGTGTGTCTTCTTCTTATGTCAAGTACCCAGAGAATTAAGCGAGAATAAAGATGGAGATTTTTTTTCACGGAAAAGGTATGAAGTGGATCGAGGGAGCTGAATCTTAGGAAAACAAAAGAGGGAAGCAATTAAAATTATAAAAAAAAAAGAAGAATGATGATGAGAAGGGAGAAGAAGAAACCCAGAAAATTAAGGGAGTTTATCACTGTAATGGAGGAGAGAGAAAGAGAACGAAAGCGGAAATTTTCTTAATTTCTCTCTCCTTTGCTCTTCGTTCTCAGTCTCTCTCTCTCTCTATTAGAATTAATGGTTTCCTTTTTTTTTTCCTTTCTCTCTCTTATTTTCTTTCAGAGAGTGATGTGGGGAAGATGAAGATGTGAAACCCTAATGTTGGGGGGTAACTGATGAGAAGAAGAAGTCTCTCTCTTCACACTTGCATGTTGATATATTGACTCTCTTTTTTTTTTCCCATTTTCTTTTTGTATCTTTTATTTTTATATTGTTAAGACAATGAGAAAGGGTCATGGCTTTTTAGATTTTGTTTTCTTCTTTTATTTCCTTTCTTTTTGTATTTTTAATGCATTTCGACAAATTTAGTTAAAGTGTTCATTTTTAATAAAGCGAATCTATTAAATCCAATTCAAATCCGAAAGACCCAAACTAGTCTTAAAAGTTAACTAAAACCGACCAGATTTTTTATTATTTAAAACTATGGTCTATATGTATATATATTAAAATAAAAACTAAATCTGAGCCAGTTCATTACATTTTTTATTTACAGATTTCTCTTTTTTTTTATATATATAGAAAATTGAGCGTAAACCAAAAGTGTATCAAATTATCTTAATAATATTATTTGAGAAGTCACTTGCATACGTGTCGCACTCACGTTGATTTTCACCGTGGTCTATTACAGGCATACCCTTAATAATATAATTTTTTTCTAATTTCTTTTTAGTAAAGGAAAGTTTTATTTTCCAATTTCTTTATTATAAAATAAAAATTTACATATTAAAAACGTGTTTTGAAAAATACAGAAAAGTTTTATTTATTAATTTTCTTTTTTCTTATTTACTTCTTTTATATAACTTTAAATAAATATATTTACTTCTTTTTAAAAACATTTTTGCAGTTTCTTTTTCTTATTTACAAATTTTATTTTATATTACTGTTGATAACTATCCAATTTTTAAATTTTTGTAAAAAAGGAAATTTTCTTTTTTAATTTATATTTTAAAAAATACGTTTAAAATAATTTTTTTTGAAAAGGAAAAAGTTAAAAATTTAAAAACTTATAAATAAGAAAAAGGAAATTTCAAAAACTTAAAAAGAAGTTAATATATTTATTAAAAAATTATTTATTTGATCACAAAAAAAAACAGAAAATATTTATTTTACACTTTTTTGCAGTAAAATAACTTTTTCTTTAAAAAACGTTTAAATAATTTTTTTTTATATTCAAATACAGAGTTACCCTTAATGAAATAAAATTAGTACATTCAATTAGGTTTTTTAAAAAACAATTCTTACATATCTTTTTTATATATCAAAGTATGGTTAAAAACTAAAATATTTATTCATAAAATTTCATTTGTTTGCAATAATATAAAGTTTTGTTTTAATTTTATTTTTAAATAAAATATAATTTTTTATATGAAAACGTGATTAAGAAAATAAAGGAAAGTTCTATTTTATAAAATATTTGTTGCTTAAATAATTTTTTAATAAAAATGAAAATATCATATTTTAATTTATAGAAAAGATATAGATTAAAGTGCCATTATTAAAAAACTGATTTTACAATGAAGAAGATATTGCTATTTTATTTTAATATTTTGATAATTATCCAATCATTGAAGAGGAGAATGGTATTTGATTTTAATTTTGTTAATTTTTGAATTGTTTACTCCTAAGTTTTTGCAATTTCGGGTTTTGCAATAAAGGAAATGTTTAAAATTTCTTTTTCTTTCAACAAAAGGGAATATTTAATTTTTTATTTTGCAATAAATGAAACTTTTATCTCTAAAAATTCTTTTCAAATAAAAATAAGTGTTTTTAAACCCATAAAGTTAAACGTCATTACGAAAATAAACGAAAGTTTTAGTTTTTACTTTTTCCCCATAATAAATTTTTAATAAAAATGGAAATATCATTTTAAATATATATATATATATATAAAGTTATTTTAATATATAGAATATGAAAACAATTAAAGACTCGCAGTTTTAGACAATAACAACGATCTTGTAGAAATCAAAACACTCACACACCTAAAACATGTAAAATATGAAAAACAACAATATCTAACTAAATTATTTTTATGTTCTCACACATTGGTTATATTGACGATGAAAAACGTAAACAGCTATATTCTTTAATAATTAGATTTTGAATATAGTGTTTTAAAAAATTATTAGATCAATTTATAGTTATGTAACTTTGAACCAATTTTAATGGGTCTAATTGGTTTAAACACACTAAATCAAATCCTTACTTTTAGATTCAATTTTAAAGTGATTAGTAAGTTTACAAAAGTTAAAAAATCAAATACATGTATATACAATTAACCAGTAAAATAAAAAATTTGTCAAGATAATAAAAAATAATCAAACTAACTGTAAATAACCATATTTACTAGATTTAAAACAAACAATAAATTTAAAACAAAACGATCAATGAAATTAGAAATTTTTTGCGAAATAAACTAAACGAGAACAACAATCGTAATTAAAACAACAACTTAAAATTATTTACATTATTATATATTTAATCTTAAACATAAAAATTGCAACAAAAAAAAAACAAAAAAGTTTAAAATAAATATAACAAAATATTAATTAATTTTAAAAATTAATGTCCGCGCATATGCGCGGGTGAGTCACCTAGTATATATTAGATATGGTTTCAAATCCACTTCAAGTCTTTACCCTTTTTTTTAGATAAATATATTAGGTGATAAAGCCACGTTTGTAAGTATTGCCTTTTTTAAACAGAAAAATTCCGAAATAAAATCAAGCCAACCATTGATTGAACGTTCTTTACTCAAATTAACCCTATTTATCTGTAGATTATTATGTCTATAAAATGAAACTATATGTGAAAGGAAAATAATGCCATTAACGGAATTAATTGAGGGGGAAAACAAATACTGTAGTTAAAAAAAAAAAAGAGGTGAGGAAAACGTTATGGACGAGATATGTGGTCTCTTGAAAACCTTACGAATGCACGAGACTCTTTTCCAGAAGAAGTTGGTTGACTTTTTCGACTTTTTGACATTTTTTCTACCTCACGCGCATCTTTTCTGTACTCGCTGTTGTTTCTAATTCGCGGAAAATATAAAAAGACTTATTTTTTGTTCATAACAAAAAAAGAATTAAAGACTGTTGTCTAGCAACCCGCATGTTTATTAGTTTATAACTTTATATGAATCCATAAGTGCATTTTTTCAATTATTGACATGCCCTTTTATCTTATGATATTAACTCTTAGATCATAATCAAACATAGGGTATAGGATCTTTGAGTTGTGAAAGAATCTTTATTTTATTTAAGTAACGACATGAAGAAGCGAACTTGTGTCAACCAAAAAGACATTCCATAATTAGTCTTTCTAAGCTCCATTATTGGGCAAAATTGTATGCCCTAAATGGTGGGATAATTTGGAAAATTTAATAAGTACAATTATCAGATTGGTGATGGAGAAAACTTATCACTGATCAAATGTACTTCCTTGTGACATGCACATACAGTATATCGTTTAAGTAATAGCGGTGTAGCTTGTGTAGGAATATCTGAGCCAAAGTTATCTATTCCCTTGCATGTATGTTAACTAGTCGCATTAGTTTTATGTTCTTATCTAACTTTTTTTCCGATTTTACATATCTATATTAAAAAAAAATTCAAGTTTCGAAGTATGTTTCAAATGTAATTATTCTTTTATGTTAGCAGAACTGTCGGAATTCTTTGACTGTAATCGTATAGTGATATAAAGTGGAATAAATATAGCAAAAGAGACTAGTTTTATATTCTTATCTAATTCTTTTAGGTTCTACGTATTTTATAAAGATTTTAAATTTTCAAATGTAGCTATTATAATGTTATAGTTTATGCGGCAGATTTTTACATCAAAAATGCCGTGTTGGTGTAAAAACATAGAAACACTGAGAATATCATTTTGATGGATGAATTAGGGGCTAGTGTTTACAAAGGAAGAATTAATTGAACCGAAAGTATGGATCATTTACACTAAGAAATAAAAATTGAAAAACAATTAACCGACGGGAAAGAATTTAAAGGAGTGGAAATGTGGTGGATCATATTGGTTCGGCTCGGTTTGGAGCACATGGGAATGTCGGTTCCCAAAGAATAACCGACCAGCAAGCACGCAACACAACACACTCGACGTGTATCATTTCAGGCATGCTTAAGACTTGTTAGAAAATTACAAGTCCTCTGGCTTCTCTTGTTGGTCTGACAAACTAGCCAAGAAGAAATTGGTTTGGTGACTAAAGGTTCTAACTAGTAAGAAGGAATATATTCACTTGTTTTATTAAATAACGAAGAACGTCGTTTTCATTGTTGGGTTAAATTTGGTAATTACTACAAATTAATTCAACTTCAATTAGGGATCATACTTCAATGCTCGAGTAGAATTGACTCCACAAAGCATATTATAAAGTAAAACGGAGCTAACAATAAGAATAATGTGAAGAGAAAAATGAAAACCCTTTTTGCGAGAGCCATAAATATAAAAAACCGCGAATGTTAACATCAAAGAGACCAGACTCTGGAACATATCCATGTGGATATTTCAACCTTAAAATGAAATTTGAAAACGGTAACAAAGCGACTATTAAAATATTATATTGCTAACGTAACAACATATTCAGGAATCAGGATGTCATATATAGGCATTATTGACCAAAGAAACAAACCAGAAGACTTTTAGAATCAATGATAGCATACACCTTTTGGACATCAAAAGACAGAGACTTTTCTACAAGACAGTTCCATGATATGCCCAAGAGTCACATCTAATTGAATCATCTAGGGCGTCCGATGTTACGTTCAAACAGAGAAAAACGATCTGCTTCTATTGAATGTTATAGCATATAAGATCAATTATTGAGACAACAAATATGGTTCAGAAGAGGACGATACCAGCCAACCTCTGTTTGCATTAATGTCCTTCACTTTTCTCCCATTCCAATTGGAGCCTTCTTTCTCTCAGGTTTTTTACCAAAATGTGTCCACACACCTGAAGTCAAGTACTGAAAAAGAGAAGTCTCTATTGTGTCTTTTTCTATCCCCCAAAATCAATCGAAACTACAGCAATTTTTATTTTATATTACCAACTTTGAATCATAGGAACTGTCAGTAAGTTGTGGGTAATCAATATATAAATAAGTATTCTGGATGAACACCTAATACACGGTATCCAGTACAAAACTATATGCAGGGTCACATGCATACTTTACTCATGTAGGTCACAAGGTAGACCCCGCACATAAAATCATTGACAGAACCACGTGTGACCAAGAATTAACAATATCAGGACATTATACGATTGTGATACATTTTGGAAGCAATGTCACGAACACAAAAAAAGTATATCATCAGGATGGTGTCTTAAGGACAGACAGATGGGGCTGGAGAGAAAGTGACTGTTACCTACAAGACTGAGAAGACCTTCTTCCTCTCTTTCTTCCTTTTTTTTGTGTCTTTAGTGCGAGTTTGATGGCATTTTCCAGAGAGACTTGGTTGCAACAAGAATCTTCTCTCTTCCGTGGGATTCAGGTTCTTTGTCATGTATGGAAGAAGTCCATCTTACAGCATGAGCCATTCGTGCTACTTTGTCTAGCACCTCAGGAGAATCTCGGATCAAAACCTTTCCATCTGGACGCAATATTCTGTCCATCTCTACCATTAGATCTACTAGGCTACACCTGTATGCATATTAGACAATTCAGTTTAGGTAAAGTAGATAAGACAGGGACCTGTGTTAACAACCGAGAATGGTTTCACGTTTATTTGTACCTGGATTTGCTCGAGTCTGGTCGTTTTATCAGTGATTCAATTCCTGATACGTGGATGAAATCATACGTGCGGGGATATGTTGAAAAGGGTTCACACCTGCAAGAACCAATAGAAAAGGTTTTTTTTTTTCTTTTCTTTTTAACTCTTGAAAGAATTGTGGAATAGACGATACTTTGTTCCTCAACGCTGGCAAAGGCTAAGATACAAAAGCAGGGAAATAAAATGTATCCACGTCTCTGCTTTGATCAAATATGTACAAAGGAAAAGTGACTAACCAATCATGGTAAACACCGATGAGACCTCTGTCATAAATCACGTCAAGAGTTAATGGCTTCCGAGCTGGGATGACATTCATAACCCACACAGGATCAGATGCAAGGGCTGCAGCAAATCCTCCGAAGAAAGCGTTCATGTCCATGATATTGCGGACAGCTGGAGATTTCAGCTCCAAGTGTAGAGAGTCCCTGTAATAAGCAACTCGTCTTGCCCACCTCCTTGCATCTGCTTCGAACACATCTAACCCGTTTTTCATGACAATGGCCCTAGAGGGAACTTTAGTAAGCCTTTCCGGCCATTTTGAAATAGTTCCCAAAGCATATTCTCCTTTGACGGACGATGGCCTAGTTACACACTTCTTCAGTTTATAATACCTATAACAAGGAGAAGAAAGAAAGAGTTCATTTTTGTTTTCCACATTATTTCATTACAGTTCACAAGTCACATCCACAAAATTAAACAAGGCGATCATATGGAGAGCTATTCTGAGGAAACTCACCATGCATCACTTGGTGGCTCAGACTCATCACACAACTCAAGACCAAACTCGTTCTGGCTGGGTAGACATGAATCTCCAACAGGCTTCTTCCAGATGACAGTGTTTCCATCAACCGCAATTAGCTCGTAACACAAAGCTCTAGCCACCGCCTGAAGATCAGCCCATTCTTTGTCTTGTTTAGGCCATTGTACAGGTGGGCCAGAGATTACGAGATATCCTCCCGGGCGCAGTAGCCTATCTACTTCGATGAAGTAAGTTGCATCTGCAGACAAATCACCAGGCACGATCAGAATGTGTGCTGCAACAAGTGGTGACACATAAAAAGATATGACGATTTCCATAACCCAAGGGACTCACTGTAAGCTGTAAAAGGAATCAAGCATCGGGAACAGTGCACCAGGTCAAAGGAAAACGCAGGGAAGGGGAGCCTACGAGTGCCAAGCATGGCAACAAATGCAGGCACTCCTCTTTCCAAGGCGAATTGAATCTGCGATTTATGCGAATCTCTAGGAGCAAACGAGAGAGCTAGAATGCCTTGAGATAGTAGAGTACCTCCAAAACTTGCGACCTGCAAAGGTTTTCAATAGTATTGTAGAAAGAGATGCGAAACAAAGACGTGGACAATAATAATAATAATAAAAAAAAAAAGAGAGACTACGGTGATACTTACTCCGCATCCCATGTCAAGGGCAGTTCTGAGAGTTCCCCCGTTAAGCGGAATGTACTGTGAAAGCTTCTCAATGTATTGGCCTGCTCCGCCAGGAAACATGGTGCCACCGCCAGGGAAAGTGAAGTATTCCCCTTCCCTTTTCATCCATCCTTGGTGACCTTTCCGGTCAGCAATCTTATTGTATGGCATGTTCGCATGCCAGATCTGCATAGTTCAAACGCTCAGCTTTAAAACAGTCTTAACAAACTCACTAGCTCATAGCATTCCAAAATACACTTTCACATGCAACACTAATCTTTAAAGCTTTGCAGAAATTCGAATGTGAGTTCAATCGATCACTCGCTTTGCATTAATCTACAAGACCAGTACGAAGATCGCAGATCGCATCCGATACCTTGTGTAGGCTCTCCGGCCAGGGAACAGGAATTTTATATCCAGCGGGGGGAGGAATCAAGCAGAGAGGAGTCTCCTCCGGCAAAGGACAGTGCCTCTCCCGGTAGAAGTTCATCTCTCTGCTAAGCTGGCTATTCCTCCTCGGATCCTCGCAAGGCATATGAGCAACAGCTTCCGCCGGACAATACTCGATCGGCTGCAGATGCTGACCAGCCTCGACCAGAGTCACCAGTCGCTGCCGCTGCCTCGGATCTGACGCCGTCGAGAGCAGCAGCGTCTGCCGACCAGACGCCGCCATGGAATCGCCAAGAGGAGTGAAGAGTAGGATGAAGAAGAGAAGGACGATGCCGAAGAACGCGGCGGTTACGATGTCGAGGAGTCGCCATTGACGCGGGTTACGCTTCGACGCCATGGCTTAGCTTCGGCACTCGAATTGGAGATGAGATGCAAAATCTAGAGTTTATTAAAAATTAGAGATCTATGAGATTTGTCGGCGATTATAATATTGCTATTTCGCTAATTCCTTGTGTGTGAAGATGAATCCCATTTTCTATTTTCTCAGTGCTTTAGTACCGACTGGCGTCTGGCGAACCACGGTGAACGCGCCACTGGTGGGGGATGGGCTCTTATACAGAAATCTGAGGAAAGATTATTTAATGAAATGTTTATTTGGTCGTTGATGATACGTTTTTTAGGCTATTGGACTTGGGCCTTAAATATCAGCATCCTAAATATTAGTAATGTATAACTATTTTTTTCCCCATTCAACGTACCACATTACCACTCATTTTTCAACAAGCCAATCCATAATCTATCATTAGTTTTGAATAATTTTTTCAGTTGATTAAAATATTATTAATATCACTAGTTCGTTTTGGTCACAATTACTACTCTTCTTGTGTTGTTGCTAAAATCGGGATGGTGATACAGTAACAAGCAAAAATTACTAAACTATATGTCATAATTTATTTGTTACATTGATTACTATGTCAGTTTCAGTTGTACTATGTAGTAGTAGTTTTTTAAGTTTTCGTGTACATATACAGACATTTAACTCTCGACTGTATAACATGTTCCTTTTATAAAAGTAACACTAATTCGGTCCATACTACATAACCCATAATAGAAATATATATATATTTTTAAATATAGTTTTGGTTAACAAATAAAAAAAATCACACATACACTTTTTGATAACTAGGCGTACTTTAATAATTAAGGCGGTGTTACTAGTCTTTGTATTGTTTACAGGCGAGTGAAATTAGATAGACAGTCCAAGATACATCATCAATAAATTCATCAAAATCCAACAAAATGTTTCATAATTCAATTACATTACAACATACTAAAACACAAATACCTTCTAAATGAATTGGCTTTGTTGTCAATTGAGATAGTTTTGGTTGAAAATTTTGATTATCCGAATTTAATAATTGATTATGGAGGAAAAAATGCAAAAATTTATATTTCAATAATAATTTTTATAAACATTAGGATTGTCTTATAAAATTTTAACATGTTTTCTATATTGTTATCATTTTATGATCTTTAATAAAAAATGCACAATTTTTGAATTCACTGAGGATAATCCAAAATGTTGCACTGACGCTGATTCTTGTCGTCGTCTCTCTTCTTCAATGGGTTTCCCATTCCCATTTGACGTCTATTAGGACCTTAACCACGTCGATCTGCCTGCTGATAGCGACCATGTCTCACTGGTAATCCATCTCAACAACGCCTTCACAAGAGTCAATCACTCCTACTTCGTTAGACAGCTTATTTTTTGTGGTGAAACTCAACGAAAAATATGTGAAGAAAAGAAGCCTTTAGAGTATCTATCTTCTACAAAGATGCACCATAACGTTACTACTAAGAACGCTAATCGCTAATGATACTTTTCGTTGTGACCCCCATATTAGTAGCAACTAAAAATGAGAGAAATATATACATAATTAAAAGTTTCATTGTTTACAATTTACATACACTAGTAGAGCTGCTAACCCCGCGCATGCGCTGGGTAGTATTCCGTTGGTTATATATTTATTTCTTTTGTATTATATATAGTTTCAATAAAATTACGCAATGCAGAATATTTTAATATTTATTTGTCTGTTTATGTATATTTTAAGAATACATTATTTGTCTCAGACAAACCGGCGAATTAATCCTTGATATTCTTTTTACCTTCTTTTGAGTTTTCACATCTATTGGTTACGCGTCATTTTTTCGTGTTGATATCTTATTATCTTATTTGTAATCTGTAGGTGATAGTTCCTTATCTAGTATTCGAACACCTCTCAAAACCTAGATGATGTCTAACCATAATGGCTTCTCTTTTCTTCCTTTTTGCATGGGGTATATGTTTGTCTTTTTTTTTGTTTTTTTGTTGAATATATAATCTAATTTATATAGTTAGGTAATAATTATTGTTATTTTATGTGTTTATTTGAATCAATATACTAATATTAATTTTCTTTGATTTTATTTATCTAATGATAATTTTTTTTCATTTTTTTAACTATTTCACATTTTTGTGTCAATATAAGATTAACTGCGGAGGATTGCAAGATATAGTTTTTCACTTCTTCATGGCTATAAATATATTTCATAAAAATTTTATTGCAAATTTTACTCATACAAACTATATTTTACATTCAAATATTGAAACTGTTTATGTGATTATAGACGTTCTCATGAATTCTCTTTTTATATAAAAAAACTCATGAATTGTCTCTTGATGGAAAATACTTCTCCATTGAAAACATTTGGATATTATAATTATTATTGTATGACATTTTAATCAGTTTAAAATGGATCAATTCTATATTTTTATTCGGATTAAAGATCATTATTAAATACTACATACTTATTGTATTTTATATATAAAAAAGTTGATAAATCTAAAATTAAAGTAAACCTTGATTTGTAATCGAATAGTTTTTTATTAGTGTTATCGGAATGTATTATTGCTCGAATTCTTTATTCATTTCTCATCAATTTGTTTAACAAATGTATTTTTTGTTAGTGTTTATCTAGGTTTGGGAACTCGCTAGACGTTAGTTGGGCGGTGGGTCTGAGCCTAGCGATCTATCAAATCTGTTTTGTTAAATATTCCTTGGTGGGAGCCATAATATTGTTTAGATATTTGTTTCGGTAAATATTGTCAATAAAACAACATGGTCCAGTGGTTATAGGTGTATGGTTAATACTTTCTTTACCCGAGTTCGAGTCCACGAGATACCATTTTCTCATTTCATTTTTTTCTTAGACTCAAAATAAAGACGCCACGTGGTATTAGGTGATGCAAAGTGAGGAAAGTACCTTTCTAAGATAATTTTGATAGATAAAGTTCAGTTAAAATTTCAAAACTTCAATGCATGATGCATCCCTTCTGACCATAATACAATGGATTTCGTTTACTTAATTGGTAAAAAAAAGAGGTTCTCTGCATGGAAGATAGCCATTCAAATTCAAATCCGGAAACATAAAGAATTAAGATATTGTCATACTAGGATAATATAGCTCAATATCTTTATTTTTTTTCCGTTTCTTTGTTTTGGAATTTGGATGTTGAGTTCCATTGTTATAAGGAGAACAAAATAACAGACACAGTGACACACCAATGATCCATACTCCACTGTCCAACGTTGTAATAAATTTCATCGAAAGCATTCACGTGCTAGGCGCCTCGTTGGATTAGTTGGCTGAATCAACAGAAATAGTAACATCATATTGCACAAACGATATAGATTCCAGTGTAAAAGCGTATGTATTTAGATGGTAAGACGAATAATTATCCCTTATAGTCAAACGCGTTATTAAGTGCGGTGTTAGCTTAGCTGTATAAATATGCAGCCAGTCATTACATTTTAACCAATTCATAAATTTTACACTTAGATAATATATCTTTTTCTTTTCTTCGTGGCCTAATTGCCATTTACTATCACGGTTGAGAGAAAATAACCAGGACCGAAACCTGGTTTACGTGGAAAGATAACAATTGCGAACCGGTTTTCCCGTATGTAGTTCCCCAAAGATGTTTAGATTTAACTTTCAAACCGGTATCAAACCTTAACTCATCAAACTTAAATAACCAGTAACCTTAAAATCTAATAAATTGGTTTAATATATGTATGGAAAAAAATCCCATGAATTTAATATATGTATGGAAAATTATCATTTTTCGATTAGTAAAGATTTAGTAGTATCAACTTAGGTGGAAAAGCTCACTCGTATCGTCGCCTCACATATATATCCCCACTATAGCATTCATCTACCAAGACAGAGAAAAAAAAGGGGAAGAAAATTCACATATTTTTGTGAAATTCCCAAAAACAATTTCGTCTTTATAGTTCTTAATTTTTCTCTTTCTCCGGCCAGTCATGGCGAACGTTCGGTGGCCGTCGAAGCTATCGAAGTTATCACTCCGAGCAAAACACACGAACCTCTACCGCGTGATCATAGTGGCGATTCTCTGTGCCGCCTCTTACTTCTTCGGAATATGGCAACACTCGGGCGGAGGAATCTCTCGCGAATCCCTCGCTTCCTTGCCTTGCACGTTTCCTAACAAAACCTCACCGATCCTCACCTTCCATCCCCGTCACACATCCCCTGACCCTCCTCCCTCGGAGAAAACGGCGCGTGCGGTTCAAATCCCGTCGTGCGGCGTCGAATACTCAGAGTATACGCCGTGCGAGTCCGTGAATCGGTCTTTGAGTTTCCCAAGAGATAGATTGATATACAGAGAGAGACACTGTCCTAGAAAAGACGAGGTCCTCCGGTGCCGGATTCCAGCGCCATACGGTTACTCAGTACCTTTCCGATGGCCGCAGAGCCGTGACATTGCGTGGTTCGGTAACGTGCCGCACACGGAGCTAACGGTGGAGAAGAAGAATCAGAACTGGGTAAGGTACGAGGAGGATAGGTTTTTGTTTCCTGGTGGTGGTACCATGTTTCCACGTGGAGCTGATGCTTACATCGACGATATCGGACGGTTGATAAATCTCAAAGATGGATCCATTCGGACAGCCATTGATACTGGATGTGGGGTAAGTTCAAATTCCTCTGTTTTCTTATTCTTAATTTTATTCGTTTTGTACTATTCTTGTGATGTCTCTGTTCTTTTGGCTCTTGTTCATGTTCACCCCATCCCCATGCCTGTGAATCTGTGATGGTCATAAATTATCATTATTTTCTCGATTTTTTTTTCTTTTATCCATCAGTCATCATACTTCACATTCTTACAAACAAAAAAAAATCTTATGGCTTATATATAATTCTGAGATTTTATATGCTCAATTTTAATCTGGGTTTTAGGAGTGAATTTAGTTTTCATTAGTCAGGACAAGTTGTATAGTAGCGTGTAGATGCATGTCAAATCAATCGATGATTGTGCAAATTACATTGAAATTCTCTATATTGATGTTCCCTTGGTTCTTAGATTAGTGTAAAGACGTGTATGATGTGTTACTATACATAATCATATATACGCACTTGATTAGTTGATTTACGTGTTAGTTTTCTTTTAAAAAAATCAAAATTTTGGTCATAAAAAAATCAGCTGTGATTAATGACAGAAAGAATATTCTGAGACAGCAGAGTGAGAGAAGGATAGATAGGATTGTCTTGATGTGGAATTAATAGCATTGGAGTCACAATTAGATAAAAATCATCAGAATCAGAGCCAGAACTATTTGCTAACTTTTACTAATTTTGTTCTCCTTCAAATGGTAATGCATAGGAAAATTTCTCTCAATGTCTTTGACTATATATTATTTTATTAATACTTTATTTACCTTTTAATCCCAAACAAATGAAATTGTAGTACAGTCAAGTAAATGCTGTCTACATGCTATTTGTAGTATTGTGTAGTACAGCCAAGTAAACACATACTCTTTGTAGTTTGTAGTCTTATGTCTACGGAAGCAATCTCATCATCGATATTCGATAGTTTCAATCTTAATTTGGAAGCAAAGTGGTCAAAAGACTTTTAAACTGTTCTGTCTAATAGATGTAAATGTGTAGTTCAAATTATTTTACTACCATAGATTATGTTAACTTATCGACCGTCTAACCTAATGATGATAATAGGTAGCGAGTTTCGGTGCGTATCTAATGTCGAGGAACATAGTAACGATGTCGTTTGCGCCAAGAGACACACACGAAGCTCAGGTTCAGTTCGCACTTGAGAGAGGAGTCCCTGCTATCCTCGGAGTCTTAGCTTCCATTAGGCTCCCATTTCCGGCTAGAGCCTTCGACATAGCTCATTGCTCTCGGTGTCTCATCCCCTGGGGCCAATACAGTAAATTTACACTCACCCTTCTTAGTCACGTTCTCTCTTACTCTCCTTTTTGGTAGTTGCTTACGTGTGTTCTCTCGTACTGTTTGTGGGTGAACAGACGGGACGTATCTGATAGAGGTGGATAGGGTACTAAGACCGGGCGGGTATTGGATTCTGTCGGGACCGCCGATTAACTGGCAGAGACACTGGAAGGGTTGGGAGAGAACCAGAGAAGATCTCAACTCGGAGCAGTCTCAGATCGAGAGGGTCGCTAAGAGCTTGTGCTGGAAGAAATTGGTGCAGAGAGAAGATCTTGCGATATGGCAGAAACCCACCAACCATATCCACTGTAAACGCAATCGGATTGCTCTAAGACGCCCTCCGTTCTGCCACAGGACACAACCCGACCAGGCCTGGTAATAATCTCCAAATGTAGACAAGAGATGGTGTGCATAAATCTCATGATAGTTACCAAAAGATTCATAGTGAAAGAGGATGATTTGTATCTGATTAGATAATGGTTTGCTCTGTTTTGAGATTTTAGGTACAATAAGCTGGAGGAGTGTTTGACGCCTTTGCCGGAAGTAACAGGATCTGAAATCAAAGAAGTAGCGGGTGGGAACTTGGCGAGATGGCCTGAGAGATTGAATGCAATTCCTCCGAGGATCAAGAGTGGGAGCTTGCAAGGGATCACAGTGGATGACTTTGTCAGCAACACAGAGACATGGCAGAGAAGAGTGTCTTACTACAAGAGCTTCGACCAGAAGCTAGCGAAGACGGGAAGATACAGAAACTTACTTGACATGAACGCTCATCTAGGGGGTTTCGCTTCAGCCTTAGTGGATGATCCTGTCTGGGTCATGAACGTTGTCCCCGTGGAGGCCAGTGTCAACACGCTTGGAGTTATCTATGAGCGAGGGTTGATCGGAACGTATCAAAACTGGTAAGGGTTGCTAGTGACAGATTAAGCACGTTTTTGTTTGTTTGTGGGAAGCTTTCATTGATTCTTTCGATCTATTTGAACTGTTAAACAGGTGTGAAGCGATGTCAACTTACCCAAGGACGTACGATTTCATCCATGCTGATTCGGTGTTCAGTCTGTACAAAGACAGATGTGACATGACAGATATCTTGTTAGAAATGGACAGGATCCTAAGACCAAAGGGAAGCGTGATCATCAGAGACGACATCGATGTGTTAAACAAAGTGAAGAAGATAACAGATGGGATGCAATGGGAAGGGAGAATAGGAGATCATGAGAACGGACCTCTTGAAAGGGAGAAGATTTTGTTTCTTCTGAAAGAGTACTGGACCGCGCCTGCGCTTGATCAGCCAACAGATAGGTAGTGGATCAAGCTGGAAATAAATCATAGACCTCGTAGCTCCATTCTTTTTTTTTAACAATTTTGTAAACACAAAAAGACTTTGGGGGGAAATGAAGATGCACACCGGATCAATTGTTTCAATTCGGATATTCAGTGTGAGCAAACAAACTAATACAGTTTACAACAGAGTATGTGACTATGCGTTGGGTAGCTACGAAAGCGCTTACAGACTTACGGTACATTAAGCTCAACTAGTGTCTAGTATCATCATCTTAGGTTACATTGCTACTATATCAGTAGTTCCAGAAACAACGCTTCTTGTTTGTTGGTGAGACTGAGTTCCTCAAAAGTTAAGGCACCGTCTTGAATGCTGAAAGCACGTCGGGGATAAGGTCTAACCTGTTTACCAACATTCACACAACTTATAAGAGGCTTGTAGCAGGAGAAAATACAAACTGACATGCGAGGGGTGGCAGAACCAGAATCTTAAAAGTTGTGAACATCACTCATCACTTGGCTTACCACTCTATATGTGCCCGGTTTGACTAATCCAGTACCATCTATGAAGTCAAAGAGGTACTGCAATCCAACAAACAAACTGTTAAGGAAGCTTATATACCAGAAAATGCTAATCACAATAATCACTTGAGACTCGTGAACTTCACCTTAAGCTTGTCTGATTTGAGAAAGCGACGACCATGACGGCTGCTATCTGGCATTTTAACCAGTAGACTGATGGCATCTTCATTTTCGACTGATGGCTCGATGGGAGGCGCTGCCTTCTTCGTAATAGAAGATCTCTCAGGTTCCTGCTACAAGTGAGGTACCCAAAATAGTTGTGAATAAACAAAAGGAAAATCAGCTTTCACTGGACCGGCAATTCAATCCAGATTGAATACAACGGATACCTACAAGATTTGTAGTCATGAAATCAATGTTAAACCACATTTTAGAACTATTTTGCTTTAAGATTCACTATGATCATATATCGACTGAACATATAGAATTCGTTGGTGGCTGAAAATCTACGGTTTCACTCTGATTACAAGCCCAATTTTTGTAGGCTGATTTCTACCTAATACGGGCAGAGGAGTTGTTTTCATGTCAACTTTCACCTTGCAAGTAATGAATGCCTCACAAGAATAGCAGATTACCTCTCCAGTGACCCTCTTATCGGGAGATTGTGACTCCATGTGAAATCCAGGTTGATTATTACGTGAAGCACTCTCTCCACTAAAGAGTGCCTTTTCCAGCATTATTGCCTCCTGTAGCTCTTTCGACGGAATGCCACCCCACTAGTAGAAGTCGAGCAACAGGAGGTAAAAGCAGGGTAAGCCGACCAACTGGGTAAGATAGTCACTAAGAAGACGCTACTTTATTCTTTATTTGCTACTTTCACTGGCAAGAGGAATCAAACTTGTTTTGAATAATTACCTCTTCAGGATAAGAAGCTTCAATATTCGGGAGATCATGTCCGTGCTGAGAGCAAGTATCAATTGGCTGCTTTTGTTTCATGTCTTCACGCCTGTCTTGCACTGACGAGCTCCCAGGCTTCAAAGTACAAAGGTTTTACTTAGCAAGATAGCTTAACGAGCTTCAACACATTACATCAAGGAGTAACTTAATAAACGTGTGGCTAACTTATTAAGTAACATGACTATCAGCCAAGTAAATTGGCGATAACTGTAGGAAGCATCCCAAACTATACCAATGGGTATGCGTATATATACTGAGTCATAATAGAGGAGAAGAGAAATTCAATTTCACACCTTATATCTGCTACTTTCATTTGTATTATATTGACGGGGGTCATGGTGCTCCACGGACACGGAGTGAGGCATAAGTTCCGCTAGTTGCTCTCGCAGCGCACTCTCTTGCTCTTCCATCTGAAAGTCATTTATGCTAATGTGAGAGATCACTTACATCGGCAGGTACATAGCAGATGCAAATATCAAGCCATACCGCTAAGGACATGGAAATCGCACGGGCAATGTCCTCGTCTTCCTTGTTAATAGCCTCTCTCGGAGACAAAGCGCTAGATGGATCCTGCATCAGTAACAAAAAAGATGAGAAAATATGTGAGGCTCATGCAAAATAGGAACTAGACAGGGTGAAGAAGCTATAATAACTATACTCTGTCTAGACTATATCTTGTGTTGTGACGACCCTCTTGAAAATCCTGCTTCGAAGCCTCAATAGCAGCTCTGATCATTTCTTCTTCTGCATCGTTGCTATAGACAGGTGATTCAGCATCCCTATGTGTTCCACCATGGACCTGGGATCCGTAGCTTGATGAATGTCTAGCATAGCCGTCTCCGACATCTCCAAGTCCAGGAGGACGAATCTGATCATTACCCCAGGCAGAGTGAGCAGGGAACCCTGTGACTTCTCCTGTGTGAGATGATGGAGGTGGACTTCCAGAAGAAGCAGAGCCACTAAGCTGCCTAAGAATATTTCTCCTGTAGTTGGGATCTAGAAGCAACGAGGGTCTAAAAGACCGAGCAGCCGAGAGGAAAGATGGAAGTCCACCTGGAACTGATGGCCTAGGCTCGCTACCACGAACCTGATTGTTATCTTCTACAACATTGTATTCTGGACGACTGTCTGAGCTTGGATCAAGTCTGGAAGGATAACCCCAAAAAAGAAAGTGAACAAAACCAAAGAAGAGAAACTCGAAAAACAATGAAAAGATTGAGAAACATACATGCTCCTTTCCACATCCCTGAAGTGAGCATTGATCGCTTCAGTGAGATTATCCCCATGTTCCTGGTCAAAATTTACAGAACATTTATAACTTAGTGCAAGAGCGCAACGATTAGTGTGGATCTACAAATCCTACGAAAACGAATTGCTCGATGCTGCATGTTATCAGCAGAAAACCTAAAAACCCTAACTCTTCAAGTTCCATTTACATTTCGAATCTATAAGCAGCATTAACCCATTTGATCGCAGAATCTTATCTATACTACTTACGTCAATTGTCCAACAAAAAAAAACACAATCTTGCGTGATGGCATCCCACAAGAATGCCATTCATATCATTTCAGAGAGCCGGAGCGACAAAGAAAAGAAAAAAAAAAAGTCTAGACAGAGAAAAGAGCGCAACGAACCTCAAGTCTCTGAATCGCCAGTGACTCGGAAGCGCCGGTGATGCTCATGTAAGACTGAATGGCGTCTCTCGATGATCTCACCATCTCCGCCGGAGAATTCGGTGGCTGTCAATATGAGAAGAACTAACTCGCCGGGAATTATGGAAGCAGAGCGGCGTTCTAATAAGTTTCGATTTGTGGAAAGCAAGACTCGTTTAGTTCAACTGATTCGAACCGACGCTGATGAGTCTACCCAAAAGTGACGTAATCAATCAATTACTTATTTAATAATCCTCCTCGAATCCCTGAACTATGTTTCAATCTTCTTTTTCTGCCCAAACATTTTCTTCATTTTCTTATCCACCCACAATTAGGATTTAATAACTGATGGAATCAATCAATTAATAATTTAAATAACACTAGTACTTAAAATAATCTTTAAGAAATAGCTAAAATATTTGTTGACCAAAAAGATAAAGCTTACCAATATTTGTAAAGAAACCAACACCGATAGTGCTTAGCACTAGTCCAAGACCGTAATACCCAAAACAGAGAGAATAACCCTCTAAGTATGAGAATGAATATGGAAGAACACTTAGAGAATACTTGAAAGAATTTTAGAGAGAGTATTTGAACTTATGATGAACCCACTTTCTTATTTCAACTTCTGATCCATGTTACAAATGAGGGGGTGATGAGGTATTTATAGCCTCCAAAAGATCTTACAACATAAATCTAGATTTTTCTACTCTAATCTCCTTAACTTAGATATTTCTTAATTCTCTAGATTTTCCTACACAAATATCTTATCCTTAACCTCCTTACTTCCTAGATTTTTCTAATATAATATCTAGATTTTTATTTTACAACTTTCTTATTACATAGATATTTTACAATTTCTAGAATTTTCTATAACAATACTCTAGATTTTATTTTCTAATACACTTATCTAGAATTCATAAGGAGGTGGTAACCTTCTAGATATTTAATCATAATATCTTTATAATTTGTTTATAGAATTTTCTAGAAAACTTAAGGAGGTGATGAATCCTTGTGATGTTTCTAGAAAAAATCTAGATCTTGGACCTAATTTTGGGTTATATCCAATAAAAGATAATTAGTTTATGAACCCAAAATTAAGCTTTGACCAAAATCAAGTTTAATCTCAATACTCCCCCTTAAACTTGATTTTGTCAACCATCATTCGCTTGATACGGTACACACACTTGCATGAGACGGGTTGGACATCATTGGGTTTTGGAACCAAATCCCAAGTTTCATTCTTCTTAAGAGCATCCATTTCCTCTTTCATTGCGGTCTTCCACTCATTAAATCATTTTGCTTCATCATACGATGATGGTTCTTCTTCATCTAATAGAGCTGCATAATAGCATGAGTAAGTAGTGACAAAACTGTCATCTCTGAACCGAGCAGGCTTGATAATGTTCCGTTTCGGCCGTTGATTAGCCATGAAACCATGGTCTTCTTCCTCATCTTCTTCTTGGTTAGTGCTCCCCCTTTCACCTTGTGTCTCTTGTTCAGAACTTCCTCCTTCACTTGGTATCTGAACAGCTGGTTCATTCGCCTTTGAGGGAACCAGTACCATCTTTCTCAAACAAGACTCGAGGTGGTCCATAATAGGAAGAAACTTCATCAAAGACAACATCACGAGATACAGTGTACCTGTGTGTCTCTGGATCCATACACCTCCAGCCCTTCCTTTGTTCATCATAGCCGACAAAGATGCATTTCTTCGCCTTGGCCTCCAGCTTGGTTCTATGAGAATCAAACACATGAACATAGCAGACTGATCCAAATACCCTGAGATGTTTCACCGTTGGCTTCTTCCTATGAACCATCTCATATGGAGACTTCATATTATTTGGACTAAGCGGCATCTGGTTGATGACATAGACTGCACATCTCATACCTTCCGCCCATAAGGCCTTTGGTAAATTCTTCGCATGTAGCCAGCTTCTGCAAGTCTCGTTTAGATGTCTGATCTTCCTTTCTGCTACTCCATTTTGTTGAGGTGTATATGAACATGTAAATTCTCTCTTGATACCATGCTTCCGACAGAAAGAGAGAAACTCTTTTGACATAAATTCCCCTACATTATCCGTCCTTAAGGTCTTGATTTTCCGACCTAACTCTCCTTCCACTGTGACCTTGAATTCTTGAAACCTTGAAAATACCTCTGATTTTTCCTTCACGAAGTATACCCAAGTGTACCGTGAGAAGTCATAAATGAACAACAACATGTAGCGGAACCCGGAATAGGAGGATGTTCTCGTTGGACCCATCAAGTCATTATGGACCCTCTCCAATGGAGCGCTGCATCGTGAAGTAGAGTTGTCAAATGGAAGCCTATGTGATTTTCCATATTGACAACCTTCACAAAGTATTCCTTCATTCTGAATCTTCAACTTTGGGAGCCCGTTAACCAGATCTTTATCCACCATAACCTTCAGCTTAGTCATATTTATATGACCAAGCCTAGCATGCCATATAAAAGCATTATCATTCGTACTCATCTTCTCAACATACGAGTTTGAGGCCGATAAGACATAAAGATCTTTAACCCGTGCTCCAGTGTGAACTACATCTGCCTTTAACTCCTGGATATTCTTCAAGAATTTCACATCTTTTGGACCAAACAGAACGTAGTTACCTGACTCTACTGCATTCACCACGGATAAAAGATTCTTCCATACTCCAGGGACATGATATACATTCTTGAGAGTGATTGGGCTTCCATCATCTCCTTCAATGACAACAGTCCCTTCCTTCTCAACCCGGTGGATTGAATTATCCGCGGTAATAATGGCTTCTTTCCCGTCATGACTTTGAAGACTAGAAAATAACTTCTCATCTCCGGTAATATGATGGCTACAACCAGAATCCACGATCCAATCATTTCCCAGATTTTTAGTTTTGGATGTACGTGAAGATGCAGCCTCCACCGTGAAGCATTTTCCCCATTCTTCGTCTTCAGCATGAGCTTTTGATTCTGCCATATTTGTTTCCTTTAGCTTGACTCTGCAGTCCTTTTTGAAGTGTCCAAGCTTTCCACACCGGTAGCACTTGAACCACTTCTTATCTCCCGTAGAAGATCCTTCCCGTCCATCATTGTTCTTTGGACCTTCATACTTGGATTTGCCTTTGAAGCTCTATTGTCTCCGAGCTACGAAAGCACTCCCCGAGTCATCTTCGATTTTGACTCCAGCCATTTGTGTGGCTAATGATTCTTGCGAAGCTAGAAGATTTTCAAACTCCTCCAAGGAAGGTTGTGTAGCCCATCCTTGAATGGAAGTCACAAACGGTGTATACTCGGGCCGTAGGCCCCGAATAATAGACCGTTTTAACTGTTCTTCCGTCGCAAAGGTTCTTTACCTTGATGAAGAACTCTGAGATTAAAGACTCCCCCTGCTTCGCATTCGCCAGCTCATTCTCTAACAGCTGTAGACGAGCTTCATTATTCTTGTTGAACAACTGATCCAGCGCTTGCCAAATGGAACTAGCGGATGTGCACCTTGAGACATGCTCAAATACTCCTGAGGATATTGACCTCTTCAACGCAAACTCCGCCTTGGCATTCTTCCGTGTCCATTCCTTTGTCGCTTCCGCTGTTGCAGCATCTCCCCTTGGTGGTGTTGTGCTGCTACCGTCGACGACATCTCATAAGTTCTCACTCATCAAGTATTACTCCATGCATGACTTCCATAACCGGTAGTTAGATTGGTTTAAGATCTCCATCCCCAATCCAACAACACGACTCATTGACTCCATACTTAGAATAAATTCAAGCTCTCTTTAAATCCCGATCTTGAAAAGAACCAAATTAGAATGGCTCTGATACCATGTAAAGAAACCAACACCGATAATGCTTAGCACTAGCCCAAAACTGTAATACCCGAAACCGAGAGAATAACCCTCTAAGTATGAGAATGAATATGGAAGAACACTTAGAGAATACTTGAAAGAATTTTAGAGAGAGTATTTGAACCTATGATGAACACACTTTCTTATTTCAACTTCTTATACATGTTACAAATGAGGGGGTGAGGAGGTATTTATAGCCTCCAAAAGATCTTACAACATAAATCCAGATTTTTCTACTCTAACCTCCTTAACTTAGATATTTCTTAATTCTCTAGATTTTTCTACACAAATATCTTATCCTTAACCTCATTACTTCCTAGATTTTTCTAATATAATATCTAGATTTTTCTTTTACAACTTCCTTATTACATAGATATTTTACAATTTCTAGAATTTTCTATAACAATATCTAGATTTTATTTTCTAATACACTTATCTAGAATTGAGGTGGTAACCTTCTAGATATTTATTCATAATATCTTTATAATTTGTTTATAGAATTTTCTAGAACACTTACGGTGGTGATGAATCCTTGTGATGTTTCTAAAAAAATTCTAGATCTTGGACCTAATTTTGGGTTATATCTAATAAAGGATAATTAGTTTATGAACCCAAAATTAAGCTTTGACCAAAATCAAGTTTAATCTCAATATACTTAATCCATTAACATATAAATTCTTTTGAATTCATGAAATTCATCAATGGATAAAAGTTAATAAAAAGTTCCATCAAATTCAATTAAATTCTTTAACTGAATATTTTCCCTGAATTATGTGTCTATATTAAACTGTCATAAATATATATATATATATATGTTGTAAAAAAGATATTAAAACAATATTTGAACCAAGATTTGGTTGACAAAAAAAAAAAACATTTCTGTCATCATTGTTTTCGAACTTTGTGGAAACTTGAAGATAGACGATGAAAGTCAAGCCTTCCACACGCTTTTTAATTACAACCAGAAGAGGTGTAAATATTTGTTTTTTTTTTTTTTTTTTTTTGTTAAAGATGAGACCAGTTCTTGATAACTTTGGATCCAGTGAAGTGGTGGAACAATTATCAACTAGATTACGTATAAGATTTAATGAAGTATATTTTTTTTTTTGGTGAATAGATTTAATGAAGTATATGACGATACTTTTCTTTTCCTAGTCTAATTTTCTCTAATTGCAAAAGGAAAAGTGGTTAATCCACATTTGATGGCATGAATTAATATATGGAATTAAAAAAGGGATGTGTCCGAAACTTTTATAAAAGGAAAACAATTATTTCCGGTGTGAAAAAAGACAGAAGTAACCTTGCTGTTAATGATGTCGGCCTTTCGTTACTTGACCACCTGAATGAATCGTCCATCATCCTCTTGGAACATCTCCTTCTCTCTATATTACATTTACACATACCCCCAATTCAATTCAATTCAGTTTCTGGGGTCTCCGTCGCTCTTATCCGATCATCGATAAGGAATTAGGTAAAAATTTCATCCATTTCCAATTGTTTTTCTGATTGGATTCTACATTCGGATGCTTTCGTTGTTTCTGCGGTCTTATCCACCGTCCGATTGCGTGTGTTTTCGCTGTGAAATTGAAACCAAGTCCAGTCTTGTGATTCCTACCGTTTCGATTATCGGGAATTTTATCAAATTACTTTTCGTTTTCTGTCAGTGCTTAAGTAATCGCAAGAGGTCCTCTGATCGTATAGCTAATTTGTGATGTCAAACCGAACAAATACATGTAAAAGTTTCATTTTTTTTTTTCTGATAAAATTTGGATTCTCAATCCTTTGTAGGGGTGAAGAAGATGGATTTCGTAAACAATCTTGATACGGACATGTCGCTGGCGATTCTTTCGTGTCTAGATGACCCAACAGATCTTGTCCGTGCCAGTGCTGTCTCACGCTCCTGGCGCGAGTTTGGTAAGAAGAGGCTCATCATCATCTTTTATTGCTCTTACCTCTTGTTTCCCCTACAACAGCTTTGAATGTTCTGATGAGAATCGGTTTGCACTTGCAGTGATTAAATACAGTCTTTCGAAGAACCTGTGCTTGAAGCTGTTCCATCAGCTAACTAGTGTGGATCGGATAATAGAGACAAGTAATGATGTAAATGAAGACTCCTCTGAAGCCGGGTCAAGCACTCTCATGGACACAAGGCTACTAGTAAGAGAGCACAGGGTTTATGCCTTATTGGCTAAAGGATGCACATCGTCCCCTATCAGAAGCTGTATTGCTGATGCCATTATAGCGTCTAGCACTGATAATTTCCCGGCAGAGAGCATCTTGAACACACTCGACGAAAGAGATAAAATTGGTGGCACCCCTTCGTATTGGTCGAGTACAGGACAACACAAGACTTCGGTCCCCGAAACACTTCTTTACCAGTTGAAGGGTGATTTGTGTGTCATCACTGAATTCAGCATTCAGCCTTTCCAAGGTGCCAATGCCCCATCCTCGTTTTATTCTTTTTTTTTTTCTTCCGAGTTTCTAATTGACTTTTGTTGCTTAACGGCTTCCGATTTTCTCTAGCTTATTTTCAGCGCGGTACGCCGATATACTCTTCACATTATGTTCGTTTCCGGTTGGGTCACCTCGACAACAAGCCACAGGATAAAAAAGATGAGTCTGAAAAGATTCAACCGGTTGAAAACAAATATGTATGGACTTACACTTCACAAGAGTTTCCGATGGCTCAGGTGTGTGTTATAAAATCATCACTGTTGTCTTTAGCATGATATATATCTTGTTCTGAACTGTTGAGGACACCATTGTTTGTTTCTTTATGAGTAGGAAAATCGATTGCAGAACTACAAGCTTCCAGAACCCGTTCTTTGCATTGGTGGGTATATGCTAGTCGAGTTTCTAGGTCGAGTTCAGACACAGGAAATGGATGGCTTGTACTACATTTGGTACATCTCCTCTCCCTATTTGTCCTCTTAAAGATTTACAATATTCAGTAGCTTTTGTTGATTGCTTTTGCAGTGTGTCGCATGTCAAAGTGATGGGAAGATCACTAGCAAAATCGTTTCGGGTGGTGGATCCGGATGACTCGGGAAAGTTTGGGTTGAAGGTAGTGAGCTACAGTGATCCACAAGAAATGGGTGAGGACGAAGCAGAGGCGGGGCAAAGTCCGTTTAGGCCGATGAGAAATCTTGAACAGCTCTTGAATTTCCTGCACAGGCATCCTCTAGACGTCGAGTATGTTTGGCCTGAATCAGACGACGAAGATGATGAGTCAGACGAAGAGGAGGTTTAGTGTCTGAATCGAGTTTTTTTTTATCTTTCTTTTATTTATTTTGGCTTTGCGTCTACTGTCAAAGAATCATAGAGGTGTTTTCCATCTTATGTGAGCGGTTTTAAAAGCTTCTTCCCCAGCCATTTAAGCTCTCTCTTACAGTCTTGTAGAGATCTGTCAGTTTTCTGGAATAATAACGTATTATTAGGCTTTGTGACACTACTTTTATGTATTCTGTTGGTTTTAGTTTCATTGCCCTGGTTATAAAGCTGATTTCGACGTTGTTTGTAGGCGAAAGAAAATATGGTGTGGGATTAGTTTTTTGCTTTTAGTTTGAAAGTTTCATGTTCACCAAATCTCAGAGATCATCCATGGCCAAGCAGAACTGGAATCTTGTGTATCCTATACAACAAATGCATAAAGTAATATCCAATAATATTAGATACCTGAGAGGCTAACCATAAGTAGCAAAACTGGTAACAGGTTGTGTGGACCACTTTTCTAGTTCCTACTCTATACAAACCAGTTCTGGCTTCTCTTTCTCACTACCTTCTCCATTCTTGTTTATCTCTCTGTTGGTTCATTGTTGCCTTCTTCCGAATGCATCATGAGAGTTTCCACATTGGTGGGTGGATACAAGAAAAAAAGGAGACAGAATTGTGAAACTCACCTATCTTTGGGATAGCTGCAGAAATGAGTTTTTGGCTTCTTCTGGTCTTCTAAATCACAGCCATGATCTTCTCTGTATGGTTCCTCCAGTATCTGTACTCCCTCTTTCCTTCCTTTTCTTACCTTAGCTGAGTTCATCTGCATACAGCGAGACACTATGTTGAGCTGCTGCAACTTCCATCTAATAGGCTTCTTGCAGACCATAGTGAGGTTCCGAATGTGAGCATATAATCAGGCGTGACGAAGTGGACATTGAAACCTTTTTTTTTCAAAGCTTCAACGACACTGTCCCAGGTGGCGTCTCTGAAGGGTTTCGAGATTACTAAAAAATTCAATGGTTCTCGGGATTTTGTCCACCAAATCAGGTCCATTAACATATGAGTAATTTTTCCAAATTCTTCTTCAGATACGAGTCTCACCCCCACTGGTGACTTCCTATAGACCTCACGCAGTTCATCAGAAATCTTTCCCGTATCAACATAAGCCCTCATTGACATAAAATCAACATAACCCTTCTTCTCTGAAATAAATGATCTGAATTTATGAAAAAACTTCATAGGATTGGATGGGGGGAAATTCTCTATCGGCCATAAGAGAACTACCGGTTTATCTGACAAAACAATCAAAACACATACTACATTTTGATTAGATCAACCAACCAGTAAAGTATACTAGAAATCTAAATCGGGACAAACAATTTCACTTACATCTTCGGCTCACCTCCGTGACATACATGTCATCAAGATCAAGATCTGGAGGGGTTTTACAAAGCGACTCATAGCTGTCGATCTTATCAGAGGGTCTAAACATAACGTTGAAACCTCTGCGTTCCAAAGCTTGAAGAACAGTGTCGCACTTGGTGTCTTTTGAGGGTTGTGAGATTAGCATCAAACTTTGTTGTAGACCATCACCATGGTTCATTGCCCAGAAAACAATGTCCAGTAACATCCTAGTAACTTTCGCATATTTGTCCCCTTGGGTTACAACTCTGATGCAGCGAGCACGAGAAGAATCCCCACAATCCAACGACCCAAAAGGCAACCAGTCACCCCCGTCGTAGTGCTCATCAACGTAAGGCCTGATACGCAGCTCGCTAGTATAACCCTTTCTGCGAACAACTGGGACGATGCTCGATAATCCGGTTGGGCAACCCTGGACATCCCAGAAGACGCGTATCTTCCTTGCAACATAGTGTTTAAACAAAGAAGGTAGTCCAACAGCCCCCTCTCTGCTCATCTTTGGCCTATGGTTTCTAAATATTGTTGAAAGAGGAGGAGGCACTTGAGATGGTGGTAGTACGACAACATCGTAATATCTATCTTTCAAAGCTTCAAGGGCATTGAAGAAATCTGTGCCTTGTTCCACATTGTCAGAGAGTACCAACAATTTCCTTGGTTCAACATAGCTCGCAGGATTTTCCATTGCCCACAAAACAATGTCCACTGACATACAATGAGCTACCGCATATCTACTAACTGAAAGTATAGAGCATCATCGTCCATGTAGATTATTAGAGACATATAATAAAAAAAAAAAAAAAAAAGACCAGGAGCTTATAATTCACCTCGCTGGGGAATGATGGTGATTCCAGCTTCCTTATAGTAATGAACCAATGCATCCGGGAAGCTTTCCGCATCCGCATCAACATACACCATGATTACAAACTCATCACGGGTTCCCGCAATAGAACGAATAAGCGCAGGCTCATAAAGTCTATAGAAGGAGAAATCCATATTGTCCCAGAAGACACATGGGCAAGTCTCTGCAAGATTTTAGAAAACAGTAAGCGCAGATGGGTCATATGAAATCATATATACATGCATGGTCCGAAAGAGAGAAATGTTACCGGAGGAGGACATGGATTCGACGGGAGTATCAGAGGGCATGATGGTTTCGAAGTGAGTATCAGAGGGCATGATGGTTTCGTGTGACTCTATTCTCATCCGCTTATTGTCTTGTACGGCTCCGCTTTGGTCGGTAGGATCTAATAATCTTGTCAAAAGCCACTCGAAGCTTACAGTTTGTAGCCTGGTCGGTGGTGGCGGGGGATCTTGAGGCAGTGCTACGAGAACCTTTAAAGTTTCGTTATATGACATGCTTTCAAGATAGTTGTGGAAAAACGTATCTTTTTTCTTCTTCTTTGTGATTATCATCAAATAGTTCAGACTTCTCCTATATCCTTGGGATTGGGAAAACAGTTCCGCATTCCACCATGCAATGTCCGGTAACATAGAACGAACCCCAGCTGAAACGTAGATCTAGATTATAAGAGACATATATAAAAAAGGACCATTGTTATTATTAGAGAGGAGAATATATTCACCTGGTTGGGGAATGATGGTGATTCCGGCTTTCTTGTAAGCATCAACCAATCCATCATCCAAGTTTTCCGAACCAGCATAAGCCATGATTGACACCTCACCCTCAGCACAACGCAACTCCTCAAGAATTAGTTTCATATTGCTATAATTCAGTTCAGGTTTAAGACCAATAGGAAACGGGAAATCCACCACGTCCCAGTAGACACGTGTGCAAGGACCTGCGAGGAAGGGTTTAACAAAACAGGAAACGCATAAACAATCAGATGGGATAATCAGACATGATATCATACATACTTGGTCGCTTACCGAACCGGGATGGTATTGGATAATCAGACATGATGCTTTCGACGGGAGAATAATTTAGGGTTAGTAACTGCAGATGAGACTTGAGAGAGACGACTGATCCAAAGGTTAGGATTTATACCTGAGTGCTGCTGAGAGTCGTTTAGGATTCAATCGAGATGGGCTTTAACTCACCTTCGGCTACGACTCGGAATACAGTAATAATCCTCTAGTTAAAAAAAAAAACACGTTGCAATAGTCTTCTTGGTCTATCTTTTGTGAGCGGTTTGAAAAGCTTCTTCTCCAGCCATTTAAGCTCTCTCTTACCCTCTTGTAGAGATTGGTCAGTTTTCTGGAATAATAACGTATTATTAGGCTTTGTGACAATACTTTTATGTAATCTGTTTGGTTTAAGTTTCATTGCCCTGGTTGTAAGCTTATTTCGACGTTGTCTGTAGGCGAAAGAAAATATGGTGTGGGATTATTTTGTTTTTAGTCACTCTGGGCTTCTTGAGGCTGTCTGTGTAAACAAATTTCTAAGCCTATCCGAGCTTTGGAACAAAGAATTTGCTCACAATTAAAAGTATGGGAGGATTGGCAAAGTACCACAAGAATGTTGTCTGTTTCATGTTCACTAGCAAAAGAAAAACAACAATTAAGTTTCATGTTATCAATACCAAAGCTCAAAGATCATCCATGGAATCTTGTGTATACTACAACAAATGCATGAAGTAATTTTGCAATAATATTTGAGACCTGAGAGGTTCCTCCATAAGTAGCAAAACTGGTAACAGGTTGTGTGGACCACTTTTCTAGTTCCTACTCTATACAAACCAGTTCTGGCTTCTGTTTCTCACTACCTTCTCCATTCTTCTTTATCTCTGTTGGTTCCTGTGGTTCATTGTTGCCTTCTTCCGAATGCATCATGAGAGTTTCCACATTGGTGGATATAAGTAACAAAAAATGGAGACAGAGTTGTGAAACTCACCTATCTTTGGGATAGCTTCTAAAGTACCGTTTTGTAGGTCATCTGCATAAATGAGTTTTGGCTTCTTCTGGTCTTCTAAATTCACAGCCATGATCTTATCTGTATGTTCTCCAGTATCTGTACTCCCTCTTTCCTTTCTTTTCTTACCTTGGCTGAGTTCATCTGCATAAAACAAGTTCTCGTTCAACCTCAACAGAGAACAGTTAATGTATCAGGAGTTGAAATGGAGATGTGCACCGCCTGTTTGTCCCAAATTCAGACAAATAATGAGGTCAGTTCTGGCTTCTTTTGGTCTCCCGACTCAAAACTTCTCACCTTCGTACTCATCAAGCTCTTCATTTTTAACTTAGTTGTTCTTACTGGTTAGGTTAAGCTCATCTCCAAGAGATTGAGCGTGGGTGGTTGAATACTTTTTTCTCAGGTGGGTTGGTGTCAATTTGGCTATGAAAGTCTTGCAGTCTCCTGACTTTAAACTGGTACAAATTTTCTACACTCTCTCCATGAGCGGCTTCTTCAGACAAAATCCGCCAACTTTGCACAGACGGTCTAAGACGGTATCTTTCACACACGCACCCACAGCTGTTTAACATACAGAGAAGAACGATGGTTAATAGCAACCAACTCTCGGACTAGTTGAAGGTCTCAGACTTTTTCATGAAAGCATCAACGATCCAGAAGCATTGATCAGTTTAAGGTGTCAGACTTGTCATGAAAACATCAACGACCAGCGTGTTTAAATTGGCAGATGAACTTGGCAAACGTATCAGAACTAAATCTGGACCTGGATTCACTTCATAAATGCCACAACCAGCCTCCAAGCTTCCACGTTTCACCATGCCTTGCGTTACAGCAGATTTTAGTCAAGAATCATTTAAAAAAAAACTACCATACATAGAGAAGGGCATTGAAATGAAAAGTAACTTAGACGTGTTAATTAACGCATGCAAAGCAGTCGACGATTCTTAGTTGGTCAAAGATGCAGAATACCAAAGTAAATGAAAATCCATCTGTTAAACAAAAAAAAAAAATCTCTGCTTTATAAGAACTTCAATCATAGCAATAAATATTCAGTTCAAACAGGGCTGGAAGGACACTTTAACACTTCTATAACAAAAACAAACTGAAAATCAATTAGTAGACAAAAGCTTCGGAGACGATTCTCAAATACAAGTTGTGAAGAAAAACACTTGAGAAACCAGACATTGATGAGTGCAAAAGTGAAGAGATCCTGCAACACAACTTCAAGCTTGCGGCATTGTTACTTTTTTGATCCTCCGATTTGCTGACAATAAACGCAGAGAGCATAACTATAAATATGAGTCTAGCAAAGTTTAGCTTTCAGAATGGGCTCATGTCATGGCTGTCGTAAGCTCATTCTGAAAGCTAACTATTTTGACACCTAGGAGCTTTCACAGTGCAGTGCGTATTCCCTATGAATAATTATGCTGAAGATATGCCATTACAGTCTTACAGAAATGGGCTGATATGATGACTTTCAAGCACTCATGCCCACACTTATAGCTAAACATTTATAAACCAGTAGTAAAGGTGAATGGCACAGCCAAAAGGCAGAAAAAAAACAAAGACACTAATGAAACAATAACCTTTTTCGCACAGTTATTTCTCAGCTTCACCTCCGAAGTTGTCAGACTGAAAAAGTATAATGCAGTCGATCTAATTCACAAGCCGTCGCCATGGAAAAGGTCGTGAACCTAAGGTTCATTTTGTCCATCCAATATGGAGCCCAATATCTTGTTCTACACATGATTCTTCTGGCTACCACAAAAAAAAAAGTATGCCCATATGCTGTAGTCTGCACAAAGTATCACAGCACATATATGGATGATCTTTCAAAAAATACAGTTATTTGGGAGAAAGAATTGCGTTCATATAAGATAACTCATAAACAAAAATATCGGTGATGGGAACCAGCGAACAAACAACAATGTACTATTGATCGCACACTTAGCCCCAAAGAGGAGGCATCCTGTCAGAAGTGATAGGAGCATTCACATGGCCTTCACTGTTTAGCTGAGCATAGAGATGTGACATATATCAAATATTACGATGAAAGTTGTGATACTATCGATAGAGATGTTGAAGATGAAGAAAACGATGAGGTTGAAGAGAAGGCAGCTCAGCTATGGGACCGAGTCAGAGAAAGACATGCCATTTGGATCCACGAGGAACATCTGATAATGGACTATTTCAGAGATGAGTTGATGCAAAGGACAAACTCATTGCACGAAACTTACAGAGGTGGACACTTTGAGGAGCAATTGGTGGGTGAGGCTAAAGGATGCGGAACAGGAGAGCAGAGGAGACACGCATGTGCTAGAGAAATTGAGAGATTAGAGTATCATTATTGGGGAGTTCTGAACTTGAGTCTCTAACAAAAGAAAGATAATATAAAAAAATAAAAACTAATTATTTATTCTTAGAGGTTCTAATACCCTTGTAATCATTACACCAAAACCTCTTAGTCCCGTTTCTCATTCGAATCTAAGAGCATCATTATTGGGGAGTTCTGAACTTGAGTCTCTAACAAAAAAAAAATAATAAAAAAAAATAAAAACTAATTATTTATTCTTAGAGGTTCTAATACCCTTGTAATCATTACACCAAAACCTCTTAGTGAAGAGGTTTAAGCTTAGAACTTAGCATGCAGAAACAGGTTTGATAAGGCTCCCACTTTTTGTTCTACCTTAATTTGTAAGAGTAAAGCAAAGGAATAATACAAATTAATGTACATCAACCTCTATAGCAAATGGCCGGTGTTTCGGACATTAATCAAAAATGCCCCACCTCCTCATCTAAAAAGCTAAAATGCACTCGTTATAAGATAGATTTTATTTTACATTTTTGTTTTAAACCAAAACGCAGGAAATGACACAAAAGGGTTTAATGAATCTCAAAATTTACAAAATACCCAAACCCAATCAATCCTTGCGACTAAACTCTTTTCTTTTCCCATTTTTTCCTCAATTTTTATTTTTTCCTCTCTTCCTTTTCGAGTAAACTCTTTCGTCTCCCTCCCTCGCAGTCATCGTCTCTCCCTCGGGAAAATGTCTCAGATGCTCCTATTTGGAGGAAACTGATCTACAACACTCTCCACGAATCTATAATACTCTTCGTTATAGTGAAGTGACGAAACTACCCCTCTAATAATTTAAATGAAAATGAACGTCCTAGTTGTACCAACCAGTTATCCTAATATTACTCTGGTATTATCTTAGTCTCTAGTATTACCAGGTGTGTCTTTGGTACCACTCGGTATTACCGATATCCGGTATTACCACTACTACCTAGTATTACCCGGTATTACACTGGTATTACCCGGTATTACTCGGTATCACCCCGTATGGGGGGATTCGAACCCTGGGCGCGCGCCTGGATGCGTGCGTGTGCGCGTGCTCGTAACCACTGAGCTACCGTGTTTTTCGTTGAAACCTTACCGATTGAATTATATTTAACCTTTATCATCCGATAATAACCTTCATTAATGGCAATTTCGTCATTTCGCCACCGAGGATTATCTGAGCCCATTTTGTGTCTCATAAGAGTATCTGAGCCCTTGTCCCCAGCCGGTCAAGGTCGAATACGCCGATTTACAAAAGTTGGAGATGTGGGCTCATATTACCCATAGGTTTCTACTTTTCGCTACAGTAACTAAGAGTGTATTCAACTAGGAATTTGAGGTGATTTGTTTTAAAATCATAAATTCACTATTATTCAAACATAAATTTTAAATTTTAAAAGAGTATTTGCAGCGTCTATACAAGAAAACTTTACTAATTGGCGATATAGCGAAACACTGTTACGGACACTGTGCACAAATTTTTAATACGAAATCACCCTCGGAATTTAGATACATGTTTTCTAATACATATCGATGTAAATAATATTTGCAATTTTACACATCTCTCTCTTTTCTTTTCCACCGGCGACCATTAATCCTCTCTTTCTTTTCTTCCACCGGCGACAATTAATCCAAGAGAGAAGCTTTGCATTTGCTTACTTGTCTTCATCATCATGCCTAAGGAATCCTTCCTTTCTGATTCAACACTTTAGTTACAGGTACACTAATTTCTTCTCTTTCTCTACATGAAATTTCAATCTAAACTAGTAACATCGAAGAAATATAGGAACCGGATTGTCAAGGCAGAGACCAAACCGATGAAAAGGCATTTACGAATCTGAGTATGATCGTGATCGGAGATTGTGTTGCATAGAGAAATCTCGTCGGGGAAAAGCATGGTGGAGCAACGACGGACGATCGAGATCCAGATACTAAAATTATTAGCCGGTTAATAATCTGTTTATATGGTCACACTTGTTAATTATAGTATTATACGATGTTAGCCGATAACATTGGAAGATAATAAACTCTATTACCTCGTTAACAACCTACTTATAGGCTCCAATCTTAGTGTTAGACATTTATTTATGATATTAACCGCTAACATTGAAAATCTTCATAGATATTGCAATAAATGTTCTCCCTCTTTCTCTCTTTGTGGTTCTCTATCTTTTTCTGTCTGGTCCTCTCTATATTTCTCTCTCTCTTCTTCTCCACCGACGACAATTAATCCTCTCTCCCTTTTTCCACCGTCAACCATTAATCTGGAGATACAAAGCCGTGTTACAAAGAATCAGCAGAACCCACTCAGTCTCGACTCAGATCAGGTGAAGCAGCGGCTATAACACTCCGATAACTTCTATCGCCGTCTTCTTCTCGTCTTCTAGAGCCAAACTGAAAATCACTCCAGTGAAGTGTTGACCATACGATATTCACTTTGTTAGATTTCTCTGGATACTTAATTTAGCCGGTTATCGTCCAACTTAGATACAAATATTAATTTGTTAACATTTTTAGTAACCGCTACCAAATATATTAGCCGACTAATAACTTACTTAACTCATGATAGATGGAAGATATCCTCCGAATTGTTGGCTACCTGACAGATATCATGGGACCCATTTTAGTTAAACTATTAGTCATGTGTCGTCATATAAACTATTTTATATTTACTTAATTTTCATTTTATGATTTCTATAATTGTTTTATTTCGCAATGGAGAGGGTGTTTCGTCTTTTTACTCCTCCACATGCTACATAAATCTCTATATCCCTAATTTAAGAAATTTTTCTCTGTATCCCTAATTTACTAAGGGGGGTTTATTGGATTAAGTAATTGAGAGAATTTGAATATATGTAAATCCAAGGAGAATTTAAGAAATCTGAGATTTGAATTGAGATTTGATTAATAATCTAAGAGAATTTCAAAAAAATCTGGGATTTGACTTTTTCGAAACTAATTTAATAACAATTAATTAAAAATGATTATAAATCCGAAAATTTATTTGATTTATATCTCTTATTCATATAAAATGATATATAATATATTTTGTCAAATTGTGTATTCTATAAAATGAAAAAATAATATTGAAAATTTCAATTAATGTTTTTTTTTCTCAGTTTAAAAAGTTTTGATTTACTTTTTTCTTAAATTGAAACAAAAAGTTTAAAAAAAATCTTCAAATACCACCATAAGAGGTGGTATTTGTATTCATAAAATTTTAACTATAAATTGTCTTTCAATTCCCTTCAAATCCTATCTGATAGAATTCATTAATGAAATTTCAAATTTCCAATAAGCTGGAATTTTAAAAGAATTGTACAAATGATTAATCCAATAAGCTGAGATTTTAAAGAAATGTTACAAATGTTAAATCCAATAAGAGAGGATTTATGAAGAAAATGAATTCCTTTCAATTCATTGATTCAATAAGCCCCCCTAAATTTCTATGTATATACAGCTAATTGACTCATTTTAAAAACCATTTAAAAATCCAGTGTTATTGAACTTGTGATTTTAAAATATACCCTCAAATCCACGGTTATTGGAAATATTTTAAGTGATGAATTTCAAGAGATTTGCTTGGATTTGAAAGTGTTTTGATGCAATTGCTTAGTTAAAAATATTAAAATCCAAATTCCATGGTTTTAGATGGGATTGTAGAGTTTTTGATTAAAATCATTTCAACTTCCCTAATTCACCCAAAATCATCTCAAAACTCAAATCATCTCAAATCTTTTCAAATACAAGATTGAATACACCTCCCTAAATTTATTTGATTAATGGGCTCAAAATGAAAACAGCCCATTACATCGTCTCTTGTTTCGTTTTAGTGTGGAATTCAGTTTTGCTTGATTGATTTTTAGTGTATGAGTTAGTTTTTTTGGAGAATATCTTACTTGATTGGACGGTTTTATATTTCCAAACCACTAGTTGATCTTAATCATCTGAAATCTATTTGTACGGTATGGTTTCTTAATTTCGAAAAGAGATCATTAGTCATGTTTCATATTTCTTTTAATGGAATGTTTGAATCTATCCTTTATGCATATATAGAATCCCCTATATATTATTTGAGGATCTTTTTTCAAAGACTAACCTTTACTTCATGTGTTTATTACAAGACTACCATTCTTACTTATATTAATTACATATAATGCTATTATATGATTTGATCACTTATATTAATTATCACTATTACATAATCAAAACTATGATATATCTCATAAACTCTAATTAAAATATACATGTTATTTATTCATTCATAAAATATATAACTTTAATTATGTATTTAACCAATATAATCAAATAATTTTATATTAATATATATATATATATCATGTTTATTAAATAACTTTTACATGAAAAATATATATTATATTTTAGTATAGTTATTCTTTTTAACTTATATTTATGAATTACAAAAATAACTATATCACTTCATAATAATTTATTTACATAATCTTATATTATATATTTATAATTCTTTAATCTTTATTTAATATAAAACTTATAAGTACTTTTACTTTATTAATATTATATTATAATCTTATAATATAATAAAATTATATATTATTTTTCTTAAAGATTATAATATAATAAAAATATATATTATTTTTCTTAAAAAGCAACTTACAAGCAATTTTAATATATAAATAAAAATCACTAATTTATATCAACTTACCATGATTATCAGATATATTTATTATATTATATAACTACAGCTATAGTAAATTTCATTGTATTTAAACATAATTCAAATTTCCTAAAATAAATCAACATAAAATATTTGATTTGTATTGATATCAATCAGTAATAAAATTATGGTAATGAAAAATTATTCTGTTTCTAAACTTAATTAATAATATAGATTAAAATAAGTAACCACAAATTTAATTAAATAAACATATAGTAGTTGAATTTATGCCTATTCATGTCAATTTAGAAATAAATTCAGATATAAATAATATGTCATAATTTTTTACTCGATCAATAATGATAGAAAAATAACTGATTTTTAGCAATGTTTTCCTATATATGATTTAATTATTTTGCATTTATTAATATACAATTTTAAAAGATTTTAAAAATGTTGAAATCACATTATATACCTATATAAATGACTATAAAATTATATTTAATTAATATTAATATAAATATTTTACTCCGCGCATGGCGCGGGTTACTACCTAGTTATGTATATTCTTGTATTCTGAATTTGTATGTTCTTGTATTGTTTGTTACCTTCGTAGCTTTAAGGTAATTCATCAATTCTTGTGTAGAAACTATGTGCGATCGTTTATAAAAGATATGCACATTGCTTTTGCTTTTAGTTTCTCTAGTTCTAAGAAACCATATCGTACAAAATTTGTATGTCTTAATCATAATAACCAGAGAGGTAATTTACTCACTTTGATCTTTTTTAACTCTCATAGCTATAACAAGAGGAAGCGTCTCAAGTTCTGTTAGTCTTTCCTCTGGCTTAGTGCCCAGAGTCGCATATACATTTATAGACTGTAAGACATAGCCTTTAGAGCGAACGTATCTCCCCAGATTTGTAACAGAGTCAGAAGCGGACACTCCAACAGGAATATCATTTCTTTACCAAACGATCATCAATAACCAGGCCAAAACCAAATTAGAATCAATAAACCCAATAAGCTAAACATATCATCAATAACCAGGCCAAAGCCAAACTAGAATCAATAAACCCAATAAGCTAAACATATCATCAATAAGCCCAATAAGCCAAACGATCATTAATAACTTAGGGTCGAGTTCAAAATCACATTGGCTATTGAGAGATTTTGAATTCTCTTCCTCTTAAGCAAACTTTGCTTCCTCAAACGCATCTCTCTGTAAAATTGATCAATGGTACAAGTTGTTAGCAATCAGAATATTGTTTCAAAAAGAAAGGGCAGCTTTAGCCATCAAAACAATCATATACAACAGCTTCTGCATCTCGCACGTATGGCGGAAAAATCGTACATCAAATTTTGATCCACAAGGTACATATTTTGCAACCAAAATGCATAATATAGCAGTCGTAGTTAATCAGTCCCACCAATCTTTCGATACATATTTTGATCCATCAAGGTACATATTTTACCAACTGTGATCATCCCCTATATATTAATTGAGAAGACAGATAGAGAAATATTATCCACGTGTCTCACTCAGAAGAATTTTAGGAGAAATTAACCAATAAAATATTTACATTCAGACACGTCAACAAAAAAATAATACACTTTTTTAATATATGGAAATATAGATATTCTCTCAGATTTTTTCTCTATTTTTATGGTATCATTAAATTCAAACATTTAAAAGCATATAATTAAAAGATTTAATGGCTTGTGTGACATTTAAATTTTAGAAATTATATAAATACAAGTTTTTTTTCACATGGACTACAAAACGAAAAGGGATGACATGCGTATTTCTTATAAATAATTAAAATTACTCAGAATTTTGAATTACATATATGAAGTATTTAATAGACGCCAAAATTTGAAAGCTTTAATTTGATTTAATAAAGTTTTATTTGAACTACGCTATTAAGCTGAATATACAAATATTTATGTACTTTTGTTTGATGGAAATTCAAATATTAGTTACTTGATAAATTGTGAAAATATTAAAACTATTTTAAATTTATGAAGTTATAATATTATAAATATTTTTATTTAAATAAAATTTATATTATATTTGATGATATATTGCTATTGTTTATTAGATTAGATACATATAGTATATTAGCCATAAAAAACTTACTTCTATGATATAATGGTAACAATTTATATAATAATCAATTATATAACAAATATTATACCCGCACATGGTGCGGGCTATCATCTAGTTTTTCAGTAAAAAAGAAATTACTATTCTATACTCACTACCGGCTACAATAGTCATCGCCAAGTCACTGGACCTTGTGACTAGACACATGAACTGAGTAACAAAGCTCCAACAAACCTTCTGATGTTATGAACCGTTTGGTTAATGGACTCAATATAGACCGATCCATATAGAGGTTATTAACATAACCGGTCCTTAGTATAATTAGATGTTTTCCTTTATAGACAAGGAATAGGTTTATGGGATATTTCCTTTTCTTTGTATGGGTAGTAAAAGGATAATTACCTTTTCTCTACCTGGTGTAACCACTATATAAAGAGACCATTGGTCCTCATAATAATACACACAGAACATTCAGTTCACAACACGTTATCAGCACGAAAGCTCCTAAACCCTAAAACCCTAGAGACCCTGAGTAGCCGCCGAAACTTTAAAGAGTCATATCTTTGAAACCGTGAGGAACCAGAAGACGATCTAGATATCAAATCGAAGCCCTCGACGAGACGAATCAACCGGTGAAAACCGCTTGTCGATCCGACATCGGACGCGCTCTCATGCACGCATACAGTGCACGACGACCCACCAAATAAACCAAGGAGATCCGATTTCAGCTTGTGTTTTCCGAGGTCATTAGCTCCCGGTTCATTCCAATTCAAATCTAAAAGAAAGAAAAAGGTAAAACCCTAAACTAAGAACAAAGCAAAACCGAATTGGACATTAATGAACTTGAACCCTAAAATCGGTTGCTCCCATGAACTTGCTTGATCTTATTAAAACCTTGAAACCGAACATTGACCTAAGCTATATCATGAGTTTAAAATCGGTTGTTTGATAAACTTGTTTGATCTTATATTCAAACCCACCTTGAAATCGGACTTAAGCTTATGAAACCCTCAAATCGGATTGTTTGGATATTGCCTTGCTTGTTTGCTGAATTGATTTGTGATCTTGATTGCATGTTTAAATTAGTTCATTAGCTTGCTTATTTACCTGTTTAAAATCGCATGAGAACTTGCTTGCATCAATCACTTAAATCGAATTTGGACTAGCATAGAAATCTCATGTATCATTGATTGAAATCGGATTGTATGAGTTAGGTTGTTAGAATCGATTTGTGCATGCTTGTTTTGGCCATAGTTGAAATCGTGAAACCCTAGAGAAAAAGCTAGGTTGAAATCGATCCTAAACATAATCCTAATCCAAATAGAAAAACCTTAATCCCTTCCTTTTAGTAAAAAGGAAAGTGTTAAGTATATCCTTTTCCCCTTTTGTTTAATTTCCTTTATTGGTTTATCCCTTTAATGAATTGCCTTATGATTAATTTTGCAAAAAGGGAAATTGATTAATATTGCTAATAGCATAATAGAAAATCGGTTGCATGATTTAATTAATTGATTTGCATAATTGATTGAAACCATGAAGTATTAAAAATGGACATGCTATATGCATATATATAAACCGGCCATTACCACTAAGGTCCGGATTTATTAAAAGCCCCTAACTGAAAATCGTTAAAACGTTTTTCAGATGGCTGACGTCAACTTTGATGCATATGAAAGAATGGCCAAAGTTAACAACTTTGAATACCCGGTCCTAGATCTCTCAGGAGACGAATTTATGGAATGGTCATTGAGCACGAGACTTGCTCTACAAGACAGAGGACTCGGAAGATGCATCTACAAAGATAATAATGAACTTGAAAGCCAAAAGCAAAGAGCCATAAACATTATGCGCCGTCATCTCACTGAGGATCTAAGAGATCAGTATGAAGATACTAAAGATCCAGTTGACCTCTGGACAAAGCTTGGTGAAAGATTCTCAATGAAATTATGGCTGACCTCCATAGATGGATGGAGTAGACTCAGCTTCCAGGACTATGAATCCGTGGATGAGTACAATTGTACTCTACTGAGAATCGTACATGGCTTTATGCTATGTGGCGAAGTGATAACACACATAAATCTTTTAAATAAGACTATATCTACATTCCATCCGAGACAGATAGTGTTATCACGAAAGGTCGAAACTTTCACCAACTATAACGATCTACTATATTACCTCCTTGGTCCACAAAGGACAAAAGAAATTATCAGTAAAGCTGATGACTTCATAAAGAGGCGTAAAGAGATGACAGAACCTCAAACGTGCAATGAGGAAGAATGCTCAGACTGTGAGGGCAGTTCATACGTTGACTAGAAAAATAATTTAGTTTCCGATTTTATACTTTCATGTTGCTTTCTTGTTTTGATTTGCTTTGGATTCATGTCTTTGGATTTCTATCTATGATTTAATAAAATATTTAAGGCTATTCTTGTTTTATGAAGTATGGACGTATTCCTTGTGGATAGTGGGTCAAGTCATATGATCTTGAAAGATGAAAGATACTTCATAGACCTTAAACTAAGAAAGGCAATCGTAGAGACTATAGCAGGACAGGCCAGTCTTATAAAAGGCCACGGCCAGGCCGCCGTTCTAATACCTAAAGGCACACATCTCGAAATTCCAGATGCATTGTTTTCCCCAGACTCAAATCGTAACTTATTGAGCTTTAAAGACATTCGTTTGAATGGTTATCATGTGGAAACAATGGGCGAAGGGAAGAAAGAATTTCTCCAAATAACAAAAATCGCCAACGGCCATAAGAAGGTCCACGAGACCATACCTGCTATAGCTACGGGCGTGTACTGTACTAAGTTCAGTATGATAGAGGCCAATGCCACCGTAAACAAAGCCCTTACGGATATGTTCACTCTATGGCACGACCGTCTGGGACATCCCGGGTCGGGAATGATGCGGAAATTGATCCTCAACACGAATGGCCACGCCTTGAAAGAAAGGAAAGTGATCCCTATTTTATGGTCCTCATTGACGCATCTACACGATGGTCACATGTATGCTTATTGTCATCACGGAATATGGCATTTGCAAGACTCCTTGCCCAGATAATCTGCCTAAGAGCGCACTTTCCAGACTTTCCGTTAAAGTCCATCCGTATGGACAACGCGGGAGAGTTTACGTCCAGAGCGTTTGATGACTACTTTATGTCCATGGGGGTAAGTGTTGAGCACTCCGTGGCACATGTACATACACATAACGGCTTAGCCGAGTCTCTCATCAAACGAATCCAGCTGATTGCTAGACCATTACTCATGAGGTCAAAGCTTCCAGTTTCAGCCTGGGGACATGCTGTCTTACACGCTGCAGACCTAATCCGTATCAGGCCATCTAGTGACCACAGGTTTTCCACAATGCAATTACTAACGGGTCAAGAGCCAAACATATCCCATCTTAAGACATTTGGATGTTCAGTCTATGTGTCTATTGCTCCACCACAGAGAACTAAGATGGGACCTCAAAGGAGGATGGGGATATACGTTGGATATGATTCACCCACGATCATAAAGTATCTTGAGCCAACTACCGGTGATTTATTTAAGGCCAGATACGCGGATTGTCATTTCGATGAGTCCGTTTATCCAACTGTATGTAGTGAAAACCGGCTGACAAAAGAACTCTCATGGAATCAAACATCCATAAATTGGCAAGATCCTGGAACCCAAGAAAGTGCCAGATTCCTTTGCTGACTTGGAAGTTCAAAAGATTATACATATGCAAAAGCTAGCTATACAATTGCCAGATTCCTTTGCTGACCCGCAGAGAGTTACTAAGTCGTATGTTCCAGCCGTGAACGCACCAATACGCATTGATGTCCAAAGTGGACCGCAAGTGGCTACAGAGTCTAAACCGCGAGTAAAGCGTGGAAGACCAATTGGTTCCAAAGATAAGACTCCTCGGAAATTAAAGAAATGTGCTGATATTCAGGCCGAGGAGATAACTAATGGACCGGACACTTATGAGCCTAAGGAGCCGCCAAATGATGCTCGGGACGCCGAGCCTCATGGTCCTGAAGTTCCAGATAACAATGAGATCTCAATAAATTATGTTATGTCCGGAATCCAATGGAACAGAAAAGATATCGACGTCGATGATATATTTGCATGCAACGTAACACTTGAGATTATGAATGAGGATCTAGAACCCACGTCAATAGATGAGTGCACTCAACGATCTGATTGGGCTAAATGGAAAGAAGCCATAAACGTGGAGTTAAACTCTTTAAAGAAGAGAGAGGTTTTTGGTCCCATTATTCGGACACCTCGTGATATAATACCAGTTGGACATAAATGGGTCTTTGTAAGAAAGAGAAACGAACAAGGAGAGATTGTTCGACACAAAGCATGGCTTGTGGCACAAGGATTCTCTCAAAGACCTGGAATCGATTATGAGGAGACATACTCCCCTGTGGTGGATGCAACGACATTCCGATTCCATATAAGTTTGGCCATAAGAGAAAAGTTAGATCTGCGGTTAATGGATGTTGTCACCGCATACTTATATGGTCCACTGGATAATGAAATCTATATGAGATTGCCAGAGGGTATTGAACTCAAAGATAAGAAAAGTTCTCGAGAAGAACACTGCATTAGGCTAACAAAATCCCTATACGGACTGAAACAAAGTGGGCGCATGTGGTACAATCGTTTAAGCGATTACCTAATGAAATCCGGTTATAAGAATGATCCCATCAGTCCGTGTATCTTTATAAAGAAGTTTGCAAACGGTGGATTTGTGATTATAGCAGTTTACGTGGATGATTTGAAACACTCCTCGGCACCTCTGGAGAAATCACCCAAACAGTTGATTTGTTAAAGGCCGAATTGAAATGAAAGACTTAGGAAAGACTAAGTTCTGTTTGGGAATACAGCTTGAGTACGTCAAAGACGGAATCCTTGTGCATCAAATGGCGTATACTGAAAAAGTACTCAAGAGATTTAATATGGACACAGCTCACCCATTGAGTAGCCCAATGGTCGTAAGGAGCATAAGCCCGGACACAGGTCCGTTTGGTCCAATAAGAAAGGATGAAGAAGTCCTTGGTCCCGAAATGCCATATCTAAGTGCCATAGGAGCGTTACTATACTTGGCTAGTCACACTAGACCAGATATTTGTTTGCCGTGAAACTCCTATCAAGATTTAGTCTTGTCCAACCCAAAGGCACTGGAACGAGATTAAACATTTACTTCGTTACCTTCAAGGAACGAAAGATATGGGTTTATTTTACACTAACCATAACGACAAAGGTTTAGTTGGTTTTGCTGATGCAGGTTATCTATCGGATCCACACAATGGACGATCTCAGACAGGATATGTGTTCACTCACGGAGGAACCGCAATTTCATGGCGATCCATGAAGCAGACACTCACGGCACATCATCAAATCACGCAGAGATTTTGGCGATTCATGAAGCCAGCCGTGAATGGTTTGGTTGAGATCGATGACTCAGCACATAAGACGAGATTGTGGGGATGACAGATGGAAAGGACGAACCGACCGTACTTCATGAGGACAATGCTGCGTGCATAGCTCAACTGAAGGATGGATACATCAAGGGAGACCGGACGAAGCACATTCTGCCAAAATTCTTTTTCACTCACGATCTCCAGAAGGCTGGAGAAATACAAGTGCTTCAAGTCCGTTCAAGCGACAACTCAGCTGACTTGTTCACAAAGTCGCTCCCAACTTCCACGCTCAGAACTGTCAGACCAGTCCAAGAAGTGAGCGTGGGATGCATGCCGACTAAGGGACTTTAGTGATGTCTAAATCAGGGGGAGTAATACGTGCTGTACTCTTTCCTCACTAAGTTTTGTCCCACTGGGTTTTTCTTTAGTGAGGTTTTAATGAGGCAGCATCCCCAAGCGTATTACAAAGATCCTTGGTTGCATTGGGATTCGGTCATTTCGTCCAAGGGGGAGTGTTATGAACCGTTTGGTTAATGGACTCAATATAGACCGATCCATATAGAGGTTATTAACATAACCGGTCCTTAGTATAATTAGATGTTTTCCTTTAGACAAGGAATAGGTTTAGGAATATTTCTATTTCCTTTTCTTGTATGGGTAGTAAAAGGATAATTAACTTTTCTCTACCTGGTGTAACCACTATATAAAGAGACTATTGATCCTCATAATAATACACACAGAACATTCAGTTCACAACATCTGAGTTTCGAGTATAAAATTATGAACTAACAGTAAAATAAGTAGAAACTCCAAATCTCGCAACTCGTAGAGCGAAACATCCTAGGTCCCACATATTTTGTCTTATTCCCTACCAACTAACTTAATTATATAATGCGAAAACTCTGTTGCTTTCTTTGTCTCAGCCTGTCATCTTCTTGAGATCTCCATCATGAAGCTGCTTCTCTCTTTCCACAAACTCTCAGCAGCCACACGTAAATACATCTTAACACTCCTAAACATTTCACTAGCCCACTTTCAAGATATTTTCTTTTTGTTTTACACATTTTCTTATCGTCAGTTCTGTCTTTTTCAAGTTCAGCTGCGTACCTGAGACAACGAAAGCGTTTCAGGATGGAACTAAGGCCGAGAATGCTCAAAGACTGCCTCTTGGAAGATTCCAATTCCTGTTCATCAAATGGGTTCAAATCGATTCCCAGACGGCCTCCTCTCAACCCCTTCCCAATGCTACCAAAGAGGAAACAATCCAATGCTTTGCAGGCTGTGATTAATGCCGTTAAGAACCTCCGTTCCAACGCCATCAAATCCACTTCGTCACGGATTTTACCAAGGAGCCTTTCTCGGGGTTTACAATCCAAGAACAAAGCAGAAAACCAAGCAAGCGTCACCATCTTTCGAGTCAAAGACATCGTACGGTGGAGCTCCTCCAAGGATCTGCATGAAGACGTATCACACTTCGAACCGTTTCCACCTCATCAGTACACAGCCAAGACCGTGACAACAACCACGGGATCCTCCACCACCAGTGGCACATCCTGCAGCAGTTGGTGCGACTCGGACTTTACATCAGAGTTTTTACCGTCATCATGGGGAGGTAACGTTGAGTTGTGCAGTGAAAAAGATGGTGGTGAATACAAATTACAATGTGTCGGCGAAGATTCTTGCACAGCAGTAACAGACGCCGACACTGAAGTGGGACCTGAGGTAAGAATACTATATTCAGAAATAGAAACTCAGTCCTTATTATAACATTACTTAATCACAGAGTTTTAACATGCATAATTAAAAGAGAAAACAGAATCAAATAACGTTTAAGAAATATTTATATGTGATTTGAGATCTTATGGGTTGACTTTGCTTCAAGCGTACGGTTGGGTCGCCCATGCTGTCTCTAAATGCACGTGCATGCTGTTCGGGTAATCTAAGTTCACATGAAGACAATACAGAAGCTGTCTTTGTCTTTACTAGATATATATCGAACAGAATGTACAGGACCCATTAATTCTGTAATGACTACAAATCTAACAATTTCTGTAATAGGTCTTAATCATAAGAGTACCTCTGCATTAACATTTACAAAATTACATTACTATTAGTAATTAGCCTACTATGCAATGACCATGGTCAGGAGGACTTACAGTGTGAAAAGGAGCAGAACAGCCCCGTCTCCGTTCTTGAGACTCAACATGGGGAAGATGACGAAGCATCAGACTCTTCTTTCAGTCAATGCCTTGACAATGTGGAAAGTGCGTATATATACATAGATTGCCTTCATTTCAATCAAAGCAAGTTTTATTTATTAGTTATTTTAGACCTCTAAGTTTTGAAACGCACGTTGTGTGTAATGATTTTGGCAGGAACCAAACAAAAGCTCATGCAAACGATTCAACGGTTTGAGAATTTGGCCAACATTAGTCCTTTCAATTTGGACTATTGGGTTCCAACGGACGAAGAAGCTTGCACGGACGGAGGACGAGAGACATATATCGGATATGACGGTGAAAGTTGTGATACTATCGATAGAGAGACTGACGATGAAGATCACACTGATGAGGTTGAAGAGAAGGCAGCTCAGCTATGGGACCGAGTCAAAGAAAGACATGCTATTTGGATCCACGAGGAACATCTGATAATGGACTATTTCAGAGATGAGTTGATGCAAAGGACAAACTCATTGCACGAAACTTACAGAGATGGACACTTTGAGGAGCAATTGGTGGGTGAGGCAAAAGGATGGTTGCAGGGACAGAGCGTATCAGCGCTTGAATGCGGAACAGGAGAGCAGAGGAGACACGCATGTGCTAGAGAAATTGAAAGAGTAGATTGGAATGAGAAACGGATGATGGAGGAGCGTGAAGAGGTGGCTCTGCAGATTGAGGATGGACTCTTCTGCATGTTAATGGATGAAACTTTAACTGAGCTCTGCCAATGCTGACTCCATTGTTAGATTCTACTCGGTAATGAATCGAACGAACACAGCCTCGGACATGCTTTGGTAACCAGATTCTAAAGCATAATTTGGCACTTCCTTGGTCAAGAAACCTGCGAAAAACTAAAGTTTAAGCTTAGAAATTAGCAGGCAGAGACGATTTTGATTAGGGCTCTACTTAAGCCCACTTTTTGCTCTACTTTTGTAAGAATAATAGCAAAGGAATATAGTACAATGTACATTAACCTTTATAGCACATGGCCGATGTTTCACACTAATTTATAGGACAAAGAAGATAAATGCATGAAGCAATATATATTCATGGATTTGAAAATAGAGATCAATTGCTACTCAACTAAGCTCATAAACGTGTTAAAAATGATTTCATGCTAACTGAATAAGCAACAAGAGGAGAGATTTAATTCAAATAATAATATATGCTATTGATTCATATCAGGAAATGAGCAGAGAAGACGTACGATGTAATGGGCCTGTTTGATCAGACCGAAGAAAATGCCGGTCAAGGCCGAGTTACGCCGAAATGACGTACCTAAAGTTTAGAATTACTGGAACAATCACTGACGATCAGGAGGAGAGGCAGAAGAATAAGATGTTGAAATATGATTCAAATTTGGAATGAATGAGGTATTTACAAAGGTTTTAGTTACTATTTCTGATTATATTACTTAGTCAATTTAGAGTTTAAAATTTACTAAGTTACAAAGAATAGTTAGTTTATAAGTTAATGGGTGCAGCTACATTCTGTCCATTAGTAAATTTAGTGAATAACATAAGTATTTCTTTTTCATTACAGTTTTTTTATTCTTCGTTTATCATTAATTTTTCCATTAATGAGCTCATAATAAAAACAGCCCAGTATATCGACTCATGAAGCCTCTCCATTATTATATTTTAAAGAATAAAACAAAGTATTATTTTATATTTTTTTCTTTTCTAAATGACTAATTAACATGATTGTGATACATATCAAAATATTGATTAAATATTGACATATAAAATAAATAAAAATATATATATATATATATAGTTTAGATTAGATGAATAAAAATCAGATTTTTACAGGTTATTAAGTAAAGTTACAAATTCTTAAAAGAAAAGAATTACAATTACAATATCTAATACTTATAAAACGGAAGTCAGTCTCATGCTTCTTTGCTCTGTAATTATGATTTTCTAATTTGGTTAAAAATTATCCTGACGAAAAATTCGAATTTCATGTTTTCAAATTTCAAACAAAAACATTTGTTAACCGATTGACGGTTTCTCTCCATCATACATGAACCACGATCTCTACTTTTCCTCCACGATTTCGGAGATTCGGAAAAACGCAACCCATAAAAATGAGGTGATGAAAAAAAAACATCGAACTCTTTATTCACTTCGTTTTCGATTCAAAACTCTGTAACAAAAAAAATCTGGATCTATGAACAACAAAAAAATCCAAAGAAGGCGAAATTGAGGCCGAAGAAATTACAAATGTTGATAGATTTAGAAACGTGAGGTGTTTGGCTGATAAAACTCGAGAGATAAACCAGAGACTGGGGCTAAATGAGGAGAAGATGGTTGTAAAAAGGTACGATTCTGATTTCTTCACTATGGGAATTTCATCTCATCTTTTTCGTCTATCCCTGACCTTTTTTTGATCGTGATAGAACTTTCATTACTCAAAGTCTAAGAATTTTCCTATCACTGAAATTTCATATCATCTTTTTGCGCGATTCAATCATATAACCAGAGTTTGTTCTCACTATCCCTTCTCTTCCTAGATTAATTATGGGTGAAGAAGAAAATATGTGTGATTTTGTCGACAACGAGATTAATTCCAATTATGAAATCCAACACAACTGTCAGATTTGATTTTTAAGGTATCGAATGTGTAGTATCTCTTGGATATATTGTTCTAGGTTCCAACTTTTATATAAACTGTGAATGATTACTAATTTCGCTTACTAAATGTTATCTAGAAAAAGTCTGTGAAGAACTACGGAAGGGTGGAAGCGAGCCGCATCGAAGTTCGTGAAGAACTATGGCAAGCGATCTCTTCCTCTTTCCCTATATATAAGAAAGGAATAGAAGCTGAAAGTATCAAATTATCTTCATCACAAAACCTCATAAATTGAAAAAAGTTTTTGAATAACTAACATCGAGATGGCCGGTAAGAAGCTACCGCAAGATCCCGTCTCAAGCACAGAGAAGAAGAACGAAGCGATTTAAGAAGAGATTCGGTTTGGTTTACATGTTAGTGCTCATGATCCGGTTTGGTTGGTTTGTTTTAATTATATAAAAACAAAAAACTATCTCTAACAAAAAATAAAAATCCCTAAACTTTCTCAAATCACTACCACCACGTTTCATTTGTTTTTTGTTTGCTCCCCTCTCTCTCTCTCTTTTTCCATGGTTTCATCTCCTATATCAATTTTTTTTTTCTTTAGGATTTTGGGCGTAGCAACAAAATCGATACGAATTACAACTACTGTTTGTTAAGATTAATTATTCGCTTCTTCTCAAATTGATACTTTTTCTGCTTGCATGATTCAGGTTGAAGATGTTACTTAAGTTTAATCCTGTTAGGTTAATTCTTCAAAAAAGGAATGGAAAATCAGAGCAATTGTCAGCAACTGAGGTAATAATATTAATAAGTATCAGACTTTATTATATAAAGGGTTGGCTATTTACAAATGACTTATTTTTAGGAAGCTGATAGGGCAACGAATTTGACTTCGATGAAATTTGGCTATTTACACTAAAAAATTTATGAATATATATATTTAGAATATATAGATACTAAAAGATTTTAAAAAAATCGATTCCCTATATTTTTTATTAAGTTGCAAACACTTAAATTTTAAAAGATGTCGATGAAACAAAAACTGCAAATACTTCAAAAATTTTAAAAGATGTTGATGAAAAAAATAAATTTTTCATTGCAAATTCTTTTGTAACTGTAGATACCTAAATCCCAAAATATCTTAGATCACCACCAATAACTCCTAATCATGTCAATGGTTTCATCTCCAATTTCCACATAATATTAAAAGTTAGATAATTTTATTATTTGAAATGCCAATGCCCGTGCATGAACCGAAATTTTAAATTTGAAATCTTTATCTAATTATATTGATAATATTTTTATTAGAATAGCCGATGCCTGTGCATGGCACAGGCCATAATACTAGTATTCAATAAAACAGTTGCATGCTGCATAGAGCATCCAGAGCTTGTGTGGATGAAGTCTCCACCTTAAACAACCGCTGCGCAAACATAAGAGCAGCCTCATCGGCAAATACTCATAAAGAGTATCTGACAATATAATAATATTAGTTTTAATTAGATTTATTATGTTTATTAAAATTTAATTATAAATTAAAATCTAAATCACTCATAACAAAACATGTGGCAGTTGAGTGTCTAACAAGTTCTCAGAATATCACATATTCCCTCAGTTCCATTAAGATGGAAGTTTTGAGTATTTCACACATTTTAAGAGCAAACTTAAAATACCAAATATAACATCATTAAAATATTATATTTAATTTAACTTTGAAAACTGTTTTGTTATTATTTTTACTTAGAATAGGTAAAATAGAAAAATATGTCAAAAAGTTGTATTGGAAACATGTAATTTTTAATTAATAAATTTATGTTAAGAACATTTATTAAGAAGTATTGGTTTTTTGATTTTTTCTACTCCAATGGGAGAACCCATAAAGGGTTCTTTAAAAAAAAGAGTTTGTTTGTGGATGAGTATAATGACTAAGAATGTGATTACAAAGAGTTTGTCCTATAAATCATTCTCTCTACTCATTTCCATAATTGTAACAAGGCTTTTTTCTCACAGAGCTCAGAAAGAATGGATTCTGATATAAAATGAAAATTACAGTGAATTCAGAAACCAAACCTCTTCCAAGGGAGACTTGGTATTTGGATGTGGCTTTGAGTGCTCTTCATTATATACAGCTGCTTGTCCCAATGCTGAAGAAATTCATGTCTGTACCTCACACCATAACCCCAAGCAGGCAAATTTAGGGTGGCCATGGAATCCAAGAAGCACAAGGCGAGTCTCCCCAAATCACCATTTCCCAGAGCTGCCTCTTTTTTCTGTAATTACCGAAACATATACGCTCAAACATCTTCAATGGCGAGACTAAAAATAATTTATTCAAACAGGAATCAAGAGTACCTGTTCAGCTATCTCCTCAAGCTCGTAACCAAGCTTACGTAGTGCATCAGCGTATGGACTTCGAAGGTCCAAATTTCCAATTGCATTAGTCAAAGCACGACCTTGGAGATACTCCATTGACAAGTAGTACGTTTGTTTGGGATCAACTTTGTTAAAATGAAGATAAGTCTCATTCTACAGCTGCAAAACAATACACACAATCCACCTTATCCTCGTGTTCATATCACTCGCACACACACAAACAAAAACACATACATTTGTTTGCTCTAGATCAACCACTTGTTCATATACCCAAACCTACTTCATCAGATGAAATTTACAGAAAAAGGTCCAGAAAACACTGATTATACCTGAATGAGTCGATCGCGAAGGCTCTCCGCCATAGCGTAGAGAGCTTGCTCCGGCCCGAGCTTCAACGGCGAGAAATGCGGACTGTATTCCCGGCGTTATCTGCAGTTTCATTGGCCTCCGGGTTCGCCTTCTCCGAGATTTTCTCCGGAAAACCAGTCGCAGCCTTCCCATTGGCGTTTGCCATCGCCGATTCTCAGAAGCAACGAGAATTTGGAAAGAGATGAAGCGAGACTGAGTGAAAGAAAATTCTTCGATATGCAAAAAAAAAAAGGAAATTGAGGTGGATTGACACGTGTACAGTAAGATACGAGTCTTAAACATCTAAAATAAGAAGTGGATCTAATCTATTAACTCATTTCTTATTTATTTTTATTAGGGAAAACCCCAAAAAATACCCAACTTGAATTATATTTGTCAGATATATACACGAACTTTTAAGGTTACCCGATTAATACCTAATGTAAATTGTGTTGCCCAATTAATACCCGAACATTTAAAATCGATAAGTTTGACACGATAATTTTAACGACGTTTAATCAACTAACGGAATATCTAATACGGTGTTAACTTCGTTAATGAAACGACAGAAATTGACAAATATACCCTTCTTCTTCCTCCACTCAACACACGAAAGTTTTCCCCCAAATAAAAAAAAATCATATGAACCCTAATTTTAAAAATCCATCTTCTTTTTGTCAATCCACTACTCGGTAAACAAAGCAATTGTCTTGAAATTGTCTTAAAATCCATCTTCTTTTCGGATTATTGTTCGTGTGGGGTTAAGATATGTCCCGTAAATTGTCTTGAAATTACACAAAAAAACAAGATTCAAAGCAGATCTAACATTCATTGCAGAGGTTGATGGGCATCGTAAATAAAAAATAGCATAAAAACAAAAGCTAAAAGCATCAAGTCCTAATCTGAAACAGATGAACTAATCTGAAACAGATGAACTAAGATACGGCCTCCGCCTCTGCCGCCTCCGAAGCCTCCGCGTCCGCCAGATGAACCACCGCTGTTTCCTTGGACAGGAGCGCCGTCGGGTCCGGACACCTCGATGGCCTTGGGACGGCCACTGCTGTCGGTCTCAACCTGGAACTCGACAGATTCTTCGTTGGCGAGGCTTCGGTATCCCTCAGATCTGATGGAGAACTTGTGAACGAAGAGATCGTCGCTGCCGTCGTCGGGTTTGTTTACGAAGAATTTACGCCACTTGCTTTGTTTTTCCCTCAGAATAACAAGAATTTACGCCACTTGCTTTGTTTATCGAGTAGTGAATTGATGAAAAGAAGATGAATTTAAGAATTATGATTCATATGATTTTTTTTTTTCGAGAAAAACTTTCGTGTTGAGTCTGAGGGAGAAGAAGGGTATATTTGTCAATTCCTGTCGTACCATTAACGAAGTTAACACCGTATTAGACATTCTGTTAGTCGATTAAACATCGTTAAAATTATCGTGTCAAACTTATCGATTTTAAATATTCGGGTATTAATTGGGCAACACAATTTACATTAGGTATTAATCGGGCAACCTTAAAAGTTCGTGTATATATCTGACAAATGTAATTCAAGTTGGGTATTTTTTTGGGTTTTTCCCTTCATACAAAAAATACATAAGAGTCCCATAAGATCCCTGCGATAACGATGGTCTAAGAACAATATTATTGGGCGTTCTGAACCACAGTCTCTAAAAAAAATAGTATAAAATAATAAAATAATATTTGTTTATTATTAGAGGTTCTAAAACTTTTGTAATCATTATATCAAAACCTCTAAACAAAGAAGTTTTGGTATAATGATTACAAGGGTTTTGGAACCTCTAACAATAAATAAATAGTATATGTTATTTTATATTTTTTAGAGATTCTGGTTTAGAAACCTCCTGTTGCTCTAAAACTTCTATCTTTGTGAAACAAATTAAAAACTCAAAAATATATATCTTCATGGAACACAGGGAGTATGAGATACTGTTCTCACCTCTCTCTTACATTTTCTTCTTTTTCTAATTTTTTCAATTTTCTTTTAATCTGAGAACTCCAGTCAGATACTGCTGCTGGAGGTGCAATCTCGTTTGCAAATTTCAGTCCATAAAGTCTGACTCTTTTCTTCTTCTAATTACCAGGCCGCGCGAGTTAAGAAATCTACCGAGAAAAATGCAATTCAATATGTTTGGAGCTTACTGTATGTGAGATGTGTGTTTGCAGTACATGATAATATTATCTACATTTTTTATTCGCTTTTTTCTTATTAAGCACACGTATGAGAAACTTGGAATCTGTGTTGCATGGTTTCAAGATAAGGTCGACTGTACGAAATAGATATATACCTAATATGTGATGCATAATGCTTACCAATCTCGAATCTCTATATAGCGTGAACTCCACGATGGGTGTTTTGTTCGATTCGAAACATGTTGGGGCCAAAACGGAAACATGAGAAAAATGCTCGATTCACTTTGGCTCTTGTTCTGTAATGTGTATATATATAGCTATTGATTTACATCCTCAAATCCATATAGCCTCCATTGAACAAAAAAAAAAAAATTCATATCGTTTGCAGCTTGTTACAATGTCACGACCAATACCCATCGAAAGTAAAGAATTATAGCTTTGATAGAGTCTCTATATATTTGTTATAATCATCAGTTACAGGTTCCAATTTTTTTTTTTTTTTTTTTTGACCTTTTTCACAGAAATGGTGGAAGAGTTCAAGAAAAATCACGACGATTCTCACTTGTTCAAGGTAGACAATTTCTCTCTACTTATGAAGCATGAGGTTGAAAGGATCGAATCTTCTGTTTTTGAACTCGGTGATTACAAATGGTGAGCTTATTGTTCCTTCTTTTTTTATCTATCTTTCTTATATTATTCTTTTCACAAGTTTACCATACTAAAGAAGGAAACACTTACTATAATTAAGCTCGATCATTTTCCTTCTCCATGTTTCTTGGCTTGGTATGAAAACAGGAAAATCATTGTGACTGTGGTCGAGGATGAAATTGAGGATGATTACAATGTCTCGATTTTCTTAGAGAATCAAGAGTCCATAGATGACGATGACCTCGAGTATCAGGTCTATGTCGTCAGTCAGTTGAAGGCAAAATGGCACCCCAAAATCAATGGTCTCTTTGTGGTCTCTCCATCTCTTTTGTCCATTTATAGATACCTAATGTTTTATATAACTGGTGTCGACGTTCATGTGTTATATGCATGCAGTAAGAATGGACTTTGATGCATCATCAACACCGACAATGAAAGGGATTAAAAATTTGATGTCAGTGGATGAGCTTAAGAGCAAAGGGTACCTTATTGAAGATTGTTGTATGTTTGGTGCCAGTCTTCCTGATTTAGATGATCCTAGCCCTGGGACGGCTGAATGTTTTAGCTTAATTGAGAAGCCTCTCAACAACAAAGTCACTTGGATGATGAGCAAGTTCTCCTCTTTCGACCCTGAAAAGGCTCATCACTCCAATGAATTTGTCGTTGGAAACGGGAAATGGTGATGATCACTTCCTAAAGCTTACTTATTTTCACAATCCAAAAGCACTTTCTATATATACACAACTTACATATATAATTATTAAATGCATCACACTGAAGAAGTTCAATATATATTGCGTGTGAGTGTTTGATCAGGAGAATTGAAGTCCATCCAGAAGGGTATGACGATGAAAAAGGCAAATCATTCTCTGTGTATCTAATGAGAGATGGGTTTATCAACAATGCGCCAAAAACAAAAACTTTCGCCAAATATAAGCTACGAGTATTGGATCAAGTTAACCGGAACCATATTGAGGAAACAGGTCTGATTTTTTTTTCATTTTTTCCTAAGAGGAATCTTTTTAAGTTGGCTAACTTTCAAAAAGTTTTGCGTTGGTTAAAACTTTTTTTTTTGTCTGTGTGTAGGTACGGCTTGGTTTGATGAAGACCCTGACGACACTGATGGGTTTGCAGATTTGATGCCTCTGTCGAAACTTCGTAAACCCTATTTGGTGAACGATAAGCTTTATGTGGGAGTTGAGTTTGAAGTCATTTCTGTGACCAAGTATTGTTAAGCTAAACTTATTGGCCTGTATGAATCTTATATGTGACTGAACACTAAAATATCAAGAAATGATATAATGTAATGAATAAAATACTGATGCGACACAACCTGAGGACGTGGACGCAGGTGATGACATGGAGGTGCATAGCCGAAAGTCATATTTTCTCTTTGTGTATTTTATAAATAAAAGGAAGAAACAATCTGCTTCCGTAGGAGTTAGGACTCGGAGGAATCAGATCTTCCTACTTTCTATTTGCTTTCAAGTTCTTATATAAATAATACACTTTCTGTCATGAAAGTTACACTTGCAAATTTGCAATAATCAAATGTTTATGTATGGTTCTTTTTCAAACTCAAATTAGCCGCCCAAAAAAATAACTTCGTATTTATTAATTGTCTTGGGGATAAAACTGAAAATGTCACCAATCAAACCAATGCAAACTAGGAGCATGAAATTGTCGTCACAACTCTATATATGTGTGATCTTCTTTGGATGAAAGAGAAAAAAAAAAAAGCATGAAACAGAAATATCCATATCAAGCATCAGATTTATAGCTGTGAATTGGGCGGGCTGTCCATGGGCATGCCCAGTCCAAATCATTATGGACGGGCTGTGGACACACTCAAATAAAACATGGTTCAAATGGGCTTAAGACAAATTGGTCCATTGTCCAAATGGAAAAAGACCATATGGACATTGGGCTGTCCAAACATCTTAAAAATCTAGGGTTTAATAAATTCATAAGAAAAATATTATAAAAATCAATTTATAAGAAAATTAAGACAAAAAAAATACTTAAGGGAAAACCAAAATTTGTGTATACGGTTTTGATATAAAAGAAAAGAAGAAAATGTTACTTTTGGCGGGAAAATGAAATTTTACGGTTTTGGCGGGAAAATGAAATTTTACGGTTTTGGCGGGAAAACGCAATTTGAAAACGCAATTTTACGGTTTTGGCGAGAAAACACATTTTTACGGTTTTGGCTGGAAAATGAAAATTTAAGGTTTTGGCGGGAAAATGAAAATTTACGGTTTTGGCGGGAAAACACAATTTTACGGTTTTGGCAGGAAAACACAATTTTACGATTTTGGCTGGAAAACGCAATTTTACGGTTTTGGCGGTAAAACGCAATTTTACGATTTTGGCGGAAAATGAAATTTTACGATTTTGGCGGAAAATGAAATTTTACGGTTTTGGCGGGAAAATAAAAATTTACGGTTTTGGCAGTAAAACGAAATTTTACTGTTTTGGTGGGAAAGCGCAATTTTACGGTTTTGGCGGGAAAATGAAATTTTACGGTTTTAGCGGGAAAATGAAAATTTACGGTTTTGGCGGGAAAGCGCAATTTTACGGTTTTGGCGGGAAAACGCAATTTTACGGTTTTGGCGGGAAACGCCATTTTACGGTTTTGGCGAGAAAACACAATTTTATGGTTTTAGCGAATAAACATAATTTGTAGTTTTAGCAAAATTAATATAATTTTCTGATTTTACTGATTTTTGGTAGAAATAACTATACAATATTAAAAATATTTGAAATTGGGTTGTCCATCTTTATTGGGTATGGAAGTTTTTTGGGACCATTGTCCAATCTGGACCGTCCAATATCGCCCACAGCAAAAATTGTCTGCCTGGACGAGACCCAAATGGGCGTGGATTTGACGACAAAAATTGGTTTGTCAAACGCTATTTTCCTTTAATCTGATTAGAGCTGTCAAATAGATTCAGATTAAAGGAAAATAGCCTTTTTTGGTGGACCTGGAAATCTGATTCATTAAGCTTGCGTTTATGCTTGCTTATCAAGAATCTAATGCAAAATTGATTTGATTCAATAGTTTGTGCTGAGAATAACTTAAGACATGCATGTATTTTCAAGGCACCTCTTTAAGCCCGTCATAGAATCTTGTCATTTTTTTCCGGCATCAAACAAGAATTTATAAGGAAGAAAATTAGTTGGAAAACCCGAAAAATGCATTTTGTAACCATTATTTCTTTGCTAAAACCTAAAACTAGACTGGACAATTGTCAGTTGTAAGAGTCGTCGGCGTAATAATTCCAATAATTTACAATATATAAATCAGTGTCAAAAAAAAAAGAATGGTCAAGGTTTGTCATCAATCTATAATCGGAGTAGTCTTCTTGTTTCATCTTCGGGATAAAAAGTAGAGAAAGTCAAAAGAAGAAAAATAGAAAGATGACGAGTGTTTCTGCAAACACAGCTCAAAGGTTGTTCCTTTTTTTCTTACTTTTTCAATTTCTTAAGATGTTATTCATATTACACAGATAATCAAACATATCGGAGATTCGATTTAAAATATAAAAAAACCAGAGATAGGATTCTCATCTTCTTCGTTCCATAGACAAACAAATCAGAGATAGGATTCTCTCTCTTCGTCTTCTGGATCCCTCTCGATTTGAAGACGCTATGGAGCTTTGGCAAAGTATATTCAGGATATATCTGGGTCGGTTTTATCTAAGATATATCTGGGTCGGTTTTATCTATCTTTTCCCCGTTGAGATTTTGTACATATGTATTCTGAACCTTTTCTGAACTCATAAACACAGAAGCAAACTCTGTAAAACGGTTTTGTTTTTGTTGAATTAATTTAACATTCTTTCAAAAAAAAAAAAAAAAGAAAGTTGTGATACTATCGATAGAGAGACTGAAGATGAAGATCACACTGATGAGGTTGAAGAGAAGGCAGCTCAGCTTTGGGACCGAGTCAAAGAAAGACATGCCATTTGGATCCACGAGGAACATCTGATAATGGACTATTTCAGAGAGGAGTTGATGCAAAGGACAAACTCATTGCACGAAACTAACAGAGATGGACACTTTGAGGAGCAATTGGTGGGTGAGGCTAAAGGATGGTTACAGGGACAGAGCGTATCAGCGCTTGAATGCGGAACAGGAGAGCAGAGGAGAAACGCATGTGCTAGAGAAATTGAAAGACTTGATTGGTATGAGAAACGGATGATGGAGGAGCGTGAAGAGGTGGCTGTGGAGATTGAGGATTGACTCTTCGGCATGTTAATGAATGAAACTTTAACTGAGCTCTGCCAATGTTGACTCCATTGTTAGATTCTACTCGGTAATGAATCGAACGAACACGGCCTCGGACATGCTTAGGTAACCAGATTCTAAAGCATAATTTGGCACTTCCTTGGTCAAGAAACCTGCCAAAAACTAAGTTTAAGCTTAGAAAATAGCAGGCAGAAACAGTTCTGGTTAGGGCTCGACTTAAGCCCACTTTTTGCTCTACTTTTGTAAGAATAAAAACAAAGGAATAGTACAATGTACATTAACCTTTATTGCATACGGCCGATGTTTCACACTATAGGAGAAAGAAGATATATCCATGGATTTGCAAATAGAAATCAATTGCTACTCTACTAAGCTCATAAACGAGTTAAAAATGAATTCATGCTAAGCGAATAAGCAACAAGAAGAGATATTTAGTTCAAATAACAATATATGTTACAGACTGGAAATGAGCAGAGAAGACGATGTAATGGGTCTGTCCGATCAGACCGAAATAAACGCTGGCCAAGGCCCAGTTACGCCGAATGACGTACCTAAAGTGCGAGAAACTTGAGAAAATTCGAATGACTGGAACAACCACGGACCATCATGAGGAGAAGCAGAAGAATAAGATGTTGAAATATGATTCAAATTTGGAATGAATGAGGTATGTTACAAAGGTTTTAGTTACTACTTCTGATTTTATTAGTTACTCAATTTAAAGAACAATTAGTTTACAAGTTAATGGGTGCAGTTACATTTTGTCCATCAGAAAAATTAGTGAATCACAAAAGTATTTCTTTTCCATTACAGTTTTTTTTTTTCGTTAATCATTTGAGTTTTTTCATTAGTGGCCTAATAATAGAACAGCCACTATATCGACTCATGAAGCCTTAGAAAATCAAATGACTAATTAACGAACCCTAATTAACATGATTGTGATACATATCAAAAATATTGATTTGATGTTAACATATGTAAAAACACATATATATATATATATAGTTTTTATTAGATTACAAATCAGATTTTTACGGGTTATTAAAATAAGATTACAAATTCTTAAAAGAAAGGAATTACAATTACAATACCTTTTCATATAACAGTAGCATGCGGCATAGAGCATTCAGAGCTTGTGGATGAAGTCTCCGCATTAGCAACCGTTGCAGAGTTTGTGGATGAAGTCTCCGACTTAAACAACCGTTGCAGAGATGGTTATGTACTTAACAATCTCGTGTGCAAATCTCAGTCCATAAACTCGACTTTTTTTCGTCTAATTAATAGGCCGAGTTAAGAAATCTACAGAAAAAATGCAGTTCAATATGTTTGGAGCTTCGTATACGTGAGAAAATTTGTTGGTGTGATGTGTTTTGCAGTAAAATTCAGTTCATCTTTTAACTACATTTTTTTATTAGTATGCACACGTATGAGAAGCTTGGAATCTGTGTTGCATGGTTTCAAGATAAGGTCGATTGTACGAAATAGATATATACCTAAAATATGTGATGCATAATGCTTACCAATCTCGAATCTGAATCTCTATATAGCGTGAACTCCACGATGGATGTTTTTGTTCGATTCCAAACATGTTGGGACCAAAACGGATACATCAGAAAATGCTCGATATTCACGTTGGCTCTTGTTCTGTAATGTGTATATATATAGCTAGCTATTGATTTACATCCTCAATATAGCCTCCATTGAAAAAGAAAAAAAAAAAAAAAAACCATATCGTTTGCAGCTTGTTACAATGTCACGACCAATACCCATCGAAAGTAAAAAACGTAGCTTTGATAGAGTCTCTATATATTTGTTGTTATCATCAGTTACAGGTTTCAATCTTTTTCTTTTACCTTTTTCACAGAAATGGTGGAAGAGTTCAAGAAAAATCACGACAATTCTCACTTGTTCAAGGTAGACAATTTCTCTCTACTCATGAAGCATGAGATTGAAAGGATCGAATCTTCTGTTTTTGATCTCGGTGATTACAAATGGTGAGCTCATTGTTCTTTTTTTTTTTTTTATCTATCTTTTATATATTCTTTTCACAAGTTTACCATACTAAAGAAAAAGAAACACTTACTATAATTAAGCTGGATCATTTTCCTTCTCCATGTTTCTTGGCTTGGTATGAAAACAGGAAAATCATTGTGACTGTGGTCGAGGATGACTATGAGGATGATTACAATCTCTCAATTTTCTTAGAGAATCAAGATCCAATAGATGATGATGACCTCGAATATCAGGTCTATGTCGTCTGTCAGTTGAAGCCAAAATGGCACCCCAACATCAATGGTCTCTTTGTGATCTCTCCATCTCTTTTATGCATTTATAGATACCTAATGTTTGATATAACTGGTGTCGACGTTCATGCGTTATATGCATGCAGTAAGAATGGACTTTGATGCATCATCAACACCGACAATGAAAGGGATTAAAAATTTGATGTCAGTGGCTGAACTTAAGAGCAAAGGGTACCTTATTGAAGATTGTTGTATGTTTGGTGCCAGTCTTCCAGATTTAGATGATCCTAGACCTGGGACGGCTGAATGTTTTAGCTTAATTGAGAAGCCTCTCAACAACAAAGTCACTTGGATGATGAGCAAGTTCTCCTCCTTCGACCCTGAAAAGGCTCATCACTCCAATGAATTTGTCGTTGGAAACGGGAGATGGTGATGATCACTTCCTAAAGCTTACTTATTTTCACAATCCAAAAGCACTTTCTATATATACACAACTTACATATATAATTATAAAACGCATCACACTGAAGAAGTTCAATATATTTTGCGTGTGAGTGTTTGATCAGGACAATTGAAGTTCATCCAGAAGGGTATGACGATGAAAAAGGCAAATCATTCGCTGTGTATCTAAAGAGAGATGGGTTTATCAACAATGCGCCAAAAACAAAAATTTTCGCCAAATATAAGCTACGAGTATTGGATCAAGTTAACCGGAACCATATTGAGCAAGAAGGTCTGATTTTTTTTTTTTTTTCCTAAGAGGAATCTTTTTGAGTTGGCTAACTTTAAAAAAAAACTACTTTTTTTTTTGTAGATACGGCTTGGTTTGATGAAGAACCTGACGACACCGATGGGTTTGAAGATTTCATGCCTCTGTCGAAACTTCGTAAACCCTATTTGGTGAACGATAACCTTTATGTGGGAGTTGAGTTTGAAGTCATTTCTGTGACCAAGTATTGTTAAGCTAAGCTTATTGGCCTGTAATATGTTTGACTGAACACTAAAATATCAAGAAATGATTATGTATGGTTCTTTTTCAAATGCTTATGTATGGTTCTTTTTCAAACTCCAATTAGCCGCCCAAAAATAACTTTGTATATATTAATTGTCTTGGGGATAAAACTGAGAATGTCATAAATCAAACCAATGCAAACTAGGAGCATGAAATTGTCGTCACAACTCTATATATGTGTGATCTTCTTTGGATCAAAGAGACAAAAAAAGCATGAAACAGAAATATCCAGATTAAAGGAAAATAGCTTTTTTGCTGGACCTGGAAATCTGATTCATTAAGCTTGCATTGCGTTTATGCTTGCTTATGAAGAATCTAATCCAAAATTGATTTGATTCAATAGTTTGTGCTGGGAATAACTTAAGACATGCATGTATTCTCAAGGAACCTCTTTCATCCCGTCAAAGAATCTTGTCATTTTTTTCCGGCATCAAACAAGAATTTATAAGGAAGAAAATTAGTTGGAAAATCCGAAAAATGCATTTTGTAACCATTGTTTCTTTGCTAAAACCTAAAACTAGACTTGTCAAGGTTTGTCATCAATCTATAATCTGAGTATTCTTCTTGTTTCTTCTTCGGGATAAAAAGTAGAGAAAGTCAAAAGAAGAAAAATAGAAAGATGACGAGTGTTTCTGCAAACACAGCTCAAAGGTTGTTCCTTTTTTTCTTACTTTTTCAAATTTTTAAGATGTTATTCTTAAGATGTTATTCATATTACACACATAATCAAACATATGGGAGATTCGATTTAAAATATAAAAAAACAGAGCAAAACAAAACAAGCATTTTCACGAATTTCTTTTTTAGAACTCACTCTCTTACTGCGAGTCTTGAGGATTGAACTTGACTGTTTCACGATATATGAGCTCCTTAATGTTCTCTTCTGACAAAGAAGGTTGCTCGAAATCGAAATTGAACGGCCTCACACACACCGGTTCTTCGTTTATATCGTGCAGCGGAGCCAAATATGGGTGGCACAAGGCCTCATCAACTAGAACAGGAAAATGAGAAAAACTTGTTTAGAAAGAGAATAAAAAGTCGCAATGATATATGTATATGGAAACTCACCTGTGATGCGTCTGCTTGGATCAAAGACGAGCATCTTCTCCAGCAAATCGACTGCACCAGCTGACATGTTTGGGAATCTGGCAGCAAAGTTCTGTCTCGGGTACTGCGGAAGCTGTCTAACGTATCTCCTTGCGTTGTCGCTCCTTAAGAACCCCAAGCTTGAATCATCAGGTGACCCTATAAGCTGCTTCCAGAGATTCATGAACAAATGTAGATGGTACCGAAGAAACGCAAAGTAAGTTGATTCTATGTAAAGATTATATAATGTATACCTCAGTGATAAGCCTAAGCTGATGAACATAATCTTTACCGGGGAATAACGGCTCTCTTGTCATTGTTTCACCGAGAATACAACCGACAGACCATATATAGATTGCTGCTGTGTACTATGAGCAATTAAGGAGCAACTCTGGAGCTCGGTACCAACGTGTGACAACGTACTCAGTCATGAAGTCTGTCTCGGATTTGGTCCTGGCGAGCCCGAAATCCCCAAGCTTCAGATCACAATTTGCATTCAGGAGCAAATTGCTGGGTTTCAAATCTCGGTGTAGAACATTCGCTGAATGAACGTACTTGAGCCCACGCAGCAGCTGATACAAGAAGAACTGCAGAAAAGGTACTAGTGACTAAACAGCGAGCTCAAATTTCTGAAGCTCCATACAAACAAATGAAAGAGAAGAACCACAAGAATGGTGGCTGTCCCAACTTATATATGTGTCCAGCAATACTAAATCCAACTGCTACTTTAACGCAAGAACAGATATGGATTGCTCTCTAGCTTCCAGAGAATACAAGCAAGATGGTGGTTGATGCATACCCGGCAATGATCATCAGTTAATGGTTGGTTTGAGCGGATAATTTGGTGGAGATCAGTGTCCATTAGCTCATAAACAATGTAAACATCATTGAAGTTCTCTCTCTGTGGTGGTCTGATTATATCCTTAACAGCAATAACCTGCGCAACAAAGACAATTCTAAGACTGACAAGAAACGATGATTTTGGGGAAAATGCAAAGATTGTTTGAGGGAGAGGCAAGGTACATTCTCGTGATCCATATGCTTGAGAAGCTTAATCTCTCTGAGAGTTCTTTTGGCGTCGATGATGTTGTCAAAAGCGTTACCGATCTTCTTGATAGCCACTTCCTCTCCAGTCTCTGAGTTGGTAGCAGCACTGGCGGAAACACGAACAGAGAATTAAAAAAGAAAGAAACTTTGAAGATGAGAAAAAGCTGTTTCCAAGTGAGAACTGGCCAAACAAAAAACCCTAATCCACGATCATTGAATTGGTTACTACTTAGAAGAATCTCCAACAAAGTAAAAAAAATCAATATCCATCAATTCATTGGGTTTCAGCGGATGAAGAAGCTTGCATGGGCGGAGGACGAAAGACATATATCGAATATGACGGTGAAAGTTGTGATACTAATTCAGAATTGAAATAAAAGGAGTTTTGCTCTGCTGGCGATTTGAAAGGAGATTAGGGTTACCGCTTGCCACTTGCCGCTTGTCGACTTTGCCAAGGTACTCTGTAAAGAAACCAACACCGATAGTGCTTAGCACTAGCCCAAGACCGTAATACCCGAGAAACCAAAGAGAATAACCCTCTAAGTATGTGAATGAATATGGAAGAACAATTAGAGAATACTTGAAAAACTTTTAAAGAGAATTTTAGAACTTATGATGAACACTCTTTATTATTTCAACTTCTTGTACTTTTTACAAATGAGGGGGTGAAGAGGTATTTATAGCCTCCAAAAGATCTTACAACATAAATCTAGATTTTTCTACTCTAACCTCCTTAACCTAGATATTTTTTTAATTTTCTAAATTTTTTAATATAATATCTAGATTTTTCAACAAAAATATCTTATCCTAACCTCCTTACTTCCTAGATTTTTCTAATATAATATCTAGATTTTTATCATACAAATCTAGATTTTTCTACACAAATATCTTATCCATAACCTCCTTACTTCCTAGATTTTTCTACCATAATATCTAGATTTTTTATCATACAAATCTAGATTTTTCTACACATATATCTTATCCCAAAATCAAGTTTAATTTCAATACTCCCCCTTAAACTTGATTTTGTCAACCATCCCGAGCTTTGAACGAAGTAGTTCAAACTGGCCTTTTGGCAGTGACTTGGTGAAGATATCTGCAACATTATCTTCACTTCGAACCTCCAAAGCTTCAATCGTTCCATCAAGCACCTTCTCCCGTATGAAGTGATGTTCCAACTCAATATGCTTAGTCCTTGCATGGAACACCAGATTATTCGCCAGCTTGATAGCACTCTGATTATCTCCATAGATAGTAACTGGCTTGTTGATTGGCTCGAACAAGTCTTCAAGGAGTCTTCGAAGCCAAATACACTCTTGAGCTGCGAGTGTTGAAGCTTTATACTCCGCTTCAGTGGTTGACAGCGACACTGTTGCTTGCTTCTTGCTGCACCATGAAACACTTGTGTCTCCACACAGAAACACATAGCCCGAAGTTGATTTCCGATCATCCAGATCTCCACCAAAGTCTGCATCCGTGAAGCCATAGAGAGAGACCTTGGCATTGTACTTATACACCAAACCCATGCCAAGAGTTGTCTTCACATAATTCAAGATCTTCTTTGCTGCTTCTAGATGTGGCTTCCTCGGTGTCTGCATAAACCGACTTACAAGACCAACCGCAAAGGAAATGTCAGGCCTTGTAATGGTTAAGTACAGAAGACTTCCTACAAGAGATCGATAAGGTCGAGGATTGGGTAGCAGAGATCCTCATCGCGCTTCGCTTAATGTTTACATCCATCGGAGTAGTACGTGTCTTTCCTTCGTGTACCCCGAACTTCTCAACAATCCTTTTCGCATAACTTTGCTGGCCGATGAATATTCCATCCTTTACTCTTTCAACCTCCAAACCAAGGAAGTTGTTAAGCTCACCCAACTTCTTCATCTCAAACCTTATTGACATATCCTCTTGTAGACGAGCGATTTCCGCTTCATCATTCCCAGAAATTATCAGGTCATCCACGTAAAGAAGAACTACCACGTGGACTCTTCCATTCTTCTTGAGGAATAGACTCGGATCAGAATTAGATGGGACAAACCCGCAGAACTGAAGAAACTGAGCAAGCTTTCCATACCAGGCTCTTGGAGCTTGTTTTAATCCATATAAAGCCTTCTTTAGCTTGCACACATAGTCAGGATGCTCCCTTGATGTGTAACCAGGTGGTTGCTCCATATAGATTTCCTTATCGAGTTCTCCATATAAAAATGCATTCTTCACATCTAACTGCCATAACTTCCAGCCAAAGCTTGCAGCTAAAGATAAAAGTGAACGTACCGTAGTCATCTTTGCCACTGGACTGAAAGTCTCATCATAATCTTCTCCATACTTCTGGGAGAATCCCGAGCAACCAACCTTCCTTTGTATCTATCAATGCTTCCATCCGTCCTTCGCTTGATACGGTACACCCACTTACATGAGACGGGTTGGACATCCTTGGGTTTTGGAACCAAATCCCAAGTTTCATTCTTTTTAAGAGCATCCATCTCCTCCTTCATTGCGGTCTCCCACTCTTTAACTCCTTTTGCTTCATCATATGATGATGGCTCTCTTCATCTAATGGAGCTGAAAAGTAGCATGAGTAAGTAGTGACAAAACTGTCATCTCTGAACCGAGCAGGCTTGACAATGTTCCGTTTCGGCCGTTGATTAGCCATGGAACCATGGTCTTCTTCCTCATCTTCTTCTTGGTTAGTGCTCGCCCTTTCACCTTGTGTCTCTTGTTCAAAACTTCCACCTTCACTTGGTATCTGAACAGCCGGTTCATCGCCTTTGAGAGAACCCGTACCATTTTTCTCAAACAGGACTTGAGGAGGTCCATAATATGAAGAAACTTCATCAAAGACAACATCACGAGATACAGTGTACCTGTGTGTCTCTGGATTCATACACCTCCAACCCTTCCTTCGTTCATCATAGCCGACAAAGATGCACTTCTTCGCCTTTGCCTCCAGCTTGGTTCTATGAGAATCGAACACATGGACATAGCAGACTGATCCAAATACCCTGAGATGTTTCACCGTTGGCTTCTTCCTATGAACCATCTCATATGGAGACTTCATATTATTTGGACTAAGCGGCATCCGGTTGATGACATAGGCTGCACATCTCATACCTTCAGCCCATAAGGCCTTAGGTAAATTCTTCGCATGTAGCCAACTTCTGCTAGTCTCGCTTAGATGTCTGATCTTCCTTTCTGCTACTCCATTTTGTTGAGGTGTATATGGACATGTAAATTCTCTCTTGATACCATGCTTCTGGCAGAAAGAGAGAAACTCTTTTGACATAAACTCTCCTCCATTATCCGTCCTTAGAGTCTTGATCTTCCGACCTAACTCTCCTTCCACGGTGACCTTGAATTCTTGAAACCTTGAAAATACCTCTGATTTTTCCTTCACGAAGTATACCCAAGTGTACCGTGAGAAGTCATCAACGAACAGCAACATGTAGCGGAACCCAGAATAGGAGGATGTTCTCGTTGGACCCATCAAGTCACTATGGACCCTCTCCAAAGGAGCGCTGCATCGTGAAGTAGAGTTGTCAAATGGAAGCCTGTGTGATTTTCCATATTGACAACCTTCACAAAGTATTCCTTCATTTTGAATCTTCAACTTTGGGAGTCCATTAACCAGATCTTTATTCACCATGACTTTTAGCTTAGTCATATTAATATGACCAAGTCTAGCATGCCATATAAAGGCATTGTCATTTGTGCTCATCTTCTCCACGTAAGTGTTGGAGGCAGATAAGACATAAAGATCTTTAACCCGTGCTCCGGTGTGAACTACGTCTGCTTTTAATTCCTGAATATTTTCAAGAATTTAACATCTTTTGGGCCAAATAAAACGTAGTTACCTGAGTCTACCGCATTCACCACTGAGAGAAGATTCTTCCTTACTCCAGGGACATGATACACATTCTTGAGAGTCATTGGACTTCCATCATCTCCTTCAATGACAACAGTCCCTTCCTTCTCAACCCGGTGGACTGAATTATCCGCGGTAATAATGGCTTCTTTTCCGTCATGACTTTGAAGACTAGAAAATAACTTTTCATCTCCGGTAATATGATGGCTACAACCAGAATCAACGATCCAATCAATTCCCAGATTTTTAGTTTTGGATGTACCTGAAGATGCAGCCACCACCGTAAAGCATTTTCCCCAATCTTCGTCTTCAGCATGAGCTTTTGATTCCGCCATATTTGTTTCCTTCAGCTTGACTCTGCAGTCCTTTTTGAAGTGTCCAAGCTTTCCACACCGGTAGCACTTGAACCTCTTCTTATCTCCCGTAGAAGATCCTTCCCGTCCATCATTGTTCTTTCGACCTTCATACTTGGGTTTGCCTTTGAAGCTCTGTTGCCTCCGAGCTACGAAAGCACTCCCCGAGTCATCTTGGATTTTGACTCCAGCCATTTGTGTGGCTAATGATTCTTGCGAAGCTAGCAGGTTCTCAAACTCCTCCAAGGAAGGTTGTGTAGCCCATCCTTGAACGGAAGTCACAAACGGTGTATACTCGGGCCGTATGATACACGAGTTTTAAACCCTTATTTCCTACTGCAAGTGCACAGCATACGAAGTAGTATTTAGGGGTCGATCCCACGAAGACCAGTTTTCACACTTTGATATATTGAGCTAAATCAAAAGCTAAGACAATTCAATATGTTTTTGGTTTTTGTAAGTAACAAGTAATGAAAGCGAAATCGGTTGTAAGATAATATTAAACAAGCGTTAGGTCAAGGAATATCGTAGGAGATTCAGAGCAACGGATCAAACAACTATTCAGGCGATGATTAAGCATAAATCTAGAACTTAAACACTAGGATAATATCAATCCACTCTCGTGGTATCAATATCTTTGTCTATCAACCTAGAATTCCTAACTCTCGTTGGTACTAGAAATCGTAGACAAGCATTAAGGATAGGTTTAATATGTTCACAATTCTCAATACATCTACTCTCGCAGGTAATGGTTAAATTGCTCACCAATGTTCTTTCTAGCAACCTAGCAACTCTCGCTGTCTAAGTTAAACCTCATATCATAAAATCAAGTGATCAATTCGATTTAAGCATTAAGAACAACAAAGGTGAAGATATTGATTTGAATAGCCTATTTGTGTTTAACCCTAAAGCTCATGAATTCCTTTGACAAACCTCAACCTAACTAAGAGATCTACTCAGACATGATTAAAGAAGATAACAACAGGATTATAGAGTTCATCATAAAAGCTTGAATAGATAATGAAAGCGGTAAATAACTTAATAAGAAATTGAAACAAAGTATAAATATAGATAATAAGGACTGAAAGTAAAACTTAATTAAAGCGTAAATGTAAGAACTGAAAGTAAAACTTAATTAAGCATAAAGATAAGAACTGAAAGTAAAGAACTGAAAGTAAGAACTGAAAGTAAAGCTAAGATTAAAAGCATAAGATTAAAGCTTAAAAGAAACTTAACAAGAACTATATAAAAGCTTAAACATAAAAGCTTAAAAGAGAGAAAGAGCTATGCTTTGAAGCTAGAGAAGAGAGGAGGAAGAAGATGGTGTGATTTGAGAGTGAGGTTGTGAGTCCATTATATAGGCCAAGGTGAAGGGGAGTAGGTAAGACGGGGAACGGTCGTTCTAGGTGGAGAACGATCGTTCCCCTTGGTCGATCCGTAGTAGGTGAGATGTGGAGTCGGGGAACGATCGTTCCGGTGGATAGAACGGTCGTTCTCTTGGTTTTTGTCGGCAGAGTTGGTGAGTGAGGGAACGACCTGCATGGGATGGAACGGTCGATCTCCTATTGTTGTCGGCAGGGTTGGTGAGTGAGGGAACGACCGTTCCTTGGAGGGAACGATCGTTCTGGTTGGTCGTTCTGCCCCAAAGAATGGTCGTTCTTCACTTGGTCCTTTTCTCGTGTTTTCCGACTCGAACATGTCCGTAAACGCCAAACTCCTTCGGAACTCCATGAAATCTGTAAAAAGACTCAAAACAATAGAAAAGACTCGAAAAACCAACGAAAGATGCAAATCAAAACTCAAACCGAATACTAAAAACGAATCAAAATACGTTAAAAACACATAATATCAACTCTCCCCAACTAAAACCTTTGCTTGTCCTCAAGCAAAACCAGATATCTTACAAAGAGGAGAGGTTAGAAAAACGTGTGAAACTTGTAAAACTTATAGGACCATACTCTAAGTCAATTGCCCGTAAACCATATTCGCAAAGTTCAGATCAAACCGTACTTCATTGTACTTCTCCATAACCGTAGCAAATAAATGAAATCTCATGATCAAACAGAACTTAATATTTAACATTCATTATCAAATGCGTGTACTCTCACAAAGGGAATATCTAACATGTTATGGTCTAGGTATCAAGGTTGGTTTTTGGTGGCTCAAGTGTTTCGGGTTCTTTTAACAGTAAAAACAGATGCAAATCATTATGCAAAATCACAGTGAGACACGAACCAATTTGGAGGTACACAACTCTCCTTAACTCTAATCCTTCTACCCTTATTTAACAAAGTCACAAATCAAGAACATGATTTCTTTTAACATTTTATGAAATTTAACGATATTACCTAGACTTTCCCGGTTCCTTCTGTTTTCTTTTCTGTAATGTAAATAATTTTTATTCTTCTTTTTTTTTTTTTTTTATATTGGAAAATGGAACCGGTTAGTCTCTAAGATCTGCATCAAAAGAATTTCAAAAGTGTAAGCTTATTTCTTGAATGTGAATAAAATCTTCTACCCCTTTTTTTTTTTTAAAAAAGTTCACCCTCTTTTGAAACGAAAATTTTAAATGAATATATTCAAAGAGAGAGATCACATTTCTAGACATATCCCATGAGTTTAATCAGAAAGAGACCACCTATCTAGACACAATCCTAAAGAAAAGTTGTGTCGGTCCGTATACTCCATAGTTTTTGCACATGAATGCAATGACAGTAAACGAAAATAAGTGGGTTTCAACATGGAAATGGTAAGGGTGTGGTACTAGACTAAGGATAAGTCTAGCCATTTGGAGTTAGCAAAGATTGGTAAAAATGATACAAAGAAAACTCCAAATGTAAAATCCAATACATGATTATCAACCCCCTAAGTGAGATAAATTAAGTCCATATTAAGTTCCGATAATTCGATTAAGTTCAGATGATTCGAGAAATTCACTAAATGATCAAGTTATGGATTTTTCTGCGTTTCCAAACTATCCTCAAACAATGCTAAACAGTCCTAAGGCAATGACATCGAACATGTTGCAATTCCAAAAAGTTTTAACAAATTCACACATAGTTTTGACTCGATAAAATCTAAACACACGAAAATAAAACATAAGAAATAAACATCAATAAAACACAACGTTAGTACACAAATAAATCCCTCCCCCAGACTTGTTTTTAACCGTCCCGGTTGAAACAAAACTGAAAGAGAAACCCGTAAAATAAAATAAAAGTAGCATAAAATAAAAACGGATTTAACAAGGGTGATAGAAATAACCACAGCTCAGTGGTCGCTGGTGGAGCTATCGGTGCTGCTCTCTATCCGCTCAACCGATCTTGTCTCGCCTTAGTCCTCCTCTCATGGTCATCGCTCGATTCGTCGGTGTCATCTCCTCGTGTCTGCGAACCTGATGCACAAGAACAAGGTCGAATCTTCTGGATCGCTCCCCAGATCTTCCTCATCATCGAGTTGTTCTTCTTTTGTGATTTGATGATCCACTGGAGCTGCTGTGCTGTGTCATCTGCCGGAGGGCTCGGCGGTAAGCGGTATCTATCCGCGCTGTGTGGGAGGAGTTGTCGTGGCTGTGCTTCTTCTTCTTCTTCGATATCATCTCCACCCTCAGCCATCTCATCATCACTCTCTTCGTCAGGCTGCTGTGCGCGCAATGGTCTATGTATCTTGCGAGGTCGCGAGGCTTGTGCGACTTGCCCCGCTGGATCTGCTATCAAAAACTCCTCACCAACATCAAACTCCAAACTGTCCTGATCAATGAGAGAAGTGATACCTCTGTTCGGGAGTCTACAAAAACGGGCCACTCCGTCGCGCCCATAGAACTGGTAGACGTCCTTCTTGTTGAGGACTGTGCAGCGGATGAGATGGTCGATGTCAATACTCTCCCACTTGTTCAGAACTTCCTCTCCGGACAGATCAACCTGCGTGTGTTGGAAGATAGGCGTGAGGATGTTGCTTACATATGTTATCTTCGGAGGCTTCGACTTGATCTTCACCAACATGTCACACAACACAGCAGCATAGTTCTCTCTAGGGCCGTCCGAATCTGCGTACATCGGAATGAGATGCTTTACTCCATAGAACAGCATCCACAACTCATCATCTCGTACAGCTCCCGATTCCTTCTTGCAGAAGAAGGTGTTACTGATGATCTTGACCACAACTCTCAAAACCGGATTCCTGATCGCGGTAATCTTAGCATTCCGCGGAATATACTGCCCACTAGCAATGATTGACCAAAACTCATCCGCATCTTCTTTTCTGAACTTGGAGAACGTGACTTCTTCTCCTTTGTGGAAGCCATACACATCGCAAATCTCATAGAGGCTGTACTCGTAGTGCTTCTTGTTGAGGAAGAAGGTGAGAGTACCCTCACTCGCCTTTGGGTTTTCGGGATCGGCGTAGGTGAGACGGCAAGTTGCGAGGAACTCCTTCACGAACTTAGGATAGATGGGCACGTTCATCTTCCACAGCCGTCCGAACCCAATGTTCTCGAACACAGTCTCCACATCCTCTTTCAGACCCAACGCCTCCAATGTAGCCTCACTACCCAACCGGTTTGGCATAAGCTTCGTTTGTCGCAAGTCTGCCAAGTACTTGGTGTCGATTGCGTCCCACTTTCCGGTTATGGGTCTGTTGAGCGGGTTCTTGTCACGCGTTGTCTTACGCTTCCTGCTCGTGTTGCTAGAGCTTCCCACTTCTCGTTGGACTCCGCTCATCCTACAAAACCGACAAATTTCGATCCATCTTTAGCAAATTTTCACAAAATTTTCATTAGCTATTTTTCATGGAGAAATCATCAAACATGAGTTCCTATATCATTAGAAACAAGAATCAATCTTCTTCCAAGTATTGAATTTGAAAGCACAACTCATTTTTTTCAACATGGTCGGATTTTTTCGAACAACCAAAACTCAATTTCGATTTTTGCTATGAAACCATCAATTCAACCTAAAATCAAGTTCCTATATCCATCCTAGACAAGAATCTAGCAATATTTCACCATCAAACAACAATGGACATAAGATTCAAGCAATTTTTCTTCAACATGGCGAATTGGTTTCAACAAATTTCGAACTTCATACCTTCGTTAATTGTGAGAATGGTTGCCAGAATCAGAAAGAGCTCGAAAAATCGAGTGAAATAGAACCAAGAATCAACAAAACCCCCCAAAAATTGAGAGAGTTATGGATGTTTAAAATTTTCTAGGTTTTGTTTCAAGGGGAAGAAGAATGAAGAACGATGAGCATGGTGAGGAATGAATCTATTTCGATCGTTCTCAATGTTTAAACGAAGTGTTTTTCGGTTTATTTCAAGTAAAAACCGGTTTAGTTTTGAATTTGGGGGAGAAATCGAACCTTGGAACGATCGTTCTTACCACGGAACGATCGTTCCGTAGAGGAAAATGCTGGGAACGACCGTTCTAGGCGGAGAACGGTCGTTCTGCGTGAAATGCGAGAAGACGGATGTTTGCGGAACGACCGTTCTTCTTTCGGGATCGATCGTTCTGGCGTGGAAAAATGAAGCGAACGACCGTTCTAGGAAGAGAACGGTCGTTGCGTCGTGATATGCGATATGACGGATTGGCTTAGAGAACGATCGTTCGTCTTCGGGAACGATCGTTCTGCTTTGTAGAACGACCGTTCTTGTTTAGAACGATCGATCTCTTCACTCCCAGCAGAGCGGTTTCTCGAACACTTAAAAAACCTGTAAAAACAATCTCAAACAAAACAAGAAACGTAAATAAAACAAGAACGAAAAATTTCACGATATTTACATGTTACCTGGTGGGTTGCCTCCCACGAAAGCGCTTGTTTTACGTCGCTAAGCTTGACGTTGGTGCCATGTATCAGTGAGGCTTGGTTTGGGAGCTTGCTCCAAAACAGGCTCCGAAATCAGACATCTTTATGTTCAGAACTCTACTCAGCATTCCATTCACAACACCAATGTCCTTCTCTTTCAACTCTGATGGAAGAATAGCTCTAACTGTAGAGAAAGGTTTAGGACGACCTTTGCACTTGACCTTGTAGTCAACCGAGTTTCCATCATATCCTTGAGGGATCAAAGTCATTTGAGGACCTCCCGTAATCTTTTTGTACGGCACATTTTCTTGCGTTTTTGCCTCCTCCCTAAATTTCCCGGGTGGTGGAGCAGGTGCTTGCGGAATTGGAGCGGGTGCTTCCTCTTTATCCACTGCTGAGATGCAAGAGGAGCGTGTGGTTGTTCCTATGGGAACGGCTTCGTAGAAGACATTCTTGTCAATCTTGGAAAAGCAAACTTGCCTATTCGGCATATCGATGATTGCACCCACTGTAGCCATGAATGGTCTTCCAAGAAGTAAGGGTGTGCCATAACCTCCTCTCATCTCCAAAACCTGAAAATCAGTTGGAACTAGGCAATCCCCTATTCGGACAGGTAGATCGTGAATGCTGCCAGACGATGTTGTTGAGGAGGTGTTTGCAAATTGAAGAGTCATATGGCTAGGTTTTACCTCATAAGTTTTCAGCTTCTCTGCAATCGCCTTTGACATGAGATTAACAGTAGACCCGGAATCACAAAGAGCGTCCTTGAATTCCATTCCAGCAATCGAGCATGGGACCAAGAATTTTCCCGGATCTTCAACTTTAGGCAATACCCTCAATGCTGGTGGTGTACTCATTGCTTCTACAAAGGTTGCCTTAATCTCCTTCTGATCTCTAGGTGGTACTGGGTAGGGCACCTTAGGAATATAAACCCTTGCTGGAAGATTTTCTGCGGGTTTGGTGGGAGCATCTCGGGGGAGCATGTGCTCTGGGGTAACGAGCAGGTGCTCTATCGCCACTCCTTTTCCTTTTGCCGATTTTGAAGTTGAGGTCGCGGTATGGTGGAGCGTCTTTCCGCTTCTCATTTCAATGGCGTTGATGAAATCCCTCCTTGGTGTTTCAGCCCTTCCAGGCAGAGTTCCTGGTGTCCTCTTGATAGCCTCAGCCGTCTGTGCAATCTGAACGTCGAGATGCTTCATATGAATCCATACAGCTTCATATTTTTCATTGAGGTCCATGTACATTGTATCAACCTTAGCATTGATCTCAGATGCTGCCTTTTGCTGACTCGCCAGTAGTTGTTGCATCATGTTCTTCAGCTCGTCTTGGTCGTTAGATGCATGAGCTTGAAAGCTCTGATTCTTCACATAGTCTTCATTCACATAGTTAACCTCTGCGTTAGTACCTTGTGTCCTCTTAACTGATTCAGCGGTTTGTGCAATCTGAGTGTCAAGCTGCTTCAAGTGAGTCCGTACAGCCTCATACTTCCCATTAAGATCAACATACATAGTGCCAACTTTGGAGTTGATCTCTGCTGCCGCCTTTTGTTGACTCGCCATCATCTGCTGCATCATGTTCTTCAGCTCGTCTTGGGAGCCGGTTGCTGAAGATGAAGGCTGTGAGTTTGTGAAAGACTGGGGCTGCGAGTTCGTGAAAGGCTGCCTTGGCTGATTCCCTCCTTGGAAACGGTTCTGATTAGGAACAAATGGTCGGTTCTGGTAGTTGTTAGAGTAGTTGTTGGAGTAGTTCTTTTGAAAACCCATCTGCGGTTGATTTCCTCCTTGCTTAGGATAGACTTGATCCTGCGGATTCTCCACATTGGTGCTCCTATAGGACAGGTTCGGATGAGTGTTGAAGCCTTGGTTGTTGAAACCGCGGTTCTGCCCGAAACTCTGTCCCGTCACATAATTCACCTCCATCTGATCATTCCCGGTTTCTTCCTCGTAGGCTTGAGCGATAGGTGCTTCCCCATTCTCGTCCACAAAGTGGACTGACTTCTGGTTCTTTTTTAGCAAAAGGTTAACCATGGCCGCGAGCTCATCAATCTTCTTGGAGTCCACACTGTTGACCTTCTTCCTGTCGTACTCCGGGCTTTTGTTGCTGGAACTTGCGGCTAGGTTGTCAATCAGCTCCAGAGCTCCTTCTTTCGACTTAGTATAGAAATCACCGTTACTAGCTGCATTCAGGGCGTTTCTGTAGTCCCAATCTACTCCGTCATAAAATGTGCTGAGCAGCTGCTCGTCACTAAACCCGTGGTGAGGGCACTCACGCTTGTACTCCTTAAACCGCTCCCATGCTTCATTGAAGGATTCGCCGGACTGTTGCTCGAATGAGGATATCTTGTTCCTCAAGGCTGCGGTCTTGGACTTCGTGTAGAACTTATCCAAGAAGGCTGCTCGTGCACTAGCCCAAGTCGGTAGAGAGCCTGGTGGTAAAGATTTTAACCACCGTGATGCTTTTCCCGTAAGAGAGAAGGGAAAAGCTTGCACTTCAGGAAATCCGGATGCACACCATTGGAGCCGGTTGTGCTACAGATCTCTTCAAAGTTCTCGATGTGATCCATCGGAATCTCAGCAGGCAGACCGTGGAACAGGTGTTGCTTCACGAGGCCGATCATCTGAGGTTTGATCTCGTAATCTTGCCTCTGGATGATCGGGGTAACGATCGCAGATCGATCCTGGTAGTATGTGTGAGCTGCATCTTTGTCTCCGAAGGCAGGTTGTGCAATGAGTTGCCTCTCCTGTTGCATGCGAAGCTGCTCCATGGCTGTCTGAAGTTGTAGCAGCTGAGCTGCTATGTCTACTTGTCCGCCCATATCTGAGTTGGCGGTGTCAGTTGTTTCTGGTTCCGGAACAGGTATGTTACGTCTCTGCCTGTTCCCTCGTTCTGGTCTTGCTAACTCCTCGTTTGATAAGCTAACAAGATCCTCGTTGTTTCTGCTCCTTGTGCTCCTTGGTGACATGCACCTGAAACACAAAAACAAAGAAGAAAAGAAAACGAGTTTAGTAAAGTTCTTAGTCTGATAATTCAGCCGTAAACCAAAGGTGAAAAATTTGGTCCCCGGCAACGGCGCCAAAAACTTGATACACGAGTTTTAAACCCTTATTTCCTACTGCAAGTGCACAGCATACGAAGTAGTATTTAGGGGTCGATCCCACGAAGACCAGTTTTCACACTTTGATATATTGAGCTAAATCAAAAGCTAAGACAATTCAATATGTTTTTGGTTTTTGTAAGTAACAAGTAATGAAAGCGAAATCGGTTGTAAGATAATATTAAACAAGCGTTAGGTCAAGGAATATCGCAGGAGATTCAGAGCAACGGATCAAACAACTATTCAGGCGATGATTAAGCATAAATCTAGAACTTAAACACTAGGATAATATCAATCCACTCTCGTGGTATCAATATCTTTGTCTATCAACCTAGAATTCCTAACTCTCGTTGGTACTAGAAATCGTAGACAAGCATTAAGGATATGTTTAATATGTTCACAATTCTCAATACATCTACTCTCGCAGGTAATGGTTAAATTGCTCACCAATGTTCTTTCTAGCAACCTAGCAACTCTCGCTGTCTAAGTTAAACCTCATATCATAAAATCAAGTGATCAATTCGATTTAAGCATTAAGAACAACAAAGGTGAAGATATTGATTTGAATAGCCTATTTGTGTTTAACCCTAAAGCTCATGAATTCCTTTGACAAACCTCAACCTAACTAAGAGATCTACTCAGACATGATTAAAGAAGATAACAACAGGATTATAGAGTTCATCATAAAAGCTTGAATAGATAATGAAAGCGGTAAATAACTTAATAAGAAATTGAAACAAAGTATAAATATAGATAATAAGGACTGAAAGTAAAACTTAATTAAAGCGTAAATGTAAGAACTGAAAGTAAAACTTAATTAAGCATAAAGATAAGAACTGAAAGTAAGAACTGAAAGTAAGAACTGAAAGTAAAGCTAAGATTAAAAGCATAAGATTAAAGCTTAAAAGAAACTTAACAAGAACTATATAAAAGCTTAAACATAAAAGCTTAAAAGAGAGAAAGAGCTATGCTTTGAAGCTAGAGAAGAGAGGAGGAAGAAGATGGTGTGATTTGAGAGTGAGGTTGTGAGTCCATTATATAGGCCAAGGTGAAGGGGAGTAGGTAAGACGGGGAACGGTCGTTCTAGGTGGAGAACGATCGTTCCCCTTGGTCGATCCGTAGTAGGTGAGATGTGGAGTCGGGGAACGATCGTTCCGGTGGATAGAACGGTCGTTCTCTTGGTTTTTGTCGGCAGAGTTGGTGAGTGAGGGAACGACCTGCATGGGATGGAACGGTCGATCTCCTATTGTTGTCGGCAGGGTTGGTGAGTGAGGGAACGACCGTTCCTTGGAGGGAACGATCGTTCTGGTTGGTCGTTCTGCCCCAAAGAATGGTCGTTCTTCACTTGGTCCTTTTCTCGTGTTTTCCGACTCGAACATGTCCGTAAACGCCAAACTCCTTCGGAACTCCATGAAATCTGTAAAAAGACTCAAAACAATAGAAAAGACTCGAAAAACCAACGAAAGATGCAAATCAAAACTCAAACCGAATACTAAAAACGAATCAAAATACGTTAAAAACACATAATATCACCGTAGACCTCGAATAATAGACCGCTTTAACCGTGCTTCCGAAATAGATTCCTCCGAGTTAAGAGTATTAATCTCAGAGCAAAGGTTCTTTACCTTGATGAAGAACTCTGAGATTGAAGACTCCCCCTGCTTCGCATTCGCCAGCTCATTCTCTAACAGCTGTAGACGAGCTTCATTCTTCTTGTTGAACAACTGATCCAGCGCCTGCCAAATGGAGCTAGCGGATGTGCACCTTGAGACATGCTCAAATACTCCCGAGGATATTGACCTCTTCAACGCAAACTCCGCCTTGGCATTCTTCCGTGTCCATTTCTTTGTCGCTTCCGCGGTTGCAGCATCTCCCCTTGGTGGTGTTGTGCTGCTACCACCGACGACATCCCATAAGTCCTCACTCACCAAGTATGACTCCATGCATGACTTCCATAACCGGTAGTTAGATTGGTTTAAGATCTCCATCCCCAATCCAACAACACGACCCATTGACTCCATACTTAGAATAAACTCAAGCTCTCTTTAAATTCCGATCTTGAAAAGAACCAAATTAGAATGGCTCTGATACCATGTAAAGAAACCAACACCGATAGTGCTTAGCACTAGCCCAAGACCGTAATACCCGAGAAACCCAAGAGAATAACCCTCTAAGTATGTGAATGAATATGGAAGAACAATTAGAGAATACTTGAAAAACTTTTAAAGAGAATTTTAGAACTTATGATGAACACTCTTTATTATTTCAACTTCTTGTACTTTTTACAAATGAGGGGGTGAGGAGGTATTTATAGCCTCCAAAAGATCTTACAACATAAATCTAGATTTTTCTACTCTAACCTCCTTAATCTAGATATTTTTTAATTTTCTAAATTTTTTAATATAATATCTAGATTTTTCAACAAAAATATCTTATCCTAACCTCCTTACTTCCTAGATTTTTCTAATATAATATCTAGATTTTTATCATACAAATCTAGATTTTTCTACACAAATATCTTATCCATAACCTCCTTACTTCCTAGATTTTTCTACCATAATATCTAGATTTTTTATCATACAAATCTAGATTTTTCTACACATATATCTTATCCCAAAATCAAGTTTAATTTCAATATACTCGAGTCGGTGCCGTTATGCCGGGAAAAGGTGCTTCGTCACCCGCTGCAAGCCATGAAGGTCGTTCATGGGCGGATTTTGTTCAAAATCAAAAAGTTCTTAAGCACTATGATATGGATATTTCAATCAAGGATGGAGTCGGATCAGTAGAGGTTCCTGATGAGATCTTTCATGATCCCTCTCCGCTACGGGAGGATTTCTTAATTGGCAGATTCTTGGCTACTGTTCCGCACATAGCTAAGATTCATGCAATTGTCAATAAAATCTGGGTCTTGGGAGACTGATCCCAGATGATTGACGTCTTCGTGATCAACTCTACAACAATGAAGTTCAGAATTCCAAACCCAACGATTCGTAACAGAGTTGCAAAACGTGGAATGTGGAATCTGGCCGATGTTCCGGTGATCATGTCCAAATGGTTACCTTTGGAGGAGGAAGCTCAGCCGGAGGTTAAGTCTGTCCCGTTATGGGTTCATATGCGAAATGTTCCGATGAACATGTTTTCATGGAAGGGGCCCAGTTTTGTGGCAAGTCCAACGGGGTTGCCGGTGAAGCTTCAGCCGGAGACAGCCTAATGCAAAGATTTTAAGGTTGCTAGGATATTTGTTAATGCGGATTTAACAAAAGAGCTTCCAACTTCGATGAATTTTACTTTCAAAGGGAAAGAAACTCTTGTCACATATGATTACCCGTGGCTTCCTAGCAAATGCTCAGTGTGCTCCAAGTGGGGCAATTTCGCTAAGGTTTGCTCTAACGCAGATACCACTGCACAGAAGGCTGTTGTTGTTGTCGCAGACGTGGCTTCTGTAACAACACAAACAATCGGAACTCAGCCTATTATAGAGGCAGATACTTCTATAAATGTTGAAACTCGTGGGGCCACTGAAGAAGTGGAGGTTCCAACCCAGACGGACAATCTGCCATTGGTCTTGCTTCCCGATAGTGCGCCTTCGGTGAAGGAAGGAAATACAGCGAATGATACTCAACTAGCTTCGGACGAGTCTGAGGACCGAGCGTGGCTTACAGTTACTCCGGGAAAGGGGGGAAGATCCCCGGTTAAAAACAACTTGGAATTTGGACAAGTTTCTATACTTTCAAATTCACGTTTCTCAGTCCTAACTCCAATGGAAGAAGAAGGGGAAATAATAGAACAGAACTCAGAGGGGGAGAGGTCAGCTGTGTTTCCAGACCAAATTATTGTTACAAAGTGTAATTACTGCAGAAAAAATGACAACAGAGGATGTGTTTGTGAGACAGTCTCTGCCCCGTCAGTCTAAGCAAAATCACAAAATTCTGCATCCGAATGTTCAAAAGACAAAGGACCAAGGTCCTAGTGTTTTGAATAAAAAGTACTCCAGGAAAAATCTTTGATGTCTGGGTTCTTCTGGAACATCAGAGGCTTTAACAAGCCACGTAAACATGAGGTGGTTCGAAATTTGATTAGGAAAGGCATGTTTCAGTTTGGTTGTCTCCTGGAGACAAGGGTTAAGGAGAGTTCTTCTCTGACCATTGCCTCTTCTGCTTTCCGTGATAGGTCTTTCTTATTGAACTATGAACACAGTCGACTAGGGAGTATATGGGTTACATGGGGACCGAATGTACGCTTAACCCCTTGTTATAAAAGTGATCAGCTGATCACTTGCTCTATTCTGCTAGAAGGAATGGTGGATGATTTCCTCTGTTCTTTCGTTTATGCTTCCAATTTGCCGGAGGAAAGGAAGGAACTCTAGGATGATTTGCGGAATCAACACAACTCTTCAGTCTATCGGAACAAACCTTGGATAATCTGCGGCGACTTTAATGAGATTCTGGAGAGGAACATGCTGATGGTACGGTGGTTTCCCCTGGTATGAAGGATTTTCAGACATTGGTCAACGACTGCTCTTTATTGGATCTGCAATATCATGGGCCATGTTTTACTTGGACAAATAAGAGAGATGAAGGATTAATATGCAAAAAGTTGGATTGCACACTAATAAACTCAGCGTGGATGCAGTTGTACTCTACCTCTTATTGTGTTTTTAAGGCAGGGGATGCTCAGACCATCTACGTTGCCGGATTAAGGTACAAGCGGATCCTCTTCGGCCGCGAAAGCCCTTCAAGTTAGTTAATGCTGTTGCAGAGATGCCGGGTTTCCTACCTATGATCAGAGAGTACTGGGGAACCCATGGTCAGAGAGTACTGGGTAGAGACGGGTGATCTTTTTATCTCTACATCGGCTCTCTACAGATTATCAAAGAAGCTGAAAGTCCTAAAACCTAAAATCAAAGCACTCGCCAAAGACCAGATTGGGGATATCTCTAAAAGAACGAAGGAGGCTCTGGAGGATCTATGTCGATGCCAGATAAGAACTCTAGAACAGCTGAACCACTCTGCGCATATGGCGGAAGAGAGAGCTTATGAGAGATGGAATCTACTCTCTCGGATTGAAGAGAAGGTGCTAAGGCAAAAATCCAAGCTCCACTGGCTTAATGTAGGCGACGGGAATAATAAACAATTCCATAACGCTGCAAAAATCATAGAAATGAGAAACTCTATAAGAGAGATCAAACGAACTGACGGTGCCATGGCAGAAACTCAGGACGAGATAAAAACACTGGCAGTGTTACATTTTGAAGGGTTTTTGACCCGTCAGTTGGATAACTACACGGGTATCTCGCCAGATTCTTTAAGGGAGTTGTTGGGTTTTGTCTGCTCTGACGATGACGTAGCGATGCTCATGCAGACAGTTTCAGAGGAAGAGATACGGAAGGTTTTGTTCTCGATGGCAAATGACAAATCTCCTGGTCCGGATGGTTACACTTGTGAATTCTTCAGGGCTGCCTGGTCGGTTGTTGGGAAGGATTTCATTACTGCAATTCGGTCTTTCTTTGATACAGATTTTCTTCCAAAGGGGATTAACTCTACCATTCTGGCTTTGATTCCCAAAAAAGATGATGCAACTATGATAAAGGATTATCGGCCAATTTTGTGCTGCAATGTGATATATAAGGTGATCTCTAAGGTTTTGGCGAATAGACTTAAGCAAATCTTGCCGCAATTCATCTCTCCGGCCCAATCTGCTTTTGTGAAGGGAAGGCTGCTTATGGAGAATGTTCTGCTCGCCTCTGAGCTTGTTAAGAAGTACCATAAGAGTTATGTTTCTTCCAAATGTGCGCTTAAATTAGACATAGCCAAGGCTTTTGATTCAGTGCAATGGCCATTTCTTCTCAATACTCTCTCACTTGTGTTTTGATGATGATATGTTGGTGTTCTCTGATGGGAAGAAGAAAACTATTGAGGAAATTCTGAAGGTGTTTGCTGAATTTGTTTCTGTATCAGGCTTGGAAATTAGTCTGGAGAAGTCCACATTATACATCGCTGGAGTCCAAGCTGAGGAAAAGGACTCAATTCATGTTTGATTCAGGCTCTCTACCGGTTCGTTACTTAGGACTTCCCTTATGACAAAACAAATGTCCGCCTCTGACTACTCTCACCTTATAGAGAGGATTAGATCACGCATTGGCACTTGGACTGCTCGTGCTCTCTCCTTTGAGGGTCGCTTGCAGCTGGTTCGTTCAGTAATTTTTGGGTTGACAAACTTCTGGCTCTCTGCGTATAGACTCCCTCGGGCATGTATTAAGGAGATTGATAGTATCTGCGCGGCCTTCCTATGGTCTGGTCCAGCACTGAATACTCGGAAAGCAAAGGTTTCATGGTCTGACGTTTGCAAACCTAAGTCTGAGGGTGGTTTAGGTCTGCTATCACTCGTGGAAGTTAACAACGTTTTCTCCCTGAAGCTGATTTGGCGAATTCTGTCTGCAGATTCTTTGTGGGTCAAGTGGGTACATCGCTATTTGATCCGCCAAAACACACTGTGGTCTATTAAAGAAACTACCTCTCTTGGTTCTTGGATGTGGAAGAAAATTCTCAAATATAGACCAGTGGCAGTTCAGTTCCCGAGAGTTGAAGTTCACAACGGTAGAACAACTTCCTTCTGGTTTGACCCTTGGTCGTCGTTGGGTGTGCTCTGGGACTTAACAGGCAGTCGGGGTTGTATTGATCTGGGCATCCCAATTACTGCAACAGTAGAGGATGCTGTCCGACGACGGCAGAAACTTTATCGGCAGCAGACGCTAAATCTAATCGAGACTGAGCTTCAAACTCTGAGATTACGTGGCCAAGTTTTGGAGGATGATGTCTGGTTGTGGAAGAGGAAAGAGGGTGATTTCAAACACTGTTTTAACTCCAAAGCAACACGGGTTTTGTTACGGGGTGAGCCACCTCAAGTTAACTGGCACCGAGGTATTTGGTTTCTGGGCAATACACCGAAGTTCTCCTTCACCTGTTGGCTTGCAGCTTTAAACCGTTTGGCCACAGGGGACCGAATTTTGCAATGGAATCCACTGGCAGATGGGCTTTGTCTCTTATGTAATGCTTCTCTCGAATCTCGGAATCATCTCTTTTTTGAGTGCCCTTTCTCGTCAGAACTGTGGCAGGGTCTTGCTCTGCAACTGTTGAGGGGTTAATTCACCACTAATTGGTTGCGGCTCTTGGAGGTGCTCAGTGCTTCTTCGCCAAAATCTACGATAACTTTTCTCATCAAGTATGTGTTTCAGATCGTGATTTACTCAATCTGGAAGGAAAGGAATGGTCGCAGACATGGTCAGGTACCAACCCCGGTAGCTCATCTTCTTCGTTCCATAGACAGACAAATCAGAGATAGGATTCTCTCTCTTCGTCTTCTGGATCCCTCTCGATTCGAAGACGCTATGGAGCTTTGGCTAGATACCCGTTGAGATTTTGTACATATGTATTCTGAACCTTTTCTGAACTCATAAACACAGAAGCAAACTCTGTAAAACGGTTTTGTTTTTGTTGAATTAACTTAACATTCTTTCCAAAAAAAAAAAAAAAGTTGTGATACTATCGATAGAGAGACTGAAGATGAAGATCACACTGATGAGGTTGAAGAGAAGGCAGCTCAGCTTTGGGACCGAGTCAAAGAAAGACATGCCATTTGGATCCACGAGGAACATCTGATAATGGACTATTTCAGAGACGAGTTGATGCAAAGGACAAACTCATTGCACGAAACTAACAGAGATGGACACTTTGAGGAGCAATTGGTGGGTGAGGCTAAAGGATGGTTACAGGGACAGAGCGTATCAGCGCTTGAATGCGGAACAGGAGAGCAGAGGAGAAACGCATGTGCTAGAGAAATTGAAAGACTTGATTGGAATGAGAAACGGATGATGGAGGAGCGTGAAGAGGTGGCTGTGGAGATTGAGGATGAACTCTTCGGCATGTTAATGAATGAAACTTTTAACTGAGCTCTGCCAATGTTGACTCCATTGTTAGATTCTACTCGGTAATGAATCGAACGAACACGGCCTCGGACATGCTTTGGTAACCAGATTCTAAAGCATAATTTGGCACTTCCTTGGTCAATAAACCTGCCAAAAACTAAGTTTAAGCTTAGAAAATAGCAGGCAGAAACAGTTCTGGTTAGGGCTGGACTTAAGCCCACTTTTTGCTCTACTTTTGTAAGAATAAAAACAAAGGAATAGTACAATGTACATGATATTACGTGTTTTTAGCGTATTTTGATTCGTTTTTAGTATTCGGTTTGAGTTTTGATTTGCATCTTTCGTTAGTATTTCGAGTCTTTTCTATTGTTTTGAGTGTTTTTACAGATTTCATGGAGTTCCGAAGGAGTTTGGCGTTTACGGACATGTTCGAGTCAAGTTAAGACGGAAAAACGAGAAAAGGACCAAACACAAGAGAGCCAAGCAAAGGAACGACCGTTCCTTTCCATGGAACGACCATGGAGAACGATCGTTCCCTCCAAGGAACGGTCGTTCCCTCATCCACCAACCCTGCCGACAAAAACCGAAGATCGATCGTTCCATCCCATGCAGCCCGTTCCCTCATTCACCAACCATGCCGACAAAAACACTGAGGAACGACCGTTCTCCACAACAGAACGATCGTTCCCCGGCAAAAACACTAAGGAACGACCGCTCTACGAAGGGAACGATCGTTCCCAAGTCCACCTACTTCACTTACTTCGATCGACCATTGGGAACGATCGTTCTACACCAAGAACGACCGTTCCCCGCTTCACCTACTCCCCTTCACTTTGGCCTATATAATGGACTCACAACATCACTCTCAAAACACACCTTCTTCTTCCTCCTCTCTTCTCTAGCTTCAAAGCATAGCTTCTTCTTCAGTTTTAAGTTTTATGTTTATGCTTTTATTAAGTTTTATTTAGTTTCTTTTAAGCTATATACATTTATGCTTTAATTAAGTTTTACTTTCAGTTCTTATATTTATGCTTTACTTTCAGTCTTTATGTTTATGCTTTAATTAAGTTCTTATAAGTTTATATTCAGCTTTCATTATCTATTCAAGCTTTTATGATGAACTTTATCATCTCTTTGTTTTCTTCTTTAATCATGTCTGAGTAGACCTCTTAGTTAGGTTAAGGTTTGTCAAAGGAATTCATGAGCTTTAGGGTTAAACACAAATAGGCTATTCAAATCAATATCTTCACCCTTGTTGTTCTTAATGCTTAGATCGAATTGATCACTTGATCTTATGAAATTTGGTTTAACTTAGACAGCGAGAGTTGCTAGGTTGCTAGAAAGAACATTGGTGAGCAATTTAACCATTACCTGTGAGAGTAGTTGTATTGAGAATTGTGAACATATTAAACCTATCCTAAATGCTTGTCTACGATTTCTAGTACCAGCGAGAGTTAGGATTTCTAGGTTGATAGACAAAGATATTGGTACCACGAGAGTGGATTGATATTATCTTAGTGTTTAAGTTTTAGATTTATGCTTAATCATTGCCTGAATAGTTGTTTGATCCGTTGCTCTGAATCTCCTGCGATATTCCTTGACCTAACGCTTGTTTAATATTATCTTACAACCGATTTCGCTTTCATTACTTGTTACTTACAAAAACCAAAAACATATTGAATTGTCTTAGCTTTTGATTTAGCTCAATATATCAAAGTGTGAAAACTGGTCTTCGTGGGATCGACCCCTAAATACTACTTCGTATGTTGTGCACTTGCAGTAGGAAATAAGGGTTTAAAACTCGTGTATCAAGTTTTTGGCGCCGTTGCCGGGGGCCAAATTTTCACATTTGGTTTACGGCTGAATTTTTAGTCTAAGATTTACTAACTTGTTCATCTTTTCTTCTCTTGTGTGTTTTAGGACAATCAGGAGATAGCAAGGTTAGAATGAGCTGATTAGAAGAAGAAGTCGGATCCAGCCAACATGGGCGACGAAACCGACGAGCAAGCTGCTAGTGGCTATGTAGCTGCTGAAATTCGAAGGATAGAACAGCAGATGCAACAGTTGCAACAGCAGCTACAACCACAACAAAAGCCTGCCATTGGGGACATTCATGCCCCTCATGCTTACTACCAAAACAGAGCCGCCATCATTCCACCCACAATTCAGAGGCAGGACTACGAGATCAAATTTCATATGATCGCCTTGGTGAAGCAACACTTGTTTCACGGCTTACCTGCAGAAAACCCGATGGACCATATTGACGATTTCGAAGAAATCTGTAGCACAACCGGTTCGAGTGGTGTACCTCTGGATTTCCTGAAGTGCAAGCTTTTCCCTTTCTCTCTTGCAGAAAAAGCTTCACGCTGGCTGAAGTCATTACCACCTAGATCTTTGGCGACGTGGGCTGAGGCTAGATCGGCGTTCTTGGACAAGTTCTACACCAAGTCTAAAACCGCAGCTCTGAGGAACAAAATCTCTTCGTTCCAACAGCAGTCTGGAGAAGCTTTTTGCGCAGCTTGGGAAAGGTACAAGGAGTACCGTAGAGATTGCCCTCACCATGGGTTCAGCGATGAGCAGATCCTGAGCACTTTCTACGATGGTGTTAACTGGGACCATAAGAATGCTTTGAATACAGCCAGCAATGGTGATTTTTATACAAGGTCCAAGGAGGGTGCATTTGAGCTGATTGAGAACTTGGCTACAAGTTCTAGAAATCGCTGCCATGAGTATGATGAGCCTAGATACATCAACAGTGTTGAATCGCAGAAGATTGATGAGCTAGCAGCAAAAGTAGACTTGTTGTTAAAAAGAAATCAGAGAAGTGTCCAGCTTTGTACGAACAAAAGCAATGAGCCGTATGCTGAGGTAAACTAATTGAATGGAGGCTGTGTGGAGAATCAGAGCTTTCAAGCTCATGCATCTAACTCCCAAGACGAGCTGAAGAACATGATGCAACAACTACTGGCGGGTCAGCAAAAGGCAGCATCTGAGATCAATGCTAAGGTTGATACAATGTACGTGGACCTCAATGGAAAATATGAAGCTGTATGGACTCATATGAAGCAGCTCGATGTTCAGATTGCACAGACGGCTGAGGCTATCAAGAGGACACCAGGAGCTCTGCCTGGAAAGACTGAAACACCTAGGAAGGATTTCGTCAACGCCATCGAATTGAGAAGCGGAAAGACGCTCCACCATACCACGACCTCAACTTCAATATCGGCAAAAGGAAAAGAAGTGTCGATGGAGCACGTGCCCCCATCCAACGAGCACATGCTCCCCCGAGATGCTCCCACCAAACTTGCAGAAAATCCTCCAGCGAGGGTTTACATTCCTAAAGTGCCTTATCCAATTCCACCTAGAGATCAGAGGGGGTCTATCAGTGCAGAGAAGCTAGCTGATTTCAACAAGATGGTGAGAAGGAGAAACTCAGGAAGAGATTAAAGCGATCTTTGTAGAAGCAAGGAGTACACCACCACCATTGAAGGTATTGCCTAAGGTTGAAGATCCTGGAAAGTTATTGGTCTCATGCTCCATTACAGGAGTTAACTTCAAAGAAGCCCTTTGTGATTCTGGGTCTAGTGTCAATCTCATGTGAAAAGCTCTTGCAGAGAAGTCGAGAATCTCTGAGATAAGGCCTAGTCGAATGAATCTTCGATTTGCAAACTCCCCCTCAACAACATCGTCTGGCAGCATTCACGATCTACCTGTCCAAATAGGGGATTGCCTAGTTCCAACCGATTTTCAGGTTGCGGAGATGCAAGAAGGGTATGATATGCATTTGCTTCTCGGAAGACCATTCATGGCTACAGTGGGTGCAATCATTGATATGCCGAATAAGCGAGTCTGTTTCTCAAAGGTCGACAAAAAGGTCTTCTACAAAGCCGTTCCCATAGGAACAACCACACGCGCCTCTTGCATCTCAGCAGTGGACAGAGAGGAAGCACGTGCTCCGATCCCGCAAACACCTGCTCCACCACCCGGGAAATCTAGGGAGAAGGCAAAAACGCAAGAAAATGTGCCGTACAAAAAGATTACGGGAGGTCCTCAAATGACTTTGATCCCTCAAGGATATGATGGAAACTCGGTTGACTACAAGGTGAAGTGCAAAGGTTGTCCTAAACCTTTCTCTAGAGTTAGAGCTATTCTTCCATCAGAGTTGAAAGAGAAGGGTATTGGTGTTGTGAATGGAATGCTGAGTAGAGTTCTGAACATGAGGATGTCTGATTGTGGAGCTTGTTTTGGAGCAAGCTCTGAAGCCCCACCTGATTGATACATGGCACCAAAGTCAAGCTAACGACTTAAACCAAGCGCTTGGTGGGAGGCAACCCACTGGTAAGTGTATTTCTTTTATTTTTTGGTTTTGTTTTTCTTTGTTTCAGTTGAAAAAAAACAAAAAAAAAAAAAAAAAAAAAAAAATAGAAAGGGGGTGCACGTCTTCAGGTAAGTTTTCTTGTCCCTACACCAATGTCAAATCCATTTAGGACATTTTTAATTTTTTATGAGTTTGCGGGTTTCTCATTCAGATTTGTTTTAACCGGGACGGTTAAAAACAATTCTGGGGGAGGAATTCATTTGTGTACTAACGATGTGTTTTGTGGATGTTTTATATTTTATTTTGGTGTGTTTAAATTTTCAAAAAAAAAAAAAATAAACATTTATCGAGTGAAAACAATGTGTGAAATTGTTAAACTTTTTGGAATTGCAACATGTTCGATGTCATTGCCTTAGGACTGCTTAGCATTGTTTGAGGATAGTTTGGAAACGCAGAAAAATCCATAACTTGATCATTTAGTGAATTTCTCAAATCATCTGAACTTAATCGAATTATTGGAACTTAATATGGACTTAATTTATCTCACTTAGGGGGTTGATAATCATGTATTGGATTTCACATTTGGAGTTTTCTTTGCATCATTTCTACCAATCTTTGCTAACTCCAAATGGCTAGACTTATCCTTAGTCTAGTACCACACCCTTACCATTTCCATGTTGAAACCCACTTATTTTCGTTTACTGTCATTTGCATTTATGTGCAAAAACTATGGAGTATACGGACCGACACAACTTTTCTTTAGGACTGTGTCTAAATAGGTGGTCTCTTTCTGATTAAACTCATGGGATGTGTCTAGAAAAGTGATCTCTTTTTGAATATATTCATCGAAAATTTTCGTTTCAAAAGAGAATGAACTTTTAATGGGTAGAAGATTTTATTCACATTCAAGAAATAAGCTTACATTGTTGAAATTCTTTTGATGCAGATCTTAGAGACTAACCGGTTCCATTCTCTAATATAAAAAAAAAAAAAAGAAAAAAAGAAAAAGAAAACGAAAAAGAGAATAAAAAAATAAAACAGAAGGAACCGGGAAAGTCGTCAAGGTAATATCTTTAAATTTCATGAAACGTTGAAAGAAATTAAAAAAGGGTAGAAGGATTAGAGTTAAGGAGAGTTGTGTACCTCCTAATTGGTCTGTGTCTCACGGTGATTTTGCATAATGATTTGCATCCGTTTATACTGCTAAAAAAAACCAAAACACTTGAGCCACCAAATACCAACCTTGATACCTAGACCATAACGTGTTAGATATTCCCTTTGTGAGAGTACACACATTTGATAATGAATGTTAAATATTGAGTTCTGCTTTATCATGAGATTTCACTTATTTACTACGGTTATGGAGAAGTACAATGAAGTACGGTTTGATCCAAACCCTGCGAATGCGGTTTACGGGCAATTGACTTAGAGTATGGTCCTATAAGTTTTACAAGTTTCACACGTTTTTCTAACCTCTCCTCTTTGTAAAATATCTGGTTTTGCTTGGGGACAAGCAAAGGTTTTAGTTGGGGGGAGTTGATATTACGTGTTTTTAACGTATTTTGATTCGTTTTTAGTATTCGGTTTGAGTTTTGATTTGCATCTTTCGTTAGTATTTCGAGTCTTTTCTATTGTTTTGAGTGTTTTTACAGATTTCATGGAGTTCCGAAGGAGTTTGGCGTTTACGGACATGTTCGAGTCAAGTTAAGATGGAAAAACGAGAAAAGGACCAAACACAAGAGAGCCAAGCAAAGGAACGACCGTTCCTTTCCATGGAACGACCATGGAGAACGATCGTTCCCTCCAAGGAACAGTCGTTCCCTCATCCACCAACCCTGCCGACAAAAACCGAAGATCGATCATTCCATCCCATGCAGCCCGTTCCCTCATTCACCAACCATGCCGACAAAAACACTGAGGAACGACCGTTCTCCACAACAGAACGATCGTTCCCCGGCAAAAACACTAAGGAACGACCGTTCTACGAAGGGAACGATCGTTCCCAAGTCCACCTACTTCACCTACTTCGATCGACCATTGGGAACGATCGTTCTACACCAAGAACGACCGTTCCCCGCTTCACCTACTCCCCTTCACCTTGGCCTATATAATGGACTCACAACATCACTCTCAAAACACACCTTCTTCTTCCTCCTCTCTTCTCTAGCTTCAAAGCATAGCTTCTTCTTCAGTTTTAAGTTTTATGTTTATGCTTTTATTAAGTTTTATTTAGTTTCTTTTAAGCTATATACATTTATGCTTTAATTAAGTTTTACTTTCAGTTCTTATATTTATGCTTTACTTTCAGTCTTTATGTTTATGCTTTAATTAAGTTCTTATAAGTTTATATTCAGCTTTCATTATCTATTCAAGCTTTTATGATGAACTTTATAATCTCTTTGTTTTCTTCTTTAATCATGTCTGAGTAGACCTCTTAGTTAGGTTAAGGTTTGTCAAAGGAATTCATGAGCTTTAGGGTTAAACACAAATAGGCTATTCAAATCAATATCTTCACCCTTGTTGTTCTTAATGCTTAGATCGAATTGATCACTTGATCTTATGAAATTTGGTTTAACTTAGACAGCGAGAGTTGCTAGGTTGCTAGAAAGAACATTGGTGAGCAATTTAACCATTACCTGCGAGAGTAGATGTATTGAGAATTGTGAACATATTAAACCTATCCTAAATGCTTGTCTACGATTTCTAGTACCAGCGAGAGTTAGGATTTCTAGGTTGATAGACAAAGATATTGGTACCACGAGAGTGGATTGATATTATCTTAGTGTTTAAGTTCTAGATTTATGCTTAATCATTGCCTGAATAGTTGTTTGATCCGTTGCTCTGAATCTCCTGCGATATTCCTTGACCTAACGCTTGTTTAATATTATCTTACAACCGATTTCGCTTTCATTACTTGTTACTTACAAAAACCAAAAACATATTGAATTGTCTTAGCTTTTGATTTAGCTCAATATATCAAAGTGTGAAAACTGGTCTTCGTGGGATCGACCCATAAATACTACTTCGTATGCTGTGCACTTGCAGTAGGAAATAAGGGTTTAAAACTCGTGTATCAGTACATTAACCTTTATAGCATACGGCCGATGTTTCACACTAATTTATAGGAGAAAGAAGATATATCCATGGATTTGCAAATAGAAATCAATTGCTACTCTACTAAGCTCATAAACGAGTTAAAAATGAATTCATGCTAAGCGAATAAGCAACAAGAAGAGAGATTTAGTTCAAATAACAATATATGTTACAGATTCATATCAGCTGGAAATGAGCAGAGAAGACGATGTAATGGGTCTGTCCGATCAGACCGAAATAAACGCCGGTCAAGGCCGAGTTACGCCGAATGACGTACCTAAAGTGCGAGAAACTTGAGAAAATTCGAATGACTGGAACAACCACGGACCATCAGGAGGAGAAGCAGAAGAATAAGATGTTGAAATATGATTCAAATTTGGAATGAATGAGGTATGTTACAAAGGTTTTAGTTACTATTTCTGATTTTATTAGTTACTCAATTTAGAGTTTAAAGAATAATTAGTTTACAAGTTAATGGGTGCAGTTACATTTTGTCCATCAGAAAAATTAGTGAATCACAAAAGTATTTCTTTTCCATTACAGTTTTTTTTTATTTTTCGTTAATCATTTGAGTTTTTTCATTAGTGGGCTAATAATAGAACAGCCACTATATCGACTCATGAAGCCTTAGAAAATCAAATGACTAATTAGCGAACCCTAATTAACATGATTTTGATACATATCAAAAATATTGATTTGATGTTGACATATGTAAAAACATATATATCTATATATATATAGTTTTTATTAGATTACAAATCAGATTTTTACGGGTTATTAAAATAAGATTACAAATTCTTAAAAGAAAGGAATTACAATTACAATATCTTTTCATATAACAGTAACATGCGGCATAGAGCATTCAGAGCTTGTGGATGAAGTCTCCGCATTAGCAACCGTTGCAGAGTTTGTGGATGAAGTCTCCGACTTAAACAACCGTTGCAGAGATGGTTATGTACTTAACAATCTCGTTTGCAAATCTCAGTCCATAAACTCGACTTTTTTCGTCTAATTAATAGGCCGAGTTAAGAAATCTACCGAAAAAATGCAGTTCAATATGTTTGGAGCTTCGTATACGTGAGAAAATTTGTTGGTGTGATGTGTTTTGCAGTAAAATTCAGTTCATCTTTTAACTACATTTTTTTATTAGTAACCATACGTATGAGAAGCTTGGAATCTGTGTTGCATGGTTTCAAGATAATGTCGATTGTACGAAATCGATATATACCTAAAATATGTGATGCATAATGCTTACCAATCTCGAATCTGAATCTCTATATAGCGTGAACTCCACGATGGATGTTTTTGTTCGATTCCAAACATGTTGGGACCAAAACGGATACATCAGAAAAATGCTCGATTCACGTTGGCTCTTGTTCTGTAATGTGTATATATATAGCTAGCTATTGATTTACATCCTCAATATAGCCTCCATTGAAAAGGAAAAAAAGAAAAAAACCATATCGTTTGCAGCTTGTTACAATGTCACGACCAATACCCATCGAAAGTAAAAAACGTAGCTTTGATAGAGTCTCTATATATTTGTTATTATCATCAGTTACAGGTTTCAATCTTTTTCTTTTACCTTTTTCACAGAAATGGTGGAAGAGTTCAAGAAAAATCACGACGATTCTCACTTGTTCAAGGTAGACAATTTCTCTCTACTCATGAAGCATGAGATTGAAAGGATCGAATCTTCTGTTTTTGAACTCGGTGATTACAAATGGTGAGCTCATTGTTCTTTTTTTTTTTTTATCTATCTTTCTTATATTATTCTTTTCACAAGTTTACCATACTAAAGAAAGAAACACTTACTATAATTAAGCTGGATCATTTTCCTTCTCCATGTTTCTTGGCTTGGTATGAAAACAGGAAAATCATTGTGACTGTGGTCGAGGATGACTATGAGGATGATTACAATGTCTCAATTTTCTTAGAGAATCAAGATCCAATAGATGATGATGACCTCGAATATCAGGTCTATGTCGTCTGTCAGTTGAAGCCAAAATGGCACCCCAACATCAATGGTCTCTTTGTGATCTCTCCATCTCTTTTATGCATTTATAGATACCTAATGTTTGATATAACTGGTGTCGACGTTCATGTGTTATATGCATGCAGTAAGAATGGACTTTGATGCATCATCAACACCGACAATGAAAGGGATTAAAAATTTGATGTCAGTGGCTGAACTTAAGAGCAAAGGGTACCTTATTGAAGATTGTTGTATGTTTGGTGCCAGTCTTCCAGATTTAGATGATCCTAGACCTGGGACGGCTGAATGTTTTAGCTTAATTGAGAAGCCTCTCAACAACAAAGTCACTTGGATGATGAGCAAGTTCTCCTCCTTCGACCCTGAAAAGGCTCATCACTCCAATGAATTTGTCGTTGGAAACGGGAGATGGTGATGATCACTTCCTAAAGCTTACTTATTTTCACAATCCAAAAGCACTTTCTATATATACACAACTTACATATATAATTATAAAACGCATCACACTGAAGAAGTTCAATATATATTGCGTGTGAGTGTTTGATCAGGAGAATTGAAGTTCATCCAGAAGGGTATGACGATGAAAAAGGCAAATCATTCGCTGTGTATCTAAAGAGAGATGGGTTTATCAACAATGCACCAAAAACAAAAAATTTCGCCAAATATAGAGAGATTAACCAAAAAAGGTACTTCTCGGACTTTTGTTGCAAAATAAATGACCTTCTGTACTTGAGGTATCTTTTGTGGTTGAAATTACTGAAAGAACCCCTGTAAATATGTTTTAGAGTAACCAAGGCAATTTTTGTCCAAAAAAAGTAACCAAGGCAAAAAGGTACCTCTTAACTCAAGCATGGTTATTTTATGCATTGAGGTTTGGTGACTTTTCGGTGTAGGCAACTGTTCACATCGGGACAGACAGCTAGTAATTAGTGAAATCCTTTCAATTTTTTGTGGGTTGTAAAAAGTAAATTTCATTTCTCTCCCCATTTCTGTTTTTTGGGGGCTGTTGAGACTGGAGTGGTTGAACATGGGTTGCTGGGTGTGGATGTATTTCGTCGTCAAGATTGGTGAAAGCGCGAAGAGGTGAACATACAGACCAGATCTCCCTAGGTCTGCTAGGCTTGCGGAAATCATCCAGATGATGAGAATCGAGCCGAGCATCAGTGGGTGGCGGCGTGGACGGTTAGTTTTATTATTGATTGTGGATTGGCGTGCTGATAGCTTCTGCGCAACATCAGAAACCGACGCCGAATGCCTCATCCGGTATGGTAGCAATGGAGGGATGTGGTTGACCATGGGGGAGATGAGGTGTGTGGGTGTGGTTGCGGGATAGTAAATCCCATGGATGGTACTCTGGTGGATGACTCGGGGGTTTGAGCGGCTGGTCGAGATAGATTGGTTGCATAATTCTGTTGTTGTGGACTGTGGAAGGGTCCTTCTGGGAAATATGGGGGCTGTGGAGACTGGAGTGGTTGAACATGGGTTGCTGGGTGTGGATGTATTTCGTCGTCAAGATTGGGGAAAGCGCGGAGAGGTGAATACTCGGTACCAGGTTTTGTTTCTTTTGGTGCTTCGCCTGAATAGAAGACGTGGTCGAACGCGTCGTTAGTCGAGCATAGAAATGTTCGAGCTGTGACGTTCCGCACACCAAGGAAATCGTTAGCTCGTTAAGCTGCGCCGACGGACTAATCGTCATTTTTGCTTTACTCAATTTGAGAGAGAGACAAGAAACAAAAAAAAAATGCTTCTTTTAGGGTTTTAGTGTGGGACGACGAAGAAAAAAATATCAACAAGTTTAGTGTTTTCGTTCCTCTCACAAAAGAAAGCTAAAGAGATCGAGTGGACCCTTTGTCAGAGATCTAGAAAGGTGGGAAAAGGAAGGGGAGAGAAACGAGGTAAGTGTGTAGTTAGATAGGCAAACTCTAGTTAGTTTTTTGGTTATACATAATAAAAAGGTAATATAGTTCAGGGGTAAAACTGGCATGACAATCACAAAATCAAGCCAATAAGTCACCATTTACACCAAAGTGTGTTTTTTTGAAACATAAAGTTGAAAAGGTGTGCTCAAGGGTAATTATCTCCCAAATATAAGCTACGAGTATTGGATCAAGTTAACCGGAACCATATTGAGCAAGAAGGTCTGATTTTTTTTTTTTTCCTAAGAGGAATCTTTTTGAGTTGGCTAACTTTCAAAAAAAAAACTACTTTTTTTTTTTGTAGATACGGCTTGGTTTGATGAAGAACCTGACGACACCGATGGGTTTGAAGATTTCATGCCTCTGTCGAAACTTCTTTTTTTTTTTTTTTGAATTGAATGTTAAATTTCAAACCAAAAAATACTGTTTTACATGTAGATGGTACACGCTAGCATAGAGTTTACATATCACTGATTTAGATAAGAGCAGAAAGACTTATGAAGAATACAGAGTTAAGATCTTGAGCCAAACCAGAAGACCAAGCCGTTCTCCAGTCTCTTTTCACCTGCGGTCCTAGCAGTACTCAGCCTGTTCCGCATTGTTTTGTCTATGAGCTTAATCAGTCTAGCCGGTGGTGAAGGTTTTTCCCCTTGCTTCCGAAAGTTTCTTTCTCTCCATATCCCATAGAGGGTTGCCTGGAATACATACTTGATAACAAAAGCTTCAACAAATGAGTGTGTAGGTCTCATGATGTAGGAGAGAATGTCTGACCATGTTTCCGAGTATGCTGTTTTCAACCCTATTTGGTGAACGATATTTGGTGAACGATAACCTTTATGTGGGAGTTGAGTTTGAAGTCATTTCTGTGACCAAGTATTGTTAAGCTAAGCTTATTGGCCTGTAATATGTTTGACTGAACAATATAAAATATCAAGAAATGATATAATGTAATGAATAAAATACTGATGCGACACAACCTGAGGACGTGGACGCAGGTGGTGACATGGAGGTGCATAGCCAAAGTCATATTTTCTCTTTTTGTATTTTTATAAATAAAAGGAAGAAACAATCTGCTTCCGTAGGACTCGGAGGAATCAGATCTTCCTACTTTCTATTTGCTTCCAAGTTTGTATAATAATACACTTTTTTTTTTTTGAACTTTATAATAATACACTTTCTGTCATGAAAGTTACACTTGCAAAATTTGCAATAATCAAATGCTTATGTATGGTTCTTTTTCAAACTCCAATTAGCCGCCCAAAAATAACTTTGTATATATTAATTGTCTTGGGGATAAAACTGAGAATGTCATGAATCAAACCAATGCAAACTAGGAGCATGAAATTGTCGTCACAACTCTATATATGTGTGATCTTCTTTGGATCAAAGAGACAAAAAAGCATGAAACAGAAATATACATGTCAAGCATCAGATTAAAGGAAAATAGCTCTTTTGCTGGACCTGGAACTCTGATTCATTAAGCTTTGCGTTTATTCTTGCTTATCAAGAATCTAATCCAAAATTGATTTGATTCAATAGTTTGTGCTGAGAATAACTTAAGACATGCATGTATTCTCAAGGAACCTCTTTAATCCCGTCAAAGAATCTTGTCATTTTTTTCCGGCATCAAACAAGAATTTATAAGGAAGAAAATTAGTTGGAAAATCCGAAAAATGCATTTTGTAACCATTATTTCTTTGCTAAAACCTAAAACTAGACTGGTCAAGGTTTGTCATCAATCTATAATCTGAGTATTCTTCTTGTTTCTTCTTCGGGATAAAAAGTAGAGAAAGTCAAAAGAAGAAAAATAGAAAGATGACGACTGTTTCTGCAAACACAGCTCAAAGGTTGTTCCTTTTTTTCTTACTTTTTCAATTTCTTAAGATGTTATTCATATTACACACATAATCAAACATATGGGAGATTCGATTTAAAATATAAAAAAACAGAGCAAAACAAAACAAGCATTTTCACGAATTTCTTTTTTAGAACTCACTCTCTCTTACTGTGAGTCTTGAGGATTGAACTTGACTGTTTCACGATATATGAGCTCCTTAATGTTCTCTTCTGACAAAGAAGGTTGCTCGAAATCGAAATTGAACGGCCTCACACACACCGGTTCTTCGTTTATATCGTGCAGCGGAGCCAAATATGGGTGGCACAAGGCCTCATCAACTAGAACAGGAAAATAAAAAAGAACCCGTTTAGAAAAAGAAGAGAAAAAGTCGCAATGATATATGTGTATGGAAACTCACCTGTGATGCGTCTGCTTGGATCAAAGACGAGCATCTTCTCCAGCAAATCGACTGCACCAGCTGACATGTTTGGGAATCTAGCAGCAAAGTTCTGTCTCGGGTACTGCGGAAGCTGTCTAACGTATCTCCTTGCGTTGTCGCTCCTTAAGAACCCCAAGCTTGAATCATCAGGTGACCCTATAAGCTGCTTCCAGAGATTTATGAACAAATGCAGATGATACCCAAGAAACGCAGAGTAAGTTGATTCTATGTAGAGATTATATAACGTACCTCAGTGATAAGCCTAAGCTGATGAACATAATCTTTACCGGGGAATAACGGCTCTCTTGTCATTGTTTCACCGAGAATACAACCGACAGACCAAATATCAATTGCTGCTGTGTACTCTGAGCAATTAAGGAGCAGCTCTGGAGCTCGGTACCAACGTGTGACAACGTACTCAGTCATGAAGTCTGTCTCGGATTTGGTCCTCGCGAGCCCGAAATCCCCAAGCTTCAGATCACAATTTGCATTCAGGAGCAAATTGCTAGGTTTCAAATCTCGGTGTAGAACATTCGCTGAATGAACGTACTTGAGCCCACGCAGCAGCTGATACAAGAAGAACTGCAGAAAAGAAAAAAACTAGTAACTAAACAGCGAGCTCAAATTTCCAAACAAAGAAATGAAAGAGATGAACAACAAGAATGGTGGTGGCTCTTCCAACTCCAGCAATACTAAATCTAACTGTTACTTTGATAAACCCTAATACCCTAACGCAAGAGCCAAGAACAGATATGGATTGCTCTCTAGCTTCCAGAAAGTACAAGCAAGATGGTGGCTGATGCATACCCGACAATGATCATCAGTTAACGGTTGGTTTGAGCGGATAATTTGGTGGAGATCAGTGTCCATTAGCTCATAAACAATGTAAACATCATTGAAGTTCTCTCTCTGCGGTGGTCTGATTATATCCTTAACAGCAATAACCTGCGCAACAAACACAATTTCAAGATTGAAAAAAAAAATGCAAAGATAGTTTGAGGGAGAGGCAAGGTACATTCTCGTGATCCATATGCTTGAGAAGCTTAATCTCTCTGAGAGTTCTTTTGGCGTCGATGATGTTGTCAAAAGCATTACCGATCTTCTTGATAGCCACTTCCTCTCCAGTCTCTGAGTTGGTAGCAGCACTGACGGAAACACCAACAGAGAATTAAAAAAAAAAAAGTAAGAATTTTTGCAGATGAGAAAAACTTGCCAAACAAAAAAACCCTAATCCACGATCATTGAATTGGTTAGTACTCTCCAAAAAGTAAGAAAATCAATTTTCCATCAATTCATCGAGTAAAGAAGAACCCCTTATGGCAAAAGTAAAACATTTCAATCGGATCGAAGAAAAAAACTCACCAGACGATGCCATAAGCGCCTCTACCGATGGGACGAAGAGGAGGAACATACTTTCTAGAAACTTCGAAGAGATTTCCATAGACATTATACTGAACATAGCTACCACCATGAGTAGGCAATCCTTTGGTGCTTTCATCACCAGAACCACCGAAACAAGTCTCCGCCGACATATCCTCCTACTCTGTAACAAAACGAAAATCGGAAAAATCGAACCCAAGACACACGCACACAGAAATTGAGGGAGAGAGAAGCTACAAGGGAAGAAAATTGAGGATCAATGGCTCGATAGCCCTTCTGGACAATAAATTGAGCCGCTTTGCCCCTCTTGAATTCATGTTATAATTTTAAGTGGTTATAAGCGGTTGATTCCTATTCTAACCCTGGGCATTTTAAAAAATTTCAAAGAAACCAGCCCTTCTCCTCCTTAACCATTCTCGAGACCAAAATCCCAAATCCAAAATCCCAAATCCAAAATCCCCAAAATCCAGACCGATTGAGACCTAAAAATCAAACCGAAATCACAAGTTTTTCAACCCTTTCCCTTTTACCCGAGCCCCTGACCAAAAATCCCAATCAATTGTCATAAATTCCCAAATCCAGTCCTAAAAATTCAGAAGTAAAAATTCGATTGAAAACCCAAATCAAAAACCAAATTCGAAAATTTGGAACCCTCTAAGCCGTTCTCTCCTCCATTTCCTCCGTTCCGTTCTCTTCGAAAGTTCCATCTCTGTAAATCGAATCCTAAATGTCGATTGCTGCAAGTAAAATAATTTTTTTAAAGAAAAAGTAATAATTTATAGCAACAACTCGCTCTTAATTGAAACCCAAACCCAATTTCTGGACTTCAAATAAGCATTTATTCTTTTTTTCTCAGATGCGAGTGTTCAAGTTCGATGGCATCATGTTTACGCTTTACAAGGCTACAGTTGATGAGGATTTAAGGTCTCTTTGGAGCTGAATTTGAAGGAGGGAAGTTACCCTCTAGCATTGAGAAACTCATGCACTTGAGATATTTGAGTTTGTTTGAGGCAAATGTCACTCAGATACCAATTTCGTGATTGTATGTTAATTATCTTGGAAATAAAAAAGTAACACTATGAAGAACGAAAAACACTAAGTAACACTATGATTATGTTCAGTTAAATTATGTTGAACTATGTTATGTTTTAAATTGTGTTTATGTTGAATTATGTCGAACTATGTTCTGTTGAACTATTATTTACAACTAAAATAATAAAATTCAAAAAAACAGTAAAATCCATGGGATCTATTAATGTTAGTGATATCGAGTATTATCAAGTATTACCCCGAAATTCAACAATCTCATGAAATTCTTTGAAAATCAACAAAAGCTATGCAATCCTTTGTAATTCCTCCAATATTCAACAACCCAAAGCAATTCCTCTAATAATGGTGACCGTCTAGAGAGATGAGTTGATGAAGCCCTCTTATGTGAAATAAGAGGAAGAAGAAGGAGAAGAAAACCCTAGATCCAATTTTGTGAAGGATGAGGGAAAAAGGAAAAGAGGGAGAGGGAAAAGAGAAAAGAGGAAGAGAGAAGATGTAGAAAATTGGAGGACCAAACATGTAAAACACATAAATTTTATTTTTGGGCCGTCAATTACAGACGTTCACCGTCAATACCACATGTGCACCATCAATTTCCACACGTGCGCCGTTAATTGCTTATGTGGCCGCCACCAAAATTGCACATAGTAATACCCAGGTTTCTAGTAATACCATTTTTCAAATAGTTATACTTTTCGGTGTTTTCAAGTTTTCGTAGTATTACCATACCACAAATATTAAATTTGTAGTTATACAGATGATTTTAGTCACTAAGTTTGCAATTCGGAGGTTTCTATGCATTAACATGTTTTAAAACTCATTTTATCTGCGTTTTGACTCCTAAAGTGATTAATGTTAACAAAGTATTCATAGAAGTGTAAGGTGTTGTTTGGGTGATTGTGGTAATAATGAATCATAATCTCCAATTTTTTTTACCAACTTGATAACCATATTTGTAACATTTAATACTTATTTATTTAAAATGGTTTTTGAAATGGTTTTTTTATCTTAGTTTCTCTAAAATTATTTTTAACCATTTAAGGGGTTGATTAAATATTCTAATAACAACCATAATGCTATAAGTTTATTTTATCTAATTAATATATGTTTTCAATATATAATAGTTATTCATATAACTTGTATTGATAGGTTCTATTCTTGTTTCTAATTTTTTTTTCAATTTTTCAAATTCTTATTTTTCAATTTCACTCAGTAATACTAGTTATACCAGTTATACCCAAATTAGATGATTTCGGGTTAAACTCATTCTGATCTGTTTACAACACTACGATTCACAATTATATTCTTTTCATTACCTATAAAATGTTATAATCAACCCAGAATCATAGTTAAAAGTCCAATGTCCATATCAAAAGATTTGATTTTTTAAATTCAATTAAAAAAACATAAAACTCATATTGATTTCAACAACAAATCGATTATGATACATCTTTTATTGAATATAAAATGCAACAATAGGCAAACAATAATCATGAATTAACTGAGAAGATGCAACAGCTTCGATGCTGAGAGAGGAAGATTGCTTCAATGGAGGAGGAGGAAGAAGAAGAAAGATTTTCCAGATTTTTTTTTAATTTCGAAAAAAAATCCAAATAAACTGGGTTGAAACAGGTTGGGATTAATTGGGTGGGGGATTGGGTGGGTCGGTTGGATTTGAAGTGGGTGGGTGATTTGGGTTTCGGTATAAGAGATTGAAGATTGGTCTGATTTCTTCTGATTTTCGGTTTGATTTAAATGGGGGTAAAATAGTGAAGGTTAAGAGGAGAGGGGCAATAGATCATGAGAGGGTTATGTTGATTATTTTTAACCCATAAGGGCAATCGAGCCTTTCACCCGAAAATTGAGGAGGAGATGTGTGCTTAAGAAGAAGGGTGTTGACATTTCGTCCTATAAAGTTTGGACCTTTTTTTTTTTTGAACGGGTAAAGGGGAAGGCTCCTCTCGGGCGACCCGTGAACCTAAACGGGTTTTTTCCGTCTTCTTCTTCGTTTTTTCCTTTCTAAGTCAATTTCATTTGGAAAACAATCTATTTATCCACGAGAACTATCATATGGCATCAGATGTCCACCAAACTATGACCTCGTTCTAAATCCACCTTAAATGAAAGTTAAATATCTATTTCTACCCGAAAGTAAAATTTGAAACTTATAACTCCATAAAAATTAATTTTGATGGTTTACTGTATACTCATCACCAATTAACCACCGAAACCCGGACCAAACCTCATGAAAACCAGAAAAAAAAAAACTAATTACAACCCAATAACAACTAAACCGAAAATGTTAACCCAAATTAAACTCCATCCCCAAATCATGAACCCTAGAACCAAAATTTCCCAAATTAAAAATTCCCAGAACGAAACTAATATGATAAAGATACGATGTGCAAGGCTTTGCTGCTCCAAGACATGTTACCATCTCGAAAGACGAAAGCTAAAGCTTCCATTTGATGGTACTATTGGTTATACCTTTTATCTACCTGCAAATTTATTTATTTTCAAAAACAATCATCAGCAACAGCAAAACACTTTGTGGCTTTTAATTAAATTAATCCTACCTCAACGACCATTGTTAAAAGTTTGTTCGTCTTGCTCTGAAGTTCTTTTCCTTTTTTCTCTTCTTCTCTTCCTCTTCTTCCTTCTTCTGTTTTATCTCTTCCTCAACCCTCCTCTTTGCTTCTTCTTTCTCCTCTTTCAACGCTTCGATCAGTTCTTGGGAATTTTTTAAAATATATATAGGAGTGTATATATGTTTTAAAATTTGATAATCATGATCTTGGGAATTTTTGATTTGGGAAATATTGGCTCTAGGGTTCATGATTTGGAAATGAGAATTTAATTTGGGTTAGCATTTTCGGTTTAGTTGCAATTGGGTCGTAATTATGTTTTTTTCTGGTTTTTAATGAGGTTTAGTCTGGGTTTAGGTGGTTAATTGGTGTTGGTATACAGTAAACCATCAAAATCAAATTTTATGGAGTTATAAGTTTCGAACTTTACTTTCCGGGAGAAATAGATATTTAACTTTCATTTGAGGTGGATTGAGAATGAGGTCATAGTTTGCTGGACATCTGATGCTATACGATAGTTTTCGTGGGTAAATAGATCGTTTTCCCATTTCATTTTTAATTCTCTCGTATAGGTGGAATTTGAATTGTATCCTATGATGATTCCTCCATTATTCTAAATATCTTGAAAAAAGTAATTGACTTTATGTGGGAATGTTCGTGATATCATCACTATATTATTATTCTGGAAATAAAAAAAAAAAATCAAACTTTCTCTCCTCCCATTCAGTAATTTGAGAATGACTTGGTGTTGTTATAGGTGTATACAAGTCAATGTCGGTTTCCTAGTCAATGCCTGCCAAACTATTTGACTAATAAAACTCGTAACATTTTATTCCACGATGACTCTTGCAATAAAAAAAAAAAAAATTGACCATTAAAATAAGAGTAAATGACATTCAGTTCCTAACTTAATCTATGTAAAATGAAACAGTGAATTGTGCAACTAAAATCTAGCGGAACTATTCATGAACATTATCTGAAAATGTTTTCTATTGGATAGCTTGAAAATGATTAGTACACTTGTTCTGATTTTGGATTTTATTTTGTTAATCTTTATTATTATTTTTTTGGGAATATCATCCAATAATAAGAAAATTAGTTGGGTGGCATTCCAAAAATGAAAATTAAAAAGTTGGTATTTTGCTGACCTTTTTATCCATAACTTTATGAATTAATTACAAATATGCCATCGCCGCTAATACTATTCATCAATCATCGGTTACACTATTCATCCGTGTGCTAACTTCAATAACAGATAACATTAACATGTTAACAATAATTCTTTGAATATTAATGACACGTGAATATTATTAGTACGTCAATATTATTAACATGTGAATATTGTTAGCATGTAAATTCAATTATCATCACATGTTATATAGAATGTTAGTGTGCGAACAATATTTGCGTATTAACAAATAGTGTATGCTAACAAAGATAACGTAATAACTCTATGTATTAACTTGGTTATCATATCAAATATAATTTAGGTTAATATATATAATATGTTATATAGAATGTTAACGTGTTGACATCGAAATTGAAATAATAATGATATCATGATAACAATGATTTCGTGCTAACACTTATGTGTTAACTCGATTATCATATCATAAATAATTTATAATATCATAATTATCATGTTATATAGAATGTTATCATGTTATCATTGTTAACAATCAAAAAATGATAGCCTGTTAACAATTATAGTGAGCTAACATTTATGTGTTACTGATTTTATATATAAATATTAGTATGGTAACATCGATAAAGAGTTAACAATAATAACATGCTAACAATGATAACGTGATAACTTTATGTGTTAATTCAGTTATCATATCATACATAATTTATGGTATCATATTCTTAACTTGTTAACAATGATATATAGTTTTGTTAATATGTGTTACTTATGTTATATAAATTGTTAGCATGGTAACTTTGATAACAAGTTAATAAGGATAACATGCTAACAAAGATAACGTGATAACTCTATGTGTTAACTCGGTTTTTATATCATACATAATTTAAGTTAACATATATAATATGTAACTTATGTTATATAGAATGTTAGCATGATATCTTCTTCTTCTTTATCTCTCTCTTTCCCTCACCCCCTCTTTCCCTCACCCCCTCTTTCCGTCTCCGGTCGCCACCGACATTAATAACATCACCATTGTCGCCAATACTTTCACTGTCATTTGCCATCATTGTCGTCATCACCGTCATCACCTTAATACGGTCTCTGCCGTAACGAATCATCACCACCACTGTCGTCGCCGTAGCGAATCACCATCACCACCACTGTCGACGCTTGGTGATAAAAGAGAGAATTGTGTAGAAGAGAGAAAACGTAATTAGTTTGAAAAAGTAAGGGTACAATCGATTTTTTATGATGAATAGTTGCCCTTGAATAGTGAAGCATGAGAGAGAACTAATTTCTCTCTTATTGATGGATATGCATTGCAATTTCTCTATTTTTTTTACTGCATTCTGACTGAAAATGAAAAAGAGCACACCATACTATTTACAAACAAGTCTTAACGCTTTAACGCTAATAATCATCGGCAATGTGACTCCCAACTCATCTCCGTATTTGGTCCAGAGTCTCTCGAGAGCATATTCCTCAGAGTAGCATAGCTAAGAGCTATGTGGATACCAGCAGCCAAGATAAGCGACGGAACTAAATTGAAACCAAGTAACCGGAATCCTGATGGAATTCAAATCGTACGTGTATACATAAACCAGGAAATGCCATAATTGTACTAAACTTATATGTCTTTAAACATATATTATTTCCAAATTAGAGTATCTATATGTACGCATTAAGGATAAACTGTGAAACGCTTATTTTGAATTGAAGCTCTGTTCGAGTGCTCCAACTACACACGTACGTTAAAATGTTTTACCAGACAAGGTTTCGGAGGGATAAATGATGCCATCATTATCCAAATCGAAGAAAGCGACATATGTGACGGGAGCGTAAGGAGCCACAGTCTTCAGTGCGTCTCTCTCCATCATCTCCATCGTCGCCATCTCTCTCTCCTTATACAGGTAATGTAGAGAAAGGAATAATTAGGAGGAAGAGGAGACCGAAACATTTTAATGCATGAAACAAGCTATTAAATGCACAGAGAAAAATATGATCTCTATGACCACAAAAAGATCAAATTTAACTTTTGAAAAACTCATACCTGTTATCAGAAGTTTCACACCAACAAAAAGGGAAAACTATTATATGTCATTTAAACTTTTAATAAGTATGATGTCGTTTTTAAATAATGATATATAACATAACTAAAAAAATTAATTTCATACAACAAAAATCTTTATCTACATAAATATTAAGCAATTATAAAAGTATATCAACGAAATCTTTTAACTATTTTTATAAATAAATATCAATCACGTGTCAAAAAAAAATAAAGAAAAAAACTATATAAGAAAAAAAGAAGAAAATTATAACCAAAATAAAATGGTTCAGGAAAACCCCTAGTCTTAATAGAAGAGTAAAGAGCCATTACTTTTAGCCTGAAACTCTTCATAGTTTGATTCAGAGTGCCACATGATGATTATAGTTTGAGGGAATGATCCTTCCATTTTAAAAAGGGCAACATTGGTTGTATGTGTATGTGTATGTGTATGTGTTGTTAGTGTTGTTTTGATAGTTGGTATCATCCTGACTAAAAAACCCCACCTTTTTACCTTATCTAAGGGATTATGGGAGTAAAAATGTAAGCCTGGGCAAAATCACAAGTTTCTCTTTGAGAAGGTATATTCAGTTTTCAAGAAGTCTGTGATGGGCTGGATTAAGGTTGAGTTTAGGTAACTGGACATGCAGTCCAATAACTATTTCTTTTTTTTCTTATGATTTTTATATTCTGATCAATACCAAATATTAAATCAATACCAATTATTGAATCATGGTCAAAATATTAAGAACTTTCGAATTCAGAAATTAAATCTGAATATTGTCGCTTATGATTTCTCCATAACTGCTATGTTATTAGCAAATTTTCAATGCCGTAGCAAATTAATATTTTCTATGATTATTGAAAAGTATAGTGCTTATAATAACAGATCTTTATGAGACCCTCTTGCTCAGCTAAAGTGTTTGCCACACTTAGCTGAAACTGTCATCTTCAAGCTCTAAGCCTCTTCTTCTAGCTCTATCAAGTTGAATCATCATCTCAACTTATTATTGGATTCAGATACTTGTTGAGGGGTATAAAACTTAGTGCATCTTTTAGAGATAAGGATCTATGGTCTGATTGGCTCTGATCATGTAGGTTTTGGTACCGTCCCGAAATGGAGAAACAAAAGAGAAGAGGTATGAAAGCGAAAACCACGATACAGACATTGTAAGACCTGATTGTCTAAAACACTTGCAGGATTGGCTCAAATTTTGTCGCACGGGTTAGGGCTTTGAGATATGTTACAGGACACGAAAGGAACTAATCAATGCAGTTAGAAAAGTAGACCAAACAAGAAACCAAATTCATGTCAAAATGTTAACTTCATACAATAGGAAAGATCTGAAACAGCATGAAAGGTGCAAGTTACTAATAACATATGAGAAAAAACCCCTTGTAAGATCACAATTGTTTGTTAGTATCACCCTTACTAAATATTTGATTTTTGTACCATTTTGCCAAGCTTATATATGTTTCTTGCAATGTTAGGCCGATATGTAAAACAGTTTCGGACTCTGTTCATCTCCTTGATGCTATTGTCGGTTATGATCCATTGGACGAGGCCACCAAGACCGCATTGATATGCTCAAATTTACCCCAGAGCTACTCTCTCAAATTAAGAGATCGACTGTAGTACTTAGGGATCGATTTCCACAGAGACTCAAGATTCGCACAATAGATTATAGTATTCGAATTAAGCTAAACGAGAATGAATGTAATTAAAAGACAGAAAAGCAACTAAAATCGGTTTTAAGATCAGATGGGAGAAACGTCAGGCTCAGAGAATTCTCAGGAAATCAGGAATGCAAGCTAATCAGTTGAAGGGAATGTCCTGAAATCATACTTGTATTTACTCTAGTAGAGTCGTGATGTCGAGATAAGACAATCATATGGTATTGGACGGTTATAATGTTTTGCTAGAAGCCGCTTATAACTTATGAGTTATGAACTCATTACCATTATCATATGATCCTATAGGGTCACACACCTAAGCAAACTGGATATTATAAATTGGGTTTTGATCATTAGAGTAATGATTATGATCAACGTATATAAGATATACGTCGATATCGATTTTCTGTGAAGGTGTCGATCGACACCAATGGTTGGTATCGATCGACACCACTCGGGATCGTCTTCTAGAAGATCCTTGACTTTCTGCGAGGACCTGTCGGCAAGGTGTCGATCGACACCAATGGTGGGTGTCGATCGACACCTGTCGGCAACTCCAGCCTATATATATGATATGAGGGCTGCTCGAGTTGAAACACCATAGAAGCTCTTGGAAGCTTGAGAAAACAGAGAAAAACGTTTCAGAAAACCCGAAGGCGAATCGTTCGCTCCGGTACTAGCATCCCGCCGTCCAGTTTGTGTGCGTGTGGACTTCTGTAGAGGCGCAGCACTTGAGGCGCTTCCTAATCTCGATTACCTGTTCTTCTTCCGCTGCAAATCTTCAGGTATGTTCGAGATTTGACATATATATTCATCGTAGATTCAATTGGCACAAGATCCGTGGTTTAGGATTGTTGTTAGGGCTGTTTTAATTCGATTAAAACCTGAACGAAATTCTATCAGTGGTATTAGAGAGGTGTGTTTCTATTGAATCTGTTGAATTTTGTTAAAAATCCACCTGTTAAAATCGTTTTGAAGAAGAACGCCGTTCTGGGTTCTTCGGTGTCGACCGACACCAATTCGGTGTCGATCGACACCACTATGGTTTTCGCGTAAAAACTTTGTTTTATTGAATCTGAAGCATGAGATTGAATTAGTTGAATTCAAATCGTGATATATTTGATATATAGGATTGCATGCTAGATTTGTTATGTTCAAAAATCGTTTTTGCTGCATAAATCGTTCGTTCTTGGGTTTGTGCGAAACGGGTGTCGATCGACACCATGTGAGTGTCGATCGACACCGATCGGGTTTTCACGTGAACTAAAAGTTCACGATCGAAGATCGTGTTTCCGCAAACCACTGGTGTCGACCGACACTAAAGTAGTGTCGATCGACACCAATCGGTTCATCGCGTTTGGTTCAATTGGATTGAACCGGGTAATCGCGATCGGTTCAAGCGGTAAATCGGTTATCATTCATTGAACCGATTTGGTTGGTGTCGACCGACACTAATGTAGTGTCGATCGACACCGGTCGGTTATTTGCAAATTGATTCGATCGGTTTAATCGGTTAAATGGTTTATCACGATTGAACCGGATCGGAATCTGTCGGTCAACACAAACTAGTTGTGTCGATCGACACTGATCTGATGTCGATCGACACCACTTCAGAATTTGCATTCCTAGCTTGTTTAACTTAAAGAAGTTTTAAAGTTTTAAAACAAGTTGAAATATCTAGGATATATAATTGATATAAACTAGATTTAAGGTTCAGTTCCTCAAACAAAATATTAAGCTTTTAATATCTTCCCAAACTTGTCAACTGTCAAGGCTCGTTTCATTGTGTGATGGGTCTGCCAAAGCAGGGTGTCCGCAATTACATGAGTGAGGCAGGTTGTAATCGTTACTACGGACTTAAAAGATTGGTTTGCTTAACTGGGCTATCAAAATAGTTTTGGGCTCAGAGATATAGGATCGGATTTGATATAAGATATTAATCCGAGACAAGAATTATATATGATATAATTAGCAAAGTGTTGCTTACCTAAATAGCTAAAAGTTTGGGCGATGGGCCAAAGCTCACTCAAATTTTTTGTGAAATATGGATCTTGGATCATTATATTCAATTGAGGAAAATTGTTTTGAATATAATGTGAGTTTCTTAATTGTTAAGATTTCTCATTTCTTGAACATCGAAACTAAACTCTCATTTTGTGTTTTTTCAGCTATGGCTAGCTCCCCTCACAGAAACACATTCTCGCTTCGATCCGTCCTTGAGAAGGACAAGCTTAATGGATCGAACTTCCTTGAATGGTATCGGAACTTGAGAATTGTTCTCAAGCAAGAGAAAAAGGAATATGTCCTTGAGAAGGTTCTCCCTGAGAAACCGAAATCCAATGCCGGACACGCTGAAAGGAATGCTTGGGAGAAGCATTCCAATGATGAGGTCGATGTGAGTTGTCTCATTCTGGCTACCATGAACTCGGACTTGCAGAAGCAATACGAGAACGTGGCGTCACCTGTTGAGATGATCACTAGCCTGAAAGGGATGTTTCAGGAGCAAGCACGAACTGAGAGATACCAGACGGTTAAGTCTCTCATTGAGTGCAAGCTACCAAAGGATGGTCCAGTTAGCCCACATGTCATTAAGATGATGGGTTATATTGATAACTTGGCAAAACTGGATTGTCCCCTTAGCCAAGAGTTGGCTACGGACATCATTCTGCAGTCATTGCCGTCGAGCTTTGATCAGTTTATCATGAACTATAACATGAACAACATGACAAAGACTTTGACGGAACTGCATGGCATGCTCAAGACAGCTGAGCCAAACATCAAAAAGGGCACCCCTAATGTACTTATGGTGCAAGGGGGTAAAAAGTTTAAGAAACATGCTAAGGGTAAAGGAAAAGCTAAGGCATTCCAGATTGAGAATCAGGATAAGCCTGAGGCTTCTTCCAAACCCAAACGCGGCCCTACTGATGCTGATAAATGCCATTACTGCAATAAGTCTGGGCATTGGAAGAGAAATTGCAAAGAGTATCTTGGAGATCTAAAGAACTCGAAGAAGACGTATGAGACGACTTCTTCAGGTATCTATGTTATAGAAGTAAATGTTACTACTTCAGGTTCTAAGTCTTGGGTATTAGATACCGGCTGTGGCGCTCATATTTGTACAAATATGCAGGGTCTAAGCAACAGTAGAACGCTGGAGAAGGGACAAGTGGACCTGCGTGTTGGGAATGGAGCAAGAGTTGCTGCATTGGCCGTAGGAACTTATCATTTGTCTTTGCCGTCAGGCTTGGTTTTAGAATTGAATAATTGCTACTATGTACCTGCTATAAGCAGAAACATCATTTCTATTCCTGTTTTGGATTTAGAAGACTTTCATTTTTCGATTAAAAACAAGTGTTGTTCTTTTGATCGTAATGAAATGTTTTATGGTAGCGCTCCATTAGAGAATGGACTTTATATTCTTAACCAATCTTTGCCTGTCTATAACATAAATGCCAAACGGTTAAGAACCAATGACTCGAACCCTACGTTTCTCTGGCATTGTCGTTTGGGCCACATCAATGAGAAAAGGATTCAAAAGCTTCATAAAGATGGACTTTTGGACTCATTTGATTTTGAATCATTTGAGAAGTGTGAATCCTGCTTATTGGGCAAAATGACAAAGGCTCCTTTCAATAAGTTTAATGAAAGTGCCGGTGACCTATTGGGACTAATACATACCGATGTATGTGGTCCAATGAGTGTTAGTGCTAGAGGAAACTTTCAGTACTTCATCACGTTTACTGATGACTTCAGTAGATATGGTTATGTCTATTTAATGAGACATAAATCGGAATCCTTTGAAAAGTTCAAGGAGTTCCAAAATGAAGTACAGAACCAACTTGGTAAAAGTATCAAAGCTCTTCGATCAGATCGTGGAGGTGAGTACTTACGCCAAGAGTTCAGTGATCATCTGAGTAATTGTGGAATTGTTTCACAACTCACTCCTCCTGGAACACCTCAGTGGAATGGTGTGTCTGAAAGGAGGAATCGGACTTTATTAGATATGGTTCGATCGATGATGAGTCAAGTAGATCTTCCATTATCCTTTTGGGGATACGCTCTAGAGACGTCTGCGTTTACGCTAAACAGAGTTCCATCAAAATCAGTCGAGAAGACACCATATGAGATGTGGACTGGAAAAGTTCCAAGATTGTCTTTTCTTAAAATTTGGGGTTGTGAAGCTTATGTCAAGCGGTTGATATCTGATAAGCTTGAACCCAAATCTGATAAGTGCTACTTCGTTGGTTATCCTAAGGAAACCAAGGCTTACTACTTTTACAACCGTTCTGAGAACAAAGTGTTTGTTGCTAAGAACTGTGTTTTTCTTGAGAGAGAATTTCTTTCCAAGAAGAACAGTGGGAGTAAAGTACAACTCGAAGAAGTTCGAGAATCACAAGAGCCTGCTCAACCTGTCGAGGAAGAGCAGCGACTGGATCTACAAAGAGTTGTAGAGTCCGAACCTGTGATGCCAGAAGTTCGCAGATCCGAAAGGATTCGTCAAGAGCCCGAGAGATATGGATTTCTTGTGACTAATTGTCATGATCTCTTGATCATTGACAGTGACGAACCTGCGACTTTCGAAGAAGCAATGATGGGCCCTGACTCCGAAAAGTGGTTTAAAGCCGCTGAATCCGAAATCGGTTCCATGTCACAAAACCAAGTATGGACTTTGGGTGATTTACCTGATGGTGTAAAAGCCATTGAGTGTAAATGGGTCTTCAAGAAGAAGATCGATGTGGATGGAAACGTTCAGATTTACAAAGCTAGGTTGGTGGCAAAAGGTTTCAAACAAGTTCAAGGTGTTGACTATGATGAAACCTATTCCCCAGTCGCTATGCTTAAATCTATTCGGATTCTCCTAGCAACAGCCGCTCATTATGATTATGAGATTTGGCAAATGGATGTGAAAACAGCTTTCCTTAACGGAATTCTGGAGGAGGATGTGTACATGACACAACCTCCGGGTTTCATTGATCCTAATGCTGCTGGGAAAGTATGCAAGCTTCATAAATCCATTTATGGATTGAAGCAAGCATCTCGGAGTTGGAACCTACGTTTTGATGAAGCAGTTAAAAAGTTTAACTTCATCAGAAACGAAGAGGAACCTTGCGTTTACAAGAAGATTAGTGGGAGCGCAGTTGCATTTCTCGTACTGTATGTAGATGACATACTTCTCATAGGAGATGACATTCCGTTACTTCAGTCAGTAAAGGACTGGCTAGGAAGTTGTTTCTCGATGAAAGACATGGGTGAAGCCGCCTATATTCTTGGAATAAGGATCTATAGAGATAGATCAAAGAGGCTGATTGGACTGTGCCAGGACACTTATATCGATAAGGTTCTACACAGGTTCAACATGCATGATTCCAAGAAGGGCTTGCTTCCGATGTCTCATGGCATTACTCTCAGCAAGAAGCAGTGTCCTTCGACACCTGCTGAGCGAGAGCGCATGAGTAGGATTCCTTTTGCTTCTGCAGTAGGATCTATTATGTATGCCATGCTTTGTACTCGTCCAGATGTTGCTTGTGCTTTAAGCATGACGAGTCGATACCAATCAGATCCCGGTGAGAGTCACTGGACTGCCGTCAAGACAATCCTGAAGTATTTGAGAAATACCAAGGATAAGTTCTTAGTGTACGGAGGAAGTGATGAGCTTGTAGTGAGTGGTTATACAGACGCCAGCTTTCAGACAGATAGAGACGATTTCCGATCTCAGTCTGGTTACGTTTTCTGTCTGAATGGAGGTGCAGTTAGTTGGAAGAGTTCCAAGCAGAGCACCGTGGCGGACTCAACGACCGAGGCTGAATACATCGCTGCTTCTGAAGCGGCGAAGGAGGCTGTTTGGATTAGGAAGTTCATTACTGAGCTTGGTGTGATTCCTAGCATTTCTGAGCCTGTGGCATTGTTTTGTGACAACAATGGAGCCATAGCTCAGGCTAAGGAGCCCAGATCACATCAGAAATCCAAACACATTGAGAGGAGATATCATCTGATTCGTGATATCATTGAGAGAGGTGACGTCAAGATCAGCAGAGTTCCGACAGACGAGAACGTTGCTGACCCGTTGACTAAGCCACTCCCACGACCGAAGCATGAGAGTCATGCAGCTGCTATAGGCATTAGATTCCTTAAGCAGTAATCTTGTTTTAGTGGGAGTTATCATATTTATATTTTGATGTTCATGTAAACATACATTTGGTTATGTTTTATTTAATGAAATTGTTTCAGTATTATTAATGGTGTTATTAAATAACTGTCCAAAAGTAATTTATGGCATTCTTATAGATCATCAAATATGTGATTTGATCATGAGACTCTATAAGTGATAGATGACATAAATTATTTGTGTCCATAGTCGAGGTTATAAAAGTTGGACATTGATAACCGCGCGAGACTAGTATGTGAGGTGACTGATGACTAAGTTTCATGGAGTCATTAATAGGAGTATTAAAGTCAATCACATAGATATGTGTTAGAGAACACATGATTGGACATGACCCGCTAATGAGAACTCTACAAGATTGTTATATGAGTGTCATAAGAGTTTCTCATTACGACTATAGAGTATAGTCCTTTGACCTGAGTTCATCATGTTTTCTTACATATGAATTGGTATGCTTTGACTTTGTCAAACGTCAGCCGTAACTGGTGGCTATAAAGGCATTGATTGGGCATATTATGAAGTGTGTAGGAAACAGGGATGGAACAAGATGGAATTTGTCCCTCCCATATAACGGGAGATAAATATCTCTGGGCCTATCGAAGATTTGATACTGGAAATGCGTGGCCGCGCTCAAACGGATTGAATGTCAATCGTTTGTCTTTTATCAGTATAAATCGGAGTTCGATAAACATGGTTTGGTTGATTAAGGATGACACGAGTTCTTGCATTATGCCAGATCGAGATATAGAGACAAAGGGATTATGGGAATAGTTGATTCCAGTACAAGTGGGAGATTGAAGGGAATGTCCTGAAATCATACTTGTATTTACTCTAGTAGAGTCGTGATGTCGAGATAAGACAATCATATGGTATTGGACGGTTATAATGTTTTGCTAGAAGCCGCTTATAACTTATGAGTTATGAACTCATTACCATTATCATATGATCCTATAGGGTCACACACCTAAGCAAACTGGATATTATAAATTGGGTTTTGATCATTAGAGTAATGATTATGATCAACGTATATAAGATATACGTCGATATCGATTTTCTGTGAAGGTGTCGATCGACACCAATGGTTGGTATCGATCGACACCACTCGGGATCGTCTTCTAGAAGATCCTTGACTTTCTGCGAGGACCTGTCGGCAAGGTGTCGATCGACACCAATGGTGGGTGTCGATCGACACCTGTCGGCAACTCCAGCCTATATATATGATATGAGGGCTGCTCGAGTTGAAACACCATAGAAGCTCTTGGAAGCTTGAGAAAACAGAGAAAAACGTTTCAGAAAACCCGAAGGCGAATCGTTCGCTCCGGTACTAGCATCCCGCCGTCCAGTTTGTGTGCGTGTGGACTTCTGTAGAGGCGCAGCACTTGAGGCGCTTCCTAATCTCGATTACCTGTTCTTCTTCCGCTGCAAATCTTCAGGTATGTTCGAGATTTGACATATATTCATCGTAGATTCAATTGGCACAAGATCCGTGGTTTAGGATTGTTGTTAGGGCTGTTTTAATTCGATTAAAACCTGAACGAAATTCTATCATCAGTAAATCAGGATTCTGCTATGTTCTAGAACTCGAAACACAATATTCAAATCAATCAACTCTCGTTGCAGAGATTTCTATGTCTATATCCTAGAATTCCAAATCTCTTTGCAAATTCAAAGGCTCAGACATGCATTAAATTCAAGTTCGATATGTTCACAAAATACCTAAACCAAATCTCTTTGCGAATAGTTATTTTGCTCATCTAAGGTTCTTTCTAGCTAATTAACCAACTTTCGTTGCGAGAATCAACCTATGATCAATAATCTAACTCCTCAGTTCAGATCAAGCATTAATCATAACCTAGATGAAGAACTGGTTTTCCAGAATCCTTAAATAACCAATCAACTTAGCAATCCATGAAATCCCTAATGAGAAACCCTAAACCTAACTAGCAAACTACTCAGACATGGAGATTGAAACAATAAACATGTTTGAATAAGATTGCATAAAAGAAATAAGAATAGAGGTTAAAGGAGTTCTGAATCTTCTCTGAAGGAGTCTGAATTCTTCTCTCCAAAACTCTAGCTTAGAATAATAGATAGGTCTAAACAACGACCTTAAAAACCCATAAAAATAGTCTAAGAATATGGAAAACACGTTTGGCACTTAATTGTAAATATTAGGAGCTTCAGGGATCTGTTTGCAACTCTGCAAAGCCTGGAAAACGCGTCTCGAAATTGCCGTCAGGAATTGGTGTCGACCGACACCAGGTGTGGTGTCGATCGACACCATCTCTAAATTTTGCCTCCGAGTTGAAATCTTCAGCACAACTTCCTACTTAACTCCAGAATGATCCATAATCTCCAAATAAGCTCCAAACGTACCTAAACCTGCAAATGACTCTAAAAGACTCCAAAAACACTAAAAAGACTCTCTATATACAACTTATATCATGGCTAAAAACACTAAAAACCATGATATATCAACTCCCCCAGACTTAGCTTTTGCTTGCCCTCAAGCAAAACAGAAGACTAGACCTGTGAAAGAGGTTTGAAAACATAGGAACTCACTTAATCTTTATAACACTGAATCAACCAACACCAGAGTAAAACCACATCAAACAGTACCAACTTTAGTTAGAACCTCTAGTAATTTTCCGCAGACTTACTAACCATCCAGATTCCAAACCACAACCCATAAGAGTAATCTAAAATCCCCATTGCTGACCTTATTTAGTTTTAAGTGCAGTCTCATCGAGGGAATATCGATCTAAGGACACATGGACTCTTACTTACCCAAGTACTGATTTATTGAACAGTCTGCTTCTAGTTTCCTTTCTCCCTCTTTTCTCGCTTCCAATCAGTCGATTTTTCCCTACTAGGGTATCATTTTATTTTTTTTATCGACTGATTGTTCTCTTTCTTTTTTTAGACAAGTTTCCAATGATTCAACTTCTCATATCACTTCTTTTCAAAGCTATGACTCTTTTTCATTCTTTTTTTTTAGAGACAATGAAGGGAAGAGAGAGGGAAACCATAATTACAGACTAATCCTATCAGACCTAAGCAAGGAATTCGATTCAAAGTATACCAAGTCCCAATATGAGAAAAATTAAGTTCATTATATCTAGGCCAGCTCTGGATCATCTAAATACTCAAACAATATGGGGATAATGGAAGATCAATTTACCTTTGGAATTTCCTGTTGGTAGAAACTGTTGTCAGTGGCTGTAAGAATGGTCACTAAAGAGGTAGCTAAGACAGTTTATTCCAAGTAAAGTTCATTGTTCCCCACAAGCTTTTGACTCAATAAAAAAAACAAATTTTTGACACAAAAGACTCTCAAAAGAAAAAGAAAACCAAAGTTAGTAACCACCTCCCCCAGACTTGAATAACACTGTCCCCAGTGTTAACATGCATGAGTTTGGTCAAAAGAAAATAATTAGAATAGAAAAGGTTAGGATCGGAGACGCTTACCTGCAGTCGCGATTGGTGTCGACCGACACCAACGAGTAGTGTCGATCGACACTGGTCTGGTCACGATCCCTTTTTTTTTTTTTTAAACAAGAAAAACAAAACTAAAAATTAGCAAAAAATCAAACGAAATCCAAAGAAAACTCCTACCTAATAGTGGGTTGCCTCCCACTCAGCGTTTATTTTCAGTCATTAGCTTGACTATGTTGGGGATTAAGCATCTGGTGGATCAGAGAGTGGGAGCAAATGCCTCTGAGAAGAGCATCTCATCATCCAAGGTGGTGTATAGGCAGTTTGTGAATGAGATCGACCAAGGAATGAAGGAACAACAGCAGGGTGAGACTTAGTTCTGGGTGGTACACTCCTTTTTCCTGCAGAATCATCAAAAGAAGAAACAAGCGCTCTACGATAATCTCGTGGCTTGTTTAACTGTGAGACAGCTTTTGCACTTTGAAAATTATTAATGATGATATCAGGAGGTTTAGAATTAGGAACAGGAAGTGCATACCTTTGCTCTATTGGAGGTGAGTGAGGTGCGAGATGTAGAGTTTTCTGTTTAACAATAGTTGATGGGTCTTTTGGACTAGAAAACTTCTGAAAACTCTGAGTTTTAGGCGTCACTGGCTTGGCCTGTGGAGGGTGTCGATCGACACCAACAGTGGTGTCGATCGACACTGAACCTGAAACTCGGGACTCTGCACTTTTTCTGCAATTCAACTCTGCAATCCGTGTCTCCATCACAAAAACATCATCCTCCATCAACTTGTCTTTAAGTGGACCCTTATCTTCGACCCTTGCCCTAAAAAGATGATCTCCGCTCCAATCTTCAAGCCCAGCAGCTTGCTTAGAAATCTCAACCAATTCCTCTTGAACAATCAGCTTGTTCACTTGCTCAGTAGCCTCCAGCTCCTTGACATACCCAGCAGTAATGTCATCTGGCTCCTCATCCATGGCAACCTCTACAGAAAAGGTTTGACCATCAATGGTAGGTTTTCTCCTCAGCTTCTCCATGTCAAAGTTCATGACCTTATCTCCCAAATCAAGCTCTATCTGCCCTTCTCTGACATCAATAATAGCACCTGCTGTAGCTAAGAATGATCTTCCCAGAAGAAGAGGATCCTGAGGTTCTTCACCATATTCCAAAACCACAAAGTCTGTGGGGATAGTGCATCCTGCAATCTGAAGTGGAACATCCTCTAAAACACCTTCTGGAATCCTCTTGGAACGATCAGCAAGGACAAGATGAATCCTTGTAGGCTTGAAGTCAGTCAACCCAAGTCTCACAGCAACAGAATATGGCATTAGGTTAATGCTTGAGCCAAGGTCGCAGAGAGAGTGAGGAAATCTTCCTATTGAGATGGAGCAGTCTAGCACAAAACTCCCTGGATCAGGTAACTTCTTTGGAATCCTACTTTGAATTATAGCACTGACCTGTTCAGACACTCTCACCTTCCTCTCTTTCCTTGATACTGTCTTTTTCAAGAGAATTGCACTAATGTCCTTTGTGAGCAAAGCTGCTTCCTCAGGACTTATACCATTCACAACCATCCTCTTAACATACCTTTTAATTGGAGGTGAAAACTTGACTGCATCAACCAATGGTATCTCAATCAGCACCTTGTCCATTATTGTCCTGCATCTGGCCTCTTCCACCTCTTGTTTAGACAGTTTCGGCTTCGGGTAAGGTATCTTAGGTTTGTAGACCCTCTCTTCAATGGGTGATGGGGTTTTGGGATGATCAGCATGCTCTTCTGACGGCAATTGAAAAACACACGATTGGTGTCGATCGACACCCCCATCTGGTGTCGATCGACACCCGAAATTTTTGTTGAAGTGCATCGATTTTTTTCCGTCGGAACCCGAGAAATCGCGATTTTCTTCTGGTGTCGATCGACACTCCTCCTGGGTGTCGACCGACACTGCTTTGGTGTCGATCGGGTTGATCGACAAACGTCCGTCACGGCTCGAAATTTCGAGATTTTGGAGTGGTGTCGACCGACACCCATCAGTGGTGTCGATCGACACCAAGTCTGTGACTCCAAAATCTGCATCAAACACTGCAGAACCCACAAATTTTTCTTCTTCCCTCACCATGATGGCATTAACATGATGTCTTGGATTGATATCAGTCTTTCCAGGAAGAAATCCTTCTTGCCTTTTGATGGAATCTGCAGTTTGAGCAACCTGAATATCCAGCTTCTTAACATGAGCACCCAAAGACTCAATTTTCCCATTCAGATCAGTATACAAAGCATCCATCTTCCCATTAAAGCTCACAGTCATCTTTGTCTGGCCTTCCAATACATGTTCTAGCATTGACTCCATCTTTTTATTCTGCTCAGGAGGTTTTTGGTAGGATGAAGAACCATAAGTTCTTGTGAAAGTGTTGTTCTGAGAAGGTCTTTGGTGAGTAGAACCATAAACTTGCTGATTTCCAAAACTTTGTCCCTGAAACCCAACTTCATTGATGTAATCCACATTCTTTTCCTCTGATTCAAAGGTTTAAGTTCTGCAGCAAACTGAACATGCTTCTTACCCACAAGGAGATTGTGGACAGAATCTAACTTGGCTTTCACCTCAGCAATCTGACCTCCATCAATGTTTCCAGCCAACCTCTTCCTATCACAGTCTGCATTCTTGGTACTATTGCTAGATACCAAGTTCTCAATAAGCTTCTTAGCTTCTTCTGTGCTCCTAGTATAGAAGTTTCCTTGGCTTGCAGCATCCAAAGTCATTTGATATCTCCAATCTATCCCTCTGAAGAAGATACCCAGCAACTGAACCTCACTAAAGCCATGGTGTGGAAAATCTCGTTGGTAAGCTCTGAATCTCAGCCAAGAAGCCTTTAATGCTTCAGTAGGTCCTTGAGAAAATGTAGAGATCTTTGTTCTCAGATCCTCAGACCTTGCATCATCAAAAAAGTTGTTGAGGAAGACATTCTTGGTATCAGACCAGGTGGTTAGAGAACCTGGACTCTCATTCTTGAGCCAATAAGCTGCATCCCCAGCAAGAGAATATGGGAAGAGCTTGCACAACAGATAATCCTCTGAGACTCCATTAAGCTTAATGCTTGTCACCAAGTCTTCAAATTTCTCAATATGGTCCATGGGGTGCTCATGAGGAAGACCATGGAAAGGGTGCTGACCCACAAGAGTGAAGTACACTGGCTTCAGCTCAAAGTCATTCCTTTGGAATGGAGGAGGACGAATTGCAGACCTGTTTTCATAGAATAGATCAGGCCTGTTAAAATCAGCAAGGGTCCTCCCTCTAGCAGCGTTCGCAGCAGAGTCTTCTTGGAAGACATTTCCCTGTTCATCAATTCGGTCGCCGTTTTCGTTGTAGGCATGACCCTCTTGGTCTCGTAAGACTCCAGCAGCATCAGGTCGAACGATAATTCTGAAGGGATTTGTTCAGGTTTTAATCGAATTAAAACAGCCCTAACAACATCCTAACCCACGGATCTTGTGTTAATTGAATATATGTCAAATCTCGAACATACCTTAGTATTTGCAGCGGAAGAAGAACAGGTAATCGAGATCAAGAAGCGCCTCAAGTGCTGCGCCTCTACAGAAGTCCACACGCACACAAACTGGACGACGGGATGCTAGTGCCTTCGCGAACGATTCGCGTTTTGGGTTTTCTCAAACCTTTCTATGCCTTTTCTGTGGTTTTTCTGTGGTAACCAATAGCTTCTCTCTTGTTACTTCTATGTCTCAAACCCAAGCCCTTATATCATATATATAGGCTGGAGTTGCCGACGGGTGTCGACCGACACCCACCATTGATGTCGATCGACACCCTCACAGAAAGTCAAGCATCGAGAAGACGATGCCGACAGGTGTCGATCGACACCCACTATTAGTGTCGATCGACACCCTCATAGAAATTCGATATCGACGTATATCTTATATACGTTGATCATAATCATTACTCTAATGATCAAAACCCAATTTATATTATCCAGTTTGCTTAGGTGTGTGACCCCATAGGATCATATGATAATGGTAATGAGTTCATAACTCATAAGTTATAAGCGGCTTCTAGCAAAACATTATAACCGTCCAATATCATATGATTGTCTTATCTCGACATCACGACTTTACTAGAGTAAATACAAGTCTGATTTCAGGACATTCCCTTCAATCTCCCACTTGTACTGGAATCAACTATTCCCATAATCCCTTTGTCTCTATATCTCGATCTGGCATAAGGCAAGAACTCGTGTCATCCTTAATCAACCAAACCATGTTTATCGAACTCTGATTTATACTGATAAAAGACAAACGATTGACATTCAATCCGTTTGAGTGCGGCCACGCATTTCCAGTATCAAATCTTCGATAGGCCCTGAGATATTTATCTCCCGTTATATGGGAGGGACAAATTCCATCTTGTTCCATCCCTGATCCTTATATACTTCATAATATGCCCAATCAATGCCTTTATAGCCACCAGTTACGGCTGACGTTTGACAGAGTCAAAGCATACCAATTCATATGTAAGAAAACATGATGAACTCAGGTCAAAGGACTATACTCTATAGTCGTAATGAGAAACTCTTATGACACTCATATAACAATCTTGTAGAGTTCTCATTAGCGGGTCATGTCCGATCATGTGTTCTCTAACACATATTTATGTGATTGACTTTAATACTCCTATTAATGACTCCATGAAACTTAGTCATCAGTCACCTCACATACTAGTCTCGCGCGGTTATCAATGTCCAACTTTGATAACCTCGACTATGGACACAAATAATTTATGTCATCTATCACTTATAGAGTCTCATGATCAAATCACGTATTTGATGATCTATAAGAATGCCATAAATTACTTTTGGACAATTATTTAATAACACCATTAAATAATACTGAAACAACTTCATTAAATAGAACATAATCAAATGTATGTTTACATGAACATCAAAATATAAATATGATAACTCCCACTAAAACAAGATTACTGCTTAAGGAATCTAATGCCTATAGCAGCTGCATGACTCTCATGCTTCGGTCGTGGGAGTGGCTTAGTCAACGGGTCAGCAACGTTCTCGTCTGTCGGAACTCTGCTGATCTTGACGTCACCTCTCTCAATGATATCACGAATCAGATGATATCTCCTCTCAATGTATTTGGATTTCTGATGTGATCTGGGCTCCTTAGCCTGAGCTATGGCTCCATTGTTGTCACAAAACAATGCCACAGGCTCAGAAATGCTAGGAATCACATCAAGCTCAGTAATGAACTTCCTAATCCAAACAGCCTCCTTCGCCGCTTCAGAAGCAGCGATGTATTCAGCCTCGGTCGTTGAGTCCGCCACGGTGCTCTGCTTGGAACTCTTCCAACTAACTGCACCTCCATTCAGACAGAAGACGTAACCAGACTGAGATCGGAAATCGTCTCTATCTGTCTGAAAGCTGGCGTCCGTATAACCACTCACTACAAGCTCATCACTTCCTCCGTACACTAAGAACTTATCCTTGGTATTTCTCAAATACTTCAGGATTGTCTTGACGGCAGTCCAGTGACTCGTCATGCTTAAAGCACAAGCAACATCTGGACGAGTACAAAGCATGGCATACATAATAGATCCTACTGCATAAGCAAAAGGAATCCTACTCATGCGCTCTCGCTCAGCAGGTGTCGAAGGACACTGCTTCTTGCTGAGAGTAATGCCATGAGACATCGGAAGCAAGCCCTTCTTGGAATCATGCATGTTGAACCTGTGTAGAACCTTATCGATATAAGTGTCCTGGCATAGTCCAATCAGCCTCTTTGATCTATCTCTATAGATCCTTATTCCAAGAATATAGGCGGCTTCACCCATGTCTTTCATCGAGAAACAACTTCTGAGCCAGTCCTTTACTGACTGAAGTAATGGAATATCATCTCCTATGAGAAGTATGTCGTCTACATACAATACGAGAAATGCAACTGCGCTCCCACTAGTCTTTTTGTAAACGCAAGGTTCCTCTTCGTTTCTGATGAAGTTAAACTTTTTAACTGCTTCATCAAAACGTAGGTTCCAACTCCGAGATGCTTGCTTCAATCCATAAATGGATTTATGAAGCTTGCATACCTTCCCAGCAGCATTAGGATCAATGAAACTCGGAGGTTGTGTCATGTACACATCCTCCTCCAGAATCCCGTTAAGGAAAGCTGTTTTCACATCCATTTGCCAAATCTCATAATCATAATGAGCGGCTGTTGCTAGGAGAATCCGAATAGATTTAAGCATAGCGACTGGGGAATAGGTTTCATCATAGTCAACACCTTGAACTTGTTTGAAACCTTTTGCCACCAACCTAGCTTTATATATCTGAACGTTTCCATCCACATCGATCTTCTTCTTGAAGACCCATTTACACTCAATGGCTTTTACACCATCAGGTAAATCACCAAAGTCCATACTTGGTTTTGTGACATGGAACCGATTTCGGATTCAGCGGCCTTAAACCACTTTTCGGAGTCAGGGCCCATCATTGCTTCTTCGAAAGTCGCAGGTTCGTCACTGTCAATAATCAAGAGATCATGACAATTAGTCACAAGAAATCCATATCTCTCGGGCTCATGACGAATCCTTTCGGATCTGCGAACTTCTGGCATCACAGGTTCGGACTCTACAACTCTTTGTAGATCCAGTCGCTGCTCTTCCTCGACAGGTTGAGCAGGCTCTTGTGATTCTCGAACTTCTTCGAGTTGTACTTTACTCCCACTGTTCTTCTTGGAAAGAAATTCTCTCTCAAGAAAAACACAGTTCTTAGCAACAAACACTTTGTTCTCAGAACGGTTGTAAAAGTAGTAAGCCTTGGTTTCCTTAGGATAACCAACGAAGTAGCACTTATCAGATTTGGGTTCAAGCTTATCAGATATCAACCGCTTGACATAAGCTTCACAACCCCAAATTTTAAGAAAAGACAAACTTGGAACTTTTCCAGTCCACATCTCATATGGTGTCTTCTCGACTGATTTTGATGGAACTCTGTTTAGCGTAAACGCAGACGTTTCTAGAGCGTATCCCCAAAAGGATAATGGAAGATCTACTTGACTCATCATCGATCGAACCATATCCAATAAAGTCCGATTCCTCCTTTCAGACACACCATTCCACTGAGGTGTTCCAGGAGGAGTGAGTTGTGAAACAATTCCACAGTTACTCAGATGATCATTGAACTCTTGGCTTAAGTACTCACCTCCACGATCTGATCGAAGAGCTTTGATACTTTTGCCAAGTTGGTTCTGTACTTCATTTTGGAACTCCTTGAACTTTTCAAAGGATTCCGATTTATGTCTCATTAAATAGACATAACCATATCTACTGAAGTCATCAGTAAACATGATGAAGTACTGAAAGTTTCCTCTAGCACTAATACTCATTGGACCACATACATCGGTATGTATTAGTCCCAATAGGTCACCGGCCCTTTCATTAAACTTGTTGAAAGGAGCCTTTGTCATTTTGCCCAATAAGCAGGATTCACACTTCTCAAATGATTCAAAATCAAATGAGTCCAAAAGTCCATCTTTATGAAGCTTTTGAATCCTTATCTCATTGATGTGGCCCAAACGACAATGCCAGAGAAACGTAGGGTTCGAGTCATTGGTTCTTAACCGTTTAGTACTTATGTTATAGACAGGCAAAGATTGGTTAAGAATATAAAGTCCATTCTCTAATGGAGCGCTACCATAAAACATTTCATTACAATCAAAAGAACAACACTTGTTTTTAATCGAAAAATGAAAGTCTTCTAAATCCAAAACAGAAATAGAAATGATGTTTCTGCTTATAGCAGGTACATAGTAGCAATTATTCAATTCTAAAACCAAGCCTGAAGGCAAAGACAAATGATAAGTTCCTACGGCCAATGCAGCAACTCTTGCTCCATTCCCAACGCGCAGGTCCACTTGTCCCTTCTCCAGCGTTCTACTGTTGCTTAGACCCTGCATATTTGTACAAATATGAGCGCCACAGCCGGTATCTAATACCCAAGACTTAGAACCTGAAGTAGTAACATTTACTTCTATAACATAGATACCTGAAGAAGTCGTCTCATACGTCTTCTTCGAGTTCTTTAGATCTCCCAGATACTCTTTGCAATTTCTCTTCCAATGCCCAGACTTATTGCAGTAATGGCATTTATCAGCATCAGTAGGGCCGCGTTTGGGTTTGGAAGAAGTCTCAGGCTTATCCTGATTCTCAATCGGGAATGCCTTAGCTTTTCCTTTACCCTTAGCATGTTTCTTAAACTTTTTACCCCCTTGCACCATAAGTACATTAGGGGTGCCCTTCTTGATGTTTGGCTCAGCTGTCTTGAGCATGCCATGCAGTTCCGTCAAAGTCTTTGTCATGTTGTTCATGTTATAGTTCATGATAAACTGATCAAAGCTCGACGGTAACGACTGCAGAATGATGTCCGTAGCCAACTCTTGGCTAAGGGGACAATCCAGTTTTGCCAAGTTATCAATATAACCCATCATCTTAATGACATGTGGGCTAACTGGACCATCCTTTGGTAGCTTGCACTCAATGAGAGACTTAACCGTCTGGTATCTCTCAGTTCGTGCTTGCTCCTGAAACATCCCTTTCAGGCTAGTGATCATCTCAACAGGTGACGCCACGTTCTCGTATTGCTTCTGCAAGTCCGAGTTCATGGTAGCCAGCATGAGACAACTCACATCGACCTCATCATTGGAATGCTTCTCCCAAGCATTCCTTTCAGCGTGTCCGGCATTGGATTTCGGTTTCTCAGGGAGAGCCTTCTCAAGGACATATTCCTTTTTCTCCTGCTTGAGAACAATTCTCAAGTTCCGATACCATTCAAGGAAGTTCGATCCATTAAGCTTGTCCTTCTCAAGGACGGATCGAAGCGAGAATGTGTTTCTGTGAGGGGAGCTAGCCATAGCTGAAAAACACAAAATGAGAGTTAAGTTTCGATGTTCAAGAAATGAGAAATCTTAACAATTAAGAAACTCACATTATATTCAAAACAATTTTCCTCAATTGAATATAATGATCCAAGATCCATATTTCACAAAAATTTGAGTGAGCTTTGGCCCATCGCCCAAACTTTAGCTATTTAGGTAAGCAACACTTTGCTAATTATATCATATATAATTCTTGTCTCGGATTAATATCTTATATCAAATCCGATCATATATCTCTGAGCCCAAAACTATTTTGATAGCCCAGTTAAGCAAACCAATCTTTTAAGTCCGTAGTAACGATTACAACCTGCCTCACTCATGTAATTGCGGACACCCTGCTTTGGCAGACCCATCACACAATGAAACGAGCCTTGACAGTTGACAAGATTGGGAAGATATTAAAAGCTTAATATTAGGTTTGAGGAAAGGAACATCAATCTAGTTTATATGACTTATATATTCTAGATATTTCAACTCGTTCTATACTTGTAAAATTTCTCAAGTTAAACAAGTTATGAACGCGAGTTTTGAACTGGTATCGATCGACACTACCTTAGTGTCGGTCGTCACCGAATGGTGTCGATCGACACTACATTAGTGTCGGTCGTCACCACCTGATTGGTGTCGATCGATACTACATTAGTGTCGGTCGTCACCACCAGATTGGTGTCGATCGACATTACATTAGTGTCGGTCGTCACCAGAGAGTGATGTCGATCGACACCAAGTCGATCGACACCCTTCTCTCAGAAAACCTAATTGGTGTCGATCGACACCGGATTGGTGTCGGTCGACACCGAAGAACCCAGAACGGCGTTCTTCGTCAAAAAAACGATTTTTAACAGGTGGATTAAGCAAAATATCGACAGATTCAATAAAAACACACCGCTCTGCTACCACTGAAGGGATTTGTTCAGGTTTTAATCGAATTAAAACAGCCCTAACAACATCCTAACCCACGGATCTTGTGTTAATTGAATATATGTCAAATCTCGAACATACCTTAGTATTTGCAGCGGAAGAAGAACAGGTAATCGAGATCAAGAAGCGCCTCAAGTGCTGCGCCTCTACAGAAGTCCACACGCACACAAACTGGACGACGGGATGCTAGTGCCTTCGCGAACGATTCGCGTTTTGGGTTTTCTCAAACCTTTCTATGCCTTTTCTGTGGTTTTTCTGTGGTAACCAAGAGCTTCTCTCTTGTTACTTCTATGTCTCAAACCCAAGCCCTTATATCATATATATAGGCTGGAGTTGCCGACGGGTGTCGACCGACACCCACCATTGGTGTCGATCGACACCCTCACAGAAAGTCAAGCATCGAGAAGACGATGCCGACAGGTGTCGATCGACACCCACTATTAGTGTCGATCGACACCCTCATAGAAATTCGATATCGACGTATATCTTATATACGTTGATCATAATCATTACTCTAATGATCAAAACCCAATTTATATTATCCAGTTTGCTTAGGTGTGTGACCCCATAGGATCATATGATAATGGTAATGAGTTCATAACTCATAAGTTATAAGCGGCTTCTAGCAAAACATTATAACCGTCCAATATCATATGATTGTCTTATCTCGACATCATGACTTTACTAGAGTAAATACAAGTCTGATTTCAGGACATTCCCTTCAAATTCTTCGATTCATCTCTGCTGATCTCTTTTCCTTAAGGTTCGTTCGTTCTAACTCTCTCAACTCCTGATTCGTAAGATTCAAAAGTTTAGCTTCCTTGTTGCTCCGGGTGTTGCGAGTATGCATAAACCTGAAACAAAAGAAAGGAGAAAGAAAGAATGTGAGTAAACAAGAAATAAAATGTTTAGTCTAAATTCTATTCCTAATCTAATGGCGAATTCAAAGAGTCCGCGGCAACGGCGCCAAAATTTGATATGCTCAAATTTACCCCAGAGCTACTCTCTCAAATTAAGAGATCGACTGTAGTACTTAGGGATCGATTTCCACAGAGACTCAAGATTCGCACAATAGATTATAGTATTCGAATTAAGCTAAACGAGAATGAATGTAATTAAAAGACAGAAAAGCAACAAAAATCGGTTTTAAGATCAGATGGGAAAAACGTCAGGCTCAGAGAATTCTCAGGAAATCAGGAATGCAAGCTAATCAGTAAATCAGGATTCTGCTATGTTCTAGAACTCGAAACGCAATATTCAAATCAATCAACTCTCGTTGCAGAGATTTCTATGTCTAGATCCTAGAATTCCAAATCTCTTTGCAAATTCAAAGGCTCAGACATGCATTAAATTCAAGTTCGATATGTTCACAAAATACCTAAACCAAATCTCTTTGCGAATAGTTATTTTGCTCATCTAAGGTTCTTTCTAGCTAATTAACCAACTTTCGTTGCGAGAATCAACCTATGATCAATAATCTAACTCCTCAGTTCAGATCAAGCATTAATCATAACCTAGATGAAGAACTGGTGTTCCAGAATCCTTAAATAACCAATCAACTTAGCAATCCATGAAATCCCTAATGAGAAACCCTAAACCTAACTAGCAAACTACTCAGACATGGAGATTGAAACAATAAACATGTTTGAATAAGATTGCATAAAAGAAATAAGAATAGAGGTTAAAGGAGTTCTGAATCTTCTCTGAAGGAGTCTGAATTCTTCTCTCCAAAACTCTAATAGATAGGTCTAAACAACGACCTTAAAAACCCATAAAAATAGTCTAAGAATATGGAAAACACGTTTGGCACTTAATTGTAAATATTAGGAGCTTCAGGGATCTGTTTGCAACTCTGCAAAGCCTGGAAAACGCGTCTCGAAATTGCCGTCAGGAATTGGTGTCGACCGACACCAGGTGTGGTGTCGATCGACACCATCTCTAAATTTTGCCTCCGAGTTGAAATCTTCAGCACAACTTCCTACTTAACTCCAGAATGATCCATAATCTCCAAATAAGCTCCAAACGTACCTAAACCTGCAAATGACTCTAAAAGACTCCAAAAACACTAAAAAGACTCTCTATATACAACTTATATCATGGCTAAAAACACTAAAAACCATGATATATCACGCATCTAAGTACATACCCAAAGGCGGTTACAAGCAGTTTCTGAGAGCTAACTAGAGGCCTAAGGGTAAGAGATTAGGCATTGTAATGAAGGATTCTTATCTTGATGACCACATCAAAACTCTAAGGTAAAATTCGTTATAAATCAATTCGATCAATCAAATCAAGAACGCCAAAAATATGTAACTGTAGCTCTGTTTTCCTTGGATGAAGACAAGAAGGAGCCGTCGTCATTGAAAACCTAAAGATACCAAACATGGACATTATCATGGATTGGACTAGAAGCGGTGAAGAGGTGAAGAGATGGCACTTTTGGCTGAGTTCAAGATATCTCTTAACGCATATCTTAAAGAGCTTGTGAAATCACCAGCCCGGTCCTTAGCAGATGTTATTGCCTTCAACAAGAAGTTCGCTAAAAAGGTACAGTAAGCTTTAAGATAATGTTCACCTTTTATCGTGGTATATGAACGGAATGTAAAAATGACAGAAGAAGGTTAAAGAATGGGGACAAGAGGTCTTCCTTGCAGCAGAAGCCACCAGTGGAATGGGTGGCAAAGAGAAAGCAGCGTCGCTGAAACTGGAAAGCTTTTCAAGAAATGGAATTGAAAAGCTAATCAAAGAGAAGAAGTTAGACGCAATAGTGACACTTGGTTGGACGTTGAATCCTGTCTTGGCCATAGGAGGGTATCCAGGAATCAATGTCCCGCAGGATATGATAGTGAAGGAGTTCCGTTTGGGATTAGCTTTGGAGGATTGAGATTCTCAGAGCCAAAGCTCATTGAGATTGCTTATGGCTTCGAACAAGCAACTCTCATTAGGAAGCCACCCAAGTTCAAGACGTGATTGTAATGATCTATGGAAGTTTAGTAGAACCGATGTAACCTGATTACGACGAGACTAGACCATCGGTGGTTCACCGGAAATGTTTTTGATCTCTTTAAAAAACACCACAAAGCTGTTTGATGTGTTTAAGTTTAAACCAAATCATTATTTTAGACCCATCTGTTCGGTTTGGACCGGTTTGTTAAAAAAACAGATTTCGAGTACGTTTCAGTATGTGAACAAAAATGAAAAAGTTGAGATAGACGATCTCTTTCCACAATTTGTAAATAAAAATGCAAAATAAAGAAACTACAAATCACAACAATGTCAACTAAGTACTAAAATCAAACAGAAAGCAGATAAAACACTTCATTGGCAGAGATACGACTCATCTTGCTCAATGCTCGGTTCATCTGGGTCTGAAGTAGACAAAGCTCCCAGTAGTTCATATTCCCAAGCTCTCTACCACTCATTCTCCTGTGAAAATTTTAAGGAAAAACATGAGCAATCATAGTGAAAAACATAGCAAAGCAAGCATATAAAAGTTTATTACTTACTCCTTCAATAGCCATAATCTGTTCACCTGGCTCTCCATGGATTCAGCTTTTTGTCTCTCAAAAGCTATCTGAATTTTCGACTTCTTTGGTGGTGCTTCTCCACTGCTGTTATATATCCCACCACATACCCATAACAAGTTTCAGTGATAGAAAATAAGATTAAAAAAAAAAAAGTAAGACATGCAGCATACTGTGCTTTTCTAAGTATCCAAATTACTTCAATAAAATAGCAAAATAAGCCACCAAACAAATAATATCATAATGGGAGGGTAGGATTCCATATCACATTCTTAACCCAAGTCACTAATTCAACAAAATAAACCCTTTGCACGACTTGTTCTAGCCAAACCCAACAAAAAGCTAAGAAATTACCTGCTGGCAGGAGCCAAAAACACTTTATCCTTATCCTCTGCTTCCCTCCTTTCAGCATTTTCAGTCTCTTTAGCCTCTAGAATCTTCTCCTGTCATAATTTAACAAAATGTTTAAGAGGAGAAGCCAAGTCATTCTATCTGTTTGTTTTCCCCTAAACTTTTTTGTGGTACCAACCATTTGTTTGCCCACAATGAGCTTGGCGTCGCATAGATGTTTTCTCAGGGATAGCAGCTCATCGTAACTCAAACCGTAGAGATCATTACCAGACATTCTCCTGAAAATATAAAGAAAAGCTAATATGAACTGAACAGCAGTGGAGTGGAAAGAAATCAGACAAGTTAATGAATCTATATACCTGATCACAAGCCGTAATCTCTTCAGTTTGCTCTCCACTGATTCATCATCTTCATATCTGCAAAGAGATTGCAGAAATTCGTCAACAAAATCTTAGTAAACAGAACCGTTGCTAGCTCGTCAATTAATCATACCTGTTGCCGCTGCAGAAATCGCAGCACACTCTCTTCTTCTTCTTCTTCGCAGCTTGACGAAGATGGCACATTACCGATAGCCAGAGAGTTGATGGATCTTTGTCCTGAGATCCATCTGAAACCTCTTTGAATGCAGCAACGACTTGTTCCTTAGAATAGCCAAACGGTATAAACTATAGAAGAAACCAAAAGGAAAACAAAAATTAACACTGAAACAAACAACACTGTATAAGAAACGAAACAACATTGTATAAGAAAAACTGCCTAAGAAAGAAAATTGAAGCTTCACAGTGCCATTTTGAAGGATTACCTTTTCAAGAATATCACTAGGAATGGCTGCTTGTTCTTCTCTCATGGTATAAGAGGGGGTTGAATTTTGATTAGCTGTTTTCTTTGGTTGATGTGCAGGGTCCATTTCATCATCGGATAAGATGTCAAGTGTAGGTAGTCCAGATCGCGTGATACAATCATTTGCTACTTCCCGACCTTCATTTGTCAGCATGTACCTATGAAAGAAAGAAAAAAAAAAAAATCTCATCCTATGTCACAAGGTAAAGGCACATAATACAAGTGAAGGCAGCGTGAGCTTTTACTTTGCTGGGTTGCTAGATTTCACCACTAATCCCTTGTTAATAAGTGTTGTCATGCAGCTCCATCCACTATACCACTCCCTCTTAGAGATTCCAAGTCCTGCTTTTCCTTTTCCTTTCTCTGGCCTAGTAACATGGAAGAATAAATCAGAGAGAAATGATGTAGGTACAGAATCAAACAACAGATTAGAGGTTAGGAAGGTGAATGAATCATACGCAACAGGAGCGTGTGAGAGCCCACTTGCTTCCGTAGCAGCAATAAGCTCTGCTTTGCGCATGAATTCTTTCCCATTTGCTGTCCCTCTGGTAAACCAAAAGAACAAAACGGTTCTGAAGAAGGGTTTAACGAGAGGTAAAGAAAGAACAAGTTGTAAAGAAGATAAATATCTGAAGTAACCTGAGCAACGTTATTAGTAATGCATAAGCCACAGAATTTCTTTGCGGAGTGTACCGTTTTCTTCCCTTGGCCTTATTCCCTGAACAGAATTAAAAAAAAAAAAAAAACAAGCACTTTATATAAGTTTAAAACCTTATATTGATATCTCATGTGAACAAAAGTGATATTGGATACAGCTGACACCATTACCAGCACAACTTTCAGGTAAATCTTCTTGTCTAGAAGTTTCAGCCCCAGTATCAAAATATCCTTTCACGAGATTTAGCATCCACTTGCCAACGCCCCTATGAAACAAATCCAGCCAAAACTAAGAAGCAAACACTTTGGTGGATACAAGCAAATCCACTCACTACATTGCATTTAAGGAACTAGCATGGACCATAAACAAACACTCTCCTTAAAATAAAGAACCACTTTGATATCCTCCGATTTTACAAACAGATTCGTCTCAATCTTCATGACTCCAACGTCAAACAAAACAAACACAAAAACCCAAATTTACAGGAACAGACATTGTACGTCAAGCCAGTTTAGAAGATGCATATAGAAATCAACACCGAGAAACACAATAAAGGTCACATCTTTTCCATGAAAGAAAGAAAAGAGAAGCAAGAAACATACTTGATTTGCGATAAGTCTTTGAGTGTGTTAATGGGATCCTTGGAGTCGCAGACATTTCTGTACGCCTTCTCAATTGTCCTCCCCAGAATTTTCGACAAACCCTTGGGCTTATCTGCGTATTCTCGCTTCTTCTGCAGCACATGATCCGCTAAACCTTGGTTCTCCCGACACCATACCCTTCTCTCGTCATCCATCACCACGGCCCTTCCACAATTAACTCGAACCCTCTTCCTGACAAAGAGGGTTTCAGCTTAAGCATACAACAAACGGAAAGATTTTTCTACCCCTCTTGACATTAATACTCTTTATTAGTTTTGCCTAATCAACTTTACTAATTTAATTTTCCTAACCGGTTCCCGATGTAAGAAAGCTATACCGATCATCAGTTAAACCGGTAAACCATGCAATTGCCATTACCGACTATAATCAACGTGAGAGATAATCCTCAAAAATGTGTTGGCTCATCATAAATTACAGTCACCGGAAATGATGGTAAGACTATATATATATCTCTTGATTTGTTATACGACATTTCATTAGCCTAGCAGCCCTAGCTTCGGGATTCCTGTTTACCCTAACATGCATCATAGAGTTAAGATAAAAGATTAGCAGTGTCTCTCCTCCACAAAAGCAACTGTCTCAGTCAAAGTCCTAATGAACGGACCATTATTCATCAGAAAATGTTACTTAGATATGTATTTTGCTTTCCGATTTATATATTATATATTATACGTTTATGAAAACTTTCGTGCTTCTCAATAACTTATGTTCTTTAATGGAAACTTAAGTTTTCATTATTCTGTTTATTTCTCAAATTTTCCAAATATCCTGATTTTTTTTTTGTTCCTTCCATGTATGGAACAGGGAAACGAGCTCTCTCTGACGCTTGGGCATTGGATACAGCGCAGAAACCATATGTATGGCATAGATTGAACCCTGATGGTGACCGACCAAGTGCTAGAATGTCAGTGATTTAGTTGATTTCAGTGGCAGTCAATGCAACTGTAGAACATCTGTTTCTTCAACTAAACTTTCGTATTTCGATATTTCTGCATAGGTATGCTTCTGGCAGCGCTCGTTCCGATGGCATGTTGTTACTCTGCGGTGGAAGAGACACCTTGGGGGCGGTATACTTATCTTCTCCACTATTTTTTTTCTTTGTAGAAGTAGTATAATTCTCTTTCGAGGACAGGGATATCTAAATTACGAACATCTCATTACCGGAGCTTGGCTTATTTTGTTATATAATCTCAATTTTAAAATATTTATCTCATCTACGTGTACTGGCATATTCCCTAATATGTCCGTGAATCTGCAGCCACTGGGAGATGCTTACGGTTTACTCATGCATAGAAATGGTCAGTGGGAATGGACGCTGGCTCCAGGCGTAGCTCCTTCTCCAAGATATCAACATGCAGCGGTAAACTAAATCTGACTCTAGTTTCAAAACGTATGGAAAATAAGTTCTGAAGCGTAGGCTAATGATGGACTGCGCATTATATCACAGAAGAGTGGACCTTTTAGCCTTAGAAACTAAGTCAGCACTTATTGTGCTCTAAAGACGAAATTATTAGTGAGGCACTAAATTTCAATCACAAATTTACAATGCAGGGTTCTAATCCTAGCCGTTTCATTGCGTTCTTTGATTGTTTTTCTCATCAGGTTTTTGTAGGTGCAAGATTGCATGTCACCGGTGGTGTTCTGAGAGGAGGCCGCGTGATAGATTCTGAAGCATCTGTTGCAGGTAATGTTCAATGGTTTTTCCTATGAAGTAATTTATGTTTTTGATGTGATTATTTTTTGTTCTTCATCGTGACAGCCAACGAGAAGAACAAAAAAAAACTAAGAAATCATCTTCCTTTTGAGAAGTGTAAAGCCCATGGCAGCAGCTCTTTGTTGCTCTACCACCATCGTCTTCTCCGGGAAGATCTCTCCACGGATGAGAACCCATAACCAATTCCCCAAACTCAATCGTTTAAAGAATCATAAACAATTGACTACAGAGAGAAACCGTTTGATCGTCGGATCGATCACTGAAGATAGAGAAGCAATTGACGTGAAGAGTGACAGGTTCGACCCAGAAGAAGAAGAAGAAGAAGTAGATAGAGATTCCGATCGGCTGATGAGTCGGGGAATCAACGCAGCCATAGTTCTCGCCGCCGGTACCGTTGCAGTTACCAAGATATTATCTATCGACCATGACTATTGGCATGTAAGCTTAGGGATTAATCTCTTGTCTGATAAATTTCTACAAAGCTTTCTCCTTTCTGAGAATATTACTTGTTGCTGTTCTTCCTAGGGTTGGACTCTGTACGAGATACTTAGGTATGCACCTGAACACAATTGGGTTGCGTATGAACAAATCCTTAAAACAAACCCGGTCTTGGCGAAAATGGCGATCAGTGGAATTGTGTATTCTCTAGGAGATTGGATTGCACAAGTAATAAAGAAACTAAATACATTCTATAAAGCATCTCACTTTGAGCTCTCTCTTAACCAATTTGGCTATGCATTTATGCAGTGTTACGAAGGAAAACCCTTATTTGAGTTTGATCGAACTCGTGTACTAAGATCAGGTCTTGTTGGATTCACCCTCCATGGTTCACTCTCTCATTATTACTACCAGTTCTGCGAGGTAAAAAAAAAAAAAAATTCAATCTTTTTCTGTCAAGATCGGTTGTAAGAATAACATGTCCTTGATGCAGTGAGCTGAACCTATATCCTTTTTGTTTGCAAGGCTCTGTTTCCTTTTCAAGACTGGTGGGTAGTCCCTGCAAAAGTCGCCTTTGATCAAACCGTATGGTCAGCAATTTGGAACACTATCTACTTTACAGTCTCAAGACCACATTTTGGCCAATGATCACTGTGCTCATCTCTCCTTGCCTTTTCTCTACATAATAATCATTTAGTTGGTCTGTTGATTTGTTTTGCTAAATGTTTTTTTGTCATAACTCTTTTTGTGCAGGCAGGCTGGAAACTCTGGCCATTGGCTCATTTAGTTACGTACGGTGTAATTCCTGTAGACCAAAGGCTTCTTTGGGTGGATTGTATTGAACTCATTTGGGTCACTATACTGTCGACGTGAGTCTTCCTTCATCTTTAAGCTCATGTTTCCAATCTATTTGATCATATTAAGAGGAGTTTTAGTTTTGCTAATATGGACTGCCTGATTGTCATTTTGAATCTTTGAAGTTACTCAAATGAAAAAGCAGAGGCGCGGGTATCAGGAGAAACAAACTCCACTACTCACTCGAACGAGGTTAATAAATTGTTCCTTATCTTTTTTTCAAGAAATCAGTGTTGAGCAATTGTTTGAATATTTGTGCTAAGTGTTTCTTCTAACCTGCTCTGTATCTGCAATGACAGGACTAGGCAACATCAGCTTCTGGTGCTCAAATTTCAAAGGCATCAAGGTTTTATAGGTGAATAAAGAACAGCAACACAGTTTTCTCGTATAGACAGAAACCTAAAACATGTATTTACATTTGGTTCATGGATTCCAAGAGAGAATCTATGTGCGTAATCTATTGTGTCAATATAGATACATCAAAACACACGAAACAGCAGCAAAAGAAATACAAATCGAGATACTCACAATGCTCAAGCATAACAATGTAAACTACTACACTCGTCTCAAGATCAGTTCTCAGAAATAACATTAAAAGCTAATCTCAACTCTTCGACTTCTAGCCCCAACCAGTTTTGATATCCTACAGTTGTCTCACCCTTCTCAAAATTTGAAGCATGCCAATCAACAACTCTCTAACATTCAGAGAATAAAACATTATGACTATCAAAGAAAAGAAAGGATAAACATTATGACTTTATGAGAGAAGTTTATCCTTATCATATACATGAACGTTGTCACAATCAAAGTTACAAGAACAAGGGTACTGTTTTGTGATCTTTGAGACGGAAAGTAAAGACTTGGCTATGGCAGAACAAACCAAAACATCATTCAAACGCGAGAAGAAAGGCTAGGGAACCTGTATGAGTGATCGGCAAGAATTCACCATTGCCAACCATTACAGAATCTGAGCCGGTGTTTGCACGCGCCTGTTGCAGATGCATAGGCGAGCTTGTGATGTGAGCTATAGCACCGGTATAAGAGAAACATTCACTAGCAGCTGAATTAGTAACGTTTGTAATACGCATCGCAGCCAAGGCATTAGGCATGTCTTCAAACTGATAACTATTATCAAACCGATACCAGCATCTTAGAGCTGGGTGGCCAACTTTCCCACAAATTTGACAAACCAGTCTATTCTCTGTGTCACAGAAGATGATGAAATGTGTTGAGAAAGGCTTCAAACTGAGGTTTTCAAAGGATTAATTTGCCAGTACAAGTGACAATGACGCTATTAGATGACTAGATGTATATGGCACGATCATCAAGCACATCACTTCTTTCTTAAATATATAAGAAACCTAAAACATGTATATATACATTTGATTCAAGGATTCCGAGAGAGAATCGTTGTGGCAAATCTATTGTGTAATACGTCAAACAAGAAACACCAGCCAAAAACCAAAAGTACATTTTTTTTCAAGATCAGTTCTCAGAAATAACATTAGAAGCTAATCTCAAGTCTTGGACTTTTCTTCAGAGAATCTCGGAAGCTGAACGAGTGAGTTCACTCGTGTAACACCTTCTAGCCCCAACCAGTTTTGATCTCCTACAGTTTTCTCATCCTCTGCATCAGTCTCTGTTTTCACATTACCGTAGGTCTCATTTTCTTGATCTGATGATGATCTAACCGTGAAGTTTCTTTGGAGACATGGTTCTGATCTTTGGCCGTCATCTGATTCTACAGCATTTGTGGCTGAAGAGAAGCCCTGTTCATACTCAGAATCCATTTTCCCATCAAGAAACAAACACACCACTGTACAATCGTCCATTTTTGAAGTCGGGTACTTCAGTTTCCATTCACGTGCAGCCGAGTTCACCAAGATCCTAGCTGCTGATGCCCGGCTTGAGGCTGAAGCTACAATATCAACCACTTCTTCGTTGCTTAGCACATCCCAAACCTGTTCAATCAAAGCTCACAAGATCAGTAAAGCCTTTTTCACAAGATCAAACCTGGTCGAGCAATACGATAACGTTCCCAAAATTTATGATGAGCCAACACATTTTTGAGGATTATCTCTCACGTTGATTATAGTCGGTAATGGCAATTGCATGGTTTACCGGTTTAACTGATGATCGGTATAGCTTTCTTACATCGGGAACCGGTTAGGAAAATTAAATTAGTAAAGTTGATTAGGCAAAACTAATAAAGAGTATTAATGTCAAGAGGGGTAGAAAAATCTTTCCGTTTGTTGTATGCTTAAGCTGAAACCCTCTTTGTCAGGAAGAGGGTTCGAGTTAATTGTGGAAGGGCCGTGGTGATGGATGACGAGAGAAGGGTATGGTGTCGGGAGAACCAAGGTTTAGCGGATCATGTGCTGCAGAAGAAGCGAGAATACGCAGATAAGCCCAAGGGTTTGTCGAAGATTCTGGGGAGGACAATTGATAAGGCGTACAGAAATGTCTGCTTCTCCAAGGATCCCATTAACACACTCAAAGACTTATCTCAGATCAAGTATGTTTCTTGCTTCTCTGTTCTTTCTTTTGTGGAAAAGATGTGACCTTTTTGTGTTTCTCGGTGTTGATTTCTATATGCATCTTCTTGATTGACTTGACATACAATGTCTGTTCCTGTAAATTTGGGTTCTTGTGTTTGTTCCATTTGACGTTGGATTCATGAAGATTGAGACGAATCTGTTTGTAAATTCGGAGGACATTAAAGTGTTTCTTTATTTCAGGGAAAGTGTTTGTTTATGGTCCATTTTTAGTTCCTTAAATGAAATATAGTGAGTGGTTTTGGTTTTTTGAAGTGGCTTTGCTTTGTATCCATAATCCACCAAAGTGTTTGCTTCTTATTTTTGGCTGGATTTGTTTCATAGGGGCGTTGGCAAGTGGACGCTAAACCTCATGAAAGGATATTTTGATACTGGGGCTGAAACTTCTGGACAAGAAGATTTATCTGTAAATTGTGCTTCTAATGGTGTGAGCTCTATCCAATATCAGTTTTGTTCACGTAAGATATCAATGTAAGGTTTTAAACTTAAAAAATGCTTGTTTATTTACTTTTATTCTGTTCAGGGAACAAGGCCAAGGGAAGAAAACGGTACACTCCACAAAGAAATTCTGTGGCTTATGCATTACTAATAACGTTGCACAGGTTACTTCAGACATTTATCTTCTTTACAACTTGTTCTTTCTTTACCTCTCGTTAAACCCTTCTTCAAGACCGTTTTGTTCTTTTGGTTTACCAGAGGGACAGCAAATGGGAAAGAATTCATGCGCAAAGCAGAGCTTATTGCTGCTACGGAAGCAAGTGGGCTCTCACACGCTCCTGTTGCGTATGATTCAATCACCTTCCTAACCTCTGATCTGTTGTTTGATTCTGTACCTACATCATTCCTCTCTCTGGTTTATTCTTCCATGTTACTAGGCCAGAGAAAGGAAAAGGAAAAGCAGGACTTGGAAACTCTAAGAGGGAGTGGGATAGTGGATGGAGCGCCATGACAACACTTATTCTCAAGGGACTAGTGGCGAAATCTAGCAACCCAGCAAAGTAAAAGCTCACGCTGCCTTCACTTGTATTATGTGCCTTTACCTTGTGACATAGGATGATTTATTCTTTTCTTCTTCATAGGTACATGCTGACAGATGCAGGTCGGGAAGTAGCAAATGAATGTATCACGCGCTCTGGACTACCTACACTTGACAGCTTGTCCGATGATGAAACGGACCCTGCACAGCAACCAAAGAAACCAGCTAATCAAAGTTCAACTTCCTCTTATACCATGAGAGAAGAACAAACAGCCATTCCTGATTTTATTCTTGTAAAGGTAATCCTTCAAAATGGCACTGTGAAGCTTCAATTTTCTTTTTTAGAAAGTGTTTCTTTTATACTTTTCGTTTCTTATACAGTGTTGTTTGTTTTGAGTGTTAACTTTTGTTTTCTTTTTGGTTTTCTTCTACAGTTTATACCGTTGGGCTATTCTAAAGAACAAGTCGTTGCTGCATTCAGAGAGGTTTCAGATGGATCTCAGGACAAAGATCCATCAACTCTCTGCCTATCGGTAATGTGCCATCTTCGTCAAGCTGCGAAGAAGAAGAAGAGGAGAACGGAGCCGTGCAATTTCTGCGAATTCTCCAGCAGCAGGTAACATTTGCCGGACAAGAAATCTATTTCCTATGGTTTTTTCGTTGAATTAGGTCATAGGTACGTAACTGGGATATGGAAAATCACAAAGTCGGTTTCGCTTTGTTGGATCTCGAATGATTTAGGGTGGGGGTAAACTCTCCTAATTGGAATTGGCGCTTATGATTAGATTAGGACTGGAACAGAGAATGCTTCGATCATTTATCCAATCATTAAGCTTAAAACCTTAACCTCTTTCCAGATACAGATGTGGTGGCTCTGAGCAGGATCAGGAGCATGACAATGAAGCAGTGGTATGTATATCACTTCCTTGTGTGCAACAATATTATCAATTAATTTATATGCTTCTTCCGCTTCTCTTCTTGCAGCTGCGGGAACATGTCGAGATATTACGATCCCAGCTCATGTATGCCTTCTCCATCTTTCTTGTTCTACAGATTCATTCAGGCTCATATATATCACTTTTGACTTCTCTTCATACTCTCAGGAAAATGACTGGGAGAGACGACGATTTGAGTTTCACTGAGCTGCAAGCACTTAAAAGTCGTCTCTTGGATGCCAGCCGCATTGTGTTGGACCAAAAGGTGAATGAAATTACTTCCTTCTCCTATCATTGAAAAAATGCGGTAATTCTCAAACATTTTTGTTTTACTATTGCAGCACAAGAAAGAGCGAGAAGAAGAGGAACAGGTAGAGTTTTTAACTCTTCAATTTAGAGCTTGACTTGCTTTCTTACATATTTCCCCACTTTTGTCTTACGATTTTGCAGAAGAAGAAGGCAGAGGATGAGGATGATGGTACCAGGAGAGAGGTTTCAGTTACGAGCAGGTAAATGAACTTTTTTTTTGTCCACATGGTTTTGCTTTTGTTGAATTAGTGCTTGTGTAAACCAGATATATGACTTGTGAACCAAAATCAATATATTTTGATCTTTCTTGGCTTATTAGCTACTATTGGAGTTACACACTAGGACTCGAATCCTTTATCTCTATCCACTTTTTCTTGTACCTGTCTTGGATCTTGCTTAACCAATTGTGTAAATCTAAGACTTGACTTTTTCAATTAGACATGAGAAACAAGATGATGGAGCACCAATGGTGCCTGGAGCATCTATGGTGCCTGTATTCACTTCTGGTCCCACTCTAGATAATGAAGCATTTATGGTGCGTGTATTCACTTCTGGTCCTCTCTTCTTCGCCTTCTTGCCCCCATATTGTTTATTTTAAATGCTCATGATCTTCTTGCAGTCGCCATTGGAGAGAAAGTTCGAGTCACGAAAGTCTGAATCCTTGCAGAGAAAGTTTGAGAGATTGTGGCTTTTCAACGAGTAAGAATAACTCTCCCTCTTCTTGCTCTGCAAAAGTCTAAATGTTGTTTATTTTCATTTTTGGGTTGGTCTTGTTCTCAGGAGAATGAATGGTAGAGAGATCGAGAGTATGACTTCGGACGACTTGCAGAGGCTTGGTGCTCAGATAGTAGAAGCTATTATATATTTGGGGGACCAAATGATGGGACCACGAGTGGAACAAAGTGCATGGGAGGGCCGCTATGGAACAAAGTACTTGTAGATCCTTTTGTGACAGATAATCTCCAAACTGCATAAGCAACAAAGATTATTGCAGACCATACATGTTTGCAAAATATAACGCAATTGGTTGCCTAGAAATTTTTCTTTCTTGTGGATTTTCTATTGCGAATATACAAAAATCATGTCATCTTGTTTGTGCAATTAATTCTTATCAGAATTTTGTCAACTCCAAATGCTCAGACCATACCACACTTTTGGACAGTTGTTAAAGAGAGAAAACAGCTGATTCCACCAACTTCATTTGAGATCTTGATGACTAGAGGTTTGGAGTTTATAAAACAAAACCTTGATGCGTTTTTACGTAGATTCTGATCACAAGCATGGTGTCAGGCTATTTCAAAAACAAGGTCGATTGCTGCAACCACTGGGACAAACTCTATAAAATGAATCTTAAACTAACTTGATCTCGTTATATTTCCTGGCGCAATAATCAAACAAGCTCCCATCAAAACACCTCCTTAATTACAGCCTAGCTCTTTGGATAAGAATCCTTCTTCGTCACTCACTAGCACATACAATACTCCTCATTCCACCTTGCTCGCTAACCTATACACCAAATACTACACTTGTTCACAAACCAAAAATGGGAACATAACCACATTTGATCATTGTACTAATTATTAATATACCAGCCAAAAAAATTCAAAGGCATCGCGGTTTCCTTCAGTCATGTCCCATAGTTCTTCGAGACTCAACTTGTCTGGCACGGTCCTCGCGTATTTGCTAAACATCAACTAAAGATTCGCTGGTGTATACCTTCCACAATCACATCAAGGACGACGTCTTTATCCTTCACCGCAATTTCAAGAACGTTCGACTGAAGATTTTCTTTAGCAAAGGCAAAGACTTGGTTCCACTCCGGATCCGAGTTCTTATCAAAATGCGCGGTAACGCCTTTGAAGTTTCCGATTTTTACTTCGACATACGGGTCTAGGCTTCCCGTAAGGTCTTTGCTGGGAAGATCACGCGCCTTCACGACTCTCACATAGAGAAACCTCATCTCTTCAACGAGATCGTATGTGCCGCTTGCTGGCCTCCTAGCACCACGAACCACTCGTCCTCCAACGACCTGGCCACCTCCGAGGAAAGGGCTCGTCTCTTTGACAGAGAAATCTCGTCTCATCTCCTGAATGCCATAGTTCATCGCCGGCTGTTGTTGGTTCACTGATGGGGTAACGTTATAAAACGTGCGTGTTTTGGGCTTAACCTCTCTTCTCTCATCAGCAGCACCCATGTTAGCATCAGCTGTGATTATGGAGCTTACAGGTTCTCTCCGCGGACTCGGGCTATAAACTCGCGGAGATTCTGGAACTGGGGTAGGGACAGAAGGTGTAATAGAAGGATCTTCAGTGATGAAGACTCTCAAACCAAGCTCTCCACGCGCTCGGGAGAAAACACTGCGTTTCTCCAAAGGGTAGTTGAAAGGAGCTGCTTCAGCGCGAGGAACAAAGGACGTTCCATTGACTCGAACCTTCCCAAGAAAGGGCTTAGCATCGGATTCGTTCTGGTAGCTGTAGACATGAGCTTCGAGTGTACGGGTGGACAGGACGGAAGGATCCGAGACAGCGAACTAAAAACACTCGTGCCAGACGGGATCAGGGTCGTTGGGTTTGGTGGTCGTGAGGAATATCTGGTTGTCGAACTTGAGCTCCACGAAAGGGCTACATAAGTTTTGTTTGTCTCTGTGAAACAAACCGTGTGCGCTTATGACTTCAACGCCTAGCTTTATGTTGCTCATCGAAGCTTTCTGTTAAACTGAAACACTTTTGTCAGAAATAAAAGGCAAGACCTTGTCAGAAAACTTTGGATTTTTTCTCACAATCTAAAAGAAACAGGAAACCGAAACCACAAATTACTATAAGCATCAAAATCTGATTCAATCCAGCCCACAAGCAAGATTGCAAGTGAAGCAAGAAGAGGTGAAGAACAGAGACACATATTCTCGAGAGTTCCAACTTCAGAAAACATAGAACAGATAAAAACCAGAAGAGAACGTACCTTTTCAATCTTCTCTAGTCTTCCAAAACAGAGGACAAGAACCAAAAGACACGACTCGGTCTTTTAAATCCTTCACCTGTCTTAGTCAAACCAGTAAATGACTAAACAATCTTAGTTTCTTAGAAAATACGGCAAAGGAAAAACAAGTGTAGAAAATCCAAGTGTTGATGGTTTTCTCTGCGAGTTCGTGTTCTGTTTTACTTTGCCGAGTATTTGCCATGTTGTTGCTCGTACCTCTGTTTCCATGGAAATTGCCGATATTTGGATTACTTGAACAACTGGCGAAAGGATGAGGAGATAAAATCTCATTCAATAATAATGAAACAGCCAAGGAATGTACATACAGCCATTTTAGGCCCAACCGGCGAACGTGACCATCACGTTGATGGATCGATATGTGTGAATGTAACTCCGATCATCTTATGTTGAAAATAACAGCTAGGTTGGTCCCCGGCCACACCTCATATTCCCTTATCAAATCATTACAAAATAATTAAGAGTTGAAATTTTCATTTGCTTTAACAAAACAATTAATATTTCTGTTTCTTGGAGTTTTCCTTTTGTTCTGTGTGTTCATCTGTATGCATATATTCATGAAAATTACCTGAAAATGTTTTCTAATATTATGGTCCATTGGTTATGGATAGCTTGAAAATGGTCCTTTGTACACTTGTTCAGATTTTGGATTTTATTTTGTTAATCTTTATTATTAATCTTTTTTACTGCATTGATATTACTGACTGAACATGAAAAAGAGAAGACCATACTATTCACAAGCAAGTCTTAACACTAATAATCATCGGCAATGTGACTCCCAACTCATCTCCGTATTTGGTCCAGAGCCTCTCGAACAATGCGTCTCGAGCAGAGATCACTGTCTTTAACAAACAACGTGTTTCCTTGGAGACAAGATCAAACCTTTCCGACAGCTGTATCACTGATTGCTTCAATGCCTCCCCCACCAACACATTAGGAACTGACCCTTCTTGGACCACTGTATAAAGCTTCTTCACACCGGATTCAACGGCCTCGAGATCTTTAATAACCGTGGATCTGTCTGATAAGAATGCGTTTTTGATCTCCGTGTTAACTATGTTCTGCAATTCCATGAAAGCTTGTGCCCATGGAACCTCCTCCAACTCCTTTGGAATGGTTGGATAGAAGAGATTCTTGGACGAACCCGAAAACGCTGCAGCAAACACTCCGAATATGTACAAAGTCTTGACCTTTACACCATATAGAGCTCGCAGGAGGACTTTTCCTTTTGCAGATTGTTTCTTCTTGGAGAGACTGTGATGATGATGATGATGACATTCGCCGAGACGACTCAAAACCGCGCGGCAGTTATCGATCCTCGGGTTCTTGGAAGCCATGTGCTGCCTCCAACTGTCGAGATGCGACAAAGTATATTCCTCAGGACAAGTGCTCGCCTCCAGCTTACTGAAAGCAAACTTGAGTAATAGATTTCCGTGGTTGAGATGGTCGAGCTCTGAGGTGAATGCGTTGCAGAGTTCGAGCAGCTTCAAACTGATGTCAGAGTACATATAAATCAAATTTTCCTCCCAGTCCGAGACAGGAAGCTCTAGATCGGTCACGAGTGTCCTGATACTCTTGTGTGTCTCACAAAGAGATTGCATTGCTTGACTCATCCAAGACACAGTGAGAATATCATCCTTTGGTATAAGTTCTCTAATCGATACCGTCAAATCTTTCTCGAAACTGTTCAATAGTGAGAGAAGATGTGGGGATATGCGTGCATCCTTGTTCTTCTTCGAAAATAGAACCTTGAATGGGTTTCCACAGCGGGAGAATACTCTTGGAGGGTCTTGTATACGGCTCATGTTAACTGTTACACATACACACACACAAGAACAAAGTTAGCAATCCGAAACAAGGAAGTAACCAAATATCATTAATTGTTCTGAATACAAACTAAAATTGTTCATTGAGAGGTCAAACATTTCGTATATGTCTTTGCAACAGTTGTAAAATAAGAACATGTAATAAACTAAGGACAGCGAAACCATTACGAAACAAGAAAAATCGAAGCTTTCTGGATTATGTCAGAAAGAAAAAGTTCATAGAGACCTCATGATATCTACCGTAGACAAAAATAACATAAAAGTAAAAAGCTTCGGTCTGCACCCACCCAAATTGACATGTATAGATACAAAACTCGCCAAGTTTCACACAATAAGTATCAAATTTTTTATCAAACCCTTACTCACCTAGAGAGAGAGAGATTCTTCAGAAATGTTACCGCTTACTTCAATGTCGGTCTCAAAGAAATGAAAGGGAAGGGAGAAAAAAGACTAATTACGATTTAGTAGACCTTTTACAGAGAAAGTATAAATAGGAGGAGATGGGCGCGTGTGCTTACCGAGTTAGAACTGTAATTAGGGATTCGAAATTTCCAGGAAACGCAAGACTCTGAAACGCGTACTTATATAGGAGGAATCAAAGAAACTTGCCGTGTTCTGCAAATCAAAGCAACACGGGAAGCAAAGAAAGAACTTTTAGTCCCACGTTGGTTTTGCCTGCTGCTAGTTGTAAAAGCAGTGTGGTTTAGTTTCAGCTACGCGGCAGTGACGAAGAAATTAGAGTGATGGACACGCGTACGGTCAGGGATTTTTCACTCAAGCATCGCCTTTCGCCACTTGTCAGTTGACTGACTATCCCCCGGGAAAAAAACAAAAAAAAAGTGTAAGAATAACCGGCGGATTGCTTTCAATCCAACGGCTAGAAAGTTCTAGTTTCTTCGTGAAAACAATAGTGTATTATTTCGGGGTGAGTCATTTATGAAAAATATTCAGATGATTTTTCTATCCAGAGTCTAGACTACTTGATTGATCCACTTCATGTATGAACTTCTCACTATGAGAATACAAAACCACCCCAGAGAGAATAACATTTTCGCTTTATTATCAAACAATGAATCATATCATTATATCAAAACACATTCGAGCTTGCGTGCTAAGAACTGATCAGTCAATAATATGTTATCTTCAATATTTAAAAGGTGAAAGCGACTTCTTAATGCGCACAGAAAAGATGAAGGTATGTGGAGGTTCTTCCAATCATCCAACGCTGAACCCACTATAGATTCGTATGGACCATACACCCATCTTAACCATCACTCAGTAATGTCGTGGAGCGAGAGTGTGAATAGTTTCATCATTCGTTTGGAATCAATCTTAGCTTTACAGAGATCATTTTTCCTAGATACTCGCAGGGCAGTTCATAGTCAAATTCCACCACGAAGCTTAGCAACTATGTGAGCTTTTGTATATATAAATTTCATTTTGTATAGTTAGGTAAAAATTTAAAAACACTAGTTTGGATCTTTCAAAACAATATGCTCTATGTAATCTCTCAACTATACAATCTAGGTAATTGTACCAAATTATTTATAGTAGCTCTATTCTACAATTTTTAAGTCGATGAAAACAATCTAATGAATTCTATGGCACATGCATATCATCAAAAAAGATGGATTTAGGACAGGAGGAAACATTTCTAACAACTTGTGTCAGACAAAAAAAATATATATGAGATGTAAATATAGATTTTTATAGGATACATCACTAATATAACTATTTTGTATTGTTAACTCTACTTTTATATCTGCACTCTGCAGTGTCCAAAATTTCGAATATTACAACCTTTAACAAACCGCAGATATCAGACTTGTTATCTTTCATATAAACAGAGCCAATGCTCTAATAATCCATTCGATATTTGGATTACTTGAGCAACCGGCGAAAGGATGAGAAGATAAAGCCTTATTCAATAATTATAATAATAATGAAACAGCCAAGGAATGTACATACAGACATTTTGGGCCCAACCGGCGAAAGTGACCATCACGTTGATCGATCGATATGTGTGTGAATATAACTCCGATCATCTTATGTTGAAGATAACAGCTAGGTTGGTCCCCGGCCACACCTCATATTCCCTTCTCAAATCATAACTAATTATTAAGAGTTGAAATTTTCAATTTCTTTAACAAAATTATTAATATTTCTGTTTCTTGGAGTTTTCCTTTTGTTCTGTGTGTTCAGCTGTATGTATATATGCTTTGGCAATGTTGGGGACAAAACAGATATATATATATATATATATATATATATATATATACAGAGAAAATTCTTACTTTAGACGCCTAATAAAAAATCAAATAATGTTTGTGTCACACATCATAATTAAAAATTGATTTAAACAAAAAAAATGCACAAAATTGAAAAATGAATGGCCGGAACATGTTTTATCTGCGGTCTCTTGAACTGTCACTTTCGCTTGTCTCAGCTGCGGCTGCCGGAACCGCAGTCTGTCGGCTTGCATTCTCCCTGGAGGCACGTCGTTCCTGCTAAGAAAATATTTCGTGAGCACATAAACGATTCACCTGAAATGTTCATTGTGATTCTAAAACACTTACGTCGCGATAGAACAAGTCTTCAGCTTCGAGCATGTGTATGATATGACCCATTTTAGGTCTCTTATTTGCATCCGGATCCACACAACGCAACGCAACGAGCAACACACGTTTGAGAGCCTTTGAAGATGGCGGTTCCGGTATTTTTGGATCAATTACTTCCTCTGACCTTCGGTTCCCAACCATAGATTTCAGCCACTCAACCAAATTCACCTATCAAAAAAGAGACGATCAAAGAAAAAGATAGATGAACGCCATTAATTTATTGTTTTTTGCTTTTACCTCTCCTTGAGGTCGACTATAATCGACCGGGTTTCTTCCAGTGATCAACTCCATGATCAATATCCCGAAACTGTAGATGTCACTTTTCTCGTTCAGCATTCCGGTGCAAGCATATTCTGGTGCCACATAACTACATCACAAACCAATCAAGAAAATGTTTACTATACTTTTCCAAGAATCTGAAATCCAAAAGACTATCCAATATGCATGAAAAGGTTAAAAAACTTACCCGAAAGTTCCCATCACACGGGTTGTCACATAACTGCTCTCTGCAAACAACAGCTTAGCGAGTCCAAAATCAGATACCTTAGCATTCCATTGACGATCAAGCAAGATATTGCTGGATTTTATGTCCCGGTGAACCACTTTCGGTTCAAGACCCTCGTGCAGATACGCCAATCTGCGGGAATAAATTACACGCAGATTACGATGAGTTCCACAAATGAAAGTTTAGCATCCATTCAGGCTCTCAGGAGTGTACCCTTTTGCCATGCCGAGTATTATGTTCGTACGGATATCCCAAGTTAGAGGACTTTTGTCACCGACATCACCATGAATCCATTGCTCTAAGTTGCCATTATCGACATAGTCATACACTAGCATCCTAATCTCGCATGAGTTAAGTCCAAAAAGCATTAGTTATGACAACATGTGTACCGAGTGACGTCCATATCAAGCATAACACGTTTGTTTTGTTTACCTGTATGCGCCTTCGACGCAGTACCCTAAAAGCCTAACGAGGTTCTTATGCCGTACACGGCCGATGGCTTCCACTTCCACTCTAAACTCCTTCTCGGCTTGTCCCCTTGAACACAATTAAAGACTAATGATCAGTAAACAAGTTACCCATCAAATCATAAGGGACCCCATTATGACACCACACAACCTACTCTAAATCAGTAAGAAACAAGAAACAACTTCGGGTTTCAGGGCCCAGGACCACATTTTTGCCTTAAACAAGAAATTTAATTAGTAGCACTCATGAAACAATTAGCATAAAAAAACCAATTTAAGGACAACGAACAATAAATCATATTCCTAAACAGAAAACAAATGGTATGATCATACGTAACCTTCTAATCCGAAATATTACATCAAAACCCAATTGATGATAATTCCCAAAAACCCCCCAATAGATAAATAAAACGAATATAAAGTATCAATTTTTTTGACAATTCGAAATTTCCAGTGAAATAAAAACCGAAACTTTGATAAAGTACCTGTTGTTAAGTAGGTTCTTGACAGCGACTTTAGTTCCATCAGTTAAAATCCCACGATACACAATCCCATAACCTCCTTCTCCGATCACATTCTCTTCACACAATCCATTCGTGGCCGCCTCGAGCTCCCTCAGAGTATACCATCTTCCCCATCCGAGATGCGAAACCTCGGGCCCAACGCAACCACTCCCTGAGAACGACGCCGTCTCACTGGCGCTCACCGTTCCTCTGCTTTCGCCACTCGAGACCCGATCTGAGAACACCACACGGTGCTCGACCTTCCCGATGTCGACTTGGATCTCCGCCGCGACGGGCTGCGTCGGATGGTAATGGTCCGGCGCCGGGGGACGGACGATCTCCTGAATCTCTTTGAAACCGGCGGCGTTGCTACGGCGGCTGATGCGAAATCGGCGTGACGCGGCTTGCGGTTTCTCCGGCGAGAGGTCAGACAGAGGGAGAGGAAGAAGAGTGCGATGACTATGAGAGATCCTAGCAAGATTCCGATGACGACCCAGAGCTTGAGGCCGAAGATCGACGTTGGTTTCGATAGCTCTGAGTTTATGTAATCAGGATTGAAAACAGAAATCGTCATTTTTTGTTACAGATTCAATTCATAACCCGAGAAGGATCCGATTCCGATTGTGGGTTTTCGATTCTTTCGCATTTCTAGCCGGCGAAGAATCAATGGATAAATCAGTTAACCACAGTTGCATGTGGCTCTACCAAAAATGACGAGAAACAGATAAGAGAAGAATCGAACAGAACCGAGAACAAGGGAATTGAGTAAAAAACAAAGAGACGAATAAACAAATCAAGTCGAATAATTATTAAATAGATAGATTTAGACAAAAATAAAAAATCGAATGAATTTTAGAGAAAGGGTCTCAGTGTCTGATAGAGACGAGAGAGAGAGTGTGTGTGTTTGAATGAGCTGTCTGATCTCTTCTATCTGCATGTGGTGACGGCTACTAGAATGCAATTGTTCTCGAGTAAAATGACGAATTTACCCTTTTATGTTAGACGAAATGTAGTGGGACCTACGCACTCTCGAGGGGTTTTCTCTGTAATAAAAACAAACGGCGAGATAACGGTTACTGGGTGCGTCGTACCACAAGTGCCGTCGATTTATTTTTGTTTCTCTGCTACTTTTGTGTGTGTTTTTAGTTTTTTACACTCTACGCCTATAAACAATATCATTAAAACAAATTTAAGGCTAGATTAAAATTGATTTGAGTATAGAACTAGTTATGAACTTGAAAAAAAAAAAACTTATGATTCTGACTGAGTACACACCCTATTAAAGTTAGTTTTAAGGAAGCTTTTTTAGAACTGCTATTTAAGGGTATTAATACCCAAATAGTTTTTCGAGAAAAGGAATCACTTTTATTATACCCAAGAGACTAGAGACTGCATTAATAACTTTCGTTTGTTTAAGTATTACTCCGAATTGGATTTTTCCTAGTAATGGCCAACATATGTTTTTAGGTTATGATATAGTAGAACTGTATATATTTTTGGTTAATATCTCTATACGTCTAGATAAGGATGAAAGATAATGGACAATGGCCAAAATCCAGATCAGCATTCCAATTGACAAAATAAATAGTATTAAAAAGACATTTTTTTCTTTGTTCTTTTCTTAAATAATATAATAAGTCCTTATAATAATTACGAATTTGGTGGATCAAAGGTGGAAACTTTAGTCAATTAAATACTAACAGCGTCAAACACCTATGACCCTAAGGATTATATTTGTCTTAATGTACTTTTTGAAATTCCGTGTCCGTATCAAAACAAAGAGATGCAACTAGTATGTCCTAAATTCTAGTTTAATGGTCTGGCTGGAACCTTGTGAATTATCTAATCGCAAAAACAAAATTTTTGCAATTAAAAGTTTTCTGATTTCGTGAACCGATGAACTAATAATATAAGTAATCCAAATGTAAAACAGGGTTGCTTTAAAAATAATAAAAATTGTGAGAATAGAATAAAGAAAAAGATAAGGTTGGGGCGAAAAGAGAATCCCATTATTGCACCATCATAGCAAGAAATGTATCATTTTATTCAAAAGAGATAAAAAAAAAAATATATAGTTATCTCATACATGAGTCAAATGCTTTCTTTCTTACCTTTTAACTAATCAGAAAAATGTTCTTTTATTCATAAAACCATAATTTCTATAGAAGTAAAAGTGGAAATATACTTATAGAATTTGAATGTTTTTTACTGAATGTATATGCTCGATGATTCCGTATCACTGATTACTACATTCCATTCCGTAGCTTTTTTTTTTTGTTAGCAAATAATTATGTAACAAATCTCAAGCAAATGCAACTAATTCTGTCTTGTTCAGTAATCCAACTCTGTATTAGTGGTTCCAATGCTCAATTAGTTGGTTTGATTTTGTTTTACACAATTTTCTAGCACTTGGCAGTAGTCATACCAATCATAGCCTACATACACTAACAGTCAAGTTATACCATTTTACCATCTTTTACTAAAATGGTTCATATACCAATTGTTGCTAGATTAAGGGATAAGAGAAACAGAACGATCAGGCCCACCAAATGGTCGATGACAGGTTGGATCAGAACTGATCATAACGAACAGTGACAGTGATTTACTGTACGTAAACAAAACTGGTAGTAGTATGTAGTAACTAATGCAAAATCCACTGGATTGTAAAAAAATCAACCGAAAGAGGCCCGTGCCTAAATGTTTTTTTTTTTTTTCACTTTTTCGTTTTTTTCTTTTAACCTAATAGTCAAAAGATACTGAGCGTAAAACTTTCACCAATTCGTACAATCGACAAGCTTATACGAACTTAATCTGTCTTCTTGTCTTGTCCATCAATGGCTCGAAGCCTCTCAACAAGAGGAGGATGTGAGTAGTGATAAGCTGAGTACAAGGGATCAGTGTTCATTGCTGACAAGTTCTCTTCCTGCAAAATCCCAACAAAGTAAAAATCATTAAAGCATGACACAAATTGAGGAAATAGTCTTGTGTTATTTTGTTCTCGTCGTCTTCTCTGACCTGTAGCTTCACTAGAGCAGGACGAAGATCTTTAGCATAACCAAGCTTCACCGCAAACGCATCAGCCTGCAAAAGAATGTTAACTTATATTTAATGATAGCCTTGAAAGAAAGAATTTCTAATTGGATCTCGAGGGCTTATAGGATTTTACCTGAAACTCAAATGCTCGACTAACAAGGTTGAGGCCAAAGCTTACTACGTGCTGAAGTGGTATGACAGTGTGCTGTGAAAATCAGACAGGAGCCTATAAGATTGGCATGGAATTTTTCTTTTTGTGAATGCCTTTCTTGATTCTATGAGTTTAGTGGACCAAAACCCAAAATAACAAACCTGAAATATGATCAAACCAATGAGAACTGGTTGTGTATCAAATCCGAAACTCCTGAAGAGATCAGTGGAATTTCTGACAAGAGTGTATCCTCCAAATTGTAAGAAGGCAAGGATCTGCAATAAAAACACGGGGACAGAAGACATGATTCACACGTGCATGAAGATAATGAGTAAATAAGTTTTGGACACCCGTTGCTCACTTGAACTGCAATGAACGAGTAAGTAGTGTGATTTAGCTTCCAGTGTCCAAGCTCGTGTGCAATAACCGCCACAATTTCATCCTCATTCTTGCACTGCACAACAAAAACTCAGATCAATGTTATGTTTCAGAACCGGAATCTGAATGTGAGTATAGCTTTCCTTGATTCATTGAGAGTCACGGTACCTGCTGAATCAATGTGTCATAAAGAACAATCCTTTTGTTCTTGAAGAAACCATACATGTAAGCCTGTGAAATGAAACAAGAATCGTGAGAAAATCCTCACGTAAGAATGTAATCTAGAAATGCAGGCATGAAGAGATGTACATCATTTAAATCCTCACATTGCTATGGCTTGACCTTGTAGATCCATCGACAACAAACAGCTTCTTCAAAGGAAACTTTAGAGAAGAAGCAAGTTTCTCAATTTTCTCTCGGAGGTCTCCATCTGGAAGCTATACCCAAATATAGAGGAAGATTTAGTTGTCTGATAATAACACAGTGCGAATATGGCTGACTTGTAAAAAAAGCCATGACTAAAATACTCACAGGAGTGAACTTGTTGAAAAGCGGTGCAATCAAAACTGGGTATATAGTCATCATTACAAGAGACAGGATAAACATGAATGCCCATAGATAGATGGCAAGGTATGGACCTCCTTTCTGGGAAAAAAGAAGATCAAAAGCTTATGGCTTAGAGAGGGTAAATGATAGATCTTGAACACGAGAGCTGAAAACTTGGAATTTACATTCATTAGAGAACAGTCATACATGAGAAAAACTTAGAAATAAGATGAATCCAGAATCAGCAAACCTGAACTATAACAATTATTGCGGTAACGATAGGTGGGGCTAGTATGACAGAGAGAAGTATTCCTTTGATCATATCCCTAATGAACATCCATATTGTTTGCTGCAAACAGAGTTTTTATAAGCAAATTTAACCCACACGTGTAATAATAAAGAAAAGCAAAGACACAAGGTAGTGTGGGAAATACAACATACTTTGTTGAACCCATGCCGAGACTCAATCACGAAAGTTGAGTACAAAGAAAATGGCAAATCCGTGATCTGCATCAGAATATCAAAGAGACCATCTTATCTTCAAAAATAGATCTTTCAATACTAAACGTATAAGACTTATATGAAGGGGTTAATTTGAAAGACCTGTGACCATGTCATAACACCAGCCAAAAATGAAAGAGTGTGCAGTATTTCATTCTCTGGATCGAGTCCCACCATTGGTAGAAAACCTCCAGATATCTACAGGAAAAAAATGAACATTTACAATTTTATCATAACACCACCAATATATTACGAAAGGAGATACTAGATGATGAATTCAGATATGTACCTTCCAAAACCAAGGCAAGATCCCAAAGAACAACATCGCAGAGTCCATAAGTATAGTTACAAACTCATGAACAAAGTGAAAATGGCTGGAAAAAGGAAATAACCTCAGTGATAAAATCCTTACCAATTACGAGAAACTAACAACATCTATGAATAAGAAGAAACAAAATGAGACAAAACCTTTTGTCAAGACTGTATGCTCGAGATTTCTCAAACTTCTCTTGGCTAATCACTCCAACCAAGGTTTTTGGGAGAGTTGGAAGCTTGAGAGCCGTGTGTTGCCTCAGATCCAAATATGTCTCGAAAATGTACATCACTATCATAAAGCCTGAAAGAAAAAGAACAAAAAATGAATCTGAATCTGATGTACAATGCTACAACAAAAAAATATAACTTTCGACAATATCTCTTCTTCTTATCTAGCTTTGAACCAACCAGATAAAATAGGATCGAATGCTATCCATATCTTTGAACCATCGCGACAAGCAATCTACGTCTTTGAATATTTTGCGACAAGCAGTTGTGTACACCATACTACCATCATGTCTTCTAATTGTATTCGTATTCACAAACGGATCCACAACAGAAAATCCATCAAAAGCCATTCGAAAAGTAAACCCCAGTTGGTTAGGAACACAAACCCCATAAAAAGAAGAAGAAAAAACTCTAGCTATAAACCCGACGATGTTTATGAAAAAGAGCCGACTTTTCTTTTTAACCCTAATTTTTTTGTTGAACAAGAAAAGCAAAAAAGCTTCCGTACACACACAAATACAAAGGACGAGCTGATTGTCACGAGACCTCAGATCAAACGCACGTGTACGAATAGGAATAATTCGATTAAAAAAACTCAGATCAAGTTACCCAATAGGTAAACAGAACCAAATATAGAAACGAGAAGCAGAGACGATGGCGTAAGAAACTAATCACATGAATCTCAATCAAGAAAGATAAAAAAGGAAGCCAAATGTTATGCAACTGAATGAAACGCGGCGAGTGGGAGTGGAGAATAGAATGTCTACGAGAAGGATACGAAGCTTACCCACGACGGTTTCCATGTAAGGAATCGCCATGGCTGCCAAAACGAAGACCTGAGCCGCGAAGAGAAAGACAAGTAAATCGAAGAAAGAAAAAGAAGGAGCAACTTCGGAGAGAGGCTTTGGGCTCTCGGGTGGGTGAGGTGAGAGACTTATGCCTGTAAAGCGACAAAATACGGGTACGGGTACGAAGAGTATGGGCTGGACTTTACGCCCAATTGAATTAGCCCCTCTATTTTTATTTTAAATCTCTTTGTTACCCCAGAAAATACCCCTATGTGTTATCACTCTCATTCATTTATGTTAGATTGTTTAGTATGTTGAAAAAAAAAAACTTTGGTTGTTTTAGGAATTTTAAGAATTTTTACTCTTAAATTGTATAAACATATAACTTGGATATTTTTTTTATCTTTGAATTAGGCATATTTTAGTATAGTTAATTATTTAAAATAGTTTGTCTGAAATGAAAATTGTAAATGAAATAAAAAGTAAGTTAATATTTTTTTCTCTATGAAATATTATCTGGCCTTTTCTCTAACAAAAAATAATAGAAAATACATTTTAATTTTAACCCATATTAGTTGGTCAATATTTTAGTTTGGAAAGTATATAATGAGGGTATTAATATCATTACTAAACCTCCGGGGTTAATTCGAGAGCTTCGAAAATTTATTTCGGGGTATGTTAACGGAAATGCTCTATTTTATATGGGCTAAACGAGAAATCCTTATCCTCAGACAATCAACAATTCGATAGAAATTACAAAGGTGCCATTGGTTGGTCACACAATAACGAACGCCGAGAGAGCGAGCTCACTTCTCCTGCAATTTTATCCACTTGGAGCCTCGACCATGGCGTGTCCTTCGCTTCTGCAGTCCTCTGCTTCTTCATTTCACGGCCGTTTTCCATCGCTAGCGGTTCCATCCTCCTCGCGGGTGCTCCCTCCGCCGCTCAGAAACGTGGTGAAAGTCTCGGCGTCCGGGACTGTGCTGGTCGAGAAATCTGAGGCGGAGAAAGTCCAGCGGCTCAAAACCGCTTACCTCGAGAGAATTATCCCCGCGCTCAAAGATGAGTTCAAGTACATTAACATTCACCAGGTAATGTACACTCATCTCTGGCTCCGAACCTATCTGTTGCGATTCATGATGTTGTTCAAATCGAAATCCTCGGTGGATTTGGATTATCTTCTTTGGGGGGAATGTGGAGCTATATGTTCTTTAAATTTCTTACTAGTAAGTTGTGGGATTGATTTCTTCTGGAAAATGTAGTGAAGCTGCCTGAATATAAGCTTGTTCTGCTGAAATTATTGGGTCTTGTTCCATATTTCAACTTGAAGTGTGATCACAAGTTTCTAGACAAAACCCTGTTTTGCTGTTTGGAAGTGCAGTTTTTAAATGTGAATTTTCATTTGGAGAACAGGTTCCAAAGGTTCAGAAGATTGTAGTGAATTGTGGTATCGGAGATGCAGCGCAGAACGACAAAGGTTTGGAGGCTGCAATGAAAGATATAGCGCTGATTACAGGGCAGAAGCCTGTCAAGACGCGAGCTAGAGCTTCCATTGCCACTTTCAAGATTAGGGAAGATCAACCACTTGGGATTGCCGTCACTCTCAGAGGAGATGTTAGCTCTTCTTTTCCCCTTTCCTTGAGTACTAGTCAAAATGAGTTCTTTTTTTGACATTTGTAACCCGACCGTCGTGACAGGTGATGTACTCGTTCCTGGATCGTCTTATCAATTTAGCCCTTCCGAGAACTCGAGATTTCCAAGGTGTGAGTCCCAGTAGCTTTGATGGGAACGGAAACTACAGCATTGGTGTCAAAGACCAAAGCGTCTTCCCTGAAATCAGGTTAGTTCTATTGTATCTCTACCCTAAAAAGCAAAAACTTGTTATCAACAGTCCCGTCTTTGGTTGCAACTAAAACTCTTATGTTGTTTGGTTATTACAAACATATAGATTTGATGCGATTGGGAAAGCAAGAGGAATGGATGTATGCATCAGCACGACGGCTAAAACCGATCAAGAAGGACAGAAACTGTTGGCTCTGATGGGAATGCCTTTCAGGGAAGGAGGCGGTGGTGCCAGCACAGGCGCTCCAATGCGGAAGAAGAAACTAAAGTCTCATCATTTTGATGCCAAAGGGAAAGGAAAGGGAAAGAGATGAAAACAGCTGACTATTGAAGAAGAAGAGATGTTCAATCGTTTGTATTATCTTCATGTTTCATGGGATTAGTTACTGCGCTTTCTAATGCTTTTGTTGCATCTTGTATTATTCCCTTATATATCATGTCTTAATTTGACATAACCTCAGGGTTGTGTTTTGTATTGGAAATTTGGATGAGTCCTTCATGTGCAAAAACAGGAAAAGAGTAAAACATATCAAAGGGAATCAAACGACAAATTTAGTGAATTTAGCGCGTGAATTTACGTGGAAAGCAGGCGCGTGGGTTTGTCAATTTCACCTTCCTCTTTGAGAAAAATCTCTCTCTCCCTTCCTCTCTCTCTCTTCTTGTAGACTTCGTTTTCTCTCTTCGATCTTCTCTTTTTCGTCAATCGATCAAATTCTGTAAGAGCAAAAAGTTTCGTTTTCTGCAGATCAAAATCCCTAATTGTATCCTCCGTTCTCCTTCTTTCTAGAATCCGCCTTGTTCTTTTCTGTTCTCCTTTGGCCGATGGATTCTGGAGTCCTTGTTATCCCGCGCTAAAGAAAACCCTAGCTGTCGAAGACCTCAGATTGGTGCAGGAAACTATACCTTTGTTTCGTTCTATCTAAGATTTGAGGTTTTTCGATTCGAAACTTTTGGTTTGTTGGGTTAGAATTTGGGGGTTCCTCAGACTCCGATGCGAGATTAGCCTTCTGACTTTAGGATGAGCTAGTTTTTTTTTTTGTTATTTTGGTTTTGAGCTTCAAGTTCTCTGGACCTACCATTTCTGGTCGAAAGCTGTAGAAATACAAGGTAGTTTTTTCCTTCTCGGGAATCATACTGTACATATAGCTGGTCGTGACGACATGATGAAGTTGCTGGTGCTGAATCGTAGGGTTCATTGTTAGGTTTGGCTTGTTGGGGTCATGCGTCTCTTTTGATTTGGATATTACTTGAGAGAGAGTCAATACTTTTTAGGCACTTTAATATCAGATTCACGGATTTACAAAATTGTAACAAGATTCGCGTTTTGGGGGTATTTACCATAGAGAAACTACAGTAGAGCAATTTGATTAGGCGTTGAGAACGTATAGTGGTGTTTCCTGGCCGTGACCAGCTAAGATCTTGTGGCTTGTACAATGAGTATAGCAGATGAACAACAGTTTGCGATGGATCAAAGTGTCGAAACCAATGATGAATCCAAAAAGTAAATGTTTTGCTCTTCTGTCTTTACTTTGCCTGCCAACGTATGTCTCAGCCACAGATGTGATTTTAGTTTTTTTGTTGAATCAGGAAACCAGGAGTTTCATACACGATAAAGTTTCTTTTATCCTTGAGCGATAAAGATGTTTGTAAGAAGCTGCCAAATCTGCCCATTGAATTTAATGATCTACTGTTGCGGTGAGACTCTACTCTGTATTTTGTTTCTAGGAATTGTATAAATCTGTTATGATCCTGTAGTCGTATTATGTCTTGATCTTGTACACTCTTTATATGAGCAGTGACTCAGAAGATCCTTCACCCGAGCGTCGGAGAATTTCTGGCGATTTTTCGTCTCACGGTTTGAGGCGGAATGACTATAGTTCATCGCCACCCACCAGGGGTGAATTAGGTACTAACTCTCGAGGCATCCATGGAAGATGGGAAGGGCGCTCAGGTGGTTGGAATGATAAAGATAGTGATTCACATTCAGACCGGGACCCAGGTAGCCTGAGCTTACTCACATCCCATTCTTTAAATGTTGCATGATGACGTATCCAAGAGGTCGACTAGCACTAGTAATCTTTGCTCTATTTTTGCTCTTAATGCACTCTTACGAATTACTTGTTTCTGCAAAAAGCATTCATTTTGTATGATTTACAAGTCTATCCAGGTGTCTCTTCAATGTGTAGATGTAGATTTCCACTTTTTTACGAAAGCAAATGGCATGAAGACTGCTTTGTCTAGTGAAATCTTGAAAATATTCTGGAATTTGGGTACGAAGGTTGTTACTGTTATTAATTTTGAACTTTGATATCAAATTTTACCAGGAGAGCCTGGAAGGCGTTCTGGCATGCCATCTCGGAGGCCTTGGCAAGCACCGGAGCATGATGGACTTCTGGGGAAAGGTTCTTTTCCGAAGCCTTCTGGATTTGGTGCGGGACCATCTGGCCCCAGATCTCAGTCTAATGACTCGTATCAGCTGAGTAGAAGCAATGAACCTTACCATCCTCCTCGTCCATACAAGGTTAAGTGCCCACTTGTCTTTTGTAGCCAGCGTGAATCGTTGTTAGTTTTAGTGTTTGTTGAATGCTGCTCCACCATGTTGCTGGTGTCAGCAGCTCGTGTGCTTGAGTAAAGATCAATTAGTTAAGGACATAGATTCCTAAACCTCTCCTGTGCATATGTAGGCCGCACCTTACACTCGACGTGACACTAGAGACTCATTAAATGATGAGACGTTTGGTTCTTCTGACTCTGCAAATGAAGATAGAGCAGAAGAAGAAAGAAAAAGAAGAGGTACAGGGAATTTATTCACTTAAAGCTGTCCAATAGTCAGCTCTTTACCAGTTTGTGAACTTCTCACAGTCTACACATGCTTTGTGTCAATCTGTAATTGACGTTCTCAACTCTCTGTCAGCGTCTTTTGAGTTGTTGAGGAAGGAACATCAAAAAGTATTCCAGGAGAGGCAAAAATTAAACCCAGACTTACGTAAAAACGACTTTGATTTTACTGAACTGCTTGGGGAGTCCAAAGATGATAACGAGCGTCCAAGTAAAGGCGATGTAGTCAACAACAATCCATCAATTCCTGGTTCTAATAACCACTCTTTTCCCTCTCAAAGTAATGCACCCAGACCGCTTGTACCTCCTGGTTTTGCAAGCACAATTCTGGAAAGAAAGCAAGGGGAAAAAACTCAGGTAAGTCGCCATCTTTCTGAGATGGTCATCCATACCTGATATAAGTGTTCCATGAAATTTTCATTTTGTTTGCATATAGATTTATAATGTTTTTGTTCCATGAACGGAGGTATATACTATATTATTTTATTGCTTGAACTCCACATGAATACAAGTAGTTGTATTGCTCTCTCCTCTAATCTAACGAACAAGCAAACTAGGAGTATAGAAATAAAGACCTAGCTCAGAAAATTTCATCAAATTCCCATGCTACGAAAGCTGATTCCTTCAATTACTACTTCGTTGATGCCATTGATAGTTTTTCCTAGAAGAAAGCTAATTCCTGTAATTACTACTTCGTTGACGTCATTGATATTATTTCCTAGAAGAAAGCTAATTCCCTCATATACTACTTCGTTGGTTGTATTTGATCCAAGGCTGTAGTTGCTTTATCTATCACTTTCGACGGAGATTATTCGTTTCCTGTTAATCAGTGAGAGTGTAGTGACACTTTCGTTGTGGTTTATCTTTTTTGTAAATGTTCTGTTTGAATGTATTCTCTGATTGGTATTTTAATTTGCAAAACAATTTATAACTCCATCCACTATCTTTGGTCGCACCTGTTATTTACTGGTTATCACACCACTTGCAGATTGAAACTTCCCAACATGAACGTAGTCCTATGAATCCCAAAGGGATTAATATGGTGAATGGAACGTCTGCTTCTATTGAAGAAAAGCCGTCGGGAATTATGATAGGCTCATCTGAGAAGCTGGTAGAAGGTGAAGCTGTTGGTGTCTACTCGACTGACACAAAAGAACAGTGTGTTAATATGTCTTCAGTTTTAGGAATATCTGCAAATACAGTTAATAAGGACAAAAGTTTTGAAAAACTTTCCTCCATCTCAACTGCTGCTGAAGCTCCAGGATATTCTAGAAAAATTGAGCAGGCTACAGTGAAGTTGGACCAGAAGAAAAGCTTGGAGATGTCGGATGAGCCGTCAATTCTGGATAAGCTATTCAACACCGCTATAAATTTGAATAGTGGTGACTCCTCTAACATTAATCAGGTGAGTTTTTTTTTTTTCCTATCTATTTCAATTAGCTCATTTTTCCCTGAACTTAAAATTCTCCTCCACGATAGCTCTTGCATTTTGCTATTATGTTTCTGTAATTGATATGCATTTCATTTTGGGTCAAATGACGCATAATTATTTCTGATGTAGTCTCCATTACCCAGTCGTAAGTGAGGCTTTTTCCTATATGATGTATTGATTATTTGTCTGTTCTCTTAGTAAGCCAACAATGGTCCATGTGTTATATATAAACAATGGTCCATGTGTTATATATAAACAAAATCGAATGTTTTTTCCTCAGGAGATGATGACGTACATGTTCATGACCTTGCACATACGTATTTTCCCAGTTAAATTTGAATAATCTCGTTTGACCTGACAAATGTCCACATCCTTGTAGAAAATTTCCGAAAAAGTAGAAGAGACACGGAGCCCTCAGGCTGTTAAATCCTCTAAGTTCGCACATCTATTTCTTGAAGAAGGTAATCCACTGACGGTTATGCCAGAATAGTAACATTTTTTCATACAAAAACAATAACCCAAAATCTCTCTCTTTTTTCCTATCGGTGGCTCGGTGCAGATAACAAGCCAGTCGAAGATCTCCCATCCAACAGGCCACCAGGAGGCTTACTGTCACTACTTCAAGGTGCAGATAAATTGCAAGCCTTCGACACAATGGCTAAGGGTGAACTTGCGATGGATTTTCCTTATCAAGGCCATGCCACTAAAAACACTGATAAGTTAAGCAACACTTCCGCAAGTAAATCAGTCACCGCTGCTCCACCTGTTCTCACTTGTGAAGACCTTGAGCAGTCTATTCTGTCAGAAGTCAGTGAAAGCTATCATCCTCCTCCACCGCCAGTTGTCCAAGACTTTAGTGTTTCTTCAGTGAAGAATACCCAACAACGGAAAGCATCTGTTGATAACCAAGCTTCGCAGCACCTTCTTTCTTTATTACAGAGAAGTGCAGACCCAAAAATTCAAGATCCGCTGCTACTTTCAGTTACAGAGAGTAGGCCACCACCATCTGTGAAACCACCTACAGCTGGAGAAGCAGATCCGGGGAAGTCTTTGACCCTTGAGAATCTATTCGGGAGTGCCTTTATGAACGAATTGCAGTCAATTGGAGAACCTGTCACTGGAAGAGCTGTGGTTTCTGATGTTCCTGGGGTCCCGCTTCGATCAGAAAGGTCTATCGGTGAACTGAACCAAAGAAATCAAATCAGACCTGATGGTCTCCCCGGAGGGCTTTTAGGCCTTCCGGAAGATGGTAACTTACTTGCAGTTGGCAATCCTGCAAACCCACAAAAATACATGTCTTTTCCAGGACCTCATAATCAGGAGCCTGAAGTAGCTTTCAACATCTCTGACAAGCTAGCTGCTTTAAACTCTGGTCCAAGGAACGAAAGACCAACAATGGGAGGTCAAGATGGTCCCTTTCTTCACCATCATCCCCAACAATACGCGACCGATCCCTCTTCTCACTTGAATGGTTCAGGCCCAGGTTTCCATCCTTTGGATACTCGACATGCTCATGGTAAACCTCAGCTCGATTTCATGGGCCAAGGAAGCATCGTAGCTCAGCATCAGGATCCTGCACTAAATCACCGGTTTCCACCAAGCATGGTTCATCGTCCACCTTTCCATCATTCGACAACTAGTGGACTTCCCGAGTTTGATCGTCTTCCTCCACATATGATGCAGAAGATGCATATGCAAGACAACCTGCAACGTCATCATCTTATGCAAGGATTCCCCGGTGGTGGGCCACCCCACCATCACCCTCATGTAAACAACCAAATGCCGGGTCTCATCCCCGAGTTAAATCCTTCACAAGGCTTTCCCTTTGCCCATCGCCAGCCCAACTACGGTATGCCACCACCAGGTATGACATTTCAAAATCTTGTGTGGACTTAAGTCTGCTTCTCGACGACCCCTTCTTAATATCGAACTATGCAGAGATTTTTTATTTGGTCTCTGAAAACCTTTTTTTTTTGGTTTTGTGGCTTTTCAGGTTCTCAAGGAAACAGAGTTGATCATCCAGCTTCACTGCAGACACTCTTAGGGATTCACCAGAGGATGGACCCATCCAAGCAGTCTCCAGCAATGGGTCAAGCCGGTGGTCCCAATCGTCAGGGCTCTATGGGTCAGGAACTCGACCTTGGCTTTGGCTATAGGTAACTCTGCTCTGTCCACAATCCTCTTAACACCCTAAGAGGTGTCTGCCTATAACACTAAGTTGCTTTGTGATGTGCAAGTGGTCGAATTATCATTTGAAGAAAAAAGAAATAATCTATGAACTCTCTTTTCTCTTGCTGCTTGTGATATGCTTTTAATTCCCAGTGGTAGATTTTGATGAACTTTCGAGTCCGTGTGGTTGGCATTATCTATTTGAGGTTTCCGTTTTTTGAAACCCGTTGTTCAAATCTCAAGGGCTCCGTGTGTCGAAGGTAACATATAAGTGTGAGATTCTGAGGTTTTCTTTTCACATCAATTTCGTAATTTAGTTTTGAGCAATATAATACAGAAGTTATAATAATTAAGAGGGAAAGTTACACAAAATGTACGCTTAAAAGTTAAAACCTGGCTATAAACTACGACAAAATATAAAAAAAGATTAAAAGTAAACTCGAATGAACTAATGGATTTATCCAGTGCTCACTGAGCCAAAACAAAAACAAAAAGGGGAAAGAATGAACTTTATTTCCCAGGATAAAACGCCGAACTGCTGAAGAAGGAAAACATTTGCTGAGTACTAATAGTGAGACAAGCTGACGTAGATCTTAGGCTTTTTAAATGGCCTCTATAACGAGAAACTATAAGGCCCAGACGGTTTTTACATGGGCCCCAAAGCTAAGTGCGCGCGAGCGTATATTGTGCTTAGAAAAACGCGCACGGTCTGCGAGTGGGGAAAATGAATATTTGCGGCTGCTTCATTATTTGACATGAGTCAAAGCGCGTGACCATTATTTTTTCCCGAGTTCATCATATTCTATTTTCTGCACATGAAATATTGATTACAAGAGCAGAAATAAAAATTAAAATGAGAGATACAATTTTGCATTGTACCGGAACATAGGTATGCGTATAATAACTTCGTTACCTATATATACAATACACATATACCTCTACAAAACCCTCTATATAGACAACATATGAACTAAGACTTCAGAGACGTAAAAACAGTAGCCATCTAAGAGTTCAGTTGCTCATCCAGTGAAACCTCAACGCCTATATCCAATGAATGAGAATTTCTTGCTCTCAGAGGGTCCATTGCTGCTTTTTCCAATACTTATTTCAAAGCTTTACGGCTGTATGATGATATCAACTTCCTCTGCATATCACAGCACCATATAGGTACGAAACCACTTGAGTACCCACCAAGAAAGTATCAATCTTTGAAGTATATCAGGAGTGGCAATGAATATAAGTATGGCACTACTTACTTGTTCTGCAAACTCTGGACTTGTCAGATTTACAGATAGGTTTCTCATCAGTAAAAGAACCTGATATTCCCAAAAGAAAAGTACCAGATTAGCTTCTCTGTTTATGATCAGGATTACAGTTTTGAGCAACGGCTCTTAAGTAGAGACCAAGTCTGATTAAACGTGTCACATACCGTCTCCATATTAATTGGATCCATCTGCTTTAATCTCTGGAGGTGGCCTGATGATATGTTGGGATCGAAGACACTTCCAATAAATCTGTAGACTTGAGCAAAATTCGGCATCACTGCATTGAAACCGCCACCAAAGAACTCACACTCAGTGTAAATGTTAACGATGGATACTCAAAAGAGGTATAATGTAACACGATAACAAGTGTTTACCTCTATGTGGCTTTTCACAACTTTCTTGATCATTTGGCTCCGTCACCGCTCGTAATCTTGGTGTAACTTCCTTACTACAGGCGCTGTAGCAGCGATTCTTTGGGAGAGCCCCGGCCGAGACTCCCGGTTCCTCTGTTATCACGAATTCATTACACCATTCACAGATGCAAACTAACTCAAACCATGACGTCACATCGGAGTGTCATCTATCGTAAGCAGAAAAACTCGGATATTTACCTTGAATGGCGGGTTTTGGCGGATTCGTTGATTCATGATTCTGAGAAGAAGAGGTAGACGCACAGACAGGTGGGTTTCCCAGAAATGACTGGGACAAGTAAGCAGCAGGTTCAAGCAAGGGTGCGTTTGAAGGTGGGAGTGATCCGATGGCGTGGGGCGGAAGAGCAACTGCAGCGTAACAAATCGTCATAAAATGATGACATGAAGAAAGGGTGGACACAAGAAGCTGAGAAGAAGATACAAAAAAAAAAGTCACCATTTTTAGGAGCCTTTTGAGGATAAGGATGCCTCGCTTTCTTCTTTGGTCGTGGAGGTGGAAGGTGTTCGTTAGTACCGCTCTTCTGAACTTTCAGGAAGTACTTCTGCGCGTGGCTACGTATCTGCCAAATTCAACTACAATTGTGAGAAGACAAAAGAGCATCTCTTTGATCAAAAAAAAAAAAAGAAGAACAAAACACATAACTCAAGCATCAACATATATATGATTGTGAGAAGAAAGAATCTCTTTGATCAAACAGATATGATAGATAACAAAGTTGCTTCGATTACCTGGACCACTGTCTTTGATCCAACAAATGCTTCGATTTTCTTCCAATCTCGATCAAATCTGTTAAATCAATTGATGGTCAAGATTGATTTAGAATCTAACGCTACGAACAAATCTAGAAGCTTATGAAATCAAAACCCTAATTTAGACAGAGCTGAGAAACCTCAAATTCCGATACGTACAGGTGGAGAGCTTCTAGAAATTTATCGTGTTCCTGCTCTGTCCAGTTCTCCCTCGACTTCTTGATTGTGTATGGCTTCCGAATCTTCGTCATCGGATCCTCAGAGAACGACGCCGTACCTCTCCGTCCGGTGATCGGTACCGTAACAGTCGGAGTCAAACCGAACCCATCCGCCGAATCAAAACCCGGTAAACTCATACTCGCGGGATCGAAAATTGGAAAACCCTCAGCAGGTCCAGGGTTTAGAGACACCATAGACAAGAGCTCGAAACCTCAGTTCTCGCTTTTTTAGCGTTTCAGATTCGCTTTTGGGATCAAATTCGATACAGCTTTTGCGTTTCACTAATTCTTTCTCCGTTTGAATTTGGGACAGTTTTTGTTCTGTGGCTTAGTATAAATGAAAAGAGTAAAACGTACTTCGCTCAAACACGTGTTAGGATCTGGTCGTTCTACATCCTTCTTCCACTGACGCCGTTAAAAAGGTACTAATTTACTTTAAAATCAACGGCTTCAAATGTGTAACGTGGAGACGATCTCGAGGACCAAGACACTCACGTTTAGGGCCGTCAAATTCTTCTAGCATTCTCACGACTTGTCCACGATCATTATGCAGACGTGTAAATATAAGTCAATCATATATATATAATGCTAATTTTCTCACTGTTTAGAGTGTTCTTCACTTGAGAAAAAATAGTTATTAAAACTACTTAGAAATATTTTTGTCTGTACGCAGATTTGTTTAAATATGTGTAATCCCACTATTTTTATAACAGATCAGACGATATTATTCACAAGTCAGATAAATTTATCTTTGGAATATAATACTTAGTTTTAATTTTCTTTTTCTAATATAATACGTAGACCGTAAAAGTCAGACGAGAAGGGAGATACCATTTTTTGACCTTTGTCCATTCCAAAAGAGATGTCAATGAGCGGAAGTTGCAAGGATATAGGCCTAATTTGCACAGCTTGTCTTATATATTGCAAGAAACTCTCTTGTTTCATCTTCTGCAGATGGTTCACATATCTTACTACGAATTTTCACGACACCAATCATCCGAATTACACGCTTATTTCTACCTCTACTTTCAAATATCTGTTTCATGTGCTATTTAACACATTTGTACCGAGTTTCGAAAGCAAAACTATGAAAATATTTTTCATGACAGATATTTTGTAGATTTGTCTGAGCAAATTCCATGTACTACTTTAGACCCAAAAAAAAAATCCATGTACTTCATCTTTATGTAGTACAACAAGGATGAGTATATTCTCAATGCTCCCGTTCCAGCATCTTATAAGATATCAACAATAAACGACTCCAAGGTCGATCATAATAAATCATTCCACCTTCACCGCCACTTGAGCAAGACTTAACTAGTTGAGTGCTTGCTTCTTCGGTGAAGAAGACCAAACATACCGGAAAACAACTTCACCACAAAAGAAACTGCGTACCAGGTTTCATGTGCCGCAAACACTCCGCATTGTCTATATGGTTATCTTATCTAGGACAAAATCTTCATGTGATTATATTTTGCTAACCAGAGTTTCATACCAAGACTTGGATGGAAAGAGTTTTGGGTAGCTTTGCCTTTTTTCCCCCGAAAAGTTAAGATTCTCATACAGACCTCGATAAGTTAGCGACTGGGTTTCCCAAAAAAATGTTCGATCTGCAGACACCCTTGAGAGGACGAACCGCTTGTTTTGGTTCCAATCTTGAATCTCTTACCACTTCCTGAGCTTGCATTGGCGTTCTATGCAATAGAGAACAACGACATTAGGCAAGGTTCCAAGTTACCAGATATGCTCAGAAATTGTGGAAATGGCTTTTAGGTGTTGAGGTTGTGAGAAACGTAATCTAAAGAACACAAGTCAGACAGTTTCTATAGTGAGAGGATAATCATTAAGTTTATAGAAACTGATGGATAAGTAGAAGAAGAAAAACTCACAGAAAATAGGGGTTTAGATCTCAACACTTTGATTCTTCCACCTTTACCATCAGGTCCAACAGAGATCAGATCATCCTTGCCTGAGACAGAACCTCCTAGTGAATGAGTCTTTTGGTTTCTCTCTCCTTGTTTGCTCCATCTTCTGGGATTCTGATTTTTTCCACTTGACAACCAACTGTCTCCAGCACCTGCATTGAGTTTTGAACAATCTTCAAATCTTACTACACTCGGAACCTGAAATGATGATGTACAACAAAAGTACCATTGCTGCAAGGTGAGACTGATGATGTCGAGTCTTCTCTGATGTTAAACTTTATATCCTTGATCACGGGAGCATCACGTTTCTCCTGAACATTATTGTCCTCACCCTTCTCGTCTTTCATTATAGAATCCGAATGTCTGATGCCAGCAATGGTGGGTTCGGGAACATCATCATCTATCTCGACAACCGACTCCGTTTTGCCGTAAAAAGAATCTTGTCTTCCCCCTAAGCATGATCCATGATTGGTGAAGCTATCAGTCTTCTCCAACTTGCCAAGAGGTGTTGAGATTACCTCCACTATGTTGCCTGATGGAGGCATTCTGAAAGAAACCAAGCTCTCGGTTGCAGGCTTCGAAACTTCTTTGTCACTGCAAGTCCTTGAAATTTTTATATCCCTTAAAGCTCTGTTCTCACTCTCTTCAATTATCGTCTCAAGTTCCCTCACTCGCTTCTGCCCATTGAAAAAGGATAACATGAGCTGGATAAGAGAAGAAGATAAGATCGAATGCAACAAATCAAATGACAAACCTTTAGTTTATCCATCTTTTCCAAAGCTTTTTCTAGTTTCTCCGAAGATCGAGCTTCGCCTCTGCCCAGCTGATTGCACTTGGCTAGCAACTCTTTATAACTCCTGTCAGAAGATATACACACAAGAATGTTTGGTATAAACGAGTTCACAAAATTAAATTTGAAAGACGTAAGAGGAAAGAAACAGAATTTACAATCTCCTTTTACTCAACTTCTTGACCAACGACTTGCGTATGTAATTTTGTAGTTTCAGTTTAACAAGGTTTTGTAAGCGACAAGTGACCAAACATAGTACTCTACTATGCAGGACTAAATGGATGATGTAAGGTGAATTACCATCATCATAGGTCACTGAAATTCAAACTACTTTTAAACCGCATTAGACTTGTGCGGCCATGCAAATGAATCGAGTCCACTAAGTAAAAAAAAAGAGCAGGGAAGCTATAACAAAATATATGCTGTGTTACTGTGTACCTACCTGGTTCGGATAACCAATGACTTGACTAGTGTGTCTATTGTATCTTTTGTCTTTGAGTTATTCCCCAACATAGCTAGCTTCAGCACATCATCTTCCTCCAAGCTTAGATCAGAAACCCTGGATGCAAAACAAGATATAGACTCAGAAAGGTTTTATTTACCAAAAGATTGAATGATTGTTTCGTTATCTGAAAAGGGTCAAAAGAGCAATATCAAATATTTAACCCACAGTTTAAGCGCCGCGAGCTCCTTGGCAAGAGCCATAGTCCTGTCTTGTAGCTTAGCGCACTGGGAAGTAAGCTGATCACATTCCTGTAACGAAACATAATAACAAGAAACTCAACACACAAATATCTACTCGGGGTTACAAAAGTATGGACGTTGAGTTTTGGTTATACCTCTGATTTCACTTTAAGCAAGTGCTGGGTCGTTACTATTTCTTGCAGAGCCTCCCACCTTTTTGCTTTGTCCTCCTTCAATTTCTCATTGCATTGATGCAACTGAGAAGAAAAGAACCACAAAGCTTTTAACTTGATCTTCTTAAGGATTCTAATGGTCTCGTATGTAATGTTTCTACGAATTAAAAAATAAAAAAAAATTACCTGATCAGAGACTTGAACATTCTCCTTCTTCTGCCCCTCCAGAGCCGAAGTGAGGTTCTGTATCTTCCCTTGGAGCCGCTTCACTTCTCCTCTCAGCAACGCCGGATCTTCCTCGATTCCAAGAACCTTCTGCGACGCAGTCGAATCGATTTGATTCCCGGAAGATTGAAAGTAAAGCCGGAAAGGATCCTTCAGATGGCACTTCTGCTTGCAAATCGGACAGTTTCGCTTGTTCGTAACCGGGCAGTACTCAAACCACTGCTGCAAACTAGGGTTTCCGAAAAATCGATTAGCATACGTGAAAAACTTTACGAGATGTTTGGTTGTGCCGTACTAACCATAGTTCGTGAAACACGTGGCCACACGCGGAGATCGATTGCAGATTCTCAGCCACCGGTTTGAGATCCTCGTAGCAGATGGAACAGATGGCATTCGCCGCGGCGTTTTCGCCGGCCATCTCTCCGGCAGTTCCGAATTTGGTTTTCGAATGCAGACCTTCAGTCGCCAGTGGTTTCTCGAGGAAATCAGAAGGAAAATATCAGAGAAGAAAACATGGCGCGGGAACGAAGGTTGAAATTTCTGAGGAAGCGCCAAAAGCTTTTCTCAAAGGAAACAAAGGGATATTATGCTATGGCACGTCAGAGTGACATACCCACCAGCACCCAATGTTGCTTGTATAAGCCCAACGTTTTTAAAAGCTAACGGCCCGTTAAGCCCAATTAGTTATTAATTAAAGTATATGATATTTTTTACAATTTAGATCAGTGGAGTACTCGTTTAATTCCTCCCACTAATTGGGGTTTACCGACTTAAAATGCGAAACAATTATTCATTAATGTGATTAGAGATTAAATTTTTATTAAAAATCCGTTAGTCAAACACAATGCTTAAATTAATGTTGACTTTTCCTGGTAAGTATTCATTTTATTATTAAAATTTAAAAATTAAGGAAAATATGTGGGTTCACGCGCTTTGATACTGTGCCTCGTGCAGCCCACTTGTAGCATTTTTCTATAAAATCCGTTCCCTACGGTTTCACGTGGCTCATGCACCTGACTGGGTCAGGAAAATCTCCACCGTCCGATGAGCCGGAGCATGAGAAAACTAAAAGTTCAGATCTGACCGTCGGATGATTGACTAAAAGCTGATGGTAGCGTTCTGAGCCGTACGATTGACTCCAAGGGGGGAATCAACATCACAAGGCGAGAGATAATGGTAACGGCATAAAAGCATTTACGAAGGTGGGACCCGGGAGGTTTTTGGACAGCTGTGGCACTTCCACGTCAACTTATTTCTGGACCCCGTTGATTTTTAATAAACTAGTAGAACTCGTAACCTCTTCGCATGTCCGGGATGTATTTCGTTGGTTATATATTTATTTCATTCGTATTATATATAGTTGTAATAAAATTATGTAATCCATAAAGTTCAAAAAAAAAAAAATTTACGTAATCCATAATATTTTAATATTTATTTGTCTGTTTATGTGTATTTTAAGAATACATTATTTGTTCTAGACAAACCGGCGGATTAATCCTTGATATTCTTTTTACCTTCTTTTACGTTTTCGCACCCATTGGTTACGCGTCATTTTTTCGTGTTGATACATTATTATCTTATTTGTAACATGTAGGTGATAGTTCCTTATCCAGTATTCGAACACCTCTCAGAACCTAGATGATGTCTAACCATAATGACTTCTCTTTTCTTCCTCTTTGCACGGAGTATATGTTTGTCTTATTTTTGTTTTTGTTTTTGTTGAATATATAATCTAATTTATATAGTTAAATAATAATTATTGTTATTTATGTGTTTATTTGTATCAATATATTAATATTAATTTTTTTATTTTATTTATCTAGTGATATTTTTTCATATTTTTAAATCTTCCATGTTTTTATGTCAATATAAGATTAATTACTGAGGATTGCAAGATATAGTTTTTCACTTCTTCATGGCTAGAACTATATCTCATAAAACTTTCTGTTGCAAATTTTACTCATAAAAAATTATATTTTACATTCAAATATTAAAACTGTTTATGTGACCATAGAGGATCTCATGAATTATCTCTTTTTATATAAAAAACTCATGAATTATCTCTTGAAGGAATGCACTTCTCCATTGAAAAACTCTAGATATTATAATTTTTGTTGTATGATATTTTAATCAGTTTAAAATGGATCAATTCTATCTTTTTATTTGGATTAAAAATCATTATTAAATACTACACACTTATTGTATTTAATATATAAAAACGTTCGTAAATCTAAAATTAAGTTAAACCATGATTTGTAATCGAATAGTTTTTTATTAGTGTTATCGGAATGTATTATTGCTCGAAATCATTCACTTCTCTCTTTTTTTTAGACAACTCTTTATTTACTTCTCATCAACTTGTTTAACTAATGTATTTTTTGTTAGTGTTAACCCAGGTTAGAGAACTCGTTAAACGTTAGTCGGACGGTAGGTCTAGGCCTAGCGAGTTACCTAAAAATCAGAGATTACTCGGAAAAATTTGAAAATATTTTGCTATATCACTCCCTCTGTTTCTTGATATAAGATTTTTTGGTGAAAAACACACATATTAAGAAAAATAATTTTTGTGCAAAAAACAGCATTTAATATATAAATAATAAGTTAACCAATCATAAAAATTGTTTTAAAATATAATTGGTTAAACACTCTCCAACAAAGGTAAAAGTTGTATTGAAATGTCAAAAAGTCTTATATTTTGAAACAAAAAAAAATCTTCAAAAGATCTTACATTGAGAAATAAAGAGAGTATTGTTTATATATTTGTTTCGGTAAATGATGTCAACGAAACAACATGATCCACTGGTTATATGTGTATGCTTAATACTCTCTCTATCTGAGTTCGAGTCCACCAGACACCATTTTCTCATTATTTTTTTTTCTTAGACTCAAAATTAAAACGTCATGTGGCATAATGTGGTGCAAAATGAGGAAAGTAGTTCTTTAATTATATATATAAAGATTGTTAATCTTTTTACTCGCGAAGATCACGCACTCTCGCCGGCTGGCACGTTTACTACACTGGTAAAAAAAAATTCTTACGACGACCTAGTGACCATTTTCTTAAAATGTTCAATGAAAGGGCTTATTTACTAATTTCTGTGTGAATAAGTATATCTTCCTTTTAGTTTTCAATTAATTTTCAAACTTAATGAGTTATATTAGTCGCAACCATTTTTTCGGTTTATTTAGTTTCAAGTTTTCAATTAATTTTCAAACTTGATGAGTTATATTAATCGCGAGTTTTTTTTTTTTTTTAATTTTGTAAACATCGAGATGTGGAGTTCATGTATACAAGACTTGAGAAATGAAACTAATAATTTTATCTGATTTTGAAACACTTTCAAACACACCACTTATATATATTTGGTCCGAAATCAAAATTACATGTGCTTTGTTGTTATTCTCAAAAGGTAATGAATGATACAACAGTATCCCATGTATCGAGTATGTGGCAGAGGGATCAACTATGGTGCTAAGTGACAATCACTATCTTTCTACCTACATACTTTTTCTTTCTATACATTGATGCATATTTTCAAAAGTAAATGAAATGGAAGACATATGTTATCCATGAATAATTTTATAAACATCAGTTGCTGGATTGATTATTGTAATGTCAAAAGTTCACAATGATCTGGAAAGGGATAAAATGTAACTTTTATTCTTATCTCTTACATTTTAAATTATGTATCCCTGTACAATCTAAATAATTTCCCGTTTCCATAATCGTAGCCGTAGGTGTTAAAAAGGTAAAAATATTTAACTATTTTTTACTTCTTGTGCGCATCGAGAAAAAAAAGTAGGCACTACGACAAAGTATGGTTTCCCACTATTTTTCGTAAACAATGCCAAAAGCGCGTGTATGAGACGCGTGGAAATGTCCAAGGAGTGTGAGGTTGACAAAAGATGGATTGCGAGATTATTCAAAGCCTTTGACAATCAACAAAAGTCAACTAAAAACAAGAAACCAGAAACCACTTCTGGTTTTAGTCTCCAACACTAGTCGACAGAGAGAGGATAAGGGCATCGAGATACCCTCTCGAAGCACATACTTTTTCTATTTCTAAATTTGTAAACAAAATAAAAGCGAAAGAGACAATTCTTCTCTCTCTCTACCATAACGTTTATTTATATGTAAAGTATATAAAATACATACTATTATTATTGACATACGCACGGCTTGTGATTCCGACAGTACTCATCTTTTCAGAGTGTGTTCATACTTATTTGCTTTATAAACAAGAAAATTACTATGTTAAATATAGTTTCGTTCTAACCAAATGTAAAAAAGGAAACCCCAAACCGAAAAAATGAAAAGAGATGTTTGCACAAAAGTGGAATTTGTTTTAGAGGATTCCCAATATATGTTAGGATCCAAAGACGCTTGCTACCTAGCTAGAACAACTCACATTAGTTTACACAATTGTCTCGTGTTCACACGATATTATCTTGTTTATTTACAGTATATCTTACTAATTTTATGTTTAGTATTGATTTAGTATGTCTACCAAGTAGGGAAGTACCACCTTCCGTACTACATGATTTTAATTGTTTGGTTAATCGTTTTTTTTTTCTTTCTAAATCACAACAATACAATTTCAGCCCACCTAATAAGTTATCTCTATATTTTTCCAAGTAATATTGTGTATATATTTTTATGGATTAATATATTCATTTTTTTTTGTCAACCTTAATATATTCATCTAAATGAGGTACATAAATGGTTCACATGTGGAATAAATTGCTTTGTCAAAGTAAGAGATCATCACAAACTTGTATTTTACACTGTATATATTATAAGAATTTAATAAAATCTCACCTCCATTTTTCAACCCTTTTCATTTTTCCTCCTCTCACTCTCTTTATAAACATCTATCTCTACCCTTAAAAAGTCAGCGCTCTCTTTTGTCTCCTCTGCTTTCTCTTCTCTCCTCAGAGATTCGCAGAAGCTTTCGTCTCTCCTGAGAAACTAAATCAATGGCCGACGATTGGGATCTCCACGCCGTAGTCAGAGGTTGCTCAGCCGTTAGCTCATCAGCAACCACCGCAACTACCGTCTTCTCCGGCGGCGTTTCGTCTCACACGAACCCTATATTCACCTTCGACCGACAGGATAATGCCGTCGTCTTCGGAGAGATTCGAGATCTCTACACGCCGTTCACACAAGAATCAAAAGGCTCCTCGTTTTCTTGTCTGAACTATCCAGAAGAACCCAGACAGAGACAGAGCCCGAAACGTCCTCTTTCTCTCTCTGCTTCTTCCGGCAGCGTCACTAGCAAACCCACAGGCTCCAATACCTCTAGATCTAAGAGAAGGTTCGTTTTTTTTTTTCACACACAGTTCAATAATAACCCAAAAAGCTAGAAAACCTGAATTTTTTTTTGCGTTTTTGATTTGTTGAACCCATCAAATAAATTTCAAAATTTCAAAATTTGTCGTATCTTTTGTCGAACCCATCAAGAAATTTTGCGTTTTTTTGTTGTTGGACCATCGAATAATTTATGGAATTTTATCGTGTGTAGATGTCTAAAACGTCTCTTGTGTTTTGTTGCTTGTTTCTTGTTTCAGAAAGATACAGCATAAGAAAGTGTGTCATGTAGCAGCAGAGGCTTTAAACTCCGATGTCTGGGCATGGCGAAAGTACGGACAAAAGCCCATCAAAGGTTCACCATATCCGAGGTACTATACAGAAGAGAGAAGAAAAAAAAATATCCCAAAATTCATTTATTGTTTCTTTAAAGACTTATAAATGTGTGTTTTCTTTCAAGACAGAGAAAAAATTAACTTGTCTGTTTTTGTGATCCTGTTAATGCTTTTTTAGTTTGTTAAATCATCTCTGTTTCTAAATTAATTTATATAAATTTTGGTTTTAAACAGAGGATATTACAGATGCAGTACATCAAAAGGATGTTTAGCCCGTAAGCAAGTGGAGCGAAATAGATCCGACCCGACGATGTTCGTCGTCACTTACACGGCGGAGCACAATCACCCAGCTCCTACTCACCGAAATTCTCTCGCCGGAAGCACTCGTCAGAAATCTTCTGATCAGCCGACGACCAAATCTCCGACAACCACGATCGCTACTTACTCATCGTCTCCGGTGACGTCAGCCGACGAATTTGTCTTGCCTGTGGAGGATATTGCGGTCGGAGATCTCGACGGAGACGAGGATCTTTTGTCTTTGTCGGATACGGTGGTGAGCGAGGATTTCTTCGAGGGATTGGAGGAATTCGCCGCGGGAGATAGCTTTTCCGGGAACTCGGCGCCGGCAAGTTTTGATCTCTCTTGGGTTGTGAACAGTGCCGCCACAACCAGCGGCGGAATATGATTCGCCGGGGATTAGACTAAAGCTTAGAAAGAATACTCTTTTTAGGAAAGATATAAGGATTAAGGAATTATTCTCGGATTATATGTAAAAATAGAAAAAAAGTTGTTCCTTGTTACTTTTTTCGGTTTTCTTCCTCTTGTTTCTAAATATGTTTAGAAAATTTTAGTTGTATATTCTTCTCTAAGCCCAATATTCGTAACCAGTTTTAATCATTTTACTGAGACCAAGAAGATGAGCTAAGATTCCTGTCATAAGAAAATTAGTTCAGTTAGATAGTATATTGTTGTGCAGTGTTTATTTCACAATAATTATCGTTAAGATTAAACTGTATTTTTTTACTAGAGTATATTCCCTCTGCAAGTGAAAATTTTAAAATAAAAATTTGTATCGCACTTTCAATTTTCAATGCAAAACTTAATTTTTGTTTTTATATTACATCCTCCGTTTTATCATGTAGGATTTTTTGGTTAGAAACACACAAAAATTAAAATATATAATTTACTATATTTTCTTATTTCTATATTTACTATATTTTCTTATTTCTATAAACAAATTAGAATTTAATAAAATAGCTCAACCAACCATAAAAATAATATGTAATACAAATTTTCAAAAATTGCATAAAATTTGTAAAATATTTTATAGAAAAAAACAAAAGAATCTTCTTAAGCATTGTATAACATAAAACATGAAGAATATAATGTAAACAGAAACATATAACTTTATAAATAATTCCTTTAGCAGTTAGTACCGGTATATTTGCAGTTTATTCATTTTTAATAAAATTAACATTACCATTAAAAGAGCCTGACACTATCACTCTATATAATAGACTATTTTTTTTTTTTTTTGGACAAAGGATAATAGACTATTTTATGATTAACAAGTTTCGAAGAAAAGTTTTAGTTTCATTAAATGCTAAACATGGCACATGATATATTTTGGGTATGGCATGGGCAAAAGAACTCTCATGGTGCTGCTGCTTTCATCACCTTCACCGAGTTGTTTTTAGTATGGGTTGAGCCTTGGGCCGATACTCAGGCCCACGTTTAAAAGTACCACATTGATGATTCATCTTTCTGTCTGTGTACCGCAAATCACTTGATTGGAAAATAAAGAACAATCGGGAGTTGGTGACTTGGTGGTAGTGGATGAGAGACGCTCGAGTCTCGAGATACGAAGGAGGTCGTCGGTCCAGTAAACAATGTGCTTCTCATTCCATACTAAAATTTTGGTAAGAAAATCAAAGAGAACGAGGGTAAAAGTAAAATTGTAAAAGTAATAGGGAATATTGAATTAATATTTATTTGGATAAAATGCTTGGGATCCATAGGAATCGGCTTTCTCATTACTTGTTTCAAAATTCTCCGTTTAATTTACTAGTTTCCTCCTTAAATTCTGCAACTTTTCTAGGGTTTTGGCCTTCTTCCGTCGTGGGATTTTCTAAACACTTCAGAAGTCTCCATGTGCATTTTATACTTGCGGTTTAAGTATGTTAAAATTATATAATTTTCCAAGGATTAAAATAATTCCACTAATCCCTAGGTAAACGGCAAGGTAACATAAAAGATGAAGTTACAGTTCATAGCTCTACCTCTGCAACCAGATTTTTAGTATTTTGAGATACTTTTGTAGAAAGACAAAAGAGGATGGTGTTATTTTGTATCCTTTTTGTGTCCAGTTCGAATGGGAAGATGTTATTACATATCTGCTAATGTTGTTGAAGAATCGGTTTTTAGTTTCTTTTTGTTTGGGGGTTTGTGTTGATTTCGTGTTTGCACAGAGCTTGAGGGATGGTGAAGACGAACGTATTATCGAAGATTAGAGCTTTCAATGGCATCAACAGACCCATCTATGTGTTGGCTGGTTTGGCTTTTCTCATCTCAGTAGCTACTCTCGCTAAGTTCAATTACATAACACCACTAAGGTTCTCTGATCGGTTCTGTAACAATCGTGGAAGCTTCGACGGCGACAACTATAATATCGGAAGCCAAATGAGAAAGACGATCGAATCTGCCATTTTTAAAATCCACCAAGAAATGGATGATCTCAAGGCTTTAGAAGCTTCTTCCGCTCCGTCATCTGATTCATCAGCTTCAGGATCCATGTTCAGGCATGTAGCTTTTCTTGCGGATGTTCTTTCGCTGATTCAGTCAGTTCATATGGAGTTGCCTCCGTTCGAAGAAAGGTTTGTAGCGGATCATCCGTTGAAGCAGCGGAACGGTGACCCTGGCGAGCATTTCATGAGAGAAGAGATAAAGAAATACATAAAGATCAAACCGAACCGGCTTGGGAAGCAGAACTTCATGGGAGCTAACGGAACCTTCACTTCGATCGGGCACGCTTGCTTTGCGATGAAGAAAGATCTAGAAGAGTATATGGACTACGACGTGGGTGAAATCTGCAACGACGATTGGAGATTAGCTCAGAAGCTTATGGTTCACGGATGTGATCCGTTGCCTAGAAGACGGTGCTTCTCTCGAGCACCGCAGTTATATCACAAACCGTTTCCGATCAACGAGTCTTTGTGGAAGCTTCCGGATAACCGGAACGTGAGATGGGGACAGTACAAATGCAAGAACTTCGCTTGTCTTGCTAGCAACACAACAGCACGAAAAGGTTTCTTCAAATGCACTGATTGCTTCAACCTCACGCACCACGAGTCGCCGAGATGGGTTAACCGAGGAGAAATCGATCCAGAGACGAACCAGACATCGGATTTCTCGATACAAGAAGTACTGGAAATCAAACCGGGAGAGATTAGAATCGGATTGGATTTCAGCGTTGGCACGGGAACTTTCGCAGCGAGGATGAGAGAGAGTAACGTCACCATCGTAACAGCAACAATCAACCTCGGAGCTCCATTCAATGAGATGATCGCTCTCCGCGGTTTAGTCCCATTGTACTTAACCGTGAACCAACGGTTACCGTTCTTCGACAGCACGCTGGATATGATTCACACGACGAGGTTCCTGGATGGATGGATCGATCTGATACTTCTGGATTTCGTGCTGTTTGATTGGGACAGGGTGTTAAGACCTGGTGGGTTGTTGTGGATCGATGGTTTCTTTTGTCTGAAAGAGGATTTGAGTGATTACGTTGAAGCGTTTAAGGCCTTGAGGTATAGAAGACATAAGTGGGTTGTGGTGCCTAAGAGAGATAAAGATGATAAGGAAGTTTTCTTCTCCGCTGTGTTAGAGAAACCTCCAAGACCCTTTAGATGATTCATCATTGCATAGTGTTTTGTATTTTCTATTGTCTATGTAAACAGAAAATGGCAAAATGCAGTAAGATAAAGTTCGATTATATGTTGTTGATGTTATCATTTTTTTTACTAATAAAAGGTGTTATAGAATCTGACATTATACTTTGTAATAAAAGATATACTGTAGGTTCCAGAATGATGCAGCTTTTGTGACTAAAGAAACAGAGAACAGGAACGTTTTACTTCCGAACCATTCGACGTAGCGAGTAACTCTCTTTACGAAACAGAGGGTCTCCTCATTTTTTCCGAACCACCGGACATAACGAACCAACCACTAGGCTCGCGCGGTATATAAAAAGCTCTGCCTCTGTTTTTTCTCGGTTCCGCTACGTCGTCAGACAAAAGTTCTGGAACTGGAGAGAGATTTCGAAATCGGAGAATGGAGGAAGAGCAGCTAGAGATCGTGGGACCAAGAGAGGAGCCGTTGATGAAAAACATCGTACCAGAGGAGATTAACGGCCTGGATTCGCTTTCCTCGTCAGATACTGATGATAGCGAGAAACCAGATTCCCCCGTTCCTATCAATGCTCCGATCTACCGGATTTTTGGCAGAGAACGACCGATCCACATGGTTCTCGGCGGAGGTAAACGTACGTACACTCTCTACACTCGTTCCATCTTTCCTTTTGATGATCTAGTGATAGCGAGTTTAGCTTTTTAATTTTGTTTGTGTCTCATAATAATTAGAATGTCTTCCATTAGACTGCGTGTAATATGAGAGAACTTGTAGATATTATAGAGGATTCATTGCGATAGATAAATGTGACCTAATCACCAAGTGGTTTGGGTTATTTTGTTGAAGCTGCTGATGTGTTGCTGTGGAGGGACAAGAAGGTCACCGCAGGATTACTCAGTGCAGTGACTGTGGTTTGGCTCTTGTTTGGATTCGGTCATTGTCGTCTTCTCACATTTATTTGTCGTGGCGCGATCCTCTTTCTGCTTCTCTCATTCCTCTGGTCCAATGCCCTGAACAAGTAAACCTTTATTTATTTAGTTTTTGCCTTGAAATATGCAAGTAAAACCTGTTTGCTAGTATGAAAATTTTCAATTATCATTTATAGATCTCCAGAGAACATAATGGAGATTTACATCCCTGAGAAGCCATTACTCCAAGCTGCTTCTGCATTGACTTTTGAGATTAACTGTGCTTTTGCAACCTTGAGGAGCATTGCGTTAGAGAGAGACATCAAGAACTTTGCACTGGTAAAACTTTTTCTTAGTTTCTTAAAGTCTTCTTTTTTTTTTTAGATCAGTCTCTCAATTGATTTATGGACTCTTTTTATTTCATCTTTTTTTTTTTTGCAACAAAGGCAGTCATAGGACTTTGGCTAATATCGATCATCGGCAACTGGTTAAGCTTCTTGTCGTTGGTCTACATCTGTAAGCGTACAAAACTGGTTCTCATACTCTTGTTTTATCTATCTAAGATATTACGTCTGAATAATTTACTGTTGAAACCAACAGGTTTTGTTCTGCTTCACACGGTGCCGATGCTTTATGAGAAGTATGAAGATGAGATTGATCCAATTGCCGAGAAGGCTGTGATTGAGATGAAGAAGCATTACCAAGTTCTTGAAGCCAAGGTTTTAAGTAAGATCCATCATTAACCAAACTACTCAAAATATCGAAATTGAATTAGATTCGGTTAACTTAGTTTAGTTCATTTGTTTATTCTTTTGTTTTTTATTTGGGGTCGAAAAGTCATTCCTCTGTTCATGTGGTTTTAGTTACTTCCTACTCAAGCCATCTAAACCTTTTAGTGGATATAAAAGGAGACCGAGCCTTAAAGATAATTTCTACAAAAGGCTCACCCCATTTTGACATAGCTATAGACATTTAATGGGCATCCAAACATCACAGTTCTGCATGGATAAATCAATATTGAGTACATGCATTACTCTGTAACTTTTCCTTCTGCTAACAAATGAGGCAATCGGCACCAGTCCTATTTCATTATTGGAAGCCTGGTTCGGCTGCGAGATATTTTTTGGTCGGTAACGAGCTATTGTGATATAGCTGCTATTACGAAAGAAAAGACCAAGGTGAGATTGTTTAAAAAGTGATTTCTTTATTTGATATAAGTACGCCTTACAACGTTATATATAGAAGAGCATTCACAAGTATGTAAGTTAACCACCTATAACAAACTATTTAACCATGAAAGCCAAGCTTAACCGGATGTTAAAACTTCAATAGCTGCTCTGTTTTACATTCTGTTATCGTCTGTTCCGCGGAAGCTTTTGCTCTGTTTTGTTTGGTTTGGAGACGATGACTCTTGGATTATATTTAAAAGGACTTGTGAACGTTCTTGATACAACCATTCAAACCAACACCAGTCCTCAACATAGTGGACCTTAAGCACTCAAACACCACTGACATGGAAAAAATTAAACAGAGGATAAAACATTCTCATCAAGAAAGAGATCCTGCAGCTAGACCGGTTGATTTTGCGCAACATACCAAACCAAAAAACGTCACACTTTGTGCAAAGGATCAAAATCATGAAAATTACCTTCAAATCTCTTCGGCTTGGAAGATTTGAACAGCTCGGTAAAATACTTCACCATCCTTTTGAAGCTTTGATTAGCTAATACTAATATTATGGCATCAACATACCCATCTATGTGTTGGCTGGTTTGGCATTTCTCATCTCAGTAGCTACTACCCTGGCTAAGTTCAAGTACATAACACCAGTACACCACTAAGGTTCTGTAACGATCGAATCTGCCATTTTCAAAATCCACCAAGAAATGGATGATCTCAAGTCTCAACTCAAGGTTTCAGAAGCTTCTTCTTCTGCAGCTCCACCGCAACAAAAATTACAACCCAAGATAAGGCCGACTTTTTGGGCCTGAATCTCAACATTTCGAGCCCATTTCACACCGACAGATTATAAAAATGGATTAGAATTTAACTGAAAGAAAATGAAAAAGAAAACTCTGCGAAAATCGCCATAGTTGATCTTGGGTTTTGAGATCTCCCTCCACATCGACACCAAATCATCAGATCTACACTTGAAATGGCGCAGCAGCAGTTCCTCCACCAGCGTCCCATTCAAAATCCATTCTCGAACCCTTTCTCTTCCTCTCCTCTTTCGAATTCTTCAATCTCAAACCGTCCAATCTCCGTGCTCAGCCGCAACGGTCTCCTCCTCCTCCTCGCTCTCCTCGTTATCCTCGGTGTATTCTTACCCTGGGCAGGATCTCCCTTGTTCCCGTTTCCAAACAGAAGCTCTTCTTCTTCGCACGCCAAATGGCGCGACTACTCACTCGCCCAAGCCGCCAAATTCGCAGCTAAGAACGGCACTGTCATCGTCTGCGCCGTGAGCTACCCTTACTTGCCTTTCCTCAACAACTGGTTGATCAGTGTTTCCAGGCAGAAGCATCAGGACAAAGTTCTCGTCATCGCTGAGGATTACGCTACTTTGTACAAAGTTAACGACAAGTGGCCTGGTCACGCCGTTCTCATCCCTCCCGCGCTCGATTCTCAGACCGCACACAAATTCGGCTCCCAGGTATGATCTCCGCGCAGAGTTTCATCTTCTCGGTCCAGTTTCGTACCTAGCTTAGCTGAAAATGGCTTAGATATTCGGATTTCATGTATCTGTCTTCATCAGAGTATCTGAGAGTGAATACTTACTTAGCTTTCATCATACTGATTCACTTAAATCCTGGATGTTCCTTTTTATTTCACTGATTACTCGAATTATATGTTTGTGTAGCCCATGAGGTTTCGGTTATGAGCTGTGTTTAGTAAATCCATGGCTGATCCTATGAATATAACAATGGATTGTGAACTTGTGGTTTTAGTAGCTTTCATAATCATTCAAATTTAGCTGCTAAATGGCTCAGATTTTAAGCATGTGGTTAAATAGTTAATCCGAAAGTGAGTACTTACTTATTTATCAATCTGATTCTCGTGGGTCTTGGATGATACTTTGATTAACATCAAAGTTTTAGTGGTTGCTCGCATCAAAATTTTGAGCTCATCCATGGCTGATCTTTTGAGTAACAAGAGATGGTCACCTAGCAGCCCTTTTTCTTTCTAATTTTGATCGACTTTGTATGAATAAATCTTTTACCTAATTGATCGTATCTGAATCTCAGGGTTTCTTCAATTTTACATCACGGAGGCCGCAACATCTCTTGCAAATTTTGGAGCTAGGTTACAATGTTATGTACAACGATGTTGATATGGTCTGGCTGCAAGATCCGTTCCAGTATTTGGAAGGAAGCCATGATGCATACTTCATGGATGACATGACTGCTGTATGTTATCTCACACATCTCCTAGACATGTCTGCAACTTTTGCATTCAGATTATTTATTACCTTCTTGATATTGGTGCCAGATTAAACCATTGGATCATTCTCATGATTTACCACCTCCGGGCAAAAAAGGAAGGACTTATATATGTAGCTGCATGATTTTCTTGCGTCCCACTAATGGCGCAAAGCTTCTAATGAAGAAATGGATTGAGGAACTTCAAGACCAACCTTGGTCCAAAGCAAAGAAAGCAAATGATCAGCCTGCTTTTAACTGGGCACTTAACAAAACAGCTCATCAGGTATGATTTTGCTCCCTCCAAGTTCCACAGTAACTTGCTGTTTAACTGGTCTCAAGCTTTTATTTACACAATTGTTGTGTTGGGTTCTATGAAATTCTTCTTTATCTAACACCTTAGCTCCTCAAATCTACTTAACGCGAATGTTCGGTTACGCTATTGTTTTTCAATCTCACTAGTACGAAATCATCATCCTCAACTCTTCATTGGGATCTTTTGTTTTTGCAGGTGGATCTCTACCTGCTTTCTCAGGCAGCTTTCCCAACAGGAGGATTATACTTCAAGAACGGGACATGGGTTAAGGAGACAAAGGGTAAACATGTCATAATCCACAATAACTACATTCTCGGTTTTGACAAGAAGATCAAACGTTTCCGTGACTTTGGCCTATGGTTAGTGGATGATCATGCTCTTGAGTCCCCATTAGGAAAACTAGAGTAAATTGGAATGGCGAAAAAGATTGTTTTAATCGCTCTCTCGCTCCCTCTTTTCTTGTTATTGGAATTTTCAGGCTGCGCAAAGAAAGAAAGAAAGATCCACTTGAGTAAATTATTTAGGAGTCTTTAAAGTTACTTGAGTGTGTGTTATATAAATATATATTTAGGCATATATTCATCATGACTCAGAGTTTGGTAAACCAGTAGTAATGCTAGACTGCTATAATTGACATTGAGTCTGGCAATTCTATGATTACTTCATTCAAGTCATATTGAATTCACATGTACACACAAATACAGTGGATCAAAGTTTCTGCACATGGGTTAACTAGAGAGGAATAACAAAATGATTTTCTTTTTGAAGGCATTCGCAGTGGTTAATTATGACTGAGATTGCAGTGAGAAGAATCAAACCCAAGAATCAAGAATTAAATGTTTTGACGGGTAAATTAGTAAACCAATAAGTACTGCTTTTATTGGACTGATGTACTGTGAAAAGGCTAAAAAGATAAATTCTGAGATAAATAAACAATCAATCCAAAACTTTAATTGATAACGAGTTTTGCAAAATTCATAAACAATCAATCCAAAACTAGACTGACAGCTAGCATATGATATGAGGGTCCACTTGCTTATTAAATACTTTTATTTTATTTTTAGCACTGTAGTTTATGTATATATATCCTCCACACCACACTTTAAAACATGTGACTGATTTTACAAATTTTAGGCTTTTTGGAGGATGCTGCTTATGTAAGATTTACCGTAAATGAAAATCATGAATTAAAATGATCAGAATCGCAGCTACGAATAGTTCTTGACGTCCAATGTTGGTTTACTAGACTTTTCATTCATTCACTAGACTTTTCATTCATTCGTGTCGTATTCCAGATCTGATTTATTTATTGTTTTTGTACATACAGTTTAATGCATCTTGATTATGGTCAATCGGGTTTTAAATAAATTAAATTAGGCGTGTAACATAAGAAGATAATATTTTTCAAGTAGTACTATTTACGGACTAGTATTAAAATTGAAAAATATGTAAAAGGATAATATGGGGGATAACATATTTTTCAGTCGCAACCAAAATGAAAGAAAATAATAAAAAGGTGAAATTAGAAAGACAGGGAAGCAAAGATTCTTGCTCCCTTCGAATCCGCAGCAGCTTATTAGAAGCGAAACTCTCTGATTTGTAAATTCTCAGTGATTTCTCTCTGAAACTACCATTGACGCCAAAGAAACAAAGACTTTCTCTCTCTCCCCTTTGCTTTTACTAAGCTCACAAGAATCTACGCATCTGTGCGCTGCTGCTGATGCTTCACGTCGTCAGCTGAATAACCCACACGCACTTTCGAGTGCTTTCTCTCTCTTTCTCTCTGATTTTCAATCAGATTTCTGGAATTTTCCCGTCGGATAGATATCTTTTTTTTCTTAGGTGAGGGGTTGAGTTCTTCGTAGCTAGTGTTAGGTTGCATTTCCTTTTTTCTTTTTTGGTTTTTAAGATTCCGTAATCTCGCCGGAGTTGCATGTGATCTCTCAGAACGAAATGGGTTCTCTGGAATCTGGGATTCCGTCGAAGAGAGAGAGCGGCGGGAGAACGACGAGACAACAACAACAACAACAACAACAGCTCCCGTTCTTGCAGAGAAACAGATCGAGGCTCTCGAGATTCTTTCTATCCAAGAGGCTCGATTACATCCAATGGATTTGCACCGTCGGTGTCTTCTTCTTCTTCGTCGTGCTATTCCAATTGTTTTTACCCGGTCTCGTCATCGATAAGCAGCCACCATGGAGGACCAACAAGGAGATCTTGCCACCTGATATGCTCGTTTTCAAGGAGAGAGGTGTTCTCGATTTCGGCGAGGGTGTGAGATTCCACCCCACCAAGCTTCTGCTTAGTTTCCACGCTGAGACTCAAACCACTAGTAATGCTCTCAATTTCACCAAAATCACTATGCACCGTTTTGGATTCCGCAAGCCAAAGATAGCACTGGTCAGTACTTTAGCTTTTTAGATATATGGTTGCTCTTCACCTTGTTGCTGAAATCTGATACCTGCATTGCATTGTGCTTTTAAGGTTTTTGCCGATTTGTTAGCTGATCCGGAGCAGCTGTTAATGGTGACTGTCTCCAGTGCACTGCAACAGATTGGATATGCCATTGAGGTATACATTTGTTGCTCTCGTGTGATACTCATGAGTAAATATGAAAGTATGATGATGATAACACGAAACCTCATAGGTGTACTCACTCCAAGACGGTCCAGTTCATGGAATTTGGCAGCAAATGGGCGTTTCAGTCACAATACTCGACACTAACCATCCATCGAGCTGTGTTATCGACTGGCTCTCGTATGTATATTTGCATTTGAAAACTTGTTGGACAACTAGTGCAAGCATGTCTTGATTAGTTCAGAGCTTGGAATTATTCATTCTTTCAGGCTATAATTGATTTAGTCTAGTCATATGACTCGGTTGAATGTGGTTGATCCAATGCATTGTTGATTTAGTTGACTTGACTTGGTCAATGAGATGATTTCTGATCATTCATAATTTTCTTTCTTCTTATCTTGAAGCTATGATGGCGTACTTGTAAACTCTCTCGAAGCTAGGAGTATGTTTACCTGGTAAGATTTCTCGCTTCTTTGGTATGAGTGTATATCACATTGTTCTGGTTTTGGTTTCTAATCATTGTATATTGCAATGAGGATTTATAACATGTGGGGGTATATGATTATACACACAAATATATATGTTACCTCTGTGGATTTTTTCCCAACTTCGTGATAGTTTAAACTATTGTTATTCTTTGACAGCTTCATGCAAGAACCTTTCAAATCTTTGCCTCTTGTTTGGGTCATCAATGAAGGAACTCTCGCTGTTCGGTCTAGACAGTATAACTCAACAGGGCATACTGATCTCTTAACGGATTGGAAAAAGATTTTCAGCCGGGCATCGGTTGTAGTCTTCCACAACTATCTCCTTCCGGTAATATTTTATGATTAGCGTGCAACCACCACTGTTTCTGCTTCGAAATCGTTTTTTTTCTGGAGTAGCTTTGGATATTTACTTTTTCATTTCACTTATATTGTTTCACTTTTTGCTTCATGCAGATTCTATACACCGAGTTTGATGCTGGCAACTTTTATGTGATTCCTGGATCTCCTGAAGAAGCATGGAAAGCAAAGAATCTGGACTTTCCACGGAATGATGACATGGTCATTTCCATTGTGGGAAGTCATTTCTTGTACAAAGGTCAATGGCTGGAACATGCTCTACTTCTGCAAGCTCTACGGCCGTTATTTTCAGCTTATAACAGTGAAGGTTATAATTCCCATCTCAAGATCATAGTTTTAGGCGGAGAGTCAGCTTCCAACTACAGCGTAGCTATTGAGGTATAACAAGGTCTGCTTTACTATTGATGGAATGGTTTGTTAGCTTTTGGAGATAGAGATTACAAAATCACTAACCTTGTTCCTTGGTTTGTTTCGAACTCCTTAGACAATATCCCAGAACTTGACGTATCCAAAAGATGCTGTGAAGCATGTAAGCGTCGCGGGGAATGCTGATAAGATACTGGAAAGTTCTGATCTTGTCATATACGGATCATTTCTTGAGGAGCAATCTTTTCCAGAAATTTTGATGAAGGCCATGGCATTGGGGAAACCCATAGTCGCACCGGACCTCTTGAGTATTAAAAAACATGTATGTTTCTTTTCCTCTGCTCGTTTCTCCAAGCAGATCTGTTGTGGCATACTGACTGTATTGGCAATACCAAATAGGTCGATGACAGGGTTACTGGGTATCTTTTCCCCAAGAAGAATCCTGAGGTTCTGTCGCAGATTGTGCATGAAGTGATAACAGAAGGGAAAATATCTCCGTTGGCTCAGAATATTGGCTTGATGGGGAAAGCAGCTGTTAAAAATATGATGGCGCTGGAAACCATAGAAGGTTATGCGGTTCTACTAGAGAATATTCTCAAGTTTTCGTCAGAAGTTGCTTCTCCTAAGGATGTACGGACAGTTCCTCCAAAATTGAGAGAAGGGTGGAGTTGGCATCTGTTTGAAGCTCTCCTTGATGCATCGCTGAATAATAGAACAGAAAGAAGCTACGAATTCATAGCGAATGTTGAGGGACATTGGAATCATACCCCAGGGGAAGCTATGAAATTTGGGGTTGTTAATGATGATTCATTTGTATATGAAATATGGGAAGATGAGAGATATGTTCAAATGATTCACAGTAAAAAAAGACGAGAAGACGAGGAGGTAAGCAAATCAGATGCGAGTTCTTGAAATGACGTTCTCATCTTCAATTTCCTACGGGCCATTTGATTTATTTTTGTGTTGTTTTGCAGCTGAAAGGCAGAGCCTTGCAGTATCGTGCGACATGGGAGGAAGTATATAAAAGCGCCAAAAGGGCAGACCGAAGTAAGAATGATCTACATGAGAGGGATGAAGGGGAGCTGCTACGAACCGGTCAACCTTTATGCATATATGAACCCTATTTTGGTGAAGGAACTTGGTCGTTTCTACATCAATATCCCCTCTATCGTGGGGTAGGCATGGTGAGCTTCCATGTGCCAGATATTTTTTTTGCAATGGTCCAAAAGAGGGGATTTTTTTCTAAAGTGACGTGAATGCATCATCGTATTGCAGTCAGTTAAAGGAAGGAGACCTAGGATGGATGATATCGATGCATCATCACGTCTTCCGCTTTTCAACAATCCGTACTATCGCGATGCTCTTGGTGACTTTGGAGCATTTTTTGCAATCTCAAACAAGGTTGATCGTGTGCACAAGAATTCATGGATAGGGTTTCAGTCCTGGAGAGCGACCGCCAGGAAGGTACACACATCTTCCCTTGCTATCATAGAATGCTATGTCCAGGACCAGTACTAATAATGCGTGTGATGTAATTTGGGACCCTAAAACAGGAGTCTTTATCCAGGATTGCTGAGAACGCGTTGCTTAATGCTATACTAACACGGAAACACGGAGATGCCTTATATTTTTGGGTTCGCATGGACAAAGATCCGAGGAATCCTCTGCAGAAACCCTTTTGGTCGTTCTGTGATGCCATAAATGCTGGGAATTGCAGGTAAAACCCATACAGATTTCTTAATATATATAGTTTTAGGACTATGTTTGAGAGATCATATAACTGACTCTTTGCAATTTATGGACTTTGATCAAGGTTTGCTTACAATGAAACTTTGAAGAAAATGTATGGTATCAAGAATTTGGACTCGCTGCCTCCAATGCCCGAGGATGGGGATACATGGTCTGTGATGCAGAGCTGGGCGTTGCCAACAAGATCCTTCTTAGAGTTTGTCATGTTCTCAAGGTGATTGCTTGTTATTATTACCCATTGATTGTCTCAATTCGACCCATTGGAAAGAAAAAAAAGTACTTAGAGAGTGTTTCTCTCTTGTTTGTAGGATGTTTGTGGATTCTTTGGATGCACAGGTGTATGAGGAGCATCATCGAACAAACCGTTGCTATCTGAGTTTAACCAAAGTAAGAAACTCATTCCTCCTTCTGCCAAAGTTCATATGGGGGTATTAGATCTACTTCAGAACAATTCATCATGTGTTCAATATTCTCACAGGACAAGCATTGCTATTCACGGTTACTCGAGCTTCTGGTGAACGTATGGGCTTACCACAGCGCCAGGCGCATTGTCTACGTAGATCCTGGGACCGGTTTGATGCAGGAGCAACACAAGCAGAGGAACCGGAGAGGGCAAATGTGGGTGAAGTGGTTCGATTACACAACTCTGAAGACAATGGACGAGGATCTTGCAGAGGAAGCAGACTCAGACCGTCGTGTGGGTCACTGGCTGTGGCCATTTACCGGTGAGGTCGTGTGGCGAGGTTCATTAGAGAAAGAGAAGCAAAGGAAGAATGTAGAGAAAGAAGAGAAGAAGAAGAGAAGTAAAGATAAGCTGAATAGAATGAGAAGTAGGAATGGTCGCCAGAAAGTAATTGGAAAATATGTAAAACCGCCGCCGGAAAACGGAAACTCCACTTTGTTAAACGGAGACGCATAAAAAAAACAGATTTAAAGTTGTGCCTTTTTGTAATTTTGGGCTAGGTCATAAGATTTGTTTCATTCATTGGATTTTGGGAGATTACTGTATAAAAAGGTGTCAAGTCTCAATCATTAACTCTCTCTCTCTCTCTCTCTCTCTCTCGCATCTCTCTTCGAATTAAACTCTCCGGCGGTGAGCTTCACTGTAGAAAGAGAGAAGATGGAAGCTGTGAACGGCAGCGAGAAGGAGGAATCGCACGTTCTTGAGATCAATCTCATATCGGCGCAGGGGCTTAAAGAACCGACGGGAAAGCTCCGGCGATTGCAGACGTACGCATCAGTGTGGGTTGATTCCTCCAACAAGCTCCGCACTCGGATTGATCGGATCGGCGCTGAGAATCCGATATGGAACGACAAATTCGTTTTCCAGGTATCTTCCGATTTCCTCTCTAGCGAAACTTCTGGCGTCTCCATCGAGATCTATGCTGTTGGTTATCTGCGCGATCATCTGATCGGAACCGTACGCTTCCTCGTGAGTAACTTCCTCCCAACCGCCGCCGTGAAAGTCCCGTCTCTCGTCGCGCTTCAGGTCCGTCGTCCTTCTGGAAAGTTCCACGGTGTTCTTAACATCGCCGCCATGGTGATCGACGCTTCCGAGCTACCCGCTGATTTCTTCAAGTCCGTTCAAGGAGAGAGCCGTCGGAGCCGAAGGATGAGGAAGTCCAGATCTGCGGTCAGCTCGTCGGAGAACGGTCTCGCTGACGACGGCGGTAGTTCGAAAGAGAATTCGTTAACCGGATCGGTTAATTTCTCCGACGACGGTACGGACTCGACGTCGTCTTCTCCTATGCCGTCTCCTCTCAGAGACTGGAACGCAGTTCGAAATCTGGCGGGAAAGAATCACGTGAGATCGTCATCGGACGGCGGAGGATTGATGTGCTGTTTCTTGATGAAATCGTCGGGTATGTTACCACCAAGAAGAGAGGTCATGGACGGCTGAGATCTGTTATCTGATTTCCTACGGTTCAGATGCCATTTTGGTTTCTTAAAACCACAGATCCTCGTCTAACGAACGGTTCAGATCATTCTTAATCGTAGGCTGTCGTTTTGACAGTTTTGACGGTTAGGAGTGTTAACAAACTCTATAGCTTGTGCAGTTTTCTTTTGGTTGTTTGTTGCTGGAAAAAAAACATTTCTTTTTGTCAAAGCTTCAAAATTCATTTTATATGAATAAGAAGAGAGATGATATCATATTTGTTTTGGTCATATTGATTTTTGAGCACATGACACAGAGTGTGAAACAAAACGCGGGAGTTGGTTTTAGGAGTTGAGGAGATAATTGTTGCCTCAACGGCCAAATTAGTTAAAACCATCGATTCGTCCTACCAGAAAAAACAAAAAAACATCTCTTTATTAAAATCTTCCAACTTTTTTAATTCGATATACAATACACTTTCCCCCTCTCTCTCTCTGTCTTCTTCATCATCGATTATCAAGTGTCAAAATATCAACTTTTCTAGGGTTTTATGGCAAAGTTTACGAGGGAGATATCAGCCATGGAGGTTGGACACACAGAGGAAAGTCGAATTCGATACTCTTCAAAGTGCATTAAACACTTGCCACCTGGCACAAATACTGAGTTTGATTGGAAGGATTATTGTCCCTTGGGTTTCAGGTAACATTGTTTGCTAATGTTTCAGCTCATTTCTTTTCTTTTAATTGTAAATGATTGATTTTTAAATATGTTCTTGTAGACTTATACAAGAACTTGAAGATATTGATCATGATGAGTACATGCGTTCCATTTGCAATGATGAGACTCTAAAGAAGCTTTCTTCTGGGAAAATCGGGAATGTGTTTCATGTTTCCACTGATGACCGTTTCCTCGTCAAGATTCTTCGAAAATCCGAGATTAAGGTATTCAACAAAATCACTTTTTTTTTTCTCTTAGCAGATCTTCATGATGAATATATATGAGTGTCAAATTAAAATCCTGTGATTTCTAGGTGATACTAGAGATGCTTCCAGGCTACTATCGACATTTTCATAATCACAGATCATCACTATTCTCAAGGATTTATGGTGCTCATGTTGTCAAGCCTATTGGAGGTGTTAAGGTGAAGGGCACTTATATATGAATCTATTCACATGTGAATGTTTTATGTTATGATTAAAGTTAAATTAGACCCAGTAGTTATTACTTAAACAAAGTTATATCATGTTTGTTTCTCTGTTGTATGCAGACATATTTTGCTGTCATGTCAAACATGCTGCAGTCGACGGTTTCTATGAACAAGCTCTATGATCTAAAAGGTTCTCCGAAAGGTCGAACTAACAAGAAAATTGAACTGAAAAACAAGACGGTATTGAAGGATATAGATCTCGATTTCTGTTTCTACGTTGATCCAGTGGCTAGACAACGAATTCTCAAGTAGATATCTCTCTCTCTCTCTCTGAACCATCTTGATTCTAGTAACCCATATATTGATTCTAAACACAAAAGGGTCATGTCAATACAGGCAAACAAAGCTAGATTGTCAGCTTTTGGAAGAAGAGGGTATAATGGATTACAGCTTATTGGTTGGTTTACAAGTAAAAGACTCATCACCTCAAGGTGATATATAATGTTTCCTCTTTTTTTTCTCTGCTTTTTATTAATGGAAAAAGTGTTTCGTATTCATGTAGAATTTTTCTCATCATAATAAATCACTCTTGACAGGTTCACTCGATGGAGTAAACCCGGTTTACGGTAGCTTCACACCTCCATGTAAACAGAAACTTGGATCACCAACATTCTTCTATCTATATTTTATGTTATTTGGCAAAGACTACAACATATCTATATCTATTAAATTCGCAGGCTCATTGAAAAGCGATAGCGCAAAGTCGTTGAAGACAGCTCAAAATTCTCCAGATAGATCGTCTGCGACAATGTACTCATGCTCTCCTAACAGAGGTAATAAATCTTCTATAACAATGCATTATGAAAAAAAGAAAAAAAACACACACACACAGGCAATGTATATATATATATATATTTTTGGTCTAATCAAAGTACTTAGGAACAAAAACAAAACATTTTTTTTATTGTTAACAGATGCAGTCGAGAGAGAAAACTCAATGACAAGCGATAGCACAAGCTCAGAGACAAATCTGATAAACAGAAGAAGCAAATTAGAGACACTCAGTGACCTCTTTGTCAACAGGTAAAAGCAACCACAGACAAATGTTAGAAATAAATGATAACCTTAATGTTTTAGTAAATTATCTTCTTCTTCTTCTTTTGTGAAGCAGCTCGAGTACCAATTTCGGGATGAGAATTCCGGCGAGAGCACGGCGAATGAAGGGAGCGGCGGGAGAAGAGGAGGAATGGTACGATGTGGTTTTGTATTTAGGGATCGTAGACACATTTCAAGACTATGGTATGAAGAAACGCTTAGAACATTGTTACAAATCCATCCAACATAACTCAAACTCGATCTCCACCGTCCATCCAAAGATCTACTCTTCCCGATTCCAAGAATTCGTCTCCAACATCTTCTTACCTCGCCACGACGACGACCAAATCTCTCTCTAATATATAGTATATCCAAGTATTGTTTGCTATAGCAATGACGTACGGTTTAACTTCCAAGTGTTAAGAGCCTCCTCTTACGTCCCAAGTTGGTGGTTGTTGTCCAAAAACATGTTATCTTTTACTATGTTTCTTAAGAAAATAATAAACTCAAATTAACATTGACTAAACAATTATTGGCAACATACCAATTCAGTTCTACATAATTTTAAGATATTGACTAAAAACTTTAAAATCAAAATTATTAAGGTAGAATAAGATGTTATAATTGTGTTTGATATCAAAATATAATATATACTCTATATATATATATTGATACCATAAATATAATACTAACATCTATACAGTGTAAACTTTTTTAAGATAGAATAAAATGTTACAGCAATTTAGTTTCCAGTTTTTCTATTTAACCGGATCCATTTGAAGATTTTCGGTATGAATGTTTATTTTCATTTTATTATTTATAATTATTTTTTCTGTCATGTCTTGTATATTAAAAAAAAAAAGAAGAGATAATAGTATGAAAGCCTTCTAACCCAAAAAAAAAAAAAAATTAATGAGATTACGTGCGGCCGTGTGGGTGTATATATATACAGAGCGCGTGAGGTGGGCGCGCCAGAAAAAAAAAAAAAAGTTAAATTGTTCCGTTACCGTCCAATGAGCTGTCCTTGCAAATTGAATGCTTAAAAGATTTACAAATTCTTTGATAAATCTATAAATCTCTTCCACATAAAATTGTTCCCAAGGTTTTGTTGAAGTCGAACTCTCTAAAATTGATTTTTACCCAAATTAAAAAAGACGGGTATGGTTGTTGGGGACGGATTTAGCACACTCACCAAAGCCCAACAATATTTCACCTCGGCCCGTCATATATTAACCAACCGACTGGTTAATATTCGTAATTAATAAATAATAATATTTATTAATCGATTGATAAATATTAATATTCGAAGAGGATCTTATATGTCATCGAAAAAGGAAGTTCGCCGCGCCGACCCGACATTCGCGAAGATAAAGAAAGCGGCAATTACAGAAGTTTTCCTTATTTTAGAAGGGTTAGGTCGGTCTAACTTTCTTATATATAGAAGGGGTCCTCATTCGAGAGAGACACACGCTTTTCGCTTACGACTTAGAACTCTCTGCTTCTAATCTAGTATTCATCTCGGCTAGGTTAAAAGCATTGACTATTTGCTTGTAAATTCAATCATCATCAATAAAAGTCACTTCGGCAAAATCTCTGTGTTATTCTCAAAGTTTTTCCCATAACCTTGACCGAGGTCATAGTTCAACAATGGTGGGTTCGAGTTCCGATTGCGATTTTGGGTTTGCTTTCAACAACGTCAGTTTCTCCGACCGTCTTCTTCGTATCGAGATCACTCGCGGCGGCGGCGAGGTTAGTTGTCCGAGTATCGTCAATCGCAAACGCAGAAGAGAGCATGTCAAGAATCAGACCCACGGTTAGTTGTTCACTCTTCTTCTTCTCTTTTCTTGCTTGTGACATGAGTCTATAAGTATTGGGGTTTGTTTTGTAATTGTGCTTGATCCATCTTGTTTCGATGATATGTATAAATGATGACATCTTGATTATACAACTTATGATATATGATTTTTCAGAGTTGGATCTTGCTACAATTCAAGTGGAGTCTGACTTAAACAACAAGTCACGTGAAAGTAATTATGAGAATAACAAGAACGACAAACATGAAGGAGAAGGTAGTGAAGATGAGAATGAGTGTCATTATTTGGGGATGATGACCACTAATCCTTCACTTCTGAGTGTTAAAGAATTACATATAAGCTCTCTGGTATTGGCAGCCAAAAGCCCTTTCTTCTACAAGGTATACAAATTTAGTTAGGCTTCTCAAATAATTTGTATATGCACCCAATGCACAAAAACTCATTTTCTTTGCTGTTTTCTCACAGCTACTCTCTAATGGAATGCTTGAGTCGGAGCAAAAACATTTTACCTTGAAAATAGATGCTTCTGGTATTGTATTTCTTACAATGTTGAATACTAGTTTCTACTATGTGGTGATATTCTATTTATCAAAGTAATTGGGGGATTTTTCTTTTGTTTGCAGAGGAAGCTGCTGTAATGGAGCTGCTGAAATTCATGTATACAAATTCACTATCAGTCACGGAGACCCCTGCTTTGCTCCATGTTCTTATTGCCGCAGATAAGTTTGAAGTTGCTTCTTGTTTCAAGTCTTGCAGCCGTTTGTTGCTGAATATGCCTATGACATTAGATTCTGCGTTGCTGATTCTCAATCTTCCTTCGATTCTGCTAATGGCTGATCCAGTAAAGCCTTTGACTGATGCTGCAAGGCAATTCCTCGCCTCGCGCTACAAGAATCTATCGAAGTATACAGAGGAGCTGATGGCTTTACCGTTGGTAGGTCTAGACGCAATACTAGCGAGTGACGATCTAATGATTGAGTCTGAAGATGTTGTTTACGATTTCGTGTTGAGATGGGCAGAAAAACATTACTCAGTTCTGGAAGAACGTCAAGAGATCCTCGGCTCTCATCTCGCTAGTTACATCCGTTTCCCTCACATGACATGTCAGAGACTCAGGCAAATCTTGACCTCAGGCGACTTTAAACGACCTCTCGCGTTTAAACTAGTCCTTGACGCTCTATTCTCCAAAGCAGAATCACTGCCTCATCGACGAGCCTACAGATACAGACCCATCAAAATTGTGGAATTTGAGGTTCCTCACCGTCAATGCATCGTCTACTTAGACTTGACACGCAAAGAATGCGAAGCCCTCTACCCATCGAGTCGGATCCGTTCTGAATTGTTTCACTTAGGAGGACAAGGTTTCTTTCTCTTGGCTAAATGTAGCAAGGTCCCGGCAAATTTGTTTCAAAGTTTTGGTTTGTCTCTTGTGATGCAAGAAAAAGGCTCGGTGAGTCAGACTGTGGACTTCGAGTTTTCAGCGAGGTCGAAGCCAACAGAGGATTTTGACGTGAAATCTAAAAGGAGCTATAATTTCGACGCAAGTAACTCTGCTGGATACGATAACATTTTTAAGACACCATGGGATAGTTTCATTGCAAAGGATTCTCGCTACTTCATCAATGACGTTCTTCATCTCCGAGCCGACCTCTCCATCCGTCTTTAGAACCAACCTAAGCTTTTCACTTTGTTAACTTCAGCCTTTTTTTTCGTAGGTTACTAGTAGTTTAACGGCACTTCAAAACCACAAGTACTTAGGTTGTGTGTGTCTGACGCAACCATGATACCTCATATCTACATTTGCATATGATGTATAGTCTTTTCATGCATGTTTTGATCATCTCCGCCTTTTGAACTGGGGTCAATTCTGAAGTATTTGCCTCTCCTGAAACTAAGTTTCGATAATGCCAATGGATCTAAGATAATAGTGTTTCAGACTGCAGAAGATACATTGTTGAAACAGAGACATCGTATAACAATCATATTACAAAAAAAAAAAAAACCCAGACATAAAGCTGCTTTATTTTTTGAATGAATCTATTCGGTTCCTGCGATCTTCTTCTTCAAGGAATCAATATCCTCAGCCAACTCCTTTCTGCTTGACTGAAAGAAGATGAACAGAGACATTTTAATTCATGTCAGATCACTGATGCTTTTATAGATTATGATAGTTTGTTTAGTCGCATTTTTTGTTACCTTGAAGAGAAGGTATCTGTAGACGAACCATCCTGTGTATCCGAGACCGACGAGTTCCATAACATTGGGAAGCTACACTCGACACATACAAACAAAACATGATTCGAGTCAAACCCATTACACTTTCTTTCTCTGATATATCTAAACGGCTTTTTAAAAAGATTATATGTTACCAGAGGAACAGAGTTGATAGCACCAACAACAATGAAAGATAGCCAAACAGCAACAATGGCTCCTCTTCCATAAATTATTACAGTCGACTTGTTCTCAAGACCATCCCACTGCACCAAAACCGAAAAATCAAAACAAAACACAGAGCCAATCCAACTCTGTTTTTTTCTTCCCGATCACAAACAAGCAAGCAATGGCTTCTTACCTTTTCCTTCAAGTCTGTAAAGAGTTCATTGGTGTCAATAGACGTTGAGGTCTCTTCTGATGAAGAAGCTCTCGTCTTCATCAATTCAACCTTGTGCAAACCAATCCCTGTGATTCAAACCGGAGAATCCAATATTTTGGTTTAGATTCATGAAATCAAACTATATAGACCTTTAAACCATCCATACCGAATCTATTACATCAAAGTTATAAACCAGATCAACCGAGCTATACCGAACCGCCGCATCGCTAAAAATTCAATTCTGGGCCGGAATACGTTCAGGCAATTTGTGACAATTCGGAAAACTTGTCGGACATTTCTAGATTCCACCGAAAGAGAGATTGGAGAAAAATGAATGGGTCACCTGAGACTACCTTCAGCGGAACAGTGAAAGAGGGTCGGCGACCATATAAATTGTGTGGATGTTGTTGGTAAACAGGTTTAGACCATATCCGCGAGCCTTCAAGATGGTGCCTTAACTTTTGAGGAACTCAGTCTCACCAACAAACAAGAAGCCTTATTTCTGGAACTAGTGATATAGTAGTAATGTAAATGTAACCTGAGATGATTATAGAAGAAACTAGTTGAGCTTAATGTACCGTGAGTCTGTAACCGCTTTCGTAGCGTAGCGTAGTCACATACTCTGTTGTAAACTCTCTTAGTTTATTTGTTCACATTGAATCTTCGGATTGTGTTTCTTCATTCCCCCAAAGTCTTTTACTATATATTTACAGAATATGTTAAAAGAAAAAGAATGGAGCTACGAGGTTTATGATTTATTTCCAGCTTGATCCATTAGCTATCTGATGACTGATCAGGCACAGGCTTCGAGGTTTCTGTTCAGAGAGTCTTCACAGGCTTCTCGTCTATGATTACATGCCAAACGGATCCTTGAGCTCCTTCGCCTTTCAGAATGGCCTTAGGGACTGCGAAAGAGATTGCCTATCTGCACCAAGGGTGCAGGGACTGTATTATTCACTGTGATATCAAACCGGAGAACATTCTCTAGCTTGGACACTGATTACAGCGCCAAAGCATCTGACTGAGAGGGACATGCATGGGGCTACGTTGCTCCCTTGTGGATATCGGGCTACGACAAAAACGGATGTGTATAGCTTCGGAATGACATTGCTCCACAGCGATACACGGGGAGAGAAAGAGGAGGAAGAACCCGAAAAATGGTATGTAAACAATGTCTTTTGCTTGGTCGGACCAACATGTGAACGGGAAAAGTATTGTCTCCATTGAATAAATGTTTATTTGGTTCAGGTTCTTTCCGCGCGTGAAATCATACAAGGAAACGTCTTGGTTGTCGACTCTAGACTCAACGGGGAACATAACATTGAAGAGGCGACGAGGATGGTGTAACACCCGTGATCGGCGATCTAGTCCGGGTTGGCCGCGGGTGACTTTTTGGAATCGACAGTTTTGGTCGGAACTTGGTGAAATCCAATAGGTTTGGCGATGAACTGATGATTCCAGTGCAAAGCTGAGCTGAATCGAGCTGTCTTAGCTCAACCCGTGATTTTAGGCCGGACTGACGGTAACCACGGACGAGGCAACCGGATGGTAATGCCGACCGAGTACTGTCAGGGACGATTGAGAATCAATCGGGACGAACGGACCGGTCGAGACAGCTAGACTCGTGGGTTGATGAGCTAAGTGTGGACTGAGGCGGTTGTTTGGTCGATACAAAGGGGCACGTGTGCTGATACCGTAAGTTTACCACGTGTGGGAAAGTCGCGCCGTCCGTGGGGATAAAGTCGCGCCGTCCGTGGGAAAGTCGCGCCGTGCGCGGGGAAGTTAGTAGGCGCGTCAGAACGGTTTCAGGACGGTTTTCACGACCGAAAGCTACCCAACCGTTCATAAAGTCGATCTCTGCGACCTTTTGATAAAATTACTCGAACGAAAACGAGAGAAAAACACAGAGAAGAACTTTGAGAGAGAAGCATCGAGAAAATTGTGAGAAAAGAGGAAATCCGGTCGAGTCTTCATTTATCTGCTCTTTCCGACCGTACGTTTGTGGCCTTGCGATCGTGTAACCGTGACCGTGACTGTTCCGTCAGGATACTCCGCGACAAGAGGTGTCAGAAATCAAGTAACCGACAGGCTAAGGTGAGTGCGTGTTCCCTGGGTTAAATTATGATCGTTATCGCTTAACACTTAGTCTAGATTATACTCGGAATTGTTCATACTGATTGCTATCCGTTACTTCTTGACTCTGCTTGCTTGTTCGGTTGGTTGTTCGCTTGAGCGCGGTAGGTCGGATTAGTCAGTACGCTGGGATCGAGATGATCGTGCGGATTGACTGGATCGCGGATACACCGGTTAAGTGGGATGATCGACTGAACAAGGGACCGTAGGATTAGCATCATAGACCGTTTGATACGATTGTTTGGTTTGGCTCGGTGGGACGGATTAACCGCTCTCACTAAGCATTATGTTGCTTACGCCTCCTTGTGGATGCAGGAAAAGGTGTGGACGATGGACCGCAGGACTAAGGCAAGATGGATCGGATGGGGAATTAGGGTAGATTTGGGCAAGACAATGTAATAGCTTATAGCGAACTGATAGCTTATGGCAAACTCATCATTGTACTTGTAACCTCGATTAATCTATCTTAATTCAGTTTATGTTTAATGCTTGTCTAAGAATGCGGAAATGACTCTAAGTAAGTAAAAATTGAAAATAACCCAAGTCTGGCCGAGGAAGTCGCCCAGACACTACCCGCGGGTGGGAAAAATTGGGTTGGGGCGTTTCAAGTTGGTATCAGAGCATGGTCGATTCTAGGACAGTTTTAAGCATATTGGGTTAGTGGGTTAAGTCCATCCTTCCATCTGCCGGTTGTCCTGTGGTAAGTTGTTTTTCTGTGTTCTGAAAGATATTAGCTAATGATGTGGGCTAATTATCTTTGTTCTGGTCATCGCAGATGACAGGGAATGACTGTAACATGACTGGTAATACGGATGGAAATGTGGAAACATCCGGGAATAATGCGGCAAGTACTGGGGCCGTGACTGAGGTATGGCTGAATGCGGCAAATGCGCTGAATGCTGCGAGTAAAGTGGCTGCTGCTGGTGCTAGTTCTAGTACCATAACTGGTGTTGAGACTGGCAACACAACTGGGAATCAGACGGGTACTCCGGCTGGTAATGAAACTGGAAGTGCGGCTGGTGATGTGTCTGGTGCCGCGGCTGGTAGTGGGAATGATACTGCTTCTGGTGCTGGAACTGCAGCTACGACTGGACCTGCTGGGGCTCCAGTCGGACTGGGAGATGTGTTGGGTCTGTTGGCTCAAGTCTTGCAAAGATTGCCGGCTGTTGCTCCTGGTGCGAATGCGCAGCCTGTGATCAATGTGGAACCGGTGGTGCATGCGGAAGTCGGATTGCCTGTACAGAAGGATCCGTCTTACCTTCAGGTGATGAGTCACATGCAGAAGCTAGGAACAAGGTTCTTTGCGGGCAGATCCAGTGCTATGAAGCGGATCAGTGGCTGACTAGGTTGGAGAGGAACTTTGACTCCATCCGTTGTCCAGATGCGTACAAGAAGGATATTGCGGTGCATTATCTGGATTCTGATGCGCACACTTGGTGGCAAGGTGTGGCGGGTCAAGACCTTGACAAACAGTACACTTGGCCGATGTTTTGTGGGAAATTCCGAGCCAAGTTCTTTCCAGCCGAGGAATTTGCTAAGCTGGAAGGTGCGTTCCTTAAGTTGGAACAAGGTTCAATGACCGTGAGGGAATATGAAGCTGAGTTTAACCGGTTAAAGAGTATGCTGGTCGTGAAGCAGAGACTGAAGGGTCTTGGTGCGGATGTTCATGCGTGGACTGCGTGTGGACATAAACAGCCGTTGCAAGATCCGCAACTATGATTCTGTTTCCGAGCTGGTTGAAAAGGCTGCGGAACAAGAGGAAGGAATCATTGCGGAAGCGAAGCTGTTTGGTGCTGGACCTCCGGGGTATTCTGGAAAAGATGCTGGGAAAAACAAGAAGTTTGAAAAAGTCCCCAATCCGGCAAGTCTTCTGGTGGGCGCAGTGTGTGTCCGACTTGCAAGAAGACGCATGCGGGAGAGTGCAGGACGGCCTCTGGGGCATGTCACCGATGCGGCAGTATGGAGCATAAGGTGCGTGATTGTCCTGAGGAGGATCAGAGGCCTAAGGATCAGGCTAAAAAACTGGTGAACGGTTGTGCTACAACTGTGGTGAAGCTGGGCATTACAAGAATCAGTGTCCGAAGCTGACTTCGAAGTCTGGGAAACGTCCAAGTGATGGGCAGGAATCGGCTACAAAGAGGCAAGCCATCATGCCGCGTGTGTATGCGGTTGGAGAAGGCTCCTCTGCTGGCCAGTCTGGTACTCGTCCGATCACTGGTACGTTCTGTTACTTACCCTTAGCATTTCTGTGTGAATTGCATGATGCGTGAATGGACTAGGTACTTAGAGAACTGTATGGTTGTGTAGGGACCCTAGACATGGGCGGTGTGGCAACCCATGTACTGTTTGATTCGGGTGCATCCCACTGTTTTGTGCATCCGAATATGATAGGATCTGGAGAATTCCAGAAAGTGACCGAGAGTGAAATAGGGACTGTTGAAGCGGCTGGAGGCCAAGTCATGTACACGGCTGGACAAGTCCGAGGCATCTCCGTGATGATCGGTCAGGCGAACATGCCAGCGAATTTGATCATTTGCCCAGTGAAACGCTACGATGTGATTCTCGGAATGGATTGGCTCGGTAAGTACAAGGCGACTCTGGACTGTTACCGAGGCCGAGTGGTATTTGAAACCGAGAAGGGAAAACTGGTCTATCAAGGAGTTAGGCCGACTGATGGGAGTTTGATTGTCTCGGCAATTCAAGCAGAACGATTGCTGGAGAAAGGGTGTGAAGCGTATTTGGCTGCTATCACAACCGTGGAAGTTGGATCAAAGACTGAACTAAGTGAGATTCCGGTGGCAAGGGAATTTGAAGATGTGTTCCAGTCGTTGACTGGATTGCCACCAGATCGTTCGGATCCATTCACGATCGAACTTGAGCCTGGCACGGCTCCAATCTCCAAAGCTCCATACCGGATGGCTCCGGCTGAGATGGCCGAGCTTGAGAAACAGTTGAGCGAGCTGTTGGATAAGGGATTTGTTGCGGCCAAAGCAGTTCACCGTGGGGCGCACCGGTTCTGTTCGTGAAGAAGAAAGATGTAGCTTCCGGCTATGCATCGATTACCGCGGACTGAACCGAGTTACTGTGAAGAACAAGTATCCTCTTCCAAGGATAGACGAGTTGTTGGACCAACTCCGGGGTGCTACTTGGTTCTCAAAGATCGATCTGGCTTCTGGTTATCATCAGATTCCGATTGCCGAGGATGATATCAGGAAGACAGCCTTCAGGACGAGGTACGGACACTATGAGTTCGTGGTCATGCCCTTCGGACTGACTAATGCGCCTGCGGCATTCATGAAGATGATGAACAACGTGTTCAGAGATAGACTGGATGGATGAATCTGTGATCATCTTCAATATGATATATCCTTGTCTATTCAAAGACTGAGGAAGAGACACAAGGCTCACTTAAGGACTGTTATGGAAAGCTGCGTGAGCATAAGCTATTTGCTAAGCTCAGTAAGTGCAGCTTTTGGCAAAGGGAGATTGGTTTCTTGGGTCATGTGGTCTCGGACAAAGGAGTGTCTGTGGATCCTGAAAAGATCAAGGCAATTGCGGAATGGCCTAGACCAAGAAACGCATCTGAGATAAGGAGTTTTCTCGGATTAGCTGGGTATTACCGACGTTTTGTTAAGGGCTTTGCGAGTATGGCTAGTCCTATGACCAAGCTGACAGGAAAGGATGTTCAGTACATTTGGTCTGATGACTGCGAGGAGTGTTTCAATAGGCTTAAGGAGATGCTTACGAGTACTCCGGTGTTGACCTTGCCTATGGATGAGGAACCTTATGTGGTTTACACAGATGCATCAAGAGTTGGACTTGGGTGCGTCCTGATGCAACAAGGGAAGGTGATTGCCTACGCTTCAAGACAGTTAAGGAAGCATGAAGGTAACTATCCGACTCATGACCTGGAGATGGCCGCAGTGGTATTTGCGCTTAAGATATGGCGGTCTTATCTCTATGGTGCTAAGGTCCAAGTCTTCACAGATCATAAGAGTCTGAAGTACATTTTCACTCAACCGGAACTGAATCTGAGACAGAGAAGGTGGATGGAGACTGTGGCGGATTTTGATCTGAGTATGATTATCATCCGGGAAAGGCAAACCAGGTTGCGGATGCACTGAGCCGGAAGAGGGCGGCAGTGGATTCGGAAAAGGATATGGAAGGATTAGTCCATATGGTGGGAACACTAAGGCTTTGTGCCTTGACTGACGATCTTGAGCCGTTGGGACTTAAGGCCGTGGAACGAGCAGACTTGTTGAACAGAGTGCGGGTTGCTCAGATGGGAGATGAGTTTCTTCCTAAGGCGGTACAGAACGAAAAGACTGAGTATCAGGTTGCGACTGATGGAACGATCCTAGTGAACGGCCGAGTGTGCGTTCCAGAGAATCAAGTGTTGCGTGATGAGATTTTGAGTGAAGCGCATCACTCCAAGTTTTCGATCCATCCGGGAGCGACTAAGATGTACCGTGATCTGAAGAGGTACTATCATTGGGTCGGAATGAAAAGGGACGTAGCAAAGTGGGTTGCTAAGTGTCCAACTTGTCAGATGGTTAAGGCCGAGCATCAAGTTCCAAGCGGATTGTTGCAAAGCTTGCCCATTCCGGAGTGGAAGTGGGACATGATCACGATGGACTTCGTGACTGGATTGCCGGCTTGTAATGGCAAAGATGCGATCTGGGTGGTCGTGGATAGACTGACCAAGTCCGCGCATTTCCTCCCAATCAACAAGGCGGATAATGCGGCGGTTTTGGCTAAGTTATACGTGGAGCAAATCGTAAGATTGCACGGAGTACCGTTTAGCATCGTGTCAGACCGTGATGCTAAGTTTAAATCGGCATTCTGGAGGGCAATGCAGAAGTGTATGGGGACAAAGGTCCACATGAGTACGGCTTATCACCCCCAAACAGATGGGCAGTCTGAGAGGACGATCAGAACACTGAGGATTTTGTTGAGAGCTTTGTGTTCTGGACTGGGGCGGTAAGTGGGATCAGTACTTACATTTGGCTGAATTCTCGTACAACAATAGCTATCAAGCTAGTATTGGAATGTCGCTTATGAAGCATTGTACGGACGGCCATGTAGAACACCGTTATGCTGGACTCAAGTGGGGGAGCGCAGCATATTTGGCCGAGATTTGTTGAGGAAACGACTGAAAGGATCAGGGTTTTGAAGCTAAAGATGAAGGAAGCTCAGGACAGACAGAAGAGTTATGCGGATAAACACAAGAAAGAAGTTGAATTTGTGCGGTAGAGAGATATGGTTTATCTCAGACCGTGACCTACAAAGGAAGGACCGAGCTTCCAAGAATGCAAGCTCAGTCCGAGGTACAGGGACGGTATGAAGTCCTGAAAGGGATTGGCAAGGTAGCTTACTTACGGCTGGACTTACCATTGTCTATGGATGCGTTCCATAACGTGTTCCATGTATCCCAGCTTGGAAGCAGTGCATTTTCGGAATCGGCACACAGGTATTACTGAACCTCCACAGGATCTGAGGCCGAATCTGACTGTGGAAGGAAGAACCAATCCGAGTCATGGGAAGAAGTCTAAGCCTAATGGCCGGAAGATGACAAAAATGATTTAGGTTGTCTGGGATTGTGATGGTGAAGAGGAAATTACTTGGGAACCTAGGGAAAGAATGAAGGCCGAATTCCCTAAGTGGTTCGAGAAGCTGGAAGAGAAACCGGGAAAGAAGGGAAGACTTGAGGACAAGTCTAAGCCAAGTGGGGGAGACTTGTAACACCCGTGATCGGCGATCTAGTCCGGGTTGGCCGCGGGTGACTTTTTGGAATCGACAGTTTTGGTCGGAACTTGGTGAAATCCAATAGGTTTGGCGATGAACTGATGATTCCAGTGCAAAGCTGAGCTGAATCGAGCTGTCTTAGCTCAACCCGTGATTTTAGGCCGGACTGACGGTAACCACGGACGAGGCAACCGGATGGTAATGCCGACCGAGTACTGTCAGGGACGCATTGAGAATCAATCGGACGCCCGTCGAGACAGCTAGACTCGTGGGTTGATGAGCTAAGTGTGGACTGAGGCGGGTGTTTGGTCGATACAAAGGGGCACGTGTGCTGATACCGTAAGTTTACCACGTGGGGAAAGTCGCGCCGTCCGTGGGGATAAAGTCGCGCCGTCCGTGGGAAAGTCGCGCCGTGCGCGGGGAAGTTAGTAGGCGCGTCAAACGGTTTCAGGACGGTTTTCACGACCGAAAGCTACCCAACCGTTCATAAAGTCGATCTCTGCGACCTTTTGATAAAATTACTCGATACGAAACGCAGAGAAAAACACAGAGAGAACTTTGAGAGAGAAGCATCGAGAAAATTGTGAGAAAAGAGGAAATCCGGTCGAGTCTTCATTTCTGCTCTTTCCGACCGTACGTTTGTGGCCTTGCGATCGTGTAACCGTGACCGTGACTGTTCCGTCAGGATACTCCGCGACAAGAGGTGTCAGAAATCAAGTAACCGACAGGCTAAGGTGAGTGCGTGTTCCCTGGGTTAAATTATGATCGTTATCGCTTAACACTTAGTCTAGATTATACTCGGAATTGTTCATACTGATTGCTATCCGTTACTTCTTGACTCTGCTTGCTTGTTCGGTTGTTGTTCGCTTGAGCGCGGTAGGTCGGATCAGTCAGTACGCTGGGATCGAGATGATCGTGCGGATTGACTGGATCGCGGATACACCGGTAAGTGGGATGATCGACTGAACAAGGGACCGTAGGATTAGCATCATAGACCGTTTGTACGATTGTTTGTTTGGCTCGGTGGGACGGATTAACCGCTCTCACTAAGCATTATGTTGCTTCCGCCTCCTTGTGGATGCAGGAAAAGGTGTGGACGATGGACCGCGACTAAGGCAGATGGATCGGATGGGGAATTAGGGTAGATTTGGGCAAGACAATGTAATAGCTTATAGCGAACTGATAGCTTATGGCAAACTCATCATTGTACTTGTAACCTCGATTAATCTATCTTAATTCAGTTTATGTTTAATGCTTGTCTAAGAATGCGAAATGACTCTAAGTAAGTAAAAAATAAATGAAAACCCAAGTCTGGCCGAGGAAGTCGCCCAGACACTACCCGCGGGTGGGGAAAAATTGGGTTGGGGCGTTTCAGATGGCCTCGGTGGCCATACGGTGCATACACGATAATGAAGAGATAAGGCCGGCAACGGGAACGGTGGTGAAGAACGTTGCCTAATATGATCTGTCTCCATCGTGATTTTGTTTTACATATGTCATGTAATATGCACTTGAAAGATTGGTGGACTGATGAACTACGACTGCTATATTATGCATTTTGGTTGAAGAATATGTACCTTGCGGATCAAAATTTGATGTACGAATTCTCTCCCCCATAGTACATGCAAATATCAGAAGCACAAGCCTAAAATTCTAGGATCGCAATTTTTTAACAAACAAACAAATCCTTTATAAAATACATTGTTCAAAAAACTGGTTAGTCCCACGCGTCAGCCTAAGTCCTTAAACATACATATCTGAAACGATTTTCTAAAATCGCAGAGTTAAATAAAAAATTCGGTCTTAATGGTTTGTTTTAGCCAAAAATAAACAAAATCGCTCAAATTTCAGTTTAATATACAGTTACAATATTTAATTACGGAAAATCGCTGAATTATCTAATGAATGTAAATATGTTTATTAGAAGATAAATTTAGTTTTTTTTTAGATATACACTTTTAAATTGATTTTTTAACTTTTATTTAGAAATATATAATATGAAACATATGAAATCTAAATATATGGTAAATCAGTGTACTATTTTTGAACGAAATTTTTTCAACATTGATAAAAAACAAAGACGAACAAATAGTAGAAACAACAAACTCATCTAATCAGAAATTCAAAGCTCCTGATGCATAGTATTACCTCCAGCAATCAGTTGTGGCACATTCCAGACTGCATCAAAACCATTCCCTATGACATTAGAGTCTGCGTTGCTTATTCTCCATCATCCTGTGACTCTGCTGATGGCTGATCCAGGAAAGACTTTGGCAAACGCTGCAAGGCAATTCCTCACCTACAAGAATCTATCCAAGTATACAGAGGCGGAGGTGATGGCTTTACCGTTGTTAGGTATAGAGGCAATACTAGAGAGTGACGATCTAATGATTGAGTCTGAGGATATTGTTTACGATTTCGTGTTGAGATGGGCAGAGAAACATTACTCAGTTCTGGAAGAACGTCAAGCGATCCTCGGCTCTCATCTCGCTCGCTACATCCGTTTCCCTCACATGACATGTCAGAGACAGAAGCAAATCTTGGACTCAGACGACTTTAAAACTCCTCTCAAGTTTGACCTAGTCCTTGAAGCTCTATTCTCCAAAGCAGAATCACTGCCTCCTCGACGACCCTACATATACAGACCCATCAGAATTGTGGAATTCGAGGTTCCTCGCCGTCAATGCATCGTCTACTTGATTGACACGCAAGGAATGCCAAGCCCTCTACCCATCGAGTCGGATTCCTTCTGAATTGTTTCACTTTGGAGGACAAGGTTTCCATCTCTGGGCTTATAGTAGCGTGGTCCAGGGAAATTTGTTTCAAAGTTTTGGTTTGTCTCTTATGATGCAAGAAAAAGGCTCGGTGAGTCAGACGGTGGATTTTTCAGCGAGGTCGAAACCAACAGAGGATTTTGACGTGAAACGCAGAGTGAGCTATAACTTCGACGCAAGTAACTATGTTGGATACGGGAACTTTTTTGCGACACCATGGGATCGTTTCATTGCAAAGGATTCTCCCTACTTCATCAATGACGTTCTTCATCTCCGAGCCGAGCTCTCCATCCGTCTTTAGAAACTGCAGCCTTTTTTCTTAGGTATACTACTAGTTTAACGGCAAGAAAACCATTAGTAGTTAGCTGTGTGCGTCTGAAGCAACCATGATCTCTACACTTGCATATGATGGACATATTAGTTTTTTCATGCTTGCTTTCATCATCTTCGCCTTCTTAGATTGGGGACAATTTTGAAGTCTTTACCTCTCCTGAAACTAAATTGGTTTCAGATAATATTGTTTTAGACTGCAAGGATACATTGTTGAAACAGAGACATTGTATAACAATCATATTACAAGAAAGAAAGTTGGTCTTTTTGAATGAATCTATTCGGTCCCTGCGATCTTCTTCTTCAAGGAATCAATATCCTCGGCCAGTTCCTTTCTGCTTGACTGAAAGAAGATGAACAGGCATTTAGAATCATGATGTTTTTTCTATAGAATATGAAAGTTTCATCGTAGATTTGTTACCTTGAAGAGAAGGTATCTGTAGACGAACCATCCTGTGTATCCGAGACCGACAAGTTCCATAACTTTGGGAAGCTACACTCAAAACATACAAACAAAACATCATTCGAGTTTAATCCATTACACTTTCTCTGATATATCTAAAAGGCTTCTTAAAAGATTGTTTGTTACCAGAGGAACAGAGTTGATGGCACCAACAACAATGGAAGATAACCAAACAGCAACAATGGCTCCTCCTCCATAAATTATTACAGTCGACTTGTTCTCAAGACTATCCCACTGCACCAAAACCGAAAAATCAAAACAAAACACAGAGCCAATCCAACTCTGTTTTTTTCTTCCCGATCACAAACAAGCAAGCAATGGCTTCTTACCTTTTCCTTCAAGTCTGTAAAGAGTTCATTGGTGTCAATAGACGTTGAGGTCTCTTCTGATGAAGAAGCTCTCGTCTTCATCAATTCAACCTTGTGCAAACCATTCCCTGCGTTTCAAACCGGAGAATCCAATATGTCGGTTTAGATTCACCGAATCTATCACATGGAGGTTATAAACCGGATCAACCGAGCTAAATTCTGAATTTTAAGGTTTTAACCACACTATACCGAACCGCCGAAATTCAATTCTGGGCCGGAATATTCTTATTTTTTCCGGCAATTTGTGACAATTCGCAATTTGTCGGACATTTCTAGATTCCACCGAAAGAGAGATTGGAGAAAAATGAATGGGTCACCTGAGACTAGCTTCAGCGGAACAGTGAAAGAGGATCGGCCAAAAGAGCGAGGAGGCAGCGGAGGAAGGTAAGGAACGGCGGAGCAGCGGGCGGAGACGGCGGGGACACGTGGAATCATCACTGCCACAGAGGACGAAGCTGCTACTGTCATCGCCATCAAAGCACACCGATAATTTCTTCTGCTTACTTCTCGTCTTCTTCTCCTCTAAGTTTCTCCACTCGAGATTTTCTTCCACTGCGCTTTTTACTAGACAAGATTCCGTATAGCGACACGTGGACGTTCCTCGTGCTCTTATTGGTTACTGCTCTTATCTTTAGAAATCCAACTCAGTGGTGTTTATGAAATGCTCGCATTCTGTGGGGTTTATGGCCTGTTTTAGGCCCATATATAGTTATGGACCCATTATAAAGCCCATTCTATAATTGCCCTCTTTTGTCGTTTCCTTTTCTAGTTGGTGAGGAAACATGGAACATCATGCAACCTTTGATTTTTTTTCGTAGGATAATAATACGAGGTGACCCAAAAAAGAGGAATTCGAAAAAGGAACTTTAAAATACTAATCTTGTAAAATGAAATTAGAAAGAACTGTGCCAAAAGAAACATGTAGTATAACAAACCCACCAAAATCGAGTTATGGTACAGCTAGCTCTTCCAAGTTCCAACCTTATACTTCGCTGGCGTTTTCAACTAACCAATATACTCCATTTCTCTTTGATATTTAAGTAAATAGTTGAAGTTTTAAACTTTAGTTTAATCTTACTTGGTATGGTTTTTAACGTAATTAAAATACTTAAGATGTGTGCTTATCTAGAAAGAGTTGGTTCATTTTCTCATGTTACTCTGTAGTGTTTTCGCGTATGAAAATGTTATTTCCGTTTTTCACAATTTTCTGAACGGTAAGGCCGATATTTTTCGTATTAAAAAAAATGGATTTTATACATATAAACTACGATAGCTTAAAACTTTAAACAAAAAGAAACCAAAGAAATTGCATGATCATTACGTCATCCGCATATATATGTTACCAAACATAGCCGACAGCTTCTTTATCATCTCCATTATAATTTTTGACTAAAGGAAAATCTCCAAAATTCAATTTATTTTGGGTCAATAACGTTTTCTTATTAGTACAATAATTAAAATAAATGCAACAAAAAAACATCCACCATTAATACAGCTCAAACCCAACTTTCTCTCCCCTTTTTTCTTTCGAGTTTGAATATCTAAGTACGGTCTTTTTCTAATTTTTAAAAATCAACAATACACATTCATCAAATCCATATTCATGCAGCTGTTACATTTTATTATATCCTTACTCCCTTTTGAGTGTGTATATGTGCTTAATTATATTCCCTCATCTCCATCTCAATCTCAATCATGTTTCCACTTTGATTCTGATCTATCTGGATATCACAATTCTCTTTTCATGCCTCTTTGATAAAAAAATCGTAGCCTTTTAGTTTTCCCATCCTCTGAAACCTAAATGAAGATCACCAAAACTGATCATTTGGGTCTTCTTTCCTGATTTTTTCTCTGGCAATGGGATCTACAAATCTTGGTCTCATCATCATCGTCTTCCTCTTTTGCGTCATCTCTCATTTACAATCGATGGTTCATTGCATCAACAACATTCGAGAATTGGACGATCAGATCCGTTCATACGCTGCTCGTGCCAATACAAGAAGACACACAGGTTCGTTGTACGAACTTCCACTTCCAGCGAATCTCTCCGACATCAAAGCATCTGTTGTTACGTTACGTAACAGTATGTTCTGGAGAAGAGGTGCAAACTTAAGTGGCATCTATATTCCTCCGAAGGTTACAACGACACCATATGCTAAGAGGATAACTTTCGTCTACGAGAGTATCGGCGATTACTCATCGTCGGTTTACTTCCTCTTAGCTGATAATTACTCTTTTGTTTCTCCGGTTATTGGATTCACTGCCTACGACGCAACTAACCCCAATGATCTCAAAAAGTTGAATCTGTCGATCGAGAGAGACAATCCAATCTTGATCAAATTTGATCCTTACGTTTCACATCATTATCAAAGAAGAGGAATCAAATGTGTCGCCTTGGGAGATAATGGTTTATTGAATTTCAGCAATACAACATGGAATTATGAATGCGCCACTGCGAATTCTCATGGGCATTACGCGCTTGTGGCTCTAATCCACAAATCCAAACGGAAGTCTGAATTGGAGTTGGTTAGGAGGAAGTGGTGGTGGGTTGCTTTAACCGTGATTGGAGTAGCGACTTTGGTTGTTTTGGTGATCGTTCTTATGGTGAAGTTAGTGAGGAATAAGAGGTTAAGAGAGATGGAGAGAGAGTCGGAGAAGAGTGAGATGATCGAAAATATTTGGATTGGTCGGAGTAGAATGCCGGCAGCAACGATGGTGAGAACTCAACCGTGTTTGGAATATCATGAAGACCTTCCTTCTTCTTCTAATATACCTTGAGTTTTGTAGTTTCTTCCAAAATATTTCTGGTTCTCTGTACAGTATGTGTACATTCAAAGTTTCAATTTTTTGTAACTTTCCAAGTTTGTTAATTTTTGAATTTCTTACCCTTTTGCTTATGCATGAGAAAACTGTTAGGCGTTTTGCTCTCCACTCTTCTGAATTCTTGTGCATGAGTCTTCTGGTTTAAGTTTTAAGAACAAAATGATAATTAATAATAACAAAACGGTGAAGATCGATACAGTTCTTACTTGTATAAAATAATTTTTTAAGTATATACAAGAGATCCTGGTGAAAGAGAAAGACATGTTATAAAACTTTGGATTCAAACTTTGTGTCTTCGCCGTGATTCCAAAGATATGGATTTTACATCATATACCTATTGGTATTAACCTTATATATTTTGGTCTATATATCTGCATATTTGTACCTATAGCTAGCTAAATGGAATATGCAGAAATGTGAAATGGATCGACATTGTTGGATTGAGCCAATTATTGCCGTTAATTTGCCTGTATTTACGTAGTATTGAATATTTGTATAAAACTTTCCTAAGTAAAGAAAGTTATCTAGCAATGATGGAAGTCATATTAGAATAGTAATTGACGCATGGATTAGTCAAACAAAAATGAACTGTTATATACTCAAACAATATATACTTTGATTCATTGGTTAGCGGATACATATAATAATACACGTAATGTCCATATGATATAAAATATGGCACAACAAGATAGAACATCAATCGTCACGTTCACTTCAAATAGATTTTAAAATCCGATACGCACGAAAAAGGTGACGAAGAAATGTCACTAGTTAACTATTTTCTTAATCCAATAAACTAAGGAGAATCAAATGATTAGGAGAACAATCGACCTGTAAAGCATATTACACGATTTAAAACGTATACAAATATATACTTTTGTTTGTCACAATCTGCTTAGTTGGTGGATTGTTTAAAAATTAACATTTAAACCATCTCACAACTAATATGCTTCATATATTATAAACAAATTGGACGTTCGGAGTTTGTATTATACTAATGATTTGAACTAACCGTATATAACTTAGTTCCAAACCCAAAAGTGTACGTACGTATGAAAGTTGTATACGAGAAGAAAAATTATTAATAAGACGGACAAAGGTGATTGAGTGCAAACGGAGGATATGATATCGAACCATCGAGAATGGCCAGGGAAATGCGGTGGTTTGCAGCCTCCGTTGCGTGAATACCGTCCCAACTCACGTAGTTTTGCGGATCACGGCAAGCTTTGGCCGTCGCAGAAGAATTTCCGATCACTTTGGTGGTGCCGCAAAATACCTTCTGATTGAAATTGTAGGGACGTCCACCGTATCCACAGCAAGCTTTAATACCGTGTTTCATACCTTTGATATGGATTAAACAAAAAGAAGAAGAAAAAAAATGATTCGGTTAAGCAAAAGACCTAAAATGGATTTTGATAATCTGGTAATTCCAATTAAACCAAACCGGTTATGACGTCGTTACGTACCGTAGGATTTAGGGTGTTGAAAAAGGTCGAGCAATATCTTGTGAGTATCTAAGTATATAATGGTAGCATTCTTTAGCTCGGTTCTTGTCTCGGATAATGTCTTATTCAGCAACGCGTTGTAATATTCGACGGCTTGGTTAACGAGAATGAGACATCCAAATTTGTCTAAATCCGAAATGGTATGAGCGTAACCGGTTATAATCGCCGGGTAACATCCAACCGGTGCTAAATTCAATACCAAAAATGTCCGGCCACCTATACCATATATCTCCTACATTCAAAATTTATAAGCAAGAGAAGATAAAGCCATACTTAACTATAATACCACTAAAAAACTGAAATAGAAAACTGAAGTAGGACGCAGTTCAATTTGGGAAACTTTTAATTTTATAAAAACGGCGAAAAAACCTAATATAATGTTATAGTGTTAGTAGTTGGTACCTTAATCGTTCCAGCAATTTGGCCTATGACTTGTGGAAGATACTGTTTGACACCATCCACTCCAATGGCAGCCAAATTGGATGTGAAATCGTTTTGGCCGATATAAAACGTATATAGCGATTTTCCTAATACGTTGCTAGACGGTAAGATACGCAACCCTGTAACATAAGCGGATTTACTTCATCTGCTTTGATTAGTTTCATCGTTTTATATGTATCTGTCGTTTAGAATAATACCTGGAAGGTCCGAGGAATGAAACTCGTCGACTTTAACTTTGAACTGTTTCATCTGATTTAACTGAATAGCGAGTGAGAAAGGACTGATTCCGGAGACAAATAAAGACGTGTTTGGCAAAAGAACCGTGGATGCTAAGGTCGCAAAGTTTGCGCCGTGTCGGAAATCGGATCCAATAGATTGCAAATATGGGCTTAGGAAAGGCATTCCAAGAGATTCCGCTAAAGACAATTCATCATTATGTTTAGTACTATAATGAAACCCAGCGGACCCGGTTCAGAGCACATGCAAATGAAGCTAAGAGTTTGTAATTAAACTACATATTTATAAGACCAAATTTTAGGGAAAATATATTTGAATTTTTCTTTCTATATTAACAAACAAACATATGGAAGAAAAAAAAAAAACAGGTTATTATTTTCTTATGCAAACATTCAAAAACTTTGAATCGAATCTTGAATATATGGAATATCAAAGAGTACTCAACCCAAAAAATCAATGATGAGACGGCCGTCTGAAGCACGACCGGCCGGTTTCTTGAAATAAGTCATTCCCCATGGACCGGATTGAGCTGGAAAAGCAGCCCAAAATCCTCCTGTGTCAGAATTCGAGTCTCCGAAATTGAAAATTGCTTTGTAATCACATTTCGAATCAGCTTTATACGAAGAGAACATCACAATGAGAAGATAGAAAGGTATGCTTCTGTTTAGAACAGAACCCATTTTCTCTCACTTTGAACCAAATGTTTATGTGTGTGTGTCAGAAAGAGACGATGAGATAATTGGTGCTATATGATTTTTGTAATTGTCCTGTCCGTGACTCAATGCGTGTCTCTGTTTGTCTGTATATACACAAGCTTTATACGTATCTGACCTCTTTTGAGTTCAAAGAAACTATCTATTGTGTTAATTATTTGGTGCAACGAACAGAACAGTTACGGGATATTTAGGTTGAGTCAACAAAATGAAGGATTTCTGAACTTTTATTTTATAAGAAATTTTACTTTTACTATACATTATGTATATAAAAGATGAATTAGACCCCAAAAACTAAACTTATTACCAAAGTTGATGTGTTACACCAAACTTATCATTAAAGACAACAACAATCACACGAAGTTTTTTTTTTTTCCTTCTCACATTTGCAAGAAAACTTGGCCTATTTTTCTAGGTACAAAATGTATACCTTATTAGTAGCCCTGGGCATATGATCCGGAACCGATATCCAGAACCGGAACCGAACCGATATGGCGGTTCTGGATCGGTTTCGGTACCTCTGCAAAGAACCGATGGATAGTGTTAATGGAGAACCGTGGATATCGGTTCGGATCGGTTAGGAACCGAGAACCAATAGGTAACCGAATACCCGAAGAAATTTCCTTTTATGTGATTATCACCCACCTAATGATAATGTCGAGTCTTTTTCTTTTCCTGAGACACCGACACCATCGATTCACTTTCTCTTCTCTCGATCCTTTTAAAAAATCAGACAAATCCCCATATTTCAAAGCTGGAATCAATAGCTCTCCTCCAAGGTTCCTTTTCGTCGCCACCTTCAGGTGCTTCACGAATTCAGTCTGAGGTATTTTTAAAATTTTGATTCTCGGTTGATATAGAAAAAGGGAGACAAGGCATGTGAGCTGGAGAATCTTTTCTTTTCTTTACCTGTTTTTAATAATGCGTGAGAGCACTCATTTAGTCTGATGATATAGAAAACTATCCCTTGTGTATAGAGAAATGATTGAACCTTGTTTCAAAGCTCTCTCTCTCCAAGCTCACATGCCTTGTCTCCCTTTTTCTATATCATCGGTGCTTCACGAATTAATGTTTATTTTCCACTCGAATTATCAATTGTTCATAGATTATGCCTTATGCGATTTGGGATTTAATGTAGTTTGTCTAATTGTTGTTTTTTTTTTTAGTTTTCAGTTCATACTTCATTGAATTTTTGTAGTTTGCGAGTTGGGATGTTTGAATCTAAATGTTCCCTTTGTTCGTATGTTCTTTACTTGTTCTCCTTCGGTTTGTTCAGTAGTTGTTTTCTCTAGTTCTTCTTGTTGCCTTATTTTTGTTCTCTTTTTCTATGTATCGTTGGTTTAGAATTTCAGTATGAGGAACTTAAGAAACAGCCACGATTTTGTCCTTTCTGATATACACTCCCTTGCTTTCAAATTAATTATCCTTTCTGAAATGTTTTCGTCTTCTAATATATCAGCTTCGTTGTTGTTGGTTGTGTTAAGCTGCTGCAACACTCACGAGTTTGTTTTATGTCTTTGGCTTTGATGCAGATGTCATCTTCTAACTCTCCACATAACGGTGGTGAAATGAATGAAGATGATATGGATGAACTAGAGGAGGATTTGCTACCACCAGATTCCGTAAATAAAGGAAAGAGGAAAGAGGATGGAGCAGCGAGTGGTTCTGGTTCTAAGTCAAGGAAGAAGACAAGGTCTTCACAATGGGATCACTACACGAGAAAGGAAGACAATTACGACAAATGTAATTGTAACTACTGCGGCAAGGAGATGTCTTGTCGGACCTCTTCTGGTACGTCTAATCTGAAGAAGCATATACAAACCTGTAAGGAATTTATAGCATGGAATCAGACGAAGGATAAAACGCAGACTGTGATAGAACCTACTGGTGATGCTGGCAATATTTCTGTTTGCAAGATTTCTGACTCTGTTGTTAGGGAAGCAACAAATGAGTTGATGGTCTTAGCTGAACTACCTTTGGCGTTTGTTGAGGGCATAGGATGGAGACATTTCTGCTCAAGAGTTAAACTGCCCAGGCCTCATTCTAGGAGAACAGGGACACGAGATATTGTGGAGATGTTTGTTAGGAGAAAAGCAAATGAAGAAGATTCTTGAGCAGAATAAGCAGCGATTGTCCTTGACTACAGACATCTGGGTTGCTCCACATACGGCCTCAAGCTACATGGTAATAACAGCCCACTTCATTGATTTCAATTGGCAGATGAGGAAATTTATCATAGGTTTCAAGAACGTTGAAGATCATAAAGGATCAACAATTGCTAATTGTTTGCTTGAGTGTTTATCTGAGTGGGGCATAACGAGATTATTTACCATCACCGTGGATAACGCCACAGCGAACACTAATGCCTTGGCAACATTCAAGGAAGATTTCATATCAAAGTTTGGTGATGAGGCATTAGTTTTGCAGGGTGAATTTCTACATTTGAGGTGTGCTACTCATATAATCAACTTGATTGTGAAGGATGGATTGAAAGAGATTAAAAGTAGTGTGTCTGGGATACGCAATGCCATTACTTATGTGAGGTCTTCACCTAACAGACTCAAGTCATTTGAGTTTCGTGTAGAAACAGGGAAAATAACAAGAGGCAGCCTTCCATTAGATGTTTCGACTAGATGGAACTCGACTTATCTTATGCTAGAGCAAGCAATGAAGTTCAGAGTGGATTTTGAGAAGATGGAGGCTGAAGACAAACCCTACAACGACTACTTCATGGAAATTGTAGAAGGGAAAAAAAGAGTTGGACCACCATATGGAGTCGATTGGAATGCAATTGAGAGGTTGGTTCAGTTTCTCATTATCTTTTATAATTCGACACTAATTCTTTCGGCTTCAACTTCAGTGGCATCACATAAAATCTACAATGAGATAGTCACTATCTCTAGGATGTGTCGAGGATTGCCAATAATGCTGGAGAAGATTTTGAGTTAAGGGGGCAGGCAGCAGCTATGTCAAAAAACTAGAAAAGTATTGGAATCCTTTTGATGATCCGAACGAACGGGAAATGAATAAGCTATTGATAGTCGCTAGTGTCTTTGATCCACGGAAGAAGATGACATTTGCGAACCTTTGCTTCGAAAAGCTTTATGGAAAAGATAGCATGGCGGCTAAACGGCTTAATGATATAGTTTTGGATATCTTGAAGGATTTGTTTGATGAGTATAATGGTCTTGCCAATAAACAATTCTGCTCAGTCTGAAGGAGCAACTTCGAGTCAATCTGAGGATTTGGCAAGAGATGAAGTGTTTGAGAGAACAGTTATAGGTAACGGTCTCGGGTATGAGCGAATGGATAACATATACGAAGAGTTTGTGCAACAGGCAGGATTTCAAGATGCGAATACAAGTAATGAGTTGGAGTTATACTTGAAAGAGAGCGTGGAGAAATCAAAGAAGTCAAAGGTAATGCCTGGTTCAGAATTTGATCTTCTATCTTGGTGGAAGAGAAACAGCCAAAAGTATCCGGTTCTTTCACTTATAGCTAGAGACATACTTGCAATGCAAGTGTCTTCAGTAGCATCAGAATCTGCATTTAGCACAAGTGGTAGAGTGCTAGAGCCATCGAGAAGCTGTTTGACACACTACATGATTGAAGTATTGATGTGCTTGGAGCAGTGGTTGAAATGTGAGATTCATATAAGCGAAAAAGGAGTTGTAAAAAATGAACAACTGCTTGCAGAAATCGAGTTGCAAGATGAGCTAATGAGAGGTAATTTCATTGCTTCAAAGTTTTTGTTTACAATTTTGATTTCCAATTTTTTCTAATGTTCTCTTTATCTATTTTCTTTAGAGTTTGATGATGCATTCCATTTCCCAGGACAAGAGTGAGGTAATTTCCATCGATTGTCTTCTTCATGTTTGTTGTCACTTGTCAATATACAGTTCGTTGACGTTTGTGGTTACCACATTGTCTTCTCATGATCTCTCTTATTCTGTTTTCGCTGCAGACATTTATACAAGAAGGGTTATGAAGATTTATGACCTTAAGAATGTGTAATTTGTATTTTTTTTTCTTTGTTTTAAGAAGATGACTTGATGCGTATGATTTAGGCTGTGTTATACTTGGTTGTTTGACAGTTTCTGGTTTCGGGTTTTGTCATGATCTTCATATTTTGTCAGCCATTTCAAATACAGATTTTGGTTTCAGGTTTTTTTGTTACATTTTTTTTTATAAACGGTTCTATCCGGAACCGAACCGGAACCGATGGAACCGAACCGTAACCGAACCGTGATACATTCGGTTCCTGTATGGATAGTAAATAGGTGGAACCGAAAAACCGGAACCGATTGGATCCGACCCGGAACCGAACCACAGAACCGAATGCCCAGGGCTACTTATTAGTTTGCTTCATTTTGAGTAGTATCACTTGGAGAAAAGAAAAAAGTGGCCGCGAGTCCAACAATACCGATCACTAGTGGGCCCACCACCGAATTTTGGCGGGAAACAGAACTCGATCTTGTTAATGTTGGATAAATCATAAATATGAAGAAAGTTCATTTACGCTTAGGTTGAATGTCAGCCACACATGTCATGTTATTGTCTTAATTAGGATAATTCCAGTATTACTTGAACAAATCATTGTTTCTGTTATAATAATAATGATAATTTATTATATCAGAAATAATAAATAAAGACAAAAATTTATTACCCACAAAGTCTTGATACAAGAAGAGAAATTAGAGAGAATGTGAGAAATTATGATTGTAATGAGAAGAAGTTGTGTTTTGGAATGAGGGGGTTTGGTTGTTTATATAGAAGAAAATTGGGCTCCACAATCACTTTTTCTTCCTCCTTATTTTGACTTTCATAACACTCCCCCTTGGAGACCAATGTCATATTCATACTCTCCTCAACGCCTTTTGTTGCCTCGTTAAAAACCTTGAAAAACCCAATGGGAAAAAACCATAGTAAGGTAAAAAGAGTACAACTGCGCAAGCTCCTCCTTGATTAAGGTTGTCTTAGAGATCTTGTCGACGACGCATTCCAATACTATGTACATGCTTCCTGAACATAGTGGTGGGTAGTGATTTCGTGAAAAGATCAGCTGCGTTGTCGCATGAACGGACATATCTCACTTCAATCTCCTTATTCTTCTCGAGTTCTTGGATGTACATGAACAACTTCGGAGGTATATGTTTCGTTCTATCACTTTTGATATATCCTTCCTTCGTTTGAGCAACGCATGCAGCATTATCTTCGTATAAGATAGTGGCTCCGTATCTCGGAGAATCCCACTGCTTGATAGGATGTGTCGGCTTATTGATCTCAGTGAGACACATTCTCTACTTGCTTCATGGAGTGCAATGAGTTCTGCATGATTCGAGGAAGTAGCCACCAGTGTCTGTTTCTGAGAACGCCAAGATATAGCAGTGCCTCCGATCGTGAAAACGTATCCCGTTTGTGATCGGGCTTTGTGTGGATCCGATAGGTATCCTGCATCTGCAAAACCGACCATTTTACCTTTTGAGTTTTTAGGATAAAATAATCCTAAGTCAGTGGTCCCTTGAAGGTAACGGAAAACATGTTTAATTCCATTCCAATGTCTTCGCGTAGGGGACGAACTGAATCTTGCCAAAAGATTAACAGCAAATGATATATCAGGCCGTGTGCAATTTGCAAGGTACATCAGAGCTCCAATTGCACTTAAATATGGTACTTCAGGACCAAGTATCTCTTCGTTTTCCTCATGTGGTCGGAATGGATCATTTTCAATATTAAGTGACCTTACGACCATGGGAGTACTGAGTGGAGTTGCCTTATCCATGTTAAATCTTTTTAACACTCTTTTGGTATATGTGGATTGGTGCACAATATACCTTTTTCAGAATGCTCAATCTGAAGGCCAAGACAATACTTTGTCTGCCCGAGATCTTTCATCTCAAATTCTCCTTTCAAATAATCTGATGCTTTCTGTATCTCATCATGAGTTCCGATTATGTTTAGATCATCAACATATACTGCAATTATTACAAATCCAGATGTTGTTTTCTTGATAAAAACACATGGGCATATAGGATCATTTACATATCCTTCTTTCGATAAATGCTCACTGAGACGATTATACCACATACGTCCAGATTGTTTTAACCCATATAATGATCTTTGCAATTTGATTGCACATAACTCTTTTGGTTTAGATTTTAATGCTTCTGGCATCTTAAATCCATCGGGAACTCTCATGTAGATATCTGTATCTAATGATCCATATAGGTATGCTGTAACAACATCCATAAGATGCATTTCTAGATTTTCATCAGCCGCCAGACTCATCAAGAATCTGAACGTGATTGCATCCATAACAGGAGAATACGTTTCCTCATAGTCTATTCCGGGTCTTTGTGAAAAACCTTGGGCTACGAGACGAGCTTTATATCTCGTGATCTCATTTTTCTCATTTCGTTTACGAACGAAAACCCACTTAGATCCAACTGGTCTCACATCTTCGGGTGTGAGCATAATGGGTCCAAAAACCTCTCGTTTATTAAGCGAATCAAGTTCGACTTGTATTGCATCTTTCCATTTTATCCAGTCATCTTTTTTGACATTCATATACAGACTTTGGCTCTGGATCTTCATTTTCCTCATTTATTTCTTGCGACACAAAATGAGAAAACATCATCGAGATCATCTATTTCTTTTCTTTTCCATATCTTTTGATTATGGATATAATTGATAGAAATCTCATGATTTTCTTCTGGATTTTGATGCTCTACATTATCATGGGTCTCATGATTTGTTTCTTCCAAAGTACTTTCTGCTACTTTGGGTGTTTCATGAGTTTCAACTTTCTTTTGTTTCCTATGATTCTTAGTTTTAGAACCAACGGGCCTGCCACGCTTCCGGCGTGTTTCAGGCTCACGTGTATCATCTGCTTTCCCATGTTCTTGTGGTATTTCAATATGAGCAGGAGCATTTGCAGCCGGTATATGAGATTTAGTTACCGTTTTGGTATCCGCAAATGCATCTGGTAGCTGATTTGCTATACTTTGCAAATGCACAATTCGTCGAACTTCTAGTTCTGACTCTTTAGTAGGAGGATCAAGGTGTAACAAGGATGGTACACTCCACTTGATTTCCTTTCCTACTTGCTTATTTTCTCCCCCTAGAACCGGGAACACTTTTTCATCAAAGTGACAATCGGCAAAACGTGCCGTAAAGACATCACCTGTCTGTGGTTCTAGGTATCGTATAATTGATGGAGAATCACAACCAACATATATTCCCAACCTTCTTTGTGGTCCCATCTTTGTGCGTTGTGGTGGTGCTATAGGCACATATACCGCACAACCAAAGATTCTGAGATGGAAAATATTTGGTTCTCGACCAAATGCCAACTGAAGTGGGGAATACTTATGGTATGCACTTGGTCTTATCCGAATCAGTGCTTCAGCATGCAAAAAGCATGTCCCCATACAGAGGTTGGAAGTTTAGATCTCATGATCAACGGTCTTGCAATCAATTGCAGACGTTTAATTAATGATTCAGCCAAGCCATTTTGAGTATGAACATGAGCTACAGAATGTTCAACTTCAATTCCCGTTACCATACAATAATCTTTGAATGCTTGGGATGTGAATTCACCAGCGTTGTCTAATCTAACTCTTTTAATAGGATAATCAGAAAACTGAGTTCGCAGTTTGATTATCTGAGTTAGAAATCTCGCAAATGCCATATTCGAGATGATAATAGACAAACGTGTGACCATCTACTGGATGCGTCAATTAATACCATAAAATAGTGGAATGGTCCACAAGGTGGATGTATTGGTCCACAAATATCACCTTGAATTCGTTCAAGGAATTTTGGTGATTCTTTATCGATTTTGGTTGGCGATGGCCTTATGATCAATTTGCCAAGAGAACATGCAGCACATGTCATTTTATTTCCCTGATATATCTCTTGGATTTTCAGTGGATGACCATGTGAGCTTTCTATGATCTTGCGCATCATTGTGGTGCCTGGATGGCCAAGGCGATCATGCCACAATGTGAAATCCTCATGATTTCTTTTGATCACAAGGTTTGATTCAATTGCATCTATATAAGTATGATGCAAGCCAGAAGGAAACTTTGGAATTTTTTCAAGTATAAGCCTTTTTCCAGATTTCTCAGAAGTTATATACATATACTTTTTTCCATTCTCAGTTGCTGACTGAGTGTCATACTCATGAAGGTATATATCTTGGAAAACAACAAATTCCTCTTTGAATTTGGAGAATATAAAGCATTTTTTATGGAAAAATTTGTTCCATTTGGCAGCATAAAGCTGGCTTTTCCAATTCCTTCAACCAGGTCTGTAGGACCTGATATTGTACTGACAATAACATTTGTCAGTTTTAGGTTAGAGAAATATTGTTGTTTCTCAGAATAGTGTGGGTTGTTCCACAATCTAGTATACAAATCTCTCTAACCATCTTTTGGATATTGTCCTATTTGTGTTGTGATCCATTTTCTGCAGGTAACATAAACATCAAGAAAAAGAGATAGTAAATTTAATTCATAAAATCACACAATAATTATACATTAATTTTGTTGTATAAACAACATTATTCTTAAAACAAAGCAAAGATGAGTAATAATTATACATGGCTTATTTTGAGATATTACAAGCATATCAATGTTCCATTATCATGGTCTCATCGAAGTCGTCCCCAAATTCGGAGGAATCAAGGTAAGTTGTACCCTCGAAGTGTTCTGTAAGGTTCACTTCTTTCCCTTTGCCTTAATTGACTCTTGGTACAATTTGCAAAGATGTGGGGGAGTTCGACATACATGGACCAATGCCCTTTCGATCCGCACCTGAAACATACATTTTCTTGTTTCTGGGTGGAACTCCCTTGGAGTTCTTTTCCCTTTGGGAATTGTTCGGATCGGACCCATCTGTATAATTCCTCTCTTGTGGGTTATAATTTCTCCCACGTCCTCGATTAAATAGTCGACCACGGCCACGGCCTCGGCCACGACCACTGCCACACGACCACGACCATGATAGGTTTGATCCTTTCTCTCCCGAAATTTTACATCCGTGGTATTTACTTCAGGAAATGCCTTGCTTCCTGTTGGCCTAGAATTGTGATTCTTTATGAGAAGTTCACAGTTCTTCTCAGCTAGTAGGAGCGTTACCATTAGCTCAGAAAACCTAGTGTATCCGCGACTCCTGTAGAGTTCTGCAAGAACACGGTGTTCTTTATGGAATGTCGTATAGGTTTTTTCTAGCATTTCTGCCTCAGTGACAGGTTTATCACAATATTTTAATTGTGTCACAATTCTTAGAATAGCGGAATTATAATCTTCCACTTTCTCAAAATCCTGAAATCTCAGGTATTTCCACTCGTCGAGTGCATGAGGGAGAGTTATATCTTTTTGGTTATCAAACCGCTCTTTCAGAGCTTTCCACAGCTGTGCTGGGTCTTTTATATTAGCATAATCATGCTTAATATTTTCATCGACATGTTTTCTGAGGAAAACTATCGCTTGTGCCTTTTCATGGGCAGCGATTCGATGTTTTCTTTTATAGAGTTTTGAATTTTTTTCATCTCTAAATGGAGTTCGACATCAGTCGTCCATGCGATGTAATTTGCTCCGGTAATCTTTAGAGCTGGAAAATGTAGCTTCTCAACTTTTGCCATTTTGATTTTCTAAAACAAAATCATAAAACTTTATTAGTGTGGTAATAATCACTCATTTAAAATGAGCCGTTTACATGAATAATCCAAGCAATTACAAGGAAAAAACAATGCACAAAAAGTAAAACAACGATTAAGGAAAATTCTGCCGGAGTAAAATCTCCCATGCAAAGACCATAAATCGATGTAAAAGTTACAATCGCACAGAAAATTAAAAGCAAACGGATCATCATTCTCATCATTCTTACAAAAATTAGATGAAAAATATTTGTGAAATATTTGAGAGAAGAAGAGAGAAGATATGAAATCGATGAGTGAAATGAATGAGTGAGGGATGAGTTTATTTATAGATCGAAAAACACTGTTCATAGCCGTTGAAAATCACTGTTCATAGCCGTTAGATGTAGCCGTTGGAGAGTAAAAAATTTGTGAAAAAATCTTTGTGACCGTTATGAAAAAGGCTACCGAAAAACTGAGTTTTTAATTAAATCCGTACTACTTCTTCCCAGTTGGACAAGAAGGTGCTCTTTAACGGAACAGGGGTTCCTGGAGATGTACGTTGATATGAGTCTAGATTTATTCGCCTGAGGAATAAATGAGACCGCAATCTTATTTTGAAAACAAAATATGCATATTTAATTTATAATGATTATAATATAAACAGATATATAATCAGAAAATTATGGTGATTTAATCATCCACATTGAAACAATAAATAAATATGCGGTGGCTCAGCCATCCATTATGACATTAACAATAAAATTATATAGGTGGCTCAGCCATCCATTATAATATCAACAATAAAATTATACAGGTGGCTCAGCCATCCATTATAATATTAACAGTAAATAAATAATTATGGTGCTTTTAGCAGCCATGATATAGTGTAGGTAAATTAAATAACGAGGCGACAAACCGCCCACGGTAATATTAAGAAAATAATGGTGCGTTAAACAACCATTACAATAATAATAATAAATTATATAGGCGGGTATCCCGGCCATTATAACAGGGTAAATATTACATATATATATATATAGCCCATATCGTAGAACGATCGTGCTGATAACGTGTTATAATAATAATGATAATTTATTATATCGGAAATAATAAATAAAGACAAAAATTTATTACCCACAAAGTCTTGATACAAGAAGAGAAATTAGAGAGAATGTGAGAAATTATGATTGTAATGAGAAGAAGTTGTGTTTTGGAATGAGGGGGTTTGGTTGTTTATATAGAAGAAAATTGGGCTCCACAATCACTTTTTCTTCCTCCTTATTTTGACTTTCATAACAGTTTCTAAATTACTTCGCCACTGTGTTTGCGAGTTGTACCAACGAAGAACATTGTGAAAAAAGAGTTGGGCCTAATAATTCAAGATACGGTCCGATAATAACCCAACTATAGAGGAGGGTATTGACGTAAATGTATGTTTCCGATCCTGTATAGCTGTACGCATCAAGTGGCTCCCACTAGAACTAGCCTCGAGAGCACGTCACGTTGTCGGATTTAGTGATTTACCTGAAATTACAATTAGAAAAAGACCATACAGCAGTAGAAAAAAATATCAACTTTCTTAACCGAATATCCACGCACCTGAATATTACATCTGGCGGATTTGATTTACTTCCTGGAATTGGCCTTAAATCTTCAATCCGGATTGGTGATTAATATGTGATTATCTGTATCATTTACCCCAAAAAAAATACTTTATAATTATCTAAATCGAAAACCAACGTGGCGAAGTCATCTCTCGCTCAAAAATTTCTTTAAAAGATTTGGAGAACGAGTTGGCGTCGAATCCCACGTTGTCCGTAGGGACCACACCGGTAGTCCCTTATTAAGTGGGACACGTCAGCATCGATACCACTAACGGCCGACACAAGACAGTAGATCGTAGTGGGGACCACTCTACTGTTTTGGTAAAAAATATAATCTCTTTTACTTTCCACCGTCAGATGAAGTGAATCCCAGCCATCGATCGTGATCTAAGGTTAACTAATTGTTGCCTTGTTGGTCAAAAGGCAAACGAAGGGGGTAAAATAAAAAGATGCCTAATTAGGTAGTCCACGTTTCGTCATCCGTGGATCTCAAATGAATTATACATTCCACTTTAATTCTGTTTATTTTTTAAAAAAATAGTAATCAAAATCAGCACCACGTCAGACTCCTGACGAACGGTGCAGATTAGGACGACGTGTACCAATCAATTTTTAATGAATAAAGTAAATCATCCAGCACAGATCTACGCCAACTCAGCATATGCGCCTACTTTATTAGCCAGTGCAGATGCTGACACGTGTACGGTGACGTGTGCGGCAGCCTTGGCGCTCCCTTCTCTCTCTTATTTTTTTCTTCTTCCCATCCTTTTTCCTCTCTCTCCCTCCTCTGTACCGAACTCTCGTTCTAGAGAGAGAAACCATTTCTGCGAGTGAGAGAGAAAGTGAGGGAAGCCAACTTCATATTCGAATTATTATTATTTTTCCTCCTGGAAGCAATTCGAATTATTAATTTTTATTTTGGCTCGAAACTTCAGGTACGTTTTTGGATTTACCACATGATTTTTGTTTACTTAGCTTCAATGGATTTCATTATTTAATTTCGGACAGTGATTCCACATGAAAGCTGTGTTTCCTCGAGAAAAATTGAGATACTTTTATTTTTTCTTTTTGATTGAAGAAGGAACTTTAAAGGAAAATTGAGGTAGATTTAGTTGTGTATTTTTTACTAAAATCGATGATAAGTTTGACTCCAGAAAAATCCGAGAAACTCGTGGAAACCTCGAATTTGAATTCTTAGTGGTTGATACAGTGATGCGATACTTGATAGTTACTCGGATCTCTCACGTATTTTTAATCTATCGTTTGATGTCCAAAATTGCAAGATCTAAGTGTAATTGAGTACTGTTCTGTTCCTCTAGATTTACGTTCTTTTTTCACAGGAATTACTGAAAGATCTGATTATGCTTATGTTTCGTTATGTTACTGTCTCAGTGTTTCATCACTCTGCATCGAGCAATGGCTAGCAACGAAGAAGGAAAATCCACAAAGTCTGATAAGCCAGCACAAGCTGCTCCTGTAAGTAACTGAATACATGGAAACTGGAGTGGTTTAGTCACTAGATCTGTGTATGAGAAAGTTGTTCTTTCCTTTGCATATATACAGGAGCAAAGCAATGTTCATGTGTATCATCATGACTGGGCTGCTATGCAGGTGATTTGCTTACTTTGAGACCTTATTGTTCACTAGCCGGCCATTTGTTCTGTGTGTGTGATTTTTTTATTTTCATGATTTTGTAGGCATACTATGGCCCTAGAGTTGCTATACCTCAATATTACAACTCAAATGTGGCACCTGGTCATGCTCCACCTCCTTATATGTGGGGGTCTCCATCGGTACTAGTTTTTCTTGAATTTCCTCAAATGATTTTTATGCTACCAGTTTTTTTCTTGTGTTATCTGTTGTTTCCGATTGAGTATGACTTTTCTTAACTGTTCCAGCCAATGATGGCTCCTTATGGAGCACCATATCCACCATTTTGTCCTCCTGGTGGAGTTTATGCTCATCCTGGTGTTCAAATGGTAATCATCCCTTCTTTTTCGATTGGTCTTTGCCTCGCTTATATTGTTTAGATGCGACTCACTTTAACAAAAAAATGTCCAAATCTTCTATGAATAGACCTGCTTTTTTTTCTTTCTGATTCATGTTTTTTCTTTCCTATCAGGGATCACAATCACAAGGCCCTGTTTCTCAAGCAACACCTGTTGTAAGTCGTTGCCTTTTGATTTTTTTTGTTTTTTTTTTCTCTGTGTGAATGGTCGCGGAACGATAAGATGGATATGAATATGAGAATGTTTGCAGGTTACAACTCCTTTGAACTTGGAAGCTCCAGCTAACTCACCGGGAAACACGGATCAGGGGTTCATGAAAAAATTGAAAGAATTCGATGGACTTGCAATGTCAATAAGCAATAACAAAGTTGGGAGTGCTGAACAGAGCAGTGAACCTAGGAATTCTCAGAGGTTTGTCAAGAGACTTTGTGTCATTATTTTTCATTCTTAGATAGAATCTAACATATGTTTTGATATCATTAGCTCCGAGAATGACGATTCTAGCAATGGTAGTGATGGGAATACAACTGGGGTATGGACTACTTCCTTCTCTGAACTAGTTTTTAATTTACTAATCTCTTTTTTCTTGGTTCTTTATTTATATGTCTTTTCTTACCACAGGGTGAACAATCCAGGAGGAAAAGAAACCGGGAAGGATCACCAACCAACGGTATTTCTGCTTCTCCTCTACTTCTGCATCATGAGAAAGAACACAACCCAAGTAGTTGTGGGATTCAATGTTTATGACTATTTAAAGGTAATGAGTACTAAGTCTCTTTTGTTCTTGGTAGATGGAAAACATTCATCTCAGATCACTCCTCTTCTTAGAGATGAAAATGAGAAACCTGCAGCGGCTATGGGGACTCCTGTTATGCCCACAGCAATGGATTTCCCACAGCCATGCCATGGTGCGCCCCGTGAAGTCTGGGTAAAGTTGTTTATATCATTCATTCATCTTGTTCACTTACACATGTGATTGAAATTGTGAAAATTGTGAGCTGTAGTAGTAAACTCAGGTGTTGCTTTTGTTTAAATGGTGGTGTGTTTATCTGCAGAATGAAAAGGAGGTTAAACGAGAGAAGAGAAAACAGTCAAACCGAGAATCAGCTAGAAGGTCGAGACTGAGGAAGCAGGTGATTGCAACAAAAACTTTGTAACTAAAGACTAAAGATGGTAGGTAATAGAATATGATAAGTTGAGAGCTCAATGTGTTGTGTTGTGTTGTGTTGTTCACACAGGCTGAAACTGAAGAACTCTCTGTCAAGGTTGACGCACTAGTTGCTGAGAACATGACTCTGAGGTCCAAACTGGGCCAACTAAACGATGAGTCTGAGAAACTACGGCTGGAGAACGAAGCCTTATTGGTAACTAACAGTCTCTACTCATCATATCACACATTTGGAAGACAGTCATTAGTGTTTTTTTCCGTAATACTTAACATAAGTTTTATTCCTCTTTAGGATCAACTGAAAGCAGCGCAGACGCAAGCAACTGGGAAAACAGAGAACCTTATATCTCGAGTTGATAAGAACAACTCGGTATCAGGTAGTAAGAATGTGGAACATCAACTGTTACATGTAAGCCTAAGAACCGATTCTGTCGCGGCTAGCTGACTGTGGCGCAAACTCGAAAACCCGTTTCATTTTCTTCTTCAGGGTTCTGATTGTAACTTGAAAGAAAAGATAATTTTTATTCTTAGATTTGTAGCTCTCTGCACTGTGAGCAGAAACTGATGTAATATCCTTAAGCAGAAGAGACGGAGTGTGATCTGATCTGCGACCACTTGATTGGTGATAGATAGCTTTACTTATATATAAGCGAATGCATTAGACGTATTTGATGGTCTTTCGCTTCGTAATCTTCTTTTATAAAACACTTTTCGTGTGTATGTGTTCTTAGTTTTACGTATTGTAAGACTTTTTATCATTTATTCTATATCAACGTGCTTCCCGCAACGTGAGACGTGAAGACAGTGTTTGTTCATACTACTCCTGGCACAAATACTCTAATAATACCATTTTACAGATTTATGTGTTATATTTCCTTAATAAAATAAAATAAACATTTAGCAGTTCAAGTTCCAGAGAGCCAAAGGGCACGTCAGTTGAAGAAATTTCAGTAAGTGGCCAAAGTGTCGGGAAATCTTTTTTGTCATTGCTGTGTTCTGTTGGTAGGATTACATACAAAGATTTAAGTATTTTATAGACGAAGAATCATAATAGTTTTATATATTTAAATCAGTATGAAAGACTTTTCAAATTTCATTTTGTAAGTACACTTATTATACATGGAAAAGAAGAGAGATGACACAAGTCCTCCTACGAATCCAATGGCGGCGGAGATGTTTCTTAAACCGGTGCTTCAGAAACCACCTGGCTATCATGAGCTTCACGCGCCTCCGGAAACTCCAAACGCCTCATCATCCACGCTTCGTCGCCGGCCGCCTAAGCATATGATCCCGCCTTCGTTTTACCCGGAGAAGAAGAAAAAGTGGAGTCGTTGCCGCGTCTTCTGCTGCTGCGTCTGCATTACCGTCGCCATCGCCATACTCCTCCTTATCCTCACCGTCTCCCTCTTCTTCCTCTGGTACAGCCCGAGACTCCCCGTCGTGCGCCTCGCCTCCTTCCGCGTCACCAACTTCAACTTTTCCGACGGAAAATCCGGCGACGGATTGTCGCAGCTGACGGCGGAGACATCCACGAGGCTCGACTTCAGAAACCCGAACGGAAAGCTACGGTTCTACTTCGGCGACGCTGACGTGGCGGTGAGCGTGGGAGATGGCGACTACGAGACGAGCCTAGGGTCAACGAAAGTCAAAGGGTTTGTGGAGAAGCCGGGGAATCGGACGGTCGTGATCGTCCCGATCAAGGTGAAGAGACAACAGGTGGATGATCCGACGGTAAAGAGGCTTCGAGCGGAGATGAAGAGTAAGAAGTTGGTGGTGAAGGTAACAGCTAAGACGAAGGTTGGATTGGCTGTGGGAAGGCGTAAGATTGTTACGGTGGGGATCAGTCTCAGATGCGGTGGCGTGAGATTACAGACGCTTGATTCTCAGGTGGCTAAATGCACCATCAAATTGCTTAAATGGTACGTACCTTGATTAATGTTGATTAGTGGTAAATAAACTACTCGATTGGTATTCGACTTAACCAATAAATATTTAAATGCAGGATTAAATTGCACTCATAAGTAATGATGATGATGATTGGATGTGTCATTTTCATCGAAGATTCAAGCGTTAGACGTCGCAAAAGTTCAGCTTCACGAAAGACCAATGTATCTGTTTTTTCCCTTCTTGTTTTCACTTAAAGCTTTCATATAATTGTGATCCAATATTCAAAACCATTCTTTGCATCACTTTAACTACCATTGATTGATTATAAATATTTATCTTAGGGAGGGAAAATGTATTCAAAGCATTTCTGTTCAGAGTTAGTGTTCTCCATGTATTTGTTTTCTTGGAATGGGATATAGAGACATGTATAATTTTGCCTTAAAACCATAGCGTATTAGCACATTGACTTATTATTCTTGTCAAATACGTGAGGAAGATACGATTGATAAAGAGATGACACAAAACCAGAATCGGTTCCAAGATGAACCTTAGTTAACCAATTTTCAATACCTTCTTTCAAGACGGAACATGATGGCCCCGAATGCCCATTTTGTCATCTGCTTTGGTAAGAATATTAGCAAACCGTGGTTGGAAATAAAGACGTCGTGTTCTCTGCTTTAGGAGAAGATACATCGTTCCAATATATAATATAGCCAAGGAGATTTTACATCTGCTTGAACATTATCTTCACTTGCTTTTGGATTCGATAGGGGTTACAGATCCGTTGCGTGGCCGTAGAATATAACCTTTAACATAGTTTTGACCTTGCATCGATTGCCTCTAGTCCTTTCTTGAACCCTTTGAATCTGTCTGTTTGCCAAGTAGTCTTCCCAGTTTATGTACAAACAATCCATACATAGAACATTGAGAGTAGCACACATCATGAATTTAATCTTACACGATACGAATTCATAAGAAAACTACAGAAACGCAGAATTATTCAACTAATCCACAAGTTACCAATAAGAGTCATAACAATAATGATAACTTAATGCCCAAGACCCAACAAAAACCTGTAAACACAAACTCCAGTAGCAAATAGGTTTGATATAGTTGGCCTCTGACTTATTTTGATTCAGAAGAAAACCCAATCTATAAGTAGAAAGAAAGAAAGAAAAAAAATAAAAGTTTGGCTAAAGCCCCTATAGCCTTTTATCCTTTCACGGATGCTGAAAGGAGATTAAATAAAAGCCCCTAAATTCCGAACTTCTCTTCTGTCTCCTCGGCTACAAAAATAGAAGTGTGCTCTCTCCTTGAAGATATCATCAAATGACTCAGTCCGATATCCTAAATTCCACTCCTAAAACGTCTTTCACCATCTCATATGTCACAAATGCGATCGCAATTGATGGTACGACCTATAGCAACACGAAAAAAAAAAAAAACCCCTTGAGAACACATGTTTAATTTATAAGAAAATAAAGAAAATTGAGTTCCGTTACAAAACAAACCTTGACTGAGTTGGGGACCAAACCCTTGTACAAAGCTCCAAAGCCTTCATGACGAACTGTTTTCCTAAATGCATCAACCATACCGTTGTATTCAAGCGACGCCTTGCTTCTCCCGTCGCCTGTAACCACGGAGGAAGCATCTTTCCACCCAACCATTTGCATTCTCCTACGAATCACATCGAGTGGGTAAGCAATTGTTTGACCAACTGTTCCAGCTATAGCACCACAAGAGAGTCTCGTTATAATGGTCAGCTCATTGTTCTCCACTAGTCCGAATGGATTGTCTTTGACTAGCCAGTCCTTTAGAGACTCATAGACCGCAAAGTTCAAGCCCACGTATGGAACCTGAATTTATCACAAGGATCTCATTGAAATGGATAAATTTATAGTAATATGTTCGACTGCTGGGGAGAGAAACAAGACTTACAACTCCAATCACTGATGGAAGCCAACCACGGTACAAGGCCCGTGGACCTTCCTCACGCAGGACAGTTGACAAAGCATGGGCAATTCCCCTGTATTGATAAGGAGAGTTTGCAGTCTGTGCACATATCCATGTTTGCAAAGTTAACAAAGATGACCAACAAGGCTCCCGCAATTACAAAGTTGGGGTACAAAAAGTTACCTGGACAGTTAGCCTTCCACGAACCATATCCATCGGGTATGTTGCAGACATGGCTATTATTCCAGCAGTTGCACCAGCTCCAAGCCGTAAAAGAGGAGTGAGTTGAGCATTTTCTGCAGGAACCGGCATAAACCCATCAACCATAAAATCTTACAAACAGGTTCACTGTTGCAACATCGATGCCAAAGGCTTGTGGTGTGATTTCAACATAGCTCCAAAGGCTTCATTTAGCAACTTAAATAGAAGGCTAAAGTGATGGGTAATATTATGTAGAGATCATTCAACAGGGAATAAGAAAAAATCTTATGCTGAAATCAACTTACCATTTCCTGGCTGCTGACGATACAAGTACAGTATACCCCTAACAGAGAGAGAGAGCAGAGATTAGACAGAAAATATAAATTGAGTAGAGTCGAGAGAACAGAGTATAAAGAAGATCTCACTTGGAAGCCTGCTCATAGCTGAAAAATTTGACAGCCGAGTTTGGAACAATACGAGCACAGTTGGTGCCGTTTCCTTTGAACAGTCCACGAAGGCCCTCGGTTCTCCATATATACTTCAACCCTTGGACTGTCCCACTATACTTTATGTTATGTGGATTTTGGACCTACGTATAGACAACAAATATGTTTAAGTATCCAATCATTCACATGCTCCAAGAAAAAAAGAAAAAAGAAAGCAATCAACGAAGAGCAAAACCTGAAGCAATATCTTCATCCTTTCCAGAGGTGCAACCGCAGTTCGTGACCTAATAGAAACACGCATCTCCGTTCAGTTACTAAAACCCAATAAACAAACTGTGTGCATTGAATGTAACACAAAGAGTGAAAAGATAAAGTGACTAACTGCTCTTTCTATTATATACGTCAATCATAGGACTCGACCATTTCAAGTAAAGACGAACCTTTTGTGCTCCTGTTTCTACATTTTGACTGCTTCAACAACGAATTTCGATCTCAAGGAAGAAGAAAAAAGGTAAGTGACTGATCTATTACACTTATCGTCAGAAACCAGACTCAACATCAATAAAGTTCTGATTTTTTTTCATAAAAGAAGAACCTTCAGCGAAACAAACAAATAACACTGATGACAGTAAAATAAAAGAAGACGCGAATCATAACCCTACTAGGACATTTGAAGAGATGTTTCATTCCTCGCGAGATTCATCGAAAAACGAGAGAAATTAAGAGAAGAATAGACTCACACTCCACCAGCGACGCCACCGGCGAAGAGAGACTTGCAGATGCTGAGGACAGCATAGCTCGGAGCTTTGACTCCTTCCGTCGCCAACTTCGCTTCCTCCGCCAGGTTAACGATCGTAGAAACAGCTGCCGATTCGGTCCTTTTCACATCCTCTGATGCCATCGATTCACCGCCAACAGAAGAAAAAAAAATAATCTCAATCACTCACTCCACTAAGACTTACGATCCCCAAGAGATTTCTTCACAATCTTCGATCTCTCTACGATGACCCGAACCCTAACAGAAATCTCCGTTTTGAGGTTATCGAGAAGAGAGATCAAAGGCACTTCTCTCGAATGAAATCTACCTTTCTTTCTCTGTCCCGGCGGCGATATCAAACGCCAAAAGACAACCTACTGATTAAGCCTGAGCTACCACGACGCCGTTTTAATGGCACCATTTTCTTGGGGAATATTTTACAATTCAAACCCTTAGACTAACTATGTTTTCTAAGATAGCCCTTGTACTACCAAAAATCGAAAAAGCATCTCTGTGATCTTCAAATGTATGCTTGTTTATATTTTATAATGTAACTAAAAAATGAGTGAACAATTGGTAATTATTTCGTAATTTTCAAGGATATAATTCACCGAGATGCCGAAAATAATAAGATAAATAGTGTTATACTACAAACTTCAAATTATATGATGAGTGTCTACTGTAAGAAAAGCAAATAATCAGATGACTAGTTATTTTGCAATTTTCGTACTTTTAATAATTATATGTAGCAAATGGTTAGTTTAAGGACCATTTCTGCAATGTTCGTTTATTGTTTTTGTGGTACCAGGTGTTATCCTACGCACATCTCTCAGCGCGTAAGATATACTCTCCTCGTATATGTACGCCACGTGGAGATGGTGGTACTGTTTAGTGCTTGATCTGCTCCAACTTTGAATTGTTTTTGGTCACTGAAAATAAGTACTAACTACTAAGTTTCAAACCACATAAAATTTTGGGCTCATTAAAGGCAAAAAAATAATTTCCTACAATTTTAAAATACTTTTACAATACATCATCCACATTCTTTAAGATTCGCTCTGTTCTGTAGTAATGAAAAAAAAGTTAATTACATTTAACTTTTATTAACATAATGCTGGGCTTGATATGGAAAGAATGAGAAAAGATAGATGAAACTTGTAACTAATTTGCAAACATTTTCTCCATTTAAGTAGAGCATTATTAGAATTCTTTTTTTTTCGGCTTTTCGTATTTTGGAAGGGACAAAGAATACCCAAAAATGGAAACATCACCTTAACTATTAGCACACAAGAAGAAAAAAAATCCACATCGAGCTTTTAAGTATTACGATTATTATTTGTTGAAAATTATACAACTGGATGCTTGTGTATATTGACATAGATGTGTGTATAAAAAGGTGGATGTAGGACCACAAATAAGAATCAAATACCGAAAGCCTTATGGTTTTTATTATTCTGTACGATAAGTCTAGAAATCACACATCGAAAAAGTTCACCAGCTGATACACCCACTTGTACTTTGAATTGTCCAGTTAATTTTCGTTTAATATCTTCTGTTTTCTTAAGCCCATATAGTGTGGCCTGTTATGGACCCAAACTAATCGGGCCGTTTATCAGTTAGATAATAAATTCTGGGCCGGTCTTTAGGCCGAACATCTCGTATTTTGGACAATTTCTTCCCATTAACTCTTTTTGCTTATTCCTAATATAATTATAATTAACGGGAAAAATGTCATTTAAAACATCAACTTACAAAAAAATGTAATTTAAAGCATGAACTTTGGGTGATGTCATTTAAATCATGAACTTTCGTTGATTATTTATTTAAAGCATCAAGTTTTATTGACTAAGCCAAAATGAGCATGACGTTAACTTATTTAACGGAGCTATTAACCGACGTTAATACACTGTTACCATCCTCCGTTAATCACAAAACGACGTCGTATTAGTTTTGGAAAATATCATTTAAAGCACAAACTTTCAAATTGAGACCATTTAAAGCATGAACTTTCAAACTGAGACCATTTAAAGCATGAACTTTCAAACTGAGGCCATTTAAGGCATGAACTTTTGATATCAGTATTTTAAGAATGGACTATCGTTGATTTTTAAAATCAAGAATATATCTCTTCTTCATCTCATTATATTTTTAGATATTAATGATACAACGGTATAAAGCCTCGGGTTGAAGAATAACAATTTTATTTTCATTTATACATGTTTTCAAATATATATTTTCAAGTTGATACTTAAGAAACTCAAGACATAAATGAAACTTCTTATGAACACTTAAGTTAGTTTTCACCATCTGAATATCTGTTTTTTTTTCTTTCAATTTCTATGGTTTAAATCTTTTTTTGTTTTCACCGGTAAGCAATGCTCATAAAGAGTTATTGGAGTGGTATGCTGAAAATAGGAATCAAAAGATGTTGTTGTTTAACTGCTCATTTAACACATATTAAAAGTTATGTAAAATGTGGTAACTTCATATTCATTTTGGTTGACTTAACAAAATATAATGCTTATAAAAACAATGATAGTCCATGCTTAAAATACCGATATCAAAAGTTCATGCTTTAAATGGCCACAGTTTGAAAGTATATGTTTTAAATGGCTTCAGTTTGAAAGTACATGCTTTAAATGGCTTCAGTTTGAAAGTACATGCTTTAAATGGCCTAAATTTGAAAGTTTGTGCTTTAAATGACATTTTTCCAAAACTAATACGACGTCGTTTTGTGATTAACGGAGGATGGTAACAGTGCATTAACGTCGGTTAATAGCTCCGTTAAATAAGTTAACGTCATGCTCATTTTGGCTTAGTCAACGAAACTTGATGCTTTAAATAAATAGTCAACGAAAGTTCATGATTTAAATGACATCACCCAAAGTTCATGCTTTAAATGATATTTTTTGTAAGTTGATGCTTTAAATGACATTTTTCCCTATAATTAACCCCCAAAAATGCTTGTCATTAGTCAACGTTTAAGTCTACCAAATTGCATTTAATAATATCTACGAATTTGTCAAATAATCGTACTGATATATATATATATATATATATATATATGTGGCAAGTGGACTTTGATCTTAAATGATCGTAAGACTTTACAGCTGTAGCTTTTATCACGACAAAAAATAGTCAGAAGGCGACCTACGATAGATGATAGAGTGATTTATTATCAAACTCAAACGCTTGCGATTATCAGAAGATATAGGATTCAGGTTGTTGACAAAACAAAGCAGGAAAATGATGGCATCCAGTTTTTTTTTTTTTGTAACTTATAAGAGCAAAGTTGTGGTTTTTTAATAAATAAAAGGAGAAGTTTTGAGAGCACGTCTTGTAAACATGGAAGCATTAACTTGACATATTATATAATTTGCTACAGATATAAAATATAAGTTGCTCAATATTATAAATCCATTAGACTAGCTAATTTGTTTTCGCACTCGCAGATGTACATGAAAAGATTTGTGGATAAAGAAAAAAAATACTACCTGATGATTTATCAGTATATTAATATAAATAAAATTTTGATTTTTTTTCCCTACTAACCGAATATTCTTTGTAGCTGATTTTCTTCTTTTTTTTCCATGTGGAAAATTCTGATAACTGAGAATGTATTTATTTACTTGTCGGTAAGACAGTCATATTCAGAGTTCCATGTTTTGTACTAAAAAAAAAAAAAAAAAACTGAAAGCTTTATTATTTGGTCGTCGTCTCCTTTGTCGCTTTGGGTCAACGAGACCCAGTCAGTCAGCTCAACCTTCATTCTCAGATTCTACGTTCACGCGCTTGCGTACGCGCCTCAAAAGTATTTTCTTCAAATTAAAAAGGATATCAAATCAAAACTATCAAAGTTTGATTTTTGCTTCATCGCTTCCTTTCTTTTTCGTCATCTTTCCCTTCCTAATTTTTCAAATCTTATCATCAAATCTTTTTTTTTTTTTTCTCTTTAGATTCCCGGGAAAGAGAAGTAAAATGCGAGAAAAGTAAGCATTTTTATTATATTTTTCGGTGATAATTTGTTGGCTTAAAACCCTTCCAGCTCAAGTTTGGTAGTAAGTGAGCAGACATTTAATCCCATGAACCGATTTCATCTTTCTATACTTCGAGAAGAGCAGCAGCCTTTTGACTTTCATTTCTTCTGAAACTTTCAACAACAAAACAAAAAACCCTTTAGAAAATCGGTTGCGTCAAAGAGATTGTCAATAAGCCTTTGGTTTTATTGAATTCTCGTGTCATTTATTTTCAACCGAAGATCATCATCTGCTCTCACCTAACTCCATTCTTCAAGGTTCGTTTGTTTCTCAAATTTCTTCAATCCGTTTTTGTTTCTTCGTCTGGGTACTGATAAAATCATGGAAACCTCGAAGAAAACCAATCGTGTTCTATGTATAGCACTGCCCATCAACTCAAAATTGAAAATTTTAAACTTTTTTTCAAATCGTTTGGTAGCTTTGTTTGTTCGAGGCTAATTCTTTGGCTAACTTTCTTTCATCTGATTTGATCTGACAAACATTTTCGAATTTTATCTAAAACCGGAGGAATTTCTTTGATACTGCAGTTGAAAAAAAAAAACGAAGCAAAACCCTAGAAGCTGATGAGGTCACGAGACGATGCTTACGAAGCAGATGGTAGATCAGATGCTGGCTCTTCAAGAAGCGAAGAAGAAACAACCAGTCTCAAGGATAAACAAAGATCTGGCAAAAGCTCGAGAAACGATGAGCCAAATTACGGATCAGATTCTTCGTCCAAGAACACAAGCAGCAACCCAATTGAGTACACAGAGCAAGAGCGTGCTGAGCTTCTAAGAAGGTTAGATTCCATCAAAGACCATCTCCTTCGTGGTGGTGGTGGCAATGCGGTTAATAAACCAAAAGAAACAGATCAGAACCAGCCTTTCCTCAGACCAGTCCACCTCCATGGTCCTAATCCCGGACCTTCTTATTACCACCAACATCCTTATCAAGAGCCGTTTCCTTACCCTCACGGAATGTATCCTCAAGATCCTTACAGAAGACCACCTCCTATTCCAAACTGGTGTCCTCCTGGTCATTACATTAATCAGATGTCTCGTCCGTATCCAGGAGGTCAATATGTTGAGATTGGTGCCGATGTAGTAGAGCCACATTCGCACTATCCAGCTACACCGAGTAGGTACGGTGATATGCCTCCGTATAGCCCTGTTTCTTCTCACCATCGCGGCGGCGAGAGGCTCACTACGCCGTACAGTCCACCAGTTAGCAACTATAATAACAGTCCGAGTTTTCAATCATCCATGAGCTCTCCAGGTCCTCGAGGTGGTTACGCCAGGTGGCCGAGTGATCTTGACTCTGAGATGGGCGGTGCCTTTGCTCGTGGCTATGTTAAGAAAGCTGTCTCCGATAGCGATGCTCGTCGTTGCCATCCTCTTGCTGGTGGTGCTCCTTTTATAGCTTGTCACAGCTGCTTCGAACTGCTTTACTTGCCTAAGAAGAAGCTTTTGGCTCAGGAGACTAGTCAACATAAGCTGCAATGTGGTGCTTGTTCCGAAGTTATTAGTTTCACAATCGTCGATAAGAAACTCGTTTTCTCTTCTGGGAACGAGGGAACAAAAGACTCGGTCTCTCTAGAGGTTGAAGGTAGAAGCACAACGAACACAGTGGTGGTAGAGGAACAGTCTGCTGTTGATTTCGACAACTCAGGTAGCGATTTTCCGCGTAAGGATGAGGAAGAAGAACCAATGAGGAATCACCGGGACACTACGCGAAGCATCCGGTCTGAGTCTCGACACTCAGATGAGGAAGAAAGATCGAGCATTTCTAGTGAACAACAACAGAAAGAGGTCAAATCTGTTCGTCGACGAGCTAAAGGCTCAAAAGCACCGGAACCTGCTGCCCCCGAGAGTGCCAGTCTCCTTGAACTTTTTGAATATTCTAACGTAAACCGAGCTGCACTCGCTTACGGGATGGCGGAGTTAGGTTATAACAAGGCGGAGAAGCAAGAGTTTTTCATGAAACAAGACTCGATAAAGCCAGAATCAGTAGCTACAGAGACAGAGGTTTCATACAACGGATACTCCAACACCGAGATCTCTGAAGACTCAAGGTACTCAAACGGAAGAGAAGACAACAGCAGACCAAGAACAAGAAAAGGTAGCGAGACTGGTTCCACGGAGGTCACAACGATGTCCTCTACTGGTCGACACGAAGATCAAGGGAAGTTATTTGAAGTTTGGGTTAATGGACATCTTATACCGGAAGAGCTAGTTAGCAGTGCTGAGAAATTAGCTGGACCAGTCCAAGCTGGGAAGTATTGGTAATGCCATGAACTTTAATCTTCACTTTTCACTCTTGTTTTTTTTGTTTACTTTTTCTTCGGTTTCTAATTTATGTCTCTGATTCAGGTATGACTACCGAGCTGGGTTCTGGGGGGTAATGGGCAAACCGTGTCTCGGTATAATACCTGTAAGTCCCTTCACGTTCTTCTCTCAACATTGATAGTTGAAATAGTAATCATCAAACTGATGAATTGCTTATTGTTGTTGCAGCCATTTATTGAGGAGTTTAGCCATCCAATGCCGGATAGCTGCGCTGCAGGAAACACGGAAGTGTATGTGAATGGCAGAGAGCTTCACAAGAGAGACTTGGAGTTACTCGTGGGTCGTGGTCTTCCTCGAGACAAGAACCGTTCTTACATCCTTGATATATCAGGAAGAATCCTTGATGGCGATTCAGGGGAAGAACTTAACAGCCTTGGCAAATTAGCCCCAACGTAAGCAAATTGCACAGATACATATACAGTCTTTTAAGTTTATAAGTTTTGGAGATCGGCTAGATTCTGAGTTTTTGTTGAAATGTTTGATAACTTGCAAAACAGGATTGAGAAGGTGAAGCATGGGTTTGGTATGAGAGTTCCAAGATCATTAGCTTCATGAAAGCTCTCACAAGTAACAACACAACCAAATAGTTCTGATTCTGCCTCTGCCTCTGGTTTCAATCTTCATATTATTGATTTGTTTTTTTGAAATGTAAAGTGTGCTTTTTACTCATGACATGGGTTAGAAATTTCTTTCACTTAATTTTTTTCACATGGGTTAGATTTTCTTTTCATTTCTTCTTCGGGAAATGTCTGTATTCTTTTCATGGTCTTGTCAGTAATATATCTTATAGAAAACAAAATCACATGGGATGTTCGGTGCTACCATAACCGGTTGGGGTGTTATGACTGTATATATGAACCGGGTTATGTCGGTATAAGGTTTGTAATATTTCTTCCTTCTTTTTTTGGCCGTTCCAAGCAGACCAAATCACCAAACCGGTGTGTGATTCTTGATCGCAATTGGTTATAGTTTTTGTGGAATGAAATAGTTTGCCTACGAACTTTGTATTTTTAATTAATGTGATAGCGGCCTACATGTACTTATGTGTAAAGTGGGCTGTTTTTTTTTTCTGCTTAACATCTGATAAATAGATAAAATCATGTTGTTGAATAAGACTTTCTCTTATCTAAAAATAATAAAAATTCAGTTATGAATTTGTAAAAATATAGGGTTGATGAAGTTGAAACTTCACGGTTACAAAGAATCTAAATCATCGAAAAGATCCAATAATCGGCAGACGATTCGAAATTTTATATGTTGTACGTGAACCTTCTGAAAGGTTTTCTACATACATTTCAAGAAAAAAAAATCAAATTATTCATAATTTGTTTACAAGAGATTTTGATTGTTGGAAAATTGATTAAGTTTTGGAATGACGAGCCACCTGTATAATTAGATCGTTACAGTTTTCAGTTTTGTGTAGAAAGTTATAGGTGCCTTTTTTTGTCTCGATATATCTTCTTATTTAAACAGATTTATTTTTGTTTTTTCTAAGTTTTCGTTTTTTATTAGGATTTTTCTTTTTGTTGATTTTCTTTATTGGACGAATTTCTAGAGTTTTAAAAGGATCGAATTTATGAGAGTCGAAATTCATCTTCGAAAATAAGCCACCCCAATTTTCGAACAAGTGTTGTCTGAGATCAGTAAATTTGTAAGAAAAAGACCAATTCGTCGTGAATTGAGATCAGTCTGATTCATAATATGTAACTCACTACAAAATTTAGAATCCAAAATGTCAAAACTTGAAAAGATAATGAAAAGAGTGTGCTTGGATGCAAGATAAACTTGGCTTATTGATGAATACTTTTGATTCCTTGGAATGCATTTGGTTTTTAGTTCATTTACGACCGTGTTTAAGGTCGGCTTTGGTATACTCAATCGATCTTTTCTTTATAATTTGTATGTAAATGTGAGATGCGATGCTAGACTGTTTTTAATATAGTAAATACGAAATATGATGCTCGTCTTACATGTAAGTTGATATTGCGAGGCGCGATGCTGCATGTAAGTTAATATTACAATACCAATTAACTCGAAACTTACACTCAATGTTGGAACTCGATTTTTGACAAAGTCTTGTGGACCAATTTTTAGGTGGATTTTGCGATGGAGACGTCTATCGAAATAACCGAAACTTGGTCACGACGTAATCATCACCGTGAGCATTATGTAGTAGTATGTCACATGTCAAAATTGAAATTGTTTTGAATGAAAAAGTGGAAAGAGAGATATCTATTCCAGGCTTTTGCGCGTTGAGCGCTGTGTATGGTGGGACTTACTTGCTAAACAAGCCTGAACGCAAGGTTACATGATCCATAATCTCTTCTTTCTCGGTTTATTTTATTAGAAATCTAGTATCCAAAACTGTAAGAGATCTAATGTAAATGGCTTTGTTAACTCTAGAAACTCATGAATCTTTAACATTATCCTTAACAGGTTGAGTTTGATGACTCCGGAAAAGCTATTGGTGTCACTTCTGCAGGAGAAACTGCTAAATGCAAGAAAATTGTCTGCGATCCTTCGTACTTGTCTGACAAGGTAACCCTTAACCCATTTCACCTATTAAGGTTAGTTTTCGTACGGTCTACTTACTTTCTAAGACGGTTCCTTGTATTTCAGGTTGAGAAAGTTGGGAAAGTGACTCGAGCTGTGTGTATAATGAGCCATCCTATTCCAGACACCAACGACGCTCACTCTGTCCAAATCATTCTTCCTCAGAAGCAACTCGGCCGCAAATCAAACATGTAAGAGATCATAATCAAAGAACACATTCAATTACAGAAACATGATTGTGACTAGCGTCTACTTTGGAAAAAGTTGTAGATGAATCTCTGAGATTTTGGATTTTGTAGGTACTTGTTCTGTTGCTCATACGCTCACAACGTGGCACCAAAGGGAATGTACATCGCTTTTGTCTCTGCAGAAGCTGAGACTGACAATCCAGAAGAAGAGCTTAAACCTGGAATCGAATTGCTTGGACCTATTGATGAGATCTTCTACCATTCTTATGACACATACGTTCCGACCAATAAACAAGAAGAAGATAACTGCTTCATCTCTAGTGTAAGTGAATGTCCTAAGACATCGTATAATCCAAGTAAATTTTGTATCTTACATGTCTTGTTTTCTTTTATTGATGTTTCTTTGTTTTTGTATTCTTCTCAGACTTATGATGCAACAACACATTTCGAGAGTACAGTTATGGATGTACTAGAGACGTACACCAAGATCACTGGAAAGGTATAAACTTATCACTTGTTGGTTCATCAGTAAACGCAACATTTTGAATACTGAGTTTTTTTTCTTCTTTCTTTTTTTGCAGACTCTTGATTTATCTGTGGACTTGAGTGCTGCAAGTGCTACTGCAGAAAACTGATAATTTTCTTTTATTATTTCGTTGAGAGTTTTTGTATTGCAGTTCACTCTTTCTTTTTCTATTCAGTTCAAAGTAACACAAGTTCACCTTTTTGTTCATCTTACTTATAACACTGGTTGGTTTTGCTTTAATTTGTGTTGTTTATGTTTATAGATATTTATTTGAGAAATACCTACTTTTGCAAGTCTTTACATTATAATAAATTAGTTATACTTTTCCTTGATTGACATTTTTTAAAACCTTAAATTTGATTCTAGCTAGTATAAGGAACAAATAGAATACATTTCATTTTTTGTTCATATGTATAAAATAATATTGTGAATCAAAACCACAAGATATACAATACCAAACTCTTGAATTTAAGTCCATAGTTTGATGCGTCCTGTTGGATATCAAAGGTTGTATTCTCTAATCAGATATTGGATGCAATAGTCATAGTCCATGAACATCAAACAGGAACAAGTGACAGGATCATCATCATATCTGGGACACCTGTATACCTGATCAAACCCAAATAGCTCAAAAACTTCTCCATGCATGCCTTTATCTGCCTAGGTGCGTGAATCATTATCATTGGGCTTTTCACTATAAAGCTCCTCATAAATAAAAGAGCTTTCTCAATCCCTTGTTACATACATTCTTTTTGTTCTTGCTGGGATCTTTTTGACTCCTTTAGACAGTATGTCCTGACTGAACCACTTTGATTGAGTAATTCTCGAATTTTCCCCTCTTTTTTTTATCACATTAGACATGAAATAAATGAAACTTCAGATGTTAAAGTCACTCTCCTAATCCAATGGTATTGGTGAGATCCATAAACTTAGGAGAACAAACCACGGTTTCTGTAGCAAGTTGCCATACATGTAACTAAATCTAATCTTATTCCCCAATTAACTTGGTGATACATATATCGTTCTTCTATTAACCTTGATCCTAACTGTAAAATCCCGGAAAATAAAAGGATCTGACTTGTAAATTCTCCGAAGGAAGAAAAAACGAGGGAATCTATTGAGGACGTAATTATTATGTTGTGTTTTGTAACTTTTTTTTTTTTTTTATTTATTATTATCTCGGTCTAGGGCGCAAGGTACGTGACGGGCAAGGTGAAATCTTCTCATCTAGAGAGTTCGATTCGCAACTGAAACCAATAAAAGGTGCAGACGTGTGGTCTCGAACTCATCTGATTGCGCGCGGTCTTCCTCTTATAAATCTGTTTTCTCATTGGGTCGTGTCCTGATAATTCTTCACTTGTCTAAATTTCAAAAATGCCTCGACGCAGCTCCGGTGGTGAGTTTTGTCTTTTCAATTTCCAGATTTCTTCCTCCTCGTTTGGGTATTTCAGGATTTGCGCATGCCTCCGATCTAGGGTCTGTGTAGTCTATCTCATGTGTATTTGTTGCTCGAGTTGTGATAATTCGCTCCCATGATGTTACATATGTGTGAAGGCACAAAAAAATGTTTTTAGGGCTTTTGTTTGTCTCGACGAGGAGGATAATTGGTTTTGTGACATCTAATATCTTGGTTGTGCAGGAAGATCTGCTCCTCGCGCTCGCCCTGCAGCAGCACGTAGCCCGCCTCGCCCTGCGACAGCACGTACCCCGCCTCGCCCTGCAGCAGCACGTAGTCCGCCTCGCCCTGCAGCAGCACGTAGCCCGCCTCCTCAAACTGGTGAGTTTCATTTTCGGATTCTCTTTTTTAGTAACCTATCCATTATATTCTTTTGTAGCTTTGTAGATTTTCTTTGATATGTAACTGCAAGGCGTTTTCTTTCTTTCTGGGTTTCAGTTAAACATGCTCCTCCTCCAGCAACAGCTCGGCCTCACCGTAGTGGTTCTTTCTTTGGGACCATAGCTGATGGTATTCGCTTTCATCTGTTTCTTTTTGGTGATTTTTTTTTTTTTGTTAGTGGTTTGGTTGGATTTGGTTTCTCATGATCTCTTGTTTCTTTTGGAACTATAGGTATGGCTTGGGGTACTAGAAATGCTATTGCCCACAGGGTTATGGATTCTGTGATGGGACCAAGAACCATTAAGCACGAAACCGTTGTTTCTGAGGCTGCCCCTGCGTCTGCTTCCCCTGTTGCGAACAGCACCGGCTCTGGTTCTTGTGACACTCACTCCAAGGCTTTCCTAGATGTGAGTTAAACCCCTTTTGCTTTTTCGTCCGTGAGCATTTTAGGTTTGATCATTTCCTTTGCTGAGCATTGGATGAAAACCTAAGTGATTAGGAATTAGGAACCCTTCTCATTGTCCTGTCTCCAGCGTATCCTTAGCATTGCGGATGTGTTATTGTTTTTTTATAAGGGTATTAGGAATGTAGGTGAAATCAGCACCTAGGTCATCATTAATTGGTGCACGCTTAAAAGTGCTTTCCTGCATCTTAGTCTTGTAGATACTAGGAAGAGCACGAACACAACAGAATATGATGTGCTTTAGGTTGTTGTTGAGTCCTTGTGTATCCGAATCAATCTGGTTGACTCACGGATGTTTTTGTCTTGTTTGTGTGTTGTGTAGTGTGTCAACAATTTTGGAAGCGACATCAGTAAGTGCCAATTCTACATGGACATGTTGTCAGAGTGCAGGAAGAATTCTGGTTCCATGATGGCTGCCTAAGTGTGTTCTCGCATCTACTATTTATTTGCAATAACGATTTAGGATCTTTATGTTGACGAAACCTTTTCTCTATGGAATAGTAATCAAAATCTTCTACTTATTGCTCTTTTGTTTGTCTCTTTGCTTAAGAAAATGAACAGCCAATTCTCATCATGATTGTGTGTAGCCTCCCAGATCTTAAGAGTTATCCATCAGTTTTAAACACAAACACATCAAATGGTTAAAAGCTAACGATCTAAAGTCGCAAGCATAATAACAGTCGTTTTCTCAACTATGTTTTTGTAAAAGTTAAACAAAAGTACTAGAGAGCAATTGGCATCATTCTCGAATTTTGTTTGCAGATTGTGTCGGTAGTTCTCTTAAATCAAGATTCACTGAATCTTCTGCTTATAAAAATCCTTAAAAGTATGAGCTGTTCAGTGCAATCAGTGTTGTGTTAATATATTTATGTAGAAATTTTCAAATTAAGCTTATCTTTGTTTTTGTGTGTAGTGCCTCGACGAGCTTGAAACTGACATGAGTAAATGTCAATCTTTGGTGGACATTTGGTGTGAGTGCAAGAAGAGTTCCAACTCCACTTTGACCCCCTAAGAGGGTGTTATTGGTTTTGGTATTTTAATGAAGTTATAAATCCAAGCCAAATCCAGTGTTATTGGTTTTATAATTTTAAAATCCAAATTCAAATCCAGTGTTATTGGTTTTATGATTTTAAAATCTAAATTCAAATCCAGTGTTATTAGTTCTATGATTTTAAAATAGATTTTAAAATTCAGTGTTATTCAACAGTAAAGATTTGTTCAAGGATTTGATTTAAAATTAGACTTTGGTGGATTTATAAGTACTTTTAAGATCAAAATACAAAGAAGCAAATATTGAGTCCAACCTCAATATTTTGGTTAGAACCTAACCACGTACATATATTTTCTCGAGTCTATCGCAATGGTTTTGCAACCCACTATTTTTTTATAAACGTTTCCACTGAAGCCTTCTCGTGTCTTCTTAAAAATATTTTTCTCTCCTCCGATAAAGCCAATTTCATTATATTATAAATGCAACAACTCATAAAACCCAATAAAATTATTGTGCAACTTAAAATTATTGTAAATCCACCTACTGGATTTATAAAAGTTCGTTGATTTGATTTTCAAATTCATGTCATATATTTTGAAATCTACTTATAAGGATTTCCAAATCTAACAAATCCATGGATTTATCAAAGATTTCCAAATCCAACAAATCCATTAAATTACTAGAACCAATAACCCCCACTAAATGTGTGTTTCTAGCTAGGCCTCAACCATTGATTCTTATATGCAAGTTACCAAAAACAGTTATTGAAATATGTCATCCAAGCTACTCTGAAATTTCTTCAGTAATCAAAAGATGAACTCTCTGAAGGTTTTTGTTCTTAGTTACAGTAAAGATTTTGGATTTTGCGCGTTTTTGTCATTTGAGTTTGATGTGAAAAAGAGAAGAACATAAGGGGATTTAAAATAAAATTACAAATAAAATGAGGAAAATTAAGAATATATGTAAAGTTGGAACCGCCCGATTTCTTCCCTTCAAAATCTCTTCTCATTCGTGAACCAAAAAAACCCTTCCCGTAAATGATTTTCCGGGAGGTTTCTGCCGGCTTTTTCAACCTCGTTCAAGCTCTTCGTTTGGAAGCTGCACGGAGTTTCCGATCAGATGCGGCGCTCGAAGCCATATCCAATGCGTTGGAAGAGAAAGTTCCAAACTTAGTGTTGTACAACTATCCTTCCTTCTCCGGCGCTTTTTCGGCTCTCTCATCTCTACCATTCTCGTCTCCGTATTCCCTGTCTCATCTTGACCTTCTCTTCCATCGTACCCTTTAGGTAAAACAATTCCTCTTCTCTTCTTGTATCATCAATCATTGCAGGAGAGAGTTTCGTCACCGTTTGGATCCTCATTTTAACCTCTGCATTCGATTTTCCCCAAGGGAATGGATAATTTTGATTCAGAAACTGGAAATTTGGAAAATCTTGCAGAGTTGAAGATCTTTGTTTGGAGGGGTTCGAGAGGTGTTATCTGCTCGATTTTGTTGCTCCTAAGGACTTTGCTGAATACAGCTTGCGAGTATGTTCAGTCTTATTTACAAACGTTTTGGCCCAAAAATTTAAGCTTTTTGGGGATTTGACTTTCGTTCATTGGGGGTTAGGATCATATGTTTCGATCACCGAAAGTCAGCTGTTTCAAAGGCTGGGTCTATGAAGAAGGATAAGAAGAGGTTTACGATCAATGTTGATATCGAAAAGAGTAGCTCAAAGGCTGTGTATAACTATTTCTCCAGTAAACTCACAAGTCAAACATCTTCCGTGAGGTTAGTGATAACAATGATGATGAGTAGTAACTCTGCCTTGATTGGTGTTTAATCATGAAAGTATATGTTTCTATCTATTGGCTAGAGGGAATCTCTCAGTTTGCTAGATGCTGAACAAAAAAGTCGGATTGAATCAGTTCTTGATTACATCGAAGATTACCAGATATCAAGGCTTTCATCTTCGGACTAAAAGAGTGGCGCTCAAGAATTAATTGCATCACGAATCCTTACATGTACGAACAGGTTCGATGCTTCATTTCGTGAAATGTTCTTGAATCTGTGCATGTCCTTATATATCATTTACTCAGTGAATCATTTCACGTCTCTAAGTTGTAGTTGTTAAGAATAAGTTCATCGGACCTCACTGCTTATGGGAATTCATATTTTTCATCTCGGCTTATTGATGCAAAGAAACTGCTGATGCTGAACAAAGCTTTCAAGATCGGATTGGGAAGAGGATTGTTAATATGCCTTGAATCTGGTGGAGCAGTCTCCCATATAAGACTAGTTGTCTCTCATGTAAGACTGGTAGTCTCTTATGTACGACTGGTAGTCTCCCATGTACGACTGGTGAAGCAGTCTCTCTGGTACGACTGGCAGTCTCCCATGTACGACTAAGAGAGCATGTTCTGTGTTCTGTGATGGGCCTAATTAGTTTAAAGCCCATTTCGTGGATTAGGGTTCCGTATAAATATTGTGCTTCTCCTAATCTCTGTAGTATTCTGAAACTTCTGCCTCCATCAATAAAATCAGTCTCCCTTTGCCCGTGGATGTAGCCAACGCAACGTTGGTGAACCACGTAAATTCTGTGTCTGTCTTTACGTTTTCTGTTTAGTCTTCTCACATCTGTTATAACAAACTGGTATCAGAGCGCCAGGTTCTGGGATTTCCGCATCCGGTGAGAAGATGTCTGGTATGAACGTGAAGATCGAAAAGTTTACAGGGAGAAATAGTTTCAGTCTCTGGCAGATTAAGATGCAAGCCTTGCTGAAGCAACAAGGCTTGTGGGCGCCGCTGGTTCAAGACAAGAAGGGCGACGTCTCAGATATGGACAGTCTCGAGGAGAAAGCACATTCAACAATTCTGTTGTGTCTTGGTGATGAGGTCATCATCGAAGTGTCCAGCGAGAAATCTGCTGCTGGTCTGTGGGGGAAGTTGGAGTCTTTGTACATGACAAAGTCTTTGACGAACAAGTTGCTTTTGAAACAACGCCTATTTGCATTGAGGATGCAGGAAGGTACACAACTCAAAGATCATTTAGATCAGTTAAACTCGTTATTACTTGAGCTACGTAATATCGATGTTAAGGTGGAGGATGAGGATGCTGCTTTACTGTTGTTGGTATCTCTACCGTTATCATACGAGAACTATGTGCAATCGTTTATAAATGGTAAAGATACTGTATCACTGGAAGAAGTCAGATCGTCTCTCCACAGTCGGGAGCTGCGCCACCAGGCGGCTGGTACAACTGCAGAGAATCAAGCTTCTGGGCTGTTTGTTAGTGGTGGTAAAACACATGTTAACAACAAGAAGAAGAACGACAAGAAGTCTTTCTCAAAAGGTCCTAAGCGAGATGATATCTGCAATTACTGTAAGGAATTAGGACATTGGAAATCAGATTGTCCTAAGAAGAAAAAGCAATCGGGTGCTACTGGTGCAGTAGCTGTAGCAGAATGTGACAACGAAGTGGATTTTGCTCTAGTTGCTAATGAACACACACAAGTTTCAGATGTGTGGATTCTTGATACTGGAGCGTCCTATCATATGTGTCCAAGGAGAGAGTGGTTCTCTACATACGAGGAGGCAGAAAATGGTAGCATTAAGATGGCCAACAGTTCTGCTTGCCAAGTTGCTGGAATTGGTTCTGTTAGGATCAAGACACATGATGGTAGATTCTGCACATTGAACGAGGTTAGACATGTTCCATCAATAACGAAAAATTTGATATCTCTGAGTCTACTAGACAGCAGGGGTTTTAAGTACTCGGGTGGAGATGGTGTTGTGAATGTCTGCAAGGGTTTGGATGTGATTCTGAAAGGTGTCATGTATGGTACTTTGTATCATCTGCAAGGCTGCACAGTTACAGAGTCAGCAAATGTTGCATCTGCTGAGATCCGCAAGGAAGATATGACTCAGTTATGGCATATGAGACTTGGTCATATGAGTGAAAGAGGGATGCAAATTCTGGCTAAGGAAGATCTTCTTGGTGGCCATCAGGTCAAGAGTCTAGAGTTCTGTGAGCACTGTGTCTTTGGAAAGCTCCACCGCAACAAGTTTCCTAAGGCTATTCATAGAACAAAAGGCACGCTGGATTATATCCACTCAGATTGCTGGGGTCCCTCTCAAGTGGAGTCTTTGGCAGGTCACAGGTATTTTGTGTCTATGATTGATGACTACTCAAGGAAAACTTGGGTGATCATATTAAAGCACAAAAGTGAAGCTTTCAAGAACTTCAGGGAGTGGAAAATTCTAGTGGAGAATCAAACTGGAAAGAAGATCAAGAGGTTGCGAACTGATAACGGTCTAGAGTTCTGTTCATCTGAGTTCAATCAGTTGTGTAAGAGTGAGGGTGTTGCTCGTCATCACACAGTCAGACATACACCACAGCAGAATGGTTGTAGCAGAACGGATGAATCAGACACTGCTTGAAAGAGCGAGGTGCATGCTCTCTCACGCCGTTTAGAAAAGCGTTTTTGGGCTGAGGCTGTGAACACAGCCTGTTACTTGATAAACCGTGGGCCACACACGGCTATCAATCTAAAGACGCCAAATGAGATGTGGTCAGGGAACTCTTCTGATTACTCAAACCTGAAGATTTTTGGCTGCACGGTTTACTATCATGTAAGTGAGGGTAAACTAGAGCCAAGAGCTAAGAAGGGAGTATTTGTAGGCTATGGAGATGGTGTCAAAGGATACAGGATCTGGTCTCCATCAGAGAAGAGAGTCATCTTGAGCAGAAATGTAGTCTTTGATGAAAGTTCTATGCTCAAGAGTTCTGCACCGCTTGTTGATGTCACCAAGGATGATGTTCATGACAAACAGGTGGAGCTGCAATCTAACCTTGAAGGGAGTGGTTTACAGCAACACAAAGAGTGTCAAGAACAGGAAGAAGGTGAATCGTCTGAACCTGCAAAACCTGAAAATCAACCATCTGATAGTCCACATCGCAGTATTGCGTTGGGTCGGCCTAAGCGGATTGGGGTTCGAGCACCATTGAGGTATGGGTTCGAGGATATGGTTGGTTATGCTCTACAGGTTGCTGAAGAAGTGGATACTTATGAGCCATCCACGTACAGAGAAGCCGTTTCGAGTGCTGAGGCTGAGAAATGGTTTGCTGCAATGGGAGATGAGATGCAGTCTCATGATAAGAGTCAAACATGGGATCTGGTCACACCACCACCAGGGAGAAAGATTGTTACATGCAAGTGGATCTTCAAGATTAAGGATGGGATATCACCAACAGAAGGAGTTAAGTATAAAGCTCGGGTTGTTGCTAGAGGTTTCAGTCAAAGAGAAGGGATTGACTACAACGAGATTTTCTCACCAGTGGTCAGACACACTTCTATCAGGGCGCTACTTGCAGTAGTGGCGCGTCAGGATCTGGAACTTGAGCAACTCGATGTTAAGACAGCTTTTCTTCATGGCGAGTTAGAGAAAGAAATTTACATGACTCAGCCAGAGGGTTTTCTCGTTCCAGGAAAAGAAGATTATGTGTGTAAGCTGAAGAAGTCTTTGTATGGACTTAAGCAGTCTCCCAGACAGTGGTACAAGAAGTTTGACAGCTATATGATCAAGGTGGGCTACTCAAGAAGTCCGTATGATTGTTGTGTTTATCACAAGAAGCTGAAAGATGAATCATACATTTATCTGGTGCTTTATGTGGATGACATGCTGATAGCTGCCAAAGGTATGTGTGACATTCAGGAGCTGAAAGACCTTCTCAGCACAGAATTTGAGATGAAGGATTTCGGTGCAGCTAAGAAAATCCTAGGAATGGAGATTCTTAGAGACAGAACACAGAGGAAACTTTTCTTGTCACAGAAAGGTTACATTGAGAAGGTGCTTGAGAGATTTGGTATGTCGACGGCCAAACCCATCGATACACCAAGTGATGCAAAAATTCATCTCACCAGTGTTGAAAATCAGTCTGAAGAAGAAAAAGAGTATATGTCTCGGGTTCCTTATGCTAGCGCTGTAGGAAGTTTGATGTATGCTATGGTCTGTACAAGGCCTGATCTTGCACAGGCTGTCAGTGTGGTCAGCAGGTTCATGGGACAACCCGAAAAGGAGCACTGGCAAGCTGTAAAGAGAATTTTCCGGTACCTTCGTGGTACATCTGATGTTGGTCTCATCTACGGAGGTGAGAGACCGTGTGAGGTCACAGGCTATTCTGATTCAGATTATGCTAGAGATGTGGACAGTAGAAGATCAATGACCGGGTACGTGTTCACTTTAGGTGATTCTGTTATTAGCTGGAAAGCAACTCTGCAGCCAATAGTGACATTGTCTACTACAGAAGCAGAGTACATGGCGTTAACTGAAGCAGCCAAAGAAGGTATTTGGTTGAAAGGGTTGGTCAGTGATCTAGGTCTGCATCATGATCAGGCTACAGTGTACTGTGACAGTTTGAGTGCGATCTGTTTAGCCAAGGATCAAGTGCATCATGAAAGGACCAAACATATTGATGTGAGGTACCATTTTCTGAGAGGTGAAAAGAGGATAAACGTGAAGAAGGTAGGAACTGCTGATAATCCTGCTGATATGTTCACTAAACCAGTTCCTCATAGCAAGTTCCAACATTGTTTGGACTTGCTAAACATCTCAAGCTGTTAGTCTGGCCCTATAGGGCATCTGGTCCGAAAGGACATCTGAGGCAGAGGAGAAAACGTGGTACATCTTGCATCTTATGATGCATCAGGTACATCTGTATTGAGGAGGATTCAAGTCAAGGTGGAGATTTGTTAATATGCCTTGAATCTGGTGGAGCAGTCTCCCATGTAAGACTAGTTGTCTCTCATGTAAGACTGGTAGTCTCTTATGTACGACTGGTAGTCTCCCATGTACGACTGGTGAAGCAGTCTCTCTGGTACGACTGGCAGTCTCCCATGTACGACTAAGAGAGCATGTTCTGTGTTCTGTGATGGGCCTAATTAGTTTAAAGCCCATTTCGTGGATTAGGGTTCCCTATAAATATTGTGCTTCTCCTAATCTCTGTAGTATTCTGAAATTTCTGCCTCCATCAATAAAATCAGTCTCCATTTGCCCGTGGATGTAGCCAACGCAACGTTGGTGAACCACGTAAATTCTGTGTCTGTCTTTACGTTTTCTGTTTAGTCTTCTCACATCTGTTATAACAAGGATTTTATGGAGAATGCTTGGTAATCTTTTTTTTTGGTTTTATCAAGATCCTCATTGTTTAAAGAATCACTGACTGAGTCGAACTAGATATGATTTTTGCTTTTATGTATAGGGAATGCGTGCAGATGGTACCATCAATTAAGCGATGAACTAGGCAAGCTACTTAGTCTACAAAGTGCCTGCAGCTGGTTTGAGGTAAATTTTAATTTCCTTATTTTGCTTGCTTCTGCTGTTATGAAGAATTGTTGATAGTGAGTTAGTAACATCTCCTAGGCCAATAGGAGCTGTTACATTCATGCAACGGAATAACCTCAAAATGTGCTTGAGAAGTACCAACGATATAACCGATACATGAGAAGTTGCTAAGGTTGGTTTGTTTCAAATCTGACCGTAAGCTCTTTGTCGTTGTTGTTTTTGGTTTGGTGATCGATTAGGCTTACATATTTAATGTTTTTTATATTTTGGAAAAGGCTTATGGCGGAGGTGGAGTACCTTGCTCAAGCTCGTTCATCATAAGAATGGATGAATATAATCAATGGATTGCGAAGAATCCGACATGACAACACTCCGCAGCGACCAATCTTAAAGCTCATGTCTCTGACATATTGGCATTGTGAAAGATATTAGAGTCCAAAGTCAAGTATTCAGTGACAAGTTTGGTGGGTGGATAACAAAGCGCTTGGCGGATAAAGTTAATAACTGAAGAAGGAGAAGAACTTTGAGTCGTTAAGTTTCGCGGTAAAGGATAGCATAAACCGGCCTTTCATTTCGGTTCAGTGTTATGATTACGCTTTTGTTTGGTTCGTTAAAGCGGTAAGATCGAACGGTCTATAGAAAGAAACAAATGTATACTTTGTCCTGTATAAAACGTTCTCTTATCGATCCTCTACTTACTATTTCCGGTAATTGATTTTTTTTTTTTTTTTCATCTGAATATTCATAACCTTAAAAGGTAAACGTCATATGGTACAACCACTAAATAAAGGAGAAAACGAATAAACCCCACACGTCCTCAACATAAAGGATTGTGGTCACCAAAGCTAAATCGAGACTGCTGGAACAACGATAAACAACAGCACCCAAACAACACTAAGACAGACAACTTAAACAGAGGAAGATCTCCCTTCATTGACAAAGAGCTCCTGCAGCCAAGCCGGATGATTAATAGCCACATATGACTGATTTAATTCTAGATCAGTTACACTTTGAGCAATGAGTGAAGCTCCTCTGTTAGCTTCTGCAGACTCTCCTTTTAGTCGCCATTCTGAGATATCGGTTAATGACAGTAAGAGTTCTTTTGCATAAAACCTGAAAGCCGGCCATGCTTTTGGTCTGAGTAATGATCCCATAAGCTCAGCCGCCTGTGAGGCAAAGATGACCCGATTAATATGATGACTCTTCATGCTCTCTATCGCCCATACGAAGCACAAGAATTTCCCTTCCACTAAACTCCCTTCATGCTTAAAAGCCCTCCGACTGTGAAGTAAAACCTTTCCACCACTATCCCGGATTACCCAAGCCGCACCCAAAAAACTTTTTCTTTTATTCCACGACATACCAATGTTGCACTTGACCCACAAAAAGGGCGGAGCCTCCCACCTCACTGATACATCCGGATTCGCAATGGAGTACTGCAAGACTTGCTCCGATTGAACTTGTTGAGCCAAAAACCACTGATCCGTATCCTCTCTGATCTTCTGCACTGTAAGCAAAGAGTCAAAACGCTTCCCTTCAAACAATAACAAATTTCGATTTTTCCAAGCAATCCACATGATCCAAGGGAATCTCCTCCTAATTATCAAAGGTACTGTTTGATTTTTTCTCATCTTCAATACATAATCCATGTTTGAGTACAGCGAGACATTGTCAAAACCCCCTTCTGGGCAAGGGAAATCACACAGCGCCCACACTTGCCTTACCACCGGACAGATAAAGAGGACATGATTGATTGACTCCCCCCTCCCAACCACACACTTGAAACCGAGTATCCGATTTCATCCCTCTCTTGGTGAGACATTCCGAGACAGCTAAAGCTCCACTTAAAGCTTTCCAGAGAAAGGATTTAATCTTTGGTGCCGTTTGAATCCCCCAAATTTGATCCAGAATCGCATTGATAGATGGAAGAACTTGGGCGTTTTCCAACAATTATTTCCTGTATAATTGGTATGCAAGCCAGTACCCCGACTTGACAGTGTAGTCTCCGCTATGATTCTTATCCCATATCCAGAAATCATTCTCTCCATACACCGGTTGCTTGCTTACAATCCTTTTTACGTCTTGAGGAACAAAAATTTCCTCCAGCTTAGACACATCCCATCTACGCCCATCCTCGATCAATAAAGCACTCACCATCAAATTAACATCAAAAATGTAATTTTTAATCCAAGGTACTCTCATTATTCCAAGTTCCTCATCTCTCATCCAAGGGTCAATCCAGACTCTAATAGTGCGACCATTTCCCACAACCCGTGTTAAACCCTCCCTCAATAACTCTCTACCATGTGTAAGGCTTCTCCATCCAAAGGAAGGACGAGCACCCAAAACAGCAGATAAAAAACCCGCATTCTCAAAATACCTTGATTTGAGCAGTCTTGCAAGAAGGCATTCCGGGTATTGTAGCAACCGCCATGCCTGTTTAGCTAGAAGCGCCTGGTTGAACAGCTCTATGTCACGAAACCCAAGTCCTCCCAGATCCTTTGGCAAACACATCTTTGACCATGCCACCCAATGGATTTTACGTTTATGTTCCAGAGAATGCCACCAGAAATCTGACATAGCTGATGATAGTGTCGCACAGGTAGTCTTAGGAAGACGAAAACAACTCATTGCAAACACAGGCATATACAAAGCCACAGCTTTTAGGAGCACTTCCTTTCCACCTTGCGACAGCAGCCGCGCAAAACACCCAGATACTCTATTTTTTAAGCGCTCATGTATGTATGCCAACATATCGCATTTGGAGCCACTGAAGCACTCCGGCAGTCCTAAGTAGGTACCAGCCCCACCCTCAGCCATAATCCCCCAAATATCTTTCATAAGCACACGCTTACCCTGCTCCACAGACTCTCCGAAGGTAATACTCGATTTGTTGACATTTATCCTTTGACCGGTTGCCCCTTCATAGACAAGCAAAATATCACGAAAGGATTGGCATTGATCTTCATCAGCACGACACAAGAACAGACTATCATCTGCGAAGAGGAGATGCGTGACCGATGGTCCCATGAGATTGAAACTGATGCCATTAATTCTGCCTTCCCTCTCAGCCCGATTAAGCAAATGAGTTAACGCTTTTGTACAGAGCACAAAAAGGAAAGGCGACAAGGGATCACCCTGTCGCAGGCCCCGTTCCGGTTTAATAAGCCCATACGGCTGATCATTCATGAGCACTGTGAACGATACAGACGTAACACAAGCCATGACCCAAGTAACCCATTTTTGGTCGAAACCCAAAGCAGTCAGCAGTGCCCTCAGAAAACTCCACTCTACCCTGTCATACGCCTTTGACATCTCCGGTAATTGATTTTAACTAGTCGATAAATTAAGCAAAGCTTACCAATTTCCACGTGGCAACAGCACTTCCGTTTACTTGGAACGAAGTCGTTTCCAAGAGCATTTTATTATCGTCGTCGACTTCGAGAACGAACTTTCGTACCTTCAAAAACCCTAAATCCTAATCTGACGCAGAAGCATTTTCATCGCATCATTTTGCATCTTCCTATAGCTGATCTATATCGCCTCTTGAATTTCGAACCATGGCTACCGCCGCTCTCCTCCGCTCGATTCGACGCCGTGAAGTCGCTTCGGCTCCTTTCTCAGCTTACAAATGCGTAAGTCTTCTCTTTTTATCCGATCATCCTTCAAAATTGACTCGCTTATTGCAATCTTGCCTGATCTGATCAAATTTTGTTGCAGCTTTCGACCAGCGGAAAAACATCATTGAACAGTTCTTACCTTGGTCAGAATTGGAGAAGCTTTTCAAGAGCATTTAGGTATTTGGTATCTGCTAACGCCAAGATCTCTCCGTGTTTCCGTTCTAAAACTTTCTTCTACTTGATCCAGCTCGAAGCCTGCTGGGAATGATGTCATCGGTATTGACTTGGGTACAACAAATTCCTGTGTTGCAGTCATGGAAGGGAAGGTGAGATTGTGATCATATGCTCTCTTTTTTCCGAGCTTTGAATGTTTTTAGCTAACTTTATTTTTATTTTAAATCTGCTTTGTAGATCGAGGAAATTTTGGATTCGTTTGGGCTCGTCTTTATTTTCAACGGATTATGTTATTTTCAGATTTTGTGTGTGTTATGTGTTTAATCGTATGATAGAAAAATATTGAGAAACACGAGATTATGTAGGATGTACAAAGTTTTTATAGCCTCTTCTGGAATAGAAATGAAATGTTCTCTGAATAATCTTAAAGACTGTTAGAGTTTTCTGAAAACTGTGTGCCTCAATGTTACTTTTCTTTTGAGTGAATATGGCGCAAAAAATACTGGGATGGAGATGTAGAGAGCTAGCTCCATGTTACTTGTTTGTTGGAGGCGTTTTCTTAATTGCTCTTGAGACGTTCCTGTTTGCAGCTTGCTGGTAATGCTCAAGCTTCATTGGGTAGTTCATACACTGGTCAAAACTATGCAAGTTTGTGTAGAGCTTTCGGGTATGTTTCCTTTGCTCCCTGGGATGCAAAAACGTATAGAGTCACTCTGTAATTACGCTTTTGACTATGTGTCTTTTTCTCTGTAGATCGAAAGCCGGTGTGAATGACATTGTTGGGACTGGTATGGGAACTACAAACACAAGCAATGCCATTAGAGAGGAGAGAGAGGTAAGTTATCTTTGTCCAAATTTTGGGTTTTTTTTTTGTTTCCTTCGTTATGGTTAGAGCAGCTTAACTAATGATTGTGCTTGGTTGATCCTTATCTCAATTCTTCTAGCATTCAAAAGCTACTGAGAATGCAATTGGAGCTCACTTGCGATCTCTTGGTGTGGGAACACCAAGACGCATGTTGTCTACAATCTCAGGGGGTATAAAGACGACAGGGGAGGAAGAGAATTCTCCGAAGATCCAAAGCTTTCGACCTTTGTCTCCTCACCTGACTGTGTACCAGCCTCAGATGAACTCCATGTTATCGATTTTCAACAGAATCTCGGGGATTTACTTGACCGGAGTCTTTTTTGGCGGCTATCTTCTCTACCTGAAGATGGGTATGATCTGCCTCACCTACCGGGTTTCTACCAAGTTCTTTTCCATGTACAGCAGCAACTTCCGGTCATCACTTCGGTTACTGCATTAGCCGCGCTTTACCATACTATCAAGAGTACTCACTCGCTCTTGACCCATTAAAACAACCTTTCCCAAAGCTCTTTCCTTGAAGAATGTTTTGGTTAAGCCCCCAAAGTCTCCAGTAACAGTTTCCTTGAGATGAACAGGAATAATAATAAAAGAGAGGAGAAACGTTTGTCAAACTCTCTGTCTTCTGAGAAAGTAAGGGTCTAACTTGTGTTTTGGGATTTTAGGCTTTTGTTTGTTTGCTTTTTCTTTGTTCTCAGACCTTATTGAAGGCGTCGGATGGAATATATGTAAACCAGTTATCTTCCGCTGCTACGTTTATGTTACAAGTTTTCTTCATGAGATTTGTCAAGGTTAACTTTGTTTTATTAGGAATAAAATTTCGGTTCCATGTTAATTTTCTAGGCGAGCCTAAATGTATTGTGGCGCAAAGCGTAACGCGCGCCGTCGGGTTGGGCCTGAGACTAATTTGGAATATTTTTATAATATTTTGGGAGCGATTTGCGGTTTGGAATTGTAGAATTTGGTGTAGTCTGGTGGTAACTAAGGTCATTTAAGCTATGATGTTTCGGGTTCGACTCAGAATGATGTTGTTTTAGTTTTTTTTTCATTTTTTTTAAATAAGTGGCATAATTGAGATTTTCATCATCTTCTTTTTTTTGTTCTTTCTCAATTTTTTTTTTTGACGGCTAAAACATTTATTATATCGAAGTCATAACGTTAAAGTCATACAAGACTACAGAACGTAAATTATTACACAAGCAGCTATGTGCACCATATTCTGAAAAAAGTGCAAAGAAATAAGATTCACGATGCGGATTGAGTAAAATCAACAACGACTTACACGCTAACAAACAAAAATATTTGTAATATTTCTTCAACTCTTCTGCTCCAATGCGATTTTTGCCTTCCTTTATATCTTGAGGTTGTTTCGTAATCGTATTAGTAAAACCCATCACGTCTGATACTAGTTCTTCTCAATCTTAAACTCTTTAATCTAAAAGAGGAAAAAAACCCTAAGATTTAAGATTGAAAAAAATATCCCGAAACTAAAACAATATACAAAAATTTAAAGCAGAACAAAAAAAAAATTATCGTTATAACAAAAATCAGATTTAATTGAACCCTAGAATGAATGAAAATCGGTTTCCAATTTTTTTAACTGTAAGAATTAAGCGTACCTGAGTTCATCATATCTGGAATTCAGAAAGAAGCGGGAGGATCGGAGATAAAGATACGGTTGCCTAAAAAAAAAGAAAATAATGGAAGAAAGGAAGTGGAATGAGGAAAACTAGAAAATGTCGGGTTTTCATCATCTTCTTTATATGTGTTTTAGGGTAAACGAGTGGATCTCTGCAATTTTTTTTTTTTGAAAGAAATCTCTGCAACTTTTTTCCACGCCGTCTTATATAGTTTCATCATAACTCATCAAATTTTTGGCATTTTTCGCGTTGTTTAGGCATCAAATTCACAGATCTGTTATGTAAATTTGATTTCAAACATTCAAAATCCAGAAAATTGAATTATTTTAACAAAACCGATTTGTTCACCGAATTTAGCAAAATCGCCACGCTAAGCTACCGCCGAACGCTTGAACGCCGATTAACCGGTCACCACGGCCGCGTTTTCGAACCCTTGATTGTGGGTGAAGCAAACGAAAATACCGAACCAAAATTGAAATTGTTTCGAAATTACTAGAAAAGCCCAACTTTTTTAGTAAAAATAAATTTCGCTATAGTTTCCTTTTTGTCCAGCTATATTTTGATTATGTTTCCTTTTTGGCCTTGAATGTTTGTAGTTTTTAGAATAGTTTTTGGTTTTTGTTTTTCAAAAACTACTTTGTAACCATTCAAGTTTTCCAAATAATTAGATTCCCTACATTTTAGGGAAACTGGTTTTTATGGTTTTTAGTATTTTACAAACAAAAACCAAAAACCATGTTTTGTGGGTTTTTGGCACTTAACGGGATTTGATTTTTTTTACTGATTTTTATTTTTTAAATTTGTTTACTTATTCAGTTTTCTTAAGATACAATCAAATCAAAATTAACGTATTATATGTTAACTGATTTTCATCTTTTCAGTATATTGAGTTTTTTAATTATTTCCTCTATTAAAAAGTCAAAAAAAATATTAAGATATTATAATTGTTTATTAAAAATATTTCCTTTTTTTTTCTGTAACAGATTACTAATTTTTGACATATATATTGTAAAAGTCACACCAATGATTATAAAACACAAAAACAAATATATATTTTGTTTGTGCTTGTTGTTTTTCTTTTAAAGTAATTTTATAAAATAAATATATGTGTTTTTAGTGATATTTTTGTATTTTAATTATTTTTATAAGAAATAATATGTTTTCATTAGTAAATTTTTATTTTTAATTTATCATTTTAATCTTACAAACAAAATTAATAATTCAAATATAGTCAAAAACCAAAAACTAAATAAATCACCATTCAAGTTTCTCAAAACTAAAATCTACAGCAAAATCAAAAACTAAAAATGAAAAACCAAAATCTAAAAATCAAAAACCAAAAGCCAAAAACCAAAAACTAAAATCTAAAAATCAGGTAAACATTCATGGCCAAACAAGATTCCAGATAGTTCTGTTTTCTTCATATTGAATTTAATTAATTTCCACATTCCATCTGACTTAGGAATCCTATTATAACTATGGAATACACAGTTTGGGTTGTCCATAAATATAAACTCTCAGAAACTGGCAAACACAAATCACTTTGTAAGCTTTTGCATCTCCAGGTCTTGATCAACAGCTAGCTTTTTTTGCAAGGTCAGATATGTCGAACAATGATGGCAAAAACCCTATGCCCAACGATAAGGGTATTATAGCCACTTTGAGCGAGGAGAATCCAGCAACAGCAACAGCGAACAAGCATATCCCATCAACAGCAACGTCAACAAACCACAAATATTTTTATGATTTGTTTTAAATTATCAAGAATTCAGACACATTTGACTTCATTTTATTTCAATCTCTTCACTTGTTTTGAAATCTAAACCTTAACCAGTAAAAACAAAATTTATCAAATCAGATCCTAACGTTCAAGGAGTATTTCAAGCTTCCCACGTGGAGAAGATGCTCCCCCAAAGCGATCTTCCTCTTCCCGGTTTCGTCAACCACACTTACATCATGTCCTTACACACATCCACCGCCTCTTCACTCTTCCCCAGACGAACCTTCTCGAACCCAAGAAGATGTTTGACAGGCGATCTGTGTACAGCCGGCGGCGTCGTGAACAGGAACACCGTGTGGCTTCCCTCTCTGTCTCCGGCGCGATTGGCACTCCGAAGATCGCCAAGGTGGCTCTCGTCGAGACTGAGAGAGACGAGCCGTGGCGCTTTGATTAGCCGATGGTTGAATTCAGTGTAGCTAATCCCGTCTCCGAAGGCGTACACCGTTTCTCCGGTGTAAAAACGGTAAGTTCGACCCGGATACCCGCTTGATTCGTCGGGTCTCATGTTCTCCACGTACGACTGAGGATACCACGTCATCGGCAACTGTCCGCCTACCGAAAACCAAAACCAAAAAATTTACCGGTTTACAGAAATCAGAATTCGTAAGACCTAAACCGATCGGTTATAACCAGTTCAAGCAGGGGAACAGAATCTTTCTTACTCGGGTTATGGCGACCCACATGATGCTTGTGATCTTCTTGGCGAACGAAATGTCAAATCCTCCACCGGACATGATGACTAGCACCACCGGTCCTTTCGCAGCCTCAGTCACAAGTTCTTGCTGTTTCCCGGGAAGGTACAAGTCGAATCGGTCAAGTTCCCCCTGCTCAATTGATAGATCTGTGCCCATCACGAGCACAACCGCATCAGCAGAAGCCGCCAGAGCAGTGGCTGAATCTAAATCCGCCTCTACGTTAGAACATCCCGGCTGATACGTCGCTGAAACCGTTTCCACCAGTCCCTGAAGTGGCGTTGTGTACTTGCACGGTACGCCTGAAGAAAATATCCAAAAACAAAAAAAAAAAAAAAACGATCTCGGTTTCACACATTTAAGCTTAAAGTTGAATAGTGGAGACCGATCTTTAACACTTGTGATCATTTCAGTTTACCATGGTGTTTCCGATCATTGCTGTGGTGACGTTGGCGTTTGGCCCGATCACTGCTAGCGTTTTGATCGCAGAAGGTGAGAACGGAAGCGAATCAGCAGAGTTCTTGAGCAAGACAATGCCCATGCCTTGCGGCTTCTCTAGCGAGTTCTTGGTTCTCGGCCGTGCAAACGTCCTTAGGACCAAGATCACCGTAAGGCTGCTTCTTCGGGTCACCATCGAAGAATCCCAAACGCATCAGGGTCGCGAAATTGTTTGAAATCGCATTGTCAATAGCTGTTTCGTTTACCAAACCCGCCTTCACCGCGTCCATTGCGTGCTGACCCGTGAAATGATCACAATTCAAATCCAAACCTGCCAACATAGATTTGGCCACAGCTTCCTCTGGAGTCTTGGTATAGTGTTCGTTCGTATACATTACATCCACTTAATCGCAATCCGAAACAATGTACCTAGCAACAAAACCCAAAAACAAAATTCTCTGATTTGGGAGAAAAAGAAAAAAAAAAAGTTAGATTCCATCAAAGACCATCTCCTTCGTGGTGGTGGTGGCAATGCGGTTAATAAACCAAAAGAAACAGATCAGAACCAGCCTTTCCTCAGCCTTTCCTCCCGGACGTCCTCTTCCCGGACCTTCTATTACCACCAACATCCTTATCAAGAGCCGTTTCCTTACCCTCACGGAATGTATCCTCAAGATCCTTACAGAAGACCACCTCCTATTCCAAACTGGTGTCCTCCTGGTCATTAACCTAATCAGATGTCCCGTCCGTATCCAGGAGGTCAATATGTTGAGATTGGTGCCGATGTAGTAGAGCCACATTCGCACTATCCAGCTACACCGAGTAGGTACGGTGATATGCCTCCGTACAGCCCTGTTTCTTCTCACCATCGCGGCGGCGAGAGGCTCACAGCGCCTTACAGTCCACCTGTTAGCAACTATAATAACAGTCCGAGTTTTCAATCATCCATGAGCTCTCCAGGTCCTCGAGGTGGTTACGCCAGGTGGCCGAGTGATCTTGACTCTGAGATGGGCGGTGCCTTTGCTCGTGGCTATGTTAAGAAAGCTGTCTCCGATAGCGATGCTCGTCGTTGCCATCCTCTTGCTGGTGGTGCTCCTTTTATAGCTTGTCACAGCTGCTTCGAACTGCTTTACTTGCCTAAGAAGAAGCTTTTGGCTCAGGAGAGTCAACATAAGCTGCAATGTGGTGCTTGTTCCGAAGTTATTAGTTTCACAATCGTCGATAAGAAGCTCGTTTTCTCTTCTGGGAACGAGGGAACAAAAGACTCGGTCTCTTTAGAGGTTGACGATAGAAGCACAACGAACACAGTGGTGGTAGAGGAACAACAGTCTACTGTTGATTTCGACAACTCAGGTAGCGATTTTCCGCGTAAGGATGAGGAAGAAGAACCAATGAGGAATCACCGGGACACTACGGGAAGCCTCCGGTCTGAGTCTCGACACTCAGATGAGGAAGAAAGATCGAGCATTTCTAGTGAACAACAACAGAAAGAGGTCAAATCTGTTCGTCGACGAGGTAAAGTCTCAAAAGCACCGGAACCTGCTGCCCCAGAGAGTGCCAGTCTCCTTGAACTTTTTGAGTATTCTAACGTAAACCGAGCTGCACTCGCTTACGGGATGGCGGAGTTAGGTTATAACTAGGCGGAGAAGCAAGAGTTTTTCATGAAACAAGACTCGATAAAGCCAGAATCAGTAGCTACAGAGACAGAGGTTTCATACAACGGATACTCAAACACGAGATCTCTGAAGACTCAAGGTACTCAAACGGAAGAGAAGACAACAGCAGACCAAGACAAGAAAAGGTAGCGAGGACTGGTTCCACGGAGGTCACAACGATGTCCTCTACTGGTCGACACGAAGATCAAGGGAAGTCATTTGAAGTTTGGGTTAATGGACATCTTATACCGGAAGAGCTAGTTAGCAGTGCTGAGAAATTAGCTGGACCAGTCCAAGCTGGGAAGTATTGGTAATGTCATGAACTTCAAGCTTCACTTTCGCACTCTTGTTTTCGGTTTCTAATTTATGTCTCTGATTCAGGTATGACTACCGAGCTGGGTTCTGGGGGGTAATGGGCAAAAACGTGTCTCGGTATAATACCTGTAAGTCCCTTCACGTTCTTCTCTCAACATGATAGTTGAAATAGTAATTGTAAATGCAAGAACTATCTAACTTGTGTAGAAATACTCAATAAAACTTTCCGTACAAGAAACTTTTATTGAATCACTCTTTGAAACTCTTACAAGACCTTTCAAACTGATTCCTACACACTGCACAGTTGAAAACACACTTCAACTTGCTTTTCCTAAACTAAGTGTTCCGAGATCTCCGATCCAAGAACCCCCAATTCCTAGAAGCTAACCCCAAGTGTTTTCTCTCTTTTTCGGATACCTATACAAGGCATCGACTCAACCTATTTATACACATAGGTCTGAACTAACTCCTAACTGAAAAGATTCTCCAAATCTAATCCTACTTGACAAAATACTTATCCTAAAATATAGGACCGTATATACTCTCTTTGTCTTCAATCTTCTGTTAGCATATTCCTTTGATGCTTGCTTTCCGAGATCTTCAGGACATATTCTTCTAGAAGTATTTCGGCACAAATCTTCCTCCAAGATTCTTCTAGAAGACTTGTCTCCTTGCTGCACTTCTTGACTCCATCCACGTGTACTTCAGGTTCAGCTTGCACTTTCAATCTCCCCCTTTTTAGCTTCGAGTATCTCACAAGTACCTGAAACATCAGAACAACCACACAAGCAGAAACACAGATACACGAACACCTAAAAACAAGCAAGTGAACCTGAAATCCATAAATATCAAGAGCCATTAAAAAGTTCTGCAAAAACATATGGGACAAAAGAAACTCCCCCATAATCTAAACACCAAATCCAAAGTTTTAAACAAAAACACATAACCGAAATGAAAATAGGCTCTTGATTCTACACTCCCCCACAACTTAGCCACTTTGTTCTGAAGCTTCTTCTTCTCCCCTGCTTGTGAGAACCGAAGTTAAAAACAACATACAAATATGCTAAATAAGTGAAATGAGAGAAGATGTCATACCCATTTTCGCGAGTTGTCCTCGGAGCTTCCCAATGACTCCTGAGATCATGTAGACCGAGAATGATAGATCACCAAGACACTTCAGTATTTCCTCTCGTGTTGGATCTGCTGATGGCATTTGGATTGGCTCCGGATGATAAACCTCGCCTGGAGCAGCCTCATTTTGTCCTTTGGTGCGAGTTGCTGATGGTTCAAACTTCTTGCGAGTCTTCTCCTGCTTGAGATAGGTCTCTCCGCTCCGCACGTCCTTCTGATAGAAAACTGGTTTGACCAGGATGTCATTACTGCGAAGGATCAGAGTATGCTGCATCTGAAGAACAGCGTGAATGACTCGTGGAAACATCAGCCATCTAGTGTCATTGCGGTTGAGAACTGCCAAGTTTGCAACTTGCCGATACACCATCTTCCCAAAATCTGACCGAATTCCAAAATGCATCTTGTAGATCAGACGAGCACGTTCCACTGAGATATGATTCTTGTGAGACGAGGGAATCCAGTTGTGAGCTGCAATCATCAGTAGTGCTGCAAAACGAGGTGACAAAACAGTTGTACTAATCTCTGCCCAATCAGACTTTGATCCTTCAGTCAGCAGTTCAGTCAAGGTCTGTTTCCCTACTCCATCATGATCAGCGTCCTCTTTCTCTTCCTTATCTGAGAGCGGTTGAATACCAAAGCACTCGTTGATTAAAGATGATGAAAACTCATACCTCTGTCCTCGCACTGTTACTCGCACTCCTTTTTCAGAGAAATCTTCCAACTTTGATGGCAACATTGTATAGAATTCCGTAACAATGCCTGGGGAGTAGCTGGATAAGGTTGTTACCGTTGGAGTAAGTCCTCCACGCTCAATGAGTAGTGGATATCCCCATTGACTCTCTGACTTGATGTCGACCAGTCGTTCTTCAATGAACTGTCGACTCTCAAAGCTCTTACGCCGAAGCTGAATCTGCACAGATCCCTGTTCCTCGTCGGACTCCGTATCAGACTCCACTTTTGCCTTTTCTTTCTTTGTGGACTTTTGACTCCTTGTCGCCGGTTTCTTGACTGGCACTGGAGTGCTTGACTTCTTGACTCGTGCAGGTCTCTGAATGATATGCTTGACCCTTTGCTGTCTTGGCTGGAGATGGACTTGGTGCCGCCTTTCGCTTCTTCTCTTCTTGGCAGTTGATACCGGGGAGGAAGACGGAGAACTGGCTGTTGCCGAACCTTTCTGGTGCTTTGCTGCGTCAACAGGTGACTCTGATGAGACTTGGCTTTGACAGATCTACCTGATGGATGAGTCACCTTCTCAGCTTGTTGGGTGGAACAATCCTCTTCTTCCTTTTGGATTTCAGCTTCTGGAGTTTTTGGATCGAGTCGCGCCTCTTCGCCTTCTTCACGAGATGAGACTGCCGGAGAGGCTCCCGATTGTTTCACTTCGGCTTCTGAATCCAACTCGGGCTGATTTGTCTTGACAGCCTGTTCAGCTTCTGTATCAGGAACCCCAATCGCTTCCGACTCCGACTCCGAATCAGGATAGTCGACAAGACCTTGGCCAATCTGAGCACCTAGGGTCTGCATGTTGCCGGTGGAGACAAGATCCGGGTCTTCTTCACTTGATGAACTGCTCAAACTCAGAGGGGTTGAGGAGTCTTTCGAGTTGAGCTTGCTGTTGGCTCGGCCGACTTTTCCTCTTCTGGTTTCGTACACCATGATTTCTGATTTCTGATTGCGAGATGAAACCCTTGATCAGGAGACTTCACGATTTAAAAGCTGCTCGGGAATGCCCTAGATTTTCTCGAAACTTGCTGCAAGAATATCGGATGCCAAATCTCCTGAAGAATCACGAAGTGATTCGTGACTATCCTCCTTCCCTCTCTTTTATTTGATCGATCTTCTAGAAGCTGAAAGATCCTTCCTTGGGCCGACACACACTGGTTCTTGGGCTTGAAATTCTATGGGTATTGGGCCATTCCTCTTAGATATTTGACAAACCATCGGTTTATTTCATCCTCATTCTTGATCTTAATCACTTAGACTTAGCAACCACACTCATTAGTAGAACATATGGGGTTAGTGATAGACATTGATCAAGAGTTACCATTTTGCACAGCCCTTTTTCCCCCTTTTTTTTAAAAAAATGAAACTTCACAAGAAAAACTAACCTTGTCTTGTGCCTTGTCAATGTTGTAAGACTTTCTTAGTACTCAGCTCCATCAAGATCTTTGATCCAAAACGATTTGTATTGCTTGGCCATCATTGAATAATGCCCCAACTCTGCAGCTTTCACTCTACCATGCCTTCATCATGCCGAGATTGATCATTCTAGCTCATCCCTTTTTTTTGTTTGTTTTTTTGTGAAACTTCTGTATCCCCTTCCTTTTTTTTGATGAAGTTCAATTTTTTTTTTTTTAAGGGGCTTGCATCACATATAGTGGACCTTCGAGGATCCCATGTGTACACTTTGTGGATCTTCTAGGATCCCGTGTGATCTCTATTAACATGACGGCATGATAGGTAGCTGATACTCGTTATGAACACCATGACTCCAAGCTAAATCAGGACCGAAGACACATGATGAATCCTTTTCTGTACAGTCCTGACACCACTAGACAAAACACATTAGCACTCACAAATGCCAAGGGCATTGCGTAAGGTTATAAAGCGATTAAAATCCAGTGGTTTAGTGAATAAATCAGCTAACTGCAACTCGGTAACAACATGATCAATGACTACTTGTTTATCCTCCACTAGTTCACGAATGAAATGGTGCCTGATGTCAATGTGCTTAGTTCTAGAATGTTGCACAGGATTCTTTGAAATGTTAATGGCACTTTTATTGTCACAATAAACTAAGAGTGGTCCAGATTCCATACCATAGTCGGCTGACATTTGTTTCATCCAGAGGAGTTGTGTGCAACAGCTTCCCATTGCAATATATTCTGCTTCAGCTGTGGATAATGAGATTGAATTCTGCTTTTTGCTTAGCAGGAAATCAGATTGTTTCCGAGAAAGAAACATCCACCACTTGTGCTTTTTCTATCATCCATACTCCCAGCCCAATCTGCATCACAGTATCCTGCAAGGTTTTTGTTAGAGCTTTTTGAATAAAATATTCCCAGCTCCGTTGTACCCTTGACATATCTGATGATCTTCTTGATGGCAAGAAGGTGAGACTGCTTTGGATTTGCTTGATAACGGGCACACACTCCAACACTGAATGCAAGATCAGGTCTACTTGCGGTCAGGTACAGAAGACTCCCAATCATTCCTCGATACAGTGTAGGATCCACTGACTCCCCTTTGTCATCCTTGCACAACTTGGTGTTGGTACTCATAGGTGTACGCGCCTCTTTGCTTTGATCAAGACCAAACTTTTTCACCAGGTTCTTAGCATATGTCGATTGAGAGATAAAGATCCCTTCATTAGACTGAGTGATCTGTAGTCCAAGAAAGTACTTGAGTTCTCCCACCATGCTCATTTCGAACTCCTTAGTCATGCTTGCAACAAAAGCATCTACTTGAACCTGCGAGGTACCTCCAAAGATAATGTCATCAACATATATTTGCACCATCATTGTACCTTGATTATAGTGAGGATAAACAGTGTTTTGTCCACACTTCCTCTGATGTACCCTTCCTGAATCAGGAATCCAGTCAACCGTTCATACCATGCTCGTGGAGCTTGCTTCAACCCATACAACGCCTTTTTGAGCTTATAGACATGTGAGGGATTAGCTGAATCTTCAAAGCCTTTTGGTTGTGCGACATACACCTCCTCTTGAAGAATACCATTCAGAAACGCACTTTTGACATCCATCTGGAAGACCTTGAAGTTCAGAATGCATGCCATACCCAAGAACAATCGGATAGATTCTAGCCTTGCAACCGGAGCAAATGTTTCCTCAAAATCAACTCCCTCAATTTGAGAATACCCTTGAGCTACCAGCCGGGCTTTGTTTCTGACAACAACTCCAGCTTCATCAATCTTGTTCTTGAATATCCACTTTGTGCCAACAATATTGACATCTGCTGGTGCTTCAACTAGTTCCCACACATCATTTCGAACAAATTGTTCCAGCTCTTCCTCCATGGCGATAATCCAAAATTCGTCTGCAATAGCTTCTATGTGACTTCGTGGTTCAATGCTTGATACAAAACAAGCAAAATGCACCATCTCTTGAAAGTTGATCTTCACACCTCTTGTCTTTCGCCCTTCCTCAATGTCTCCGATAACATCTGAAAGTGAGTGATTTTTGTGAACTTGTTGTGAGATTTTTGAATCAGGAATTTCCTCGGCTGGTGTCTCTTTACTCGTCATTTTTTCTTCTTGTGTGGCCTTCTTATCAGACGGAGTATCGCACCACTCGATCACAGCTTTGTCATCAAAGACTACATTAACTGATTCCATGATTGTCTCAGCTCGTACATTGTACACTCTGTAAGCTGTACTATGTCCTGAGTACCCCAGGAAGATCCCTTCATCACATCTGGCATCAAATTCCCAAGATGATCTTTGTCGTTGAGAATGAAACATTTGCACCCAAAGACATGAAAATAACTCAGGTTTGGAGTTTTCCCTTTCCATATCTCATATGGTGTCTTAGCCAGTCCAGCTCTAAGATACACACGATTGATGATATAGCATGCTGTACTGATTGCTTCAGCCCAGAACCTCTTTGGAACATTACTTCCATGAAGCATTGCTCTTGCCATCTCTTGAAGAGTCCGATTCTTTCTCTCAACAACTCCATTCTGTTGAGGTGTCCTTGGTGCTGAGAATTGGTGTGCTATCCCTTGCTTTCCACAGAACAGATCCATTTCTTCATTCTGAAATTCTCCTCCATGATCACTTCTGACCTTTTTGATGCCACCTCTCTCGTTGATGAGTTGTAGTGCCCATATCTTGAAGCTTTCTACAGTGTCTGATTTTTATCTTAAAAATCTCACCCATGTGTATCTCGAGAAGTCGTCTACCAAGACAAACACATACCTTTTTCCACCAATGCTTTCAGTCTGCATTGGTCCCATGAGATCCATGTGAACAAGATCAAGTGTCTTGTTTGTCTGGACATTTTGAACCTTCTTGTGTTGCACCTTGACTTGTTTCCCTTTGTTACATGGACCACACACTAATGCATCTTTTTCTTTGAGTGATGGAACTCCTCTCACATGCTCTTTGTTTGTTAGATGGGTCATGTTCCGAATGTCATGTGTCCAAGTCGTTTGTGCCAAAGTTCAACATCTGTGGTTGCCGAGAGACATACTGATGAAGTTTCTTCCCACATGTAGCAATTGTTGCCTGATCTGACCCCTCTTAATACCACTTGATTGCGTTCATCCAGTGCCTTGCAATCCGTCTTGGTGAACAGCACAGAGAGTCCTTCATCACACAGTTGACTTACACTGATAAGATTGGCTTTTAATCCTTGGACAAAGTAGACGTTCACAAGCTCTGGTAGTCCATCATGACTTGTTCTTCCTTTTCCTTGATTGCTCCGTGGCTTCCATCACCAAAAGTCACTTTTCCTCCTTTGATGGCTTTCATCTTCACCAGATTCTCCTGACTTCCCGTCATGTGTCTGGAACATCCACTATCAAAGTACCACGGACCAGTCTTCTCAGGTTCTTTTGAAACAAACGCCATGTTGCACTGAATAACTGTTCTTGATGTAGTTGATGCTGCAGTTGGATACAGTTCTGACTTCTTTACCCACACTTGTTTCTGGCGAATGTTTTGTGGTTGCCTCTCATGTCTGATTGCCTGCTCAACTTTTTCCCAAAACTTATAGCAGAATGCCTTTACATGTCCAGTTTTTCTGCAATAAAAACACTGCTTCCCGTACCGCTGAAATTGATACATGTCATACCTTGGTTTAGTGTAGTTGTTTTGAACTCGCCCTGAATACACCATCGGATTCCTTCTTTGAGGAAACTGTCTCATGCCTTGTTCCCATCCACTAGCTCTGTGATATGGTTCTTGATATTGGGGTTGGCTCTTCATTTGAACTTTGGTCGCTGGCACAAACTTGAGCTCCTTTTCTTCGTTCCTCCTCTTCCCGTGTATCCAAGACCCATGTGTGTCTTTTCAGTCCTTCCGTAACCCAGAATTTCATCAAGTTGCTTTGATCCAGTAAGCATTCTGAGTTGTTTCTGATGTTCATCCATCTGGGCTTGCAGTCCCCGATTTTTTGCTCTTTCTTCCTGAAGCATCTTTTGGACCTCGTCTGATTTCTTAGAGAGTTCCAACTTTTCTTTGATCAGCGTGACAGACTGTCCACTCAGTACTTTCTCAGCTTGAAGTTCTTTTTGAAGTAATTCAATGACAAGAAAGCTGAAATGCAGTGTCATGAGTGCAAAGGATATGGTCACTTCAAATCAGAATGTCCTACTCTGAAGAGAAGAGAGATCAAATGCTTCGGATGTAAGGGGTTTGGTCACACTCAACTCGAATGTGTCAATGATCAGAAGAAGAAGAGCGAGAAGTCCATGATTGGAATTGAAGAAGAAACATTTTGTCAAGTAGGATTAGATTTGGAGAATCTTTTCAGTTAGGAGTTAGTTCAGACCTATGTGTATAAATAGGTTGAGTCGATGCCTTGTATAGGTATCCGAAAAAGAGAGAAAACACTTGGGGTTAGCTTCTAGGAATTGGGGGTTCTTGGATCGGAGATCTCGGAACACTTAGTTTAGGAAAAGCAAGTTGAAGTGTGTTTTCAACTGTGCAGTGTGTAGGAATCAGTTTGAAAGGTCTTGTAAGAGTTTCAAAGAGTGATTCAATAAAAGTTTCTTGTACGGAAAGTTTTATTGAGTATTTCTACACAAGTTAGATAGTTCTTGCATTTACAGTAATCATCAAACTGATGAATTGCTTATTGTTGTTGCAGCCATTTATTGAGGAGTTTAGCCATCCAATGCCGGATAGCTGCGCTGCAGGAAACACGGAAGTGTATGTGAATGGAAGAGTGCTTCACAAGAGAGACTTGGAGTTACTCGTGGGTCGTGGTCTTCCTCGAGACAAGAACCGTTCTTACATCCTTGACATATCAGGAAGAATCCTTGATGGAGATTCAGGGGCAGAACTGCACAGCCTTGGCAAATTAGCCCCAACGTAAGCAAATTGCACAGATAACATATACAGTCTTTTAAGTTTATAAGTTTTGGAGATCGGTTAGATTCTGAGATTTTGTTGAAATGTTTGATAACTTGCGAAACAGGATTGAGAAGGTGAAGCATGGGTTTGGTATGAGAGTTCCAAGATCATTAGCTTCATGAAAGCTCTCACAAAGTCACAAGTAACAACGCAACCAAATAGTTCTGATTCTGCCTCTGCCTCTGCCTCTGGTTTCAATCTTCATATTATTGATTTGTTTTTTGAAATGTAAAGTGTGCTTTTTACTCATGACATGGGTTAGAAAATTTTTTCACTTATTTTTTTTCACATGGGTTAGATTTTCTTTTCATTTCTTCTTCGGGAAATGTCTGTATTTTTTATTTTATTTCCATGGTCTTGTCAGTATGATAGACCTTATAGAAAACAAAACCACATGGGATGTTCGGTGCTACGATAACCGGTTGGGATGTTATGACTGTATATGAACCGGGTTATGTCGGTATAAGGTTTGTAATATTTCTTCTTCTTCTTTTTTTACCGTTCCAAGCAGACCAAATCACCAAACCGGTGTGTGATTCTTGGTCGCAATTGGTTGTCGATTTTGTGGAATGAAATAGTTTGCCTGCGACTTTATGTTTTCAATTTTGATAGCGGCCTACCTACATGTACTTCTTTATGTGTAAAATGGACAATTTTTTTTCTCTTAACATCTGATAAAATATATATATATAAAAAATTACAACTGGAATTTTTCTTATCTAAAAATGATAAAAATTTCTGTTACGAATTTAAAAGAATATCTTGATGATGAAGTTGAAACTTAAAAATTACATATAATCTAAATCGTTGAAACGATTCAATAATCAGCAACGATTCAAATTTTTATATTTCCTCGGTTCTACTAAAATGGGATTTTTGAGTTCTAGCTTAGTGGAAGGTCCACTAAGAGGAAGTATGTTATAGTTAAATCTTGTAAAATATTTTATTATGTATATTTTTAAAGGGAATTAAACTATTCGTAATTCAACTGTGCCTAGAAAGTTATGGATGTCTTTTTTATCTTGATATCTCTATAATATTATTTGAGAAGTCAGTTTCCTACGTATCGCGCTCCTGTTAATTCTCACGAGGTCGATTACAGAGATACCCTTAATGAATTCCAATTATTATATTAGTTTGCCATTACTGAAACCTTTTAATATACTTTTTTAATGACTTTTTTTAAAAAAATCACATTAATAAAAGAGAATAATTTTAAAACATAAAATAATTTTTGTGTAGATATAAAAAACAAAGATTATAAAAATGGAATTTTTTTTTAAAAAATCATATTAAAAGGGAATAACATTGAAATACAGAAATATTTTTATTAGATATAAAAAAGTTAATTCCAAAAAAGGAAAGTCTTTTATAAAATCATATTAAATAAGAAATAACTTTAAGACAATTTCTATTACTAAAACTTTTTGATTTAATTTTTGTTTAATGATATTTTTTTAAAAATCACATTAATAAAGATAAATAATTTTTGTATATATATAAAAAAACGAAAATTACATAAAGGAAAGTGTTTTTAATATCGTATTAAAAACAACATATGTCAATAGACATATTTCACAAAAATAGCTTTACAAATCAAAGATAAAAAACCGACCCAACTTTAGCCTAAATAGAACAAAAAAAACTAATTGTATTTCAATTCAAAAAGATATATGCCATATAATAAATCTAAAAATGAATAAAGGTACCTGTGTAAATTTTTTATATCAAAATATGTTTAATAAGATATATAACATCTTAAAATTAATTACAACAATTTTCTATTTACATGAATATATAGTTGACAAAATAAATAAAACTTATAAATAAATAAAAGATAACATTAACTAATAATTTTAATTAAGTTATTTAGTAAATATTCATACCCGTGCATGAGCACGGGAGAATCACCTAGTATTTTCTTATTTAAACAGATTTTTAGACTAATATTTTTTATTCTTCTTGGTTATCAATTTTTCTGAATTTTTTTCTTCTTATTGACTTTTTTTATTGGACGAGTTTTAAGAAAGTCGATCTTAGAAAGAATTTTTATGAGGGATGAAGTTCATCTCCGAAAATAAGCTACCCCAATCCGTGAACGAGTGTTTTCCGAGATCGGTGAATTTTTAAGAATATATATTAAAAACACAAAAAGAATACAAAATTAAAGGAAAAATGCATATTGATTGAAATAAAGTTAGAAATAAAATTAACACAAAAAAAGATATTCCTATAAACAAAACCCTGTACTAAAAAAAACATACAAAAGTATATTACAATACCGATTAACCGGAAATTTACATTCAAAACCACATACGAAATTTTATAACATTTACTTTCAAATTATAGTGTTTGGTAAATGATTGACAAGAAATCTATATACCCTCTTGGACTTATAGACTGGTTTTGCACGTTTTAGAATTAGGTCCTGCTACATGACAACAGACTGTAGACCCATGGGCCCAATATGGATATCAAACAAGATAGAGAAACTGTTTTGACGGGTCTTGTGGTCCGTCCGTTTATTTTCCATTTATTAATATTTCTTACAAAAATAGAGAAAGAACAAAATTATAACAAAATTATTTGACGAGCATGAAAAAAACACGAGCTACCGTTTTTTAACTTTTTATCTCTCTACAAAATACAAATATTTTAACAAACTACATTCCTTTAACAGTGGTTTTTAGTTAAAGCGGATTGGATCGAGATGAAACAAATTACATTTATCATTCTTTAGTTTACATATAAAGTCAAAAACAATTATTCGCTAACTAAACAAATAACTACAAGTCTACAACGAGAGTCTCACAATTCACACACAAACACACAAAAACTCATTGAACCCGGTCCCCAGGATATCAAAATGTGTGTTGATTGCTAAGTTCCAAACTTCATCATGAAAAAAAGTTGATATTGAGATAAAACCAAATATGAGATAAAAGGCGTGAGGACCAAAAGCAATGCATGTGCTTTCACATAAACAAATTGAAAAGAAAAAGAAAAAAAATCTCTACTTGTTCCCAAAATTTGAACAAAAAAACAAAAGGACAAGGGACCATTTAGATTTTAGAATCTACAAAATTCATTATTTCACTCTCGAACCTCTTCTAACCATACGTTAACTTACATTTATTTATTTTTACTCAGCTCAACCTACCTGGGAGAACTGTTCCGTAGTCCAGTTGGTTGAGTGAAGTGAGATGATGACCGAGCTGAACGGTTACTGAAGTTAGCGATTTGACCAAAGCATTGCCATTGTATTACAATAAGTTTTGTTTACATCACATTTACTAACTTAGTCACTTCTATAAAGTTGGTTCTCGTTTTTCTATTTTGAATTAATTTTGTATTATGAAAAAAATACTAACTTAGTCACTTCTATAAAGTTGGTTCTCGTTTTTCTATTTTGAATTAATTTTGTATTAGGAAAAAATATAAAGTCATCGATTATTTAATTTAATTTATCTACCAATTTTAAATAATTTTTTGTTTTAAAACTTTTAATCTTAAGGTTTTGTAGATAAATATATTTAAATTTATTAAATCATCAAATAAATTATTTTCTTAGTACTTTCTAATTTATCTCTGATTATTTGGTAACTAGCTAAATTTGTGATCGGTAACCAAATTTAGGCCGTCTAACGAAAGGAGATAGAGAAATTATGTACAAAATTAAAAGAAAAAAGAAAAAAGAAGGGAAAATATTTCATCTCCAAGATAATCACAATCTCTCGCATCGAGGATTAAAAAGTAAATATAAAAACCATCCAATTAATAATAATACCTTTCACCAACCAGCGAACACACTCTTCTCCTCTTCAATGGAACAACAATTAACATTGTTGCTTTTGCCTAACAGCCCAAAAGGCGCGAACAATGAGCAAACCCTAGACGCCTCTGCTCCCTCCACTTCCACCTCCACCTCCACCTCCACCTCCACGCGAAGCCATCGAACCATCCTCAAATTCTTCGTTTACCTCTCCCTTGTCGCTCTCGCTTACTATTTCATCATCTCCACTTTCACCGTCTCTCCGATTTCCCCTGAATTGCCGCTGGAATCTGCTTCCGGAAACGGTAATTCTTGTTTCTCAGTTTATCCTCCAATTCCGAATCGATTTATCAAGAAACTACGTCTTGTACCGACCCAAACCAATGTAGAGATAATTAGGGTTTCTTTCTTGGGTGTTTCAATTTTAAAAACTCAAACCTTTAATAACGGGAAACTTCTAAATCTGTAGAAAAACTTGTAGTTTAGTGTTTACCATGTGTTTGATCAAATGTTTGTGTGAAACAATCTGCAGTTTCGTCAGCAAAGTGTGATCTTTTCACTGGGGATTGGATACCGGATCCATCAGGTCCTCTGTACACCAACCTCTCATGTCATCACATCCAAGATTTTCAGAACTGTCTGAGGAATGGACGGCCAGATGTGAACTATCTCTTCTGGAGATGGAAGCCTCGTGACTGTGATCTCCCTAGGTTCAACCCATCGCAGTTTCTCGATACGGTGAGGAACAAATGGTGGGCTTTCATCGGAGATTCCATCGCTCGTAACCATGTCCAGTCTCTCATCTGCATTCTCTCTCAGGTATGCTTACTAGTATAACGTTTTTTTTTTTTGTTTCCTTAGACTGCAAGAAATTGAGCACCTTCATGACTTATCGCTTTAGGTAGAAGAAGTGGTGGAAATTTACCACGACAAGGAGTTCAGGTCCAAGATTTGGAGATTCCCTTCTCACAACTTCACACTTTCTGTCGTTTGGTCTCCTTTCCTTGTCAAATACGAAACACTCGACAGCTCTGACTTCCAGATTTACCTCGACCAGCTCGACCACAAATGGACCCACCAATACTCGAACTTCGATTACGTTGTCATCTCCGGAGGCAAGTGGTTCCTCAAAACAACCATATTCCATGAAAACAACACGATCACAGGCTGCCATTACTGCCAAGGTAGAAACAACCTAACCGATTTCGGGTACGATTACTCCTACCGCAAAACCCTGAAGCTGCTTCGGAACTTCGTCAGTACCTCAACGCACAAACCGCTGGTTCTGTTCCGAACCACAACACCTGACCATTTCGAAAACGGAGAGTGGGACACTGGTGGGCATTGCAACAGGACGATGCCGTTCAAGAAAGACGAGGCGAAATTGAAAACCGTTGATGATGTCATGCGTGATGTTGAGATTAATGTGTTACAGAAGTTCGGGAAAGGTTTCGGTTTAGGTTTCACCAACTTTAAACTCTTGGACACGACCGGGATGTCTCTTCTCCGTCCAGACGGTCATCCGGGACCGTACCGGCATCCGAATCCTTTCGCTGGAGTGAAGGATAGGAGCAGTGTTCAGAATGATTGTCTGCATTGGTGCTTACCCGGTCCCATTGATTCATGGAATGATGTTATGGTGGAGACCATACTGAACCGGGAACAGTATAGATGAAGGCATAAAATGTTGCTTCTACGTACATCATAGGACTGGTGAATGTACCACGATGATCGATGTTGTTTCTAGTTAGTTCCGGTTTATAGCCATTCCCACTTGTTCGTGTATATGCTACTTGTATTGTATATTTTCAATTTTTAATGGTCATCAAAGAATAATCGGTGTGAGCCTAGCAATTTTATAATATGAATCTTTGTTTTTATGCAGTAGACCAACAAGGCAACAACAATCTACAGATTTACATCTATCGGCCTTTTCTATGAAGAGTTTACAAAACCAGGGGAAATGGCCTGGGCCTTCCAATGGGAAAACAAATGAGACGAGGTCGTTTTGTATTATAAGGGACATTGGCAGTACAAAAACACCGTGCCGTTGTACTACATCAGTCGACGCTGTCTCGCCGTTCTTTGGTAGCTAGTATTGGGGATCCTTCGTCGTCAGTCGTCACGAATGACATATGGCATACGACAAACATTCGGTTATTTCAGCATCTTTCGGCAGATAGCTGAACAAATAATGCATAACTATAGTTTATACTAATGTTTTATTCGGTTCCTAGTAGTATTGGTATATATTTATTTGGCTCCCTCGGTAGCTATAACAATTGTATAATTTAAAAAATAATCATATAACTCGCTTAAATTAGTATATAAAATCATTATATTATACTTATGTAGGAAATTGAATAACATATCTGTTTAGTTGCATTGATGCGACAGCTTGGTAGACTTGGTTTTCCTTATAGTGCAATCCATACTCATTCAAAACTAAGTTACATAAATTCGTAAGCAGCTTTCTGGAAGCAAAATCCTGACAAGTGCGAATCAAAACGTTTAAAAATTAGCTTAACTTATATTTCTTTGTCAAAAAGAAAAAGGTTGAAAAATGTAGAAATACTTATTATAGTTAACCATTTTCTCCATTTAAATTATTCACATAAAAAAAGAAAAATAATATTAAACAATATTCATGACTCAATTAAATCACACAGTTTTATGTTGTTCTATTTAATTCACAAAAATATAAATTAAAAAGGAAAAATACAAGACAAAAAAATAAAGAATAAAAATAAAAATGCAAATAGAAATATGAAAAGGAATTTCCCTACAAATCCCCTATATATTAATTGAGAAAACATTTTAGTCACATGTCTCAAGGAAAATAAACTGAGAAAAAATAACTAATCAAAATATTTCTTTTGTACATGTCATTAAAAAACTCATCCCAACACTAATGGACTTCTGTTTATAATACTCAATCTAATATAGCACAAATATTTCTTTTCTAATATATTAATTGAGAAAACATTTTAGTCACATGTCTCAAGGAAAATAAACTGAGAAAAAACAACTAATCAAAATATTTCTTTTGTACATGTCATTAAAAAACTCATCCCAACACTAATGGACTTCTGTTTATAATACTCAATCTAATATATAGCACAAATGAAGTTATGAACTTCTTTTTCTAATTTGGTTATATATATTAATTTTTTTTAACTATGTTTATGAATATAGTTAAAAAAAAAACCCTTTATATATATCAAATTTTTTTCTAAGTTGTTTTGATTTGAATTTAATGAGCTTTATTTGTTTTAGGTCTATATTTTGGTGAAAATTAAATATATGTCAATTTAATTCTGAGAAGATAAAATATGATTTTAAATATTTCATATTTAAAAGCACTTATTCAATTATACAGAATTTCAAATAAATACTAAACATAAAAAACATATAATCAACCAATATAAAAATATTTATAACTTTTAACCTACTAAACAAACACAAAATATAATACACACATGATACAATTATTCAAGCACCAATCAACACAATATATAATATCGCATAATACAATTTTATAACATCAACAAAAAATAATTCATACAACAAAAAACTACGGATAGTATATTAGCCATAAAAAACTTTGACTACTATGATACTATGATAACAGTTTATATAATAATTAACTATATATCAAATATTTTACCCCCACACGGTGCAGGATATCATCTAGTTACAAAATAAAAGAATTTCCCCTCGGTTTAGGTGGTAGAGTCGTACCTGGGTTTAGCCCTTTGCAAATTGTCATCGATCTTCACTCCAAAGTTTCAAACCAACCATGTGGGTGATTGATTCGTCTTTAGCTGTAACTTTTTTTGATGTAGTATTTGTGTTGTAAGTACATTGGCTGTAGCTGTAAATTTATTGTTGTAGCTTTTTAGCATATATTTTTGCTGTAGCTATATTGGTTGTAGCTGTAATTTTTTGGCTGTAGATATTTTTAGATAAAACATGATTAGTAAACTATAAAATGTGTGTAACATGTATAAAATAATTATTTTTATATTAATTAAAATACTTTGTATTAGTAAAAATAAAATGAAAATTATCTCTTATTCAAATTTAAAAATTAGAAAATTATTAAAAATTGAAAAAAAATTGAAAAAGATTATAATAAAAACTTTAGCTAAATAATAATAAATTTTACCTACGACTATTCCACAAAGTCATAGCAATCTCATCTCGATTTTTTATATCAATTATTTTATATTTTTTTTCACTTTTTTCTTTTCTTCAACTGATAATTTCTATTTTCATTTTTATTTTTTATTTTTTCCTTTTTTAGCTGATAATTTCTATTTTTATATTTATCTAATATTTATTAATGATTTATTTTCTCTACAGCTTTTACAGCCCAAAAATAAGGAAATATGATTTTTGCCTAATACAATACATAAAGTAGAAAGATTTTTTTTTTTGGCTGTATCTTTAGAAATTAAAGCTCTATAGTGATTGGTAAAAATTAGAAAAATTTTCTGTAAAAAAAAATAAAGCTACATTATGATTGGTTGAGTATTGATGTTTTAAGTTAAAGAAGAATGTAGGAGCAAGATACAACCTAACCAATCATCCACCATATGTCACTCCTCTTTTATGTAATTATAATCTTAGCCTGGCAAATAGCAATGATATTCGTTATAACTTGCTAAGACACAATTAGAATTGACAACGATAAATATAATATACATAAAATATCCTCGTCCACAATAGGCTTTTTGGTTGATTATGATTTGGCGGGACATATTCAATTAAGTGAATCATTACAAAACTTATGGGTTTTGAGATAATTCCCAGTTCCAACTTTCACCTTTTTTCACTCAAACATATGCTAAAGTCTAATCTATCGATGAATGATTGTATGCCTTTCTATCATCTCCATGATGTCCCAAAATATTTGAAGTAAGTGATTTTTAAATACGTATAGAATATATGTTTGGTAAAGAGGAGAAGACAAAAAAAGGTGATCGTGATTGATAAATGCTTGCTTCACGGGGTGTTGCGGTGATTGATGAATGCTTGTTCAAAAAAATGCTATAGAAGAAAATAGGAAAATAATAACGAAAAAAGGAGTGAAGGAAAACTAACTAACTATTATCCTCGTGGGGAAAAAGGTAGATATGAAAGAAAAAAAAAATCATCGCAGAAGCATTACGTTTGCATGTCATCACATCTCACACGTGCGCCCAAGACATTTGACACGCTCACATATTTTGAACCACAACCACAAAGGGCTGGCTGGTCCTCACTGATTTTTTCAACAATTTCCCAACCCCCCTCTCCAATAATTGGACACATAATATTGTATCATTATAAATTTGAGCCACATATAAAAAGATCAAATCCCATTTTGATACATCACTTTGCAATGTTTTTACCTAAAATCATGTGAAATTCCTGTAACTAAAGCGTGCATTCTATATACATATGCCAAAAAACTACATACATAAAAAAAAATTACAATTTGTGAATTATCTTTTTTTCCTAAAAATAATCAAATAATCTTATAGTAGATCATGGCAACAACAACGAGCGAGCATTCTACAAAGTACGAACGCTAAAAATAACAAAATAAAATGATATATAACGACAAAATATAATTTCCCTCGATTAAAATGATGCACACACGAACTCTCTATATAAAGCCATTACTCAATACCTCATCAATTACAGAAAAGAAAAGAAAAAAAAAGTTAAGCAATCACAAACTTTCCAAAGAAAAAAAAAGGTTAGCATCAATGGAGGAATCAAAAGCGGCTCACGTTGCGCTCATTCCGAGTCCAGGAATGGGTCACCTCATCCCACTCGTCCAGTTCGCTAAACGACTCGTTGAACGCCACGGCTTCTCCATCACCTTTATCGTCGTCGGCGAAGGTCCACCGTCAACATCTCAGAGAACTGTCCTCGACTCTCTCCCTTCTTCCATCTCCTCCGTTTTTCTCCCTCCCGCCGATCTCACCGATCTCCCTCCGACCACTCGCATCGAAACTCGGATCTCGCTCACCGTCAATCGTTCGAACCCGGGACTCCGGCGAGTTTTCGAGACGTTCGCGGCGGAAGGTCGTTTGCCGACGGCGCTCTTCGTCGATCTGTTCGGCACCGACGCTTTCGACGTCGCCGCTGAATTCCACGTGCCGCCGTACATTTTCTTCCCATCAACGGCCAACGTCTTGTCGTTTTTTCTCCATGTTCCTAAACTTGACGAAACGATGTCGTGCGAGTTTAGGGAGTTAACCGAACCGGTTAAGCTCCCGGGATGCGTACCGTTCTCTGGAAAAGACGTTCTTGACCCGGCTAACGACCGGAAAAATGACGCGTACAAATGCCTTCTCCACAACACCAAGAGGTACAAAGAAGCCCAAGGGATTCTTATCAATACCTTTCTCGAGCTAGAGCCGAATGCTTTGAAGGCCTTGCAAGAGCCGGAGCCGGGTCTTGACAAACCACCGGTTTATCCAATTGGACCGTTGGTTAACATTGGTAAGCAAGAGGGTAGTAACGGGACCGAAGAATCCGAATGTTTGAAGTGGCTGGATAAACAACCGCTCGGTTCGGTTGTGTATGTTTCATTTGGGAGTGGTGGTGTTCTCACGCTCGAGCAGCTCAATGAGCTTGCCCTTGGCCTTGCAGACAGCGAGCAACGGTTTATTTGGGTCATAAGGAGTCCAAGTCAAATTGCTGATGCTTCGTTTTTCAATTCCCATAGCGAATCCGACCCGTTGACATTTTTACCACCCGGTTTCTTAGAACGGACTAAAGGTAGAGGCTTTATGATCCCTTTATGGGCTCCACAAGCCCAAATTCTAGTTCATCCATCCACAGGAGGGTTCTTGACGCATTGTGGATGGAACTCGACCCTAGAAAGTATAGTGAGCGGTGTTCCACTCATTGCATGGCCATTATACGCCGAGCAGAAGATGAATGCGGTTTTGTTGGCCGAAGATGTTGGTGTTGCGCTTAGGGCTCACGCGGGGGAGGATGGGGTGGTGAGAAGAGAAGAGGTAACTAGAGTGGTGAAGGGACTGATGGAAGGTGATGAAGGCAAAGTTGTGAGGAATAAGATGAAGGAAATGAAGGAAGGAGCTTCTAGGGTGCTGAGTGATGATGGGTCTTCTACAAAGGCGCTTAGTCTTTTGGCATTAAAGTGGAAAGACCACAAAAAAGAGCTGGAGCAAAATGGCAAGCCCTGAATCATTTATTTATGTGTCGATTATGATGATTTAATTTGTGTAATCAAACCATGTTTTTATATTGTGTTTCAGTATGAATGTTATGCTTTTGTGTCATCAACTTCTTTTTTTTTTTTAAATGATGTTGGCCTTTTCTCGTAGATGCATGGTGCAATTAAGACCCGCTTTAAAAAGGTTTATATTCTCTTTAGTTGATGTTTCAAGAACTTTTTTATTTTTCTAAATTAGATGATGTTTTTCAACATTCAATTCAATGCAATTTTTTCTGTTTTTTTAATAATTTGTATTCCACAATATATTTTTTATTACGATTGATTGAGTATTTGACTAGATAAATAATGATATTTAGGTAGAAAAGGTAAAAACTTAGGTGTTTTCTTAATTTATGCAAAAACTTTCTATATATAGAAATGGATGGAGTAATATTTTTATATATATCATTTAAAATTTAAATTTTGTTGAAATCTAGTTGATTAAATTTGTAGTATGCGCTTTGGTTGGAAATTGAAGTATTAATTATTAAATTATTTTCTTAACTATGGTAATCGTGACTATTGACAAATGGTTTTAAGTGCTTCCTTAGATACTAGTATACTACTATAAAAGATAGAAATGAAAAAATATGTGTAAGCTAAAGTTTTTTATAGCTTATTAATAGCCCGTTTGTTTTAGTTGTCAACACTTGTTTCAATCTTGTCACTCATCATCATACATCAGTCAATTATCGAATTCAACCATTTATGTGTGTATTAATATAGAACGTGTTTTGTGGTAACCGACGGAAATCAAAGGAAAAGAAAACTCAGAAATAGACGAAGAAGGAAATTAAATTGTGTGTGTGTGGAGTAGGTGAAATAGCATTTAAATGGGGAAAAAAACAAAATACGAGTGGGACCTAAAGACAGCATGTCGTTTTTATGACTTGTAAAACGACGTCCACTTTGTTTTTGAAGTAGGTGGGTTTTTTTTGAGAAAGAGTCAAGCGTTTAAGCTGTGTTGGAAATACACATATCTACAAAATTCCTTCTAGAATGAACAAGTAATACAACAATTAATTCCTTTTACCAGCGTAATGTTCAATTTGGGTCTACGCATTACCCTCGACCATAATTGATAGAAGAGGTCCAGTTCTGTTTATTTCTTCTCTCAGGGGAGGCCCAAATATTCGTAGTCCATGATTAAATGGTTTTTGAGAGATTGGTAATTATCTCAAGAAATTTTCTTATTATAAAGTTGGTAAAGTGTTATTCTTTTATGTGTTTTGACTGATTTAGAAATCCATACCTGATTTATAAATCTAAGCAAAATATATCGATTTTAAATTTAATATGTGAATTTTAATAAGTATTAATAAATTCGAGGTTTTTCTTTCAGATTTTTCTTTTTGTATTTTTAACAAAAAGTCTACCCAAATTCATCTAAATTCATTATAAAATCAAATATATTAATGAATCCATATGACTGAATAACGTGATTTGAATTATGATTTATAAATTATGGAACCAACGACACTTGATTTTAAAATGTATTGTGAAGTCATAAAACTAGTTATACCAGATTTTGTTCAGATTTATATATCCATTAAAATACATAAACCAGTATCACCCACTAAAATTATCAGTGAAACTTCAGAGAGAATTCAATTATTCTTCATGACCCAAAACCTCTCGATTTCTTTTGCTGTTCTTCCTGGGATCCTTCCGGCTATCAACTCCCACCTTTCATCAAATAGAAGATAAAAAAAAACACAAATTAAGTTTAATGAACTTTTATTTTCTACAAAAAATATTGTAGCCGTTAATAAGTAATAACTATTATATTTAAAAGGATCAAACCTGTCACCCACAAGCTTATGCATTCTACAAACAAAATCTTCTTCTTCTTGATTCATGTTCACAGCTTCCCACTCAAGACTACTCACTTCTGCTCCACGTTATCAACAAAATTTTACATTTCTCAAAATATAGAATTGTGTTTTTGGTTTGCAAACATGGATAAGTTAAAACGATGTTTTGGGCTTACCTTCAGACGAAGAAGAAGCAGCAATGGGGTTGATCTTGGGTTGCTTCGTCCTGATATGATTATCCATATGAAACGTGCACCGTGCTATGGATGTGAGATTGTGAGAAGAAGAAGAAGTACAAGAGAGAGAGAGAATGGTCGTTTTTTCAGAGGAAGCAAGCAACCATCCTTTCTATTTATAGCAACCGAAATGAAGTAACCAACGGGTCCGGTCGGTTTATATGTTAAGGAATCTTAATTAATTTACTAATTTGGTTTTTTTTTCCATTGATTAAATCATCATTGTAGTATCTTGCAATGCAACCAGTAAAATCACATGTACTTATGTACCCGTGACTTCATTTACTCGGTTGTGATTCTTAGGAACATATATAAGTTGAATAAATAAATTGATTCCTGCCGTTGATTATTTAAGATCATTAATAATCAACTACTGCATTTATAACTCCTCCATTGTATAGTAAATGCTTTAAAATTCATAACTTATCGTTTTCTATTTTCAAAGTAAACTTCGAAGAGGATTCATAATTAATTGTCATCAGTTCTGCTTATTAGATAAAGAGATCAGAGAAAAAAAACTACTCACTCTGTTTCATTTTCTTTGTTGTTTTAGTCTTTTTTTGTTTCATTTTATTTGTTTTTCTACAAGTTTCTATGCAAATATTGTAACTATTGATATTCTGCAATATTTTTATGATTGATTAGTTATGTTTTTAATTAAATGTACAATTAATAATTTTAATATAAAAATAAACACATTTACGATTTCTTAAAAATAGTGCTTTTATCTAAAACAACAAACAAAATAGAACAACAGGAGTAATATACATTGTTCATGTGAAAATTGTCAAAAACGATTTTCATATCGAAACAAAAAATTTTGATTATTTTTTTTTAAAAAAACTATTGCTAAAAGAATGTATAAATGAAAAGAAAATTCAAAAAAGAACCAAAATTTCAACCGCAAAATAGACCTTAAAACTTGTACGGAATCTTCAGTTACGCATAGTCTTGTCAAAGATACCATTCTTACTCATTATTGTTTAGAAGTTTCTATAGAAAATCTGGTAAAGATTACTTCCTGTGATAAATGTCAAACTTTCTCGGAATCCAATAAGACCATGATAATATCATTCATGCATATCGATCTTTAAAAGGAACGAACTATCTCAGTTAACGAAGAAAACAAGAATCCAACGCATCCCTACTGATTTTTATTTGGAACCAAAAAAAAAAAAAATGTTACACTAAAAAAATGAACCCCTAGAGTTAGTATCATTCATAATTAGGGAATAGAACCACATTTACTAAATTACTATGACACAAAAACATACTTTTCTCTTCCTCCTCCTATAATTAAATTCCGAATTTATTGAGAATATATATATTGTTAGCACTGAAAAAAGTTAAGTTGAAAGTTTGCTAGGGAGAAAATTAAATATAGTTTTGCCTTTGGGATATTCCCTTTTATTCCCCCTTCGTGTACTCATAATATATACTATGCATGCTACATTGCTACCTAGAGCCTAGAGTATAGCAGCCTATAGGTCATTCTTGAAACAATAATATTATAAAATGAACTTGTTGATTTATTTGTGCTTAGTGTCGAAAAAACTGAACCAATAAAGCAGTTGTAACGAACACACGACACGTCACTTATTGTTAGGACCAAACTTTTTTGGCTCAAAGCCTGTTTAGGATAATTTTTGCATGATTGACGACCAACTTCCAAAGCCAGTATCATGTTTTGTACTAACATGCATGTACTTTTGGTGTATGGACCTAACTCGATTATAACAGATGTAATATTCGGGATTCCGCGATTACTACTTGGAACCTTAGTTATGTGTTTAGATAATCCGGCTATACGTCAAATTCAACTAGCTAGACATCAATTTATTAATCTGTGAAAACTCGACACCTATTAGATGCCGAATAATTAAGGTCAACGCATTTTATAAAGAAAACACTGATTGCGAATACGTTTATGCTAAGTATATATCTAACTTTTCACTAAGCTATTTAAGCCTTTTTGCTAAAGGGAATCCATTGCTAAAAGAAATCCAAAGTTCTGATTGCTTGTAAATGTTGTGGCTGTGGATTTTCTTATAAATTTGTTGTAAAAGCGCTTTGGTTTTAAAATATTAAAACTGTGATTTAAAAAAGAAGAAGCAAACTCACAAATTTTTTATTTTTGAAAAAACTTATGTAACAAAAGAAATAAATAAAGATTGAATGTGAGAAAATTTATGACTTTTTTAAGACTTTCAAAATGTTAAATTATATTTAAAGAGTTTTTTAAAAATTAAAAGAAAGAGAAAAATCTCTAAAACTTGCTGTTGAAACACCGAAAGAAATCCCTCCCTCAGATTCGGCGAATTCAAAAGCCACTTACGAGATTACTCGATTTAAAAATCATCCAAAGTAGTAGTAAAAGAAAAAAGAAATAATCTAGTGATCATGATTGTTCTGTTTAATGATCCAACTACATTTGATGAAGCCAAAGGAAAAGACAAATGGATAAAAGCCATAGGCTAACCTTTAATCAATAGAAAGAACCTAACTATGGCATTTTATAGACTTACCAAAGGGGGCAAAGAAGATTGTTGTAAAGTGGGTTTATAAGACCAAAATGATTGATAAAGGAGAAGTAGAAAAATATAATGAAGGCAAGACTCGTGATTAAGGGTTGCACACAACAACAAGGTGTGGATTAGGTATTTGCTTCAGTAGCACGTTGAGACACGATACACGTGATCTTATTTTTGGCTATTCAAGAAGGTTGGTGCTTCTTACACGGTAAACTATCTGAAGTTGTTTATGTAGATCAACCACAATGAAACAGATAAAGGGGGAGAGGAGCATAAAGTTTACAAGCTCACAAAGGCTATATATGGTTCAAAGCAGGGTACATCAGAATCGAGGCCTACTTCATCAAATAAGGGTTCCAAAGGTGGGAGTACGAACATACTCTTATTGTTAGTCTATATCTGGATGATTTGATTTTTATGGGAAATAATGTGACTATGCTTAAAAAGTTTAAATCGTCCATGAAAAAAGAATATGATATGATCTATTTGGAAAGAATGAAATATTTTCTTAGCGTCAAGGTGATTCAAGATGCAGACAGAATCTTCATTCATTAGAAGAAGTATGCTGGAGAAATTTTGAACAATTTGAATTTTCAGTATAAGACTCAGTTTAAGAGTATGATAAGGTTAAGGATAAGACATTTAAAGAAAGGAGAATGACATAAGGTGGATCTGAACGGAAAAATGGGGAAAATCAATCTGAACTTTTTCGACCGAGATATTTACATAGCCGAATTTTCACTATAAGTATTTTTCAATTCAAACTCTTTTTAAATTTAAATTTCATATCTTAACTAAAATAAGTTGGTGAAATTCGACAGACTCTTATAACGTTAGTAAACGTCTAGTTTTGATGAATAAACAGTCAATACAGCACGAGCTAAGTGCAAACTTTCAAATACTCAAACAAAACAAGAGCTTCGATACTTTAGTTTAGCCTAAAGATGAGATGATCAACAAAAACAGATTCTAGTCCTCTCGCATACTGGGCCGGCACATTATGAATGGATCAGGCCTAATATGTGCCGGCCCTTACTTTATTGTAATGCGCAAAATCGTATATTTGACTTTGTCTTGGTCAACTATCATTTGAACAATGCGACTCGTAAGAGCACAACATCAATGGCGGTATTAAGGGTGAAAAAAAAACAGAGTACACTTATCTCAGGTCCGACAGAAGGTAGCATCCAAGTTCTCGAAGAAGAAAAAAAGACAAAAGAAGTTTACAAGGATTCGATCAATTTTGTTCTTCTGTTTGCAGGAGGAATGACTGCTTTATTAGGTTTTATCAGGGCTGCGATGGTGTCGGAGATGTTGGAGGCTTCAAGTCAGGGTACTGCAAAATAGCGAAGAAGAAAGACATCAGATTACAAAAGCTCATGTAAGAATTTAGAGAAATCAGAAAGTTACTTCTTTCTGTGATCAATGGATGTCCTAATTATAACGATAAACGGCTTATAAAGTTTCTTCCTTTTTCCACCAAAAATAGCTTCTTTGTGTTATATTATGTAAGAGAGATTTCAGGAGAATGTAGAAACATCACCGATGCATATGGAGAGAGAGGTCTTGAATAAGATTTTGGTTTGTCTTCTGTTTTGGTTGCTTCTGTGTTCACTTGTGCAGTGGCGGCTTCGGTCGCTGGCTCTGAGGTTACTTGTGCAGTGGCGGCTTCGGTCGCTGGCTCTGAGGTTACTTGTGCAGTGGCGGGTTCGATCGCTGGCTCTGAGGTTACTTGTGCAGTGGCGGGTTCGATCGCTGGCTCTGAGGTTACTTGTGCAGTGGCGGCTTCGATCGCTGGCTTTAGCTCTGGCTCAGGTTCTGGTTTTTCGACGGTGGTGGTTGTAGCTGCTTCTGCTGCTACTGCTGCTGGTGCGGGAAGAGCTTTGCTGCTTGTTGATGGAGGAAGAAGAGCCTTTCCTATGTCCTGAAGTCATTCAATGTTGAACTATCTATAGAAACGGTTCAATTTCTAATAGAGATATCTAAATTACTTACCTTTAACTCATCAACAAGTTCTTTAGGTGCGACCTTTGTGTTCAAGAACTCATCCACTTGTTTAAGAGTTTGCTTTCGGTCCTGTAGAGGATATATAGAAAGAGCCATCAACACAAGACATCACCAGTGCCGAGAAATAGAGTTAAAACCGAATCGAGGAGAAAGAAGAGATGTGAAGAACTCACCTCAGCAAATAGAAGTTTCTTGCCTGCAAGCTGAACAAGTGCAGCTGAACCTAGCAGTTGGAGAATGGTTTCAATCTGTTGGGATGATGACAGAGATAAGATTTTAGTACCGGCATCTTCTAAAGACAAGAAGATGGAGAAAGAGAGATAAAACTGAGTAACCCACCTCTGTAAATGCTAAAACACTTAATCCAGCAGCAGCAGCTACTCCAATAGCAACAGAGACACCATCAGCACTCTCCTGTACGTTTATGTTTCTCCCAATTTGATCATTTCTCAATTTTTATTAAGACAAAACTTAATGAATATAAAATCGTATACTTACGCCAAATACACCGCTGATACTGTCGGTCAAACTGCTCAAATCAAGACTGAGAGTCTTCTTTGGTTCTATCCAAGGCAATCCACTATTCTGCAAATCGAAAAAACACCACAATCATGAATCATTTGAGCAGAAAATCCTGTTGAAATGCACTTGAAGAAAGCAAAGATTGTGGAATGATTAGGAGAGAAACACACACCAACCAGCCTCTAGGTCCCTCTGCACCATCTTTAATAGCGTACGCAGATTTGAATCCATTAAGGGCCACCAATTCAGCAACAAGCTCGGAGTTTCCATCAAACCTGGCTTTCCAATCAAACAATTAGACTGTAATAAACTACTGGCAATGGAAACAATGTGTGAAATCTAAATGCTTCTCAGTTTCTCTCCAACTGCAAAACATTGGATCAGATGTACAATAACATGTATGACTATCCCTCACGACTCAAGTTTGAATGAAGTAACGCTGCAACTATAAATATAAGAAGCTAAAAAGATCCAATGTAGCTATAAGCCTGTGACTATATGTAACTTTCATCCAAAAACAGGAGAGGAACTTTTAGATTCCGAGAGCCTTACTTGTCCAGAATGAACAATGTCGTGTTCTCAGGATCTTTAAACTTCAAGGAAAGCTTCTTCAAGAAACCAGGCTTGTCTTCTCCGTCATAAACAGCCGAAACTGTCTTTTTACCTAAACCCTTAATATTAGGACTGCCAACTTGTCTGACATCAGCACCGGCTCTTATGTCAAGCAATTGAGCATTTTCATCAGTACCCAACTTGGTATAAGCATTCTTAGCAGACTCAACTCCAAAAGATTTGGGCTTTTTGTTCAGAACCTGAGACAGAACAAATGGAACAGCAAATGCAGCAACTCCACCGGCAATAACCAGAGGATTGTCCGTGACAAAACTTGATATCCCGTCGATCAAGCCGTCTGAATCAAAAGATGAAGGAGATGTCACAGATTGTTGCAGAGCTTCCTCGTACGTCAGGGATTTAGCAGGAGCTGTTGCACTGCTTAGAACAGAGGTTAAAAGAGCCAATCCACCATTGAAGCTCCTGAAGAAGCTTTCTTGGGAGATTGGTTTCGGTGACTTCGGTGGAAAGAGGCTAGGGAGTGAGAAGGGCCTTCGTGGTTCTGATCTTTTCTCGGATAAAACCGACATAGGACTAAAGCTAGCGGTTTTTAGAGCTTCCATGGCTCTCTCTCTCTTTATCTCTCTCCTTCTACACCAAGAATTGTCCACTCCGTATCATCAAACTTTTAAGAAAGATTAAAGAAGAAGAAGTGGAAAAAAGTGTGAGGACAAGCATGAAGGTGTTTCTAGTGAGCTGACGTGGACTGTGTAATCAATTTTAGCCTCTGCTTGATTGACACGTGACATTTTTGGATGAGATGTCTCTTGATCATGTCTTGGTGCAAGAGTAGAGCATAGTGACTTACACTTAATCCCGAAATTGCATGTCAAATGTGTGGCCACAGAGATTTGAAAATGCTTCAATAGAAGCCTCTACATAATTACCAAAATGCCCTTTATCCAAACACACAAAGAACAGAGACCAGACTAGCTACAAGAGGTTTCTCAGCAGTTGTTTTTGTTAACAAAGAAGATGAAGTAAAAACAGAATAGGATGCAGTGTACGAAACTTACAAAAGATCAAAGAAATAATCTAAACCTTGTCCGATCTCCCAGATGGAAATGCCGATACCCCAGAGACGAGCATTCTCAAGCCGTAGAAGGATTGACATCAAAGTAGGATAGAAAACAGCATGCTTGATGTTCTTATCATCTCTATACATGAAAAGATGCTCACCACTCTCTTTATCCCAATGCAACGTTGGCTTGTGTTTCTGGAGTAAGGCGAGGTAATCCCTTCCGGTGATTGCTCCTCCGCTTCCTGAATATTGCTCAAAAGAAGGCAGTTTATTCAGTTATCTTTGAAAAAGAGGCGGGAAGAGAATCAAACGGCTTAATTAAGCTTGGATGGTTCATATACCTCCAGAGATTGCAAAATCGTTGCCGTAAAAGTTAATACCAAGAAGAACCTTTTTCGATAGGCTTGAGTCTATGTTGTTGGATGGACCAAGTAGGAGCTTGAGGGTGAGATCTATCCACTTGAGAGGAGCATTGGGGCCAGGGTTCTGGGAATTTGAGAAATCGTATGTCATTAGAGAAAACCCGTCCACCGAATCTTTCAAGAATTGAAGATCTTCTGGCCCAAAATCGTACATTTGGAGCTTCTCTGAACGAGGTGGACCAATGACATACATGAACTGCATATGCTGCTCGTGATTTCTTGGTGAGCTCGTGGAGTGAAGGGCATCTCCAAGTTGTTTTACGAATTGTAGTGCCTAGAAGATTGAGTACACAAATCCCATGTAAGGTTCAACCGACTAGTGACCAAGAGGTTTGATACTTGCAAGACATAAATTAACGGACGTAAGGAGGAGTACAGGACATAATACCATTTTCCGCATGTCCGGGTCATGTAAAACACCATAAGCTGCCCACCTTGACCAAGACTCTAGCACGATACCATCATATTCCATTTCTCTAGAATACAAGGCAAATATGATGACACTTGACATGGGTGTGTTCTATAATTAACAAGCTCTACGTCAAAACTTCCATCCTTTTCAGAGAATAAACTTTACAAGAATTATAGACTTTGAGAGACCCTTACTTGCACTCCGTGACAATAAGGTTGATAGCTTTTGCCCTTAGTTTCTTTTTTCTAAGCAGCTCCTCGGGAATTGCTTCTAGAACAACTCTTGGTAATACCTACATGATATGGAAATCAAAATTCAAACCATAAGAGAAGATAACATATATCAAGCATCAGCCTTTTCCAGGTGTTGATCTCTGGCCAGCATAGAGAAGGAAAGAAAATGGGTGTATTGGTTAAAATACCATCGCGTTTCCTCTTGATCGAAGCTCTTGGATCCATCTCTTATCAGCATTATGTCTACCTTCCAAAACCAATCCAGAACCTTGGCTACTTGAAATAAAAACCGAAACTGTCATCATCTTTTTCAGGAAACCCGGAGATAGAAAAATGCAAGCACATAGAACTTATTAACTGATATATGTATATATACCTCTTCAGGTCGTACCATACCGGTGATAAATGCGTAAACTTGGAGTTGTATATCTTTGCGATATCATAGCCTTTTGAGTTCCTGCGCAACATTTTGTAGCATATAAGCAAATTTGCAAATTTCAATCTCACACCTGAAACTGTTCCAAGAAACTAGAGAAACCTACCATGGCGTAATGTAAGCTAAGACTGGATAATCATAGTGCCTAGTTGATGAATTTTCTGAAGCCTTGGAATGTTCCTGAACCAAATTCATTCACAAAACGATGCAACATTCATCCTACAGCTGTCAACTTCCTTCAATGGATTCCACAAACATTGCACGAACAAGTATGCAACTCACAGTGAGGATTTCTTGGAAATGAATATCAGTTTTGATGATTCCCTTTTGACGTATTGATGGCTCCGTTTCGATGGCTGGATGAGCGAATTTGACTTTGTACGCCACCATTGAGACTGCGGGAATCACGATGAAGAAGACAACGAATATGGTGATGAGCCTCCGATCTGAGTCTGGTTCTCCGGCTTGACCATCTCGAGGTTTTGTCTCCTCTCGTTTCCTCCGCCGTTCTGAATTCTCCGTCGCCGATGAACGTTTCTCGCGCCTCCTCGCCATCGAGCTACTCACGGCGGCAAGAACTCGTGAAGAAACGGTGACTGGAACGACATCGTTTGCTATGTAAGGATTATTTGTATGCTGTAATTCCAGATTTACCCTTGTTTCTGTTCTAATATTACGTTCAAGACCTATAAGAGGATATCAGAGATGCTTCAAGATGAAAAAGAAACCGGAAGGAGAGGAGGGTTTTATGACTTTATCGTTAAACCCCAATCTAAATCTTTGCAACCAGAAAGGAAGAGATCCTTCTGCAGAACGGAAGCGATAAGGTGATAGATTTTTCTTTCTTCTTTTTGAAGTCAAATTTATATATATATCTTTCGTTTGTAGAAGATTAGGAGTTTCAACATTTCTGGGGTGAAATTCACAGGCTTTGAGTCTCACAAATGGATCCCAAGCTTCTGCTTTCTGCTCATAAACCCTTGTTTGTCTCTTGCAACTCCCCTTTCAATGAAAAACCGTACCTTTCTGTCAAATCCCGTTTGCCCATGTCCTCAGTTCGAGCTGCGAGGTCTCAGTTTATGGGGGAAGGTTTGATTTTGGGGAACAAATATGGGTTTTGGAGCTCTTCGAGGAAACCCCGTGTTGTTGTTGAGCCTGTGAGAGCTGCTGTGAAGAGAAGGAAAGAGCTTACTTTCGACAACGTTGTCCAAAGGGATAAGAAACTGAAACTGGTGTTGAACATTAGGAAGATTCTTGTGAGTCAACCCGATAGGACGATGTCTCTTAGGGGTTTGGGTAAGTACAGGAGAGATTTGGGTTTGAAGAAACGTCGTCGGTTTATAGCTCTGCTTAGGAAATATCCAGGTGTGTTTGAGATAGTTGAAGAAGGAGCATATTCATTGAGATTCAAGATGACATCAGAGGCTGAAAGGCTGTACCTTGAGGAAATGAAGATTAAGAATGAGCTCGAAGATGTATTAGTTGTTAAGTTGAGGAAACTGGTGATGATGTCTATCGATAAGCGGATACTGCTGGAGAAGATTTCTCATCTGAGGACTGATTTAGGGCTTCCTTTAGAGTTCCGCGACACGATTTGTCAGCGTTACCCTCAATACTTCCGTGTGGTTCCTACGCCTAGAGGCCCTGCTTTAGAGCTGACTCACTGGGATCCTGAGCTAGCAGTGTCGGCTGCTGAGTTATCTGAGGAGGATAATATGGCTAGAGAATCAGAAGAGAGGAATTTGATTATCGATAGACCGCCTAAGTTCAACAGGGTTAAGCTTCCGAGGGGTCTCAATCTTTCAAAGAGTGAGACTAGGAAGATCGGTCAGTTCCGCGACATGCCGTATGTATCTCCTTACAAGGATTTCTCACACTTGAGGTCGGGAACAATGGAGAAAGAGAAACATGCTTGTGGGGTAATTCATGAGCTTTTGAGCTTAACGACCGAGAAGAGAACGTTGGTGGATCACTTGACTCATTTCCGTGAGGAATTCAGATTCTCGCAACAACTAAGAGGAATGCTAATAAGACATCCAGACCTGTTCTACGTGTCTTTGAAAGGGGAAAGAGATTCAGTTTTCTTAAGAGAAGCTTACAGGAACTCTGAGTTGATAGATAAAGATCCTTTAACTCTTGTGAAAGAGAAGATGCGCGCGCTTGTTTCCGTAACGAGATTCCCAAGAAGAAGAGGACCACCAAGGAAAGACGAAGAAGGAAGAGACGAAGAGATTGATGGAAGCGACGCAGAGGGTGAGGAGGAAGAAGAAAGTGATGATGATGATGAAGAATGGTCTGATGTGGATGGCTACTTGGAAGGTGCGGATGGTGGAAATGACGATGAAGGTGACTGGACAGATGAAGAAGGAGAAGATGATGTGCCTCCTAACTTTGATGATGATGAAGAAGATAGCGTGAAGATTGGATCGAGTCCTTCAATAGGAAAATCAAGTAATCCTAGAAACAAGGAACTTACTCCTGTGTTCCCTGATGGTACTCCAAGAGAAAAGTGGTAGATCATTACAGAATTAGTTTACTTGTCTTGTATCATTCTTGAAAGATGAAACACTAATATATTTACCATTTTTGTATGCTGTTGCTTTGTTGTAAGAACACTTGCGGGAATGAGTGAGTAATTGCTTTCTTCTGCAGTCAATCTTTAAACGCACAAAACGCTGCGTTTTTTAGTTCATGGATAGGTCTTATCCTGAAATTGTTTTTAAGTGTAAAAGGAAGATTTTTTTTTCTACCCGCCAAGGAAACAGAGTTTTTTTTTTCCGATGGAGAATCTCTCTGTAACTTTCCGCCAATGTAACAGCTCTTTGTTTCTTCATCGGCCAAAGCGTAGGTATCTTATTAATGCAGCTAATCATAATCATTCTCCGTCTTGTTTTTCTCTGGACAGCAAGCATGCGTCGTTCGAATCTACACCAATCTCAGTTTCTCTGGAACCGTCTTCTTCAAGCTGGGAACTTTTTTCCCACGGGAATTTTCATCCGTTAACGGAGCTAAATAGATGCGACGATTTGGTTTCCGTTAAAGCTACTCACGCTCGGATGATGAAGATGTTCGACCGATTCGACTTGGAGTGCATCGACAGGTGCTTGATCTCTCGTTATCTCGAATTCGGAGAGTTTGGGTATGCTAGTGTTGTTTTCTTCATGGGTATTCCTCGGAATGAAGTTTCATGGAGGGATTTCTTGGCAGAGGTTGAGAATTTCGGACTAGAGAAGCATAGGGTCTTGGAGAATTTTGTTCAGCTACAGAGAAAAGGAGTCAATTTCGATGAACTAGTTCTCGCTATGGTTTTGAGAATTTGTACTGTTCTGATGAATCCGTTTCTGGGTTTCATTATTCATGGCGGTCTGATCAAGAGAGGGCTCGATGATTCAGACACACGCGTGGTTTCTGCGTTGATGGGTTTCTATGGAAGATGTGTGAGTTCGGATATTGCCAACAAGATATTCGACGAAATGCCTAAAAGAGATGGTCTCGCGTGGAACGAGATCACGATGGTGAACCTGAGGAGCGGGAATTGGGAAAAGGCTGTGAAGCTGTTCAGAGAGATGCAGTTTTCTGCTGCAAAGGTTTATGATGGAACAATGGTTAAGCTTTTGCAAGTTTGTAGCAATGAAGGAGGCTTAGTAGAAGGGAGACAGATTCATGGGTATGTTCTGAGACTCGGGTTTGAAACAAACGTCTCGGTGTGTAACTCATTGATTGTCATGTACTCAAGGAACGGCGAGCTTGAATCATCCAGGAAAGTTTTCGATTCGATGGAAGACCGAAATTTGTCTTCGTGGAACTCGATTGTGTCGAGTTATACTGCATTTGGTTATGTAGATGATGCTATTGCTCTCCTGGACAAAATGGAGAGATGTGGTTTGAAACCAGATATAGTGACATGGAACTCTCTTTTGTCAGGCCACGCAATTAAAGGCTTATACAAAGGTGCCATTGCGATATTGAAGAGAATGCAAATTGCTGGTCTGAAGCCAAACACCAACTCCATAACTAGTCTTCTTCAAGCCGTTGCTGAACCGAGGCTTCTTAAACTTGGAAAAACAATTCACGGATATGTAATAAGAAATCAGCTTTGGTACGATGTGTACGTAGAAACCACATTGCTCGATATGTATGTTAAAACTGGCTGCTTGCCTTACGCCCGGATGATTTTTGATACAATGACTGAGAAGAACATTGTTGCATGGAATTCACTTATCTCGGGACTTTCGTACGCGGGTCTGCTAAAAGATGCTGAAGCTTTGATGAGTAAAATGGAGAAGGAAGGGATCAAACCTGATGCTGTTACATGGAACAATCTGGTTTCTGGGTATGCGGCTTGGGGGAAAACTGAGAAAGCTTTGGCTGTCATAGAGAAGATGAAGAAGAACGGGATGGAGCCTGATGTGGTTTCGTGGACTGCTATCTTGTCGGGATGTTCCAAAAATGGAAATTTCAGGAATGCTCTCAAAGTTTTCATTAAAATGCAGGAAGAAGGTGTGTGTCCGAACTCAGCTACCATATCCAGCTTGCTTAGGATATTAGGTTGCTTGAGTCTATTATACAGTGGCAAAGAGGTTCACAGTTTCTGTTTGAAGAACAACTTGATCCGGGATGCATATGTTGCAACTGCACTTGTAGATATGTACACAAAATCAGGGGACCTACGAAGCGCGTCTGAGGTTTTCTGGGGCATTGAGAACAAACCGCTAGCTTCTTGGAACTGTATGATCATGGGTTATGCCATGTTTCGGCAAGGCGAAGAAGGGATTGCGGTTTTCAATAGGATGCTTGAAGCAGGCCTGGAGCCAGATGCTATAACGTTTACCTCTGTCTTGTCTGTCTGTAAGAACTCAGGTCTTGTCCGTGAAGGGTGGAAATACTTTGATCTTATGAGGTCCCGTTATGGTGTTAACCCGACTATCGAGCACTGTTCTTGCATGGTAGATATGCTCGGGAGGTCGGGTTATCTTGATGAAGCCTGGGACTTTATTCAAACAATGCCATTAAAACCCGACGCAACTATTTGGGGTGCATTTCTTTCATCCTGTAAGATCAACATAGACCTGGAACTCGCGGAAGTCGCTTGGAAGAGGCTGCAAGTGCTGGAACCGCACAATTCAGCTAACTACATGATGATGATAAATTTGTACAGTAATTTGAAGAGATGGGAAGATGTTGAACGCATACGAGACTCGATGAGGAATCATAGTGTGAGAGTCCAGGATCTGTGGAGCTGGATTCAGATCGATCAAGCGGTTCACGTATTCTATGCAGAAGGAAAAGCACATCCTGATGAAGGAGAGATATACTTTGAGCTGTACAAATTAGTCTCTGAGATGAAGAAATCAGGTTATGTGCCAGACACAAGCTGTATACACCAAAACGTAAGTGAAGCAGAGAAAGAAAAGTTGCTTATGGGACATACAGAGAAGTTAGCAATAACCTACGGCCTCATCAAAAAGAAAGGCTTAGCTCCTATAAGAGTGGTCAAGAACACGAGTATATGTTCTGATTGCCACACCGTAGCAAAATACATAACGGTTTTGAGAAACCGCGAGATTGTCTTACAAGAGGGGTCTCGAATTCACCACTTCAGAGACGGAAAATGTTCCTGCAATGACTCGTGGAGATAATATACAAACAAAGTAGATCTGTTTCTTTCTTACAATGGTGCGTAAATACACAGACAGTGTCTAACAAACACCAGAAACTAAATTACAACAAAACTTTTACCACAGGCTAAAAATGGCCCACGGAGCTGATCTAAACATAGCAGTGTGACCACGAGTGCTTCTCAATACATATGACCAGACAAACACACTGGATCTTTCTTTCCTTCACTGAGCTTCTAAGTGAGACGCATCGTGCTATACCTTCAAATGCTGCTATATGATTCTTCTCTCTGTATACGCTCGAAGTTTTTTTTTTTCAGAATGTGGCGGTGATGGTATTGGTTATGTCCTGAGCAGCCAATCTTTCAGAGACACAAGCCAAGGATTTCAAGTTACATTTAATGAGTGCTTCGACGAAGTAGCATGTCTCATCTTTGGTGTTGCCCTCAGGAACATCCACAACAAAAGATTCAATCACCATAGTTCCTGATCTCCCATCGATCATCTCCGGATGTACGGTCAAGATCGAAGAGTAATTCTGCAGAAAAAAAAAGAATCTTTCATTAGAAACACTATTTTCTCTTCTGAATGATTCATGAGATTTGGGGAATTTGCTTACCTTAAGCCTGTGATCACCACCAATGATGTTGATACCGAGGATGCGTTCATCGTCATCAAGCTGTTCCAATCTCTCGGTACTGGTTGTCGCCGGAAGACCAGATTTGACGTTAACTTCTCTGAGACTACCAATCTCAGGATCACCATTAACTGTACATCTGCTTACAAATGGTTTATATTTCTGCGGCTGATCAAATCTCCGAACAAGTGACCAAACCTGATTCATGAAATATATATAAACCATCGTTACCACTAGTAGATCTGCCGTAATCGACAAACAAATGTACAGAAAGATCGTCAACCCTAGAATCTCAACTAAAAATTTTCAAATTCACGGCGAATTGAATCGAGTAAGCGAATTCAACAAAATCCGAATAGAAACGAATCTAGAGAAGATTGAATGGCTTACGAGATGGACAGGGGCTTTGATGTATTTGACGAGAACAGAGGTACACTGGTTCTCACTGCAATGGTGACGATGACGCAAACGTGCGTATTGCGCCGTGACAAGAGCTCCGTACATCTCTGTATCGTCTACGATGATCTCCTCCATCTACTCTCCCGATCGGAATCTCTACTCTTCGTTCGTCTTCTTCTTCTGAGGAATCTGATGTGCTTTTTTAATCACGAGTGGATAAAATAGAGGAGATTAACACGAATAAAATTAGCTTTTTATGGGTTTGGAAAAGCTTTTGATTTTTTTAGTTTTTTCTCTAATCTTTGTTTTGGTTGGTTGGGCTCAAAAATCAACGAGCCCACCGACATATTTAACACCCAACGTATTTACAATGAACCGACAAATCCTTAACTAGCGTACGTGTCATGGGTTTATTGGTTCACCGTCTCACCTTTTTGTTGGATTAGCTTTTGACTTTTAGCACGTGTGAATCTCTCTTATCCATCCAAATAAGCTTTCCAAATTATGGGTGCAAAGTCAGAAAGAGAAAACCTGATGGTAAATTCCATTTTTTACATTCAACACCTATCTTCCAAAATAGCTTATAGTAGATGGAATCTTGTGAGAATCTTACAACGGATTTTAGCTTGGTGTCATAATAGGAATAGGATCACATAAATACGTTCACACTTCAACGCCGAACGGATAAGAACTGATGTCAGCATGACTTCACTGACCAAAAAAAGTTTTATAAACCGGAATTTGAAATTTCTTTTCGAATCACCACCGAGTCAAAATCGATTAAACCGCATATCAACTAGCCAAGAAATGTTTCTGGATAAAAATTTGGGTTCAACGTGTCCATTGGATTTCTGGAAATGCAAAATTTATATTATATGAAATTAAGATTTATCCACTATTTCTTTTTTTTTTTGGTGAATGTCCGGGTTAGTGCCCCCGGTGTTTATTGAATAAAAATGAATTACAAACGAGTTTTCCTTGCAATAGGAAGTCCCTCAAAATCCTCTTGCCACAAATCAACAACACAATCCGGAATGAATTCAAAGGAGTGCAAACCTAAAGATAAAGTAAAAGCATAGTTCGCTAAACCGTCCGCTAGGCGATTAGCTTCCCTATACACATGGTTTATGCGGACTCTCCAGTCCCTTGATAGATAGCCATAGCACAAATGCACTAGGAATGACAAAGGATGAGTATCAGGAATACCTTTTTTGAAGAAACTCACCACTAGTTCGGAATCCATTTCAATTTCCAATCGTCCAATCTTCCGATCCCATGCAAAGACAAGACCATAATAAAGACCCCATAGTTCTGCTAAAGGAGCAGAGCAGCGCCCAATATGTAAAGCAAAACCATATGACCAAGCTCCTTCGCTATCCCTGATTACACCTCCTGCTGCTGCCAAGCCCGGATTCCCTTTCGAAGCCCCGTCGGTATTCAGCTTAAACCAGGTCTCTGCCGGGCGCTTCCAATTGACCTGCATCACAACACGATGAGGAGATGCACGACAAGCATCTTCGAGAACGAAGGCTTGCATAATCTCCTTAGCTTTCTCCTTTATAAAACCGATTCTATCCCGCCACAGATTCTTCTCCCCAAACAGATTACCACATCTCCATTTCCAGCTCCACCAAACAGTAACCGCAAAAGACACAGCCCAGGTAGTCTCCTCAGTACCCGATGAAGCCAGATTTCCAAAAATCCATTCAAGAAGAGGTAGTGAAAAAAACACCTGTCGCTTAAATGGAGGTAGAAGGCGGCTCCATATACCAGATATAGCAGGGCAGTCGCGAAGAATATGCAAGACTGATTCGACTCCACCCTTATTATCCACTATTTCTTGTAGTTGGGTTTGTTTGATTACCTACATTAAACACCCTCCAAATGCCAAATTTTTCTTTTTGTGTATTTGTCTAATTTTGTTTACACTTTTGAAATATATGTTCGAACAATTTGCCTACAAAAATCAGTCATATCCTAAGAAGATTAAGAGCTGTGACTAATCGTGGGACTGAACCAAACCGCGTCTACCGTTTACACGTTCCACTTGACATTCTTCATCACCAAAAACGCCTTGGCCATCTCAGCTCTCGCCGTCTCCATCATGGCATTCGCTTCTTTCACCATTTCCGCCGCCTTCTCTGCCATCTCCCTCGCTTTCGCAGCTATGACCTCCACATTTTCCACCAGTTTTATAACCGAATCCCACGGCGATGGATCTATCGCCAAATCTTCCCCGTGGGCCTCCACTATCCCCACCACTGTTTCAACCTCTTCTACGATTTCCGTCGACTCTGCCGTCATGGCATCCTCGTTCTTCGATATAACCGCCGCCTTTTCCACTATTGTTAACACCTCCTTCACCATGGCTACAGAGACATGATCGAGTCTTTATTTTTGTAAGAGCTGGTTTATCATTTGGAACCGGAAATGCATTACAGGCTGGTTCAGTCCCTGAAGAAACCATTGACAAATACAGGGAGATCGGATTTGTACAACAAACCTTTGGCTTTCTCGCGTACTTTGGCTATATTTTTCTTGATCTCCACGGCTGTGTTGAAAGCCCTAGAGTTGGCTTGTCACACACGAAACAGTTGTTGTTCGTCTCGTGGTGCTGCATCATGATACCAAATATAAAAAACAACAATGAATCTCTGTTTCGAGTATGTTTTCATAAGTTACAAAAAAAAATGTGTTACACTCGGAAAATGTTAGTTTTAAAGGGAAGCATACATGTACCTTTAGAGCACAAAGATCGCAGAAGTAATGATTGCAATTTGTTACAACCGGATCCAAGAATGGTTTTCTGCAAATAGAACACGCCAGAGGCAACACATCATCATCATCATCCTCTGTTGCCCTAAATTCAAGCTTCCTCGCTTTTGGTTTTGCGGATCTCTTCAGGCTCTCTAGTCTGGAGATTTGGTTTCCCAAATCTTCATCTTCCTCTGTTCGCTCAAAGTCAAGCTTTCTCGCTGCTGATTTTGGGACATTCTTTAGGGTTCCAAAGCTTTCGTTTATCAAATATTCATCAAGCCTTCTTTTGTTTGAGGTTGTAGTCATTCCGCCTTCCTGAGACTTAAATTCTTGCTCAGACGTTTCAGCTTCACCAGAATCTGACATTCTTGCTCACTTGTAGATTTTTTTACCTTTTAGGTTTTCTACAGATACCAAATAGTTACTACGCATTAGGATAAGTTTTTATCTGATTTCACCGACTCTAATTTCCTTCAGATATATGCTATCGATTTGATAAGCCCATTAAATGGGCCTTTAATCAAGGCAAGCCCATTAAATATTTTCGGCTCACTTGGGTTGACTATGTTTTCTTTTCAACTTTTATTTTTATTAATTATCGAAAAGGTTTTTATGCTTTTTTTCTTTTTATCTGCGTAAATTTTCGCTTTCCCTCTCTTTTGTCCTGTATGGTCCCAATTTCGAAGAAACTGCGAAATGGGTCTCTTTTAACCAGCGCCATGCGAAGCTTGACGAAGAAGACTTTTCATGACTTCGCAAGAAAATTTCAGATAAATCGGAGTTCCACAAATTTTCTGTTGCAGTTCATCGGAGAAACCTTACATTCTTAATTTTCTTAACCGCTTCTCAGTAATCACTAATCAGTTACTTCCACGTTTTGGTAAGTTTCTAAGATGAGCGATTGAAACGTTTGATCTCTAGTTTCAGTTTCTTTTTCTTCGTTTGTTTGTTTTTTCCTCCCTTTAACTTCTTTGGTATCCAATTCAAGAAGAAAAATCGATGTGTTACTCTCTTTCTTCGTTTTTTTTTTTTTTTTTGGGTTATTATTCTTAGATTTTTAATGGGGGCATCTGAATATTTGAAAGTTAGCTTTAAAAGCCTTATTTTGATTTTGGGGATTTTGTTTTGTTAATGATATGAAACTCTGTTCTGATGATTCAGGATCCGTTGAAGAATAGCAAGTCCTGACTTATGGCTTTTGGCCGTGACAATCGTGTAAGGTTGTTTGCTTGCTCCACTCTCCTTTGTTGTTAAGATTCATTTCACTAAGAATATGAAATTAATAGTGCTATAATGGTCTAGTTTTTTTAACTGAGTGTTAGAAGATTCTCAGAAAACTGTTGTTTCCTGATGATTTGTGTTTAGGTTCAAAGATTGGGTTTCAGAGGAATCATATTCTAAAGAGTTTGGTTACGCAAGAAAAGCTAGACCATCTCTAAACGCAGCTTTGAAGAATGTTCGTAGAGGTTTTGAGAAAGGGTCTGATAAATTCAGGACTTTCAAGAGACCATTAAGTTCCGGTCCACACAAGAATGATTCTGGTACACAGAAGAACATCATAAACCCACAAGGCTCCTTTCTGCAGAACTGGAACAAAATCTTTCTCTTTGCTTCGGTGATCGCTCTGGCGATTGATCCCTTGTTTTTCTATATTCCCGTTGTCGATGGAAAAAGGCACTGCCTTAATATGCACTCCAACTTGGAGATAGCTGCTAGTGTGCTTCGAACATTTATAGATGCCTTCTACATTATTCACATTGTGTTCCAGTTTAGGACAGCTTATGTCTCTCCTTCTTCCCGGGTTTTCGGAAGAGGCGAGTTGGTAGAGGATCCTAAAGCCATTGCTATAAAGTACCTCTCCTCCTACTTCATCATCGATGTTCTTTCTATCCTTCCACTCCCACAGGTAAATTAAGTGACTGAACCCTTAAGTTTACTTCAATGGTTTCTTGATAATCACTATAATATTCCCTTTGTTTCTTCTCCAGCTTGTAGTCTTAGCTGTTGTCCCCAACGTGCACAAACCGGACTCTTTGCTCACTAAGGACTACCTGATAACTGTCATATTTGCTCAATACATTCCAAGGATTCTTCGTATTCTCCCGCTTTACAGTGAAGTTACAAGAACATCTGGCATAGTTACTGAAACAGCTTGGGCTGGCGCTGCTTGGAACCTCTCTCTCTATATGTTAGCCAGTCATGTGAGTTTCCACGTAACCAGATGAAAGAATCTTTATTGATGGATCAAGTTTATCTGACAACTGACTTGTCTAGGTGTTTGGAGCTTTGTGGTACTTGATATCAGTAGAACGAGAAGACAGATGCTGGCGCGAAGCTTGCGAGAAGAGACCAGAAGGGTGTGATTTTAGATTTCTCTACTGCGATGGAAACAGCATTGTTACAAACGATTTCCTGACTACTTCGTGCCCGTTTATCAACCCTGATGATATAACAAGCTCAACCGTCTTTAACTTTGGCATCTTCACCGATGCTCTCAAGAGTGGGATTGTTGAATCAGATGATTTCTGGAAGAAATTCATCTACTGCTTCTGGTGGGGTCTGCGTAATCTAAGGTTTGTAACTCCATTTCGAGCCTGTTATAGCCTTTTCATGTAAACACAGTTGGTGGCAGCTCAAATATTAGCAATGTCTCTCTAGTTGCATCAGTAGCCACATATGTAAATCTGATCACTTGCTTTTCTCATTGCAGTGCATTGGGTCAGAATCTCAACACGAGCAAATTCGTTGGGGAAATCGTCTTTGCTGTATCAATGTGCATATCTGGACTAGTCTTATTCGCACTACTTATCGGCAATATGCAGGTAAATCACTCCTTTTCACTGCCTTACTTTCATCACAACACTTAAGCCACAAGGAAGATAAGATATTTGATGTTACCATTTCCCACTGCAGAAATACTTGGAATCGACAACAGTTCGGGAAGAGGAGATGAGAGTGAGAAAAAGAGATGCAGAGCAATGGATGGCTCATCGGATGTTACCAGAGGACCTGAGGAAACGTATAAGAAGGTATGAACAATACAAATGGCAAGAAACCAGAGGAGTGGAAGAAGAAAACCTTCTGTGTAACCTCCCTAAAGACCTCAGGAGAGACATTAAACGCCATTTTTGCCTCGATCTCCTCAAGAAAGTAAGTGCACCCATCTTCTCTCTTCCATCTTCCAACTGGTAGATATCCAAATTACTAATCTTTTGACCGAGTCAATTACAATTCTTGTGGTGAAGGTACCTCTGTTCGAGATAATGGATGAGCAACTGCTAGATGCAGTGTGTGACAAGCTAAAACCAGTGCTCTACACTGAGAACAGCTACGCGATCCGAGAAGGAGATCCAGTGGAGGAGATGTTGTTTGTTATGAGAGGAAAACTGATGAGCGCCACCACAAATGGTGGCCGGACGGGCTTCTTTAACGCCGTGTACCTCAAAGCTAGCGACTTTTGTGGTGAAGATCTTCTCACTTGGGCATTGGATCCTCAATCTTCGTCGCATTTTCCGATCTCGACGAGAACAGTTCAAGCTTTAACCGAAGTAGAAGCCTTTGCTCTTGCAGCAGAAGATCTCAAGCTCGTCGCCTCGCAATTCAGACGACTCCATAGCAAACAGCTTCAACATACTTTCAGGTTTGGTCTCTTTCAGACCGATCTGCTTTTCCGATTACCGGTTATGTTTGGTTTGATTCGGTTTTGGATCTGTTTAATTTTCAGGTTTTATTCGGTACAATGGAGGACATGGGGCGCATCGTTTATACAAGCGGCGTGGCGGAGACATTGCCGGAGAAAACTGGCTAGGTCATTAACGGACGAAGAAGATCGATTCCGTAACGCAATTGCGAAACGCGAACGCGAAGCCGCGTCGTCGTCGTCGTCGTCGAGCCTTGTTGCAACGTTATACGCGTCGCGGTTCGCGTCAAACGCGCTTCGTAATCTGCGTCACAACAACAACGTTCCTTTGCTTCCCCCTAAACCCTCCGAGCCCGATTTCACCGCCAATCATATACGAAACACTTAAAAATTCTCTTCCACGAGTCCCACTTGTAAATCGACAACTAAAATATTTTTTCCTTTTTTTCTAATATCTATACAAAATAACCATAAATCCTGATTAGAGTAGAGTACAGTTATGAATTTTTGGCAATAGTATGAAAATGCAAAAAAAAAAGTAGATTGATCAAAACGTGAAAAATTATAAAAAGTAATTACAATTTACAAAAACAAAAAATATATATTGACCGACACAAGATAGTCAAAGCCTGCAAATATAAACCCAAAAGGAAGCATCGTAGCCCAACAAACTAATTAGGGCTTCGTTTTTCCAATTTTCCCCTTTTGATATTCGCAAAATCGATTTTCTGCTTCTTCGTCATCCTCCAAGCTTCGATAATCGTGCTTGCTATCGATGGCGGATCAGAGTTCCAAGCCGTTGCAGTTCTTCGTAAGGCTGCTTGACGGAAAATCGATAACCCTAGCTTTCTCCTCTCCGTTAGCGTATGGCGACCAGATCAAGCAGCGGATCTTCGAGCAGACGAAGATTCCGACGCATCTACAGCGTTTGATATGCGGGGGATATCAGATCTCCGACGGATCCGCGGTTTCTCAGCCTGACGCCACCGTGAATCTCGTCCTCTCCCTCCGTGGAGGCAAGGGAGGTTTCGGGTCGCTGCTCCGTGGTGCGGCGACGAAGGCTGGGCAGAAGAAGACAAACAACTTCGATGCGTGTAGGGATATGAGTGGGCGGAGGCTGAGGCATGTGAACGCGGAGAAGAGGCTTGAGGAGTGGAAGGAAGGGGAAGAGGAGAGGAAGCTGGAGAAATTGGCTCATGAGTTTCTGAAGAAGCAGGCGAGTAAAGTGAAACAAGGTGTTGGAAACGGAGCTACGCAGAAGTACGTAAAGAAGTATAGGGACGAATCTGATAAGTGCATCGAGGCGGTGGATTTGGCCTTGAAAGAATCTTTCCAGAATGGGAAGAGGAAGGGGAAGATATTTGCTGAATCTGAAAAGTCCAAGCGACTCAAGATATGGTATGAAGAAACCACTTTTATATTTCCCATTGTTTTAGCTACTTCGATCAATCCATGCTTTGAACTAAAAGTTTGAAAATTATGTTCTTTCTAGTTTTAGTTTAGTGATTGCAAAAGTTGTTCCTTTTCTGAGCCTGCGATGCTACTCGTGAGTTTTTTGATTCAGTATAGGTTCTGATGATGTAATTTTGTTTAATTTTTTTTATTCAGGAAGGGAAAAAGAGCAGTTGATGCTAGTGACAGTGATGATAGCAGCGACGAGGAGGATGAGGAATCTGTTCTTGATCTAAACAGTGGTGGCCAAGTTGTTCCAGAGAAGGATACGGATGAAAGCTCAGGCTCCGGTATGGCTGGACCCCATTCTTCTGGTAAAGCTTCCAGCAGTAGCGGTTCAGAGGAAGAGAAAGACATTGTAGTGAACCATAGCTCAGATGTACCTAAGGGAGAGATCGCCGGTGTTCAAGTGGTAAACGAAGAAAAGATGGATGATTCACCTGTCGCTGTTGTTGATGCATTGGTTCAAACTGAAAAGGAGGACAATTCAAGTGGAGACGCAGAGAATAATCTGGTCGATGCAGCTTCTGAAAAGTTAACTACGTCTGTAGCTGTTGAGAATCAGGGCAATGATTCTGATGTAAAGACAGCAGGAGCTGCGGGAGAAACACAGTCTGTTGATGCCACAGTGTGTTGCAAACCTGTTGGACCGCTGAACTTTGATGACTTCAATTCAGCAACAGATATGGAGGTATGTAATACGTTCATTTCTTCTCATATGCATAACTCAAATCATAATGATGTCGTTGAACACAATCTTATGTCAGAAACTTGCAAATTCAGATAAAAAATGATGTCTTCGAATATATTACTACGTCGGAAACTCTAATTACATGTCTCATGCCTTGCATCAAAATTACTACGAAACCTTTATCCTCATCATCCTATCTCTGGTTTTGGTTTCAGGTTATGGGGATGGAGAGATTAAAGACTGAGCTTCAGTCTCGTGGACTGAAATGCGGAGGGACATTACAAGAGCGGGCTGCGAGGTTATTTTTACTCAAATCCACACCACTCGATAAGCTCCCAAAGAAATTGCTGGCCAAGAAATGAAGAATGAAATTAAGTGCATCTCAAAAACTTCTGCTTTCCTTTTGAAGTTCTATGTTTGTTGTACTATTTGACAAAGCCCACATGTGTAATATATCAGCTTTGAGCTTCATCGGCTACATTTAGTAATCCAACAAAATTATCGACCTCGCAACCACTCTCACTCTCATGCGACGGAATCGTTTAAAGTTACAATCATGTTACATGGGAGTTCGTTCTCTGACAAACCAAACAGAAGGCTTCCTTCAGATTTTAGTCTCTGGGGACAAACCAAGTCGTACAGTGTAGAGTTTGATGTCTAATTTGAAGAACAAACCTTTGAGCCTTTTGTTAGCATCACTCTGGTAGACTTAAGGGACCCTGTAGTCTAATCGGAACCGATGAACACAATGAGATGAATAAAAGATAGTATTTGCTTGATAGATCGATAAGACCTACAACAAGCGTAAAAAGAAAGCTATAGAACAACAAAGTTTCCTCCTTCAAGTCTTCTCAACCTTACTGCGAAGCCTCTGGCTCCTTCCGAGTCTCTTCTTTACTCTTCTCTCCCTCATTTTCCATCACAAGTTGTGCTTCCTCAGCAGTTTCTCCCCTTGAATCATCCATAACTAACTGACTTGCCAGCTCAGCCCCCTCCTTATTCACAGCTCTTGACCGTTGACGATACTATGTCCTCTGATACTTATCACATTCTGCCATGGACTCTTGCATTAGATTTTTTGCCTCACTTATGGCTGAGCTGGCAGCATGCAGCACTATTTTCTTAAGCTACAATGCAGTGAGAGGATAAGTTAAGTACACAGAGATTTAACATAAACCTGAAACTTGACTCTTTTTAGCTTCAAAAATGACGTTTCGACATGATTCATAAGTCAACCAGATAGAACGAAATAGTCAACATACCTCTAGCTTATCTTCGTTGGATCTGTGGTCTTTTGGTAGTCTCCGGAACTCTTGTGTTAGTCTAAGGCATTCCTCTACGCTTTCAGGAGCAACAAAATCTAGTGCCACCTTTATGCAAGACTGTAGACAGTTTCAATTTTACGATCATTTACATCTTGAATTGCCTAAATGTAGAAACTTTTTGCTTTTGGTTTGCGGAAAGAAGAAACAGCGATCACAGATATAAGTTCTTGATTCATAAACATGAGATGTCGAAACAAAAAGAGGGAATTATAACTGATTGCTTACCTGTATATTCCTCACTTGGTGAGGACAACCTGCGGGGATGAAAACAGCTTCACCGAGGTGCTGCTCAAATGTCCATGGTTCTATATCTGCATATGAAAGAAACATACATCGACCGTTCGCCGTAGCAAAAAAGATTAATAGATTTTGAAGCTGCATAGGTTTTATAGTCCAAACCAGAATCTTACCGAATTCCTCCTTCAGCTGTTTCTTCTGGCTTTCATTCAAGAACATGCTCTGGTCGTGAATTGGGTGAATAACCTGAAGATTAAAAAGAAGCATAAATTCCAGATTCCTCACACATTAATCATTTACAAGTGATGTGGTGATACGATACATACAGATTTCACAGGTTCGTTATAGATGTGACGAAACTCATGCTTGTGTCTTTTCAAATACTCAATAAGTTTGGGAACATCCTCTCTTCGAAAAATGTCCCAGACAGCACCACCGTGCACAGCCTTTGAACTCTCATGGGTATTGCCTTTAGTTTCTTTTGGAACATCCAGTTTCAGCTCTTGTACGGATTCCGGCTGTGGAGGACTATCCTCTTGATCCCACGAGGTAGTTGAAGGAAGTGTTGGCATCATTAGTCCATCCACAGACTTTGAACTCTGCATGACATTGCCTTCAGTTTCCTTGGGGGTATCCAGTTTCTGCTCTTGTATGGATTTTACAGGCTGTGGGAGACTTTCCTCTCTGTCCAACGGGGCAGTTGAAAGAACAGTTGGCATCATTAGTCCGTTCTCCACCGAGGAATCATCTTCTCTTTGGTTTGGAGATAAATTCTCCGTCTTCAAACAGACGTCATTATGATTCTCGTCAGCAATTAATTCGTTTGTCATCGTTACATTCTCCTGAGGAATTAAACCGGCAGCCAACTTTGGATCGTGACCTGACTCCATAGCAGTAGTGCAAGAATTCAAACTAGAAGACCCTTCCATCGGATCATCTCTTTTAATGTTAATACTTTCACCTGAAATTTAAGCTTTCAGTAATGCATCTAAAATAATACAAAAGCATGTGAGGGAGGTTCTCGCAAATACCTTTTGAAACAGATCTTTTATCAACTTCTTGTGAGCTGGATGGTCTCGAACTGCTATTTGATGGTTCTTCGTTAGCTGCCTTCTCCATTAAACTCTGTTCTCCCAAAATACCATCGCACTTCTCTAAAGCATTCTCATTCTCTGCATCTTTCAGTGACTTGCTTTCACATTCACTGGCTTCAGTCTGTTGACCACCGTATTGTTTACGCAACTGTACTTCTGCACAGTTTTTCCGTTCTTCTTTTATCTTTTGGTATTGCCGAGGATGTATTTTCACTTTAGCTGTGTGTGTCAGCACATTAACCTAACTCAAATTCACCAAAGTAGAAGGAAAAGAATGGACAGCTCAATTTCTATTAAAAATTACAAATCGTCGGTTAATGTCTATTGAAGAATTGAGAAAGAATTGGTGCACGTACCGCATCAGAAATATCACAATGTAGCTTTGTCACAGAATCCCCTCTATTAAGCTCTTCAGGGAAACCATACGCAATGTATGTCTTGGGTCCAAGATCTGGCTTCAAGGAGTTGTCTGGAAGTTTTGTTGCGAGATTCAAGATACCAGACTTTGGATCAGTGTAATCAAAGAAAGGCAATGCAGAAGTAAACTCGGCATTATGCCTTGGAAGTCGCTCTTCAAATAAAGTTGATGGAGGCCAATCCTTCAATTTCAACATTTCTGGCCAACCATTGCGATGCATGCGACCTTCTAAGTAGCCTTGAAAAAACTGATGAATGTTTATGTTAACCTACAAGAGAAGGGATGGTAATGAGTTTACTTCGTGGTAAGCAAATAGAAATACACCGAAGTAATAAAACACATAGAGTCAGGTTGACTGACCTCACACCAGTCCCAGCAATCCAAAGCTCTCACGCTTTTCGCCTCTTCTTTGCATTTAACTTTTGGATCCATTTCCCTACAGGCCCTCCACATAACCATTGGTTCCCAACTTAATCCAGATGTCTTCTCGAGAACATTTCTGACTATCACAGGTTCCGCCCTCATCCAATGCGACTGAAAATGAGCAATATCGTCTTCGGCCAGATCAACAGCATTTGGGGAGTATAAGAAGTTATCATGATCATTCTTCCTAAACGCCGCCTGCCTTCTGATGATGGAATCAGAGTTTGCAGTGCATGAGGAACATTCATGACCAATATCCAAATCCGGTGGCCTAAACTGCAAAGTAACTTCCTCAGCATTGGTTATCAGTTTTTCAACCCAATCACATTCGCACAAACGTCTCAACTCCAGTGTTGAAGTACCACAACCACCACGCTCTTTTGGTGGGCATGGAATGCTGCCGTCAGAATTGAGCTTCCAGTTAGAGAAATTCTCCCCATCTCTCTTCTGTTCGTGTAAACCCTCTCTAAGTTCGTTGCAGCAAGAAAGACATATATCGGATGAACAATCGGGGTTCGGACAGCTTCTGAGAAAATTGGCAATGGATGTGCTGCAGAGGTCACTGTCGTACAAGGGTGAAAAGATTGTAAGCAAACATCGTAACAGAGTAATGTGTAAAAAAATTAAAGAAAGATGCAATCAAAAGAAACAGATAATAGATAGCTTCTGCTTTGTCCACTTCTTCTGGAATATAGACAAATAAGAAAGACTAATAAGCAGCAAACTCCATATTAGAAAAACTGCCAGCACAAATAATGCAATTTCAAAAAATCCATTAAGGGTAATTTCGACAAATGTAGTTAAGCCTTTACTTCGTTTCAACTTTCAAGTTTCAACATTGATTCCCACAAATATTAAAAATCAAACAAATTGAATAAAAAGCCTCCTGGCCCAATGGTCAAAAGTTAAAAAAGGGACTTTGACCTTTGACTAATTGGTGATGGCGGTTGCTTTACATTTTTGCTTTAGATTTTGGCCAGAGAGATTTTGGCTTTAGAAACTGTGGTTTTTAGTTAAATCATGAAAATATGACTTTAGTAAATCATGAACAAAATAGAAGATTTTTTTTTGAAATGGCTTTGAAAGCTTTAGAGAAAAAGTTAAGTTGTCTAGGCTGCTTTGATTGGTAAAACTTCGACTTTCATGGCTTTACAAAAAATTTAAGTGGTCTAAAACCTCTAAAACCACCGTTGTGCCACATTGAGTCCTCAGACTTTGACATTGGAATAATACTTTGGATTTCACAGATTAATTTTAGTTCAGCTATAAAATTTGAATTTAAAAAGAGTTTGGCTTGAAAAATACATTTTGTGAAAATTTGAGTATAAAAACGTCCGAAAAAAGTTGAGGTTGATTTTTCCCATTTTCCGTGGAGTTGTTGTTCACGATCAAAAATGAAAGCGTTAAAAATCTCTTCACATGGCTTATTGGAGGTTCTGGAGCTCTCCTTGCAGAACCTATCAGTTGTGGGTATCATACATGTATAACCATTTTGTCGTAGATCCATGTATTGCGGGTAGATCCATCATCCATGTAGAGGAGGGACAACTTGTACACCAGATCTCGGCTGAAAGTTTAAAAATCTTCTATACCAAATTAGGGTTTGCTTCCCAAGGATACCAATTTCTTACAGATTAATGGATGTAAAGCTATGCAGATAAAGCCTATCCATCATGAAGGTCGTATATCCAGTACAACTTCGTGGGGTTTATTGGAGATTCTAAAGCTCTACAAGTATTACCTATCCACTATCATACATGCATGCATAACCATCTGTCGTAGATCCATGTATTGCGGGTAGAACAACTTGGTGGATATGTGACCAATGTGTTAAAAATCCCACATGAATATGAATGGTGGTCCAATCATATAAAATCAAAATGATAAGAAAGGATAAGAGTAGAAAACTCGACTTTTTGAAAGTTTTCTTCGGTTTTAACCCGGCTTTTTTGTTAAACTATGCCTGATGATTACGTTATTTGTAATGGAGAACCCATAGTCCTATTTTACAAATATACACCATACATTAACACCACATCATATTTACAAGCAATTGTTTTTACTAAGATCAAATTTCACAAAATTGTTTCAAAAAGGATGAACTCTCACGCACAATGCAGGTAGGAACCTAGTTGATAATTATGAAAACAGCCTCCCTGCCCCCTTGCATACGAGAAAGGAAGGAAACTACGCGAAAAAAAAGATCATGATCTCACCAATCAAGAGAGACTAACACCCAAAGATACCCGAAAGTATCTCAGCAAGGTGCAGAACCTAGTCGATGATTATGAAAACTCAAATGAAGCTACTTAATAAGATCATCATCTCATCAATCACCTACCAATCAGACCACCTTTATTATAATTTTTACAATACATTCCTATTATTGTTCCATTGATTAAACAATTAGATTGCAGTCAAATCAACTCTGTGAAATTAGTGACAATCGCTGCATAAGATTCTCTCTCCCTCCCTAATGCCTATTTGCAAAGCATACAAGCAGCAGTATGGAAACGTTTGTTTTCCCAAGGAGAAATGTCATTTATCAACCAAGCAATGAGAAGAACAAAAAGAAAAAGCAAAGAAGCTCTGCGAGTTTAGGAAAAGGTACCAGTATATGCGTTCACTTGGATGAAGCTCGCACCTAGTAATATCAGATTCTGTCACGGGGACTCCTATAATAAAACAGGTTTGTGAATGGAAAACAGAAACAAAGAAGAAATGAGATGACAGCACAAGTGAAGACCATACCTCTAATTGTCGTTTCAATCTCTAGTTCACGCTTCTGTTCTGTACAAATATCCCTAAGAACTGGAAGAACTTTAACTAATAGGTACTGCAACTGCTTGAGCTTGACATTGGCGTCTTTTTCAATTCGTTTCTGAGATTCAGAAAGAATCCAAATGAAGGAAATATTTCATCTCAATACATTCACATTTGAAAACAAATGAATCTCAAGCTTCCTTACCTTCACAACCAAAGGTTCCCGCAAACAAGCTCTGCAATTGCAGTTCCCCAAACAGAATGGACAGGCAGCTTTAACTCCCTCACTCGTTCTCTCTGGATACCTATATTAGAGATTAAAAGTACGATGAAATTTCAACTTCTCATGACTGCAATCGTAAGCTCGTTCCAATGTGCGAATCAAATACTTACCATCTCTTAATGCAGTCATAGCAATAGCGCTTCTTGTTACATTTTGAGCAGAAGACAAGACCAATCTTATTCGTTAAGTTCTTACATTGATGACAAGTCAAACCCGCATACTTTCTGCTTCCATCGGAGTTATACTGCAAGAAACAGTGATACATTTCCTTCTATCAAAGTCCAAGACAAAAATTCCCCAAATAGAAGATAACATCATTCGGAGTTATGATTCCAGTTGTTCACAGCAATACAAGCTGAAAAAAATCGAAATAAAATCACAGAAAAAAGAAAAAACACCTTCTCGGGCTCGGGCGTAGTAGACAAGTCTCTTTCAGTAGATAGCTTCGAATCCTCTTCACCGTCAGATTTTCTTCCTCTCCCTCTCCCTCTTCCTCTCCCCCTTCCCCTTCCTCTTCCTCTTCCTCTTCCCCTTCCCCTTCCTCTTGCGATTCCCTCGGAGCTCGTAGATCCTCTGCTCACGACAGTCTTGTCTTTCTTCCTCATCTTACGTCCCTCGTCAGATCTCGGCTCATCGACGACACACACTCGATCTGACTCGTCGGAATCCTCTAATCTAATTCGCTTCTCCTTCCTTCTCTCCATAATCTCAGCCTCTCCCTCGCCTAAAGAGCTCTCTCGGCCACCACCAGAGTTTCTCGTCTCAACAGAATTCGCCGATCTATCGCCGTCTCAGCTTGGGATCATCTGACGGCGTTCCTCATATAATAAATCAGTGACGTGGCAACAATCAACAGGTGGCATGTCTTATAATCCTAGGTCGTTACTTCCTAAGACCTAGTTAATTTTTGTCAGCTCTTTTTCCCTCGTAATTAACTTTCTTATCATGTCAGGAAATTTTTTTTTAAATAACCTTCTCATGTTCTAATTTTGTAAAAATAATACTCCATTATTCTTGGTTTTCCGTAAAACTCTCGGGTTTTGGTTCTCTTTCGCATGATTCCATATGTGCGATTGGTGATGTTGCGATGTTATGGAGTTTGGGCAGCATACTTCCAGACTTGAGTTGCAGTTGGGATGAGGTTCTTTGTAGCTGTTTTGGTGGCTGATTCATTTTCTTCCTCTTGGTCTTGATTTATTGTACCGTTCCGATGCTTTGCTCTGGTTCGCGGGTTTGGACTATTCCGGTTCAGAGACATGTTTTGATATTTTCGCGGTTATGATCTTGTGGCTCTTCCGATGAAGTTATGAATTCTTTAGTTTCCATTTCCTGCTGTTTAAGACTTCTTTTATCCTGTTTATTGATCCATGTGTGGATTGCTTATCGTTTATGTTGGGTCTTCTGTATCTTTGGCCAGTGTGTAAGATTTGTAAAAGTTTGAACTTACTCCATTATTCTTAATTAGACCAAACGTTCCTTTTTCTCTACTTTTTATAGTCTCCGGTTCTTATTTTTACTTTTAGTGGTACTGGTCTACAGTTTAGCTAACATATTTTTTTAGTTGATATAAAGAAAGAAGGGAAAGAAGACCTACCAAATTTTTATCTAGCAGTTGGGAATTAAAACCGGCGTTCCCAAGCACTAATAATAAATGACATTTTCGATGAGCTGCTTCGGATGAAGAGACAAAAAAGGTGAATTATTTAGACAAATTTGCAAATGAGCCCACAAAACATGACCTTAAGATGGGCCATATACTGTTTTCTCTAAGTTTGTAGTCGTACATTTGATTTTGACGGCATTGGGTCTCACGAGAGGTTCCATGGTCTAGTCCTAGTGTTTAGGTTGTTGCACTCTCAAACCGGTAGCCTTTTAAGCCACTTTCTTAGCTATGTAAGTTGTTAGTTTTGACGTCGAGAATTAAACTTGTCAATGGTTAACTAGTTTAACCATTTTATGTTATCGTTAAGGAGAATTACCAGTACGTTCAACTAGTTCTAAGACCAATATGTGCAAAACATCAACAAAAAGAAAACAAATAAATAAGTTCCAAAACAATCAGAAAATGATTTCAAAGTTCAGTTGCTCATAGATCCACAGCCACAGTAAGCCAAACATTGAAGTTTGTCTTCACTACCTTTCTTTCCTTTTACCTTTCTGAGCTTCCTTGACAAAAGCTTCAACCGGGGCCAACCTTTTCTCAAATTTATCCACCTTCTTCTCAACTCTCTTTAGCTGATTTCCTATTTTTTTAATGTTCTTGAGGACATCTGCCAAATCAGTGGAAGAGATGCCTTCAACAGCCGGCAATTGCTCAGCTACATGTTCCTCTTGGGCGGCAACATCTATTTCCATAAGTTCATCCAAAAGAGCTTCTTCTTCTTTAGATTCGGTGGGCAGGATGCTGTCAATATCCTGTGATGTCAAAAATTAATGTTACAGCTTAAAAACAAAAACATAACTATCCGGAAAACTCAGATAGTTTTCCTTTAGTTTTCACAAAATTTTGCAATTTTCCCTAGTTCTCCTACTTTTACCAAGTTGTCCCAGTATTACTCAAAGAATAACTCAAAGTTTTACCTAATATTCTCTAGTTCTACCAACTTTTCCCTTGCACAAAACAATGAAAATGGCATCAAAATCTACGAATCAAACTCCATTGCTAATTAGTTACCTCTAGGTGTTGTGATTCAGATGGATTCTGGATCTCTTCGTTCGCAATCGAAGTCGATGAGTTGTCATCGACAGCTGGAGTGGTACTCCTGACCTCCTTCTCTTGTTCTTCAGATTCACTTTCTCCACCATCACCATCGTCGTCGGATTGAGCCGGCTCACTGTTTTCATTGTTGTCCACCGATGCTTCATCGTTGTCCTCCGATTTGCTCGGTTCAAACCTTTCTTTTGCCTGAACCGCCTCCGCAACCTCACTTATCGGGATCCGCTCTGATGATCTCACCGCCGCTGACTCCCTACTCGAATCCCTCGCTTTTTCTTCTTCTTCAGCCACAACAACCTTCTTCGCCGCCTTCGCCTTCCTTATCTTCTCAATCTCAATTGGCCGTTGACGATAATATGTCCTCTGGTACTTATCACATTCTGCCATGGACTCTTGCATTAGTTCTTTTGCCTCACTTATGGCTGAGCTCGCAGCATGCAGCACTATTTTCTTAAGCTACAATGCAGTGAGAGGATAAGTTAAGTACACATAGATTTAACATAAACCTGAAACTTGACTCTTTTTAGCTTCAAAAATGACGTTTCGACATGATTCATAACAACCAGATAGAATGAAATAGTCAACATACCTCTAATTTATCTTCGTTGGATCTGTGGTCTTTTGGTAGTCTCCGGAACTCTTGTGTTAGTCTAAGGCATTCCTCTACGCTTTCAGGAGCAACAAAATCTAGTGCCACCTTTATGCAAGACTGTAGACAGTTTCAATTTTACGATCATTTACATCTTGAATTGCCTAAATGTAGAAACTTTTTGCTTTTGGTTTGCGGAAAAAAGAAACAGCGATAACAGATATAAGTTCTTGACTCATAAACATGAGATGTCGAAACAAAAAGAGGGAATTATAACTGGTTGCTTACCTGTATATTCCTCACTTGGTGAGGACAACCTGCGGGGATGAAAACAGCTTCACCGACGTGCTGCTCAAATGTCCATGGTTCTATATCTGCATATGAAAGAAACATACATCGACCGTTCGCAGAGCAAAGAAGATAATAGATTTGTGAAGCTGCAGAGGTTTTATAGTCCAAACCAGAATCTTACCGAGTTCCTGCTTCAGCTGTTTCTTCTGGCTTTCATTCAAGAAGAAGCTCTGGTCGTGAATTGGGTGAATAACCTGAAGATTAAAAAGAAGCATAAATTCCAAATCCCTCACACATTAATCATTTACAAGTGATGTGGTGATGATACATACAAATTTCACAGGTTCGTTATAGATGTGACGAAACTCATGCTTGTGTCTTTTCAAATACTCAATAAGTTTTGGAGCATCCTCTCTTCGAAAGATGTCCCAGACAGCACCACCGTGCACAGCCTTTGAACTCTCATTGGCATTGCCATTAGTTTCTTTTGGAGCATCAAGTTTCAGCTCTTGTATGGATTTCGCACTTGTACTCACAACAGGTTGTGGGGGACTATCCTCTTTATCCCACGGGGGAGTTGAAGGAAGCGTTGGCATCATTAGTCCATCCACAGACTTTGAACTCTGCATGACATTGCCTTCAGTTTCCTTGGGGGTATCCAGTTTCTGCTCTTGTATGGATTTTACAGGCTGTGGGAGACTTTCCTCTCTGTCCAACGGGGCAGTTGAAAGAACAGTTGGCATCATTAGTCCATTCTCCACCGTGGGATCATCTTCATTTTGGTAGTTTGGAGATAATCTCTCTGTCTTCAGACATACGTCACTAAAATCTTCATCAGCAATTGGTTCGTTTATCAGCGTTACATTCTTCTGAGAAATTAAACCCGCATCCGCCTTTGGATCATGACCTGACTCCATAGCAGTAGTGCAAGAATTCAAACTAGAAGACCCTTCCATCGGATCATCTCTTTTAATGTTAATACTTTCACCTGAAATTTAAGCTTTCAGTAATGCATCTAAAATAATACAAAAGCATGTGAGGGAGGTTCTCGCAAATACCTTTCGAAACAGATATTTTATCAACTTCTTGTGAGCTGGATGGTCTCGAACTGCTATTTGATGGTTCTTCGTTAGCTGCCTTCTCCATTAAACTCTGTTCTCCCAAAATACCATCGCACTTCTCTAAAGCATTCTCATTCTCTGCATCTTTCAGTGACTTGCTTTCACATTCACTGGCTTCAGTCTGTTGACCACCGTATTGTTTACGCAACTGTGCTTCTGCATAGCTATTCCGTTCTTCTTTTATCTTTTGGTATTGCCGAGGATGTATTTTCACTTTAGCTGTGTGTGTCAGCACATTTACCTAACTCAAATTCACCAAAGTAGAAGGAAAAGAATGGACAGCTCAATTTCTATTAAAAATTACAAATCGTCGGTTAATGTCTATTGAAGAATTGAGAAAGAATTGGTGCACGTACCGCATCAGAGATATTACAATGTAGCTTTGTCACAGAATCTCCTCTATCAAGCTCTTCAGGGAAACCGTACGCAATGTGTGTCTTGGGTCCCAGATCTGGCTTCACGGAATTTTCTGGAAGTCTTGTTGCGAGATTCAAGATACCAGACATTGGATCAGTGTAATCAAAGAAAGGCAACGCAGAAATAAACTCGGATTTATGCCTTGGAAGGCGCTCTTCAAACAAAGTTGATGGAGGCCAATCCTTCAACCTCAACAATTCTGGCCAACCATTGCGATGCATGCGGCCTTCTAAGTAGCCTTGAAAAAACTGATGAATATTTATGGTAACCTACAAGAGAAGGGATGGTAATGAGTTTACTTCGTGGGAAGCAAAAAGAAATACACCTAAGTAATAAAACACATAGAGTCAGGTTGACTGACCTCACACCAGTCCCAGCAATCCAAAGCTCTCACGATTTTCGCATCTCCTTTGCATTTAACTTTTGGACCCATCTCCCTGCCGGCTCTCCACATAACCATTGGTTCCCAACTTAGTCCAGATGTCTTCTCGAGAACATTTCTGACTATCACAGGTTCCGCCCTCATCCAATGCGACTGAAAATGAGCAATATCGTCTTCGGCCAGATCAACAGCATTTGGGGAGTATAAGAAGTTATCATGACCATTCTTCCTAAACGCCGCCTGCCTTCTGATAATGGAATCAGAGTTTGCAGTGCATGAGGAACATTCATGACCAATATCCAAATCCGGTGGCCTAAACTGCAGAGTAACTTCCTCAGCATTGGTTATCAGTTTTTCAACCCAATCACATTCGCACAAACGTCTCAACTCCAGTGTTGAAGTACCACAACCACCACGCTCTTTTGGTGGGCATGGAATGCTGCCGTCAGAATTGAGCTTCCAGTTAGAGAAATTCTCCCCATCTCTCTTTTTTTCGTGTAAACCCTCTCTAAGTTCGTTGCAGCAAGAAAGACATATATCGGATGAACAATCTGGGTTCGGACAGCTTCTGAGAAAATTGGCAATGGATGTGCTGCAGAGGTCACTGTCGTGCAGGGATGAACCGATTGTAAGCAAACAAGGAAACACAAAGATGTATAAATAGGAGGAGTGGTATGAGTACTTTGTTTGTAACCTTGAGAGTTGCCTCCATAGCAACTCTCCTTCCTTACCTTTGTATGAGTCAATCGATATCTACTACAATCTCAAGTTTCATTTCGTTTCTTTAATTTATTGCATATGAATAAAGCTCAAAGAGCTATCTACTTTATCTATTTCGTTTTCATCTCAATAAGCTTTTCTAGAGCGCTTACAAATAAAAGAACATAATACGATCATGGTCGTACAGGCACCAATAAAAACACCCTTATTCTTCCCTTACGACAGTAGGCAAACAAGGAAACACAGAAATGAAATTACTTAATAAGATCATAATCTCATCAACGACTTACCATTACCCTAGTTATTCCCCCAAATATCATTCCTTTCACTGTTCCATTGATATAGCAAATAGATCGGTATCACATCTTGTCGTGAACTTGGTGATAATAGGTACATAAGATTCTCTCTCTCTCTATTGCCTATTTGCAAAGGATACATATGAAAACTCAACAACGTTTGTTTTCCCTAGAAGAAAAATCAACCAGGCAGTTTTAGGAAAAAGCAGAGGAGCTCCCGAGTTTAGAAATATTTACCAGTATATGCGTACACTTGGACTGAGCTCGCACCTAGTGATATCAGATTCTGCCACCGGGACTCCTATAATAAAACAGGTTTGTGAGTGGAAAACAGAAACAAAGAAGAAATGAGAGGACAGCACAAGTGAAGAGCATACCTCTAATTGTCGTTTCAATCTCTAGTTCACGGTTCTGTTCTGCATAAATATTCCTAAGAACTGGAAGAACTTTAACTAATAGGTATTGCAACTGCTTGAGCTTGACATTGGCGTCTTTTTCAATTCGTTGCTGAGTTTCAGAAATAATCAAATTAAAGGAAACATATCACCTTAGTAGATTCACATTTAAGCTTCCTTACCTTCACAACCAAAGGTTCCCGCAAACAAGCTCGGCAATTGCAGTTCCCCATACAGAATGGACATGCAGCTTCAACTCCCTCACTTGTTCTCTCTGGATACCTATATTAGAGATTAAAAGTATGATAAAAATTTCAACCTCTCATGACTGCAATCGTAAGCTCGTTCCAATGTGCGAATCAAATACTTACCATCTCTTAATGCAGTCATAGCAATAGCGCTTCTTGATACATTTTGAGCAGAAGACAAGACCAATCTTATTCGTTAAGTTCTTACATTGATGACAAGTCAAACCCACATACTTTCTGCTTCCATCAGAGTTATCCTGCAAGAAACACTATTACACTTCTCTTTTCAAAATCCAAAACAAAATTCCCCCCAAACAGCATTCAGATAAATGATTATACAAACTGAAAATTCGACGGTAAAATTACAAAATTACAGAATCAAAATAACCTTGTCTCTTTCAGTACATGGCCTCGAATACTCTCCACCGTCAGATTTTCTTCCTCTCCCCCTTCCCCTTCCTCTTCCTCTTCTGGTTCCCTCAGAGCTCGGAGTGCTCGCGACATCCTTCTCTTTCTTCCTCGTCTTACATACCCGATCTGACTCGTCGGGATCCTCTAACCTAATTCGCTTCTCCTTCCTTTTCTCCATACTCACTCTCTCTCCCTATACGGCTCCTTCGGGTTTTCACCTTCCTGGGTACTGTCTACGGTGAAGGAGCCACCGCCGGAGTTTCTCGTTTCGCGTCAATCGATCATTCACCGACGATTTGTCGCCATCAATTTTACAACGGTAAAAAAGAGGAACAGAAATTACTACAGTTGAATAATCCTGACTTCACTAACAAAATTTTCACTGGCAACAAAAAAAATTCGAAAAAAATAATTTTCCAATGGGCTGCTTCAAATTAGCTGCTTACAACCATGGTCTCCATATGGGCCATAAAAGCTGGGCCTAATTGCCTCCACGAAACTCCTCACATTTGTTAGTTACATATTTATTAACTTTAGTGTAACTCGATTGCAAGCAGGTTCCATGGTCTAGCGGTTAGGACATTGGACTCTGAATCCAGTAACCCGAGTTCAAGTCTCGGTGGAACCTTTTCTTTTTCCTCTCAGGCCAAACTTTTCTCCCCGGCGATTTATGTGAACCCTAAAACATAACGCCGGCCAACAGCCAAAGCTTTACGCAATATTAGAATCTCCATTGAAGTAATATCTTTACTGTGACACTCTTTATTTTTTTTATTTTTTTTTGGAACATGGAGATTCCGTTGCTTGATTCTGGGGAAACTATGGAAATGGTTACTTCACAGAAGATCGAGGAAACAGTGAAGGGAATACTCAGAGATGCTGACATGGACCAGATGACTGAGTTCAAGCTCCGGATCGCCGCTTCGGTTACACTCGGCTTCGACTTGTCAGGGACCAATCACAAGAAGCTAGTCAGAGATGTTCTCGAGGCCTTTTTGCTATCAAATCCCGGGGACGAGGCTGCCAATGGGGAAACAGCCGTACCGGAGACGGTAGCTCCGGCGACTAAACAGACGAGTTCTGGTGCTGCCGCTGGTAGTGAGGAAGATGAACGCTTTATCTGTAAGGTTGCGATTTCGATTAATTGAAGACTCGAAGTTAGCTCTGTGACATGTTTTGCTGTATGTGGTAGTGATGTTTTTTTTTTTTTTCATTTTCTGGAAATTGTTGATCTTGAACTACTATAGTTATCGGAGAAGCGAAATGCGACGGTTCAAAAATACAGAGGCCAAGCTTTTCTATCGATTGGGGAGAGTTCTCAGGAAAATGGAAAGCCTTTCAGAGGTAATTTAGAACAAACGTTGTGTTCTTGTCTTGATTCTGAAGCTAAGAGTACTTTTGATTGGTTTCATGAAGCTAGTTTTGCGTTCTACTTATGCTACTGCTAGATTCTTCTTTTGCTTTATTCTAGTTCTCTCTCCAGTTAATGGAGTTATGCAAAAACATTCCTTTCCTCTGCTTCATGCTGCAGCTCTGGTGCTGAAAAAGCTTTCATTTTTCTTCTCTATCAGGAGTACATTTGTCAACTAACCAATGGTCTGTCATCAAGAAGAATTTCGCAGCGGTAGAGGACGGCATTACGCAGTGCCAATCAAAATTAAAGTAAGACTGTTACGTTATTTCTTATTATGTCTATAAAGATTCATGTTCTCATGTTCCCTTAGCATGTTTTTACTGTCTGGGCATCAATGAATGCCGCTTATCTCTCGGTGTTACACATTATGCAGATCTAAATCAAAACAAAACGGAGATACTTCTGAGGCTGTGGTTAACAACACCACTTCCGGTTTTTCTATCATCGAGACTTCACGCTTTGATGGGAGGAGTTATCTTCGCTGGGCATCACAGATGGAGCTTTTTTTAAAGCAGTTGAATCTGAGTTATGTTCTCTCTGAACCTTGTCCTGTTACCAACAGTTCTCAAGGTCATGAAACCAACCCCAGAGAGATAACTCGAGCTGATGCTACGGGAAAAAATTGGTTGAAAGATGATCACCTTTGCTACACTCACTTGTTGAACTCCTTGTCAGATCATCTATACCGTCAATACTCGAAGAAATTCAAGCATGCAAGAGAATTGTGGGACGAGTTAAAGTGGGTCTACCAGTGTGAGGATTCCAATTCAAAGAGGTCACAGGTCAGAAAGTACATTGAGTTCAAGATGTTGGAAGAGAGACCGGTTATTGAGCAAGTCCAAGATTTTAACAAGATTGCGGATTCCATAGTGAGTGCTGGTATGTTTCTCGATGAGACGTTTCATGTGAGTACCATCATTTCCAAGTTTCCACCGTCGTGGAGAGGCTTCAGCACCAGGTTGATGGAAGAGGAGTTTTTACCGGTCTGGATGTTGATGGAACGAGTCAAAGCTGAGGAAGAGCTTCTCAGAAACGGACCACAAAGGGTTACATATAGACCAGCAACAGGGTCTTGTCAGATGGAAAGGATACCACCGAGTCTAGGAACAACGCATAGGGGTTCTCAGAGCATAGGTTGGAAGAGGAAAGAACCCGAGAGAGACGGGAGAGTCACCATAGTCTGTGACAACTGTGGGAGGAAAGGACATCTCGCAAAGAACTGTTGGGGTAAGACATCCGATGAGAGAGCTTTCGGGAAACCAAATCGGGTTACTTCTTTGTCCACTACACCTGTGGTTTCAGAGACTCAAGCAACAACCAAGAACGATAGGGAGTAATAAAAAGTGTATATCTCAAGATTACAAAATCGCAGCCTACCCATTAGAAGGTGAGAATCAAGATACATTCCAAGAGGATCAGCCGTTTCTGGCGTTAGTATCTGGAACCATCTGCTAATAACAAAGGTGAATCTTGTAAAACATCCCTTCATATGTTTTTCTCAGCTTCTGTGTGGTCTGGTGAATATAGATTTGTAGTTCTAGTTCGGGACAGTGAACTGTATCAAAAAGGGAAACAGAGAGATGGAATATAGAACAGCTTTGGTGTGATTTAATGTAAAGGCAATTGGATGAATGAGAATTGAGAATGGGTACTTCTTTTTTTTGTCAATCATATTTAGAGGAAATTTCAAATGCATGATCTTGAACAATTTGTTCAACACTACGAAAAAGTAAAGATTCTTGTCATATTTAATGTAAAGATCCTTAACTATTTGTTTACAACACTACCAACAAGTTCGGTCATCAAGTGGATTCAGAATCACACTGAACTAAGACTTTAAAGCAACAGAGTTACACACGAATTAACGAGGATCTACCTCAGTGATTGTAACACTATTAAAAGACGGAACACTACTTGTGTGATTGCCTCTTGACGATGATGATTCTCCATCACCTGGGTAAAAACCGGGTTGTGAGGGTCTAGGTAAAGTGAAAGACCCCGTATTGAGCATTACAACAACGTAAGCCATTGTTGGTCTACTCTCTGCATTCTCCTGAACACACAACAAACCGATGTGAATGCATTTCATGATGTCATCACTCAGACCTTTTGTCTCAATCAGAGTTGGATCCAAAATGTTTAACACTTTTCCATCTCTCCAACATTTCCACACCTACATGTAACTCAAAATAAGAGTTGGAATTCAATCCCAGAGAACAAGAACAATAACCTTATTCACTTACATAGCTGAGGAGGAAAAATGACGATCTTCGTTCTTCTGGGGACCAACTGTTTTTCTTGCCTGTAATGATCTCAAGGAGTAGTACGCCGAAGCTATATACGTCGGTTTTCACCGAGAACTGCCCGTTCATTGCATACTCTGGAGCCATGTAACCGCTGCAACAAGCAATTAATTTCTCGGTTTATTTTCTTTCTCTTTTTCCACAGATATGATCAAACTAAAAAGGGTACTTTTTATTTTTCGGGCAGCTTACTAGGTTCCTGAAATTTTGCTTGTAAACTTGGTTTGATTTGTTTGGTCTGTATCAAACAACTTAGCCATTCCAAAATCCGCGATTTTTGGATACATTTCATCGTCCAATAGAACATTGCTGGCTTTAAGGTCTCTATGAATAATCTTGATACGAGAATCTTCGTGGAGGTAAAGAAGACCTCGAGCAACACCTTTGATTATCCTCTTACGTGTTTCCCACTCTAAGATCGTTCTCCTATTAGAATCTGAGAAAGATTTCATTATAATCATTATAATTAGTTAGAGATAGAGATGCTTGTGTCTAGTTTTCAAGGTACCAAATATGTAACGCTCGAGGCTTGTGTTCTTAAAGTACTCATAGATGAGAAGTCGTTCTTGTCCATCTAAGCAGAAACCTAAAAGCGTAACGAGGTTCCGGTGTTGAAGTTTCGCGACCAGTGAGACTTCGTTTATGAACTCAGCATCTCCTTGTCCTGATTGCATTGACAATCTTTTCACAGCTATCTCTTCCCCAGATTCAAGAACACCCTGGTTGGTCATTGAAACACATGTAAGAGAGACTTTTATGATCGAAACATAAGTTAAAACAATCAATCAATGAATTATGAACCACCTTATAACTGCACCGAAGCCACCTTCTCCAAGGTGATTGTCAGGAGAGAAGTCATTAGTTGCTAGTCTTACGGTACCAATGTCCATTTCCATTAATCGTGCGTCTTTAATCTTACTGTCTTTGACATCTTTTCCTGATCCAAAAAACAATTAAAAAAAACCACAAGGGTGTTTAAAGTTTATATTAGAAAGAAAAGGACTCTCTAGAAAAAATAGTGACAACCTAAAGATTTGATTTTTGACTACAATCCTACCTTCAAGTCCTGGTTGTTTTTCTCTTCTATTTCTTGTCAATAAGAAGTAAACACAGATTATGATTATAGCAAAACCAACAACAGATCCAACTGTGGCAATAATAATTTTAACTTTGTTTTCTCCTGACCAAACAGAAAAAAAAAAAAAACTGTTAGATACAAGAAACTATTGTTGCAGAGCAGAGTACTCAGTTTTCTGTTGTTCATAGGTGCAACAGGGTAGGTGATGCAGAGTACTCTGTTCTTTGCTTTTTGGTAAAAAGAATAATCCTTGAACTTTGTTTTACCTGATTTGATTGATCGATCAGGACCATACTCGAGAGGGAAGAATCTCAGGCCGCTCTCAATCTGAAAATTACAGCTGGGACAAAACCACCTAATCCCAGTTTTCCCTTTCGACGCGTTCCGGAAACCATAACTGAGACAACGGTAGCAATCTCTACGAGACAGATCGGGTGTGCACTGCGTGGTGGCGAAGAATTTGGAGTACTTGCCAGGACCAGGACCAGGACCTTCTCCTTGAGCATACTTCCTCTTAGAGCCGCCTCTTGCGGCTTGGTGTCTGAGCCGTTTAAGTAACTCGCTCTGCAACCGGAGAAGCTCAGTAGCGTTGTTTGAAGTAGCGTTGTCTGGGTTCGCAAGCTCCGTGACAGGGAACGTTTGGAGTTTCCCAAAAATGGGTTTGTCCGAGTATCGAAACATACATTTTGTGGCACGTATGTAAGCTTCTCTATATCCTGGACAGCTGATTGTGGTTAGATTCAGTGCGGCCTGAGCTACACAGTTAAGACAATCCACTCGCTTGACTACTCTGTTGCAGAGTCCGATGGCTTCGACTTGATCTTTGCCAGGGCTATTTCCGATGGAGAGGTTGTAGAAGTTGTAGGTGTTGGGATGGAGAGAATGGATTGAAGAGACAAGACGGTTAAGGTTTTTGGAGAATTGGGATTTGGAATTGCCTTGTCGGAAACACTCTGAGTCTGAACGCACGTCCCAGATAGAACTGTCTATTTCGACAGAGAATTGGTCTGCTAAGCTGAGATATGGGACGAACAAGAAGAAGAAGAAGAAGATGAAGTGTTGTGGTCGAGACGAAAAACAAGAACCTGTCATGACAAAAGTGGATTTTGTTGCACTTGCTCTGACTCTCGATGTTTAGTTGCCTCTGGGCTTTTTTTAAAAATCATGTAAACGTAAGAATGGGTGGGGAAGAACAGTTATTCCTGAAAGGAAAATGATAAAAAGAAAACCTCAAACTGTCAATTTATGCAAGACCAACCTAAGGTCTTGGAAAAATACATTTGACGTGACATGTTTTTAAGTCTTCTAAAACAAAAGTTTGATGATAAACTGACTCTAAATTGAATGTTATCCATACGTTGAATAGATATTGTAGACATTCGACGTGTTACATACGTTGGATAGATATTGTAGACATTGAACCTTTTACATACGTTGGAGGTCCCTTACAACTGTGGCTTCAGAGACACAAGCAACAATCAACAATGATGAGGACAGCTCTGGCCTAACTTAATGTAAAGGCAATCGGATGAATGAGAATGGCAACTTTTAGTCACAGTTACTTCTATAATCTTACAGATATTAAACCTACAAGAAGAAATATTCAGAACCTGTATTTTCATTTCAAAAGCAGCTCTTGGTAACTCAATAAACCGACACTGATTGAGATCACAAGCTTAACAAAAATATTTTACAACACTACCAATTACCAAAATGTTTTGGTTATACTCAGCAATCATACAGAAGTAAACTGTAAAGCAATATAATCACACACTACTAGTCAACGAGGATCTAACTCAGTGATCGTAACACTATTCAATGACGCAATACTACTTGTCTGATTGTCTCTTGACGTTGATGACTCTCCATCCCCTGAGTAAAAGCCTGGTTGTGAAGGTCTCGGTAATGTGAAAGAATTTGCATTGAGCATTACAACAACAGAAGCCATTGTTGGTCTACTCTCTGCATTCTCCTGCACACACAACAGAGCAATGTGAATGGCTTTCATGATTTCATCACTTAAAACTCTAGTTTCAATCAGACTTGGATCCACAATGTTTAACACTTTCCCTTCCCTCCACCATTTCCACACCTACACATATAACACAAAATAAGAGTTGAAGTTAAGTTAAGAGTCCAGAACTAGAATTCCTTAAAAGAAAAGAAAAAAGTCTAGAGTGAGAAAAAAACAAATTATTTACTTACATAGCTGAGAAGAAATAATGATCTTTGTTCTTCTGGAGACCAATTGTTTCTCTTGCCTGTGATGATCTCAAGGACTAATACACCGAAGCTAAACACGTCGGTTTTCACCGAGAATTGCCCGTTCATTGCATACTCTGGAGCCATGTAACCGCTGCAACGACCAAATAATTTTCAGTTTTTCTTTTTCTCTTTTCTGAATTGATATAACTAAAAGAGTATTTGTTCTTGTTTTTTTTTTTTGGCAGCTTACTAGGTTCCAGCAACTTTGCTTGTAAATTTGGTCTGGCTTGTTTGGTCTGTATCAAACAACTTAGCCATTCCAAAATCCGCAATTTTCGGATTCATTGCATCGTCCAATAGAACATTGCTGGCTTTAAGATCTCTGTGAACAATTTTGTAACGAGAATCTTCATGGAGATAAAGAAGACCCCGAGCAACACCTGAGATTATCCGGTAACGTGTTTCCCACTCTAAGATCGTTCTCCTCTCTGGATCTGAGAAAGAAAACGATTTTGATCATATACTCATATATCATTATATAGATAAGTAGACATAGATATGATATATATATTAATATATATAGTGGATCAAAAAATACCAAATATGAAGTGGTCGAGGCTTGTGTTCTTGAAGAATTCATATATGAGTATTCGTTCTTGTCCATCTAAGCAGAACCCTAAAAGTCTAACAAGATTTCGATGTTGAAGTTTAGCAACCAATGAGACTTCGTTAATGAACTCATTGTCTCCTTGTCCTGATTTCATTGACAATCTTTTCACAGCTATCTCTTCTCCAGAATCAAGAACACCCTAATTAATGGTTTATTAAGACACATTCAAGAGAATGAGTCGTCAAAAAGGTGGAATCAAGGTCTTATATAAATTAATCCAATCATGCACCTTATAAACTGCACCGAAGCCACCTTCTCCAAGCTGGTTATCAGGAGAGAAATCATTAGTTGCAATTCTTATGGTATCAAAATCGAGTTGCAGTGATTGTGTGTCTTTAATCTTATCGTCTCCGACATCTTGCCCTGATCATCCAAAAAGCAAAAAAATCAAATGAGTGTTTAAAGGTTAAGTAAAATCTCTAGAAAATAGGTTCAATCAAATTTTTTTTTTGTACTTAAAACTCCACCTTTGAATCTTTGTTTTCCTTTTCTTCTGTTTCTTGTCAATAAGAAGTAAAGACAGATTACGATTATGGCAAAACCAACAACAGAGCCAACTGTGGCAATAATAATTTTAACTTTGTCTTCTCCTGCCAATGCCAACATCAAAAAGTAAAAAAGAATCAACTAAGTAACCTTTAGAGACACGAAACCAATCGTAGGTTACAGAGGTTAATAAACTCAGTTTATATCTTATGCACACAAGTAGCTAATGCAGAGTATTCTTTTCTTTCTTTTTGCTTTTCGGTACAACAGAGAAATTTGTTTGACCTGGCTTTATTGGTGAATCAGACTCATACTCGAACTCGAGAGGGAAGAATCTCAAGTCACTCTCAATCTGAAAATTACAGCTCGGACAAAACCACCTGATCCCGATTCTTCCTTTCGTCGCGTTCTGAAAACCATACCTGAGACAGTCGTTACAGTTTTTTTGGGACAAATCTGGCGTGCACTGCACGGAAGCGAAGAATCTGGTGTAAGGTGGAGAAGCAGCACCATCTCCTTGAGCATACTTCCTGTTAGATCCACCTGCTGCAGCAACTTGTCTGAGTCGGTTAAGTAACTCGCTCTGCAACCGAATAAACTCGTTTCTATCTCCCGTTGCGTTGTTCGGGTTCGGTGCCTCCAAGACAGGACTCGTTTCGAGTTTTCCGAAAATGGGTTTGTCTGAATAACGAAACATACATTTCGTGGCCCGTACGTAAGCTTCTCTATGAGCTGGACAGTACGTTGTGGTTAGATTTAGTGCAGCTTGGGAGATACAGTTGAGACAATCTACTCGTGTGAGTACTCTATTGCAGAGTCCGATGGCTTCTACTCGTTCTTGATCTGAGTTTCTTCCCATGGAGAGATTGTAAAAGTTGTAAGTGTTGGAATCGAGAGAAGGGATTGAAGAGACCAAACGGTTAAGGTTGTGGGAGAATTGGGATTCCGAGAAGTTGCTTTGTTGGGATAAACATAATGAACTTGAAGGAATATCCCAGACAGAACTATTTATGTCGACAGATATTTGTTGTGCTAAACTGAGAAATGGCACAAACAAGAAGAAGAAGAAGAAGTGTTGTGGTCGGGACGTAGAACAAGAACTAGACATGACCAAAGTGGATTTTGTTGCAGATCTTCTGGTTTTGGAATTTGGATGTTTTCGTTTCTACAATTTCTTTTATTCTGAATCAATGGAAAAGTCAAATTATGCTTGGATACTGTAGAACCCAAATCAATCATCGCAATAATAAAAGTAAATCTCTAGACTCTAGACTATTCTTACAGTATATAAAGTTTCTTTCTATGTTTTTATTTATTTATGTGTAGACGCTTTGTTGAATAATTAACCCCAAAAAAAAAAAAAAAACAATGTGGGATAATAGTATTATCATAATATTTTCCTTAGCAGCCTCTTTTTACAAATCCTTTTCTCTTTCACTTGCTTTGTCGTTTTCTCTTGCATCATTGGCAACCTCCTGTGAAATGTCTCTCACCATTCACTTTCAAAAGTCTCGTTTGAGTAGAAATTGGTGATGTATATATCTATCTCACAGTTAAGAAGATCCACATGTCATACAATATAAGTCTAGTGGGGCTTTTCTCAAACGACAAAAATGCAATTTTGAATTTTGTGCTTTACCACCAATATTTCTAACTCAACAACTTTCACAAAGTAGTATAAACTATTTTTTCGGTTGATTTTCATATGGAGGCTGATTTTTTTTTTTTTCGAGTAATATTTGACCTGCTTATCTTCCAGTAGTAAAATTTTGTTGACTAATTAACTTAACTTGATAATACCAAATAGTTTAAGGGCGGATATGGGGCCGATTAACATGGTAAATTATCCACAACCCTAAATATAACTGGGTTTATATTTATTGGGCTATAATAAAAGCCTTAAATTCCTCTCTACCGTAGAATGTCTATGTCCATTATGATTTTCAACTCGAGAGGGAATGAACCCATTTGAGATGGATTCAACCCATTTGAGATGGATTCATTCTCAGAGGTTCTCAGAGGTTGTCTTAGAACATAAACCATCGGTATGGTTTACTTAAGGAAAACTAATTGTCAGTTACTGTTGCCGTTGAGTTTGCTAGCTGCCATTGGTGTGTGCTGTGTAGCTTGCTAATTTTCAGTGTTCTTCTTTTTGGTATCTAAAAAGTAGAAACAATGTTCAGTGGAGCTGTTTTGGACGATTAACAACAAAGTTAAGTGATGGTTGTATTGAATTGCTTGTTCTCCGCATTCAGAAATCTTTCTTCGTAATTTTTTTAGTCATCTACAAGTATGCATTGAACTTTCTTGTTTTATTGATATCCAAAGAGGTGCTTTCCAGATTTTATTCTCAAACGGCTCCAAACGGTTGAAACTTATAATCAAAACAGATATCAATTATTTAATTTTGCTGACCTTTAATTTGAAAAGATCCTTGTTAATATACACTTTGAGGTGGTTTCTTGATTCATCAAGTTCTTTTTTCTTTCTTTCCTTTTCTACATAGTTCAAATGATTTTTTCCTCTTTTTTCATCTGTCTTATTCCCTCCAGTTCTTTTGTTTTTTGAAATTGATAATTGGAGGGACAATAACGAGACTGGACATGGAAGAAAGTTTCAAAAATAAAAGTGGCTCATAGTCTGAGGATAAAATCTTTAAATGTTCTTCGGAATCTTCGTTATCATTTCTTTATCACTCTGTCTATTGTCTGTGCTCGTTCAAATCGAGTCCATTAGGACCATTACATTACAAAACTGTTTTTGGGACTGTGTGCTGCCATCATTTTTTTTTTTTTGTTATTTTACCAATTTCTGTGTCAGAACAACAATATCTATGCAAATACAGAGGTTTTCAAAATTCTAAAATAGTTTCTAGTTTCGATATATCTATTTGTCTAGAGAGATATGCTGTCTTGATTGACTCAACGTTTCTTTTCCTTATAAAATGGAAAAAAAAAAAATTACACGTATTTGCCTCGTTTTTACCTTTACATTTGCTGGTGTAACATCAAGATGAAAGCATGCATGCATATAGTCCTGGGCATAGTTTATTTGTCACCCGTTCCTTTTGCTACGTTCGGTGTCCTCTTTGATGTGCAATAATGCCTAAATTAGTTATAGCCAACTTGGAGATTGCAAATTGACTCTTACAATTACCCCACTTCATAACTATGTGATATCAAATCATTTCATTATGACGAGCGAGCTCTTCACACCTACCACTTTATTTTGGTCGCTTGTTTTGCTTGAAAAGGTCAAAATGCTTTACTCATTTGGATATTGATTACAAATAATACTTTTCATTCGTATATTCTTAAATGTTTTCCACTGCTTTCATCATTCACTTGCTTTGGAGATAAGTCAAATACCTTGACACTTCTAATTCCCAGACGAATTATATGTCCTTAGTTAAATAATAGTATAGGCTATAATGTAAAATATCAAGCTTTTTGTTGAATTGAGTTCTGTGGCATTAAATTACTTATACTGACTATTTTATACATATTACCCTTTTGATAGAAGTGTAACCATGTAATGTACCAAACATTGAAATGAATAGTCGATCAAAAGGTGAACCAGCTCTAGAGTAAGGTCCAAGTGGCTCCTGTATGTTCAGTTACTTTGCTTTCATGATCTGTTCTCATAAATAGTCTCTTTTGTTGGGTATTTGTGTTGGTTCCCCCTTTTCCTTTCTTTATCGGTAACATGTTACGTTGTTTCTTTGCCACGCCTGATTTGAATTAAAGGCTGACCAGAACATACATACCCGACTTTTGCCAAAGCTTTGCCTATGTCACTTTCCGGCAACTTTTCTTTTCTGTTTCTTTTTTCTTCTTCTTATTTTTTCTTTGTTGAACGAAGACGAATATCTAGATAATGTTCTCTTTTGTCCTTCAATTCATTTAGAAATTTATATACATTTTAAAATACCACAGAGACAAATTATATACTGGACATGTAAAACCGGTATAGTATGATAAGATAAGATGAGACTAATACAAGTTGTTTTGTTTATACCTGAAAGATATAAACATGTTTTTCTTTGCAAGTTGTTTTTTCTTTTTCTTTTTGGATCTCAACTTGCTTCTTTCTGATAAAAGACATACTGCTTCTTTATTGTCTTTGATTTTGAAAACGCCACAGTTAGTTTTGAATTATATATTTTCCTTTTCTTTTCCCTTTACTGAGCAGATCACTGACCCCCAAATCCACACGAAACACTAGAAATAGAGAGAGAAAAAACTTCAAATAGAGACAGAGCATAAAACACTTGTAGATATAAAAGACACACACCTCGGCTCAGAGAAAGAGAGAGAGAGAGATAAACAATGGAAGCTGAAAAAGAAACAGAGCAAGAAGGAAACTTGACGGCGATGAAACTACCGGTGTTACCAATTAAACCCAACAGTCACAGCCACTCTATGTCATCACCCATTCACAGTTCCGTTGCAGCTTCAGTCCCCTTTAGCTGGGAAGAAGAGCCTGGCAAGCCCAAGCAACACTCTTCTTCTTCTTGTTGTTCTTCTTCTTCTTCTTCCTCCTCACCATTAACTTCGTTTTCTTCATCTTCTCCTGAAACCCACAAGTCCTTGGAGCTACCACCAAGGCTACTCTCGCTTGAAAAGGATGGAGGATCGCTTACCAAACTGCACTCGCCCACCACTGTCTTCGGTGGACCTTACAGCATGACGAGATCAAGAAGGTTGGATTCACCTTCTTTTAGGATGATGGTGAAGGGCAGTGGTGACTGTTATGGGTCTTTCAGGAGTGACACCTATGGTGATTTAGAGGATGTTGATGAGGAGACCAAGGAGCAGAACATGAGTAGTGGCTCTTTGGCTCTTGTCAAGAAGAGAGGGAGATTAGGGTTTCTTGGGTTCAGGAGGAGGAGAGCACTGAAAGGAAAAACAGAGTTTGGTAGAGGTAGTTATGTGTTTCCATCTTCCGTAGACAGAGATAGTGATTGCGGGAGAAAAGGGGAGGAGGAAGGAGAAGACAAAAGCTTTGGCTATAGTGATGTTATTAGTTGCAGCCAAAGCAGCAGGTTTTGTGAAGCGAAAGTTACAAACATTAGCAGAACAGGGAGCTTCTCTAATACTCTGCCTGCACCACCTTCATCTTCTTCAAAGTCTCACTTTTGGGTTAGTCCTCTGTTCGTTATTCTGAAATTAGTAGAGGCTTTTTCTTTAATCATTAAAAATCCAAGGTCGACTATTTGAAACCAGACTCTCTGTAAAGTCGCATAGATGTTTGAAAAATCTGTAGGATGAAGTCAAGTAGATCTTATAAGATGATCAGTGTTATTAAACTTGACTATTGTAAATTTATGGATGAGAGCTATGTGTGTAATATATACATTACACCATAAAAGTGGATGTAGAATACGTTTGCAACTAACTAACGTTGTTTGTGTTTGGATCAGACGAATGTGTATGCAGGACTAAAGCAAGTGGTTCCGTGGAAGAACAAGAAGATTACAGGTTAAGATTCTGCTCTATCAAAGATTTGAAGATAAAACACCAAAAAAGAAACAGAAAGCTTTTCTGGATTTCCACAAGTCTCCTCCTACCTTGGTTTATGTGTTTTTTACCATATGAAACAAGTGTGAAACCCACCTTTTTCTCGCTTGTTGCTGTTGCTGATGTGTTTGTGATGGTTTAAATGTTTTTGGATTTTTTGTAAAGAGAAACAAAGAAATCTGACGATGTATCATGATTATGGGTCCAAGTGATATCATGTTTATACTTATTTGGACAAAAAACAAGAACCTTCAATTTTTTTTAATTGATTATCATATTTGCTTCCTTAAAAAAACTCTTAACTTTGAAACTTTACTTCTTTTTTTTTTTTTTTTTTTTTTTTGTCAATCAACTTTGAAACTTTACCATCACTAAAAGAAGCAGACATTCTGAACCAAGCCAAACCGGTGTGTTCCGTACTTAACTACTAAGTGAGGATATCTCTCGAGACTCGTAGCATTTATGGCTGGAAACGTTGTCTCAGCCTCTCAGGTCTTGATCAATCAAAGATCATGCGTAAAAAAATTAGGGCTTGGAGGAAAGTTTCGAATTTTAAACAAACCGAAACCAATAACAATCAATCCGGTTAAGAATAAAAATGCGAGTTGGCGACTAGTTGGTATGTTAATAGCTGGATTTCCGACACGTGTCGCCAAGGTGTAAAATCCTTGTGGAAATTGAGTGGACCCACTGTGGTTTCATCCTACTAAACCACGTGTTGTCGGTATCGGGTATCCCATTGAAATTGGAAAGGCCCCTGGAAAGCTAAACATGTGGCCCATATTAGGCCCAAATTCGTTTATAGCTGCAAGTTGTAACAGAAGAGAAGTTATCCAAAAATATCAATTTCGAAATAGGCAGAGATTCTCAATCTCTCATCGTCGTTGTTGTTTAAGAGTGTATTACATATTTAGGTACTTTCATCTTATTTGTTTCTACTTGTACTTTGTGGGGGTTCAGTATTTCATATATGTGAAATACCAGACTAGTCCTTAAACTACACAACCATGACTCTTTTTTTTTTTAATAAATCGTATTCCTCTCTCTCATTCTCTTTTCATCATTCTCATCATTCTCATTCTCTTTTCATCATTGTCATCTTTCTCATTCTCCATTTCCATTCTTTCAAACTTTTTGAGAGATTTGTTTTGTTATTATTCAAATATGCTATTTTTTCTGTATATGACAAATAAAGACATAATTGAGAGACATTTTCCGTTTTTGTTTTGTTTGTTTACAGGTTCGTTGCAGAACCCAGATTTTTTTCATATACAGGGAAGCTGTGGACAAGGTGGTCGTGGACGAGGAGACCCTGTGTTAGAACGTCGTGGATAAGGAAGTCGAGGACGAGGCTGTGGATAATGATGTCGTGGATGAAAAATCAATAGACAACGAGGATGTGTATAGGACATGGATATTATAGTATGGATACAATCACAATTATATGGCTAGACGGTAGGAAGTGGATAGTCGTGGATATTATAGTATGGATACAATGACAATCATAATTGTGTCTATGCCACCATTTCCACGCCACCATGTCCACAATTTTGTCCACGCCACCATACCCACGCCATTTTATTCATTTCATTGTATCCATGCTGATATGTTCACGCCACAAAGTCCACAATTGTGTCCATGTCTCCATTCTACGCTGCCATGTCCACGCCACCATGTTCACGCCACCAAGTCCACAATTGTGTCCATGTCGCCATTCTACGCTGCCATGTCCATGCCACAATGTCCACGACACCATGTCCACGCCATTTTGTTCATTTCATTGTGTTCATGCTGATATGTCCACGCCACCAAGTCCACAATTGTGTCCATGCTGCCATTTCCACACTGCCATGTTCACGACACCATGTCCACAATTGTGTCCATGCCGTCATTTCACGCCGCTATGTTCACCCCACCATGTCCACGCCATTTTGTTCATTTCATTGTGTATATGCTGATATGTCCACGCCACCAAGTCTTCGTCACGATGTCCACATTACCATATCTTCGTCATTATGTATTTGCCATCATGTCCACGCTACTATATCCACAATATCTATAAGATTAGAGAGATAATGATCTGGGTTTTAGATCTGGTTGAGAGAGAGAGATTCATGTGTAAATCCATCAAAAAAAATTATTGTCTTATTTGGATAAAAAAAAGTAAATAATGAATTTTTGTTAGAGGAGAAGTGAGGGAGAGAGAAAGAGAAATAAATTTTTGGTGGAATGGCAGAACCGGTATTTGAGAGTGAAGAAAGTAGATGAGAAAGTTACCTAGTAGTAGAAAGTGCCTAAACATGTAATATATATTTGAAATGTTTGAAAAAATACATATGAGTGTTAACCTAACTTTTAATATATATTTAATATATCAATAAGTATTACATGAATTTTTTTTAAAAAATATATAACAGGGTTAACCTAACTTTTACAAACAAGATTTTAAAATTTTCAATAAACAATTAATGATTTTGTGATTATTAGATCTCATCATTTATTTAGTGAATTGCTAGTTAGATGTATTTTTTCCTCTCTTTTTTCCTGAATGAAAACCAAATGTATGATGCTATAAATATCAACCACTTTAACATGATAATTAAACCTTCTACTGTATTAGAAAAGGAGAAGAAAAAGACAAGTCAAAACAAACGCCCCACTAAAATGCCCATAAAAGTGAAACCCTCAAAACTTCTAAACTTTAGCCTCAAAACATTCTCTCTCTCTCTCTCTCTCTAAGTCATCTCTTTGAACATATCTTCAGGTCAGTTCATCTTCTTCCCTTTTTCTCTATCTCCTTGTTTCTTCTGCAATTACTTTCTCTTTTCTTTTTAACTTCTTTTGCTTTTTAGTTGATGTGTTTATTAGGATTTTCTTTTTTACTTTTCAAAGGTATATATTTTCCACCTTCTAATTGCTTTGAAATTTTGCTCCTTTTTAAAAAGTTTTCTGGCTTTATAGAGATCAGCTCCCTGATACCTTTTAATTAGTTGATCTAGAGACTATTAATTGAAAAAGTATATGGTTCCTTCTATTGGCCGTATAGAACTTTTCTTGCTAGATCATACGTTTAGAAAGTGATCGTTTGTTCCCACTCTCTCAAATCCTATATTGATTTAATCTACATCGTTTTCATATATACTCCGTATTGCATAGTTTCATGTATATAGAATTATAGATCTCGATACTTTTTGGTTTCTAGACTTGCTACTTCTTATGTTGAAATAAGTATTTTTAATATTTATCGCGTGTGCTACTTTTGATATGTTTCCACTTTTGTGATCATGCTTTATATACTTTTAATCACATGACTTGATCATACATCTCACAGGGATTGTATATATAGTCTACTGAAGCACACATCATGGACCATCATCACTATTCTCGTCATGATCATGATCAATACCAACATCAAATGGCTATTACTAACAATAATCCCTACAATACTATCATCACAACACCACCACCAAGACGAACAACAACAGTGGACTCAACAACAATGATAACGGATGATGAGAAGAAGATGATGACGACGATGACCACTAGGCCACAAGAACCAAGAAACTGTCCAAGATGCAACTCGAGCAACACCAAGTTCTGTTACTACAACAACTACAGCTTAGCACAACCAAGGTACTTATGTAAGTCTTGCAGGAGATACTGGACTGAAGGTGGCTCTCTCCGTAACGTCCCCGTAGGCGGTGGTTCTAGAAAGAACAAGAAGCTTTCATTACTACTACCTGATTCGTCTTCTTCTCCGACATCGACCAAGAATCTCCCAGATCTCAACCCACCTTTTGTCTTCACATCATCATCATCAACGTCATCAAACCCTAGCAAGAGTACCTATCAAAACAATAATGACCTCAGCCTGTCCTTCTCCTCTCCTACTGTGCATGACAAGAGAGCTCAAGGGCATTATGGTCACTTCACGGAGCAAGCTGTGACAGGAGGGCAAAACTGTCTTTTCTCTGCTCCCATGGGAATGATTCAGTTTCGTCAAGATTATGATCAAGACCACAACAAAACAGATCTTGGGTTTTCATTAAATAGGAACAGGGAGGAGATTGGGAATCATGATAACTTCGTTGTTCATGGAGGAGGAAGTAAGTTGATGTTTCCTTATGGAAATCGTGATGAACATCATTATCACCACGAGAGACACGATGATGGAAATAAGAAGAGAGAAAGTGGTTCAAGCAATGAGCTATGGAGTGGAATCATCCTAGGTGGTGATAGTGGTGGACCAACATGGTGATATGCTGAATATTGTCAAAAGGACAAAGACAATAAAGACAAAAAACAAATAGTTACGAGCAGAAATATGTGATTAGATTTGGAATTTTCAGACCCGGAAGAGTCGCCTTGGGAGGAGCATGATGATTCTTCTTTCCACTTTTTAAAAAATTCCTATGTTCAATTTCTTTGTCTTTTCTCTGATGGAGCCACTTATTTGGTATTTAGTTTGCTTCTTCTCTAAGACCTTTGAACACATATATGTGTTTAATCCATAGTATTGTATATAGTCTCTTATATCATATATATATATATATATGAAATCTTTATTTGATTAATGTTAATTTTATGTTATATCAATATAAAACCAATTGACAATGCATGCATTGATCGGTCAATATCCTTGTATATTATTTTAGGTTTCCTCTTAATTTGCATGTGAATTACATGGTAAGTAACCATCAATATACCAGTTACTTAAAAAAGTTAAAGTTGCATGTGTAGAGTTTGCGGTGGTAATCGTGCGTTTAAAAATTAAATTTAAGAAAGCGTATAGATTAATTGTGAAATTTTCATTTTGTTTTCTTTTGTGTATAAATGATCTGGACTATTAGGGTAGCTTTTATAGATCCTACGATTAGTTTTTAGGGACTTATTTGAGAGACTTGGTCTCGAAAGCAAAGTTTAATTTGGAAACTAAGGAGACCAACTATCCATGAACGGAATTGCGTATTGAATACACACTGCAGTGACATAAAAATATATCATAAAAACTGCAATGTAAACATAGTATTCTTATTATATTATTGTTTTGTAATAAAAAAGACACGACAATGTACCTGCTCCAACTAAAGACTATTCTAATCACAAATCGTTTTCTCAAATTAATACCCACTGAGATTCTATTTCTATTTCCTTTGCTTTTAATTTGCTTTTATTCTCATGTGAAGACTAACGATGACCACTGTCTCCAGATTTTAATAAAAAAAATCTAGATAATAATAGTACCAATAAAGTAATATAACTCTTTTTATACTATCGGTAAATAAAATAATATACAAGTTTTAGGAGTATATATATAGTTGTTGGAACTATGCAAGTTGGTTTACAAATCGGGAAAAATGCCATTTAATACCCAAACTATTTCATTCTGGCCATTTAACACCTGAACTTACGACCTCGCCAAACAATACCTCAACTTGTCATTGACTGCCGAAAAATACCTGAACTATTCGTTGACTTGCCAAATTAACACAACGTTAAATCACTGTTCATAGATCTTTAAACTAACGTTTAAACCAAAACGACGTCGTTTTGTTTAAGCCGAAAAATAAAACACGTCGTGGCTGACTCGAACCCGGGTCTGGCGAATATGGGGAAGGGTTTAGAACCACTGAAACAGTGGCACATTATCGATATCTATTCAACTTATATAAAATATTTGGTTAATATTGGCACATTCGAAAAAACCTAAACAATTCGATAAAATTCATAAAAATTCATAAAAATTCAGAAAAATACATAGAAATTCAAAAAAATTCAAAAAAATTCAAAAAAATTCAAAAATTCAAAAAAATTCAAAAACATTCACAAAAATTCAAAAAACTCAGAAAAATTCAAAAAAAATCTAAAAATCTAAAAATATCATAAAATTCATAAAAATTCGTTAAAAACCTAAACAATTCGTTAAAATTCATAAAAATTCAGAAAAATACATAAAAATCATAAAAATTCAAAAGAAATAAAAAAATCAAAAATTCAAAAATTCAAAAAAATTCAAAAACATTCATAAAAATTCAAAAAACTCAGAAAAGTTCAAAAAAATCAAAAAATATCAAAAAATATCAAAAATTCATAAAAATTCAGAAAAATTCAAAAAACTCAGAAAAATTCAAAAAATCTAAAAATAATTATTTTGAACTTTAAATGTTTTTTGATTATTTCAATTTTTGATATTTTAGATTTTTTTGAATTTCTCTGAGTTTTTTAATTTTTATGAATTTTTATGAATTTTTGATATTTTTAGATTTTTAGATTTTTTTGAATTTTTCTGAGTTTTTTGAATTTTGATTTCTTTTTGAATTCTTTTGAATTTTTTGAATTTTTCTGAATTTTTATGAATTTTTATGTATTTTTCTGAATTTTTATGAATTTTAACGAATTGTTTAGATTTTTAACGAATTTTTATGATTTTATGATATTTTTAGATTTTTAGATTTTTTTGAATTTTTCTGAGTTTTTTGAATTTTTGTGAATGTTTTTGAATTTTTTTGAATTTTTGAATTTATTTTTAATTTTTTTTTTTTTGATTTTTATGAATTTTATGTATTTTTCTGAATTTTTATGAATTTTTATGAATTTTATCGAATTGTTTAGGTTTTTTAGAATGTGCCAATATTAACCAATATATTTTATATAAGTTGAATAGATATCGATAATGTGCCACTGTTTCAGTGGTTCAAAACCCTTCCCCATATTCGCCAGACCCGGGTTCGAGTCAGCCTCGACGTGTTTTATTTTTCGGCTTAAACAAAACGACGTCGTTTCGTTCTGACCAAAACGACGTCGTTTTGGTTTAAACGTTAATATTTAACGATCCATGAACAGTGATTTAACGTTGTGTTAATTTGGCCAAGTCAACGGATAGTTCATGTATTTTTCGGCAGTCAATGACAAGTTGAGGTATTGTTTGGCGAGGTCGTAAGTTCAGGTGTTAAATGGCCAGAATGAAATAGTTTGGGTATTAAATGGCATTTTTCCCTTTACAAATCCGGGCATCGATAGATAATTAAAAGAGCAATAGCACCACATATACCTCAATAACTGCATAATTAGTTTTCCTTCTAATTAAAATGCACAATACGAGATCAACAGACTAAGCTACATGAACTAAACTAATAACACAAAATTCTACATACACTTTCGTCATGGTGCTAAATCCCGTATGTATTAACCTAAACATCGTTAGTTAGCCAACTTCGTGAGTACGTGCAAATTTAAATTTGCACAATACTGTTTCTAAATAAAACACATTTTCAGTAGATAAAGCGAACATATATTGATTTTGCGTACGTGTTAATTAAAGAAAGTGAATACGTTGTTTTGAGTTATAAAATTTCTTCCCAGTTCCCAGTTCGGCCAAAACAACAACAATGTTTGAAAAAAAAAACAATAAAAAAAGAAATAGGTAAAACAACATTTATCCGGTCCGGTCAGATTGGAAATTTAAGGTTTATCGACATGATCTCATCATGTTCGTAAGTTTCCTACCACTTGAACTTTTAGGAATTCTGAGCTTTTTAATTTTCAGAACTTTCGAAATCATATATATGTTGTTGGCTCCGATTTGAGTGAAACTTAATCTTTGTAATCATTATATATATATGTAATGGAATTTGAGTAGATTAAACCGGTTTAAATATTGTCCTTTTGGCTGGTGGTGTTTAACTTAGTGCGGATTTTGACACAATAATTGGGGTTTATGTAGAAGTTATGTTTTTATTTAAGTTCGTGTACTTTTTTAGTAGGGCTGCGCATTTATGATTGGATCCGGACCCGTATCCGATGTGAAAAAAAAATCTGATTCCCATATATTTTAGACTCAGTAAAATATTTGAATAAGGCTTAGAGTTATGTTTTTCGAATATCGGATAATATCCGATTTATACGTCAGGATGGTTCGTCTACAGATACCTAATTCTTTTCAAGGTAATAAAACTGCGAAGAAACTTTCAACATCTATAAAAAAAACATCAGTGATCTGACATGATTCTAAATGTCTGTTCATCGTCTTTCAGTCAAGCAGAAAGGAAATGGCCGAGGATATTGATTCCTTGAAGAAGAAGAAGATCGCAGGGACCGAATAGATTCATTTAAAAGACAAGCTTTCTTTCTGGAGTTTTCTTGTAATATGATTGTTATACAATGTCTCTGTTTCAAGAATGTATCTTCTGCAGTCTGAAACACTATTATCTTAGACCAACTCTCACTGAAACCAATTTAGTACTTTCAGGAGAGGTGAAGACTTCAAAATTGAACCCAGTTTAAAAAGGCGCAGATGATGAAAGCAAGCATGCATGAAAAAACTAATATATGTAACATCATATGCAAGTGTAGAGATTATGGTTGCTTCAGACGCACACAACCTAAGTACTTATGGTCTTCTAAATGCCCGTTAAACTAGTAGTATACCTAAGAAAAAAGGCTGCAGTTGAAAAAAGAAGAAGTCTAAAGACGGATGGAGAGGTCGGCTCGGAGATGAAGAACGTCATTGATGAAGTAGGGAGAATCCTTAGCAATGAAACTATCCCATGGTGTCGCAAAAAAGTTCCCGCATCCAATAGAGATACTTGCGTCGAAGTTATAGCTCCTTTTGCGTTTCACCTCAAAATCCGCTGTTGGTTTCGACCTCGCTGAAAACTCGAAGTCCACCGTCTGACTCACCGAGCCTTTTTCTTTCATCACAAGAGACAAACCAAAACTTTGAAACAAATTTCCCGGGACCACGCAACTATAAGCCAAGAGAAGGAAACCTTGTCCTCCAAAGTGAAACAATTCAGAAGGAATCCGACCCGATGGGTAGAGGGCTTGGCATTCTTTGCGTGTCAAGTCTAAGTAGACGATGCATTGACGGCGAGGAACCTCGAATTCCACAATTTTGATGGGTCTGTGTATGTAGGCTCGTCGATGAGGCAGTGATTCTGCTTTGGAGAATAGAGCGTCAAGGACTAGTTCAACCTTGAGAGTAGGTTTAAAGTCGTCTGATGAGTCCAAGATTTGCTTGAGTCTCTGACATGTCATGTGAGGGAAACGGATGTAACGAGCGAGATGAGAGCCGAGGATCTCTTGACGTTCCTCCAGAACTGAGTAATGTTTTTCTGCCCATCTCAACACGAAATCGTAAACAACATCTTCAGACTCAGTCTTTAGATCGTCACTCGCTAGTATTGCCTCTAGACCTACCAACGGTAAAGCCATCGCCTCCTCTGTATACTTGGATAGATTCTTGTAGCGCGAGGTGAGGAATTGCCTTGCAGCATTTATCAAAGGCTTTACTGGATCAGCCATCAGCAGAGTCGAAGGAAGTTGAAGAATACGCAGCGCAGAATCTACTGTCATAGGCATATTCAGCAACAAACGGCTGCAATACTTGAAACAAGAAGCAACTTCAAACTTATCTGCGGCAATAAGAACATGGAGCAAAGCAGGGGTCTCCGTGACTGATAGTGAATTTGTATACATGAATTTCAGCAGCTCCATTACAGCAACTTCCTCTGCAAACAAAAGAAAACCCCCCAGTTACTTTGATAGATAAATATCGATAACCAGATAGTAGAAACTAGTATTCAACATTGTAAGAAATACAATACCAGAAGCATCTATTTTCAAGGTAAAATGTTTTTGCTCCGACTCAAGCATTCCATTAGAGAGTAGCTGTGAGAAAACAGCAAAGAAAATGAGATTTTGTGCATTGGGTGTATATAAAAATTATTTGAGAAGCCTAACTAATTTTGTATACCTTGTAGAAAAAAGGGCTTTTGGCTGCCAATATGGGAGCGCTTATATGTAATTCTTTAACTCTCACAAGTGAAGGATTAGTCGTCGTCATCCCCAAATAAAGACACTCATTCTCATCTTCACTACCTTCTCCTTCATGTTTGTCGTTCTTGTTATCCTCATAATTACTTTCACGTGACTTGTTGTTCAAGTCAGACTCCACTCGAAAGGTAGCAAGATCCAACTCTGAAAAATCATATATCATAAGTTGTATAATCAAGATGTCATCATTTATACATATCATTGAAACAAGATGCATCAAGCACAAGTAAAAAAAAAAAAAACCCAATACTTATCGACTCATGTCACAAGCAAGAAAAGAAAAGAAGCTTGTGCCAAGAACAGAGTAATTGTGGGATGAAGAAGAGTGAACAAACCGTGGCTCTGATTCTTGACGTGCTCTCTCCTGCGTTTGCGATTGACGATACTCGGACAACTAACCTCGCCTCTGTCGCCGCCGCCGCGAGTGATCTCGATACGAAGAAGGCGGTCGGAGAAACTGACGTTGTTGAAAGCAAACCCAAAATCGCAATCGGAACCCGAATCCGCCGTACCCATCTTTATTAATTTGGGTAAAAAATCAATTTTAGAGAGTTCGACTTCAACAAAACCTTGGGAGCAAATTTATGTGGAAGAGGTTTATATACTTACCAAATTTGTAAATCTTTTAAGGATTCAATTCGCAAGGAAAGCTCATTGGACGTAACGGAACAATTTAACTTTTTTTTTTTTTTTTTTCTGGCGCGCCCACCTCACGCGCTCTGTATATATTATACACCCACACGGCCACACGTAATCTCATTAATATTTATAAATATTTATAATCTCACACGTAATCTCATTAATATTTCTTTTTCTAATTCACAAGACAAGACAAACAAAAAATAATTAAAAGTTTTTGAACGAAAACAAACATTCATACCGAAATCTTCAAATGGATCCGGTTATAGAGAAAAACTGGAAACTAAATTGCTATAACATCTTATTCTATCTTTAAAAAAGTTTACACTGTATAGATGTTTGTATCATATTTATGGTATCAATATATATATATTGTATTTTAATATCAAACACAATTATAACATCTTATTCTACCTTAATAATGTTTATTTAGATTATATATGTAGTATTAACTTTAATATACCCAAAAATCCTGAAGGTAGTCAAACTTATTAATTTCTTTTATCTAACTTCGGATAATTGGATATTTATTAATATTTTGATGAGTTTGAGTAATTTTTAATATAGTTTTCAGTTAATTTGGATTTTTTGGATAATTTGTGCAGAATAATTCGGATATTTTTGAATATTTTTGCATAGGTTATTTAATTTTATTTTTGGATAACTTGAGATGTAGAGTTTTACTTATACCTGATCTAAACTAAATTCGAAAAGAGTCAAATTGAACTCAACCTAGAAATGAAACTTATGAATATGAGATATCAAAAAACCCAAAAAACCAAAAAAAAATCCAACTCGAATTTGAACGGGTCGAAATTTAAAATATGAATTATTGAGCGGATCCAGGCCCATATACATACTCACGGAAATCGTTTTCTTTTTGTTATTGATTTGCTTGACACAGGAATCGCATTAACATACAGATAATTACACCCCGAAAATGAAGACAAAAGGTGATGGATTTATTGAGCTTATTAAGGTAGGCCTAATGGCCCTTTTATGAATTATCCGATTGGCTCAGAGTGATATGCACACGATGTCGCGTGGTATTTTCTCATTGGTCCTAAGCTAGCTCGCATAGCACAGTGAGAGAATGAGAGAAGATTAGTGAAGGAACTAAAGGAAAAAAACACGAGTTCTCTAGAAATGTAAGCAGATATATATCAAATGACTTTATATGCCACTTTGTTCCACTATAATTTTGTGACAGCAAAATCCGAGATAATCCATATATAGAAGTAGAACACAAACGCAAGAGCTTATTTAGTCCATTAATCATATTTGAAATTCGATTACATATGTTTCGTTAAAATTAACATGATACTTTTACATTGTGTCCTGCAGAACTGTGCTCGATCAGTCCTAAACTTCTAATTTTGAATACTATATTTTCATTGATATTGTGAATAGAACAAAATAAATTCTGCTTATTCTTCAATTAAGTAAGATTGACATGCCAATGATTTTAGATTATTTTTAGTGGAATATACCAAGAAGATCTTAATAAAAAAATTATATATTTGAATCGTGACCTAATCCCAACACGATATATTTATAAAAAAAAAAATCGATAAGACAAAAAAAAGTTAAACCGATCTTCTTATCACATCACCAACAAAAGGTGATAAGCTGAGGAGCACTTCATAAATAATTTCACAGACAAGACCCAATAGGGTAACCCGAAGTACCTAAGTGCATGTATAATATTTTCTATTTTGTATTCTTCAATTATATTTTGACCACACAAATAGTAATTAAAAAACATATATAAAAATCTTGCTTAGTGATAATATATATAAGTACGTCCACTTAGGGAGAGATAATATTTTGATAGGGAACCCAACCATTAAATTAGGTCTCTTATAATTTGGGGCACACTTAGTGACCTAACATAAAGTTAGGTTATGTCATCTTTTTCTTCTAATTGGTTTGATATATTTGTACCTCCCAAGAATTGTAACGTTTTATATGGATACATTATTAAAAGGTACGTACTGCTGTAAGTCAAAACGTACCACTTGCATATAGTATTTTTCAATCTTTGATATCACTTAGTGCGTGTAATAGTAAATTCAATTCGAACTTTATTGGATGAAAGAAAAACAATTAAATCAATTTATCAAAAAGACAAATAACTAAATTAATTTCGTGATACGGTGAATTCTCTAATATAACCAAATGGAATAAGCGAAGGGCTTTATTTGCTTAGGACCATCCACTTTTCATGTGTTTGTACTTGATGTGAATCGTGTATGTAGTACGCATGCAATAAACACGCACACGCACACCCAGCCATATATATATCGTTGATATCACTTTTACAGTTTACTTAGTGGCGACTGCATGCATGCAATCGTAATCTCATTTGATTGATTTTAATTGAGTTTATTTAATATATGGTTAAGTGTATGGGACTATGATAAAAACGGATAGTACAAGTGAGCCACTTAGTGTTGATATAGTACGTACGTAAACTATTTCCACTGTTTTTTAGTTCTGTAAATTTTATGAATTGACACTTCGGGTAACTTTAAATTACCATCTAAAATTATATATGTGTGATCTATAACAAAGATGAACAGACGTTGCAGGGAAATGGATGGATGTACGAAGGTGTCAACATCAGTACGTACTTGTGCGATGACGACTCTGTCACTTTATAATTAGGCCACTCCATCTTTTTTGCATATCCCAGTGGGAGAGAGTGATCAATACTACAAAGAAATATATAACAATAATATTTGTTCACCACTTAAAATAATTTCAAGAACTTTGAAAAATAATAACTTAACTATGCCTCAGTCGTCATATAGTACGTACCTTATAATCTCTATATATGTAACGCCCCAAATTGCATTGCTCAGCAAATAACCCAAAACAGTTCTTCACCAAAACATTCATTCGATCTTTTGGATTTAGCGTTTAAGATTCGGGTTCTCGAGTATAGTAATATGGCATCAAATGAAGAAGTAGAGAAGCTAGAGTGGAGGATAATTGTTGACAATGGGACAACAGAGAGATTGGTTCCGAAATCTGGACCTAGTAAGAGGATCTTTCTCTGGCTAAAGGGTTTAGTAATGAAGGTAATCATAGAGCGAATCGCAAAGTTTACAAGGAAGATGTGGAAGATTGGGGCAGATGATCCGGCCAAAGTGGTTCACTGTCTGAAAGTTGGACTTGCACTTTCATTAGTCTCAATCTTCTATTACATGAGACCTTTATACGATGGTGTTGGAGGAAATGCTATGTGGGCTATCATGACTGTTGTAGTCGTCTTCGAGTCCAATGTCGGTATGTAAACCAAACCAAAACTCAAAAGTTTTCAACTTTCTTCTTTTTTTTTTTTTTGAACGAAACTTTCTTCTATTTTTCAATCAGTGTTATCAATGTTCAAATATCATTATGCGATAACTAACTAGGCGGTCGATCAAAACCAGTACCTAAAATGACTAATAGGAGCATAGACGTTAAAAGTTATTTATTTACTGTATATTAAAAATTTACATGTCTTCTATTATATAATTCTATCTATTTTAGAGAAAGAAAATTAATAATGAATTCATTTACTCAAAAAATCTAAATCTAAATTTAATCCTATTATAAAAAGTCCGATGTAACGAAGTTTAATAAAAAAATCAAATAAAAATTAATAATTAACTTAAAAGTAAGCGGAGAAAAAAATATAATAAATCCTAAACTACGTTTCAATTTTTTTTAAAAAAAATCTTTTTACTTAGCAAAACAAAATTTATATTTAGAAATCGGAAACCTAATTAAATTTTTTGAACGTGCAATTATATTGACTTGCATGTATGTATTCCATGCACAACAGGAGCAACATTTTCCAAATGTGTGAACAGAGTGGTGGCAACTATATTAGCTGGATCACTAGGCATTGCTGTTCATTGGGTTGCAACTCAATCAGGAAAGGCTGAGATCTTCGTGATCGGATGCTCTGTTTTCCTCTTTGGTAATGGCCAAAACACTAAAAAGGATCAGTCTTTATTTCCTTGTAAATAACAAAAAAAAGGACCGATCTTTATTAAGTTCCTCTTGCGGGTTTGATTCTTGCAGCCTTCGCAGCTACTTACTCGCGGTTCGTGCCGTCATTCAAAGCCAGATTCGACTATGGAGCGATGATCTTTATCCTCACATTTAGCCTTGTCTCAGTAGGCGGTTACCGAGTAGACAAGCTAGTTGATTTGGCTCAGCAAAGAATATCAACTATTGCGATAGGAACATCTATCTGCATCATCATTACTGTCTTCTTATGTCCCATCTGGGCAGGATCTCAGCTTCACCGCCTTGTTCAACGTAACTTTGTAAAACTTGCCGATTCATTAGACGGTAAGGGCATAAAAAGATCCAAACTTGTAACTAAAAGATTCCGCATTAGCTATCGTGCTGATTATCAATAAAACTGCAGGCTGTGTAGCAGAGTACTTCAAGAAGAAAGACGTCTCAATGAATGAGAACGAAGATGAAGAAACTAACATGAAACTGCAAGGATTCAAATGTGTACTAAACTCTAAGGGAACAGAGGAATCCATGGTAACTTAAATAGATTATCTATGGACTATGGGGATAATGAAAAGTCTATTACCTTTTTTATCTGCAACTGCTTTAACTCTTTTTTTCTAATCTCTCAGGCGAATTTAGCTAGATGGGAACCTGCACATGGAAGCTTTAACTTCCGGCATCCATGGCAACTATATGTAAAGATAGGAGCTGCTATGCGTAGATGTGCTTATTGCCTTGAGAATCTCAGTATCTGCATCAACTGTGAAACAGAGGTAATCTTTCAGATTTTATCATAGTTTTGAAGAAAGGTTGTGAAACTAAAACTAGCGTCTTCGTCTTTCAACAGGCACCAGACCAGGTCAAGAGGCATTTCGGAGAAGCTTGTATGAAACTGAGCTCAGCTTCTTCAAAAATCTTAAGAGAATTAGCGGACATGATGAAGAACACGAGAAAATCTTCGAAGATGGATTTCCTGGTGTTTGATATGAATTCAGCAGTGCAAGAGCTTCAAGACACCTTAAAAACTGTTCCAATTAAAACCAACAAACCTGAAGAAGAAGTTCCATCTGACGAGAACAACAAAGCAAAGAGTGAAGAAGACAGAACCATGCCGATGAGCCTACATGAAGTCCTTCCGGTTGCAACTTTGGTTTCCTTGTTAATCGAAAACGCAGCTAGGATTCAAACAACCGTCGAAGCAGTCGATGAACTGGCAAATCTTGCAGATTTCAAACAAGATTCGAAAAAGAAAACCGGAGACAGCAACACCAAACAACCACCACAAAGTTCCTAAAATCACTTCCATTTACACATCGAAAACTCAACAGACATGAAGATTTTAAAACCGGAGTTTTCATGTATATATAAGCCTTTACTTTTTAGTATATGAGTTCCCTTAGTTCCGCAACCGAAGTTTTCTTCGGCATGGTTTTTTAAGGCAAAAAAAAAAACAAGTTATAGAACTAAATCTTGATAACGTTGGAGTCTGAGAATCTTTACACTGTCACAATAGAAAACAAGAAATGAGATCATAACTAAACATTGGCCAGTCTTACGTACATGATAGAATCTGTGTTCACTTGGAAACGCAGGTCACAAACGATTTCACCTTTTCTTGAGGGTTTTAATGCCGAGGTTCAGAGCCAAATCCTCAACGGGAACCTTGATCACGTCGTTCCTAACACCGATATCAGTAGCATACCTGCTCATACAATACATCCCAGCAGTGACTGTTGCTACACCAACAGGATTTGGAATCAACAATGTGAGAGGTGAAGAGAGGAGTGCAGCTAAGGGAGCGCCGAGAATGGAGCTGGCTTGACCGCTTCTTCCAACACCGTTCTTGTCCAGAATGAGCAGTCCTGTCTTGCAATAGAGAGCAAAGTCTTCGCAGTTGTTTTGGATAATGTCGTAGTTACCGAACCCGTTCTGGAGAAGGTGCATTGCTCTGTGGACAACTGTTTGAAGGGGATCGGATGGAGCCGTCGTGCAAGTGCCCCCGCGGAATCTGGTGAGGAAAATCGATGAGCTGACTCCGTATTCGAAACGGTAGAGAGAGCCGTTCTTGAGGAAGCAGTCAAGGCAAGAAAGTAGTACTCCACTCTTTGGTTGTTTGAATCCACAGTCAGGATATGTAGGGCAAGGAGCTTCTGAAGAATCATTAAGCTCTGAGACTGAAGAAGAAGAAGAAGAAGAAGCTGAAGAAGAAGAAGAGAGTGTAGGAGATTTCACGCTGTGCTCAGGTTTGAAATGAACCACCTTACAACCACCGACAAATACACCTGCCAATGTGGAAAATTCAAAATTGAAATGTCAACAAAAGCAATCAAAATCTATTGACTTTACAAGGGGAAGTAAACATCACTAAGATTGAAAACCACAGACAAAAACAGAGAGTTTCTTTTGAAGATCTGTCTCAATCATAAAGTCAATAACTTCGACTACAGGAAAGCCTAAAAACCACAAGAGAGATCAATTTCACCAATTCAGATAATTTTGACAAAATCAAAGACTCAATCGCCGAAGTGAAACCAGAGAAGAAACAAAACTGAGGAGAACTCTGGATGATTCACACAAATGCATCAAAAGCCGATTGATGATGAAATCAAACGAGAAAATTAAAAAAAAAAAAAAACGTACCGTGGTGAGAATAAGCGAAGACTGCTCGGTAAGTGTAGATGTGATCTCCAGGTTGAAGCTCGTCTCTCTCGACCTTATTCGTAATCAGACCCATTGCTTTCTTCATCTTTCTTCCTTTGCTTCTGAGAAACTGCAGAAGAGGAGGAGGCTCTGACGTCAGCGGCGGAGATTATGATTGGGGGATCAAACCGGAGGCTGTTGAACTTACCACGTTACGGAATCTTCTGACGGCGTTAACTGTTTAGTGACTGTGACCAACTGACGTTTGACGTTGCTTGCAGGGTAATATGGTAAACTTTAGCATGCGTGTTGAATCACCGAGCGAGGCTTTTGCGATGACGACGCCGTTTACGTGTTCTCCTCTTGGAAGGATATCTTAACATTGGACACTGATTGGGCTTAATGATACGTTCTGTGGCCCAATAATTGAATGGAACTTCTTGAGTCACTCTCACATCGTTTTCTTTGTCAACCTATTTGGTTAATTAACTCATTGCCATTCCCATTTTTCATTCAAGGAATATGCATATAAACATATAACTAATCAAATTTTATAATCGTCACATAGGAATATAACCGATGGAGTTTTATATAATCAATCAATAATTTGCACACTATAAATTATAAAGCTATACAACGTGAGATAAACAAATTATAAAAGCTTAGTGGAGGAGGCAATTCGATGAGAAGAAACTTCGAGGAACCTCGCTTTTTGTTGTAACCAATGATTATTTATTTTTAAATCGGATATGCTTCCAATTAATATGTTAAAACAGGCCGCAGATCTTCAGACAGCACTCCCACTGACAGATGTTCGGAGAGAAAATAAAGATTCATTGGTACTTCCCAAACAAACAGTAAAGAACTTTTAGGTTCTTCTCATTGGTTATTGTGTATCAAAGTCTTAAATCATTTGACTTTGCTTTTATTGTCTGTAATAACTACGAAAGGAACTTACGTACTTAATGAATTTTAATAATAACGTGAGGGCAAAATGGAATATCCAATTTTCCCAGTCTCCAAGAAAGACACGACTGAGCCGTACGGGGAAGGGAAAGTCAAACACGTAATAACGGTTTAAGAAGAAGGGTATTATGGTAGTTTCAAGATGGAAAGTGAGGAATGATAATTTAACGTTCCGTTTTCTTTTTGAACAGCGAATCCCATGGGACCACATCACCCACTAATACGGATACCAAACCTTCGCTTTTTCTGGAAAGCAAACAAACCACAGAAGAAGAAAGCAATATATTCAAAATATCAAAACAAGCAATAAAGTTTGAGGAAAGAAAAAGAAAACGAGTTTCGCCACAAACTAGACTTGTCTTAATCCAACATTTGTCCGAAACCAACTTTAGGAATAAAAATTCTGGTCTTCTGCTTTGTCTCCAAGCAAACTTTCGGTCAAATCATATTTTACTTGAATAGAGTTTCTCCGGTTCTTGAAATTTCAATGACCAAAGCTTTTACTTGCTGTTCCTGGAATTTAGGTAAGAGTACTCTGTTTTCGGATTTTTCTTTTTTTACGTGCTCTGTCTCTCTCACTTTCGCTCAGTTCTCGTTCTTTTTGGTTTGTGGGTTTCTATTATCCTCGATTTTCGACGGATCTAGATTATTCCATTTGATATCTTCCACTGTTGTATTGAATGGACATCAAACCGTCACTATGTCTCTAAAAACCGCAACTTTAACTGTTGTTTGACTAAAATTTTGTTGCTTGATTGTAATTTTCTGCAGGGATTTGATAAACGGTTTCGTTCCGAAGTTAAAAGGTTTTGTATCAATGGAGGAGGAAAAGTCGTTCTCGGCGTGGTCGTGGTCCGTTGACCAATGTCTGAAAGAGTACAATACAACACTAGACAAGGGTTTATCCAGCGAAGATGTCCAAATCCGCCGTCAAAAATACGGTTACAACGAGCTCGCGAAGGAGAAAGGCAAGCCCTTGTGGCATCTTGTATTGGAACAGTTCGATGATACGCTCGTCAAGATTCTTCTCGGCGCGGCGTTCATCTCTTTCGTTTTAGCGTTTTTAGGCGAAAGCGACGAAAATGGCTCAGGTTCAGGGTTCGAGGCCTTTGTTGAGCCGTTTGTGATAGTTTTGATCCTGATTTTAAACGCTGTGGTTGGTGTGTGGCAAGAGAGCAATGCGGAGAAAGCACTTGAGGCTCTTAAAGAGATGCAATGTGAATCCGCAAAGGTTATTCGAGATGGAGCTGTGTTGCCGAATCTGCCTGCTAGAGAGCTTGTTCCAGGGGATATAGTGGAGTTACATGTAGGAGACAAAGTCCCTGCTGATATGCGAGTTTCCGGTTTGAAAACATCGACTTTAAGAGTCGAGCAAAGCTCGCTAACCGGAGAGGCAATGCCGGTTTTGAAAGGAGCGAATCTCGTAGTCATGGATGATTGTGAATTGCAAGGGAAAGGGAATATGGTTTTCGCAGGAACAACTGTTGTCAACGGAAGCTGCATTTGCGTTGTCACGAGTATCGGTATGGATACAGAGATCGGGAAAATCCAGAGGCAGATTCACGAGGCGTCTCTCGAAGAGAGCGAGACTCCTTTAAAGAAGAAGCTAGACGAGTTTGGCGGTAGATTGACTAAAGCTATCTGCGTTGTCTGTGTTCTTGTGTGGATTATCAACTACAAGAACTTCGTTTCTTGGGATGTTGTGGATGGTTACAAACCTGTCAACTTCAAGTTTTCGTTCGAGAAATGCACTTACTACTTCAAAATCGCGGTTGCTCTCGCCGTGGCTGCCATTCCAGAGGGTTTACCTGCTGTCATCACGACATGTTTAGCTTTAGGGACGAGGAAAATGGCGCAGAAGAACGCGATAGTGAGGAAGCTTCCGAGTGTAGAGACACTTGGTTGCACAACTGTGATCTGTTCAGACAAAACCGGCACTTTGACAACAAACCAGATGTCTGCAACCGAATTCTTCACTTTAGGCGGCAAAACATCGATTACTCGAGTCTTTGCAGTCGATGGTACGACTTACGATCCTAAAGATGGTGGAATTGTGGATTGGGGATGCTACAATATGGATGCTAACTTGCAAGCTGTTGCTGAGATATGTTCAATTTGTAATGACGCTGGAGTGTTCTATGAAGGGAAGTTGTTTAGAGCAACAGGTTTGCCTACAGAAGCAGCCTTGAAAGTTCTTGTTGAGAAGATGGGTATCCCGGAGAAGAAGAACGGTGAGAACATCCAGGAAGCTGCAAACGTTGCAGACAATGGTAGCTCAGTGAAGCTAGGTAAGTTTCAGAATGTTTTCACACTTTTCCTAGGGTTTTTACAAATTCACAACATTCATTTTCCATTCTTGGTGCACCAGCTTGCTGTGATTGGTGGAACAAAAGATCGAAAAAGCTAGCGACACTTGAGTTTGATCGCGTCCGTAAGTCCATGAGTGTTATCGTGCGCGAACCAAATGGACAAAACCGGCTTCTCGTTAAAGTAAACACCATCTCTTCTTCTCTTTCTTTCCTCTATTCAAAGTTCGTTTCTTTTCATAGTGAAAAACTTTGTCTGAATCTTCCCTTTTTTTCTTTTGCAGGGTGCAGCTGAGAGTATACTTGAGAGAAGTTCATACACGCAGCTTGCTGATGGATCTCTTGTCGCTTTAGATGAATCTTGCAGAGAAGTGATCCTCAAGAAACATTCTGAAATGACTTCAAAAGGATTAAGATGTTTAGGATTAGCTTACAAAGACGAACTGGGAGAGTTTTCAGATTACTCCTCTGAAGAACATCCTTCACACAAGAAGCTTTTAGACCCTAATTGCTATTCGAACATCGAAACAAACTTAATCTTTGTTGGAGTTGTTGGCCTCAGAGATCCTCCGCGTGAAGAAGTTGGAAGAGCAATTGAAGATTGCAGAGAAGCTGGAATCAGAGTAATGGTGATTACTGGAGATAACAAATCAACTGCTGAAGCTATCTGTTGTGAAATACAACTGTTTTCGGAGAGTGAAGATCTTTCGCAGAGTAGCTTCACCGGTAAAGAGTTTATGTCTCTTCCTGCTTCACGGCGAGCTGAGATCCTGTCGAAATCTGGAGGGAAAGTGTTTTCAAGAGCTGAGCCAAGGCATAAGCAAGAAATCGTTAGGATGCTTAAGGAAATGGGAGAGATCGTTGCCATGACAGGTGATGGCGTGAATGATGCTCCTGCTTTGAAACTAGCTGACATCGGAATCGCCATGGGAATCACTGGAACTGAGGTAAAGAAAACTAAACTGAGAGTTAAAGTTTAGCATTTTTTACTCTAAAGGACCAAGCTTTTATACACATTCTGGTACTTCAGGTTGCGAAAGAAGCTTCAGATATGGTTCTTGCAGATGATAATTTCAGTACTATCGTCTCAGCTGTAGCAGAGGGTCGGTCCATTTACAACAATATGAAAGCTTTTATCAGGTAAATAAAAGGCCTTACATAGATCATATTATACGTTTGTTTCTTCCTCTGTAACTATACTGATCTTGAGGTAATACAATGATTTTCATTTCAAGGTATATGATATCATCAAACGTTGGAGAAGTAATCTCCATCTTCTTAACCGCGGCGTTGGGAATACCGGAATGTATGATACCGGTTCAGCTTCTTTGGGTTAATCTGGTTACCGATGGTCCTCCCGCTACAGCGTTAGGCTTCAATCCAGCTGATATTGACATCATGAAGAAACCGCCGCGCAAAAGCGATGATTCCCTCATCGATTCATGGGTTCTTATCCGATATCTTGTGATCGGTTCTTATGTTGGAGTCGCGACCGTTGGTGTCTTTGTCTTGTGGTACACACAAGCTTCTTTCCTCGGGATCAGCCTAATCACAGACGGACATACATTGGTCAGCTTTACTCAGCTTCAGAATTGGTCTGAATGTTCTTCGTGGGGAACGAACTTCACTGCGACTCCTTACACAATCGCTGGCGGGTTAAGGACAGTCGCGTTTGAGAACAACCCTTGTGATTACTTCACACTAGGGAAAGTGAAGCCGATGACTTTATCGCTCTCTGTTCTTGTGGCAATTGAGATGTTTAACTCGCTGAACGCTTTGTCTGAAGACAACAGTCTCTTGAAGATGCCACCATGGAGGAACCCTTGGCTTCTTGTGGCTATGACTGTCTCCTTTGGGCTTCACTGTGTCATTCTCTATGTTCCTTTCTTAGCTAATGTGTTTGGGATCGTGCCTTTGAGTTTCAGGGAATGGTTAGTGGTCATTCTTGTTTCCTTCCCTGTGATTCTAATCGATGAGGCTCTTAAGTTCATTGGAAGATGCAGAAGAAGAAGAAGCAAGAAGAAGATCAAGACAATGTAAAAGTCTGATTAAACACAGAAGACAGTAACTTTATTCTTTCTGAAGAAAAAAGCAAACTTTGTATTTGATTATAATCTCTTTACAATCTTTTGTTTCATCACGAAACCCAGACAAATAATTCATTACAGATACTCTCAAATTTTATTAAATAGCCTCAACCAAATAATGTAACCTTTTTCTGCAAACTTTGGATTTGATGTAATCTCTTTACAATATTTGGTCTTTAAGTGACCCAGACAAGTTTTGTTGTACCAACGACGACCAATTCATTACAGATTCTCTCGAATTCCATCAAGACATCAAACAAAATCCCAGATTTGCCTCTTGTAACCAACATTTTGACCAAGCCCTTCAAGTGTTTACCGAATTTACCTCTCTCAACAACGTCATTGACTAGGACCTTGTTGTTCCTCTTCTTCTCTTCTACCACAAGAAACTCCAGCAGTCTTCTGACATCTTCTTGCGTCCGACCAAGACAGTTCTTCGATTGACAAACGCTAACGAGCGCCGCAGCAAAACCCGACGCCGCTTTCTCGTGCACAGGAGGAGACGGAGGCGGTGGAGCTCTCGAGGGTTTGGCGTGCGGAAGCGGTAACGAGATTCCTCTGGGGAGAGTAGGGTTTTTGTTGCGGGAGTATGAAGATGGAGAAGACGAGGTTGGTGGTTTCGGAAGATTAGAAGACGCAGCAGAAGCGGTTGCGTTGACGGTGGGTTTAAAGCGGCGGGAGATGGATCTACGCGGTGGTGGAGGGAGAGAAGGGAGGTTGAAGGATGAAACGGATGCTGAGAGAGTATCCATGGAAGACGTTAAGAAATGAGAGAATTTTCAGGTCTTTGAGTGGAGATGAATGAATGATTTTAAACATTATCATGTTTTTTTTCTTTCAAATACCGCATAATATTCATTTTGTTGAATCAAAATAAAGTGACATATTTGAGCCATAAGCCCAAAAGATCAAATGGGCCTAATGATTATCACAAATGATTCAATTTTGGATTTGAGAAATATAAAAAGTACCCCCTCCTGAACACGTGATTCGTGAGAAGATTTTTTTCAAACAAAGTGGGGGGGAATCTAGTACTTATCTTCGGCTTTATGATATACTTTGAGTCAATAAGGTCTATATCGTGTAGGCTAAAGTTGTCTACAACTGGAAAAATCCTCTCTGGTTATAGAGCTTAAGCTTACTCTTATCTATTTTAACCAAACGTACATGTATGTACTAGTACTAATTCACATTTAACAACAAAAAGTTCCATAAAATGTTTAATAATCGTCAATCTCGCCGGAGATTCCGGCTCGGCAACTTAGCCAGGCTTGTCCAACTACGGCAAAGCGTCCGCCACCAACCTCCGCAACCACCGCAACCACCAAAGGATTTTCAAGAAATTGTGTTACAATCACCACCACATTCATCAACATTTCAGCCGCCTCCATATCAACTTTCATCGCCAATTCCTTCACCATCAACATCCCCATCACCTTCTTCCAAAGATGGTAAAAATCTACAGTCATCGTCACATGTACCAGGGGAATCGAAATCATCACCTCGGTCACCAGCATTTCATGCAAACCCACTACAACCGCAGTCACCTTCAATTATACCTTCTCCAAATCAATTTTCATCGCCGATGCCATCACCATCAACACTTGCACCGTCTCTTTCAGTGTCAGCAGAAGTTCACCGGTCTCCGCCACGTGTACCGTTGGAACCAAAACCATCACCGCCGTCACTTTTATCACCAAAATCAAAAGAAAACTCTCATTCACAGACAACGCCACCGCCGACGTCGGAACCGCCTCCATCGCCGCCAAAACCGAGGGAATCTCAGCCGCCACCTATAACATTGGTGCCTCCTCCAGCACTAACATCAGAAGCAGAAAAGCCATTGTCCCTTCCGTCAAAGCTAAACGCTACTTTAGAATATCAGTCCCAATCATCTCCAACGCTTTCGCCATCCAAATCTATTGATGAAACTCAACTCCAATCACCTTCCTTGTCGCAAGCATCACCATCTCCATTATCGGAAAGCCATGAATCTAAGCCGTCTTTACCACCACCAAAATCCAAAACTCCACCATCTACGCCGTTAGGGATGAAGGCAAATAAAGAATCCCAATCCCAACTGCTTCCTCCATCTAAATCTAACGTCCAAACTCCGCCTCCGTTGAAAGCATCACCACCGTCATTGTCAGAATCCGGTGAGCCGTCTTTACCACCACCAGAAACGAAAACTCCACCGTCTTCACCAGCGACGCTAAAAGCTCACAAAGAATTCCAGTCCCAACCATCTCCACCGCTTCTACCGTCTAAATCCATTGATGAAACTAGGTTCCCATCATTGCTTCCATCGCAAGCATCATCACCGTTATTATCATCGTCTAAATCTGGTGAATTTCAATCGCCTTTGCTACCATCAGAAGCTAAAATTCCACGAAAGCCACCATCATTGTTAGAACCCGGTGAATCTCAACCGCCTTCACCACCACCAGAAACTAAAACTTCACCGTCAACGCTAAACACTGCTAAAGAATCCAAGTCCCAACCGTCTCCACCGCTTCAGCCATCTAAAGCTATTGATGAAACTCAGTTCAAATCACCGCCTCGTTCGCAAGAATCGCCACCGTTATTATCAAGATCTGGTGAATCTCAACCGCCTCTCCCACCACCAAAAGATAAAATTCCAACGTCAACACTAAACCCTCCTGAAGAATCTCTGCGTCCACCGCTTACGCCGTCCAAATCCATTGATGAAAATCGGTTTCAATCATTACCTCCTTCACAAGAATCGCCACCATCATTGACAGAACACGATGAATCTCAACCACCTTTGCCACCCCCAGAAGCTAAAATTTCACCGTCTCCATCATCAATGGTAAACGCTGCTGAACAATCTCCATCTCCACCGGTTCCGCCGTCTAAATCCACTGATGAAACTCGGCTCCAACCATCGCCTCCGTTGTTGTCAGAGTCTCATGAATCTCAACCGCCATTGCCACCTTCAAAAGCTAAAATTTCACCGTCTCTGTCGTCAAAGCTAAACGCTGCTGAAGAGTCTCCATCTCCACCGGTTCTGCCGTCTAAATCCACTGATGAAACTCGGTTCCAATCATCGCCTCCGTCGTTGTCAGAGTCCCGTGAATCTCAACCGCCTTTACCACCACCAGAAGCTAAAACACCACCGTCAACACTAAACGCTGGTGAAGAATCCCAGCGCCAACCACTTCCCCCGTCTAAATTTGTCGATGAAACTCGGCCACAGTCACCTCCTCCCTCGTCGCCGGTTTCATCAAAACAACCATCAAAATCTACTGAAGAACCCAAATCAACACCGCCATTGCCGGATTCCTCACCACCACCACCATCATCGTTGTCACCGAAAGCTACTAAAAATCTCCAATCTCAATCACCTGTATCACCACCACCATCTCCAAAATCTCTGACGTCACCATCACATGCTCCGTCTCCTACTAAATCACAACCGTCGATTCCATCTCAAATCATCCCCTCATCTAAACCAGCATTACCTCAATTTAAATCTAACCCAATCGAATCTCATTCTCCGAAACCCACAAACACTGAATCTCACACTTCAGAAGATCATAATAAGGATCAAACTCTCAATCCGGAAAAATCAGATGCCAAGCTCATGAAGATTCCGACTGAGAAAACAGAGATCACCGAAAAAGTTAAGAAAAACAAGAGAAATGAGAAAACAAATTCAGTGCCGACGATGATGATGATGGTATTCGTCAACAGTAATGTTCAAGGGATCAATACCTCTCTCTCGCTCGATTCATCTTCCACCGATCATGAGCCAGGCGTCCACTTGACGATCGATTACGATCCTCAAACTTGCGATTTTTCTTCAACGCTGAATTAAGAAGACCATGTTGGGAAAACAAAATAATAAAACAAAAATCTATTAATGGGCCTCGTGTTTTACATTTATTCGATTGACATGTGAATTTAAAAAGGATACAACTTGATCCGGCCCATTTAACCTTGACTCTGGGCTTTTACTTTTTTTCTCATTGTGAAAAAAAAAGACTAAATTAATTCTTCGTTTTCCTTTACTTGTTGAAGCGCACACGCGTTAAACTTTTGTTCAAAACACTAGATTAATTGCACTAATGTTGTGGAATCTTCGTTGGGTCGTGATAGTAATTTGTTTGGTCGACTCAGAATAGTAGTTAACCATAATGAAGGAGAAAACTAATGTTTTTACGTCGTTTTTTTGTTCATTGGTGAATGTTTTTACGCCTCGGATCACATTGCAACAATAAAAAAATTGATTTTGGGCATGTTCGTTTGGTGAGTTGGACGCATTATCGAAACACAGATGCATGTTGGTGTTCGTTTAGTGCTAATTAGAAGCATGAACTAGAAACGATATAAAGACGCGCTTTCAAAACTCATCTATAAAAATCAAGATTTCTTGCTGAGTTTATTTGGTGCGTCTTGCTACACTAAACTCATCCAAAACTACCAAAAGTCGAAAATATCCTTATTTATAACTATAATTTTACCTATAAAATAAAAAAATAAAATTTTTACATAAACAACAAAATAATACTTTTTATAAAAGACACTATAACAATTAACAACATTTCTTGCCAAAACCGCAAAATCTCGCTTCCCACCAAAACCGAAAAATTTCGTTTTCCCGACAAAAAGTTTTCCCGGCAAAGCCGAAAAATCTCGTTTTCCCGCCAAAACCGAAAAATCTCATTTTCCCGCCAAAACCGAAAAATTTCGTTCTCCCTCAAAAGCCGAAAGATCCTGTTTTCCCGCCCAAGCCGAAAAATCTCGTTTTCCTGCTAAAACCGCAAAATCTCGTTTTCCAGCCAAAATCGCAAAATCTCGTTTTTCTGCCAAAACCGCGAAATCTCGTTTTCCCGGCAAAACCGCAAAATGCCGTTTTCCCGCCAAAACCGCAAAATCTCGTTTACCCACCAAAACCGCGAAATCTCGTTTACCAGCCAAAATCGCGAAATCTTGTTTTTCCGCTAAACCGCAAAATCTCGTTTTCCCGCCAAAACCGCAAGAAATCGTTTTCCCGCCAAAACCGCAAGAAATCGTTTTCCTGCCAAAACCGCAAAAATCTCGTTTTCCCGCCAAAACCGCAAAATCTCGTTTTTCCGCCAAAACCGAAAATATCTTTTTTCCGCCAAAACCGCAAAATCTCGTTTTTCCGACAAATCCGCAAAATCTTTTTTTCACGTCAAAACCGCGAAATCTCGTTTTCCCGCCAAAACCGCGAAATTTCGTTTTTCCGCCAAAATCGCAAAATACCGTTTTCCTGCCAAAACCGTAAAATCTCGTTTTCCCGCCAAAATCGCGAAATCTCGTTTTCCCATCAATACCGCATTGGTTTAAACTGTAAAATCTCTTTTTTTTCTTCTTTAAACCGCAAAATCTCATTTTTTATGAAATGGTTTTGATATTTATTTTTTATGTTTGTTTAGATCCAAAGAAAAAACAATGACGTTTTGTCATTTTACACTAAAAGCGTCAAAATACAAATACAGAAATACGAAACGAACGTAATTGCATCTAGATACAATTTTTGGACGTATAAACCAAAATCACAAACAAACAAAGTCTGATTACTGCATCTAATTACTTACTGTATCTAATTACTGCACTCAAAACGTTGCGTCTATAAATTTCATCCACCTTAGTAAACGAACGAGGCCTTTGTTATGGAACATCCGTATAAATGTAACTGTACGTGTAGATTAAAGAACGTATATTGCCTTGTCCTTTATTGACCATGAGATATAAAGAGCTCATTCATAACTCATATCGGGCCAGCTCATAGAGAATACTCAAACATATTAGTATATGAATCTTATTTGTAACTTGTAAGTCATGTTTAGATCTTTTGATGTTGACCAAAAAAAAAAAAAGTAATGTTTAACAAAAGCGAAGCTAGACATTCAAATATATGTAATTTTGTTATTCTATTATTGATCCGATCCTATGTATGAAAATTTTCGACATTTTTATTAACGCACTATGTGTGATTTTTATTTTTGTCAATAACGTAACTTTGTACTATTATTTATATATATATATATATATAAGAAGATTGATTCTATTATACAATAATTATAAAAGGAAATAATGTATTTTGTTATTGAATAACGTACAGACTATAAACAGCTGTTGGTCAAACTGGCACAGTAAATATATAAAATGAAAATTCAAATCAGAATACAAATTCCCATGATGTGCAATAATACAAGTTCATTTTTAGAAGGGGAAAATCTAACCTTTTATATTGACTTGAAGAAAACTGGAAAACTAAAACATACAGATTCAAATTCAAAAAATAAAAGGAAACAAAAGATGAGTAAAAGAAGCTTTTTATCAAAAAAAAAAAATAAAGGAAGCATTAGAAAAAAAAAGAATACTTATATTCCTTATGTATCTGAAATAATGATTTTCTAGGTTTCGATTTTGTTTTTAAAATATTGATTTTCTATTTTTTATTTTTCATTCACCCGCCCAAACCGAAAAATCTCGTTTTCCCGCTAAAACCGCAAAATCTCGTTTGCATATGCGCGGGTGTGTCACCTAGTTATATGTATTGGGAAACATAAAAAGAAAATAGAAATAAGAACATAAATAACCAATAAAAGCTAATAATTATAATGTTATAATATGTGTGCAAAATCTAAAAAAATTATTTTTTTAAATATAGATGGAGCATTAATTAGAAACTTTAGAAGTACTCGTACTATTGATTCATTGAAGAAAATATAAAAAGGAATAGCTGGAAGCATAATTAGCTGAAGAGCATCGAGACAAACATGCCTCAAAACTTAACAGCATCATTTATTGTATTTATTACACTTCCCTAATTACGATGTCACGAAAGTAGAAGCCGTCTCCAGACTATCTGCATGCTTATACACACATATATGTATTTGTTTTGAAATATTCAGATTATTTAGATATAGTAGTAAAATTATTGTAGTATAGTAGTAATAAAATTATTGGGAACATCTATGGTCGTAGACAGTGGCGTGAATTTCAAAGTGAAAAAAACACCCCATGCCATAAAGAAACAAGAGCTATGTCTTCGCGTTGAACAACTTTATCACTAATACTTCCAATTAGCTTAGACATGATTCTGCATATTATCATATATATACATATGCAGTATATATGTGATATGTTTTTTTTTTTTTTTTAAACACTTTTCCTTGACACTTTTCGTGCCGGGGTTTGGTGATATCCGGAAGCTAGGCGCATGACCCAAACGAGATATGAATCTTGGCTGAGACCACGCGCATATGTGCAGTGGCGGAGCCAGAAACTTTTTACACCGGGGTCAGAAAAAAAAAGTTTATAAATTATCGAAAAATTATAAGTGTATTCTATAAACATTCATAGCTTAAAATTTACGGTTTTATTTGTTATATTTTCAAATAGTTTTTTCAATTAAACAAATAAGATAATCACCATACTCATCAAATCAGCAAAGATTAAACCGTTGTGGTGTATTGGCTATAAGCTGTTAAAAACTATAATCACAAACATAAAACCTAAATATTTCTATGAATTTAATAAAAACATAAAGTATGAATCAACATACTAAAGCATAGCATAAAGAATAAAAGAATTTACTTGAAATTTAACTAATTATTGTTTAGTGTATGGCTGGAGTCTGAATGAACAGGAATAAGGAGAAAGACGACACCAAGGAGAGAAACTGAGGACAATTTTGTTTTTAAGATTTAGTTTTAGTTTTTATAATTATTTTTTAGATATAAGTTAACTAATAAATATTACTAATCTACAAAAAATGGGCTTAAATTTAAGATGAACCCAAACTTTTTAATCTCTAAGAAATTGTAAGCCCAACCATAACTAAAAAAAATTATGGGGTCAAACCTTTTTTTAATGGGGGTCATTATATTTTTTTCTTAAAAATACCAAATATTTTTAAAAATCTTGTGGGGTCAGCTGACCCCCATAACCTCTTCTTGCCTCCGCCCCTGCATATGTGATATGTATTATCAAACTACCAAATATACACTTTTTATTGAATTGTATTTGTATTACAAACTTTAAATTAATTGAAGCGTGCATAACTGAGAAAGTTGGAACTTGGCAATGTACCTAAAATGTAAAACAAAAATAAATATGTTTATCCAACTACTCTGACGACTTTCTCTTGCCTTCTTTTGTTCCTTTTTGACCTTTCTCTTGCCTTTTTTATGATTTCTTATACAGTTATGTTTTTTTCTTCTAGATACTCTTAATTGGTTCAATGAAAAATGGTCGGCAATATTTTTTTTTGCCTTCTAATTGATTTATATTACAATAGAAGTATTCATATGCATGGTTCTGTAATTTTTTTGTCAACTGTTCAGTAATTTACTTAAGAAATGTATGAATACGTGATTTATCTTCTCACTAACTTTAAAATATGTTACAGTACGTTGACAGATAATTAAATAGTTTCATACTAAGAGATTACTTATAATTCAGTGCAAAATATATAATTCAAATTCCATGTTTGAGTCTGTGTTGAATTTTACTTTCTTGGCATCATGTCCAATAAAAGTTCAAATTAAAACCGATCAGCCATCTACGACTTGGTAATTACGTCGATGTTTTAAAAATAAATATAGAAATACAATACTATTTATTATTGAAAATATTAGAAAAAGGCAAGCTAGGGTTATAAAATGACTGATGTTTCGGTCTTCTTAAAAAGCCACTCCTCCTCGGCCCCTCCTCATCATTCTCTCATCATAACACCATTCATCACCATCTATTTCTATCTCTACTATCCTCTCTATCACTTTCTCCCCCAGTAAATATACAAAGGCTCTAACATTTTATTGTTATTGATATTGTGATTATGAAGAGGCTGTTAACGTTGAGGGGAATGTTGTTTGGCTCGAGGATATCATATAGATCCTGATACAAAAAAAGCACATGTGTATGTATCTATGGAATCGTCGGACCAGGCTTCATTCCCCTAAACATGTTATTGCCTTCAATCACCGGGAGCTATAATTATATACTCTCTCATACTATTTCCTTTTTGTCTTTGTGTAGATTACCGTCTTTTAACTCTCTTTTTTTACTGGCTCTCTATGCATATATATTTGATATAACTACAAATATACAATCATTGTATAATAATTTTTCTCCTTTGAATGTTCGTACTTCGTACGTCTTTCTTTGTGTTTCTGTTGCTTTAAAATAAAAATGTTAACTCTACAAAAAGTCCAATTAAGTACAAAATGTAATCCGTTTTGACCACGTGATAATCTCGTATGCATTGACAATGCGCATCTAATTAGGGAATGTGCACAATGGAGGACCTATTTGGAGAGGAGTGGGTTGAGCTCACTCCAGTAAAATATCATAAATTAAATTTGTAAGCCATGTTTATTAAATAATTATTGAAAATTTGGTTAAAAAACATATCAATGAACCCAGTTAAATTTTCTTCAATGACCCTTGTATTTATTTATTTTTATGTTTTAATTAATATAATCCTAGTTAAACTATTTTCTGGGTCCGCCACTGAATGTGCATCTATCAAAATTCATTAGGTCATGAACAGACGAATTTCCGAAGTGCGAAAATGATTTTGGTCCAAAACTCATAATGCACGGTTAATGGAATAGGTGAAGGGACAGTTGGTTTCACTGAGGAATTTATTTGGGTTTTGAGAAAATTACATGTTATTGTGAGAATTACTAATAACTTTAATTAGTTTCTAGCAATATAGCCAAACATTATGTTATTTTATTTGTGTTGGGTTCTTTTATGATACAATAAGTCACATCTCGAGTCTTCACGCAATTTTGTAAGAGTATCAAAATAACGTGAGATATGGCATATGTACGCCAAAACCCGGCACTAGTTTCTTTTTAAAAAGTAGTATGCAACAACTTTTTACCTATTTTCCTTCGATCCGATAGGATTTTCATTCTTAGCAAACTATCCATACAGTGAAACTCCAAAGCACCAACTTTCTTTATTGTATTGTGCATGCATTGACCAAAAAAATCTAAATGTAATGTGATTATATATAAACTAATTCAAAAAATTTATTAACTATTGAAGCTAGTGCTGGAACCGAAAACCAAAAACCAAACCGAAACCGAACTGAAATAACCAAAACCGAAACCGAACGGAATATTATGAAACACATATTGGATATTGAATTGAGATAACAAAAATAACCGAACCGAAACCGAACCGAACCAAAACCGAATGGATAACCGAACGGATAACCGAATATCCGAAATACGATCCAGATAATTAAAAATATTATTTATATTTATATTTAAAATAACTAAATAATAAACCAAATATTAGTAAAAAAACCGAATTATCCAAATATTTTTATCCAAAATATCCGAAATTATCCGATATTATCCGAAGTTATCCGGTTTTTTATCTAAATTATCCAAAAAATAAGAAAAACCGAAACCGAAACCGAAATAACCAAACCGAAATCGAACCAAATTTTATGATTAATCGAATGGTTATTAAATCTCTATAACCGAAAAAACCAAAACCGAAACCGAACGGAATATTATGAAACACATATTGGATATTGAATTGAGATAACAAAAATAACCGAACCGAAACCGAACCGAACCAAAACCGAATGGATAACCGAACGGATAACCGAATATCCGAAATACGATCCAGATAATTAAAAATATTATTTATATTTATATTTAAAATAACTAAATAATAAACCAAATATTAGTAAAAAAACCGAATTATCCAAATATTTTTATCCAAAATATCCGAAATTATCCGAAGTTATCCGTTTTTTTATCTAAATTGTCCCAAAAAATAAGAAAAACCGAAACCGAAACCGAAATAACCAAACCGAAATCGAACCAAATTTTATGATTAATCGAATGGTTATTAAATCTCTATAACCGAAAAAACCAAAAACCGAAAAACTGAACCAAAACCGAACTGAATTTTATAATTAACCGAACGGTTACTAAATCTCTATAACCAAAAAGACCGAAAACCGAAAAAACCGAACCGAATCGAGAAACCGAACGCCCAGCTGTTGATTTCATATGCAGGAAAAAGTCTTCTGTTTTTGCTTTATCATCATGTCACACCTTTTCCTAAAATTTATTGAGATGTGACATCTTCTCTCAATAATTTAATCGCGACTTCCTACATGACATAAATGCACATGTGCTCATATTGGATGTTGATCTGAGCCAAAAATCTGTGTTGCTCATCGGGTAATGAAAATGTCAGTTTTTCAGGTTTTGGGAAAGAGAAAGAAAAAGAATAAGATATGATTCATTACATGATTAGCAAGTGCTGAATAATCTTTGATTATTTTCATCATAACCATAACTTATTTTTAAAACACTAAATCATTCTAATATACTCTACACATTTTCTTTTCAAAACTACAGATTTTTATTTCTTTCTTTTCCAAAATTTATTTTGGTTGTAGAATACATAGAACACTAATATCTTAGATTTGTAAAATTTATGAATAAGATATTAAATTTTCTAAAACTTACAGCTAAAACACTATAATATTAAAATCTATAACCACAACAAAAAAATCTACAACCATGATTATAGAACAACAACAAAAAAACTGAAACTACAGATTTTTGTTTAAATCTACAGACTAGTTGGGTTCAATCATTTCAGTTTTTAAATTATGCATTAATTTAAAAAAGAAAAAATGCTATCCTTGATTTTGATCACGATAAATGCTTTTGCATTTTCAATATTTACTTTGGTTGAAACTTGGAAGTAATTTGATTGTTGAGTTTGTAACCTACATCATTAAACAAGCATTTTTACTCCTGGTAATAAAAAAAAAACAACTTTGTTCCTCTCAAAGAACAAAGAGGCGAATTTCGCTTACAACTCCCTATATTTTGTGTGGTTATCGTTGGATAAATATCAAATATAGCCCAAGTACAGCCCACAAATAACCACCCTATTAGGTGTTAAAGGTAGTAGGCCCATTTTACTTTTCGTTGGACTGAACAAAATGTCTAAATATCGCCCACCTATATCTTTTTTTATAGGATACAAAAAGATGAAGCATCACTTTTGGCATAATACTAGATAATATAATACCAATATTTAATTTCAAGTGGGAATTTCGGGGGGAAAGAAATCAAGTGGGAATTTACCTTTATAATTAAAATTTGTGATAATATTCTTTGTTAGATATTCCAACAATCTATGAGGTTGTGGTGGCTTCTTTGTACAATGATTCGTACTTTCATGTATATAGGGGATTTGTGATAATATTCTTTGTTAGATATTCCAACAATCTATGAGGTTGTGGTGGCTTCTTTGTACAATGATTCGTACTTTCATGTAACAAAAAAAAAAAAAAGTGTCTATATATCAATATTGCAATTGACACTACTAGTTTCTTTGGAATTTTCACTTTTCCATTATGTGTTATCATACTATTGGGTCCATTTGAGATTTATTAGCAAAAATTGATATACAGAAGAAAAAAAAGTCGTGTGGAAAATACTTTGCGGTAAAGGCAACATGTGTAAGATTCCAAATAAATCAAACGCTAGCTTTTGACCTTACGAAACTTTTTATAAACAAAAACCATAATTTATGTTTTGAAAATATAAAGGTAAAATATATAGACGACATGACCCACCGGCCACCACTCCTTTTTTTCGCTGGTTGGCGCGAATCTGATTTTTCCTACCATTAAACCACCACTCCTCGTTCATCAGAAACTAACACAGTTTCTCAAAATAATGAAAATAATAATATCTTGATTATATAATTAATTTTAATTAATTTTAAATAATTGGACCAATAGATGCAAAGCTGATTTTGGATTCTCACAATATGTAAAATGAGCTATTTTTGATTTATTTTAATTAGTGAGATACGCACTTTCATCCTCCCAATGAGGTGCTCTTAATGCTTCTGTTTTTTTTTTTTTTTTTTTAAGTCTTAATGCTTCTGTTGATATCTCTTTGGAATAAATAAAAGAGAGTTAACCACGTTTTAAGTGGACAGTCTAGCAAAAAAAAGCTAAATCTTTCCCAAATAATATTATCTATGTAAACGGTAGTTTAAACTTCTAAATGTTTTGGTTACAATATACTGTAGAAACAATAAATTACCACATAATTGCGATATTTTTTAGGATATCAAGTTTTTATTGTTTAAAAGAAGCATTTTTTTTTTATTCTATATTTCTATTTGAAGTACATAATAGAATACGTAAGAACTCACAAAATATGCGAAAAGTATGATTAATTTTACTTGCTATATATATATATATTTTTTTTTTGAGAAAATACTTGTTACTTAACTTCGTCTCTTGGCGTTACTAAATTATATACACCTGTGTACATTGAAGTAGAATGGCATATATTACTTACAATATACATACGATTATGTGTGTCATCATCCCCGTTAGTCCAGGGTTTAGCTGGGTTGTCTTTTAAGTTTGAATGATGACAAAAAGAGAAAAGAAAAAAAATAAAGTAGCTAATAATATTATATATACATATAGGATAAGATTAAAGTTTTCTTGAGTGCTTAAATTTTAAGTAAAATATATTCGGTATGTTTTCAATTATATCATTAGAGATTCAAGTTCGGCACAAATAAGAAAAAAAGTTGAAGTAAATTATGCGCATCAACTTTGCTATATATACAAGAAACATGATCTTCTCTTTTAAAACAAATAAACAGTCTCCTCTTGAAAACAAATGACAAACATACGACATTTTCTTCACCGCGCATCTCCAATTCCTACAACCTTCCAAGAACCATTTTCTTTCACTTTCTAGAGAAGACAAAAACCGTTTTCTGGGGGAAACAAATCAACATGGGAGAGACAGAAACCATGGAAACAAACTAAACCATATTATATATATATTATCTATACTTAATATTCATCCAATGGGTAACGGAGAGAAACTCAGTCACTGGAGCTTCCATATCCCACGTCTCCATCATCATCAACCTAATCATCACGAGCATGATCATGAAAAGGTACCAAAAGGGTGTTTGGCGGTGAAGGTAGGACAAGGAGAAGAACAAGAGAGATTTGTGATTCCCGTTTTGTATTTTAATCATCCTTTGTTTGGACAACTCTTGAAAGAAGCTGAAGAAGAGTTTGGGTTCGCTCAAAAAGGGACAATCACGATCCCTTGTCACGTCGAAGAGTTTAGGTACGTTCGAGAACTGATCGATCGAGAAAAATCTAAATTTCTCGGTACTTATAATACTCTTGGTCATCATCACCATCACTATCACCACCACAACCATCTCGTTCGGTGTTTTAAGGTTTGATGATTTTTATCTCGGATCGGAGACCAGCACATGTTCAATCAGTTTATCCAGTTCCATTTGGATGGCGAACTAGTATAGTATATTTAGTTACGGACGCCAGATGGATTGATGATGTTTTTTTGGCCTTGTATATTTATATTTACATATTTGTCTCATGTTGTTGAATTCTAAATAATTATCGATCTTCATTTCATCTTATCTTTATATATTGTGTGGCTTGTTGTTGTTGTTGTTGTTAGAATTTATGTTTTGCAATGATTAACTGTACGCTTGGCATGTAATGAAAATAATCATTTTGTGATGATAATAATCTAATTAATGGTTGTTGTCATGCATGTTTATCTATTTTTTACTCGACACACTTTCTTCTAATTAACTTGTCAAGTTAATTTGACTTTTACATAGCTATTGAAAACATTGAAACATGCATGATTCTGAGGAGGTTTAGCCAAATTTTCAGATTATAGCTTTGCCTACTGTTACAATATATATATTAACTATTCATTCATTTGGATATGTGATTCGATTGTTAGTTCACATATAGATATACCCTAAATTAATATTACTTCTGTGTTACTCTTACGTACGCTGATAAATATATATCTATATATATATATAGATATTTATATCAAAATTTATCTTTTAAAAATATAATTTTATCTGATCAAGAATGTCATTAAGTTATTGTCTACTTTTTTGAATAGATTTTTATTGTCTTTTTTTTGCCGGTTTTTCTATTGTATAGGTAATTGTTTATTCAATTTCTACAGTCATAAAGAAACAACGTAACTACTGTTATACACACAAGAAAACTTTAATCACACTTCTGTGTGTGTTGAAAGACACACTTAAAACGCACTTTCAACACACACTTGCAGTAAAGTAAAGATAAGCAATATCCACCTTAAATATACATTAGTCTTCTCTTCTTGATTTTAGTCCAGGTACACTTATTTGAGAATTTCTCTCTTTTGCATACTGATCTTATCTTCATGATTTTTTGAACGTATAAAAAAAAGAAGCAAAAATAATGATGGATTGAAGAATTTTGAAAGTGGAAAGAAATGGACGAGAAGCCTTTGTATATATGACCAGAATGGCAATAATTAAGCCCGCCACTATCAAGTACACTCTTTTTTTTTTAACACTTAACATTACAACAATATAACCAGATAGAGAGAAAACAAAGCTTGAACAAGAAAGCTTAGAGATAAAGCAGACAAAAGTTTAGCACACCATTAACGACTTAAAAAAGATAAAACCCGCTGGTAAGCAGAACACCATAACCGGAAGATAGAGACCCTTAAAGGAGTTATACAACATCCCTTGCTTCGTCAGAGATGAGATCCTGAAGCCAAAAAGGTCCCTCCCTCGCAACATACGATTGTTTTCTGTTGTCACAAATAACACTCTCAGCTATTTTCGAAGCGACACGGTTAGCCGAAACCGAGCAGAGGTCGAAAGACCACAAGCGCAGATGTCCAAGACAAAACGATATGGAAGAAAGAATATCCGACCAATGAGGGAAATTGTGAGAGTTTAAAAACACAGATTGAGCCAAAAGGAGGGAAGACTCAAAGATTACTCTGTCTTTTCTAAGACTTTTCATCGATTCTGTAGCCCATAAGAATGCCACAAGTTCAGCTTGCTCTCGTGATTCAACAAATCCAAAAGACCTGCGACTATGAAAGGAAACAGAACCATTGTAATCTCGTAAAATCCAAGCAACACCAGACACATTATTCGCTCCCGACCATGAGACTCCAATATTGCATTTAAGAGCACCAGCCTTAGGTTTCACCCATCGATTCGAAACCCGATTAGCTGAAAGTTGAGTCTCTTCATTAACTACAATCAGATCATTTACTTGAAGCCATATTTCAGCATCCTCAACAGCTTTACGGTGAATCGTTTCCGATTCCATTCTTGTCTGCTCGAAAAGAAGACTGTTTCTTGCTTTCCATAATTGCCAGAGAATCCAAGGGAAAGCCAAACGAGGAAGGATAGGGAGATCCTCATTACGACTGCAGTTGAGCAAATAAAAGAGATTAAGAAACATAGAGTTTGTTGAGAAACCCGCAGGTGGTAATGGAATATTTGATGCTGCCCAAACTTCTTTCGCTGTAGTACAATGGAACAGAATGTGGCAAATTGTTTCATCCTCCCTGCTGCAAGAGGCGCAAGTTTTGTCCAGTGCTATTCCCCGGTGATACAACTGCTCCTTAACTGCCAGAGCACCAGCTAAGGATTTCCATAGGAAATGCTTCAATTTAGATGGAGCGTTAACCTTCCAAATGTTCTTCCAAACCATTTTCTCAATCGGTAGAGGGTTTAAAAGTAGAGGTTCGTTGAGAGCGTCTATTTTTTTTAGAAGACCGTAGCCACTTTTGGAGTTGTAATCACCATTTTTTGTACCGCTCCAGATCCAAGCGTCGGTTCTAGAGGGAGATATCTTCATCTTCGAAATCCGGATAGCATCATCCTCCTCAATAATCCGGCGAATTCTTTGCATGTTCCATTGATTGGTAACCGGATCAATGAGATCAGCAACAGATAACGTAAGATCCACGATACCTGTTGGGATGTATTTAGGGATTCTGGGCATCTCGTCATTGATCCAATTATGAAGCCACACTTTAGTATCTGCACCATCCCCAATCTTCTTAAGAAAACCTTGCTCAAGAAGATCTCTACCATGAAGTAAACTTTTCCAACCATAGGAGGGCCTTTTACCGATTGTGCTATTACGGAACGAGTTCCTTGGAAAATATCGATGCTTTAATATCTGAGCTAGCAACGAATCCGGTTTTTGCCAAATCCTCCAAGCCTGTTTCCCCAAGAGAGCTTGGTTGAATTTGTCAATCTCATGAAACCCCAAACCACCATTGTCTTTGCTATAACACAGCTTCTTCCATGCTACCCAAGAGATTTTTTTCCGATTGTTTCCACTGCTCCACCAGAACTGAGTGAGAATACTGGTGATTTTATCACATAAGCTTTTGGGAAGCCTAAAACATGACATGCAGTACACAGGCAAGGCCAGACCCACAGATTTGATCAAAATTTCTTTTCCAACATTAGATAGAGACTTAGCAAACCATCCATTGACTCTCCCCTGAAGTTTTTCCTGAACAAAATTCAGAATCTTCTTCTTGGATCCATTAAAACCTTCAGGCAAACCTAAATATTTTCCTTCACCACCTTCTTTGACAATGCCTAGTTTATATTTCACCCGCATTTTGATGGATTCTGGAACTTTTTTTCCAAATATGACCGATGATTTATAGGGGTTGATCATCTGGCCCGAAGCATCACCATATAGTTTCAGGCATCTGACAATTTCAGTAGCTTCTTTCTCCGTCGCTTGACACATCAATAAACTATCATCAGCAAACAAAAGATGATGAACTGATGGTCCTGTTTTAGCTAAGCGGATACCATGTAATGATCCATCCTTTTCAGATTTGTTGAGGCAGCCAACCAGAGCTTCAGCAGCTAGAATAAACAAGAATGGAGACATTGGATCACCTTGTCTTATTCCTCTTTCTGGTTTAATGAACCCATGCGATCTCCCATTTAGAAGAACCGAATACGAAACAGAGGAAACAGAAGACATAATCCACCTTGTCCATATTCTGTTGAAACCAAGTCTTTCCAGAAAAACCTCAAGGAAACTCCATTCTACGCGGTCATAGGCTTTCGACATATCAGTCTTGATAGCCATGAAGGCTGAGGAAACTCGATCATTAGTTCTTAGACCATGGACCATTTCGTGTGCTATAAGAATGTTGTCCGTGATCAGTCTTCCAGACACGAAAGCACCCTACGTACCAGATACAATATCCGGTAAAATTTTCTTCAGCCTCGTGCACAGAATTTTGGAAATGATCTTGTATTGTACTGAGCATAGACTTATTGGTCTCATATCTGTCATTCTTGTCGGATTAGGTATTTTGGGTAATAAGCAGAGATGTGTATGATTCCACCCGGCTGGCATCACAGATGAACTGAAAAATCCTTCTACATCTCGAGTAACTGCCGGACCGACTATATCCCAAAATTTCTGATAGAAGACACCAGTAAGTCCATCCTCTCCGGGGGCACTACTTCCTTTCACACTGAAGGCAGCAATCTTGATTTCTTCGTGAGATACCGTTGCTGTGAGTATGTTGTTCATCTCCTCAGTAATTCTTGGTTGAAACTCGTGGAATAGTGTGTCCAGATCAAAGGGATTTGTGCTCATAAAAAGTTCACGGAAGTACTCCACCGCCACGTTTCCTTTGGCTCCCTCGGAAAACTGTTCTTCATTGAGTTCATTTAGCAGCATCAATACTCTATTACGCATCTTCTTCCCTTTTACCACGTTATGAAAGTATTTGGTATTAAGGTCACCTTCCTTTAACCATTCCTCTCTGCTTTTTTTGACGCCAAAAGATTTCTTCTTCCTTACGAGCTAGAGCTAGCTCCAATTTTATGGTCTTCATGTTGTCACAGTTAGGCCGTACTTTAGCAATCTCCTTTTCCAATTCTTTTTGTAGCCTCTGAATTTTGTTTTTTGAGTTTGCATCCGAATTTTTTTTCCATCTAGCAATCTCTCTGCGTACCCCAGTAATACGATCCAATAAAGAAATGTCTTCGTTTCTTTCTCCATCCCAGCCTTTCTGAACCACGTCTGCAAAACCTTCCTTCATTACCATTCTTTTGTCAAAGAAAAACCTACCACGTGACGTATCTTCTCTTTCCATGTAGAACGATAAAAGCACCGGCCTGTGATCCGAAGCCCATAGATCCATATATTCGATTTGAGAACGTGGAAAGTTCTGAAACCATTCATCATTTCCAAAGCTTCTATCAAGCCGGCATTGAACCCAGATCTTATTCCTCCAACCAGCCCATGAGAAAGAGTTACCTTGACTTCTCAGCTCGCGGAGCTTACAATTCTCAGCCATGTTTCTAAAACCCCAAAAAGAACTCTCGGACCTTGTCGGACCACCAAGTTTTTCCGTGTTCAACATAAGTTCGTTGAAATCGCCTATTAACACCCAAGGTTGATCACGAGAAAAACCAATGGTTGTCAACTTGTCCCACACCAGTTGTCTTCTTTCTTTAACCGGATCACCATAAACACAGGTTAAGTAAAAACCTATAGAACCCATTCCCACTTTCAAATCGATGATTCTCTTGTTTTTAGAGATCACTTCAATCTGAAAACAACTCTTCCACATCACTGTTAAACCCCCACTCAAGCCTTGAGGTTCCACCGTAATACATTCGTCGTAACCCAAACTATTCTTCAAATCATTCATAACCGAAAACATTGTTTTGTCTCCATCAAGAACCAAAGATCAGGAAAATACGTACGCCGCATCTCCCTAATCCGTTGAACTGTCTCGAGGCTACCAGCTCCTTGACAGTTCCAACTCATGATACTCATTGGGATTGCAGCGGCTTCAAACTGGAAGCCACCGTTGATTTAGGTGATGTTTTAGAGACTTTGAGATCCGAGGTGTTGCCATGATCAAACGTTTTCCTTTTAGTTGGTCTTTCATCATGACCATCTTCTTCATTTTTGTCTGACTTGTTGACTGATGTTCCAACAGTTATTGGACGAGCCTTTCTTTTCCACGACGGAGGTCGTTTACGATCTTTTTTTCCTTTCATTGTAATTCCGGAACCATAACTCTGACTAGCAGAGCCTAAATGGAAAACCGTCGCATTATGTTGAATCGGAAGAGATGTAAAGCTTTGGTCAGAAAAGGATGAAGACTCCACCTCCCTATTGCTTTTTCCAGTCGAAGACGAAATTCGTGAGGCTGATTTTCTGATACCACTAGAAGATGAACCTTCAGCTTGGTTGCTATATCCAAAGACTAACCCTTTGTTTTTGTTTAGATCATGAGAGATTTTGGTGAGGAAAGTTGCCGATCCATCATTTGTATCTCTGATAGATTGTTGGACACGGAGGATTCTAGCTCTTCTCTCTGAGTCATCGGAATGTGAGATATACTGTAAGGCCATCTGATGATCTTCCTTTGATAGTTCCGGGAAAAGCGGTGGAAAACCAGGTGGGCCCTCTAAACCTTTGTCAGTGATAGGAAGGATATTCTGAAGTATCGGGGGATCTTTGTCTTCCTGACTCGTATTGCTTGCTGTTGCCGATGGATGTTTCTTCAAAAGAAGTAGAGGACACCTGGTTTTCTCATGAGTGATTCTGAAACAGTAGAAACAGCGCTTGTGTATTCTTTCATATTCGTACTGTATGATGACTGTTTCTCCAGATGGGAGAACCAAATTCTTGGCCTCCGGTGCGGGTTTATTGATGTCGAAAGTGATACGAGCTCTGATATAATCCGTAGTGTGGGATGCGTTTGGGTCATAGGCGATTTCTTCCACGAAACCTATCTTCTTTGCAAGGGTAAACATCGTGTCAATGGTAAAGTAGTTGGCCGGGATGTTTTTAATTCGAATCCAGATTGAGAGAGAAGATAGGAAGTGCTGGTCCGGGGAAGGTGTCCATCTTTCCAGGAGGATCGCCCAATGGTTGTAGGACCACGGTCTGTCTTTCAAAACCCGCAAGAGGTCCTCTTCACGTTGAAAGATAAATTGGAATCTCTCCCTTGAAAGAGCTATTCCACGAACCCTATCATAAACTCTCCACGCTGTAGGCATGTAGTTGATCATTCTTGCCATTGGTTGAAGCTCAGGGTTCGTCAGTCGGCCTAGGATGCTGTTGGAGTTAGCATCTAAAACCTGGAATTTGGGGTCATCCGATAACGTAATCGGGTCATCATCTTCCAGCTTTATGTCTTTCATCGCCTTGTGCAGAATATCCACGATCGAAGGAGTAGAGGAGTAGTAAAGGTACCGAGAAACCTTTGGGAGGAGATCGGCAATACAGAAGGAGAGGGAACTATTAACTTCCGAGAATTCTGTAATAATTTTGATTGAAAGCATATTCCTTTTTTCCGGGTTCAACGGTAGGAAAAGGAAAAACAGAGAATCTCGAGGTAGGAAAAGGGAACAAGAAAAGAAGAGAAAGGGGGAAAAACCAAATGATACCGTTGCAATAATAGCCGGCAAGATAATCTACTCACTATTGAGTGATAAAAAGGTTTGTACCACAGTAAGGATGAAACCCTCTGGGACAGAAAGAGGTGCCTAAGCGAGCACCGATGGATGGTGAAATCGATATCAAGTACACTCTAAAAAGAGATAGAAAGCAGCTACAAAATCAAATATACATAAAATTGTAGTAGCCATTATGTACCACTACGAAATAAATTACCAAGATAAAAACACAGCTTATTTACCGCTTAAGAAACCACATAGGCAGCAGACCATATTTCTTTTTTTTTTCAAATTATTAGGTGATTAAACCAGAAAGATTGAGATTTGCATAGTCAATTTCTCATGAGCATTGATGCAACGAGAGTCTGCGAGAGACAACGCGTCTCAGACTAAATATAAAGAGTAAATATAAAGTGAATCAATACCAATATTGTAAAGAGTAAATATAAACATGCGATCATCAAATTCACAAACCATAGGAAGCATCACCACGAAGCATACTTCTTGTGAGATTACCAACGAAGGAGTATGATCCATCCTGGCCATTTGCAAAGAAATCAGGCATGACGGACTCAAAATTTGATGAACCATCATCGCTGGTGCAAACTTAATCACAATCATCATAAATTGAAGCTAAGAAACGAACAACATGCACCACCAAAGACTATGAAAAGTTATACAAAATCTTCACCAAATCAATCACGGGATCAGCACTGGAAACTAACAAAACAGTTAAATGCTGGTAAAAATAACGTTTGAAGATAGAAAAGAATATAGTTGGAAAGGAACCCTCAAAATGCCATAGAATTGTATTGCCAGTTACATTTATTGAAACAAAGAAAACTTGAATAATCTAACAGAAATAAAAGAAAAGAAGGAAAATAGTACCGTTTAAAAGTTTTTATCTAATTTGGAATTAGATGAAAATAAAGTCAAAATCTTTTAAAAATAAAATAATACAAATGTTTTAGTATAGAACACTGAGTTCTCAAAAAATTATTACAAAAATCTGAAGCCGTACATACCGTTGGACCTCGGAGCTATGACTTTCTTAAGTGGGGGTTATTAGTTTCAGTATTTTAATTAATTTATAAATCCGAACAAAATCCAGTGTTATTAGTTCTATGATTCTAAAATCTAAGTTAAAATACAGTGTTATTGGTTCTATGATTCCAAAATATATGTTAAAATTCAGTGTTATTGGTTCTATGATTTATAAATTGTAATTCAAATCAGGTGTTATTCAATCATACGGATTCATTAATGGATTTGATTTTTAACTGAATTTGGGTGGATTTGGGTGGATTTCTTTGTTAAAAATACAAAGACCAAAATCCGAAGGAAAACCCTCAGATTTGTAAGTACTTATTAAAATTCACATATTAGATTTGGAAATTAGTATATTTTGCTTAGATTTGTAATTCTTATACAGATTTCTAAATCAATCAAAATATATAATCCAATAACAGCCCCTAAGTTTTTTTTTTTTTTTTTTGGAAGTTTGATCTGGGCCTAAGGGTAATACAAGGTCCAAGTTTGAATCGCAATATGGGCCATTACGGCCCGATTTATGCACACCACGTCGACAAACCTCATTTGGGTCTATTTCATGTTTACGTGAGATACTTATTTCTTTTCGTCCCTCACACACTGCGAACGAAATTTTCCTGCGCCTCTTCTCGCTTCGTCATCTGTCAATCGATTCAGGTAAATCCCCTCTTACCGAATCGATGCTTCTTCTGTGATTCGATCGATTCCCTCAGATCGATCTGATGACTTTGTTGCTGTTAGTCGTCGGGGTGATTTATTTCTCTTTTGAATTCGATTTTTCTTTTCTTTTCACGAGATATATATATCGAATAATAGATCTGGCTATGCGCTGATTCTTAAGTATATCGTCGTTATTAAGCCTCATCTGAAAAATCTGGAGATCGGGCGATTATTGAGTGTGAATGAGAAGAGATTTGTTGGTAGTAGCGATTATTCATAGATCGGCATGTTGAAAATCACCAAATGTTTGCGTCGCTTTACAATTGATTTGCGTTATGGCTGAAATTGTTAGATGATTTTCGTTTTTCTTTTTGGTTTTTGATTTTTTTTCTTCAGTAGCTCAATCTTGTAATGTGTTATGCGATTTTTCGCTGGGTAGATTATGAATATATCTCATTTTAAACTCATAATGTAGCTTATCTCTTGTTTCCATTAACGCATATATGATCAAATAACAAATTTTCTGATAGTCATGAACAAGCTTTGAATCTAGCGTTTTCGCCTTCTTTTATTTTTGTTTTGATAAATTAGGTTTGACTTCTTTGCTGATTCCATTGTGGCTTGATTATGTTTCATCTCTGTGTCCATTACTTATGAGATTGTAACGTTTTTACATCAGGTTAAGTATGTCAAGAGCCAAATACATCGTCGGTGCCCTTGTGGGATCTGCTGTAGTAGCCTACGTGTGTGACAAAGTCATTTCTGATGATAAGCTATTCGGAGGCAAGTTTTATTCTGCCAAAACTTCATAATCTTGGCTACACTATTACTTATGATATATATAAATAAGATAAATCCTTTTGTTTTCATTTTTAAAACTCAGGCACTACGCCAGGAACTGTTTCTAACAAGGCATGGATGGCTGCGACTGAAGAGAGACTCCAAGCATGGCCAAGAACCGCCGGTCCTCCCGTCGTGATGAACCCTATCAGTCGCCAGAACTTCATCGTCAAGTCACGCCCTGAATAAGTTCTTCGTTCTCTCTCATTCGTTATGGATTCATTTGGTCGTTATGTTGGCCTTTTTCTTTTGATTTGAGGATCGGCTATTTTCTCTAGCTGCTTGTAGTAATAATTTGTGGGGATGGATGCACATTCTTTCAGTACAAGCTTTACGCATTGCTTTCTGTAATGTTTGTTGATTTTGACGATAAATGAAATTGAGCCAACAAGACTTGACAGCTATTGCTTTTGCATTTTGCTTTCATCTAGTGCAGGGAGATGCATCCGGTTTAGTCTGAGATGTCCGAGGTTTTTTTTTTTTTCCGGTTTTTCCAGTTTGGAATAATTTTACTGAATTTGTTGTTGATTCTGTGTTGGTATATGGTTACATGCTAGCAAGTAGTATATAATTCATTCTAGATAGCACCAGAAAACAAATAAGAACCAAATATATAAATAACATTGATAATTTTCATCAAAATTCGGTTGGGATGGGGCGTAATCCGGTATGTAACAAAAAAAACCTAAGCATGGTTCTAAACCGGTTCCTCCACCAAATCGAACCTGTGCAACTAATACCACACAGCAACAAGGTTACATTTTGAATGCAAACCCATTCCACATCCATCTAGGAACTCGATCAAACTTGTCTCAATACCCTGAGGCCTAAACAGAGACTTGCCTGATACAAGTGATATTACCTTTCTCATGATACTAAAAGAAAATTAAATCCTGGAAAAAAAGAAACAAAACCTAACTGGTACCAATATAAACATTATTTTCTTCTTGTTCTTCTACCATTTCATTTTCCTTCATGTCTAGCGGCTGAGCCACCTTGCCCATCAGCTCCACTCTGGCTCACACCGGTCCCATCCTGTTTACCTCCACCACGAGCATCATCCGGACCCGCTGTTGGTAGAGAATGAATGTGAAATATCAGTAAATAAAAACGAAGGAAATGTGATGTCACAATAATTTCAAAACCATGAGGAAAAGGCTAAACGGGAGGAGAGGTTCAATTACCGTTGTTTACGCCAAGAGCAGCTTCCGGTTGGTGCATCATCGAATGCTGAAGACCGTTGTTACTAGTGAAACCCATCATTGGTCTAATCCCCATGTGCCCTTGCATGGCTTGTTGATGTAACTGTTGCTGCGGATCTTGAAGCTGATGCAGACTACCAAATTGCAATGGACCTCTCGGAGGGTAAAGCCCTGGCGGTATTTGTTGAGCCATTCCCACAGCTTGTTGATGCTGCTGCATGAAATAGCTTGGTTGTGTCTGCTGCATCTACAGAAATCACAAGTGGTATTGAAACCCGATCTTTTTTTTTTTTTTTTAATATATTTCAAGTATATATTTTCTCTACTCATCAGAACAGAACTTACTGCTTGGGGAGTCATCATGGCTACTGGTGTTGGTGCAGTTGCTGGTGGCTGAGCATCAGCGATTGCGGCGAGATACATCAAATTCTTCTGGAGAAGAGCTTGATACCTGATAGATACAAGCAAGTATCAAGCATCACGTTTATATTAATTTAATACAACAAAATATCTCGGGGGACTGTATCGAAAGTTCTGAAAATCTTACTGAGCACATTCTGCAAGTTTACCGAAGTTCTGATTTTCCAAGATGGCCATTATCAGCTTCTTGTTCTCATCAAGATACTGCACGAAAGCAATAACAACAGATCAAGAAAATAAATGAAAACGAAGCCTTGATTAAGATATAGTAATTTTAGTGTCAAATGTAACTCATTTTTTTTTACAATCTAGATTCTATAAGCTCCACAAAGCATTTAATCTCATAATCATTTGAAACAGAGTCTTTATTTACTTCGAAAAGTAGAAAGAAAGAAAAAAATAACAATAAACAACATGAAGTAGCTCAATTATTACTCAAGAAGGAGATTCATTATTAACAGTTTAAATATTCCATTACTCAGAAACATCATTAGCCACTCAAAAACATAAAAGCTAACCATAAACCGAAATACGGACTGAAAACCAAAAGACAAAACTGAGAAAATAATGTAAAAAAGAAACCTTTTGGATCTGTTCGGTAGTGATGTTGGTGGGCGGAAATGAAGGAACCATAGGAATCATCTGCGGAGATTGCTGCATCTTTAGTTCACCGGTTCGCGACAATCAATTGGAACAGTGAAACCCTAACTCTCGTCTCACTTCACAGACGTGGAAAAAGAAAAATCATAAGTGATAGAATTGTTAAAAGAGTCCAAATGCAAAAACAAATATTCAACGAATATTTTTGGATTATCTTGAAATTTAAGACATTGATTCGTTTGAATTTCGCCGACGAGGTTTCCCGGAAATTGAAAGACCAAAAAGTCCCCGCAAATTTAATGACAATTAAAAACGTTGTCCCCCACCAAAATAAAACACGTGGCGCTTTCTTTGCTTTTACGTTTGCTCTACTATAAAAGCAGACCACATCTGGGCTGTTAATTCAGGCCCATTAAAATTTGACAATAATGAGCCTTTTAGACAAAATAATGAAAGCTTCTCAGTGAGCAAGAAGGTTACTCCAAGTCGGTAATACCGAATCAACCGTCGTCCTCGGAACCAAGCAAACTCCGATCCCTGACAAGTCTTCTCACCGTGGCTTCGGATATCTTACGGCGGTTGTTTCCGGCTCGGACCCGAAGACCTGCTCCGATTATCCCTTTGACCCGGCTGGAGATGAACCTTTTCCGGTTCTGCTCCGGTCTGAAAGTCCTCGGCTATTTCATGATCCTTCTCGTCGTCGCCGTCGTCGCCGTATCTTACTACGCCGTCGTCGTTTGCACATGGTGGCCGATCTTAGTCGAAAGTAACCATGGAGCTCTCTCAGCCCTCGCCTACTTAATAATCTCTCTGTTCCATTTCCTGGTAATTTCAAGTCTCATCCTTTCAGATTAGGTTTTTGCTCGAGCTTCGTTTCCGGGATTGAAATTCTAGGGTTTTACTGCTTTTTACCCTAAACTGTAAAGTTATTAATCCTTTGTAGCCAAGAGAATGAGAAATGCAATGGAATTTAAGCCCAAAATTCTCAGAATTTTGCGATTATTGTGTTAGCTATGAACCAGTTTAGATGCATAATCATTGTTATAAAGTTTCGAACTTTTAGTCTGCATGAGTTTAGCTTTTACAAATGTAAGTCTGATGAGATGATAATTGCTTTTGCAGCTGATAATGCTGTTGTGGAGCTACTTCACTGTAGTTTTTACGGACCCAGGTTCTGTTCCTGAGCATTTCAGGAGAGAGCTTGGGGGTGACAATTTGGAGGCTGGTACTTCGACAGATCGAGGAGCTTTTGGTTCTTTAGGTTACTGTCCAAAATGCCGTAATGTGAAGCCGCCTCGTTGCCATCACTGTTCTGTGTGTAAGCAAAAGTTCTATTTGTTTTTTTACTCTCTTCTTTCTGCTTAGAAGTTCAAATGTTTCTAGTGTTATAGAAAGAAAGCTTTACTCGATTCATGTCTCCTTATACAGGTCAAAGATGTGTTCTAAAGATGGATCATCACTGTGTTTGGATTGTTAATTGTGTTGGAGCGCGTAATTACAAATTTTTTCTTCTCTTTCTGGTATAAACCCCTTCCTCTTTCTAGAAATATGTTTGGTGTGTATGGGGTGGATTACTACTCAATGTTGCTGGTTTCTTTACGGTTTTTGTAGTTGTATACTTTTCTCGAGACAATGTTGGACGTTGTAGTCTTGCTTCCTAGTTTCATCCAATTCTTCAGCCAAGCTATAAAGCACTCCTCTTCTCCGGGTAAACTGGCCTCCCTCGTTCTGGCTTTCGGTGAGTATACTACGGTTCTTTTATTTGCTTTCATTCTCCCAGAAAGTGCTTAGCATTTCTTTTCTCATTTACCGTCGTTATGTTTCTTACAGATTCTATCCCCTTGATGCAGTTCTTAACTTAGCATTCGTTCTCAGCCTTCTCTGTTTCGTAGTCATGCACCTTTCTCTTCTCTCAACCAACACTACTTCAGTCGAGGTGACTCTATAATGATGGCTTTCTATAAACAAATCTAAAGCTTGAACATACGATTATCTTCTCTGAATCGTTGTCTTGTCTTTTAGGTTCATGAGAAAAATGGAGAAGTCAGATGGAAATATGACTTAGGAAAGAAGAAAAACTTCGAGCAGGTGAGTCTTCTTTTGATCCTTTTGTTTTCATCATTCCAATAAACTGATAAAGCTCTCTTCCGTTTTTGCTGTCTTGTGGTGAAGGTTTTTGGGAAGAAGAAGGCGTTTTGGCTCCTCCCATTGTACTCTAAAGATGATCTCGATAACATAACTTCACTTCAAGGCCTTGAATTTCCGACTCGTTCTGAGATCGACCCTTGATTGAAACAACAATCAATCAATCAAACATCGCCGGAAAGTTCTCAACTTTCCCTTCAATGTAGATAACTCTCTTCTCAAAATGTATTCTGAAAACATATTACATTGTTTGTGATAATGAAATTGATTTGATTCATTTGTAACTTGATGTTATTCAACTTATCTGATATGAGAAACAGAGATAACTTATTGCACAAGTAAACGATGACAGGTCATACCAATGTGCGATCTCCATCAAACTCGGTTGGGTCCACTTTTTCCCGTCAAAACGACTTAACTATTGACTCTTTAAATTGAAACGCGAATTTAACGTTAGGAGTCGTGAGTTCTTTACTTCTCAGTTTGACTTGCTGTTAGAACAGAAACATCAATAATAGATTGGTTTATAGTTAGATGGTCTGATAACTACTACAGTATTAATTAAACCTTTAACTATGCTTATGCGTATTAATTATCCAATGTAAATGCTTCTTCTATTGAATGCATACGATATTCTTGTACTTGCAATTTTTCTTCCCAATTATAATTTGTCAACACATTGAAAGTTGATTATAATATACAGATATATAAATTTCATAAACTAAACATCAAATGATTGGCATGCTAAGAAAATAAAAAGTTCTTCAAGTTAACTGATATTATTAAAAAAGTCTCATAATTTTAGAGAATAAGATCATACCACTCAGTCCTAATCCCTTATCAATCTCCTTATCAAACCAGAAACCGTAAGGTTTCGATTTCACATTTTTATAACACATGAGAGAGAGCTTTCTCAAAAGAAACAAACTACAAACAAATTCCAATACAGCTCTCATTTCTTGTCTTCTACTTGCTTCTTTTTCTTCTATAGCTGGGGCTGCTAGTAAGGTCGGTACCTTCGGCCTCCTCGGCTACCATCATGATCATGACTGCTCTCTCGCCCTGACCCTCCGCTTGAGCCGTTATTCCGGTCAGCTCTTCTGGGTCGTGGTGGTGGTGCCATCTGCATACCAGGCTGTTGCCTGCATAACCAATATCGGTTTTATAATTATATAATCCAAAGAGTAGAATGAACCAATTTAGCTTAGAGAACAAATCAACTTACAGAACATAGCCAACTCGGCCGTCAGGAAGAAGCATTGGAACCATTTGCATCCCCGTTGGCATTGCTCCTCTACCATAGATCATTGGCTGTTCCATGCAAAATTTTAACCAAAGTTTACACAAAAATTGCTGATAATGACTTCTTATAAGATGACAAACAGGTAGTATCTTAGAAATATATATATACCTGACTAAAACTACCGGCAATACCCAAACCGGAACCCATAGCACCATAAGCAGGCGCAGCAAAACCACCAAACGTGGCATGCGCAAAGGGAGCAGGAGTAGTTGCAGTACCATAGTAAGGAGAGTCATGTCTCCTTTCAGCTTGGGGTTTAGCAAGCACGACTTCTAGCGGTTGACCTGTGGTTTGCAAATTTTAAGGATGTGTTACTCAGTAACATCTCTTGGGGCCAAATAAACAAACACTTGTAAAAGACAAATTTAAAGCATAACGTTCGTGTTACTTAACAGCTGTATATTCTGGATGAGTAACAAAAACTTTACCGTTGATTTCATATCTCTCGGATTCTTTGACAGCCTTCAATGCACTAGACCTTTCAGCATAGTGGACGAACCCAAAATCACGTTTTCCACCCTTTCCGGGAGGTGTGACGATTTTAGTCACTTCTCCATGCCTCTGAAAAAGTTCTTTCAGTTGCTCTGTTGAGGTATTCTCTGGAATATTCTTCACATAAAGAGCTTTCACCTGAGCAGCGCAAACGAGATTGTCAAAAAAAGTGCTAGAGAGAGGATTTTGCGCAGATAGACTAAACCCTCTGTTTACAGAATGAATACCTGAGCAGCAGCAGCTGAATGCTCAGGAGAGCTTTTGGGGTCAGCCCAAGTCACAGTTGGAGCGTTACCCTCAAGCTTAAAATTAGAATCTATCATTTTCTGCCTTGAATAATCAGCACATGCATTGTTATAGTATAAAACAAATGCAAACCCACGGTTACGAGTGGAATTTGTAGGATCCTACAGGCACCAAGAAGATAATTAGTAAAGGAATTAAGCAAAAATCATTCCATGGCAATTAGATTGTTCAAAATTTCTTACTTTTATGAGCTCGATGTTCTCCACTCCAGGACCAACCTCCTCTATGACTTTCCTAAACTCATCCTCACTCCAGCTCTTTGGGATGTTGCCAATAAATAGTCTGTTCTTAGTTTCAGAAAGGGAGCATCTTATGGTTTTTCCCTGTAAAAAATTTAGACATAGGTTAAACCGAAGTAGTTATAAGTACTATGTAAACCAGCAATGATCAATAAGTTAAGCTACAGTAAGCGGTTGAGATTGCCTTAAACTCTTTACTGTGCAACTCCTCAATGGCCTTTTGAGCAACGTCTTTCGTTTTGAAAGCTACAAAAGCATAGCCTTTGCTGTCACCAGAGTCCCTATCTTTCATCAGTCTCACCTAAGAAAAGAAATGTTTAAAAGTCAGCCGTAAATACAAAGCGGTTCACGCTTAAATAGGACACAGAGATGATTGCAGTTCCAACCTCAAAGATCTCGCCTATCCCTTCACATAGATCCCTCAGGTCCTCTTCTCCAACATCCCTTGGGAGGCCGCCAATGAAAACTTCAGAACCATGAGGAGGAAGTGAGAGAAGATGGGAATACTTTTCCCTGTCTTCTTCATCAACAGGAGATGCTGATTTCTCATCATCTTCTGCTGTCTCGATATCAATATCGATATGGTTGTCGTCATCTTCAGCTAATTCCTCCTGACCTTCTTCCTTATCCCCTCCTTTTCTACCACCATAATCATCCACATCACGTTCTTCGGCATTTTGATTGCCACCCTCATCATCATCCTCCTCTTCCTCTTCTTCCTCCTCATACTCTTCTACTTGTTCCTCCTCCACTTCATCCTCCATCTCACTGTAGCTACCCTCCTCGAAATCCACACGGTCGTCAACATCTCGAGCGTCTGACATGAGGTTCTTGCAAATGATATCTGGTCATCCAAGAACCATACTTAAATACTGTTAACTTAGGAAGCTCAGGTGATGGCTGCGAAAAAATGCTTCACCAAAAAGCTTATAACGAGAAAGAGAAAAGCAGAATTGAGGTGAAATGAGGAATCTCTTTCTTTCGTTCTCTTTCTACACTGGACAAGGGTTTTCGATGAAAAGATGGTAACAAACAAGATTTAGGTTCTTTTAGTGGCAGAGATACAGCAGAGTTGAATTTCATTGCTGCTATGAAATGGTAAATGCGACAAATATCAAAAAAGGAGCTTTTTTATTGTTTTGTTTATGAATTTGATCCCAGATCCAGTTTCCCTAAGAAGCCCAAATTTATAAAGCAGGCAAATTTTAAGCAGTAAGAATCAAGCCATACCCAAAGCACCCAATCAAATTTAAGATCGTGACTCACACATCTCCCCGAAATCAAAATCGAGAACCCACCAACCAAATGTAATCGACACCCAGAAGCAAATTACTCACCAGCTCAGCTCAGAAACATAGGAAAAAATCTGAACTTGTGTAACAGGGTCAGAAACTAGGGTTTATCCATTTTTTTATTTTCTTTAGGGAGGGAACAAAATCGAAGAAGACGAGAGAAATCTACGAAACAACCAAAACAAATGTATATGAAAAGTAGAAATGGAGAATTTTCTCGGCATACCAGACCGTGTTTGTTTTCGAATCGGATAATTTGGGAAATTAGGGATTTCGGGGGAAATTAGGGATTTCGCTTCGGTTGTGTGAGATTGAGAGAGATATCCGACGATAGCTTGTTACTCAAAACTCGTCGGCTATTTCTTCATCTCCGGTGGAACAAGAAAGACCCTTTACCACTCACTGGGCTCTCCTCACATGTTCCGCACGCTTTCCATAACCCTAAAAAAACGCTCCTTTTTTTTTTTAAAAGGCCCATTTATCTTATCTTATAGTAGCCCATGAGAGGCCCATTATATATTTGCTGTTTTCTTCGGGGAGAAGAGAACTGCGTGCTGTTTCGCGTTTCTCGTTTGTTTTTTCGCCAGACTGATCATCTTCGATTATTTTGAGTAATAAACACGGTAGTGATACTAATTCAAATTTTAGGTCAAATTGATTGATTTGATTGGTGTGTTCTGTTTTCTCTTATTTAAGATGCATTTATCTTAGGTTCGAATGGTGAAAGCGGATCAGGCGTTGCAGATCTAACGGATCAAGCAGATCAATTGTGGATCAAACGTATCAAGCGGGTTAAGTAGAAAAAGTGTGGATCAAGCGGTTATAAATATATATTGAATGGTGAAAAATAAAAAAGCGGGTTGAATAGTAAAAAATAAAAAAACAAATAAAATACAAATTATGATAAATAATATAAATGATAAACTAAAGCATTATCATAAATAAATAACATAAATATTAATTATAAATAATAAATTAAAACATTATCTCTTGACAAAAAAATTATTTTTACAACTGAAAGTTAATTTAATATAAATACAATGCATAAAAAAATTATAGACTAATAAAAATACAATTTTTAATATAAATAACAATGCATATTAATAATCTTTAAATAATTGAAAATATAAATTAAAAATCATAAATTATATTTTAATTTAGAAGATAATAATTTATAGATATACAAAATAAATCCTTTCTTAAAATTTAGACAGTTTTTGTCTTTATGTTCTTTTTGTATCTTCAATATTTTTAATAAATGAGTGTACAGCTTTTACATAATTTAATATTTATTTATTTAGAAAAATATAACTGTTCACAGATGTCTAGTGAAGTACCCTATATGATATAACGAGTGTTTCATTTGGACCGCTTTTCTAATTTAAATGACGACCAAACAAAAAAAATTATGTTGTGGTTTTTTAAAGTGTGGTATTTTGATGGTTCGACGCAACTTTTAAATATAGTCATGATTGGTGAATTAAAGCAGGTCATTTAACATGCGGTGGAACCGCGTAAGAACCGCCTAATATATACTCACCATTCACTGCCTTAGACCATCTCCATTAGTGAACCCCTTGATGGGATTCATAAAATTTTTTATTAATATTTTGGTGGGGACATGCATAGTGAAGAACTTGTTGTATTTTGCTCTTCCATTAGTGAAACTCAAGATGGAGTTCATAAAAATAATTTTTTTAAAACATTTTTAATAATAATTTATTTATTACATTGAGAATTGATAAAAATACAAATATGATTAATCTTCATCACTAGACATTTGCCATATATTCTCTATTAAATCAGCTTGTCCCCTAGGCAAATGGAACTTGAGAAGAAGCAAAAGACACGCAAAAAATCTGTACTTTAGCTGGTCCAACCAATCCATATAACACACAGAACACTGAGAGAGAAGAGAGTTAGAAAGAAAAGGTGATGGGAACTGACCATTGGCTTATCATAGAAAGGGAAGTTCTGCATCTGGCGGACCGCATTAGTAGCAGCTGTGACTTCAGTAAACGCAACCCAAGCTTGTCCCCTAAGCTTCGGAGTCTTCAAAGCAACCACATCAAGTATCCTCCCAAACTGAGAGAACAAACAGTAAAGAGATCTCTTCAATTCTGGAAAACAGAAAACATGTTAGATAAAAACAACAAAGAACCAAAAGCATGAGATTGATTCTCCCCTGAGCCAACACCCAACACTACTTCTCTCCTTAAAACTATTATCCAGAGAATTCGGACTTCAATGGTGAACATACATATCTTCCTTATAACCTCGCCCCTAGATTCCATAACTGGAACCCTAGAAGCTAGAAACGAACACTCTTATCACAGCTAAAGCAAACTAAAATCTCAACACTAAACACTGTCGCAAGCTGGAAGAATGAATCTGATGGGAAACTATTTGTACATGGAGCTCATGGAGGTTTCGAAATCTACGAGTTTTGAAGTTATTTGACAGAATTAGATAGAGAGAGAGAAGAGAAGTTACCCTCTTTCTTGATCCTTTCATTGAGGTTTTTGATGTAGATTGTCTGATTCGGTGGTATATCCGCCGTTAACATCTTCGAGTTAGCTACGCCAAGACGATGACGAGACCGAGCCTGGGAAATTTAGCGACAGCCCTAAATTTAGCTACGCCAACATCTTTTGCTTCTTCTCAAGTTCCGGATCGGTAAATAAAAAAACCCCTTTCTCCTGCTTCTTCCTCAAATCCTCAACATTCCTAATAACCAAAGCTTAAATCGAGCTCGGAAGCTTTGTGAATCTGAGAAGCCCCAAGTGAAAGGGGTACAAAATTCAGAAAAGAAATTGGCAAAAGCTTAATCGATGAGAGAAGGAAGAAGAAGATGATTTATTTTTTTGGCGGTTGATTATGATGACTTTGAGATAGATGAGCTAAACTGTAGATTATTTGAGGAAGAAGCAGAATCGGTGAAAAGAGACGGTGGTGGTTTTACCTGTGAGCAACGGAGAAGAGAGCAGTGGAATCGGAGGTTTCGACATCGGAGAACTCGTCATTGTAGAAGAAACGGCGGACGATTTTGTAGAATACGAGGCCAAAGATGATCTCTACCCACGCTTCGAAACTATCTCATCGCGAAAAAAAAAAAGAAGGAAGACAAATCCAGTTGACACCTGGTTAGACCCGTCTCTTGGAGGCTGATAAATAAGAGACGGGTGTTAGATTAAACCCGAGTTTATCTTTTTTTTTTGTTTTTGGGCCCATTGAACAGTATAAAACCCTCTTATGAACCTTCAATGGACTTGCTCTTAGGTAGATGTGGCGTTGTGTGTAACGTCGAAGACAAGACTGATAAGTGTTGGAATCATGTCACGTGGGTGATGTTCTTTGCTCGTGTCCCAAGTTGCAAAGTTGCAGCCTTTTTTAACCATCTTTTCTATTTATAAATCAATCCACTTCCCCTATATATTAATAGAGAAGGCACTAAGAGAGATTTCTGCCACGTGTCTCACTAAGAACAATTTAAGGAAAATTGAACCAATGAAATATTTTTATTTAGCCATGTCATTACTAACTATTAAAATTATTAAAACTTTAGTAGCCCATTAATAACCCATTAGCTATAGAGACTGGGACGAAACCATATATCCGGATTTTTTAAGTATTCAGATCCGGATCTGGGGCTTCCGGATTTTGGGTATCCACCTAAAAATCAAGATATCTGCGGTTGGATCCGTAAAATATATATTAAAATATATAAAATAATATTAATAATAAAATATAATATACTATTAGCAAAAAATAAAAGTAGAATATTCTATAAATAATTTTTAAGTTCGTTTTTATGTATAATTCTTAATATATTTAAAAATTTATTAATAAAATAGATTAATATAGTATATTTAAAGGATCCGGATCTGGCTCCGGATATCCGGACTTAAAAAATCAGATATCCGAATCCTAGGTTTTATTATCCGGATCCAGCCCTCCGGATATCCGGATATTCAGATTGTATACGGATCCGGATCCCGAATAATATTTCCAAACCTACGGATCTGGATCCCATATAGGTCATTTAAAATTCGGAACCCTTTTCTTTTGGAAAATAAAGGATTCTCGCTCATCCCTGAAATATCTTCTCGCTTCTTTCCAAAGTTTGTAAAGTTCAAATTGAACAAAAAATTACAACTATGCAATAACATGTAATATGTTAATAATTAGTGTATTTTGATAGATATATATATATATATTTCAAATGTTATACTATCAAAACAACTATATTGGTTTTTTAAAAAATAATAATTTAATTTTAAGTAGATTATATTATGAATATATAATACCCGAGCCGGGCTCGGGTTATAATCTAGTTTGTATTAAATGAATAAATAAAAAGGGGACAGAGAAAAATTATGCTACGTTAATCTTTTCAAAAGTTTCATCCTTGCTTATTAGTTAGATAACTTTAAACATCATAAATAAAAATTGTTAGACCATGACAAATTGACAATCATCTCATAATGTAGTCTAATTGCAATCATGTACTAAAAAAAAATGTGTTTGACATCAACCTTTCGTCCGAATACAATAAAGTAATTATTAAAAAAAACTTTCTAGCATATTTATATAGAAAATTAGTTACAAGATTACATATTCCAATATTCATTTTAAAGCTACAAAACACACACACATGATATTACACACCAATCTCAAAGCTCATCAACGTAAACTAAAAAGTTATCGTTCTTTTCTTAGTCAAAACAAAATTTGAATCATACATATACAAACAAGAACTATTTTAATTATGACCGTTGAATTTCGAATCATCCTAACCATCTCCTATAATCGCTCGTAGAAGCAGGTGAGATCACTCCTCCACCACCACCAAGAGACTCAGTACAACAAGATGAGTAGTTTGATTGTTGCTCCAATGCACCCAATTGTGAACCACCTATACTCTTGAAACTTGGACTCCTTAAACTCTCACTATTACTACCACCACAATATCCTCTTCCAACTTCCATTAGCGGCTGCGGCGGAACCGGAAACAAAAGTCGTTTCCTAGCAGACCCGGCACGGTCTTTCTCAGGTGTCAAAGGTCGTTGCCTAGGCGCGCTCTGAGACCGGATTCTAGCTTTTGCGGATTCCGTGATCGCCATGTAATTCGGCAATGCAGCATTTGTAGTTGTAGTAGCGGTACAAACGCTATAACCGCTTCTTGCGGTGAAGCTATAGTTAGACCTCAAGCTAGGTGTGTTTGATGTGTAAGCTGACCGGTCATCTCTTTGAATCCGTGGACTTGCGGATAGGATTTGTATCGGTCTTGATTTAGCCGGAGATGGTGTCGCTGATGAGAAATAGTGCGTTTGTTGTTGTTGGTTGTGATGGTGGCTGGTTCTTGACGGTGATTGAGGCCTTTGGCTACGGCTTGGACTCGCACCGGTTCTTGAATAACATCGGGTTAAATACGGTTGAGAAGTATCGATTTCCACGGTTTTGTAAACCGGTGCTCTTTGATCCATTGAGGCTCGTTTATCCCACGGTTTAGAAGATATCCATCGGTCTAACCACTTGGGTCTCTCTTCTTCCTCTTCCTCGTCTCCCATGGATTGACTACCTCTCGTTCTACGAATCTTTTAACAAGTCAAACGAAATTAGACACCAAACCGAATGACATTAACGGTTTAGACAAACAGCTGTTGGGGTTTTAACTACCTGTTGAGAGAAACTATTGTTACTCTCTCTTCTCAATGCAGTGTCTCGTCTTTGTTGCAACATTGCTTTTACTTCTTCGATCGTGTGTGGTCGCTCGTCCCGATCTTCCGCAATGATACTTCCTTCTCTTGACTATAACAAAAGAAAAAGAAATCCATTAGCTAATGTCTGAAACAGAGCAACAATGATGTCTGAAACTTAATATAGATCTCACCATGGATCTTCTGTCTGAAATGTCTTGAAGATAACGAGATTCGAGGATACTGTGAGTGTCGCTGAAGGCAGACTTGCGACTACCGTCATGAGACAAGCGTTTACGTTGGTCAAGGACACGGGACTGGACTCGAACCAGAGCTTGCATACACCGTAATGTCATCTTTGCTTGCTTCCTCACATTATGACCTCTCACTAGTGCTTGTAGCTTCACTAATCCTTTCAATGCTCTTAATGCTCTTCTTGCCTAAACCAGATCATATTTTACTGTTAATTACACTTTATAAACATAATTTAATCAACTTTAGTGAATAAGAAATTTGCTCACCAGATAGCCTCTGAAACCTGTTTGGATGATAATAGCTGCGTAATTTTCTCTCACGGAGTAAGTTCGTCTTGTGAGATTTGGTGTTTCCACCATCTTCTGAAGAGTTTCCGTTGCGGCGGAGACGGTGGCGGACGGTGGCGGTGCGGCGTATCTCTGTTCCGTAACAGAGGATGAAGCATTTGTGTTGATCGCCGCTGTTTCCGTGGATTTGGATGCAGAGCCATCTTTCACGACGCCAGAGGTCTTCGCCGGAGAGTCGTGATTCGTCGGTTTTCTGAATAACCACTGTCTCTTCTCTCTCTTCTGCAGAGAACATAGCTTAAGAACTAAACTAAGAATCTTCTCCAGATTTGGAGAGAGTGGAGAAACAAGACTAAAAGATCTCAACTTTTTACAAGCAGACGTACCTTGTCATCATCTTCGTTACCGTGAGCATTGTTGTTGTTATGCTCTTTCTTGGTCGGAGAAAGGAAAGCTCGTTTAACGGCGGTGAGCCAGGAAGAAGAATAACCGCTCTTCTTCCCCATGACGATGTGGTCGGATTTGAGATCAGAGTCAACACATTGTAACCATCTTGTTGTTTTCGGACATTAAAGGATGAGATTTAGTTTAGAATCTTGCGCAGATGAGGAAGATGAAGGGGAGAGAGAAGAGAGTAGTGGTGGGTGGATTCTTGGGAAACAGAAAGTATCAATAAATTTAGAAGATTGTTGTTTAAGGGAGAATTCTGACTCTGACCATTTCTTTAACTGCGACCATGACAGCGATGACTCTTCCTCTTCATTTACTACTACTCTCCACTTCATTTATTTATTTATTTTTTCTTTTACCAAATTAGGAACATCACAAAATATTGAGTACACCTTGCATTTATCATAAATTTGATAAAAGTATTTGTATTTCATAACAATAGCACACAAAAAACACATAATTAGCTCAATGATCATCATTACAGTTTGGCATCGCTGAAACTCCTTTTCCCATTACGCCTCTTTAGTTTATCTAGAGGATTTTCCTTTCAACCTGGTTTCTCAAATTGTGTAAAGAACTGCAGGTAGAGAATCCTTATTTTTCGGTAATTTTGCAAATTTGCAACGCTATTTTGAAATTTTTTGGTTTTCTTTTTCCTTGTCTTTTATATTCTCTTTCCTTTTTTTTTGGTAATGATAAACTAATTTTAGAGGAATAATTTTTTTAAAAAAAAATTCTTAATAAATTTAGATAAATTTAGTCTTTTTCAATAAAACCAGTGGAGTTGTTTTACACCACTTTTTTCAAATGGTAATTTTTCAGAAATTGTCAATTACTCCAATTTTATTCCTCTAACTGTGCAACCATTTACATTAAAAGAGTCCAAATGGTTGTAAACAAAACATTAGTAAAAAAGTAGAACAAAAAACAGTGAGATAAACTCTAATTTTTCCTCTTTGAAAAGTAACAAAGAATTAAATTAGGTTTTTTATTTATTTTATTCTTGTGTGAGTCCCATTAATTTTTATAGAAATTGTTATTCCACATAAATTTTTTTAAAGAAATCACCAATTTTACTAACTTTTAATTCCTCTGAAATGTTATTCATTTAGGGACACCTCTACTGAATTAAGCTGAGAACGATGTGGACAATACTGGTTTTTCTATCATATTGTCCACATTTTCTCAAAGACCTTGTAAACAAAGATAATGATGCTTAATAAAATCTTTTAGCCGTAAAAAAAAAAAAGAACGATTGGGATCATGCTGCACTAGAAATAATGCCGTTATTAAAAACAATATCCAGAATCAATAGAATCATGAGATGCAAAGATGGCTGATGCATCTCGCAAAGGATAAATTGTAGAAAAACCGAAGTGACGATAGAAGGCCCAATGTATCATAATTAGGCCCATAAACAAGTGGTCAACAAAAGAAAAAGAAAAAGAGACTTATCTTATGTATGAAGTTTAACGAAAGCCCAAGTAACAAGGCCCAATTAAGGACCTTCTAAGAAACCCTCAGCCCAAAGTTTCTGGAGATTAGCTTTGTATATATAACCGACGCTTTAACCCTTGGCTCCATTGCAAACCCTAATCTGTGTTTCAAGCGGCGCCACCTAAGAAATTTGCCGAGGCTTCCAATCGCCGTCTAAGGTACTTCTTCTTCTTCATCCTCAACATTTCTGACTTCTTCTCCGTTACTGATTGCTCACCAATCCTCGGTTTGACACAGAGTTTAAGAATTCTCATATCTAGATTTGTAAATCGTTGGATATGTGTTTCATTTTTTCTCTTGTTGTTTAGATTTAAAACTGTTGTTTATTGTTTCGTTGCAGAGACAATGTCGACTGTCGGAGAACTTGCTTGCAGCTACGCTGTTATGATCCTCGAGGACGAGGGCATTGCCATCACTGTATCCTTGAATCGAGTCATCTACTTCTTGATCTCATTTAGTAGCTAGTCTTGTAGATCATGTTCGTCATCGAGACTTCTCTGTGTCGAAGTGAAGACTCTTTTTGCTGTTATTATGGACTTGTCTTTTCTTGTCTAGACATTACCATGAATCTGGCAAGGCATGTTGTAAGTTAATATGTCTGTGTTAGTATTCAATCTAGTTTAGATAACTTGTTAGTTTTGTGGTTTGATTGGTCCATTTTTGATAAGCGAGTGTGTTTACTCTAGAAGAATGTGTTTTGGTTATGTTTATATCTTTAACCCTATTGTCAATAGTCTGACAAGATTGCCACTTTGGTCAAATCCGCTGGTCTCGAGATTGAGTCATACTGGCCAATGCTATTCGCCAAGATGGCTGAGAAGCGTAACGTCACCGACCTGATCATGAATGTCGGTGCTGGTGGCGGCGGAGGCGGTGCACCAGTCGCTGCTGCTGCGCCTGCTGCTGCTGGAGGAGCCGCAGCTGCTGCTCCTGCCAAAGAGGAGAAGAAGGTACAGAATTAGGAACAGACATTCTTTGGTTATTGGTGGTTTTGTTTATTTTCTAATTTGTTTTGGTTATTTTGTTGTGTAGGACGAACCAGCAGAAGAGAGCGATGGAGATCTTGGATTCGGCTTGTTCGATTAGTTGTCTCCTTGTTTTTATTCTTACTATCTTCTATTGCTTTAGTTGTTTTGAGATTTTCAGTTTTGCCATTCTCGACATTATTACAGTTTGGTCCCTTTGTTATATCATGTACTCGACTTTGCTTACGATCTTCTCCTTATTAGTTTTCTTGAGTTATATGATACATGAGTTTCTCTCAAGTAATGTGGTGGAGGATTATTTTTTTTATCTTTGCTTGTAACGTTCTTATCGAATTTGCAGTCTCTCATTATAATTTGATCACATTAAAATCATAAAATGGATAACAAGTAAGTATATAATGAACGAAATTTTAGCGAATGTCGTTCTTTTTCTTGAAAACTTGTCCTATAAAGAAGAACTAATAGTCATAAAATCTTGTCAAGCTTTAATTGAATAGTTAGAGATAAAACTGTAACCGGTCTGGTAAAATCACGTTCAGTAATTAGAAGTTTGATCAAAATTCAGTACTTACTGATGATATACCTGAAGGGAACCCTCTGTTTCAGGCGGAAGTTTTATTTTGTTTATTGTTTTCTTTTTTCTTTTTGGCTGAATCAGATCGTCGGCTGTGCCGGCGGTGAATGTTCGGAGTCAAGTCCATCGGAGTGTTCGATGAAGCAAACAGCTACTTGACTTGATAGGGACTAGAAATTTCACCGATATGAAGACGTCGCATATAGAACTCGATCTCGATTCGTTTCTAGTATCGGACTCGGACTCAGAATCGGATTTGGATTCTTCCTCTGTTCCTCACCGTACAGTCGACGAAATTCTCAACGCGTCAAGTTCTTCATCTGTGTCTTCTTCTCCACCATCATCGCCGCCGTTAGTTAAAGAGCAATTTAACCGGCGGAAGCAAAACGACCCGACTCGCCGCTTGTCAGAAGCTCTTTCAAACGCTGCGGGGAGACCTGAATCTGAAACACTTGGCGGATTTCCTAGCCGAAGCGATCCGACCCGGCGGAATCCGTCATCGACTTCTTCTTCTTCTTTGAGACAGTTGCCATTGCCGTCGCTGTTCGCAGGAGTGCGGTCGAATGTGAAGCCCGGCGCGGCGCTTGCGGCGGCTGTGGCTGCTTCCAGATTGGTTCCTACACCACACGCTGCTATCATCAAGTCTAGGAGAGCTAGCAGTGCGAGTAACGAGTTGCTGCAGGAGGTTTTGGGCGCTGGAGAATCCGTTTCAAATCAAGATGAAGAAGATGTTTTGTCGTCAAATGGCGATTCCGCTGCAGGTTCCGTTTCTGTGGATGATTCTCGTCCTCTCGGTGGAGAATCTCACCTGGAGGATGAGGTTAATGGAGTTACACTTTCAAGTCAAGATAACGAAGCTAAAGTAATGAAAGTCCAAGGTAGTGATGTTACTGACACCTTAGATTATGAGGGAAACTCAAAGCCTGACTTAGTCACTACGGAAGCTGGAAATGCTGCTGTGGATGGCGTGAAAGATGACACAGTGTTTGTCGCTTCTTCGGTGGAGCCTTCAGAGTCTCAACATCTGAATGATTCTGATGAGAAGTTCTTTCCTTTTTCTCTATCTGATGATGCTAAGGTAAGCAATGATGAGGAGTCAAGTGTTGGAGATGTGAAGAACGATGATTTAGATTCTAAAGAAGAGGGAGCTGATGCTTTTATTCCCGATGGTGGAAGCTCAATGTCTGGCATTTCGGAGCTTGTAGAAGAGAGGATGGAGGAGTTAGAAAAAGAAAGGATGAGTAAAATGGAGAAACTAAAATCGCGATCTTTTAGGAAGCAGCTTGTCTTGGCTGAAGAGTTTGAGAAGAAACAAGCATATACTGGTTTGCATTGGGAGGAAGGGGCTGCTGCTCAGCCAATGAGACTTGAGGGTGTTAAGATTGGTTCGACGAATTTAGGTTACTTTGATGTTGATGCTAACAATATCATTAGCCGAACCATTTCATCGCAGGCATTTAAGCGAGACCATGGTTCTCCTCAGGTTTTGGCTGTTCATTCGAATTTTATTGCGGTGGGTACGTCCAAGGGGGTCATCGTCGTTGTACCAAGTAAATATTCTTCTGATACTGCAGATCAGATGGAATCAAAGGTTGTCCTATACATCATTACTTATGTCAAATTATAGGTTATTTGTACAAGCTATTTTTATTATAACCTGGGTAGACTCATATTTATGTTTAACAAAATCGTAGATGATTTGGCTTGGTTTACAAGGAGAAAGATCGCAGTCCCCGGTTACCTCAGTTTGCTTCAATCAGCAAGGGGGTCTCCTGCTAGCCGGTTATGGTGACGGACATGTTACGGTTTGGGACGTGCAGAGAGCGTCGGTAGCAAAAGTGATCACTGAGCACACTGCACCAGTAGTTTATGCGTTTTTTCTAGGCCGGGATTCTCAAGGTTCTCGCCAATTCAAAACAATTACAAGCGATACTAAGGGTGTTGTTTTCAAACATACTTTCTCTTGGACTCTGCTGTTGAACATGTATTCAGTGAAAACACAGGTAAAATTTAGGTGTCTGTTTTCTACTGGTGTCTTGTTCAGCCTTACTGACTTTGAGGAATGGGTTTGTACGCCTTGTTTTGATTGCATTAGTGTCTTCTCGATGGACAAAAAAATGGAACGGTCCTCTCGGCATCACCTCTGCCTGATGAAATTTTTGGAAGCTCCTTGGCCTCTTCGAAGGCGGGTAACACTGCAGCTCCATCCAGCAGTATAAGTAGCATGGTGGGAGGTGTTGTTGGGGTTGATTCAAGTTGGAAGCTCTTTAATGAGGATTCATCTGCGGTGGAAGAAGGAGTTGTCATATTTGTCACCTATCAAACTGGACTGGTGGTAAGGATTTCAGATATCTTTTTCATATTCAATGTACCGATTACGCTTCTGGAAATGATCCTATTCTGTTTTCTATAGGTAAAACTCATTCCAAATTTGGAGGTGTATGCACAACTTCCTAGGCCTGAAGGGGTTCGGGAGGGTTCCATGCCATACACTGCTTGGAAATGCTCAATGGGTAATCATGATTCTTCGCCCATAAAGACTGTGTACTTTGCTTTTATTGTTTTTCTTAACCTTGTTTAAGTGAAATCTTGCAGAAAATTCTAAGGGGGCAGAAGATAGGGTTTCTTTTCTTGCCATTGCCTGGGATCGTAGAGTTCAGGTTGCCAAGTTGGTAAAATCAGACCTAAAGGAATATGCCAAATGGTCACTTGACAGTGCAGCTATTGGTGTGGTTTGGCTGGATGACCAGGTGTGTATACGAATATAGTTTTGTTTTTAAGCAAATTCATATTCATGAGTTCTCTGCTTTTCTCTGCATATTCAGTTGCTGGTGATCCCAACTGTGACGGGCCATTTGTATCTATTCACAAGAGATGGTGTGGTAATTCACCAGACAAGCTTTTCTGTGGATGGTTCTTCAGGGAATGACCTGATCTCCTATCATACGTACTTTACGAATGTCTTTGGAAATCCTGAGAAAGCTTATCACAATTCTGTGGGTGTCAGAGGGGCTTCAGTATACATTCTCGGGACTGCACATCTTGTTATCTCCCGACTTTTGCCATGGAAGGAGCGGGTTGATGTTTTAAGGAAAGGAGGTGACTGGATGGGTGCTTTTAACATGGCAATGTCACTTTTTAATGGGCAAGCTCATGGGGTTGTTGACCTCCCCAAAACTGTGGACGCCATAAGGGAAGCCATAGCACCCAGTTTAGCAGAGTTGCTACTTTCCTATGTAGATGAAGTTTTTTCTTATATCTCAATAGCATTTTCCAATCAGATTGAAAAGAATGGTGTAACTCATGAGCCGAGCAGTGGAACCAAGAATGTCAATTTAGAGATAGAAGAACAATACAATCGTGTTGGTGGTGTTGCCGTTGAATTCTGTGTTCACATTAACAGGATGGATTTGCTCTTCGATGAGATATTTTCCAGATTTGTGGCTGTGCAACAAAGAGGTATATATTTCAGATCTCTATGTATACCCATCAACTTCCTTATTTGGTGCTTCATTTTATTAAGGAACGGGTTCGACACAGATGTTTGCTACGTCAGGATGTTGCCTAGTTCCTTATAAGTTATCTGGTTCTGTTTTTTTCTTCTTTCAAATCCTTAAGGAACTTTGGTCTACTAATCTTGGAATAGCTTATGAAGGTATCTCCTTTCGGTTAGTTTTTTCCTGACGTGTGCCACTTTTCATAATACATACACATACATGTTGTGCTAAGTTGCATGTATGTTTTCCGTTACTTTTAGTTTAGGTCTTAATTGTATAGTTTCCTCATGGAAACGGCTTAGCACTTTTGAGATTGATACTGATAGAGTGCAATGCTATTTGTTATCTGGTGAGATATCTTATCAGGGGATGATATGCAGCATACACGTGCCTTGAAATTTGCTGTTTTTTTTGCGCACAGTTTGATCTTGGTTCAAATGCTTGCTGGCTATTAATTTCCTTGTGTCTGATGAGACACTATGATCTCTCCTATTCATTGCGGCAACTACTTTTGGTTTGTCTAGATACATTTTTGGAGCTTTTGGAGCCTTATATTTTAAAGGATATGCTTGGGTCGCTTCCTCCAGAGGTATCTTTTGTGCAATTATAAGATATTTTCTCAAGAACTGTGGTATATATTGTATGATTTTTTTTTGTCTGTTTCATCTCAGATTATGCAAGCACTGGTAGAACACTATAGTAGGAAAGGATGGCTACAAAGAATTGAGCAGTGTGTTCTTCACATGGATATTTCTTCCTTAGATTTCAATCAGGTCACCTTTTGCAGACAATTTCACGTGTCCGGTTTGCTCCTTTTCTTCTAGAAGTTGATGTAGTATTATGGTTGGATATTGACCTTTCCCTCATTGCCACTTAGGTCGTCAGAATTTGCCGTGAGCATGGGCTTTATGGGGCCTTGCTCTATCTTTTCAACAAAGGGCTGGATGATTTCAGGTCACCTCTGGAGGAGCTCTTGATGGTCTTACGGAACAGTGAGAGACAAAGGGCTACAGCCATTGGGTATGTTATGTAACGTCGTTGCACTTTGTTCTGGCTGATTTAACTTTGCGTGCAAAACTGAACTTGAGAGCCCTCTCCTCGCTTGTTTCAGTTATGACCGAGAGGAAAACATAAAATTCAAAAGGCCCACTCTTTTCCATCTGATATGACATTAATCCTAGAACGCACCTATGCATATAGCTAATTGCAATATTTTGCTTAAACAATATAATTTGTTACTTAAACAAAGGTCTAGTTTGCAGCCGCACTAGTAACGATTTTCCTTTTTGCATCTGTTTCTTATTCAGGTACCGGATGCTTGTTTATCTAAAGTACTGCTTTCTTGGTTTGGCTTTTCCACCAGGTAGGATTCTACTATGGTTTCACTGCATGTTATGATCTGCAATCGACCGAGTATGGTATCCGGTGATAACCTATAAACTTAGATAGGCATTTCCCTCTCACGAGCTTAATCTTATATTGAGTTTTATCTGCAGGACATGGAACTCTGGTTCCTACACGCTTGCCATCGCTTAGGACCGAGCTGATTCAGTTTCTACTGGAAAAATCAAACGCCCATGATTCTAGTACTGAAACATCTCAACGAATTTACTTGAACCTCTACCATCTGCTAGAGATGGATACTGAAGCCACTTTAGATGTCCTAAGATATGCATTTGCAGAAAGAGAAATGTTAAATCATGAGAGTCATCTACTGGATTCTGGTGAAGCAAGTTCAGAGTCCAAAACTGATAGCAGTATCCCGGAAGTTAAATGTAACGATATGTTGATCCAGAATCTGATAGATGCTCTAGTTCACGTTCTTGATCGGGGCTTAAGTCAACCTGATGAATCTGGCATTCCAGATGATTCAAGATCAGATAAAAGCTGGCCCTCCAAGGAAGATACGAGTCATCTGTTTGAGTTTGTTGCATATTATGCAGCACGTGCTAGAGTTAGTATTCCCAAGAGCGTATTGGCAAGGGTTGTAGACTACCTAACATCAGATCACATTCTTCCGACTTATAACATGTCTCCTAAAATGAGAGAGAACCAATTGCTAAACCTTCTAAAAGCTGTACCGGAGACCGATTGGGATGTAGCTTCTGTATCTCAGCTTTGTGAGAAGGCCCAGTTTTATCAGGTATCCTCTTGGTAGACATTGGCCATTCCTCTATAGCGTGCTTGCAATGCTCACTTTGGGATATTCTCCTTGATCTCTGTTAATGGTTTCCAATTTTTAGGTCTGTGGCTATATTCATACTATCGGCCGACGATACGTTGCTGCTTTAGAAAGCTACATGAAAGAGGCAGATGAACCCATACATTCGTTTTGTTATGTGAACAAGATGCTGTCACAGTTGAGTGGGGATGAATTCACTGCTTTTCAATCCGCAATAATTTCTAGGATCCCCGAGCTTCTTGAATTGAGCAGGTAAATATAGGTGGATTTTATTCTCTCTACTAATGGACTCGGATAGTATTGAATGTCTGGCATTTTGCAGAGAAGGAACATTCTTCCTGATCATTGATAATCTGAAAGACAATATTACACGCATTCAAGAGCAACTCCATTCTCATCCAAGAAGCTTGTTCCTTTTTCTCAAGACTGTCATTGAGGTTCACTTGTCTGGGAGTCTTGATTTTTCTCGTCTAAGAAAACATGAAGCCATGGATAGTTCGGGTGAAAATACTAGAAGGGATATACCCAAAGAGGCTGCTATTTATCTGGAAGGACTTAATGGCTTTCCCAAATTCATCCAAGATAATCCGGTTAATGTGACTGATGACATGATTGAGCTTTACGTGGAGGTAAAGCACTTATAAGAATACTTCTTCAATTGAATCTCTCCTTGCAATCTCGAGTTTACCTTATCTTCCTAGTCAAATGCATTAATTAGGTCTTATGGGTAGCTATCTTATAGATATAAGTTCTCTTGAATGTCTGCCCTTTTTTTTGGTTTTCTGACTGTATTTACAGAAGCCAGTGAGAAATTTAGTTCGCGACAATTCTTAGGTCTCTGCCAAATTATCCTGTTCCTCTTTCATTGCGATTTTGCAAATGTTGTAGCTCTTTCAAATATTCTACAGAATTTCCAAGATTGTAACCCTTTGCTTAGATTACAAACATATATTTGTTTGGTTTATTTTTCTTGGAAAAATGATATGCTTGCTAACTCAGCTTGTTCTTAATTGCTTCTTTTTACTACTTTTTTAGCGGGTCCTTGGGATTGTTTGGCATCATCAGTTGTTTCAGTGCTGATGAATTTGTGTCTAATTGTACAGCTATTATGCAAGTACGAACCGAAGTCAGTCTTGAGATTCCTGGAAACCTTTGATAGCTACAGGGTGGAACACTGTTTACGCCTCTGCCAGGAATATGAAATTATAGATGCAGCAGCATTTCTCTTGGAGAGGGTCGGCGATGCAGCAAGCGCTTTGTCACTTACACTCTCTGGACTCCGTGATAAATTTGTCGAGCTTGAAAATGCAGTGGTGTGCCTAATCTCTGAATGGAAGTTGGGTGCTAGCGAAGTACCCACCTTGGAACAGTCCAGTTGTGCTCTAGAGTTGAAAGAGGTCCGTACATTTCTTTACGATAAGAAAAAAATATGCTCTGTATGGCTCTCTCATACTGTTTCTGATTCTTCAGGTAAACGACATACAAGGTGTTCTGCAAGCCTGTATAGGATTGTGTCAACGCAACACTCCTCGCCTTAATCCTGAGGAGTCGGAGATTCTTTGGTTTCGCTTTCTTGACACGTAAGCCTGATCATACATCAGTACTAATCAATTTCTCATCATTCCAATTAATACTCACGTCAAAGTAACTCTTAATATATGCATTCGTAATCATGTCGGAGGCCTGAAGCGAGCACTACTAGCTATTAATTTAGGCATATGATGATCATAATTTTGTCCTTTCATGCTCCACGCAGTTTCTCAGAACCTTTGATGGATTCATATCGGGAACCAAGGAATGTCGATGAAATAAACAAAGGTCCAGCCAGTGTTAAATCACCGGAACTGCGTGTAGATGAAGCAGTCGACACAATAAAGTGGAGGATTCCACGATCTGATACGGCGGGTACACACATCCTGAGGAAGCTCCTATCTCATTTTATAAAAGAGATTGTTGAAGGAATGATAGGATATGTTCGTCTTCCAACAATCATGTCAAAGCTTCTTTCTGACAATGGTACTCAAGAGTTTGGTGATTTCAAACTTACAATATTGGGAATGCTCGGAACATATGGCTTCGAACGGAGAATACTGGTATGTGTATAATCCCTAATGCATTTGGTTGGTTAGTCTCTCTTCAGATGCTTTTTAAAACTCATTTCTTACGCGCGACAGGATACTGCAAAATCCTTAATCGAAGAGGATACATTCTACACCATGAGCTTACTCAAGAAAGGTGCTTCTCACGGGTACGCACCCAGAAGTTTGCTTTGCTGTATATGCAATTGTCCTCTCACCAAGACGTTCTCTACTCTTCGTGTACGTGTTTTCAACTGTGGCCACGCAACACATCTGCAATGTGAACTGTCAGAGAGTGAAACGTCATCATCATCACCATCATCCATTAACGTCTCTTCATCAGGGTGTCCTGTTTGTATGACCAAGAAGACCACGCAAAGTTCTTCTAAAGGTAAATCATTCTACCTAGACTATGGACTGATAAGCACAGTTTCTTCAAGCACCGGGACTTCACAACGCACTTCGCCATACTCGCATGAGAATGAAATGATCGATCATTCTCATAGCCAGCATATATCACGGGTAAGCAAGCCGTCGTCCATAATTAGATTATAAAGAAAATAATTAATAATCGATAACCGGAAACCTCATTGTGGTTTAGCTAAAAGGTTTGCACTGTTTAACGCTGCAGTTCGAAATCCTAACGAATCTACAGAAAGATCAGAGATTGGTACAGATAGAGAGCTTGCCTCGATTAAGGCTTTCACCTCCAGCTGTGTACCATGAAAAAGTGAGCAGAGTCTCGGGTTTTACACCCGGAGAGAGTAGCGGTAAAGACACCAAACCATCCCAAAGTGGACTGAGTAAGAAGATGAAAGCCAAAGGATCGATTTTTCGTCCAAGACTCGGTAAGTCTTCTTCTTGTATAGGCTAAAGAGTTGGTTATTTCGTGATTATGATTGGAACCCTAACACATTGATACTGAATTTTATGACTGTTTAAGCTTTTGGAAAGGACAAGACGAGCAGAAAATAAGGAAGCTTCACAATTTGGATATCTCAACTGATTGAGATGAAGGACTCGAGAGTTGTTATGTGGTGAGACTTTTTTGTTCTGTTGTGTAATTAGAAAAAAAAAAAAAAATAGTCGATGGTAACTTTATTTAACTTCTTCTTGATGTATAGTATAGTACCAAAATTAATAAAATTAGCAAAATAATGTATGTTCAAAACTCGCTAGTTGTTGGAGCAGATGTTCAGCAAGAGTTGTGCGATCAATAAAGTGAGTAGGCCGTTGGGTCTTCTTGCAGGTGATGGCCTTCCGTGCCACTTATGTGACCTCATCATGGATCAAATGCATAGTTTCTTGTTACTTGAGTTTCTTATGTTAACAATAATTAGTAACAGCAATGGCTTCAGACTCAACTCCCACATAGAAATGATCATTCCCCAAATAAGCTTCACCAAGAGGCATGAAATCCGCAAAACCATGCTAGTCATCAGGTTACGAATCTACGAAACAAAGCAATCACAAGACTGTTAAAAAAGTTTAACTTATCCCTAAAATATCTTCTCAAGGAACATGCATACATGTTTTCTCAACATAATCTCGATGATCTTGATCCCAATACCCGCAGCTTAAACTTCCCAAAATGATTTGTCTTTCTCTCCCATAAACCCTCCTGGATGAACTTCTCAATTAAGCTAAAACATTCTCAGGTGGAATTCATGGTATCACATGATTCTCAACTGATTTCGGTATCAAAAGTATTCTTAGGTTTAGTTATAGAAAAAGACTCGATAATGATAAGCAGTTAAAAATTGCATCTTTCGGGAATATATCAAACATAAAGGCTAATAAGGATTATCGTTCACCAAATAACGTTAAACGAGTCTCTTCATCAGGTTCGCCCACCAAGCCAAGAGGACTAGTGTTTTTATTTCATATTACCATCAAAAGACTTTAAAAAAGCTAAGGAAGTGATGTTCTTACATCATTCATCGGGAACAAGAGTAGTGTTCCCATTTTATTATACAATAAAGAAAAGTCCAGATACTTGGGGGCTGGGTCTTCTTCTACGTGATAGCCTTCCCGTGCCACCTACGTAGGCTCATCATGCATCATCATATATAGTTTCTTGTTACCTTAATGATTCACATAAGACTTATTAAAGCCAATAAGCTAATTAGCTAGTCACAGAAATGACTTCAAACTCAACTCCCACGTAGATCTTATCCTTCACCAAATAAGGTTCAGCAAGTGTCTTCAGAGGCATGAATTCCGGAAACCCACATTTGACATCAGGCTTTTCACCAAGCCAACCCGAGACTACACAATCAAAACAATAACCATCACATTTTTTTTTTTTGTAAAGTTAGGTTAATTGCAAAAAGAGAGAGAAAGTCACAAAGATCATATCTTTGCAACGTACATGTTTTCTCAACATGATCTCGGTTAATTTGATCCAATACACGCAGCTTAAATGTTGCAAAAGTATTCGTCTTTCGCGCATTGTTGATGAACCCTTCTCCCACTAAATACACAGACAAATATTTATCCTTTCCCTCTTGACACCCTTTTGGGTAAACTTGAATTCTCCTGATCAAACACTCACACAATAATATGAAACTTTTTTTCAGTGTGATGCATTTTAGAATAAAATATGTAGAAATAATAATTTTCTGAATTGAGAAAACAAGTTTTAGGAATTGATCATCACCATTTCCGGTTTCCAACGACAAATCCATTAGAATGATGAACCTTTTCAGGATCGAAAGACCAGAACTTGGTCATCATCCAAGTTACTTTGTGATTGAGAGGTTTCTCAATTAAGCTAAAACATTCAGCTGTTCCGGATTTGGCAGGTTCAATCCCAAAAAACTTGACACCAAACAGACAAGAATCTCCAATAAGGTACCCTTTCCTCTCGAGATCATCATGAGATATCAAATCTGAATCCCCATTCCAATTCCAATCTGATGTTAAGCTCGTTGGCCCTGCAAATAGAACACATTAGCATCGACCAAAAGATATAGGGTACATAGAGAGAGAGAGAGATAAAGAGAGCTAGAGACCTTTTGAATGCCATATTGGCTTTAGTTGATTAACCACAAATAACTCCACTTCGAGCTTAACATTTATTGAAACTTGCTTCTCTACGACGATGGAGACATGATCATCGACACCCGTGAAGCCCCTTGGATACACAAAGAGTTTCCTGTTTCCATATCAAGTCAAGAAACATGGACGAAAACGATTGATGTTAATCACAAGTGTTTTCTTTTTATAGTAAACTTTTCAAAAGATTAAAACAAAGACTAACCATTTGTATCCACCGAGATGAAAAACAGCAGATTCGACCCTTTGGATGTGTTTTCTGATTAAAGAGAAATTGTCTATCTTGAAGAAGTGAGATGTTTTGTAATTTTCTTTTAACCCTTCCACAATTGCTGTGTAAAGGAGAAAAAAGAAACAGATTAAAACTTGGAACTGATGATAAAAAGCGACTCTATAAGACCAAATGCTTTAACAAAGTCATATCCTTATACCTTCAATGGATGCTGGTCGTGACATATTTGTTGTAACAAGCTGCAAATGAAATGAAACTGCTTCTTCTAACGGAGACTTATATATCTAACTGAGGGTAGAATTAAGTAAACAGCTATGTATCTATATATATAGACATTACAGGACAAGAGCCAAGTGAATGCTATTCTCATGTCTCTGTGTATCGTGAATTTCACGCTAAGAGAGTTTCAAGATTAATAAGCATTATACATCGCATGTTTAGGGGATATATCTAGTTTCTACAAGACTACAACCGACCTTATCCTGAAACCATGCGATAAAAGATTCACAATTCTTATACGTGTGCTTAATATATAGAACAAGGGATTAGTAGAAAAAGAAAGCTAAACTTCAATACACATTAATGAAACAACAACTGTCTTGTTAAAACTAGTTTCAACAATGGAATTAAGAATACGGTTTATCTAGGCTAATTAAGGGCAAACCGGGTAATGGGAGATTAGTGCTGTTAAATATTTTAGTTCATGAAGCTTACTCTAGACTGTCTTCGATTCATGAAAAAAATTATTTTATAACTACAAAAACTAGGTTTAAGTCAGAGCCTAACTATATTTATGGAAATTACGAGGTTGAAGTTTTTATCTTGTAGCATCCCATGTTTTTCTTATGTTACCGTGGTAGCCCCAACAGTAGAATCGAAAAAAAAAAAAAACAGCTATCGTGGATCACACGCTACAGTGAGATTCGACAGTTATAAGCACCATGCATGTATACATCACATCTTTTGGGCATATATTCACGTTTCTACTATGGAATTATCTTAATCCTTTTTCTTAAGGTTTTGTTTATTTTATTCGTTTTAAAATACTAGACTAATGAAATAATAGTAATTATTTCCGTTTTGGGTTGGAATTAGTCCTTGTAGTATTTTTTTTAGTGTCTAAAATTTTACAATTTATAACAAATATTTTAGAACAACCATATATATGATTAAGTGTTTTGGTCCGGTATGTCATGCGTACCTGAACGTGAAACTTTTAATTCAACATAGATTTCTTTTGGCATAAAATTTATGTTAAAATTTAATATGTATCAAATTTTAAATAATAATAAATGATTAAGGATTTAAAGTTAATAAAAAAAGATTGGGGCCAATAACATAATCGATACAAAATATAACAACAATTCCAACTTTTTTTGCAAACAATTCACCAAATCCTTGTGTATCAAAAACTTGTGAGACCAAAGAAATTGTAAAACAGTTCTAACTCAGTTATCCAAAAACAACTGTTCCACAATTCACAAATCTTTTGGAACATATTAGTACCAAAGGTACCATGAGGACTAGATGAAAAATTATAACATTAATTAGCCGGAGCTGAATTATGCTTTGCCTACGACAAGCACCATAAACATGATAACCCTTTTATAATTGAGCAGGTTCTTGACACCTGAATCTGTGTCAGAGAGATCACTCTTGAGGCTAGTGTGGACGTTAACTTTTCGTTCCTCTTCTTATAACACTGATTTATCTGCCTTAATTTTTTTGTTTTTTTTTTTTTTTGTAATCGTAAGTTTCCAGAAAAAGGAGAGAGAAAAAAAAAAAAAATATGTGTTCTATCATATGAGAATAAACATGTCACAAAAATCTATAAATTAAAAATAAATTTGAATAGCTAAAGATATTATGATAAAGAAAATTAACTACTTATCTTTTAATTAGATATAACTACTTATCTTGCATTAAACTTTTCTGTCCGTTTTGTATTTGTCCACTTTCGGAAAGATGGGTAAATTAGGTTGTAATCAGTTTTGTTGATATAAAGCTAATTAACATTAAAGTAAAAGTACAAAAAGGAAAATAATGAACATATCACCACTTATAAGACAAAAAAAGGAAAATAATGAACATATCACCACTTATAAGATTCATTCCGTTCGAGAGCGCATAGATAATACATGAATTTGCGTTTAGACACTAGACGAAGGTCATGGAAACCTTGAATCATCTCTCGCTCGTCTCGTACGTGTGTAATGAACTGGAGACACATCTACGAGACGCGAACAAGGATTTGGCCGAGTACATCATCCATATTGGCCGCCGCTCCGAGACCGTCGACGAGTTCGATAAGAAGCTCAAGGAGGACGGCGCAGAGTTGCCGGATTACTTCGTTCGATCGCTGTTAACAGTAACCCACGTGATTTACCCACGAGAAGCTCAGGAGCGACAGAGGGAGGAGGATCGAGATGATAGAAGGGACCGGCGCAGAGACAGAGCTCCCCTGTTATACAAGGGTCGAGTAACTAGGGTTATGGACTCGGGCTGTTTTGCTGAGGAGAGCGAAGCCGCGGCTTCACGTAGACCACTGAAGAAGATGAGCTCCCCTGAGAGATGGGAAGCGAAGCAGATCATTGCTTCCGGTGCCTTGAAAGCGACTGAGTTTCGAGATTACGATGAGGACGGAGATGGGATGCTTTATCAGGAGGAAGGTGCTGAAGAAGAGCTTGAGATTGAGATGAACGAAGACGAACCTGCTTTCTTACAAGGGCAAAAAACCAGGTACTCTGTTGACATGTCTCCTGTTAACATCTTTAAAAACCCCCAAGGTTCCTTGAGTCGTGCAGCTGCACTTCAGTCTGCGCTCACCAAGGAGAGGAGAGAGATGAGGGAACAGCAGAAAAGGACAATGCTTGAAACTGGTGAAAGGCATCTTGCTCAAGAGCTCAGAGGTGTCGGATTGTCTGCTTATGACATGCCTGAATGGAAGAAGGATGCTTTTGGGAAAACCCCAACTTTTGGACAAAGATCAAAGCTTTCTATCCAGGAGCAAAGGGAGAGCCTTCCTATATACAAGCTGAAAAAGGAGCTGATACAAGCTGCGCACGATAATCAAGTTTTGGTGGTTATTGGTGAGACTGGCTCAGGGAAGACAACACAGGTGACGCAGTATCTTGCTGAAGCAGGTTACACAACAAAAGGAAAGATTGGGTGTACTCAGCCTCGCAGGGTCGCAGCAACGTCCGTTGCAAAGAGAGTAGCTGAGGAGTTTGGTTGTCGTTTGGGAGAAGAGGTAGGGTATGCGATTCGGTTCGAGGATTGTACTGGACCAGATACGGTGATCAAGTACATGACTGATGGTATGCTTCTTAGGGAGATTCTCATCGATGAAAACCTCTCTCACTACTCTGTTATAATGCTTGATGAAGCTCACGAGCGGACAATTCACACTGATGTGTTGTTTGGTCTTCTAAAGAAGCTGTTGAAACGCAGGCTTGACCTTCGTCTGATAGTCACATCCGCCACTTTGGATGCAGACAAGTTCTCTGCGTATTTCTTCGACTGCAACATTTTTACAATTCCTGGAAGAACCTTCCCTGTAGAGATACTGTATACCAAACAGCCAGAAAGCGATTACTTGGATGCAGCTCTGATCACAGTTCTTCAGATTCACTTGACTGAACCAGAAGGTGACATTCTTCTCTTTTTGACTGGACAGGAAGAAATTGATTCTGCATGCCAGTCTCTGTACGAGAGAATGAAAAATCTAGGTAAAAACGTTCCTGAACTCATCATACTCCCTGTTTACAGTGCCCTTCCTAGTGAAATGCAGTCTAGAATATTAGATCCTCCCCCTCCTGGTACGCGGAAAGTAGTTGTAGCTACAAATATTGCAGAAGCTTCTTTGACAATAGATGGAATATACTATGTTGTTGATTCTGGGTTTGCAAAGCAGAACGTGTACAATCCGAAGCTAGGACTAGACTCGCTTGTCATAACTCCAATCTCACAGGCATCGGCGAAGCAGAGGGCTGGGCGTGCTGGTCGTACTGGTCCTGGGAAATGTTACCGTCTCTACACGGAGAGCGCATACCTTAATGAGATGCCTCCTACATCAGTCCCTGAAATCCAGAGGATTAATCTTGGAATGACAACCCTGACCATGAAAGCAATGGGTATCAATGACCTCTTGTCCTTTGACTTCATGGATCCACCCCAACCGCAAGCGTTGATCTCTGCTATGGAACAGTTGTACAGCCTGGGAGCTTTGGATGAGGAAGGGTTGTTGACAAAGCTAGGTAGAAAAATGGCTGAGTTTCCTCTTGAACCACCGCTCTCTAAAATGTTGATAGCGAGTGTGGATCTTGGGTGCAGCGATGAGATTCTGACGATGATTGCTATGATCCAGACGGGCAACATATTCTACAGGCCGAGGGAGAAGCAAGCTCATGCAGATCAAAAGAGGGCAAAGTTTTTCCAGCCTGAGGGTGACCACTTGACATTGTTAGCTGTATACGAGGCTTGGAAGGCTAACAACTTCTCAGGTCCATGGTGTTTTGAGAACTTCATACAGTCGCGATCTTTACGACGTGCTCAGGACGTGAGGAAACAGCTTCTCAGCATTATGGACAAATATAAGCTAGATGTGGTAAGTGCGGGGAAGAATTTTACGAAGATAAGGAAAGCAATCACAGCAGGATTCTTCTTCCATGGAGCAAGAAAAGATCCACAGGAAGGTTACAGGACGCTAGTGGAGAACCAACCGGTTTATATACACCCGAGCAGTGCCTTGTTCCAGAGACAACCAGATTGGGTTATATATCATGATCTTGTGATGACGACCAAAGAGTACATGAGGGAAGTGACTGTGATTGACCCAAAGTGGCTGCTCGAGTTAGCTCCAAGGTTCTTCAAAGTTGCTGATCCAACCAAAATGAGTAAGCGTAAGCGTCAAGAACGCATTGAGCCTTTGTATGATCGCTATCATGAGCCTAACTCATGGCGTCTCGGCAAAAGACGTGCTTGAGAGACTTCAAATTCGTTATTCCTCACGCAAATCCTCAAATGTACTCTTGTGTTTTACCTTTCTTATGTATTCTTCTTTTTTTTGTCATCTTTTCTTATGTATATAAAAGCTAAAAACTAACGTAAATGATCGATAAGCCATTGTTTGCAGCTGCTTAGAAGGCAATATAATGAATACATATTCTCCGGGATCTTGTTCATTACATAATATCATTTATTGGTATATTAGTTCACAACATGACTTATAAAAGGCAAGAAGCTGAGTTAACAATAATTAGCCACAGAAATGACTTCAAACTCAACTCCCACATACAGCTCGTCCCTCATCAGATAAGGTTCAGCAAGTTTCTCCAGAGGCATGAAATCTTCAAAGCCCAAATATGTCTTCAACCAACCCGAACCTACCACAAAAAAATATATAAAAAAAAAGAAAAAAATTAGATTAGTCGTGTGAAAGCAAGCCATCACAAAGACTTCAAGAAATTGGGTAATTATTGCAAACGTTTTTTTCTTTTTCAAGAAACATCCATACATGTTTTCTCTACATGATTTCGCTTAAGTTGATCCAATACTCGCAGCTTAAATTTCGTGTAGGTTTTTTCTTTTGGCGGACTGTTGATAACCCCTTCTCCTAATAGATACACAGAAAACGATTTGTCTTTTTCCTTCTCACACCCTCTTGGATGAACTTGAATTCTCCTGATCAAGCAACATGCAAGTACTTCTTCAGTGTGATACATTTTATTATAAGTTGTGTATAAACATGTTTTTGAATTGGAGAAGTAAGATAAGAATTAATTGTTCACCATTTCCGGTTTCCAACGACAAATTCATTAGAGTGATGAACCTTTTCATGGTCGAAAGACGAGAACTTGGTCATCAACCAAGTGACTTTGTGATTGAGAGGTTTCTCAACTAAGCTAAAACATTCCGCTGTTCCAGATTCAGCAGGTTCAATCCCGTGAAGTTTGACACCACACAAACAACAATCTCCAATAAGGAACCCGTTGCTCTCAAGATCAGCAAGTGATATCAAGTTATCGCACCCGTTCCGAGAACGTCTTGGATGGATACCGAATTCTCGTTTCCCTGCACATATAACACATCAACATATCGACCACAGGTACATACACACAAAGGTATGTATAAAGAGAGGAAAGAGAGATGTTGCAGTATGGGCCGTGTGGGCTTCGGACTGGACTGGGTCACGCTTGTTGGGCCTCGCCTAAATCAGGGAAGGAAAGAAGAGCAATGAGGATAAATAAGACGAAGACTCTTCTTTTAAGTTTTTATCAAAAAAAGTTTGTTAACACTGTTTCTGTCGTTTTCCCTTTTGGGTATTTCCCTGAACTTGCTTCCGTCGCCGTTGCCTTTTGGTGATTGTCGTCGGTAAGTTTTGTAATCGGTGTTCCTTGTGAGCATTGGGTTGCTAATATCTATCTATCGAAGTATTATTCAGAACTCGTGTTATCTGTATTAAAGGTATCAGAGCACCAGTCGTTTCTCGGCTTTTGTGATGGCGTCGGCGACGAGATCTTCGATACGTGATGCGGAAGCAATGTTTCGCGAGTTTGACGAAACCATGAGCTCGCGGTTCTCTGAGGTCGCTCACCGTTTGTCGGGTATGGATTCGCGTTTTGAGAAATTTGAGCATTGGATGATGGATCAACAAAGCGAGTTGAAGCAGGCGAGGTTGGATCTGTTTACGGCGTTGCAGAAGATGGAGGATCGGGTTTTTTCGCCGGACTCGGTTCCCAGATCCAACTCCGACCGCGAAAGGGGAGAGAACTCCGGTCACAGTGCGGGTCCCGGCAAGACTTATTCAGCGTTAACACGCCTAGGTAAGGTTGCCTTTCCTCGTTTTGATGGTGATAAGGTGTTAGATTGGCTTTTCAAGGTGGAGCAGTTCTTTGAGTTAGATCAAACTCCGGAGGATCTCATGGTGGGTTTGATATCGATCCATTTGGATGGTGACGCTTCAAACTGGCATCGGGCTTTGTTTCAAGCGGAGACTCCGATTCCGGGAATCAAAACATGGAGAGTTTATAAGGAGCTCATCAAACACCGTTTTGAAGACGTCTTGGACGATCCGGTTGCGGAACTTAAGAACTTGGTGGAAAACGATGGGATTTTGGCTTACAATCGCAAGTTTGAGGAGCTCAGGGCCAAAATCTCAATGTCCGAAGAGTATTTGGTGAGGATCTATCTGGCTGGGTTGAGTACTAAGACCCAAGGAATGGTCCGTATGTTTAAGCCTCACACTGTTAAGGAATGTTTGGAACTTGGCCGCCTTTATGAGTCCGCGCTGGAACCACCTACATCGTTTCAAAGCTGGTCCAAGGGTCGCCAAGTTTCACCTAATTCCGTTTCCCCTAAGACCGCGTTACCTCAGCTAAAAGGACCAAATTCCGACAGTTCTGAGTCTCGGGCGTTAGTAGCTCCTCGTCGTGATAAACCTCGCACTGTGAAACCACAACAATTCTTGTCTCCAGAAGAGATGAGTCGCAGAAGAGCAGCCGGGTTGTGTTATTATTGTGACGAGAAATATTCACCTGAGCATTACCAAACCCACAAGCAAAAACAGTTATTTACCATGGAAGTGGTGGAGGAGAGCAACGAAGAAACTGTTGTTGAGTTGTACTCGGATTCTTCAGGGGATGAGGACGCAGTAGCTCGTATCTCTGTTAGTGCAATTGAGGGTATTGCGGGTTACCAAACGATGAAAGTAAAGGGCAATGCGGGCAAACGAGCGGTTTATGCCTTGGTCGACTCGGGCTCAACTCATAATTTTATCGACCCCAAGCTGGCTGCAAAACTAAAGTGCCTCTTACACAATATTGGTTTTGCTCCAGTGGCGGTGGCAGATGGGAGGAAGGTGACAGTTACAGACAAGATTGAAGACTTCAAGTGGAGTTTCCAGAATACTGAATTCTCTGCTGAGTTCTTGGTCTTACCTCTGAGCGGTTGTGACATGGTCCTTGGCGTCCAATGGCTGTCACAGTTTGGACCTATTACTTGGGACTTTCATGAGTTGACAATGCGCTTCAAGCTTCCCACTTCTCGCAAGCGTGTGTTACTTCATGGAGTTCGCAGAGGGTCCGTGCGTGAGGTGAAAACATTACAGTACAACAACGACAAGAGGAGGAAATTCAGCTATCGATGATCTGGGTGCAACCAGCTACAGAGCAACCGCTTGTTGAGTTGTTTTCTTTGACAACACAAGCCGCGGCTAGTCAGTTACCGTCTGCTGTCGAGCCATTGTTGACTGAGTTTTCTGATGTGTTTGCGATTCCTACGCAGTTACCTCCTTTCAGGGCCAATCACAACCACAAGATTGTGTTGAAAGCAGGCGCAAGTCCCGTGAACCAACGCCCATACCGTTACTCAGTGTCACAGAAGGATGAGATTGAGAAGATGGTTCAAGAGTTGCTGGAAGCAGGTACAATTCAGCCTAGTTCAAGTGCTTACGCTTCCCCTATAGTGCTGGTCAAAAAGAAAGATGATTCTTGGAGACTTTGTGTTGACTATCGAGGCTTGAACAATTTGACCCTGAAGGACCGCTTCCCAATTCCACTGATTGAGGATCTGATGGACGAGTTAGGCGGGTCACAGATCTATTCCAAGATCGACTTGAGGGCAGGATATCATCAAGTAAGGATGGAGCCTGTGGATGTTCATAAAACAGCTTTCAAAACTCATTGTGGGCATTATGAGTACTTGGTAATGCCTTTCGGGCTTACTAACGCACCGGCTACGTTCCAGGGCCTGATGAACGATGTGTTCCGTACGTTGTTAAGAAAATGTGTCCTTATTTTCTTCGACGATATCCTCATTTACAGTGCTTCAGTTCAGGAACACTTGCAACACCTCCGATGGGTATTTGAGAAGATGCGGACTCATCGCCTCTTTGCTAAGCGCAGTAAGTGTTCCTTTCTAACTCGCCGTGTGGAATACTTAGGCCATTACATCCAAGGAGAGGGCGTTTCCACTGATCCCCTGAAGGTTAGTGCAGTTCGTGATTGGCCTGTGCCACATAATTTGAAGCAGTTACGCGGATTTTTGGGTCTTGCTGGTTATTATAGAAGGTTTGTTCGGAACTTCGGTACTATTGCGCACCCATTGACATCGCTGACAAAAAAAGACAGTTTTATATGGTCTTTAGAAGCTGAACGGGCCTTTATGCAGTTAAAGGAGGCACTCTGCAATGCCCCGGTGTTGGCTTTACCACGGTTCGACGTTCCGTTTGTTGTGGAGACTGATGCGTGCAACACTGGAATTGGTGCGGTTTTGTTACAGGAATGCCACCCCGTCGCATATATCAGTCGTCACCTTAAAGGCAAGCAACTCCACCTTTCGATTTACGAAAAAGAACTGTTGGCTGTGGTGTTTGCGGTTCAAAAATGGCGACATTACTTGCTCATGGGACATTTTGTGATTAAAACGGATCAGCGTAGCTTGAAGTATCTTCTCGAGCAAAGGCTGAATACTCCTATACAGCAGCAATGGCTCCCTAAGCTTTTGGAGTTTGACTACGAGATTCAGTATAGACAAGGCAAGGAAAATACAGTTGCTGATGCCTTGTCGCGGGTTGAAGGATCTGAAGTTTTGCATATGGCCTTGACTGTGTTGGAATGTGATTTACTGCAAAACATTCAGAATGCTTATCGTGGGGATACTCAGCTTCAGGCTCTCATTACTGAATTGAAACAAGACCCCGCTTCTCATCGTTCTTTCACTTGGACTCAAGAGATTCTGCGCCGAAACAACAAGATTGTTGTCCCTAATGACCAACTGATTCGAAGACAGATTCTTGACTGGTTGCACTGTTCAGGGAGTGGTGGACATTCTGGTAGAGACGTCACTAATCAGCGGGTTAAAAGTCTGTTCTATTGGAAGGGAATGTCTACGGATATCCAAGCCTTCATTCGCAGCTGTGAGGTATGTCAGCGCTGTAAGTATGATCCGGCTGCATCACCCGGGTTACTCCATCCCTTACCCATTCCCACCGCTATCTGGACAGATATATCTATGGATTTCATAGATGGTTTACCCTCATCATTTGGTAAATCTGTGATTTTTGTGGTGGTGGATAGACTAAGTAAAGCAGCACACTTCATGGCTCTTACACACCCGTACTCAGCGTCATCAGTGGCACAAGTCTTTTTGGACAATGTTTTCAAACTTCATGGGCTCCCTCAGACAATAGTCAGTGACCGCGACTCTGTCTTCTTAAGCGATTTTTGGAAGGAGCTTTTCAGCTTGCAGGGTGTGGCTCTCAATTTCTCCAGTGCCTATCACCCTCAAAGTGATGGCCAAACAGAGGTGGTGAACCGCTGCATTGAGACATATCTTCGTTGTATGTGCAGTGATCGACCACACCTTTGGAGCAAGTGGTTACCGCTGGCAGAATATTGGTACAACACCAGTTTTCACTCGACGATCCAGATGACCCCTTTCGAAGCAGTTTATGGGCAACCTCCTCCACAGCACCTCCCTTATCTGCCTGGAGAGTCCAAGGTAGCTGTCGTTGCTCGAACACTGGAAGAGCGTGAAAAGATGATCTTGTTATTGCAGTTTCATCTTCTTCGTGCTCAACACCGCATGAAGCAAGTGGCAGATCGCAGACGTTCGGACCGGTCTTTCAACATTGGGGATTGGGTCTTCGTGAAGTTACAGCCTTACCGGCAACAATCAGTGGTTTCACGTTCCAACCAGAAATTGTCTCCCAAGTATTTTGGGCCATACGAAATCATCGACAAATGCGGAGCAGTTGCCTACAAACTGAAGTTGCCACCAACCTCTTCTATCCACCCGGTTTTTCATGTTTCGCAACTGAAAATGGTGGTAGGAACTGCGAAGACTTCTACTGAGTTACCTTCGGCAGTTTTTGATGTCATGAACAAAGTGCCCGACAGGGTGCTGGAACGTAAGCTGGTAAAAAGACAGGGCAAGGCAGCTTCCATGGTTTTGATCAAATGGGTTAATCAGGGTGAAGATGAGGCCACCTGGGAGTATTTGTTTGACTTGGCAAGAAGGTTTCCTGATTTTAAACCTTGAGGACAAGGTTGTTTTGGGCGGGGAAGATCTGTTGCAGTATGGGCCGTGTGGGCTTCGGACTGGACTGGGTCACGCTTGTTGGGCCTCGCCTAAATCAGGGAAGGAAAGAAGAGCAATGAGGATAAATAAGACGAAGACTCTTCTTTTAAGTTTTTATCAAAAAAAGTTTGTTAACACTGTTTCTGTCGTTTTCCCTTTTGGGTATTTCCCTGAACTTGCTTCCGTCGCCGTTGCCTTTTGGTGATTGTCGTCGGTAAGTTTTGTAATCGGTGTTCCTTGTGAGCATTGGGTTGCTAATATCTATCTATCGAAGTATTATTCAGAACTCGTGTTATCTGTATTAAGAGACCAGAAGATCGCCATGTTGGCTCTAGTTGACTGACGACAAAGACCTCATATTCGAGATTAACATCTACCGAAGCTTGACTCACTAAATAGATAGAGACATGATGACCTTTTCCATCATTATGCCCGTGTGGATACACAATAAGTGTCCTGTTGTCATATCAAGTCAAGAAAATGGCTGAGCTTAATTCATAAGTGGTTATTTTTCTTAAAATGTTGAAGAGAGAGAGAGAGAGAGAGAGAGAGAGAGAAAAAAAAACTCACCATTTGTGACCACCGAGATCGAAAACAGAGGATACGACATTTCCGATATGGTATTTTTTTAATAACGAGAAGTTGTCTATCTTGAACAAATGGCTTGTTGTGTGACGTGATTTGAACAGTCTCACCATTTCTGTGAAGAAGAGAAAAAAGATTAAAACTTGGAGCTAATACTAATAAAAGAGAGACTCAAAGGTATATCTTTTTACCTTCAATGGGTATTGGTCGCGACATTGTAACCAAGCTGCAAATGATATGAAACTGAAGCCTTATACATCTATCTGAGGATGTAAGTCTATTACCTATATTTATAGACATTACAGGAGATACGCTAGTATGCTACCGTTGTTGCCCCCACAGTAAACGAATCGAACAAATAAACACCTTTCGTGGATAACACGCTACAGTGAGATTCGATAATCGATACTAATAAGCACCATGCATGTTCATACGTGGCATATATTTACGATCGTATAATGGAATTATCTAATCCTTTTTCTCAAGGTTTTTTTATTTTTTATTATTCGTTTAAAATCCCAGATTAATGAAGTTATAGTAATTATTTCTGTTTTGGGCTGAAATTGATCGACTCTCTGTGATATTTGTTAGCACGTTTTACTGCTTAGAAGTTGGTTTCCCTTTGGATTTAATTCTGATTTTTACAAAAATTAAATATATGTGGAAGAACCAATCAGTATATTAAAAAAAAAAAAGAGGTTTTGAGTAAATTTGTAGATTGACATAAACAAAAGGAGACCCAACTTGAGATCACAACTTGAGAGCAGCAATCGATTCGGGTTTAAACTCGACCCGTAGACCCAAGACCCGTCTAACCTCAGCCGGTGTGAGTCTCCAAGTCATAGGTCCTGAGTTCTCTCCCCAGAAGTCCAAAATCTCTGAGACCTTCTCTAAGTTTAATATCGTCGCCATTTGAGTCAACCGAGCAAACTTATCTCTCACTGTTCTCTGAGTCATACCCGAGAAATGGCTAACCAAAGCCCTCGTGTCTCGGTCAAGCTGAAGCCCACCGAGCTGGCTAAACCGTTTCTGCATCATTATCACTTCGAGCCTCTTCACTATGAAATCGATTATGAGATGCAGAAACGAGTCGTAGTTGTTGGATGTCATCAGCGGCTGGAGCCACGCAGCGTTTGTTTCGACCGAGTGGAGAAGCCGTTGGACCCACGGGTCGTTCACCTCGTTCTCTGCGTACTCTGTTTCTGTCAACTCGTAGCTTATCGTAGCTACGGTGTCTAGAACCGGACGGATCCTTGGTGTTACGGTTGCTACTAGCTGTTCCATGCCTGAGTTGAGTAAATGCTTGAACGTGCTGCTTAACTCGCCTAACTCGGACAGACATGACTTTATCCTCTCTCGATCTGCTGGTGCAGCAAACACCTGTGATTAGGGCAAAGACATCAATAAAGTAAGATCAACAAGATTGAAAATCGACAGTCACGGAATTGGTTCTTGCAGCTCAAATGCCAATATACAGGGGATGACCAGAGCCTACATCACCTTTAGCAAACAACTTCTGTTATAAAAGAATCACTATCTATAATTCAACAGATAATTAAACAATATGATTCTAGCCCAATAGATCCTAGACTGTTGTTCCTTTCATAGCTAAGTAAATCAAAACGTACTCAGGAGTATTGAGTACTAACCTCAGTACATTGCTCCTCGATTTCATGTTTGAGTTTGAGAATGTACTCGCAGCTCACATCCATATTGTTCAAAGCAGTTGCAATCTCAGTTCCAGTGTTTTCCACACCGATACCACCCAAGAACAACCTAGCACCAAGGTTTGGCTCTCTGATCTTCTGTTGTAAAGCCTCATGGTAATCATTCCCCAACAAGCTGCCGGCATTGCTCAATACAGCAATCACAGAACTGATGTTCGAAGTCGAAATCGCTCTCCTCAGACAGCTCTGCAAAACGTAGAACACATCGTCCACCATTGATGTGGTAAGGCTGTCTGGTACATGCTCATCGATCCTTATAGCTTTCCTCACGTTCTCGACCATAAAGAATCCTTCTAGTATCACATAGAACCCTGTCACATCCTGAATCACTTTGCTAAAACTACCGTTTCTAAATGCCTTCGTAGCCCTTGGCAACAGTTCAGGATCCACCGACGTCAAAGACTTGATTTTTGACACCATGAACTCGGTGTAATCCTCACCCAACTGCATCAGCGACAGTATCTCTTCCACATAGAGCTCGACTTCTCTCGGGTCTGGTCCTTCAGAAGCACCACCAGCGAGCAGGTTCAAATTGGGAGAATTGTTGATATCAGACGCCAATCTAGCTAACTTTCTAAACTCCATGTACTTCTTCAAGATCAACGAACCTCTAGAATCACACTCCTCTTGCAACTCACAAATCGCATAAACAACACCATCTTCTCCGCAGAGACCCCTCAAGATCTCGTCGTTCTCTTCAATAGCCATGACAATGTCCTTAAACAAATTGGTTAAGCAGCCAACGAAGTTCACCTGCCCGAGTCCTTGCTCCATGAGCTCAACCACATTTTCGTACTCCATCCTTCCTCTCATCGCAATCACCTTTTTCAGGTAACCAACGTAGAGCTGTAGACCTTCTTCCTCCATCCCCAATGGAGAATACAATCGCACGAATCTCAGAATCGTAGGATGATCTCTCTGGTCTATGGCGGCCAATAGCTTCTTCTTCGCAATGCCTTCGAGCTGCTTCTTCGACGCGAGAAGCTGCTCTCTCTGGTCTGAACCTGAATCCTTGTACTGCGAATCGATCTGGAGAAACCTCTGTACGAACTTGGCGGCGGATTCGTAATCCTCCGACTCCAAAGCCGTCTTCACGCCTTCGATGCAATTCCCTCGCTCGACGATCGCGTCGATACGGGAGAGAGTAACATTGACACGAGACTGTGCGAGATCGAGCTCCCGTACCTTGCCACTGACCTGATCCGCGAGATCACAGGTCGATCGAACATTCCCGAACATGTGATCTGCATCCGCCTTCACGATGTCGAGAATCTCCGCGGATTTCTGGAGGTCGACGAGGTTCCGATCCAGCTCCGTCCGCTGGGATAGAAGCGTGTCGAGATCTGAATCTAAGCTGCGTTGGTAAGCGATACACTCGTGAAGAAGCCGCGTCATCGCGCCAACGTCTGTGAGCGACCGTACATACTCCAACGCTTCCGGCGTACCGAATTTTACGGTGGAGGAATCCACCGTCTCCACCGCCGCATCGTCTTCTTCGAGCTCCGGCTGCCGCATGACCGCTCTAATTGGAGTCGATGGCATTCCCATAATTTATATGATGATGTTCTGAGTAATCGGCGAAAGTCAGATCTGATCAAAGATTAGTCACAAATGCTTCTGATAAAACTATCGCAAGAACAATCAGAGTCGGAGGGAGAAGACGAAGCCACTCTCCTTCACTATTGTTCAGAATTCATTTTACAAAGAAGACGTAAGAACTATGAAATGTTATCCCAATGGGCTTAAAGCCCAAATCAGGCCCGATAATACAAATCCGGGTCATATCAGCTTCCAACACTAGACATCGACAGTATATATATACATCCATCAAGGCATTGGTTTGTATTGATTCTTGAGATAAATAGAATGAACTTTATCTTCAAGAATAGGATGAACCTATAAACGTTTCCTCTCTCTGACATTTCTACGTTTCATCTGTAGCTTACTAGAGAGATAAGATCCCAGGCCTATACCCGCATCAACGAGTCTGGTATCACCGCTTATCTCTACTTTCATAGCGTCTTCAAGAAACATTTTGATCTTCTCAGAGTCATCTTCTTTACAGATTATAGGAACTATCATCTCCCAAGTGTCTGAGTGCAATGTTACCCCACTCTTCATCACAAGCTCCACCACATCACATGCTTCTTCGACTTTCCCAAAGCTGCAAAACCCTTTTACCAAACAATTAGAAACCGAAAAATGAGGAGCAAACCCTTTCGATATCATCTCTTGTAGATACTTCTTGCCTTCCTCAAACATCCCCTGACCACACAATCCCACAATCAATGTCCTGTACGAGACCAAATCGGGTGAGCAACCGTTAGATGACATATCATCAAGAACCTTCCTGGCATCCATAGCACGACCTTGTCTACAAAACCCGAGAATCATCTTGTTGTAATGAACGATATCAGGATTACAACCTTTTAACTTCATCCTACATAGAAGCTTATAAGCCTCTCTAAGCTGTGTCTTCCTACACAGACTGTTCAGCAACGTAGTGTAACTCAACCTATCGGGCACGAACCCTTTATTCAACATATCTTCAAGTAATTCCATTGCTCCATTCGCTTGTCCTTTCCTGCAAAACCCTTGAATCAGAATCTTATAAGACTCTACGTCCGGGACAACATCTCTCTCAAGCATTTTACCAAACAGTTTGTATGCAACACTCAAGTCATCGTTCAGACAGAAAGCTTGCATCAATATGTTGTAGGTTCTCGTGTTAGGCATCACTCCGTGGAGCCGTGCATTCTTGAAAAGCTCAAAGGCTTTCTGGAGATAGCCTCTATGGCTGACGAGGACCTCGAGAACCCGATTCAAATGTTTGGGCTGTGGCGTGAAGTTGAACTCAAGCATTTTATAAAACGTCCTGAACGCTTTCTCCGGCAGCTTTGCTTCTGCGTAGACTTTGATCAGATATGTGAAAACTTCTCCGGTCACCGGATATCCACTCGATCTGTGCTTGGCGAGAACGTCGTCGATGAGGCTGAAGTATCCAGAACGGCCGAGTTTGAGGATGAGGACGAGATGAGAAGATTGAGAGTGGCGGAAATTGGGCTGCTGAGAGGCGTAATCGAAGATCTCTTTGGCGAGGAGAGGATCCGATTGCGAAGCTATGAGCTTTTGAACCCGACTCGGAGAGCCAATTGGGGATTTAGTGTTCCGATTCGATGCCATCGGCTCATGGGTATCGTCCTCGGATGAACGCGATGAAGAAGATAGTAGAAAATGCGAGAATGACGATAGGTGACGAGAAACGGCGGAGGTGCTGCTGATCGGCCGGCGAATCATTGGTCGGAGTTTTTAGTAATCGGCCGTTGGAATTGATTCAGGCAGAAATTGATATATCTGCCAATATAGTTAGAACATATATAGGCCCAATTTGTTAATGGGCTTTTAGATTTAAGCCCAGTAAGGAAACAGAAGGTGTCCCATTCACTCTTTACTCTTATGACTTATCATTGTCGGTGAGTCAGTGTCGGTGCGGTATCTCGGTTGCTGTGTCCAAATAGCAGATTCTTCTACGTGTTTATTAATTGCTCTTTGGAAGCTTACTCACAAAAAAATTATTCTGCATATAAAATGAGAAGAATTGTTCAAATTGTTTTCTGGAGATGTGGACATAAAAGGCTGTTGTATAGTTTTCTAAACCTATAAAAAAACTTAACACATGTTGTGGCATACAATTCTCTTACTGTACCTTCATGGATGTATCGTTAATTGCTTTTCTATTTAAACAGTTTATATTTAATTGAGCAATATGATAGACAATTGATTTAAATCCAAAACTTCAGCTCTGGCCAAAAAAAAAAAAGAGGAAAAATCTGAATTATAACTACATTCCTATAATATGTTAGTTCTGACACGCAGATAATTTTTTAAGGCATGCAAACTACATCAAGCCATACCGTAACATGTTTTACGGGTTTTTCCTCTCTTTTTTTTTCATTATAATTTCTAACCAAAAAATCTCACGAATACATATATATAGGAGTCATCAAATAAGTCAATCATAGACAATACTTTTTTCAATAGTGTATAGTCATATATTGCTTTTTTCAACATTGAAATAATCATTCATTTAGGACCATCAGATCCGTCACGTGAACGGTTGCACCGAGATTTGGACTCTTTCTAAAGTACTTCTGTATCATATTATATATAAAAAAAATCATAATTTAATACATCCGGATCTAATTAATCTAAGCAGATCAATCTTTACGGCTGATTTACAAAAAGATTAGCCTTTAAAAAAAACAATAGAACACATAACTACAATTCCAAGCTTTATAAGTTAATAAATAATGAATAAAATGTACGCTATAATAAGGGTGCTTACTGTTAGTTACTAATTACTACAAAACAACAAAACAAACAAAAAAGAAGACAAACACTTGCAGCTACTTAAACTTCTTCTCTTGCTTCTTATCTTCACTCTTCACTCTTCGCCAAACCCTAAATCTTCCGACTCCAATACATACACATACCAGTATATACACATATACATAAAAAAAATATACAGATATATAGCCATGGGAGAAGGAGAAGCAAAAGCTGAGCAAGCGGCCAAAGCAGATCACAAGAATGCTCCCTCAGCTTCTTCCACGCCGGAATCTTACTCCAAAGAAGGCGAAGGAGGAGGCGGAGGAGATGCTCGCCGCGCAATCTGCGGCGCGATCTTCACCATCCTCGTCTTACTAGGAATCATCGCTTTAATCCTCTGGCTCGTCTACCGTCCACACAAGCCACGTCTCACCGTCGTCGGAGCCGCGATCTACGACCTCAACTTCACGGCGCCGCCGTTAATCTCAACGTCCGTTCAGTTCTCAGTGCTGGCGCGAAATCCGAACCGGAGAGTCTCCATTCACTACGACAAGCTCTTTATGTACGTTACGTACAGAGATCAGATCATTACGCCGCAGCTTCCGCTTCCGCCGCTTCGTCTTGGACATAAGTCTACGGTGGTGATAGCTCCGATGTTGGGCGGCGCCGGGATACCGGTTTCGCCGGAAGTGGCTGACGGACTGAAGAACGATGAGGCTTACGGCGCCGTTTTGATGAGGGTGGTGGTTTTAGGGAGGCTCCGTTGGAAAGCCGGTGCGATTAAGACTGGACGGTATGGATTTTATGCCACGTGTGATGTGTGGTTGAGATTTAATCGATCTTCTAATGGTCAAGTTCCTCTTCTCGCTCCCTCAACTTGTAAGGTTGATGTCTAGTTTTTATTTTGTAATGTTTCTCTTTTACCTTTGTGTTTTAAAGAAATTGAAAAGAAAAGTTTAAGGGAAAAGTAATTTGTAACTTTTTTTGTCTTTTTATCCTGTTAGTGTTTGGGTATGTGTAGTCTTAGTGCAATTGTGTAAGCTTTTTCTCTTCTGTTGAGAATAAATCCACATATTATAGTTTAAGTTAATAATTTGGGAAAACTAACTATTTCCCTCGGAACTATCACATCGTAACAGATCCACACAAAATTTCAGCTTCGTCTCGTTTCTTCATAATTTTGAAAAAGAAAACATACATTCCCACAGTTTTGTAGTTCGAAACCTATTAACGCACAATTACTGGTTTTAATGGTTTGCAAAAAATACCGAACAACAAAACACATAAACCAAATATCAAATAATTTAAAAACCCACCCCTAAAACCTGCGATGCAAACCAATTTAGAATCTGAAATCTATTAATGGAGCAGGAAGAGATTCTCTGGTACCAGAAATCTAGAGAGAAATGGATTGCACTGGGAGATAGAAATACACAGTATTATCATACATCCACCGTCATTCGTAGAAGACGTAACCGGATAGAAATGCTGAGAGGAGAGGATGGAGAGTGGATTGTGGAACCCCATGCTTTAGAAGAGCTAGCGCTTACCTATTACAAGAGATTGTACTCGACGGAAGACATTGAGATTGGAGATATTTTGATACCTCAGGCCGGTTTTGATCAACTGAATGGTGATGAGATGCGTGTTTTGAGCAGACCGTTCACGGCCGCAGAAGTGGAATCTTCGGTTAGGTCCATGGGAAAATACAAAGCACCTGGACCAGATGGTTACCAGCCTGTTTTCTATCAGGATAGTTGGGAAGTTGTTGGTGATTCAGTGACACAGTTAACCGCAATTGATTACGATTTGTGTAGAAATTAGTTTCGATCTTTTGTATTGTGTGTTAATAGGTTTCGAACTACGAAACTGTGGGGATATATGTTTTCGTTTTCAAAATTATCAAGACACGGGACGAAGCTGAAACTTTGTGTGGATCTGTTACTATATGATAGTTCCGAGGGGGAAATATGTCGCTTTCCCTAATAATTTATAACTTACGATATTTATTTGTTCTGCGTTGTGATGTTGGATCTGTGGATATTAATTAGATACAGTATTGATAATTTACATACTAAACTTATTATTTATTCTTCGTTACATTTGTGGATATTAATTACTTATAGAATATTGTCGGAAAATAGCGTATCTTACATGGCGTTAGATCTGTTAAACTGATAAACATAACAGCTCATTATGTTGGTCTCAAGACAAATGGCATCTTCATGCAATTATCCATCTTCTTCCTGTTTTTCCATCATTACGGATTTTTTTTCCTCACGATTTAGAAAAATAAGGTTTTGGAAATCCGTATTGCTGTTTCCTATTCAACCACTTTCTTTTTGTTCTTATTTGATCTGTTTCTGTCGTTTTATTAGATATGTTTCTGTCGTTTTATTAGATCTGTTTCGGTCGTTTGGACAACTTAAATAAAAAGTTATTTTTTAAATAATTGCATGTGCTTCACATATTTCACATAGACATGGGAGTAGCGAATCTAGAAGTGATTTTCATCATGGGCAAAAGCAAAAATAAAACAAAAAATTGTATGTTAATAAAGGGGTATTCTTATTATTTTTTAAAGAATTAGGTTAGTTTTGCAAAATTCATGGGAGCAACTGCCCCTCCCTTGGTGGCTGTAGTGTCGCCACTGAGACATGGGCGGTGCGGACTCAGTTCGAGTTCCAGATTTTCAAATTTAAAAATATAAGATCCGTTCGCATATTTTGGAATTTCAGTTTAGGTTTAGTTTAATTTAGTTTTGTTCGAATTCAGATATCCGAAAAATTATAAAAATAAAATAAAAATTAGTTCAATTGAATTTAATAGATATAATTAAGATTTTTATATATTTTTTCTTTATTTAGTTATTTTGGAAAAATTATATATTTTACTCAATTTTTATATTGGAAAAAATGCCAAAAAAATATTCTAACTTTTCCATTTGGCCAAAATATACCCGAACTACATAAGTAGCTAAATAATATCTGTATTTTTTGTTGACTGAAAAACCACAAAGTTGTTGTTGACTCGGCAAAAAAAGCACTCCGTTATCTCATCTCACAGAATCCGCCGTTAAGCACCAAACGACGTCGTTTTAATTTATAGATCGAAAGTAAAAATCTGCACCAACCAAGGTTCAAACTCGGGTGCAAGGGTCATAGGTAAGGGCTTGTGACCACTAGGACAGTATTTATCGTTATATGCTTAATAATAATTATACTTGAATGTATTTCTCTCTCATTTCATTAAAAATTCTAAATTAAAATCCAAAAAACTCTAGTTCTGAATTAATAATTCAGATTATCAAAATTTAAAATACAAAATAACATATATTAAAAGAATTATGATGATAAGATAATTTTGAATTAAAAATACATAATTATATGTTTTTATATTAAGAAATTTATTATTTTAGTTACAAGAAAATATAGTAATAAATAATTTTATTTAGTTATTTTTATTACTATATTTTCTTGTAACTAAAATAATAAATTTCTTAATATAAAAACATATAATTATGTATTTTTAATTCAAAATTAGATTATCATCATAATACTTTTAATATATGGTATTTTGTATTTTAAATTTTGATAATCTGAATTATTAATTTCAGAACTAGACTTTTTTGGGTTTTAATTTAGAATTTTTAATGAAATGAAAGAGAAATACACTAAAGTACAATTATTGTTGAGCATATAACGATAAAGTGATACTGTCCCAGTGATGACAAGCTTTTCCTTATTCTTTTCCACCCGAGTTCGAATCTTGGTTGGTGCAGATTTTTATTTTCGATCTATAAATTAAAACGACGTCGTTTTGTAATCAATTAAAGTGAAGATTTTTCAACACCAATAGCTGATATATTACCAGCTGTTAAAAATTATAACTAATAATTTTCAAATCTTCACTTTATAAACTTTAACATGGTAGCTGTATTAACCTTTTTTAGTTGTAATCAAAACTTTAACTTGGTAGCTCTCTTAACCTTTCTTTTTTTTCTCTGTACTTTTTGTGTGTGTGTGTGCAACCTCTTAGTTCCATTAAATTAAGTCTGGATGTTATAATAATATGAGGAAAGTATACATCAATTTTTATTATACAACATAAGAAAATTATAAATTGAAAAAGATAAATTTTCATGTGACAGCAGATTAGAAGCAAAGCTCAGAAAATATATACCGCCAAACCAAAATATTGTAACTTTGTCACGTTCATGAAAAAACTGCATTTAACAAAAAAAAAAACAATTACATTTTGAAAATCACAGTATATCTCTATTAAATCTTGTTGAAACCGAAGTTTTCTGTCAATCCTTTTAACCATACTGCTTGTTTTACTACTTCAACCTATATTTGACTTCAGTTGTAAACAATGCAACCACCTTCTGTAGTAAGATCTCCAGTTGATAGCTATAAATATTATTCCAATAACGTACCTGTGATTATCCTGATCCTTGCATAATTTGAATCATTGTATCTTTATCGCAAATTCTCCTTCTTTATTTTAGCACATGTGCAATCTTGTGTCCACTGAACCTATAATAAAATGTTTTCCAGCTACACGAAGGAACGGCCAGTACATGGCTACACATGCAGACTAATACAATGTCTAAAAACCTACACGAACTTTATGTCGCACATGACGACATGGTGTAATCTGATGTTTTCATGGTGCCAACATCACAGGTCTGAAAACCGATCATCGAAACAGTTACAACAGAATCAGAAAACTAATTGGAAGAAGAAGAAAATAATTATACTCGCTCAAATGTGAAATCAAAGTAAAATAGCAAAAAAAAAATAGACTAAACCGGGATTGGTGCGGAGAACCGGTTCGGTTGTTCTCCAAAGAATCACAATCATATTCTTCTTCATCCCGTAAGAAACTAAGAACCCTAATCACTTCTCAAAGATTAGTGCTTTTTCTTTTCCGTTTTTCTCTATTCACTAACGAACGAATAAGAAGAAAAGATAACAGCTTTCTTGGTATGAATCAACCACACCATTTTGCGAGAAGGATCAAGAAGATGATTAAGAAGACAAGTGAAGAAAGTCCAATGGCAACACCAAGCACAACCTTGTTAGGACCATGATGCTCTTCTTTTTTCTTCTCACTAGTATCATCTTCATTGTCGTAATCGTAATCAGAAGTCGAATCTTCCTTCTGCGGCGGCGGAGACAAAGGCAAACCGTGTTTATCGCAAGGAGCAATCCCCAACTTCATCTTCGACGACAAGACAGTGTGGTTGTAACAGAGATCACTGTTTCCTCTGATTTTGAACACTTCGAACTTCTTGAGGAAGCTGGCATTGAAAGGAAGGACTCCGTGGAAGGCATTGTTAGCGAGATTCAAGTGCTTGAGGTTCTTCATCTTGGAGATGAATCTCGGAACGGTGCCGTTTAGCTGGTTTCCGCTCAGATCTAAATGTGTAAGGTCCTGAATGGACGAGATCGAATCAGGGATTGGTCCCGACAGCTTGTTCGAAGCTAAAGATAGGTTCTTTAGCGAGATTAGGTCGCCGATGCCGTCGGGTATCTCGCCGGAGATGGAGTTCGCCGACAAGTTTAGAGCTTTGAGGTTGGAGAGGAGAGTAAGCGAAGTGGGTATTGAGCCTTTGATGAGATTATCTGATAAATCGATGAATGTGAGATTGGAGTGGAAGGACTTGGGGATGGTTCCGGAGAGATTGGCGTGAGAGATCGTGAGGGAGACGACCTTGTACATGTTCCCGAGGATGACGAAGAGACCGGAGGTGGAGACGGGGATGGAGGAGACGGTGCGGTCAGTGAGGTTAACGAGACGAGCGAGGTAGACTCCTTTGATCCATCTAACAAAAAGTTTGTCTGCTCTTCGATTTATGTTCTTCGATTTCGTGTTCTTTTTAGAGAGAGGAAGAAGATGATGTTGATAGGAGTCGGGAATTTAGGTTAGTTTTTTTTTTGGGTATAAATTGGGTTAAACCGGTTTGCAAACTTCCGGTGTCGTAATCCGTCGTCGTTTAACTGTTCCGATGATCGGTTTTCAGACCTGTGATGTTGGCACCATGAAAACATCAGATTACACCATGTCGTCATATGCGACATAAAGTTCGTGTAGGTTTTTAGACATTGTATTAGTCTGCATGTGTAGCCATGTACTGGTCGTTCCTTCGTGTAGCTGGAAAACATTTTTCCTATATACTTTAGTATCCATTTGATTGCTTGCGAGTGTTCTTTTATCGAGTTAGATAGGAACCTACTCACAAGACCCATAAGATAAGGAAGATCACACTTAATATTAACCATAGAGCACACAATACTCCCCACTGCACTTTGATAAGGAACACTATGCCCCACTACACTTTGATAAGGAACACTATGCATAAAACTTTTGCTGCCGTTTAATATATACGAAAGCTGAAAATCTATATGAATATTAGCGCATTAGCCCAAATAATTCACTTTTTTTTTATTGTATAAACTATTATGGACTTGAACAGATCTTCTCTTCTCTCGTAATTAAAATGGGCCCAATTATAAATTTAGACAATAGCCTTTCATATAGTCATCCCAATTTTCATGACTAGTGTAGTAGATAAGGTACCGGTTTTAGATTCGGCGGCATGGCCGACCGATTAGATTTTGTAATGGTCCAGCTCGGCAATTGTACTATAGTGATGCACATGTCAACGACCCACTAGTCTATTCTTGTTCTTCTTAATCTTTTTGTTTTTGACCTTAATTACTTTTTAGTTATTGGTCACTGACTCGTTGTATTTTGTCGTGATTCGAATTACTATTTTTGTTTACAAAATCTTTGGGCATAATCCTACAAACTCTTAGTAATTATTACAAGAAAACTACTAGGGTTAAACCTATATGAGGTGGGATGAAAGCATTATTAGTTAGGTATCACTTGACTAGATTAGATGAACTTCTCCCCTTTGAATCACAGTATTTAGTTTCACTGTTCATGTCACTCTCATTACACTTTTTTGGGCATAAAATTAACTTTTCTTACAAGAAAATGATCCTTATTAAAAGAAAATTAATTACATGGGTTGGATGAAACCGTAATTAGCTAGGTGTCACTAGATTAAGTTAACCAATTTCTTCCCTATAAATAGCAATGTAAATTTTCACCGTTCATATCAGTCTATTTACACTATTTCTTTTAACATCTTTGCACTATAATTCTCTTAACTCTTATTACATGGAAATTACTAGGGTTAAGCCTATATATGGTCGATGAAAGCATAAGTAGGTACGTGTCACTAGATTAATCGACTTCTCCCTCTGAGTAACAATATTTATCTTCGCCGGCCGCTACATTTTTTTCTTGAATAGACAGGATAAAAAAAAGTATATGGCATTCATTAGTTCTGGGCAAGGTTCAGATTTCGCTATTCGCTATACGTACGGTCGATAGGGGACTAGCGAGTTACCAATTATTCGGAGATTATTCGGGAATTACTCGGAGAGTAATTTTAAAACATTTTATTATAATTTTGTTTATAAATTCTTTTTGGTAAATAATATTGATAGAATAACATGATTTAATGATTAGAAAACTATTAAAAATCATTAGATGAATGTTTTAGTGATTTTTTTTCATTTTTCTACCACTCTAACTACTTCGTCTTCATATTTTACATATTTTTAGTCAATTTTCCTTTTTATTTTGTTATTTAAAATAAAATATAACAAATTTGTCAAATTATTATCGATTTAACTGATCTATATTGACTTAGTTGTCATATTTATACGTTGTTTTTTCTCAATTATATGGCTTAGACGGAGAAAACACGAGTCACTGTATAATATAGCCGTATAACTCAACTCGCCACGCTCCATCACTGCCTAGCGTATTCTTGGACGTATACTCGGTTAGGCGGACGAGTTTTCGAACAAAGGTTCTGGGTTTTCAGATATTCGATTTGGATCAGAGGTGGTGCCTCCTTTTCTGGTACTGACATGGATTGAGAATTTTTGTCTTACTGCCAAAATATTGTAAAAGTGTAATTGTTTTTATTATCGCAATAATATACTCTTTGTTAACGTGTTCTTTTATTACATATTATTAATTATTAATATATAATATAACTACAAACTTTAAAATACTTAAAAGTCCATAAAATTAGAATATATATATATATATATTTAATTTGGAAATCATAAAATATTTTTGTTCAAAATTTTCAATTTATTAGTTAGCAAAAAAAGAATTTATATACAAAAGTCGGAAAATTATGTCAAAACAAAACGTGAACAATACTGATAGAGTATTCAAATGGTTGAATTGGAGATAATATTTTATTAATCAAACAAAAAAAAATTAGTATTGTAAGTTTTGTTTAATTATAATTTGCTGATCAATTGATCAATATCAATTACCTCATTGAATAATGAATTTATATATTAGTCGGCAAAAAAAAATGAATATATATATATAAACTTGCCGTAGTAGAGTTTCTAACCTTTGTATATCTTTTAATCATATTTTTATTTCTCTTTTCATGTAAAACGAAACTTGACATGATGATGCTATTTCAGACTGAATTTGTATTATTTAAAACGTAATTCGCGAATGAAACATGGATCTGGTAATGGTAATTAATCAACCGAAAACGTTATGTTCTCCAGGAAAGAAGCTTTAACAAAACAGAGGGCCTATAAGGAAGAAGTAAAAAACTAATAGTTAGATAAATTGCTGATGATTAAGAAGTTCAGTTTTATATACCTTTCACAAAATAAAATTTCCTTGTGAAAAATTCTGCTATTACTGCTGTACTAGTTGTTGATGTTGTTGCTATTTCTGCTATTGTTGATGTTGCTGAGACGATTGCAGCCATTAAAGATATCACTACATACACTGCTCATCTTATCAACTAGGTGAAAACATCACTTCTAAGTAACAGTCACTAATTCAGAAATTCTAGCCTTACAGGTTTCTATTGCAACAAATGCTCTCTCTACTAATGTTTTGAGAAACTCTGTTCCATCATCCAATGTCATGCGGTCCACTTTCTGATGTGGTAAATATCTCGATTTCTTTCTCTCCAACAGGACTGCAAAGAATCTTTGGTAGCAATCAGTTTTGCTACTTTCGAACCGGGAGTTTCGAAATATGATTTGGGCTTCTTCTCAAACAAACCGTGGAAGAAAAAGATAGAATCTTCCCAAAAAAACTTAAAAATACAGTGGTCAGTGGACCACGGTTCGTGAACGTAGAAACCGTAGAATAGGCCTTGGGTCATCTGAAGAGGCTGTTACGAGTATGATTAGATCTTTATTTTTTCTATCTCTTTTCTGCATGACTTCTATTCAAATGTATGTTGTCTGTTATCTTCTTAAACAGCTCTTCCAAACTAAATGACCCTAAAGTCATATCTTTTTTTTTACTACTTTCGGTATTTTAATAGCAAAACTTTAGTAAAAGAAAATAAATAAACAGAAGAAACCGAAAGCTTTATTTTACTTTATTTTATTATAATTATATAATACTAAAGTCTATTGATTAACCAAATAATTATAAAAACGGGATTAGTAAAAAATGTAAAGTAGGTGACACGAAAAAAAATGTGAGAAGCAAAGTGCGTGTCTTACATTACGTAAAATGTGGAAATTTGTTTTTTCATCATATGACGTTCAGTTGAGGACATTGAAGTGTCTTAACTTTCAAAATAATTAGTTCCAGCCCGAGGACATTTAAGTGTTTACCAAATTAATGCGTTAGTGAGTTTGTACTTTTTCATTACTGAATTTGATATCCATTATATCTAATTAAGTTCAAGTAGAAACAATTTTCTTTCAAAAAAAAATTGTTTCTACTTGAACTTAATTAGATATAATGGATATTAAGAAATTTGTAGCATTTTAAATATGACGCGGAATAATTTGTTACGCCAAGTTTAACATCATTTACATGACAGTTTCAGTAGATATATACTTGTAAACTTTTTTTCTTGGGAAAAAATGAATATTTTTCAAATCAAATTTTTATGTTAGGCTTAAATATCTAGTTTTAACATTTGTGCATTTCTGATTCTTACTCAAAATAGTGCATAGTCAGTCAGTTTTTTGGTATCTTATTAAACTGCATGCATGCTTTTTTATGGAATAAACTGCATGCTTGTACATTAACTGAGTGTGAATCTTGATTTGACTTAAAGATGTCATCGAAAATGATCGTCCACCACCAAGCTAAGAAATCTTCGACATAATTTAAATCAGATAAATCATTCTGTAAGACAATAAAGAGTTTATATTTTATAAAAATAAAGAGTTATTAAAAAAGAGTTGCAAAACAAAAAAAAGTATATGCAATGTGGCAACCACCCAAAAAAAACTATAAATATAAGTAGATGGGAAGGCGTGTGTGTGGTTGTTAAACGCAAAGAAAAACATTCTAATTTACAGAGACAAAAACTATAAAATAGAAAAACCAAGAGAGAGAGAAAGATAGAGAAGATGAAGGAAGAACAATGGGCACCAGTGATAGTAATGTTAATATCAAGTGTTGCAATGGGATCAGTGAATGCTCTCGTTAAGAAAGCACTTGATGTTGGTGTTAATCATATGATATTTGGTGCCTATAGAATGGCTATTTCTGCTTTGATCTTGGTTCCGTTTTCTTATATTTGGGAGAGGTATGAACATTTTGATACTGTATAGACCTCGTCGTTAATTTCTTACATTTTATCTAAGTAAAATTACATAATCCAAACTTTATAAAAGGACGATATTATCCTAAATATTTAGTTATGCTAATAACAAAAAGGTTGTTCTTTTTACGTAAGATTTGATCATTATATGTTTGAATCTACACTAATCCTAGATTCCTAGCTAGAAAACCCTTTTAACAAAATTATTTTTTCGTGCGTTGATATTTAAATTACCCTTTAATTTAAAGAAGATATATCATTAGCTTTACACTAATTAGATGCTCTTTTCATGTACGATTGGATAGTTATATGTAAAATCCAGACTAATCATAGATTTTATATCATAAACTTTTTTTTTATGTAGACACGATGGAAGTACTAAGTTTGTAATGTATATATCCTTTCTCGTTATAATTTTCTTACTTTTTTTTAATTGAAACGTTCTGAAACTTAGTCGTAATATTGATATATATACACCCATATGGTATATGCATGCACTTATGACTGTATCTACTATATACTTGTAAGTTTTTATTTTATTGTGTATATGTAAGTAATGGAGTTTGCTTGTTATATGAACTTTTTTATAGGAAAACAAGACCAAGGGTAACGTTCATGCTCTTGTGCGAGCATTTCATCAGCGGATTACTTGGGTTTGTCCTTTACATTACATCTTGTTGTTGCGCCATTTCCTCTGTTTTTAAATTATTTTATTTACTTTTTTTAACTTTAAGAAAAAATGAAAATATAAAAGAGTTTTCTAACGCGTTATCTATCTTAGGCCTGGGTATTTGGGTATCCGTTCGGATTCGGTTCAGTTTCAGGTTTTCGGGTTTAAAAATTTAAGACCCATTCGAATATTTTAAAATTTCAGTTTGGGTTCGGGTTCGGTTCGGTTCTACTCAGGTTCGGATCAGGTATCCGAAAATTTATAAAATATAAATAAAAATTAGTTACATTTAAATTTAAATCAATTAAATTTGACAAATATAGCTAGAAGTTTCATATATTCTATATATTTTGATATTTTAGTTATATTTATCTAAAATAATTCATATATTTGGATTTATAATTATAATTTAGGATAAATAAACTATATCAAGTCTAAGTATTATTAAAATTGTAGATATATAATTGTATTTCGGTTATTTCAGGTACCCATTCGATTCGGGTCGGGTTCGGGTTTAGGGTTTTCGGATATTGAAATTTAGTACTTATTCGGGTATTTTACGAATTTCGGTTCGAATTCAGTTCTAATTTTTCGGTTCGGTTTTTCGGATTCAGGTTTTCTGCCCAGATAGATTCTATCTCTTACTTACAAGTCTACAAGCTCTAGTGCTCTACTTATGTGTCTTTTATTCATCATTATTATTCTTTAAATAACGTAGGGCTAGTTTGATGCAATTTTTCTTTTTGCTTGGATTATCGTACACGTCAGCTACGGTTTCGATGGCTCTAAACAGCATGTTGCCCGCTATTACCTTTGCATTGGCCCTAATTTTCAGGTAATTTAATTATTGTTTAAAACTTTCAACATCACAACAGAAAGTGATCTCGTAGTTTTAACAAAAATAAAATTGCAGAATAGAGAATGCGCAAAACCTGAAGAGCAAAGCAGGTGTTCTCAAGTTAATAGGAACCCTAATATGCATACTTGGAGCACTGTTCTTAACATTCTACAAAGGTCCACAAGTATCAAACCCTCATACTCATCCAGAGGCTCTTCACAACAACAAATTACATAACAATGGTCATGACCAAACGGAGAAATGGCTCCTAGGCTGTCTTTACTTGTTCATTGGGACAGCGTTATTGTCTTTATGGATGTTGTTTCAAGGGAAATTAAGCGTTAAGTATCCTTCCTATAAGTACTCAAGTACTTGTCTCATGTCAGTCTTCGCAGCATTTCAATGTGCCATTTTGAGTCTTTATAAGAGTAGAGAAGTCGAAGACTGGATCATCGAAGACAAATTCGTCATCTTCGTCATCCTTTACGCTGTAAGTTTTTTCTTTTTCTTTTCCATTATATATGTCTCATAAAATGGGCGTTAAGCAAAAGATTATTGAAACGACCGGGTAGCTTGTAAAATGTTGTTAAAATGTTGGGTTATTATGAGAAAACAAAAGACTAAGAGTCAGAAGTTTTTCTTTTGTTTCATATATCTCAAATGTCACATTTTTCTATCGTCACCCTTTTTAAAAAGATCCTTGTAATAATCACTGCTTTCTTATAAATCGTACGTTCTTTTAAATTTTCTCATTGATGATTTTTGTATGAATATAATACAATATCTCGTTTCTTAGAAATTCTATAATTTGTTTTTCTTAAAGAGCGAGTAGGCTTATGGATATTAATTTGTACGTTTATTTTACTAATTACAAAATGGTGAACTATTCTTTTATCGGTTTCATTTTAACTCGTTATCGTATAGTAGAAACTAGGCAAAATTAAGACATCCATTTTGACATTATTATCATAAACAAAAAAATTGATTTTTTTTTTCTCATAACTTTCTTCTGTTTGATTTTTCTTACGCTTTCATAGTAATTTACATGATTTTTTTTTTTATCAATCTATATGATAATAACATGGTTGGTTATCATATGATTTGATCTATTGATGAACATAAAATAAAACAGGGAATAGTGGGACAAGCGATGTCAACAGTGGTGACGTCATGGTCAATAAAAATGACTGGAGCAGTCTTCGTGTCAACATTCAGCCCCGTCAGTCTCGTTTCTGCAACATTATTCGATTTCCTCATCTTACACTCTCCATTATACCTCGGCAGGTTTTTATTTATTCTCCAATCATATCATATATAATATATCTAAGTTTATAACATAAGGTCGGCCATGCATATGCACTGATGATATGTTTATAACAAAAATGGCAGCATACTTGGATCAGCAGTGACTATAACAGGTCTCTACGTGTTTCTCTGGGGGAAGAAGAATGAGACAGATCAGTCTGTTTCGGAGACTTTGACCACTTCCAAGTCTTGTCAAAAGATTGAAAACGAAGACCACATGACAACAAATGATAACAATGCTAAATTGCCCGTTTGATCATATGATTGAGCTGGTCACAATCATAATAATATTATTATATGTATGTATATATACGATGGAGATAAATATTTGTTATCGTAGTCGCGATAACTGTCAGTTGTCAGCTCTCTATTTTAATATTTGTATTTTTTTTTTTTCAAGTTTCTCGGAGTGATAGAGATATATTCACTCCATGGAGATTCCAAGGGATTAGACTTTGTCTTCGAATGGTAATGTACGAACCGCACCGCACCGCACCATACTTAACAGTACCGAAATTTTTTACATATACTATGTGTCTATACATTTTTATAACTGTAAAAAACCGCATCGCACTAAAATCGCTGGTTCCGCACTGCCCGATCCGCTGTCACTATTCAGAGCCAGTTGTAACCAATTAGATTGACCATAAATAAAAGAAAATAAAGGGTTCACTTGGAAAACTAGTTCGTGCATGTCATTTTGATGTGTTACCTCTTTTTCAGTATGCTACGATCTACTTTAATGTTTTAAAGAAAACATAAAAATAAAGATAGCTAGAGCATCTCCATCAAATGGTATCAAAATGAATATCTCACTAATAAATCTAATATATGAAAAAGGGCTAACTCGTTTAGTCCTCGCTTTTTTCTCCTTTCTCTCTCCTCTGCAATTTCTCTTCTTCTGTTCTTCGTCGATTGGTGCTTTGTGACCGGCGTTCGTCGGCTCCATTAGTGCCGGCTCTGGTCAGTCTCCTTGTTTTACTTATGCTGTCGTTTATCTATTTTTCTCTGTAGCCTCATTTCGTTGACAGACCCATGGATTAATCTGAGCTGTTCTTTCATGCTAAAAACTCAGATCTAAACGGATTTTGCTTGTGGTGCTGAGGTTAACACCGAATCTAGTGTATTTTGGTGCAGATTGCGTCAGTTTACTACTCTTTTGCAGATCTCGTTTTAGATATGTTTTTTTTTTCTCTTTCGTTTTCTCTCTTTTTCTTAGTAGTGTTGTTAACGTGATGTATGATTGTTCCATCCCTTTTTAATATGAGGATTTGCCTTCTGTATGCTTGGTAGTTGGTGTCTAATCCTGTAGGTTTTTTCTTTTTCGATGGTTTTCTCTTTGAACTCTTTCCTGTCTGTTCTTCTTCCGGATCTGCCTGCTTTCAGAGTTTTGCAGTTGGTGAGACCTCGTCTTGGTAGTTTCTTTCGAGCTTCTATTTAGGTTTTCTGAGGGTGCATTTGATATGATATGCGTTGTTGCCGCATCCAGAAGTGCTTATGGGCCGTGAAGCGGTTCTTTCTTGCCGGGTAATGAAGTTCTGGTTTGGTTCTAGAGGTTGCGGTTATCGTTTGGTGGGCCGGGGGCAACGACGATAAATCACGTTCATAGGTTCCAGGAGTTTTAAATTCTTACAGTTTTAGTGTGCTATTATCTTAGTTTATGATTAAGTCATTTTTCCAGTTGTAGTTTGTGGTTTAGTCTCTCTTGTTTAAAGCTTTGTCTCCGGGGAAACTTGTTTTCCGCCGGCTTTGGTTCCAAGGATTTGTACGTTTTTCGCCGGTTTAGCTTTCCTCTTTTGGGCTATGTGTAATCCGTTTCAATATCTATAAAAATTCAGATGACCAAAAAAAGATAAAAAAGGCTAACTTCTCCTACAACTTACCACATCAACACTGAAGAAATTGACACATGTCCATAGTTTTTAAAAAAATATTAATTCATCAAATAACAATTAACTATATAATATAAATACAATACAAAAACCAATAAAAAATAAGATAAAACAAAATACATAAAATAAAATAACAAATGAGACAAAAAATAATTATAAAATTTGCAACATAATTTCAAAAATAAAAGAAAATCTTAAAGGATAAGAAAAAAATATACATCTAATTTTTTTTAAATGTTATTTGCATGTAACGCGGATGATCATCTATTTACAATAAAAAATAGAAAAATTAGAAAGAGAGAATGAGAAATAGTATCTGAGAATTTTCCGTTTGAGAACTTTTGAGATATTTTGAAATACCCAAACCTCTACATGTCACTCAATTAATCATTCAACAAATAAAAAAAAATTAAATTAAATTTTATAATTAGAATAATAATATTTTTATTTTTTTAGAAACTCTTAAGAGTTCTCACATTGGTCATGCTTTAGGTATCTAACAAAGTAACACTAAAAATCACAAGTTCTGCCTTTTCTTTTTTCAAATTGCCGTTTTCTAATCGAGTCAATCACATTTCTAATGGTTCGACACAATATCTTTTACTTTTGGGAAAACATTAAAATCACAAGTAAGAACTTTAATAAGTCTCATCATCGGCTTCGCGGTATGAGTCATTTGCCACTTACCACTGCTTTTAGATAAATTGATGCACGCATACTCAGATTCCAATAGTTTCTTATATCCAGAAGTGACATTGTAATTTAAAAAAAAAAAACTTGAAAAGAAAAAATAGAAACGAAGAAGTTAGAAGCAAACAAATATAAATTAAAGAATATGTCAAAATAGGTTTATTTAGTGTTGGTAGCTGCTAAAAAATAGCTTAGGGGGTCGATTCCAACAGATTTACAGTAACACTAATACGTTTTTACAAAGTTGCAAATACTGCATATTAAGATATGAAGTTAAGATATTAGGGATTTGAATCGTATAATTTTTTAGGAGAGGAACATTCAATATCTTAACATAACAATGAAAAATTAAATTGATAATACAATTTTGTATTTTGATGAATCTTACATAAACATATCTATAATATTTATTCAGATTCGAGAACATAAAATTTCTATCATTATAACATGAAAATAAAATTAGAATTTAAAATAATTAATTTATTTGTTAAGAATAATTTAGACTAAATAAATTTAATAAAATACAGAACATAGTAAATGTCATGCATTTAATCACATGAATATATGATCATCGAGACATTTACTAACAAATTCTTTTTATATATTTTGTTAGTCAATAATTTTTGCAATTAATATTTGTCTTCTATTATTTTATTTATAAAAATAATTACGTCAATCCATAATATAAAAACAATATAAATGGTGAGAATATGCAAGACTAGAAAAGCGATTTAATTGCATCTAATTTAGTTGTATCTCATAATTAAACTGTATGATATACATATTATAATAGTATTATAAGTTGATAAAAAGTTAAAATATGAGAATTAACTAATATTTAAATTATCAATTCTATGTTGGAAATATCAAGGTTGATATTTAATGAATTAGTCTATTTTTATTTTAAAAATATATAAACCAATACAAGACAGATTAAATGGAAAGATTACCCAAATTTAACTCTCAAAAATGTAATATTATTTTTATAAAACAATTGTAAATTCAATTACAAAATCTTAATAACAAACATAAATTACTTACTATATTAATTTGTGTTGTACTACAAAAAAAGACATAGTATCTTATATCAATAAAAAAATTTAATTTATATCATAAATATTTTATTAAAGCTAAATAACACAAAATTGTTTCAAAATTCATGATTTCAATTTATCACACAATGTGTAAGATCAATAAATATCGAACAAAATTAAACTAAACTTTTAAGAGCTAGCTCCTTTTAACAGTTAGATCACTATGACTGACCCCAAATTGTTTAGCGAGTCTGGACTGATGATTAGACTAAAAACGAATGGTACATACTATACTTCAATTACTCAATTACTAATGTTTTTTCTAACATCATGTGTATATTAAAGATCATACTGGTTTAAATATAGCAGGGAGAGTTATGACTGCGGAAATTGTCAGATGCTTACCATTAATTATGTTAGGTGGTTTTTTTTTTTTTGACAGCAAAATATGAACAAGAAAATTACAGATTCATTGTAAATCCAGCTTGGAGGTGATGAACCGATATGCACCAGTTTTGAAGGATGTTTCCTTGCACTCCTTGCTAAGTGATCTGCTTGCTTATTCTTTTTCTGTGGGATAAGTCTTATGTTGAAAACTGGCAGCCGCTCTTTCCAATACGTAAATGCTTCCAAATGGACTCCGAATGCCGGCCAGTCTTCAGGTGCTGACAGCAGTTTAACCAAATCTGAACAATCCGTCGCGAAGATAATCGGCGAGCACTGGATCGAAACCATACACTCTATTGCCCAGATCAGAGCCTCGAATTCCGCATGTAACGGGGAAAGACTACATCGGATATTCCGTATTTCCAGTACATGAGGCGAACGATCTGGTTTTGTACAGTACCATCCTTGTCCAGAAAAATTATCTGTGTCCTTCCATGCTCCATCCACGAAACACCACCACATCTCAAGATCTCGCGGTTCTCTCACCGGGGTGAGAGTCCCCCTGTCATCAACATCCCTAGGTGTCACCCCATTACTTTCAGAACGCGCCTCTTCCCACAGATAACCTTCTCTCCTAGCCAATTCCAAAATATCCTGAGCATTGTTATCCTTATTCTTGAAAACAAAATCATTTCTGGTCTTCCAAAGGTACCAAAGAACCCATGGAAAATATGTATTCGGCATGTTTGGTGGGATTCGGGAAAACAAGAAGTCCATATTAACAAATAGCGACTGAGTCGGAAATGTCACCATGTTTGTCGGCACCGTAGACAGAGCCCATACCTGCACTGCCGGTGGGCATTCAAACAAAACATGATTAATGGACTCTTCTTCCACACCGCACCTCATACACCGCCTATCGCAAGGAATCCCCCTAGCATGAAGATTTTTTGTAACCGAGACACATCCAGTTAAAACCTGCCACATAAAATGTCTTAATTTGGGGGGACATTTGATGTTCCATACATGAGCCAAGAGAGGCTTGACCGTTGGTCCATATTGAGCTGGAGATCCTCCCCCATCCGGATATAATCGTTCAGTCTTATATCCTGATTTAACCGAATATCTTCCAGTTTTAGTGAAGTGCCACCCCAAAGCATCTGGTCGGAGGAACCGAGAAAGGGGCATGTTCCGAATAATAGCAGCATCCTCTGGGATGATAACAGCCTCAATGAGAGACAGATTCCATGACCTAGTCGAAGAATCGATAAGGTCCTTTACTTGTAGCTCAGGATAAGTGTTGAATTTGCAGGTTGCTGGTCTCGGGCGAGAGGCCGGAAGCCAAGGATCATGCCATACAGAAATAGATGACCCTGACTCCACCCTTTTGATTAGTCCTTTATGAACCAGAGATCTAGCGGAGACCATACTTCTCCATCCATAAGATGGGGAGTACGATCTAATGGGATCCAGAGGATCCGAATGACGGTAATATCGTCCTCGAAAAACCTTAGCGAATAAGGAATTTGGTTTCTCGATAATTCGCCATAACTGTTTGGCTAGTAATGCTGTATTAAAGTCCCTAATGACCCGGAATCCAAGTCCCCCCTCACCTTTATCAGAACATAATTTATCCCAAGACATCCAATGCATCCCAGCGCTGGTGTTACTGGTGCTCCACCAGAATCGCGCAATAATGCTAGTCAACTTCTTCGTGACCGCTTTGGGCAGTCTATAACAGGACATAACATGAGTGGGTAACGCCGTCGCCACCGCCTTTATGAGAACTTCCTTCCCTCCTTTTGATAATAAACGTGTCGTCCATCCGTTAAACCGATTATGCAGTCGCTCCTGAAGGAATCCAAAAACCTGGGTTTTTGCCCCACCTAGGCTCTCTGGTATTCCGAGATAGGATCCCATTCCTCCGATAATATCGATACCGAGGAGTTGTTGCAACTCTGCCTTAACAATAGAATCTACCTTATGACCAAACTGTAGCGAGGATTTTTGAAAATTTATTTGCTGACCTGAGATGTCCTCATAATCCTTCAGAATCCGTTGAAAAACCTGGCACTCCTCCTTTGTTGCTTTACAGAAAAAGAGACTATCATCCGCAAAAAGAAGATGCGATATTGGTGGACAGCCTCTAGCAACTTTAAGCCCTGTGATCAGATTCTCACTTTCAGCCTTCCGGATATTCGCAATTAGTACCTCCGTACACAATATGAATAGATAAGGGGATAAAGGGTCCCCCTGTCGCAGCCCACTGTGTGGAACAATGTGGCCTCGAGGCTGGCCATTAATGAGCACCTTGTATGAAACTGAAGTAATGCACTTCATGACCCAGGATACCCAGCGGATAGAGAAACCCATCCGAAGAAGAAGCTTTTCTACAAAGGTCCATTCTACCCGATCATAGGCTTTACTCAAGTCCGTCTTCATAGCCATAAATTTTTCTTTACAAGCCGGATTAGTCCGCAATCCATGGAACATCTCCTGAGCTATAAGGATATTATCCGATATTAACCGCCCTGCAACAAACGCCGACTGAGTTTCCGACACCAAGCCGGGGAGGAACCTTTTTAACCTTTGACAAAGAAGCTTCGAAATTATCTTGTATCCTACATTACAGAGACTTATTGGACGAAGTTCTGTCATTCTCGTCGGGCGACTACTCTTAGGAATCAGACAGATATTTGTATGGTTTAACCTTTGATCGAATTCTCCTGTCCTCAAAAAATCATTGACTAGGCCTATAATGTCCCTTTTGACAATCGGCCAAGCTTGTTGAAAAAATAATGCCGTCATACCATCTGGTCCTGGTGCTTTCTCCGGAGCCATCATAAACAATGCTTGACGAACTTCCTCCTCCGATGCTAATCTCGTCAGTTCTACATTCATACTCTCCGTAATTAATTAGAAAATGTTAAATTTAAATATTTAAGCTTATTTTATATATATATTTATTATATATATATAATCTGGTTATAATTAAGTTTTATCTTTTCTAAAAGTTTGTTTTTAACTTTTTAATTATTCATCTGTAACCGAAAATATTTAAAGTGAAATAACTTTTATTTTTAGAGAAATACCCTCAAATACCACACTTTCATGTTTTTGTGGCAAAAATACCACACTAAGGTGAAAATGACAAAAATAACATTTATTTAATGGTTTAAAGATAATTAAACTAATAAACTTGGGTTCAAAAGTCATTAATTAGGGTTTAGATTTTGGGTGTTAGGGTTTAGGTGTAAGGGATTTCAAAGAAACATATGAAAATAAATGTATAATAGTCTTTTTTCTCTTCAAAAAATGTTATTTTTGCCATTTTCACATTGGTGTGGTATTTTTGTCACAAAAATATGAAAATGTGGTATTTTTGAGAATTGCTCTTATTTTTAAGAGGCCTAAAGTAACAAAAAATAATATAAAACCTTTTTAGTTATTATTAAAAACTAATAATTGCTACTCCTTCTGTTCCAAAATATAAGATGTTTTAAGTTTTTTCTATTGTTCCAATTTATTATATTTTCTTACATATCTATGCAAAATTTTAATTAATTTAAATCTAGCAATAGTTTAATACTCTTTATTAAATATTTTTTAAATAAAACTAATTTTTTTTAATATGTGTGCTTTTATCTTAAACATCATAATATATTTTGGGAAAGATGAAGTGTTATTTATAAACGCGTCGTTTGCAATATTAACAGATACTAGTAGATAAAACCATTTAACCAGTAAATTACTTTTGTTTGACCCACATTGCTTACTCTGTTTACAAATGAGGCCAAGGTATATTACACTAAAGTTGGGTCTTAAATTAGCGAAAGCCCAAAGTCCAAGTATTTGAATGATTTTTTGTGTGGAAACACACAATTTTTTGTTTTTCGTTTAGGTTATGAGAAAGTGTCTCCAAACAAGTATTTGAGTGTGAGAAGAAGATCACGTCTGCTCTCTGCGATTATAAAAGGCTCTTATGTACCTTCTTTCTTATCTATTTATGATTATGGTTTCTATTGCTCTTGCCTTGATCTCATCTACATGCATGTATGAGTAGTTATCGTTGGACTAAAGGGACAATTTAAAGGGGATTTCAAGCCGTGATAACTAATTTTATTAGAATGGGAATTCAATTTAACTTGTGTCTAGTACGTGATCTAAAGTAGTCTAGCTACTGACTGGTTTCAGATTGATTTTTGCATGCACATCACTTGACTAATCGTCGACCCAAACTAGCTTATGTAAAATCAAAACCGTATTCCATAAGAGTTGAGTTATAGATTTTTGGTAAACATATTAAACTTGATTCTTAATTGTATTTTAATATTTTAATAGTTTGTGAAAGTTGAGTAATTGAGCATTTTATGAATAGATAATCCTTACAGTGAGAATAGCTAAGTTAGTTACAAATTAGTGATTTAAATTAAAGAATGTTGATTGATAAAAAATTAGTTATTCGAACAATAATTGAATCCATACATATATACCTCATTGATATTTATTTCAAATTTATTTTTCGTATTCTTTACTTTTATTGTTCGCACAACTACTCTTTAATTTTTATTTTAGTTTTATTTCTAATCTAAAAAAATAAAGTGTACACTTATTTTTGTGGATGGATTCGATCCCTGAAAACTATAATTTTTTTATTGATTTAAATCATTATGTTTATTTCAGGTAAAATTCAATATTACATCGTTAATTACACCAACTCACCATATGTTGTTAGTCTGCTAAGAGATGGCCTTCGCAAACATACCAAGTTCAGAATGCAAGCTGTGGGATCGCTTGCTTAAACCAAACAACATTGTACCAGCTATCTTTGGTTTTGGAGGTCGAATTGATTGCCAAGCTAGCTTGGAGGAGAATTTAGGAGTGAATTTGTCTGGTTAATTTATATGTGAGCATGCAAACTGGCTTTGGCTTCTTTGGTATAAGAAGATGTGTTCAATTTTATGCATACCTCTGACTTGTCAAAACAAAGAATCCAGAAAATATATTTGCTGATAAGTTTATGTTTCTGCTTAGCTTGGGAGAGATCATTGAAAAGAGGTTGCAGTTGTTGTGAGAAGCACAAAGCAAAGACTTACAAGGAGAAGACATGCATCCATGATTGAGGGGAGAGAATGTTTTCCTCGCTATATATACCTTAGATTATATTTTCTTTAGATAGATGTGTTAATATATATATAAATTTATTTTTATCCTGTATTATTTTTTTAAGTTATCTAATCAACTTTGACCAGAAAAGATAAAAAATTTATCTAACCAACTTTTTGCATCCAGCGATTATTGGTTATTGAAAATTAGAATTTTTTTCGTTAAATCATAATTAAGTTTTTTTTTCATCTGAAGATTAGAAGAAAGAGGGTACAGTTTATATAAAAAAAACCCAAACCCAACAGGAAACAGGGAACAAAACAACAAAAGCAGATGAAACAAAAGGAAACAAGACTTAAGACAAAACAGATGAACTCATCTCAGAGACAAATAACCAATCCAACCACCGAGGATGATTAGAGGCGACACAGGACTGCATCCAAAACGTCTCACAGTAGCACTCTGGGCAACGAGATGGGCTCCTCTGTTTGCACACTTAAACTCCACAACAATGTTCCACTCCAAAAAATGTTGAACTGCGAGATTGATTTCACCAATATATGAACTAAAAGAAGGCCAAACTTTAGGACGAAGCACAGCATCTCTTAGAACCCTTGCTTCCACAGCAAAAACAACCTTAGTAACATGGTGAGAAGCCATACTATCCATTGCCCAAAGTAGACCCATGAATTGAGCTTTAGACCAGGACTTGATATTAGATATAGAACGTCTAGTATGCATTACAACATGGCCAAGAGAGTCTCGCAAGACCCAAGCTAGACCACCAATGCTCTTCTTCTTTGACCACACAACACCTACATTGCACTTCAGTCAACCTACAGCACGCGGGCAGCAACTCCTACGATTAACACCCCTAATACTTGAGGCACTATTACCCACTTTATCTATACTCTCTACACTACGCTGAGCCAAAAACCATAAGTCTGTTTCTTCTTTAATTTTTATTAATACTATCTATAGCCAAGAAGCTTCTACCCTCAAAAATCCAAGTATTTATATTCTTCCAAATATACCACATAACCCAAGGGAAAATTCGCTTAACCTCTATAGGAATGAACCTATTATCAGCTAGCGAAAGAATGTAATGAACATTAGCATAAAAGGAGATAGAATCAAACCCCTTCCTAGGATGAGGGATATCTGAAAGAGCCTAGATCTGACGAGAAAGCGAACAGGTGAAGAGCAAAATGATTTACAGACTCCCCTTCCTGGCCGTATACTTAACAGTAACCTTCCGGTTTAATTCCTCTAGTAGCGAGTAAATCATCAACCACAATTGCCTCCGACAAATATTTCTAGATAAAAACCTTGATTTTAGGGGATGTCTTGATTCTCCATATCTTCTCTTTCAATCCATTAGAGGATGGAAGCGATAAAGCCAGATTGAAGCACCTCTGAGTTTCTGGAGTTCAAAGCTATATCATATCCAGATTTTACAGAGTACCGACCATGGTGAGAGAAATGCCAAATAACTGAATCCTTAGTAGAAACATAAGGCTGATTACGTAAGAGATTCAGAATATCATTTCGCACAAAAACTTCCTCTAATGCAGCTAGGTTCCACCTACCCGTGACACTGTCAATAAACTCAGAAGCCAGCAAATTGACATTGAATAATATGTTCTTCCTATAAGGTGCTCGTAAAAACCATCATCATCCTCTAACCATTGATTACTCCACACTCTGATAGATCTGCCATCCCCAACTCAAGTCTTAAGTCCTTTCAATAGTAATTCACGACCAAACAGAATACTCCTCCAAGCATATGAAGGTATGTATCCAATACCAGCTGTAAGAAACTCACCATTTGCGAAATATCTACTCTTGATAACTTGGGCCATTAAGCAATCCAGGGAAGATAGAATTCTCCATCCCCGTTTAGCCAACAATGCCTGATTGAAACAATCAAAGTCTTTAAACCCCATACCACCTTTAGGTTTAGGAAGACATAGTTTTTCCCAACTGAGCCAATGGATCTTCTTTTTATGTTCTACATTATTCCACCAAAAGTCAGCTATGTCACTTGCTAGGTTCGAACATGCTGTCTTTGGCAATTTCAAGACTGACATGGCATAAACCGATAGAGCAGCAACCACTGTCTTCATTAAAACCTCCTTTCCTCCTTGAGGTAATGTTTTTGTAAACCAGCCAGAGATGCGATTCTTAACACGAAGTTCAACCAATGAACCTGAAAGACATTATGGCAGTCCTAGATACTTAGCATTTCCACCCTCCTGCCTGATAGATAAAAATCTCTCTAACTTTTGCTTGGCAAGAAGGATGTACCTTGACCCCAAACGTTATAGAAGATTTGGATAGATTGATCATCTGACCTGTAGCAGCAGCATAAGTATGGAGGATACTCTTTAACAGGATCGCTTGACCTTCAGCAGCTTTACACAGAAAATACTATCATCTGCATAGAGTAAATGATTCACCACCGGTCCTCTATCAGAAAACTGAAAGCCCGAGAGTAATACACTGTGTGGAGCTTATTTAAAAGATGAGTTAGACCTTCTGCGCATAGGACGAATAAGAATGGCGAAACTGGATTTCCTTGCCGCAATCCGCGTTGATGTGAGACAAAACCATGCGGCTGTTGTTAATCATAATTGAATATGTGACTGAAGAGACGCAAAACATAATCCAGTTCACCCATTTTAAATGGAAGCCCATGGAAACTAATAGAGATCTCAAATAGGCCCACTCCACCTTGTCATACGCCTTCGCCATGTTTGTTTTTACCACCATACCTTCTTGAGAAATCGTTGGATGGGTATGTAATCCATGAACCATCTCGTGGGAAATAATTATATTATCATAGATGATTCGATCCGCTACAAACGCAGACTGATTAACTGATATTAAACTAGGCATGAAAGCCTGAAGTCTAAATACCAGAATCTTAGACACAATTTTATAGAGCACATAGCATAAGCTAATTGTTCTAAGATCAGTCATCCAAGCAGGATTACGTACCTTCGGAATAAGGCAAAGATGCGTGAAGTTCCAGTCAGCAGGAAAGGAGCCTACTTCAAGAAAAGCCTGAACTACAGCTACAACCTGATCTTCTACGATATCCCAGAATTTCTGAAAAAATAATCCTGAAAGCCCATGTGGACCAGGAGCACTCGAAGCTTTAATAGAAAATGCCGCCAATTTCACTTCTTGCAGAGACACCGGTTTAATAAGTTGATCATTCATCTGAGACATAACTTTAGGCTCCAAGTCATGAAACCAATCATAGAAGGAAGCTGCATTGGAAGAGGTAAAGAGGGATGAGAAATATTCAACTGCCACCTCTCCTTTTGCCGCTTCTGAAAACTGTTCAACTCCCAATTCATCAATAAGCATATCCACAGAGTTCCTTGCCCTTATATCCCTGACTGAATTGTGATAAAACCTGGTGTTTTAACACCAGCTTGTAGCCATTTGTCCTTACATTTTGTCTCTAATTAAGCTCATCATCACGGTAAGCTTTCACTAACTCTTCTTTTAAAAACCTTTGGGGCTGGAAGGAGGGATGCTGTGATGATTGATAAAATCCTTAGCATTTAGGTTTGACCTCCTTTTCCATTTACTAAGTTGTCTTCTACAATTGCGCATACGGTCAGAACCAGATACTCTGTAACCTTTGTGATTAAGATACCAAGCATCCCTTATAATATCAAGAATATCAGGGCAAGCTAAAAACCTTTGATCAAATTTAAAAGACCCTCTATACACATCATGGGAGTCCACTAGCTTAACCCAAATCGGTCTATGATCAGACCCCCCGTTTATCTAAAAACACCTGATTAGACGCAAGGAACATTCTATACCATTCTGGATTCTCCAAAACCTATCTAGCCTGGACTGTATCCATAACTTATGACGAATCCCTCCCAGGTAAAACCATTACCATGACTAGGTAATTCCTCTAAATGATTAGCCGCAATCATATTATCAAAGGGCCAAAAGGATTCCTCATTTCTAGAAGGACCACCCACTTTTTCACCATTATGAAGAATATCATTGAAATCTCCTAAAACACATTAAGCCTCAGTCCTATTAATACCGACCCTATATAGTCTTTCCTAAAATCTTTGATGCAACTTGAGCCTATCAGCAGCTTTCCGTTTGAAACCTTCAGTGGTTGAGCCCTTGCCTTCACCATATAAGTTAGTCAGGATATTCCCAATGAATTTGATTTGATGATTTTTTCTGCTCACATGAGGCCTCCTACGAGATTTGGTGTTCTTCTGTACAACCCCAGATGAATTAAACGCCATATGACCAGATTCATGTACCTTAGAGTTAGTACCAGATTTTCTTCCTTTACTTGATGAAGCAGAAGCAGCGTTCAAACTAACCACTCTTCAATCCATCTCATGAGTCATAATGATGTCAAACATATTAGTGTCAAGACCCAGCCGATCAAATATAGATTTACTCTTTAAACTTGACTCTGAAAGTGATTGCTTCAATGCCACTTTTTCCTGGAAAGAAATAGGCTCTGTTGCACTAAATGAACTAGCCAGAATCTTCTCTTGAGGCTGTGGCTCAGAAGACTTATGAGGGATAGTCGAATTAAGATCAAAATCAAATACAACACCTTTTCCTTTATCCACTTCTTTAGTAAATCTTGGAGGAGATTCCAACCGCAGTGCCACTTTCTGAGCAATAGGGTCTTTTCTGCAGCTGCCACCGATACATGAGCACGCTCAATACAAATGGGTTTCTCTACTTCATTAGCTATTAGGTATCGCACATTTCTTCCAAAACTTCAGCTGCAATCTTCGGGTTCCTGTTTGTTTATTAAACCCTACTTGAGCTTTCGAAAGAACCCCAAACAATGGATCAGTTGGCACCAGACCGGAGGTGAAGCAGATGATGGTTGAGCACCCTGAGAATTCGAAGAACCTGATCCACCCTCTTTCCTTCGCAAATCAATAGGACAGTTATCACGAGTATGATTCAATCGCTGACAAACATAACATCGCTTCTTGATTCTTTCATAATGATAGAAGACTTCCAAAGAGATATTGAAACATCAAACTTCACTTTAACTCTCACGTACAGTTGTCTTTGAACAGCTGAAGGATAAAAAGCCACCTCTTTAATCGGACCTAATAATTCCCCTATAGCCATAAGCGATTACTTTGTATAATAATTGATCGGGACATTTCTAATTTGAACCCACAGAGGAATAAATTGAAGAAAGTCAGGAGGGGGAAATTCGACATACCGTTCCACCATTATTGACCAATCGTTATAGGTTAGGGCTCCCTTTTCTAAGATGTCCTCTAAGTCGTACTCCTTATCGAAGAAGAACTGGAAACGCTCCTTAGACAAAGCTATACCCCTAACCCTTCCTTGTTTCTGCCGGATACGAGGCAGATCATGGATGAGACTAGACATCTTCTACGTTTCGGGATTCAATTTTCGCCCAACCAGGCTTCTTGAATTTCTTTCGCAAGACATGAACTTCGGGAGATCAGGCATATCGAAAGGTTCATCTTCCTCATCTAGCGAAATATTCATCAGCGCTTGATCCATAGCAAACGACATCGAATTCGAGATCTGAAAACCTGACAAGAGAAGCTACGGAATTGAGAACACCACCGCAAAGCTTCCACCAAAACCAGAGATCCACCGCGAAGGAAACACCGAAGGACAATACCCCTGCCATGCGTCGCCCTATACCTAATAAATAGAAAGCCTCTACTTGAGTTAGAGAGTCCTAAGCCCAAACAAGGGAATCTATGTGAACGGTAACTCCGGAGATTTGACCAAATTTAAATCATAATTAAGTTGTTTAATTCACATTTTATTTATACATTGCTTTGACTTTAAAATAAGTAATCACTAGTCTCTTAAATTTGTCAACTTCATTTATATTACAATCATGCATTCCAAATCTTTATATCTTATTATATAAAGTATGGTTTCGAAAGTTAGTAATTAACTAGATTTTGTCATATGACATTTTATTGTTTTATGATTTTGACATGTGTCAAATAGAGAAAAAGATTAATATTATATGTCAGAAAAAAATCTGAAGCAAAAAGAAAATTATAGAAAAAATAGAATTTCAATTTTGAAGCAAAAAGGAAAACTCCATTGTGCGATTAATTTAAAAGAAAACTAAAGGAAATAGACATAATGAAATCTCTAAATTAAAAATGAAACAATACAAAAATATTCATTGTTCAGTTAATTCTGAAGCAAAAAGGAAATCATAGAAAAATATTGTTTTTTTTGTTTTTTTAACGCTGATACAAATTATGAGAATAGTAATTATACAAATTTGAAAATTTTCTATATTTAATTCATTAAATTATTTGTTAAGTAATATAATTTTTTTGGGTCAAGAAGTAATATAGTATTTAAAATATATTTTTAGAATCTTTTTTTGTTTTAAAAAAAATTGTTTCTATAGGTTTCTCGAATTTCTCAAGTGTGAGTTATAAAATATAGTTTTAAATAATTTAACGCAAATTTTAATCTAAAATCTAAAATAAATTTTTTATACGGGTTATTAATTTTAGATCTTAAATATTTATTCCCACCCGTGTATCGCGGATCCTAATCTAGTTCCAAATAAATAGAAGATTTTTAATTTTTAATTGGCCGAGAATGGCGTTAATTATTCGTATATGCAAATTGTGTTTTCCTTTAGTGGTTACATAAGCCCATTATCTTCTGATGAAAAAGAAGTCCATTATTTTGCGAAGAAATTAGATTGGTCATTTTGTTTTACCTGAAAGAAATAAAAGCTCTATCTCACTTTATCTTTCCATTGCTTTTCCAAAAGAGCGAAAAAGCCAACATATTTCTTTAGTAAAGAAATCATAAAGAAAAATTTTGAAAAATGAAAAGCAAGAAAAGACATTACTAGATTTTATATTGACAATTAATAAGCTAAAAATAGCAATAACGAATAAGATCGAGAATTTGAGCTTTATCAATCAACTAATATGTAACTAGATGTAACTGTTTCAACCATTGTTAAAGTATAGCAGTGAAGAAGAAACAAAGGATGAAACAGTTATATTTAATTTATTATTATTATTATTTATTTTGAAAAATCAGCAAAGTTTAGTGATAAAAATCCCATATTGTACGGTGATACTATTTGGTTGGCATAGCTGAAAGGTAAGAACTGTAGAGATAAATGATGTTAATAGATATTGGAAAAAGAGTTTGAAAAGAAAATATATTTTCATTAAATTATTTTTAATGATAAATTATCACTTGTAAGTTACAAATCTACTAAATCAGAGAATTTATAAGTATTGTTTATAAAATTTAGTCTCTCACAAATTTTTTTAAGACTATATGTTTTGATTTTTTTTTTTTACTTTCCTTACAAAAGAATTTTAAAATACTGTTTGTTAGAAATAAAAACTATAATGCATGAGTTTTTAAAGAGGCTATTAACATCTATTTATACACATAGATTCAAGAAAGAATGTGCTAGATTCAATATCTTATCAGTTTTCCTTTTTTTTGGAACACCAATATCAATTTTTTTTTTCTTACTAGAATTTGACTAATTTCGTTTTTGTATTTGAGTAGATTTCATCTTCAATGTTTCAGGTCTTCTTTACCTTTTTAATGACTTAATTAATATCAATTGTTAAGTCGAATAACTGACACAAGATCATTTATATTCATACATATCATAAGAATAAATTATGTGCAAATTTTAATGTACGTGATATTGTAAAGATTAATAAGAGTTGACCATATGATAATATTTATTCTTCTTGCTTAACTCGTTTGAGTTATTTACTATATAAAAAAAAAAAGCCGGAGCAAGATTATATGCCTAGTTAAGAACTAGTTTGAGTTTTTAGACCTATTTTTTATAGTATTTGGCTATTTGCACATGTACGTCAGTACGTGCATGTTTCAGTTTAATTTAGCTGAAATTACTTAAAAAAAATAGGCAAAAACGAACAGTTCCAAGGACATTTCCTAAAATAGAAGCAAACGTAGAATCCTACGTCTCTGGACTCTAGCCACAAAACTTGTGCATACTTCTAGTGAATTTTAATAATTTTCTCAAAGAAAATGATAGTATGTCTTAAACTTATAAAAAATAAAATGAAACACGCTCTTAAGCTATTCGATCAATGGACGTTGTAAGGATTCAATGGAAATAAAATAATGTTAGATACTTTAAAAACTTTCAAGAAATATTTCTTTATATTCGATCAAGTAAATTATTACATGAATTAAGGGTTAATTTTTTTGTCAAGCATATTTATATTGACTAAATGGTTTGGATAACAAAACAGGAGGAACAGTGTAATCCTAAAATATATAATAGTAATCCTAAAACTTGTACAAAACCGAAGTTTTAAAGTGTAAACTACGTATTTTGACCCCAAAAAAAGTGTAAACTACGTATGTAAAATGTCTGCAATAGCTAATACGGAAACACGTAGGATTGCAATCAATATATGATTTTGACCAATACCGTGAATCTATGTAATATGTTAACACCCTTCTGAATAGGAAATCCGAGTCAAATGTGTTTGTTTCTTATGGCTAGAAAGTAAACTTTAGTAGTATAGTTTTAAATTTTAAATAGAGCTAGAAACCATAGACAACCGAATCTGCTCTATTAATTCAGAGACACTATATTAAATAAACCTTATACTCATGTGTGATTTATAAAAAATGCCAATGAAATTTAATAAAAATGGTAGAATTTCATTACGGGTAATTTAGAATAAACATATATGCAGACTATAATAGTTTTAATATACTTGATCACATATGATCATATAGAGATTAATTACCATAAATAAAGATATATTAATTACATATGTATCCAAAAAATTTAAAATAATGAGTCACACTTTTCTAATTAATTAAAAACAAAAATATATGTTTAAAAATATATATATATATTAGATATTAAATCAAATGATAAATATAATTAAATAATATAATAAATAAATACCATAAAATCAAAATTTGGTAATATATACATAGAAAATAACATAAAAATATATTTGGTAATATATACAGAAAGTAACATAAAATTATATTTTTGTATTTTTAATTTGACATATTATATTATATATATATTATTCATATAGTGAGACATGTTAATATTTTTATAATTACGGGTTTTTATAGTTTATTTTATTAAAATATGTAAAATATTTTGACAATTGAAAAACGGGTTAAAAAAACTAATTAACTCATTTTAATTATAAAACTATTAAAAATTATTAAGATGTGACAAGTTTCATAGACGGATTATCATATTTTATCACTTAGTAGTTATTATATTATAATTAAATTATAACACTTTAGTTCTCTTTAGTTATATATTTAACGTATAGAATTTGTGTTATAAATCATCCTGCGCTAACTTAAAGGGGACACATGAGAGTTGGGAAATAATATTATTTTTTGATTGTATTGTAAAATTGATTAGAGGTTCATTTAAGTGCGGCCCTGCCCAAAAAAAAAAGAATAGTTTAATTTAAGTAGATAATTAACGGACGGTATGAAGCATTATTAACTAGTAGTGATCAATCATGCATTCATGCATTGTTACAATGGGAGACAAATATTCTTACAATTTGAAAGGCCATCGCAATATCGCATACGTCAACATCAACTGTCCAACTCAATAAGTATGTGTGGCGGTCTAAATGAATTAGAGATTTTTTTCTCCTCGTTGGATAAGGAAACAGAAGAATTATTTCTTTTTAAGAAATCTTATTTTATTCGAAAACAGTGGACAAATCTCTATATATACCGGTTTCTTCCTGCAGTGCATCATTCATATACAAAACCGCTTAGAGAGAGGTAAGAGAAAATAAAATAAAAAATAAAAAAGGAGAGAGAGAGAGACTTTTTTTTTTTGGACAAACTTTGTTTCATTAGCTTAAAATCGGAAGATACAACTAAGAGAAGGAATTTTCCGTCCAGAGAGAGAGAGAGAGAGACTAGTTATTGAATAATAAGTATTTTTTTAGCAGTTGATTAATAATTAAGAATGGGTTACTGCGATGGTAAATGGACGCCGGTAATTATTATGATTACGATTAATTCGGCGCTAGGTTTAGGTAATGCTCTGGTTAAAAAGGTTCTCGATGGTGGTGTCAATCATATGGTTATAGCGACATACCGGCTCGCTATTTCCACCTTATTTTTGGCACCAATTGCGTTTTTCTGGGAACGGTAAGTATATTAAATTCATTAATTTCGTTCTTAATATCTACTAATTATTAATTATAAAATTATTCATTTTTTGTTTCTTAGGACAACAAGACCGAAACTTACGCTCAACATCTTGGTTCAACTTTTCTTCAGTGCTCTTGTTGGGTTCGTTCTTTCCTGAATTTTAGTCGAGAATAAAAAAATTAATAGGCGAACTCTTTTAAAATAAAGAAATAGACTAATTTGTTTTGAAATTTATTGTTAAGAATATAAGTTTCAGGGATATCGAAATTTAATATTTCGGTTTAAAATTTTAGAATTTATGTTACTTGAAATCTTCGGTGAGAGTCCGTGACTAAAAGAACATCTTTAGTAATATTTCTATCGTGGACCATGGGTATATCATATATGCAATACATGCTTGACTCGTGATACATTTATATGAGCGTAATTACTAGCTATAAAAAAGAAATTAGAATTAAAATTTAGACTTTTTGTTGGTTTGAAAGAATATAAACTATTTTCTATTTGAAAATCTCGATTGTTTTCATAATTTTCTGTAGTCGAATTGTACGTAGTCTAATTTAGTTATAAAACATTATTGATTTAAATGGTTTTTTTTTGTATTTTAGGGCAAGTTTGACTCAGTACTTCTTCCTGTTGGGGCTATCGTACACTTCGGCTACGTTGGCATGTGCTTTTATTAGCATGACACCTGCGATTACATTCGTTTTGTCTTTAGTATTCAGGTATTTTTTTTTACATTAACGCTAAATGCATAATGTTTCCATCATAACCTAACAAATTAAATTAACTTAAAACCATTTCTGTGGGCGTAGGATAGAGAAGCTAAACATGAAAAGCAAAGCAGGTATGGGGATGGTGATGGGCACTTTAATATGCATCGGAGGAGCTTTATTACTAACAATGTTCAAAGGTGTTCCCTTGACAAAACTTCACGAACTGGAAAAGCCTATACTGACGAATAATAGACCCGCATTGAAACCCGAGAATTGGATCATCGGATGCGTTCTTCTCTTCGCGGGCAGTAGCTGTTTCGGGTCGTGGATGCTAATACAATCCAAAGTGAACGACAAATACCCTTGTCAATACTCAAGTACCGTCATATTATCTTTCTTCGGCACCATCCAATGCGCACTTTTAAGCCTCATCAAATCTAGAGATATCACGACTTGGGTCCTCACTGATAAACTCGATATCATGACCGTTGTTTATGCTGTAAGTTTTCTTTTATGTTTATGAAAAGGATGGTGTTTTCTATAATTGGCAGTATAATTTAGTTTTAATTGATTGTAAATTAAGTTTTAGTAACATATGTGTCGAATTGAATAAGTGACACAACGGTTTTATTTATTTTTTAGTAAAAAGGAATAGCGGTAAAAATGGTAGTACAATATAATAGTTTTATGATTGATAACTATAAAAACGGGTACATACCTTTATGGCTGCGGTAAGAGATTAATAATCAAATCAATATACGAATCACAAGTTCACAATGTGACGTAGGGAGCGGTAGCACAAGGAATATGTACAGTGGGAACATCTTGGTGCATCAGAAAGAGAGGACCTATCTTTACTTCAGTTTTTACTCCGGTGGGGCTTATCTTCGCAACCCTATTTGATTTCTCGATCCTTCATCGTCAAATTTGTATTGGAAGGTACGTTTGATTTACAGACATACACACACACCTATATATATATGCATGTATTTGAATCTGGACTTTCTTTTATATATATGTGTAGTGTTATCGGATCTGGGATTGTAATCTTCGGACTATACATATTCTTGTTGGGAAAGGTCAGGCAAATGGAGGAAGAGTGTGCAAAGAAGTTGCCTTCTCATTTTGGTGAAGAAGAAAGGGAAGATGATGAACAATACAAAAAGGGTCATCTTATGGTTGTTCCAATGACTCCTTGATACGATCGGACTTCTCCCTTCTGTTCTTCACTTTGTACAAGAAATAAATTCAAAGATAAAAGCCAACTCTTAACAATTTGGTTCAAGAATTTTTTTCATTGAAATTCACACTAATCTTAAGATTTTGCATCCATAAATTGATAAATCGACTTCTGAGTTACACGGACTAGTCAATGGTCACCAAGTTGCTATCCTCTTTTTTTGTTGGGCCTCACAAGTTGCTGCTTATTGTATCTTTTGTTTTTGTTTTTAATCTACTTTAGTATAAGCTTGTATTGAAATATTTATAGAAAAATGCCAGACAAATCCGATCAAGTGTTTATTTTTAACCAAAAAAACTTTCAATTCATTCAGCAGCCGAAAAAGTTATTTGTTGATTAAGTGTTTTTGTCTATCCTTTTTCATTTTAATCCCTACGTTTTCTTTTATTAAGTTTTTTTAGTCTTATGAAGCTAAATCGCTTGATGAACAAAAATTGAAAATTTATTAACTTATAAAAGTTTGATTTTTTCGGCTTTCTATCTTTCGAAATTATGTAATTATAAACAAAATTATGGGATATAAAATGATTGTAAATGAAAAAAATATACAAATTAAAAAATCCAATTCATTGATTTTAAGAAAATGTTGAGATATCAAAAGATGAAATGACACTTTTAGCTTTCACCTAAAATCTATTTTCAAATATTTTTTGGTTAAATGACAAATTCATTAAAAAAAATTGGATCCTCTATACCAACATCAATTTTTTACAAAGGATAACCTAAATATAATTATTATTTAAGAATTTAAATATATGTTTAACAGCTAAAAAAGATTCTTTATTATAATTTTTATCCAAGATTAAAATTGTTAACCCAATAATTAAACCATAAAAATTGAATAATTAGTTAAATATTATTATCAGATATAATTTTATTAATTCAAGATATTTATCTATTTAAATGGTTTAAGAAAATAAAAATTTTAATCAATCTAAAACATAATTTCTACAAAAACACAATTTCATATGTACTTAAACATAATTCAACCAATAATATAATTTTCTACAGAATACAAATAGTTATAAATCAATAAAAATCATTAAAATTTGCATTAAAATTTGAAAACAACAACTAATTTGAAACAAAAAGTAATCTCTAAAACGACAACTATTCAAAACTGGAGGAAGCATTAACTAAGGAATATTAAGATTTGAAATGCACTTTATAATTTTATATAAACGTTGAAGTTAAGACATTCCTAAATTTTCAGTACGCAAAAATCATTTTTCCCGAATATAATTTATAATTTTATTGATAATAAGTAAGATATATTGATAATTCCTTATTTGCATATAACAACTTTTATAGCCTAAATACAAAGAAACAAAAGAACTTAGGGGGGCATATTGGAACATTGATTTGAGAGGAATTCATTTTCTTTATAAATCCTCCCTTATTGGATTTAACATTTGTAAAAGTTTCTTAAAATCTTAGCTTATTGGATCAAACATTTATACAATTCCCTTAAAATTCCAGCTTATTGGAAATTTGGAATTTCATCAATAAATTCCATCGGATAGAATTTGAAGAAATTTGAAAGACAATTTATAGTTAAAAATGAATGAATATAAATACCACCTCTTAGGGTGGTATTTGAAGTTTTTTTTAAAAAAAATTAGTTTTAATTACAAAAAAAGTAAATCAAAACTTTTGAAATGAGAAAAGAAAAAATTTAGTTGAAATTTTAAAATTGAAACTTTCAAATATCATATTTTCATTTTATAGAATTCAAAACTTGGCAAAAAATATTATATATCATTTTAAATAATTTTAAAAATTTAAAATCCTATTTGTTCAATATATACCCAAATTTCAATTTTTTAAAAAAATTTATATGAATAATAAATATAAACCAAATAATTTTCATATTTTTAATCTCTTTAATTTATTATTATTGAATTATTTTTTAAAAAAATGAAATCCCATAAATTATTTTATATTTTTAAAATGAAATCTCAGATTCCTTAAAATTCTCTTGGATTATTAAATCAAATCCCAAATCAAATCTCAGATTTCATAAATTCTCCATAGATTCATATATTTTCAAATTCTCTCAATTCCTTAATCCAATAAGCCCCACTTAGTTTCCTAAGTCATTGGACCAAAAAAAAAGTTTCCTAAAGTCCTAACTAATAAAATTCTGTATCTAAACTAACTTTCTACCACCCAATAGATAGATAAATTATAGTATATATACGCTGCTACAGTAAAAATGTTCAGGTAATAAAGAATTCATATCCAATGATTATAATTCTCTAAATCCTTTAGAAAGAATTAGATCCAACTCAGCATATATGATGTATATAAATATGTTATCTATCTAGCTAGTCTCTATGCTTCACTACACAAACAAGTTATTAAAGAAGCAATATACAATATAGGTCATAGAGAGAGAAAGAGCATATAGAGGGGAGCGTTTTGATTTAGTTATTAACAAGTAGTTGATTAAGTTGCAAACCATGGGTTGTATCGATGGAAAATGGGCACCGTTGATCATGATGACCGTGATTCACACGATTAATGGGATGGTTAACGCTTTGATCAAGAAAGTTCTTGATGGAGGCATTAATCATATGGTCATTGCTACTTATCGTTTGGGCATTTCTACCTTTTTCCTTCTTCCGATCGCTTATTTTTGGGAACGGTAAGTCTAGTTTCATTTTTTCGATTTTTTTTTTTTTTTTATGTTTCACTCTTTGGATTTCGTAACTGCTTACATTAATATTCGAAAAGCTCATCTTTTTTTTTTTTAATGCTTAATTACCATACAACGTTTGACGCTTGATTTCAAATTAATATGCTCCATCAGGAAAACAAGGCCGAAGCTCACCATAAACATTTCCTGTCAGCTTTTCGTCAGTGCTCTTTTTGGGTAAGTTTCAGTTATAATCCTTTAACTAAATTTTTTTTAAGGTTAAAACCATGTACTCGTAATTCTCTCAGTTAAGTCATTTTTGTAATAAAAAAAATGCATCTTTTATTATAATATCATCTTTCTTTTTCCAGGGCGAGCTTGATACAATATTTCTACTTGCTTGGACTCACCTACACTTCTGCGACCCTGGGATCTGCTTTCACGGCGACAATGCCTGCCCTTACTTTCATTATGGCTTTAATATTTGGGTACATTTATTTATTAATCACCATTGCTTTAATTTCAAAGTATTCCTCTATGTTATCATATTCCAAGTGTACTCTCACTCTTATTGTAAAAAACAACTACAGGTTTGAAAAGCTATATATGAAAACAAAAGTAGGATACGGCGTTGTTCTTGGAACTATGATAAGCCTAGGCGGAGCTTTAATTCTTACGATGTACCAAGGCATTCCATTAACAAACTCGCAAGAACATGCAACGATCTTAAACCATCTCGCAAAACATGCGAATTGGACCAAAGGTTGTATGCTTTTATTCATATCAGTTATGCTTTTCAGTTCTTGGATGCTTATACAAGCCAAGGTCAACGTGAGTTACCCTTGTCCATACTCGAGCACCGTTATTTTATCGGCCTTCGGTACGCTTCAATGCGCCCTTCTTAGCTTAATCAAGACTAGAAATGTGGAAGGTTGGATCCTCAAAGACAAACTCACCATCATCACGATCATTATAGCGGTACATTAATATATATAATACTTTTCATCAATATATGTGAATATATAATTTGGTGGTTCGGTTGAAGGATTCATCCTAGGTTCAGGACCAGGATTTAAATCTCTCCACTGACATATTAACTATGATTGGATTCAAAATCATCTAACACCGACTGTGTCTGTGTGTGTGTATATATATATATATATATATATATATATCTTTATAGGGTGTGGTTGCACAAGGATTGTGTACGGTGGGAATGTCTTGGTGTATCAAACAACGAGGACCTGTCTTTACCTCAGCATTTACCCCTGTCATACTTATATCTGCAACCTTGTTTGATTTCTTGATATTTCACCGTATGATTTATTTGGGAAGGTATTTATAAACTAAAATTATGCATATATAATTAACATTGTTAAGCTTATGTATTGCAAAGAATATACCTTGTTTAATACATGCGAAACATTGATCATTTCCTTAATTTTCAACTGATTTTAATGTGGTACTCTTGAAGTCCCTTGCAGATATTTAGGTCCAAGCATGTTAGAGACTGAACTTCGTACTATTATTTGTTTTGCAGCGTAATCGGATCTATGGTGGTTGTAACCGGGTTATACATATTTTTATGGAGTAAGAGCAAACAAGAGGACTGTAAGATCATGAAGTTGCCTACAAATACGGTGGAAGAAGAAAAGGAAGAGGAAGACCATACAAATGTTAACAAATTAGGTCATCTTTTAGTTATCCCCATGACTCCTTGATCCACTTCCTCAGACCCTTAAGTTCAACTAGAAGAACCGATATGTCATCTTAACAAATTATTAAATATGGAAAGAAAAAAAATAAAATGCTTCTTTGATTGTCGACTGAAGAATTTCATCACTTGTGTTGCAATGTTAAATCTCTTAAAATTTTACATTCTGAGGGATTCATTTGGATATTGTAATTTGTTTATATGAATAAACGGTATCGAATATGACTTCAATATAGAATATACTGAATGATTCAGTCTATATCCTCTTACATAAACAAACATATTAATAGACCATTTTATTTGACTCATTTAGTTGTAATGATAGCACAAAGATAACTCGGTTTTGCTCTAGGCGATCGGCTTTCCACGGCCATTGATGAAGAATCTGAAATTCCTTCGAAGATCCACCTACTAGTAATGACTAGTCTTTGAGATAATAGAAAAATAAAAGAAAATAACATTTTAAAAACAAGAAGGATAATTATTCTGATAGATTCTTGTGAACTATCGACACCTTCCTTTTTCAATTTCATCCACCTACTAGTATATGTTAAATTAATTCGATTCCCGAGAGTCGAGACTTCTCCTGGATTGTGTGGAGTCCTAAGACGTCCTTTTCTATGAGAATCATAAGAAAACCGTCGAATATTCACAATTTATTATTTCTATTTGAGAAATATATTTTTATATGTTTAAATATATTTTAAGATATTCTTTTTTTTTTGTCAAGAGAGAAATTTTATTACTGGACCTAAGCGTGGGTTACAAGATAGTTTTTAAGGACTTACTTTGCAACAAAGTCAGCTTGCCCATTAGCGTCACGGGGAATGTAAGAAAATCAAATGAAAGGAAACGATCGGGAAGAGATTGCAATATCAGAGAGAATTCCATCTGCTTCAGTGATCGCGTACCAGAGTTTAGAGCTCTGAATAAAAAAGGGTGTCCGAATGAACTGATAATCGTTGAAATCCTCGTTGTTTCGCATTGAAAATAGCTGACCGGAGAGCCAGCGCTTCCGCCATAAGAGCTGACGACACTTCAGTGCAAACTTCCGAAGATTCAAGAGGATGGAAGGAATCCGATTTGAAGATCCATCCAAGACCAGCTGATTTCGTGTCTCGACGCCACGCCGTATCCGTGTAACAGGTGATTAGTCGGGGTTTATTACTTGGCGGAGGAAACAGAGTAGGGCTTGTTATAGCTTGAGGTGGTGAGGCAATTTTTTGGGCAAGGATCCATTCCCATCCTGCTCTAATTGCTTGAAGGCTTTCAAAGATGGTCTTGTTAAGGGAGATCCACAAGTTCCACAGGATCCAAGGGAAAAGAGTGCCTTTACCTAAGCCCACTAGGGGGAGAGAGCTTAGTTCATGGAGAATGGCAATACCAGAGTTTATATTCTCAATAGATCTCGGGTCAAAAGGTTTATCAAAGGGAGAGGCATCCCAAACCTCTATCGCGAACGGGGCACTCAAAGAGGAGATGGAGGATTGTTTCTGGCTTAGAACACCTGGAGCAATTAATCTCAATGGGGATGCCACGCCTTAACAGTTCAGCCCCCACAGTGCTCCCTGTAAAGTCTTCCAAATAAATATTTGGAGTTTTGGTGCAGTGTTGAGGGACCAGATTTGTTTGTACCAATCTATGGAATTTTGTGGGTCTTGATTCAGATTAGGGGGATTGCAGTTAGGTTCGAGTAGCCAGATCTTGTTGAGTAGAGGCCAGATGGATGGGGAAGCCATCAAAGATTATCTGGAGCTCCAAGAAGACTTGGTTTCAAGGTAATAATTTGGTTTTTAACCTCGGGGATCAGTGCTTCAATTTTTGTCAAATCCCATTGTTTGGTGCTGTCAAATAGGAGATGTTCCACTTTTAGACTTTGGGTAGATTCTGTAGGGGGTCCAATGGGTAGGAGTCGCTTAGTAGTTGAAAGCCAGGGATCTTACAAGAAGTTAATTGATTTACCATCTCCTACTGTCCATCCCATATTATTCTTAAGCAGCTCACATCCTGTTAAAATGCTTCTCCAGCCATGGGAAGCAGCATTAATGGGGGAGCAGCGGAGCAAGTCTCCAGAAGGACAATGTTTCCCTATGGATTTCTTTGAAACCTAGTCCTCCCTGACTCTTCGGTTTCGCCATTTTCTCCCAAGCAATAAGACTCATTTTGTGTTTGTCAGGGGAGGACTCCCACCAAAATCGAATCAGAAAAGATTGGATGCGCTTGTGTAGAGAGTTGGGAAGCAAGAAACAAGACATCGCATATGATCGGATAGCCGAGAGTACACTCTTGATCATGATTGCTTTACGAGCTGGGGAGAGAAAACGAGTGGACCAACTGATGGACTTTTGGCGAATTCTGTCAAGGATCAAGTTGAAGAGGTCTTTTTTTTTCTTCCAAAGTGTTTAGTTAACCCAAAATATTTCTCTACTCTTCCTTCTTTTGATATATTGAGACTTTTCTTAACTTGCTCTTTTAAGATATTCTGACCTAGAATTTTAGACATAATCAGTTTGGAGTTGAATTTGAGATATCACATCGTTTATGAATTATGAAATTTTCGCTTTCTGTTCTTTAATTACATTTTTCTTTATCTATTCTTACATCTGTTATAACATTAACAATCATATATATGCATGCTTTCCTAATTTTTTTTATAATAAAACAAAGTTTTTTTTCTTCTTTAAATTAAAGGCGAGGGTAAGTTGGGCTGCTAGCCTCGATCACTTTATTAAAACTGATTATTTATAAATTATTACAACCGAGAAAGAAGTTGGTATTGTTTTGCTTTCCTTTATAATACTGCTGAGGGGATGGCACACTTCGAAAAAAGATTTGGATCCAACCAAGGGAAATATCCATTTTTTAAACACAAGTAATATATTCTATAAATGTGAAATGCAACTATCCAAGGGGAAGGCTCTCTATAAAGCATGGTCTTCGGTTCGAGGCATTAAAGTTTATGATGATTCAGGCTTTCTATCTATATAAGAATATTGTCGTTTGGCCTGCATGGCTTTTATAGTTACTAATGGACGCATTATAGAACAAGATCAAAGTAGCAATTCTTCTTTCTTTTTTTTGGCTAACAATGATACTACTAGTTATATTGATTTATTGTAAGAATTAATAACACCCACCACGACACTTTGGGATGTGTAATCATGACTAGCTTCTTTTCCATGTCATCCGTGTTAGATAAATCACAGATTGTCGAGAATTTGCTCTTCATACTTCCTTTTTAATCATTCATTGTTTTTGACCAAAAAAAAAAAAAAATTCATTCATTGTTTACATGTGATCTATTTTGAGTATATTTTAAATAGATATTATATCAAGAGTCAGATAATATTCTTCAAAATCTGTTTATGTTAATTACTTGAAATCTTCGGTGAGAGTCCGTGACTAAAAACATCTTTAGTAAATATATATATTTCTATTGTGTCATATATGCAATACATGCTTGACTCGTGATACTTTTATGTGAGCGTAATTACTGGTTGATTAATGGTTAAAATGAATGCTTTTCTAACTAATGCGCATGGTTAAAGAAATTCGTATTCTTAAATTAGAAAAACCGATTGGAAAAATAAATGAGAAAGAATATTTGTGGAGTTGTCGAAGTTGTTTGAAATCGCCTTGTGGAGTCTCGTGGTTAACATTTTTCTTTTGCTTTTTTTTTTAAGAGAGACCCCTCGTGGTTACTTGTGCGTGCGTTTGCTAAACTTATTTTGATGGCTTTACCAATGAAGTCATAAAAGTATACACATGTCAGAATCACTTGCAATAATCTCGACCGATTAATTAATTCGTTCATAATGAACAAAAAAAGTAAAATAAAAGGTAATTAAAGTCCGCAAATGCATTATGCATACTCTTTTTTAATATGTAAAGGAACACGTTTCGACAAAAAAAAAATGTAAAGGAGCACGATTGCAAAAGGCTAGTAGAGTATATTAGTTATATTTACTTATAATATATATATTCACTCTTTATTGACCAGCGACTTTTGATTATGTGACTGATGAATGATCGATCAATGTCACTTAAATTATTGAGTTGATGACACAGCTCTTCTAAGAACCGTATTTGAACTTTTTCGTCCAACTTTCACAAGATAGACGCAACCTGCCCGTCCAACTATCACAAGATAGACGTAACCTGCCCAAGCGCTACGGTTCCAAATTTGCCTATATACTTTTTTTCTTTTTAAACAAACAAATTTGTACACTTCCAGCTTCAATATTATCTTTCTCTCGCCCAGTAAACAAGGTATCCCCGGATTTTGAAAGACAATAGACTTCTTAGGTCCAAATATATCCTAGTTGACAAAAAAAGATCATACGATAATAAAATATAAAAATACTAAATTACGACCTTCTGTTATTGCTAACTTTTTATATCTTGCGAATACACTAACACTTACGTGACAATGCTCAAATCTGAAATTAAAGTAGTACTTCAACATTTTGTAGAAACATTGTTACCGACTTACACTCATTTCCAGTACTCAATCAATTAATAGCGTAAAGATCGCTAGAAAATATGATACGTCTAAGTAGTTTTTTAAGGACAACTGATTATATTAGAACTAAAGTCTAAATAGCTGCGATGGATACAACCGGAGGTAAGCTCAACAGCAAAGCAAATAAACGAAAGCAGAACAACAATTTAAAAGATAGAAGCATTAAAAAGCGAGATTTGCTCAGTAGCGTGAAGAAACCGTGGAGAAGTTTCTCCCGTAACCCAAAAGCATGTGCTCGAGAGAGCATTGAATAGTCAAGAAAGTCGACGTTGAAACGCTCAAATGAATGGGGTTGAGAACAGGTTTGAAACACTGTCAGTGGTGATCGAAGTTGAACAGAGGAGGATTGTCGCCATCGTCGGCTAACTCTAACTCCCGAACAAAAAGCACACCGAGATCTGTTGACCGGCAAGAGCTGTGGAGCTCCGTAGACAACGATTTTAACTATTAACCAACCATGCAAAGATGCTTCAAGACAATTACAGAGTGTTCGAACTTGGGTACTCGTGCTATTAAATCCATGCAAAGATGCTTCAAGACCACCGAAACAGAGTGTTCCATGACTTCCGCAATGGTGCATGCCGGAATCTTGTGTGTACTGGTATGCCTAAGTGTTTTTATGCTGTTATTGCATAAGCTTCGTCTAATTAGTATACATATTTATAATTGGTTAATTCATGCAGTGATCCGTTGAATAAATTTACCCGACTGTAACAACGATTGATGATATCACCGAATGATATTATTACATTTTCAAGATATTGCAAATTTGTGTTTCAAAACATTGTATGCCAATTTTTTACTATAATTAAAGTGTTGATGGTCTAGTTATAATATAAGAAAATCAGTTATTTTATGATTCGAACTCAAATCTTTTTTATTGAAAATATTATTTTTAAAATTAGAACTTTTAGGATTGATTCCAAATTTACGGAAGATTATAAACCTTACATCCAAAACTCCAACAGTATTAGAAAATATATATATCTACAGTAAAAGTGTGACTGTATAAATATCAAGTCATGTCTATAAAGAATCTTATATGCAGTTCCATAACATGGAGAACAAAAACAAAAATTCAGAATAAAATTTTATAACTATTCTTTTTTTTTTTTTTGTCAACGTAGAAATTTATACATTTTGACAACTCTTACGTAAACTATAAACGGTCCATAAATTTTCAGACCAACAAAACTAAAGTGCCTGATAGCTCATTCTTAATAGGGTCTCTTCTTAATAGGGAATATATTTTGATAGAAAAATATTTAATAGAAAGAATTTTTATATTTTTAATTTTTAATTTTCTTATTTAAAAAAAGGAATTTCTGATATTTATTTATTTTAAATAATATATTTATATATCTGAAATTTTTAGATGTGCTAATAGTTTTTTTCTAATATATATATATATTATAATTTAATATGTTTTAACCCGTTAGCGAACAATATTTTTATTTTGTTTCCGTTTTTGTAACTCTGCAATAAACATCATTTCGTAAAAAACATTAATCCCAACTCGTCCATCATATTACCAAATAACACAAATCTTGAGTAATTTAAAAAAATTTACTAAACTAAAAGTATTTCTATCTAATTTTAAATTTAAAATAATTTGTGTATTAAGTTATTTTTTTTACATTTACCACTTAATTTAATAATTTATGTATTTAACTATACTTGTGAAATATATATAGATATATAATATAGGATTTTTATTTTTTCATTTTATAGACCAAAAATTAGTTTTAGTATTTTCACAATTAATAATAATTTTTTCCATTATGAAGTAAATGAAAGATATGAAAAAATATTTATTTTAGATTATGTTATAATCCCAACCCGTTCAATCGCAACACATATTAATCCCAACCTGTTGACTTTGTAATCGAATAATATAAATATTGAATAATTTTTAATAGTTACGTTTTTATTGAATTGTAAATATATAAATCTAATTTCTACTATTATTAATTTTTATTAACGTAATATATATAATAAGATTTTCATTTTTTAATTTATAGATCAAAAATTAATTTAATAATTTATTTTAGTATTTCCACAATTAATAAAAAATTTAGATATGAATTTTTTTTTCCATTATGTTATAATTCTAACACGTTCAATTGCAACACATATTAATCACAACCCATTGACTATGTAATCGAATAATATAAATATTCAATAGTTTAAAAAATTTACCTTTTTATTAAATTGAAAATATATCAATCTAAATTTTAATATTATTAATTTTATTAAAGTAAAATCTTTATCTTGTAAATTAAAAATCATTACTATTAATTTGAGTCTTAGTTTTATAATAAAATCGAATATTTTATAATATGTTTAAAAGAAAGTTGTGATTCACTTTGATTTAAAAATATATTCTGAGATTTAATATTGATTTAATTTTGATTTAAATTTTATTCATAATTGGCATATTTTATTTGACTAAAATACCCTTAATGAATATATTTGAAAAAAACTAAAAGGAATGGCATTGCATGTAATATCTCACACTATTAAATGTTCAAAATGTGTGTTTCTGTTTTAATAGTATAAATTGTCTGGATGGATTAGACAAAATATATTGGGTCTTAAACATGGTCCAATAATTGTTTACATTATTTCATATTTTATTTCTCTGAATCTCTAAAGAAACTCTTATTATTTTTTTCTTTCAAAAATCCATTGAATCTTTTATTAAATATCATAAATTTAATATATATTTTTTTGGTTAAGTGGCCATAATGTCAAATGTTAAAATTATTATCATTTTAGTCAATTCATTAGATTCGTCATTATACTTTTTTTTATAACTTGTTATATTAAGTAATAACTAAATATTAAGTAAAAATTATAAAAGATTATCAAAAAATAATAACTAAATATTTTAAATTTATTATTACATTGAATATAATATTAACTGAAAAATGATAACTAAACCAGGTTGAGAAACATTTGAAAAGCAAATGAAGTGAATGAACGATTTTTTATTTGATTCACAATTAATTACAGTACTGCATAATCTATTATATAAAAATTATTAAATAATAATATATAAAAGCGTTTTATATTTATATATATATATCGATATATATATATGTTTTTACATAATCTCATATCTATTATATTCAAATACTAAAAAAAGTTAAAATATATGATACTTGTATATAATGATAATTTTATTAGTATAATATTTAATTTGCTAATGTAGTAAGATTAAAAGGTATATAAAGTCAATCTTATTAGTATAATATTTAACTAAAACCATTATCTTAACTAAAAAAATAATCCTATACTTACGGTTCTTTATTATTATATTCATCTATATTTTTAAATCACCAATACTTATTCTATATATATGGTTAATTATATAATTGAGAAAATTATCTTAAATTATAAAAAATTATAAAATATAATATTAAGTTAACTTTTTATTAATAGAAATTTATAGAAATTTTTTACTTTCTCTATTTTTAATATTATTATCTATATTTTTATTAAATTTATTCTAAGTTTTTTTTGTCACCATTATAGGTTATATTATTATATAGTTAATTATACAAATAAGATAATTATTTTAAATCAAAAGGTTCTGAATCAAATATTGAGTTGATATTTTTATTTAATAAAAATTTATATATAATTTCCTTATCTTATATTTTAAATTATAAAGTTTCTTAATCTAATATTAAGTTAATTTTTTGTTTAATATAAATTTATTGATGATTTCTTTATTTTGTCTTTATTTTGTATATTTTTGTATTAACAATACAACTATAAAATTTAGAAAAAATCTCGAACTTAAATATTGATGTGGAATGATAGTATTGGTTGTTTTAAAATTTAAATCCTATGTGGACACTCTTACAACACGATAGCCTCAATTTTTATATATTAATATATTATGTGTTTTATGCTCACTGAAAATAAAAATATGAAAATTAAACTCACCTTATATATACCCATACAATCTCTTTTAGTTTTATAGTAGTTGAAGAAACAAATCTTTCTCTTTTTTTCTTTTAATTCTTATTCTTCAGATATTTAGGTTATATAGTTAATTATACAAATAAGATAATTATTTTGAATCAAAAAGTTTCTGAATCTAATATTAAGTTGATATTTTTATTTAATAAAAATTTATAGATAATTTTCTTATCTTATATTTTAAATTAGAAAGTTTCTTTATCTAATATTAAGTTAATTTTTTGTTTAATATAAATTTATAGATAATTCTTTATTTTGTCTTTATTTTGTATATTTTTGTATTAACAATACAACTATAAAATTTAGAAAAAATCTCGAACTTAAATATTGATGTGGAATGATAGTATTGGTTGTTTTAAAATTTAAATCCTATGTGGACACTCTTACAACACGATAGCCTCAATTTTTATATATTAATATATTATGTGTTTTATGCTCACTGAAAATAAAAATATGAAAATTAAACTCACCTTATATATACCCATACAATCTCTTTTAGTTTTATAGTAGTTGAAGAAACAAATCTTTCTCTTTTTTTCTTTTAATTCTTATTCTTCAGATATTTAGGTTATATAGTTAATTATACAAATAAGATAATTATTTTGAATCAAAAAGTTTCTGAATCTAATATTAAGTTGATATTTTTATTTAATAAAAATTTATAGATAATTTTCTTATCTTATATTTTAAATTAGAAAGTTTCTTTATCTAATATTAAGTTAATTTTTTGTTTAATATAAATTTATAGATAATTTCTTTATTTTGTCTTTATTTTGTGTATTTTGTATTAACAATACAACTATAAAATTTCGAAAATTCTTGAACTTATATATTGATGTGGAATAATAGTATTGGTTGTTTTAAAATTTAAATCATATGTGGACACTCTTACAGCACGATAACCTCAATTTTTATATATTAATATATTATGTGTTTTATGCTCACTGAAAATAAAAATATGAAAATTAAACTCACCTTATATATACCCATACAATCTCTTTTAGTTTTATAGTAGTTGAAGAAACAAATCTTTCTCTTTTTTCTTTTAATTCTTATTCTTCAGATATTTAGGTTATATAGTTAATTATACAAATAAGATAATTATTTTGAATCAAAAAGTTTCTGAATCTAATATTAAGTTGATATTTTTATTTAATAAAAATTTATAGATAATTTTCTTATCTTATATTTTAAATTAGAAAGTTTCTTTATCTAATATTAAGTTGATATTTTTATTTAATAAAAATTTATAGATAATTTCTTTATTTTGTCTTTATTTTGTGTATTTTGTATTAACAATACAACTATAAAATTTAGAAAATTCTTGAACTTATATATTGATGTGGAATAATAGTATTGGTTGTTTTAAAATTTAAATCATATGTGGACACTCTTACAGCACGATAACCTCAATTTTTATATATTAATATATTATGTGTTTTATGCTCACTGAAAATAAAAATATGAAAATTAAACTCACCTTAATTATATATACCCATACAATCTCTTTTAGTTTTGGAGTAGTTGAAGAAATAAATCTTTCTCTTCGAAAATAAGCGTGTTTGAAACAAACTAATACTCTAAATTTACCATACCCGTGAAATTTTGTCAAATTAATTCGTAATCATGATAAATATTGTCATCGTACAACAAATTTTATTTTTATAAAATTTGGTCTTCCATATTATATATCTTAGAGACCAGGTGTTGTAAAACTGGTCCAATATAACCACTCTTGTGTATTTGCTAATGTTGTTAATTAATAAAGGTCAATTGGATCATTCCAAAAAGTTAAAGTTGGATAAAGCAAAATCATTTTCATATATGAAAGCAAATCTATATTATCTAAAGGAAAATTAAAAATTGAAACGCACTCTAATTTTTTATTAGCCTAGAAGTTAAGACACCCGGGACCCTAAATTTTTAGTACGCAAAAACCATTTTCTGAATATAATTTAGGAATTTATATGCTTATTGATAATAAGTTAGATTGATAATTCCTTATCTGAATATAGCAACTTTTATAGCTAAATGAACAAAGAAACAAAAGAACTTATAGCCCTAACTCTTAAAATTCTTCATGAGCTACTAACTCTCTACCACCCAACATATAAATAAATTATAATAGATATACGCTAGCTGCTACATAAAAAAATGTTAACGTAATATTGAATTCATATCTTATGTGTCATTCTTCAAATTTCTCATTTTCTTATTCTTTAAATAAGAATTAGATCCAACTCAGCATATATGATGTATATAAATATGTTATCTACGTAGTCTCTATGCTTCACTACAAGAACAAGTTACTAAAGAAGATATAGAGAATATAAGTCATAGAGAGAGAAAAGCTATATATAGTGCGGAGGGTTTGATTAAGTAATGAACAAATAGTTTATTAACTTACAAACCATGGGCTGTATCGATGGAAAATGGGTACCGTTGATCATGATGACCGTGATTCACACGATTAATGGGATGGTTAACGCTTTGGTTAAGAAAGTTCTTGATGGAGGCATTAATCATATGGTTATAGCCACCTATCGGTTGGGCATTTCCACCTTTTTCCTTCTCCCAATCGCTTATTTTTGGGAACGGTAAGTCTAGTTTTATTTTATTTTATTGTTTTTTTTCTTATATTTCACTATTTGAATTTCGTTACTACTTACAAAATTATGAAGGCTCATCTTTTTTAGATTAATGCTTAATTACTATACAAAGTTCGGCGCTTGATTTCAAATTAATATGCATGCTCCATCAGGAAAATAAGGCCGAAGCTAACCATAAGCATCTCGTGTCAGCTTTTCATCAGTGCTCTTTTTGGGTAAGTTTCAGTTTTAATCTCTTCTCTAATTTCTTGCAATTCAGTGCCTTCTTTTGTTTGTGTGGATTTATTTAATCTTGTATCACAATTTTTTTGCCAGGGCGAGTTTGATGCAATATTTCTACTTGCTTGGGCTCACCTACACTTCTGCAACGTTGGGATCTGCTTTCATGGCGACAATGCCTGCCCTTACTTTCATTATGGCTTTAATATTTCGGTAAATTTATTTACTAGTCACCTTTTTTAACATTGTTTTAGTTTTCATTTCAAGTGTCCTCTCACACTTATTGTAAAATACAATTACAGGTTTGAAAAGCTAGATATGAAAACAAAAGTAGGATACGGCGTCGTTCTTGGAACCATGATAAGCCTAGGCGGAGCTTTAGTTCTTACGACGTACCGAGGCATTCCATTAACAAACCCGCACGAACAAGCAACGAATTTAAATCATCTCGCAAAACATGCGAATTGGATCAAAGGCTGTTTTCTTTTATTCACAGGAGTTATGTTTTTCAGTTCTTGGATGCTTATACAAGCCAAGGTCAACTTGAGTTACCCTTGTCCATACTCGAGTACGGTTATTTTGTCCATCTTTGGTACGCTCCAATGCGCCCTTCTTAGCTTGGTCAAGAGTAGAAATGTGGAAGCTTGGATCCTCAAAGACGAACTCACCATCATCACGATCATTATAGCGGTACTTTCATATATATAGAATACTTGTCATCAATATATGTGAATATTTAAATTTGGTGGTTCAGTTAAAGGATTCATCCTAGGTTCAGGACCAGGATTTAAAATTTTCTACTGACTGACTGTGTGTATATATATCTTTATAGGGTGTGGTTGCACAAGGAATGTGTACGGTGGGAATGTCTTGGTGTATCAAACAACGAGGACCTGTCTTTACCTCAGCATTTACCCCTGTCATACTTATATCTGCAACCATGTTTGATTTCTTGATATTTCACCGTATGATTTATTTGGGAAGGTATTTCTAAAATGAAGTTATGCATATTCAACTAATATTGTTAAGCTTGCATACTGAAAAGAATATCATTTTTTAATATATATGAAACATTGATCATTTCATTAATTTTCAACTGATTTTTAATATGGAACTCTATAAGTCCCTTGCAGATATTTAGGATCGTGTGCATGTTAGAGACTAAACTTCTTACTGTTCTTTGTGTTGCAGCGTACTCGGATCTGTGGTGGTTGTAATCGGGTTATACGTATTTTTATGGAGTAAGAGCAAACAAGAGGACTGTAAGATCATGAAGTTGCCTACAAATACGGTGGAAGGAGAAAAGGAAGAGGAAGACCATACAAATGTTAACAAATTAGGCCATCTTTTGGTTATCCCCATGACTCCTTAATCAACTTCCTCAGACCCTGAAGGACCTATATCTATATGTCATCTTAACAAATTATTAAATATGGAAAAAATGCGTCTTTGATTGTTGATCGGAGAATTTCATCACTTTGTGTTGCAATGTTAAATCTCTTTAAATTGTACTTTGAGCTGAGGGATTCATTTGGATATTGTAATTTGTTAATATAAATAAACGATATTGGATATGACTTCAGTATACCGAATGACTCGGTCTATATCCTCTTTACATAAACAAACATATTAATAGACCATTTTATTTGACTCATTTGTTGTGATGATAGCACAAAGTTAACTCAGTTACGTTTTGTTCGAATCCATCAGCTTTCCACGGCCATTATGAAGAATCTGAAAAGACTGAAATTCCTTCGAAGATCCACCTACTAGTGTCAATATTTGGGAGTGGCTAGTCTTTGAGACAATCGAAAAAATAAAAGAAAACAATATTTTAAAAGAATTTAAAGAAGAAGGAAAAAATTGCGGTCGATTCTTGTGAACTTCCGACACCATCCTTCCTTTTTTCATATGTCATTCGATTCTCGAGAGTCGAGACATCTCCTGGATTGTGTGGAATCCTACGACTTCCTATCTATGAGAATCATAAGACAACCGTCGTATATTAACAATTTATTATTTCTTTTTTGAGAAATTATTTTTAAATGTTTAAATATGCTTTTAAGATATTTTGACTTAGAATTTCAGACATAATCAGGTGGAGTTGAATTTTAGATATCACATCGTTTATGAATTACGAAATTTCGCTTTGAACATTAACAATAATGCATATGCATGCTTTCCTAAATTTTTTTTTGAACTATTTCCTAATTTCTTTTAAAACACACAGATTTGTTTTCTTCTTCAAATTAAAGGCGAGAGTAAGTTGGGCTGCTAGCCTCGATCACTTTAATAAAACTGATTAGTATTTATAAATCCCCACAACCAAGAAAAGAAGTTGGTATTGTTTTGCTTTCCTTTATAATACTGCTGAGAGAATGACACACGAACGGGGTGAAAGCTGAAGCACTTCGAAAAGTTTTTTGGATCCAACCAAGGAAAATATCTATATTAAAAACAAAAATAATATATTCTATAGATGTGAAAATGAAATACAACTATACAACTATACGAAAAAAAAAAAAAAGACTATACAACTATGCAAGGGGTGTTTTACCTGGTAACAAAAGGCTATCTATCAACTATAAAGCATGGTCTTCCGTTCTAGAACAAGTTCAAAGTAGCAATATTTTTTCTTTTTCCTTTTGGCTAAAAATGATACTACTAGTTATATTAATAATTAAACTTTAAGAATTAATAAACCCACCAGGACACTTTGGGATGTGTAATCATGATTTGCTTTTTTTTCCACATCATTCGCATTAGATATATACAAGTTTCTTTTCATATTTCCTTTTAATTTATTTATGTTTTAAATATATTCTTTTGTTTTTAAATAAAGGAAACTTCTGTTTTTATTTATTTTTGTTTCTGTAAAAATTAAACATATATTAAATTTTAATTATAAATACATATTTTCTATAATTAATAATTCTCAATAAATTTAAACCAATATAAATTCAATAGAAATTTGTAAGTTTACAATTTATTATAAATAATTAATTAAAATGTATTAAAATTTTCAAAACTTTTCTTAAAAAATAAAACATCTTCCAGAGAAAACAGCAAAAATATATTATATATATTAAGAATCAGATAATACTCTTCAAAATTTGTTTATGTTAAATCTACGGTGAGAATCCGTGACTAAATATATTTTTATAAATATATATTTATATCACGCAGGGCCTCAGGGGGTTTACGTAGTACATGATTGACTCGTGATACTTTTATGTGATCGTCGTAAGTATGTGATTAATGGCTCAAATGAGCCATGCTCATTTTTTAACGTGCATATATGCTTTAACAAATTAGTCTGCTAGATTAGAAAAACCGATTGAAATAATAAATGAGAAAGAATTGTTTGAAATCGCCTCGTGGAGTCTCGTAGTCACTTGATGGCTTTGCTTTTTGCATGGCGAACCAAACGATATTTTCTTATCATTTACCAATGAAGCCATATATAAAAGTATCTAAACACATGTCAAAATCACTTGCAATAATTTCGACCGATTAATTAACTCGTTCATAATAAACAAAATAAAAGTAAAATAAAAGTAACTCGGCAGATGCATGCATACTTTCAATATATAAAGGAACACGTACGTACAAAGGGCTAGTATAGTCTATTAGTTATACTTACATTATACATACTCACTCTTTATTGACCAGCTACTTTTAATTGTGTGACTGATGAGTGATCGACCATACCAATAACGTTTAAAATTATTGAGTTGATGACATAGCTCTTCTAAGAAAGGTATTTGAATTTTTTTCCTCCAACTATCACAAGATAGACCTAACCTGCCGAAGCGCCACGGTTCCAAACTGGTCCACAAACAAATACGTATACTTTTTCTTTCTTTCTTTTGACAACAACAAATTTGTATACTTCCAACTTCAATATCATCTTTTTCTCTCTCTCACAAAGAGACATTTTTACAAGATATCGTGGGTCTCGGCCTCATTAATTCTCCTCTTCAAACTTTTATGGAAAGAAATTTACGGCCAGTTAAAAAGGTATTCAGGGATTTTGATAGACAACAGACTTTCTTAGGTCCAGATACTCTTTCCTAGTTGACCAAAAAAAAAAAAGATTATATGTAAAGTATATACTAAATTATGTTTTCTAATAGACCTTCTATCATTGCTAACTTTCTATTCTCTTGCGAATACACTACCACTTCCGTGACAATCCTTAAATCTGAGATTAATCTTCTAATAGAAGTAGGACTTCAAACATTTTGTAGACACATTGTTACCAACTTCTTTCTTATTTTGCCAAACTCTGTTCATCTCTGCTTGTTCATGAACTACCGATACCTCTTATTTCTTATTTTGCCAAACTCAAAAAACTAATTTTCGAACATATCTATGCTGGATTAGTTAGATTCTCGACGTCAAGTGGATTATGTGAAACAACGCTCAAATATTCAAATTTTGTGATGTCTTCCTTGGAGAAAAAATATTTATAAACATGAACAATCAATCATGTGCATGTGTTGCTTATTTATTTCCGTGAAGTACGATGATAAAGGCAATCTCGTTCATTCGAATCTCGTAATCCAATCACTGCGCTGGTAAAAGAAGTTATCCCCACAGATGGGTGGTGCTCCCAGCAGCAAGATCAGACAAGCACTGTGAATTGTTTGTTCCCTTTCATATATACAACTACTATCTCTGAGACAAATGATATTCTCTAACGACTGGTTTGTGGACAGAAGTAAAAGCTTTAATTAGTTCTAAAGTTGTATGGAATGAGATTAGCATGTGTTATGTGTAAACCCGAAGTTCCTTGTTTTGTTTTTAAATTGGCACAAGGCTTCAGTCCCAAAGCACTCTTTGGTAGCTTGGTAATTCATTCTGGAAAGAAATCCGACATTCAACAGGTTAATCTAATGGGGTCTTGATGTTGAATCAGTTTTCATTCAATATATGTGGTAAGGCTTACAAATCTAGAAACCGTTAAGGTTTATATTTTGATTGCCCCTTCTCTTGTGAAAATATGGTGGGATTTGTTGCAATTTGCAAACATGACAGTTCTATAATGTGCCGTAGTCTACTTGGGAGACTACTATGCTCTGGCTTTTTGTTGGTGCCTTATTTGTACTCGACATATCGTTTTGTTGCGAGGGTGGCAAGCGTGCATTTACGAAATTTGGAAGGAGTAAAACATAGGAGTTCATAGTGGTGTTATGCACTTTTTGCAGGATTAAATCTTCAACGGTTATAAACAAGTCATCCGCTTTGAGAAAGCTTGGAGAAGTTCAATTCGATAGGAACTTCTATCAACTTGGCTTGGTAGCTAATTAAGTGAACTTCCGTCTTCAACACGTCAACCCAAAACCGGTTCTCTATTTTCTTTGTTCCTTTCTGGTCTATTTATTTAAATCTCTTTGTAATGTAAACTTTTTCTGTAATGGAGGCTTTTAACAACAACAAAAAGTACGATGACAAATAAATTAGGTGATATCTCCCATCACTATGCGTTCAAAAAAACAGATTTCTAAAAAGAAATCCTTTAAATGAATGAAAATAATTCAAAAAATGATAATAGAATAAAATCTATAAAATTTATCGTTTAATTAAATAAATCTTCTTACAGAGAAGGATGATTCCCACCTTATTTGCAAAATATTTTATTCCCCCGAAACTCAAAAAGATTCATATATGTGAATTACACTATAACAAAAGAGTATACACAATAAAACAGTCTACCATCAAACTCTGAATTCTCCAACATTGCAGATACGAAACCTTCATTATCCTCTCATCCAAATCTTGCGAAGGCTATATAGTCGGATGATATATATAGTATATATCAATATTACGAGAGTGGCTTCAAGGGATATTGTTTTGAAGTAAAGTGTGGATCTAATCTGTTCAAGATGCTTTGAAGCAGAATCAAGCGATCACGTTTTCTTCTCCTGCCCTTATGCACAAATAGTTTGGATAATGTCAGTATTATCCCTAAATGGTCTGGTGGATCCACCAATCTGCTTAGAAGATAAATTTAGGTGTGTTTTCTCCTTTCTATCTAATAAGAATATTCCCACAGATAAATATATGTTCCTCAAGATCTTTTGAAAATTAAAAAGATGAAAAGGAGATATTATGGAGAAATCAAATATGTTTGAATCGTCTCGTACGTGTTTACTTTCCGAAATATGATTTTGTAGTTTTTGCTTTTTTTGCAAGGCGAACCCACTCAAGAATTTCTGATTCTTAGCGATAAAAGCCATATATTAACACATGTCAGAATCAGCTAGAGTCCAATTTCGATAGATGAGTTCATTCAGCATCAAAAATCAAAGCGATTACTAAAAGTCATGGTTGATGTAAAAGTTACGTTTTATCATCAATGCGGGTTCACTATGATTGAGAATTCATAAATTATAACTTCGTCCTCTTTTCACTTCACATCAAAGAAAAGAGATGATCAAGGAGATAGTCATATGGACCAGCACAATAAAAAATCATATTTTTAGTTCATAATGAAGACGCTGTGTTTTGTAATTGGAGATATTTAGTTATTAAGATTTGTGAAAATATATAATGCATAAATAATTTTTTTTTAAAACTTTATATATATAGATGATAGACCGACATCGTTCCTCCCTTTTTCATATATTAAAAATAATGAAAAAATTATATACATATATGTATTTGATGAGAAGTAATTAATTAATAAATTTTTCTTTATTAAATTCCGCTACTTTAGAAAAAAAATTGATCGTAATAAATTATAATAAGATTAAAAAATCTAAAATAGTAAATACAAAACACTTTCATAAAAGTAAAACTTACATGCAATTTGAAATTAAATCAAACTGTGATATGGTTTTGTCATATTAATCGTACTCCTTGTTTGGGATCTCGCTACGCGCTATACATACGGTCGATAGGGGACTAGTGAGTTACCAATTACTCGGGGATTATTCGGGGATTACTCGGGGAGTAATTTTAAAACATTTTATTATAATTTTGTTTATAATTTTTTTTAGTTAATATTATTAATAGAATAACATGATTTAATCATTAGAAAACTATTAAAAATCATGAGATCAATGTTCTAAGTGATTTTTTTTTCATTTTTCTACCACTCTAACTACTTCATCTTCATCTTTTACATATTTTTAGTCAATTTTCCTTTTTATTTTGTTATTTAGAATAAAATATAACAAATTTGTCAAATTATTATCGATTTAAATGATCTAAATTGATTTAGTTGTCATATTTATACGTTGTTTTTTCCAATTATATGGTTTAGACGGAAAAAAACACTAGTCACTGTATAATATAGCCGTATAACTCAACTCGCCACGCTCCACCACCGCCTAGAGTATTCTCGGAAGTATACTCGGTTAGGCGGGCGAGTTTTCGAAGAAGGATCGTACTTGATTTAAATTTTTTGACTACCTTCATTTAAACATTATAAAATTCATATTTCAGATAATTCTGTGGGCATAGCTCCGAGTTCTTTGAGACGGGTTTACATATATCAAACTGTTTTTTTTTTTTTTTAAGAGACATATCAAATTGTTGGTGGCCTACTGGTAGTACGTGTAAGGAGATTAGTTTACTTGTGTCTTAAGCTGAAACCTCAATTTCAAAAAAAGTGACTTCGAATCTTGCAGATTATGGATCTTTTTTTTTTTATCAAACTGAAATACTTCCATTAACTCAAACTCAAGTTCAAAAACATACAATCATCTCATCGTAAACACAATTGAGCGCTTTTTTTGTCACTCTATCCGCTTCTTCGTTTTCTTTTCGTGGAGTAAAGGAGAACTCCAGAAGATTATGAATCTAAAGTATTGAATTCCCACAATCTTTAAATATATATATATATATGTATATATATGCATATATATTATATATATAGCTCTTAACTTTTTTATGGTTCTATTCTAAAATAGTTATTTTATTATTTTTAAAATGGAAAGAACAAGCAAGTTAGTATATGCAATAAAATTGCAACTCGAGTTAGTGGATATAGAAAGTATATACTAATTGACTAGATCGAAAACATATTTATACTATTAATTCAGGTTACGTTATAGAATAAACTTTTAATCATGTGTTATATTACACAAAATGACATTGTATTTTAATTGTTTCGCAAATATTCATTAATGGTATATTAGTCAAATGATAAATGTCAATCATGATTAAAATTTAAATCAAAACATTAAAAAACTTATAGCATATTAAAATTATATCTTTAATATAAAATTAAAAAATTAATTTTATATAAAATTAAAAATTTAAAAAAGCTTCACAAATATGTTTTCCATATAAAATTAAAAAAATTAAAAACAAAAACCAACTAAAAATATCAGCAGTTCTTATAACATATTAAAATTATATATTCGAAAAAAATAAATTTTTTTAGCATACTTTAAATTTATAAATTTACAAATTTATATTATAGAAAATAAAATTAAATATAAAAAGCCCGGCCCTAATCTAGTGTTTCATGAAAACAGAAATGAATCAATAGTCTATAAATGAAATGCGTTAAAAAAACTTGGTCATATTGAAGTTTTCGGTCGTTCAGTTTGAAAGAGACGAGTCTCGGACTTTTGGATGGTACATATTATTATTGAATTTAGGCGCAATCAAAGAAAGCCATAGCCAGGCCCAGCGATTTGTAAGACGAAACAAAAATGCATGACGCAAGTCACGCAACTATGACTATATTAATTATATTAAATGGGAAATGAAGAAATATATTTAAATATAATAAATTATAAAGCTATAAATAAAGCAGTTTTTGCATGAATATTGAACCCATGCTTTCGGTCGAAGTAAGACAAATATTAATTGTGGGGTTAATGGACAAGGCACCAAGGATTACTAGTTACTAACTTACTACTATCAATATATATATCACTAGTAGAGCTGTCCAACTCCGTGCAAGGGTGGGAACATGTTTGTTTAGTTTATATTTTCGTAGATTGTATATGTTAAAGCATATGGTTGTAAAAAAATTATTAATCATTTTCATTTCTTAACTCTTTTTAGATCTTTTTGTTTTATGTTTTTCTTTGTGTATTTTTTTCTTTAAAGTGGTCGCGATCCTCTTAAGTGAAAATATTGTATCGTACTTTTTGTTTTTTTATATGGATATCTGTTTTGGTTTAAATTTTTATTGGCGTTGTCTCTGTTTATTTTGTTGCCGTAGTTAAAACAATTTTAGTGAATAGTTGTTTCGGCTTTCTTTTTATAAATTTTTACTATAATATGTATCTAAACTTATTAATTAAATTTTGTATTTCTTGGCTCTGTTTGTTTTTAAAATCTTATTAACGAAAAATACATTACCTTTGTCTCTTTCCCTTATGATTTGATTTGATGTTTGTTAACGAAATGTAAGTACAATTGTACAAACGCATTTTTTCTTAGGTTAAAATTATATGCCAAGTGATGTTGTCTTTGTGTCTTTCTCAGTGGTCGTCTCTTAATTCTTAGTTGTTTTCTTTTCTTAGTTACGTTTAATTGATCTATGCTGAAGTCTGCCTACGTTTGTGGTTTGAACCAAAATTATATTTTGAAAGTGGTATAGGCCTTCAGCAGTTTTAGTAGGAAAGTGGACACGTGGCGTTTAGGAAAAATTGAAGGAGATATCGTGGCTTTCTCTCGAGAGAGATTGTTGTGTAATTATATATAAGATTGTAGACTTTATAACCCTTTCTATCTATGTAGAAATTTTTCTTTCTTTTTCTATGTACTAATATCCTACTTAGCTCCATATAGAATATTTATCCTCATATTATATTAGGAATTGTTTAGGAAAATTACTCTGTTTAATTTACAAATTATGTAATATTTAAAACCTTTTTACAAAAATTGTGTTGCATGAAGTAAATTCTTTTTTAGTCAAAAAAATTTGTGTTGCACGACATTTTTTTAAAAATAATTTAGTTATCTAGAATTCTATACTATTAAAGTAAACTTTTTTATGATAGTGCATTTATATTTTATTAATTTATTTAAAAACAATTTACATTAAACATCTATTAGTTGAAAAAAATTAAAATGAATAACTTATCAACAATTAATTTCTAATACATAGAAATTAGAGAAATACCCTCAAATACCATATTTTAATGTTTTTGTGACAAAAATATCACACCAAGGTGAAAATGACAAAAATAACATTTATTTAATGGTTTAAAGATAATTAAACTAATAAATTTGGATTCAAAAGTCATTAATTAGGGTTTAGATTTGGGGTTTTAGGGTTTAGTTTTAAGGGATTGGAAAGAAACATATGAAAATAAATGTATAATAGTTTTTTTTTCTTTTCAAAAAATGTTATTTTTGTCATTTTCACCTTGATGTGGTATTTTTGTCACAAAAACATGAAAGTGTGGTATTTCTGAGAATTTTCCTAGAAATTAATTAATTCTTAATAAATTAGGATAAGCTATCTCGTGGTGATTTATAAGATCAACTAACAAATTTCATACTTTTGGCAATATTAAACTGATAATCGGATGAAAATGAAGCCTACATGTGAAGAAAATATAAATGTTTGATGTGAGATTTGAATATTATAAATTTACATTTTGATGTTAAAAACATATGAATATCGTTCAATTATAACTAATTTTATTTTTTGACCGATGAAAATAAGCAAAACGTATTATCAGTTGCATAGGCCGAATATATGCACATCTAACATAATGAACGCATTTCACGGTCCACACGAACAAAACCTTCGAAAAGGCCTCTCGATCGGCTGTATTGGCCGAATATAATATATGCACATCTTTATACTATATGAGCTTATAATTTATAAACATTTGGGCCATATTGACACTTGTTAATATCATATGGGCCTGAACCGAAATATTTGGACCAATCTAAAAGAAGAAAACTGAGTCTGGAGACGCCCTTGTTCAGCGACGTTAACACTTCAGTATTCATTTTTAGAAATGACCATTCTTTGGACAAATTCAAAAAAAAAAAAAAATGACCATTCTTTTGGTTGAAAACTCCTTATAAAGGAAAAAGAACATCGTACAATTCAAAAATTCCATAGTAAATTCATTTCAATTGCAAATGTTAAACAGAAATATTAACCAAATCACACAACTAGAACAGCAACCGATATATCACGATATTTTGCTAATTATAATTTAAACGATTAGTACAGATTCAATATTTTTTTTTTTTGGTGTACAAGATTCAAGATTTTTCTAGGAATAAATGAAAAAAGAAAAACTCAAAGCTTATCATTGGCGATCCAATGGCTATAATTAGATTGTAACTTCTAAATCAAAAACCGGAAGAAGAGAAAAAAGATAGTGGCTTTGTGGCTATGAGTCTATTGCCTTGTACTAACATTTTCATGAGGCTACGAAGTTATATCATATGAAAGAAAGAGATAAGATTCATCATTTTCATATATCTGTTAAAAAGAAATTCAATAATTTCAGTGCCGTGATTTCCATTGGATTTGGTGTAGAGTGGATAAGATCTTTTTTTCATATATAATCAAATTTATCGTATGGAGATCTAATTTCATATTTTCTTTTTGTCTTTATACGACCACTCTGTTTCTCTGGACATATGTGTGCGGGTGAATATGTATCTTTCGATTTATACGTAGTTACGTACTACTCATTTCGAAGAATAAATACGTCGGGTTTTTCAGTTTGTCTCCGTGTGGGAGGTATTACTGTAAAATTGTAGTGGAATCAATCGTCTGAAATAGTAGCATACATTCATTTCAAACACAAAAAGAGATTGGATAGTGTGTGGTCTCTCTTGTTGACCACTCAATCCTTAGTTCATCTTCTATCCAAGTGTGCTTAGGTTTCTGGGCAACAAAAGCTTAGAGCTAAGTGATTTAAACTTTGGACTTCAAAACTTAAGGTTCAATGCTATTTCTGATTTTGAGTCTATAAAATCCAAAATCTATTTTGAACTCTAAAGAACAGTTAAAACGAAAAAGTTATAGACAACATGTAATGACATATTATAGACTATCAACATACAAATATTGGTATTTATTCCAAACAATTAATTTTGTGACATGATTTTTGTTGAGCCACTTTAGCTGGGTTAGTTTTTTTTTTTTTTTTTTGGGGTTAGTATATAATTGGAAGGTTGTGTTGGTCTGGTCCTTGTAAATAGGTAAAAAGTATAAGTGCATACTTAGAGCATCAGCAATGGAGAACTTTGAAAGGTTCTAAAATTAAAAAAAAAATAAAAAAAAATACAGAAATGATGTGGCAGCTCTCAAATGTGGAATCGTCTCTTCTCCCAGAGACAATAGAAACGATTCTAGGAAAGTTCTTTAAAACAGTAATAAATTTATTAATATAATATATTTTAGAATCCAAAATCAGTCTCTCCATTGCTGATGCTCTTATAGCTTGACTGGTTTCCCCGCTAAGAGCCGCAAACGCAGCGTTTGCGGTTAGTAGCGGTTCGTAGTGGTTACGACCAATCATACAAAACGCTTTAAACCGCTTCGCACCATTTTATAACGCTAAAATGCAGAAGCTCCGAGAAGCTCCTTTCAGTCAACGTTTGCGGTTGCGGGCATTTGCGGCTGGAAAAAAAAAAGAATTTTTTTATCAACAAAAAAAATATCATTAAATTGTAAATTAATATAAAAACTCTAAATTAATATATCCATATATATATTTACCAACTCTATATATATATTAATATATCATAAATTTATTTGTTTTTAATTATCATTTTTTTATATTATTTATGTTGATTGAGTTATTTTTACATTTTTATTATAATCATATAATTTTTATGTTTCTAATATTTATAAATTTCGTTTATTTTAATAATATTTTGTTAGTTTGCTTTTACACTCGGTAAACCAGTTTAAAATATCCGCAAACACAACAAAAGCTTTAAATTAATATTAAAAACTCTAAATTAATATATCATTAATTTATTTATTTTTGATTATATTTTTTATGTTGATTAAATTATTCTATAATTTAATTATAATAAATATTTTATATTTTTAATAATTATAAAATTTTCTTATTTTAATAATTTCAATTTTATGATAACAATATTTTTAATATTGATAAAATTTGTTTATTTTAATATTTTTAGTTAATTTGCTTTTGCACCCACTGGTGAACCAGTCAAAAATGACCCGCAAATACAACAATTTTTAACCGTTATACCAGTCATATAAACCGCTAGAAAACGCTATTAACCGCAACAACTCGTATCCGCAAACTCCCGCAGCCGCAGCCGCAACTGCCGCGTTTAAACCAGTCAAGCCCTAAATATAAGTATTACTTTTGTTTGTTAATTGTAACTATGAATACAATCACAAATAATGTTGATATTTTTTTATCTCAGAATATTTTTTTATTTTCTCAATTTTTTTCAGCTGGTATGTGACATAGTTTATTGACTGGATAATGTACTGGACAAAACTTGGTTATTTCTTAGTTATAATCTAAAAATATTGTAGCGTACATTCATTTCAAACACAAATAGAAATTGGATATTAGTGTGTGGTCTCTCTAATTGACCACTCAATCCTTAGTTCATCTTCTATCCAAGTGTGCTTAGGTTTCTGGGCAACAAAAGCTTTGAGCTAAGTGATATAAACTTTGGACTTCAAAACTTAAGGTTCAATTGATTTTGAGTCTATAAAATCCAAAATCTATTTTTAACTCTAAAGAACCGTTAAAACGAAAAAGTTATAGACAACATGTAATGACATATTATAGACTATCAACATACAAATATTGATATTTATTCCAAACAATTAATTTTTTGACATGATTTTTGTTGAGCCACTTTAGCTGGGTTAGTTTTTTTTTTTTTTTTTGGGTTAGTATATAATTGGAAGGTTGTGTTGGTCTGGTCCTTGTAAATAGGTAAAAAGTATAAGTGCATACTAAGTATAAGTATTACTTTTGTTTGTTAATTGTAACTATGAATACAATCACAAATAATGTTGATATTTTTTTTTTATCTCAGAATATTTTTTTTTATTTTCTCAATTTTTTTTCAGCTGGTATGTGACATAGTTTATTGACTGGATAATGTACTGGACAAAACTTGGTTATTTCTTAGTTATAATCTAAAAATATTGTAGGTCTGTTATCTCTTTATATCTCGATCCCTTGGCCTATTTAAAAATTCTAATCGATACATGTACAGCATTAGGTTAGGTTGCATGTGAATTTTGGTCTCGCTTATAGTACAAAGTCCAAGCTGAAATAAAAAGGACTCGAGAGAGTATTGAGGAGAATAAAAATCTATACAGTTTCGGAGAAGGAAACAAAAAGAAAAAGAAAAGGCAAATTTCTTTTTGGAGGAGAGTACTGTTGTTTGCCCTAGAGACCAAGGCACTGAAATCGAGTTGGTCTTATTAGGACACTTAACGTTTGGCACCCATGGCCTTGGCCTTGGCCATGTGCATTGTTCGTCCTCTTCTCCGAGGATGTAATCGTCATTTTCAATTATCAAAATACTAAGTCGACACACCAAACTGGGAAACGCTTATAGTTATTATCATCCCATGAGGTTCTTGTTGCAGTCCGGTTAGAAGAAAAAACAAAATAAATGTAATAGTTGAAGTAAAAGACATGAAGATCCTTTTCTGGAGAAATATAATTATTCAAAGTAGAAGAAGAAGAAAGAGAGGTTTGGCCTTCTTTTCTGATTCTGAAAACTGTCTTAATAAGAGTGAGAAGTACTGTTCATGGAAACTGTGTCCCTACCAAACAAAAGTGTCTTCACTGCCATCTTCAATAATACTTTACGGGACCCTCTCTCTCTCTCTCTCGTCCTAGTCCCAACGCACCATCTCATTGTGTCTATACAGAGTTATATATGTACACAAGCTTTGTGAATCTAGCCATTTCCTAATAGTTTATACAGCCACCGAAATAAATATTGGATACTATGTAACACGAAGGAAACTAAACATATCGAACTCAGAAGAAATGTGGTTAGATAATGACTTATTTTTGAATAATAATTTGAATTATCAAACAATATATTAAAATATAATTGTTTCGATCGTTAATTTTTTTTTTTAAGGTTACAAGTTATCGAACTCCTTGTTTTCTTTCCCAAAAAAGGATTACATTACTAAATAGTAAACTCCTTGTTTAGCCTGTAAACATCATTGCATCCATGTTCACTCTTTCTTTTTCGTGTGATTTTTAATTTTTTGTCAAAATTAGTGATAAACAGGATTTTTCAATCACTATCAATCAATTGTAGTATAAAGAGTGTCAAACCACTTGGGAAGTAATCAAACAAACACCAAAGATTCAGAGAGCAACTTAAGCTAAATGCAATCAAGGTTGAGATATGATAATTCTAACAACCTAACAAAAGAGCAAACAAGAAATCAGAATAAAATGCAGCAAGAAACAAAGCAGAACAGAACAAGAAACAAAACAAGATCAAGATATAAAAGAGAAACAAACAAGGATCAAACTAAGAGCAAGGAAATCAAGGCAAGCAAATAACAAAAACAGGGGAAAATCAAATTCTAAAATGGCATTAGGCTTATGGAGACAGGTTATTGATTTCAAGTGACTAAGGGGGAAACCAAGGCTAGCTAAATACAATAAAGAACCTTCCTATGCAATAAACAACTTCACTAATCATAACACTCTCATGCAATGATCCTAAACCACCATGATTTGATCATCAATTCTCATTGGATCAAATCATGGAAGCCAGCAATAAGAACAAGTCTAATCAAGCAAACTAAACACCCTAGCATCAACTCTCATTGGCTAGCATGCAAAGCTCTCTAAAGACTTGGCTCAGGAATTTCAACAAACACCTTTTGGGCATGCAAAACCCTAACATCTGGAACAGAGATTTTGCCTCTAATCTAGCATTAAGAACAGTCAGTAGAGAAGGAAACTAACAGATAAACACTAGCTAAGCCTTGATCACCCCTTAATCACCCTAGGTCTACCTAATCCATAAACCTAACTAAGAGACTACTCACTAATCTCCATGAAGATACACAAATCCATGAAGGATAGATGCATATTCAAGAGATTAACAAGAATAAACAAGGAAATAAACAAGAAAAGGAAAGAAAGATCAAAGGATTAAGCAATAATACTTGATTAAAGAGAAAGAACACAAAAGGTTTTTAGGTTTTTACAAAGGATAAAAGTATAAAAGAGATATCTCTAAAAATAGGCAAAGAACCTATTTATACAAGTCTAAAAAGAACCCTAGTTAACCCAACAATCTTGGGTTAAACCAGGAAAAACAAAGGAAATTTCGGGAAGTCAAAGTTTGGTTCAGGGAAGTCAACATTTCTTCTGGACGCTAGAGACCAGCATTTGATCGCTAGGAGAGGTCGCTAGGCGCTAGAGACCAGTGTTTGGTCGCTAGAGCAGGTCGCTAGGGCCTTGTTGTTTGATCATTTTCGCTCGCTAGGTCGCTAGCGACCTATGGCTGGTCGCTAGGTGGTAAAATGGCCATAACTTTTGAACCGCTGATCAGAATGACCTGATTCCAACTCCATTGGAAAGCTAACTCGATCCTCTTCAACTTTGATGAAGGGTGCTGAATCTAATTCGGAGTGGAAGCCTTTCATTCGACTCGATCTTTCAGTTACTCGATTTTTGGCCATTTGATTCTTATCTCATCTCTTGTTCCACTTAAGCTTAATTGCATCCAAATCTCCAAAATAGCCACTCCAACACCTGATATGGACAAACATGCACAAATGCAACCTAGATATGCCTAAATGCAATGGAAAACAAAGAAAAAGAAGCTAAAAGACATGATCAAAAGCTATCAAAATGCATGAATATCAACTCCCCCAAACTTATCATTTGCTTGTCCTCAAGAAAAGATAAGGAAAGAGAGAAGGAGAGGCTTGAAGGTGGGGATTCAAAACCACAAAATTCACAATTGGGATTCAACCTAAGGTCCTAAAAAGTTGTTGAAGATTGCAAGAACTTGCAACTTAGCCCATGTATCCATCCAAAGTCATCAAAACTTAACCTCTAGTCCACTAAGCCAATTGGAACTCAAGCAATCAAACCAATACACCCTCTTACATTCATTAAATTGTTTCAAGTGCATTCTTGCAAAGGGGAAATCAATCACTCTCATTTGGTCAAGGGAATATGGCTTTTTAAGGTGGCTTAAGGTTTCTTTTTTTTTTTTTTTTTTTTGGTGGTGGTTATCTCTCAAAACAAGGAGAATTTGACATTATACAAAATTTATCTAAGAAAGGGAACAATTCATGCATACAAAGATTGATCCTCATTGTTCTACCCAATCCTAGAATGATTTGGACTAAACCCTTTCCTAAACCAATGTCTACACTTTTTGAATCACTCACCACCCCAAGCTCTTTCTTGAAACCCAAATCCACCAAATGAACTTTCACTCTTGGAATTCTAGTCAACTAGGGAACTCTTATTTCACTTTTTACTTAGCTCTATTCAACTTCTTTTCTCTTTCTTTCTCTCTCTCTCTTTTTTTTATTTGCCCCCCCCCCCCCCTTTCTCTTCTCTTTGCCTCTATTTTTTATTTAGGCTTATCTTTTCTAAATACTAAGGAGGGGTTCTTTTTTTTTTTTTTCTTCAGACTTAGAGCTTTTCTTAGACTAGTTCCCTAGAGACTCTCTTTTCTTTTTCACTTCACACCTAGTTCATTGTACTTTCCTTTTGAACTACTCCTCAAATCCCAAATAGATCAACACTAAGAACAACCCATCTCACTTCCCAACCTAAGTGCTAGCACAAATGATGTCCCAATGCTAGCTAGAATGAGGATCAGCCCTTGTCGTTCCCAATACTCTCAAGATTTTGTACATGTAAACACTATCAGGAAAAGGCCTCACTCAATCAAATCAATGTAGGCTTGAAAGGAAGCTGAGGGCTTTAAAGGTAGGGAGATGTGCTTGGATCAACAAAAGAGTGGTGAAAGAAGAAAGGAAACCCAAGCAAAATCCACAAGAGTGTATATCAGGCCCCTATGCAAGAGAAATCAAGTCCAAGTTCAAATTCCATAGTTCATGAGGTTGAATTGAAGATCATGCAAGGTTCACTTAGGCCAGAGTTTTCAAGGCAAGAATTTTCAAACAATGAATTTTCCTTGTTCCAAATTGAAGTTCTAGCAGCCTTAAACAACTCAAAAGGACCCTATTTTCAATCCCTAACATGAACTTTAACAAGGCAAGATCATCATTATCCCCAATGCAAATGCAAGATGCAACCTATCATGAACTAGACTCAATCCTAAAAAGCAAAAACAAATATGAAACTACATGCATTTTTTGATTTTTTGAAATTTTTCAATTTTTTTTATTTTTTTGAAAAACATAACTATCTACAATGCAAATATGCAGACTCAAAAAGGGAAAACAAAGAAAACACAAAGTCAAATACTAGGCCTCTCCCCCAAACTTACTTCACACAGTCTCTTGTGTGAGAGTAGACTTGAGAGAGAAGACCTAAACACAAAAGAAAAAAAATGAAAAGCAGGGTATGGAGTGGTACCTGAAGTTGGCTTAGCTGGAGAAGGAAAGTGGGAGAAGAAAGAAGCTTGAAGGCTCCCCCAAACTTGGTTTTGACAGAATTGACCTAAGCTTTTTCAAAACACTTCAAAAACACACAAAAACAATATAAAAAGATAGGGATATATACAAAGGATACCATGGGACTTCCTCCCAAGTGAGCTTGTTTTAAGTCACTAAGCTTGACTTTCCTTCCACTTGCTAGTGAGGATTTGGACTTGGCCTGCCTTCAAGAGTGAGGGTCAGGACTTGAGATAGAAGCTCTTGCAGCTTCATTGGATCTCCTTGAAGGTCAGGACTGATGATGGCTTTGACACTTGAGAATGGTTTGGACCTTCCATTTCCTTTGGCCTTATACTGAATGTATCCATCCTTGATCCTCAGTGGGTGTAAGCTCATAGTGTTGGAGGTTGGATCAAGGTAAGGAGGCTGAGGTTCTGTCATCTTCTTTTTGTCCTCAATAGTAGCCTTTGTAACTCTACCCAACCTCTCTTTTTGAGCATTTCCCATGTGCTCATCAAACTCTCTTTGTAGACATTCACCATCTAAACCTTTTTCTGCACACTCAGCTTTTGGAGGCTGATCCTTCACCTCATTCAATACCTCAACCTTTTCAGCTCTGTCTGATTTTATTCCCAACTCTCCAATAGTTATTGTTCCACAATAGTCAGAAGTGGAAGAAAGCAGTGGGTAGGAGACCTTGCTGTTGATATGATGAAGGGTTGCTCTCTTGTTGGGGAAGTCAATAACTGCACCAACAGTGTAAAGGAATGGTCTACCAAGGATCAAAGGGACTTTCCTATTTTCAGCCATTTTCACAACAGTGAAATCTATTGGGACTGTGCAATCTTCAACCTTCATAGGATAATCCTTGATGATTCCAATTGGAGACTTAGCAGAAGCATCCCCAAGCATGATAGAAGATCTGAGAGCCTTTATGTCAGTGATCCCTAGACTCTGAACCATCTCAAGAGAGATCACATTCACAGTAGCACCAGTGTCAGCAAGTGCATCATCAAGCTTTAAAGGTCCAAGAGAACAAGGTATTGTGAACTTCCCTAGGTCTTCAAGCTTGGGAATGGAGGTGGGGTTGGCTGGAGGCTCTTTGGGTAATGTAGAGATTCCCAGCAGTTCTTCTACCTTCTCTCTGTTGGCTAAAATGTCCTTAATGAGCAGCATTTGTTGATGAGCTTCTTTCATGGTTGGCATATTTGGCAGCTCAATGCCAATCTCACTCATATCTTTCCTGAATGTGGAGATGACTTTCTTTTGTGCCTTAGTGAGGATTCTACCTGGAAATGGAAGCTTGGGCTCATAAGGAGAAAGTTCAACCTCAGTAGATTCTGACTTTTCAATCTTCTTGGTGACCACTTGCCTTTCCTTCGGTTTCCCTTCAACTTTCACAACCTTCTCAACAACAGAATTCTCAGCACTAGAACCATGAAGAAGTCTGGAGATTTCCTCTACTGCCCTCTCATTCTCATCAGATTGGATGTCTCTTATAGCTTGGGGAGGGTGAGTGAATTTTACCTCATTTCCATCATTGGAGAAGATGGCATTGCAATACTCCTTGGGGTTAACCACAGATTTTCCAGGAAGTTGGCCACTTGTTCTTGTAGAAGGAGATGGTAGCTGAGCCAACTGATTGTCCAAGGTTTTGATGTGCTGTTGCAAGCCCTCTACCTTGGTATTGAACTCTTTCTTCATAGTGCTCATCTCTGTAGCATGCCTTCCTTGCCCTTCTAGAAGCTGTCTTAGCAAAACCTTGGTGTCCTCTTGAGAATTGGAGGAACTTCCCTGAACTTGCTGCTGGTTGTTCCCATGGTTAGGATAAAATCCTTGTTGGTTAGGGTATTGAGGTTGGGGCTGGAAAACCTGGTTATTGTAGAAAGGCTTTTGTTGATAGGCTCCTTGTTGTTGATTGGGAGGTTGGGGTCTAGGTTGGGGGTAGTTCTGCTCTTGAGGGTTCTCCACATTGTTACTTCTATAGGACAGATTGGGGTGATTCCTATAGTTGTTGTTGAAGCCTCTTTGATATCCTTGATTCCCAATGTAGTGCAGCTCTTCTTGTGAATCATGTAGCATGTCCAAATTGCGGACTTGATAACTTTGATTAGGATCATGATCACCTACATAGTTGACAGCTCTTTGGTTTGCCTTAAGCAACTTATCCATCTTCTCATTTAGGGCCAGAATCTGCTTCCTCTGATCATCACTTCCTGTCCTGGATGTTCTGTCATAATCATCCCCATAAGCAGAGTTGCTTTGGTAGACATTCTCCACAAGTTGTAGACCAGCAGCTTCAGAAAGGCCTAGAAAGTTTCCATTGCTAGCTGTGTCTAACATCATTCTGTACTTAGGAAGAACACCTCTATATAGAGTGGTGAGGAGGCTTTCCTTGGAGAATCCATGGTGTGGACATTGTAGTGTGTAACCATGGAATCTCTCCCAAGCTTCTCCAAAGTTTTCATTCTCCTTCTGAGCAAAGCTGGAGATTTCATTTCTTAGCCTGGCTGTCCTTGAAGTAGAGAAGAACTTGGCTAGGAATTCCTTCTTGCACTGATCCCAAGTGGTGATCTTTCCTTCAGGTAGACTCTTTTCCCAGAGGTGAGCCTTGTCTCCAAGCGAGAATGGAAAGAGCCTCAGCTTGAAAGCATCCTCTGAAACTCCATTTGTCTTGACAGTGCTGCAGAGCATGTTAAATTTGTCTAGATGATCCAATGGGTCCTCCAGAGGTAACCCATGAAACTTATTGCTCTGGATCATGTTGAGTAGGCTCCCTTTTATCTCAAAGTTGTTGTTTTCTATTGGAGGTGGCCTGATCCCACATCTATTGCCATAGATGCTAGGTGCATCTATTTCCCCAATAGGTCTTCCTTGAGCTCTGCCATGAGCTCCTTGGTCTTCTTGATTGTTGGCCATATTGTGACCTAGTCTTTGGATGTGATCTGCTCTTTCCTGCTCTCTCCTTTCCCTAGCAAGCTGTCTTTCCAAAGCTCTGATGTTGTGCACTATTGGAACAAGGTTTGTAGGACCTCTGCTCCGCAAGTTCATGCACCACCTACAAAACAGAGGAAAACTTACAAAGAGAATGAGATTTCAGGTAGAAATTTGATTTAGACTCAAGTAAGCTATCAATCTCTAATGGTCTAACTAACAATCCCAAGATGGCAACGGCGCCAAATTGATAAACAGGATTTTTCAATCACTATCAATCAATTGTAGTATAAAGAGTGTCAAACCACTTGGGAAGTAATCAAACAAACACCAAAGATTCAGAGAGCAACTTAAGCTAAATGCAATCAAGGTTGAGATATGATAATTCTAACAACCTAACAAAAGAGCAAACAAGAAATCAGAATAAAATGCAGCAAGAAACAAAGCAGAACAGAACAAGAAACAAAACAAGATCAAGATATAAAAGAGAAACAAACAAGGATCAAACTAAGAGCAAGGAAATCAATGCAAGCAAATAACAAAAACAGGGGAAAATCAAATTCTAAAATGGCATTAGGCTTATGGAGACAGGTTATTGATTTCAAGTGACTAAGGGGGAAACCAAGGCTAGCTAAATACAATAAAGAACCTTCCTATGCAATAAACAACTTCACTAATCATAACACTCTCATGCAATGATCCTAAACCACCATGATTTGATCATCAATTCTCATTGGATCAAATCATGGAAGCCAGCAATAAGAACAAGTCTAATCAAGCAAACTAAACACCCTAGCATCAACTCTCATTGGCTAGCATGCAAAGCTCTCTAAAGACTTGGCTCAGGAATTTCAACAAACACATTTTGGGCATGCAAAACCCTAACATCTGGAACAGAGATTTTGCCTCTAATCTAGCATTAAGAACAGTCAGTAGAGAAGGAAACTAACAGATAAACACTAGCTAAGCCTTGATCACCCCTTAATCACCCTAGGTCTACCTAATCCATAAACCTAACTAAGAAACTACTCACTAATCTCCATGAAGATACACAAATCCATGAAGGATAGATGCATATTCAAGAGATTAACAAGAATAAACAAGGAAATAAACAAGAAAAGGAAAGAAAGATCAAAGGATTAAGCAATAGTACTTGATTAAAGAGAAAGAACTCAAAAGGTTTTTAGGTTTTTACAAAGGATAAAAGTATAAAAGAGATATCTCTAAAAATAGGCAAAGAACCTATTTATACAAGTCTAAAAAGAACCCTAGTTAACCCAACAATCTTGGGTTAAACCAGGAAAAACAAAGGAAATTTCGGGAAGTCAAAGTTTGGTTCAGGGAAGTCAACATTTCTTCTGGACGCTAGAGACCAGCATTTGGTCGCTAGGAGAGGTCGCTAGGTGCTAGAGACCAGTGTTTGGTCGCTAGAGCAGGTCGCTAGGGCCTTGTTGTTTGATCATTTTCGCTCGCTAGGTCGCTAGCGACATATGGCTGGTCGCTAGGTGGTAAAATGGCCATAACTTTTGAACCGCTGATCAGAATGACCTGATTCCAACTCCATTGGAAAGCTAACTCGATCCTCTTCAACTTTGATGAAGGGTGCTGAATCTAATTCGGAGTGGAAGCCTTTCATTCGACTCGATCTTTCAGTTACTCGATTTTTGGCCATTTGATTCTTATCTCATCTCTTGTTCCACTTAAGCTTAATTGCATCCAAATCTCCAAAATAGCCACTCCAACACCTGATATGGACAAACATGCACAAATGCAACCTAGATATGCCTAAATGCAATGGAAAACAAAGAAAAAGAAGCTAAAAGACATGATCAAAAGCTATCAAAATGCATGAATATCAATTAGGTTTCACATTGACCGCGTAAGAAAAGTAACAGCCGTATCACCATATTTCAAAGAGAATAATTGAAATTCCAATAAAGACAAGACTAAAAAAACTTCTTCTTCTTTTTTTTTTATAAAAAGACTCCACGTAGCTAGCTAGGTTTCCCCCATATATGATATATCATCATATAATTTAATACGAGTAAGAAATGACATATATACGTAAATATTGTAAAATACACGACTATATAGAATTGGATGGGTTATGTATAGGATGTGTTTTTAACAACATGCACCAAACCTCTTCTTCTTCTTCTCCCTCATTGTCTTCTCTCCTTTTGTACATGTGGAAGCTGCATTTATTTTCAACACTCTAGAAAGTGTAACCGCGCGTCGAAAGGAATGTTTTTGATTGAGAGGAGAGAGAGAAGACGAAATTGCTAATTCGAAGACTACTTGAAGCTGCAAAATCCGAATCTTTAATATATTGCTTCAGAAGAAGTTCCACTAGAGATACTCTTAGAGCGTCAATTGTTTCTCATGTAAGACTCTCTTGTAGTTTATTTTGATTTTTCTTTTTCTTTTCTTAGTGAATTCTGATATAGCTAGAATCTGTTGTGTGCATTTACTCTTCTTCTTTCAGATGATATATTAACACATTCAATGCAATATGTTTTTAATTCCTTGAAACAAAACTTATCCAAAATTTCTGCAAACTTTCTTGTTTCCTCTCTCTTTGACATTCCTTATTTCTCATAATTTATTGTTCCATCCTCGTACATCCTCTTTGTTCTGTCTTAAAGAAGCCACCGACCAAGCCATTAATATCTTCAAAAACCACTTTAAAAAGTCTCTCCGCTTTGACAAGGAAAGTCCCAAAACTTATCTTTTTGTCTCTCTTTCTTGAAGCTAATCATGGAGGGATTATTGAGACTCGGGGGATTAGAAGAACAGTTTGGTCAGATTTCAGAAAACGAAGTTGACGAGAAGATCCCATTTCTGCAAATGCTACAACGCATAGAACCCACTTTCAGTACTAGAGAACCAAATCATATTCTCCAGATCCAAACCCTAGAACCAGAGAGCTGTCTCACCCTTGAAACCATAAAAAAAGATCCGGGTCAAACAGATGACCCGGTAAAGGATCCGAAAACCGAAAACGGAGCAGCAACGGTCAAAGAAAAACGGAAACGGAAACGGACGAGAGCTCCGAAGAACAAAGATGAAGTTGAAAACCAAAGGATGACTCACATTGCCGTCGAGCGTAACCGGAGACGACAAATGAACGAACACTTAAACTCCCTCCGATCTCTTATGCCTCCTTCCTTTCTTCAACGGGTAACCAAAATTTTAAATTTATTTTCAATCAAAGCTTTAATCTTTTATATTAAAAACATATAAATAAATAAAAGTTTGCATCTTTCGGGTATTTAACCTTAGGGTGATCAAGCTTCGATCGTCGGAGGAGCTATAGACTACATCAAGGAACTCGAGCAGCTTCTGCAGTCTCTACAGAGCGAAGGAACTAGTGAAAACCCAAAAACGGCGTCGTCTTCTTCCTCTTCCTCTCGTGCATGCACCAACTCTTCTGTTTCGAGCGTCTCGACGACTTCGGAAGATGGATTTACGGCGAGGTTCGGAGGCGGAGAGACGGCGGAAGTGGAAGCTACGGTGATACAGAGCCATGTGAGCTTGAAGGTTCGTTGTAAGAGAATGAAAGGGCAGATCTTGAAAGCTATCGTCTCCATTGAAGACCTAAAACTCTCGATTCTGCATCTCACTATCTCTTCTTCCTTTGACTGCGTCTTCTACTCTTTCAATCTCAAGGTAGCTCATAAATCTTTAATCATCTCTTAAACCAAACTTTTGCAAATTAATTACGCAGCATTGTTATTATATAGCCTTATTTAATTGGCAATTTAACTTGCTTAATTGATTTTTAGAGGAAAAAATTAGGAATTGCATTTATAAACATGCGTGATATTCACCATAATGCACCATAACAAGATATCCTATAAAATTTTATTTAGGTTTTAAAAAAGCAAAGATGATAATTGTATGGTGTCTTTGTGAAATGCAGATTGAAGATGGGTGTAAGGTAGGATCAGCTGAAGAGATAGCGACAGCCGTTCATCAGATTTTTCGAGTAAATCAACGGTGAAATGATGTGGTCAAATCTTAGTCGAACTTAGTTGACTTCTGACGCTTTTCTTCCTAGTAATACGTGTGGCTTTAGGTTACAAAAAGGAAGGAAAAATAAATAAATAAGTGAAAACCAAATTGGTTAAAATTTTTAAAGAGTTTGTACCATTTTTTTTCTTTAACTTTTTAGCTTTTAGATCAATCTCAGGGGTTCTAGAATTACAAAACTATGGCCACTTAAAATTGTTATTTGCCTCTCAATTTTTTTCTAGTTGCCTGTAATTTTCGAGCCAACCCATGAATACTTTTTCTTTTTTACTTCTCGTGTAGTAAATGTTAAGAAATTGACTTCAATCGTCCGTATTAGAATGGTTACGGAAATGGAAACAAATACAATTAAAAAGTTGAACTTGAATATCATCATTACGAAGAAAACGTCGTCTTCAGTCTTCGCATTCACTTGTTTTAAGATTTTCATTTCAGAATAATATATAGTACTTATTATATCGTCCATGCGTCTGACAATTCTACGCTCGATTAAGAGGACCACCTATGATATAAATTTAAAACATGTATATACTTCTCTCAAATCAACGTCTATGGTAAGATTCTACATATAATGACACTAGTTTCACTTTTTATCTTTACTTAGAAAAACGATGAGAAAGGTGGCAGATAAAATTTACTATTCCAATGTTTTAAAAGCATCGTAAAAGGAAGTCTATGGTCAGAGCTAAAGTCTCATTGACACATCCGTCTCACTTCTAAAACGTAAACTTCAGCCTGCTTACTACGCATTACTTTTTCGGTATTTTAATCATCTATTTCGAAAATAAAATTTATAAAATGCGGGAAAAGTAGAATCAGGTACGAAATTTAATCAGAAAATATTAATACAAATTATAAAATGCGTGAATATTAACCCTGAAAAATATTATACAGACAGCAATGGTACATTTATTTAAATATTATCTGTTATTGATCGACAAGATCAGACGTCGGACCTCAACCACTGGCAACATACCTACTCCAAGTTTTTGGTCAAAGTCAAACCATGGATAAACTACATATAATTTTGAGATCCAAAATAAAAGAAAAATAATTACTAAATGATTATATACTAGCCATAGCAAATATTTTCAAGAAGGTTCAAGCCCAATTAAGCTACAGACATGGGCCTAGTAAAGCCCATATTAGTTGAGCCGAACGTTCCCAACATGGCACGTGACACGTAAGATGCATGGACCCCACGCGAGATTAATGGGCGCGTGTTGGATACTTATTTAAGTGACGCGTTGTCTATTTGAGTAGAGATTCCCTAGCCTTTATTCTTTAGTAGGCCCTCAAGGTCATATACTCATATTCGTGAATGTGAGAGGCTTCTTATAGAGCCTTTTCAGCCCATTAATGAATTCGAAGATTTTTGGTCAAAAAGATTTCTTTTTTACTTTATATTAATTATCATTTTATTTCAAGAGGAAGAGGATATTATCGTTTCGCTAGCTATGAGCAGCATCGATAGTCTTGTGTTTAAGTTTCCAAAAGTTGCAGTTGCAGTTAATCTGCAGTTTTGAAATTATTATATCGAATTTTGATTCAAATCGTTTTCTTTTTGTTTTTGGTGGTTGATTCTTTTTGATAAAGCTTTGTTTCTAGAAATAGTATTTTCTCGTTGGCTTTATTTCCATTTTGTTGGATTCATGTAATTTTCTTTCGCCTAATTATTCAATATAAAATTCCAGATGAAAAAAAGAAGTTTGTATCTGAAACCGAACAAAAAAATAAAAAGGGTGTAATTCAGCATATAAATTATTGTAATGAACTATATCTTTGATGAATATTAGGAAATTCATCTTTAGAAAATTTTATTAAGGCACGTGATTAAATAGCATATTGAGATTTAATATATAGTGATGATACTAAATTAATCGTTTAACTATAAGAAGAAAAATGAAAACTGTTACACATAATAATAACTTTAACTAACTTATGTAGATTTTTTTACTCATCGATCGAATGATATGTGTGCTATTGAAATTAAACTTGATTTTGTGATAAGATATTTGTGTAGAAAAATCTAGATATTATGGTAGAAAAATCTTAGAAGTAAGGAGGTTATGGATAAGATATTTGTGTAGAAAAATCTAGATTTGTATGATAAAAATCTAAATATTATGGTAGAAAAATCTTAGAAGTAAGGAGGTTATAGATAAGATATTTGTGTAGAAAAATCTAGATTTTTATGATAAAAATCTAGATATTATATTAAAAAAATCTAGAAAATTAAGAAATATCTTGGTTAAGGAGGTTAGAGTAGAAAAATCTAGATTTATGTTGTAAGATCTTTTGGAGGCTATAAATACCTCCTCACCCCCTCATTTGTAACAAGAACAAGAAGTTGAAATAATAAAGAGTGTTCATCATAAGTTCTAAAATTTTCTTTAAAAGTTTTTCAAGTATTCTCTAATTGTTCTTCCATATTCATTCACATACTTAGAGGGTTATTCTCTTGGGTTTATCGGGTATTACGGTCTTGGGCTAGTGCTAAGCACTATCGGTGTTGGTTTCTTTACATGGTATCAGAGCCATTCTAATTTGGTTCTTTTCAAGATCAGAATTTAAAGAGAGCTTGAGTTTATTCTAAGTATGGAGTCAATGGGTCGTGTTGTTGGATTGGGGATGGAGATCTTAAACCAATCTAACTACCGGTTATGGAAGTCATGCATGGAGTCATACTTGGTGAGTGAGGACTTATGGGCGGTAGTAGCACAACACCACCAAGGGGAGATGCTGCAACAGCGGAAGCGACAAAGGAATGGACACGGAAGAATGCCAAGGCGGAGTTTGCGTTGAAGAGGTCAATATCCTCGGGAGTATTTGAGCATGTCTCAAGGTGCACATCCGCTAGTTCCATTTGGCAGGCGCTGGATCAGTTGTTCAACAAGAAGAATGAAGCTCGTCTACAATTGTTAGAGAATGAGCTGGCGAATGCGAAGCAGGGGGAGTCTTCAATCTCAGAATTCTTCATCAAGGTAAAGAACCTTTGCTCTGAGATTAATACTCTTAATCCGGAGGAATCTATTTCAGAAGCCCGGTTAAAGCGGTCTATTATTCGGGGTCTGCGACCTGAGTATACACCGTTTGTGACTTCCGTTCAAGGATGGGCTACACAACCTTCCTTAGAGGAGTTTGAGAACCTGCTAGCTTCGCAAGAATCATTAGCCACACAAATGGCTGGAGTCAAAATCCAAGATGATTCAGGGAGTGCTTTCGTAGCTCGGAGGCAACAGAGCTTCAAAGGCAAACCCAAGTTTGAAGGTCCAAAGAACAATGATGGACGGGAAGGATCTTCTATGGGAGATAAGAAGCAGTTCAAGTGCTACCGGTGTGGAAAGCTTGGACACTTCAAAAAGGACTGCAGAGTCAAGCTGAAGGAAACAAATATGGCAGAATCAAAAGCTCATGCTGAAGACGAAGAATGGGGAAAATGCTTCACGGTGGAGGCTGCATCTTCAGGTACATCCAAAACTAAAAATCTGGGAAATGATTGGATCGTGGATTCTGGTTGTAGCCATCATATTACCGGAGATGAGAAGTTATTTTCTAGTCTTCAAAGTCATGACGGGAAAGAAGCCATTATTACCGCGGATAATTCAGTCCACTGGGTTGAGAAGGAAGGGACTGTTGTCATTGAAGGAGATGATGGAAGTCCAATCACTCTCAAGAATGTATATCATGTCCCTGGAGTAAAGAAGAATCTTCTCTCAGTGGTGAATGCGGTAGACTCAGGTAACTACGTTTTATTTGGCCCAAAAGATGTTAAATTCTTGAAAAATATTCAGGAATTAAAGGCAGACGTAGTTCACACCGGAGCATGGGTTAAAGATCTTTATGTCTTATCTGCTTCCAACACTTATGTGGAGAAGATGAGTACGAATGATAATGCCTTTATATGGCATGCTAGGCTTGGTCATATAAATATGACTAAGTTGAAGGTTATGGTGAATAAAGATCTGGTGAATGGGCTCCCAAAGTTGAAGATTCAGAATGAAGAATACTTTGTGAAGGTTGTCAATATGGAAAATCACATAGGCTTCCATTTGACAACTCTACTTCACGATGCAGCGCTCCATTGGAGAGGGTCCATAGTGACTTGATGGGTCCAACGAGAACATCCTCCTATTCCGGGTTCCGCTACATGTTGCTGTTCGTTGATGACTTCTCACGGTACACTTGGGTATACTTCGTGAAGGAAAAATCAGAGGTATTTTCAAGGTTTCAAGAATTCAAGGTCACCGTGGAAGGAGAGTTAGATCGGAAGATCAAGACTCTAAGGACGGATAATGGAGGGGAGTTTATGTCAAAGGAGTTTCTCTCTTTCTGCCAGAAGCATGGTATCAAGAGAGAATTTACATGTCCATATACACCTCAACAGAATGGAGTAGCAGAAAGGAAGATCAGACATCTAAGCGAGACTTGTAGAAGCTGGCTACATGCGAAGAATTTACCTAAGGCCTTATGGGCGGAAGGTATGAGATGTGCAGCCTATGTCATCAACCGGATGCCGCTTAGTCCAAATAATATGAAGTCTCCGTATGAGATGGTTCACAAGAAGAAGCCAACGGTGAAACATCTCAGGGTATTTGGATCAATCTGCTACGTCCATGTGTTCGATTCTCATAGAACCAAGCTGGAGGCAAAGGCGAAGAAGTGCATCTTTGTCGGCTATGATGAACAAAGGAAGGGTTGGAGGTGTATGGATCCAGAGACACACAGGTACATTGTATCTCGTGATGTTGTCTTTGATGAAGTTTCTTCCTATTATGGACCTCCTCAAGTCTTGTTTGAGAAAGATGGTACGAGTTCCCTCAAAGGTGATGAACCAGCTGTTCAGATACCAAGTGAAGGTGGAAGTTCTGAACAAGAAACACAAGGTGAAAGGGGGAGCACAAACCAAGAAGAAGATGAGGAAGAAGACCATGGTTCCATGGCTAATCAACGGCCGAAACGGAACATTGTCAAGCCTGCTCGGTTCAGAGATGATAGTTTTGTCACTACTTACTCATGCTATTTTTCAGCTCCATTAGATGAAGAAGAGCCATCATCATATGATGAAGCAAAAGGAGTTAAAGAGTGGGAGACCACAATGAAAGAGGAGATGGATGCTCTTAAGAAGAATGAAACTTGGGATTTGGTTCCAAAACCCAAGGATGTCCAACCAGTCTCATGCAAGTGGGTGTATCGTATCAAGCGAAGGACGGATGGAAGCATTGATAGATACAAAGGAAGGTTGGTTGCTCGGGGATTCTCCCAGAAGTATGGTGAAGATTATGATGAGACTTTCAGTCCAGTGGCAAAGATGACTACGGTACGTTCGCTTTTATCTTTAGCTGCAAGCTTTGGCTGGAAGTTATGGCAGTTAGATGTGAAGAATGCCTTTCTATACGGAGAACTTGATAAGGAAATATATATGGAGCAACCACCTGGTTACATATCAAGGGAGCATCCTGACTATGTGTGTAAGCTAAAGATGGCTCTATATAGGTTAAAACAATCTCCTAGGGCCTGGTATGGAAAGCTTGCTCAGTTTCTTCAGTTCTGTAGGTTTGTCCCATCTAATTCTGATCCGAGTCTATTCCTCAAGAAGAATGGAAGAGTCCAAGCGGAAATCGCTCGTCTACAAGAGGATATGTCAATAAGGTTTGAGATGAAGAAGTTGGGTGAGCTTAACAACTTCCTTGGTTTGGAGGTTGAAAGAATAAAGGATGGAATATTCATCGGCCAGCAAAGTTATGCGAAAAGGATTGTTGAGAAGTTCGGGGTACACGAAGGAAAGACACGTACTACTCCGATGGATGTAAACATTAAGCTGATGCGCGATGAAGGATCTCTGCTACCCAATCCTCGACCTTATCGATCTCTTGTAGGAAGTCTTTTGTACTTAACCATTACAAGGCCTGACATTTCCTTTGCGGTTGGTCTTGTAAGTCGGTTTATGCAGACACCGAGGAAGCCACATCTAGAAGCAACAAAGAAGATCTTGAAGTATGTGAAGACAACTCTTGACATGGGTTTGATGTATAAGTACAATGCCAAGGTCTCTCTCTATGGTTTCACGGATGCAGACTTTGGTGGAGATCTGGATGATCGGAAATCAACTTCGGGCTATGTGTTTCTGTGTGGAGACACAAGTGTTTCATGGTGCAGGAAGAAGCAAGCAACAGTGTCGCTGTCAACCACTGAAGCGGAGTATAAAGCTTCAACACTCGCAGCTTAAGAGTGTATTTGGCTTCGAAGACTCCTTGAAGACTTGTTCGAGCCAATCAACAAGCCAGTTACTATCTATGGAGATAATCAGAGTGCTATCAAGCTGGCGAATAATCCGGTGTTCCATGCAAGGACTAAGCATATTGAGTTGGAACATCACTTCATACGGGAGAATGTGCTTGATGGAACGATTGAAGCTTTGGAGGTTCGAAGTGAAGACAATGTTGCAGATATCTTCACCAAGTCACTGCCAAAAGGCCAATTTGAGCTACTTCGTTCAAAGCTCGGGATGGTTGACAAAATCAAGTTTAAGGGGGAGTATTGAAATTAAACTTGATTTTGTGATAAGATATTTGTGTAGAAAAATCTAGATATTATGGTAGGAAAATCTTAGAAGTAAGGAGGTTATGGATAAGATATTTGTGTAGAAAAATCTAGATTTGTATGATAAAAATCAAGATATTATGGTAGAAAAATCTTAGAAGTAAGGAGGTTATAGATAAGATATTTGTGTAGAAAAATCTAGATTTTTATGATAAAAATCTAGATATTATATTAAAAAAATCTAGAAAATTAAGAAATATCTAGGTTAAGGAGGTTAGAGTAGAAAAATCTAGATTTATGTTGTATGATCTTTTGGAGGCTATAAATACCTCCTCACCTCCTCATTTGTAACAAGAACAAGAAGTTGAAATAATAAAAAGTGTTCATCATAAGTTCTAAAATTTTCTTTAAAAGTTTTTCAAGTATTCTCTAATTGTTCTTCCATATTCATTCACATACTTAGAGTGTTATTCTCTTGGGTTTATCGGGTATTACGGTCTTGGGCTAGTGCTAAGCACTATCGGTGTTGGTTTCTTTACATGTGCAAATATGATTAATATACAACACTATATTGTTGTCGATCCGACTACTGATTTCATACATAAAAAATATTGACTTTTCCCATATGATATAATGATATGAAAACATGGTATACAACTATATCCTACGTACGACTGTTCATACATCTCTTCTAAATCCACGATGAATAAACAATAATAATCATAATTATTGCACTGGGAGTACTAAATCTGGTCATCGCAATTTGGTTCAACGTGCAAGCAACTGTGCCAAACGCGTTTTTAGAGGAAAAACCGGGACACCGATCGAAATCCGTTCATACGTATACAAAAGTCTTTTCTTGAAGGCATAACATTTTTAGATCTGAACCTGACTTTTATGATACATATATACATAGATGATAGATACGGCATTTTCACTAATCTTGTGATAGTCTCTAATCGATTGACCAAATTGTTAGGTATTCTAATTTTCGTTTTCTTGGGAACATCTAATTTGGTTTTCATTGAGTACCTTTTTGTGTCCATCCATTCCTAAATCCACAAAAATATTCTTAACTGAGATTAACATATAGAACGTGCATGGGCCAACCAACCATCCATTATCCATAATATATTCTCAACAGTATTATAATGGCGGGTCCCGTTATATTTTTATTTGTTTTCACCATGGGAGCATAATCTCAAGAATATGCTCTCCAATAAACTTCGTTGTACATGATCTCTTACGTGTGACATACTACGTAATCGCCCATTAATTTACTCTAATTAAATTTATTGGGAAATTTTCCGAGAGTTGATTTATTAATTACTTCTGAAAACACAAAAGTAGTAAAAAGTAACATCTTAGCCACATGACTGAAAACATATTAGAAACAAAAAAAAAACAGACACGAGAGAGGATAAATAACATCTACCTCTCTCAAAATACCCTTGGTAGGGTACAGCAGCTTTCTTGTTTCTCAAGAAACCAGAAAAACCCTAATTTAGAAATCATTAGAAGGAAGTGGTTCATGCCCATTACTAACAATAAAGATAGTGTCATAAACAATAGCTGCAATGGCTGCACCGATAAACGGACCAACCCAATAGACCCAATGGTTCGTCCAAGTCCAGCTAACCACGGCCGGACCAAACGAAACCGCTGGATTCATCGACGCACCGTCGAACGCACCACCAACGAGAATATTAGCTCCAACGATCAACCCAATCGCTAAAGGAGCAATGATCCCAATATCACCTCTCTTGGGATCCACGGCAGTAGCGTAAACAGTGTAAACCAGCCCAAACGTCATCGCAATCTCGAAAACGACTGCGTTCCACGGCGTGACACCGTAGGAGAGCGAAAATGCTGCTGTTTCCATCCCGCCGGTGCTTACCTTGAGCAACAAGCAAGCTACGACTGCTCCGAGTAACTGAGCGATCCAGTAAAGAATAGCTCTTAACAACGTAATGTTACCACCGACGAAAGCTCCGAATGTAACCGCCGGGTTTACATGACCGCCTGAAACATTTGCTCCGACTGAAACCGCCACGAACAACGCAAACGCATGAGACAAAGACGCGGCCACTAGACCGGAAGGTGTGGCCGGACCGTCTCCGGTTAGTTTGCCGTAAGCCATACCGGAACCTTGACCGGCAAAAACGAATATAACCATCGAGAAAAACTCCGCAAACGCCGCTCTGATCGCATCTGGACGGCTAGCGTCTCCCGGCGTTCCAATCGCGATTCTGTTGATAGCCATTTGTTACAGTTTTTTTTTTTTGCTTCTCGTTTGTTTTTCTCACTAAGTTTATATAGTTAAAGCGGGAGTGCCACGTGTGTGTTGGAGAATCGTTCAAGAGAGTGAGATTAGTGTTTTACGGTGGGCCCTAGGATTGGGGAGATCGAACGGTACTTATTAATTTGGATTAATTAATCAGTTAAGTACGATTAGTTAGACCTTAACCCGTTTTTCTCGCTTTCTATAAATAAGGTTATGGCTCGCAACTGAAGAACACGCGCTTTACTGTTTTCTTTTCCTCGTCAATTGTCTTTCTCCATACTTTCCGCAAGATTGTTCTGTTCTTGAAACGATTCCAAGGTACGACTTTCTTTCTTTCTTTTTTTTTTTAGCTTCTTAGATCTCAATCTTTGGCTCTTTCGATGTTTTGACGCTCTGAATTTTGCTACAAACGGGAAATCAATCGAGAAATGAACAAACTCGACCAAGATTGTTAGTGTTAAGACTTAAGAAATCGTCACTTTTGAGCTGAAATCTCTGGATGATGTAGTTTTCCTTTTGTAGAGTTCGCTTTGTTTCACATGAGATGGATTAAGATATGTGATAGGGTTTTGTTGATAAACCGTAGTAGAATCTGATTCTGATGTTAAATATTTGAGTGATGGGGCCTAGTAATAGTATACATGAGCATCACTAGTTATGGATCATATCCTGATTTAGACGTGAACTCAAGAAATCACTGAATCTAAACATTTGGTTTGTTTTCTTGAATTTGCTCTGTTGTTAGATGAGTGAAGAAGTGAAAGAGAATCAATCTGATCACAAGCTTCAGCGACCAGCTCCACGTTTAAACGAGAGAATACTCTCATCTTTATCAAGGAGATCGGTTGCTGCTCATCCATGGCATGATCTTGAAATCGGTAAATCACTAATCACTAAGATTAACTAAACCTTTATAAACATATATATGGCTGATGATTTTAAGTCTTTTTTAACTAAACTATTCTTGGGAAAATAAATTGTCTGCAGGACCTGGAGCTCCAGTGATTTTCAATGTGGTAAGTCGTATGCTTGATGATGTGATAATAATCTGAAATGATGGTAAGATCACAAAAGATAATCTGAAATGAATCATTTGAATTTTTCTGGATGAAATCGATCAGGTTATTGAGATCTCAAAGGGTAGCAAGGTCAAATATGAACTTGACAAAAAGACAGGACTCATCAAGGTAAAAAAAAAACAGAATGATCTAATACTATTTCAGGAAAATGAAAACGCTTAACAATTTGAATTGTCGCTCAGGTTGATCGGATTCTGTATTCATCGGTTGTGTATCCTCATAACTACGGCTTTATCCCACGCACATTATGCGAAGACAATGATCCTTTGGATGTTCTAGTCATCATGCAGGTTTTAAGTCTAATCTTTTATCCTAACCATAAAACAAAAAGAACAACTTCATATGGCTGAAAACATTCTTAATGAGGTTGGTTATGTGCAGGAGCCTGTGCTTCCGGGTTGTTTTCTACGTGCCCGAGCTATTGGATTAATGCCCATGATTGATCAGGTAACATCCAAATGTTTTATTTATTTATTGAGGATCCTTTTGTGTTTATAAGTTGTGTAAGCATTCTAAGTTTTTGGTCTTGTAATAAAGGGAGAAAAAGATGACAAGATCATTGCGGTTTGTGTTGATGATCCTGAGTATAAGCATTACACTGACATCAAAGAACTTCCACCTCATCGTCTCTCTGAAATCCGGCGATTCTTCGAAGATTGTATCCTTTAAATCTTCAATATTCATATCTTAAAGTGTTCTTCATTATGAAATAAATAAACCATTGCTTTTGCTACCTTTAACCAAAATTTTTAACAGACAAGAAGAATGAGAACAAGGAAGTTGCTGTAAATGATTTTCTACCTAATGGTCCTGCTGTTGAAGCCATTCAGTACTCAATGTAAAGTTTCTTATTATTTCCTTCAAAATATTATTATTTTATATAATTTTTTTTTTAAATAACAAATCTTGATTTGAAATCATCATAGGGACCTTTACGCTGAGTACATTCTTCATACCCTGAGGAGATAAAAAAAGGGGCATTTCTCAAGAACATTCCTGCCAAATTTTTGCTCTGCAATCTCAGATTTGTAGCAGAGGAAAAAGAAAAGAAAACAAGAATTTGTCTTATATTTGGATTTTGAATAAGCACGTGTTCCTAAAACTGGTCTGATATTTGGCTTCAAAGCTTCTTCTTTTTTGTTGTTGGTGTTGTTGTTTTTCTTGTTTTTTTTTTTTCTCGGGATCTTGTGTCTGAACATTAATCCCTATTCAGATTTTTTTCTCACTTGTATTGTAATCTTTTATCCATTTAAAGTTTCGATATTTCGTTCCAATGAAACCAGACTCTTTTTTTTTTTTTTTAAATAAATGAGTGTCACTGTCACTTTATCATAGTCTCGATTCCATTTTCGTTTTTTTTCTTAAATCCAAATCCCAATTAGATTTGCAGAATCAGAAGAAATTGTCAGGTGGTGGAAAACTTTTTTCCCTTCTTTCTTTATGTCAGATAGTTGGATCTGCCGCCCACCCAAACTGGGCCTGGCCCAGTAAATATCAATCCTTTTCCGCACCATTTATTTAAGCAAAGCCATCTTTTTTTTTTTTTTGAAACAAAGCAAAGCCATCTATAATATGAAATTCAAACGATTCCCGAGTTCTTCTTTGTTTATTATTTTGTCTATTATGTAATTAAATTATCAACTATATATTATTTATAAATTTCATAGTCTCCTTTCAGATTTTTGATTTTGCTCGGCGGATATTAATTTTAATATAGGATCATGTTTGGCCAGTAAACTTATCATTATTTAGAATTTTTTAATCGTATCGAAGTGAAAACCTAAATAATATAATACAGATAATTTGCGGGACCGTATGTTCCATCCATGCAAATGTACTATATTTTTCTCCTATGATATAATAATTAATAAAGATCCATCCATTCACACACCCTCACGAACTGACGCACACACACATTTCAAATTAATTACCAATGTTCAACCAAAATGAGACAGGTTACTTTCATATCACATAATAGCTATTTTTCGCAAGTGTCAGCATCTTAATAAATATATATATCATGACTACATACACAATAGATGTTGACAAAAAATGTCAATAAATGTATACACACAACATAACTATATCGTTTTCTTATTACACGTACAAATTTTCATAAAGCATTGCTTCCGAAAGGGGACCAAATTAATTCTTAACATCTTTCGATGCTTATAAAAAAAAGAGGTGGGAAATAATTAATGAAAAAAATCCCCCATGGACCAAAAACATATACCTCCAAGTTGAGCAAAGTGTAAATAAATGATATTAGATATAAAGAAACTGTGTGAAGGAAAAGCTTGGTGATGCAAATTGTGATGCTCTTTTTGCGACAAACTCTACAATGGACGCAGTGGTCCACTGGTCCTCACCCTAAACGTTTATTGATAAATTTTTACTATGTTTTTTTTTTTTTTTAACAAATAAATTTTACTAATGTTATCAACTTGAAAAGGTGTTACGCTACAACCTACAGTACATATGAGACGTTAGAAATGATTAGTTTTTAGGATGATTAATTCCGGTTAACGTAATAGCAGGACTCCTGCAGCAGGAGTAATGCTAGTTATCAGTTTCGGCCATTTAGGTACTTATTTGACAATGTTACTAAATTGTAAAATAATTTTTTTGAAATATATAATTTAACAATAGTTAAGTGAAGAGAGGGCTTAGGATAAAAGATGTTAAAAGTAGAGAAATTCCTAGCACCAAGATATACAGTTTAGTGCCTTAGTGGTACGTATACAGTAGAATCGTTGGTGCGTCACCGAGTTCCTAACGCTTAATGAAAATACTAGTAAAAATATACATATAACAAGGTTGCATTGCTTTGCATTTTTATTTTTTCATCTGGAGTTGATTAAAAGAAAAGTAAGTGTATAAACAGGAGTTTTCGGTTTTCTCCTGTTTATGGTGCTGCATTGCTTTGCCTTTAAATCAGTGTTTTTCGAACTTATGTTGATTGTGAACCAAATTGGTGGTAGGGTTGAAACCTTAAAAAAAAAATAAACCCACCAAATTACACCCATGAATTGAATTCCAATCCAACCAGTTGATATTATTTTAATTCAAAAATATTAATCATATAATAAACTAACTATCTTCATATTTTTATGATTAAGAATTTTAAAGCTTGTAGTTCTATAAATAATAAGAACCAACAATAAAATTCTATTTTAAGTATAAAAGTCTAAAATATATAGAGGAATATATGATGCACTAGTAATTCGAAAGGAAAAATTTAATTTTTAATTTTTCTTCTTTTGAAGATTTGTTCAAATATAATCATTAAAACTTAAATTAGGTTTGTTTATACAAACTTAAGTTATGCTTAACAAGCCGATCAACCAAACTATTGGCTTCATGGTGAATGAAATGAATACTGATCGCATCGAAGAAATCAGTGAAATTCACGATATCTCACTACAAGAAAACACGCCAAAACTGACTCCCAAAACTGTCAAAAGTCTGTCGGAAAGAGGGTCTTCCGATTGATTACTGACCAAAAATGTCTGTCGGTTCTAGATGGTCGGAAAAAAAATTATATGGAGCTTTGAAAATCTTGCTCGTGTAGTAAAAGGCTTGGTTGATCGACTCTGAGAAGCGCATCCTACACTGATAATTCCTTGTCATTGAAACTCTTATTGTTCCTTGCTATCCACAGATTCCATAAGATTCCATAAGATTCCATTAAAACGAATAACCAAAAGCTAAATTGAAAACAAAACTATAACTATAAGATACTTACTCCAAACATTCCTGGATTTATTAAAAGCTTTAGACATAAGGTCATACATGCATCGATTTGTACGTATATTTCCTAATGTCAAAATGCTTTATTGTGCTTTGATGTTGATGTATTGTAAAATTTTGGACCACAAAACATGGACACACATAGAAACCCAGACCTACTTTCTACTTGAGTTTTGTAATAAACCATAATCAGATGAAATAGTCATGTTTTTCTTACATAAACATTAGCAAAATCTCTCGATCTTATCTAATTTTGTTTTCTCAATATATGCTATTAGGCATGAATGATAATCCATGTGACTTGTTCTAGCAGGTAAAGATAAAAACGGGGGGAAAATGTCAGAAGAATGCAATAATTCTTTTCATACCCCATTTGATATAACTATGACTTAGGAGGTTGAAAGAAAATCTTAATAAGGTACACGTGGTCACCTTTTTGATAAATTTAGACAAGTAATACATATTTTGTTTAATTTGAAATATCAGATTGAAATCCAGGTGTTAACAGTCGAGATACGAAGCCAATTACAACTTACCAAAAACAAAATAATTAACACTTACAAATATTTATTTCAATATATCTAGAAGACTTTATTGGCTGTCACCTGTAGACAAAAAAAAATTGGTTATCACCTGAGAAAATATCTACTAATTTGAACTTGAAACACTCCTTAATATATTTACTATAATTCAAACTTGTACAACTTCAAATCATATTATATATATACACACTACGACCTTTGTTTTTACTGGACGTTGTGAAATTATTTCGAACCTCTCTTATACGTGAGTTTTATGACCATTTATGTTTAAGATAATTTTTAGTATTTTTTGGAATTAGAAAACCAGTATAACATATTTATAAAGTATAAACAAATAATTTTAATAATAAATTTTTATAGTTTTTTAATTTACTGTAAGAGATATTTCCTGCTTACAAACTTAAAAGGAGTAAAAAAACACATTGAAAAACAATAGAATCATTTTTCCCAAAAATTTAATGCTTTCTTATGATATTTATTTACTTGGTCTAATTTATCTTTTACCATTTATTATTAACTATTGTTCATGATCAATTTACATGTCTTGATATACATGTATAGATGAAACAAATATGTATCTAGTCTAATGATCTATCCTGTAATCTATTATTAATTATTTTCATGGCCTTTTTCTTATCTCTGATATATGTATTAAAGTTAAATATTCCACGCGTCTATATATTTGTGAAGCTTTATTTAATAAATATATATTTTTAAAATATACTTTTGTAAGTATTCTATTTTTTGTGCACACAAATTAGTTATAATATATGAGTAATTAATTTAATTAGCTAAAAATAACTACTAAAAAGAAATCAACAAACAAAAACAATAATTACAAAAGATCTGATATGAATAAAGAGGAAAATAAATATAAATACAGATATCAAAAGGGGAGCAAATAGTATTTAGAAAAAAAAAAAACATGGACACACTTACCTCACCCATACACAATACATGTAAGTATAGATTTATATATCTATATAAATAGCTAGAGTCATCCCAACTCTATAGCTAAATTGAAAAGGACAAGAAGCTTTCACATGACCCGAACCACAGCATTCATGGGCCCCTTTTACTCTCTCTAAGATGTGATCTTCATCTCTATCATCGAGAAATTTTTTTCTTCACCCTTCAAAGTCATATAGAGATCTCTAGAGAGTGAGAACCCAATTTAAACTTGAAAAACCATTGATTTCATTTTTTTTTTTTTTTAAAAATATATATTTTGGAGTCAACGAAAAGATCAGGAGAAGAAGCAAACACAAAGAGTACGTCTGTCTTCTTCTTCTGGATTCTAGGGTTTCGCTCTTCACTTGATCTTAAATTCTTTGATTTTAATATTCGATTTAATTATCCGTTCTTTATTACTACTATTGCGGTTGTGGGTTTTATTTGGTTTCTGATAAATATTATCTCATGTATGTTGAAGGATCGTGTATCGGGTCATCCATCTTGCCAAGATTCACTCATCAGATCCTTAAGAAAAAAGTTGAATACTTTTTTAATGATCTTGAATTGGTTCATCCTCCTGTCAAGAACCCATTTTTTTAAGGTGGTCACTTTTTGAAGATCTTAAATCGGGTCATCAATTTCTCAATAACCCACTAAGATTTCTTAAAAAAAAGTTGTACACTTTTTTCAAGATCTAAATTGGGTCATCATCATCTCAAGAACCCGTATAACATACTTTTGATGGATATGTCGACGACAACGAGCGCTGACCAAGAACCCACCGAGAACGGAGCTAGTGGCTCCGGCAACAACAACAATAACTACTTCAATTCGGCGATGAAAGAGCACATGTTCGACAAAGTGCTAACGCCAAGCGACGTCGGGAAACTAAACCGGCTCGTGATTCCAAAGCAACATGCAGAGAACTACTTCCCTTTAGAGGACAGTCAAAACGGCACGGTCTTGGATTTCCAAGACAGAAACGGCAAGATGTGGAGGTTTCGTTACTCGTACTGGAACAGTAGCCAGAGCTACGTGATGACCAAAGGATGGAGCCGTTTCGTCAAAGAAAAGAAACTCGACAACGGAGACACCGTATCGTTCCACCGTGGCTACGTCCCCGACGACAACGAGCCGGAGAAACGAAGGAAAATATTGTTCATCGACTGGAGGCATAGAGCCGACATAAACCTCGTACACAACATTAATCATCATCATTACCCGCTTTTTGGGTCTTCGACGTATCCAACGGCTGACTATTACCCGTTGACGGAATATTCCATGCCGCATTACCGAAGGTTTCCACAGTTTTACCAAGAGAGGGAACTTTTAGGGTATGGTTACGGCCGTAGATATGTCAATGGAGGGGTTTACTACGGGGGATCACCTTTGGATCATCATCATCAGTGGAATCTTGGCAGATCTGAGCCGTTGGTTTATGACTCGTATCCTGTTTTTCCGACCACGAGGGTAGTCTCGTCGTCGGCCATGTTGCCGCCTTCTCCTCCTTCTCAGCCGCGGCAGGAGGGGACGGCGAAGAAGCTAAGGCTGTTTGGGGTCGATGTGGAGGAGTCTTCTTCTTCAGGGGAGACACGTGGCGAAATGGGTGTTGCAGGGTACTCTTCGTCTTCTCCAGTTGTGATCAGAGACGATGAATCCTCTTGGAGGTCGCCACGTGGCGAAATGGGTGCATCGTCTTCTTCGGTTATGCAGTTAAGCGATGATGAAGAATATAAAAGGAAAGGGAAGTCCTTAGACTTTTAGAATAAGAAGTCTTTTATTCACCATTTTCTTTAAGTCCCCTTTGTTTCCTCCTTTTTAAAATCATTAATTAACTATAAAATCATTATAAGGTAATTTGGCAATTGGGGAATTAGAATGTACTGAGGAACTTCACCGGGCTGATATTATATAGATAATATTGGTTTTGAGTTCTATAGTTTCAACATATTAGTTCTTGAGCCCTACTTGTTGAAACCCCAATCTTTCCCTCTTGTAATAAGCTTATATATTAATATATAAAAAATCTTTATATAATCTCGAGTTCTTAAATATACCTACTCACCAATCGATAAATCAAAAGTGTTTCATCTTTTTATCTTGAAATGTTTTGTTATAATTTGAGCTATAAGTGTGAAAAGGATAAAAAAGCTTATAAATTTTATAAAATTGTACTCTCTGTGCCTATCTCTAGCTAAGCTGACAAAGTTTCATGGTACATTCTAAGCTAATGGGAAGTTCCAAAAACACTATCCTTATCTAACCTATCTCTCTCTAAGCCATATGGTCCAATCTAAGTTTGTTTGGTTACTATTGTCTTTGGTTGAATTAAAGAGATTTGTAGGCTATGGGCAGAGAACAAAAAGGAGAAGCTATGAAAGGACAATTTCAATTTATAATAATAAGTTAGAAGAAGAACCACAAAAGGTATGGTATGTTCTTTAATTTATTTTTACTTTATCCCCGAAAAGAAAGTCTCTGCTCCTTCTCATTTACTTTCTTAGTTTCTTGTTTCGTTAATTGCTTGTAACCGTTAGTCCGTACGACCGTACGTGTCTGGTTTGGATTAATTTCCATGTTAAAGATTATTTGTGTAACTAAATTAGGGATCTAGTTGATATCATATGCAATTTATTATAGATGCACAACCATCATCACATGCATATTAATGGGCCAGCCCTGATGAAAGCAATAGATAAATAATTTGTTTTGTATGGTAAAATATATGCGTGTCTGTGAATTTTTCTATTGCATCATGACACTTGCCTTTGGTAATATATCGTTTCTGTTGTTCAATTCACACGCACGCACAATACCAAATTTGAAGACGGGTTATAACTTATAACGTAATTAATACATGTCTCGGTTATACTTTTGGTATAATATTACTCGCCACATACAGTGTTCGTATGTATAGTTTAGTGATTTTAAACTCATGTTTGCAACTGCAGCTATACGCCTCTACACTAAGTGGTAAGTCCTCAAGTGAGCCCAAAAGAGAAACATACGCGAATAAACAACATATCAGGGATCTGCTCCAATTTTTATTTATTTATTTTGTTTCAAATCCAAACATTAAAGGGCAATTCTCAAAAATACCACACTTTCATGTTTTTGTGACAAAAATACCACACCAAGGTGAAAATGACAAAAATGACATTTTTTATTAGAAAAAAGACTATTATACATTTATTTTCATATGTTTCTTCCCAATCTCTTAAATCTAAACCCTAAAACCCTAAATCTAAACCCTAATTAATGACTTTTGAACCCAAATTTATTAATTTATTTATCTTTAAACCATTAAATAAATGTTATTTTGGTTATTTTCACATTGATGTGGTATTTTTGTCACAAAAACATGAAAGTGTAGTATTTGAGGGTATTTCTCAACTTTAAAACCAATTAATAATAAATCGGACATATGTTTAACATATATAACAATAGATCTTGACGTTTAAAGAAATCCCCACAGAATCAAACATATTTCTGGCAATGATTAATATAAGCTTATACATCTTGAATCTTCTCACCATTTACTTGTGAAATTGAGGAGATAATGTTTTATGTCTCCATACCTATTTTAAATAATATAGTAGCATATTATATGTTTGGTTGAGATATATGTCATTTTAAATTAAACCAACTTTTTCATTTTTTGGTTATATTACATAAGTTAAACCGGTCAATAGTATTAATTATAACTAGAAAACACTAATAACAAAACTTAGATTAAGGTGAAATGGATCAAATGAGCAGATTATACTATATGACTTTCATTGAACTACAACTATATTATATAAAAGTAAAATAAAAATAGATTATTCAACTGAATATATGTTGTTCCATAAAAATATACAAAATGTTTTAGATCAATATAATATAAAAGGATTAAACTTATATCATATAAATTTTATCACAATCTTTTTATTAAAATTAATATATATAATTTTTTTAGAAAAACATGATCGGAAGTCGGAACCTAGTTATTTCATTAAGGTAAATTTTGAAATTCAGATTGTCTTGGATTCCTATTTATAAGAAGGAATATTAGGCTTAATGATACAAAACTAAAATTAGGCTTTGGCCCAAAATGAGACCAAACACGGGCCCATTATAGCCCAAGATTATACCCAAATATGAATCCGATCTCGAAATGAAATTGTCGTTAGAGAGAGAGAAGAAAGAAGAAGAGAGAACAGAGAAATGGGGAGAGAGAAGAGGTGTGTCGAATGTGGGCATAAGGTTAAATCATTGTTAATTCAATACTCTCCTGGTGATTTTCGTCTCATGAAATGTGTATGTTTTTCGTTTTTGCGATTTCTTATTTCACCAAAATTAAATTAGGGCTCTTAATTTCTACTGACAATTTTTTTCGCAAAAAAGATTACATTTTTTTTTCTTTTTGATGTTTGGTAGGAGAATTGCAAGGAAGTAGCAGACGAGTATTTCGAGTGTGAGCTAATGGTATGTCTTAGAATCGTCCCAATTTGCAATTGTTGATCTTCTACTTCTTGCGTTTGCATCAATTAAACTTTTGATTATATTTTTGATCAGATTATTTTCATCGACTTGATTCTTCACAAAACAAAGGCTTACAGACACTTACTCTACAATGTGGTTAATCAAGAAACTGTATATGTTCAGGTAAAAGAAAAAAAAAGGCAAAGACTTGATTTCAGTTCACGAATGCTTAATGAGCTTCTTTACTGAATCAGACGCACATTTTCATTTTCAAGGCAAATTTGTTGATATATATGAACGAATCTACAGTTATCTGATCTTCAGAGGATTTCACCATTTGGCAGCACCTGTTGTGGAGATTGGTGTTGGCTTATCTTCTGTTAGATACTTGTATCCTTCCTTGTGTTTTGTTTTATACAATACAGAGCAGATATAGTGTAACTCTTATTTTTGGAGAGCCTTTAACAAATTTAAAAGATAGAAGCTTGTTATTGCGAAGAACCAATGATGAATCAAGTGTCTCGATGAGCTTTGTTCTTGCATCACTAGAGGTTGGTTCTTTTCCCTTGAAATTGTTTGGCCTACGAGAATGTTGATAAAAAATGAACATAAATACTATATGCGTTGAACAGGTTCTGATAAATGTCTTATCTGCAAATTTTGCATTTGTTTTATCATTTGCACTTGCTCTTAAGATTATACCCATCGGTGCTTCCAGGTATATATACGTTTTCTTTGTACTGAGTTTCACCAAAGTCTATCTTTATGTGACCTGGTTAACTTTAGTATACTTTTTGCAGAAGAAAAGATATTTTTTTGGGGATCTTCATCTCGAGTTACATCAAGATCTTTCTATTTGCTATGCCCGTATGTTACATATACATTTCTCAGAATCTTGTCTTTGTATCGTAATGAACCAACATAGATTCTTCTCTTTCCTCTCGTGCTTAGCTCTTAAACCGACACCTAAGAGGACAGAGGTCTATTAATGCTAAAGTGTGATGTATCTGTAATTGTGGTTACAGGTTTGGGAATTCCCGGTTTCTGTGATCTTCATCGTGGATATGCTCGTCTTAACATCAAACGCAGTCGCTCTTAAAGGTCAGATCTCCAGATGTCTCATTCTTTTTTTCTGTTATATAGCAATCTCTGAATGCTTTGTGCCCCATAAGTCTCATCGATCTTACCCTGAATCTCTCATGTTGTTTTGGTTTCTCACTCATGCGTTTGCCAGTTATGACTGAATCAACGACGAGCAGATGCTTAGCCGCGTGTTTCATGGCACACTCGATTAAATTCTTGGCAGATCAAATCTCTGGGTCAAGGTCCCTGAAACACTTAGGATCTGCGATGTATCCGCCTTTTCTTTTCAGAAACTTGTGATCTTGTAATAGTCCTAACTCCTAAGGGGTCTGACCATATGCATTATAGTTTGTTGAATCTATGACCATATGTTCATAAGATAAATTTTTATTTAACCCACTCCTTTTTGGGATGATTCAGGATCTCTCTTGCAATGAAAGTGGGATTACAAACCCAAAAATGCATTCACTTGCGCCACAAGTAACACTCGTTTCCCCAATCTGAAGAGATACGAACACAGTACAGTACTATAACCAAACCTGTAAGCTATGAAGGTTGTGAGAGCTGCTTATAGTTGTAGAACAACGTTTGTGACTGTGTCTCGCGCGTGAAACAGCTGTCGTGCGGCCATGTTATAGCCTTGAAAGTAACTGAAAATCACAGGGAAAAAAAAGTGAAGTTTAACTGTTGTAAACAAAATATATTACATTCGAATCCAACAGTAAAATGCAGAAATTGGAACCAATTGAACAGAACACTGATTCCACCAACCCAAATGTTTTCTCCTTTCTAGGTTGACACAGCCAAAAAAGTTGAAAGATCCCTTAGGAGAAAGAAAAAGTTAGATGACTTTTTCTATATATTAATTAATTTGTTTGATGCTAGATATTAAGCCTAAGGTAGCAATTAGTCACAACAAATTATTTTGTGTTTATTTCTATTTTCTTTCTCAAATTTCAAACCTTTTTTGTAATATAATTATGTCGATAATTCTGCTGCTCAACCTAATTATTTTCTCCTTTATCGAGAACCGAATCAAATAAAAAGCTTTTGTTTCCATTTGTATTCCGGATTAAAGAAATAGGATCGAAACCAGGAGAGTCCCCTTGAATGCTGAAATCTAATCAAGTTTCAGGGATAAATAGTGAGACATCATATATCAGTCATGAAGCAAATAATTACCATTTTTAATGTAATCTCTTGACTCTTCCTGTGCAGAATGTAATAAGAATCGAATAAAACAAAAAGAACTCCCAAGTTGGTAGATTTTAGGTGGAAAATTCAAAGGATGATCATAACTCTTAACTATCCAAGTAGACAATGTACTGTCCAAGCATATAGACAACTAAGTCAAACTATGTTTTTTCTTAAGTTTGGTCCGCTACATGTCAACCCGTGAGCTTGAAATGGGTCAACCCGCGAGGCCTCGCTTCTTAATGGACATGGAGACTATTGTCCATGACCGCTCCATGGCGGACCTAGTCAGGCCGGGCCCTTTTACCTTTTCTGTATAGTGGAAACAGAGTAGATGACTTGTCACCATACATCATCATATATACATCCGAACGAACCGTATTTTAGAACAATGGTTGTGTGAGTCTAGATTCCTGCAGTGTTTCTGCACAATTCTACTTATGGAAGGTTCTGCATAAGTTTTGTGCATCTTTGCAACATTACTATGTGCTTAACGATGGAGTTTCCTCATAACTCTTGTCTTATTGCAATGAAACACTACGAGTAGATATAATTTCATGAAAGTAATAAATAAATAAAAGGGAATAATTAAAGGTGCTTTACCGACCGCAGAGTACTATCTCTCTGCTATAATCAGCAAGACCATTTTAGCATGTACTCCTCAAAGTTCTCTTGCATTATGAATTCTTGATCATCGGTAAACAAAAATTCAACCTGCTCGCGGTTAACGTGCGTCAATGCTCCCAGAAACTCATCATCGTCTTTGGCTAAGCAAGGAGCTTGTAGCTGCACGTTAGGGTTCTCGTTGTTCGAAATTGGATACAGTGCATCCCAAGTACAGAGATCCTCTTGCTCGTTCATTAGCATTGTCACATCATTCACTGAGAAGTCAGATGAACTTTCTCCACCTGCCTGCTCAACCTGAAAATTTCAAAGAGGTGTGAGTAAAGAAACAAGTTGAGAAAACTACTATTTGTGTTTAATAATGAAACTTCTAAGAAAGTAGACTCACCTGAGGAGGTGTGTTAGTCGCTCCGACTGTGTTTGAATCATCGATAACCAAAGAGTGACTTGGTTCGCTCGAGTTGCTACCGGATGGGATGTCTCCAACGTTGCCCTTATAAAATACCTTGCAGATAACGTAGGTCATCTGAACCAATCATATTGTTTAAAATATTTGTTAGAAAATACTGTTTAGTTTAAAGTATTTGTTAGAAAATGGGCAAATTTCTGATTAGCAATTACCTAATGACAATGACCGTTACTGACCCCAACATACCAAAGTGAACTTTAATTATGTTGGATGATTTTACCCCTTTTTTTTTAAGGGTTATATGATGGATGACCTTTTTTTATTCTCTATAGCCTGTAAGGCATAAGGCAAAAGAGCTGCATCCAGGCCGGCCGGTGGACTATTTTTCTATATATTATCAAGTAATTTCTACGATTTACTTGGATTTTCTAAGTGTAGTACAGTACTTATCATGAAAATAAAGTAAGCATATTGTTTTTATTGACATAATTATATCACAAAAAGTTTGAATTTTGAGCAAGAAAATAGAAATAAACACAAAAATATTTTCCTGTTAATAATTGCTACCTTGTGCTTAATATCTAGCATCAAACAAATTAATTAATCCATAAACATAATGGTGCAGAACTAAATCAACATTTTATAAGATCCAAATGCACCCAAGCCCTTAAACAAAACATTTGTGGGCTTGGATTGAGCCTAAATCTTATCAAATTCATTACGAATATATGAAGCATGTATCCACGCAAAGTCACAAACTGTCTCACTCGATGCAATTTATATTGAAACGGAAAACTATATTAAAATAGTCAAAAGTTACAAAGACCTTCTATAGTAAAATGAACAAAAAAAACATTATAATTCCATAAAACCTAGTTCTTGTCTAAACATACCGCGCAACTTTGAAAATTTATAGAAGTACCACAATTTTGGGCTTGGTAAGCCTTCCTAATTTAGTATTTTTTAAGAGCTCTTACTAAACTTAAAATTTGTGGGCTTCTTTCAACATTATAGAATTTTTGGTGGTAATTTAGAAATCAGAGCATAAAATGTTTCCTTTTCTAGAAATATAATTAATAATTTACGCATGGAAAATTTTAATTAACAATTCTTCTGTCAGTGACTTACAAAGCATAATTAAAAAATGTAAAATATACGTGTTACTTGAAGAATAGAAACAGATTTGACATTAATGTAGAAAAATAGAAAAATTAAAATTTCCAGACATACAAACATATATATATAATTTGATCACCTACGTATTGAAATTAAACTTGATTTTGTGATAAGATATTTGTGTAGAAAAATCTAGATATTATGGTAGAAAAATCTTAGAAGTAAGGAGGTTATGGATAAGATATTTGTGTAGAAAAATTAGATTTGTATGATAAAAATCTAGATATTATGGTAGAAAAATCTTAGAAGTAAGGAGGTTATAGATAAGATATTTGTGTAGAAAAATCTAGATTTTTAAAATCTAGATATTATATTTAAAAAATCTAGAAAATTAAGAAATATCTAGGTTAAGGAGGTTAGAGTAGAAAAATCTAGATTTATGTTGTAAGATCTTTTGGAGGCTATAAATACCTCCTCACCCCCTCATTTGTAAGACGTACAAGAAGTTGAAAATAAAAAGAGTGTTCATCATAAGTTCTACAATTCTCTCTAAAATTCTTTCAAGTATTCTCTAAGTGTTCTTCCATATTCATTTTCATACTTAGAGGTTATTCTCTCGGGTTTCTCGGGTATTACGGTCTTGGGCTAGTGCAAAGCACTATCGGTGTTGGTTTCTTTACATGGTATCAGAGCCATTCTAATTTGGTTCTTTCAAGTTCGGGATTTAAAGAGAGCTTGAGTTTATTCTAAGTATGGAGTCAATGGGTCGTGTTGTTGGATTGGGGATGGAGATCTTAAACCAATCTAACTACCGATTATGGAAGTCATGCATGGAGTCATACTTGGTGAGTGAGGACTTATGGGATGTCGTCGGCGGTAGAAGCACAACACCACCAAGGGGAGATGCTGCAACAGTGGAAGCGACAAAAGAATGGACACGGAAGAATGCCAAGGCGGAGTTTGCGTTGAAGAGGTCAATATCCTCGGGAGTATTTGAGCATGTCTCAAGGTGCTCATCCGCTAGTTCCATTTGGCAGGCGCTGGATCAGTTGTTCAACAAGAAGAATGAAGCTCGGCTACAGTTGTTAGAGAATGATCTGGCGAATGCGAAGCAGGGGGAGTCTTCAATCTCAGAGTTCTTCATCAAGGTAAAGAACCTTTGCTCTGAGATTAATACTCTTAATCCGGAGGAATCTATTTCGGAAGCCCGATTAAAGCGGTCTATTATTCGGGGTTTGCGGCCCGAGTATACACCGTTTGTGACTTCCGTTCAAGGATGGGCTACACAACCTTCCTTGGAGGAGTTTGAGAACCTGCTAACTTCGCAAGAATCATTAGCCACACAAATGGCTGGAGTCAAAATACAAGATGACTCGGGGAGTGCTTTCGTAGCTCGGAGGCAACAGAGCTTCAAAGGCAAAACCAAGAATGAAGGTCCAAAGAATAATGATGGACGGGAAATATCTTCTACGGGAGATAAGAAGCGGTTCAAGTGCTACCGGTGTGGAAAGCTTGGACACTTCAAAAAGGACTGCAGAGTCAAGCTGAAGGAAACAAACATGGCGGAATCAAAAGCTCATGCTGAAGACGAAGACTGGGGAAAATGCTTCACGGTGGAGGCTGCATCTTCAGGTACATCCAAAACTAAAAATCTGGGAAATGATTGGATCGTGGACTCTGATTGTAGCCATCATATTATCGGAGATGAGAAGTTATTTTCTAGTCTTCAAAGTCATGACGGGAAAGAAGCCATTATTACCGCGGATAATTCAATCCACCGGGTTGAGAAGGAAGGGACTGTTGTCATTGAAGGAGATGATGGAACTCCAATCACTCTCAAGAATGTGTATCATGTCCCTGGAGTAAGGAAGAATCTTCTCTCAGTGGTGAATGCGGTAGACTCAGGTAACTACGTTTTATTTGGCCCAAAAGATGTTAAATTCTTGAAAAATATTCAGGAATTAAAGGCAGACGTAGTTCACACCGGAGCACGGGTCAAAGATCTTTATGTCTTATCTGCCTCCAACACTTATGTGGAGAAGATGAGCACGAATGATAATGCCTTTATATGGCATGCAAGGCTTGGGCATATAAATATGACTAAGCTGAAGGTTATGGTGAATAAAGATCTGGTTAACGGGCTCCCAATGTTGAAGATTCAGAATGAAGGAATACTCTGTGAAGGTTGTCAATATGGAAAATCACATAGGCTTCCATTTGACAACTCTACTTCACAATGCAACGCTCCATTGGAGAGGGTCCATAGTGACTTGATGGGTCCAACGAGAACATCCTCCTATTCCGGGTTCCGCTACATGTTGTTGTTCGTTGATGACTTCTCACGGTACACTTGGGTATACTTCGTGAAGGAAAAATCAGAGGTATTTTCAAGGTTTCAAGAATTCAAGGTCACCATGGAGGAAGAGTTAGGTCGGAAGATCAAGACTCTAAGGAAGGATAATGGAGGGGAGTTTATGTCAAAAGAGTTTCTCTCTTTCTGCCGGAAGCATGGTATCAAGAGAGAATATACATGTCCATATACACCTCAACAAAATGGAGTAGCAGAAAGAAAGATCAGACATCTAAGCGAGACTTGTAGAAGCTGGCTACATGCAAAGAATTTACCAAAGGCCTTATGGACGGAAGGTATGAGATGTGCAGCCTACATCATCAACCGGATGCCGCTGAGTCCAAATAATATGAAGTCTCCATATGAGATGGTTCATAGGAAGAAGCCAACGGTGAAACATCTCAGGGTATTTGGATCAGTCTGCTATGTCCATGTGTTCGATTCTCATATAACCAAGCTGGAAGCAAAGGCGAAGAAGTGCATCTTTGTCGGCTATGATGAACGAAGGAATGGTTGGAGGTGTATGGATCCAGAGACACACAGGTACACTGTATCTCGTGATGTTGTCTTTGATGAAGTTTCTTCCTATTATGGACCTCCTCAAGTCTTGTTTGAGAAAGATGGTACGTGTTCTCTCAAAGGCGATGAACCAGCCGTTCAGATACCAAAAGAAGGTGGAAGTTTTGAACAAGAGACACAAGGTGAAAGGGGGAGCACTAACTAAGAAGAAGATGTGGAAGAAGACCATGGTTCTGTGGCAAATAAACGGCCAAAACGGAACATTGTCAAGCCTGCTCGGTTCAGAGATGATATTTTTGTCACTACTTACTCATGCTATTTTGCAGCTCCATTAGATGAAGAAGAGCCATCATCATATGATGAAGCAAAAGGAGTTAAAGAGTGGGAGACCGCAATGAAGAAGGAGATGGATGCTCTTAAGAAGAATGAAACTTGAGATTTGGTTCCAAAACCCAAGGATGTCAAACCCGTCTCATGCAAGTGGGTGTACCGTATCAAGCGAAGGACGGATGGAAGCATTGATAGATACAAAGGAAGGTTGGTTGCTCGGGGATTCTCCCAGAAGTATGGAGAAGATTATGATGAGACTTTCAGTCCAGTGGCAAAGATGACTACGGTACGTTCACTTTTATCTTTAGCTGCAAGCTTTGGCTGGAATTTATGGCAGTTAGATGTGAAGAATGCTTTTCTATACGGAGAACTTGATAAGGAAATATATATGGAGCAACCACCCGGTTACATATCAAAGGAGCATCCTGACTATGTGTGCAAGCTAAAGAAGGCTCTATATGGGTTAAAACAAGCTCCTAGGGCCTGGTATGGAAAGCTTGCTCAGTTTCTTCAGTTTTGTTGGTTTGTCCCATCTAACTCTGATCCGAGCCTATTCCTCAAGAAGAATGGAAGAGTCCATGTGGTAGTTCTTCTTTACGTGGATGACCTGATAATTTATGGGAATGATGAAGCGGAAATCACTCGTCTACAAGAGGATATGTCAATTAGGTTTGAGATGAAGAAGTTGGGTGAGCTTAGCAACTTCCTTGGTTTGGAGGTTGAAAGAGTAAACGATGGAATATTCATCGGCCAACAAAGTTATGCTAAAAGGATTGTTGGAAAGTTCGGGGTACACGAAGGAAAGACACGTACTACTCCGATGGATGTAAACATTAAGTTGAAGCGCGACAAAGGATCTCTGCTACCAAATCCTCGACCTTATCGATCTCTTGTAGGAAGTCTTCTGTACTTAACCATTACAAGGCCTGACATTTCCTTTGCGGTTGGTCTTGTAAGTCGGTTTATGCAGACACTGAGGAAGCCACATCTAGAAGCAGCGAAGAAGATCTTGAAGTATGTGAAGACAACTCTTGGCATAGGTTTGGTGTATAAGTACAATGCCAAGGTTTCTCTCTATGGTTTCACGGATGCAGACTTTGGTGGAGATCTGGATGATCGGAAATCAACTTCGGGCGGTGTGTTTCTGTGTGGAGACACAAGTGTTTCATGGTGCAGCAAGAAGCAAGCAACAGTGTCGCTGTCAACCACTGAAGCGGAGTATAAAGCTTAAACACTCGCAGCTCAAGAGTGTATTTGGCTTCGAAGACTCCTTGAAGACTTGTTCGAGCCAATCAACAAGCCAGTTACTATCTATGGAGATAATCAGAGTGCTATCAAGCTGGCGAATAATCCAGTGTTCCATGCAAGGACTAAGCATATTGAGTTGGAACATCACTTCATACGGGAGAAGGTGCTTGATGGAACGATTGAAGCTTTGGAGGTTCGAAGTGAAGACAATGTTGCAGATATCTTCACCAAGTCACTGCCAAAAGGTCAGTTTGAGCTACTTCGTTCAAAGCTCGGGAAGGTTGACAAAATCAAGTTTAAGGGGGAGTATTGAAATTAGACTTGATTTTGTGATAAGATATTTGTGTAGAAAAATCTAGATATTATGGTAGAAAAATCTTAGAAGTAAGGGGGTTATGGATAAGATATTTGTGTAGAAAAATCTAGATTTGTATGATAAAAATCTAGATATTATGGTAGAAAAATCTTAGAAGTAATGAGGTTATAGATAAGATATTTGTGTAGAAAAATCTAGATTTTTATGATAAAAATCTAGATATTATATTTAAAAAAATCTAGAAAATTAAGAAATATCTAGGTTAAGGAGGTTAGAGTAGAAAAATCTAGATTTATGTTGTAAGATCTTTTGGAGGCTATAAATACCTCCTCACCCCCTCATTTGTAAGACGTACAAGAAGTTGAAAATAAAAAGAGTGTTCATCATTAGTTCTACAATTCTCTCTAAAATTCTTTCAAGTATTCTCTAAGTGTTCTTTCATATTCATTTTCATACTTAGAGGTTATTCTCTCGGGTTTCTCGGGTATTACGGTCTTGGACTAGTGCAAAGCACTATCGGTGTTGGTTTCTTTACAATACGCATATGGAAAAAAAACTCTTGGTTGCTTTCCTATCCAGTATATTCAGTTATTACCATACTAAAAATACTGCGGCAACAATAATATTTTATACGCAAACTACGATCGATCATAGACTAACTTCGGAAATAGTAAAGAAAAACTTATTTTTTTTTTTTTTACTTTAAATTTCCATTTATTAGATATGCGCTAAAACGCGAAACACAGCAGAAACCCACGCATGGGAGAAAAACAAAGAAGGGGAAAGGAATCTAAGAAAAAGATGAACGATAGAACAATGAAACCCAAACTTCTAACAAAGAGGGAACATTTGCAGGTGTAAGTTGCGCCCAAAAGAAAAACTTATTATATAGAACTAGTTCCGAACCCGCGCTACGCCGCGGTCGTTGGATTTGGATACCTACTTGGCTGGTTCTTAGGCCTGAGACATTTATCTGAAATTGAAACTCGAACATGAACCCGATCCGAGAAACCCGAACCCAACCCGAAAAAATATATTAAAAACCCCGATCGGTTACAGTTTATCCAAACCCAAAATCCGAATAAACCGAACCGAATCTGAACCGAGCCCGATAAGTAATATTAAAAAATCAGAACGGTTTCTATTTGTCTAAACCCGAAAAACCGAAACCCGAATAAACCGAACCCGAACTTAAAATATCCGAACTCAAACTCTAAATACCCTATTTTCGATTTTTTCATTAATATTGGTTACTTTGGTTTTGAAAAAACCCGAAAACCCTGAACCCGAACCCGAAATAAACCGAACCGAACTCGAAGTAAAACCCGATCGGGTTTGATATGAAATCTGAAACCCGACACGAAACCGAAATAAACCGAACCAAACCCGAATGATAATTAGAAAAAACCCGAACGGTTTCTATACGTCGAAACCCGAAAAACCGAATCATCCGACCCGAACCCGAAAAATTAACCGAAGTAACAGGTCTATTGGTTACGGGCTGGACGTTTTGGTTGGGCCTGCGATGGCCCTTGTTTTTTTTGTTAAGTGTTCATTTGTGATGTGTACAAAGCAAATGTTTTGATTGTGTTCATTTGTGACGTGGACAAAGCAAATGTTTTGATTGGATTGTCAACTTTTTTCATTTATTGACATGGCAGCTCCACAAAGCTTCTCACATCCTAGGTGTCAGCCTCTGGAGAGGCACATGCCTTATTATTGTGTTGATATAAAAGAACTTTGATGTTGAATATATTTTTGACACACGACCTAAATTAATTAAATCGAGAGACTATTAGTACTCTGTCCCAAGAAGCTTCTATTACATACCAAAATAAAATAAAAAATCTCGTCGAATTGATGAGCCTCGGAGGTATAGGGGAATAATTGCTAATAATTAGATTAGGGAAAGATGAGTCAGATAATACATACAAAAGAATAATTTAAGCAAAATCGAGAAAAAAAAAAAAAAAACCAGATAACCCCCTGAAAATCGTTACCTGATCAACAAGAGGCAAGCAAGTGATGTGATACTCGTGCATAGTCCAAGGAGTCCAAGCTGCATTAGAAGCTTTGCCTTGATGGTACACAAGCGTCTTTTTAATACCAATCACACGACCGTTTCTTTTTTTGTCCTCCTTGACTTTCCGGTCGTTGCCGGTAGGTTTCCAAAACCCAGAAGGTGTAGTCCTCTTCGTTAAGTTCTTCTTCGGGGACGTGTACTCCTTTGGAGATGAGAAGTACCATACAGGATCCTCCGATTTGATGATTGATAAAGCTGCAATCATATTTTTATTTATTTTAACCCACCAACAGATCATGCGCGATATCAACAAAGGTGAAGAAAAACTCACCAGGCAAAGACGCTGGTTCGTAAGTACAGATGTTAATCTCTCTAATCGTATCGTCGACTAACCATGGTTTACCCTGAATCTTGTTCTTCAGAAAATAGTTTACCAGCTCTTCGTCCGTCGGACAAAATCTAAACCCCACTATATTTGTCTCCATTTAAAAACAAAGAGAAAAAAACAAAGTATCCCGAGAAGTGATTAATTTTTTTAAGTCCATCATGAGTCAAAGGCGTTTATCTCCGTGATTTCGATTATGTCTCTGTTATATGAAGAGAGGCCGAGAAAATGCCGTATATATATTTATGCCTTAGTTTAGGGTATCCGTTTCACAGTTGAGGAATTTCCACGAAAAATATAAAGGCATGAAGAAAATGGGTGTAGTGGTACGTGTGAGATCCTTTCTATTTTAAATAGAAGCCGAAATGCTTTACTTCTCCTCCGCACATCACCCATTGCACACGTCACTTTTCATTTTAGTTTTGACAGCTCATTCATATTGTTTCCTTTTCATTGTGAATAACCTTTCACTATTTTGTTTTTTTAAAAACAAGTCAAAATTCAACTCCACGTAGGTGTGAATTCACGACCAATCCGGATATCAGGACTCGTCAGCTTTACCTCCAACAAAAAAGAAATCCAATTTGTAATTACCATTTTATTTAAATGTTTACGGCAGCCAAACATATTTGATATCTGTCGAATTGTGGTCTCCAATCCCAAGACTTTTTAACCATGAATTGATCAATTTTTTTCCCACACTGAATATTTTCTTTAGTAGCACACAGTAGTTTACATGAGTTTCGTTGATTTATATATCCCTTAATTACTTTATCGTGTGGGGATTGAATTCAGTAACTTTCTACCACACATAATACCTTTATTTAATAATAATATTTTCAGCCATTTTACAAATTTAGCAGTGAAAATACAAAATATATATCTTTGTGAAAGGATTTTCATGAATGCTAGTTTTCACTGTCCAGGAAAATAAATGTGATTTAAATGCGAAATATATATTGGGATATAATCTTTAGAAATTTTATCAAATACAATTTTTGATGTACCATTTTCAAAAAAAAAAATATTATCATGTTTTTTTCCTATATTTATTCAAAGTCACGATTAAAAGAGAGAGAGAGATGTGATTTATTTTTAATCTGCACTTTTTCCTTTATTTTTTATTAAATGTAACCAACGAAGATAAATTGATCATCTCGATTTATATATAAACTAGTGGTTTTATTGAAAAGGAGAAAACAGTAGGGATATATTTGTAAGTTTATTTTAAATAGTTTTATATTTGTCGTACATGATGATTACATGATGCCCAACAAAAAGAGGATTTGTCAAATGACGGTATCTGGTCCTAGGACTAACATAACAAATCAAATCTTCGTAAATCGCCTACACAACCACTCAAAATTTCCACAACCGTCTGTCATATGACGTTATATGGGCCCCATGCATTCATAGACCTTACTTAATACGTGTTTTTTTTTGGGTAGGCGCTTTACTTTTTTTTTATAACTCTCGTATATGGGCAGCAACATTTACAACTATCCCCGGGTCCAACGCCCTACCGAAAAGGATGTTAAATCCGTTGTGGCCAAGACTCGAATCCGGGTGGCGGGCAGTACAGTTGTACCTCCTTCACCACCAAGCTACAAGCGCTTGGTTGGCGCTTTACGTTTTACTTTAAGTAAACAAATAAATTGAAAAAATTTCTGCAACACGTATATATTAAAATTTTTTTGAATAAAATGTAATAAAACTATAACGCCCCAACCGCCCCTACCGGTGAGTCACCCATCCCTCAGTCGGGCTCGTGGGCCCCACCCCTGTCCGACGGTCGGTGCGTTATTTTTGGAAGGCCCGAAAGTCATGATATACTGTCCCTGCAATCACCACATGACCGTTCCCCGTGTATTTTCCTAACTCACACGATACCGCGAATCACTTCCCGGTAGGTCGCCCATCCTTCTACTACTCCAGCCCAAGCACGCTTAACTCTGGAGTTCTTTCGGGGTGGTTAACCGAAAAGGTAAGTGCACTTTGGTGACATAGGTAGCCAAATCAATTCATTTAACCTCTCCCACATATGTTTCCATATATACCAGAAATCGGGATGTTACAATTCACCTCCACTCAGAGTGCAACGTCCTCGTTGCACACTACAACCAGTCCCAGAACGCCTCCCAGGTCAGAACTGAGATGGCTAACCAGCTCTGATACCACTTATAACGCCCCAACCGCCCCTACCGGTGAGTCACCCATCCCTCAGTCGGGCTCGTGGGCCCCACCCCTGTCCGACGGTCGGTGCGTTATTTTTGGAAGGCCCGAAAGTCATGATATACTGTCCCTGCAATCACCACATGACCGTTCCCCGTGTTTTTTCCTAACTCACACGATACCGCGAATCACTTCCCGGTAGGTCACCCATCCTTCCACTACTCCAGCCCAAGCACGCTTAACTCTGGAGTTCTTTCGGGGTGGTTAACCGAAAAGGTAAGTGCACTTTGGTGACATAGGTAGCCAAATCAATTCATTTAACCTCTCCCACATATGTTTCCATATATACCAGAAATCGGGATGTTACAAAAACCTTTGCGATAAAATTAAAATATGTTATCTTGTTGGCTAGCTAACAATTTTACGTTTTACTTTATAAAATGGTTAAGATTTTTCACACATATTAAATATTATCAAAATACTTTTTAATAAATTTAATCGGTTTTTACCAACACATTTTTATAAAAATTGATTTTTGAATATATACTTTATAATACATATTTTGTACGTATCAGTGATCTTTTTGGTGAAATTTTGTTAGTTAGTGATGAAAACATTAATTATCGATTAGTTCAAAAAAAAAAAACATTATTATCGATGGAACCTTCTCTAATATATATATATAGTGTCACTTGAAAGAAAAAGAAGAAAAACACACGTAGGGCAGTATAGTAGTACGTAGATGGCACGCATGCATGCAAAAATATAAATATATATTAGTTTTTTTGGGTATTTCTGGAAACACGCAGCGTAATGCGTGTCACTGGGCCTGGCTATTTTACTGGATCCGAAGATCTGATCCGATACCGACCCAAAAAGAAAAGAACCGGTAAAATACTCATAATAGTCCTAAATTCTTTTACCTGAAAGACCATAACCCTAGAACCGTGCCTCACGTTATAAAAAATAAACATCGGCCTACGGCCTCAAATTTTTGGAAAAGAAAACTTGCGAACATTTTCTTTGCCCTATATGATATATCCTACATATCTTTAGTTTTCAATTTGTTTTTAGTATGATCAATATTAGTTACATCATACGTGTGCGTGTATCTTCAACTCTTCAAGGGAAATAAAACATTAAAAATTAGGGTAAACAGTTCTGTAAGTTTATTTTAACTGTTTGTCTTTAAAGTTCACCAAGTGATTAGAAATAAGGTTGATGCTTTTTATTCATTTTAATCATTTCTATTGCATTTTGTCCCAAAGTACAGCTTAAAATATTGTAAAATTGTATTCTAAATTTATAGATGTAATCGAAAAATACAATAAACCAAAGGTCTGGAAAAAAGATTATGTTTTTTTTTTTTGACACAAAAAGATTATGATTTAAATTAAGCTAAGTTTTGTTTATTTTTTATTTGATTTCTTCTATATTACTATTTATTTTTGCAAACATTTTTGTTGTTAGTTGAGGCCCATTACTGTTAATACTTGTAATTTTTAATAAATTATGATATTTTTTCTTTGATCGCCTCCGGCCTCTATTGACCTAGGCACGGTTCTGCATAACCCGAATAGAACCGATCCAAACCGAGAATCGATTTAGGTATCCGAAGACCCGAAACCAAAATACACTAACAAAATTAAAGGTTTTCTTCTTTTCTTCCTAATTCTTTGCTTTGAATGTTCTAAATTCTCATATCCGAACCGACCAGGACATGAAAAGAACCGATCCCAAATCGAATCGAAATTCTACAATACCCGAACGGGTCATAAACTTCTCTACCTAAAAAATCCGAACCCGAATAGAACCGATCTGAAACCGACCCGAAAACCCTAATGCCCAAACCTACGTTTCACGATAGTTTTACTTTCATGCAAAATTATTTATAACTAGTTCCGAACCCGCGCTACGCCGCGGTCGTTGGGTTTGGATACCTACTTGGCTGGTTCTTAGGCCTGAGACATTTATCTAAAATTGAAACTCGAACATGAACCCGATCCGAGAAACCCGAACCCAACCCGAAAAAATATATTAAAAACCCCGATCGGTTACAGTTTATCCAAACCCAAAATCCGAATAAACCGAACCGAATCCGAGCCGAACCCGATAAGTAATATTAAAAAATCAGAACGGTTTCTATTTGTCTAACCCGAAAAACCGAAACCCGAATAAACCGAACCCGAACTTAAAATATCTGAACTCAACTCTAATACCCTATTTTCGATTTTTTCATTAATATTGGTTACTTTGGTTTTGAAAAAACCCGAAAACCCTGAACCCGAACCCGAAATAACCGAACCGAACTCGAAGTAAAACCCGATCGGGTTTGATATGAATCTGAAACCCGACACGAAACCGAAATAAACCGAACTAAACCCGAATGACAATTAGAAAAAACCCGAACGGTTTCTATACGTCGAAACCCGAAAAACCGAATCATCCGACCCGAACCCGAAAAATTACCGAAGTAACAGGCCTACTGGTTACGGGCTGGACGTTTGGTTGGGCCTGCGATGGCCCTTGTTTTTTTTGTTAAGTGTTCATTTGTGACGTGGACAAAGAAAATGTTATGATTGGTGTTGATTTGTGACGTGTCCAAACGAAATGTTCTGGTTGGCTTCTCAACTTTTTTCATTTATTGACGTGTCATCACCACAGGCTGTTTCGGATCCTACGTGTCAAGTTCTGGAGAGGCATAATAGTTTTTTGGCCATCTCCTTTTTTTTTTCTTCTTGCCTAGCCGAACTGCACCGTTCGAATCGAAGAAGCTAACCAAGAGGATACGCTTGGACTGATTTGGATTCGATTGGTTTGGTTAGGTAAATATTAATGCCCCCAAAGTTTTTTCGTTTTTTTTTTTCCTGGAAAGGATTTTTTCTCATTCTCTCCTCTCTTTTATACGAACCCTCTTCTCTATCACCAAGGGACGGAAAATAATTTCCTCTTGGGTGGGTGCCAAATACCACTTCCTCCTCCATATATATAACGACTACTTTTTTACTTTTCTTTCTATTATACTCTTGCAAGAATTTTCGCTCTCCTCAAAACATTGTTTGGACTTCAGTTCGTAACCATATTTGGGTTTCTGACCATTACAATCATTTTTATTATTATTGGGTTTGTGACCATAACAAATCATGTATATTCTTAAGAAAAGTTTAATTGAAAAATTGAATTTAACCAGTATACAAATCTAAATTTATGAGCTTTCTTGGAAACATTTAATTTATTGTACAAAAATCTAAACGAATTACTTTGTATCGATAAATTATAAGTCTTGTGGAAATTTTTAATTTATATTGTAACCAAATATAAGGCTCTATTTTTAGTCCATGTTGCTAACCAAATTATGTGTTTAATTTTCTGGACGCATATTTTATATGGTAAAACAAAATAAGTTTAAGAGTTTTTGTAAAAATATTTAATTTTTGTTGTGGACCAACTTGTTAACAATTTGTGTGGATAAGTTAATGTACGATGTGGACCATTTAGGATTAATTTTTTTTGTAAATGACATGCATAGAATCATATATAATAGTACCACTTTTCTATAAAAACTTAAAAGTAAGACGAGATTTTACCATTCAGACCCGAAAGCTCTGAATATCTTGATTTTAATTAGGAGTGGATCGGGTAAATATTAGATAATAGTTCTACTTTTTAGAGAAAGAGATAGGTAGGGATGGCTAGCCGGATAGATAAGGATGCATGATCTTATTTTTTTTTAATAAGAAATTAAAGGTAACTGCTTTTGAAATTTCCGATTCAGGAAGAAATCTGGCTACCATGTAAGGGACCAATAATAATATATCTTTTACTACACCAAATTATATATACGTACACACATATATAGTTGTTGATGAGGAAATTAAAGTGGGGAACTATAGGGGAAGGAGTAAATTGGCATATTAGCACTGTAAAGGAATAAATACAGTGCCAACACTGTAAAAGAAAAATAGAACAAATAAAAAAGAATGAAAGATGATAAAGCTGAACCATTTAACAAATAAAAAAGATTGAAAGATGAATAAGCTGGTACCTTATTAAACACATAACAACATCGTGAAGGAAGATTGTTAATTTTTTCATTTTTTTGGACAGAGGAATATTGTTAATTAGATGATGTAGAACAAAAAAACATTGTTAAGAAGGTTATGTAACAATTCTCTCAGAAATAATAATAATTATCTTTATTTTCAGAAAAGCTCAAAATGGTTGAAAATAATGTGCATGTTATTTTCGCGGAACGAGAGATTTTATCAAACAAATTTGTTTTCTTTTATAACATTCGGAATGTTATATATTAGAAGTAAAATTGACCAGTTAATGCAATTCATTCAAAAAAAAAAAATACATAAGTAATTTTCATTCAAGAGACAACTTTCTACCCATTAATATATTGTTTCTTTCCACTACCAATGTAGTTGAACTTAAGGTACACTTAATCAATACACTATTTTAAACACAAATATGACTAAAGATGGAGTATAATAATTTGCAAGTCGACAAGAAAATTACGTTGAAGTAGTCAAAATCTTTTGTTTTTGTTCCACCTATACGGCTATTAGTTGGACTTAGCTTGCCGTAAAACAGTTTACAATTTCTAAATATGATAGACACATAATTATAATGAAATTTATGTCACTGTAACAAACCAAACACCGAAGAAGAAGTTTAGCAAAGTTACTAACATGAAAAAGACAAAGTTACTGATCTGAATTACAACTTATTGACTAATTAAGCTCTAACGAAAAATAAAAAATATGACTAATATTCATCATTAAATTTTTTAACTTTCATCATATAAAATTGATCAAGATCTAATTCAAACAGCTTAACATCCGACTTTTCAACCAAACTTAAATTATCTTCAGATAATAATATAGTTAATTAATGTTTTTTATTAGAAAATATGAAAGTTATTGATAATAATTTTTGGTTATTTACATCAAAACGAATATGAAAAATTATAATGAAGAACTAATAGAGTAGTTTTTTTTTTCTTTTTGCCATCGAACTAATAGAGTAGTTGTTAATGAGATTTTTGCAGTTTATACTATCAATAGACGAGTCCATTATATATATATGCTATCCTCAACATATTCAAGAGAGATACAATGTGTTTTCGTATCACAATGTCTATATAATCTGACCAGTTGATGCATAATGAAGACATGTTTGATTTTTACGACCATTTCGTTCTTTCTAACAGACTTGGAGTACTATTTATAATAGAGTTCAGTCCAAAAGTGGTAAAATAGCGAACTTTACTTCTTAAGGATCATGTCTCGATCCAAGCTACAAGGGATAATCAAGTAGTTAACGAGTGAATTTTCACCAATCAGTAAACATATATGGGCATGCAGAGAACAAATGATCTCGATTTTCGCCTAACTCACTGCAAAAAAAAAAAAAAGACATGTTGTTGCCCACAATTGTCTACTATGTGAATTTGTAGAAAGTCGGTTCCTTACTGACAACCATACCACATTTGACCAAGTTATTTTATTTCGAGCTTGAATTTGTTTCCAAGTATGACGGGCTGAGAAAGTAGGCTTGAAATAATCCGAGGAGTGATGCCAAAGAGGGATGTCTTCACCAGCATTCGAATTGAGAGCTGAAATTGTAGGAATGGGCACCACGACCAATCCGTACTGAGAGCTGAAATACGTATCCTTAGTTCCTTACCGAACATTTAATAACAACAATCTTTGAACATCTTCATGTTGGGACCCATTTCACGTAATCCAATCCGCATATTTCATGTGGTTGGAAGAGGTTCCACCCGAAAGATTATTAATCTGACATAGGTGGACATGCCTCATGGACTCATGGTCCGTACTGCTTCTAGAAATCCCGAAAGACCACGGCCGGAAGGTTTCACGAGCCACTTAAGTGCAGCCACTTTGAAACTCGGGAAATACATACGCGAAAGTTAAGGTTATATAGTTGGTTTCACAAGCATCTTCCCCCATATATAGAAAAGTGGGACTTGAAAAGAGAGAGAGAAGTAGAGGTAAGTTCTGATATAAACACTTGAAGAATATAAAAGAAGAGTCTCAACCCATTTCATTTGCATTCGCGAACGATCTAAACGCTTAATATATAAGCAGATAAAAGCTCTAATCCTTGGACGTAACTCCTGTTGGGACGCGTTTAGCATCCTTTCCATCGCCATCAACAATCCACGTCGGCCCGTCAATCTTAATTACCGCCTAATTAATATTCCAATAATAATGTTTATTTTTCGTTAATATAAATGTTAATATTGTGAATAAGTCCTATTTCGCGTCGAAATGGAATGTTTTCTTATTCAGGAAAAGGAAACCTGTCGTGCCGACTCAAGATTCGTGGAAGAGGATGTCGCCTACGCGACAAGATAAGGAAAAAGGCAGCGACGATTCCCGAAAGTTTTCTTTATCTTAAAGGGTTTAGGTCGGCTTAGTTTTCTTATATATACGAGGGGTCTTCATTCGAGAGAGACCCACACAAACTTGTTACAACTTAGAACTCATAGCTTTAACCTAGTTTCATCTCGGCTAGATTAAAAGCTCTGATTATTTGTTTGTATTTCCATCAACGGTTAATAAAAGTCACTTCGGCAAATCTATGTTTCATTCTCTAAAATTTTCCACAAACTTGACCTAGCCGGGGTCATAGTTCAACAACTCCTAATTTCCTGACTCACTTTTTGAACATAACATTCTCAGTAGAACGACAGTAACTTGAAGATTGAAAAGTTTCCGAAAGGAAAGCCCTTAATGTTCCCTCTAGAGACCTCTTCATCTCGTGCATGTCCACAAAGGAGGGTGATCACGTTCAATAGATCTCCCCGGGTCTCAAAGTAGAGGCTGCTCCTCATCCTCAAAATTAAGTGAAAACACTTACTCTGTCGCCTTTAGTCATTCTATTAGTCGCAAATATCCTAACTAAGAAAGAGACTCATGAAACAGGATACCAATACTATTTTGTCCCAAATATTTCAATAAAACTCTATTTTACCTTTTAACTTTATTTTTAGAGTAAAACCATCTCTAATAATATTATATATACAGCTCCAATAATAGAAAACTTAATATTTGATTCCATTAATATTTGATTCCACTACTAAGACAGACGACACAAAACATATGTACTGAAATATATGTTCATACATACCGAGACAGAGGATTTTAATTTCTACATCCTCTGAAAAAACCAAAAATAAAAATTAATAAATAAGCAAACTTTGAGATGCCAGCGGCACTTTGAAGGTGATTGCGTTGAGAAAAGAGGAATTTACGCTAGGAGTTGAATCACATATCCACCAAATTGGTTCTTAATTGAATACTTGTGTTTTTTACTAAAAAAAAGAAAATTAATTAAATTATATATTATTTAAAGTTAAACAATAAAGAAATAATAGAAAATATCATTCCTTTTCCTCCACTTTTTGGCTTTGATTAATCAGATTTATAGTTGATTGTGTGACATGCGACAAAGAGGCAAGCTTGGTTTTTGGCAGGGACATAGGAGAGAGCAACGGTAATATATATATAGAAACCACTAGCATGGAAAGAAGACGGTTCTGTCCCTCAAACCTCACCGGAGAAGTCCTTTAAGCCCCATTGATCTCGCCGTTGATGGTCAATATCTATCGCTGAATTAAGATCCCATTCTGGAACGTAGGAAAAAGTTTTGGAGGAGAGGAGATAATGACAGTTAAAAGCAGATGTTCATAAAAAAATTTGTAAAGTCGTTGTCCAACTAATCCACTTATAATCAATCATATGTTCATAAACATAAAATGTGAAGGGCGATGAGGCAGTTTTACTTAATCTTACAGTTCAGCAGTTCTCTTACACAGGATTGAGATTACAAACCCTAAATTTCATTTTAACTTCAGGCACAAGAAATACCTGTAAGATATACAGGTTCAAAACGATTGAGGTTTCATCTATCGTTCATAGATAGACCCACAGATATATATATATATATATACATTACACATTCAATAGAAAAACAGAATCAGATAAAAAAGCCAATTAAAAACGAGTGCTCCGATCGGATCTGTTTTGCCTCTCCTAGCAATCAAACTTCATCACCGGATTCAAGTTTTGACGCTTAGTAAAGCCGATATGATGTTGGCAATGACAGCCACCAAGAGGATGAAGCCTATGATCATGTTCACGAGATATATATAAGGTGGATTCTTGTGGTTTCTCTGCATTACTTCCTCTGTAATAAGCCAGCCTTTCTTCTCTATCTTCACCATAGATGCTGACTTCTTGTCCGTGGATGCATCAACGGCTTTAGACTTACCTTCTTTCACCTGAAAAGGAAACCGCATCAGCATTAACTTTGAAGATTCGACATGTGTAAGAGAATCAACATAGGAGCAGTTCAGGACCTCTTGTTTTGATGGTATGGTGCGCCGTGTAAGATGAGATTCCCGAGTCTTTCCATTGATAAAAGTTTGTTTATCTTTGCAATAGTCTTTACTCAACGATAGAATCTCGTCTGCACTGGTTTGGAAGTGTCTACTCGAGCTACCATCACTATCACCTGGACTTGATGTTCCTCGGTAACTCTGGTCATATTAAATTATGGAAAGTGTGAGGATACAGATAAGCTCCATGAAAGTATTGATAAAGAAAACGAGTGATGTGTGGTTTTACCGTCTCAGATATCGATTCAGCATCGCTGTCACTGCTACAATCAACAATGATCCCTGTCAAAGGTTTCTTTGGCCTGTGGTCGTTGTGGTTCCCTTGCACTATGAGTTCTGGAATGGGAACGACATCATCAAAATCCCCGTCGTTAAAACTCAGCAAATTTTGAAAGTACTCATCCTCGCTAGGAGTTTGTGGCTGCAGGTAAGGGTACTTGTCGCTGAAAAACGTGTCTGGATTGAATAGAGATGGATCCTCATGTTCGTTCATTGGATTTCCAAAATCTTCCATAGATATACCATTGAAAGCTTCTTGGATTGGCTGGTTAACCTGAATATGTAAAGAGAAGAGCAGTAAAGAAACGGGTTGATGATACTAGTGGATAACGAAAACATTTCAGAAACAGGACTCACCTCAGGAGCTGTGGAAGTATTCGGATCAGAGACCATAGAGTGGCTTAACTCATTCGAGTTATTACCGTACAAAATGTTTCCTTCATCACCCTTGTACATTACTTGGCAGATAACATAGGTCCTCTATAAGAAATTCAAAAGGAACACACATAAGTTGTTTTGCAAGCAAATAAAGTTGAATACTCATCATTCAAACAACTTGTATAGCAATTAAACCCTCAAATTGAGCTCAAGATATATAGCATCCAACACAGGGGAAAATCACAGCAAACAACTAGATGAATCTAACCCTCATTCATTTCAAGAAGATGAGGACTAGTTCAGAATCAAGAAAACTGAAACATAAGACCAATTCAACTAACACAGAATCTCAAATTTGAGCCAGATGTAGCATCACAGGGGAAGTAAAAGCTACCAAACAGATCAAGATCTAAAATCGATTTTAACAAGAACACGACTAAAATTTAGCACAACTCAAAAGAAACAATAAGTAAGCTACCAAATTCAATTTGGGGGAGAACAGAACAAGGAAAGAACTCTGAGAAATTGTTACCTTATCAGGAGGCAAGGAAGTGATGTGATACTCGTGCATAACCCAAGGAGTGGAAACTCCTTTATTAGCTTTACCTTCATGGTACACAAGCGTCTTCTTGATCCCGATCTCAACACCATTTCCTCTCCTGTCCTTGATCTTCCGATCAACACCAGTAGCTTTCCAAAACCCAGAAGGTGTTGTCCTCTTCGTTCCCTTCTTCTTCGCAGGTGTGTAGTACTCCTTACGGGAGAAGAAGTACCATACGAGATCGTTCGTGTCCAGCTTCGATAACGCTGCAACCACAAAACATAAAAAAAAAACCCCTCAAAATTAGAAATGATCGACAGTGAATAGAAAGAGAAAGAGAGAGAACTTACAAGGCAATAACACTGGTTCGTAACCACAGATGTTGATCTCACTAATGGCTTCATCGACGAGCCATGATTTGCCCAGAATCTTGTTCTTCAGGTAATAGTTTATCAATTCCTCCCCCGTTGGACAAAATCTATACCCAACCAGATTTTTCTCCATTTTTTACACACAAAACAAGATCTAATCTCTAAAACAAAACAAAAAATTTAGGATTTGAGTGAAGGGTTGTTTTTTTTTCTCTGTTTCTTTTTTTCTTCTCTGTTTTTTGTTTTCAAACACAAGTAAAACTGGTTGGTGAAGAGAAGCAAAGAGAGGGGCTCCACTATTTATACACCTGTCACGTCGGTGTGACATTAATTAAACACAAGCAAATTAATTTTAGTAATTTCCCAATAAATAGTGAGAAAATGAGTTAAATGGCATGTCCTAAGTTCTAAAGTGGGAATGGACTCTGAAAATTGTGTTTGGTATAAGTTTTATCTTTTTTTTTTTTGGTCATCTGGTGAATAATATAAACGGTGGTACAAAACACACCCCATAGTTTGTCACATACAAGGTAGAGAAACCCAAAAGGCAAAGACACTACACATACAAGCAGTACAACTTAATTCAACACAAAAGCTTAGAAAATTTCAACGCAAGGTTTCGTGAAACCACTGTCTTCATTCACGAGTGAAACACTTCATCTATCCCAACACCAGTGTCGGCCCATTATTACTGGAGGCCCTACTCCAATTTCAAAACTAAGCCTTTTTATCAAATAACATTAAAAAAATATAAAAATCTTGATTTTTTGTAGGCTAAAAAAAACCAAAAATGGTCTCGGCCCGTAAGCGACCGCTTACCTCGCCTATGCTATGGACCGGGCCTGCCCAACACCTCACTTCTTTGGCTCCAACATCATTTTCCAACTTCTTCGAAAGAGCAACAAGATCAAGCCGCGATAACATTAACCATATCTCTGAACCAGAATAGTACAAACCTGCGAACCAGAGCAAAACATCGGAGCGGCACAAGAACTCTAAGCGAAAAGAAATAAAATGAGCTAGCCACTAAAACTGTTACAAAGAAACCCCACATCACCTCCTGACTTATGAGTAACCAACGAACCATTAAACACGAGAAACCACAAGCACCTTCCTCGCAAAAGTAACGAAAGAAAACCAACTAAAATCACTTCGCACATAAGGAATCATGTGCGAAAGAGAGACAAAACCCGATAGATTAACGGGACACCGAAAGCCCTAATGTTTTAAGAGAACCAAAAGCCCGAGAGTTTTACGGGACACCAAAAGCCCTAATGTTTTGAGGGCAACTAAACTCCGCAAACTTACAAACGCCGGAGAACTAAACAAGGGTAGTATCAAAGACATCTCTAAAACCGGCGCACATGACCAAACATACACGATACCGTTGTAATAGAAACTACCAAAACCTACCCAGAGACAAACCACAAACGATATTTTTCTTTTTTTCTTCTTTCTTTTTTTTTTTTTTTCCTCTAGAACACAGGTGTCTAGAACACCAATCTATCCCCGGAAATCACCTCACCACTTCTAACAGCTAAGGGAAAAAAAACTTAAACAAAGAACCAACGAGATCGGTTAACTGTTTTTTTTTTTCCTTTGATTGACCATACCAATCGAAGAAGGCGGCAGAAAGGGTCTTCATACACCGAACACCAAGATACAAACTGCGAGACCAGGCCCAAAAGATCCACAAACCACCACGAAAAGTCTTCTTCATCGCTGCATAGAACCATAACCCTAGAGATGAAGCAAGGAGAGATCAAAAACCTGCAGCAAGAAGCACAGATCTGCCAAAATCGAGAGAACTACGGACCCAGAGGAGAATAGAACGGTTTTATTGAGGCCGAGACAACAAGGAAAAGAGAAGAAAGCGCAACGCCGAGGCTAAAAAGCCACCGGACGTTGGCCTGAAAGAAACCAATCGGCTGAGGGCTGGTATAAGTTTTATCTTATGTGTGTTTAACTTTAACCTATTTTCACATTTTAAAAAGCTTTTAGTTTTATCTCAAGCTGATCGAACTCCAAATTTTAAAATCTTAATATATTAATATAGTGTGAAACTATTTTGTACTACTATTACTATATTTTACTAATCCAATATGCTCTCCAATAATACGTTTAAATGGATGTTAATATAATTCCCAAAAAGTTTATTTAATGCTTTTCCCCAGACGTTTTCAGAGAAGTTAAAAACAGAAAACATAATTTCTCCAACGACAGCGACAAATTATAACTGTGCATTGAACGTGGCAGATCACTGATGGTTCGTTATGAAAATTTTGGGAGCTTCGAACCTAAGGTTCATTTTTTTTAAGGCTACGAACCTACGTTGAAGATTTTTTATTTATTTCGATCAGAAAGATTCTTTTTCGATTATAGCCGCCACCATTGACTGTAACATAAGTATGTTTCCTAGCGGATCGGTGCGGAACCAACGGTGCGGAACCAACGGTTTTAGTACGAAGCGATTTGTATAGTTATAAAAATATATAAATACATAGTATATGTAGAGATTTTCGGTAATGCTGAATGCGGTGCGGTGCATTTTACACGTTACCAGGCCTTAATTAATTCTGCAGTATAGCAATTTTGTTTATGCTGTTTATATATATATATATATATAGGCGCCTTGTAAAAATTTACTAATTACTTTTTGCAATATAGCAATTCATTTGTGTTTTTTTGGAGCTAAATATGGTTCTATTAGTTATTAGGCTTGTAATAATTCAACAACGCCAATTTACAATTTAAACTTGTACTTGTAGAAGGAAAAAACACCGACGCGCCTTGACAACACTTACCCTACCAACGTAACTATTTTTTTGGCGGAAAAGTTTTGGAGGAGATAATGGCAGTTAAAAGCAGATGTTCATCAAAAATTGTAAATTCTTGACCCTTTTTTTTCCAACTAATCCAGTTATAATCAATCATATGTTCATTAGAGATAAAATGTAAAGGGCGATGAGGCAATCTTACTATTCAGCAGTTCCCTTACACAAGATTAAGATTACAAACCCTATATTTCATTTTAACTTCAGGCACAAGAAATACCTGTAAGATATACAGGCTTAGAACAACTGAGGTTTCAGCTATTGTTCATACATACACACACACATATATTATTACACATTCAAAAGAAAAACAGAATCATAAAAAACGAGAACGAGTGCTTCGATCGGATCTGCTTTGCCTAGGCTCCTAGGAATCAAACAAACTTGATCACCGGATTCAAGTTTTGACGCTTAGTAAAACGGATATGATGTTGCCAATGACAGTCACCAAGAGGATGAAGCCTATGATCATGTTCACGAGATATGTATAAGGTGGACTCTTGTGGTTTCTATGCATTGCTTCCTCTGTAATAAACCAGCCCTTCTTCTCTATCTTCACCATAGATTCGGACTTCTTGTTCGTGGATGCATCAATGGCTTTAGACTTACCTTCTTTCACCTGAAAAGGAAAATCGCATCAGCATTATATTTGAAAAATCGACATATGTGTAAGAGAATAACCACAAAACCAACATAGGAGCAGCTCTGGACTTCTTGTTTTGATGGTATGGTGCGCCGTGTGAGATGAGATTCCCGGGCCTTTCCATTAATAAAAGCTCCTGCATTACCATCACTATCACCTGGACTTGATGTTCCCCGGTAACTCTGGCCATATTAGAATATGTAAAGGTGAGGATACAGATTAGCTCCATGAAAGTGTTAATAAAGAAAACGAGGTGATGTGTGGTTCACCGTTTCAGATATTGATTCAGCATCACTATCACTGCTATAATAAATAGTCCCTGTCAAAGGTTTCTTTGGCCTGTGATCGTTGTAGTGCTCGTGCAATATTAGCTCTGGAATATCATGTAAATAGTCATTCTCGTAAGGGTAGTTGCCACTGAGAATCGAATTGGCATTGAATAGAGATGGATCCCCATGTTCGTTCGTTGTATTCAGCAAATCATCCACAAAGAAACCATTGAAGTCTTCTTCACCTGGATGATTAACCTGAATATGTAAAAGAGAGACCAGTAAAGAAACGGGTTGATTGAAGATACAAGTGGATAATGAAAACATCACAAAAAGAGGACTCACCTCAAGAGCTGAGGAAGTACTCGGATCAGAGACCATAGAGTACTGGCTTAACTCATTCGAGTTATTATTACCATACGAAATGTCTCCGCCATCACCCTTGTACATTACTTGGCAGATAACATAGTTCCTCTAAAAGAAATTCCAAATACTCATCATTCAAACAATGATCACATGAAGAAGATAAGAAGCAAGAAAAATGAAACATAAGATCAGTTCAACTAACACATCAAGATCCCAACTCGGTTTCAACAAGAACACGGCTAAAAGTTAGCACAAGTCAAAGAGACACATAGGAAACAATAACTGAGCTAGCAAAGTCAATTGTTACCTTATCAAGAGGCAAGGAAGTGATGTGATACTCGTGCATAACCCAAGGAGTCCGAACTGCAGTAGCAGCCTTACCTTTATGGTACACAAGCGTCTTTTTAATACCGATCACACGACCGTTTCTTCTTCTTTCCTCCTTGACTTCCCGATCGTTGCCGGTAGGTTTCCAAAACCCAGAAGGTGTAGTCCTCTTCGTTAAGTTCTTCTTCGAGGAGGTGTACTCCTTTGGAGATAAGAAGTACCATACGAGATCGTCGGATTTGATCAAAGATAACGCTGCAACCCAAAAGAAAACAAAACCTCCCCAAAATTAGAAATGATCGATGATGAAAGAGAGAGAGGAAGAGAGAGAGGAAGAGAGAGAGCTTACAAGGCAATAACATTGGTTCGTAACCACAGATCTTGATCTCCCTAATGCGGTGGTCAACGAGCCATGATTTACCAAGAATCTTGTTCTTCAGGTAATAGTTTATCAATTCCTCTCCCGTCGGATGAAATCTATACCCCACGAGAGTGTTTTCCATTTTCTTACACACAGACCTCTCTGTTTTTTTTTTTTTCTTTTTTTTCAAACACAAGTAAACTGGGGAGTGAAGAGAAGCAAAGACAGGGCTTCACTATTTATAGCAAACCTGTCGCGTCTGTAACCTTAATAAACAATTTTAGTAATTTCCCCGAAAATAGTGGAAAACAAAAAATGATTTAAATGGCACGGTCCTAAGTGGGACTGGAGTGGACTCTCAAGCACGTGAGCCATTTGAAAAATTGCGTTCGGTGTAAACGTGGCAGATTACCGATGGTTGTTCGTTATGAAAACTTTTTGAGAACTTCCAACTTAAGTAGTTCTTTTCTTTTTTTTAAGCCTTCGAACCGAAGTTGATCTCGATGATTTTTTTTCAGAAAGATTCGTTTCTTCTGTTATAGCCCGCCCGGCCTCCACGATTGACGGCAACGATAGATACTTAGATTACTTTCTGTAATAAAGAAATTTTGTTTATTTTTCGATCTTATATTACTACAGAGAGATCCGAATGACCGAACTTGACCGCTAATAGTGCATATTATGATTCACTTTTATTTGTATTTTCTAAACATTTGATTTCCCATTTTGATCAAGATTCGAGTTTTCAGAGTTTTTGTAAATAATTTTTTTAATAATTTTGAGCACAATAATAAATAAAGCTTTTTAACTCGAAATAAAACACGAGGACCTAAGCGCAAAATATTTCGATGGCTTACATTGAAGTTTCAAAACGATTAAGTAACCTACAACTTTGGTTGAGTTAAAACTTCAAACAAATAACCAAAAATCTTGGGTGAAACCTGAAGACAGCAAAATTTACAGGAAGAACCTCCTCCTGCTCGTGTCCATTTCAGGCTGTAATGAAACACAAAAACATGGAAAATGACAAATTAAATAACTTAGCCAAGCTCTTATTACAGACCAGAACTAAAGCTAATAGCATATCTTGTGGTGGTTTTACCTTATGAACCCATTCAAATTCTCCACCTTTTGTGTCAAAGGTTCCATGCTGTAAAGTGATTAGCTTAAGCGTGAATCGAGGACCACATTCCTGCACACATTCCAAGAGTTTTGAGATACAAAAGTTGATAGACCCAAAACACACAAAAAGAGAAGTGAATCTTCCATATGCTAACCTGAAGACGAGGTTTTACTCTCTCTCGAGCAACGCCATCTTTTCCTTTCGTACCACTTTGTTTGGTTTCCTTTGTCTCGAATATGTAACTAAGCAAAAGAATTGCAATTTTGCTCAATTAACTGTTTTAAAGGAGAGGGAGAATCTAGAAGAACAAAGGTGAAACTATGTACCGATGATGTCTGAAAAATATAAAGTCACGCTGGTTGTGGAATGTCACAACTCTCCTACCACGGAAATTAGGTTCTTGAGGAAAGAGTGATTGAAAAAATCTGAGAAATCAGAAGTACGACATTACATTAGCAAAGAGAACGATAAACATCAGTCAACACCACTTTCAAAAAACTAAAGTTACCTCCCAACACGATTTCCTAAACGCGTTGTAAAGTTATTCAAAACCAGTTCCGGTTCATGGCTCGTAGGATTTCCATGATTCTGAAATTTGAATTTTAACATCCTTAATTAAATACTCACTAATCCACATTCCATGTAGACAAGACGGAAAGTGTTTACTTGACATACCTTAATATCCTTCCTTAGAACAAGATTTGACAATTTGAAATGAGCAGTAGGACCGTTTGGCAAACCGATGATAAGGAGCGCATCTACACATCAAATAAAAAGCTTGAAATAAACATATACACGAACACAAAACATGAAACTCAGGAGCAGTGAAAACTAACCAGGCTCTCTGCGATTCGTATGAACTACAATAAGAGATGTATAATCTTTCTTCTTTGCGTATTCTACAATCTGCAGAACCAGATATCTTAAAGGTCACATACATTTACAAAGAGATGAACTTCTACAAGAAATCTCTGAAACTGATAGCAATTAGTTACCTTTTTCAGTTCATAACTTCCTCTCTTCTGATAATGAGAGTTCGGAATCACCGAGAGTAACTCTGATATCAACGCAGGTCCTCTCTGCAATCAAAAGAGCTCCAACAACATTACTTGAAGCACAACAACAACAAAAAATCACTTACGAGAGACAACATAAGGTTTCTGCAAAAAGACTTACAGTGGAATTGAAACGACAGGTTGTCATCAAGACCTTAGGTAAGATCTCACGTCTCAGGACTGGATTAAATTCATCAGCATCGATTTCCGCAAACAACTGCAAAACTCAATTCCACCTAAATCAGTGACCAGAACACAAGTTCGAATCGAAACATGAAAGTTCCAAAACAAAGTCGAAAACTTACTTCTTCGTCATCAGGTCTGCAAACGGTCTCATCAGGTTCTCTAGTATTCTCAATCGTGTTCGGAATCTGCTTTTGTAGAGGCTACACAAGGAAGACGAAAACGAAATTAAATTATTTTTTTTCAGACCCCCAAAAAGGTTGTTTAGAGATCTTCTTTACCTCTTCTCCAAGCTCGAGAGCTCGTTTCTCAGCAGCGTCACGAGCCTTGATCTTCTTCTGCTTCTCCAATTTCTTCTCATGTTTCTGCTTCGCGTATACTTTAGATCTCTTATCTTTGTTCTTAATCATCGATGGAAGTATCACGTTCCTCTTCTCCATCCCGTTGAAATTAGATCTTCCTCTACCTTCATCTTCCATTTCCTCACCCTCACCATCTCCCTTCTTCCTCTTGTAACCCATCGCCGATGACAATCTTCTCTCTCGGAAATTTCGACGAAAACGGCGAGCGAAGAAGAACGAAGACGACGGAGAGAGACATTAGGGTTTATCGACTGAAGATTTGTGAGAACCGTTATCATTGGGCCTCAAATTGGGCTCGTCATTGTTTATCAAATATCTCAGCTAAACGGGCCTAGGCCTGGGCTTCGAAAAAAGGAATTATTTATCCAATATACGACGACGTTTCATGTGAACGACGCCGATGTATGCTTTCGTCATTTTTCTTGGCCACCAATTTTCCTCAGTGGTCACCACTATGCGATGCGCCATGGAAGAGCAAGCGCCGCCGTATCAGCTGCAGTTTCCGGTCTATCTCCGGCGAAAAGATCACTTTTTCCACAGCTTTGTAATGTCCTTGTCGTCGCTTCTCTGTCCAAGACCTTGTCACAGTCGGGCACACGGAACCTCGACGCGAATTCCATCCCGATTTCGGAACCCGTCGTCCTCCAGATCCTTCGTCGGAACTCATTGGATCCATCGAAGAAGCTAGGTTTCTTCCGATGGTGTATTTCTCTCCGTCCCGGATACAAACATTCCGCATCAGCTTACTCGCAGATATTTCGCACTGTTTGCCGGACAGGGCTTCTCGGAGAAGTTCCCGATCTGCTTGGTTCGATGAAGGAAGATGGCGTTACCTTGGACCAGACGACGTCCAAGGTTCTTCTAGATTCCTTAATCCGTTCGGGTAAGTACGATTCTGCGTTAGGAGTTTTGGATTACATGGAGGAGTTAGGAGGTTGCTTAAACCCTAGTGTATATGATTCTGTTCTTATTGCTCTGGTGAAGAAGAATGAACTGCGTCTTGCTCTTTCCATTTTCTTTAAGCTTATAGAAGCTTCTGATAACGGTAGTGAGACTGGTGGGGTTATTGGAAGTTATCTTCCTGGAACGGTTGCTGCTAATGAGCTCTTGGTAGGTCTAAGGAAAGCCGATATGAGATTGGAGTTCGAAAGGGTTTTTGAGAAGTTAAAGGAAGTTAAAAGATTCAAGTTTGATACTTGGGGTTATAACATATGTATCCATGGATTTGGTTGTTGGGGAGATTTGGATGCTGCGTTGAGCTTGTTCAAAGAGATGAAGCAGCAAAGCTCTATTGGCCCTGATATATGCACATACAACAGTCTGATTCATGTCTTGTGTTTAGTTGGAAAAGCGAAAGATGCTTTGACTGTATGGGAAGAACTGAAAGTATCTGGCCATGAGCCTGATAACTCGACATATCGTATACTGATCCAAGGGTGTTGTAAATCTTACCGGATGGATGATGCGATGAGGATCTTCGGTGAGATGCAGTATAACGGGTTTGTACCCGATACTATTCTGTTTAATTCTCTTTTAGACGGGACGCTCAAGGCAAGGAAAGTCACTGAAGCCTGTCAATTGTTTGAGAAGATGGTTCAAGAAGGAGTTAGAGCTTCCTGCTGGACATACAACATTCTGATTGACGGGTTATTTAGGAACGGAAGGGCCGAGGCTGGGTTTACTCTGTTCTGTGACTTGAAGAAGAAGGGTCAGTTTGTAGATGCCATTACTTTTAGCATTGTTGTGTTGCAGCTTTGCAGGGAAGGGAAGCTAGAGGGAGCAGTGAAATTGGTGGAGGAGATGGAAACTAGAGGTTTCTCAGTGGATTTGGTTACAATTAGTTCGCTCTTGATCGGATTTCACAAACAAGGCAGGTGGGATTGGAAAGAGAAGTTGATGAAGCACGTGCGGGAAGGAAACTTGGTGCCTAATGTTCTGAGATGGAACGCTGGAGTGGAAGCTTCACTGAAACGTCCACAGAGCAAGGACAAAGATTACACCCCAATGTTTCCAAGTAAAGGAAGCTTCCTAGATATCATGAGCATGATGAATCCAAAGGAAGATGGAGCTAGGTCTGAGGAATTATCACCTATGGAAGATGATCCCTGGTCATCATCTCCATACATGGACCGATTAGCCCACCAGAGAAATCTACCTAAGCCCTTGTTTGCTTTAGCTAGAGGGCAGAGGGTTGAAGCAAAGCCAGATTCTTTCGACGTCGACATGATGAACACCTTCCTATCTATATATCTGTCCAAAGGGGATCTCAGTTTAGCCTGCAAATTGTTTGAGATATTCAATGGAATGGGCGTGACCGATCTCACCAGTTACACCTACAACTCAATGATGAGCTCTTTTGTCAAAAAGGGTTACTTCAAAACCGCCCGTGGAGTGCTCGACCAAATGGGTGACAACTTTTGCGCAGCGGACATAGCAACATACAATGTAATAATCCAAGGATTAGGAAAAATGGGAAGAGCCGACTTAGCCAGCGCGGTTCTCGACAGGCTCACCGAGCAAGGAGGATATCTAGACATTGTAATGTACAACACGTTGATCAACGCGCTCGGGAAAGCAAACCGGTTAGATGAAGCAACCCGGCTGTTTGATCACATGAAGAGCAATGGGATAAACCCAGACGTTGTGAGTTACAACACGATGATCGAAGTGAATAGCAAAGCAGGGAGATTGAAAGAAGCATACAAGTACTTGAAAGTGATGCTAGATGCAAATTGTTTGCCTAATCACGTAACTGATACAATCCTGGATTATCTCGGGAAAGAGATGGAGAAAGCAAGATTCAAAAAAGCTTCTTTTGTACGGACCAAGCCAAATAACGATCCTTCATCTTAGTTTTGATGTAATATCAATACAGATCAATAATAACAAACATAAAAAAAAAAAAAAAACACTTTTTTCAATTATTAACAAAAGATTCAGTCGTTGCAAATCAATCTCTACGTGTCTTCTTGATCCACAAAAAAAATCAAGGAAAATCAGAAGAGGCCTAAGAGAATAGAGAAGCCAAGAGCCATGAGCCAGACAATGTGGATCAAAAGCAGAGCTTGTCCAGGAACAGACAAACCAACGCCATTACCAACATCGCAAGCTCCTGGTTTAGAAACACGAACGCCATGGCACAGAGCATCCGCACAACCGCACCAGTAAGTAACGCTGTCTTCGCCGCAAACCGGATCGGCCCTGAAACACTTAACCGGACAAGAAGCCGGTTTAAGCGTCGTAGCGCAGAATTCGCCTCTGTTCCCACCGTTGATCTTCTCCGATGGTAACCGAATCTCTCCTTCCTTGATAATCTCCGTCGAAGAATTAGCCGAAACCAGAAATAGATTCAGGAGAATCACAGAGAGGATGCAAGTTGCGGCTAGAGACGGCGAAAGCGTCGACATTGCGGAGATTTGGATCATGAGTTTCGCCGGAGAATCTGTCAGAAACTTCAACTCCAAACCCTAAAATCTGAATTCGTTTTTCTTTTACTTTTTCCCTTTTGGGTTTTTTTTCCTCAAGAAGGGAAAGAATCTGAGGAACTCAACAAACGCTGTTTCCTCTCTTTTCCTGAAAGGAAACAACGATAAGAAAGTTTTAAGATAAAGGAAAGAAAAATCTTTGACAGAGATGAATTAATCTTCTTTATATATCATAAAAAGTAAATCTAAATTCTTTTTTAAAGAGAGAGAGAGAGAGAAAGAAAAATTTCTATTATTGTTGAACAAAAGAAAAGAATGTTTTAAAATTAAATATTTGTGTGTGAGTAGGAACAGTTGGTTTAACGGTTACCAGCAAAAAACAGCGCGCATGCTTACACTTTTACAAGCTGGCTCCCACGTACGAACTCGAACTTTTCTATGACACAATGAGTCTCATATGCTGTAACTCGTTAAGCATAATTCTCTTGAGAAAAACACTACTCACATAAGAAGTACAAAAATTGATGTCTTCTCCCTTGCAAAACAACTTAATTTACTATTAGGATATTTATGATTTCAACTTGGTTTTAATTTGGATTGGTTCGATTAAGATTTTATGGTTCCTGATATTTTAATATTACGTTAGATGAGTACGAAGTGAGAACCATTTCCTTTGACACCTTTAACTAGATTTGGAATCCACACTCGACACAATTTGGAAGAAATCTGAACCAAAAGATACATAACCGAACGCGATTTCAATGTTGGCAGATTGATTGATTGGTTTTACAAAACCAAACCAAAAACTGACCAATTAAATTTTAATGAGGCGAGGGGTAAAATAGTCAACCATTCAAAGCCCTAGAATACACAGAGTGGATATAAAAGGGTTGCGCCACTTCTCTTGCAACTCATGATAACATCATTATTCTCTTTGCTTTTTCAATCTTTGTATTTGGTTTTACTGTTGGGGTTAAGAATCTGCCTCCTTTGAGTAGCCTTATGAACCCTAAGTTCTTTAGGCAATTTCATATCTGGCTTAGTTAGGAGGCAAACATCAATCTGATCATCAATACGGTTTCTGTATTGCTTTTGGTCGTTTGACTTAGGCTTTTGTTTCTTTTGTGGAGGAGCTTCTGTTTTCTTCAATGAAGCTTCTTCCCCAAAAGCTTCAGACATTAATTTTTATATATCAACTTTTTTTCTTGGGTGTATTTGTCATATGAACACTGTTTAGCCTCCGAATAACGAGAAGGTGAAATATAGGAACACCTTCTGGTTCAGACAGAGGCTTATATCAAAGTGTCGAATCAGATTTTGAAGGTGAAAAAGCATTTTACTCTTTGACCCATCAAAATCTTCTTTCCTTTTATTGGATAGATTCGAATATCAGTTGAATTGGTTTATGCAAGTTTGGGTTTTTTTAAGTGAGGAGAACACTGTTTTGGTTTTGTTCTCCTGATTAAAGCATTTTCAGATTAATGGTAAGAGCAATGATAAGTCCCCGTGAAGGATGAAATGTATTATGGCTGGTTTATAAAGGAATTAGCGGGAAAGAAGATCGATTAAAGGATTATAAACCCCATCGCTGTAAAACCTACAAATAATTTATTAAGATTGAAACTGAACCCGAAAAAGTCAAAGACTTTGTGATTGAGATAATTGATAACGTAATCTAATTTTTTTTTTCTAAAGCTAGCTTGAAATGTGCAAAAGAAGAAAGCTAATCCCTTTAGACATTTGTAGAAAGAGAGAGATCAGAAAATGATTGTAAGCAAAACAGTCAACTTTTTTTTTTTTTTGAACGAAAAGCAAAACAGTCAAACCACTAACACTAAATTAGTTCATCTTATTACAGAAACAGAGTATTAGATACACAAAATACGATCATTAGAGGTGAGACGTGATTTGCCTGGAGATGAGTTTCCACCTCCAACTGGTCTCTAAAACTAAAACCTTGGGGACATGCCTAGCTTATCTTGTCTGCAAAAACTTTATCCAATTTTGGGAAGAAGAGGCTTAATACACTTCTCCATCTGTTGGCAAACACAGTTGGTTAGAATCATTTCTAAAGTATATCATCGGTCGTAAGAAGACAAGAGAGTGTAAAGATGTTGCTTACCATCGCCATCATCCGCCAGGTTATAATCGTCGTCATCATCATCAAAGTAGTTATTCTACAAAACATAAAACAAGGAAGAAATTTTAACTAACTTCAGAAGAAGAGTGACGGGTTTCATCATCTCACCAATTACTTGGAAAAAAAGAAGAAAGAAGAGAACCTGCTCAAAACTTCCGTTATCAGAGTCTTCTCCCTCTGATTCCTCAACTTCATCACCTTCTTCTTCTTCTTCATTATCTTCCTTGCCTTCAGCCTAACCAAACGAAACATTCAAAATGTGACTTGTTGTGGGCGACACACAAAAAAGGAAAAAAAAACATTGTAACTGTAAACTGTTTTTGTTATACCTTAAGCTTTGCTTCAAGCTTCTCAAAAACATCCAATTTCTGCAGATCTACAAAAAACGGAACATAAACTTTGAGTTTCTTATGTAACATTGTTGGCTAAAAAACAGGAATAAAAAACCATGTACCTGCGTCTTGAGTCCATCTTGCTCTCTTCACAGGCCGTTCTCTTCGAGTATCTGAAATTGCATATAAATGATCAAACTATCGCAGAGTAAACTTACAAGATGAATCTAAACTAAAGAAAGAAGAAAAAAGTAAACAACAAACCTCCAAGAAGTTCTTTAGGGAAGTTATCAGGTCTAAGAACAAGATAGTCATAAAAAGATCCACTCTTATTAGACTTCTGATTCGGCTTCGATGAGTCTGAAAACCTCACAATGTCTAAACTCTCGTTCTCTGATGATTGTACAGAATAACATGAGAGAAAAAACAAAGCTTTAAGATTACAAAAAAACTGTTTGAGAGTGTTTTGTTTTGTATTTGCAGTTACCTTTCTTTGATAGACCATCGCCTAAATGGTAAGGCGAATTTCTCCAAAACGTGTCAAAAAACTATGGTAGCTCTGAAGTAATTTATCGTCTTCTGGGATTGATTTGGGGTCAGGTAACGTAATGTCCTGCACAAGAACACAGAATCTGCTATTGAAGAGGATCATCATTACATAACATAACATAACATAAAGATGAGACAAAGACAAAATCAAAATTTGAGGTGACAAGAAACGCTCAAGTTGTTTAACTTACAGGGAAAATCACAAAAGGCTCAGCCTTGGCATAGTCAAAGCCACCTCCAAACCCTCCTCTTCCTCGCCCTCTTCCTCCTCTATAAGCCATCTACGGCGCAACGCGAGGGAAAAATGGGTACTTTCTCGATGGCGTTAATTATACGCAGCGTTTTCAACTAAGATTCATGTAGCAAATCATTCTCCTGCACCAATCAACACCTCATTACATATCAAAAAGATGGTGTAGATAACCAAACGCACTAATCCGAAACTGTACATCTGATAAACCCCCATAGATCATTCTACTTTCCCTCAAGCAAAGGAAAAAGAGATAATAAAAGAGTGACAATAATCAACTACACCGAGCTTGGTACTACACGACAGTATCAAAGATCTTCAAGTATAGTAGAGTACTTGAAAGAACACTACGTAGGTATCCACAACAGAATCAAGCTTCAAAGAATCACACAGCTTACAAAAGTCACGGAAGATACGAACTTGTGAAATAAAAACTGGGACTAGCGAAAGGTCAAATCTTTCTTCAGAAAAAAGCATACCTCGTTGCTACAATAGAGTCTACGACTGCGGAATGATCTCGGCGGGATGAAATTGGCACCGGCTTTGAGATTCCCAGCCCTGATAATAACTTGCCTGGAAAAATAAACACAATCAAAACCCAGAAGCTAAGAAAGTGATAGAACACAAATTTTGTGAGTAAGATGAAAAAAAGAAACAGTAAAGCGACGAACGGCGGAATGTTCCGAACGGCGACGTTTTAATGATAGAAAACAAGAATAATTCAGGGTTAAAAGTTAAACCTTATTAAACCCAAAGTTAGACAAAAACAAAAATCAAACCCAAAGTTAAAGATAAACCCTATAATAAAAATCAGGGTTTGTGGCCGGCTGGGCTAACCCTACTGAGCCCAATCCCTATATTTATATCTACCTAAATATTGCATTATTGTCTTTTTTTCTTTTAGAGTTTCTGTTTTCGTCAATTAGCTTAGTTCTTTTATCAATTAGAACCAGTTAACACCATGGTTGCTCTATATAACTGGTTCGTCCGTAATAAAACATTTGTGATATTCATAAGTTTTAATTTGTAAAAAGTAAATGAGATAGTTTTAATATCTTTTTCTCTCCGTTTAGAGCATCTCCAATCCATACTCTATATCTTTAAATTTGAAGTTTTTTTTTCACTCCAACCTAATGCTCTAAAATTTTAAATTTGAAGTATTGAATAGTGACACTCTATATTTGGAGTACAACTCCAAATTTGAAGTATCATCTTTTTTTTTTTATTGCACTTCACTTCTTACAAATTATATATTACATAAATATTTTTTCTAATTTTAGATTTTATCATTTTAATCTATATCAATTTATATCTCATAAATATTTAAATATATATGCCTATAAATATAATTTTGTATATATTTATATGAACACTTTTAAAAATAAAATTAAAAAACATTAATATAAAATAAATATTGCATAATTCTACATTACATTAACCAAATTTAATACAAAAAAAAAACAAAAATACATAAACTCCTCCAGCTAATTATAATATTCAAGGAAAAGAGTATAACATGGGTTATTATTTAGCTGATGGTATTTATCAGAAATGGTCAACTATTGTTCAAACTATAAGCAATCCCCAAGATCCAAAGAAAAAATTGTTTGCAGCAAAACAAGAAGCATGTCGAAAAGATGTCGAGCGTGTATTTGCTACAGTCCAAGTTTAATATCATAGTAGGACCAAGCCGTTATTGGGAGAAAGAGACACTGCATGATATAATGACAGGATGCATTATAATGCATAATATGATAATTGAATATGAACGTGATATCAGTGTACCGATTAAAAATACAAGATTAGCACCAGCTCCAAAAGTTGAAATGACAACAAATGAAAATACCCGATTTTCAATATTTTTTATCTTGTAATCTGCAGATTAAAAATAGAGAGGTTCATCTATCACTTCGAAATGCATTAGTTGATCATATATGAGAGCATTATGGAAATAGTTCTAGTGAGTAATTTAATATTTTATTTGTAATTTTATATCATGTATTATTTAGTTTCTGAGTTTATTAGTATTATTCATATGTAATTTTATATTTTAATGTAATATTTTATTAAATAATATTTTTATAATATGTTTTATATTTGTTTTAAAGTTTTATGCTTTAAAATTATTATGATAATAATTAAAGGACTATAATGCAAATTGTAGAAAATAAATGAAGTTAAATATAGAGTATTGCATTGGAGAAAAACACATTCATATTTCAAATGTAAAACAACCTACCCTCTAAAAATACAGTATGGGTTGGAGATGCCCTTACTGTACCGATAATTCCATGATGTTTTTAGATTCGGATGCAATGTTATTTGATTTCTTAGACGACATTTATATCAAAAGTTTATGAAATGATCTTGATTGATATTCATCGTTTGTAATTAGATTTTCGTACGGAGACATGGAGATATATGATGGAGACATAGAGACATGGAAACATGGAGACATATTATATAACAACTTTTTAAAACTCATTCATTAGTGTATATCACTGATAATATCTAATCAGTTCTGATGCAACGTTTTGAATTGCTTTAAGAGAGTTCAAAAATTGTGCATTTTTAGTAATTGCGTGAAGCTTGATCTCCAAACCCACCTCTTCCTCGTCTTCTTCCTCCTCTATAAGCTATCTACGAATAGCGGCGCAACAGGAGGGAAAAATCGATACTTTCTCGATGATTTTTACAATTATGCTTCTCCTCTTTTGCTTAATCAAATCTCCTTATGCTTCTTCTCTTTTTTTTTTTTGTTATCATTCCATATTGAATCACTTATGTTATGTGTTGAATCATTTATCATTTTATTATAAACCAAACATAGCAACTGAAGTAGCTAAAGGTAAAAAGCAATTACAAGGTTTGAATCAAACATAATAAGTGGTTATTTTCTATGTCGATGACAAATTTATGTTCTCCAAATTAACAATATGATATCATTTGTAACTAACAAAGTGCTTAATAGTATATATACATAGTATCCGGTTCTTTTAAATTCATTTCTCCTAACCCAAAGACAAATTGAAAAAAAGAGAAAAGCTAAAATTTCTCAATTGTTCTAGAATCACAAATCTTCATTGTCATTAAACAATGCAAATCTATAAGTAAAATCTTCAAAAGAGAGCACAGATACTCACCCGGGAATCGATCACACGACTCTCACACTCACAAAAGAGTGAGGAGCAAAACCCAATAAAAGATGAGAAATTGTCACAAATACCATTTTCCAAGTACCACTTTTCAAAAATACACTCCCCTAAATGATAAGCAAAAATACACTTGCTTTTAATGGACTAAAAGTCTATTATACCCTTAATAAATCTAACTAAAAAAATCATAAATCTAATTAATAAAAAAAACCTAATCTACGTTAATCTTCTTCCTCTTCACCTATCGATCCTCCGACGAGCGTAACAGTAGCCACCACCGAAGACTGTCGGCAAAGTGGCACCGGGAACGCAGACTCGGAGATTAGATCCGTGCATCGGAGCTGGAGATAGATCCGTAATGCTGAGAGGCTTCTTCTTATTCTTCGATTCGTGATTTGAAACCAACAATTTGTCATCGAACGGTACCAGATTCAATCAGCCGTTGCCGTTCACGGCGGAGAGTGGAGATTCCAAACTAACTGAATCTTCGAGCTTGCTCCACATTCATCAGATTCTCCGCCACTGGAAAACAGATACGTCGCCTCAGTTCAGGCTTATCCTCGCCGTCTTTATTTCTTCTCTCATCGCCTTCCGATCGTACAAGCGGAAGTCGCTCGACCTCTCCGGCGGAGTTGCCGGATTCCTCGTAGTGACCATCCATTTCACCGCCGGTTTCACGTACGGAGCTCTGCTGCTTGTCTTCTTTCTTACTTCCTTGAAGCTTACCAAGGTTGGCGAAGATAAAAAACGACACGTTGATGTTGAGTTCAAGGAAGGTGGACAAAGAACTGGTAAATATTCTTATTAGCAGTTTTTTATCTCACGATTATGCGTCTTTCTTTCTTCGTTTTTGGAGTCCTAAATTTTTTGAATTGAGAGTCTCTGCACTCTTGAAACTTAGTTTAGGAGAATGACTTCTCTGCTCTAAAACTTGCACGATTGTGTATGGTTGTTGATTAGTTTTATATCATCATTTATCTAGCTAACTCTTTTGTGAAAGTGAGCTATTTGGATTGATGCATCTTTGATAAATTGGTTTAAGTGGTGTTGTTGTAATAGATTTCAAAATGATTGATTCAGGTTAATACGGGCACTGCAGAGAAGTTATATTCACTTGCTGGAGGTTGGGCTGATCTTGGTCCCAACACTTTACTCTTCGATGTATGTTGTGGAACTGGAATAATCGGGCTTACACTGGCACATCGTGTTGGTATGGTAATACTCTGCTACTTTAACTTGCAAAACCGATCAACACAATAAGTTGAGCTAAACTATAACAAGTGGTAACTGATCCTGTCTTAATGGTTTTGGTACTAACCAGTTAGGCTCTTATAGGTAATTGGCATAGAAATGAATGCTTCATCTGTATCAGATGCGGAACGGAATGCAAAGATCAATGGCATAAGCAACTGCAAGTTCATCTGTTCAAGGGCATGAGTTTGACAATAACATATCTCGTAGTCGGTTTCATTATCATAGTCCTATGGGTTCTTCTTCATGGTAGTGTTCGTTGGTTTACTTTTGCAGGCAGAGGATGTGAACAAAAAAATTATAAAGCTTTATGAGTATGCAGACATTGCTTTCAGAGACAAGGACTTCTTGTTCGGATTGAATTTTACTCAAAGGTAAATAATAAAATAAACAACAAATCTAATGATTGATTAGTACATTTTATCTAAAGACTGTTTCGTTGTTACCAGTTGGAGGGGAGGATGTCTGTTCGAAGTTGGCTTTATGGAGACGCAGGATTGAGGAAACAAAGAAATTATAATTTTTTTTATAAAGGTTTATAAAGTTTTTATAAAGGCTAGTAAATCATTTGAAAACTATTATAAATAATTTTTAAGGATTTATAAAACTGTATTATTAATCAATAGTAGTATAGATTAAATATAAATTTGATGCTAAGAATTGGTGTCTATAACTAAGAGCAAAGAGGAAAGGGGACACAATATAGTCTTCATATGAAAAAGAAAAATTTATAAACCTTTATAATTTTTTTATAAAACTCTTATAAAACATTTATAAATAATTTATAAACACTTATAAAAGATTTATAAAGCTTATAAGAGATTTATAAACTCTTTATACATAATTTTATAAACACTTATAAGAGATTTATAAAGCCTTTATAAAAGATTTATAAGCTCTTTATAAATAATTTTTATAAACACTACTCTCATCAATCTTACTCAACCAACTCTTAGGCTAAATAGTTTTATAACCTTTTATAAATAATTTTATAAGGCTTTATAAATATTTTTTATAAGGCTTTATAAATATTTTTATAAGGCTTTGTCAACTGTTTTATAAGGTTTTCTGAACAGTTTTATGAAGTTTAATAGTTCTAGCTTTTATAAGATTTTATAAGCTTTTCTAAACAGTTTGATGAAGCTTAATAGTTCTAGCTTATATAAGATTTTATAAGGATTATGTTTTTAAGATAGATAGGTTTGTAAGGCTTTATAGTTCTGGTTTTATATGATTTTATAAAGCCTTATAAAAATTAAAGCTATACTCATCAATCTTACTCGACCACTCTTAAGCTAAATATTTTTATAAGGCTTTATAAATATTTTAATAAAGCTTTATAAGTATTTTTTTATATGGCTTTATAAATATTTTTATAAAGCTTTATGAACAGTTGTATAAGGCTTTTTAAACAGTTTTATGAAGCTTAATAGTTGGCGCTAGGGGTGGGCGTTCGGGAATTCGGGACGGGATTTGTCGGGAACGGGACGGGAATGGGAATTTCGGGAACACAAAAACTCATCCCATTTATATCCCGTTTAACATTCGGGACGGGAACGGGATAGGACGGGACAGGATGGGAACGGGAATTCCCATTTTAAAAAAAACTTATAATTTAAATATATTTATTATATTCTTTTTATTTATTATCACAACATATATGTTTTAAACTTTAAATTATGAAAAATACATTAAAGAATCTTCCATATAAATTAAAAGTTTGAAATTTTGGTGACTGTATTCTTGTTCAACTTTATAATTAAGTTTAAATTCTAAACAATTAAAGAAAAACTTTTGTAATATATTATTATATAGATAAAATATGATTTTATTTTACATAACATATGCATAGAATATATATAAACTACATATTTATATTTATCTTAAACGGGATTTCGGGAATTATGGGAATTCCCGTTCCCGTCCCGTCCGTCCCGTTCCCGATTGGGAATTGAAAACTTATCCCGTATGGGAATACAGGATATATATGGGACGGGAATTCGGGAACGGGTACAGGATGGGACGGGACGGGTCGGAACGGGACGGGAATTATGCCCACCCCTACTTGGCGCTGTCTTCTTCATTGTCTTCGGAAGAAGGAGGTGCTTCGTTAGTATAAGATGGAGTCGATGGGCCGTCGCGTACATTTTTTCTGTTGGATCTGTTGGCGGAAGGACGAGATGTTGGAGGAGTGAAGAGCAAGAATTAGTTTGTGAACATTTTGTTAACAAAAAAAATTATAAAACTTGTTTAATGAAACATTTTTGTTCGTTTTACCTTTCTAGTCTATTTTTGTCCATAAAACATGAAAGTAAGTTAAATAGAAGATTTGCCCAATAATTTATAAAGAAGTGTAGGAAGACGGGTCATATAACTCATGACTTATAAGAGATTTATAACCCCATTATTTAAAAATTTATAAACATTTATACATATTTTTATAAACACTTATAAAAGCTTTATGTACCTTATAAATAATTTTATAAACACTTATAAAAGATTTATAAAGCCTTTATAAAAGATTTATAAACAAGTGTCTAGTAGGAAAACGGGTCATTTAGCTCATGACTTGTAAAAGATTTATAAAGCCTTTATAAATTATTTATAAACAAATGTCTAGTAGGAAAACAGGTCATTTAGCTCATGATTAAAAGATTTATAAAGCCTTTATAAAAGTTTTATAAAACCTTTATAAAAGTTTTATAAAGCATTCATAAAAGTTTTATAAAGCATTCATAAAAGTTTTATAAAGCATTCATAAAAGATTTATAATGCATTCATAAAAGATTTTATAAAAAATTTATAAACATTTATAAAATATTTATAAATCTTTATGATTAATTTTAAAAACAATTATAAAAGATTTATAAAGCCTTTATAAATAACTTTTATAAAGGTTTATAATTTTTTATAAAGGCTAGTAAATCATTTATTTTATAAGAATTTATAAAACTGTATTGTCAATAGGATATGGATTAAATCTACATTTGATGCTAAGAATTGGATTCTATAACAGAGAGCAAAGAGGAAAAGAGACACAACATAGTCTTCATAAGTAGAAGAAATGGAAAAGAAATACTAAATATCTTCAAATATCCAAACTTTATAAAACATTTATAAAAGAATAAAAAAATAGAATACTAACTAGTATCAAACTCTTTACATTGTTGACTTTTATGTGTATGTGTTTGTGAAAAAGTAGGAATGTATATAGAGCATCTGGCTGATCCAGTGCGGCTTATGCATGTAGTTTAGGCAGATCAGGAAGCTATAGAACATGCAGGTAGGCAACATCATTGTGTGTTAGTAAAGTTACATATGATACCAAGTTGTGTATATAGAGTAGTATCAAACTCTTTACATTTGTTGACTTTTATGTGTATTTGTTTGTGAAAAAGTATATATAGCACATCTGCCTGATCCAATGCGGCTGATGCCTGTAGTTTAGGGCAGATAGGAGAGCTCGGATCGGACATAGACCCTGTAGGCAAGCAACATCGTCATGTGTTAGTAAAGTTACATACTTGCTAAATAATTTTATAAAGGCTTATAAAATTTTATAAAGGCTAGTAAATAATTTATAAACTATTATAAATAATTTATAAGAATTTATAAAACTGTATTAATCAATAGGGATATAGATAAAATCTACATCTGATGCTAAAAATTGGATTCTATAACAAAGAGCAAAGATGAAAGGAGGACACAACATAGTCTTTTAAACCACACCTTGAAATAAACTGAGTGTACCAAATGTCGGGTAATTCCTCAAACCTAGACGTTTGAGCAAGATTACTGAAATCAGACTCACTACCTCTCGTCCTAGAGGTTAAACTTGGCTTGGACAGACTGGAAAAACATCAGAACATATATTATTATTAACAGATATACCCCAAAACTAAAATTGGGCGTATAGTTTCTTCAGTAGCATTAGTGGTAATGGAATACTGAACAAGACAACGCTAAAACATCCACAAAGTATATGATGGAGAACGCTGAGGTAACCTAGTTCACTACCACCTAAGCATATAGTGATTCAGAATTAATTCGGAAGAAGGTGAGTCCTTTCGAGTCAAGATTCAATTCCAGACATTTTCAGAACAAGCAAGAGCTCCTAGACTCACCTTGTGTAAACCCGGATTGTGGCTAATCCCTCCGTCTCGCTGAAACCCACCTTGGAGAGAAGCGTTCTCCAAAGTGCAGTACACATCATCTCCTTGCAGCTGTAAATCTGAAAGCCAACCAAAAAAGAAAAAAAAATTACAATTCAACAACCGAAATGGCAATGAACAAAGCTCCAGAAAGATGAAACACACGTACAATTAGGATTGAGCTTCGACACCGCGACGGAAAAAACATTGGAATCAAGAATGGAAGATGGCGAAGCAGTGATTGCTTACAAATGATTTTATAATATGATTTATAAATTTTATAAAGCCTTATAAATGATCTGGTTCTCCAACGATCCTTATACTCAGGTGGTGCCGATCCATTATGATCCTAAATTGATTCAGCTTCCAACACAGCAGGATATGGATTGAAACTATAAGGATCCTGAAAAAACAGTAGGATTATCTGCAGCACAAAGGAAGCTCAGGAAACACTGTAGAAAACTCAATCCAAGCCAAGAGATTGATTGATTGAAAAGAAGTACCTCCACACCAAGAAGCATGCGATCAAAACCAACAGACATCTTTGACATAACAGTCTCATCTGCCCTCGAAGCTCCACTACTTAACACCTAAAAGCATCAACAAGAACATAAATAGTTATTACAAAGTGAACATAATATAATTCTTCCATTCAAAACTAATGGCAAAACATAGCATCAATCGTACAAACTAATGAATGATATAAAAGGATTAATTTACTGCATTTTTGTAGTTCCAATACAATTCTTCCATCCCTGACACAATATTGATATAAAAGAATCAAAACCAGATTTCATATGTCAATCCAAATTCTTTACCTTTTTTGTTTGGTTGCTTTAATAGATTCGATTGCTCGAAATCCTCAACTTCGTCTTCTTTCTCAATCGCTCTCTTCACCACCGTCCATTCTCCACCTTCAGATCCTCTCATCTCCGACGCCGTCTCAATCCTAACTCACCACCGCTCCAAATCCCGATGGTCCACTCTCCGATCACTCACCGCTTCCAGCTTCACTCCTTCCCAATTCTCCAAATCACTCTCAGCCTCCGCAACAACCCTCATTTCTCTCTCTCCGTTTCTTCCTCTTCACTCGCCGCAACTCTCTCTGCCCTCACGACATGGCCTATTCGATGAAGAGATCCAGATGAACGGAACGAGGAAGAAGATCGAAGAAGAGAATGAAAGAAAATAATATTTTATAGTTAAGGTTATAATAGTCATTTTCACATTAGGTGAGAATGTAATAATGAAAATGTTCTCCCTCCAGGTGCAAAACTGAAAAAGTGTATCAAAGAAAGTGTATTTTTGAATTTTTCCCATAAAAGATTGAGCAAATTTAGCTATTTTGGTCAAAATCGTTGAAGAAGAGATTGAAGAAGCGATGAAGAGAGGAAAGAAAGAAAAAAAAAAATGTTAGACAGGGCCCAACCGGCCAATGATAAAAAATCCGGTCTAACAGTCTGTTTTAGCCAAAATTGACAAAATCGCTCAAATTTTGGTTTAATATACAGTTAGAATATTTAATCACGGAAAATTGATGAGTTATATAATGAGTGTAGATATGTTTATGAGATAATGAGTTTAGTTTTTCTTCATAACTTACACTTTTAAATTGATTTTATAAACTTTTTTTTAGAAATATGTAATATGAAATATATAAAAATCTAAATATATAATGAATCAGTGTACTATTTTTGTACGTCTAGGCTCCGACTAGGCCCCAATTAGTCTTTCTAGACGCTAAGCTCTATCGGGCATCATGAACAGTGGTTCTGGAAAAGCTCATTGGAAGGTATTTGTTCTATCACTCTATTTCACTGTGTTAAAAGCTCTTGTTTATGAACTCATTGTTTTATTCCTCCAAACAGATGCAAAGAGCAGTCAAACTGTTGCTTTTTCTTGTCTAATGTGCTGCTTTGATACCTAAACCCTTGGAGAAGTCACAAAGCATCTCAAGAGTGAAGCACATGCATTCGAAGTAAACATCCTATTGTGCAATCAATACATTAACTTTGTCCATAATTGTTTTTCTCATTCAATGTCACCTATGTGGGTTAGTTTTTAGAGGCAACGGTTGAGATTCATTCCGAAGAGTATGGTATGTTTTTACACTTCAATAGATATTATCGTCCGATCAAAACTGACACGTCACCTATTCATACATCTTCTAGACTCAACAGCTCAAATCTAAATTAGATTCTATTCCTTTCTCTCTCTTTAAACTCTATAAATATCAATGTTGAAAAAATCACTAGACGGTCACTAAACGCCCTATAGGAGTCTACCGTCTTGAATGACTAATCGGGGCATAGTCGGAGCCTAGGCGTACAAAAATAGTACACTGAGTTAAATCAAATATGTAAATTGGCTGGAGACTAGACCGATTTTTTGAACATTGATAAATATGTAAAATGATATGACGGTATGTTCACACCATTCTTGACTTCTTTTTCTTGACCTTCTCCTTTCTCGTTATAGAGAACGATAAACCACATAATCCTAAACCAGAAAACCGAGATGCTCTCAACAAAGTTTTTTGGGACGTTGAAAACTGTTACCTCCCAAACACAATTCCACCGAAAGAAGTTTACAACATGCTTCGAGCTACAATGACTAACATTGGTTACACCGGAGATATGACAATCATTGTCGTTGTATCTAATGCCAATCACGAGGATTTCTGTGCTGTTCGCCGTGAGATGTTTTCTGCTCTTGCTCTAACTGGTAGCAACATAGAGTTTCATGATTGCAAGGATGGTAAGTTTTCATGTACTCTCTCTCTCTCTCTCTCTCTCTCTCTCTCTCTCTCATTTTGTTTTCTTCTTGTCTCAGAGACTAAAAGGAAAAATGTGGCCGATAATGCGTTAATTAAGCTGATATCGGATTGGGAAAAAGACAATTTTTCTAGTCTCGGGTGATGAAGATTTTCTAATTACTGAATACACTAGTAAATGATGGTTACAATGTGATGTTAGGCTACCATCTAGGAGCTGCAGCAATCAATATGAAAATCACGAGAGGAACAAGTAAGTGGACTTGGGATTACCTTTTGAATCCACCACAGCCATGGTGCAAGAAGCCTTATGGAGGCAAACGCACGACCACGACAAAGATGGTAGGAAAGGTGGTGGATCAAGTTGTTGCTCAACGAGGTTCCTTACGATGTTCTCTTGTCTTAACTGCTTTGCAGCCTAGTTCTCTAAGCTGATTTCTTCAAAATCTCTTAAGTCTCTTAAGCATTTAAATGTCTCTAAGCTCTTTTAATTAAGTCTCTAAGCTCTCTTAAGTCTCTTAATTTGTTTGGTTTGTATGTTCTTTTAATACTATTGTAGCTAGTTATGTTTCTAGACTGATTATTGTAATATCAAGTTCTATTTGTGTGTTCTTTTAATATTACCTCCAAGATGTGTTTTTGCAACGAGACTGCTTTTCGGAGATGTTGACACTCATTAAACTCGCAATCACAATATATAACAAACAAAATATGACTCCTATATTACACATAAAAGCAAGCATGAAGCTTCGGTAGTATACTCCTAAGACTAAAAAGTAAACATGATGTGAGAATCTCCAAATCCAAGAATTGGCTTGTTTATATAACCCATAAAGTAGTGCCATGTAGCCTATAGTTACCCCTGTTGTAGATAAGTGAGCTCTGGGGTCATGAAACCTGGCCATACCAAAATCTCCAAACCTTCCAACCAGAATCTAACATAAAGTTAGAAGACTTTCTATCTTGTATGCAAGTAACTGAGAGCCGAGGCAATGTCCTTTAGAAAAGAAACCCTTTGCAACCATGTGGGAGATGGATTTTGGTCATGAAACAAGTACTGCCAAGGCTACCGTTGGGCATGTACTCATAACTCACATTTTCTCCTGCAATACCCGAGACAATACCCGAGAAGAAGAACCAAGTTCTGATGTTGTGGATTTACCATAGTTACAACTTCTGCCACAAACTGTTTCATTCCTTGCTCTGCATCGTGTGAGAGTCGTTTCACAGCTATATGCCTGCTTTGGGGCAAAGTTCCTTTATACACTAACAGTACCTAACTCAAAAAATTACTCGATCACTAAAAGTAAAACAAATAACAACGAATTGATCAGAAAACATTCACAGGTTAGATGATTGTTCTAGAGCATGAACAGATTCAATAAGATCACTCAGGATCTACATGCCTTTTAATATCCTTGGAGAGACGAGACTTGATGTCTTCTGATTCTGCAACTACGTTTAAAGAATTCTTAGATTCCAATTACTTGCTCATGATCCTTTGAGTTGTTAGCTGAAGAAGAAGATGCAGAAGGAGCTGACCAGTCTCTCGAAGTACATGCAGGGGTGAATCTACGTTGGTATTTGTGGGTGCAAGTGCACCTATTAAATTTTAATAATTTCATTGGTATACACAACTGTTACAGTTAAATTAGCTCAGTTGGTAATGGTTGCACCCAGTAATTTCTTAGGTCAGGAGTTCGATGCATCCATTATCCACATAATTTTTTCTAATATTCATAAGATAACATATTTTATCTATATTATGCACCCATTAAAAATCTCCTCTGGATACATGTGACTGTAATGGAGGCTGCATCGACCACTACAGGAGTAAACGAGCCGATCCCGAGCGTATATGGCGAGAAATCCGGTAATGGTAGGTTCCCGTTTTAAGTAAAGAACCACTTGTTCCATTGTTGGTCTGGATTCTGACACAATGTTTGACCATAGCAACCCGAGTTTCATAACCAACTCGACTTCCGCATACTTCTTCTTCCTGCGGTAATACACTCCTGCAAGAACAGCTATTACAATGACAGGAAATGCAACGACCGGAGCAATAATCAGAACATATGGTTTCTTATGCTTAACTTTAGGCCGAGGAACTCGAGGAAACTTTGAGATGTCAAATGGCTGCAATAGTATAGTTCCCTGCTTGTGCTGAAACTCCACCCTAGAAGATAGTGGTAGCTGATTAATGAACCTGTTGCTGCAGTGAACCCAAATAACAATCTTATACTCGGAAACACATCCGTAAGATTGAAGGGTCGTGACAAAAGAGGTTGACCAATTTGCACTTCTGCAAGTGGTGCATTACCTATGAATAGACCAGCCACTCCACAAGAAAGACGTAAGAGGATTGAGCCAAACTTGTTTCTGATTCGGCTGGAAGCAGAAGCACTCCATTCTCCACAGTCACGGCTTTGCAAAGTTCCAGCTTCTCCACTTGTAACAGATACGGAAGCTACGTGCAGCTTAAGCTGTTGCGTTTCTGTCCAAGCCCATGTTTTGCTGGTCTTTTGTTTGTACTTGATATAGGCTATATTCAACCAAATAAGCAAAAATATAGAATCTGATTGTGTTGTCTCTTCATGTCCACTTTCGACTTGCAACACGTGCCCTTCCGTTGAAATTGTTGTTGTTCTGAAGTCAGCAAAATAACATCAACCAGTCTTTGCACGTGGACAAGAAACATTTTCATCTCTCAACTCCTTAAAACATAGCCTCTCTTCCAACTTAAACCACCAATTCTTCGGGAAGTTCCTCCTTTGTAAGAAGACTTTCTTCACATAAGCTACCTTAGACATTTGTTTCCCAGCAATTTCAATTTTCTTGGTTGTTTAAATTTGAATCGCCACGCCTTAGGATACTTGCTCTGCTTCGGTTTACTTGTTAATCCTCGAGACTTGTTTAATTGATACTTGTTTTTTATTTGGTTCTTTGTGTTAATTGATAACCTAATTGTTCTTTCAATGCTAGCTTCAGTCGTAAATTGTGCAAAAGAATAAAGCTAATCCCTTTAGCACATATGACATTTGTTGAAAGAGAGATCAGAAAATGATTGGGAGCAAAACAATCAACCCCAAACACTTTATTGGTTCATTTTATCACAGATATACCAAAAGATGATCGTTAGACGTAATTTGCCTAAAGACATAATTGAGTTTTCATTTTTTTCAGGCTTCCAGACATATGCCTAGCTTCTCTTGTCTGCAAAAACTTAATACACTCCTTCTCCATCTGTTGGCAAAAACACTTGGGTTAGAATCATTTCTAAAGTATATCATCGGTCGTAAGAAGACAAGAGAATGTAAAGATGATGCTTACCATCACCATCATCCGCCAGGTTATAATCGTCGTCATCATCATCAAAGTAGTTATTCTACAGAACGTAAAGCAAGGAAGAAATTTTAACCCACGAGTGACAGGTTTCATCATTTCACCGATTACATGGAAAAAAAAGAAGAAAGAAGAGAACCTGCTCATAATCTCCGTTATCAGAGTCTTCTCCCTCTGATTCCTCAACTTCACCACCTTCTTCTTCTTCTTCATTATCTTCCTTGCCTTCAGCCTAACCAAATAAAACAAAACAATCAAAATGTGACTTGTTGTGGGCGACACACAAAAAAAGGAAAAAAACATTGTAACTGTAAACTGTTTTTGTTATACCTTAAGCTTTGCTTCAAGCTTCTCAAAGACATCCAATTTCTGCAGATCTACAAAAAAACGGAACATAAACTTTGAGTTTCTTGTGTAACATTGTTGGAAAAGAAAACAGGAATAAAAAAACAATGTACCTGCGTCTTGAGTCCATTTTGCTCTCTTCACAGGCCGTTCTCTTCGAGTATCTGAAATTGCATAAATGATCAAGCAATCGCAGTAAACTTACAAGATCAATCTAAACTAAAGAGCGAAAAAGAACAACGAACCTCCAAGAAGTTCTTTAGGGAAGTTATCAGGTCTAAGAACAAGATAGTCATAAAAAGATCCACTCTTATTAGACTTCTGCTTAGGCTTCGACGAGTCTGAAAACCTCTCAATGTCTAAACTCTCATTCTCTGATGATTGAAAAGAATAAAAAAAAAAAAAAAAACAAAGCTTTAAGATTACAAACAAACTGTTCAAGAGAGTTTTGCTTTGTATTTGCATTTACCTTTCTTTGATACACCATCGCCTAAATGGTAAGGCGAATTTCTCCAAAACGTGTCAAAACTATGATAGCTCTTAAGTAATTTATCGTCTTGTGAGATTGATTTGGGGTCAGGTAACGTAATGTCCTGCACAAGAACACATCATCAGCTGCTATTAAAGAGGATTATCATTGCATAACATAACATAAAAGATGAGACAAAGACAAAAACAAATTTGAGGTGACAAGAAACGCTCAAGTTGTTTAACTTACAGGGAAAATCACAAAAGGCTCAGCCTTGGCATAGTCAAAGCCACCTCCAAACCCTCCTCTTCCTCGTCCTCTTCCTCCTCTATAAGCCATCTACGAATAGCGGCGCAACGCGAGGGAAAAATCGATACTTTCTAGATGTCTTTGACAATTATTCCCGCTTGAAACCAGCGAGCACTTGCAGCGGCGCAGCGCGTGGACTAGAGATTCCTACCGCTGAGTCGGCATAACGGCAGCAAGAGAAGAAACAATTGAAGACGAAGAAACGAAAAACGCTGCGTGTGAGCGAAATTTGGGGTTAATTATACGATATAAAGGACTATAATGTAATACTAGGTAGATATAAATCATAAGATTTGGGGTTAATAATACGCAACGTTTACTATAATGCAATACTAGGTAGATATAAATCATAAGATTTGGGGTTAATAATACGCAACGTTTTCAGGGTTAAAAGTTAACCTTATTAAACCCAAAGTTAGACCAAAAAAAAGAATTAAACCCAAAGTTAAAGATAACCCTATAATAAAAATCAGGTTTGAGGCCCGCTGGGCTAACCCTACTGAGCCCAAGTTAACATCCCTATATTTATATCTACCTAAGTATTGCATTATTGTCTTTTATTCTTTTAAAGTTTCTGTTTTCGTCAATTAGCTTAGTTGTACGCTAACTTAGGTGACACAGGCGGAGATGAACCATGGGCAACTTTATTCACTGTGGCTGTTTGGTGGGGATGGAAATGGCGATGCAGTGCTATATTTGGTGAGAGGAGATTGTGCAGAGATCGTATCAAGTTTGTAAAGGAGAAAGCAAAGGGGGTGGTTATGGCATCACTGAACAATAGCGAACAAATGCAGAGTCAGAAGAATATAGTCGAGGTTATGGTGGGTTGGCAACCACCATTGACGGACTGGTGGAAGGTCAATTCTGATGGCGCTTCCAAAGGGAACACAGGTTTAGCATCGGCTGGGGGGGGGTCCTGCGAGATAACAAAGGGAATTGGTTGGGTGGCTTTGCATTAAACATCGGTTTTTGTTCGGCACCTCTTGCGGAGTTATGGGGAGCTTATTATGCTCTTCATATAGCTTGGAATCACAGAGTCTCAAGGTTAGTCGTGGAGCTTGATTCCGAGATAGTTGTTGGATTTTTGACAAAGGGGATTGATGACTGTCATCCGCTTTCTTTCCTGGTACGTCTGTGCCATCACGAGGGACTGGATAGTCCGTGTAGTTCACGTGTATAGGGAAGCTAATCGTCTAGCAGATGGTTTAGCGAACTATGCTCAAAGTTTAAATCCCGGGTTTCATTATTTTGAGTCAGTACCAGTTGTTGTTCAGCCTTTGTTCCAGGATGATGTAGCTGGCCGTTCATGGGCCAGGAGTGTTCGTATGTAATGTTACTTCCATTAATAAAATACTGAGAGATTTCTCTCGGTTTATTACCAAAAAAAAAAGAACCAGTTAACACCATGGTTGCTCTATATGATATAGTTGGTTCATCCGTAATAAAACATTTGCGATATTCATAAGTTTTAATTTGTAAAAAGTAAATGAGATAGTTCTAATATGTTTTTCTCTCCGTTTTCTGTACCGATAGTTCCATGATGTTTTAGATTCGGATGCAATGTTATTTGATTTTTTAGGCAACATTTATACCAAAAGTTTATGAAATGATTTTGATTGATATTCATCGTTTGTACTTAGATTTTCGTACGGAGACATGGAGGTATATGATGGGACAATGGAAAATTCCACGTGAAATTGTTAACTTTCTAATTCTCAATATAAACATCAGATGAGAAAGAAATTCAAAAAACAGGTTCGTAAAGCCACAATATTCATTATTCTCAGATTAATATAAGAATCTGATTACCAAACGAATAATTAGAGTACCACGGCACCATTCAAAATGAATTAGTCATTGTTATCAGAATCATGAAAAAAGCAACTACCAATTAATCAAAGGTTCAATTGCGTACAACCCACGAGCCTCCAACCTATATTACACATTCAACATCAGATCCAACGTCTCTCCAACTTGGGTGATGACAACTCTTCTGTATCCTCCTCCTTATTGTTTTTCTTCTCAGACCCAACAAAGTTTTTTAGAACGTTGAAAACTGTTACCTCCCAAACACAATCTCACCAGAAGAAGTTTACAACATACTTCAAGCTACAATGACTAACCTTGATTACACCGGAGATATGACAATCACTGCAACTGTGTTTAATGCCAATCACGAGGATTTCCCTGTTGTTCGCCATGAGATGTTTGTTGCTCTTATTTGTTTTCTTCTTGTCTCATAGACTAAGAGGAAAAATGTGGCCGATAATGCGTTAATTTCGCTGATATCGGATTGGACAAAAGATAACCCACCACCAGCGAATATCCTTCTAGTCTCGGCAGTGTCGGTGCAACGTTTTGGACTGCGCCAAGCGAGTTCAAAAATTGTGCATTTTTTTATTAAAGATCATAAAATAATAACAATATAGGAAAAATATGTTATAGTTTCATAAGATAATCCAACTCCATAAACTGTTTATAAAAAAAATTATTGAAATATAACTCTTTTTGCATGTTTTCCTCCATAATCAGTTATTAAACTCGGATAATCAAGTTTTTCAATCACAACTGTCTTAATTGACAACAAAGCCAATTAAGGATGGTAGGAAAGGTGGTGGATCAAGTCGTTGCTCAACGAGGTTCCTTACGATGTTCTCTTGTTTTAGCTGATTTGCAGCCTAGTTCTCTAAGCTGATTTCTTCAAAATCTCTTAAGTCTCTTAAGCATATAAATGTCTCTAAGCTCTCTTAAGTCTCTTAATTTGTTTGGTTTGTATGTTCTTTTAATACTATTGTAGCTAGTTATGTTTCTAGACTGGTTATTGTAATATCAAGCTCTGTTTGTGTGTTCTTTTAATATTACCTCCAAGATGTGTCTTTGCAACGAGCCTGCTTTTCGAGTTACAATGACTAACCTTGGTTACACCGGAGATATGACAATCACTGCAGCTGTGTCTAATTCCAATAACGAGGATTTCCCTGTTGTTCGCCTTGAGATGTTTGTTGCTCTTGCTCTACCTGATAGCAACGTAGAGTTTCACGATTGCAAGGATGGTAAGCTTTCATGTACTCTCTCTTATTTGTTTTCTTCTTTTCTCAGAGCTTAAGAGGAAAAAATGTGGCCGATAATGCGTTAATTTCGATGATATCGGATTGGACAAAAGACAACCCACCACCAGTGAATACCCTTCTAGTCTCGGCAGTGCCGGTGCAACGTTTTGGACAGCGCTAAGAAATTTCAAAAATTGTGCATTTTTATTAAAGATCATAAAATGATAACAATATAGGAAAAATATGTTAAAACTTCATAAGATAATCCAACTCGACTGTTTATAATATATATATATATTATTGAAATAACTCTTTTTGGATTTTTTCCTCTATAATCAGTTATTAAACTCAGATAATCAAGTTTTTCAACCATAGCTGTCTTAATTGACAACAACGCCAACTCATTTAGAATTAGCTTGTTTATATAACCCATAAAGTAGTGACATGTAGCCATATCCCACTGTTGTAGATAAGTTAGCTCTAGGGTCATGAAACTTGGCCATACCAAAATCTCCTAACCTTCCATTGAAACCAGAATCTAACATAAAGTTAGAAGACTTTCTATCTTGTATGCAAGTAACTGAGAGCCGAGACAATGTCCTTTAGAAAAGAAAAGAAACCCTTTGCAACTATGTGGGAGATGGGTTTTGGTCATGAAACAAGTACTGGCCAAGGCTACGGTTGGGCATGTACTCAGAGACCAAAAGTAACTCACATTTTCTCCTGCACCCCGAGAAGAAGAACCACCATGCATGGTGCTATATTTTTTTTTTTTTTTTTTGGTAAAACATATATATAATTTTGTTCATCCACAAATATATAAATATCAAGAATATTTTACAAAAGACAGAAACAATCTTAAGACAAAGGTTAACACAAATATTTGTGATATTCGTTAGTTTTAATTTGTAAGAGTAAATGAGATGGTCTTAATATCTTTTCCTCTCCATTTTCTGTCCCGATAATTTCACGATGATCTAGATTCGGATGCAATGTTAGTTGATTTCTTTGTTAATTTATGTATTAGACATTTATATCAGACGTTTATGAAATGATTTCAATTGATATTCATTGTTTGTACTTAGTTTTACGTGCGGAGACATGGAGGTATATGATGGAAAATCCCACGTGAAATTATTAACTTTCTAATCCAATATAAACATCAGATGAGAAGAAATTCAAAAATAGGTTCGCAAAGCCACAATATTCTTTATTCTCAGATGAGATAGAATAAGAATCTGATTACCAAACGAATAATTACAGTACCACGGCACCGTTTAAAATAAATTAGTCACTGTTATCAGAATCATTAAAAAAAGCAACTACCAATTAATTAAAGGTTCAATTGCGTACAATCCACGAGCCTCCGACCTATATTAACATCACCTATATGACTATATCGTATTCTCTATCACCATACATCACCATCATCATCATAAGGTAACATCATGACTCCACAATACAAGACCGTGAACGAGAAAGACTCGACGTTTAAGCACAAGACCAACGGTCATGGCGGTCGTAATAATAATAACCCTTACGTCCATAGTACCACTCCCACCTCGGCTTCTGATAAGAGTAAGCAAAGGATGTTCATGTAATTAAATGCTATGAATATATGCCTTACTTTAGCATCTCTGATTGATTAAGAAGAAAAGCATCCATCCAAAAAAAAAAAAATTGATAAGATTTTAAAGTCTTTGATTGATATGTATACAATGGATCGATCTAGGGTCGAAGGACAAGATTCGTGAGGTTTTGAATCGGTGCGGGAAGAAAGTGGAGGAGGTGACTCGTAAGGCGGAATCATTAGCCGACGGGTTAAAAGACCACCGTACGTGACATTTTCATATACTGTCATGTCTTCTTGATTCCAATCGATATATGCCATGCATGAAAGGTTTCTTAAATTTAACACTTTAGTTAAAGGTTCCGGTTTTCAATAAGAACATCCTTATCGAAGATATTTCACGATTAAAAACATCTTTTCTTTTTCTTTAATAAAACATTTGATTTGGTTTATAATGTAGGTTCCATTTTTTTCATAATTAACTAATCTTTTCTAATCAAATTTTATATGAATCAGATTTTTTATAAATAGGAGAACTTGAGTTTTATAAAATTTCAGATTATTTGTTGTGTTTTATTCAGTCCGGTTCGAAAAAAATAATACCGAATTTTATTTATGAAAAATTTATTGTGGAACTCTGTGTGGAGTTGGGTTAGTTATATATTTGAACTAAACTAAATCATCTTCTTTTTTTTATGAGACCGGACATGAACAGTGAAGTTTAGTCCTAGCATAAGTGATGCAGCAATGGCTAGGCTTGCTCAAGGCACTAAAATAATCGTTGGAGGACCAGAGAGAGTGTTTCAAAGAGAGTTTGGTCTCTTAGCCGCAGAGAAACTCTTAGATTCGTTCGTTTGCTACATATCGACCACTTCAGGACCAGTGACCGGAGTGTTATACGTTTCGAGTAGAAGGATCACCTTTTGTAGCGATTATGCCATCCGTCATCCTTCTTCCGCCGGTGTTACTGCATATTATAAGGTCAGACTATATGCATAAATTATTACTAGAACAAGACTGAGGGTTGATATAGTATTTTGGAGTCTTTTTCTAACGAATATTATACGTGCTTCAAAAAAACAAAATTGTTTTCCGATCATATCATTGGATTCTTGTAAACTATCATATTAATGAACAAAATTCAGGCCTTGAAACAAAATCTAGTATAAAATTGAAGATCCGTTTTACTTTTCTTAGTCCATAATAAGCGATCAAAATATGTGATATTATAATCATTATAACATGTATCGATAGGTGGTGATGGAGTTGGAAAAGATAAGGGGCATTAATTCATCATCGAACGTGTTAAAGCCAAGCGAGAGGTATGTGCACGTGGTGACGCAAGACGGGTTTGAGTTTTGGTTCATGGGCTTCGTCTCCTACATGAATGCTTTCAATTGTCTCAACAAAGCTCGCTTTAACTCCCATGCATTGTGATTTGTGATTCTGTCATGTAAACCAAATTCCAAGACCTTTATCATTACTAATAAGCCCTTTGTTGCCTAGTCACACACACACATATAGTAATTAACTTCCAAGATTTTTGGTCTTCATGGTGAATATCTATCTAATCTACTATATATTAAAAGGGATTGCTTCCCTGGCTGCTCAAGGCCTCCACCTGTCCAGAAATGCCAGGTCATAATTCAGTGGCCAATGAGAATTCATCTGTTAAGTGTGATTTAAAAATAAAAACCGAAATTCTTAATTAGTCGAAGAAATTTTTGGGCAAAGAAAACTCACTCCGCAGCTTAACATTTCCGAGAGCTGATTCCTTTTGAGCCCACTAACGGCCCAACTTAGGTGACATAGCTTCAGGCCTGGTTTTCTGTCGCTCTCCCTTCCCCGACGGTCGCCGTTCTTCTTCTTCAATTCGTGTTGCCGTTCCGGAGAGCTGGACCGTCTCGGACGCGTTACAGAGGCAGACTTCCCACCTTCTCAACCATTAATTGGCTCCGTTACTGGCAGAGTGAAGGCCGACGATTCAGTTGTCGCAAGCTTCGGTGTTATATATGGTGACGGAATTAGCCATTTCTTCGGATCTCCACCTTCTTCGAGTCAGACCACTGTGGAAATGGCGAAGAAGAACGCAAAATCTCTTCGGACTGCTGCTGTATCAGCCAATTCAGCTTCTCGAGATGGTGACATTATCTTCGGACTTGATTTGCGATCTAATTTTATGTCATCCAGGTTCCTGTTTCTGTATTTGCGATCTTTTTTTCTATTTGCACAGATGAATCATACTCCGTTGCAAGGACAAAGAAGCAAAGAAATTCAACTTCTATATCACATTCAACTGTTTCAGATTCTTGATTGCCGATGTGAGATTCAAAAGGGATGAACTCGCGAACTTATGTTGAAAGGAGACACGGGTATATATCTTCCCTAATCGAATCTTCATGCTGCTTATACAGTTAATTTCAGAGAGTGTTCTGCGATTGACATGATTCATTTATTCATTAGGTTGCACTGATGCTTAGATCCCGATGTCTCAGAACCTAAAGGAATGAAGGCGAAGATGCTGGGGGTTGTTTATCTAGGAGATGAATCCATACATGTGATGCATTCAGGTCGCCGTCAATGGTAGTATGAATTTCTAACCATGGAAATTGCAAGCTTGCTAACGACCTATCTCACCTCTCCGCCATGGCATTTAGGTTAATCCTGATGATTAATCTCACGTCTCCATGCTCTCTGTCTGATCCAAGTCTTCATAAGCATGTGAATAAACAAACATAGGATTATCGGTTTAGCTGTAACTCGCCTTCCTTCTCAGGTAACTCAAATTTTTTTTTTTCATTATATCACTCTTAAAATAACCTCACACAACTCGCCTTCAATTGTATATACTCTGACCGTTACCGTTTACCTGAATTGCAGAAGCAAAGGTTTCAGCTCCGCCAGTTTGAAAGCTTTTTTGTTTCTGAGTAATGGGAAATGTTACATATGAGTTATGCATATATTTTGATCATATGTTTTTATTTGAGACTGTTTCCTATATATCTGGGTGGCTGCGTGGATAGCACCAGTGCTATATGTGTGTCTATTCTATTTTCATTGGGTAATTTATATTTCCCACAGTCAGAAGAGGATAGGTTACAAGACAAAAAAGAGAGAGGGGAATTGAAATGACATATCAGAGAATGTTATACCACACGGACACGAAAGGTAAAGTCGCAATTCAACTGTTGGGATGCTTCGCCTCATATTTTAGCTCAACTCCAATCCATACCATGTGACCTTTCTTTTATGTATTTTTCAGTTATCGGAGCCCACCATGTCGACCACATGGAAAGGTACAGCCTCTTATATCTTTCTTGCCTAATCTTATCTTCAAAATATTGTTGTTTCTTCTTATGATTCCAACATTTTACAAAAAAAAAAGGTCACAGAAGAGGCTGCTCGAAGAGCCAGTGCTTTGGAAAGGAATGGCATTGCATCGCTAAGGTACTCCTGGTGTTTCTCTTGATGGACGTTTCCTCAATATTATTTTATAAATGCAGCAATTGTTCTATGTGTTACATGCTTGGAAAAAATATTGTCAACGATGCCTCATGTTTGCCAACTATTTTATATCCGTTGAAATTCTTTAAAAGCTTTAGTTTTAATTTGCAATCGACTATTCGTGACAATGTTGTCTCAAGCACCTCTAAGCTAACACTTCTTGGTGGTGCACATATTGTTTGATATAATGTGTTTTGGAGAGTGTGTTACTAAGCATTTTTGTTTGATTTTGGTTAAAAAAACCTCAAGAAAAGAGTATTTGAAGAAAAGGGAACAGCAAAAACTGGAAGAACTGAAGTATATAGTATTTCCTCCCTTTTTTCTCCTCAGAAAACTCTTATTTAACTTAAGATATTGTTGTACCCAAAACTGTAGGTTTGTCTTTTGTCATCTTCAATGCAAAATCTCAGAATTCGGTTAAATTTTTTAAATAGTTTCTGACGGTATCGTACTTAGAAAATTTGCAGGGCCTTATGCACAGGTTTGTAATTTAATGATTGTCTTTGTCTTGGATTACATATGGATTACATATGAGAGGAGAAATGCTTGACAACATAGAATCTCAGGTGAGTTGGTATTTTCTTTTGCGACGATTAGATATAAAGATGAATAAGAGCATACGCCTTAGTTGGTACACTCATAAAAAGAGTAATAACGTCACAAAACTATATGTTGACACCTTAAGCTGGTACGCTCTTAATATGAAGGCATTTTAATGAGTTTGTGGCAATTATAGGTGTCAAGTGCAGGAGATCACGTGCAATCGGGAAACACGGCTCTTCGAAGAGCAAAGAGCTAACAGAAGAAGTCAAGAAAATGGATGAGTATTGCAATCATCACCCTTCTCATCGTTGACGCGGTCATCGTTGTTGGTTTTCTCAAGCCCTGGCAGAACAAGAATGCTTGAGGAAACAAGAGACTGCGTAAACAAAAAAAAATTATCCTTACGTACGTACAGCTTTTATTGAGTAAGTTTATGAAATGTGTGAAGTTTGTGTTTCACTTGTGCAATTTCATAAAGGAGAGGATCTCCGACTCCGATACATATTGTCTCATCGTGTGCTGCTAAAAAGAAAAGTGACAATAATAGATTTTTTTTTTTGTTTGTAAACTTGGATGAACGGGCTATTATTCATAATAATAAATTGCGTTCTAATATTCAAATTACATTAGACAAAATTGCATATACAATTATAAAGCTAAGACAGAAGAGGATGTAGAGATAGTTTGGCTCAATATCTAACCAACAGAGTGTTCATTAAGTGATAACCGACTGAAGATTTTTTAATATAGGTTAAATTCAGAAACCATAATTAAAATATCACAGTACTAACCAAATTATTGTACATGGAGGCTAGAAAGTTCTTCACTCTTTTGCGTGATATTGTTTTCGTTAAATTCGGATCAATTTAGAAGATCTTATGGTCGTATTATTGTTTTCCCTCATTCTAACTTTCCCAAAATCTTATTCTTGGATGATTACCCGCGCGTAGCGCGGGCAAAAACCCTAGTACTAATAAAAGAATTGAATATCTATTCATTTTGCAGCGATATCTACCTGTTAAAATGTGGATATGCAGTCGAACACATGATTTTTTTAAAAAAGAATAGTTTTTTCTTTTTTTCTTTTTAGTTGGTACCAATATTAAATTTCATACCATTTTTAAAAACTTTTACCATGTCACAAACAATTTATTCGCAATATTACAGAAACATTAAAACAACCCAATACAAGAAGCAAACATATACAATCATACAAGTGCAAAAAAAGAATAGTTTGCAGTATAATTTGAAATACTCATAGAGAAGAATTCTTGTAATATATGTGAAATTTTAATATTTTCTTATTTTTGATAATAATTTTTTGTTGTTAAAATGATAAATACAAATTGCTAATGATCTGTATTATAAATATAATAATTAAAAGTTTATATAGCTACATTATAAGAATGGATCGTATAATATTTGTATTGATTACTACTTTTTTAATGATATAGTAATAATTAAAAATCTATATAGTTAACCAACGTGGGTTGGCCTAGTGGTAGTTGAGGGAAAACATCCAATAAGCTCTCCGTAGGTTCGATTCCCGTTGGCCACGCAATCCATTCTCATGTGAATACCCTCTTTCATAGGTCTGGCGGATATCCCAGATTAAAAAAAAAAAAAAACTATATAGTTACTTGCTCCACAAAATTACAATTATCTGAATTTTCCGCATCAAAATCAACGAAACGGAACCGATATTTTACCTCTCTAGTGGTTATGGCGATTCCGTAGTGAAGTGTCCAACTCCAATCGGGAGACGTATAAGGACGCAACGTGGCGATCATGTATAGCTTGAGCCACCCAGTTTTTTGTAGATGAGAACCAATCAACGGCTAAGATCTTATTCAGTTTCCCAAGAAATGTCTCTGTCTTTGTTCAGTAGATAAGCCACACTCTCTCTCTCTCTTCGTCTTCTATTATAAAGGGAGATTCTCCCATCATCGAGGTTGCGTCCACAACGAGATCTTTTCATTTTCTTGAGATTCATTCGAAGAAGAAACTTGAAAGTGAAAGGTAGAGTTTCCATGGCTGATTCTACCACCAAACTCTGTTTGGTCTCTGTTGTCTTGCTCTTAGGGCTTGTCTCCTCGTCTTTCGACTTGCAGGTTCGTAATCTCTGTTATTTATTATCTCTAAAGTTCGATTTCTGTAAGAAAGAAGATCAATTTTGTTTTTTTATATATTGCTTCTGGGTTGTTTTGACTCCGACTTGGTTCTGATGAGCTAATTAATCTAATTTCGATGATTCTGAAAAAGTAAGAAAGATCCAAACTTTGTCGACTGTCTGCGTTTAAGTAAAAAATTTGGGTTTTTGTCTAAATCAGGGTGTTGCAGCAGAGAATCTTTCCAAACAGAAACTGAACTCGAAGATACTTCAGGTTTGAATTCTCTTGTTTAAGTAAAGTTCCTAATTTTGTTCTGTTCTCTGTCTGATTCCCTAATCGAGAAATTTTTTTTTAACAGGAAGAGATTGTCAAGAAAGTCAACCAACACCCAAACGCTGGATGGAAAGCTGCTATAAATGATCGATTTTCAAACGCAACAGTAAAGATCTTTGAATCTCTCTTCGTGACCAACAAAGGTCTGTTCTTGTAATGAAACGATTAATCATTGGTTCTCTGCGTTTTATTATTGCTGCAGGTTGCAGAGTTTAAGCGTCTCCTCGGGGTTAAACCAACACCAAAGAAGCGATTCTTAGGTGTTCCTATTGTAAGCCATGATCAATCTTTGAAGCTACCTAAAGAATTCGATGCTAGAACCGCTTGGCCACAGTGCACCAGTATTGGAAACATCTTAGGTTTGGTTTTAGCTTTCTTTCCGCAACAATTTTGTGATTTCAGTTGAACATAGTTTTTGTCGGATACTAACTATTGATTGTGTGTGTGTGTGTGTGTTGCTTGACTCTTCTCTTTATAGATCAGGTAAAGCTTCAGTCTTTTGTGTGTCTTGTAACGTTCTATTGGATATAAAGAACCGGTTTTTACTTATGAAGTTTGTGGTTTTGGTTTTAGGGACATTGTGGTTCTTGCTGGGCATTTGGTGCTGTTGAGTCACTATCTGATAGATTCTGTATCCAATTTGGAATGGTAACACTAATTAACAATCCAAATAAACACAACTTAAGATTAATAAACACAAAAACTAATCTTGTTTTTTGTTTGTTTATACAAATTCAGAACATATCTCTATCAGTAAATGATCTCTTAGCTTGCTGTGGATTCCGTTGTGGCGATGGTTGTGACGGTGGCTACCCAATTGCTGCTTGGCAATACTTTTCGTACAGTGGTGTTGTCACTGAAGAGGTAAAAAAATGCTAAGTTTCTCACTAAAACACTCAATTTAGAGTTGGTTTTTCAACTGAAGATTGATTTTGGTTCTTGTTAGTGTGATCCATACTTTGATAATACCGGATGCTCTCACCCTGGTTGTGAACCGGCGTATCCGACACCGAAATGTCTGAGGAAATGTGTTAGTGGAAACCAGTTATGGGGAGAATCGAAACATTACAGTGTTAGTACTTACACTGTTAAGTCTAATCCACAAGACATCATGGCTGAGATTTATAAGAATGGACCTCTTGAAGTCTCTTTCACTGTTTATGAGGTACACAAAAAAGATAAAATAAATTACAAAGATTGTTGAGGAAAGATTGATCTCTAATGATTTGTTTTGATTAGGATTTTGCTCACTACAAATCTGGAGTGTACAAGCACATAACAGGTTCTAACATTGGAGGTCATGCTGTTAAGCTTATTGGTTGGGGAACTTCTGAAGACGGCGAGGATTATTGGGTAAATGTTTAAGTGCTCTTTCGAAACTCGTCTATTGGAAAAATTGAAAACTAATCCAATTGTGGTTTGCTTTTTGAATTGTTTGTAGTTGTTGGCAAATCAGTGGAACAGAAGCTGGGGTGATGTAAGTGTTTTCTTAAAACTGTAATAGATTCTAGATTTGGCAATTTTCATGAAAGTTGACGTATATGTGAACTTTTTGCAGGATGGTTATTTCATGATCAGGAGAGGGACAAATGAATGTGGAATTGAAGATGAACCGGTGGGTGGTTTGCCTTCAAGCAAGAATGTGTTCAAGGTTATTACCGGTTCAGATGAAATTTCTGTTGCATCAGTTTAAGGTCAAAGAGATGAAAAAAGTTTGTGTCTGTAATATATATGTTACTCTGTTCTTGTGTTTGTTGTTTCCGGTGAAAGATTCCAGTGACGCCGTGAAAATGTTATAGACATTAATAATAATTCAACACCAAGCAAAAATATGATATGGGTTTTAGCTTCTTTCCTAACTTTAGTAACTTCAAGTCACGAAATTCTTTGCGTCTCAGGTTCGCTGAGAGATATTATTATTACAAAGTTCGTTAAAGGAACGTGGGTGATATTTGAGAGGATTTTTCATTAGTGCTTTTTTAACTGAAGTCTCTTCCATTAAAATATTTTTGTTCAGAGTTATATAAACTGAATCTGTTGATTATTTGAACGATTTCATTCATCAGAATTCTTATCTAAATAAATCAAATCAATACAAGTTAAGTGTATTTTGTGACTTATTAACGAGTCATACTTTCTTTTGGCGAAATAAAACCTTAAGTTTGGTTGGTATTTTGATGACTTTGTTCTATAATATACGTAGGGCGGCTATAGACAATCGTCTCTGTGATCTTTTATGAGATATTTACAATCAGGTGGATTTTTGGCCACTTTGTTTACAAAAGTTGCACTTTCCAAATGAGGTGTACTTTCACCATGAGAATTGTCTATTTTATCCTCGTTCTTTTTGTTTCCCATTTCTCTTTCTTTTTCCTTTTTCTCTTCCATACCAATGTATAACATTTATTTTCCTTTATTTGCTTTTTTTTCTTTTCTTATTTCCTTTTCTTTTTTATACACTTTATCATCTTTCCTTCTCTATTAGTGTGATTATTTCATTTTTTTAATAAACATAAAATATTTTTGATTTTATAATAAGAACTACATTTTTTTTTCTACATTTTGATTTCCACTTTGATATATTTTTGGTATTTTTGAATAAAATTTGTGGACACAAAATCCGTGGACACGGACAAACATTAATGCATTATCCTCTTCAAAACAAAAAAGTGGACACAATAACCGTGGACACGGACAACCATTCATGCATTCCCCTCCTGGAAGCAAAAAAAAGTAGATACAACAACCGTGGACACGGACAAACATTCATGCATTCCCCTCCTTAAATCAAAAGAAGTGGATACAACAACCGTGGACACGGACAACCATTCATGCATTCCTCTCCTCGAAGCATAAAGAAGTGGACACAACAACCGTGGACACGAAAAACAATTTATGCATTCCACTCCTCGAAGCAAAAGTAATGGACACAACAATCGTGGACACGAACATGAATGGTTTCGCGGAGGCGCATGAATGGTTGTTCGTGTCCACGACTATTGTGTCCACTTCTTTTTGCTTCGAGAAAGGGGAATGCATGAATGGTTGTTCGTGTCCACGGTTGTTGTGTCCACTTCTTTTTTCTTCGAGGAGTGCACATTAATTGTTCTTCGTGTCCACAGTTATTGTGTCCACTTATTTTGCTTTGATAAAGGAAAATGCATGAATGATTGTCCGTGTCCACGCTTATTGTGTACATAAATTTTATTTATAAATATTTAATAAAAATATACCAAAGTGGATATCAAAATATAGAAAAAAAATTATAATTCTTATTATAAAATAAAAATTAGTTTAGGTTTCTTCAGAAAACTGAAATAATCAAATGAATATAGAGGGGAGAGATGATAAAATATATAAAAAAGAAAAAGAAAAATGAGAAATAAAAAAAAAAACAAATGCTGAAAAAAAGAGAGAGAAGAAGAAACTTAATGTTTATTAAAAGAAGGGCAAAATGGGGAAGAAGAAAAATGATTTGTTCATGAGAGAGGAGCAAAAGTGCACCTTTTGTAAACAAAGTGGCTAAAACTCCACCTGAGTGTAAATATCTCATCTTTTATTATTCAAATGTACGTTTCCCTCTGCCTGAAGTCAATTTTAGTTATGTCTTTGGCATTTCATCTACATAGGTTTGGCCGGATCTCCTTGCTTTCCAAGTTAGCGTAGACTCTGACTCTGTTATACTCTAACACTCAGAGGTACGCTTTCCTCTGACTCTGTTATTCTCAGGTTGTTAATGAGATAAAGTCCCACATCGGTAGTTGGAGAAATAATGAACTAATATATATAGGGTAAGGACCAATCCGCTCATTGTCAATTGGTTTTGAGTTGGAAGCCCATGATAAGCCCGAATTTAACATGGTATCAGAGCCACCGATGCTGGGCCACCCCGTGGATGTTGTTCCCACAATTGCCCACACTTCAAGCTAGACGGGCTTGAGCGTGAGGTGGGGTGTTAATGAGATAAAGTCCAACATCGGTAGTTGGAGAAATAATGAACTAATATATATAGGGTAAAAGCCAATCCACTCATTGCCAATTGGTTTCGAGTTGGAAGCCCATGATAAGCCCGAATTACGTTTTGTTCTTGTTAAGTCTTCTGACTCAGTGTTCTTGTTAGGGATTTTGATGTTATTGAAGTTTTGATTCTTCGCCACTCTTCTGTATTTATAGAGTTTGACTGTTTAGTTTGATTGGGCATTAGCACATATGAACTGAGTTGTTTTTGCAGAAACTTGTTGAGCCAGCCACGGTTACTAGATGGGATGTCACTCGCTGTGATACAAATAGGCGTATTCCCGACTTGATTAGATGTGGAAAGATGAAGCATGAAGGGATAAACTGCATTTTTGCCTCGACTGATTTGAATAAGATTCTTTTGCTGATTTGATTGACTAACATCACAGATGTGGAATTTGTATGTGGGTGTCGCATAAATGAAAGTAACCCACACCTTTGAAGCCCAGTGGATAAGGCCCATAAGTTTCGTGCGTCGTATATAGAAAACAAAGTTGAAGGAAAAACCCTAAGCTTCTTCGTCGAGGTGATTCTTCGTCTGTAGAGGTGATTATTTTTTCAGTTTTGAGATTGTTCACACGTCTGATTGTTTTGTTTCTTAAATGTTTAAAAGGATGATGAAGAAGGAGGCGCCGCCGCATGAGTACTTGAAATCTGAAACATCGGTGTGGTGGGAGATGGACATGTGTCCGGTTCCCGATGGTTATGATCCTTGGCGGGTGGCTCCGTGTATAAAATCGGAACTGGAAAAGTTAGGCTACTCTGGTCCTCTCACCATCTTTGGCGTCGGAAACCTAAAACACGTCCCTGAACGCGTCTTGGAAGCCTTACTTTCCACTGGGATCGTTCTTAAACACGTCCCAACCAGTTAATCTTCTTATCTCTCTCTCTCTCCAGTATAAATTCTCTATTAGGTTATAGATTTTGAACTCTTTTCTTTTGCTTTTTCTCTTTGCTGATTTGATTGACTAACCTCTTAAGGGTTTCTTACCGATATTTTAATTCTAAATTTTACCTAAGAACACCTTCTCTCATAGTATTTCCTAAAACGTTCTTGTGTATAGTATTTCCCTAAATCATCACACTTTAGAAATTCACTTATAGATTAAAAGGAGAAAGAAAAAAGATTTGATAGTTGCTTTTTGTTTTAATACAAAAATTTGATCATTGTTAGGATCACTAGTGCAAATGATCTCGCCTTTACCTTCACAATATGCATTTGGCCGATCAAGACTTGTATGTTTCTCCCTCGGTTAGGTTATAGATTTTGAACCCTTTTCTTTTGCTTTTTCTTTACAGAAATAAGTAACGTAAGCTTGTTGACGTCGATGCTTTTTTGGAAAAACAAGATTCAAGCTCCCTATTCAATAATGCTCATATCCGACTCGTTTGGTTTTGATCTCTTGTATCCTTCTCTCTCTCGGCTACAAACCAAGTATCAATGCAACATTCTTCTTGCATATGAAGATGCTCTGAAACAGGATAAATACTCCCTGGTCACTCATGAACAGTGGTTCTGGAAAAGCTTGCTGGAAGGTATTTTGTTCTATCACTCTCTTTCACTGTGTTAAAAGCTCTTAGTTTCTGAACTCGTTGTTTTATTCCTCCAAGCAGATGCAAAGTGCACTCAAACTGTTGATTTTTCTTGCCTACTGTGCTGCTTTGATACCCAAAGCCTTGGAGAAGTCACCAAGCATCTCAAGAGTGAAGCACATGCATTTGAAGTAAGCATCCTATCGTGCAATCGATCCATTTGTTATGTTGAGTCATTTATGTAATCGCCTTTCATAAAAATTTTATGCAGGAGTCTCTACTTCAGCCTGAAGCCAGAGTTGATTTTTCCTGTCCAAAGATGGCTACCAGGAAGCAGCCATATAACTGTGTCAAATTCATAACATGCTTTTTCTATAAAAAAAAAAAAAAAACTGCCTTTAATACGTTGATGCCATAAAACATTGTAGAGAAAGGCTAAGAAGATAAAGATATCTACTAGTATTAAATAACACATTTTTTATATTTTTGCCATAAAAATAATATTCATTAAAGAATAAAAATACTATTAAATTTTTACTTTTCATTAGTTTTTTCTCAATTTTGCAATCCTAACATTTAAGCTGGAGGATATTCCTCTGGTTATTTTTCGGGAAAAATGTCATTTAAAGCATGAACTTACAAAAAATGTCATTTAAAGCATGAACTTTGGGTGATGCCAAATAAATCATGAACTTTCGTTGACTATTTATTTAAAGCATCAAGTTTCCTTGACTAGGCCAAAATGAGCATGACGTTAACTTATTTAACGGAGCTATTAACCGACGTTAATGCACTGTTACCATCCTCCGCTAATCACAAAACGACGTCGTATTAGTTTTGGAAAATGTCATTTAAAGCACAAACTTTCAAATTGAGACCATTTAAAGCATGAACTTTCAAATTGAGACTATTTAAAGCGTAAACTTTCAAACTGAGACCATTTAAAGCATGACACTACAAGAAAACACGCGTGTAGCGAGGAAAATTAACGAGGAAAATATTTTCTCGTAAAGTTACGTCCGCTTAACGACGAAATTACGTTTACAAAGGCTTTCCACGTAATGTCGTCGTAAAATAACGTGGAAACCGGTTCCTCGTAAAAGTCACGTCAAGTCACGTGACTTTTACGAGGAAAAAAAGTTTCGTCGTAAATTTGCTTCGAATTTACGTGGAAACCACTTTCCACGTAACTTCCACGTAAAGTTTGCTTCCAAGTTTGCTTCCAATTTATGAAGATCTACCCGAAGATTCAACAGACGAAGCTGAAGAGGACGAGTTTCATGAATTAAGCGATGATGATTGTAGTGATGATTCGAATAATGATGTATCTGAATGATTATGTTTTCAAAATATAAATATGAAGAGAAACTTTTTAATTTCAAAACTTTTATTAGCTCTAAGGGTTAAAGATGGAGTTTAGGGGTTAGAAAATTGATTGTAGGGTTTGGGGATTATGAAGTTGGGAGTTAAGAAGCAAAGACTTACGACTTTGGGGTTTGGGGTTTAGGGATTCAAAACAGTTCCACGTCAATTCCTCGTAAACTCCTCGTAAGAAGAAACGCGGGACTGGTTAAATCCTCGTAAATTGTTTTCTCGTAAAATCGTCGTAAGACGAAAATGCGGGTCTGGCAATTGCCTCGTAAAGTTTGCGAGGAACTTGCGAGAATAGCTTCGTGAGAAAATAACGACGACCCTTTCGCCTATATAGTGCACTCAGCTCTCATCAGATGTAACTCACCAAAAAAAATGTGAGTATTATGATAGTAAAAAAGTTAGTATGACTTGCAAGTGATATTATATTATGTCCAAATGGTGGATTTAGCCCTATAATCTGTTTATTTTTATATATATCATTATGAACAGATTCTGGGGCTAATTCCCCATTTGGACAAAAAAATATCACTTAAAAAAATATTTTACAAAATAATTTGACTTAAAGATATTTTTTTTTTAAAAGTCATACTTTTCCTCGTAAAGTACTCGAAAAAGAGAAACACGGGACTGGTTATTTCCTCGTTAATGTTTTCCACGTAAAGTAGTCGAGAAATTGGGCCTCGTAAATAGGACGCTACTTTACGACTTATTTACGAGGAAATAGGACGCGAATGGCAACTTCGTCGTAAAATAACGTCCGGTTTACGAGGAAAAAAGCACGGGTCTGGCAATTGCCTCGTAAATTTACGAGTGTTTTACGACGAAACAAAATTCTCTACATAAATCGAGCACCCGACTCCCTTCATTTCGTCTCAACTTCCTCTCCTCACTCCCTCTGCATTACGAGGTAAACTCCATTTCCTTTTTTTTTTTTTTAGGTTTTAGGATTTTATAGATTATTAGGTGGTTAGTTTAAATAATTATGATTAATTTAGGTGGTTAGTTTAGAGAATTGTAGATAGATTATGGAATTTATATTATTCATGAATCTAATACAATTTCTTTTTCTAGATGGTTAGGAAAAGTAAGCTTACACCCCATTACAGAGAACTATTCGGTGAACCGGGTAGTAATCTAGCGTCGAGTTCATCCGCTCCCGGTTCGAGTTCGGATGCCACCACAGTCCCCGACTCTCAGGGTTCTCAGAGGGCACCATCAGTACTTCATGTTGGTGTTCCCCTAGTCGTGCCACCTCACGTACCTGCTCAGGATGTTCCTGGTGAGCAGGAGGCACCTGCACACGAGGGTGTGGTTCATCCTGATCTACAGGTCCCGCCGACTGCTCCGTACGCTCAGTACACCGTCATCGACATCCTAACTGGTCCTGGAAGAGGAGGTTTGCCTATCTTAGATCCAGAAAAAAGCTATGACTCTCCACCAAATATTTTCTGGTAAGTTTTAAATTCTATTTTTTTATAAATTCTAATCTTTTATAAATTAATCTAATTTTTTAACATTCTTAATTTTTTTTTCAGGTTTAATATTGATGGTTGTGTCGCTCGGAGCGTCACCGACACAATGAAAGGCTACTTCCCCGGTCCATATTCGAGCTGGAAAAGGACCCCAGAACACGTCAAAAAGACGTGGTTCAATTGTTTTGCTGTAAGTTACTTTTTCTTTTATAATCTTTTTTTTCACTACTATTATAATTTATTACTTAACTAATAATTGTCTATTTCATATTTATTAACTGTGTAATTAATTTTTAAAACAGCAAAAATGGAATTGGTCCCCGGCGATCAACGAGAGGGTCAAGGCAGAGTTCGTGGCGAAGGCGAAAGATCGATTGCTTGATACGGTCTCCAACTGGAAGGAAGCCTGGATCGTGAAGGGATATCAGCACGGGAAGCCGAGTGAGCTCACCGGGGACACTTGGAATGCCTTCATCGAGTTTTGGAGAGATCCGGAGACCATAAGAAAGTCTAACTTGTGCTCCACTTCCCGTATGACTAGAGATGAGCATGGAAACTTGCCGATGCTACACACAACTGGTCAAAAAGGTCATGCTGGAATCCGGCTTGAGATGGTAAATATTTAATTACTTTTAGTTTTCAATGTTTAAAAATTTTTAGTTACAAACTTGATATATTTATATATAATTAATTATATTACTTATATATTCTGCAAATTTTTGTAGGCCAAAAAAAATGGCGGGGTCCTCCCATCTCTTCAGGATCTCTACAAGGAAACTCACAAGAACAAGGCTGGAGTTTTTGTAGATCCTCGGTCAGAGAAAATCTACAACGACGTTGTTGCTCGGACGGAGGAACGACAGACACAGCTGACTCAGGAGTCTCCGGACGGAGTCCCCGTCATATTATCCACGCTTGAAAAGGATCGGATTTACGAGGAGGTATAAATTTTTTTTTTTTTTTATAATTTTGCAAATATTTATAATATTACATTACTAACATATATATTAATTTTTTCATTTCAAGGTGGTTCCAAGGAAAAAGGGACGGCTTTTGGGAATCGGATCCGTTAACCTTATCCCTCATGCAACGTCGGCTTACGCTCAGCAACGGATCGATGAGACGGCTCAGCTGCGAAACGAAGTGCAATCCCAAAGAGTTCAATTGAGTTCACTCGAGGGGATTCTCGACATGTTTGCGGCTGGAAACCCCCGTATGGAGCGTATGTTGGAGGCGAGATGGCAAGAGCTTGGGATTCCACCACCTCCGAGACCCACTGCAGAAGAAGAGGCGGAAGCGGAAAGAAGAAGTCAAGATTTTTTCGAGGACCTCAACCGTTAGCAACTTTTTTTTTTTACTCTTAAAACTAGTAAATTTGTATAAATTTCTGAATTTATAAAATATTTTCGGATATATAAATTTCTCAATTTCGTTTTAATATTTTTTGCAATTATCATTTTCATTATTTATATATATATATTTATTATATTTTGGAAATACAATACTTTCCACGTAAAGTCCTCGCAAAAGATTTACGATATTTTTACGACGAAAACAATCTGTGAAGTTAATTCCTCGTAAAGTTTCCGTCCACTTTACGAGGAACAGTTTGCGTGTAATTTGCGACGAAGAAAGCGCGTCGACTTTACGATATTAGTTTGCGTGTGTTTTACGACGAAAAAAGCGCGTGTCTTTTTCGACGAAAAAGTTTTACGTGGTTTTTGCGAGGAAAACCTTACGTGGAATTTACGACGAATATATACCGTCCTTTTAGCGAGAAACAGGTGTCCTCGCAAATTCACGACGATTTTACGAGGAAATATATTTAACGACAAACGAATTACGACGTTTCTCCTTTGGTCGTAATTTCCTCGTAAGTGTCATTTTACGTGGAATTAGCGACGAAATGCGTTCTCGTTAAATATATGTTTTCTTGTAGTGTGAACTTTCAAACTGAGGCCATTTAAAGCATGAACTTTTGATATCGATATTTTAAGCATGGACTATCGTTGATTTTTAAAATCAAGAATATATCTCTTCTTCGTCTCATTATATTTTTAAATATTAGTGATACAACGGTATAAAGCCTCGGGTTGAAGAATAACAATTTCATTTTCATTTATACACGTTTTCAAATATATATTTTCAAGTTGATACTTAAGAAACTCAAGACATAAATGAAACTTCTTATGAACACTTAGTTTAGTTTTCACCATCTGAATATCTGTTTTTTTTTTTTCAATTTCTATGGTTTAAATCTTTTTTTTTTTTTTTCACCGGTAAGCAATGCTCATAAAAAGTTATTGGAGTGGTACGCTGAAAATAGGAATCAAAAGATGTTGTTGTTTAACCGCTCATTTAACACATATTAAAAGTTATGTTAAATGTGGTAACTCCATATTCATTTTGGCTGACTTAACAAAACATAATGCTTATAAAAACAATGATAGTCCATGCTTAAAATACCGATATCAAAAGTTAATGCTTTAAATGGCCTCAGTTTGAAAGTTCATGCTTTAAATGGCCTCAGTTTGAAAGTTCATGCTTTAAATGGCCTCAGTTTGAAAGTTCATGCTTTAAATGGCCTAAATTTGAAAGTTTGTGCTTTAAATGACATTTTTCCAAAAATAATACGACGTCGTTTTGTAATTAGCGGAGGATGGTAACAGTGCATTAACGTCGGTTAATAGCTCCGTTAAATAAGTTAACGTCATGCTCATTTTGGCCTAGTCAAGGAAACTTGATGCTTTAAATAAATAGTCAACGAAAGTTCATGATTTATTTGGCATCACCCAAAGTTCATGCTTTAAATGACATTTTTTGTAAGTTCATGCTTTAAATGACATTTTTCCCGTTATTTTTCTACAAAAACATTATTTTGGTTAATGCAAGTTGTATTATCTAAGCTGCTTCTTTTATGGGATTACTTTTGTCCTTTAGTTTGTTCGGGCAGTGTATATCGCCTATACAAATTCAACAAGCATAACTGTAATTGATCCCAAAACAAACAACTTGTATGTCCGTGAAAAAGGTCGAATCCTAATAGGGTTCTTAATTAATATTTTTTACATAAATTTAAGTTAAAAACTTTGATTAAGAATTTTTTGATTTCCTTACTCTAATGGTAGTACCTCATTAGGGATTCTTAAAAAAAAAAAATTCACAAACAACCACAAACAAAACATTACTTCTAAAATCATAACAAAATTCATAAGTAATCTGTTTTTACATGACATTGACCGCTTGAGGTGCCATAAGTTTCATTTAATTTCTTCACTTATCTTAACGTAAATTTAACACTGAAATTTCTGATCGACAATAAAAAGTGTTCGCACGTATCCTCATCAATTTATAACTCGCAGAAATAAAAGGTAGGTCGGTGACGGTTTTAATCATAAGGTCTATCACAAAATCAAAATAATATACATATATATAATTATAAAGAAGGAATATTAGTATAGATTATCTCTAAGCTACGTACTGTACCATGGTACGTACTTTTTTCTTTTGCCCTATAATTATTTCGCGTTAACTTGATTGTGACAAAAAAAAAAAAAAACTTGATTGTCAATTACTCATTACTCATGCAGCTATATAAAAAAAATATGAAATCTATAATTAAAATGGAGAGTGATGGGTCCATGTGGGAGTTTATCAAATGGAATCAGCGCATCACCCATGTGATAAGTACGTGGACGTACCATTAGATATGCCATAATATTAGGGTATATTTCTATAGTTTATATTACATGACTGATAAGTTGATAATGTTACGTACTTATATATTTTAAAGTTTTGACTTCGACCATCTTAATTAGACATTTCAAGGTTAGGTTGAAGATCCAAATTAAATGTGTTTATTATAATATTTACTATTGAGTAACAATCTGTGGGTGGAATATCGATGAAGAAATTCGAAACTGTATTTATCACTGTACCACTTACGTATCCATTATATATATACTTTTTTTTTCCAAATCGTTGATCGTAAACACATTACTCATCTAACCAATCTTTAAATATCATTATAACATGTTATAGTCTTAGCAAACTATAAAACTATAGTTTTATTTTCGGATTGGTTTTCCTTCTTGAATGTATCCCTTTATTGTTTTGCTCGGTTTAAATATACTTTAAAAGACTATAAACTGTAAAAACAATTTGCTTCAGAGTACCGAAACCTTTGATAAATATATAATCAATTTATCAGCGTAAGTTGGCAACTTGGAACGTACTACGGAATTTGCGTAAATGGAGGAGCACTTATCATTTGAATTTTCAACAAAACGCCATTAATTTATATTCGAATTCGGCTTTCATTGCTCATCGTCAAGAGACGACTTGTTTATAAATATGTATTTATTTATTTATTTTATTTTTTTGATAATCCTGGTATCCGAGCCTCCGAATAAACCCGATTAACGCCTAATGATCGTGCAACGGAACAAGCGGGACAGCCCACCGAAGGCATCCAGGAGCTCGGACAGGGCGGGTTACATCCACCCGAAGGCAGGGTCCGTGGCCAACGTAGGTGATTGCAGCTCATGGGAATCGAACCCGGGCGTATTGGGAGTTTCACCCTCAACCACGAAATCCGTTCACCACTCGCCCACCATGCGTTGGTTAATATATGTATTTATTTGTAATACCATAACTATTTAATGTTGAATGCATGTAATAGTTCTAGCTAATTCGTTATAATAACTTATAAGTTCTTTTTTTTTAAATAATAACTTATAAGTTCTACAAAAGTTTTAAAACAATATAAAAAAAGCATAACTGATGATTGAAGTACAGTTTATTTATATAGTTATATCACATAAATATATGTTGAATGTGTAAAATGTGTTTTGCATCAAATGCATTTGGGTCACCCATCGCCATTTTTTGTTCAATTAGCCGTACTTCAGCATTCTAATCAAAAATAATGTTTATTTAGCCTAATGCAAAACTTAACTACTGCAGAGCTTCCCTTTCCACATCTTTCTTTATTTTGAGGGACGGATTAACTATAACGAATAAGGCAGTTAGATCTAACAATTCTCTTATAATTACTTATAATACCAAAATATAGGTTAAAATTTGCTAGATATTCTAGTTTTCAAAAATTAACGTATTAGATTGCTGCTGCTGCACTAATCTATTATGGTTGTTTTGTAATAGCCGCCGTTTCACCATTCTGCTTTAAAATTCAATAAAAACTTAAGAAAAGATAGCAAAGTTTATAATACATGAAAGAAACAAAAAGCAACTACCTAAAGTCACATGCCTTATAGGATTAACTTAATTATCATATGCCTGAAAGCTCCGTATTTTTCGCACTCTTATAATCATTGGGTCAATCATCACAAAATCATATTATTAGTTTCAACGTTTTTCCGCTAATTCCAAGTCATATATAATTAAATAATACATATATCTTAATTGAAACAAGCCCTGTGATTTTTACTATAAATAGGTGCTGAAGCCTAAGTCTTATGCATCAAACACTACAATCATCATCAACGTTTTCTTTATCATACGGAAGAAGTTAAAAACCTAAGAAATTTCTAAGTAAAATGACGAAGATCGTCTCTCTTTTGGTCGCAGTTATCTTCTACACAATGTTCTTCATGAAGATCAGTTCGGTTTCTGCAGGGTGGTTACGAGCTCATGCGACCTTCTATGGTGGAAGTGATGCTTCTGGTACAATGGGTAAGTTCCCAAACTAGGGTTTGACATTTGTTTTTTAATTCGGTTCAGTTTGGCTTAACACTTAATTATTGTATTGTTTTCTCGATTTGGAGAAACTTATACTATCTAAGAATTTAGGTTTGGTTTACAGATAAAATTTAATATGTATTCTTCTTATGATATGAACTTTTCATGAGTTTTCTTCTTACTCAAGAAATTGATTTATATTTTTTTCCTTCTTCAGGTGGAGCTTGTGGTTATGGGAACCTATACACGGACGGTTACAAGACAAACACTGCGGCATTGAGCACGGCACTGTTCAATGACGGCAAGTCATGTGGTGGATGTTACCAGATTGTCTGTGACGCGACCAAAGTACCACAATGGTGTCTTAAAGGCAGATCAATCACAATCACAGCCACAAACTTCTGTCCACCAAACTTTGCTCAGGCAAGCGACAATGGAGGTTGGTGCAACCCACCAAGACCTCACTTCGACATGGCTCAGCCTGCCTTTCTCACCATCGCCAAGTACAGAGCTGGAATCGTCCCCATCCTCTACAAAAGGTAATAACATTACAATTTACACTCATGCTGTTTTCTTGTACATCAAGAATCGCAAAAAACACTGTGCTTAAAGGGTTCTTCTTCTTCTTCTTATAGGGTTGGATGCAGAAGAAGCGGAGGGATGAGATTTACAATGAACGGTAGGAACTACTTCGAGCTGGTTCTCATCTCAAACGTAGGAGGAGCTGGTGAGATCTCTAAAGTTTGGATTAAAGGCTCTAGGAGCAACAGATGGGAGACCATGTCAAGAAACTGGGGAGCTAACTGGCAAAGCAACACCTACCTTAATGGTCAATCTCTCTCTTTCAAAGTTCAGCTTAGCAATGGAAGAATCAAAGCAGCTCTCAACGTTGTTCCTTCGAACTGGCGGTTCGGTCAAAGCTTCAAGAGCAACATCCAATTCTGATATCAATCGTATAACGGGTTATGGTTTTTTCTCCATCTTTTTCTTTTGCATTGTTTGTATTTACTTTCTTTGTTTTCTCTATTGCATCATCATCGTCTGCGATAAGCTTCTTGTTTTCTAGCTTTATTATAGTCTTGCTTCCAGAGAGTTTATAATCTGGGGAAGACTCAAGCAGTGATGTTTGTATTTGTACATTTAGGGATGACTATGTATTACTACATATTAATGAAGAATATTTCAAACAACTCACTGTTTAAGGTCCTCTGATATTTCTTTGTATAATTCATCTTTGTATCGCCTCAATATTTCATCCTTAACCTATTATACAGTATGAATATTTTACTTCCTAGAGAATATGTATCTGATTCAAATTGTGGTTCAAAATGTTCAAATTGTGATTTAGACATAGCATAACTATGTCCTCGGCCATAAAAAACAGAGCACTCTGTTTCAAAATCACAGCACCCTGTTTTCTTTAAGTAGCAAGAAAGCAGAGCAATGCGCTTCTTCTGCAAATCACTCACTAATTAAAGTTGATTACTTCTAAATATGATCTTAAGCTTAACTTCAAAGTTGGGAACTTAATTTCTTAATCTGCCTCTTTCACACTTACTCTTGTTCATCCAAAATTGGGAACTTCCGATTGGGTCACTGTAGTTTCTTGATCTTCTTTTCTTAGTTCATATTTACCTTTAATTTTCGCTTAATCACCCTCAACGTTCCCGTTTACTACAAATCTCTCTAGTCATCATATCTGGTCGGAACAATCACATGTCGGAAAAATTGGTATATTCAAAGAGTATAGATCAGAGTATACAAGTGAGAAAAACGTGCGTCTGTAAAGCCAATTACATAAAGCTTATAAAACTCATCCAAAAAAAAACTACCTATATAGGCTTATTGTGTGTATCTAACCTGGAGAGAAGCAGGTTAAGAGAAATAAAAACTCAAAGATCATGAATAACACCTTCAATGACTTTCTGAGCTGTATCTCGAATACTCATTAAATTTGTTTTTATCTCTTTGCACAATCTTCCTTCCACAAGCCGCACAGGTAACCACATCTTTGGTTTTACATCCACCGTGTATGCAAGCGTCGTCCGAAAATCTTTAAACTGTGAATCCAAAGCCTCCCCCTGAGAATCCCCAAACACAGATAAGGAATCAAAGACAGGTCTGAGTAAAGGTATATGAATGTGTTCTGTATGTTATTATTTTACTTGCTCGATGGACCATTTGCCTTCAAACAACTGGAAGTCGCCTTCGACCATCTTAAAGTCGATTTCACGTCTTCTCCCATTTGGCAGAATCTCAAGCTCCTTCTCGAAACAATCTAGAACAGCTTTAGCATTGAACTTAAGACCCAGTGCTAAATTCTGCTGCCCCATCTGTTGCAAAAAAGACACACAACCCTGAAAATGAGACTGGTTTTGTCCGTATCATGACAAAGAACACCACTTTATGCTCACACAAGACACAAAACTCGACAAAGTTTCCAAATTTGGATAAGAAGAACAGACAAAGTTATCGACTTTATCGTGATGAATCGAAAGAATTGGTTTGAGAGCAAGAAACCTGGAAAAGACGAACGCGATTCCCTTCCTTCTCGACCAACTCGCTGACGACAAGCCCCGGGATGAAATCGGATAGCTTCTCGTAATCAGTCAAAACGCTCCAAACGGAGTCGAGGCTCGCTTCCATTCCAATCTTCGAGCGGATACGCCGCGAGCTCTTGTCGAGTTTCTTCACCTCGATGAGAACTCCATCGTCGCCTACCAATACCTCCGTCTTACCATCTGCCAAGAAACCAACCAAATAATCATCTTCTTCGGTTTCGGTTTCATCCTCGCTAAAGTAATCATCGTCCCGCGGAGAACCGTCGCCAAATCGGCACGAGAAACATCTGCGGGAAGAAGAAGCTAGCAGTAGCGTCGAGGAATGCGAAGAGGAGGGTGGAGAGACGTTCCTAGTGTGGAATTTTCTCGCCGGAGAATGTGAAACCGCTACGCCGGAGGTGGTGGCCAAGGCGGCGGCGCGTGGGTGGCGAAAGGCGGAGGAGAAGTCTAATACGATTGGAGAAGACTGCATTGTTTGTAGATCTGTTGGGGAGAGAGTCTAAAAGAAGGGCTCGTTATGAACTATAGGCTTTTATTTGGGCCTCTTGTTTTCTTTTTAGTCAAAATGGCCCTATATTAAGGTTTTCATGTTTTTTTCTTAATAGCATAAATTTAGAATAAATGTTTTATTTTCATAACTTTAGATTCAGTTATCATATATATATATATATATATATATATATATATATACCTAAAATCGATAATCATACTTATATAATCATACTATCAATATAAAACTAATATAAATTATATAATATCATCATCTATACCAAAATAAAAGTGTTAATATATCTCAAATTTTAATTTTCACAAATATATCTTTTACACAAAATAGAAAACATAATAAAAAATACACTAAAAATATATGGTACACCTTTGAAAACGGATAAAAATTTAGTAAACTATATAATACATTTACAGCCATACTAAAGCTGTTAACACATTTCAAATTCTTACATCTATAAATATATATTATCTAAAAAAACCTAAACATCAGAAGAATAAAAATAAAATTTCCCCCTCTTAAAAATGGATTAGAATCACAAATGTATTTATAAACTATATAATCTATTTGATTATTATAGTACTGATATCAGACTAAATTATTTTCATATTTTTCAAATTATAGCAATATCATAATAATAGAATAGATTATGTAATATTTCATAAAAATTTTGAAAACTTACATCAGATAACTTTTATCACGACTATTATAATAAAATTAGGTAACACAATTAAAATTATTTCAAAAAGTATACATCTATCAGTGTAACTGTTATCATCAAATGATATATAATATTTATAAATATAGTTTTCAAATTTAAATATTACGATATTTTTATTAAAATGATAAATTCAGTCCTAGAAACATATGTTTCTATGTTAAAATGTAATATACTATTAAAACTACATAGAGTACATAACTTTCACATGATTATCTTATTGAATCAATTATAAATCTAGAAATTCGTTTTAATTTTCTATTTTTTGTGTTGTGTATATTTATAAATTTTTGGTTTTCTGTAAATTTTACCGTTTCCTATGTATCTTTTATAGGCATTAGAGAACATATTATCAAGTATATGTATATCAAAACAGTATAACATTACACATAAGGTGCCTAAATTTCGTACCCACTTAAAGTAATTATTTTTTAACTAAACGGTCATTGACTCTATATTTTTCATTATTAAATAAAAGACATCAAACTTTATGTCTAGATCCAAATGAACTTTCGGGAAAACCTAATGGCTCTGTGTTTAGATTGATGATCTTCAAATTCATTACGAAGTTGAATGAACTTGTGCCAATGATCTTCAAGAGATAATCTTCATAAACATCATTGATGGATTTCTGATTAAAGAACAACAAAGAACTTTCACCTAAACAAAAGTATATACATACATTTTCTATGATATGATCGATGAAAAAAAAGAAAATCGATCTTGTATATGGAAGCAAACACCTCTCGAGAAATTGAGCAAAAGCAGGAGAGCCAAAATATCAATTATGAATTTGGATCTCAGGATCTTGAAGAGAGAGCAACAGTTTAACAAACGATGTAAAAAAAGGAATGAGAAAGAAACATATTATTTACCGCTTAAAAAAAAAAAAGATTGAGTAAATATACCTTCAAGGATTTGATGTTCTTGAGTTTTGATGGACATTTTCTCTTCCGCTTGTTTGTTGAAGCTCTCATATGTTTTCGAAGACCTCAAGACTAGTTATATTCTTAAAAGAAACCAATTTTGGTTTATATTTTAGTATTATATATGTAGTGACCAGTGATGAAAGACCTGTAGGTAGATGCCAACGATGGCATATATCTAATTCAACCCTAAAAATATATTGCCTACCATCCTGACAAGTCTCAGTGGGTTTTCCAATTTTATATTCGAAATGATTTGTTAACAAAATTTGTTCGTACCACAAGATTGATATAATAAAATAACTTGTGATGTTATTTTAAACCGAAAGTTAAAATGAAATCGCGAAGTACGTTTGAGAAAAAAAAAAACGAATGGGTTAAGACAACTAATATTTTTTTAAGATGACTTCAACTATTTTTGGATCTTCACCATTTTTGTATTTTGTTGTATTATTTTTGGGGTTAAAGTGTATTATATAATAACTTTCTCATGTTACTTTATGAGTGGGGAGATGCATTGTACTGGGGCTAAATAGATTTAAAACTTTAAATAATCAGGATGCTTACAGATTCCAACTTAGCTATCACACTCAACTATTGTTGGTTTTGTACCGTTAAAGCAATGCGTCACTAGGAAATTAAAGGGTTGATTGCTTGGGCTATATAGATGGTATTTACAACTTTAATATTTATCTACAGCCTTTTAATTTACCAATCATGCTTTATATTGTTTTTAAAGCTACAACCAAACGATCAAAAATTGGCCGTAGAAACTTCAATTACTAAAGGCTTATTTTTAGTCTGTAGAAAAATATCTTTCTTTTTTAATATTTTCTCATTTATTATTCATACTTACAGAAGATACATCTACCGCAAATATATCTACAGACCAGATTTTACAGCAAATTATTTACAGTTATAGTCTAACCAATCATCCACTAAGAGCTGATTGTTAAAATTCCATGATTATTGATTTATAAATTTTGATTTTTAGTCAAGATATAGTGTTATTAATATAATAATTTTTTATTTTATATAAAATTAAAAGTCATTCAAAAAATTTGGTTTATGAAATATTTTATGCATCTATTGTAATTTGGTGTTATTGGGACTTAAGTTTTAAACAAGTCAGCACATAAAAAAAATTCAAATACTATCTATATATTTTAGATTTTTGCAATCATCATCATAAAATATTGAGAAATACCCTCAAATACCACACTTTCATGTTTTTGTGACAAAAATACCACACTAAAGTGAAAATGACAAAAAATAACATTTATTTAATGATTTAAAGATAATTAAACTAATAAATTTGGGTTCAAAAGTCATTAATTAAAGTTTAGATTTTGGGTTTTAGGGTTTAGGTTTAAGGGATTGAGAAAAAATATATGAGAATAAATGTATAATAGTCTTTTATTTTCTCCAATAAATGTTATTTTTGTCATTTTCACCTTGGTTTGGTATTTTTGTCAAAAAACATGAAAGTGTGGTATTTTTGAGAATTGCCCTAAAATATTTTTATAGATTTTTTTTAAATACACAACACTCTTTACAAATTTAAAACTTTTTTATTAATTTTTTTTTTGTAATTCTTAAAACCAACTAACCTTTTATAAATCCAAATCCTAATAACCGCATAAATTAAGTATGTTTAATTCGAATTTTGGTGTAATTTTTATTTATTTATTTATAAAAGATAAAATATATACCATATTGATATCATATTTTCTCTTCTTGGTTAGGATACTTATGGTTTTTTGTTTATTCGGTTTATAATCTACCAATCGAAAAATAACTATTGTACGGCTCAATGGGCCTTATATGGTAAACTCCTAATAAAGATCTTATTGGGCCGAAACTAGAATCGTCGAAGACGAGTTTCTGGTTGTCGTATCCCCACGTAAACCTCGGTTCTTCGTCTCCGACCTTCGTGTTCTAACGCAGGAACACACACACATCTATATATTTTCTCGAGAAAATTTCCGATGATTCAAACCAAATGCTGAAAAAAGGAAAAATCCAAAAAAAAAAAAAGAGAAATGGAAAACAAACGAAAAGAGTAAAAGTGAAATCCACGAATTAGACAACTTCGCACGCGCCGTCATCGAATCGTGATGAGTTCGTGGAAGCATCTAAGCAGGCTCGTCAATGGCCTGTCGCTTGTGGCGAAGGAGATCTATCACCAGTCCCCGGAGTTACAGAGAGCGAGAAACGGAGATCTCGAAGGCTTGATCACGTCTTCAGGGAAAAAAGCTTTGGTTGCCGCCACCGACTTGGTCGGACTCACCTCCGGGAAGCTCCGCGACCTCTCGAACCGTCGATCCAAGGAACCATCCGTCGTATACTTCGACGAAGGAGATAGCAAAGATGACGGCTTGAGCAAGGTCGATGTATCTTCTCCCGTCGCGCCTGAGGTTGTTGGATCTGCTACTGCAAAGCCTAGCTCCGTCGGAAGCAATAATGTTCACAAGAATATTGTTGATTCGAAGATCTTGAGAAGTGAATCTATCGATGAAGCTAAGAGTTCACATAGTGAAGGCGAGACCAAGGAGGTTTCAGGCGAGAATATTGGAGTTGTAGCTGCATCATCTCCGTCGGAGGTAGCACCGGTGAAGAGACGGAGGCCTAGAGAACGGAAGGTTCCATCAACTCCAATGGCAAGAGCTTATGGGTAAAGTCTGATTATTTGCTTTCGATTACATAAGAGTCTTGTGATGAAGCCAATTAACAAAAGTTGTGACATTTGAAGGTTTTTCAATCTCGGAGCTGGTCTTGCTTGGGGAGCTGTTAAAGAATCAACGTATAGGCTTGTGAATGGGACACCAACCACGCAAGGGAATCAACCTGCGCTCTCGTCTATACTGTCCGAGGAAAATGCAGAAAGATTGGCTCTTGGATTGTGTGAAATGCGTGGAGCTGCACTCAAAGTTGGCCAAATGTTGAGCATACAGGACGAGAGTCTTGTTCCTGCTCCGGTAAGTAGCAAAACGCTTCCTCTTCGTCCGAAATCTTTAATCAGCTTAGGTCTTGTTTGACGTAAAGTAGGGTCTTTTATAGATCTTGAATGCTCTGGAACTTGTGCGTCAAGGTGCAGATGTGATGCCAAGGAGCCAACTTAATCCAGTTTTGGATGCTGAATTAGGTCCAAACTGGCAATCCAGGTTGGCTAGTTTTGATTACGAACCGCTAGCAGCAGCGAGTATCGGTCAGGTACTACTAACTGAGTTTCTGCATACTTTGTGTGTTTGATTGAAAGAATGCGTCCTTGTGAATGTGTTGAATCGTTTTGTTATTTTTTTCTTTTATGTAATGATGTTGTAGGTGCACCGAGCTGTTACTAAAGATGGAGTAGAAGTCGCGATGAAGATTCAGTACCCTGGCGTTGCCAACAGCATTGAAAGTGATATCGAAAATGTCAGACGCTTATTAAGTTACACAAATCTAATTCCAAAGGGACTCTTTCTCGACAGAGCTGTGAAGGTATCCACTGTCAACTAAGCAAATACATTCACTTTACATAACTGTATATGTAAGAACGATGTAGAAGTAAGAATATGGACAATGTACATTAGAAATGATCAGTTTAGCTGTTTCTTCAGATTCATGACGAAGTTGTTTTGCAGGTTGCGAAAGAAGAGTTGGCACGAGAGTGTGACTATGAAATTGAAGCAGTCAGTCAAAAGCACTTTCGTGATTTGCTTTCAGACACTCCAGGGTTTTACGTTCCTCGTGTTATAGATGAGGTTTCAAGCAAAAAAGTTCTAACCACAGAACTTATTTCTGGTAACTGCAATTCCGCTTATAACTTAAAAATTCTTGTTTTTGCATATGTTTGTGATGGTGAACTGATCCATGCTTTTAACATATTCTTCTTACAGGGATCCCCATTGATAAAGTAGCCTTGTTGGATCAGAAAACACGAGATTACGTTGGGAGGAAGATGCTCGAACTCACATTGAAAGAGCTCTTTGTCTTCCGGTTCATGCAAACGGATCCAAACTGGGGTAACTTCTTGTACGACGAAGCCACAAAAACAATCAATCTTATCGACTTCGGAGCAGCACGTGATTACCCCAAGAAATTCGTTGATGACTATTTACGAATGGTATGCCTTCTCATGTAATGAACTAAAAGTTGAAATGTTGAGAACAGTTTATGTTAATCCTTTTGTTTCCAGGTGATGGCATGTGCGGATAAAGACAGTAAAGGAGTGATTGAAATGTCGCGGAGACTCGGGTTCTTGACCGGAGATGAACCAGACGTAATGCTAGACGCTCATGTCCAAGCCGGTTTCATCGTGGGTCTACCTTTTGCAGAACCTGGTGGTTATGCATTCCGAACCAACAACATTACCTCGAGCATCTCTAATTTAGGAGCAACCATGTTGAAACATAGGCTCACACCACCTCCCGATGAAGCCTATAGCCTTCACCGTAAACTATCAGGGGCTTTCTTGGCTTGTATCAAGCTTGGAGCCACCGTTCGTTGCCGTGATCTCTTGCTCCAAGTTTACGACAAGTATCAGTTCGATGATGAGCCACAAGATCCACTGGTCGCTACAAGTTCCGTTTCTTCGTAGCTTTCTCATACACACAGACTAATTAGCGATTCGATTTTTCCTCCATTTTGGGAGTAAAAACGATTCTTGTTTTTTTGGTACACGATTGAGTTTAATTTTTAGAATAAATTCTTCCATTAATGTAAAATGTTGAATATTACAATAATGCTGGAGATATGATCAATCAACAAACTTTGATATAGTTGTACTTATATCTAACTCTATACTTTTTGGCTTAATGACCATATCAACCGCCAAAACTCATCGTCGACACACAGACAACAGAGCTGTAATAAAATGACGAAAAATCATAAACCCAAAAAGAAATGTTTTCAACACGCAACTCGAAAATGCATGCAAAGTTTGTTTTGTTTTCTTTTCTTATTGTGTTAATGCGATGGAAGAAATTGGATCACAAAGAGTTAGGAGGATGATGATGAGTAGTAGACACAAAAGCCACAGCTTGAGCCCAAGCCTTCAGCCTAGCTTTCACATCTTGCGGATTATCTCCTGGAAAAATCAATATTTAAAAAATGGGGTTTAAATTGATAAAAATAAAAGATTGGGTTTCAATTCGAAGTAGGAAAGAAAGTTTGGGTTTTCGGACTAACCGGGACTAGAAATACGGTGGTTGGAGGAGACGGGAGAGTTGCCGCCACTACTAGTATCCATCGCTGACCCGGAATACGAGACCCGACCCGGTTCAAGCTCAAATCCTAAATCCTTACAAGCTTTGACTTCCCCTAAATCCATACACAATGGCCTTCCTCCTCCTATCGGCCTCGTCACCACCACCACTCCTCCGCCGTAACCGCTCTGTTCATCGACGTAGCTCCTCCGCATACCGTCGACCCACGGTGGATACTCCGGCCGCAGTTTCCTCCTCCTCCTCCTCTGATCGTTATTGTTACTCCCCTGTTTTTCCTTTCGCGCTTCGTTCTCGCTCGCGTAAGCTTTATCGCCGGAAACGGGAGAACTCACCGTTAAACCTCGCCGCCTTCTCCGTCTCGGAGGCGTCGCCGGAAGCGACTGACAACCCGTTGATCCTTTATCGGAATCTGAAAATTCTAGCTGCTCCATCGATTTCTCTCCTCCGCCGACAAGTTTTTCGTCGGAGTCAGACGGTTCTCCGTCGGCTTCATCGCCGTCGCAGTTACAACAGACGGAGAGCCTCGACAACGAATGGTGCTGCTCTTCTTCTTCTTCTTCTTCTCTAAGGAAAGACGACATTTTCATATCTTCATCAAACGCCATAGTAAGTAACTTCAACAGATGAATGTGTATTGTGTGTTGTGTATATATATGTATTGAAATTTTCTATTTTCGCTTTCAGTGATCTGATCGTGTATCTGCTGCTTTTAGCTTCGGGTTTTGATTTTCTGTTGGTTAAATGTTTCGATTGCAAAAGATAACGACATGGAGACCTTATATTTATCCGATCACTGTTTGAGTTTTGGTATTTGAGATTCCAAAACTGCCCTCAAATTTAACCAATATATTTTAATGATCCCTGAGAGACGGAAAAAAAATATTTTATAATACCATATAACTTTATTATTTCATACATTATATTTTAAAATTAATAATTAGTATGATCGTAATGTAAAATAAATTGATATATGAAATATAAAAAATTATTTTGAAGATAAAAATATTATTATATAAAATTTGATATTTTAGTTTATAAAAAATTATTTTTAGATAATTAAACATATATTTAAATTTTAAAACATAATTATATGGGTCATATTTATGCTAGTTCTCGATTATATCTAAATATATATTTTAATCTGTGTACAAGATGTCCTAATCTAATCCCTTATATATTATTTGAGGATCATTTTTAAAAGACTAATCTTTACTTCATGTGTTTATTACAAGAGTGTCATCCTTACTTATAATAATTACATATAATGCTATTATATGATTTGATCACTTATATTAATTATCACTATTACATAATCAAAAATATGATATATCTCATAGACTCTAATTAAAATACATGTTATTTATTCATTCATAAAATATATAACTTTAATTATGTATTTAACCAATATAATCAAATAATTTTATATTAATATATATATATCATGTTTATTAAATAACTTTTACTTGAAAAAAATATATTATATTTCAGTATAGTTATTCGTTTTAACTTATATTTATGAATTACAATAATAACTATATCACTTTATAATAATTTATTTACATAATCTTATATTATATATATTTATAATTCTTTAATATTTATTTAATATAAAACTTATAAATACTTTTACTTTTTTAATATTATATTATAATCTTATATATAATAAAAATTATATATTATTTTTCTTAAAGATTATAATATAATAAAAAGTATATATTATTTTTCTTAAAAAGCAACTTACAAGCAATTTTAATATATAAATAAAAATCACTAATTTATATCAACTTAGTACTTACCATGATTATCAGATATATTTATTATAGTATATAACTACAGCTATAATAAATTTCATTGTATTTAAACATAATTCAAATTTCCTAAAATAAATCAACATAAAATATTTGATTTGTATTGATACCAATCAGTAATAAAATTATGGTAATGAAAAATTATTCTGTTTCTAAACTTAATTAATAATATAGATTAAAATAAGTAACCACACATTTAATTAAATAAACATATAGTAGTTGAATTTATGCCTGTTCATATCAATTTAGAAATAAATTCAGATATAAATAATATGCCATAATTTTCTACTCGATCAATAATGATACAAAAATAACTGATTTTTAGCAATGTTATCTTATATATGATTTAATTGTTTTGCATTTATTAATATATAATTTTAAAAGATTTTGAAAATGTTGAAATCACATTATATATCTATATAAATGACTATAAAATTATATTTAATTAATATTTATATAAACATTTTACTCCGCGCATCGCGCGGATTACTACCTAATTCTTATATATAGCTGAATATTACGTTTTTGTATTAGATTATATATAATACCTATTTTCCGTAAAAAATAGTATAATAAATAAATGTTTGTTTACCAAAAGGTTATATGCAGTTATGCACTACCTTGATTTGAGCTACCAATTCATAATTCTTATACAACTTTTCTTTGGTTTAAGTTGTTTTCAATTTATAATTCTTATACAACTTTTCTTTGGTTTAAGTTGCTTTTGCTAAGAACATAGTAGTACTGATTACTGAATATCAAAATGCTTCACAATTTTCATTTGTTTTCTGTATATTTATTTTCTCACCTAAAAAGGCTGACAATCTAATGCTGGCACACATCCCTTCCTAAGAGAGATTGATGACTGCGAGGATAACCCTGTAATTTTATGCGAATAGGGGATATCCGTTTGGTGGGAACTTCGAGATTAGCAATAAATTTAATGATTAATTAAAATCAAATTAGGAGTATTAAACAGTAATTTAAAGAAGATTAGAAATCGTCTCCGCTGATCTAAGTGAGGTTGACCAGCTACTAGGCAAACCAACCGTCTTCTGACACGTAACATCTAGACAAGAGGTAATAGGACCAAAGACCAGTCTGCACGACGAGGCTGTCCAAAGCATCTTATCATTTATCAAAAACCTTCGTATTTTTACTTCCGATTTACGATTTTTACTCAACACATGTATTCCTTTAATTGTAACTAAGGGGATTAGTTCGCAATGTAAGAGAGAGTTTGGTTTGTACATCAAGCCGAACTTAATTATGCAACAACAATAAATCAAATTTAAATGTTCGTTTTCCGGATAGAATTCTTTTCTTTCATAAAGAGAATTGTATACAAATATGTTATTTTTTTAATTATGTGATGATGGCATGATAACACATGTCATTATATGACGGCTTCATATACTTTTTATATTATGAGTATTGATAAAGTAAGAAGCTTCCAAAATTCATCTAACCAGTCCGGCCGCATTTGTAAAAGAAAGATTATTGATGAGAAATCGTCATTTAGCTACTGAATTAGTGAAAGCTATCTTAAGAAATCTATCTCTTTTATATGTTCGATAAAATTAAATATCTCCAAAACATTTGATTCCATATTATGGGTTTTTTTTGGTAAACACAATGTTTTTTTATTACAAAAAACCAATATAATAGTTTTTTTCATAAAACTTAAGAAGTTTTGGATTTCCAACAAAGTTTCATGGGTTTTTCTTATGCATTTCCGTGTCATATTTTTATATACAAATAAATAAAGAGCTCGTAAGGTATTTTTGTTAAAAAAGGAGGTTTCCAATAAAATTGTGCGTTATCGCCATATTTTTATATGGTGGATATACATTATAATATAATAAATATAATAAGAGCAAGCAAAAATATTTGCTATCACCTATGATGCCAAAATATATAATTGACTCATTCATATATTGCGGACAATATATATAATGGTATTTGTGGATGAACAAAAGAGGTTAATAGAAGAAGTTCTAAGTTCTATAAGTTTTTGATGAGTTTGTTTGTCTATCTAGTTTCAATATCAGTTTGGAGAAGTCAACTTTGTATATGATAGGTATTTTTCATGAGAATGAAATATAATTTCAATAACTTTCCATTTGCTTTTAGATAGTTACTAGTTAGATATCTTAGCTTTACCTTTCACGAAAAAATGATGGTGAGTGATTATTTTCTTTTAGTGAATAAGATTGAAACTTAGATGTGTAATTGGAATGGAAAATTTTCCTCATATGCAGAACATTTACAACTTACAAGCTCAATCATTATAAGCTTAACAAACTTTTGGTTCTATATTTCTTAATTGCCAAAAAGTGCATAACAGAGATTGAAAAACTTGTTCAGTGGAACTAAGCAAGATCTGATGATCATTCTTTTGTTATTGAGGTATACCTTTCAAACCGCTACGCATTATATTTGGAGAGAATGAATCCCTAAAAGACACAAAAATAATCATTACCATCAATTCAAATCACTAATATAATCGATAAAAAAAATAAGAAACCGTTTATTCATGATTCAAGTATGAGTAACAAAAGTATGAAAAATGATTATGAATTTTGGTTTTGGCAAAAGACTATCTACCTAGATACTTCTAAGTTTTTTATATAATTCATTCTTGTATCTTTTTTTCATTCTTTGAAAATTTTCTCAAAAGATGCTCAAAATGTAAGAAAAAAAATGTTTTTGATGGGTATATTTACATTCATTTAAAAAAAATAAGAAATTAATATGTGTATTATATACTATAAAATAGAGGGACTGTGAGGTAGTATATGAGAAAACACTAGCTTGATTCTTCACTGAAAAATGAAAATATTAACAACCAATTTATTCTTTGAAAGACCGAGGGATCAGACTTTTGAATAGAGCTTTGATTTAAAACTGCATTTTTGCTGTTTGCGAGGGAACCTGGACGGCCTTGATTAGGTCTTTCACACGTGTCAGTGTACAAACAATGATTGATGCTAGAGGAAAATCGCACGTGCTGCTGTTCAGACAAAGATTTTATTTTTGTAGACTAAAGATTTTTTTTATTATTAATTGTTTTTAGACTAAAACATTTTGCAAGTACTGAAAAAGAAAGATTTATAGGTTCTGAATCTTCTGACAGTAGTCTCCTGTTTTATCCCGGTTCTGCAGTGTTGCATGTTCTGAATGATTAAATCATACAAAATCACAATTATATATCCATATAATTTGATATGTAGTAACTAATAACATATTAAAAAGAACTTTGCAATTACGTGATTTAACATTTAAATTTGTTTAATTAATGATTCCACTTTTAGATTCGTTATTTTGTTTGTGTTATCAAGTGTTTTTATTTTGGTGAGACTCCAAAAAAAAAAGTCTTTTTTTTTAACTGAAAAAGTCTTTTTATTTTGTTATCCATTTCCATTATAACCACTATTGAAATTTCAAGCTACATCTATAGGAAAAAGCCATAATATTATAAAAGTTTGTGGTAGTGATCATGCCAACTATATGGGTTTTAAAAGCATCTAAAAAGCCAAAGTGTCAGCCTACTATTTCTTTTCTCCTGACTTAATACATAGAACGGAAGCATAAATTAGTGAGAAGCAATATATGCTGCAAATATGCAAAGAAAAAGGTTATAAAAGAATGCAAAGAACATTATCACTAAAATATTATATAAAATATAAATTAATAGTAGATGAGACCGACCCAAATGATTTATATTGAAGGCAAACCAATCAATTTCCCCCACGAGGGCATTGAGAAGTACTTTTAGAAGACAGACAATTCGACGGCCGTTGATAATATTGTTATGAACTTACATAAAAAAAAGGTAAGTCATTTTACATTTGAAAAGGACGTATATATATCTTTTTGTGTGATATATATATATATATCTTTATAATATTATTTGAGTTTTTATGTGTTATTCTTACATTAGGTTTTGCAAAGGTTAATTATAAATGTATTATTAATGAATGAAAGAAATTATACCTTATTAGTTATTATCATTATAAAAATAATATTTTAAGTTCCTTTTTACTCCATAATTTTTAAGTAATAACTTTTACTCAATATGCTTTAAATTTTTATCATTGCAATATAAATATATATACATATATATACATACATATCTTAAATTTTTTATATGCGAAGTCAGAAAAAAAATTTTATACACTCCTATTTTGTCCCAAAGTGGTACTTTTGAAAATCCGGCAACATGTAAATTGTAATGCATTGGTTTGCTCATTACTCTGTCGGGATAACGACCTAAAACTAAACCAGGACTATCTATAGACATGTATAAGATTCTGTCTAAAACTACATTGCCTAAAACTTGTCACCATGACGAAACTGTAATTGAACAAATATCCCTTGCTGGAGTTAACCGCCAAATAAGCAAAGCCAACTGAGATCGAATTTAATGGGCTAAGCCCATATTTTTAGTTTTATTTTGTAATGAACCTAATACAACCCAAATGAATTAAAATCCACCTAAATCTATATGCTAAATGTATGTTTCACATGACACTCGACCTTTAGAGAAGTTTTTGAAAACAAAAGTGAGAGTAGACTTTCTCACATTTATATATGCCTCAGAAAAATTATATATACGTTATGCAAATTTGCAGTTTTTAGAATTTATGAAGAAACATTCGGGTAGACAAGATCCAGTGGGAGAACCCTAATCCTTCGATTGGAAAATAAAAACTTATCTCTGGAGAATTGAGATTATCTTTATGTAATTTGGAATTTGTAATTGGATAGTTGTGAGTTATAAACCCTAATTATTCATGTATTTTTTAAGATATAAATTAGGCAGATGTAGTTGTTAGAGTATTAACTTAAGAAAATCTGACAAAGATCTTTAATTTTAAGATTTATGTTATTCAGAAGAGCCTATTTGGTTTCTCTTCCTCATGGCCAATCCGGCAGAGAAACCGGACCTGACTCCTTCAGTCCCCATACTTCTAAGTTCTAACGTTTAACTAAAGAAATCGACTCCACTTTAGTGTCTTTGGTTTTTAGGTACATTTAACTAGATGATGAATCACACTCTGAAGTGGCGGTTTGGTACAACATGACACACACCGTATCGGCACAATCAATAGATGTACAACATGACACACATCGGCACAATCAATCAATACATTGACGGATAGGGATATCGGCCGTTTTATTGTTTCTTCGAGGTGATTGGTTACTTTTGCGATATTTTGATGTAGTTTTAGACGGAATCTTTAACTTGGTGTAAAAAAACGTGTGCACTCTAGTCCTTATGTTGTTTTAGACCATTTTTCCTTACTATGCGAATTCAAACACATTAGAATAGATGGTACTGACAACGAAATAAGCTAAATAAACATATATGAAGGCATAAGTTTATTTGACATACGTTTTCACGAATGCAGCTTTAGTTTAATGTTCTCTTAAAGTGAACTAAAAATAAATAAATAATAACTTAGACCAAATGCAAGAGAAACTGGTTGAAGTAAGTAGAAACTAAAAGTTGTCGGATTAAGAGACCAATTATATAATATTTCAGAATTGAAAAAGACAACTAAAAGTAAAAACTGTTCCTTAAGTTCATTGAAAATGAAACTAAAACTAAAGTAAGAAAAAGATAAAGTAATAAAGTTGTTCCTATATAAAGATACACTAGCCTTTTTTAGAAGCTTCACCTAAAAAATGTTACAACAGTCAATCGAATAAATGCTTTGTCTATCTATATATAAAAAAGGTCTTAGAAAAGAACATAATACCATAATGCTCTATCATTCAATTTCAGTTGCCAATTGAAAGAATACTAGAATACATAGTGTCATAGTCTTTTGAAAATTTTCACAACTATTAAACATGTGATTTAAGAATTAGCTCTGCGGTGCTACATTGTTATGTTATATATGTTGATTAAGGAAGGTTTAACTGGTTGCTCTGTTTGGCAGAAAATGTTGATAAAAATAATTACTTTAAAGTTTGTTGAAACTACCAACTCAAAAAGAAAATGGAGTAAAAACAATTACTCTCAGTTCCTCTAAAGGTAGAAGAACTATCCCACTCCAATTAATACTAGTGGAAAACTTTTATAGCAATCTTTTACTCCAAAAATAACTTTACTCTAACTTGTTTTTTCTCGTTTCAAAGTCAGAGGTACCCTTAGTGATATTTCTTTCTTTCTTTTTTCACAAAAATGATCGGTTTAGAATATATTTTTTCGTGAACAAGTTTTGTTTTGGATTTTCAAGAAATGTATGATTTTTCCAGGGTAAAAAAGAACTAAATAAAATGAAACATAATTTCAAATATCAGATCGTAACGTAAATGAAAATTTAACTAGTATATAAATTTATGTGAGAAATGTCAAAGCTAGGCATGGGCATAAAGAACTGGAACCGAAGAACCGGAACCGAAGAACCGAAAAAATTCGGTTCGGTTCCGGTTCTGGTTCCACCCAAAGTACCTATTGGATCCTGAGTTGAGAAAGTTTCGGTTCCGGTTCCGGTTTCGGTTTCTACTCTAAACCCGAAATGAAGAACCGAAAAACCGAAAATATATAATTATATAAGCATATTAATATATAAGTTCATCAAACTTGAAGAACTATGTGGTTTTCATTTTAGTTTTTGAATTTTTATTGTGGTTTTCTCTGGATTTTTGTTGTTGGACTTAAATTAATTTGGGTTTTTAATTTTTATTCAGGTAATTTTAGTTAATTTCGGGTATAAAATAGTATTTCGGGTACAAAATATTATTTCGGGTATATATATTACCCGGAACCGTATGAAAACCGAAAATTTCGGGTACTTTATGGATCCTCAAATTATGGAACCGAACCGAACCGGAACCGACAGGAACCGAACCGGAACCGACAGGAACCGAACCGGAACCGACAGGAACCGAACCGGAACCGAACCGAAAAAATATAAGTACCTATTGGATCCTAAATTATAGGAACCGAAATACCCGGAACCGAACCGAATACCCGAATGCCCAGGCTTAGTCAAAGCGATGTATGCTTAAACGGAGAGAGTAGTCGACAAAATAAACTATTTACCAAGCCAAAACGTAACATAGAATTTAGTAAACAAATTTTGATATAAGAATCTAGTAAGTCCAAAACTTCATTTATTTCATTTTTAAGTAACATTCTCTTAATTATTGCCTTCGTGTGTTTAATAAATTTGATGTAAAGGGCATACAAAATGAACAAAAATATAAGAAATAAATGTCATTAAATCCAACAACAATAGAGAAACAAAATCTCAAAGTCCAGAAAAACTGTGTTTCACAAAGTGCATCAAATTAAAGAAAATGTAAAAACAATACCGTTAAATTAAATGATATATTACACAAACTTTATATAAACAACCCATTTTGTAAAAAACTCGATAATTGTGGGGGGAAATAGCATCAAGAATAAAAAGAGGATTCACACACCTTATAATATACAAGAAGATCTTATATATGGCCATATGCATGTTGCTGAGGCTGAAGCTGGCTACACGGCCACATACCAACATTTGTAGCCTCCGTACCAAAAAAATTGGTCTCCGATTTGATTTCACTGTATAACGACGAGTTTGAATGATTCTGTAACGAATTATTCGATATTGTGAATGGGTTTTCCTCCATTGTTAAACCCCAGTTTAGGTTCCCAGTTCCAAAGAATGTAGTATTGTTGTAGTTACTCTCTTGAAGTTGCTGCTCAGTAATCATTGGCCCGGTTGAGAATGAGTTATCCAATTCAATTAAACCGAGACTGGATGATCTGTAACCGGTAGTTGAATCGGTTAAACCAGATGAGAACATTGAGCCGGGTAGCACCACCGCACTAGGTACGGTATCGACATGATGATTTCTCCCGGTTTGGGGAATCCAGATGCCAATGTCTGAACCGGTTGATATTCTTGAACCGGTCTCTAGACTCAATCGTTGGAAACCGAAATTTCCGGTATAAAGATGATCAGTGTTGTTGTTGTTTTGGTTAGTACTGCCAGTGGTGGTACTAGAGGAACCTTCTGTCTCAACGAGGTAGGTCTGTTGACTCTTCTCAACGGGTGCCGTTTTGTCATCTGTGCCGGTTTCAATTTCGGTTAAGAGCTTGTGTGTAACCGGGTCAATTCCCCTCAGCCTCAATTTCTTCTTCAAGCAAGAATTCCATAGATTCTTGATTTCATTGTCGGTTCTACCAGGAAGCTGTGCAGCAATCTGAGACCACCTAAAAGCCAAAGCAACAATTATACATTTATAATACAGGGCCCTATAACACAGCGATAAGCATAGGTTTCAGACGAAACAGCACGGATTTTGTTACCTGTTGCCAAGAACGGCATGGAGTTCAATAATAAGATTTTCTTCATCCTGTGAAAATGCTCCTCGCTTCAAATCTGGTCTTAGATAATTTATCCATCTTAATCTACAGCTTTTTCCACATCTCTGCAAACCTATTTTTTTTATTAAAAAAAATATATATATAAGAAGTCAAGAATTATGATTAATGAAACATAACAAAAGAATAGGATGAAACAAAAAAAAGAGAAATTAAATTACCAGCTTGTTTAGGGACAGAGCTCCAGCAGCCATGGCCGTACTTAGTGATGTACCTAAGAAGTTTCTCGTCTTCTTCAGGAGACCAAAGTCCTTTCCTCAGCTTCTGTTTGTAACAGCAAGAATGTCTCCCCATCTTTTATTTTTTTATATAAAAATAGAAAAGAATATCAATTAGAGAAGGATCGGCTTGTTTGCTTAAGAAAAAGCTTTAAAGTCAGCTTTCAGAGAAATCTTTAGTTCTTAATATGAGGTGAGAGAGAGAGAAAGAAAGACAGAGAGTTTGAAGTGAGAAGATGAGAAAAGGAGAGGAGGATTTGGGGCATATAAACAAAAGGTTTTTGTTTTGGTACGTTGAAGTTTACACGAGTCAAATTTGCTGCTTTTTTTTTCTTCAATTTTTAAAAATCCCATATGCTTATTTTAATTATGTAATTGTCCAAGGAAATGTTATGTTAAGGTTTTATTTATTTCTTTTACAGTAGCTAATAAATGAAAAGTGAAATAAATATACAACAGAAAATGATAAGAAAACAAAAATTGTAAATGAATTTGCCAAATGATAAACCGATTGTCTACAAAATTGCATGGCTGATAGAGTGATATCATATCACATTGCTATTTTTGCGATTATTTAAGTTTTTGTTTTTTTGTTTTGCTAGCGCAGAAGTTTGGAGTTTTGACTCATAATATTTTTGAATCAGAACAAAAAATGTTAAAATTTTAATCTTCTCCTCGTTGTCGCGGCTCAAACCTGAGACCTCCAACTTTCTTCCTCCCGTTAATAATTCTCTAAGTTACCAATCATAACACACATGCATATCTTTAATATACAAATTCGCAAAAACTGAATATAAATCCCATATATATGTATTGGATTTTTGGTAGTTGGTATAGATATAAACGTCACACTTTTCAGTAACTTATGAAAACGAATATAAGTAAACATAATACTTTTAAGATTGTGAAAAGGATGTGACTGTGTATCTGCACTTATATATTTTTTTGGTGTGGAACTTAATTATTAGCTTAGTTTCTTCTTAAGGGTTTGATTTACGAACCACACGCTATCCTTTTGTTTGGGAAAAAACGTATATATTTGGAGTCTACATATTTATCTATAAATTATATATTTGCATATTAACGAAAATTGGGTTCGGAATTTAATTAAAACGTTGTTCACAGCTATTATATTTCGCATTTATGATTTTGTAATAAATGTGTGGCGCGTCTAATTCTTCTACATAATTATTTTTGCAACCGTTCAATTCTTCGACATAAAAAAGAATTTATTCCACGTAATTTTTTTTATGTGCAAATAATTTGCTGGTTTTCTACTCTATTCATTTAGCAGAAATAGTACAAGTTTCAATATTGTAAAAAACAACACAATTGATTACCTTTACTTTGTATTAAAACTCTTCATCACGATTGAAAATTATTCCGACAAGTACATTACAAACATATTACATACATACATATATAATGATATTTCATATATAACAAAATTTGAGACAATTAGTTTAAGAATTCGTTTCAATGATTAAAGTTAACAAAAACGTAACAATTCAATTTTATATTCATTCAACTGAATATTTAATCACTTCTGAAGTGTGTTTAACTAAGTTTGAACCAATATAATATTTGTGCCAGACATAAAACACTCAATGATTCCGCGACATTATTGGTGTATTCAATTAACTTATGTGCATTAAAATATAATATGTCTACCTTTGCTCTCTTTAGCTTTAAGATTACTTGACTTACAGAAATTAACTAATGTCTAGAACATCTAAATGAGTAAATATAATTGCTATTTCATACTCAATTAAACGAATAACTGTCGTTCAAAACTTAGTTAACATAATTAATGTTATCTTATTTATAGATTATTATAACCAGTTGGATAGAATATTTAACTCATGTAGAGACCAAATTTGAATACCATATATTATGTATATGTAAAAGAACATGATTCATGTTTTTTTCCTTAAATCATTACATGTACCAACGACTCTGTCTAAAATCGAAATATGTTCTGACTGGAAAGATTTGAAAATATTCTAGATCGAATATTTTCCGAGTACGTACCAAAAACATACATCGTCAGTAACTAAACTAATATGTGAAGAATTTATGTCAACTTATTACTAGTAGCCTACAAACCTTACTAAAATATTATGTCCATCATCGTCAACAAAAAAAAAAAAAAATAGATTCGTTACATCATCCATGGCTTTCTACACAAAATAACTAAATAAATAAAAGGAATCTTCAAGGAAAACAAGGCAAGTTTTGTAGGCGGCTCGATAAATGTAGCATCAATTATTGACGTTTATTTAAAAAAAAAATTATTGACATACATTATAATAAAATCTCAAAGTATCAAACTTAAAAAACTTTGTTCAAAAAAAATATCACATTTTCTGTTTATAAGAAATCTTCTTAAATTTTTGCTATTTCAACTCAGCTGATTTACAAATTAAATTCTAAATATTTTGTGGTATTCAGAGAACAAATGAAACATAAACATGTGGCATTATTTTTTTTTTAAAAACCGTTATCTATGTTTCGCGGTACTTGGATGTGAATTATCTACCGCTCTTTAGGAATCAAGACATCTGTCACATGATGGGCCCGTTTTGAGCCCACTTTGAGCCCAACAGATGTTGATAAGAAATAGCTACATCTAACAGTTCGGCCGATAGATCTAACGGTAACCACAGCATTTGTGTACAATAGTTTAAATAGACGTGAAGCATGGAATCTGAAAATTGTGGAGCCCAATAGGGAACGGAGGCAATCGCATGTGCTAGACTCTGGTGGATAACGTATCTCGACTCCATCGTCGTAGGACCCTTTTCTGTCTCAAGTCTAAAGCCAGTGAAAATCTACACGTACGCTTATATTATATTAAATATTTTTGTTCACTTTGATTTTTTTTTTTGTCAATAATAGAAAACAACAGTTTACTTTAATTTTTAAAAGTGTTGAATTCGTTTTCTGAGGAAGCTTTCTCTATCCAGTTAACCATAAGTTCATTAACTATTTTATATTATAAAGTATAGAGTTTGATTTTAAGAGAATACAATTCAAAAAAAAAAAATAACATTTTTTTTTCAGATTAATAAAGGGAAACAAACTTACAACAAAATTCTACCTTGAATCAAACGATTTAAAGTATGTAAAACATATGTAAACTATAATTTTTGAAACCAATAACTATTTTGATCATAAAAACCAAATTTTTAATAGAAAAATTGATCACAAATTATGGAAACTAAATTAACTCTTAAAATTATTTTTTATTTAAAAATAATATGATAGTTTTTATATTTCTAAATTATATTTACAAGAATCCAAATTAACAATATTATTGGGATTAGATATCATTTTTAATATAAGTAATTTTTAGTGCATTATAACTATTTTCTACAAAAAAAAATTAGTCCTATGTATAATTAGTTTTCACAAAATGTTATCATCATTTACTTAATATAGTCTTTAGGCAAATTTTAACAAAATTTGGATCTACGCTGTAATGATTCAAATAATATGATGCTAAAACTATTTGACTCTTAACGTGAAACATACTTAGTTTCAGCAAATCTTATAGGGAAGTTTGCTTAAATTAGTCTTTTGGACAATTATTAAAGGGATTCAGGTGGTATACACATACAATAGTCCGAATAATTTGATGAATAAAATCATTTGATTCTAATCCTTTAAGACTTGTTGGCGTGGTCACACTATTTAGATATGAGATATGTTGTAAACTAAGTAGTCATGGGTATAGATAGTTTCAATAGTGAAGCCATCTCCCTTAAGGTTCTCATTGAAAAATAGTGTGGCCATCTCCCTTAAGTATCAATCGTCAAGTGGTCTAACCATTCTGATAACAGTTTGGATTCCAATACAAAGATATGGCCTATATTTATTTCCATTAAATTAATACTCGAATATTCAAAAAATTAATCTTCTGAACCAAATGATCTTAAACATGTTTTGGGACGAGAACAATACATGAAGACTTCGACAGCTCCACAACGCCAATACCGCGGTAACATGGACTATGCATCACAACGATTTATGATTAAGTCAGCCAAAAGATAAATAAAAATAAGGAAAATAGGTATAAAAAACTCGAATGCTTCATACAAGTATGAACCAGTATATCCACACACGAGACACGACCGACTATTGAACACAACATTGTATATCATACCCGAGTCGGTGAATACACACACCTTTCCGCACCATACGAAGATCCAATTTATAATAACTGATTACTGAATATTCTTTCTAGAGTTTTAGTCTCTCTCTAAACACTTATTTTTCTTTGGTCTAAAAAACCTCGTTTTATTCTTTTTCTGGCCATTTCCCAGCCATCTCTCTCAAGTCATTACCTTTTCTTCTCTTATATTAAAAGAGTCTACTAAATTGTTAGATTCATCGATGATCCATCTTTTATTTTGGACCTGACATCATTCCTCTATCTTCTGTATGTTTGATGATTTTTCTATTTTCGTCTTTTTATTCCATAATATTTTTTTTTCTGATATAAGCAAAAGAACTTTTGAAAAATATCATTTCAACTTGTTTTTCAGATTTTCATACGCCTACTAATTAAGCAGAAGATTTGCGGTAATGGCTGATCCCACATGACAAAAAAATCCCTACGTAAATATCATCAAAAAAATTAATTTTATACAAAAGAAAAATAATATTCAAATACACAAATTGTTGTGTAAATATTTTGAGAGGTTGGATTCTGAATAATTTTTTGTTTTTAGATTGAATGAGAGAATATATATCCAACTTTGTAGGATTAAGATTTATTTATTTCTTAATTCTAAAATAAAGATTTTCTTTTCAAGAATCTGGCTAATGTACAAATATTAGCAACATTTGATGAGATACTAAAATAATATTTAAATTTTGTAATGTAAATATATAATCCCAATATCATTATAAATTAATTATTGCATATATATTATATTTATAGATACATAATATACTAAAATATGATTTTACTGTTGTTTGTTTTTACCTAAAACTAAGATCTCCTTGAAATTAATTTTTAATTTTACTTACTGCTAAAAAAAATAGTATTGTTATTTATATCAAAACTCATGCATAATCTTTTTAGGATCAATAACTGTTTTTATATGGTATCATCTTTAATTTTAAGATCAATATTAAAGCGTCATTTAAATTGTGGGATCCGGAATTATTAATCATGACTTCAAATTTCTGTATATTATTTTTTATTAAATTATTAATCATAAATTTAATTTATAAACCGGTAATTGTATGTCTTTTTGGTCTAATGTTCAAGTGTTATTTATGTTTTGCTTTGCATCCTTATAAGTTACAAGAGTCAATGAAAAAATATAGAGATTCCCCCCTTGACAATTTTATGCTACTTAAACCCTTAGCAATTGTCTGGTACGAAAATGGAGATGAGATTGTGGACAAATTAAAGAATAAATTAACTAATCATAATGAATATATATAATCAGGAATAAAATCCTTTTATGATCATCATTTACTCTTTAGCTTATCATAATGCAAGCACATGATATGTTTTCTCTCCAGTCAACTATTGTCTCTCTAACGAATTGATTAATCCATTATCCACTAAAATTTTACAATATAATAACAATAGACTTTGTGACTTTTTTTATATATTTTCCTTTGCTAATGTAGATATATGTTTAAGATATTTATACTTAACCAGGAACACGAAAATAACAGATTTGTTTTGAATTCTTTTGATTATGAATTCAATCATACTTTTTATATACACGCTTGTGATTGTTAGTTTATTTTTCCTTATTCATTAGTATTTGATTTTTCATGTGTAAGTATTTCAAAATTTGACCCGTATATGTATTTGAATCTGTCAAATACTTGGTCAACCGTATAATTACTCAAGATTTTAATACTTCTAAGTTACTTAGTAAGATCTAATATTTGCTTACTTAGATTTCATGATTTTAGAAATTACGTGTATTAAATTCTTTAAATTGTAACAACCATGTTAATTTTGCTTAAGAAAAAATAACAACAAATACTTCTTATTTTTAAATACTTGGTTTCACAGGCAAATACGAAACCAGTAACAGTATCAAACATTTGTGTCCAACCCTACTTACAAAGCTACAACAGCAAACAACGAAGAAGACTATATATATAGTAAAGTGGAAACTAAACTAATAATCAAAACAAGGATACATGAGACATGCGCTTTCAGATCCATAATGCATCTACAAGTACATGCATATAATCTATATATATATATGTATAGTATATAAAACTTTCTTAGAAAGCTTTCTAACAAAAATTAAATAGAAACTATTATATCTAGAAAAACTAGTATCGGACCTAACCCAAACCACGAACCAAAAATGTTCCAAAAAATACAAAATATAAAATACTAGTTTTAGTAACATTTATAATAACCTAAAACACAAAATTATAATTATAAATCCAAATAAATTAGTTATTTTCAAATAATTCTGAGTACTTTATATATTTTAGTTTTTTTTGAATATTTTTGGATAGTTTAGATATAAAGTATCTAAAACGAATCATAATCTAATTACTTTCGAGTAAAAGTAACGGATTTGTAGTCATATCCGACTGGTATTCGGATAAAATCTGAATCTTAAACAAATGATCCGAATTAAACTTATATGAACCCATATGAAATTGAACCTAATCGAACATGATCTAAAACAAAGATTATCTAAGCGAAATATATATCTCTAATATTGAAATATCTGAAACTCGAACGGGATCCAAATGACCAACCCTAACCGGACCTTTATACCGAACTGGGTATGTTTAATGGGTCTTATCTTCGGATAACTTAAAATCCGAGACAAACACATATCTAAACCAATAATTTAGTACAAATGAAAGGAAAAGAAACACCCATCACGACTTCTCGAATTGCCTTTATTGTAGTATTATACTATTATGTGATGCTGTCTGTATATGAAATTATGAACGTACGTGTGGATAGTTACCCTACATGTCTTTGAACAATTGTTATCAACATAATTATATATTATATATACATATTTTTTGAAATTTGATATATGTACATTGTAGTATCCGATTAATTTTTGGAATGTATCCAAAATTTTGCCAAAGAGATTTTCGCCATTTCATATTGAATAAACTGTTAGAAGTGTGTCCAATAAATATCCAGATAATACTTGATATGCATACTAATGTTTGTATATATAATTTGTTTTCTATTAAATGAACCGTAAATATTACCAATTCGATTTGTTTCTTTTGATCCACTTATTATGTCCAGGATTAAGTCCATTTGACCAAAATCAAAATCATTAACTAAGAAAATGACTAGACTTTAACCCGCACTCAGTGTGGGATGATTTATAACATAAATTCTACATGTTAAATATATAAGTAAAGAGAACTAAAGTGTTATAATTTAATTATAATATAATAGTTAATAAGTGTAGAGTGAGATTTTGAACATCATTTTGGGTAAAAGTTTTTTTTAATCAACATTTGGATAAAAGTTATATTTTTTAAGATTAGAAAATTTAGAAAAGTATATATAATAAAATTGGAAGAGAATATGGGATAAAATGTATTCTTAGATGAAAAAGTTTTATATGTGCTTTACATATAGATGTATTCTATAGTTTTATAAATTTTAACTCACTCTAAAGATGAACAATATTTTTAGTTTGCTTTGATTTTTATATCTTATAGTTAAAATTTAAGATGTGTTAATTTTAGTAGAAACTTATTTTACTTGTATCATGACTTTAACTCGTGCTATAGTGTGTGATCATGATTTTAAAAATAATTTTATGGTATTTCATATTTAACAAAATATTGCTGTAAAAATTATATTATGTAAATTCAATATGTTTTGAGTTAATCAAATTATTTTAAAAATCGAAACTGTTTATTTTTATATAAAAATCATTACAGATTTATATGTGTTAATATGTTATAATATGATAATCTGTCCATGTGTTATATGTGTTGATATTATAATACTAATAATTTTTAATAGTTTTATAATAAAATATTTTAATAAAAGGAAATATAAAAACCCGTAACTATAATAAAAATATATTTTTATGTTACTTTTTGTATATATTTACCAAAATATATTTTTATGTTTTCTCTGTATATATTACCAAAATTTAATATACATATATATATATATATATTGTTTTGTTACTATTTTTTAATTAATCGTTTTCCAATTGTCTAAATATTTTACATATTTTAATAAAACAAACTATAAAAACCTGTAATTATAAAAACATCAACATGTTTCACTATGTGAATAATATATATATATATATCAAATTAAAATTTTATGGTTTATAAAATAATTATTTTATTATATGATTTAATTATATTTATCATTTGATTTAATATATAATATAAATATATATATTGTTTTATTACTATTTTTAATTAATTAGAAAAGTGAGACCCATTATTTTAAATTGTTTGGATACATACTTAGTTAATATATTTTTATTTATGGTAATAATCTTTACATGATCATATGTGATCAAATGTATCAAAACTATTATAGTCTACATATATGTTTAGTCTAAATTACTTTTAATGGAATTTTTTACCATTTTCATTTTTCGATGGCATTTCTTGTAAATCACACATGAAGGTAAGGTTTATTCCATATAATGTCTCTGAATTAATAGAATATATTTTGTGGACAGTAGTGGTTTTTAGCATTTGACAACAATCACAGAAAATATTTTATACCGTTTTGTACTGTTCCGAACCCCTCAAAGTCAAAAGCTGCTTTCCTCGATTGTTTGCATTTGTGGGTTGGTAACTAATTTTTTTTTTTTAAATCTAAAAACCATAATATATATAAGGGGAAATTTCAAGAATACACTTTCATGGGTACACTTTTTCAGTTTTGCACTTGCAAGGAGAACATTTTCAGTTTTACACTATCCTATTTTTGAAAAGACTAAAATAACCCTGCTATTTTATCCTCTTGGTTACCATGGCCGTCTCGTTCAACCTTCAGTTTCCTTTCCGACGCCGTCCGAGACGATAGCACAACTTCAAATTCGTCTCCGTAGCGGCCACCATCTCTGACGTGGATATGCGATGGCAGACAGATCAGAGGATACACCTGTAGAAATCAACGGATTTGATTTTGGTAGAGAAAACCATAGCTTTTGCGGAGATGGAAGAGGAGGCGATCGCCAAAAACCCAGGTGACTGAGAGATAGTGAGATACAAGAGACAGCAGATCTAGTGACGGGAAGAAGAAGATGAGTTGTCTCTCTCTCTCTCTTCTCTAATGCTGCATCCGTGAAGTGAAGGAAAACCTTGTCCTTTTGCGTTTCAAATCTCTAATGCTCTGAGATTGCCAAACTTGGATTGGGAAGCAACAATAAGGTGAATCTTCATTCCATTTTTTTTTTTATGTTTGTTCTTAGCTCAGTGATAGAAAAAGGATTTGTAGATATTTGTTGATATCTGGGTATTACTGATCAAGCTGTCGATTTGGCTTGATGTGCATTCAAATAGCTTAGAAGTATTGATCTTTTAGTTTTTGTTATCTCTGTGCGCAGATCTTGTTGAGTGTGTTTTTACTGCATTATTTATGGGTTTTTTATGATGCAGATGTATTTTAGTGGTGTTCATTTGTGTGGATTCTTTAGCCATTAAAGACAGCGAAGATGATTTCTAGGTAGTACACGAATTTGTTAGACCTGGCGTCTGGGAATTTCCCTGTCATGGGAAGAGAGCGTAGGTGGCCTCCTAGGGTAATGATAGTTCCTGCCTGTAGGTTCTATGTCCAATCCGAGCTCCTCGATCTGCCCTAAGCTACAGGCATGAGCCGCATTGGATCAGCCATATGTGCTATATACAATAAATACTTTTTCACAAACTGATATACATAAAAGTCAACAATGTAAAGAGTTTGATACTAGTTAGTATTCTGTGTATTCAGTGTTTCTATTATTTTATAAATGTTTTATAAAGTTTGGATATTTGAAGATACTTAACATTTCTTCTTTCTTTTAATCTGGCTATGAAGACTATGTTATGTCCCCTTTACTCTTTGATTAATAAAGTTTTATAAATTCTTATAATAGTTTATAAATGATTTACTAGTCTTTATAAGGCAACACATTTGGCGCCATTGGTGACATGTTAAACAACCCAGCTGCTTACGGTATAACCTCTCCTCCTAGATTACATGGCTGATTAAAGGCGCTTTTTCTATGCTCAATCTACTCTGATCAAAAAACGAGGTTTATATACGGTACAGGATTCGGCGTAGTGGACAGGGCTTGTTGCGGGGTTGGGAGGAACTAAGGACAAATCTCATGTGTTCATTGCAAAATCCTTGTCCTAACAGGTCTCAGTATGTCTTTTGGGATGCATTTCATCCTACTCAGACTGCTCTCTTAATTCTGGTTAGACGAGCTTTCTACGGCCCACCTACCGATGCATATCCTGTCAGTGTCCAACAGATGACTCTTCTTGGCTAGTTGTTGTTTTACTTGTCTTTCTCAGACTTAAAAGTTGTATGTTATGACCTTGAACATGTTTATTTCAGTTTTACACAGTTGACTTATAAAAAATGCCCGCTTTATGTTGAAGAATTTTTCAATTATTTACGATTTGTAAATCTTGTAACCTCCGCATATAGGATTGCATTTGTTTTTTCAAAGTAAGCATGGGTAATGATACATATTAGTCTCTCCAAACTAGTGTTGTTTGATTCTGTAACGCAACTTTTATTGTGATGAGATCACAAAACCAATCTTTTTGTGGAACCTGTGTTGGTGAGAGTGAATCCAGATCTTTTATAAAAAGATTTTTCGATTGATAGTGATAGCCACTGGATGCTTCAAAGATGGAAAGGAAGAATCATCTATGCTTACTCCGTTTATAAGGGTTTATAAAACCGTTTATAAGGGTTTATAAAATTATTTATTAAAGTTTATAAAATCATTTACAAGTCTTTATAAATATTTTATAAAGGTTTATAATTCATTTTATAAAGGGTTATAAATCGTTTATAAGGCTTTATAGATCATTTATAAAACCTTTATAAAGCCTTATAAAAATATTTAGCCTAAGAATGGATCAAATAAGATTGATGAGAGTAGCTTCCATTTTTATAAGGCTTTATAAAATCAGAACTATAAAGCTTTACAAACCTATTTTATCTTTTAACCTAAGCCGGACAAAATCTTATAAAAGCTAGAGCTATTAAATATCATAAAATTGTTTATAAAACCTTATGCAACTGTTGATAAAGCTTTATAGAAATATTGATAAAGCATTATAAAAGTATTGATAAAGCTTTATAAAAATATTTATAAACCATATAAAATATTTATAAAGCCTTATAAAACTATTTAGTCAAAGAGTGGATAAGATTGATGAGTGTAGCTTCTATTTTTATAAGGCATGCTAAGTGTTTATAAGTCTTTTATAAATGTTTTATTAATCTTTTATGAAGGCTCATAAATTTTTTATAAGAGATTATAAAGCATTGATAAGTGTTAATAAATCATTTATAAATCATTTTATAAGGGCTTATAAATAATTTATAAAACCTTATAAATCTTTTATAAGGGTTTGTAAAGACTTTTAAATAATTGATAAATTATAAATTTGTTATAAAGGCTTTATAAATCATTTATAATTCATGAGATAAATGATCTGTCTTCCTATACTTGGTTATAAATTATTTTATAAAGGATTATAAATTAAATTGACTTATAAATTATTTTATAAGGGTTTATAAATTATTTATAAAACCTTATAAATAATTTATAAAGCCTTATGTTTCTCCATTATCAGGGTTTGTAAAGGCTTTTAAATAATTGATAAAGCCTTATAAATAATTTATATAGGCTTATAAATAATTTATGAAGGCTTCTAAATATTTTATAAGGGGTTTATAAATAAGAGAGACTTACCATAAAAGTGACTTTCTAGACTTAGTTTTCAAAATAAGTGACTTTTGGTGCATGGGTGACTTTTAGTGGTCGAATTCCCTTAATTACCCCTCTGTTTGGTGGACGAAAAGTAACTAAAGAGAAGCAGATTACTTTAGAAAAAGCAATCTGGTTACCTTTTTCGTAGGTGGCCACTATTTAAATTAGAGACAGATAAATAAATGATTTTTTTATTCTTTTAATTGTCTGTAATTATTTCAGTGATTGTTCGTGTTGTTCAGCCTGTTTTCATGCTCTGAGTCACATAACATTTTCGGGTTTTAGTAGATCTAGTTGAGTCGTTTATTGTTTCTAGCGAATCCTTTATTGTTTCTGGCAAATCTTTTATTGTTTCTGGCGAATCTTTTCGGGTTGTAGTAGATCTGGTCAACATTTTTTTTCTGGGTTTCTTTGTCCGGTTTTTTTATATTTGGTGTTTATTGAAGATTTGTGGTTTCTATTTTGTAATTGGAAGTCGTTTTTGTAGTTGTAGAAGCCTCAAACACCGACGGATGGGACACCCCGGCTCTACAGTTTATTTAGGTAAAATATCTACTTTTTGGAGAGAGAGATGCATCCGTAAGAGAAGAATGAGCATGAAGAAGATGATATAATTGTGTACGTACAGAGAAATGAAGGTAGGAGTGTGTACGTACGTTCAGTGAAATGAACAATTGCGATCGAATGCCAAGAGGATACCTGGATGATGTGTGGAGGTACGCATACGTGCAACTATGCAAGTCTATGTTTAAGAGACAGTAAGTGCCGATGAAACCTGGTTGGGTGTGGATGTGTGCAGGTATGGTCGTATATGAGTGGATATTTGGACGAACATGAATTCACCTCAGGTCAACGCCTCATTCGTCCACCAACAGCTGCCTCCCTTCTTTTACCCATAGCGGTGGTTTCCATAACATCGCATTAAAATTTAATGTTACTCAATTGTAACCATTGTATTACTGATTTATGGCCATGGATAACCTTATGTTCGGTTTTAGCTTGAGCTTGTACGGCCACAATACTAGATGGAAGAAGAATACATGGTTGTACAATGATCTTACGGGTCAATAGTAGAGATCGATGTCTACTCAGTTTAACTCTGTACTGAAATTCAGATTTGGTTTCCTTTTCTTCATTATCTCCTTTCTTATGTTCCATCTTTTACTCTGTTAGTTTGGTAATGTATGTAAGACATCATGTACGCCCTTTGTTACATTGTCGTGTACGTCCATTGTTACGTAACATTTGTACTTCAATTTTGTTTTCTCCTTACTCTCAAAGCTCATCCAAGTCTTTGTCTACGTTCAGGTACTACCATATTTTTTGTGGTCATTCATGTACCACAACACCATAAATGGCTGTGTACGTCCACAGATTTATAGGACGGAACAACGCCGTTGTAAATATGTTTCTTATGTTCCATGTTTTACTTTGTTGGTTTGGAAATGTATTTAAGTCTTAAAAGTGTTTTCGTAGAATTTTTCTCCTTTAAAATAACTCTCATGTGGTGGACAGCTGTTTAAAATGTGTTCGTATGGTAGTTGATGACCATGGTGTTAAATGTATGCAATTTGTTTTCCAATGTGTTGGTATATTTTTCAGTGTTCGTGGATGCCGACCTATGTGAAAATGGATGCATCACCACAGTTGATGCAATGGCCATGGATGTGGTCTGCGAGTTTAAGAGATCGGTCACGTAGAGTGTTCATTGTGTTCACAACACTGAAAAGGTCCACAACTTTTTTCTTCTTTTTCTACGCAACAGTGAACTCTTAGACATTGTTCGACCATCTTCTCTATCCCCGTCTTCATTCGCCACAACCTGGTTGTCCATCAAGTTCGATGTCCACAAGAAACATTAGGGAAAACTATTGTTGTCTGCGAGTTTGAGAGATCGGTCACGTAGAGTGTTCATTGTGTTCACAACACTGAAAAGGTCCACAACTGTTTTCCAATGTGTTCGTATAATGTTATGTGGTCGTGGATGACGACGGTGTTCAGAGTGTGGATGACAATAGTTGTTAAAGCTTGTGCTATGTAACGTGGACGATAACGGTGCGATAAGTGTGGATGACCATAATTATCTTCTTTGTCATCATGTTCGGAAACTTCTTCGTGTTTGTTGTTTTCTTCACTTTCTTCTTCTTTTTCTACGCAACAGTGAACTCTTAGACATTGTTCGACCATCTTCTCTATCCCCGTCTTCATTTGCCACAACTTGGTTGTCCATCAAGTTCGATGTCCACAGGAAACGTTAGGGAAAACTATTGTCCTAATCAGAATCTGCAGTCAGTCGAATCCGAGTTAAAAACCTGTATAGAATGAAGATTGAAGTTAAAAATTTAAAGAAAAAAAGACAGATCTGAGAAAAGAGGAAGAGAGGTAAAAACGAAGAGGAGAGAAGGAGTTGCGAAGAAGGAGACACGAAGATGACCAAATCAGAGAGAAGAAAAGATAGCAAATCAGAGAGAAGAAAAAGAAAAAAATCAGAGAGAAGCAGAAGCGAAGAGAAGAAAATCTGAGAGAAAGAGATGGTTAGAGGAGAGAAGAAGAGAAGAGAAGAAGAGAGGAAGAGAAGAAGAAGAGAGAGAAAATAAATTAGATAAAAAAAGATAATTTAGTTAGTGTTCGCTTTAGTTGGTAGGAAAGAGTTTTAGTTAGAAGAAAAATGGGGTGTGTTAGTGAAGGGCAAAAAAGAGATAGAGAGAATCAAAAAGTGATGAAAAGTCACTCTTAACATGAAAGTATGTTTTCCTGAAAGTTACTCTTCTAAAAGTCACCTCTAGAGCAATTATCTCTATAAATAATTTATAAGAGTTCGTAAAACTGTATTACATATAACTTGATAACTCTATATTTTATAAAAAATTTATAAGAGTTTATAAATCTGGACATTAATGAATTTGATATAAAATCTACAATAGTTTTAACTTTATAACAAGTAAATATGATACACTTTATACAGTTTCATAATAATTTGGAGCCTTCTTCACCGCAGTTCCACAAAATCCTCATGCTTTTAAGTTAACATAGTCACTTGTTGCCATATCGGATCACTAGAGGGTGGTTCAGAATCAGATCATGAGAGAAGCCATACAGAATCATGTCTTCCCTGATAAAGAAAAAAAAGATAAATAGCAACTTATCAACTCCATATCCAACTAAAAGATAACATTTTTGGAATGTATATTTAGACAGGTAGAGAGAACAAAAAAGACTTCCACATAACTTCAACATCGCTCACGTAGTTATAAGGAAGCTTCCACATAAATCACTATCTTGATAATACAATTATCAACCGAATCAGACTAACTAGCCGAGTAAGGCAAGTAAAGGCACATAAAGCACAAACGAGTACAATAGAGACAGATCCGAAAGCTTAACACTTGATCGTTCTTATGCTTGCTAAAGTTCTCTTCACCGTCAACTTTTGCTTCAATTCTGCTTCTCCGCAAATTCTTTCCCAGTCAAATACATACCTTTTGATAGCTCAACAGTTGAATCACTATTCCCCAAAAATCAGAAATTGAAAAAATGTTTCATAATGTTCTTTTTTCCTTTTTGAATCTCAGAGCAAAAACACAGATCTGAGTCATGATCTGAAACAAAGATTCAATACCTTCAACGTGGAGACTAACACCTCATTCAAATGCGGTAACCGCATTCTTATCAATTCGAACTAGCAAGCAGATTCTCGCGGCTTAACCTCCACGATATCAACCATATCTCGATCACCACCAACCAAGTTCATCTGTCCTTGTACGACCCACACACCACCACTAATCCTTACGCCTCGTCTGACTCCATACACCACTAATCCTTACACCACTAATCTCCGGAGCTCTGGCAAAATAATGTCGTCTCTCTTGAAGAAACGAAGTTTGTTGTTGTGTAACTCTCTGCTGAAGTCGAAGCGCGCGGGGCTGAGTTTATATAAGGCTTTGGAAGTGACAGAAGAGCAGTACGACGGTGAGGTTGTAATCTCCGGCGAAATCATAATGAATTTGGAGGAGATCGGAAAAAGGATTAAAAGACGTGAGGTTTATCGCCAGAGAAAAATAGGAGGAAGATGATTGATCGATGAAGAAGATTAGGTTAGATTGATTAAGGGTGTAATAGACTTTTAGTCTATTAAAAATAAGTGGTATTTTTGAGAAGTGTATTTTTGAAAAGTGGTATTTGGAAAGTGGTATTAGTGACAATTTCCCTATATATAATAGATTAAAATTTAAATATATATATATAACAAACTAAAAGTTTTTCTAAACCTAATATTATTCTCCACAAAAAGCAATTTATCAACAGTTTTTCCTTTGAAATCATAATTTTATTAAGGAAAAGAAAAGGTAAATACTAATATTATATACATAATGTTTTATTATTTATTATATTATTGTAATATATTATAAAAATATGGTTTTTATATTTCTATAACTATATAATACGTTTGTATTGTTAATTTATTGTTTAAATGCTATTGTATCTATTAGTAAACCAATCATGGATATCTGTAAGTTCACTAGTTTGCAATTGCTGTGCAAATGGTATAAACCGTTTAATAACTCAAGAAATAGCAATTACCAGCATTTGACATCAACACCTGGAACCGCTGCATTTAAACCAGCCAGATTAATGAAATTTGACTATCGAATTCATTCAAATCAGAAAATCAACCAAAAAAAAAAACCTCAAAGTTAAAAATAAAATAAAAATAATAATTAACACAAATATAGAGTCCATCAACACGAATAAATGAGAACAGGAAAACATAAATTCAGATAGTCTATCTTTCTTTCTTGCTTGTTCATTCCGAATTAATGTACTCGTTTCTTTTTGTATGTCACCATGAACAATATATATATTCTACCGATATTTAACTAATATTCAAACACATAATTTCCCAGCCTCTTCGGATTTTTGGTCTTTTGGTAAAGCAAACCCGTCTATTGAACTTTTCAAAATTACAAAATATTAATTGTTGAAAGTACTTCTATTTGTTTATTCAAAAAAAAAAAGTACTTCTATTTGTGTTCATCCACCAAAACTACGAACAGAAACCTTTCTCAAACTATTTAGTAACCAGAAAATGGTAGCTACGTTTGTATACTGAGGAAAAAAAAATTATAATATGTGAAAAATATCCATTCATTTGTGTTCATTATACTATTTTGTACAAGATTACAATTTACAAGTCAAATATTGAGGAAGCTATCCTAATGATTAATGGTGATATAAGACTTGTTATCAAGACCTCACGCAAAGAGGGTCGAGACTCCAATAATTCTACTCTTTACGTACAATAGTATTTAAATGTCGTGCCAAGAAAAGAATTTCTTATACTGTATGTATTCACATATATAAATATACTAGGTGATTCTCCCGTGCTCATGCACGGGTATGAATATTTACTAAATAACTTAATTAAAATTATTGGTTAATGTTATCTTTTATTTATTTATAAATTTTTATTTGTTTTGTCAACTATATGTATTCATGTAAATAGAAAATTGTTGTAATTAATTTTAAGATGTTATATATCTTATTAAACATATTTTGATATAAAAATTTACATAGGTACCTTTATTCATTTTTAGATTTATTATATGGCATATATCTTTTTGAATTGAAATACAATTAGTTTTTTTGTTCTATTTAGGCTAAAGTTGGGTCGGTTTTTTATCTTTGATTTGTAAAGCTATTTTTGTGAAATATGTCTATTGATATATGTTGTTTTTAATATGATTTTAAAAACACTTTCCTTTATGTAATTTTCGTTTTTTATATATATACAAAAATTATTTCTCTTTATTAATGTGATTTTGAAAAAAATATCATTAAACAAAAAATTAAATCAAAAAGTTTTAGGAATGGAAATTCTCTTAAAGTTATTTCTTATTTAATATGATTTTATAAAAGACTTTCCTTTTTTGGAATTAACTTTTCTATATCTAATAAAAATATTTCTGTATTTCAATGTTATTTCCTTTTAAATATGATTTTTTTAAAAAATTCCATTTTTATAATTTTCGTTTTTTTATCTACACAAAAATTATTTTATGTTTTAAAATTATTCTCTTTTATTTATGTGATTTTTTTTTAAAAAAAATCATTAAACAAAAAAGTATATTAAAAGGTTTCAGTAATGGCAAACTAATATAATAATTGGAATTCATTAAGGGTATCTCTGTAATCGACCTCGTGAGAATTAACATGAGTGCGACACGTAGGAAACTGACTTCTCAAATAATATTATAAAGATGCGTATGCAATAAGAAGAAAGAAGAAATGCTTTGTCATCTTCCTTTTGTTTTTAAGATTTTTTTCAACATGCCCTTGACGAGATTAGTTTCTCGAGTTTAATATCTTAATAAATTTAGATTTATGAAAAGATAATTAATTTAAACTAATTAATTAATAATGAGTAAGTTTACTTAAATCTCTTATATATTAATGTTGGTTTTTCAAGTTTTCGATATAAAATTTTAACATATCCTCTCGAAATGATGGTTTTAATAAGTATATCTCAAACCAATTCCACCTTAGACCACTCTAATTAAATTAACAAATAAGGTTTTGATATTTTATATAAATTTTAGATTTATTATAAGCTTTTAACTAAAAATTTAATTAAAAATGAATGGATTATAGATCACTTATATATTAACACTAGTATTTTCAAACATCTGATATGTGATTGTAGCATATATTTAACCTTGGGCTACGACAAACTGAGCTTTATCACACATTTTTCTAAAGTAAAGTATGTAAAAGATAATACTGTGCTCTGCGTATAACATATTAATTGATTCCCTTTTTGTATTGTTATTGGCATAACATATTATTTACGATTAGAGAGCTAAACAAGCCAAAAGTCTTAAAGAACGAATAAGTTAAGAAGAGTTACCAAATAAAAAAAGTGATCTAAAAATTTGGAAACATGTTTTTAGAAAAAAAAATCATCAAGCATATTGGAAAAGAAGAAAAAGTCGGCCGAAAAGTTATCAACCTCCTCAATAAGCCGGACAGTTTTCTTACAAATCATTATTTCTTATGATCTCGAATTTTGAACATGAAATCTATCATTCCGTTGTTTTCAAACGAGCACAAAGATGTGCACTTAGAAAAGGATAACAATAATATGTAGTTCTATTTTTTCCTAAAACTATTTACTTGTTAGATAGCATAATGCATAGTTCACACGGAGAATAATTACATTTTAAAAATCAAAGTATTGAATATAAGGTTGAAATTTTGGACAACGACCTAATTATCTAAATCACGAGCAACGTTGAAGAATGTTTATGATGTGTATAGTTCACCAACGACATCCAATAAAATATTTTGATATCAACAAAATATATGGTATAATACAAAAGTTTGACACAATAGAAACTCTATAAATTTTCGCCCAAAAAAAAAACTCTATAAACTAATCACATTGCCCACTGATATTTTAATAATTTTGAAAGTTGTTAATCTTAAAAAATAATTAAAAATTAAAACATAATATGAAATCGAATAAAGTTATTAATTAATCAAGTTATTAATTTATAAAAAAATGATGTAATTTGTTAGGTAATAAATAGATTATTCATTAAGTTGCAGACTTCGCATTTCAAACAGTTACATCTCACCGATCTGACGATTTTAACCTCTTCAAGGTTATTTGAATTCAACTTAAAAGTTTGAATCCTCTCATCCAATCAGCTGAAGCAACTCAAGAAAGTTCAGCTTCGGAAAATCGAACCCTTTGAACCAATAAAAAATAAACCAGATTCTGTTCTCATGTAGGAAGTTTAGATTGTTCAATTGACAGGACTCTTTTACTGTTTTTATATTGTCTATAAAGTCAGTGTTCCATAAAATTGTCTTTCGAAAAAATTATTGATTTGTTAGAAAAATGAGTTTGTTCAGGGAAAAAGAATGAGTATGTACTGAATAATCAAGTAAGATCATAGAAAAACATTAATCTCTTAGTACTAAATACAGTACACTTAGTCGGTAATTGCAATATTCAAAGTCGAGACGTCCAAAACTTTAAAGTGGATTTTTTTTAGGTTTAATGATTTAAAGGATTTAGATAAACATGACCACATTACATTTACTCTGAATTCTAAACTCTAAAATCAGACACTACATTTTTTTATGAAATGTATATTAATTAAGTATTTTTTTAGGTTTAACGGTTTAAAGGATTTAGATTTACAGTTTAGATGTGTTCAAAATTGCTAGGAAAATTATAAATATCAATTTAACATATTTTAAATATTTTATATAAATTTATGTTATTTATTTGCATAAAGAGTAACCGGTAACTTAAAAAAATAAGATACAACAAGTATAATAAAAAAAATATGATAGAAGTTAGCCTTTCAGCATGTTAACTCAAGTTTAATTTCTTCAATACAAATTGTTAATGATAAAAAATTATTGGTGATATATGTCTAAAACTTTTAAGGAAAAATTCTATTGCTGCGACTGTCCTTTTTTAGTTATAAATTGAGGAGTAATTATTTCTAAATGTGTTGAGTTGGATCATAGAGGATGATAATGGATCAGTAGTGGATCAACACGTGTCGAATCTGTAGGGGCGGGGCCAAGTAAATAAAGGGAAGCTGATTATGAAACTAGAGAGCCATCCGATGGATCCCACCGTGATGTGATGGATATAGTGATTAAGGATGTACTAACCATGAAATCATGATGCATCATCATCATTCACTACTCTCTAATACGAATTTCGAAGTTGTTCCTTCGAGAACTAAGAAAGACAAACATATTTTATAAGCGAAAATCACTTATAAAGTATTTATAAATAAAAAGATATTGCAACATAAATGATTGTGCTAAATTGTAACAATTTTATAAGAGAAAACAAACTATTCGTACATTTTGGAACACGAAAAAATATGGTTACTTTGTAACATAACGAAATAAATGACCTACACTGTTTTTTTCTTTTACATTTTTACTATTATACTACTTGGCAGCCACAATTTTTGTAAGTCGAAATGTTGAACACATACTTTAATACATATGTAACAGTTTTTTTTGTCAAACTACGAGTATTTGATAATTTTTAAAATATCATACTGAATGCTGTATATGTATATATATGTATAATATTGTTTTTTGAATTACTGAATTACTGGTAACTGTTTCAACTCTAATTATTGATAGTTACTTTTTTATTATGACATATATGACCAGTAATTGTCGGCAAACCCCAAGTTTGCTGCAATTAGTCGTGCTCAAGGGTACTAATTAATTACTTTTATAATTATCGTTAGTCGTGATCTATTTTTATCGAAATCTTTAGTCATGATTATTTTTCTTTTTAGCAATTACTTACTGTTTGTCTGCCATTGTAAATTCGAAATTCCAATAACAACCGGCAAATTAACAAACATCAAAGATCAAAACTCCTTGACTACTAACTTTTCTTTCCTTTCCTTTTCACATTATTACACTTTGATATCATATTCAGTTTTGCTTGTACTGTGCCCTATGCATAAAAGTCAAAATGACAAATCGATTAATTAGTGTAATCTACATATATTTACTTCAATTATAAAACTTATATATGGCCATGGAAATTTCATGTGTTTCTATTTATGTTTATCAGACACTATATGGTTCTGGTATATAATATTCACGTGTCCAGTTAAAATAATAAAATAATAAAGTTTACCAATTTTAACTTAAACTAATAAAGCTATATGAATATATGCATACAAAACTAATATAATATATTAATATACTAAAATATCAATTAAATACTTTTTTAGAGTTTTTTTTTACCTTTTGAGAGTTAAAATACTGTTAAGAAGTTATCTCTAATTTTACTTGTCTTATAAAAAATGTTGGTATTGTCTTCTCAATCTATATATAAAATTTGTAAAAGTTCTAAGAACGATAATTAATTATTAACATTTAACTGCATCAGAAAGTACCATAGAGTCTATAATACTTCTTTAATTTCATCATCAACACTAAAATTACATCAACGTTAAAAATACTAGATATAATTTCTTCTAAATTATTTTAACCAAAAAAAAAATTTCTTCTAAACTATAAACTTACTGACAAGTTTCAATTTCACTTAGATAGTCTGGTATTAATTATAAATTTTAAGTATGTATTGTCAATTGTACAACTGGACTCAATTAAACTCTTTAATATACTATTATTCAAGCAATTTTTGAAGACATGAACTAAAATTAAATTTTCATGAAGTTTCTAATATTATTAATTTATTAAGATTGTACTGTGCTATATACTCAAACAATATACACATAATTAAATGATATATAGTGTTTTAACATTTGGTTTAGACGATTGTTTAGGCGGTGTCTGAATACTACAAATTGATTGTATGTATTATTTAGGTAGTTAATAAAAAGTAGGCGTCTAATACCATTTAGGCGGACGTTTACATACATGGTTTAGTTTAGAACTTAGATGGATTTTAGGTATTATTAAAAAAACAATTAGAGCTATATATTATTATGTTACTTCAGTTTAGCTTATATATTATATATTTTAATTCTTGAAAATTTAAACTTATTAAATTAAATTTTTTATATGATCATTAATAAATCTAGGCACTATATATATATATATATATATTTATATGATCATTATAGTACATTAAGTTTATTGAATTTTATGAAATTTAATGTTAAAGTGTGTTTAAACAAAAAAAAACTAACTATATACATATTTGATCTATTATAATTAAAACGTATTATATATATCATATTTTATCGGTGTTGAGTCTATGTAAATAACGTTTACAAAACTGATTATGTCTAGGTGCTAGATAATCATGTGTCACGTATGAATACGGTCATCTGTCGTGCAGTGAATGTCTAAGTCATTTTACAAAATTAGTGATTATATCTGATTATATGTACATTAATTAAAACTAGACTAATTAATAAGGGCAACTAGAACTCCGTCATATTCTAATGATATCAGAATCACTTTTAGGTTAACAAGTTGAGATAAAAAAAAGTACTTAGATAAAATATGTCACCTGCTAGATGGACAAGTTACTGTTATGAAAAGAAAACACATCATTTAAACCCTCAATATGTTTAGGTATTTCTATCACTAGTTTTGTTCGTTTTAGTACTTTTCCTACTATCTAACTTTACTTTACATTTACCTTTCATTTAATTTATCTATTCTTTTTGTAAGTTTGAGCGAAATGTTTAATTTATAGAACTGTGCATATCCTATGATAAACCGCGGCCAAAATTAGTGTGCATTATATATGGGCGATCCAAACTCGGTTTGGTGTGTAATTAATTTTAGGGGATTATACATAAATTATTGTCAAATATTTTAACTTGCATTTATTAACTAAAGGATTCGATTAACATTGAGAAAAAAAATGGTTGGTAAAAAAATATAGTTTTTTCTTACTGCTATTGGTGCAAAGTAAGAATTCGGTAGGCCCAAGAACAAAATTACCCGCGCCGAAGATTCTGTCATGACGGTTTCAATTATTAAAGAAAAGCTGAGCAAATAACACCGATCGTTTTATTTAACTCCTTTTTTCTTTTTTACATTTTGTAAATGAACCTGAACAATTAGTCAAAAATCCTGAATAATTTGACGAACTTTAACTCTAACTGGTGATCAGTATTAGGGAGGATATCCTCCTGAATCAAATGATTTTTTTAAAAATGGAATACATAGATCCTACGTCATTTTCCGACGGTACGTACATAGCCACGTTAGCTATCACGTGACAGATTGTTGTGGATCCGGACTCGGGTCGACCCTCAGGATCCGATTTGGAGATTGGACCAATGATTATATACTAGTTTATGCAAGTTATATAAGAATATTAAAGAAAAATCATATATATATTTTCTTTTTCTTCGTCAAAAAAAAAATATATATTTTCTTTTTAGTTTTGGATATAACTGGAGTATACAAACCACTTTGGAGCATCGTAAACTTTCCGGCAAAAAAATGCATACTATTTCGAAAATTAGAATAATTATCATTATCATTATCGTCCCATTTTTCTGTCTTTAGCAAATTACTAGTATTAGGTATAGTAAAAGGAGTGGGTATATTTTTTTTGTCGTCGCTGTTGTACTTAGATTTTTTTTTTTTTAACTTTGATGCATTGTTTAGATCTTAAGGCCCGGTTTTAATTTATTTATATAACTACCATACATGTTGAAAATAAGAATGACAATCACTCTTCTAATAATTGTATATACAACAAATTTTACCAGTTATTACGAAATACGAATGTTTCTGAAGATCCTCGATTCAGTGTGGTCATTAAATAACTAATATCATTTGTAAAAAATAACCTTTTTTGAAGGATCTCTAAATCAGAAGGAATGAGAATGTATTTAGTACTTTCTGGAGTCGTGGAGGTTCTAAAAGTGAACTTAACTTTGTAAATAAGCTATTACATGATCGGATGCTTATAAATGGATAGAGGAGTGAGTTCTATAATGTTAAAGGCGGTAGAGAAGTTTTTATAAAATTAGTAGCAAGGCCTTTGTCAACGTATGTGAATGATCTATATTTTCAAAAAGATGTCCATAAAGCGTACTAGTGTATAGTGCTGTGGTTCTAATGGAACTCGAATGGTAAACAAAAAGATCTTTATTACTTAAAAAAGTGTGTAGAAACAAATGAAAAGGGAGAATCGGCTTCACGACTGTATGAGTTTGGTACAATATGAAGGGAATGTCCTGAAATCAGACTTGTATTTATTCTAGTAAAGTCGTGATGTCGAGATAAGACAATCATATGATATTGGACGGTTATAATGTTTTGCTAGAAGCCGTTTATAACTTATGAGTTATGAACTCATTACCATTATCATATGATCCTATAGGGTCACACACCTAAGCAAACTGGATATTATAAATTGGGTTTTGATCATTAGAGTAATGATCATGATTAACGCATATAAGATATACGTTGATATCGTTTTTCTATGAGGGTGTCGATCGACACTAATAGTGAGTATCGATCGACACCACCCAGGTCGTCTTCTCGATCCTTGACTTTCTGTGAGGGTGTCGATCGACACCAATGGTGGGTGTCGATCGACACCTGTCGGCAACTCCAGCCTATATATATGATATGAGGGCTCGAGTTTGAGACATAGAAGAAGCATTTGGCTTTTCACAGAAAACTCAGAAAACGAAGAGAAAACTCAAACGCGAATCGTTCGCGAAGGCACTAGCATCCCGTCGTCCAGTTTGTGTGCGTGTGGACTTCTGTAGAGGCGCAGCACTTGAGGCGCTCCTAATCTCGTTGTACCTGATCATCTTCCGCTGCTTAATCTCCAGGTATGATTAAGATTTGACATAGATTCAATTGGCACAAGATCCGTGACTTAGGATTATTGTTAGGGCTGTTTTAATTCGATTAAAACCTGAACCAAATCCCTTCAGTGGTAGCAGAGCGGTGTGTTTCTATTGAATCTGTTGAAATTTTGTAAAATCCCCTTGTTCAAAATCGTTTTTGACGAAGAACGCCGTTCTGGGTTCTTCGGTGTCGACCGACACCAATTAGGTTTTCTGTGAAAAGGGTGTCGATCGACTTGGTGTCGATCGACATCACTCTCCGGTGACGACCGACACTAATGTAGTGTCGATCGACACCAATCAGGTGGTGACGACCGACACTAATGTAGTGTCGATCGACACCATTCGGTGACGACCGACACTAAGGTAGTGTCGATCGACACCAGTTCAGAACTTGCATTTCTAGCTTGTTTAACTTGAGAATTTTTACAAGTAAAGAACGAGTTAAAAAAATCTGGAATATATAAGTCATATAAACTAGATTGATGTTCCGTTCCTCAAACCTAATATTAAGCTTTTAATATCTTCCCAATCTTGTCAACTGTCAAGGCTCGTTTCATTGTGTGATGGGTCTGCCAAAGCAGGGTGTCCGCAATTACATGAGTGAGGCAGGTTGTAATCGTTACTACGGACTTAAAAGATTGGTTTGCTTAACTGAGCTATCAAAATAGTTTTGGGCTCAAAGATATAGGATCGGATTTGATATAAGATATTAATCCGAGACAAGAATTATATATGATATAATTAGCAAAGTGTTGCTTACCTAAATAGCTAAAGTTTGGGCGATGGGCCAAAGCTCACTCAAATTTTTGTGAAATATGGATCTTGGATCATTATATTCAACTTGAGGAAAATTGTTTTGAATATAATGCGAGTTTTCTTAATTGTTAAGATTTCTCATCTCTTGAACATCGAAACTAAACTCTCATTTTGTGTTTTTCAGCTATGGCTAGCTCCCCTCACAGAAACACATTCTCGCTTCGATCCGTCCTTGAGAAGGACAAGCTTAATGGATCGAACTTCCTTGAATGGTATCGGAACTTGAGAATTGTTCTCAAGCAGGAGAAAAAGGAATATGTCCTTGAGAAGGTTCTCCCTGAGAAACCGAAATCCAATGCCGGACACACTGAAAGGAATGCTTGGGAGAAGCATTCCAATGATGAGGTCGATGTGAGTTGTCTCATGCTGGCTACCATGAACTCGGACTTGCAGAAGCAATACGAGAACGTGGCGTCACCTGTCGAGATGATCACTAGCCTGAAAGGGATGTTTCAGGAGCAAGCACGAACTGATAGATACCAGACGGTTAAGTCTCTCATTGAGTGCAAGCTACCAAAGGATGGTCCAGTTAGCCCACATGTCATTAAGATGATGGGTTATATTGATAACTTGGCAAAACTGGATTGTCCCCTTAGCCAAGAGTTGGCTACGGACATCATTCTGCAGTCATTGCCGTCGAGCTTTGATCAGTTTATCATGAACTATAACATGAACAACATGACAAAGACTTTGACGGAACTGCGTGGCATGCTCAAGACAGCTGAGCCAAACATCAAGAAGGGCACCCCTAATGTACTTATGGTGCAAGGGGGTAAAAAGTTTAAGAAACATGCTAAGGGTAAAGGAAAAGCTAAGGCATTCCCGATTGAGAATCAGGATAAGCCTGAGACTTCTTCCAAACCCAAACGCGGCCCTACTGATGCTGATAAATGCCATTACTGCAATAAGTCTGGGCATTGGAAGAGAAATTGCAAAGAGTATCTGGGAGATCTAAAGAACTCGAAGAAGACGTATGAGATGACTTCTTCAGGTATCTATGTTATAGAAGTAAATGTTACTACTTCAGGTTCTAAGTCTTGGGTATTAGATATCGGCTGTGGCGCTCATATTTGTACAAATATGCAGGGTCTAAGCAACAGTAGAACGCTGGAGAAGGGACAAGTGGACCTGCGCGTTGGGAATGGAGCAAGAGTTGCTGCATTGGCCGTAGGAACTTATCATTTGTCTTTGCCGTCAGGCTTGGTTTTAGAATTGAATAATTGCTACTATGTACCTGCTATAAGCAGAAACATCATTTCTATTTCTGTTTTGGATTTAGAAGACTTTCATTTTTCGATTAAAAACAAGTGTTGTTCTTTTGATCGTAATGAAATGTTTTATGGTAGCGCTCCATTAGAGAATGGACTTTATATTCTTAACCAATCTTTGCCTGTCTATAACATAAGTACTAAACGGTTAAGAACCAATGACTCGAACCCTACGTTTCTCTGGCATTGTCGTTTGGGCCACATCAATGAAAAAAGGATTCAAAAGCTTCATAATGATGGACTTTTGGACTCATTTGATTTTGAATCATTTGAGAAGTGTGAATCCTGCTTATTGGGCAAAATGACAAAGGCCCCTTTCAACAAATTTAATGAAAGGGCCGGTGACCTATTGGGACTAATACATACCGATGTATGTGGTCCAATGAGTATTAGTGCTAGAGGAAACTTTCAGTACTTCATCACGTTTACTGATGACTTCAGTAGATTTGGTTATGTCTATTTAATGAGACATAAATCGGAATCCTTTGAAAAGTTCAAGGAGTTCCAAAATGAAGTACAGAACCAACTTGGCAAAAGTATCAAAGCTCTTCGATCAGATCGTGGAGGTGAGTACTTAAGCCAAGAGTTCAGTGATCATCTGAGTAACTATGGAATTGTTTCACAACTCACTCCTCCTGGAACACCTCAGTGGAATGGTGTGTCTGAAAGGAGGAATCAGACTTTATTGGATATGGTTCGATCGATGATGAGTCAAGTAGATCTTCCATTATCCTTTTGGGGATATGCTCTAGAAACGTCTGCGTTTACGCTAAACAGAGTTCCATCAAAATCAGTCGAGAAGACGAGATGTGGACTGGAAAAGTTCCAAGTTTGTCTTTTCTAAAAATTTGGGGTTGTGAAGCTTATGTCAAGCGGTTGATATCTGATAAGCTTGAACCCAAATCTGATAAGTGCTACTTCGTTGGTTATCCTAAGGAAACCAAGGCTTACTACTTTTACAACCGTTCTGAGAACAAAGTGTTTGTTGCTAAGAACTGTGTTTTTCTTGAGAGAGAATTTCTTTCCAAGAAGAACAGTGGAAGTAAAGTACAACTCGAAGAAGTTCGAGAATCACAGGAGCCTGCTCAACCTGTCGAGGAAGAGCAGCGACTGGATCTACAAAGAGTTGTAGAGTCCGAACCTGTGATGCCAGAAGTTCGCAGATCCGAAAGGATTCGTCACGAGCCCGAGAGATATGGATTTCTTGTGACTAATTGTCATGATCTCTTGATCATTGACAGTGACGAACCTGCGACTTTTGAAGAAGCAATGATGGGCCCTGACTCCGAAAAGTGGTTTAAAGCCGCTGAATCCGAAATCGGTTCCATGTCACAAAACCAAGTATGGACTTTTGGGTGATTTACCTGATGGTGTAAAAGCCATTGAGTGTAAATGGGTCTTCAAGAAGAAGATCGATGTGGATGGAAACGTTCAGATTTACAAAGCTAGGTTGGTGGCAAAAGGTTTCAAACAAATTCAAGGTGTTGACTATGATGAAACCTATTCCCCAGTCGCTATGCTTAAATCTATTCGGATTCTCCTAGCAACAGCCGCTCATTATGATTATGAGATTTGGCAAATGGATGTGAAAACAGCTTTCCTTAACGGGATTCTGGAGGAGGATGTGTACATGACACAACCTCCGGGTTTCATTGATCCTAATGCTGCTGGGAAAGTATGCAAGCTTCATAAATCCATTTATGGATTGAAGCAAGCATCTCGGAGTTGGAACCTACGTTTTGATGAAGCAGTTAAAAAGTTTAACTTCATCAGAAACGAAGAGGAACCTTGCGTTTACAAAAAGACTAGTGGGAGCGCAGTTGCATTTCTCGTATTGTATGTAGACGACATACTTCTCATAGGAGATGATATTCCGTTACTTCAGTCAGTAAAGGACTGGCTCGGAAGTTGTTTCTCGATGAAAGACATGGGTGAAGCCGCCTATATTCTTGGAATAAGGATCTATAGAGATAGATCAAAGAGGCTGATTGGACTGTGCCAGGACACTTATAACGATAAGGTTCTACACAGGTTCAACATGCATGATTCCAAGAAGGGCTTGCTTCCGATGTCTCATGGCATTACTCTCAGCAAGAAGCAGAGTCCTTCGACACCTGCTGAGCGAGAGCGCATGAGTAGGATTCCTTTTGCTTCTGCAGTAGGATCTATTATGTATGCCATGCTTTGTACTCGTCCAGATGTTGCTTGTGCTTTAAGCATGACGAGTCGATACCAATCAGATCCCGGTGAGAGTCACTGGACTGCCGTCAAGACAATCCTGAAGTATTTGAGAAATACCAAGGATAAGTTCTTAGTGTACGGAGGAAGTGATGAGCTTGTAGTGAGTGGTTATACGGACGCCAGCTTTCAGACAGATAGAGACGATTTCCGATCTCAGTCTGGTTACGTCTTCTGTCTGAATGGAGGTGCAGTTAGTTGGAAGAGTTCCAAGCAGAGCACCGTGGCGGACTCAACGACCGAGGCTGAATACATCGCTGCTTTTGAAGCGGCGAAGGAGGCTGTTTGGATTAGGAAGTTCATTACTGAGCTTGGTGTGATTCCTAGCATTTCTGAGCCTGTGGCATTGTTTTGTGACAACAATGGAGCCATAGCTCAGGCTAAGGAGCCCAGATCACATCAGAAATCCAAACACATTGAGAGGAGATATCATCTGATTCGTGATATCATTGAGAGAGGTGACGTCAAGATCAGCAGAGTTCCGACAGACGAGAACGTTGCTGACCCGTTGACTAAGCCACTCCCACGACCGAAGCATGAGAGTCATGCAGCTGCTATAGGCATTAGATTCCTTAAGCAGTAATCTTGTTTTAGTGGGAGTTATCATATTTATATTTTGATGTTCATGTAAACATACATTTGGTTATGTTTTATTTAATGAAATTGTTTCAGTATTATTTAATGGTGTTATTAAATAATTGTCCAAAAGTAATTTATGGCATTCTTATAGATCATCAAATACGTGATTTGATCATGAGACTCTATAAGTGATAGATGACATAAATTATTTGTGTCCATAGTCGAGGTTATCAAAGTTGGACATTGATAACCGCGCGAGACTAGTATGTGAGGTGACTGATGACTAAGTTTCATGGAGTCATTAATAGGAGTATTAAAGTCAATCACATAGATATGTGTTAGAGAAAACATGATCGGACATGACCCGCTAATGAGAACTCTACAAGATTGTTATATGAGTGTCATAAGAGTTTCTCATTACGACTATAGAGTATAGTCCTTTGACCTGAGTTCATCATGTTTTCTTACATATGAATTGGTATGCTTTGACTCTGTCAAACGTCAGCCGTAACTGGTGGCTATAAAGGCATTGATTGGGCATATTATGAAGTATATAAGGATCAGGGATGGAACAAGATGGAATTTGTCCCTCCCATATAACGGGAGATAAATATCTCAGGGCCTATCGAAGATTTGATACTGGAAATGCGTGGCCGCGCTCAAACGGATTGAATGTCAATCGTTTGTCTTTTATCAGTATAAATCGGAGTTCGATAAACAAGGTTTGGTTGATTAAGGATGACACGAGTTCTTGCCTTATGCCAGATCGAGATATAGAGACAAAGAGATTATGGGAATAGTTGATTCCAGTACAAGTGGGAGATTGAAGGGAATGTCCTGAAATCAGACTTGTATTTATTCTAGTAAAGTCGTGATGTCGAGATAAGACAATCATATGATATTGGACGGTTATAATGTTTTGCTAGAAGCCGCTTATAACTTATGAGTTATGAACTCATTACCATTATCATATGATCCTATAGGGTCACACACCTAAGCAAACTGGATATTATAAATTGGGTTTTGATCATTAGAGTAATGATCATGATTAACGCATATAAGATATACGTTGATATCGTTTTTCTATGAGGGTGTCGATCGACACTAATAGTGAGTATCGATCGACACCACCCAGGTCGTCTTCTCGATCCTTGACTTTCTGTGAGGGTATCGATCGACACCAATGGTGGGTGTCGATCGACACCTGTCGGCAACTCCAGCCTATATATATGATATGAGGGCTCGAGTTTGAGACATAGAAGAAGCATTTGGCTTTTCACAGAAAACTCAGAAAACGAAGAGAAAACTCAAACGCGAATCGTTCGCGAAGGCACTAGCATCCCGTCGTCCAGTTTGTGTGCGTGTGGACTTCGGTAGAGGCGCAGCACTTGAGGCGCTCCTAATCTCGTTGTACCTGATCATCTTCCGCTGCTTAATCTCCAGGTATGATTGAGATTTGACATAGATTCAATTGACACAAGATCCGTGACTTAGGATTATTGTTAGGGCTGTTTTAATTCGATTAAAACCTGAACCAAATCCCTTCACAATATACTTAATTATTACCAAAAAAAGTTTGACTTAGACTTGAATGACTCAATTTTTGCTTCAGTTTCTGAAAGATGATATTATCAGGGATATATTGTGATGGAGTTCACCAGAAATTATTTTACTTTGAATGAATGAAAAGATATTATATCAACAAGATCTCTAGTTAAAGAAAAAAAGTAAGTAAGAGAATGTATTCGACCGAGATTCTTAATATCCATAAATCGTACAAATGCATATCAATTAATTGGTCCAAAGACAAAGACATGCATGCACCGTGCACTACTGATGTGCTCAGATATACCTAGAACTGTTCTCCAAATTAAGAGATCGATGGTAGTACTAAGGGGTCGAATTATACAGAAACTCAAAATCACACAATAGATTATTGGTTTTCGATTTAACCTAAACGAAAATAAATGTAATACAAACAATGCAGTAAAAATCAGTTTTAAATCAGATGAGAAAAATGTCAGACACAGGGAATTCTCAGGAAATCAGGAATGCAAGCTAATCAGTCAATCAGGATTCTGCTATGTTCTAGAACTTAAAACAGAATGATAAAATGAACCAGTTGTCGTTGCGAAAACTATCTATGTCTAAAACCTAGAAAACCAAATTTCTTTGCGAGTTCTGAAATATAAACATGCAATAATCTCAGGTTCGATAAGTTCACAAAATCCCTAAATCAAATTCTTTTGCAGATAGGTATTTTGCTCATCTAAGCTTCTTTCTAGCTAATTAACCAATTTTCGTTGCGAGAATCAACCTATGATCAATAATCTAACTCGTCAGTTCATATCAAGCATTAATGAAAACCTAGATGAAGAACTAGTGTTCCAGAATCCTTAACTAACCAATCAACTTAACAATCCATGAAATCCCTAATGAGAAACCCTAAACCTAACTAGCAAACTACTCAGACATGGAGATTGAAACAATAAACATGATTGAATAAGATTGCATAAAAGAAATCAATAGAAAATGAAACGAGTTTTGAATCTTCTCTGAAGGAGTTTGAATTATTCTCTCCAAAACTCTGCTACAAATCTCTCTCAATAAAACTTATAATAAAGATTGGTCTAAAACAATGACCTTAAAAACCCATAAATAGTCTAAAAATATGAAAAACACGTTTGACACTTAATTGTAAATATTATGAGCTTTAGGGATATGTTTGCAACTATGCAAAGCCTGAAAAATGCGTCCTGAAATTGCTGTCAGGAATTGGTGTCGACCGACACCATCTCTAAAATTTGCCTCCGAGTTGAATTCATCGGCACAACTTCCTACTTAACTTCAGAATGATTCATAATCTCCAAATAAGCTCCAAACGTACCTAAATCTGCAAATGAATCTAACAGACTCCAAAAACACTAAAAAGACTTTATGGGGGGATGTATTCGATCTTGTATTTGAAGAGATTTGAGATGATTTGAGTTTTGAGATGATTTTGTGTGAATTAGGGAAGTTGAAATGATTTTAATAAAAAAACTATACAATCCCATCTAAAACCATGAAATTTGGATTTTAATATTTTTAACTAAGCAATTGCACAAAAAACACTTTCAAATCCCAATAAATCTCCTGAAATCCATCACTTAAAATATTTTCAATAAGAGTGGATTTGAGAGTACGTTTTAAAATCACAAGTTCAATAACATTGGATTTTTAAATGGTTTTTAAAATTCATGTTTGAATAACAGTGGATTTATGATTTTAAAACAAATCACCTCAAATCCTTAGTTGAATACATCCCATATATATACAACTTATATTATGGCTAAAAACACTAAAAACCATGATATATCAACAACTGCACTGCTTAAGGTTTACCAGCACATACTAAATTTTCCAAGTTTACCAATAAACAGAATATCTAAAGAAAACAAGTTAGGGTAGCATTTCATGAAATCCAGAAATATAAGGTTAAATTAGGTTATTATACAATGAATCTGAAAAAATAGATTTAATTGAACAACAATTGAAAAAAAAAAATCAAGATTTAAATAGATAAAGTGCATGGCCATGATTAAATTAAAATCACGACTATCTATTTTTAGTGATTTTTCTTTTTCTGCTAATATTTATTTCAATATAATTATCAAAATCAGTACTAGTCTAGAGTATGATCGATGACGGTCCATAAAATTAAATGTCTTATGGTTTTTTTATAAAAAATATAAGCTTTCTAAAAAAGAATTTTAACAAATAAAAGTTTAAATATGTATTTTTAACTATATTTTGTTTTATACGTTTAATAAATAAGATTTGTTCAAAAAATCATTTAAATAATTAAGAAATACTATACTAAAAGAATTTTGAAAAACCAAAAAGAATAAATCTTTACTGAAAAATCTCAAAACTTGTTCTTTTCTCCAATGAGCCCAAAATATATTAAGCCAAAGCTTAATCTCTTAGCAACTGACGTAAATTGTATGACTGAAAAGTCATAGTTTGAATTACTTTATGTGTATCAAATTATTAATACAATATCCCTTCGTCAAAAAGAAGTTTGTAATAAAGCTACAAATATAGAAATTAAAAGAGTATGCCTATCTGTATGTCGGTGGCTGTATATTTGTGCAATATATTTTTTTTTTTTTTGTCAAAACAATTTAATGTCGTATATTATTGCAAGTATATAATACTTTTAGAATATAAATTAGGGATCACGGCAGAGAGTCCAGGCAAGACAAGATACGTGTCAATGCACACGTCCAAGTTTCTCGTGTACAATGTCATGGACTCCTCCAGACGGTGACATTTTCAAATAATACTACTATTTAAATATTTATTGGTCTCTTTACAAATTTTCCTAACCTGTCATGTCACTTCGACTACGACACGTATAATTTATTCAATCACGTTTTATTATACGCTTTTATAATTAACCGTACACCGAAAAAAAAACAGTTCACAAACATATCTTAATATGAAGCAATGAAAAATACTATTAAGTGTTCAATTATATACCATCGAGTTTCATAATAACATTAATCTTTTTTTTAAGTGTCTAATGAAAAACGTCCATTAAATATTTGGATTTGATATGGTCAATCAACTTCATATCTTGTATTATTATTATATATATATTTGAACTTTGTATTCTTATATTTTGATAGGAGATGTACATGTATTTTTAATCACGGTGCATCGCTGTCCACACGGTTGGGTTCGTGCTTGCGTGGCATTTGCTGGCAAGTGGCAGTGAAGTTTCTTGTTTGGTATTTTTTTTTTGAACTAGTTTCTTGTTTGGTATTGTTTGTTCGATTCATGTCTTTCCCAAGATGCATGTTTCTTCTATAGTTTCTAAGAGAGAAATAAATATTTAGATGTTCTTTATCGTTTTTTCTTAATAATTTAAATTGACAGAAGAATAATAGCGATATGATTCGTTGTCCTCCGTTTTCTTTATGTATAAGAATTTAGAATAAGTATTATAGTTGATAATTAAATATGTATTTGAATAAATGTTTAGGATTTAGAGTTTTTTTTTAAATTCAGTGTAATTTTAAAATGATAGAAGCATGTCAAAACTCCAAACTAACTATAAGTGGTGATAATCATTGCTTAAACCAATAATTTAATTAAATTTTAGAATTCGTCGTCGACAATGAAATTTGCTTATGATGAAGGTTTTGTGCGTAATTATGAATAGATCCATTTATTTCACCCTAACTAGGAAGAGATGTTTGATGGGATACAAGTGAACACGACACAAAGTAACAAAAAATCATTTAAGGTCACAAAAAAAGATTCTAAAACGGATTTCGAAATATCAAGAAAAAGGGGGAAATTTTAAATGTAATCTCATTATGTCTTTGAAATCTAAATTAAAAGTCGAGTTTATGTTAATTATTATTTTCCTTTTTGTTGATGTAAAAGATGACAACCCATTTGATTAGAAAGATTAACATAAATAATTTTGATCAGACATATTTGCTTAAATCCCACCCGCTTATCTCTTGAAACCTCTATATGAATAATTATATGAGCAAAATAATTATTCATATCGAGAAATAGTATTTTTTGTTAAAAATTTAATTAGAAAGATAAGTGGACAATGACGGGAGACTGAGACATAATCTTTAGGGCCTTGAATAATTAGGGACAGCATAAACACATGCACTAGTCATGTCTGTATTTAATTATGTGGTGTTTACTCTAATGACGTCGCCTTGATTTACCAAGTGGTCGTAGTCCTTCGATCCAAATATATAGTAATCCCGAATTTAAATGATGCAATTTGCTTATTGATATGCTTTTGCTTCCCAAGTCTAAGTGAATGTTTTGTGGGGTTTATCACAACTTTAATTAACAATAATCGAAGTAATAATAACAATTATGGTAAGAAAAATGGAGGAGACAATTTCAACTTTTTGTCGACTGGAGAGATTATCGTTCTAAGTTGACTTTAAACTGAAGCAAATGTGAGAAAAAATCAAGAAGATATTTTGATTTTTAATGATATTATGAATTTGGAGTTTAGAACGTGAGATAAAACAAATTGAAAGTTGATTTACAAATTTTAAAGACAACTTTGTATAAGCTTAAAAAATCCAACACATTTAGAAAGATGAAATATTATAGCTAGGTTTAAGATATATTAGCTCTAGAATCTGTGGCTTTTCCGGCTTGCTCTATAGTAAAATCATGTAAAAGTGTATACTGTGAATCATTTTTCTTTTGGTGCAAAATCATTTTTCGTTTCTATTTTTCTAACAAGCAGGAATAGTCAATGAATGTGGAGCTGCACCTTGTTTCTAAAACCATAAACTTCGACAGATTCAGATTTCAAAACAAACTCAAAGATATGGGTAATCGCAAATGTACCAAATCAAAAAAACATTCCATCGAGCTGACAATGGTTTTTAAAGTGTTAACCTGTTTGGTAACAATATATGAAATCAGTATGAAAAGACTAGTGTAGTACGGCGCTAACAAAATCGAGCTAGATCAAAACCTGCATGCACAGCATTTCGAAACTTTTAAAATCATATAAAAAAATTTGCAAAGAAAATCACGAGTATGATATATATTTCCCCAAGAAATCGAATTGAGTACGGTAATTTTATTATTATTACCAGGACATTCTTGCATCTACACTATATGTATTTATTTACGTTTTGCTGAATATGTAAATTTTCTGTTGACCTATATGAAAAAATAAAATAAAAACTGTACGCTAATCAAGAAAGTAATACACAAAAATAGTATTAAAAATGACTTATGTTTTCTCAACGAAATGATAAAGTTGAAACCTTAACGAAACAAATGATCTCTCGACACCTGTTTGTTTACTTATAACTTTGACAGTTCGTGAAAGTAATAAACTAATAATCATGTCCTTACACAGTGAATAAATATTTTAATGATTTTATTAACACTCGACCAAGTTAATTAATTATAATTTAAAAGTAGAAAATACCAAAAACATTTATCAAAACCAAATTGGCTTATTGGGCCTACAATGATCTAATTAAAGTTGGGTCGAGCCGAAGAAATAAACTCAATGCATTTCTCATCAAACTTATTTGTATTGTTATCTGAATTTGGGCCAAATCAAATCAATTGTGTGGTCTACACACTTACACTTACACTTACACTTATGGTGTGAGCGTATGTAGCTGAATATTTCTTTCTTAGAGCATCTCCAAAAGAGACCTCAAAACCTTATATTTGAGGTTTTGGTTACTCAAAAAAAACCTTAAAATCTCAAATTTTGAAGTTCTGAATAGTAAAACCTCAAATTTGAGGTTTCATCTTTTTATTTACATTTTGGTCCTTATATTCTTATAGTTCATTGATCTTACTCCTCAAATAATTTTATTTCATATATTTCATATATATATATGTTACAAATTTTACTTTTTATATAAAATAAAGAAATAGTTAAAATGAAAATAAATTATTAATATAAAAGAGACATTATAAATAAATATTATACATCAATAATGTTACATTAAACACGATTAATACAATATAGAATAACAAAATAAATAAAATTTCATAGAAAAATAAATAATACAGAAATAAAAATACAACAATACTAATATATCTTATGAATTGCTATTGTTTGTAATATACTAAATGTGTGATTTGTAGTTATGTAAAAATTTTATGATATAAATTGATTATGATTAATATTAAGGGTTTTATTGCAAAAATTAAAGTTTTTAAAGTTATATTTGAGGTTTGTCTTTTGGAGATCAACAACCTCAAACCTCAAATTTGAGGTTTCCAAAACCTCAAATTTGAGGTTTCGTTTGGAGATGCTCTTAGATAGCCGGGCTATCATAGCCCAATCTCGAGTCTGCTCACTCTGATCACAAGTTGATTTCGAGCTTTCTTTTGTGTCTTTGAGTCTGCTTAGGCCTGGCCCTTGGCATTCAGATATTTGGTTTGGTTCTGGGTAAGAACCATTCGGTTCTGGATTTTTGGTAGATGAGTTTTGGATCCAATGAGTACATAGAAAATTTCGGTTCGGTTTCGGTTCCTTTCAGTTTCGGGTCGGTTCAGCTCTTAATTTTGAGAACCGTTAAATACCTAAAACTGTTCGGTTCCTATTCGGTTCTGGTTCGGTTTGGGTATTATTATCCGAAATACTTAATATATATCCGAAAACAAAAAAAAATATACCAAATAAATCCGAAATTATTCATCAAAATCTAATAAAAACAAAAAAAAATATCTGAGATACTAAATTATACCCTGAAACCCGAAAAACTAAACATAAAAAATAACAGAAATCCTTAAAATATACATGTAATACCAAAAAATAACTAATACCTTCAATATTTTCGGGTATTCAGGTATCCGATTGGATATCGGTTCGGTTTCGGGTATTACCCGATACCCACGGGTATCAACAAACAGGAACCATCGGGTATTTTAAGGTTTTTTCGGATCTCGGATCCGCTTTTTCGGTTCCGTTCCAGTTCGGGTTTTCGGTTCCGGGTATTTTGCCCAGGGCTAAGTCTGCTCATGTTCTTAGAGTTTGACGAAGGTGACAGGGTCGTGAAGAGTCCATGGAGGAGTTTGTACGGTGTAACTTCGGTGATGAGGTTTTAGAGCGCCTCATTGAAGCATTTTGTTCACGTAGAGTGACACCAGATCAAGATTTGCTCTGTTTCTTTGGCACCACTCCCGTTTATGCTTTGAATTCCGTGCTTCTCAGGTGTTTATGCGAGTGATCCTTTAAAGCTGAGTATGAAAGCACCTTTTGGGAAGGTTTGGAAACTAGAGCAAAATGGTGGCAGCTATAGCATCATAGGTGGTACTTCAAAGGTAATCGAGGAAAAATCCTCCCAAGGCAGAACGAGACCTGTGAGTAACGTAACCTTTTCAGATGATTTGGGGTCTTTTGTCTTTTGTCTATTGATACTCCATATTCGAAGAAAAGCAACTCAACCTGTTACTTCAGGCGCCTGCCAAAACCAAAGGGCCAAACAGTTGGTTTTTGGGTAATTGCATCCACGCACGCAAGAAGCTGAAACTCTAGGTAAAAATCTTGTAGTTTGTAATCTTCTATCATGTCAAATGTTTCGTACAAGCTTCATGATGTTGTTGACTTTCTTCAGGAACTATATATAGCTCGTCGCTCTTTCCAAATCGAGTACCGCCCGGAAGAATCTTTCTCTTGAACTACATTGACGGGTCTACCAACACCGGGATTCTATCCAAGGTAAAAGAAAAAATAACAATTACTTCTAACACGAGAACATCTAAGAACCACTCAAACTAGGAGTTAGGGTGTGGCCTCAAGCCATTCCATAGTTTCTTGTTGGTCACGTCGTCGGGCTACGAAGGGATCATTTTGGGCGTCAACTACGTCGCGGGTGCAGCCTTAATGTGTGTAGAAGGCGCATATGAAACAGTTACAGAGGTTAACAACTTCTTGACACGGTACGCGTACAAGTAAATGATGTAAAACATTTAATCTCTCACTCTCCAGCTTTTGGAGTTTTATTAATATGATTATAAATTCAGTTTCATTGATACATATATATATATAGTTTCAATTATAGATTACATCAGTTCGAGAGTTGCAATGTAAGTTTTCTAGGAGAAAGGTCTCTGGTTCTCGCAGTCTAAGTAAGGTCCTGTGTTGACATTAAACAACTGAGCGTATCTTTGGAAATACCCGACCCGGTCACTGACTCGTCCATCTCCTGGAATCCCACATTCTAACCCGCCGTTTATGATGTTGGTAGTTAAACCGAAACCGCTTGTCCGGTTCGCTGCTATATCTGCTTTCGTCGGTCTGTACCGGTTCACCATGACGTCATGGCAAGACGGTTTAGGCGTCTGTTCGGTCATCCAAAACCAAAGTGCTGTCTTGAAAGCTAAAACGGAGTTGTTGGCTACACTTTCTGGGTTCTTCAAACCGTCGAAACCCAATGCCCGACCCGCCTGACCGTAATTGTAATTCCTATAAATTTTTATAAAGGAGGAGAGAATAAATCAAGAGCTGAGACTGATTATATATGGGTAGCAAATTGTACAAAACTGAGTAAAACATAGAATTATTATAAAAAAATGTAATCGATAAATTTAAAATGATGGAACTGTAAAATGTTCTACCAATTTCATGTGGTTTGATCAATTAATTGCATTTTTACTAAAATTTAGAATCTTTTTCTTTTTCGATTCTGCAAGAACAATACTAAATGTAAATGGAATCATGTGCCTGGCGTTTATTTTTTCAAATGTTATTTTCGTTTAAAAAGCTTTTTTTTTTAACTGAATTTTTCAATTGTTTAGAAAGACTTGTCTGTTAAGAAGAGCTCTAAATTTAACTAAAAATTGTAGAAGGAAATTTTTTTATATACTTGATTTACAAATGATGAAAAACTAAAATGTGAGTGGTAAAATACATATGGGTTTGCAGAATCATTTAATTACTTCATAGGTTACGTAACTATCAGAACTATACTATTTAAAATTATTTCACAATATAATTTCATGCGTAGAAATCTTCGTATTATGCGGTCAACGATCTTACTGAAATTATAGACGACCGTTTAATGGAGAAAATAAAAATAGAAAAATGGTTATTGGTTTGTAATTAATTTTATAGACGTACCAAGAAAGTTGAATGGGACCTCTTCCTTTATAAGATTTGCCAGGGAAACAAGGCCACTCCTTACTTGAAGCATCGCAATAATCACTCTGTGGACTCACTTCCTCTTTAAAACACAGTCCCCACGCGTACGGTCCATCCGGTGCCGTGGCCCAACCACCCGTCGTCTCGTGAGATATCTGCGCCAAAAAGGCAGCCACTTCGCGCCGCCTTGTGGTAATGGCTCCTACGGTCCCGAACCTCGGGAACCACCTTGTTGCTTCCACGAATGCTTCGTAGGGGTAGAAACCTTTTGCAGGGCATGCGTTGTTTTCCTTGTGGATGAAGATTGAGTCGTAGAGAGATCTCGAGACTAGCCTCGTGATCGGTGCGGGTCTATAGGAATATTTTCGAGCTTCGGTTTCTTGGAGAGAGGATGATATTGAGAAGATAAAGAGGAAGAGACATAGCAATAGAGATATTTGTTTCTCCATGTTTGTTCTTCCTTGTGTGTGTGTGTGAGAGAGAAGATGGGGTTTTGGTTTTGTATATATAGAGATCATGGAGTGGAGGAGACTTAGTTAAATGATTTCGTTGGTCAACGTTTTGACCTTTTAGTGGAGTCTATGTTTTCTTTATCTCATATAGTTAAACTTATTTTAGGGTCTTTATTCTTTTTTAGTGCTACAACTTCAAAGACTCGTTCTTGATTTGGAAAATGCATTGATAATAAAAAATTTCATAGAGATATATTTCTTGGTTTCATTTAGTTCAAAACAGGATTAATTGAACCATTTCATTTTGAATTGGTTTTTCAGAAGAACTAAAACCAAATTCGAAAAAACTTAAAATTTTTGAAATAAAATATAGTTGATAGAGAATTAAATGTAAATCGAAAAATAAAACATACCAGATAAAATTATACTAGTGAACTTCTGTTTCATTTTCAACACTAATCTATATTCTATATTAGAAAGTTAAGATGGGATTCTTATTGAAGTCTTAGTTGGTTTACAAAACTATCAAAGACTTTGTGAAATAAAAAAATACAGAAGTTCTAGTTTGGTGGCTAACTAACACAAAATGCGCCGCGCAACTTGTGAAATGGACTTTGGACCAAGTCGTGACGACTTTTAATAAGAAAATAAAATCCAATTTTTTTATAGAAAAAAAAATACCAAACCATCACATAGTTTTCCGAATTCAAAACTAACTCACGACCCACTTGACAGAAAAAAAAAAAAAAAAACTCAGGACCCTCTATGTTCATTAAGAAAGAACCAAGCATATTGATGTACAATAACAATATCATTTTCTGAGAGATGAAAAGAGGATAAGGATAACCCTGCTGATCTATTCATGAAACCAGTTCCTCATAATAACTTCCAACATTGTTTGCACTTACTGAACATCACACGTTGTCAGTTTGACTTAAAATAGGTGTTAAGCCTGGTGGAGGCATCTGGTTTGGAAAAAGCGTCTAGCCTGAAAATACATCTGGTTAAAGGAAATCTTTAGTAAAAAGGAAAATATGGTACATATGTTATTTGGTAGAAGTTTGTCCATATGCTTTAAATGTGGTAGACATGTAGAATATGTATTCAAGATGTGTATTGTGTAGTGTACATTGCAGGGTGTACAAAATCTGACATACATATATAATGTGTATTCCACGATGTAAATTATACAGTATGAATTGTATGGTATATAAACCATGCAGTAACATATAAGATGTGCAAATTTCTTGCATAGACCGTAACTGTTTAATTTAAAATGTAAACCATGTTAAGCTTTTTTTATACCTTACACTTTTCTGACACCTTAAATACGTCACAATAAATGGATTGTTTTTTTTTTTTGAACTGAACAATAAATGGATTGTTTACTAATTAACATTACTAGTAGAGTTGCTAACCCCGCGCATATTCCGTTGGTTATATATTTATTTCTTTCGTATTATATATAGTTTCAATAAAATAACACAATGCAGAATATTTTAATATTTATTTGTCTGTTTATGTATATTTTAAGAATACATTATTTGTCTCAGACAAACCGGCGAATTAATCATTGATATTCTTTTTACCTTCTTTTGCGTTTTCACATCCATTGGTTACACGTCATTTTTCGTGTTGATATCTTATTATCTTATTTGTAATCTGTAGGTGATAGTTCCTTATCTAGTATTCGAACACCTCTCAGAACCTAGATGATGTCTAACCATAATGACTTCTGTTTTCTTCCTTTTTGCATGAGGTATATGTTTGTCTTTTTTTGTTTTTTTTGTTGAATATATAATCTAATTTATATAGTTAGGTAATAATTATTGTTATTTTATGTGTTTATTTTTATCAATATACTAATATTAATTTTCTTTGATTTTATTTATCTAATGATAATTTTTTTCATTTTTTAACTATTTCACGTTTTTGTGTCAATATAAGATTAACTGCGGAGGATTGCAAGATATAGTTTTTCACTTCTTCATGGCTAGAAATATATTTCATAAAAAAAAATTATTGCAAATTTTACTCATACAAACTATATTTTACATTCAAATATTGAAACTGTTTATGTGATTATAGACGTTCTCATGAATTCTCTTTTTATATAAAAAAAACTCATGAATTGTCTCTTGATGGAAAATACTTCTCCATCGAAAACCTTTGGATATTATAATTATTATTGTATGACATTTTAATCAGTTTAAAATGGATCAATTCTATCTTCTTATTCGGATTAAAGATCATTATTAAATACTACACACTTATTGTATTTTATATATATAAAAAAGTTGATAAATCTAAAATTAAAGTAAACATTGATTTGTAATCGAATAGTTTTTTATTAGTGTTATCGAAATGTATTATTGCTCGAATTCTTTATTCATTTCTCATCAATTTGTTTAACAAATGTATTTTTTGTTAGTGTTTATCCAGGTTTGGGAACTCGCTAGGCGTTAGTCGGGCGGTGGGTCTGGGCCTAGTGATCTATCAAATCTGTTTTGTTAAATATTCCTTGGTGGGAGCCATAATATTGTTTAGATATTTGTTTCAGTAAATATTGTCAATAAAACAACATGGTCCAGTGGTTATAGGTGTATGTTTAATACTTTCTTTACCCGAGTTCGAGTCCACCAGATACCATTTTCTCATTTTATTTTTTTTTATACTCAAAATTAAGACGCCACGTGACATTAGGTGGTACAAAGTGAGGAAAATCACTTTCTAATTATATATAGAAATGTTATTCGTGAGGATGTTATTTTATATCTGATTAATTGCTAAATGCTTAACCATTATTTCGACCACGTGATTGCACAAAAGAGACGTGAAGTTCCACTACATTGGTGCGGTGCGATGTGAAGTAATAACCATTGCATTGATTTACATGTCCATTTTCCTTATTATAAAACTACATATACGGTTTAAATATATATACTACTATCAAGTGGTCTTAGATTAAATCTTGTCAATTGATAGTTGAGAAACAATAGCATAATTTAATTGATAGATAAGAAAAGGATTACCAGTATTAAACAAAACCAAAATATTATAGAATGTAAATTTCGGCTTAAAAAGAAAAGCCGAATAAATTATAAATCAAAGGCCTAATGAACTATAATAGTATTAATATATTTTTAGTACATCATATTTTTCATTTTATTATTAACAAAAATTATAGTACGTAGTAAATCTAATAAATATATAAAAAGATATATATACATATTACCAGAAATCCATTTAAACTTTTTATAAAGACAACGCAATACTCAACAAATATATATTATATGGACAAAATACTGTTGACTGATATTCAAGTATATAAAACTACAATCTACTGGTTTATTGACTTCCAAATTTAACCCGGGTCCCCGGCATAGTGCATATTGTTTGAACAAAAAAAAAACATTTTTAATAATTCGTAATCATTGTAGTGAAAAAGAATGTTCATAATTTTTACAAAGATTATTCCCAAACATATATTAAGATTTGGGCTGCAACTGCCATTTTATTAACCAAATCAGCGATACTTGGGCCAATGTAAGGCCCCAGTAAAGCTATAACTAGCATTGTTATTACTTTTTCCATACGTGAATGCAACCGCACTAGCACTCGAGATATTTTTTCAAATTGTTAGGCATTGATTTTTTTTTTTTCCCAAAAGACAGCAGTAGTTTCAGACCTTTACCCATCATCTCTCATAGTTTCTGGAGTCAAGTTTTTAATATTCCAATTTTTTAAAAAATAACCTTCTGTACTAAACTGGATTTGAACTCAGAGCACAAAAAACTAATCCACTTGTGTTATTACTACACCTACACCATCATACCTTTGATCAAACATTGATTTAGTAGTAGTGACTAGATCAATGGCTAAATTCAGTCATTGATTTAGGCAATTCTCTTTAGGTTATAAAATTTGTTGGATAAAGTAGGATGAGTTCATCACAAGTCAAATGCCGGTAAGTAAAAGCCATGCATTTTGCGAAATTAAAGCAAACAAGAACCAATTTCGTTTCGCTTTTTACTGTCTTTTTGATCAATTGACTAATTTAAAAACTTTTTTTACGAAACCAAATGAGTGTTTGAGTAGTAGTAACAAAATTGATATGAAATGCGTTCACATCAGAAGTATAAACAGGGAACACCGTTGTTTTATTTAGAAATTCCTAATTTTTTTTCTCGGTTTGAGATCAAATGATAGTATCCTAAATAACAATTACATTAAAATTTTAAAGAATAGTTTTTTTTTTATAGAAATTCGATCTATCTCCTTCGAAAATTATTCTCTAAAATTAACATATATGATATAACCTCAACTATATAGGTAAATTTGTCTTTTCCATTCATTAAAATTTTAAATTAATAACATATATAATAATGTTTTGGGTTTCAATAATTATAAATTATTTCTTTCTTTTACACAATTTGAACTAACTTTTGTATTTGAAAATAATGCCTTTTAATTAAGGTTTTATGTTTGTTTGATACAAAATATTATCATTTTGTATTTCAATGCAGAACTTTGAATAAAAATAGAGCTTAATCATATTGATTTAGTATATTAATTAGGGAAAGAATTTTGTCAAAACGATTATATTAAAAATTAGAAACCCAAAGGACTTAGATGGATACAACCGGAGTCATACTCAACTGGTAAACAATTACAATGGAGCAGTACAATAAAATAAATTAAGGATATAAACATTAAGGGGCTAGACTTGCTCAGCTGCGTGAAGAAAATCTATGAGAACTTTCACCCATAACCCAAAAACATTCTCGAAAGAGCATCAAATAGTCGATCTGTGAGCCGACATTCATACACTAGGTAATTACAATTTTAGTTCCAAATAAATAGCTATTTTCCCCCGAATATTATGGAGAAAAATATATCCTTATAAAATAATGTTAAAGAATAGAAACAACAGTCATTTCTTTTATATTGTCAAAGATAAATTCAGTGTGATGTGAATTCAAAAAGCAATTAACTTTACTTGGAGAACGAACCTTTTTTTTTTTCTACAGCTCATACATTCACACATACGTATACGTCGAATTAAGTAATTTTGATTTTGAGTGATGACCATGAGCTTTGATCACAAACTTTAAAGTCTTTGAATAACAGTTTATTAATCAGCGCAATTCCTAACCCTAATCAGCTAAATATATATTCGCTATTTTTATTTTTTTATTTTATTGGGTAAGAAAAGTTGATCCATTAGTCAGTGACTCAGAATTGTTAATGCTTTCGTTTTCGCTCACCAAACCCTAATTGTCAAGAATTTGATCATTTGAAAAGTATTAAACTTGAAGGTAGACCAGATAAATATCTCATTTTTATTCTTTTATGCTCTTGCTTTTTGCTACACTCTAGCTACAAGGCTAGGGTAAATTATAAACTGTTATTTTTCTTTTTTTTAAAAAAAAAAAATATATGTCTGATTTTGTAGTTTGGATTAATTTAGGGCGTTGCTCAAGAGTTTGGCTTTCCAAAAAAAATATTGGCTAGATTTATAGAATTTTTTTTGTGTGTGTGGTAGTTTAATTTAAAAAACAAAACATAAAAACCCTAATGAGTAATTGTCTCTACATACTACAGTTTAAGTGTTGATTAATGGTAAACGGTTCATTTATATCTCCATAAACTGAGCTCTAATTAATTTTCCTAAAGATTGCATATATCTATCTATACTATTAACGGAGGATACATCTACTTAAAAAAGGTTGTTTGGACCTTGGACCTATTCATTAGCTATTAATTATGTTACTAATTATGCTTAAAATTTAAATCAAAACTAAATCAAAACTAAATCAGATGATATATTTTTAAATCAAACAAAATGTAAACTTCTTTTTAAAAATATTGGATTTTATATATTATGGAAAACAAATTATGCAACAAGATTTGACAATATATAAATATTTTTAATATTAGATTTCGTAATATATAGATATATATAGATATATTTCGTAAATTTTAATATATATTTTTAGTTTAGAAATGAATATTTGATACATAACATATTAAACTAACAGATTAACTTATTTTATTTTTATAAATGTGAAACTGCATTCATTTTATATTAAAAATTAGATTGATATATTTTCAGTTTAATATAAGTAAAATATTAAAAATTATTCAATATTTATATTATTCGATTATATAATTAACAGGTTCAGATTAATATTTGTTTCAGTTGAACGGGTTGATATTATAACATAATCTAAAATAAATATCTTTCATATCTTTCATTTTCTTCAAAATTTTTAAAAATAATAATATTAATTGTGAAAATACTAAAATAAATATTCATCTATAAAACGAAAAATGGAAATCCTATAATATATATATGTATTTCATAAGTTTGGTTAAATTATTAAATCAAGTGGTAAATGTAAATAAAATAACTTAGTACACAAATTATTTAAATTTAGAATTAGATTAAAAAAACTTTTAGTTTAATAAATTTTAAATATTATAAATTATTCAATATTTACGTTATTTGATAATCTGATAGACGGATTGGAATTGATATTTTTACGAAATGATTTTTATTGCACGGTTAATTATCAAACATGCAAAGTTTTATACCAATATAAAATGAGTTAAAATAACGAAAAACAAAATAAAAATATTGTTCGCTAATAGGACAAAATATAGTAAATTATATGATACATCGATAGTAGAAAAAACTGTTAACACGTCTAAAAAGCTTCAAATATATAAATATATTATTATATATAAATAAATAAAAAATATTAAGCAAATTACAAATTAAAATTATAGATTTTCTTTCTACTAAATCCAAATTTTATCAAAAATACATTCTCGCGCTTCAAAAGTATAGATGTAATTATTAAATTTGATATTATACAATTTACTTCCACATATCTTTTAATTAAATTTCCATTTATATTTTATTTATATTGATTCTTTATTTTTTTGCTCTTTATCTACTTCTTTTTGTTTACGATTACTTTCTTTCTCTAAATTTCTAATCAAGTCAGAAAAAAGTTTCAGAAAATAATTTCCACCACAACTTTAAAGTATTGTGTTCAAACTTATTTGCAATATTATTGTTTTCTTCTAATAAGTTTATAAATTATAATTATCTTCAAAAATTATAAATTCATAAATTGATGTATTTGAATGAAAAATTAAAAATCATATCTCGCGTGCTCACAGTACGACAAAATAATTTATGAATTCACACCACAACTTTAAAGTATAGTTTTAAATTGTTTTATAAATTTAATAATATCAAAATAATTTATAAATAAAAATAAATGTATGTTTTTAGTTACAAAATTATTAATCATATCCCCTGCGCCGACGTGCGGGGATATGATTAATATTATTGTTTTCTTCTAATAAGTTTATAAATTATAATTATCTTCAAAAATTATAAATTCATAAATTGATGTATTTGAATGAAAAATTAAAAATCATATCTCGCGTGCTCACAGTACGACAAAATAATTTATGAATTCACACCACAACTTTAAAGTATAGTTTTAAATTGTTTTATAAATTTAATAATATCAAAATAATTTATAAATAAAAATAAATGTATGTTTTTAGTTACAAAATTATTAATCATATCCCCTGCGCCGACGTGCGGGTCCGGATCTAGTATATACTTACGAACCTAACTAGACCCGTTGACCTAATTAAAACTTTGCAAACTCACCATATATAAATCGTCCAGTCCAGACGATAGCCAAATGATCGACGTAATTTTTGTTGCACACGGTAGAATCAAACTCGAAACTCATTAATACACCGTACCATGCATCATACGCGAGTTATACTGGTAGTAAAGTTGGTAACTTTACAAGGTATCTCAATATACTATTTCTAAAACTATATTTTGATCAATCATATTTTGTAAATTTATTATAAACTAAAATTGATTCTTCATTGTTTTTTTGGAATATTGTCTTAATTATTTTTTTTCTTCTGAGAATACACATCAGATACTGTAAAGTTATTGAACTTCCCGACTATATTCCGAAGGTGATTAAACTCTTTGACAGTAAATCTTCGATCGACAAGTATGAACCAAATTTCTAATAGCCAAATGATCCACGTAAAAAATTTGCACGTAGTATAATCATATTCGGAACTATTAACAAATTCACGTCTTTGGTCCCAAAGTTGCATCATACTCGGTTCTGAAATTTGACTCTCAAAACGTATATATATATAACTTGAAAGATAATTCTGTGATTATAACGCTAGAAGTCAACGTCAGCTTCATCTAAACAAACGTGACCTATCTATGCATTTAAAAATCCATTTAAAAACTGGCCGAAAGATGGTAACAGAAATCTTTATTAATTTACTCCGCTTTTTGTGATTTTAATGTTTAAATTAAGGCTTGTTTTTTCTCTCAATACAACTTCAATTACTTTAATTTTAGATAATATATAATAAAAAAAGAGCATGTTGCGGAAATGGCACATGTGCATTTATGAACTATTTACGAAGAGTGGTTAAGGCTTGGAAGGTGGTGTGTATCTAAGATTGATTTTTTTATTAAGCTATTTAAATGAAAGTATTGTCTCTTAGCGATTGGTTAATGTTGCAGTTGTATGTTTTATGTTTATAATTTAGGATGTATGTTTTCGTTTATAGTCGTGGATTTTAATACTGTAAAATTCTGACTGTACATTTGAGAAATTTTAAAATTTACACCATAAATATTCCAAAACCAAAACATTAATGTTTTGGATATTTTTTTCTCTACAAAGAAACCTTTAACTTTAAAAAATATATGCAAGCATAATTGAAATAAATTTGGTATTTTAGAAAAATTCTAACTGTAGAAAACTCTACAGTACTTATCAACCAATTCTTAAAAATTTGGTTTTAGAAGAAAAGGTAAGTTGGATTCAAAAAGAGTAGTGTAACTCTTGCCGGCTTAGTGTAATTTCAGGTTTTCAAAATCAATATTAATCCAATAGATGACGAAAGGGTAAAGGAAAGGTAAGTTGACAACAAAAAGGATAAAAATAAATAAGACATTTTTTAAACTGAAAAAAAAATCAATTAAACAAACCAAAATGTTTGCAAGCCCGAACCAGAACGAAAGAGTTTACGTAAACGAAAAATTAACTGAACGTGTGTACTACTGTATTAGAAGTTTAGAAAATGATATAAATATATTTTTTTTGTCGAAAGAAAATGATATAAATATTAACATTCCTATTAACAGCAAAAAAAAAAAAGACATAAAAAATCCTATAAATGCGTCGTACGACGTGAAAGCTGGTCAAGTAGAGACTTGTTACTTGTTATCATCGCCACCAACTCTAGGCAATTTCTCTAAAAAGGCGTAATAATTCTTACGACGCTCCATCAAACAAAAACATAGTCCAATTTAATGTTTGAAACTCCAAAAATGGAGTAAAAATACTTCGTTTGCGGTATTTAATTAGCTCCTACAAAGATAACACTCCATTAAGCTGCAAACGAATCCACCTAAATCCTATGCAATTCAAAGTCCTTCCGGCACTCATCGATCTGACAAGCGATATCCTCTATTAAACTCTGTATGTATCATTTTATTAGATTGCTTTCAACCTAGCTATAGAGCTGCCTGATCGTTTTGCGATGCTAATTCCCTACGTACGTCCGAAATTATTCGCAGTATCAATATATTGCAAAATGACATGAGACATTTTCATCTCATTCTAATATTTTTCTAATTTTATCGAGTTTTTTTAGTCTTTTTTTTTTGTCAATTGAGAAATTCATTAAAGCCAAAATAAAGACCCAGGGTTAAAAGCCCAGGTCGAAAATACAAGAGTTTTGAAGTCCACTTTTAGCCAAAGCGTCGGCTTCCAAGTTTTTCGATCGTCGGAGATAAGAAAAAAAAACAGAGGTGAAAGATAAACTAAGAGAATAGATATCAAAGAGTATTCCGGAGATCTCTTTAATTTTCTCTTGGGCTGAGATAGCTCGAACAAGGATTTGAGCGTCTGATTGTATGTTGAGAGAGGAGATGTTCATCTCCCTTGCGTGGTGGAGGGCAGAGAGGATAGCAAGTGCTTCTGCCATAAGAGGCGAGTGAACGTAAGGTTCGAATTGGCTGTTTTCCTGTAGGATCGAGTTTTTTTAGTCTTTATCGAGTAATTTCAGGTTGTTAGGATGCTATAAGCACATATTCGAGGAACTGGAGCATCTGGAACAAAAATGAGTCAAAACTGAGCAAAAGAGTCTAAGTTTACATGCGGAGCACCTGCTCCGGTTTTGAAGCACATGCTCCAGCCTGACGGAAGAAAAAAATGAAAAGTCAAGTTAACCTAATTTCGACCAAAAGAAGCCCAATAAGAGGCACCCGCCTCCTGCAACTTATAGCATTGTTCTTTTTCATATTTTTTAGAGAGACATCACCTTGAGATACGTACACATATTTTCTAGAGAGCTTTGTATTATTTTTGGGGAGAAGAATCTCTGCAACACCTTGAGAATAATTTTGAACCCATTTGCTTATTTTCTATTTCATTCATGGATTTCTTCATCTATTGCTGTGTTTTGTTTTTCCATGTCTGAGTAGTCATCTAGTTAGATTTAGGGTTTCAAAAGGATTCATGAATCGATGGATTGAACACAAATAGGGCTACATCAATTGGTTTCTTCATCTATTGTTGATCTTAATGCTGAAACTTGATTAGCTACCTAGTTTATGAGTTTAGGTTATTTAATGCACCAAAAGTGATTGTTTAAAATTCCTGAAAGAACATAGATGAACAGTTTGTCATAGACTTTGCCGAAGTTGATTTGTAGGCAATTTGTGAACATATCGAACCTGCTCTTAATGCTTATCTGCGATTTCTAGGGCCAAACGACAGTTTAAGATTCTAGGTTGCTAGATAAAGTTGTTGATGCCACAACAGTAGATCAGTCTTAATTTTATGTTTCAGTTCGAGATATGTTCTTAATTATGCCCTGAATAGTTGTTCGATTAATGATCTCTGAATTTCCGGCGATCTAACACCTTGTTTAATTAACTTTACATCGATAGTTACTTTCTCGTTTGTTACGCTACAACTCAAAAACCCATATTTTGTCTTAGCTTAGTTTCAATCTACATAGAAGCATAGTGTAATACTGGTCCTTTGGAATCCAAACTTTTCTATATTACAATTATATGTTGTGTACTTGTAGTAGACAATAGGATCTAAATCCAGTGTATCACAAAACTTTATCATTCTGTTTTTAACCTAGGACGTCCATACTGGATGAGCGGCAGAACAAATCCAAATTCGCAGAGTAGAGAAATAATAACCGTAAGAATCAAAGAGGTATTTTCCGTGATATATGATTAAGCCTAATATATATGACATATGTCAGTGATAATTAGATGGATCCTTTGACTTTGTTACACCATGTGGACGGATGCGCATATACATACATGTTAATCTTTATATATATTATCTCCTATTTCTCCATTAACTGGATGTGCATATCGGTGGTTTATTTAGTTATATACATACTTGACGACGACACCGTCGACACGTAAACTAGAATATGTATTCTCCCATAATTTATAATATTTGGCTTATCGCAATTAGAAAACGCTTGCAGTCTTGTTAGGAAGAAGAAACCTCTGATTTCCCTTTTTGTTTTAATAACGGATATATACATTGAACTAGTACAATATAAACTCAAAATTATCCATTGAAAAATACTCACAAGTAAAGCAAAGACCCACAGTTATGTAGAAGCAAACGTACACAAGTTGATCTGAAACCAACATGATTTGATCTTTTAGAATATGTATATATTTTACAAGCGTCTCTACTCCAATATGCCTCATAAAAATATACATATATAGACACATAACACCATTTCCACTGACTAAATAGAAATAGAAGAGTTTTCTTTTCTACATGTGTACATAATATATATACAATCATACATATGCATATATACATAAATTTTCACTTTTATTTTGTTGTTTCTTACATATAGATATCTTCGGCGTACATTTTTTGTTTAGGATGAATTGTTAGTAGGTGATATTTTTGCATGGGCCGGTTATTATTTTAATTTTTTTAGTTTTGTTGGTTTTCTACCTTAAGAAATATTTAGATGAACTAATTTATAATATTAGTAAATTTATAATTTATCATCACACGTGTCCGAAATCTTATCAAAAACAAAACTTGCCATGCCATGTTAATATAAAATACATCGATATATATAACTCTTTTTGGGTCCAAATCAATATATAACTAATAAGATATAAATACATTAATGCATGTACTAATGTGAGATTTGATTTTGACGGAGAAGAAAGAAGGATGCTTCGCTAAGTCTCTATATATATCTACGTGCTTGAAAACGAACACATATGCGTCGTGATGTGCATAATCAACGAATGAATAATAATATTAAAAAAAAAAAGGAGAGACAGATTAACCAAATAATATATTCGAGAGTGAGTGTGAAACTGTGAACGAATTGTGGATGTGAATTTAAAGAGGTCGCGCCCTTTTCAAAGTTGCTACGAAAAAGATTGGCAATTTGATGGCTATTCCCCCTACATGCTGGTCCCATTTAATTTTGGACCTCGTTGCTTTTACATTATTTTCAAAATAATGTACGAAAAGGTATGTATATAAGTATTCAGAATATAATATAATCAATATATTATTAATTATATAATATTTGAAATTCAGAAACGTTAAATAACTGTTACAGTTATTTGATACAAGCACACTTTATAAAGGTATACGAAATTTCATTAAAAAAGATTAAAACAATAAATTTAACTAAGCAACAGTAATCTTTTTATGAAAATTTAATGGATAAAATAATTTGCAACTAAGCAAAAAATATATGATGGCATTAGTGTGAGGTAATAGAAACAGGCTAAATGGTATATAATTTGCTACACTACTTTGATTAGACGATGCAAAATTTTGTAAACTTAAAGGTACTCTTTTTCTTTTGTTAACTGGTTTGAATCTTGAACTGTTCGTCTGTTCTATATGTTCTATTTATTTTAGTACTGTTGAAAAGAAAAACAAAAGTTAGTTATTACTAGCTATAGGTACGTGATCCCAAGCTATATATACGATAATTTGTTTTTTTTTAAAAAAAAATTCGTGATTACAATACTGTATATTTGCATGTGAGGAGAGTGGATGTAAGTAGCTAGGAGGTCAAACTTAATTAATAAATCTAGCTAGAATTTCACGATCCCTCACTAGTTAACAACTACGAGAAAATAGCCGCGGGCCATATTGCACGAACAAATCCGTTAATTTGATTTACATTACACACATATTTCATATTTGTATCGTATTTTGTACGTTATATATTGCAAAACTAAAATAGATAAAATGAAGAAAAGTGGACCCCTTTTAGGCCTCTTTAATTTCCTTTTTCCCTCTTCCAAACGTGTGGGCGAAGTGTGGGACTATTTTGTAGACTTTTTCTTCTATACCTCTTTATTGCTTGTTTTGGGCATTACCTAAACGCCGTTTTCGTTTACTCGATTTCGTTCACATCCAATTTTAGTTTTGTATTCGTTTGTAAGGTCATAAATAGGCCTGGAACTTCGGTTTATTTTTCGGGTTCGGTCGGGTGATTCAGTTTTATGGTTTTTCGGTTTTATACGTATACAAACCGTTCAGATTTTTTATAATTTCGGTTCAGGTTCGGTTCGGTTTAGTTCGGGTTCGGGTCGGGTTTCGGGTTTCGTATCAAACCCGACCGGGTTTTACATCAGAGTTCGGTTTGGTTTATTTCGGGTTCGGGTTCGAGTTTTTCGGGTTTTTTCAAAATCAAAGTAAACCAAGGTAATAAAAAAATCGAAAGATAGAGTATTTAGAGTTCGGGTTCGGGTATTTCAAATTCGGATTCGGTTTATTCGGGTTTCGGTTTTTCGGGTTTACACAAATAGAAACCGTTCGAGTTTTTTAAATTTATTTATCGGGTTTGGTTCGATTTATTCGGGTTTCGTGGTTTCTGGTTTGGCCAAACTAAAACCTTTCGGGTTTTTTAATATATTTTTCGGTTTCGAGTTTGGATTTTTCGGGTCGGTTCGGATTCAGATTTCAGTTTCAGATAAAAGTCTCGGGCCTAGTCATAAACACTTCTTTTTGTCAAAAAGTAGTAAATACTAGATTATGATTTGCGTATACGCAGAATTATATTATTAAAATAATTTTATACTACTATTTGATTTTAACTTTTAAAAAGAACTATATCATAAAAATAATATAATATTTTATTTAATTTGTGTTTTTATGTAATAACAAAATGTCAGATATTTAATCATCTATATTCATTTTACTTTTTTATTATCCAAATTATAAGTTTTATATAAATATAATTATAAATTAGTGAGAGTAAAAATGTGATAGTCCTTTCATTTGTCCCCGTCAAAATCATTTTTAATGTTTCAAATGAGTTAATTCGACTTTTAATCTATTTTTCAATAATAAATGTTCATTTTCATGTTTTATAAATAAAATGGGCTATTCCTTTTTTTAGTTTTTCTTTTCAATCTATCTTATAACGATTTTAAATATTTTGTATGTTATGACAAAAAAAAAAATTAATAGAGAATTACAAAATCATAAACCATTTTTTGAAAATCATAAACCATTAATACTCAGTGGCTATTTATATTTGATATAAAATATTTGATTTGTGTGACTATTTATATTTTCATATTTATTTTAATTGGTTAAACTATTTTTAAGTAAATATCAATTAGAATTGCCAATAACAAATTATAATAAAGTGTAATTTAAAAAAAAACTCTTATAGTTCTTATTTAGAAAATCATATATAGTGGGATAGAGTGAGTATGTAGTTATTTAAGAGTATCTCCAATTGAAGTTTCTTTTAGTGTATTGTTTTTAAAAAAGTTAAGGAAATAAGATTAAAAAAAACTGTTTTTTTTTCATATTAAAACCTAAGTAAACCGATTAGAAACTCATATACAACTTATGCGTTTGTGATTGATTTTCTTTTTCTATTTAATTATATAATCTAATTTTATTATATCAATTAATACATTAATCATTATAAGTTACTAAAGTTCAGCTATGTTTTTATATTATGAATTAGTTATTGATTCGCGCCTATTGTATTGTTTACTAATATAGTTGAAAGAAAAATTGGCTTTGTTAAAAACTCAAAACTATCAACGTCGAATCACATCCATATAAAAATATTATGCATCTAATCATCTAATGCTTAATTTACACTTAAACATGATCTAACCATCCAACAATTCGATTTACCCCAATTAACCCTTGTTATGCATGCCCTTCATGTTAAAAAATGAAGAGACAGAGGCATATATGCTTCTCAAAGCGTTTGAGATTCTTTCGATACCCCCTGCCCCCACTCCGCCCCTAATTGTTGTATTTCATTATAAGTTCATTAACCCAATATACTGAAGTGTACACAACTTCTTAGTTTAGATTTAATATAACCTGACATCAACTTTCTTTCCCATATTTATCGGTGCTCCGACTCTTCTGTCTAATTTGCACATTGGTAATATTTGAGGCGATTTTCCTTGTTTGTTGTCTTTAATTGTCTTGAGCATGCTATATGTATAATTTTACTTGTAAAGTTTTATTGGATTGACCAAAAAACAGTTTTAGTGGATAAATTCCTGTCAATGAAGAAGAGAATAAAGAATATTTTAGGAGGTTAATTACTTGAAGACAAATATATGATTTATGGCAATGCTTAAATATTGAAAACAACTTTATCTCAGTTATAACGAAATATTCATGATTGTCTTATAACGAGACATCTACAATGTGCTTTATCATGAGATACTAACAATAGCCTTATCGGAATGTCGTCTATATATAATGGTCTTATCTGATTAAGAATCAGTTATCCAAATCTTTATCCCATGAGAATTATAGGATGTGAGACATATTCCGTATAAAAGAAAACACAACTACACAAGTAAAAAAAGACGAAATGGAAAGTAAAAACAAGAAACTAAAAACACATCAAAATCGCAGCTATCAACTCCAGTTCATATAATTATTAAGTGTGTCTTGATTTTTGTATTTGATATCAATACTTAGATTAATTTTATTTTGTATATATTTTCGTGTTTTCCGTAACCCTAAAACAATCCGATTAATTTCCCTGATTCAGGATATGACAATCTCCATTCTCGCTATCCACAAACGGTCCGAAGTTATCATCTTAACTTCCAAAAGCTCATGTAAGCATTTCTTTGTCGAACGAATCTTTCTCAGACATGCATGCATGAATGTTAATTTTTTTAAGATTGATATTTGTTGTTATGTTTGTCTCCTAAATTGTATTACTAATCTATGAGTTTAATTTTCAAAATCCAGCAAGCCTGAATTTCTTTGATGCACATACTCCATTCAGAATCAACCGCTGATAGATCCTGAATGTTCATCCCTATTTCTATCCTCATAATTAAGTCGATGATGTATTATCATAACAATAATAACAAGAGAAGGAACTGGACTTCATATATATATATATATTGATTTACAGCTTATGAAATGTGGTTTCTCGTTTTCTTGTATTCAATAGTCTAAGTACAATTATTTTTTCATATAGATCAAATAAATAAAAAAACTAAGGAAAAGGACCTTCCAGCTATATATTTCGGTGTCAACTGGAAACATGGCATCTTCTACTACTTCATTGACCAAAGTTCTTTCCACATCTCCATTCAATTATATATTTTGATGGATAGTGTCGACACTGAAATTAAGATCCTCGTAAGAAATTTAATTTTCTAATTACAAGAAACTGGACGACGAGTAGAAACGTGTACCGAAGAGGACAAAAGTCAGTTATATGTAATAATATAAATTATCTGACAATTATTTAAATTTGTAAAGATTAATAAAGGATGACTTTTATATATAAAAAAAAAACTTGTGATGTTGATTAACAAGAAATGAATTAATACGGGGTAAAATATTTAATCATGTGGTCAGCATTTAACACGTCAGCTAATAGGACACAGTCAATCCTTCATTTTTGGGATAACTTTATGCATAGTACTTAGAAATAATTGTTTGGAAAAAATTATACTAAACGAATAACAATGATAATAACCAGACAGTCCGAAAATTCCTTTTCACCTTCTTGTATAAATAAGTGATCCTTGATATATTATTTTGAGAAGCCAAAATATATATCTCACGGGTGTACTCCCTCTCTTTCTGAATTACAGATATCATATATGTTTACACATATTAATAAAATATATTAACTTTTGATAGTAAATACATTATTTTACGTAAATAACTATCTTAAATAAATTTAAACCAATATTAATTGAATTATTTGTCTTGAAGTTTACAATATATAACTAAGAATTAATAAAAATACATTATAATTTTTTTTAAACTATCTTTTTGATTAAAAGGAATTTATTTTCAAGAAACAGGTGGAATATAGTTTTGAATATAATTTTAAAGGATTATAATATAATAGTCATACAAGATAACTGGAAACATTAAATAGATAAATTTAGATTAAATTAGAGAATCCATATATGTAAATATTTTTTTAACAGAAAAATTCTAAATATTACATATAACATGATAAAAATTAAAATATTTGTGTTCAGTTTCCAATAGTGAAAGACCTCAAGCTGTTAAGTTGTAACTTCTGTTACAACATATAGAAATTTGTTTTTTTACGTAATAAATGTCTTTTTTAACACTTTTGAAGTAATTAACAGTTTTTCTAGGTTTATTTTTTTTAAGGTTACCATAACGAACCCTTAAACATCAAAATGCTATTTAAACAAATATTTTTCTTTTTTCTCTTTTACGTCTATTTTCAACGATTTTGTATATTAAATTAGCTATTCTAATGACTTAACACATCAATACTAGAAATGGAAGTCCTTTGTACAGAAGTTGATTAATAATTTATTAATGTTGTTACACTGTGTTCGAAAAATTATTAGGACTCGCTGTTAAAAATCTAATAACACTTGAAAAAAATATAACTGGATTAATGATATGTACCCGGAACCTAGTCTAAACTGTGTGTATAATAAAAAGAAATTTGAAACGAATCAATACAGAAATCAAATCTGAACCTCAATTAATTACGAAATCGTAATATACATATAGATAAAATAATAATCGAATGACCTTGCACGACGGTCTTCGCTGAGCTCGTTGACGGTGACAGATTTTTTTTTTTTTAAAAAAACATGAGTATTTGATTATGAATTTTTCTATAATACAAAAGACTATGCTATAAAATGAAAGTTATTAAAAAGAAGAAAGAAAAAGGCCAAATAAATGACGGGTTTAGACTTGGTAGTTAGCTCCGGCTTCAATGAATGGTCAAGTGGGATTAGGTACTTTTTTCTTCTCTCTACCACTGGGTCCCACCCTTCTTTATCGTTTCCTCACCGTCCGATAGTGCCACCGTTATGCCGTGCCGTCAACTCCGTTGACTTCAAGACAACGCTTCTCGTCTTTTACTGAGTCTCACGTCGTCCTTCTCAGTCAACTCTCTCCTAACGGCTACTTAACGGAAATCCGTCAACTGTTACGATTAATCTACGCTCTAGGCGTTTATCTCCACGTCACTGTTTCGATCTTACCCATTTATCCTCTGCCACGTGCTCATATCTGGCGTCATTAATCTACTTTGATCGAGACATTTTTCCTTTTTTTACATTTTGTTTACGCCGTTTGTTTCTTGGGCTGCATCTTAATCTTTGGACAATCTTCCTGAGGAAGAAAAAGGAAAAGAAAAAATCTTTTGGACAACCTTTCATACAATTTTCTAACAAATTTTAAACAAAACAACGATGAATTAAGACATATAATACTGATATCAAATCTGACATTTATGAATCTCCAAAGATCTCTCAAATTGTAAACGAAGTCGCTATAACTAAAACTAAAAGAAAGTCATGTAAGAAATAATTTTCAACATGTCTTATGAACATAAATAGAAATTGAAAATAAGAAAATAGAAACGTAACCACAAATTAGTTTATAATATTACCAAATCACATAGTTGTGAACAGAATATTACGGAAGCTCCTTTTTTACCTTCTGTTTACGAAAATAATTAGTCGGATTTTGCTGTGATTGATGAACGTTATAACAATAGCGTAATTAGTAGAACTAATGTATTTCTATTTTTCTTCAAAAAATGATATAAAACTAAGGGCAAACTAAACCGAATAGCTGCTTGGTCATTTTAAAAATAAAAATATCTATATAGATATAACATTTGACAAAAGAGTGATCTCTCGTTGAAAATAGAAACCTTTAGCTAAGACTTTACACAACTTATCCCTATAATTTTAGTCTTTATATACACTCTTTTTTTTTTTTCTGTACCTCTCTCTCTCTCTCTCTCTCTCTCGTTGTCTGTAAATGGAAGAACACTCTCAAGATCGCCGTGAAATTGCGTTCTTGCACTCCGGAGAGTTTTCCCGGAGAGATTCCACCTCAAAGGATCATCAACCAGACGAGTCTCCGGTGGAACATCATCACAAGTCGTCCATCAAAGAAGTTGATTTCTTTGCTGCCAAAAGTCAGCCGAAGGATCTTGGCCATATGAGAACTACGATCGTTGGATCTTCCGCTTTCAACGTAAGGTTTCGGATTGTATACATATAAAACAATTAAATATATATATATATATATATATATTTTGGACGCATTCATAACATCGACTTTACGTCATATTAGGATGAATCAATTCTGGTCAATTCACGTCTTGGAACATCAAGTGATGATGGCGATGACAAAACCAAAACCCAAGTAAGTGTTTCTGAATAGTTTATTTCCATTCGATAGAATTGTAGTGTTTGTATTAAGAATAATTCAATTATAAACTCAGTTTACAAACTATACTGAAAACAATATAGTTAGAAAGTTAACATTGTTTTTACACACTTATGTGATAACTCGCCAATTTTAACTCTATATATAAAATTGTAGATTCTTGTGAGTTTACAAATTACTGTTTGATGTATGGTCTTATAGATAAGGTATAATTAAAAAATGATAATTTGCAGATTAGTAGGCTGAGATTGGAGCTAGAGAGGCTTCACGAGGAGAATCACAAGTTGAAGCATTTATTAGATGAGATAAGTGAGAGTTACAACGACCTCCAAAGTAGAGTTCTGTTGGCGAAACAGACACAAGTGGAAGGTCTTCAACAGCAGGAGGTACTTAATTACTCAAATCATAAAAAATGATAATAATTATTACTAAATTAAATTATGTTTATGTCATTCTAAAAAGATTATTGAAATAATTATAGCTCATAATTATATTGGTCTTAGTTGCATCGGGATTGATGGCATTCGACTTATCCGGTTTTCATGTTGAAACCATGATTAATATGCGTACCTAATTGATGGACGTAGTTCATTTGTGTATTAAAAATTTTCATATCCAACCAAAATGCCTAAATTTTAAAAGCCATTAGCAAAATAAATAAAAGCACCTCTTGCTTAAATAAAAAGGGATCAATAGCTAATTAATGACGAGGCCAAGACAAGTTTGTTTCTTACAACTAAGATTTAATGGATGATTATACTTTAGAATTTGTGAGATATTTCAAACTAACAAAACTTAACTATTGGTAGAAGCTACGTACGAACAAGAACCTGCTTGTTTTATAGTTAGATAAGTTCTTGTATTTACATCATATATTTTGTCCAAGACCCTGTAGGCGCTGTATATGCATCATCTGAGTCTTTGCCTAAATTTGCTTCATATATATATATTTACTAGGTGATTCTCCCGTGCTCATGCACGGGTATGAATATTTATAAAGTAACTCACTTAAAATTATTGGTTAATATTATATTTTATTTATTTATAAGTTTCTATTTGATTTGTCAACTATATGAACTCATGTAAACATTTTAAGATGTTATATAATTTTAAGATGTTATATATCTTATTAAACATTTTTTGGTATAAAAATTTAGATATGCACCGTTATTCATTTTTATATTTATTATATGGCATATATTCTTTTGAATTGAAATACAATTATTTTTTTGTTTTGGCTCAATTTTTTTTATCTTAGATTTGTAAAGCTATTATTGTAAAATTTTAGTTTATTTTTTGTTTAATTATTTTTCTTTTTCAAAATCACATTAATAAAAGGAAATAATTTTAAAACATAAAATAATTTTTGCATATATAAAAAAAGAAAAATACAAAAAGGAAAGTATTTAATAAAGGGAAATAATTTTTGCATATATAAAAAAGGAAAATTACAAAAAGGAAAGTCTTTTTGAAGTTATACTAAAACGAAAAAAATTTAAAATAATTTTAAAAATTAAGAAAGTAAAACTTCCCTTTATTTATATAAATATGAATACGTTTTCAAAAATTTATTAAAAATAAAAATTAAGACTTTCTTTTATTTTATCTCATTAAGGGTATGCTTGTAATCAATCAGTGTAAGAATCAACGTGAGCGCGACACATATGCAAGTGACTTCTCAAATAATATTATTAAGATATTAACGTGTTCATTTACATACGTGGTAGGTTATCCAAATGTAAATACATATACATATATATATATGCATGTGCACGTGTATATTTATCTTGTAACTTGATCAAACAAATTATTATTAATTAAATTACCAACACTAAGCTACAATTTTTTTTTGGGTGTAAACTCAACAGTCTTCACAAGCTTTAGAGGACATAAAACCAATGGATATGAACAATGATATTCCGGCCACCACTTTGAAACGACGGTCTCCGGATAACGTGGATGATCGTGATCTGCACCGAGATTCACCAAAAAGTTCAAGATTAGACCAAAACAAGAGTACTAATCCTGAAGAACAACAAAACCCTCATGATCAATTACCATTTAGAAAAGCTAGGGTTTCCGTTAGAGCGAGATCAGATGCCAACACGGTAGCTTTCTATTTCCATGTTACGTACTTTTATTTTTATTTTTATTTGCATGTAATTAATTTATTGGGGAAAAAAACGGTTCAATATGATTATTTGATAGGTGAATGACGGATGTCAATGGAGAAAATACGGTCAAAAGATGGCCAAGGGGAATCCATGTCCTCGCGCTTACTATCGTTGCACCATGGCCGTTGGATGTCCTGTCCGTAAACAGGTTAGTAGTACTGTCTGAAGCTGTTTCATAATGTAAGATGTCTAAGAAGTTTTTTTTGTTTAATTTTATAAAATATTCAATTTCCTATACAAAAGTTAAATTTATTTGTTTTATTTTTTTATTTTCTATATTCTGCAGTATTTTTTGTAACTAATTAAACTGTTTTATTGAATATAAAATGATATTTTCAATATACAAATAAAATTTAAAAGAGTATAATTAATATGTTTTTTAAAAACATTCCTTAAATCCTTGATAACAAAATTTAATAGACTATTAGTCTTGAAAACAGAAGTACAGAGAGTGCAACATTTTACTAGAATAGCCCATTGCTTATTTGAGTTCACTACATCTGTAGGTCCAACGATGCGCCGAGGATACAACTATCTTGACCACAACGTACGAAGGAAACCATAATCATCCTCTTCCACCGTCAGCCACCGCCATGGCCGCAACCACCTCCGCCGCAGCCGCCATGCTGTTATCAGGCTCCACCACCAGCAACCTCCACCAAACCCTCTCTACACCCTCCGCCACGTCATCATCGTCCTTCTACCAGAACTTCCCATACACTTCCACGATCGCCACACTCTCCGCCTCCGCTCCTTTCCCCACCATAACTCTAGACCTCACCAACCCGCCTAGACCGCTACATCCGCCGCCTCCGCCGCATTTTCTGAGCCAGTACGTTCCCGCCGCTAATTTGACAAACGCTAATCTGACGAGGACTATCAGTAATAATTACCAGCAGTTAGTATTACCTAACTTATCGGGCCCACAAGCACCACCACGTGACATGGTCGATACGGTTAGAGCTGCGATTGCGATGGATCCGAATTTTACGGCAGCGCTTGCGGCGGCGATCTCAAACATTATAGGAGGAGGTAACGACAAAATTAATAATAATAATAATAATAATAATAATAATGATAATAAAAAAGTTGATGCAAAAAGTGGAGGAAGTAGTAACGGTGATTCGCCACAGCTTCCACACTCTTGCACCACTTTCTCCACCAACTAAATTAGTAAGTACCATTATTATGTGTTTATCTTTTCATTACTACACACACATATATATCGTATCTTCAGTTTTTTGGTGTACATATTATATGTAAACATACATATGAACGATATATATGGAGATGGCTGAGAGTTGATAGCTAGGGGTTATTTTTTTGACCGGACTCAGTTTGGCTGTTGTTTGCTTGTCTGTTCTTTTTTTGTTTTTCTGTTTTCGGTAACAACATTACTATTTTTAAAGAACGAAGGGGGGAGGGGGTGTAGTATTATTTTTCTAGTTTCTATTAATGATATGTATATCTTATATATTTAATGTTAAAAAGAACATGATGTTGTATATGTAATATGAGCAACGTTTTTATTACTTCCACCAAATAAGATAATTGCACTAGTTAATTAGTAGCATCAATGCTTTTTCATGCTTTCACTACGTACCCTCCATTGCCGCGTCCTTACTTTAGCTGCTAGTCTATAACGGATCGTGGCGAACATGATGAATCGCATGCATATTTTCACCGTATGTTACGTTCCTATTCATTGACGGTCTGGTCAACCATTAACGGTGACCTATTCGGTGACACGATAACTTTGAACTGGTCGGATACATTATCAGCTATGATATATCTCAAGTTCCCATTCCAGATAGATTAATTCTCTCCTGCATGTGTTTCCATAACCACGAGATGCTATATTTGGTGAGAGAAAAACTCGTAGAGGCATGTACATGATTGGAACTCGATTATTCCGATCTCGCTTCTCACATCATGTCTATCAAGGATATCTCATAGTCTCTAAGTACCATTTAAAAAAAGAAAGAAAGAGAGAGTTAAAAACACTTCCAACAAAAAGATCTCAAGTTTCTCAATTTTTTTTAAAAAAAATCAGTCAATATCTCTACAAATATCTCAAATGAGATATTTTTAAGATATTTTTGGATTTGGTTTCTCAAAATTTAAGACACATACCACTAAAATAATCTATAATTATATTTTATATTTATTTTATTTGTTGAGAAACCTATGTTGAAAACACTTTGTTGGAGATACTCTGAAAGTACTTCTATTGGAAGGTTCTCATTTGGATTTTTCAAATGCCAATTTAAGAATTGATATTTTAGTAAATAGATATCTCAAATAGTTGAGAAAATATTTGAGATATCCACTTACGAAAATATTAATAGTTGTTTGGACCTATATTTGAGATACCTAAAGTGAAAAACTGCTAATGGAGGGTACTATAAAAAGTCCATTAGAACAGTTTTATTGGAAAACTCTCGTTTAAGTATCTTCAAATAAGGAATATTAATAAAATGTAAGAAATATGATGGCAAAAAAATTAATGAGAATTTGGAAATATTTATAAAAAACTCATTAAATATTTATCTCATTTATTGGTTTGGTTTTTTTTAGATTACAATTTCATTATATTAAAAATATTATTATTTAATTTGTGAGATATTGTAATAGATATGTTGACTTATGGAGATGCACTCATTGAGAAAGATATAAACAACAATGTACACAAGCTGGAGGGTCAATACTTTATCAATTCAAACTTCATAATTGTTCAGCAATGCTGTTACTATACATTAATGTAGATACTTTGACTCTTTGATAATTAATTATTTTTTCTTTCATTTTGAAAAATATAGATTTGCACTCTCAACATATGCAGAAGCAGAATCTCCTAGAAAAGGCCCATAAAATGGAAAAGGCCAACATGGGCCATCAAAAACACGTTGAAGGCTCAAGTATCAGCAGCCGTCCGATCAGTAAAAAGTAGATCCGAGCGTTACTTCAAATTTTGAAAACCCGACCGTTGGTAGTATCATCATCCTCAGCTACAAACCAACCCAAAAGCAAAAAAAGGAAAAACTAAAACGCACATTATTAATTATATTAACACCAAAATATATTTGCCTCCATCACTGTAATCCCCGAAGCTGAGAGCTGCCATGGACTCATGAAGATCTTCAACAAGATCTATTAGGTTTTCTTCCCCGAAGATTTTCAAATTTAGAAACCCACGACGGAGGAGCTACCAATGACGAGACGACGCCATGGCTGGCAACGACCGTTTCACCCATTACAGGTTTCAGATCCGAAAACTCATCACTCATTTGAGAAATTTCTTGATTTGTTTGCGGGATTATCTGGTATTGGGTTAAAATTTCATCTTGTTGCGATTCAAAGCTGAAAGTCTCTAAATTTTGGATAAAACCGTTTGTTATTGCTAGATTGAGCTAATGAGCTGTGTAATGGTTTGTGCAGATTGTGGGAGGTGTTATCTTTAGTGTTCTGGTCGCAGCCTTCTATGTGTTCCTCGGCTTTTACCTCGGGAATCGAATTGCGATCATCACGCTTCTTTCGGTCTTCTCTTTTGTGGTAAGTAAGCTCAAGAAGTTGCGTTAATGTTACAGCTAGTCTTTCTTGAAGTAGAATCTTGAAAGAACACATTTTTTCTTGTACTTTCAGGTGGTTTCGGTTATAGTTTTGTTCGTTAGGTGCACTGCGATTGATCCCACGGATAAGACTAGTGCGAGGAAGAAGAGAAGGGCCAAATCCAAAGGAGTCTTGATGAAGCTGAGATTCAAGGTTGTTTTGAGCCAAGTTGTTGTGAGGTTTTTCAGGAGGTTAGAGAGGAAGATCTTGAGGAATTTCATCAGACGGACTTATTTGGATCCATGGCAAAGCAGCGTGCAGCTCGAACCGCTTCTTCCCTTTCCACTTGTCATGAAAGATGACACTGTTACACCAGACCCTAAGGAGGAAGATGATATCTCTTATTGCTCACTTTGTGATTTAGAGGTTTGCCTTTTCTTTTTTGGAGAGAGCTAGAATCACATTATGTTATGAAAACTAGGACTTGTTTATACATTTCTGTCTTTTTGTTTAGGTTAAACGCAGTAGTAAGCATTGCAGGACATGTAACCGGTGCGTTGAAGGGTTTGATCACCATTGCAGGGTAAGTTTTATCTTTTTGGCTTTTCTGAAACTGCTGTTTTTTATTGGACCATTGATGATATCCATAAGCTTTCTCAGTGGCTAAATAACTGCGTTGGGAAAAGGAATTACACCACGTTCATACTCCTGATGGTTTTCGTCTTGCTCATGGTGTGTGTATTGCATCTCTCGACTACTTCAAACAGAAACCTATGAAAGTTTTGGCTCTTTCGAGTAACTATATTGACTGGCTTTTGTTGCAACAGCTAATGATAGAAGGTGGGACAGCCATTGCCGTATTTGTCAGATGTTTTGTAGACAAGAAAGGGATGGAAACCGAATTGAAGAGAAGGCTTCATGTAGAGTTCCCTAGATGGGCTCTTGCTACAATATCGGTATTTATATTTGCATCCTTCTCATAAAATCTAATGTAGCTTCTTTTGGCTCATGAAGTCTGTAATGTTTTGTGTTCTTCTTATAGGTTATGCTGGTTTTGTTAACAGCCTATGGCTCAGCAGCTATGGGGCAGCTTTTCCTCTTCCATGTGGTTCTCATAAGAAAGGTGACACTTACTGTCTCCTAGCCATGAAGCTCTTAGAATGACTCTGTTTTAGATTTCTTTCTTTGACAAGTAGTGCTCAAATACTTGCAGGGGATGAGAACATATGACTATATATTAGCGATGAGGGAGGAGAATCAATTTGCAGAAGTGGACCCTTTTGATGAATTAGATTCATCTTCAGATGAAAGCTCCGATTTTGATTCGCCTGAAAGACCAAGACAAACGTTCATCTCCAAGTTTATGTGCAGGAAAACAAATGAGGTGTGAATATAAGCAATCATAATTTTTTTTCATTCGCTTCTCTGGTTGCCACTTACAAGGCTTCTCAAAGATTATAATGTTTTTGACAGAATCATCAGCAGAGACTATCCATAAAGATAGAAGGAGATGGGCGTTCACCTTCTTCCACGCTGATCAACAAGAAACCAGGGTTTCATGTAAGCATAAACCCATGGAAACTGATAACACTAAGCAGTGAAAAGGCTCTACAAGCAGCTGAGAAAGCAAGGAGAGACTGAGGAAGCCGAAACAGACTGATGAAGATTCACTTAAGCCACTTCCACTAGAGACGAAATTCGGACTTTTGTTAGATCCGGACAATAACAACACTGTGCTACCACCACCAGCATCAACATCAACATCTGCAGCAGTTAAGCTTCAGGTCTCACCGGGGAAGTTCTCTAGCCCACGAAGAAGGTTCTCAGGCTCTTCTTCCACTGCGCCATCCCCAAAGCAAAAGTACAGGAGTAACTTTGACTTGAAGCTAACGGAAGTCTCTAAGGAGCTCGAAAGTTACATCTCAAGACAGGTTTTGTGTTCTGTGATAAAGCAAGATGGAAGTGAAGCGTCACCAAGATAAAAAAAAAAAAGAAGAAGCAAAATGTTCTTTCTGGGTGTTGTTGATCAATTATATTCCTTATTTTATGGGTGGTTGTTGTTCTCAGTCTCTGAGAAATATTTAAGATCTGATTAAACTTTTGCCTGGTCTTGTTCAACATTTATAGTGTATATATTGTATTGAAAATGTCAAAAAGTGGTTATTTTATTGCTTTATTTAAGAAAAAGTCATACAGTAGTAACTCTGGAAACAAATGGATTATTAGTATTAAACTACATTAATTGGAGAGACTAGTTTATGAAAGAATCGGTGGTGTTGCAGCTTGCGAATACAACAATTAACACAGTAGTTTTTTTCTTTATTCAGAAAATCAAAGCTCATAAACATAAAAATACAGAATAAAAAGGCAATTTATTTTACATTAGTTGGACAAAAAAATTCAAGGAGAGAATATGGAGTTCTGCAGTTTGCGAGACCAGCAGTTAACTCAGCTTCCTCTTCTGGTGTGTTTCTTCCAAGCTGTTGAGCCCATTCCTCATTCCCAAAGTTAGCCATCTCTGAATCTACTTCTGGATAAGGTTCATCTTCAAACAAATCTTGAGCCAATTCGTTGTGAATAGGAGAGCCAACAATACCTCCAAGTGGCTCACCGATGCCTTGGTTCATTGGGAGATCTATGGCTTGTTCTTCCATGGTTTGATTCACCAAAGGAACATTTTCTTGTTCCTCAAGGTGTAATTGAGCAGCTGAGTTTCCAATGACACTTTCTTGTTGTTGTTGAGATAAGTTGATGTCTTCTCCCAAATGTTGTTGCTGAGCAGTAAGTTCTCCTACAGCTGAGAGATCATTGTTCTGTCCCAAATACTGATGATTTTGAGCCAAACGAAAAGCAGAGGATCCAAAGTCTTGATGCTCCATCATATCTTGATCATATGGTTGAGCCGAGTACGGAGCAGAATACCCGTTCCATTGCTGCTGCTGCTCCATGGTTTGAGCCAAACGTAAAGCAGAGGAGCCAAAGTCTTGATGCTCCATCATACCTTGATCATATGGTTGAGCCGAGTACTGAGCAGAATATCCATTCCATTGCTGCTGCTCCTCCATGGTTTGAGCCGAGTATGAAAGATTCCTCTCTTGTCCCCAAAACAGGTTCGGGTACTGCTGCTGGTGGTCCTCCATAAGTGAGAGATAGCTCTCTTGTGGTCCAAGCAGATGGTTTTGTTGCTGACCTGAAGATTCTCCAAAAAACTGACCAGATGAACCGAAGCCTTGATGTTGCTCCATACTTCCATTCACTGATAAGTCCTGACGTTGAGCAGCCAAGCGTTGTTCTTGATGATGAATCATTGGAACCATGTCTTGTCCCAAATATTGATCAGCTGAGGATTGACCAAAATACTCATTCCACCGTTGATCTTCATTCAAGGCTTGGTTCATCATCATTGGAACCTGCACAGGATTCGTCGTCCCTTGTCCTAGATACTGGTTTTGGTACTCAACCATATCTCCAAAACCTTGACCATATTGCTCCATGTATCCAAGGATATGGTTTTGCTGCTGACCATAAGATCCAAAGTCTTGATGCTGCTCCATGCCTCCATTCAATATTGGATGAGCCTGTGGGTGTTGAGGAGCCGAGGATGAGACAGACTCACCAGAACAAGACCCATTCCACTGCTCCATCCCTTGGGCTTGATGAGTCTCCACCGGAGCATCCAAGTATTGAGTTTCCTCACCACCAGAAGCAGCAACAGCATGACTAATACTGGTTTGAATGTTATTCTCCACCAGCGTCGAACCATCTTCGCGTTCAAGTCCGATCATTATAGGGGTGAGCCTTGGAGCATATTGAGCATTGTTTTTACGCGGATTGAACCGGATGCGACAGAGAGCTACTTCTTGAAATCCCGGTTTATCCAAAAGAAACTCATGCATCACCCAACCTGTCGTCATTCCATCTTTCTCTGTTTCGCTCTTGGCCTTGAAGCTTATATTGCGCACAGAACCGATGTTAACTCCATCTTTGTCCTCTATCTGAGTCAACGTACCAGTCATCTTCCATCTACCTAACCCAAGGACCTGCCGGCACGGCCTCTTCGCGTCAGCTTTTTTAGCCCCTGGAGGTTGTTTCCTCGTGACGAAGTAAAACCACTCGTTCTCATGGAATTTGACGTGCCTTACGTGCGGAAGAAGCCACGGTTCTTTCTCGTACAGATTATGATGAATGTCGGTTACGAAACTAGATGGTTTATTTCGTTCGATTTTCCGGCGAAGGATGTTGACCAGCTCAACGTTTGTGGGATTGAAATACGATTGCGAACGCGGGAGTTGAGTCACCTTCATAGTCATAATTGATGATTCTGAGAAAACAAAAAAGTTGGAGCTTTCTTAATGAGGGTATATACTGAGAGCGCAACAAAGAGGGTATAAAGAGTCGGTCTCAGACACTAAATAGGTAACGTTTATAACGGTCGATTTCCTAAATTAAGCATGAGTAACACAATATTCAATCATAAGCTTTTTTATTATATATCTTAAATCCAAACTAATAGATATTGTAACTAATTATATCCTTTCCAATTTAGATGATATAAAACACAAATGACATGAAAAGAAAAACTAATTTGTGGAAAAATAAAGTTCTATTTCTTTTTCTGCCTTTTGTGATTTATAAAAGAATATTCTATCATGTAACCTAAAAAATAAATAGAAAGATTAAAGAGGAAAAAAATAAAATGAACATAACCAAATCAAAGTTAATCAATTTTAACCCAAACCAAGATCTACAAAAATCAGAACATTAAAAAAATTTACATATAAAATTATATTAAAACAAAATAAATTAATCAATGTTCCTTGAATATCTATATTCTAAATTAAATATTCAGAAATAAAATATTAAAAATAGTATTGATTAAAAATTAGATTGTGTTTATTGCTTTTAATTCTGACCAGAATCAATATGTTTGAAAAACACCCGAAGATAAATAAAATGTTATCTCAAATTAAAAATATTTTTCTAAACACAAAAATTTTAAATTCTATGAAAAATATTAAATGAATGCTAGCCCCTATAATAACCATCTATATACGGGGTATTATCCAAATGAAAATTCCATAAAATATACGATTTTTATATGTTTTTATAATCAATTAGATTATGATCTATTAATACATAAAAATTTAACTTCGATTATTTTAATCAAACTAAAATTAAGACAGCATGTCCAATACAAAAACCAATATATACATATAATATAAGTTATGAAAATTACAAAAATATCTTACCAAGTGACATATCGATTAAGATTTTTGTGGATATATGAATCCTTCTCGAGTCTCCCTAAGTAGATATTTAGCTTCTCACTTTTAAATTAGATGACAAACACACTCTTTGTTGTATGTTGCTCTAATCAAATATTATCAATTTTTATTTGAAACTACAATATTTATTATTACATATATAAAAAAACTTGTGATTTCATACGGTGATATATATATATATATATATATATAGAAAAATATGTCGATTCATAAAATAAAAGGTAAATTAAATATGGTAAGAACATAAATCCAGATTTATGTGGTAGTAGAATAACTATTTTCAAAGCTTTGAACAGAAGAAAACGCGTGATATAATTTACTTAGAGACCAAAATAGTTTGAAAATTTGAAGAATAGAATAAACTAAATAAACACGATTCAAATAAATAAAAGTTACTTTTGACTTGTATCTCAAATTGGTAATTTGTTCGCAGAATTAACTGGCCAATGTGCCACAATTCCTTCTATTCCAAAACATAACTTAGAGCCAGCTTTGACTAGTTACCAATTGCTTGGGGCGTCAATGTGTTTAATAACTTTAAGAGGCAACAGTTTTACTCAAAACGATAGCAGTTCTGCTGGTATTTGTTTTGTTTAAATCTGTTGGTAAGAGGTCTTTAGTGCTCACATAAGACCTGTTTCCTAAAAATACTATATAGGAAACGTTTCTACTAACTTTTTTCCCTAAACATCATTTTCTCATTCTATTTAATGATAAAAACTTAATAAGAACCATCAAATATCTGGATTGATCATAGTCTTAGACCTTTTAGTGTAGAGTTTCCCCAAAATGTTAAGGGCTGGCCCTGAACATAAGCTCTTTAGTCAAGTGTAGATGCACCTAACATACTCAGCAAGAAATAGCTTTTATAAAACTAATCTAGTTTGGTTCAGTCCAACATTAGGGTTGCAATATACTAATCTTTGTTATCTCAAGTCACTACTTATTATTTTTGCGAGCAAACAAAATTCCAAACAAAAATCTTTTTACGAAGAACAATTTTCTATGATTTTTAACCAATACTATTATTTTTTTCCTTTTTGTTTTGTTGAAATGTTAATTTTATTGATAAAAATAAAAAATATATATACATAGTTTGGACATTTTGTAAGTAAAGTTAGAGAAATTGTCTGAAAAAGAGGTTAAAATAATAAAAAAAAAAAAGAGAGAGAGCGTAAATGGACAGATTCGTTACATTCCACAGTGGAAGGAAATATGTGGTTGTCCACTTAGTCATCAGATTACTGGAGAGATCCTCATGTGCTGAGAGAAACTATTGGATACAGTAGCACACATCTTTGTCTATAGACTAAAGCGTAAGTCGGTAAATAGATTGTGTTTAAAACTAAAAACCAATAGCTTAAAACTGGTAAAGATCTCAAATAAAATATAGAAGCCGCCCGTTCGAATAGTTTTTTTTGTTTTTTTTTTTTAAAGAGGCTCGTATTAAAAGAAAGATACATAAGATCAGAAAAGAAACAAACAAGAGAAAAGAGGTGGAAAGGCTCTGAAATCACGATGAAAACAGAGCAAGAGAGGTAATAGACACCACAGAGACGAGTGCATCTATTAAACTGCCCAGAGCGAGACAAGGGCGTCGCCATACTTGGAACCGATGTTTCTTAGCGCGACAGACTTGTTTGCACAAGAGTGAATTACCTTCTTAAGGATAACCGAGCATGGGAGAGAAGTGCCATTATGGAATCTGGAGTTTCTCTCTTTCCAAATTTCATACATTGCCGCCTGCCACACCTGATACAGAGCTAAAGATGCAGTCCTATCTGAAAAAGCTGTAGCAAACCAAGGGATAATGAGATCCCAACTCGACGGAGCCTCTCGGATATTGAGCTTAGCAACAGCCCGAGACCAAACAGAAGCCGAGTAAGCGCACTCGAAAAAAAGGTGATTCCTAGATTCTGGAAAGTCACCACAGAGGAGACAGGAAGGCTCAACATCTAGACCCCATTTGAGGAGCCTATCAAGAGTAGGATTGCGATTCAACACAAAAAGCCAAGCCGTAATAGCATGTTTGGGTATTAAGACTTTGTTCCAAACTACCTAAGACCACGAGACCTTAGGCTTAGATAGATGAATAGTTTCCCATATTGATTTGGAGAAGAACCTGTTGATAGGCTTGTCATTAACGAGCCACAACGTTTCATCATTCGCGTTGGACAAAGGTATACCCGAAATATGTATCAGAAGTTCAAGTTGCCTATCCGATCGAGCATGGGGGAGATTCCATTGCAGGCCTGTAGTACAGTCACTAACCAGAGCAGTAATAGGTATCCCCAAGGCAGAGGGACCTGAGGGACCAAAGAAATCAATAAGAGGGCTATAAGAGGTCCATGGATCCCACAAAAAAAACGTTTCCTCTCCCCTTCCAATTTTAATTGGAAGGAAGCGATTAGCAAGCGGACGGAGTTTCAGAAGACCCGTTCGAATAGTTCTTGGGACAGAATTATATAAAATATTCTGGTCCTGGACCTGAAAGATATACGGCATAAATCCAAAACCATTTAATAAATTAAAAAGAAAAAGAAAAAAAGATTTAGAAAGCGGGTCTCTGTTAATAGGCCGTGATTTCGAGTTTAGCGGTCATTCCTTTTTTCCCTAACGCTTGAAGCAGATATATTTATCATTACATTTTTACGAAAATAAAAATGAAGTCATATCAAATTCTTTCAAACATTAATTGAATACACGCCTATGTCTTAAGATACTACATGTTTTTCAAATTACGAAAAAGACCTTTATAAAACGGATGACGGATATAGACTCCAAAAAATATATCTCAGTGGGGTATTCCCGTCGAACAGTTGGTGTGCACACCGACCAAAACACACCGATGAGAGCCGTCAGCCCGATAAACCCTCAGAAGATGGAAGCTGCTGCGAATTCCGTCAATGAATCAGAGTAAGCTCTAATTCTTCATTCTTCTTACAGACAAGTAATCATTCGATTCGATCTCTCTTTGAATCAATTTAATCATAATTTATCTGGTTCATATTGTAGTTACTATGAAGGCGAACGTCTAGCTCATCTCCTCGGCTTAGTTCAGAGGTACCACACTAAATAAACCCTAAAAAGAAAAAGAAAAAAAAAAGAAACCCACCACAAATCTCTGTCTGTGTACGTACATATCGATTTTTCTCAACATCCCTTTTCTTGTTTCCCTTGTGGGGGGGATATTTGGAACTTGAAGAGGAATTGAGACGTCCAAGACTTCGAATGTGAACTCATTGCCCGATAAGATATGGCTCAAGGTTACTTACTACTCTTGCTTTGCTTTACTTTTATTTATTCCCTTCGTTCGTTTTGATCATCAATTATGTGAAAATCAGAAACAAATCGCGATTGGGATCAACGAAGTCACGCGTGTTCTTGAGAGGATGAAACCCAACGCTACTGACAAGCAACAAAACAACCCAAGACAACCTGCGGTTCAACTTCAGGTACACACCGTAGCACTCTCATAGCTAGTTGGGTTGTGGTAACGAAAGGCCTTTTACTGATTTGAGAGAGAGACCGTTTTGTTGTTTCTATCACAGGTAGTGATTGTAGTAGCAGATTGTAAACCGAGGATGCTGACCAAGCACATACCGAACTTAGCTGCTTCCAGGAACGTCCCGGTTCTCTACATCAGAGACAACAAACGAGCCTCTCTCAGATTAGGTGAGTTAGTCAAGCTCAAGACAGCTCTAGCCATTGGCGTCAAGGCGAGAGGAAACGATCTCAACCTAATACTCCAACAGATTCTTCCAAGAGATTCTTCTTGATCCTTTGTAAGGAGAAGGAAGTTTCTTTGATCTGGTTTTCTTGTGATCCCTTCCTCAGTGTAGTATATACATTATAAATGAGATTGACAACAAATTTAGCGATTCCCAGTTTTGTCCTCGTATCCACCGACCTCTTTTCTAAAAGATTTTTGCTACTGTTTACAACGCTTAGCCGCTTGCAACTGAGGATGGCTCATCTGCGACACCGATTTGGTTAGGCTTCTCGTTTACGTTATCCACTTGTTTGCTCGCTTTCCCGTTCTGAGACTTCTTCTCTTGGTCTTTCTTCACCATCACTGGTTGAAACTGTTGAAAAACAAAGTGAATCAGTAAAATGAATGAGTTTATAGAGTAGTGTATGTGTGAGAGGGTTTGGATTAATTAAGAACCTGATATATGGAGTATATAACGTTCCTTCGTATTTGAGCCATCATTTCCAGAAATAGATTGTATCCTTCGAGCTTATACTCGATGAGTGGATCACGTTGCGCATATCCTCTAAGCCCGACAGCTTGTTGCACGAACTTGAGTGCTTGAAGGTGTTCTTTCCATAACCGGTCAATATTGCTCAAGATTAAAAACCGTTCAGCATCTTTCATTAGCCCTGGTGCTTGTTTCTCCACGATTTCCTGATTACAAAAAAAAAAAGAAAGAACAAGTTTAATCAACCAAAAACAACACAGCTTCTGGTGAAAAAGGCTTGATACCATCTAACTTACCCTTTTCTGCAAGTATGCATCGCGGCCACGGGCACGGAGATAATCTTGTAATCCTTCATAACTTGATCCTTGGCTTTTCAGCAAATCCGGAGTGAGATCGTTCAACAGATAACAGTACCTAAGAGATTGGAATTTGGAAGTTTTGAGAGCTTAAACAAATGGAAGTTGTGATTATTTACGTGAAGTGTTTCCTACTCTCTTTAAGAGAAATATAATTTCTTACTGCTGAACTTTCGCGATGAGCTTTTCAAGATCCCAGCTTTCTTTTGGAGTATCCGGGCCAATATTCGCCTATTAATGGTAAAATAAAGTTTAAACTGTTGGTATAAAATCGACTCAGGAAATAAAGAACTTGTTTTAACTGGCATCAATTCCAAACGGCTAACCTCTAGAATGTCATCCATTGTCAATTCAGCATACTCGATAATCAGAGGCTCGAGGCTGTCTGACACAAGAGCACGCCTTCTCTCTGTGTAAACACGATCTCTTTGGCTATTGAGAACCTCGTCAAATTCAAATAATTGCTTTCTGATGTCAAAAAAGTAATTCTCGACTTTTCTCTGAGCTTCATCTAGAGCCTTAGTAAGCATTTTGGATTCGATCGGTAAGTCTTCCACCCTGAATGCTCTCATCATACCCTAAGGAGTTAAACAGCAACTACATTTAGGCGAATATTCTCCAGAAGAATGAATAAATTGTAGATACCAACAGTCACCTGAATCCGATCTCCCCCAAAAATGCGGAATATGTTATCTTCAAGACTAAGGAAGAACCGGGAACTTCCAGGATCCCCCTGCCGGCCACTACGCCCACGCAACTGTATGAAAAAGTATTCCAAATGAAAAAGGAAACTACATCAATCATATATCTCCTCTCAGCAAACATTTTAAGAACCTGATTGTCTATACGGCGTGATTCATGCCGCTCTGTCCCAACCACATGAAGTCCACCAGCTTCCACAACCTGCAGCAATTCAGTACAAAAAATGATCAACAAAACAGACTTTTGACAGAGATTCACATACTGCTCTGCTGCAACAGAACCAACCTTTTTCCTTTCTTCATCCGTAAAGCCCTTGTATTCTTTTGCTATCTCAAGAAATGCATTCCTCAGTTTACCAATGACTTCATTCTGGACAGGACCCTGGGGAAAAAATCAAAGATCGATGACTCAGATAGCTCTACTTTAACATATCAAGATACGAGTTCCAGGATTCCTTAGTTGTTCACCTTTTCACAAGAATAAGATAGACGTTCCTCTGCTTCAAGCTCAGTTAATGATTTCTGGCCCCAAGCCTCTACAGCTGATTGTACAGCTTCCTCAGCTAGCTTCACTTTCTCATTTGACAATTTGCATGGAAATAACTTCTCATTCACCTGCACCGTAAAGTTTTCTGTCGACTTAGCTCGGTGTAACCATTAAAATCTCATGCTATAAACCAAAACCAGAGACGCTGAAAAGGCCAAACCTTCCACGTCCTCTTGGGAGGGGCCTTCTTCACAGATACGAAAACACCATCGGTAGGCTTCACTACTCTGTAGTAACAGTCAAAATGAAATGAAACTTCAGCTAAAAGGAAACTATGAACTCCATGGTTCTTCGACAAACAATCTACATAACATGTAGCAATTATATCAAAGGTGACTAAAGGATCTATCTAATGTGCACAAAATATATTATTAGAGGCTTAAAATCACGCTTACAGTACTATTATTCTTAATTGACATCTTTGTATGCTACATGCATATTACCTGGGCATAAGTATCTCCCGGAGCTTCAAACGTGCCATAAACTCTGCGTTTCCACCGAGAATTATGTCTGTCCCACGCCCTGCCATATTTGTGGCAATTGTTACAGCCCCTAAACGACCACTTTGTGCTACAATTTCAGCTTCCCTCTCCACATTTTCTGGTTTTGCATTGAGGACCTTTTTGTAGAACATATATATAACATTTTCTGTCAGTTTTCTTGTACAGGGAATATCATTTGTGTCAATTTTTCAAATTGGTTGTCTTAACATACACTGCCATAGATTTTTTTGGGCTAAATACTAACGGAGCATAAATTTTGGATTCATTTCTGCATATATACACGTCAAAAACATTTCTCAAAATGACATTCAAGCCTTACCTCATGAGTTATTCCAGCTTCCTGCAATAGTTGAGAAAGCTCGTCACTCTGCTCAACGCTGGTTGTACCAACTAGCACAGCCCTACCAGTCTTATGCATTCTAGAAATCTCCACTACCACTGCCCGCCATTTGCCACTGACTGCCTTGAAAACTACATCTGACTCATCCTGCAAGTGATTTAAAAAGGAAAGATGACACCTTTTTTTTTTTAAAAAGACAAAACACCAAAACTACTAGTACAACATATAAGTGCTTTCACAACTAGCATGGATGCTTAACAATTTCTCACTTCAACAGATCTCAATAGAAGGCCTACAAACATGCATTTAGGTCTACCGATGGAGACCAATTCCAAAGAACTACCAGTCTGAAATTTTGAGGTGAAACTTCGGAACATAAGATACGAGACAAACCTTTCTTATCATGGGCTTATTTGTGGGTACAATTGTAACTTTCAGCTTGTATATGCTCTCAAATTCTGCACTCTCGGTCGACGCAGTACCAGTCATCCCGCAAAGTTTTGGGAACTACACCATAGGAGAAATTAAGCATTACGATATCAAAGTAACTTTATTCAAAATGTTGAAAGTACGCATTACCAACCTGCAGAAAGAAATTTTGATAACTAATTGACGCCAGTGTAATAGATTCATTCTGAATTGGCAAGCCTTCTTTCGCTTCAACTGCTTGATGTAGTCCATCACTCCAACGTCTTCCCTGCAAAAGGGAAAACTTGTTCAGTGGGTTACTGCAACGTACTGTTTTTTTTTTCTCTGTTTTTCTTGTGGCCTGAGAATTTTTCTCAGCCGTAGCAACTGGGATCACTAAAATGATGAACAGTGATAATTCTATCCTGTTAAGATGAATATTCCATATCAATAAGCAAATGACATAAACAAATACCTGCATTACACGACCAGTAAACTCATCCACGATAAGAACCTCCTTTGTTCGGATGATGTAGTTTACATCCCTGAGAAAAAGCTCTTTTGCCTTAATGGCATTAAGAAGATATGACGCCCATTGTTCACGAGGATCATACAAATCTTTCACCGCCAGGATTTCTTCTGCATCCTCATAACCCTGTTCCGTTAGTAAAACAGTCTTCTGCTTTTCATCAACCTGCAGCACCAAAAAAAAAAAAACACAGTGAGGAGTTAGAATTTGGAAGATGGATGGCCAACTCCATTTAGTCATTTCACACAACAAAAATGTATAACTGAGTAGTCTTACAGTATAATGTATATCCCGCTCAAAGGCTGAAGCAATCTTTGCAGCTTTGTAGTATTGGTCACTAGGTTTCTCTGCAGGCCCAGAGATAATGAGAGGAGTCCTTGCTTCATCAACAAGTATGGAATCAACTTCATCAATTACACAATAATTGAAATCCCTCAAGACGAGCTCCTCCACACTCTGTACATTCAATAACTAACAACTCAGCAAATACAGTCAAAGGGCATTCATACAGTCCAGAAAGAAAAGAGAAAATAAAGCAAGAATTACTTTCCGTGGCAAGATTGTCTCTCAGATAATCGAAACCAAGCTCACTGTTTGTGACATATGTGATATCGCATAAATAGTTTTCCTTTCTTTGTTCAGGTGTCATATTCTCTGCATAAGTAAAAAATCCGAAAGATAGTTTTTTTTTTACCTATTAAAAGACGCAAATAAAGAAAGAGAGATAAAATAAGTGTGTTAAGAGAAAGAGACGTACGTTGGATCAGACCAACCTTCAATCCAAGGAACCGAGGAACTTGACCAACCCATTCACAATCTCTTCGAGCCAAATAATCATTGACTGTAACCACATGAACACCTTTCCCACTTAACGCATTCAAATAAGCAGGTAAAATGGCTACAAGCGTTTTCCCTTCACCAGTTCGCATTTCTGCTATTTCTCCTTTATGAAGGACCATACCACCTGCAACCGAAACCAAAAGAGAGAGTTAACTCCACAATCATAAAACAGTGAAAGTCCACAAAGATGTGTTACCTATTAATTGCACATCAAAAGGTCGGAGTCCAAGAACTCTCTTGGAAGCTTCTCTCACAACAGCAAATGCCTCCTGCAATTATAAATTCCACAGTTGAAGCACAAATTTGGTGTCAAACCACAAACGGAAGAGTTTAGAAAATAACAGGCAGAAGTGAATCCATGGATTCTCCTTGCTGAGCTCGTTGCTTTAACGCATCAGTTCTCCCCCGCAACTCCGAATCCGAAAGAGCCGAAATCTCCGTCTCCAGGCGATTAACGGAGGCGACGGTTGCCGCGTACTGTTGCCTCGTCGACTCTCCGTTATCAGAACCCTTGAAAATCCCGCTGAGAAGACCACCTAATGAAGCTTTTACAGTCGTGCTCCTCCGACGAGAGCAGCTACTACATCCGGGTAAACCTAACTTGAATCTGTTTCCAAATTTGGCGCCCAAAGACGGGGAAGAGCTCAGAAGACGATTATGCCGGAGGAATTTTCCCTCCGCGATCACGAACTGAGAAGAGGTAGGTGAGATCGAAGGGCGGTGGTTTAGAAACTGAAAGTCGCAGAGCGGAGACACCATCTTTTGACGGCGAGCCGGGAGAATTGCCGGCGGGAGCGGAGTGACAACAGTCCGGCTAGCAAATAAAAATAAACAACTAAAAACTTTGGTTTCCGGTTTTCGTGTGTCGTCGAGTGAGGCGCACGAGAGAGAGAATTGAGACGTTGGGGATAAGGTGACTGAAATTACAATCATAGCCCCCTAACTCGATTTCCGGTGGATAAGTAAACCTTCTGTTTGCCACGTCGTCGAGTTTCTATCATGTTTCATAGCTTCTCTACTTTCGCTTTCACAAGTATTATTTTTTTTTTTTGGCAAAGATACAGTCATAGAAATTTAATCCAAATTAATAACACGGCATTAGTTTTTTAGCAGTAAAGAATTTACACCTTAACCAGCCGAAACCGCTATTTTTTAAAGAAGATTAAAAAAAGAAACAATTGCTCAAATACCACCAATTTTACCACATATTACTAGAATACAACAAATGTTTCAAAAATTACTGACTTTTTGTGGAGACCCCAGGAAATGACGAAAAACACCCTTGATTAATTTTTTTTTTAGTGATTGATTTTAATTAAAAAAAGCCATGTCACTAATTTCAAAACCACGTCATTTTTTTTCATGAGAAATGAGGCAACGGTTGAGTTTCCCATCCCATAAAAGAAAAAAAAAATCAGACAAAACTGTCTAGTGCTTTGTCGAGAAAACTCTCTCCGCTCTAGATTCCGGTTTTTGTCGAACTTCGAAATCATCTTCTCCGAAGTATCTTCTGGGGAATCGTCCGTCGCCGCACTCTGTATCTTTGGCGACAGCCGTGAAATCGTTCGTCTTTCATTCCCCCGAAAATCGTCTTCGCCGAAATCCTCTTCTGTCGGAATCGTCATCTCCGAACTCGCCGGTAAAATCCTTCTCCGGTATATTGGGTCTTAGTTAGGTTTTCTATTGCATTAAAGCTATACACTATTTCGTGGCTGAGTTAGGGTTTTGTATTGCGATCGAGTTATGGTGTGCATGAGTTAGGGTTTGATAATGCGGCCGAGTTATGTTGTGGACGAGTTCTGTGTTGCTGTAGATTTATGTTGTGGCTGATTAAGGGTTCTATTGCGGTTGAGTTGACTGATTTATGTTTAAGTTATGATTGAGGTACATATTATGTTGTGGCTGGGTAATGTTATAATGCGTATGAACTACATATTATGTTGTGGCTGGGTTATGTTATAATGTGTATGAGCTACATATTATGTTGCGGCTTGGTTATATTTAAATTGCGGCTGAGTAATATATGCTTTTTATGATCAGATGGAACAGAAAGCACCAGATTACCCGCGAAGACTCTACCCTGAAGGGGCTTCCAATTTAGATAACAAAGACATAAATCACACTTGTTCTTTGGGAGAACTCGTGAACGTAAGAGAGAAAATAGGTCATGATGTGTGGCCCGAATTGAAGAAATCTCCGGTTGGAATAATTGCTAAACTAGCTGATGGCAAAAGCAATTGGTCCGGTAGGACTGTACACTATCTACTATGCAGACAACTGCAAATACACAAGAAGGAGATATGGAGCCTCGTTGGTGGTGAACCTATCAGGTTCAGCTTACACGAATTTGGGGAGATCACTGGGCTAAACACAGATCCGGTCCCAACAGAAAAGTTTGAACCTGAGCAATGCAGAGCGTTCTGGGAGGAGTTGAAAGTGCCGTATGGGGTGGGACCCAAGATAGATGAACTGAGGGCAGCACTAGAAGAATGTCGGTCCTGGAGCCCAGAGAAGCGTAAATGGTTAGGTCTGCTAGCTCTTCAAGCCATGGGACTGTATGCTTTGCATCATAACTCAAGGATTCCTTTTGAAAGTGCAAAAAGAGTATTCGATGACGACGCCATGATGAATTATCCATGGGGTCGGATTGCATTTGAAGTTCTCGTTGACTCTATCAAGACGTTGCATCCGCAAGGAGGGTCATACTGCATATCTGGCCTGAGTTACGCGTTAATGGCTTGGGCGTATGAATCTATCGCTTGCTTTCAAGAGCGTTTCGGCAAATTAGTCGATGCGCAAGAAGTTCCGCTTTTACGATGGGCAGGAACGCGGACACGTACAAGTTTTGAAAATGTCATGGCAGAGGAGATTGAAAAGCATGGCCAGGTAAGATTTCAGGCTGAGTTATGATTTGTTTGCTGTTTGTGTTGTTGTTTACTTTATGGCTGTGTTATTATTATTTGATTGCTCGGTTATTAGTATTTGGAAACACGAGTTATTATTTACATGGTGGCTGTGTTATTTTGTGCTTGACGGCCGGGTTATGATTTAATTGTTCAGGGATGAGTTGAGTTAGTTTCCATTTGAGGCTGAGTTATATGTTGCTGTTGTAGGTGCGCGTGAGGCATTTGGTTATGAAGGAGTCTCTAGAAGATATGTTTCCCCATTGGCCCTGTGAAGAAGATGACCGACGAGTTGTTAACTTGGTAACAGACATACATGATGATAGTTATGTCGGAGGGTACCAGTGGGATGTGCAGAGGAACGAGAAGAAGAAAAGCAAGTCAGCTACTGTGTCAGAGTGTGAGCCACCGACAAAGAAACAGAAGATATGCAGGAAGCAAAATGACGGGAAAACTGCTGATGCAAAAGAGAATAAGAAAGAGAAAAACGAGGATGCAAAGGGAAAGGATGCGGCTATTGGTGCCATAATCGCAACTCTGGACAAAATTTCCGCCAAGTTTGATAGCCAGGATGCTAAGCTTGAGAAGCTTGACTCGCGGTTCAGTGCGTACGATTCCAGCTTCCAAGACTTAACCCGGAAAATTGAACATATCGAGAGGAACATCGTCGATAAAGTCAATGCCGCAGTGGAAGAGCGTCTGAAAGGTGTGGAAATTGTCGAAAACTTTGTCCATGGTCCCTCACCGCATAACTTCCCACCGCAGAAGTCCGTTACTAGTCGGACGCTATCTAAGACCCCTGATAATTTTTCGGGGGCGAAAAAGACCATCTATGAGGAGCTGCCGAAGACCGTTGGTAATGATTCGGTGGCGAGAAAGACCCCTGATAATGTTTCGGGGGCGAGAAAGACCCCTGATAATGTTTCGGGGGCGAAAAAGACCCATGAGGACGATTTTGCGAAGACCCTTGGTCCGGAGCTTGCGAGGGCCAAAAGGAAAGGAGGGAAAGGCCTCGGGCCGAAAGTACGGAGAGAAGAAGTTCCGAGAAAGAGTTTGTTTGCTGATGACGACAAAACAGGTGGGGACATTGATTTCGTTCACATGTCCCCTGCTAAGGAACTACCTATACGACGCGGCAGCAGGAGGGTAACAAAAGAGCCTGAGGATGAGGACGCTGCTGCTAAGAAGAAGGCGGCCGCTTTAAAGAGGAAGGAAGCGGCCGATTTAAAGAAGCAGAAGCAGCAGGAGGCTGCGTTAAAGAAGAAGCAGATGGCTGAGGTAAAGAAGAAGCATGAGGCTGAGCTAAAGAAGAAACAGGGGTCTCAGCTAAAGAAGACGCAGACCCGACGAAAACATCCTTCTGGGAGAGTAAGAGTAGATGTGACTGATCCGACGAAGCATGTTGAAATTGACGACGGTGAAATTGCAGATGTGACCGCACGGACTGTCGTCGCAGCAAACGAAGTGTTACCGTCGTCTGATGAGGAGGAGGACGACAAGCTTAGAAATGAGAGAATCAGGAATTATCGATCGAGTTTTGTTCAGTTATCTGTTGACGGCTTAGCATTGCACCCAATGTATCGTCCATCAGGAGAAGATTTTCCGTATGTTGGAGACGATGTCACGACCTGTGTGCGGAAGAATGTCCAAACTTCCCAGGCATTATACGATCCTTACTCACCTACCGACCCCGCTAAATTGGACAAGCTTAGTAAATTTTTAAGGCCATTCGCGTAAGGACTTTTACGCCTACTATTGATACAGCTATTAGCAATATTTGCCTTAACTGATATCTGTTCAATTGTCAGGAAAACTAAATGGGGAACGAGTAACGGGGAGGTTGAATTCTACAGAGTCCTCATCAGTCAAAGGAGGTACTGGCCGGATAAGGAAGCTGGATGGGTGCTTGATGAAGTGAGTATTTATGACTGAGTTGTGATTAATTATGACTGAATTATTAGTTAACTGATGGCTGAGTTATCGGTTATTTGAAGGCTGAGATGTGGTAATTCGATGGCTGTGTTATTAGTATTTACATGGCAGAGTTATGATTAGTTGATGGCTGAGTTATATTAATTCGTTGGCTAACTTTATATTCTTTGTACAGCATATTTCTGAGAAAACCGTCCCCCAAAACAGACAAGTTGGCGACTGCGGGGTGTATTCATTGAAGTTCATCGAGTGTCTAGCGCTTGGTCTAACCTTTCATGGGATACACGATGAGAATATTCAGGGTTTACGGGTGAAGATGGGATCCGAGATCCTCGATGAATGCGGACATGACCTACTGAATGATATGATGAAGCAGTTCGTCGACTAGAGAAACTTGTAGTGGTGTTGTTGTTGTTTGACTCAGCGTTTTTTGTTTGTTTAACTCAACCAGGTCGCGTATATAACGCAGTCATCTCGGCTAGTATTGGAACTTCTACTTTCCGTTTATAATTATTTGACTTTCGATATGTTTCATAACTCAACCATTTGGTTTAACTAACGCTTTCGTAACTCCGCCAAACCTCAAACATGCCATAGAATCGAGAATGAAGTTTTAAGACTTTTTTACTTGTTAGAAAGCTGATTTTAATAATGTCAAACGAATATAAATCAACTTAATGTGTTTACTTAATTCAATCAATTTAAAAGTTCAGAGTCAGAATTGCTTTGGAGATATATGTTGTCTTGCAATTAAAATGTGTTTTCAATTCAATGTCCATAAGTTGTTTGAGTTGACACGCTAAATCATATACTTCGTAAATGGTATACATTAAACCCTGAACCCTAAGATATATTATAACCTAAACTCTATAACTCTAGATCAACTTAGAGTCTCAAATTATATTGTAAGAAAATATACACATTCAGTGGATTTATATTCATTTGATATTCAGAAGATGGTCTTAATTATAATTTTCTAAGCCTTGCAATTACATTTTCAATTTCAGGGCATGTTTGAGGTTTGGCTGAGTTATGTATTAACGCAGCCGTTACTTCCAATAAGTCAGTCGTCACATTTTCACATTGCGACCTTTCGATTTTGATATTTTGTATATCTCGAGAACACAAATCGTCACCCATCATCATGCACCTCTTCCATCTCTATATATAGCCCCTCTCGTCTACGTGTTCTCTCTCACAGCACAAATTATATAGAAAACCCACTCTCTTGAAAACACATACATCATGTCTATTCTCCCTCCTTGGACTTCGAAGCTACGAACCACCCTCAATGGCATACGATTAACTCAGAATCAGGATAACCTCCCTGTTCTAAAACCCAGTGCGGGTCCCCTTGTCGACAAAACAAGTGTTACCTGGTTTAGGTTCTTACACGATCTTGCGCAGGCGATCCCAGACATTCTTCGAGAGGGCTGGGTTCATGAGTGGCCGACGTACCGCTTCATTCCCGATCATTTTAAGGAACGATGGTTTCTTATACTAGCGGTAAGCATCCGTAAATTAATTCGGCTTACATTTGGCCACAGAAGTAATACTTTTTTTTTCTTTGTGTAGCGAAAATACACGTGGGATCCGATGCACGATTTGACAGTGTGGACAAATTTCAATCTGGTTGCTAGAACGCTATATCGAGCTCAAATGCGCACACTGAAGAGGATATGGGCGCATGGTGGCGAGAAGCCTTCATGGATGATAGAAAGAGTTTGGCTTGGTCTGAAAGACATGTTCGAGGAGTTTGGCCCCGATAATTATGGGTTTTGAATGTACTTCAATATTTGGAATTTACTATTACCAGTGCCTCTTTGTACTTTTGGTTTTCAGGGTTTTGAATGTAAGATAACTCAATCATGGCAATCTTTATAACTAAGTCGTATCAGTCTTACATCAACCAGAACTCAGCCATGTACTAAACATATGTTAACCATAACTAAGCCATTCGTAACTCAGCCATATAAACATGTATAACTCAGCCATATAAACCTGTATAACTCAGCCGTTTCAGTCATACATCAACCGGAACTCAGCCATATATTAAACATAGCTCATTTAGTAACTCAGTCGTATAGCTATTATTACTCAGTCACATCAGGCGTGGTAAGTCTAATCTTGACACCTTCACAAGTCATATCAGCCGAAAGCGTGTTACAGAAGTCTAGTCTTTAATCAATTATAACACAGTAGTGAATTAATTACATTAGTCAAAGTCTGACTTAACAAATAAGTCTGCCTTGATTTAATTATAACTCAGCCGTTACACGACGTTTCGTTTACTTACTTTAGGCCTCTGAAAGCGACGTCTCGTGTTTCTCTACTTACTTAACAAATGAGTCTTAACTCGAGACGGATACAATCTCCAAAAGTGTAGAATCTCGAGACGAAAATTGATTTTTAAATTTTTGATTATTTTTGGTCGAAAAACAGAAATTGCCTTATAAGAGAATTAAATTATAATCGGAAATTACCCGGTTTATTAAACCTACCTCTGAAACGATTATCCAACCGAGATTGTAGAAAATCGCAAAATCGAAAGAGGGGTTAGGGTTCATTCTTTAGGGAACGGAGTCATGAGCAGTTCGTCTTCTGCTTCATCACGATCGACCAATCGAAGGACAGTGCGAGGAGTTCCTACTCGATGTTGGTGTGGGAGAAACATTCGGACATATGTTTCTCAAACTACTGACAATCCATGTCGACGATTCTACAGATGTGAGATTGCTTTGCAGGTAAATTATTAGCATTGTGAAGTGTTATAAACTTTAACTTAGTCCAAGTATTTGACAGTCGGACTTTCAATTTATTACTTGTAGAGGAAATTGGAAGACCATGTTTTCAAATGGGTCGACGAAGCATTGTTGGACGAGACACAAATGGTACAGTCAAATCATTTGAAGCTTGAAGAAGATGTGAAACAATTGAGGATAATTGTTGCGAGGATGGAAGAAGAGATGAAAGAAAGAGTCGATGATAAGGTAAAGGCGGAGCTCATACTTGTAAGAGAGATGGTTAAGAAAACGATTCAAAAATTGGGCATCTCCGTATTGTTTGTTGGAGGAATAGCATGGGTTTGTGGGAAGTTCCTTTACTGAGTACTTGTGTAATTGATAAATGTTAACGCAGCCGTATCGTAACTCGTAACTCAGCCTTATAATTTTATAACTCAGTCTGTATCTTAATCAATTTTTAACTATTTTCATATGGGTCGACGGAGTTCGTATTTGTTTGAGAGAAGGTAAAGAGAACGATTCAAATCCATAACTCAACCGTGACATTTACATAAGTAAATTACATAAATTAGCCGTATCATATGTCAATAACTCATACATATTAAATAAACCAAATCCATAACTCAACCATGACGTTTACATAAGTAAATTACATAAATCAGCCAAATCACCATCGTCTAGTGCTAGGGAAAGCTATGAAACCAAAGAACTGAAAGAATATCCCTACTTCTCTCATCCAGAAGCATCGAAAACAAATGTCAGGACCTTTCGCGTCGTCTTCGTACCAAGAGTACCGTTCATCATACGGAGTACAGTCACAAGTGCATATAATGTTGGACACATCAGCTTCAGAGACGAGCTTCTCCTCCATCAAATGTTGCCAATGATCGCGAGATAGTCTTAGACGGTGGACGAAATCAGAGCTAATCGACCTAATAGACTCTCTAGTGAACATACGCAGATGAGTACTATCATTCCATAGTATATATCGCAGCATTGCGTACGTATACAGAGCAATCTTAGATCCTTGATATGCGGCCAATCTAATTTTTGCCATCCCATCCTCCTGTTTGCCAAACCAAAAATAGTCATGACATCCTTTCATATAAACAGCATATGGATTACCTTGATCGTAACACTTTTTCATAAAAACCGCGTCGTTAGTCCATGCGTTGGGATTCAGATCGAAAAGATACACTGATGCGTAGACAGAAGGTAATTGAGAAAGCTCCCTCAGTTCTCTGCAAGTCATCTTCATACTGAAGAGATCTTTTGTAGATATCTTCGAAACACGCACAACGACAGATTCAAGCAAATCTTGTGGCAAGGAAAGGAGTTTTGATGCACCCATGTGTTTTTTTGTTTTAACAGAAGAATACGCGGTAAAGGAACAGAAGAGGTCTATTTAAATTATATAAGTCAACCGAAAAGTTAAGTCAGCCGTTAGAAATTATTTTAACGACGTTTCCTCAGGCATATAAAGGAACATTATATTAAACTCAGACATATCGCGACGTTTCCTCTTTCTATATTTGGCGGGTGAATATGTCTAATAAGTAAGTATATAACTCATCTGTGTCGTAGTCGCATAACTCAGTCGTATGGTGACGTTTCGTTTTCCTAAATTAGGCGTGTGAACTAATATATAATCTCGAGATGATTACAATCTCGAGGCTCTTACAGTCTCCATACGCGTAGCAATGATGACACTAAACCAATGATGGCAGTAGCTTTTAATTCGCGACGTTTTTTCGTGTTTCCATAACAGGCGTGATTACGTTTACAATCTCGAGCCGTGTAATAATTAAAGACATATCGTAAACAAAATCCATAAATCAGCCGTATCGTAGTTGAATAACTCAACCGTAATATATAAAACCGGATAATCTAAATTACATAACCCAGCCGTCTCGTAATTAAATAAGTATGTCAAATTGGAAACAAAGTACATAACTCAACCATAAAACAAATAATCGATAGAAAACTTCTACATCGGACAAGTTCTTGCATTATGTCCACTCTGATTACAACGAGAACATGTGTGTTCTTTCCTAGGACGTCTGTTCTCACACGCAACTTCTAAAGCAGCTTTCATCCTACTTTTCTTCGGCCTTCCTGGTGGTTGGCGAACAAGCGGGGGAAAGCACGGTTGGCTAGCCACGTTATATGGAACTTCGAGCGCTGAATCTTCCGGCATGATCGACCCAGCGTAAGCGTTCACCAAATAATCGTTGTTATAGTACTGACTGCACAAGGATATACAAGAAACACCCCTGTTCTCAGCAGCTGCGATAGCATGCACACATGGTATTTTTTCGTGTTCGAAGCGCCGGCATGTGCATGTTTTTTCGTCCAAACGCACAATACGCAAACACTCCCCGGAAGAACCATTTGTAACTTCGGTGTTGTAATCATCAATCCTTTGTACCGTCAACAGTCTGGCGTCATCAACACGACCCTATGATAAATACAGTTAAAAAAATAAAAAGAAAATAATGTTAAGGCTGACTTATTAATAATGTTAAGGCAGACTTATGAAACCATTAAACGGCTGACTTACCTGTAGTATTTTCTCGACACCACGCGAAAGCGTGGTTAGCTGCGATCTAGCATCCTCTCTTCGTTCAGCAAACCATCTGGTCATCATAACCCGTATCGATTCCAGTAGTCGAACAGTGTTAAGACTTCTAGCATTTGAAAGTGCTCTGTTCATTGACTCCGCTATGTTCGTAGTCATCAAATTTTACCTCTCGCCCGGGAAATGAACACGCGCCCACAGCCGCAAATTCCCCGAGAAGCCAACGGGTAGACATTCCCAATTGCTTTCCCTATCGAGCTATGCCTATCCGAGATTATCGCAAGACCTTCATCATCAGGAATCACGGCTTTTAGTTGCGTGAAAAACCACTGCCACGAGTCATCATTTTCTGTGTCGACCACACCGAATGCAATTGGAAAAATCTGAAAGTTACCATCCTGAGCTAGTGCTGTGAGAAGCGTCCCTTTGTATCTGCCATTAAGAAACGTACCGTCGACAACGACAACTTTGCGCATGAAAGGAAAGCCATTCACGCTCGCACCAAATGCGAGGAAGACATACATGAATCTTGCAAACTCATCGATTTCAAGACGCGTAATTGTACCCGGATTTGCCCTTCTTATCCTGTATAAGTAAGAAGGCAAGTTTTCAAACCCACTCTCAGGAGTACCCATCGCCATTTCCCTTGCAGATCTTAGCGTTCTAAATGATTTCCAATAATCCATCTGTCAACAAGTAAAATGATACAAATAAGTCACCGAGTCATGAACTTAAGTCAGCCGCGAGTAAACTACCTATAAGTCAGCCATTAAGTTTCTATAATTCGATCGTATTGTTTAATAAGTCAGCCATGACGCCATAAGTCAGCCGTATCGTTTATAAATTTTAATCGTCTTGGTTAAATAAGCCAGCCGTATCGTGTTAATAAGTCAACCGCATCTAAATAATTAAGTCAGCCATATAAGTCAGCAACAATTACCTTTACACCAAAGTGCTTAGTGATAGATACTCCGACGCTCTTAGGTCGGACTGCCGAACCAACGTCGCCGAGAAAGTCCTTGTACAACTCTCCCAAAATATCTGATGTTGCTTGTCGAGATCGACCAGAACGCTCTGTTACAGAACATGTATGCACCGAATCGTAACAACGTACATAAAATGCTGGGGGATCCCCTACTGTAGTAGCACGAACTCTCCACAGACATCCATCAACCCAACACTGAACAACGAGTCTACCCGTATCGGATATGGGTACTTCGAAATCAAACCGATCCCTCACCGCAAGAAGTTTCAGTCGTCTCTCCAAATCGGCTTTACTCTCGAATCGCTAACCGACCGAGATATTTAGTGAAGACATATCTAACCTTTGAACCTCCGAATACCCTTTACAACCGCTAGTCGACAAGTTATGAGGTCTCTTCTTGGGAGGTAGGGTTGGTGAATCTTCATCTTCTGTTGGAGACTCAGCGAATATACTGAAGTTGTCATCTTCAGATGACTCACCATCCGAGTCGTCGAACATATCAAATCGGCTTTCAAACTCATCATCTTCTTCGTCTTCTTCGCCTACTACATTTTCGTCGACTATTTCATTTTCTTCGCCTACTTCATCTTCTTCGCCTACTTCATCTTCTGAGCTGTAGCTAAAGCAATCACTGTCTTCGTCCTCGCGCTTGTCCTCTGGGTTGGAACCGTCATATCTCCCACCGTAATCTTCGTCTATAGATTCAACTTCTGAGCTGTAACTGAAAAACCTTTTATCCTTCTCGCTCGCTCCTTTAGTCAGAGTAACTTCAGTCTCTGTAATCTCTACACAAAGACGTGACTGTTCAGTTTCCCTCTGGCTTAAAAAAAGTTGCAACTGTCGAGTGTTGGTGAGGTAAACTGGTGGAGTGTCGTGCGCCATTGTTTTCAAAGCTTTATTGGAGAACATGTAGCTCAGCTGAATCTGATGGCTTGCCTGGTTGAATCCGTAATCATCTAGTATTGTCTTTGAAAGTTCGTCTAGTGTTGTACTCTCATCGGCATGTTCCACTCTACTTCCTCTACCGTCGGCGATGAATACAAATCTGTTTTTCTTAACCCAGTTACCCGAAACAACAATTACCCGACCCATATTATCTCTGATAACTGAATGAAAATATCAAAGGCACGACGAAGAAGAATAATAAGAAGATCGACGCAGATGAAGAACTCTAATTCCACTCTAATAATGACATGGCAAATCGGATATGATGACATGGCAAAACGGATCTAATGTAAGTCTGCCACAACGTGCATAGTATTTCAGTAATTAATCTTTCGTTAATAAATCAGCCGTAAATAGGCTACAAAATTTTTAGCCAGGCGTATCGTCAGATAAATCAACCGTCAAAGAAATGGTATTCCAGTAATTAATCTTTCGCAAATAAGTCAGCCGTAACTGGGTTGGGTTAACACTAAATCAGCCTTATTACAGCTGACTTATTTACTACTGCCGTGACTACATCCCATAAACCAGCCACCCGAAAACATAACTCAACCGTCTCTTTACTACAACTCAGCCAATATTTCCATAAGTCAGGCAGACTTTTTATAAACCAGCCGCATAATACGGGTGATTTATGTTCGTAAGTCAGCCATTGTCTATAACTCAGCCGTCACTAACGGCTGGCTTATGTTCGAAAGCCAATCCATATCTCATAGGTCAGACATCTCTCATAAGTCAGTCGTGACTAACGGCTGGTTCATGTTCGTAAGTCGGCCGGATACTCATAAGTCAGCCGTGTTTGTAAAGTCAGGCACAACGTAACCTTAACTCAGGCCAAACGTAAACATAACTCAGCTGTGTCGCATTATGGCTGAGTTCATTAATACACGTCACCGGTTTCTTACGTGGCGTCGGTTTTTGGCTTACGTGGCCCTGGTATTCTTGTAATTACATTTTTTGTTACAACATAACACAAGGGCACGCTGGGTATAAAAAAAATGCCAGTAATAAAAAAAAGATCTGTTTGATTCTAGTAATATTACCTAACTTCTGTGGCATTACAGTTTTTTTCCCTTAAAAAAATTAAAAAATACAATTGACACCTTAAACATTGACTATGTGAAATGGTAAAAAGATAACGGTCATGATCACTAGACTAGAGTAAACCGTTATTTTGCTATTATTGTTATAACAAAAGTACAATTCAATTCAGAACACTGAAGAGTGAAGACCATATAAAATGAGAACCAACCTAAAAACAAAAGACTCAATACAGTACCCAAGAACAAAAGAGAAGCGACGAAAGCAGAATATTGAAATCTCTCTCTCTCTCTCTTTCTACCTGGGCTCAGGGGGCACTACTTTCAAACTCCTCATCCATTCGCAGAAACTGGCTTCATCAAACTCTATAAAACTACTCTTTAGTTTTATTCTTTGCTCATTCGTCAACGTTCTTACCTGTGGAAATCTTGCTTCCTGCACATATATAGACAATTCCCCACACAAAAAGATGGATTCAGAGGAAGAAAAAGGAATCAACGAATCAAGGTCCGAGATCTTCTGATGTTTTACCTGCTCATAAGGAGGATCTTTATGCGCTGGTATAAGCCGGCAAACAAAGTATCTAGCCTGGGAACTTCCCTCCTGTTATACACAACAATGTCAACAAGATTTAAGTTTTCTTTCAATGGATTACCACATAGATATCGTCAAGTATGATGTTTTTGAGACAATGTGTATGAGCTTATGCTATAACAAGAACCTTGAATGCGAGAATTCGCGGTGCTGGAAACCGGAATTCAGTTAGTTCTTCAGCCAACGTTCTGCAAGCTGCTAAAACCGCAGCACTCTTCACCTCATCAGCAGACAGTTCAGCTCCCTAAATCAACCCAAAAAAAATCAAAGATTAACAAGGGTGCTTCTGACAAATATTTTACTGCGTGAATATTATGAAGACAATATAAACTTACCAACCAAATAAATACATCTGTGCCATGGTCAAGAATAACAGCCTTATCTGATTGCATTGCGAGATCATACGCTGGTAGTTCCTCGAACGTGCCGCCTTCTTGGTGCATCAAGCAACGTGGCGCTACCATTCGAAGAGACAGATCGAAAGATGCGTTTAGAAACAAATTCCGTAGCACCGTTCTTTCATCTTCGTGACCAATGATGTTTCCCAATAGAGGACCCCTCCTTAGATGGAAGAGGAGCTCCGGAAGAGAAGATAGTTCCTTTGGGAAGCTATAAAGCTTTGATTTCGGCACTTGCGATCCGAATTTCAAAGCAATGTCTTTGATTCTCTCATCTACCGTAGCACGCATATCCACTGCATCCTTCTGAGTTTTAGCCATTAAAAGAGTTCTCTTGGAGATGAGAACCGCAGCAGCTTCGTCTACAACGCTCTGAAGATATGCCGAGATGCTATCAACGGTTGGCAATTTGAACGTAATTACCCGAGACACATCTGCTTGATAAACATCCGAATAATGGAATGCAAACTGGAAAAAGACGTGTTCGCTTTTGATGTCCCTCTTATTCTCCATCGAGAGAGAGAAGCTTTGTGTTTCTTCAACACTCAGCATCCGAATACAGAGAGCTGCATCACTCTTAAACGCCTCGTGAGTTTCTGAATGTGCTTCTTCGCCAGGTCCAATCACCTGAGTTATACGAATATCATCTGAACACCGAACTTCAAGCAGACCATGTGAACCAGCTGCCCTAGTGGCCGCCCTCTGCAAATCCACACCAAAGGCTTCACCAAAATCATCGTGAAGAACCAAAACACCACCTGAAGCTTTTGCAAGTGGCTGCAAGACAGGAACTCTGAGAGGGCAAGTTCCAGCGCACAATATATCCACGACCGTATTGTGTCTCTGAGCTTCACGCCCCAAATTTTCCATCCATTTTATGGCTGTTTTTTCCATATATGGATAATTCGGATGACTCATCGAGTGGGGTACTGATCCGGGACCATATGTAATGGGTCCACCAGCGCAAACAATGACTCTACTGTTACCTCCTGCTCTTCTGACCACTCCCCGAGACATTTCTGCTGATGGTCCTTGAATTATGGCCAGAGCAGCCTCAACAGCAGTTCCAAGGCACCTATCTCTAGACGCTTCAGGAACATTCAATGTGTATGGTCTTAAGGACGAGAATATCTCATGTGCTACCTTTAGTGATGCATGCATTGGTGACAAGTATACACCGGTCCCATAAATCAGCGATTTCATCGACTCCGCAGATGGTGATTTCACACCAGAGATAACATCGGCTGAAGCTACGGATTCTTCAGAGAAATCATAAATCGAAACAGTACGACCATACACTATAATCCCAAGCCTGGTAGTTTGCGGAAGCGAGTCTACAAACGCATGTAAAGAGCTCTGCAAGTGCTGAAGGTGTGGTTCATCTAAACATTCATCAATAACAAGGACGACGGGTGCAGATGTCCGAGAATCAGAGGCAGGAATAAACCCAGGTCTCTTGTTTCCAGTCTGAACATAATCAACCAAAGGCAACGAAAGCTCCGGAAAGTTTCGCAACTCATCCTTGGTCGAAGCCACATACTCACCTTTACTCCCATTCATGTGCTCGCAGATGACGCACTGCCATTGCCCTGAACCAATTAATATCGACGTATAAGGATTAGAATACGCTCCACAGTGCAGACAGCGATGTGGATCACGTTGGATAATCTGAGGACCAGGACTAATCTCCCTCCCCGCAGAAACTATAGCTCCAAACCCCAAACTCGCAACATTTGCTAGCTTCTTCTGCTTTAAAACCTACATAAACAAAAAAAAGAAGGGCAAAAACTAGCAAGTGAAAAAAACGATTATCAACACCAAAATGTGAACTAAAAGGATAAGAGATAAACCTTATTCGCAGAAAACAAAACGTAAGGCGAGTCTGTAGCTATAGGTTCCTCCATTCTAACAACATCTGGAAGATGACTCTGCGATCCAGCTGAAGAGCCGTTCGAGTAATAGGAAGGTGTAGAGACGGGGAGAGAAGAAGCCGTAGCGGAATAGTATGCCAAAGGCTGAGGAGTAGCCGGTGAGGTACGGAAAGGCACAGCAGCTGGTTTGACCGGAGTATTAAAGACCGGAGGACCAGGCGGAGTACTCATACGAGGAACGGGGCTCCCGGTTCTGGCGCCGTTGGAAGGTGACAAGAGGTTTGGTGATTTCATTGAAGGTGAAGGGAACTGATCAGGTCTGAAACTTGGTGCTTGAGGATACCTAGGAGGTGTAGGTGAAGCTACTACTGGAGGAGACTGAGAGACTGCTCTATTTGGTTCTAATGGAGCGAGACTCCCCGGGTGTTTAACCGTTCTCTCTGGTACGTTAGCCATCTGATTCCAAAATCAGATCACAAATCCACAAGATGAACTGTATCCAGATCAAGAATCTGCAGATGATTTCAAAAAAACTGAGCTCAAAATACACAGGACGATTATCATTCTAAGTGATACTAACCAAAATCACTACTAGTTCGTTTCGTTCCTTTTGTTTGATGAAATCGACTTACCAGTCACCGACAATCCAAATTCCGGAGAAGTGTACATCAACTGAAACTACCTCGCCGCAAAAAAAAAAAAAGGCAAATCGGAAAATCAGGTAGAGAATTTAGGGAGAAAGACTGACGAAAATCTCAATTAGAGGCGAGAATCGAGAATTTCGAAACCCTAATCGGAGAGATAAACTCGAAGAAATTGGTGAGATTCCTAAGACGGATTTTTGACTCGCATTGAATTTCTAGCTTACGATCTCACAAGTCTCCATTTTCCCCTCTCGATTTTTCTTTTCTGTTTTCTCCCCTCGATTCGTGGCAGTATCGTAAATATCGACAACTCTTTGTCATTCCACTTACCGCACTTGCCTTGCTGGCATAAACGTATGCTTCGATTGGTTCAAAAATCTAACGCCAGCACACTGCATGACGTGGCATGAAACGACGCCGTTTTTTAGAATCTCTTCAAAAGCAGTAAAAACAAGTTACTTGAAGTAACGCAACGGTTTAGTAGTTTACTACTGTGTGTTCCTTGGGAACCAAGAAAGACTTCAACCAAAATCCAACTTTCTTTGGGTACCTTTTTCTTTTTTTTCCTCTCTCTTTAAAGGGAATGCTAATGGATTTTGATTAAATTTGATATGGGATGTGTAGCTCCTCTTACGAGATGATTATGTGTCAACATTTACAGATCTAAACTTATTATTCATCTTAATTATATGATTCTTGTAAATTTAATAACATCAAAACTTTTCTTTTTCTTCAACCAAACAAGCAATGAAAAAATATTCATACACAAGATTTTGTTCGAATCATACGTGGCTTTTGTTTCTTCTCTTTTGTTTATTATGAGAAGTATACGTGTTTGTATGATTGTATCAATTAGAAAGCACTCATATGCAGTTGAACGAGGGAAGCATAAACACCACCTTCAATATTGATCAACGTATCGTGCGTCCCTTTCTCCGCGATCACACCGTTCTTGACGACGGCGATGACATCAGCATTCTTGATCGTCGAAAGCCTGTGGGCCACCACGATGGTGGTCCGGTTCACCATCACCCGGTCAAGTGCGTTCTGAACCACACGCTCTGATTCTGCATCCAACGCGCTCGTCGCTTCGTCGAGTAACAAAATTTTCGGTTCTTTCACGATGGCGCGTGCAATCGCCACACGCTGCTTCTGTCCTCCTGACAACTGTATCCCTCTCTCTCCCACGACAGTATCGTAACCCTAAAACCAAATAGGAAAGAGTTTACTTGCGAAATAAGTAATCTCTATGTTATACTAATACAATTATATATATCAAGAGGTCTTGTTTTAGTTACCTGTTGTATACTAGAGATGAACCTGTGGGCGTTAGCGAGCTCCGAGGCAGCTACAATCTCAGCCTCGGTTGCTTCTTGGCCGCCTTTTCCATAAGCAATGTTGGCTCGTATCGTGTCGTTGAACAGTACAGGCTCTTGACCTACAAGCCCCATCTGTTGTCTCAGCCATTTCAGTTGCAGCTTCTTGAGCTCAACTCCGTCTAGAGTTATATGACCCGAATCCGGATCGTAAAACCTCTGTAACAGCGATATCACCGTCGATTTACCCGATCCACTTTCTCCGACCAAAGCAACAGTCTATATAACAAGCACAAGATCACTAAAAGTGTGGACATGTAAACGAGAATCTGTTTATAAGTTTGAGAATTTGTATACCAAAATGTTACCTTTCCGGCACGAACGGAGAAACAAAGGTCACGGAAAATCTGAATGTCAGGTCTAGTTTGGTAAGCAAAGCTTATGTGAGAAAACTCTATATCTCCGTTTACGTTCTCCAACACCATTCCTGATTCATCTCTCGAGTCTATCTTCGATTTCCTATCAATAATGCTGAATATCGAAGCAGCAGCACTCTTAGCTTTACTTGAATCAGGAGCGAAGGAGCTCGCGGCAGAAATCCCAATTGTTGTCATCGTCAATGCTAAGAAAACCTGCGCAAACCAAACCAATCCAAAATCACACATTCTCTTCTCCATTTATTACAGAGGTTTGCAAAGAAGGAAATAAACAAAACCTGAAAAACACCGTTGTAGGTTGTCTTCCCGTCTTTAACCAATCTCGCACCTGCGTAGAAACAAGTGGCGTAGACAGAGTAAAGAACGAAGAAGGAGAGACCAAACCCTAATCCGGCAATTAACCCTTGCTTCATCCCAGATTTGATTGAATCTTCGCATCGTTTCTTATACATATCCATCACTTTCTCCTCCGCGCAGAAAGACGCAACCGTTCTTATACTCCCCACCGCATCGTTCGCCACCTGACTCGCTTCCTCGTACTTCGTCTGCAAACAATTTCTTTCAGTTTCTTCTTGAACAAGTAACAAAGCCCTAACCTCTTGAATACTTCCATTCAATATGAAAAAGGACCAACCTTTGCGTCTTCACTGAAGCCTTTCATGAACTTAACTTGAACGTAATTATTGATTCCAGTTAAAGGAATCAGTACTAAGATAATAACCGCTAATTCCCAGCTGATAACAAAAGCTATGATTATTCCCGCCACTGCGGATGCTACGTTCTTAATAGTTAGAGCCAACGAGTCGCCCACAAGAGTCCTGATCAAGGATGCATCAGCAGAGAGCCTAGCTCCCATGGCACCACTCGAGTTCTCAGGCTCATCAAACCACCCAACCTCCATGTGAACAACTTTCTCAAAACACATGGATCTTATCCTCCGAATCAGTCTCCCTCCAGCTACAGCAAACAGGGACATATGCATTGGATACACTACCAAAGAGACTACACCAAGAAGTACGAATATCATCGACCAGAATCTTGAGTCGCTCCTCAGCTCATGAGGCGGCTGGAAGAAAGCTATGATTACTTTAGCAAAGAAGAGTCCAAAAATCGGAAATATAGCGCCATCAATTGCACATACTAAGGTTCCAAGTATGAGAATCGGAGTCTCCGGTTTGTTTAGAGCAGCGATTCGAGTAATCGAAACGTTTCGAGACTGTTCTTGAGGCATTTCAGTGTTTTCTTGGCCAGCAGGTAAAGCAAGAACGGAAACAGATTCATCATCATGCCTCCGACGACTGCTGTTTCCCCTTGATAATCCTCTCCTGATTGATTCGTCTCCAAATCCATTTAAAATCTCCTCTCCCTTTGATTCTGTGTTTATCGCTTGTAGACGTATAAGCTGCGAATAAGCCCCTTCATGATCCTTGAGTAATTCCGAATGTGAACCTAAAATGTAATATCATGTATTAGAAGAACGTGTATCATAATCAAATTGATGAATATGATTTACCTTCTTCAACAATCTTTCCACGGTGAATCACAGCAATCATGTCAGCATTTCTCACTGTGCTTAACCGATGCGCGACAATCACAGTAGTCCGGTTCACCATTACCCTATCTAAAGCCTCTTGAACCACTCGTTCGGACTCAGCATCAAGAGCGCTTGTCGCTTCATCTAACAGCAAAATCCTCGGATCTTTAAGTATGGCCCTAGCGATTGCAATCCTCTGCTTCTGTCCTCCTGAGAGCTGAGTTCCATGTTCCCCTACCATTGTCTCTAAACCCCGAGGCAACTTATCGATAAACTTAGCCGCGTTTGCTAGCTTCGCCGCTGCTTCAATCTCTGCCACCGTCGCTCTCTCTTTCCCGTACCCGATGTTCTCCATTATACTTGAAGAAAACAGAACCGGTTCTTGACTAACCAATCCAATCTTTCCTCTAATCCATTTCAACTGAAACTCCTTCAAGTCAACACCATCGATAAGCACTTGCCCGGAGTTCGGATCATAGAACCTTTCGATCAAACTGATCACTGTAGATTTCCCGCTCCCGCTTTCTCCTACCAAAGCAGCTGTTGCGCCACTCGGGATCAACAGAGAGAATCCGCCAAATATCTCTTCTTTAGGCCTTGCAGGGTAACTAAAACACACATCTCGCAGCTCGATCTTGCCTCGGATATCTTCTAAAACCTTCCCACTTAGGTCAAAAGCATCAATCAACGGCTTTCTTTTTATCGTTTCGAACATTTTATAAGCTGCAGCTTGACCAGCTGCAAATGAGGTTAGACAAGGTGCGGCTTGCCCTAAAGACCTATACAAAGAAACAAAAAATAGTCACGAACTTTTAACCGTTTTAACTGTCTTGAGACTCCGGAGAATATGTGTGTTTACTCACATCGAACTCGCGACCACAATGATCATTACATTGATCACTGCACCAGCTGTATACCCTTTTCTGAGTATCATCTCTCCACCAAACCATATAGCCAAAGCATAGCTACAAAAGAACACCAAGAACATTACTCCAAACCCCAAACCCGTGGAGAAACCTTGCTTAACACTCGACTTATACGCCGAATTTATCAACTCTTTGTAGCTACTAGTCGCTTGCTTCTCTCCCGTGAAAGAAGCAACCTGAAGAAATCGCACAGTAACGTGGTTTAAGTCTCAAACTTTTTTTATGAACATCCAACAAATAAGCAACAACAAGGAAAAAGGAAAGGAAGCATGTTTACGGTTCGAATAGATCCGAAAGTTTGTTCGACAATAGTAGATGCTTTCGCATAAGCAGCTTGTTGGTGAGAAGAAGTTCTAGTAAAAATAATCGACGTAGCTGCACCAGCCATAGCTAGAAGAGGAATTGAGGTTAACATAACAATTGTAAGTAACCATCCTTTCACAAAAGCTATAGCATATCCACCCAAGAATGTTGCCGTCAACTGTATAAACTTCCCAACCTGAAAAAAAAAAAAAGAATTCACATGCACTTAAGAAATTTCAATCTATTAAGACAAAATATTATTTTTCGTCAATTTTTTTTTTTTGGCAGTTTTGGTTTGTTTACCTTCTCACCCATAGCATCTTGTATAAGAACAGTGTCACCTGACATTCGACCAACAACTTCTCCTGTGTTTGTTTCCACATCGAAGAAGACAATGTCTTGTCTTAGAATTGTTTTCAGATATAAACTCCTTATCCTTGCAGCTTGTCGTTCTCCCGTAATCACCCAACAAGCCACCTCTAGAACCGGGAAAAATAAAAAACCGAAATTACTTTTCTTGCTTCAAAAGAAACTAAACTTATATTTATATATGTTCATTATGTATAATAATAGACGTGCTTTGATATGTTTTACACAACTTATTAGCATGATCTTCCTTTTATTAGTTTCCACTTGAGGTTAATTTATACATTGAAAATGTAAACCTGAAACGAAAAAGAATACTAAAACGACATTCAATTTGAAGCGGACAGAGTATTAATTACTTACGGAGAAAGGCTGCTACTAGTGTCCCAAGTCCAAGGTAGACAAATTTCAAACAAATCTAAACGAAGAAAACAAAACACAAAAAAGTAAAAATAACAAAAGAGGAAAGAAAAAACTTGAAAGAGAGATTGTTTCCTCTGGGAAGCTAAATCTAACCTCGGAGACTAACTCAACAATGTCGTTTGTGAACAGGTTCCGACCAACCGTATCAATAAGATCACCAAACAATAATGTCATCAACGGAAAACCAAGACCGTTGCCGATAGCTCCGATCGAACCAACGATCATTAACAAGACATCGGTAGAATCTGAGAAAGAAAACAGTTTGTAGAAAGGTACGGTCATTGTCTTCTTCTCGATTTTCCCCTTCTTCATCTCCGACTGTGTGAGACTTTTGGAATGAACAGGACTTGTCTGAAAACTAGGTTTGGCAACCATTGACCTGAATCTTCGTAGAGAAATGACCCACGAGTATCAAAAATGAAACAGAGCCTGGAAAAGCTATCATTCCGTTTACTATGTAGTTTTTAAAAAATGCAAAAATAAAGGATTAGTTTGGTATAAAAGAAATATTATTTTAATTATGTTTTTACATAAACAAAGATCAAGAGACAAAAGCGTGGAATGTTTTCTATTTATTTAAGCTTTTCCTAACAACAAACACAACATCATAATTAACTTTCATGTTTTTTTATTCTTTTGTGTTATGTCATGTAATATTTTTAAAAATCATTCACCCAAATATTTAAGTGACCTATATTCTTTTCAGAATAAAAATACTTAATACATTCATATCATCATTATTATGTCATGGGGTCGACTAATTTCTGCAGTTCCTCAACTTGGTCGTGTATTCCACTATTCTTATACGTTAATATGTCTTGTTAAAACCCTAAATAGCATAGATTTAGTGGGCCTTAAACAAGCTTAATCAGTCGATAGAAAATAGGTCTGCTTATGGACTTCATTGTTGTAGACCAATGTTGAAAAATTATATAGAAAACTGATAAGGGCCTAGCGTTAGACCAATTAGTCAGAGCCTAGGTGTACAAAAATAGTACATTAATTTACCATATATTTAGATTTTATACGTTTCATGTTACATATATATAAATAAAAGTTTTAAAAACCAACTTAAGCATGTAAATTACATTAAAAAAAAAACTAAATTTATTTTCTCATAAACATATCTACATTCATTAGATAACTTAGCGATTTATTGTAATTAAATATTCTAGATGTATATTAAATCAAAATTTGAGCGATTTTGTTCAAACTGGATTTTTGATTTAACTCGACGATTTTAGAAAATCGTTTCGGATATGTAACTAGACCGATTAAATGTCTACAATCTTTATCGTTAGTAACTAGTAACATAGGTATCATACCTAGGGAATTACGAGCATCGCATAATATTTCTTCAACAATTCTCCGATCAGCGACTTTCTTTTTCTGGTGTATTTATCAGCAGGTGGATCAAAGTCTTCTCGTTATACCTCACGACACTAGTCACATGTCAGTTTCCTCTTAAGAGCTCTCTCGTAGGTGACGTGTACATGACTCTGTTTGAATAGAGGCTTTTTTCTCTCGAAATCTTGTGTTAGCAGCACATATGAAAATTTTCTTGAGATAAAACCTGGAATCAAAAGTCTTCAAAGCACGATCTATGTTGGGAACCAGTAAGTTATTAAGTATGTCTAAAGGTCTGTTCTCTGGGTCCCAATACATCTTGACACCTATAGGTTTATGTAAAGCTGCAAAAATATCATATACTCACATGATACTAAAGGTAAAAAAAAATATCAGCAAAATTAGGAGAGAAACAAACCCTACCCATAGAACTGTTGTGGGTAGAGAGTGTTGGAAAATGCTGCTTACTAGATTAAAATCATACAATCAATAAAGAAAAGTGAGTCAAAATAACAAGAAAATTATCAAGTCAATAAGAAGAAGATCAAAGAAGAAAAACAAAATGAAGCAACGTCGTAACTGAATGAAGAAGAGGATGAAAAGCCAACTTTTAAGTTTAGTGGTGAGATTAGTCTAGGAAAATATGACTCTTAGTACAAATTTTGTACAGTATGGTTTCTTAATTTGGGAATCTCTTTGTGATCACCAATCATTTCTCATATTTCTTTTACCGGAAATCTCTTCACCAAATTAGGGTCTTGGGTATGATCAAGAGTCTTAACCCTTTATCATTATCGAGTAATGGAGATATCTAGTTCCACTTGGATACCAGATAATCGACCCACAACCTCCACCACGAAAAAGATCATCACATAGATGCCGATTCATACAAAATGATACTAGTGATTTATATATAGTTTTTTTTTTTTTGTGACACGTGATTTATATATAGCTTTTTCATGTTTAATAAATGAATAGTAGTATTAACTATCCACGTGTACATACACCTGATAAATCAATTAATTAGTCACCTCAAACCCAAACTCCATAACTATACAAATAAACTTTCACTAATCATCGTAAAGTATATTGCATGTGGTCCAATATCGACAATCAGTTTTTTCATACGTGTCATGTGGGCCCCCACGGTACAAAAGCCTATAAGTTAGTCCCTCCGTTTTTGTTTAATTGTCGTTTTAGAGAATTGTTTTTGTTTCAAGTTAGTTGTCGTTTTCAGTTTTCAATGCAAAATTTATTACTTTTTTATTTTTTATAATCATTTTTATTCTGCAAACTGTTTTACAATTGGTTGAATTGTGTTTAGGTAGATAATTAATGACATTTTTGTATTAAAAATTAACATAATTAATACTTTCTTAATCTGTGTGCATAACCTTAAAACGACAATTAAACAAAAACGGAGGGAGTATTTGATTTCTCATCCAAACACCAATCACACTTCTTCTTGGTTCCTTTTTCCAAAAAAAAAAAATCAAACTTAATTTTGTTCGCTTTTGGAATTTTCCGTTGTCCAAAAGAGAAAAATAAAAACTTCAATTTTTCGTTCTGATTAATTTGGTGCGAGTTTGGAGAGATTCCTCCTTTATTGGGAAATGGAGAGCCAACCTTTAATCAGTCCACCTCAATCACGTTTCCGCCTCCAACCCATACCGGAGAATCCAGACTCCGTCGTCTCCGCCTCCTCCGTCACAATCCCTCACTCAATCTCAACAACCTCCTTCTTCCAAGAGATTGTCCAACAACATCATCATGACCTCGAAAAATCCGAACTTGATGACGATTCCTACTTCAACAAGCCTCGCCCACTTCACCGGTGCCGTACAGCTCCGGCGATGGTCATCCTCAAAGACCTAATACCCAAACCCTCAGAACCCAGAAAGCCTTCTTCACCAATCTCCAAACCCATCATCAAGCAAGCTTTTTTCCTCCTCATCGTCTACCTAACCTTAGGGGTTTCAATCTACTCCTTCAATCGAGACCACTACTCCGGGATCGAGACCCATCCCGTCGTCGACGCGCTCTACTTCTGCATCGTCACCATGTGCACCATCGGCTACGGAGACATCGCTCCGTTGACTCCATGGACCAAGATCTTCGCCGTCGTCTTCGTCTTGTTCGGCTTCGGGTTCTTGGATATTCTCCTGAGCGGTGTCGTCAACTACGTTCTTGATCTTCAGGAGAGTATGATCCTCACCGGGATCCAGATGGGCTCGGCGAGGCATCGCCACCACCACATTAAAGATTACATAATCGATTTCGAGAAAGGGAGGATGAGGATAAGGATGAAAGTGTTCTTAGCGCTCTGCGTTGTCGTTTTGTGCGTCGGAGTTGGTGCCTTGGTTTTGCATTTCGTCGAGGAGCTTGATCTCGTTGATTCGGTTTACTTGTCGGTTATGTCGGTGACGACGGTTGGGTACGGCGACCGAGCGTTCAAAACGCTTCAAGGACGCCTTTTCGCCGCCGCTTGGCTGCTAGTCTCCACGCTCGCTGTGGCGCGTGCGTTTCTCTATCTGGCGGAGGCGAGGATCGATCGCCGCCACCGGAGTGCTGTGAAGTCGGCGTTGAATAGAGAGATCACCGTCGAGGATTTGCTCGCTGCTGATACTTACCAACATGGTTTCATCAGGTAATAATAAAAAAAACACAAGTCTCTCTGGTTTGGTCTGTTAATTGGATTTTTTTGGTTAATTCTTGGATTATTTGGTTAGATTTAAGAGTGATCTTGAGCTGTTGTTTTAAGGTAATGATTGATGGGTGTCTGCAATTCCTAGGAACTAACCGATTCTTGAAGATGAAAACGGTTTTGAGGAAAATAACTTGACGATTGTGTTGTAGGTCAAAGAGATCATATTAGTCAGAGTAATTCATATGTCAATCTTAGACTTTTCCTTGCAAGCAACACCAATTAACCTATCAAAAAGGGTGTTAACGTTTTAAATTGTTTAATCTTATCCATTGAGTTTGAGACAGCAATGACTGAGTAGAGGAAGTGATTAATTGGATTTTGATTTTGGTGTCCCGCAGTAAATCGGAGTATATTGTATTGAAGCTCAAGGAAATGGGGAAAGTCAGTGATAAAGACATTAACCAAGTTGTGAACCAGTTCGATAAACTTGATCCTAATAATTTGGGGAAAATCACATTACCTGATCTTTTGGGGGGTCCTTCGTGATATAAACACTTTATTTTTTTCTTCTTGTACAATTATCTTTTTTTTTCCACTTTTTAAAGAAAAAGAAACTGAACATATGTAGCAGCACTGATTCATACATAATTACATAGAGTTTAGCTATCTCTCAGTTCATTAGAGATGATATAAATGTGTATTATTTCTTCTTTTTTGTATAAAACGGTGACAACGTTAATACTCAAATTTAAGAAAATGGACAGTATCCAAGAAAATAATATATATTTCATATAATTAGCTTGTTTCATTGGATGTCAATGATCTAAGGACTGAGACATTCACATGAGTTTGGTAAGATATTAAACAGAAGTATTAATAATGAAAAGGAGTCTTATGGAGAGATACTGATCTTTGTCACTGGTGAGATCATTCGGTAGAAAAAGGCTCGAAAGTTGAGGCTTTTTGTCTCTTGATTTAGTAGAAAGGTTAGTTGACGACCAAGTCTCACATCCCAATCCATGCACAAGTTTTTAGCAGAAAAACAGTTGTTAAACATCTAATTTATTATATTTTCATAATTTCAGTCTTATCCTCTCTTTTTTCAAAACTTAAACATATCAAATTTTCATTTAAAAAAAAAAATATACTACAAGTTGAGAGTTGTTAAATGACACTACCCTTACAGTGATCACAGAACCACAATTTGTTATCAATATCATTATTATTAATAAGTATGGGTTAAGTTCTAAACGCTATCTACTAGTTTATGAGTTTGTGTATGATGACTTAAAAATATTAAGAGTCTGATTGGTCATATTAAACAAAATTTATTTTGCAATGGTAAAAATATGTACATAGTTAGAAAGTGTAAAAAAGAACGATTAAAAATTATGTATATAGTTTTCCCGTATTATCTTTTTCGTTTTTGTTAATAAACGATAACAGAGGGAACACACTCTTTACCAATAACAAGGAACAACCTCTTAAGTGTCTTATATTAGCTGACTATGGATTGATTACTCTAATACTAAATGGAAAAATTACTGTTTCTTTCGATAATTTAATTCATATTCGAATCAATGTTTCTGTTTTCGTACGTCTCGTATCGTCGTATGGACCGACAATAAAGAATCTCATAAAGGTATGTGTGAAGTGGGTGAATATAAATGGGTTCCACACATCTATTATATACATTCCTTTTTTTCACTTTAAACGGATCAAATGTATGATCTGTTTTTGTTTTTTTTAATCATTTAGCAGTGTCGTTGTTCGTTGAGGATAGCTTGCAGTTTCGTGTTGTCCTCTAAGAGAATACGTGTAATTTCGTATTTGCGACATAAATAGACTTCTATTTTCGATCGATATACACTTATTACAAGTCAACCATTGCATAATAAAATAGATTTGTAGTCCACTATCTGTTGTTCATTTTTAAGTTTTCAAATTTTATATATACATTGCATCTACATAGTTGATGCGTTCAATCAACCGCTGCTTACTCACTACTCGTCATTGTTCTTTTAATATTTTAACGTCTTAAGATATCATATAGAGCTACGGAGACATATTATTATAAATTTATAAGAAGATCATTGATCAGTGCCATCGATATGGAAACAGTTAAGTCCAAAGAAAAGAAGTTGCACAATCATTTATCAAATTTGCTGATAGGATACCAATATCTACTGACAAGTTATCAAATAGTAATAATAGTAATATATTATGCGATCAACCCCTAGGAATCAAATTGATCTGAGTCTTCCGTATGGTAGAATCAGAGCCACAAAATTGCATAAATCAAACAAAAAAAGGGAGTAATGCAAGTGTCTCCATGTTCAGGATCTTGTTGACAACAGTATGAAGTTGTTATTATCGTGTGTCGAAACACAAATTCTTACAGACAAATGTCTGAGAGTAGAATGACATATGTAGGAATTGATTAGAATATCTGTGTTGTCAAGGTTATTCCGAAGTTTATGTCGTCGTCAACGAAGAGAAAAGAAAGGTCTTAAAGGTCGTCATTAATAGTAAGTAAACAAAGCAGAAACTTTCATTTCAAAAGTACAAAAAAAAGAAGAAAAAAGAAAACAGAGGGATTAATTATTGCTCATGGTAGATGTTGTAAAGTCGAAAAAAGGTAGAAACAAGCATAGGAAATATGAAATGATACTTTAATAATAAAATCTTAAGCCTGAGGTTTGTCCCACTTGAGTGGCTTAACGACCTCCCAGGTGAAGTCAGGGTCGTCTCTTCCGAAATGTCCATACGCCGCCGTTTTCAAAAACCTTCCATTGCCTCCTCTCTTCAAGTCCAAGTTGATGGTCATCATCCCTGGTCTGAAATCGAAGCTCTCTTTCACGATCTTCAATATCTCCTTGTCTGGGATCAACCCTGTACCGTAAGTGTCCACGAAGACAGACAATGGCTCGGGGACTCCAATGGCGTACGAGACCTGAACGAGAGCCCTACGAGCCATACCATTAGCAACCACGCTCTTGGCGGCTTGCCTCACGATGTAAGCTCCGCTTCTGTCCACTTTGGTTGGGTCTTTCCCTGAGAAAGCACCTCCTCCGTGGGCTCCCCATCCTCCGTATGTGTCGATGATGATCTTACGTCCGGTTAAACCGGCGTCACCGTGTGGTCCACCGATCACGAACCGGCCTGATGGGTTGAGGTGGAAGATGGTTTTGTCGTCGAGGTATTTCTCCGGGATGATTGGTGTGATCACGTGCTCCTTTAGGTCGCGTGCGATTTCGTCGTTGGTCACGGTTTCATCGTGCTGGGTTGAGATAAGGACGGTGTGGACACGGACTGGAACCATCGCGCCCTTGTCGTTGTAATACTCGACAGTGACTTGGGTCTTCCCGTCGGGTCTTAACCAACGGCAAGTTCCGTTCTTTCTGACTTCAGTAAGACGAGCACCGATCTTGGTTGCAAGGACATGGCTCAGAGGCATGAGCTCAGGAGTCTCGTCAGTGGCGTAACCAAACATGTGACCTTGGTCACCAGCTCCAATGTCTTCTGGACGCTTGGTGAAATGACCGTGGACTCCCTGAGCAATGTCTGGGCTCTGTTGTTCGATGTTGACAAGGACCTTGCATTTGTCTGCGTCGAGACCAACATCATCAGAGATGAATCCAATGGAGCGGCAAGTGTCACGGACGATCTTCTCGTAGTCGACAGTGGCCTTGGTGGTGATCTCACCGAAGACCATGACCATGTTGGTCTTGGTGCATGTCTCACAGGCAACTTTGCTGTCGGGATCTTGCTCAAGGCAGGCATCGAGTACTGCGTCAGAGATCTGGTCGCAAAGCTTGTCTGGGTGCCCTTCGTTCACCGACTCGGATGTGAATAGGAAAGTCTCCATTTTTTTTTTCAAAGCTATAAAGAATATCAGAAAGATTGAATCAGAAACCTCATAAATAATACTGCAAGTAGAAGCAATCATTATAACCAGAAAGAAAGGCTCTAACACATCCTGAAACCATTCTGAAGTTAAAAAGAATCATTTGATTCCACAATCATAAAGCTAAAGAGATTCCAAATCATTGTGGAACAGCTCAGCAAAACAGCATAAAACAGATGCATCTTATCCGAAAGTGATTCGATTCTTCTGATTCTCGATAGATTCCCCCAAATGGGTTGTGACAAAAGTCACAGCACCAAAAAGATGGAGATCTAAATAGAAGAAACAACAGAAAATTATAGTTTGACTTTGAGGAACTTGAAGCTGAATAGTTAATGGGCAATGATTAAACTAGGAAGACTCATTTATGGCTCAGACTTAATGCAGATAGAGCTCAAGCACAGACTTTGTCACGAAGACACACACAAAAGATCAATGAGACAATCCAAATCTTACCAAAAACGTCACGAAGATCCGCTGTAATAAGCGATTTAGATAATACAGGACTCGAAAACGAACAGATCCAGATACGTTTTTTAAATCGAGCTTAAACCTAATACTTAAATCTGTGGCGTCACAAACGAAACATCCATAGATTCGCCTGGAGAACCTAACCTAATCACATCCCTCAACGAAAAGCTTCAGAAACCTATCGCAGATCCAGTTACAATACGACGTAAACGGTTCGCAAAATCTCAAATCTCAAATCTGAATTGAAAAAAAAAAAAATCATTTCGTCGCAGATTTAACAAACAAAAGCATACATCAAATCGAGAGACCAATTAACACACGAAAACAGACGACGAGGACATGAATCGATAGCGAAACAAAAGAGGAAGAGGAAGAAGAGCGATACCTTTGGCGATAGAGAAATGCGATAAGAGCGATTCAGATCTGTGGGGAAATCAGATCTCTGCCTTATGCCTCAAAGCAAATCTTATACCGAAGGGAACGACTCGGGACGATTTGTGGCTCTAAACGGCGTTGCTATTTATAGGAATTAACGGTACTGTTGACTGGCCACCCATTCTATAGGTTAACGCAGCTCTTTGCTTTGGCTTCCTCTTCTTTGGCTTATTCGGCTACGCCTCTGGTTATATTTTTAAAATATTGTAAATTTTTTATTTCAGAAACTGATATATTTTTGTAAATCTTTTCGTTTAGAAACTTAAAAGTAATCGAGTTGTATGATTTTTCAACTCTGTTGCTCAGTACTAGTAATATGAATTTATTAGGCTTTGTTAATCTATGTTACTATGACTAGACACCCTTGTTGGTAGATAATTAATGTTGATCATCGATATATAATACTGTTTCACACTATAACCAATACAGTAACTCTGATTTATACAATATATAGTACTAGGTAGTAACTCTGCCCAGGATAAAAACATTTACCAATTAATGACTTACAATATATTATTTCAAATTATGTATTAAACTATTAAAAAATTTAGAAAAAAAACTTTATTAGTTGATTTATAATATTGAATTTTAAAATTATACTGTAAACTATATATATACATTAAATTTTTGAAAACTTTTAAATACTGAAAACTTGTGTGAAAAATTTAGAACAAAATTATATAATAGATATTTTTTGAATTTGATATATTTGCAAGTTAGAATTGATACTACATATTTAATAGAATATAATAAACTAGTTTAATCAGAATTAAAAAAAAAACTAATTGATACTTTAGTATAATTATTTTATAAATATATGAATTTATCTAATTTGAATCTAGTATAATAATGATTTAATGTCATACATATAATTATATATATATACACATATTACATCAACGTTCATGATTATTATAAATCTACACATTACATATTATACATAGACTAATATATATTTACATATTACAATGGGGAGAATCGATGTGAACAATTGAACTGATATAATTATAGATCTAGTATGTTGAAATGAGTTGTATTAATTAATGTTGGAAAATGAGAGGGAATGGGTCATATATAGTTCCAGTCCACGTATCTTTTTCTGATTCACTATTTTATTTTTTATATGTTTATCTCATTTTAACTATCTAAGAGTAATTAACTTACAATATATTTTTAACAAATTCCAAAATTCATTATTTTATACTTTGTATCTATTTATTTCATAAAACTTGGAAACATTTTATTATTTTGGTGTTGATTATTATTAAATAAAATTGTTGTAAAGATTAAAAATTGAGTAGATGTTAAATAGAATGTTAAAGGTTAAAATGTAATACTCCATTGAGAAAACATTCTCGATAATCTTAAGATATGAAAGACAATACTATCAATATAAAGGGGAACATAAACTTTCATGAATCATGATTCATGACCTAGTTTTGGGGTAGTTGAAAATATAATTGATATTGTTAATAAATTATGTCGTTGTTGAGACAAAATGATGACCATTAGATCTCTCATTAAACGGTTGGATTTAGATGACTGTGGTCCTAACTGTGGTGATGGATTTGATTTGAGCTACTTTCACTTACAATCATGCTACTCTTTGTTTATTAGTAGTATTTTTTTTTTCTCCTCCTCATGAGCTTTTTTTTTTTTTGCTATCCGGATTATATTAGAAGAAGTATACCAACGTTAAAGTTAAAACAAGTCTCCCCAGAGAAACCTAATGCTAAGCAAAAGCCAACTATACAGTATACACAGGCCAAACGGAAAATTCACACCCTAGAGGAAAGTTTCTCATCATATTTCACATCCATTTTCGGAGCGGACACGGAGCGGATCCGGATCGTAGATAATATTCGGCTATTTGTAATCGAGCTAATCTCTCAATTAATTAATGTAGTTCGACAAAAGATTTTCTTTTTTTCGTTAGCAACCGGGAGGTGCCGGTATCCCAACAAGTACTGCAGGTTTCGGAAGTTTCGCAAGAGTCTGCTACACTAGTTCCAACTCGGCTCGGCTCGGCTCGTGTAGCTTGCTCACATATCTGTAGTGGGGTTGGTAAAGTACCTACCCAATTCTAATTTATTTATTTCAAGGGAAAATGTTTTTGTTCAAGGCATGATATTAACCTTCTAATGTTTTTGTTGTGGAATTGATTTAAGTTCATAATTAGTTTATAGAGTGAATTTATCAGTCAAGGTTTATAATTTTACATGTTAATTAATCCAAGCTTACATACCTTCGAATTCAGATTTATATATATTTTAATTTAATATCGAATTTATGGGTTTTTTGGTTGGTTTAATACTTGTCTAGTGTTATAATATGATGTTGATTAAATTGTTAATTGCGAACATGCATGTTTATGTTATTCGTAATTTTATATGAAATGATAGATTGCTCAATTAGTTGGTGATGTGAGATATATTTAACCGCTGGAACTTGGAAGGCAAATGCTTTTGTACGATTTTTTCAAAAAAAAAAAAAATGCTTTTGTACGTGTTTTCTCTGTATAATTCTTATATCTTGGTTTTACAAATGATTAAACTAATCTGGCGGTCAACTTTGAGTGCTAATAAATAAATATACGTACGTCCAAAAAACTCGTAGAAAATTCTAAGTCTTGCGATTGGTAAAGGATTGGACTAAAACTTTTTCTCCTCGAAAAAGCGATTGGTCAAAATCCCTAATCTCATCGTTGACTTCTCGTCTCTTCCATCATGCCCGGTGAGCCGGACTCTCCTCCGGTTCCTCCGTCACCATCCGATCTCCCCCCCGACCTCCTGTTTCTTGAGCCATCCTCGCCTCCTGCGGTTTTTCGTTTCACCTCTGTCCCTCTTTCTTCGGATGATGCGACGATGTCCGACACGTCTCCTTCCATATCTGCGGGGGCTTGTTTAGTAGGGGTTCCTGCGAAGTCCGTTTCTGCTATACTCCCTCCGTTCCTGGCCACTTCTATCATGGTGGAATCTTCTCCCTCGGTGGAAGCTCAAAATTCTGGAAAGGACTCTCCGGTTCATGCTCCGGTGGAGGTTGTGTCTTTGGACCCTCCCCGATCTTCCCCTGAATCTAATCCGGTGGATTCTTCCTCTACCTGGGCCTCTCGTGCTAAATCGGGTTCCAGATTTCCTAAGACCTCTCCATCGATATCTTTCTCGCAAGAAGGTATTCCACGGGTAAAAGTACCAAATGTTGTGTTTGAACGTGGAGCAAAAGCTCACTCTGATTACATCGTTGGAATCTTCTATGGGAATGCACCTTCTTATGGAAAAATTTGGGGGGTTCTCAATTATCTATGGGGAAAAGACAGGAGGGTTACTATCCATAATCTTACTAAAAATGCTTTTCTCTTCCACATTCCTTCTGTTTCACTCAGGCAGAAGATTCTAAAGAATGAGCTCTGGAGGGTTGGGGATTCTCCCTTTTTTGTTACTGAATGGAAAGCTTCCTTCAGTCTGGATCCACCATCTCTAAGATATGCTCCAGTTTGGGCCGCTCTTAGTCAAGTTCCCTTTGATTTGATAACTGATGAAGGTTTAGCAATCATCTCAAAGCCGTTAGGACGTATCGTTGACTCCAAACCGTTTTCTAGCGTGAGTTCTGTTGAGGTAAAGATAGTCGTTGATCTCTCAAAGCCTCTTCCCAATTCATTTGAAATTGAGCGAGAGAATGGAAATGTTGAAGAAATCAAGGTTTCATACCCCTGGCTTCCTCCTCTATGTTCTGAATGTAATGAAATTGGACACAAGGTATCTCTTTGCCCCAAAAAGCCCTCTCCTCCTAAATCAAAGAGCAAGTCGGTGCCGATTTGGAAGGAAAAATCCGATAATGCTGAGTCAAAAGGAAAAGGGAAAGTTGTAGTTGTCTCAGATGGTCTGCTTTCAACTGGGTCTCCAAAGGTTACAACTGTTCTGGAAAAACAGCAGTTAGTTACTACCTACGAAGTGGGAACAACCTCCCAGGTTGTTTCTGATCCATTAATATCCTTTGCAAACGATCTCCCCTTGCAGGTAGCTTTTTCTCCTACTACGAATAAGTTTTCTTCTTCTCCTATGTCTACCTCATTTCCACAAGAGGGTATATTGACAGAAAATCCGTTCCAAGTAGTAAAGAAACCAGCTCAGAAACAGATTCAGTGGGTCAGGCGAGAAGTTAAGTCAAATCCCCCTCTGAAGAACTCATTTGGGATCCTACAGCTCGAAAGTGGGCAAGGACATCTCGTGGACTCCCTTGGAGATAAGGCAGTTGTTGTTTTCGAAGGGGATTCGGGTAAATCGGGAGCCTCTTTGTCTCCCCCTCTAAACAAGCAACTCATAAAAAAACGGAAAATTAATCAGCGGTCTCCGGTATCATTGGGAGCCCATCCCCAGGGTCTAGGGGAACCCTCCAATCTTAAATAATGATAGACACTTTCTTCTGGAATGTGCGTGGCATCAACGATTTGGCTAAACATCGACCTTTGTTTACATGGGTTCGGTCTAGGAAGATAAGTTTTGGTGCCCTATTGGAAACGCACGTTAGGGAGATCAATGTAAATATTATTTTGTCGTCTCTAGGTTATGATTAGAAGGTACTGTCCAACTATCAGCATTCTCCGTCGGGAAGAATATGGATCATATATAAAGATCCAATAAAGCTCACTCCTTTGTTCTCGGATGCTCAATCTATCACTGTTCAGGTCCACTTGCCGGATGGTTCAGTGTTCTTTTATTCTGCTATTTACGCTTCTAATCTCTTTGAAGAAAGGAAACTGCTTTGGACATCCCTGGTAGATACTAGTATTGCTTTTAATCTTAAGTCCCTTCCGTGGCTGGTCTGTGGGGATTTTAACGAGACTATTAGTCCCTCGGAATCATCAAATCCTCGTTCTTTGGTTTCTACCTCGGCTATGAGATTATTTGCTGGAGTTCTATCAGGTCTGGGTTTATGGGACATGGCTTCTCAGGGTCCGCCTTTCACTTGGTCAAATCATTGTCCTTCTGACCCGTTGGCAAAACGACTTGATAGATGTTTGATCAATGACGAATGGATTATGAGGTATCCGTCCAGTTGCTGTATTTATGAGCCTCCAGAATTTTCAGATCACACCCCATGTCATATTAAACTGGAAACTTCTCCTCCTACTTTTGGTAATAAACCGTATAAATTCTCCACTTTGTTAACGTCTCTATCATCCTTTCTTCCCGCGATCTCGCAGACATGGGCGGATATGGGAGCAAAAGGGAATAATCTAACGGCTCTTTGCTACAAACTAAAGCTTTTAAAAGCGCCTTTGAAGCTCCTTCAAAAGGAGACATTCTCAGATATTGAAAGGAGAGTATCAGTTTCTCACGTTGAGCTAATTGCAACTCAAATGGAGGCCCTTCATGATCCCTCGTCAGTGAATGTTCTTCAGGAAAAAACTGCTCGTGAGAGATGGATGTTTCTTAGATTGGTTGAAGAGTGGTTTTTTAAGCAAAAATCGAGAGTCAGATGGTTAGAGGCCGGGGATCTTAACACAAGTTATTTCCATCGAATTTGTAAAGCGAGGAATGCGGCGAATGGGATTCTATATTTGCTGAGGCCAGATGGTTCTCGATCTGATTCTCTCAGGGAAGCTCACTCGATCGCTGAAACCTATTTTGCGGGGCTCTATGGTAAAGAAAAGGGGAGTTTTTGCTCTGCGCTTAAGCCTTTTCTTGCCCGGATTATTCATAAGAAGTGCTCATCTCAGCAGCAGTCACTCTTAGGTGCAGGAGTTTCTTTCGACCTTATTAAGTCCACGCTTTTCAGGCTTTCTCTTAACAGAACGCCGGGTCCAGATGGTCTTACTGCAGAATTTTATAGAGCCACATGGGGGATTCTAGGAGAGGAGATATCGGAGGTCATAAAGAATTTTTTTGCCTTCCCTTTTATGCCATCAGCTTTGAACGCAACATCTCTTGTTCTTATCCCGAAAAGACCTGGTGCGGAGGAAATAAAGGATTTCAGACCCATTTCTTGCCTTAATACTTTGTACAAATTGATCTCTAGGATTATGGCGGATAGATTGAAGCAGCTTCTTCCATCGCTTATCCTTCCTAATCAGACGGCTTTCATAAGAGATAGACTTCTCCTTGAAAATGTCCTTCTTGCTTCGGAAGTTATCAATGGTTATCATTTATCACATTTGTCTCCTAGGATGACTCTAAAAGTGGACATTTCCAAGGCTTTTGATTCTGTGCGGTGGGACTTCGTCTTAGAATCTCTCGAAGCATCTCTGTTTCCGGAATCTTTCCTTGCCTGTGTTAAAGCTTGTATTTGCTCTCCCTCTTTTGCTTTGAGTATAAATGGAGTAACGGCCGGTCAATTCAAGGGAAGAACGGGATTGAGACAGGGAGACCCACTGTCACCCCTTCTTTTTGTCCTTGTTATGAATGTTCTCTCCATTATGCTTAACAATGCTGCGGTTGCAGGGATTTTCGATTACCACCCTGGTTGTGATGGGGTTTCTCTGACTCATCTAGCGTTCGCGGATGACCTTCTAATTTTTCTCGATGGTTCAGAGAAGTCTCTAGCGGGTGTGCTCACCATTCTCTCGCAATTTGAGAAGCTGTCAGGATTGGCGGTTAATATTTCCAAAACGCAAATGTTTGGCTCTGGTATCGACCCTCTAGTTTTAGGTAATATAAGGAGACGATTCTCTCTTATGCCGACTGCTCTGCCGATCAGATATCTGGGACTTCCATTATGCTCTACAAAACTTCGGGTCTCTCACTGTGATCCTCTTCTAGCCCAGATCCGAAGGAAACTCAACGGTTGGATGCATAGGCATCTTAGCCTAGCGGGAAGATTACAGCTTATCTCTGCTGTCATCCCAGGTATTATTGGATTCTGGTCATCCGCTTTTTTTATTCCTAAAAAAGTTCTTCGCATAATCAATGGTCTCTTGGCATCGTTCTTGTGGCATGGATGTTTGGGGAAACCTACTGGTGCAAAAGTAGCTTGGTCAGAATTGTGTTTTCCTAAAGCGGAAGGGGGATTAGGTCTTCGCTCTCTCTCTTCTTGGAACTTGGTTTACGGACTTAAGATGATTTGGATGTTATACTCGAGATCAGGGTCGCTTTGGGTGGCTTGGATGAGAGAAAAATATTTGTCTAGATTCTCTTTTTGGGCTATTCAAAGCTCCTCATCATCAGTTTCTTGGATGTTCAAAAGATTGCTGAAACTCAGACCTGTGGCGGTACGTTTTTTGTCTATTGAGGTGGGCAGGGGAGAGGAAACCTTCTTCTGGTGGGATCCTTGGACCTCGCTTGGTCCTTTGATTGACTTTGTTGGTCCTTCTGGTCCGTCTACGTTGGGGATTACTCTAAACGCTTTGGTGAGCGATTGTGTTAGGGATTTCTGTTGGGTCCTTCCTAATGCCAGATCAGACTTGATCTTACACTTACTTACTCACATCATGGGCATAGTTTTGGTGGATAGAAATGATCAAATGAAGTGGAAGGTTAGAGGAAAAAACTATAATCGATTCATCACCAAAACTATTTGGGAGGAAACACGTCTCACTAAGCCTTCTGTTGCATGGGCTTCTTTAGTTTGGAATAAGGTTTGTATCCCAAAGCACTCTACCACGACTTGGCTATTCGTTCTCAATCGGAATCCAACCTTAGATCGTATGTGTTCTTGGGGTCTTGATGTTGAGCCGATATGTCTCCTTTGTGGAGAACATCCAGAATCTAGAAATCATATCTTCTTTTCCTGCTCTTTCTCTTCTGCGGTATGGATTGCGACAACGGATAAATTTCGGTTTTCAAATGTCCCTATCCTCTGGGACTCGGTTCTCCAATGGCTTCCGAGAGCAACATCAAATAGGATTGCATCTCTTGCATTGATCCAAGTATGGCAAGCCTCGATTTATGGAATCTGGAAAGAGCGCAACGCCCGGTTCCACAACGGCCTCTCTCTTCCTCAATTGGTAATAACCCGTAAAATCAAGTCCGTTTTACTCAATCAGTCTCTTGCTTTGAGAAATCGTGGACTGAAGAATGGCGATCCTTTGTTGTCTTTTTGGTCTGATGGGTAGATGTCCCGCTCAATGGGGTATCTAACTCTTTACTGCTATGTAAACATTCGTCATGGCCTTTCCCCCTCTTGATCTCATATTTCTCTCTCGTTTTTTTTAAATTGTCTGTATCTAAACCGATTTGTTTGCTCTCCTTTTATATATGAAAGCCTTTAAAAAAAAAAAAAATTCTAAGTCTTGCAAGTGAATTACGACGAGAAGGTAGTTGGTAGATTGCATATGCTGCATGCTAAACTCATGCACACAGAAGATAGTTTTGACCAGTGTTGAAATTTTGTATTTTAATACTATATTATCTACTCTTGAAATGAACAACATTTGATTACATGAAAAGTCGTCTCCGATCGGATAAAAAACGTCAATATATAAGTTATAAGGAGTCCAGGGTCTTTATTTTTTTGTGACAAAAATGTCTAGAGTTATTATATACTATATTAAAACATGAGACAAAATTGAAATAAATCCTATTCTCATGTGTGATTTACAAGAAATGCCATTAAAATTTAATGAAAAATGTAGAATTCATTAATGATAATTTAGACTAAACATATATGTAAACTATAATAGTTTTAATACAGTTACTCACATATGATCACGTAAAAATTAATTACCATAAATAAAATATATTAATTAGATATGTATCCAAAAAATTTGAAATAATGGGTCTCACTTCTTTAATTAATTAAAAACAAAAAGATAATAATATATATATATTTTATATTTTAAATCAAATGATAATATGATTAAATAATATAATAAATCAATTATTTTTATAAACCGTAAAATAAAATTTTGGTAAATATACACAGAAAGTAACATAAAAGACATATTTGGTAAATATATACAGAAATTAACATAAAAGTATATTTTGTATTTTTAATTTGATATGTATATATATATATACTAGGTGATTCTCCCGTGCTCATGCACAGATATGAATATTTACAAAATAACTTACTTAAAATTATTGGTTAATATTATCTTTTATTTATTTATAAGTTTCTTTGCTTTGTCAGCTATATGTAAATAGAAAGTTTTTTTAATAATTTTAAGATGTTATATATCTTATTAAACATATTTTGGTATAAGAATTTAGATAGGTATCATTATTCGTTTTTTGAATTAGTATGTGGCATATATTCCTTTGAATTGAAATACAATTATTTTTTTGTTCTATTTAGGCTAAAGTTAGTCATTTTTTCATCTTAGATTTGTAAAGCTATTATTGTAAAATCTGTCTGTTGATATGCTGTTTAGAAAGCTCATGCATGTATATGAATATTTACAAAAATAAATGTATCATAATTCTTGGTTAATATTCACTTTTATTATTTTTTATTTTAAAATTTTCCTGTAATTTATATGTATGAAAAGAAAAATGAAATATTATTTTAAAATCTTAGTTAAACATGTGGTTTCATGTATAAAAACTTGGTCAGCCCGGTTCTTATTTTTTTAGTTATTTATTTCAAATAAATTTATGTTATATATGTTTGGAAAAAAGTTCAAAAGCAAATATTTAAATGTTGATCGGTTCTTTGCATAAATAAACTAAAATGATAGTTTGCTGAAAATTTATGAACATATTGTCTGAATTATTTATTTTGAATTAACAATTTTCATATATAAAAGTTATTTGGAATAACTTTCATATTTTTAACGTTTCTTAAGTAACACTTTAAACATTTTTTAGATATTTAAAATATTTTTAATGTTTCCAAATACCTCTGGTTTATTCATTATCATCACAGTCTTGATTTATTTGAAATCTTGATCATTTTAAAGTTTTTATTTGGAATCATAATATTTAAAATTATTTTAAAGTTTTTTCTTTTTTAGTATGATTTAAAAAAGAATTTCCTTTTTTGGAATTAACGTTTCTATATCTAATAAAATATTTTATATTTCAATGTTATTTCATTTTTAATATTATTTTAAAAGACTTTCCTTTTTGTAATTTACGTTTTTTTTATATATGCAAAAATTATTTTCTTTTTTAAAATTATTTCCCTTTATTAAGGACTTTCCTTTCTGTAATTTTTCGTTTTTCTATATATGCAAAAACTATTTTCTGTTTTAAAATTATTTCCTTTTATTAAGGACTTTCCTTTCTGCAATTTTTCGTTTTTTATATATGCAAAAATTATTTTCTGTTTTAAAATTATTTCCCTTTATTAAGGACTTTTCTTTCTGTAATTTTTTTTTTTTATATATGCAAAAATTATTTTATGTTTTAAAATTATTTCCCTTTATTAATGTGATTTTGAAAAGGAGAAATCATTAAATAAAAAAATAATTTTTTAGTAATGGTAATTTTTAAAAGTTATTTTCTATTTAATATGATTTTAAAAAATACTTTCCTTTTTTGGCATTAAAGTTTTTATATCTAATAAAAATATTTCTGTATTTCAAAGTTATTTCCTTTTTAACATGTTTTTTTTAACTTTCCTTTTTTGTAATATTCGTTTTTTATAACTATACAAAAATTATTTTATGTTTTAAAATTATTTCCCTTTATTAATGTGATTTTGAAAAGGAGAAATCATTAAATAAAAAAATTGATTTTTTTAGTAATGGTAATTTTTTAAAAGTTATTTTCTATTTAATATGATTTTAAAAAATACTTTCCTTTTTTGGCATTAAAGTTTTTATATCTAATAAAATATTTCTGTATTTCAAAGTTATCTCCTTTTTAACATGTTTTTTTTTAACTTTCCTTTTTTTGTAATATTCGTTTTTTATAACTATACAAAAATTATTTTATGTTTTAAAACAATTATTAAACATAAGTATATATTAAAAGGTTTCAATAATGGCAAACTAATATAATAATTGGAAATCATTAAGGGTATCATTGTAATCGACCTTGTGAGAATTAACGTGAGCGCGACACGTAAGAAACTGACTTCTCAAGATATATTATTCACATAGTAACAACAAGTTGTATGTTTAGTTTTACAAAAGAAAAAAAAAACAAAAAGGTTGTACGTTTAATATGCTCTTGCACCGATTCAAGGATTTTTTTGAAACTCCAAATGGTTTTGTTTCTCTTACAAAACTTTTTCTTTTGAGTAATAATTAGTGTGATTAGGTTAGGTTTAAAAAAATATAACTAAGTTCATAAAACTACGAGTGATACCATACAGTCGACCGTTAGTAAATTTTAAAATAAGATCTGCACTGAGTTCCATAGTAATTAGTAAAAAATAAAATAATTAACGAGTTATTGGGTTATCATATTGTGTTGTCTTGCTAATGCTATAGAGATCTCTATCATCGAAACTAGTTTTTAAAACACACATACTCAAATCATGCGAAACTTTTAAAAATATTTTACTTGATCAGCCAACAGATTTGGAAGAATATGCGAACATTATTATTGTGCTATTCCTTCTCTTGAACTATTGAAAAAACAACAACAAAAGAAATTAACAAAAATGGTCCAGATCTGGTCACCAACCACTAAATTAGCAAATGAACGGACATAAGCCGATCATGATGATTACGTGGCACTATCCCGATCCAGTTATCAGAACAAAAATAAAAATAAACAAGCACATGTTGATTTTAATAAACAATAGTATGTTTTAATCTATCAAAACTGTCGGCTAGAAAATAGGTCCAAGCGTTTACGGATGTACTACTGCTAACCAAGGAAATAACCTCACATAAGTAATACAAAATTTAATTATTACTTACAAATACTATAATTATTAATGAATCGTACTTGTTAATCAGAATTGAATAAGGTCATGTGTAACGTTGATATTTCGTCCATAGAGGTCCCACATGGGCACAAGTCCACGTACCGATCTTGAGCAATAATGTAACTATCAAATTGGGTTCAGAACATGATACGCTGATTTAATAGCGCACCGACAAAAACACATTTCTAATCAAAGGTAAAACCAGAAATTAAAACCCGGTTTACTCTGACCAGCAATCAAAATTGGGTTGGTGCAAATTACAGGTTTTTGACACGCAGCTTGACTGACATCTCAAAGCCTCAATGGTTGTAAACAAATCCTAGCAGAGTTCCAAACCGAGCTGTTAGCCGGAGAATTCAACCATTTGGATTCCACGTCCAGCAACAGCGATTTGGTATCGGTTTCTGCAGATAGATTCAACATACAGATTTGGTACGTGAGATGACAATAGATACAAAGGTAAAGTGTTGTCTTGTAATGGATTACGAGAATCTTAATGCATTTTACTTACTCATCAATGGCTTTCGCATCGAGCGCTTCTGGCTCGGGCACACTGATGACTATATGAGCGCGCTCCATCAGTTTACCATCTTTGTCGAGATACCAACATCTCACACGTTGATCAAGACCTGTCGAGAACACCCAGTTCACGTCCATCCACACGCCTTCATCGCATCGATATCAAGATTCAATCTTCTCGTTAGGGAAATGGTGAAAGATCAAGTAGAGACTTTTAAAATTGACCCAGATAGAGTTTTTGTTTTATCTTTTGAGGTGAGGTACCTTTAATGGCAGAGCTATGAGCTGATCCAATACCTCCACGGTCTGTGAGCCTGATTCTGTAACTTGTGGTTCGGTTTTGATCCATGATTTCAGATTTGTTGGCTGGACTAATACTATTAGTAACGATGTTGAAGCTAAGACAATGAAGGGCTTGATCATCACCCCCGCTAATCACATTGAACATCAAGCCATTGCCGTCACTTGGAGAACTGCTCGAGCGGGAGACATGAAGACAATTAACTCCAGATTGATGAGCATTCTTAACGACATGTGAAGGCTTTATCTCGCTTGTATCAGGTGGAGAATCTGCACTTTCGTTTTTATCGTTTTCATGAGGGACAACACCATTCGTGGGTTCCAAAGTCGTGGCTGGGTCTTCTTCTGCAGCTTCGCTAACTGAGTCACTGTTACTGTCTTGAGTTCTCTTAGAAATGTTGGCGCCTAACAGTTTCCATTTCCTACCACCTTGGCTTCCTCTTCCAGTTCGTGGTCGTTTCTGACAATCAATGAACTTCTCAATATGGAGGCTCGATACTTGCTTTACAAAAGCTTCCACGCATATAGTTACATCCCAAAAGGCTATGCTTCCATCTGTGGCTCCACTGATGAGAAGATAAACATCACTAGGTCCTGTCAGGTAAAGTTACCAAAATTGTTACACGAGTGGGGTATTTTAAAAAGGTTGAATCCCTTAAACTTTCCACTTTTCAGGCAAGAAGATTTCGAGAAAGCAAAAAGAACTCAAAAGAAGTCAACTTCATATAGCTTAAAAGCAAAATAACTAAAAAAGGGTGAACTGATATATAGAAGTAATAATATTAATGGACAAACCTTCGTGTGGGGGATGTAGAGGCACAATGGCGTGTTGTAATGACAGAACCGGAGATTTCAGAGGAACCAGAGAGGCAACATCAAACCTGAAATTTGGCGAAGAGTTTATCATAATGAAATACACAGAGAAATTTCGGAGAAACTCAAAGGTACAATCAAAGTCATCAAACAAGTAAATCACTTCTTCTGGTTACCATAATCTATGTGGCAAGACCAGGGCCCGTAATGTAAGTGTGGCATCAGAGCAAGCCACAGCGATAAAACAGATAGTTAGCCTGAAATGATTAGGAGAAAATATTACAACAATGAGTAGCATTGATGTGTTAAATCAAAGTATGTAAAGGGTATCTCTCTAACCTGGAACCAACACATTTTACTAGAAATGCAGTGGCAGCCATGTATCTCCAGTCATCTTCATAGTGTTCTCGCTCGTGGTACAGATTGGATCTTGATTTTTTGACATTCACACTAGTATCTTCTTCTACCCCATCCAGTTTTGGAGGTTTCTCAATCTTTTTACTTTTGGTGGGCATGTCAGTAGCAAGCCATTGGAACGTCACTGAAGAGACGTCCGACGAAGCTCTCTCGTCTCCATTATCACTTATAAAAGATTCTCCCTTTTTATTTTGTCTACCATTCCTTAAGAGCCAAGAGGTTATGACTCGCTTGGCTCCAACAGATATCAGTAAGCACGGACTTTCACTATCATCCACTGAAGAGTCTTGCCCACGCATGTCCGGTGAGTTAGGAATGTCTGCAGCAATTATGTGCATGTTCGATACGCAGCAAACTGATCTCACCGCTGAGCCTCCAACATGTTCTCCTAATAGCTCTGATGTTGACCAATTTCCAAACTCAGATGCATACCTAGATAAACCCCGCACACTTTTAGTCAGTTAGATAAAAGCATATATAAACCGCCATCAAGTAAAGTTAATTAACTTCAATGAGATTAAAACCTACCTAGTCAATCTCACAGATCCATCTTCACACCCTGTTGCAATCCAACTAGACCGATCAGATAATTTACGTTCTTCAGACTCAAATCCAGCATTTATATTCGCAGAGATGAAGCATAAGGAATGTAATTCTCTTCCATGAAACTGTGTATGCAAATTCAGAGGAAAGACTTTGGTATTTTGTCCTCCAACCCAGTGTCTATGAATATGAATGACATCATCCTAGGAAAGAGACAGGTTTACGATCAGTCTAACCAAACATTAACATACAACTTTCATCGAGAGACAAGAGATGCACCTTCACGTAAGCAAAACAGTTTTGCATCTCAGGGATGTCCCCGAGATAAAAAGAGTGGGGACGGCGCCATCCACCACATGATATCTGTGCAACCTGTTGTCATAAAAAGTTCAAAATATTATTACTGCTCGTATTAAAAAGGTCAATAAAATGAGAAGTGGGTGGACCTTTGTTTCAGCTGTTAGGTTCCATAACATAAAATCTGTTGATGCAAATCCGGCTGCATATTCATTGTTTGGATGGTCTTTAGAAAAGTGCATGCCTTGGGAAACAGATTGAACTAAGCTCAACTCTTTCAATTGTTTCAAACCCATGAACTCTAAAGCCTGCCTCTCTCTGTCATATTCGAAATAGCATATGCAACCGTCTCCTCCGGTCTAAAAAAGAGATTTAGAAAAGAAAAAAAAGCAAAGATCAACAAAACAAGATCATTATCCACGTGACAATAAAATAATGGCGAGTATTTCATGATTCATCTCCTGATAAACCAAACAACCACCAAGAGTAGAAGACAACAACGTAGATAAATAAGTCATACCGAACATATTTCAGCTTTGTTCGAAGTTAATCTGGCCACTGAAAGACTGGAAATAGTTGAAATCCCATGGGCAGCTTTGAAATAGTTAAATGAAGGTATTTTTGATTCTGGAGAAACAGAAACCCCGTTCAGCATATCCTTTGACAGAGGAAAGAGTGTAATATTGCCACGTAAATCTCCACACACAAGGACCTGCAAGTAACAATCATTTCACTACAAATTACAGACTTCATAAGGGTAAAACACAATACAACTCTTGGATGCAAACTTTAGACTTAATATCTAAAAAAACTATGTCTTAGTTAACCAGGAGTTGTGTTCTTAGCTCATCATATAGTCGAACTGGTGTAGAGAGGATAATGAAAGTAAATTAACACAGAAACATGGCAATAACTGCAACGGAAATTACCTCATCATCAGCTGATGCATCTACACACATTATTCGCATTCCAAAACAAGAGGTGAATTCGGCCACGAGGGAAATATCATAAGTTTTAGAAGCGCCAGAAGCAGCAGAAGCTAAAGGATCAGATAGTCTCCACAGCTTCAACAGTCCTCTAGGATTGCAAGAACACACAAACCTGAAAGCCAGAGACTGAAAACTGTAATCTCATAATATTTCTCACCAAATGATTCCACAAACTATTCAAATGATCCATTATATAGGTCCAATATCCTTTCAATCAACGAATGTATATACCTATATCCTAATGATTTGCACCAGAAGGTCCCCAGAAGCTGTCTCTCTGGACTAGCCTTCCAACTTTGATTTGAGCCCGCAAGTGGGTTATATATATCACCAATAACCCGAACGATTGTCAAATTCCCTTTGCCATCTCCAAGAGAAACCCAATCATCTAACGCACAAGACCCCTGTACCTTTCCTCCAGGCAAAACATCCATGGTAATAATAGGCCCCTTTTCAGGTATGCGTACTAATTCAGTCCACCTTACATCTCCAGATGGCAATAATCTTGCATGGTATAAGCAACCATGGTTTGTGGCCACATACATGATATCTTCCTGCGTAAACTGCAAACAGCGTACATACTCACTCTTGCTGCAAAGAGAAAACAATCATATTTACAAATATACACAAGAACACCCACACATTTATTTAAAGTTTTAAACGGCTCTCTTCATTAGTTACATAAAATATAAAAAACTATATTTACAGAAACATGAATACAAATTAGCATATTTACTTAACCTACTCGACTTTTCTATCACTACATCGGATTTACTACCATTCATATTCAAAATCACCAATTTATGTATTCATTTGGTGTAGTACCCAAAAAATCCAATTCTGTTTTTATTCTAAAATCTTGTAAAAGCACATGTACTACCTGTCCATAAGACCAGTATGCTGCGTTGAATTTGGGAGACGGGCTGAAAAAGATTCCACTTTATCTTGTGAATTATGCACTCCTACACTATCCAACAAGATTTCAGACCCACACTTATGCAATTGATGTACTTTGATTGCGGAGTCAAATCCAGCAGTAACAAGAAGGGATGAGCTTGGATCATACAAACATCTCCAAATGCCTCTTCCACTGTATAGTAAACAATGGCTCTTCATCAGTAATAACATAAAATGACGATGTGAATAGTGTGATCTACCAAAACACCATGTCACCACTTACATATGTTCCTTTATCACTTCCAGCTGCGTACCATCCACGCCCCAGATACGGCATGTACAGTCCTCACCAGCAGTGACAATCAACTGAAACAGAAACACATCCAAATTCAATAAACCATACGTTGGAAGTTTAATGTGCTCATCAATCGTATATGATCATAGGTATAAACAGATTTCTACCAACAAAACTAATGCTTAAAAATTAGAACAGTGACAGTTCCTCTATTCATTAGAATCTGGTTGATAAGTTTTCTCACCTCAGAAGCTCTGACATTCAAATTCTATGATTTTAAGCTCTTAGCATAATACTGAAATGAAGGTAGAAAGTTCAAACAAAACTATATAATAAGTCAAAGAAATTCGAAGTACATACAGAATCTGAGATGCAGCAGTCCCAAACCCTAACACTGTGACCAAAAAGCACAGGGCCAATGACCTCCTGCGAATCAATTTCCCATATCCTAGCGCTGTAAAAGCAAAATATTATAAACACACACATGAACCAAAAGACTTAAGGAAAGGTGAAGTGTTTACGCTTCAACACAAAAAAAAAGTGTTCACCTACGGTCATCAGAGACGGAGACTAGTTTAGATCCATCCAAAGACCAAACAATGCGAAATATTGAACCCTCATGACCAGTGAGCCTAAGCATATGGGAAGCACAATATTTCCCATTGCCTGAGTCGTCACCATCAAGGCCAGCTGTCCTCCAAACAATGATCTGCCAACAACCAGTCGATTCCACTTACTTAAGCTTTCTTAGACACCAAAACAGAATCGAGAAATGGCAGCCAGACTAAATAAAGAACCAGCGGGAAAATTATTTAAGATGAAAAAGAAAAGTTAGCCAACCTCATTGAAAATAGTGCCAGAAGCAATGCGGAGCGTCGAAACACTGTTTCCCCACAATCGCATAGTATAAAGCAGACACCTTTCTGCAAAACCAAACAAGTACTTCAGTATAAAATAGCTCCGAAATGATGGCATCTAACGTATTAGCTCTATCTGATCCATTCTTCGTGTTCATTAGAACATACATAGTGATAATATGCCATGGAAACAAGATTACATGCTCCATCGTACTAAAGAAATGGAACAAGCTGAGACAAAGAAAAAAGCTGTGGAACTGGGATATTGTTGCTTTCAAGTTACTGTTAACTGTAAAATAAAATTAGCTTTACAAAATCAAAGTTTTAAACTTGACATAGGAAAGATTCAACTTTTACAAAATCTTTATGAACAAAAAATTTAGTTGTTAACAGATGTGATATCACTTCATGGATTCGGACGGAAATGTTTCAAAGTTTGATAACTTTAGTTTTCAATGTTTTGTTGGTTGAAAGCAGAGCATGTGGTGTTACCAAATTCGAGATATTCCTGCTCACCAAAAAATCGAAAGCTCTAACTTGAATCTTCAAAACCCATAAACCCCAAGTCCAATAAAACTAACCTGGTGACTGAATCTCGAAAGCCATACGCGATTCTTTAACATCCCAAATGCAAAGAGAATTATCACTACATCCAATCGCTAGAAGCTTGTGTTCTTCTTCTTCCAATGAGCCAGAGGAGTCCTATCACAATAACAAACCAACCCATCAGGATCAAGTAACATTACGAAAAGCAAAGCAGACGCCACATACAACGAAGAGAGTTTCAACCTCCAAGAAACAAACGTCGAAAACCCAATTGCTAAGCCTCGGCAAAGAATCGAGTATTTCCAAATTCACGGAGATTTCACCAGGACACGACGCTGATTCAACAATCAGTGAGAAAATCTTCACTTTCTTCTCTCCGAATATGACGAGCTTATACGTATATCGATCGGCCGAACGAACAAAGCTGGTGCTACATACAGTTCCATGGACGCGAACTCCCTCAAACACTTGAAACGAGCGAATCAACTCCCCGGAGCTCAAATCATAAAGCAGAATCTCCGAACCAGACCCTATTTTTAAAAAGGAAATGAAACTCTACTCACATTAAATAAAAAGGACAATCGAAATTTAATTTGGAAAAAAAAAAAAATCCCCGGAGAGCCCACCGGCGAGAAGATAAGGAATGGAAGAAACATGTTGCGGAAGATTGAGGAAAGCTAAAGAGGAGACTTCTCCTAGATATGGACCGGCACGAGGATTCCACTTGCGGCGGCTGTCATCTTCCGCCATGGCTTCGCTTCACCACAGTGCGGCTCCGACTTGAGTTCGTCCCAAAACTTTAGAGGTAACAGAAACTCTCTCATTAGTCAAACTTTCCAAATAAGTCAACCCAACATTTGGGCTGGAAGTATATATATATATATAGGCTAAGAGCGATTGTTCGAGAGAGAAGGGCCCAATGGGCTTGAACTAGGTAAAATTAAAAAATGCGGTGAGCGTGCATCGAACACGCGACCTTCAGAACTTCAGTCTGACGCTCTCCCAACTGATCTATCCCCGCTTTTGATTGGCCTAAACGTAAAGTTATTTTTATCTCCCTGGACCACATATTCATTTACAAAAATGAAATGCTGACCTTGTGCCGCAACGCTATGTTGACCTTGTGGCTTGTGCCGTACTGACTCGTGTAGCCTTGTGTGCAACGCATAATATGACTAAATAAGTTTGCATTTCATTCTATGAGACCAGAAATTGAATCTTGTATTTGAGAATTAAGGTCATTATAATTCAAGAATTCCCTTCATTATCTGGATGAAGTCCCTTAATTAACAATCACGCTTTCTTATGTTCACGAAATTAAAAATATCATCAAAACATATCGGTATGAACACAATGTTAAAGTTGAAGGTTATATGTATTAAAGTTTTCAGTTTGAAGGTTTAAATTGCTACTTAAAAAATCTCGAGATTTGAAGTGTTAGTGATTGCCACTTTGATGGTTTTTTATGCGGTTTTCCTGATATTTAAGTATGTTTTTCTCATAAAATATATATTAGATTACTTATGTTCATAACAAAAAAAAAATGTAATCAGTGTTTTTATAGTAGCTGATTAGTAAATTTTTCTTAAATATAGAAAATAATATTAAGGGTATGCAATCTATTTTTGAAAAATTGTTGGACATATTATTTATCACAATATTTGGTACATATATAACACTAAGGATATGCAACTTATGTTTTAAGATGTTAAATGCACACTTCATCTCCAACTTTTTCTTCCCAAGAACTTAGCAGTTTTTAAATATTCCTTTTCTTATGTTCCATTAGACTATAAGCATTTCATTGGAATGAAGAATTCTCAAACATAGTGCAGAATCACATTTTCCATTCGAAATATTATAACTATAATAAGACCAAAAATATTTATTATAACTAAAAAGTTATATAATTAAAATTGCTAAAGAAGAAAAAGAAAAAGTGATTATAAATAAAAAAGAAAGAAATAAGCAAAAAATAAGCAAAAAATAAGAAAAAATAAGCAAAAAAAAAACAAACTATAAAGAATTTTGTAACAAATATTCCTTAAAAAAATTAGTCATAGCTCCGCGCGTAACGTGAAATACTCTAGTAATATATAAAGTTTGAAATTTTAATACCAAAGATTGCGGAGTAGTAGATTTTCATTCCATGTGTTAAAGCTACCGGTGAGGATTGTTGCCTCTTTACCATCCCCACGAGATTGAGATGCTTCTTCTTTTTCCAAATACTATTTGAACAATTTCATTATATGTTTTTTTTTTTTTAAAGTAGAAATTTGATATATTACATTGGCACGAAGCACACAAATTATCCGACAGTAGAAAAGGTCACACAGCTCTTATAAAAACGCAATACACGCTCAACACCGTAACTTACTATTCATTGATTATAAATAGAATCTTCGAACTACTAATCAGTAAAGCAACCTCGTGTTGCTTGCAATCTCTAGAAAACCTTTCAGAATCATTTGTTGTGACCATAAGAGAGTGTTCTTCAGCTAATAGAAAATCTCTCCAATCTCTTTCCTTAGCAATCCCTTGATCTGTTTTTCTGAGAGTCCAATATCTTTCAAGTCATCAAGTTTCTTGAATGGTTCAGCAGATTCTTCTCGGAGCTCAACTATGTAAGTCGCTCTCTTTTCTCCAATACCCTTTAACTTCTTCAGGTAGATGATAAACCTCGTATTGCTATTGTCTGGAGCCACTGCCACCACATCATTGATAGTTTGTAATCTCCTATGCCATCTTTGCTAACAATAAGGTTGGCCTTGCTCTTGAGAACCTTAGATTGTGTTATAAGGTTCATAAAAACAGAGTAAACTCAATGAGCATCTATACTTGCGTGACAAGAAACAAAGATTATTGACATAGCCGTTAAAAAGTAAAAAAATAAAAAATCATAAGTTTGCTTCTGGGTCATAGTTTGTCTCACGGTTGTTACTAGTCAAACTTTTCAAATAAGTCAACCCTACATTTGGGCTGGAGGTACAGGAAAAAGTGCATATTTCAATCTGAAATAAAGCAGTCATGTTTTTTTTAGATTTAAACAATCAACCAGTGCGTATTTCAACCCAAATCGTTATAAAATTTAAATTTCCTACCCGAACTTACTATTTCAGGCCAAAATCTACCTTGACTAACGGATAGTTAGTCAAACTTTAAACAGTATCAAACATGTGACGGGAAAATGCCTATTTCTCCCCGAACCTAAATAAAATTCAAATTTCTACCCAAAAAACTAATGATTTAAAAATCACAATTTTAAAATCTTTTTGCCAATATATAATTTAAATTTTTTTGCCAATATATATATATATATATAATTTAAAAATCTTTTTGCCAATATATATAATGCACTGTCACATATACCTATATATATTGACAAAATAGTCAAAAACATATTTATATATGATATTATTCTAGTTTATAGTTGATCAACAAATTGAAAAGCTTTAACTTCAAATAAAGATTGTTTGATTAAATTTATATTCATAGAATACATATTGAGTTTGGAATGAATAGAAAAAAAATTGTGATGAGCTAATATATATATATATATATATATACCAATTGACTAGTAAAATATCCAAAATAAATAATTTATATTGAATTGTGATGTTTTTTTTAAAAAAGACTTTTGATTATAGAAACCAAAATTGGGTTATTAAATTGACTAGAATCGGCAGGTTTTCATTTTTCTACTGGGATTTAGGGGTGTTTTGGGTTAATTATAAATCTTGGATTTTTAGTAAAACCAAACTGGATTGGCACCGGTTTGCGGTTCAATCCGCCGAACCAACCGGTGCAGACCGGTTTCTAAATTATTGGTTTTGTGGGTAAAAAATTTGAATTTTACTTAAGTTTGGGGAAAAATAAACACTACTCAAATGTACATGTATGAAAAGGCACGTTAGAGCTAATTCGGATCTAAAAAGACATTTTTTTTCCTGTCACAAGTCTGATACTATTTAACGTTTGACTAACGATCCGTTAGTCAAAGTAGATTTTGGCCCGAAATGGTAAGTTCAGGTAGGAAATTTAAAATTTTAACGGTTTGGGTTGAAATACGCACTGTTTAATTGTTTAGGTCTGAAAAAGCACGACTGGTTTAGTTCAGGTTGAAATAAACATTTTTTCTTGGAGGTATATATAGGCTAAGAGCAGTTTTTTGAGAGAGAAAGGCCCAGGACCAATGGACTTAAATTAGAGAAAAAAAATTAAAACAATGCGGTGAGCGTGGATCGAACACGCGACCTTCAGATCTTCAGTCTGACGCTCTCCCAACTGAGCTATCCCCGCTTTTGTTTATTTAATTTGTTATATATATCAAACCATTTATTTTTATTTATTCAGTGAAAGTCAAATTACATATATATTCTCTCTCCAATGGATGAGATTATTTATAGATCAGAAGATTTAGAGGTCGCAGGAAATCCACAACGGCTCCTCGAATTGACCCTCAAGCTTCTCCCCATCTTGACCGTTCAAACTCAGCTGACTCAGATCCAGATCATCCACAGTGTGCCACGTGGGAGTTCCATCTTCGTATCCATTCCACGTCAACCTCTTCAGCCCCGTTCCGTCCAATTTCACAACGTACAAATCCCCGTACGGCTGAAACTGGTTCGGTATCGCCACTGGCTCCGCCGTAATTCCACCGAGGTTCGCCGTAAAAACTAGCCAGTCACCGTCCTTGTTGAAACTCACGTGGTTAACTCTCTCTCTCGCCGCTTCCTCTGACCCATCCGGCCCTGCAATTTGGATCCTCCTCAACCCGGAACCGTCAGGCCTCACCACGTAAGCGCCGAACGCGTCGGTGTTCGCTGGATTGTGCCGATTCGATGAGAATCCGATGAGATCTCCTTTTGGAGACCAGCAAGGCATAGTGTCGATCCATGGCCCCTCCGTCAACCGTCGTATCCCGTCTCCGCCTTCAGATTCTCCATTAACGGCATCTACGATGTAGAGGTTCTTATGACCTGATCGGCCAGATCGAAACACGACGGATTTACCGTCGGGAGAGCAAGACGGAAAAGCGTTATTCCCGGTGTTATCTAGAGTGAGAAACTTCACTTCACATGGGACCTCTTCTTTATCGGCGGTGAGATCAGACGGCTTGAATTCAACCCGAGCTATCTGAACAGCAATTCCCGCCGGACGGAAGATCGGACCGAGAGATGCGTAGATGACATGACGCTCCGTGGGACTCCACGAATTGTAGAAGGCTGTACGGTCTTTGATCAGCGTCCATCGTTTCGAGCCGTCAGATTTGGCGACTTTGATGCCTCCGTTGATGTCGAAATCCGAATTCAGCGCGATCAGATCACCGTCAGGGGATGACGACGGAAACGATCCGTTTAATCTGAGCAAGCGGAGGGTTTTGATTGGTGAGACGATCGATTCTAGGTTTGGAACGATAGACTCGCCCTGAGCCGACTCGCCTCGGAACCGGTGGTAGCCGAGGAACTCGGAATCAGCAGAGACGAATGGGCTGTAATGGTGGAAACTCGGATTGAGTGGCTCAGTCACTGGTTTGAACGTTTTGTGTTCAATGTCGAATATCTCGATGTGACGGTGGTTGACGCCGCGACGACGAGTTGCGACGGCGATTCGTTTCCCGTCGTGGAAAGCTGCAGGAGTGAAGCAATGGAGTCCAGATGGAGTGACACGGATCGGTTCGATCGGAGAGTCGGAGTGTTCCTTGAGATTCTCCGGTATATCCACCCGGAAAATGCTCCACCAACCGTCGTCTGCTTGGCGGTGGAAGAAAACGGTTGAATCGCCGGACCAAGTCGGCCATCCTCCTCGCTTGCTAATCACCACTCTCGTCTCTGGTTCAGATGCTCTAAAAACAGCAATATCAGTGTTGATTTCGTGAAATTCACCTTCCCAAGAGCGAGATCCGTAGGACGCGACGGCCAAATACTCTCCCGATTGAGAAACCGCCGGGCTAAAATCGGCGACGTCTGGTGGAGTGACACGTGTGACTTCTTTCTCTTGGCCGTCGAGCTTGACGGCGTAAAGCGCAGTCCAATTCTTGAAATGACGATCAGGCTGCTGGTGAGCGGAAATGAAGTAGAGTCTGTTGTTTTGAGTAATGATTGGACGGTCGTGGAATAAGCTTCCCGGAGCTCCGGGAAGCTGCTCGGGGTTAGAATTCCCGGGTCGGGTTCTGTAAATACGGGCAGATCCGGCTCGTTCCGAAACGAAGACGACATCGGCGCCGTTACCGTTGGTGAACTGAGCGTTGAAGTTAACGGAGACGCCATCTGATAAACGGCGTTCAACGGCGGAGTCGATGTGGAGAGAGAAGACGTCGAAGCCGTAGTGAGTGCGACCAACGGTGGTGAAGATGATGGTGCCACTTGGAGTTTCCATCGCCGAAGATTTGATGAATCGGTGGTGGTAAGCGAGTGGAGTATTTATAGAGAAGAAGGTTGATGATGTGCCCGAAGGGTTTGACTATTTAACTGTCTGACTGTGTGTGAACGGAACAAAATGATCCGTGACGTGCGTGCGTGTGTCATGAAAATTCAGGATCTTTATCCTTAGAATACGTGGAAAATCGACGCAGAAGATACTCGTCGTGTATGTAAGAGAAGGTGAGAAATTTGGTTTTGAGTACTTACCAGATAGTTGGTTTGATTGGTACGAAACGGCGGCTGGATAATTTTACAGATTCTGATTGGTAAATATTTACAGTATCATCTCGGGCTTAGTTCGTTGCATCTTCAGTTAGAAGTTAAAGAGTAATTTTGTAGCAGCAAATTTAAATTACTTCGGATTCTTTTTCACTTTCGTGGGTTTATCCTCAGCGATACCAGTAAGACAATATGAAACCGATAATTTTCTTTTAAGATTCCGTTTAGATAACAACAAACACATAAAGTTGTAACCTGTAAAGAATTTCATAAAATAAATAAGTTTATGAATCAAAATTGATGACTTTAATTTAACCACAGTGTCTAATCTACTAGTCTTCACCTACCAAGTATTGAATCATCAACAACAATACAACGTCAAGCAAAAGAAGGATTCGGTTTTCCGGCGACAAGTAAAGTATTTTCAGGCGAGATGCTTGCCGGAATATATTTCACAAGCTTTGAATCTTCTTAACCCACTTCATCCTCCCCGCATCAATTATCTGCTTGCATTTAAGACTGATGGTGTTATTTTTGAGTATGTTGTTGATGTGAAAAGAAGAAGACGACAGAGGACGCGTCTCGCTACTTTCAGGACTTGCGAGGTGGAGAACAAGTGAAAAGGGTTTTAAAAAAATGGGCCTTATTAAAAGCCCAATAACTGGCCGAGAAGTGCTCTAAAAAAGCTATGTCGAGCTAATCTTTTTTTTAAGACGCATTCTGGATGATACCAACTTATCTCTTTGCCTTCTTCCCTTGTTCCACCCAAAGGTCCAATTAAGCCCAAATCCTTTCTCTCTATTTCCATATCTCTCTCTCTCCTCGCCGGAGATCCGCTCGTTTCTACCGTCTCCACCGTGCCTGAGATTCCCCTTCCGCCTTCTTCCGCCTTCGCGTTTTCTTCCTCGGAAGGTATTGTTTCGAAAACCCTAACCCTTGATTTTAATCTCAGACTTTTTTCTTGGATCTATTTTGCTTCTTCTTGAAATCAATCTGCTCCGAATCTGCGATATTCTCAGCTCGATCTGCTGACCTCCGACTTAAATTCGAATCCCCTCAACAATTTTTACTGGGCAAAAGTTCTTATTTCCTTTTAGGAGCGAAACTTTTTGGTTTTGACTCATGGAGGCAATTTTGAAAATTAATTGATCAGTAAGTTAAATTCTGTGTGTTGAAATAAAAGGCCGATTGAATTTTCAAGTTAAGACTCTAGTCTCAGACCTTGAAATCACGTTCCTCTTGAACCTTATAATCTGGGCTCTAGTTTTTGTTTTGCAAGCCCATGTTTGATCGATTTTAAGGACCTTTAAAAAGTTTCAATCTATTTTTTTTTTTTTTTTCCTCTGGTGGATCGATCTATGCTGTGCTGTTAGTTTAAAATACAAATACCCTCTAGTAAGATTAGGTGATTACATTATACCGTGGGTCGTCGGCTTTAGATAGGCCCAACGCCAACTATTAAACATAGTCTTTGTAGTTCAGTCCAATGTGTTGCTTTAACGCCTTTAGTCTTGTCTGTTTTTTTATATTTTCCTTCGAATCGTTTACTCGTACGAATCTTGTCTTAAACCACAAAAAGGAACAATTCTGGGTTTTGGGTTTCAATGTTTTTTTTTTTTTTTTTTCTTACGCTTTGTTGTGCAATGAATTCATTTGTCTTCCATGTATTAGCCGGCCCCATAAACTCATAAAATCTTTGTAGCTTCTTCTTAATTCCACACCAACAAACAAACACAGACTCTTAATTATTAGAACCAACTGTGCGTGTTTGGGGTAATAATTTGTTTTTCTTTCTCTGTAGCAGATAGAGAACTGTCAAAGAGGAGATGGAAACATCAATGGAGGTATACAATGACGTTGAGATGAGATCACCTGAGGCACAACCGATCAAGCGACGCAAGAAGAAGTCAAAAGTGTGGGAACATTTCACAGTCGAGTTACACAACCCGGTTGCAGAAGAGCTTCTGCAAAGGGTGTAATCAGAGCTTTGCTTACAGCAGTGGCACCAAAGTGGCAGGCACAAGCCATCTTAAGCGTCACATTGATAATGGGACTTGTCCTGCACTTGTTCACACCCAGGACAATGACGACAACAACAACAACGACAGCCAAGGGATGATGACTCCCTACACTCCCAAGAGTAACACACCGAGGAAGCGTTACCGAACACAGAACACTAGTCCTTATGTTGCGTTTGATCAGGACAAGTGTCGCCACGAGATTGCTAAGATGATCATTATGCATGACTACCCTCTTCACATGGTTGAGCATCCAGGGTTCATCTCCTTCGTGCAGAGTCTCCAGCCTCACTTTGATACTGTCAGCTTCAACAATGTCCAAGGAGACTGTGTGGCCACTTACCTTGCAGAAAAACAGAACGTCATGAAGTTGTTAGAAGGGATCCTGGTCGCTTCTGTCTCACGCTGGACTTCTGGACGTCCAAGCTAACTCTTGGTTATGTGTTTATAACTGGCCACTTCATTGACAGCGCGATTGAAATACAAAAGAAGCTTCTCAATGTTTTGATGGAACCCTATCCAGAATCTGAAGAAGCTCTGAGTATTGCTGTTGCTAATTGTGTTTCTGAATGGGGTATGGAGGGAAAGCTGTTTTCCGTTGTCTTCAACCATCCCGCGAGTGAAGCTGCAGTTGAAAACATCAGACCTCTTATCTGCATCAAGAACCCTGGGATTCTCGATGGTCAGTTGGTGATAGGGAATTGCGTTGCTCGAACATTTAGTGCTCTTGCTAAAGATATGCTGGATAGGGAAAAGATGTGATCAAGAAGATCCGGGACAGTGTGAAGCACGTGAAAACCTCAGAGTCCCATGAGGAGAGTTTGTTGAGCTTAAGGAACAGCTTCAAGTTCCGAGCGACAAGGTACTTTGTCTTGATGATCAGACACAATGGAACACAACATATAAGATGCTTGTGGCTGCTTCAGAATTAAAGAAGTGTTCTCTTGCTTAGACACCGCTGATCCTGACTTCAAGCAACCTCCTTCATCTGAGGATTGGACGCACGTGGAGACATTTTGCACATTCCTGAAGCCTCTTTTCGAAGCAGCCTCCACTCTTCAGTCCACTGGAAACCCCTCTGCTGTTACCTTCTTCCATGAAGTGTGGAAGACGCAGTCAGATCTGTCTCGGGCGATAGCCGGAGAGGATCCTTACGTCGCAGGTATTGCTAAAACATGAAAGAGAAGATTGACAAGTACTGGAGGGACTGTAGCTTGGTTTTGGCAATGGCGGTTGTGATGGATCCTCGGTTCAAGATGAAGCTTGTGGAGTTCAGTTTCTCCAAGATATTCGGAGAAGACGCTGGGAAGAACATCAAGACCGTGGATGATGGCATCCACGAGCTCTTCACCGAATACATGGCACTCCCGGCGCCGCTAAACTCGGCTTCGGATGGCGGGAAAGCGGACGGGCTGTCGGATTTCGACACCTACATAATGGAGACAACAGGGCAGAATCTGAAGTCAGAGCTGGACCAGTACCTTGACGAACGCTGCTTCCCCGGGTTCAAGAGTTCGATGTTCTCGACTGGTGGAAACAGAACAAGCTCAAGTACCCAATATTGTCCAAGATGGCTAGAGACATCCTCTCGATCCCGGTCTCTGCTGCAGCCTTCGACTATGTCTTTGACATGGAACCGAGGGAGATGGATGAGTATAAGACGTCACTGAGACCTGAGACTGTGGAGGCTCTGATTTGCGCGAGGAATGGCTTCTTGACAGTGATGCTTCTCTGCAGCAACTGTGCAAATGTCAAGTGCTATCGTCAAAGCTGAAGCATAGTTGGACTTTTGCTTCGTTTATCTCTAAGCGTTGTTGTTTTCTACTAGTTAACTAGTTAATATTGTCTTTTGTGTGCTGTGAATTTACGATTTTCTGAGTTTAGAATCCTTTTCTGAGTTTCCTGTGCTGTTTCTGCAACTTCAGTTAGTGCTTAATGATAACTGCATCTGCTTGGACAAATGTCGAAACAAGTGTCTAATTCGTTCCCTGCGGTTTAGATTCTGATATAATTTGTTGATCTCTTCTTAGTTTGTCTGATTTCGTTGCTGCTGAGTTTTGCTCTCTTCAGTTTGATCAATCATTACTCACTCTGATCGAACTCATCACTGTGATTCTTTTTGTTTGTTCGTTGTTTGTTTCTATCAGTAAGATTGTTTCGCCTTTTGTGTAAATGAATGATACTAATTGCTGTGAATTTTTCAGTTTCCTCCTAGAGATTTCGTGGTCATGCTTTTTCATTACGATGGTGTTGTTGACGATTGGAAGCACTATCCATGGAATGAGCATGCAGTTCATGTTTCCGTGATGAATCAAACAAAATGGTTCGCTTCTTGCAACTCTTGTTTGTTATTATAACAAAATGGTATTTTTACTTGCGCTTCTTATTTACTTTTCATATATTATCTCATGATGTGAGTCTCTAAGAGCTTTTCCTCTTCTCATGAGTGTTTCTCAGGAATGGGGGCTTGTTTCGTAATCGTGCTGTGTTGTTGATTGATTTTTTGTCAACTTGTTTGTTTCTATGTTCTTGTATGAATTTGACTTTGAAATTTAGAGATGAACGGAGAGGAAGAATTTTCAGATGGGAGAGAAGAAGAGGAGATTGAACATGGAGCAATTGAAGACGCTAGAGAAGAACTTCGAGCTTGGTAACAAACTCGAGTCAGATGGAAAGTTAGAGCTGGCTCGTGCCTTGGGACTAGAACCAAGACAAGTGAGAACATCTCCGGTGACGTCAGAGCACCGGATATTGACAGCCAATTCGCTGGAGGCCATCCACTGTCTTCACCGACAAGTTGACAGCCAATTAGCTGGAGAACAGTATGTTAACAAGAAAATGGCTATGAGTTCTAATTTAGCAATCATGGGAGGCAAACGAGAATTTTTTTGTGAGGTTGGCTCGTGCCTTGGGACTAGAACCAAGACAAGTGAGAACATCTCCGGTGACGTCAGAGCACCAGATATTGACAGCCACTACGCTGGAGAACAGTATGTTAAACGAGAAAATACCTATGAGTTCTGGTTTAGCAATCATGGTAGGCAAACGAATTTTTGTTGTGAGGTTAGTGCATCGTTTTGTTTTAATAGAGAGCTCTGAGCATTCTCGAAAGTCTGACTGTGTGAAAAATAATGGAGCAAAAAACAATTGTTTTGAAAGAATATTGCGCAATACTCAGGACTATGGGCCACTCCTTTTGTGGATTCTGACTTGTACTAGATGTGTTTAACGCATGAAACGACTTAATTCTCATGTGATTCTTAACAAAGTAACAACCATGTGATTCTCTTACAAGCCACGACAGTCATGAAAATAGAAGAAGAAGCATAAGTTCACATCAACAACTTACTCAAAGATGTGACACCAATGAAATCTTCGAACAGAAGATTTTACAGAAAACGTAGAGCTGAAAACATTTGGAACAACGATATTATACTAAATCAAGACTGAGCGATTCTTACAATAGCTAATACGTTAATATATCAACGCTTAATGGTTATCTGCTAGTACATGAAACCATTGGACATCGTACCACAAGCAGCACACACAAAGAAAATTGTGAGCAGTGCCAAGAGCAAAAGTAGGTATCTGAGGTTCCAAGCACCTTCAAGATGACAGGAGAAATGCAACGCGACCCTACCCCAACTGCAACATGGGCGAGACATACTATCATTGGGCACCACCTCGAAAAATCAGCAAGTGTGAGTAAACGCAAGATGGCTTGTGGGGATTTGGTTGAAGAAGATAACATTGTGAGCAAGAAATCAGACAACAGTGGAGATAATGCCGTGAGGAATTACAGAATCCTTTTCTGAGTTTCCTGTGCTGTTTCTGCAACTTCAGTTAGTGCTTAATGATAATTGCATCTGCTTGGACAAATGTCGAAACAAGTGTCTAATTCGTTCCCTGCGGTTTAGATTCTGATATAATTTGTTGATCTCTTCTTTGTAGGAGATTCAGCGCAGTTTTGGTGGAGAATGAAATCACAATCCATACAGCCATAGAAGGCCTGGAGACAGATAGGATGGTTGGATGCGTTACACCATTTATTCTCCTCATACAGAGTACCATTGATGTGCTCGTCGCATAGAAGACCTTGAACGTTGAGTCTTAAGTGATGCTCTTTGTGGCTGAAATGTTGTATTGTGCTGTTACCTATTACCACATATGGCTTTACATCTTCTGCTTCTTCAGGTACTCCTTCTAGTTCTTTCCCGTTCCAAACATCCTTTCTGGTAGCGCATCTGGAATGAACGACAAAGTCAGGACACCTCTGACAAGCATAACCCCCACAAGTCCAATCCTTCACAACACCAAGAACCGAAGTGCGAGAAAGACAATGGTCATGTCGGTTGATGTTTATGACTCGTGGAAGGCCAACACAGTCTTGATGGATCATGAAACCACAATGAAAACATGTGTAAGGGCTCCGGTCTCCCTTGAGCCCGCAAGCATAACATGTAAAAGAATCGAGTCTTGGAAGAAGGGTGACTTGGTGATCATGAGTTTTCAAGTCCAAAAGAGATTGTGGTGGTGGGTTTAAAACACAACACATATACAAGGTGAAGTTACAGGAAGAAGAATGATAAAAGACTACATCAACCGTTCTTCCGCAAAGACGGCATTTTCCATCAGAATAGTCCCCCAGTGAGGAGCTTAAGAGGGTGCAAAGAGTGGTCAGAGTGATTTACCCCTGCCGGACGTAATACCTTTGACGGTTGCCACACGCAATCGATATGAAAGGCCATCTCCAATCTTGTAAGAAATCTTGTAAATCACATTCAAAACATATGTAAGAAATCACATCTCCAATCTTGCCACATTTAGGACAGCAGTCGAACTCGATATCCTCCTTGACAAGGGTTAGCTTGTGGCCATGCGTCTTGTAGTCGAGAATATCCTCTGGTGGTGGGTAATTCGCACAGTATAGATCCATGTTGAAGTCACATATACCACGACGATAGCATAGATACACAGTACGCCTGTTACATAAATCACATGTGTGATAATGTGATATGGATCCCTCTTAAGCTTAAGAGCGTGAGCCGGGTGAGATGGGTGTTGGATAGATTCAGAGGACTCTCCACATTTCTTGCCTCTTCTTTTTGTCTCCCCCCACTTAAACATTATCCTTCCAATTTTTGAGTATCTTTTGTTTTTGTTTTTTTCTCAGGAAAAAAGGTATCATATTTGTTGAATAAACAAATAAGTCGCACATTTTTTCAGAAGCTGTGTTCAAACGTACATATGAACTAGAATAGACGATAAACAAAATATGAATTAAAATTCGAAAGTGACTTTGGTCATACTGGTAAAAATTTCCCTCTTGACGAAAGTTTCAAACACCAAGCTTGGGAAGAAATCTAAAATCACAAAAGGAGATGCAAACTCATCGAGACAAGCCATCCTGATACGCTCCCGAGTCGTAGGAGAGTCCAAAGGGAACCTTTTGCTGCTAAGACCCATCTCGGCTCTATCCGCTATGATCGCATCTTTAATTGCAAAGAAAACAGATGATGCCAGGAAAAACGGAGACTCACCAACTGCTTTTGATGAATATATCCCTTTTGAATTTGGATTCCCCTAATTAAAACATCTTGGTTCAGTTTCTTCACTAGCAAGTAAAGTAACAAAGCTTTTTGGTGGTTTTGAAGGGAATGTCGTTAAAGGAATGTATTTTGTAGTTTCCAGGTCCGCAAGTGAGTAGATTTCTAGGAGGTTAAGGTAAACTGGTATTGTGAATGTTTGCCTTCACATTGGTCTCCTTCCTAACACATATTTTTTGTCTTGCTTTCCACATACTGTCGTGCCTTTGTCTAGAGCTCGGATCTTTTTTGTCTTACAGTTTATTGTGAATGTTTGCCTTCACATTGGTCTCCCACCAACTTTCAATACACAAAAGGCTCGAGACAAAATGGGTGAATTAGCAATGGCTCACTCAAAGCCTCTTATGCCTACATTTGGAGATAACAATGGGAATCAACGTGCAGTGGAGATCACAGAGGAAGTCAGAAAAGAGATTGCATAATATTATCTACTAGAGGGCCTTCAGGAGAACCAAACCTCAGGCAGGTAATGCTGGAATTGTTATTTACTCATCTTTGTGAAGGATAAAAGAAGCATGGGTATTACCTTTTATTTATTTTCTATTCATCTCACCCATTTTTTTGGCGTATTAGAGGCTCGAACTCGATCCCTGCACTTCTTCCACCAAAGGAAATAATGTCACGATACATTTGGTTTGAAGGTTGGATACCAGCATCATTCATCCATTCTAAAACCTGCAAATCATTCACGCAAAGTCAAAATTGTTTTCTGAACCTCAAGACTTGCTCAGTATCGATGGATATAATGGAAATTAACTTTGGCAGGAGACAAATGAAAAAGTACGGTACCTCAATGTACTTTCTCCAGTTTCCAACAGCTAAAAGATGTTCCAAGAGTACTGAATAAGTCTTGAGGTTGATTTCAACACCAGATGCTATTATCTTATAGAACAGCTGCGATATGTTTAAGAGTGAAACGTAGTTTGGTTAAAAGTTCTTCTTGTTTGATTTTCTGTAGCGAGAGCATGCGCTAGTCTAATTAGCAGATAAAGTAAAAGTTCTTTGCACCTTCATCATTGCTTCGACTTTACCACTCTTCCCAAAAAGATGCAGCATCTGATTACTTAAGCCGATAGAAATTGAAGGCAGATACCATCAATTGGATGAGGTCTATCGCTCTTTTCCATTCCTGCAAGCTGCAAATTGAGAGAAGAAGAGAACATGGATAAGTAGAATGGAACTGACCTCTTGTTGTATCCCGTGAATTGTAATGTGAGTACTTACGCAAAGAAAACCGCTCCAGTGAAGGGGACTTCTTTTTCCCGCATCAAATCCATTAGGATAAAGACATTTGAAGGTTGAAAGCTCTCATCAAGGCTGAACAAGCAATAGAATCTGGAGAATACTTGTCTATGAATTTTTGGAGAATTCAAGTTTGAACCGTTTTATCTTCGGTTAGTGGAATTTTTCCTTTTTTTGAATATTACTAGTTAAGAACTGCAATTGGGAATTGTGTTTAACTCGACTTGTGTGTTTCTGTAGATGAATCTCGAAGTCAGTTACTTAACTGGGAATACAGATTCCGCATCATTGGCGAGATTGCACAGGGGCTTGCTTATCTCCACAACTCCAGAGACAGTCCCATTATACATAGGGACTTGAAGCCGAGCAACATTCTCCTCGACACTCACTTTACCGCCAAAATTTCAGATTTTGGGATGGCCAAAATTCTAGAAAGCGGTGAAACAGAAGCACAGACGCAGCAAGCGGTCGGATCATAGTAAGAAATCAATTCTTTTAATTGAAAATTAACGAGTCACAATTCTGATTTTTAACTTTTTTTTTTTTTGTTTTCTGATATCACAGTGGCTATATGTCGAGAGAATACGCCATGGATAATATAATGTCGGAGAAGTCAGATATTTTCAGCTTCGGAGTACTTATCATTGAGATTATTACAGGGCAGCAAAATGTCCAGTTTTGTCAGTCACGCCCTGGCCATAGTCTTCTCGACTTTGTAAGATTTAACTCACACACATACAAATTCCATCGCTTCTTTTTTTAATAACAAGTCAGCTTATAAAATACATATCTATAATCTCATGGGTTTGATATATTTATTATATAACAGGCATGGCAAATATGGAGTGAAGGCAACGGCCTCCAGCTCGTAGATTCTCAGTTCAGAGATGATTCATTAGTGGAGGAAGAAGTACTTAGATGCATTCAGGTCGGACTCTGCTGCGTTCAAGACAACCCGGAAGACAGACCCAGCACCGACTTGTTGGGGTTGATGCTGAAAAGTAGGGCAACGGAAATTCCTCAACCTCAAGCACCACACTACTTTTACGCTTCGGTGATAATGCTGCAGCATCATCGTCCTCTGCCATACCAGATACTGGATCCACTGCACTCACATCCGCGACCGTAAATGAAATCACTTTAACTACCTTTGGCGGTCGGTGATTTTCAAGCAAGTTCAAAAACATTTCTCCTTCTCTCTTATTTTCCTCAGAACATTTTATCCTTGTCGTGAATTTAAAATCATCTGAAAAACATTATAATTATTAATTTATTATTATATCGTTGTTTTTCCATTGAATTTGTGAGCGAGGGAAACTTTGCACAAGAGCTCCGTAACTCGCAAGCAACATCGACAAGGCATGATGCTCATTTTACTTCTTTTACTTAGATTGGTTGATTGAAAAGAAAATCTCAAAGATATTGTTTAAGAAGAAAAGAATGTATGTGAGACTTGGTGCTCGTCATAAAGGATATTGCGGGACTTAGTGCTATGTGTGTTTGTCTTATGAGGCGCGATGCTCGGATGATGTATACGAGGTGTGATGCTCGTTTTAAATGTTGAAGGATATATGTATTTCGAGAATTAGTGTTCGGCTTGAATCCTTTAGTATGAGTTTTTGGCTCATTGTTAAAGGTATGGCTTTGGTTGTCGCAACAGCCCCAAGAGAGCGCGTTTAAATCACGAGCTCGAGTAGAGTACTGATTTGACTATATAAAAGGAGAACTCATGGAGGCTATGGTCTATGGCTGATGAGCTTAAACGGATTTCAGAAAATCTGTCTACTCTTATGTCAAATTCACGGGCTATCAAACTGACTGATTTTGGCGAGCTCAAGTGAAAGTATGTGAGCTTGAACGAAATCCCAATATGATGAACTGACAAAGTCTTTCTTGAGTTTTGCTCATTCTTGGCGAGATGAAACTTAGCTTGGACCATAAGCTCATGTAGATTTCGTGAGGAAGGGCCGTTTTAGGGTGAGTTCATATCACGAATCAATGAGAAGAATCAAGTTAGACTATACAAATTTGCCATGATAAGATTACTGTACTCTTATCAGCTAAATTGCTTTGCCTAGTTTTGTTGATGAAGAAGTGAGAATCCATTTTATTAGTATGATATCATTAATTAAGCCCTGACATTATGACTATGTACCAGTCTATTGTGTAGCTCTACCACCAATACTTTGATTAAAATCAAAACTCCTTTTATGATTGAAAAAGAAGATTTACGAGCACTATCAATCATCACAGACTTGGTCCCTTGGATTTCTCAATGAAATGCTATAGAAAAGCATGTACTTTAAAAAGAAAAAATGAAAAAAAAAAAAGAAGCATGTACTTATCATAGTTAAGGTATTTGTCTACATGGGCTAGACTTTGTGTCCTGATCACAACTCAATTTAGATTCCTGCCATGAAATGTGTTTCCTGATCTTATATGTCTCTTTGCTATATTTTATTTTTGTTTGAACAAGTCGTATGGAACTGCATGCATTGAGTTGATGTTGTTGTGACAAAGATTTAAGACACTTTGAGATAACAAAGTTGTAATTTTTCTTCATTTTTATTGGTTGGTTAATTAAAAATTTAAAACCACTGACATGAAGGACAAAAAAAGAAGCAATTGCGTTAAACCTGACAATATATTGCTATGATTATTCCATGGTTAAATAGAGAAACTATATATCATCTTCATAACATATATCAACAGTAAAAGATGCTCTAAAACATGTGTTAAAATGCTTTGGGCTTATCTTGTGATCCAATTGTTTTTTTCTCTTTGTGGGCTTTAACTTAAATCTCCCGCAGGAAAAAAAAAAAAACTCTTCACGATTTCACAGATATGTTTTGTAAATTCATTTTACTTTGAAATGTCAGATCAAAATTTGTGATTGATCACATCCATAACCATAACCACTTTGTAGATGCCGCAGTGTAAAAATTGGTTAGGGTTTGAAAATGGGGTCGGAATCGCGATCGTCGCCGAGCGGGAAACGAACAAGAGATCCGGAAGACGAGGTGTATCTCGATAACCTTCGCTCCCAGAAACGTTATCTTAGCGAGGTTCGTCTTTAGATTTCCCATTTATTTTCTGGTGTTTTTGGCTCTGTAATTCAATTGTTTGCCCAGATGAATATCAATTGTATATACGGTTTAAGTTGGTATAGTCGGTTTAGTTAGCTTAATTGTATTGTGTGAACCAAGTTGGAGGGATCATTTTCACAAATTCTGTTTTGCTAGTAATCAACTGTTTGCCTGCTAATTTATTGTCTTCCTCGTAGATAATGGCTTGCAGTTTAAACGGACTAACAGTCGGAGCTCAACATGTTGGAGTCTCCAGCTCGGTCTGAGAGCTTTCTTTATCACAACAACAGGTCAGTTATGTCTACATCAAACCCTGGTTTTTGGAATTTTGGACATGACTATATCTCTGGTGAGATTCATTCATGTGTTGCAACACACAGGGATGACTTGCCGTTACAATACTCTCCCATGTCAGAAGACTCGGACGAAGCCAGATTCTGCGAGGACCCAACAAGCACTGAGAGCCGCCCAACTAGTCCTGTTTCACCATACCGATACCAAAGACCTCTTGCTTCAACAAACCATTCGTCGTCAAGTTCGCACACCAATGCAACTACTAGTACACAGTCTCGCCAAAGAGGATCGGACACAGAAGGAAGGTTCCCGTCATCGCCTAGCGATATCTGCCACTCGGGTGACTTGAGAAGAACCGCTCTACTCAGGTCTGTTCAGATGAGAACACAGCCTTGTGGTTATGCTTCAACTTCTGGGCAAAGCAATGTTGACGGTGAAGAGAGGATGTGCTTCAAGTCTATGGAAGAAGATAGAGGTTATAATAGAGGGGAAGATATCTCTTACACTCATGTCTCTAGTAAGAGCAAGTCTTGTAAGGCATTGGACATGAGACTATGTGAAAGATGATGAATGACACTTCCATCTCAATCGAAAACACCATTTCTTCCACTTTTCCACATTATATATATAAATTTTTATGCTATTATTTGAGAAATTACGTTCTTAGCACAACTCTTTTTATAGAATCTCAAACGTGGTTGGACTTCAATACCCTCAAACAATGGAAACACAAGTGTTAATTACTCGTACCATATGTTTCTGCACTTGAGTCCATAAGACAGTTCTATCTTGTAACATTTTTCCCAGCGCAACGTTTGTATCCTTTTCTTCTGCGAAGTTGCAAATTCATACCTCAAATTCATTGAAAAATATCAGCTATTGTTACGCCCCATTGTATCTCAAAAATATATTTGGCGAGTTTGAGTAGTTCTCTATGCATTAGATGAGTTCACTACTTATATGCTTCAAACGATCAACTTTTTGGCCAGTTGATTCGCTCAGATTTAATAATCATGCACGTTAGGAAAAATTGATACACAAAGCTAAAAACAAAATCTCATCATTTATTTTTATTTAATTATAAATATAACTTTAGCAACGAAACAATTATAAAACTCCATTAAGGTAAGAATGAGTATCATGACATGTTTATTGAAATGCTTTTTAAGCATTAATTTTTGCAATGATAGTTACACGCGCAACTGTGCATGATGCCCTTGAATCTCTTCACCGTACCTGGTGTGGGTGCTATTGGCTTTCCATCTTTGGTTCTGCCCTGTGGGATTGGGACGTCCAAGCATTTGCATTCAAATGTTTTAGGGTTTAGGTTTAAAGGATCGAAAAAAACACATGAAAATAAATGTATAATAGTTTTTTTCTCTTCAGAAAATATCATTGTTGTCATTTTCATCATAATATGCTATTTTAGTCACAGAAACATGAAATGTTCATTTTGAGGAATTGCCCTTAAAATATTGCAGATATTGGTTATATCGAAACTTTTATAATTAAACTTTCACTACAAGAAAACATTGATATTCTGACGGATTTTCCGAGGGAAAATGAGTTCCTCGGAATTTTCTGACGAAAAACCGAGGAAACTCCGAGAAAAGTGAGTTCCTCGGAATTCCTAGGAATTTTCCGAGGAAGGAATTTTCCGTCGGAATTTTCCTAGGAAATTCCGAGGAAACAGGGTCTGTGGAAAAAACCGACAGATATTTCTAAGATACCGAGGAAAGTTTGTACCCGTTAGAGACCCGGTGGGGCAGCCGTGGGGCGAATTCAATAATTCCTAGGAAATTCCGAGGAAATACATAAAAAAACATATTTCCTCGGAATTTCCTAGGAATTTTCCCAGGAAATTCCTAGGAACTGGATGTTTTTTGGAATTTCCTCGGAATTTCCTAGGAATTTTCCCAGGAAATTCCTAGGAAATGGGGTTTTTAATACCGAGAACCACTTTTTGCGTATCGAATAACACATATCTAACCTTCATTGAGTGTCCTAACTAGATTATGAAGTCAAACCTTAGTGTTTTACACAATAACAAACACTTTTACGATTGCTCGAAAAAAATCACACAACATAAGATAAACACTTCTACACTTTAACAAACGTTAAAGGAAATACTTACTATTATTTTTTAAATTTTGTTATTTCATGGTTTATGATCATCTATACAAAGTATCCTCAATGGTATGAATTGAAATTGTATTAAAAATGAAATTCTGGAAAAAAAAATCGGAATTTGAAACCCCAAACCACGTTTCCTAGGAATTTCCTGGGAAAATTCCTAGGAAATTCCGAGGAAATACATAAAAAAATATATTTCCTCGGAATTTCCTAGGAATTTTCCCAGGAAATTCCTAGGAACTGGATGTTTTTTGGAATTTCCTCGGAATTTCCTTGGAATTTTCCCAGGAATTCCTAGGAAATGGGGTTTTATAACCGAGAACCACGTTTTGCGTATCGAATAACACATATCTAACCTTCATTGAGTGTCCTAACTAGATTATGAAGTCAAACCTTAGTGTTTTACACAATAACAAACACTTTTACGATTGCTCGAACAAAAATCACACAACATAAGAAAAACACTTCTACACTTTAACAAACGTTAAAGGAAATACTTACTATTATTTTTTAAATTTTGTTATTTCATGGTTTATGATCATCTATACAAAGTATCCTCAATGGTATGAATTGAAATTGTATTAAAAATGAAATTCTGAAAAAAAAAATCGGAATTTGAAACCCCAAACCATGTTTCCTAGGAATTTCCTGGGAAAATTCCTAGGAAATTCCGAGGAAATACATAAAAAAACATATTTCCTCGGAATTTCCTAGGAATTTTCCCAGGAAATTCCTAGGAACTGGATGTTTTTTGGAACTTCCTCGGAATTTCCTAGGAATTTTCCCAGGAAATTCCTAGGAAATGGGGTTTTATAACCGAGAACCACGTTTTGCGTATCGAATAACACATATCTAACCTTCATTGAGTGTCCTAACTAGATTATGAAGTCAAACCTTAGTGTTTTACACAATAACAAACACTTTTACGATTGCTCGAACAAAAATCACACAACATAAGATAAACACTTATACACTTTAACAAACGTTAAGGAAATACTTACTATTATTTTTTAAATTTTGTTATTTCATGGTTTATGATCATCTATACAAAGTATCCTCAATGGTATGAATTGCAATTGTATTAAAAATGAAATTCTGAAAAAAAAATCGGAATTTGAAACCCCAAACCATGTTTCTTAGGAGTTTCGTGGGAAAATTCCTAGGAAATTCCGAGGAAATACATAAAAAAACATATTTCCTCGGAATTTCCTCGGAATTTTCCCAGGAAATTCCGAGGAAACATAGGGCCGTCGGAAATGTACGTACCGGGAAAACCAAAGCGCTTGAATTATTTCGACATCCGCGGGTTAGGTTTACATTTAATGATTCCGACGGAATTCCGACGAACCCTGTCCGTCGGAATCATTAAATATAAACCTAACCCTATTTCTTCTTCTTCTTCTCCGCCGCATACCTCATCTCCTCCTCTCTCTCAACCTCATCTCCTCCTCTCTCTCATCTCGTCCTCCTCTCTCGCCGTCCTCTCTCGGCTCCTCTCTCCCTCCTCTCTCGCCTCTCTCTCGCCGCCTCTCTCGCCTCCTCTCTCGCCTCCTCTCTCGCCTCCTCTCTCGCCGTCCTCTCTCGCCTCCTCTCTCGCCGTCCTCTCTCGCCTCCTCTCTCGCCGTCTTCCTCTCTCAAATCATGTAAGGGTCGATTTGAACTTCATATTTTAGGTGGATAGTTTCGGATTTTAGGTTGTTAGATGGATAGTTTAGGATTTTAGGTTGTTAGATGGATAGTTTAGGATTGAATTGCGGATTTTAGGTTCTATTTTTAGTTTTTTTGCAATTATTTGTACTTTTAAAAACGTTTTTTAATTTTTAAGTTCGTTTTTTATTTTTTTTTAAATAGTTTCTCAATTTTTTAAAACGTTTTTCAATTTTTAAAATCGTTTTTCAATTTTTAAAATCGTTTTTCAATTTTTAAAATCGTTTTCTCTTAATTTTTAAAATCGTTTTTCAATTTTTAAAATCGTTTTTCAATTTTAAAATCGTTTTTCAATTTTTAAATTCGTTTTTCAATTTTTAAAATCGTTTTTCAATTTTTAAAATCGTTTTTCATTTTTAAAATCGTTTTCTCATTTAAAAACTATTTGTATAAGTATTAAAACTTTTTTTTACTATTGTTTTTAAAAAAGGTTTTTGATTTGTAATATCTAAAATCACTATTTTCCAAGATTTTAAAAAACGTTTTTCAATGATTTTTACTATTGTTTTCTGTTATTAAAACTATTTTTATAAGTATTAAAACATTTTTTGATTTGTAAAAACGTCTATATGATTTAAAAAAGGTTTTTCTATTTTTAAAAAAGTTAAGCAAGTTTCTAAAACGTTTTTTTCCTGATATTACAAATATTTTTTTAAGTATTACAATATTTTTTGATTTTTTTAAAACATGTATATGATTTTCAATAATTTTTACAATTGTTTTTCTGTTATTAAAACTATTTTATTAAGTATTAAAACATTTTTTGATTTGTAAAAACGTGTATATGAATTAAATATTACTAACACATTATAACTTTTGTTTGGATTTTTATATCTTCAAACTACAGGTCTTACGATGATCAGACCCCGCCTCCTCGACAGCGTCGTGCTCGTGGTCGTGGCTCGGGGAGCCACTCCGTTCAGGATTCCCGCAGCTCCCACGATACATCTCCCTCTCCATATCCCGACGCTCCTTCTGGCTCTCAGGCTGCACCCGTTATTCCTCCGAACTATCAGGCTCCTGCGGAACTGGCGAGGGTTGCAGAGTTTGTTCGACAGCCTGGTCGTCACCATCTTCCGTTTCTCACTCCCTATCCATCTGGACCGGGTCAGACATGGTTTGATCGATCCTCGAACGGGATCAGCGCATGGATCAACCGTATGATGTATCTGGCCTTGGACGTGGGACATCCTACTTTCACCGACTTTCCTATAGGCAAACAAATTCTGTGGTTTGAACAGTTTGCGGTAAGTATTCTTTATTTTTTCAATTAAATTTTTTTCAATATAAATATTCTACTAATTTTTCTTTTTTCAGCAAGAATTCAACTGGAATCCCGATTATACGGCGTTTGTCTATTACCACTTCGTCCACAAAGTTATGACCAACTATGGTTATCAAATTTACGAGTGGAAGAAGAAGTGGCGAAAGAACAAGGTTTGCTTTTTTATTTTTAAAACCTTTTTAAAATTTATTACATTATATTTTAATTAATCTAACATTTTTTTAAAAAAGGTCCCAAAGTTAATGAACCTCGACGTCTGGGCACAGTTGATTGAGCATTGGAGTAAAGACGACGAAATCGACTTCTTCCACCAATTCCACCAACCGCAAGAGCGATCGTAAAGGAAAGGGCATCTACAAGCACAACTTGGGTGCTCAGTCCCAAGCCACTCTGAGAGATCGCATGGTAACTTCAATCGCTTTTTATTCTATTTAATAATTTTATAATTTTTGAAATTTAAAATTCTCAATTTTTCTTCTAATTACTAATATTTATATTGATATCAAGGTGGAAGCAAATGATGGTGAGCCGGTTGATGATTTCGCGCTACTGAAAAAGGCGTATACGAACAAGCATACCGGCGAGATCGATGACGTTGTCGTGAAGGGTGTCGTCGACCTCATCAACAGTCAGGTGGAAGAAGCAGCGTCTCAGCTTCCAATCGAAGACGAAGATTCAACGGGTTCCCAATTGCCTCGGGATCAGATCAACAAAATCGTTCAAAAGGTAAGTTTCATTTCATCTCAATTATTATACTATTTTTTATTTTTCTATTTCAATCGGTTCCAATCTTAATTATTATTTACATTTTGGTTATTTTTATTTCAGTCGGTTCCAAAGAAGAAGGGCAGAATGGTGGGTTTGGCTCGTCCGTCACGGTCAGTTACGTCTTCTGCTGCAGCCCCGCCCTTTGTTGATCCCGAAGCACTTATGGGTCAGCTGCAGGACAAGGACCAACGCATTTCTGCGTTGGAGACTCAGATGGCGACCCAACAGGCGAGCTTCGAGGCACAGATGAAGCTGAACGAGAAGATGATGGAAATGATGAGGAGGTTGCACCCGAACGTCGATTTCCCGACCTTGCACGACCCGAACACCCAAAACCCGTAGTTTTTTTTTTTTTTTCAAAAACTTGGAATGTTTTTTTTTATTTGTAAGACTTTCAATTTTATATATTTCATATTTCATTTTATATTTTCAAATTTAATTTTCTAATATCTTTTCTTTTAAGAAATAATTTTTTTAAAAAAAATTATTTTTTTTTAAATTAATTTTTAAATATTTCCGACGGACGCCTTCCGTCGGGCGTTTCCGACGGATACATTCCGTCGGAAATTTCCGACGGAAGGCGTCCGTCGGGAGTTTACGACGAGCCGTCCGTCGGAAATTTCCGACGGAAAGCGTCCGTCGGAAACTAGCGACGGACCCCTGCCGTCGTAAACTCCCGACGGACGCCTTCCGTCGGAAACGCCTGACGTCGGCGTCCGTCGGAAACTTCCGACGGACACATCCGACGAATTGTGTTCCTCGCTTTTTCCTCGGAATTTGCTTTCCTCGGAATTCCGTCTGAAATTTCCGAGGAAATTCCGACGGAATTCAATATTCCGACGACTTTTTTCCGACGGAAGAGTTCCTCAATATGCCGTCGGAATACCCTAATTCCGACGGAATTCTGAGGAATTCGTCCGTGGGAATTTGCTTGTTTTCTTGTAGTGTTTGCTCTACGGCTTTTTTCTTCTTTTTTTGGTTACAAAATCATTTTTAAGTTTTATAGTAATCAATACTATTTAAGTTTTCGTGTAACCAATAAAAACTAAAATGATGTTGACATATCACCTTGAACATTACGCAAAATAAGTAATACCAAGACACAAAAAACCACAAACAAAGTAGCAGATCTCATAATTCAATACTATAGATTACAAAACTTTTTTTTTCGTATAACTTCGAGAAACGTATTGTTGCAATGAATGTGTTTTTCAAAGACTCATAATAAATATATGTAACACAGTCTAAATATAGCCATTCAATTAAATTAGAGGAGAATAATAAGCTAAGAAATGTCAATGAACCAATGAGAATGATTATTCTGTTTTAAGAAAATTTCTTTTTTAGAATATTTTACTTGCTCAATTTTTTTTTACTAATTATGGTATTTTTTTCAAATTCATAGTTGACCATGTTGTAAATAAATACGAAAAAATATATTTGGTGAGTTTGAGTAGTTCTCTATGCATTAGATGAGTTCACTACTTATATGCTTCAAACGATCAACTTTTTGGCCAGTTGATTCGCTCAGATTTAATAATCATGCACGTTAGGAAAAATTGATACACAGAGCTAAAAACAAAATCTTATCATTTATTTTTATTTAATTATAAATAGAAAACAATTATAAAACTCAGCATTAAGGTAAGAATGAGTATCATGACATGTTTATTGAAATGCTTTTTTAAGCATTAATTTTGCAATGATATTTACACGCGCAACCGTGCCTGCTCGTGAATCTCTTCACTATATCTGGTCTGAATGCTGCTGGCGGCTCTCCTTCTTTGGTTGGGGGCTCTGGGATTGGGAGGGCGTGGCATTCGCATCCAAATGGTTTTGTTCCAAACTTGCGGGTTATGTTTGACCTTTCAATGCATTTAAAAGAACTGCAACTTGAAGCGGGTCCACTGTGAACCTCTGAGTTTGAGCACACATGTGCCTTCAGCTTCCGCTTCTGAGCTCCCACATCTAGTATTTGATATCAGCCACACAAAAACATTTAAATATAGATTACAATTTTGCGGATATTGGTTATATCGAAACTTTTATAATTAAACTTTGCTCTACGGCCTTTTTTTCTTCCTTTTCTTTTTGGTTACAAAATCATTTTTAATTTTTATACTAGTAATCAATACTATTTAAGATTTCGTGTAACCAATAAAAACTAAAAGCATGTTGACATATTACCTTGAACATTACTCAAAACAAGTGATACCAAGGCAAAAAAACCACAAACAAAGTAGCAGATCTCATAATTCAATACTATAGATTACCAAACTTTTTTTTCTCGTATAACTTCGAGAAACGTATTGTTGCAAAGAATGTGTTTTTCAAAGACTCATAATAAATATATGTAATGCATTCTAAATATATCCATTCTATTAAATTAGAGGAGAATAATAAGCTAAGAAATTTCAATGAAACCATTGATAATGATTATTCTTTTTTTAAGAAAATTTATTTTTAGAATATCTTACTTATTCACTTTCCTTTTACTAATTATGTTTTTTTTTTCCTTCAAATTTTATAGTTGACCATGTTGTAAATAAATACGAAAAAAATGATTTGAGAAACAAACAAAAAGTGTGGCTTGAAAAAAAGCTGAATTAACTGAATTTCGGGTGAAAAACAAAACTGTAGTAATAATCAAATTATAAAAGAGATTTGTTTTATGGAAACTGCATACAAAAATGATGAAATCGATTAATGTTTAAGATTATGTATGGCTATCGAGCTGGATAAATGAAATGTACTGTGTTTAGAATAGCTATAGTGAAGGAGCTTATTTATATATCACACAACGTAATGTTGTTTAGGAAAGAGCATTTAACATGTTTCAGTATTCTTTCAGCTAACTGACTCTTGTCAGCATATTGTTATTCAAGCATGAAGTTTAGCAGAGAATCATGCAGAGTTTCGCAGTGTTGTATGTCAATTAACGGTAATGATTTCGGGGAAAGTTGCTTTGTTTCAGCTGGTGCATAAATCATGAAGACTTGTTATTGTTAACAACATACAATTCGTCTAAAATTTGTGTAGCCGGAACATTGATGCATGTGTCCACGAGCTGACAAGTAGCAAAGTGATGTTGCGTGCCTTTGAACAAGACGAAATTCACGAGTTCACGACAAGTCCTCCATCAGCCCCTGATTGTATCACGAAGATATCTTCTAGCAGCATCAATTTTTGAGACACTCTTTTCAGCTCAATATACCATTGAAGGGAGTGTCCTGAAATCAGACTTGTATTTATTCTAGTAAAGTCGTGATGTCGAGATAAGACAATCATATGATATTGGACGGTTATAATGTTTTGCTAGAAGCCACTTATAACTTATGAGTTATGAACTCATTACCATTATCATATGATCATATAGGGTCACACACCTAAGCAAACTGGATATTATAAATTGGGTTTTGATCATTAGAGTAATGATCATGATTAACGCATATAAGATATACGTCGATATCGTTTTTCTATGAGGGTGTCGATCGACACTAATAGTGAGTATCGATCGACACCACTCGGGATCGTCTTCTCGATCCTTGACTTTCTGTGAGGGTGTCGATCGACACCAATGGTGGGTGTCGATCGACACCTGTCGGCAACTCCAGCCTATATATATGATATGAGGGCTCGAGTTTGTGATATAGAGAAGTCCTCATAACCCACAGAAAACAGAGAAAAACTAGAGAAAACTCAATCACGAATCGTTCGTGAAGGCACTAGCATCCCGTCGTCCAGTTTGTGTGCGTGTGGACTTCTGTAGAGGCGCAGCACTTGAGGCGCTTCCTGATCTCGATTACCTGATCTTCTTCCGCTGCAAATCTCCAGGTTTGTTCGAGATCTATTAAGATTCAATTGACATAGATCCGTGGCTAGGAATTGTGTTAGGGCTGTTTTAATCGGATTAAAACCTGAACAAATCCCTTCAGTGGTATCAGAGCGGTTTGTTTCTATTGAATCTGTTGAATTTTGTTAGATCCACCTATTCAAAATCGTTTTTGACGAAGAACGCCGTTCTGGGTTCTTCGGTGTCGACCGACACTAATGTAGTGTCGATCGACACCGATCTGGTGGTGACGACCGACACTAATGTAGTGTCGATCGACACCAATCTGGTGGTGACGACCGACACTAATGTAGTGTCGATCGACACCTATCTGGCGGTGACGACCGACACTAATGTAGTATCGATCGACACCATTCGGTGACGACCGACACTAAGGTAGTGTCGATCGACACCAGTTCAGAACTTGCGTTCCTAGCTTGTTTAACTTAAGAATTTTTACAAGTAAAGAACGAGTTAAAAATCTGGAATATATAAGTGATATAAACTAGATTGATGTTCCGTTCCTCAAACCTAATATTAAGCTTTTAATATCTTCCCAATCTTGTCAACTGTCAAGGCTCGTTTCATTGTGTGATGGGTCTGCCAAAGCAGGGTGTCCGCAATTACATGAGTGAGACAGGTTGTAATCGTTACTACGGACTTAAAAGATTGGTTTGCTTAACTGGGCTATCAAAATAGTTTTGGGCTCAGAGATATAGGATCGGATTTGATATAAGATATTGATCCGAGACAAGAATTATATAGGATATAATTAGCAAAGTGTTGCTTACCTAAATAGCTAAAGTTTGGGCGATGGGCCAAAGCTCACTCAAATTTTTGTGAAATATGGATCTTGGATCATTATATTCAATTGAGGAAAATTGTTTTGAATATAATGTGAGTTTCTTAATTGTTAAGATTTCTCATTTCTTGAACATCGAAACTAAACTCTCATTTTGTGTTTTTCAGCTATGGCTAGCTCCCCTCACAGAAACACATTCTCGCTTCGATCCGTCCTTGAGAAGGACAAGCTTAATGGATCGAACTTCCTTGAATGGTATCGGAACTTGAGAATTGTTCTCAAGCAGGAGAAAAAGGAATATGTCCTTGAGAAGGTTCTCCCTGAGAAACCGAAATCCAATGCCGGACACGCTGAAAGGAATGCTTGGGAGAAGCATTCCAATGATGAGGTCGATGTGAGTTGTCTCATGCTGGCTACCATGAACTCGGACTTGCAGAAGCAATACGAGAACGTGGCGTCACCTGTTGAGATGATCACTAGCCTGAAAGGGATGTTTCAGGAGCAAGCACGAACTGAGAGATACCAGACGGTTAAGTCTCTCATTGAGTGCAAGCTACCAAAGGATGGTCCAGTTAGCCCACATGTCATTAAGATGATGGGTTATATTGATAACTTGGCAAAACTGGATTGTCCCCTTAGCCAAGAGTTGGCTACGGACATCATTCTGCAGTCGTTACCGTCGAGCTTTGATCAGTTTATCATGAACTATAACATGAACAACATGACAAAGACTTTGACGGAACTGCATGGCATGCTCAAGACAGCTGAGCCAAACATCAAGAAGGGCACCCCTAATGTACTTATGGTGCAAGGGGGTAAAAAGTTTAAGAAACATGCTAGGGGTAAAGGAAAAGCTAAGGCATTCCCGATTGAGAATCAGGATAAGCCCGAGACTTCTTCCAAACCCAAACGTGGCCCTACTGATGCTGACAAATGCCATTACTGCAATAAGTCTGGGCATTGGAAGAGAAATTGCAAAGAGTATCTGGGAGATCTAAAGAACTCGAAGAAGACGTATGAGACGACTTCTTCAGGTATCTATGTTATAGAAGTAAATGTTACTACTTCAGGTTCTAAGTCTTGGGTATTAGATACCGGCTGTGGCGCTCATATTTGTACAAATATGCAGGGTCTAATCAACAGTAGAACGCTGGAGAAGGGACAAGTTGACCTGCGCGTTGGGAATGGAGCAAGAGTTGCTGCATTGGCCGTAGGAACTTATCATTTGTCTTTGCCGTCAGGCTTGGTTTTAGAATTGAATAATTGCTACTATGTAATTGCTATAAGCAGAAACATCATTTCTATTTCTGTTTTGGATTTAGAAGACTTTCATTTTTCGATTAAAAACAAGTGTTGTTCTTTTGATCGTAATGAAATGTTTTATGGTAGCGCTCCATTAGAGAATGGACTTTATATTCTTAACCAATCTTTGCCTCTCTATAACATAAGTACTAAACGGTTAAGAACCAATGACTCGAACCCTACGTTTCTCTGGCATTGTCGTTTGGGCCACATCAATGAGAAAAGGATTCAAAAGCTTCATAATGATGGACTTTTGGACTCATTTGATTTTGAATCATTTGAGAAGTGTGAATCCTGCTTATTAGGCAAAATGACAAAGGCCCCTTTCAACAAATTTAATGAAAGGGCTGGTGACCTATTGGGACTAATACATACCGATGTATGTGGTCCAATGAGTATTAGTGCTAGAGGAAACTTTCAGTACTTCATCACGTTTACTGATGACTTCAGTAGATTTGGTTATGTCTATTTAATGAGACATAAATCGGAATCCTTTGAAAAGTTCAAGGAGTTCCAAAATGAAGTACAGAACCAACTTGGCAAAAGTATCAAAGCTCTTCGATCAGATCGTGGAGGTGAGTACTTAAGCCAAGAGTTCAGTGATCATCTGAGTAACTGTGGAATTGTTTCACAACTCACTCCTCCTGGAACACCTCAGTGGAATGGTGTGTCTGAAAGGAGGAATCGGACTTTATTGGATATGGTTCGATCGATGATGAGTCAAGTAGATCTTCCATTATCTTTTTGGGGATATGCTCTAGAAACGTCTGCGTTTACGCTAAACAGAGTTCCATCAAAATCAGTCGAGAAGACGCCATATGAGATGTGGACTGGAAAAGTTCCAAGTTTGTCTTTTCTAAAAATTTGGGGTTGTGAAGCTTATGTCAAGCGGTTGATATCTGATAAGCTTGAACCCAAATCTGATAAGTGCTACTTCGTTGGTTATCCTAAGGAAACCAAGGCTTACTACTTTTACAACCGTTCTGAGAACAAAGTGTGTGTTGCTAAGAACTGTGTTTTTCTTGAGAAAGAATTTCTTTCCAAGAAGAACAGTGGGAGTAAAGTACAACTCGAAGAAGTTCGAGAATCACAGGAGCCTGCTCAACCTGTCGAGGAAGAGCAGCGACTGGATCTACAAAGAGTTGTAGAGTCCGAACCTGTGATGCCAGAAGTTCGCAGATCCGAAAGGATTCGTCACGAGCCCGAGAGATATGGATTTCTTGTGACTAATTGTCATGATCTCTTGATCATTGACAGTGACGAACCTGCGACTTTCGAAGAAGCAATGATGGGCCCTGACTCCGAAAAGTGGTTTAAAGCCGCTGAATCCGAAATCGGTTCCATGTCACAAAACCAAGTATGGACTTTGGGTGATTTACCTGATGGTGTAAAAGCCATTGAGTGTAAATGGGTCTTCAAGAAGAAGATCGATGTGGATGGAAACGTTCAGATTTACAAAGCTAGGTTGGTGGCAAAAGGTTTCAAACAAGTTCAAGGTGTTGACTATGATGAAACCTATTCCCCAGTCGTTATGCTTAAATCTATTCGGATTCTCCTAGCAACAGCCGCTCATTATGATTATGAGATTTGGCAAATGGATGTGAAAACAGTTTTCCTTAACGGGATTCTGGAGGAGGATGTGTACATGACACAACCACCGGGTTTCATTGATCATAATGCTGCTGGGAAAGTATGCAAGCTTCATAAATCCATTTATGGATTGAAGCAAGCATCTCGGAGTTGGAACCTACGTTTTGATGAAGCAGTTAAAAAGTTTAACTTCATCAGAAATGAAGAGGAACCTTGCGTTTACAAAAAGACTAGCGGGAGCGCAGTTGCATTTCTCGTATTGTATGTAGACGACATACTTCTCATAGGAGATGATATTCCGTTACTTCAGTCAGTAAAGGACTGGCTCGGAAGTTGTTTCTCGATGAAAGACATGGGTGAAGCCGCCTATATTCTTGGAATAAGGATCTATAGAGATAGATCAAAGAGGCTGATTGGACTGTGCCAGGACACTTATATCGATAAGGTTCTACACAGGTTCAACATGCATGATTCCAAGAAGGGCTTGCTTCCGATGTCTCATGGCATTACTCTCAGCAAGAAGCAGTGTCCTTCGACACCTGCTGAGCGAGAGCGCATGAGTAGGATTCCTTTTGCTTCTGCAGTAGGATCTATTATGTATGTCATGCTTTGTACTCGTCCAGATGTTGCTTGTGCTTTAAGCATGACGAATCGATACCAATCAGATCCCGGTGAGAGTCACTGGACTGCCGTCAAGACAATCCTGAAGTATTTGAGAAATACCAAGGATAAGTTCTTAGTGTACGGAGGAAGTGATGAGCTTGTAGTGAGTGGTTATACGGACGCCAGCTTTCAGACAGATATAGACGATTTCCGATTTCAGTCTGGTTACGTCTTCTGTCTGAATGGAGGTGCAGTTAGTTGGAAGAGTTCCAAACAGAGCACCGTGGCGGACTCAACGACCGAGGCTGAATACATCGCTGCTTCTGAAGCGGCGAAGGAGGCTGTTTGGATTAGGAAGTTCATTACTGAGCTTGGTGTGATTCCTAGCATTTCTGAGCCTGTGGCATTGTTTTGTGACAACAATGGAGCCATAGCTCAGGCTAAGGAGCCCAGATCACATCAGAAATCCAAACACATTGAGAGGAGATATCATCTGATTCGTGATATCATTGAGAGAGGTGACGTCAAGATCAGCAGAGTTCCGACAGACGAGAACGTTGCTGACCCGTTGACTAAGCCACTCCCACGACCGAAGCATGAGAGTCATGCAGCTGCTATAGGCATTAGATTCCTTAAGCAGTAATCTTGTTTTAGTGGGAGTTATCATATTTATATTTTGATGTTCATGTAAACATACATTTGGTTATGTTTTATTTAATGAAATTATTTCAGTATTATTTAATGGTGTTATTAAATAATTGTCCAAAAGTAATTTATGGCATTCTTATAGATCATCAAATACGTGATTTGATCATGAGACTCTATAAGTGATAGATGACATAAATTATTTGTGTCCATAGTCGAGGTTATCAAAGTTGGACATTGATAACCGCGCGAGACTAGTATGTGAGGTGACTGATGACTAAGTTTCATGGAGTCATTAATAGGAGTATTAAAGTCAATCACATAGATATGTGTTAGAGAACACATGATCGGACATGACCCGCTAATGAGAACTCTACAAGATTGTTATATGCGTGTCATAAGAGTTTCTCATTACGACTATAGAGTATAGTCCTTTGACCTGAGTTCATCATGTTTTCTTACATATGAATTGGTATGCTTTGACTCTGTCAAACGTCAGCCGTAACTGGTGGCTATAAAGGCATTGATTGGGCATATTATGAAGTATATAAGGATCAGGGATGGAACAAGATGGAATTTGTCCCTCCCATATAACGGGAGATAAATATCTCAGGGCCTATCGAAGATTTGATACTGGAAATGCGTGGCCGCGCTCAAGCGGATTGAATGTCAATCGTTTGTCTTTTATCAGTATAAATCGGAGTTCGATAAACATGGTTTCGTTGATTAAGGATGACACGAGTTCTTGCCTTATGCCAGATCGAGATATAGAGACAAAGGGATTATGGGAATAGTTGATTCCAGTACAAGTGGGAGATTGAAGGGAATGTCCTGAAATCAGACTTGTATTTATTCTAGTAAAGTCGTGATGTCGAGATAAGACAATCATATGATATTGGACGGTTATAATGTTTTGCTAGAAGCCGCTTATAACTTATGAGTTATGAACTCTTACCATTATCATATGATCCTATAGGGTCACACACCTAAGCAAACTGGATATTATAAATTGGGTTTTGATCATTAGAGTAATGATCATGATTAACGCATATAAGATATACGTCGATATCGTTTTTCTATGAGGGTGTCGATCGACACTAATAGTGAGTATCGATCGACACCACTCGGGATCGTCTTCTCGATCCTTGACTTTCTGTGAGGGTGTCGATCGACACCAATGGTGGGTGTCGATCGACACCTGTCGGCAATCCAGCCTATATATATGATATGAGGGCTCGAGTTTGTGATATAAGAAGTCCTCATAACCACAGAAAACAGAGAAAACTAGAGAAAACTCAATCACGAATCGTTCGTGAAGGCACTAGCATCCCGTCGTCCAGTTTGTGTGCGTGTGGACTTCTGTAGAGGCGCAGCACTTGAGGCGCTTCCTGATCTCGATTACCTGATCTTCTTCCGCGGCAAATCTCCAGGTATGTTCGAGATCTATTAAGATTCAATTGACATAGATCCGTGGCTAGGAATTGTGTTAGGGCTGTTTTAATCGGATTAAAACCTGAACAAATCCCTTCAACCATAACAAACTAGCTGCATCTTTCTGATGAATGCGAGGAAGAAAGTGGAGCAATCAGCTTGAAAAGTGGCACTAGACGAGCATTGGCAATCACGGGCACAGGATGTTGAGCTTGTGGTGATACACAATTGTGGACGGAAACCAACATACCTTGTACACATGCGCCTTCTCCTTGACATAATGAGTAAGGACATCCACTTGTTTGTAAGTCCAGCAGTCAGATGAGACCTCATTTGCATCCACTGGTTTGAGCATTCATCGATTGGACTTGTCCTTTTCAGGAATCTCAGGAGCCACAAAGGTTTTGTCTTCCGATCTTGAAACAACACCATCTCCAGAGGCTTGTCATCTTGTTGAATGTCCGATACAGCAGATTTCATCTTTGAGCAGCAACTAATCAATCTTTTGAGGCACAGTGATAGCTGATTTGAGGAGGCCAACAAGAATTCAGAACCATGTGAATGGAGGGACTGTTCGAGTTCACACAACCCTACATAACCTTAAAAAAGTTCCCCCCACTAGTGTAAACGAGTGGATTAAAACTAACTTGAACCCTTTTCTGATCATACAAGAAACTTCTCAACACTAACTCCATTAGACAGACAGATCATAATATATCAATGTATTCAGTTGGGGATCCAAGATATAAAACTGATCATATGAGTCTGCATGACAGATATCAATATAATTTCTCACATGTAAAAATATTAAAGAGTTCAATTTAGGTTTAAGATAATATTAAGCTTGAGAGGATTTTGAAAAGAGTGTGGTTGAATCGCGAGATGAGCTCAACTTATTGATGAATGCTTATAATTCCTTTAAATAGACATATATGTTGATCGACGAGGCATGATGCTCATTTTTACTTCTTTTACTTAGATTGGTTGATTGAAAAAAAAAATCTCAAAGATATTGTTTAAGAAAGAAAAGAATGTATGTGAGACTTGGTGCTCGTCATAAAGGATATTGCGGGACTTAGTGCTATGTGTGTTTAGCCTTATGAGGCGCGATGCTCGGATGTATACGAGGTGTGATGCTCGTTTTAAATGTTGAAGGATATATGTATTTCGAGAATTAGTGTTCGGCTTGAATCCCTTAGTATGAGTTTTTTTGGCTCATTGTTAAAGGTATGGCTTTTCGTTGTCGCAACAGCCCCAAGAAAGCGCATTTAAATGACGAGCTCGAGTAGAGTACTGATTTGACTAAAAGGAGAACTCATGGAGGCTATGGTCTATGGCTGATGGGCTTAAAAGGATTTCAGAAAATCTGTCTATCAAACTGACTGATTTTGGCGAGTTCAAGTGAAAGTATGTGAGCTTGTACGAAATTCCCATATGATGAACTGACAAAGTCTTTTTTGAGTTCTGTTCATTCTTGGCGAGATGAAACTTAGCTTGGACCGTAAGCTCATGTAGATTTCGTGAGGAAGGAGTAGATCATTTTGTAGCTGTAACAGAGTTTTGAGGAGGTTATCTTGCAATAAGTATTATATAAGAACAATCTTGCTCCCTTCTTTTTCTTCGGAAGCAAGAAAGCGTCGAAGAAGCTCTGGGACCAGTTTGTTTTCGTCGACTTCCGTAGTATTGTCTTTACTCTCATGAGTCATAACCAGAACAGTGTTGTGCTCTATCTCCTGGCGAGCTGGTGAACTCAGGTGAGACTTGTGATCTGATGCCAGAGCCGGTCCTGACATATGGAAGGCTGCAAGCGAAAAAGAAAAATAGGGCTGACTTATATTAAAAAAAAAATCTCAAAAATGCATTGGGAATGACTAGAACCCGGACTGACCAACTTGATGATTACTCAGCAGAACCACTACACTAAAGGCTATTTTTGAAAAATGTGGCCGAAAAATACTTATAAAATTGGCGGCCGCAAGCCCATGCTTCCTTGGCTTGGCCCAAGGGCCGCTCTGTCTGATGCAAACGAAAGCGACATAATGTGTTTCAGAGTTATGATGCTTGATAATTCGATTTCCCATTAGGCTGAGTCTAGAAAAAAAGCATCGGTTCTCAGCTTAATAAGGTGACTCTTAGATGATATAGTGGCCTCGTCTTTTATAGCAGAAATCCGATGACATTGATGGAGATCTGAATCTCTGATATAGCCATTAATGGATTGCTTCTCCATCCTCTGTATATCGTCTTTGTAATTTGGTGCATGGGAGAAGATAGTAGTAGCTAGCTACAAGACTTGTCTCTATCTCCTGACCCAAGAGTCATAGCAATCTGATGCATTGTCGTTTTGTCTCTATTACCATTTTTGATAAGCATTTTGATTGGAATAAATAACACAAAATGAGTAGTGTGTTATATCGAAACTTTTATAATATTTAAGTTTTCGTGTAACCAATAAAAACTAAAAGAAACAATCAAAATCAAAACCCGACGAATACGCAGGCCTAATTTACAGTCGAAAACACAGACAAAAAACTGCGATCCACCCACCTCCAATTCTTTATAATTCCCCCCTGAGAATTTCTGTTTCGTCTGACTTCTTACCCCAGATTTAAGAAAGATACTATTACAGCCTATTAAATGGATCCAAATCCAATCGATTAAATAATGCACATTTACACAGGAGATATGCGAATTTGGTCAAAAGAATTAAACGAATAAGACTTAAAAAGGTGGTAGAATCATCTGTTATTGTAAGTGTCCCAATCAAAGTGGAGATGAGAATAAGCTTCGTAATCCACAGGTCCGTCGACGGTTTGAATACTCTGAACAAGAGCCGGGTCTGTGTCCGAGGGCAAAAGCTTGTATTTATCGACAATGTATCTGTAACCAAAGTAAACCGCGCCGAAGATGGTGAGATTGAATGCCTAGTATTGAGCAAAGTCGAATTGAGCTTGTAATAAGGAAAGCTAGAGCAGAAACACATGACCTTGATAACAAGGAAGGACTCATGTATTCTTCAATTCGCTTGCAATCCTCTCCATCTAAATAGCAACGGCTCATTTTCTTTCTAGTGATGATGAGGTTCACTAGGAAGAAGCAAACCATCTTCAAGAGAGCTGCTCTTTGTTCTCCGGATACGAGAGTGCACAAGGGATCACAATGTACATCCTCAAGTTTGTACCCAAGACTGAGCACTATCCAATGCTTCAGCATTGAAGATTCTCCCAGCACTTACTAATCAAGGCCAATGGAGAGCTGAAGAACACGAGAATCAACAGTAGAATCGTATTGACAATCACTCTTCTTGCGATAAGAGCGACTTTTGTCAATCCCAAGATATTTTAAGAAATAATCAGCACAAACACTTGAAGTGAAACATAATGAAGAGGTCAGAATTCTATCAACGTTATAGCATGGAATTGTGAATTTTAACAAAGGGTATTCCTTTTGGTTAAAGAGACAAAACTTAGAATCAGGTTGCATATTCACATATACACACAGACCTAGAAACACACTGTAGCCAAATCACCTTGTTCCTAACATGTGTGAACGATAGATACTCAGCAGCAATACCTTTCTCATTTGATTTTCGTTTAGCAAAGAGAAACAAAGAATGGTCTTTCCTTCAAAATTCACTAACAAGAAAGCTTAGAGAGAAGAGTATAAAAAAGCACTTACCAACCATCAAGAGTTGTGCAAAAGCAGAAACAGAGCACATAGTCAGAGACCTAACCAAGAAAACAGATTCGGAAAGAACCTGATTACCAATCAAAGGAGAAACAACAAGGCACAATCCCAGTTTGCTATTGAGTCCTGGGTGATATGCTGTAAACATAAAGATAAAAACATGTCAATCAATGGTTGTTGTGGCTCACTACTGAAGTAGAAAGGGACCTAGAAACAGAAACAGAAACAATGATCATTGTACCGAGCTAAGCATCATCTAAAAGATGATGTTTCTATCCAACTGCACCAACAGAAGGATAAATATAATATACAACTACTAGAGTTGCTTTACTGCTTCTTCCACTATAAGCAGAGCTTTATATGCCAGAAAGAAGATGAACACCCCGACATATATCTCACGGACAGACAGAGATTAATAAGACCAAGTCAAGGAAAATTAATTACACTGTAATTTAGAATGAAAAAACCTACCACACAGACAAAGATACTCAAAACACCTGAAATAACTTATGTCCTGCAATGTGATTCATTCCGCTTAAAGTACAAAGATTGGAAATTCAGACATGGACAGAAGCAGAAAATAAGACCTTAATGCTATCTGAGTGTGAGCGAGGATCAAGTTTGAAGACAGCATCAGAGCATTCAATCTTCCCCCAAATCTGGCTTCCCTCGCGTCTCTCCACGGAAATCTCAAGTTTGACTATTTAACTGTTTGACAGTGTGTGAACGGAACAAAATGATCCGTGACGTGCGTGCGTGTGTCATGACGTTTCCAGTCTCCATAGGATACGTGGAAAATCGACGCAGAAGACACTCATGTTCGTGTATGTAAGAGAGGGTGAGAAAATTGGTTTTGAGTACTCAACAGACAGTTGGATTTTGATTTGATCAGTACGAAAAGGCGGCTGGGTAATTTTACAGATTCTGATTGGTAAATAAATTATCTGAGGTTTAACTTAGTAACAAGTCGGTTGTCTGTTGCATAAGCCCGTTCTCTCAGCACTTGCCACCTTCTCTCTGGGGTCAGCACAAAATTGATATATTGTCTTGTAAGGTTCATGAGTTCCGACATGATCTTATCAGTTTTTCTTCAAGATATCTCCTATTTTCTCGTTGACTTTTAGAAATGTATAACTCAACAAGACTTGATTTTTAACAAACAATAAAAGAAGATTTTAAGAGTTGATTTTGAATTTGTTTCCATAGATTTATGAATTTAGAAAGATCTTAAGAGACGTGAGAAATTGCAATCATTTGGGAAAATGTGTTTTATGATTCGAGCTGTCATTAGATTTTTTTCATGAAACTAGAAATAGCAACGGGGAAAAGAAAACGATGGAGAATAGTAAACGCAATTGATAAGAGTGTATTGATTCCATACAAGTTAGAACATAACCGGAAAATAATATGTTGTTGACAAAATTATAAAATGCAATATTCACGACTTCAACATACGTCCTATCTCGCCCTTGTCATTTTTTTTGGGTCAAAATTAATTCTCATTCCATAATCAAACTCCAATCAGTTCAGGATCAAATCGTACAAGCATGTTTTCGTACACGCATTTAAGCACTCTCTTAGCAATTACATCCGCTTCGTGGTTCTCTTTTCTCGATGTGTAGAGGAATTCAACGCTTTCAACTCTTCTGCAATTTTATCTATGTCCATCAGAATCCCGTAAACCTCATTTGGTTAAATCTTCATCTCGCCCTTGTCATATGCAACTTGTTTCCCGGTTTCCTTGTCTCTCTTCCAATGCTTTCTTATAGCATTCTTCCCCACGGATATATATATGAGACATGGTACTAATTAGTAATTACTATGCAATGCAAATATTATGAATTTTTTTTTAAAAAAAAAAGATAATGAGAAATGAAAACTCTTGTTACTCAAAGCAAAGCAAACCTGGGAGAATTGGGCATACCTCTTGAATTTGCTTCAATGTACAAAAATATGAGAACTAAACACACAAGAAGTTATAGGAAAATCTAACCATTTATCCTCATATTTAAAAATTCTTTACTATTAATAAATAATTTTCCTCTTCCAAAAAAATGTCATGGCTAATTTTTCTAAAAAAAACATCATGTTGAAATACAATGGTTGAAATACATATTTCTCTCAAGAAAAAATTATTTTCAAATTGATCAAACCCAGATTTACTCTATTGAAATGCTTGATTTTCGAAAAAAATGGAGGATTGCTATCAGAACACAGAATTTGCTAATCGTATATTATTGATTATTTCAATATCAGTCGCCACGACTAAAAGAAGTTTTTCAATAAAAAATTATTTGTAGTCTACCTTGTCAAAAGAGAGATTAAATGAGTTTACTTTATTGTCAATCGACACGATTATGGTTGAAAAACTTGACTATCCTAGTTTAATAACAGATTTTGCATGAAAAAAATGCAAAAAGAGTTATATTTCAATTTTTTTACTTTTTGTTTATAATACAGTTTATGGAGTTGAATTATCTTATGAAACTTCAACATATTTTTACTATATCATTATCATTGCATGCTCTTTAATAAAAATGTACAATTTTTGAACTTGCTTAGTGCATTACAAAATGTTGCACCGACGATATAAATCGGCATCTAGAATATTGTTGTTATAGTGGAGATATTGCATTCCCTCGGCCACATCAAGAGCCACTTTCGTTACTCTAGAAATGTCATATATTATATGTTCCTTGTGGTTCATCATGAATTGTGCGACATGCATGCTCTAATAACAAGAATAAACAAACTCATAAGAATAAACAAAAATGAGAATCGCAAAACATTATCCTAATAAACAAAATAAGAACCACAATATATACTCACCATATAAGACAAACTGATTCAAGGGATATCTCGATGATTTCAATCACATGCTCATGAGATAGTTCCCTACAAAAAAAAAGCACACAAAAATTCATAACAAAAATGATAGAATTATAAAGAAAAACACCTTAGCTTTAGGAAATCTCTCAATTTAAATTTGCCGTCAACGTTTAGGTGTTTAAGATACTGAACACAAACATTAATACCTTTATACTTTGCTGCAAACCTGCACAAGTATAAAATGTCACATATACCATTTTCAACGTTTAAGAGCATAAATTTAGGAACTTACAAGTCATTCTCCAACTTCTTTTCAATTTTGAGAAGGCTTCTGTCAATTTTGAGATTCAGCGGCCCTTAACTCATGGTGCGGTGCTTGACTGTCTCGAGTTGGAACTGTTCGGTGAGGTTATACGCTCATCCACGTTAAATCTGCCGAGATCGTATAATAAAAAAAAGCTGCATATTTTGTTAAAACTCAGTATCCTAAACAAACAAAAAATTGGTATATATTATGAATAAGTGATTATTCATCACCAAAACCTTCAAGTGTCTTCTTAGTATCCAAGTATCTTTCAATTAGACACCAAGCTTTCTCCCCATTGTACAAGTGTCTCAATAACACTATATGTGTCCTCATTTGCTCTTAGCACTTCTACTATAAATAGGCTGTTAATGTGAAGATGTAAGAGATCCAAGAATAAGGAATAACAAGAATAAGTTTCATATATCAAAACTCTTCCTTCTCTCTTTATAGTTCAAGACTTCAAGTCTTTGTTCTTACATATTTTCATATCTAGCTAGTAGTACTTCACACTTATAAAGTTGTACTACATATATAATTTCATAACAGTATATTTGAACCCAACTTTTAAAAGTCCAGTGATTATTTACCAAATATAATTCATTTTTTTTACCTAATCTAGGAAATTAAATCTAGAGTAAATCAAGACCAATAAGAGATTATGAAACTGATAGTTTTCTTTTAAGATTCCGTTTAGATGACAACAAACGCATGAAGTTTGTAACCTGTAAGAATTTCATAAACTAATATGTTACTGAATCAAAATTGTTGACTTCAATTCAATCATAGTATCTAATCTACTAGTCTTCACCTACCAAGTACACTAAGTATTGAATCATCAACAACAATACAACGTCAAGCAAGAGAAGGATTGGGTTTTCCGGCGACAAGTAAAGTATTTTCAGGCGAGATGCTTGCCGGAATATATTTCACAAGCTTTGAATCTAACCCATGTTTCTTAACCCACTTCATCCTCCCCGCATCAATTATCTGCTTGCATTTAAACCCTAAAACAGCTCTTTCCATGGGTTTCATCTTCTTCACAACTTCCTCCACGCTGCTCAAAGAATCATCTTCCACCTCTTCTTCTTCTTCTTCCTCCTTTGCACTGCATCAGGAGAACAATCAAAATGAAGTTAACTTATTCAAAGTAACTTCTTTATGATGTTCAACTCCAAGAAATGTTACTTTGAAGCAAGAAGGTCAATGTCGTCAACACCGGGAATCTTGGAACCGTGATCATCATCTACAGCCCAGCTGGTGAACCAAGTAATGGTATGGAACTCGTCTTTGGAAATCCCCAGGCTAATGATATATTCTTTATCTGCGAGAACAAAAACAAATGCCATATGCTTTGATTATTGGAGAAGTTCTATAATACTATGATAGACCAAAGAAGAGGCAGTGACTGTGACTTTACTTATGTAGCTTTTCCATTGGCAAAGATGATGGCAACAAGTCGCAATAGCGAGACCTCTTAGAACCGGGCTTTCACCCTCTTGTCTAGATAGACAACATCTTAGGCTTAAATCTAATTATCGACACATAAAAGATGAACATCAATAAGCAAAAAGAGTCGGGAATCTAAAACTGTAGGAGCTAAGAGGTAAGCGTGTAGCAGTGACCTGTTGCAGGACCACAAAGATGTTTCCCAACAGCCACATATGGAACACCATGTAAAGATTCAACCGCGTTAAGGTTTAAATCCTCAACTGAACACACACAAAATACAATCATAAATACAAACAACACTCGGAACAGGTACGACAAGAAAAGGAATTAGATTTAAAAGAACCTTACTATCAATCCTCATACGCTCTAATACCAAGTTCTCCTTTTGCCTCAGGGACCGATCAGCCTACAAGCAGTAAAAACAGATGCAGTTTGAGAAATAAGCTAATCACTGAAAAGATTGGAAATAACCACAAACGAGCGAGCTTAGCAAACCTTAAGCTTATAAGATTTCCTCTCGACTAAATACACTTTCTCGACGCCGTAGCAATCTGCTAGCATCTGTGTTAAGTATCCTCTCCCAGCTCCAAATTCAACAACCGCAGGCACACTATCACCCTTCCCTTCCAGATCGCTTTCACAACATTCAACATTTTTGTCACACCTTTTCAATGCACCAACCTTTTCCAGGTTACCAAGAATCGAACCTTGTTGCAAAACATGTTTCTCTTGGAACGGTAACTTCCTGCACCAACAGTCAGAAACTATCAGCATAAAGGAACTTCTCCTCTCACTAACCAAATCCCAAGAACGAAAGCTCCAAACTTTTGTAAACCAATTACCTATCTATCTCCTTATTAAACCATACGTTACAAGCTTCAGGTGACAAATGCGAATCTTCGATCCCTTTACATATACCGCCATGAACCGCCTCAATTTTCTTAATAAGCTGACGAAACTTAGAAACACTCATACTATAGACTACATTCCTCTTCATCTCTGAAGTAACAAGAGAATCTGGACAACAAGAACCCATCTCTTCTGCATCTTCTTCGTCTCCGGCATTAATGCCCTTTTGATAGAACACTTGACCAGACAATGCCAGGGTTTGTTTTAACAAAGGGCATCTCTTTAAATGCCCTTCGAGATTCTCCTGCAACACAGAGCTAAAAGAATTCGAATCAAACCGTTGAGACACAACAGCAGAGAACTGCAAATTTAGAACGTGGATATAAAAAAAACAAAAAAATCATTGACTCACTGAGAAGGATCAATAGGGCATGGAACCCACTGACCATCCAACCTCTGGCTATGGTTTCCACAAAACCTGTTTGATTACTTAAGAAAATTAGCTCCTGACTAATTTGTCCAAAAGACCGAGACTTTTCACTTCCAAGTAAAAACCGAACTTACAAAGAACTCTCGATTCGTGTATTTGCGCATGATCTTTTCTTCTTCGGAAGCCAGAAATTGCATCGATTGCTACTTTTCGCCGCCATTCTCAGCGAGTTCGCTCAGCTAGCTCGAGAGAGAGAAAGAAGACGAGGTCTTCTACCTTGAAATGGGCTTCATTGTTGGCCCATTATTGTTTATTCGGCCCATCTAATTTTTAAAAAATCGAACCGAAACAATTTTCAACCTCTTGAGACAGAACACGTAACACGTGACCAAAACAAGAAGCAAACAACTTCTCCTCCTCCTTTCATACTCCAAACGCCACGCTCTTTCCATTTCTTTCGCCGGTAAAACAGAAATCACACAGACCAAACACGACGACGAAGAAGGAGAAAAATGTCTTCGACGTCGATTTTCTCCCCTAATGCCGTCGCCAACGGATTCGGTGATCGGAAACTCCGTTGCCGGAACGCTGTGGCTAAACCCAGTCCGAGATTTCTACCTTCTTCTTCTTCTTCTTCTTCTCTGATGAAGCCTTCGCCTCTTGCTTCTAGATTCTCCCCTTTGATTTCACCAACTAGATCTTCTAACGCTTCGGTATTCAGGAGATTCGACACTCTCATGGAGTGGCAAGAATGCAAGTAAGCAATTCTGTTTTCCCCTGCTCTTTTGACTCTCTCTGACTTGATGGATTTATTACATGTAATTCGATTAGTTTTACAAAATGTAATCTCATTTGTAAGAACTAAGAATCTTGTCTGAAAAACCTGTTTTTTTTTTTACTTATGGTAGATCAATGGTTGTTCTGGAGATTCAAGTTCTATAATTCTTGGAAAAAAAAAGAGATAAAAAATGGCTTTATTCCATGATCAGATTGAAGCCATGAAGCTTGAAAATTTGGTTTCTTGAGTCAAGAGTATTCTATGTATAAGTGGTTGAACCTTTTGTCTCTGAGGCTATATATATGTTTGTGGAGAATTTCAGAGTGAAGAAGAAGGTTGAAGTGCCTGTATCAGTTGCTTATGGACTCTACTCCGAGCGAGAATCGATTCCTAGGTGGATGACATTCATTTCATCCGTAAAGGTAACGACTTTGTTTGTTCCGATCATACGGCTGTTCCTCTTGTGCTTTTTAAGTCTCTATTGAACATGGAAACACAATCGTTTTTTTTGTTTAAGTAGGTTTTGATTTTCCGGTATAGTTCTGCAGGTACTCAAGGACAAATCCGATTTATCTCGGTGGACCTTGACGTATAAAGCATTTGGCCAGAATCTAGAGTACTCTTGGCTCGCTAAGAACTTGCAGGCAAGTATGCAACAAGTGTTTGAAAGTAGCTTCAACACACTTTTTTGGTAGTTTCTTTTAAGTAATGAGCAGTTTCAGCTACTCTGCTTACAACATGTTAAACAGGTTTGATGCGTTTTTCTTATTATTTGGATTTCACGTAACTGTTTTCTAGTTTCTGTTTCATGCAGCCTCTCCCGAACCAGAAAATTCACTGGATTTCTCTAGAAGGCCTTCCCAACAAGTAAACCGAATTGTTGATGAATCAGTGACTTTAAAACTTCTTTTCTTGAATCAAGCTTGATGTGAAGGTCTTGCCTTTTTTTTTTTTGCTTTCACAGGGGCACTGTTCGTTTCTTCCCGCTAGGACCTTCATCATGTGATGTAGAAGTGAGATTTCCATTGTTGATGATATCATTCTCTTCTCCAAACTACAGTTCATACGCCACTGTTAAATAAGCAATGAGGAAATTTCACCAATCTCACCTATCTTTACCGAGCTCTTCTCTTGCTTTGTTTGCAGCTAACCTTTGCATACGAAGTTCCGCTGCTGCTTATACCATTCGCAACAGTAAGCATTCTTTACTCAACCTGTAAAATTTCGTCAATAATTTCGATGATTTGGAGAGTGAATCAACACAACTGAGTGTCTCAAGTCATATCTTTTAGTTACGTGTAACCGTTTGTCTTTTGTTTTCTTCAGGCGCTTCAACCGCTAATGCAAGGATTGATTAAGGACAGTTTGGAGCAATTTGCAGAGATAGCAAAAAGCACAAAGACCGCTTAGTTAAACAACACAATACAACAGCAAAACTTATCCAAATACACATATCATCCCATTCTTCTTACAGGAATCTGCACAGAGAATCATTGTTGTGACGACGGTTACCATATTGATTATTTATACAGTACTGTTCATGTAAACGAAAGATCTTTTATTTTTCATTATAATTTGAACATTTTAATCTTGGACCAGAGACTGAATTGGACAAAAATGGCAGAACTATATAATACCAAAGTTGAATTGTAAGTCATCCCTTCCAAGACCACTAAACCACCCACTCACTTCTGCAAACTTGGTAAATTTTTAATCAGTTTATACATTCGCTGAACAGCAAAAATTGTGATTCTATAGCTGTAAAATTATTCCCACATTAGTAGTATATCATTTGCACGTGAAATGGTACATTCACACAATCACAATCTTATGCTGGAATATATGAGCACATGAAATAATTCAACTTGGTCAAACCTTTAAGGTTGCAAATGATTTTGTAACGTCTAAATATGAGCATTTTATAATAGTAACAGTCATATACATTTTATAATACTAACATTAATATACATTTTATAATTCAACTTAGTCAAACCTGTAAGTTGCAAATGATGTTGTAATGTCTAAATAGGAGTATTATATAATAGTATCAGTCATATACATTTTACTTTATGGCAAATGATTTCCCAACAAATAAGGATTTTGTCAGGAACATGAGATAAGACATGCATTTGAGCTGTCCTAACTACAGATAAGCTTATGTCTAGATAAGTTAATACAGCTAATTATAAATTCAAATATCAGTATATGTGTGCAACCAAATATCTCTTTTCTGCTGTAGTATTTCCAAAGAGCAAAGAAGGAAAAGAATCATCACATTCAAGAAAGTTCGATAACCCTAAAGCTAAAATGTTAAAATTGTTTCGTGATCCGATTCTACGTTTCACTACACTAGCTCTCGTCGCTTTTTCTCTATTCTCTTTTGAAACCGAAGCAAGGCTACATCATCACAGCGACAAAAACAATCCCAACTCAAAACCGGAGCCACCGTCTTCGTCCCTCTCTCAGTCTCAGCCTCCATCTATTTCCCCATACCCTAACGACCCGTCACACTCTCCATCTCCATCTCCGTCCCAAGACTCCGACAACAAAGTGGTCTACGACGTGAGAAACTATGGTGCGGTCGGTGACGGTATCACAGACGACACTGAGTCGTTCAAGATAGCTTGGGATTCAGCTTGTAGCAACAATGACGACAACAACGCTGTCTCCGTATTGCTTGTGCCTCACGGTTTCACTTTCGTGATCCATTCCACTATTTTCACCGGTCCTTGTCGCTTGTACCAATACTTCCAAGTAACTCTTTTTTTTTTTTTTTCAAATATCAAAGCCATTTTGATTTCTACAAGATTATCAAACTTTGGCTGATAATTAATGTGTCTAAGTTTTGGTAGTTTTTCTTATAATTAACAAGATTGATGGGACCATCGTGCCACGGGATGGACCAGAATCGTGGCCGAGCGGTTTCAACAAAAGACAATGGCTCGTCTTTTATAGAATCAACGGAATGGCTCTAACAGGCATCGGAGTTATTGACGGTCGTGGACAGAAATGGTGGGATCTTCCATGCAAACCTCACCGGGTAAACATTTTCAATCGATCCAGTTACTACAAAAATAATTTAGAAAGATTGATGTAAAATTATATCATGTTACGTACGTATTCACATCAATTTTTTTTATTTACTATTTTTAAACAACAAAAAGTCCGATAATTAGAATTTGATTGTATATCCTACATTTAAAAGACATTTTCTCTGTTATGAATCTTAATCTCCGTTTTGTTCAAACAGAAAGTCAACAAAACCACTGCACTTACTGGTCCATGCGAAAGCCCTGCTGTAAGTAACACATCACATCTTTTAAAGACAGTTTTTTCTTTTTTCTTAACTTCACAAAATGTTTGAAATATGTTATGTAACGATTTTGGTGAGGACAGGCTTTGAGGTTCTTCATGAGCTCGAACTTACGTGTGAAAGGTGTGACTATTAAAAACAGCCCGCAATTTCATGTCACATTCGACGGATGTCACGAAGTTCACATCAACTCCCTTCGAATCACATCTCCAACGTTAAGTCCCAACACTGACGGCATCCACATTGAGAACTCCAACTCCGTTGAGATTCATAACTCTGTTATCTCCAACGGTATGCATTCAATATATATACACGTCTATACATATACACAAAATGAGAAGATTAATGTAAACAAACCACATATATAAACACAATTTATATCGGTAATTATTTTTATAAAAAAAAAACACCTAAAGATTTCCGATGCTATTTAAAACTTAAAATGTTTTAACGATGCAAATGCTAACTATCTGAAGCCAACGGTTTAAAATCTCAAAAGGAAAAGAAAATACAGTCTTTATAGCACTTCGTTACGAGTGTGTTTTATACATAATACACAAAGAACTTTGGAAAAAGTCATTTACATAATTTGATATTGGCTTACATACTTCTTTTGAATGTATATATATATATATATATTTTTTTTTTTTGGTCGAAAATGTAATATCTTCAATCAAAGTGTCAACACACTAAAGATTCTTGAATCCTTCCTCAGGAGATGATTGTGTCTCAATAGGATCCGGATCATACAATATCGATATACGGAATCTAACTTGTGGACCAGGCGGGCATGGAATTAGGTAAGAATTACTTCGATACTTAACATTTCATAATATCCAGTACTTATATAATGACGTAATTTGTGTAGCATTGGAAGTCTAGGAAATCAAAACTCGCGTGCTTGCGTCTCCAACGTTACGGTTAGAGACTCGGTCATAAAATTTTCCGACAATGGTGTACGAATCAAGACATGGCAAGGTGGATCCGGGTCGGTTTCCGGAGTAACGTTCGACAATATCCAAGTGGATACTGTCCGAAATCCGATAATCATCGATCAATACTATTGCACAAGCAAAAGTTGTCCTAACACAACAAACGCAGTTTTTGTGTATGATATACTATATCAAAGTATAAAAGGCACATACGATATACGTAGTCCTCCTATGCATTTTGGATGTAGCAACAATGTCCCATGCACAAATTTAACACTTTCGGATATTAAATTGGTGCCTTCAAAAGGCGAAACCGATGTGGATCCGTTCTGTTGGAATGCGTATGGGATCACGGATGAGTTCTCTGTTCCTTCGATCTCGTGTCTCAAATCGGATCCTTCGACCTCATTGTTAGGTGGCCTATTAGGAAAGTGTGGAGTAGCGTGATTTATTTCGGTACGTTGAACAAGAGAGTTTTGATTATTATTTTGGTATATGCACACTATCAAAGATAATGACATGATTAGCGCAATGCAATTTTTTCTTTTTATCAGCAATATGTATCATTTTGCGGAGTTTGAAATCTCATAATAATACAACTACAACATTTACACTACCACTAAACTAGTATACTTCTTGACTGAATTAGTTAAACGTTAATTTTTCAAAAACCGAACACATGAACATGGGATTACTAACTCCTTGACGCACGTTCAAAAGCCCATTAAGATTAGATAAAAGTACAGCTTATTAGAATCCAATTACCCAACACAAAAGACAATCTGATTTGGGCCTTGATCAGTTGAGCCCCGGGTTGATTTTAACAGAGATTTTCTTCTTGTTCTTTCGGTGGATTAGATCTTATAATGTTATAGTGAATTTAAATTTTGACATATCGCATAACTTATAAGTTAAAAATATTAAGTATTTAAGATTTGAAGCTTTGCAGTCTTGCTAATGATATCCTTATTCCTTTTCTACACAAAATTGACATTTGAACCATAAAAATACAGATTTCAAAGCAAGAACAAGTATTTTCTTAATTTACTCTCTTTCATCGAATATGCTCGTTGGATTAGTCTTTCTTATAGGCAAGTCTTGCGATCAAACAAAAAGTAAACACGCATAGTCAACAAATCAAGTTCGATAGTCTTTCTTTATACATAAACAAAACAAAAAAAAATAACAAATTTGAAATATAGAGTAAATATGACGTGGGAGTAATACTTTTTCTTACGAAAGAATCCTCTTACTCTTGCCACTGGTCACGTTTTTCACGACTATATATAAATTAAATAAATAATAAAATTAAAAATTCGAGAACTATTTATTTTAGGGTTGAATAGTTGATTACTGGACTTTATCAAATTAATACAAAAACATATGCTATGAACTTATTTTGATAAATACTTTTTTTTAATCCATTGACATTGTTTAGACGTTGAAAATTCATTAGTTTTTATAAATAAATGTATAATTTTGTTAGTCAAGTCAAATCCAGCCTTGAAATTTAAATTTTTTTACTGGTAACCTTTTATTACAATATAAATGAAAATACATTGTTGTGAATGATTATCATAAATTTGCAAAAAGTTAGCAATACCCAAAATGATACCACCATTTACGGCGTATTTCATTTGACCACTATTTTCAACAAACTAGAAGTAAGAAGGGGCAATTTGGTCTTTGAATAAAAAGCTCCATTACCTAATATTATCCTCTCTCTCTCTCACTTCACAATAAATGTTTTCTCCTCGAAACTCGAAATCCCAAAAAATCTTTGCTTCCTTGGCTTTCTAATGGCGATAATGAACAAAGAAAAAAAGACAGAGAGCAAGAGAATCAACGAGATCGATGACCCAGAAGAAGACGAAGAATCGGAGAACAAGAAGATGGAGATGTTCTTCACTCTCATAAGAAACTACCAGGAGGCGAGGAAACGAAGGCGACAAGAGCTAATCGAAGATTCCGGCGACGCTGCTCCCAATCCGACCAAGAGATCCGACGGCGGAGACAAATCCGGCATTGTTCCTGTGTTCCGTGCCGAGGATTTCTCTCACTGTATAGACTTAAACACAAAGCCATCGAATTCGATTGTCCCCATCGACAATCAAGAGGAGGTGAAGACAGAAGAAGAAGAAGAAACAGAGAAGAAGACAAGAGAAGAGAATAGTTTAGATCTTAATCTTGCGTTGTAATAATAATACTTCTCTCTGTGTTTTCTTTTGTTTTGTGAAATAGAAAAAAAACTCTTTCTTTAAATTATTCACTCACTCGATTACTAAAAAAGTAACACTGCAATACATAAACTCTTGAGTAAAATCGATAATACAAGGGATCATCAAGTCAAGAAGCTGCAGTTGAAATTGCCATTGGTGAATGTTAGCTTCTCAGCTTTGACGACAGAATCTAGAGGAAGAGGATTAAAGGTTTTGTCTGGACCATAGAAGTGAGGGAAGCTATTCACACCATCCGCAGCTTCATAGATCAATCCATCTCCAAGCTGCAGTTTACACATGTTAACAAAAAACATGTCAATCTCTTCCCTTTCAGACAAAACATCCTCTTCTGATCCCTATAATCTACAAATGAATTCAAAGATGACATTGTTGTAAACTAGTTCCTAAAGATCATGGTTGTGTTACTTGGGATCGTGTGTCCCGAATAGAAACGTAAAGAACGAACACCGACTCTGGTACGAACCGCACGTAGGGGCACAACCAAATTCTAGCATCAATCAACATCGAGGAGTAGACTCACACGTTGACAAATACAGCCTTAGGAAGTTTCTTGCTTTCCTTTCACATCCACTTTTTTAGTTAATTGTTCATCTGCTTAAAACGTGTGGAGATAATAATCACACCTTAAACTAACGTTTAATAGATCAACCAGTCATCAAACTAGACGATCATTTTTAAAACCAAATGATCACATATATGATCCACATGCATGTTTCACATACAAGGATGTAGAAATAGTCAACAACATGAATGACAAACCTTCTTAGGGTCGACTTGAAGAAGGTAAAGATCCTCCTTAGCATTTAAGAAAAAGTTCTGCAATGTCATTTGTACCTGGAAAAACCGAATCGGAGAAGCAGTTTATCATCAAAAGTATTGATTTTTTTTACAAGCTATAAAGCAAACTGGTAAACAAAAGGTCAAACTTTCAGATGGAAAAGTGGAGATCTTTCGTGAGAGATGAAGAGAGACCTGATCGAGTTTGCTGAGATGAAAACAACCAGTTGACTTATCGAGCTCTCCACCAAAGCAAGATCCGTCCTTCTGAAACTCTTTCCATTCTTGATCTGTACTGATTCTGTATATGTAATCTTCGCTAGCCATTTTTCTTTTCTTCAATTCTTCGGGAGGAATTGTATCTGAGAAGAAAAGAAATCGAAACGATGAAGAACAAAAGGGGAAGATCGAAACCAATTCACTAAAACCGGTATAAACCGGGAATTATATATGTAACCAAACCGGTATCAACTAAACCGACTCGTCGTCAACTTCGAAGCTGTTTTCCATATTCCTCTGCTTATTTCAATCTCCTCCGAAATTAGTTGGCAAGGAGAACGAAAAAACTCTCAAAGTCTGTAAATCATGGCGGCTTCAATGGCGAAACCCATCTCTGTAACTCCTCTCCGTTTCTGTTCCGATCGAAAGAAGAGCATTTGTTTCTCTGATTGTATCTCGACATCTTCTGGATTCCGATACTCCAAACCGTCTTGCCTCGATTTGGTCACGAAATCAAAGACTAACACTCGCTTTTCCCATCTCGTTAGAGCCCAAAGCTCTTACGGTAAGCCAACAATGACGTGTCTCTGAGCTCCCTTCGATCAATATCGTCTAATTTCTGTGGCATTTTCTTTTTTCTCTTTGTAGATTACACTCCAGACTCAAAGTTTTACAAGGTTGAAGCCATTGTCAGGTAAGCTCCCTTCTAAGTCTTGTGGTTCCATCTGTTCTGTATTAAAGAACTTCAAAGTATAAATAGATTAAGCGTTGGTTATATATGTGTCTAACGTTGCTTGTGTGGGATCTAACTAACTCATTTGTTTCATTCTCATGTTTGAATGTTGAAAGGCCATGGAGAATCGAGCAAGTTTCATCGGTAAGATGTTTCTTCTTCTTCTCACAGTTTGATATGTGAAAAAAGATATGAGCTTTGCTAATCAATTGATGTTTTCATCCAAGGAGAGTCTTTAACATAAAAAAAGTGTCAAACTTTGGCATGAGTTTGAAGTTTCTTGGTGTTTGCAAAGTCTGAAAATTTTCGTTAAAATCTGAAACTTTAGGGTGATAGTTTGAGAAATAAGTAAGAGTACAAGTTCCTATCGATGCATGCCGAAGACCAAATCATATACGTAACTGAACTCGATAGTACTGGTCAGATTTTTCTTGATTTTTGGATTGAACGGTTTAGGGTTCTCGTAGTTATTGTAGATACATGTTACTTCTTTTAACATACGGATGAGTTGTGAAAAATCCAACTAAATCTTGACTGTTTCTCTGTTTTCACATATAAATAAAATCAAAGGCTTTATTGAAAATCGGGATTCGAGGTGTTACGGTTTCTGATGTTCGAGGGTTTGGTGCACAAGGTGGATCCACAGAGAGACACGGTGGTAAGTTATTGATTTCAAGAACAGGTTCACTGATTCTTCTTACTGTCAAAAATGTAATTTTTTTACAAAATGTTGACTTCGCAGGGTCTGAGTTCTCTGAAGACAATTTTGTTGCTAAAGTTAAAATGGAGATCGTTGTTACAAAAGACCAAGTACGTAAATGACTAAAGAAACCGAAACTCTTTAAAGCAAATTTGAGTGCTAACCATTACTCTTTTTTCTTGTTGCAGGTGGAATCTGTAATCAACACAATAATCGATGGAGCAAGGACAGGAGAGATTGGTGATGGCAAAATTTTCGGTAATCATACACTATTTTTCACAATCACATTATGTTTATACATCAAAATGCAGAATGAAGTTTTACTCAGATTGTGATTGTTTCTTGTTTGGTTATATGCAGTTTTGCCTGTGTCCGATGTCATAAGGGTTCGGACAGGTAAAACATATCTTCAAAATCCTTTCCTTTTACGAAGGAAAGAGGCAAACTTTGAGCTTGTTTGTAAATGTCAATAAATCATTTTCAGGTGAGCGTGGAGAAAAGGCAGAGAAGATGACTGGTGATGTGCTTTCACCGTCTTAGGAACAAAGAGAGCTCAAGAATGGCGTTATCATTCCGGTCTCAAGATCGACTCTTAGCTAATAATAAATGAATGGAGCCTGTGTTTAGTTTCCTGTTGAATCGATCAAGATGTGTTTTTAACTGTACATGAATTATGCAGAAACACATGTCCTGGTTCACAGACATCGAAACTCTGTTCCTAATGTTTTCCCGCCGTTTTCTGAAACCATTAATGCTCTTTTTGATCTTGAGCCAATTTCCGAGTTACATGGTTTGAATTAATGTGATCTGCAAAACATGTTCTTCATCATCTACCTCGTGAAGACTAAAGAGGTAGATGATGAAGGGGACATATGAGGGAACACTGTTGATGATGTATTTAGTCGATACTTGGGCTGCCCACAACAATATAAAGTTATAAACCCATTGGTTTACGGTTTCCACGCAAAAGTAACAAATTAACTGGTAACCAGAGCAAATAGTGCTGGTTACTAACTGGACTGGTGCTGCTGATACACAGTATTTCATAAAAATGCATGATACACAGTATTCACAAAATTTTGATATGGAGACATGAACGAATTAATTGTGTTTGGTAATGAATACAAACAATACAGTATATATAACAAAAAGAATGGGTGGGTAAGGTTAACAAGGGAGGAAAAGCTAAAAGTATCCAAGCAGATGGAGAAAGATGCAGAGAAGGAAGATGAGAGAGAGAAACAAGGTGGAGGAGAAGGGGGCAGTGTAACTCTTGACACCGACATTGTGGGTAGTAGGAGAGAAGACCAAAGATCTGCAGAGAGGGCAAGTGAGATTGCCACGGAGAAGCCAAGGTTCAATACAATGGATATGGAAAAGATGAGCGCATCTAGGGAGATGAGTAACCGCATCCTCAGCCTCAAACTCCACAAGGCATATGGGGCAGCATGTCTCCTCCGCTTTTTCCTTGTCCCCAAACATCACACCGGTTAAGTGGTAACCCTCCTCATCATGCGCTTCAGCATCTCCACACTGCTTCTTCAACCTCCCCAAGGGAATGCACACACATGTGTAGAACACTATGGCTGCTGTGCACAAAGGTGACCGCGGAAACAACAATGAGATCATCTTTCTTCAGCTTTCTGCTGCTTTACCTCACCACTTGCCTCTATTTTTATAGACTAATATCATCTCTGAACCTTGAATTCGGCTGAGTGTTGGGACGGCGCCGACCCCACCCCCCTATTCTCTTATTATATTCGTTTGTTGTTTTCTTTAATCAAGTCAGCGATTCTCCAAACTCTAAGAAAACTCACGGAGGCGTTATGGTCAACACGAGATGCACATGCTTCCATCTTAAGCATTACCTGATACTTGCATATAATAATAGTAACTGACAAGAGGAAACAACAAAAGACGGTATTGAGATGCACCACCCACCCTGAAACCTCGGATTCATCACATAACATAGTCAAGGGCATGCATTTCTAGTAAATATATAATATATATGGAGTCATTCTTCCACCAAAACAGGCCTTGACTTTGTGTTCACGAATATAATACAGCCGACCAAATCAACTAAGATCTTCGTATGAATCATAAAACTATTTTTATTTGTTGACTCCAAGCATTTTGCTATACCAAATTTCTATGCAATAAGTTTCTCCAAAAGAGAACCACATCACGACCCTCAGATCAGCAGTGCCTTTGGAGTGATGCGCCCTCATCAATATTATGCAGGATCACCATTGTTATTGCATTCGGCCAATACTATTTGCAACACTCACTTACAAAGATAACTGATAAGCTTCAGCAATATTTGACACCCTATGCAGCCGAAACAATGCTAAATTTACTATCCTTCTCTCAATCTAGCATCTACCAATCAACATTAGAATGCATGGAAACAGGTAACCACCCTTAGCATGAATTGGGGGACTCCATCTGTCATGAAGTACATCAAAGGAAAAATCTTTAAATCAGACTCCCAGTAAAAGGGAAAACTCGCAGATTGATTATCATTAAACTTTTTGTGTTCCAAGTTTGTTATTACAAGTAAAGCAAACATCTTATGGAGATTGCATACCTAACAGCAATTGGAAGGAGAATCAGAAGGGTTTCTTCTTGGATATGGCTTCCCAAGCCAAAGACGGAAAGGGCGCCCTTTTGTCCATGAACTCCTTGACAGCCTTTAAATTAAAGGCAAATCCTTTCTGGTTTAAGGTGTCAATAGCCGACTGGGCTTGTTCGATGCCCTTTTCTCTGCACAAGGCATCGACCAATCCAACGAAAGTAGAGACGTTGGGAGAGTGACCAGACTCGAGCATCTCACCACAGAAATCAACAGCATCGTCTAGCATGTTGCAACTGTACAATCCCTGAACCAAGACACCATAGCTGAAGGCATTTGGGGAAATCCCATTACTCTGCATTTTCCTGAAAATCCTCTTAGCGTCTTCAATCTTATGAGCCTTGCAAAAGCCCTCGACGACAGCAGTGTAGATAACGACCTCAGGGATTGTACCCTTGTCACGCATCAACCCGAAAAGCTTCATGGCTTCCTGTACAAGCCCATCTTTGCAGAGGCCGTCAAGCATCGCGACCGCGTTGGGAATGAGACCTCCTTCCTTCATCTTCTTGAAGATCTCGTCGGAGTCTTCAGGCGGCGGTAATGGCTGGCTTGCTTCCTCCTGGGCCTTTTGTTCCCTTGAATCTTCCTGATGGACTCCGAGCTTGAACTGCTCGAGGAAGCCATGGTCAGACAGATTGTTTTCGAGGTTGAGGGCTTGCGAAGGTCTAGCGGAGTTGGAAGATCTCTCCCCTCGCAAGGGTCTGTTGGGCAAGGGCTCTGGGGGGTTCTGCTGCTGTCGTCCAGAGAAAAAGCGTGTAGCTGACATCGACGGCGTCGTAACACGAGTTTTCTTTGCCATCTGCCTCGCAAAAACGACGGCTTTCGACATTGTGATTCCAAGGGGTTAGGGTTTGTTCACGGGGAAGAGGGGTTTTAGAAGTAGCGAAAAGAGGAGACTTGAGGGGTAGAATAGTCATTTACAGTGCAAGAAGGGTATAAGAAAACGATCTCTCTCTGTCCGGATAAGCTTCTTCTAGCTTCTCACTCTCAGTTCAATTGGATAGGCGGAAAGGCCCTCGTTATTGTTCAACTCTTGCTGAAAACTGCAGGTGTTGCAGGTTTCACTCTGTTTCTCTCTGGTTACTCACAGCTCTCTCTCTCTTTGGTAGTGTTTTACTCTTCGGTCGTCTCTGCAACCGGCACATGCTTCTTTTCTCTTAGGTAAGCACCTCTTGTTCTTTGCTTGATGTCTTCAATTGAACACCAGCATCGTTTGTTTCTCTGGACCATCACTTTTGCTTTAGCCTTAGACACTTTTGACTCTGTCTGAGTGGTTTCTTTCAGCACCTTGGCTTAGCTTTTAGTCGAATGGTTCTTTGAATCTCCACCTCGGTTTTTCTCTAACCTTAGCTTGTTAGGCTCTTGAATCATCAACCTCCGCTCTTTTCGGAATTGGTTTGTTTGATTTTTCCAACCATTGGCTTTGGTCTTTCTCTAACCTCGGCTTCTTCTTCCATTGATGGCTGTCTCTCTCTTTCTCTTTAAGTCAATCTCTTCCTTGGACTGACTTCTCCTTCTTTGGCTTTAGCCACACCTTTCCTTCCTCCAGCCAACGGACTCAGCTAACATCAATTCCTTGTTTGATCGTTCCTGTCTTCGTCGGATCATTCTCCGATCTACACTTGAGGTTTTGACATCGTTTCTTGAGAAAAGAATGGACTTATGGCACAACTTTTGTCCAGCTGGGTCTTTCAAGAATGAATAGGCCCATTAACAACTTGAGCCCATCCCCAAAACTTCATCGACGCTTTGACCTTTCTTTTGACGGCAATTGCAGAACTGAGCTACTCCGATCACCAACCACCGTCTCAGCCGGTGGTGTCTCTGCCGCTGTCTTTAGCACAAGAAACTTATTTGGTGACAGCAGAAGCTTGCACCGAGCCCATCGCAAAACACACCTCTGTTTGCCACTGATTCTTTTCTGGTGGTCCCTTCCGATTCAAACCACCGTTGCTTCCTTTATTCTGGTCAGGATTCCAACTCAATCTTCTTCTTTCTTTCATGGCTTCTTCATTGCGACCTCTTTCTTCTTTTTCTCACGGCTTCTTCTTTGCCGCTTCTTTTTTCTTTTTCTTCTTCTTGTTTCTCATGGTCTCTTCTTTGCCGTTGCCTTCTCCTTCCTCCACGGCTGAGAGGTAATTTCTCCATGACCCATTCTTCCTCTTGAACAGGCACCAAGACAACTACAGCTCTGATACCATGTTGAACTCTTGCTGAAAACTGCAGGTGTTGCAGGTTTCACTCTTCTCACTCTGTTTCTCTCTTCTTACTCACAGCTCTCTCTCTCTCTCTCTATGCTTCCTTTCTCTTAGGTAAGCACCTCTTGTTCTTTGCTTGATGTCTTCCATTGAACACCAGCATCGTTTGTTTCTCTGGACCATCACTTTTGCTTTAGCCTTAGACTCTTTTGACTCTGTCTGAGTGGTTTCTTTCAGCACATTGGCTTAGCTTTTAGTCGAATGGTTCTTTGAATCTCCACCTCGGTTTTTCTATAACCTCGGTTTTTCTATAACCTTAGTCGAATGGTTCTTTTGACTCTGTCTGAGTGGTTTCTTTCAGCACATTGGCTTAGGTTTTAGTCGAATGGTTCTTTGAATCTCCACCTCGGTTTTTCTATAACCTTAGCTTGTTAGGCTCTTGAATCATCAACCTCCGCTCTTTTAGGAATTGGTTTGTTTGATTTCTCCAACCATTGGCTTTGGTCTTTCTCTAACCTCGGCTTCTTCTTCCATTGATGGCTGTCTCCATCTTTCTCTTTCAGTCAATCTATTCCTTGGACTGACTTCTCCTTCTTTGGCTCTGGCCACACCTTTCCTTCCTCCAGCCAACGGACTCGGCTAACATCAATTCCTTGTTTGATCGTTGCTGTCTTCGTCGGATCTTTCTCCGATCTACACTTCAGGTTTTGACATCTTTTCTTGAGAAAAGAATGGGCTTATGGCACAACTTTTGTCCAGCTGGGTCTTTCAAGAATGAATAGGCCCATTAACAACTTGAGCCCATCCCCAAAACCCTTTCTCTTCATCGACGCTTTGACGGCAATTGGAGAACTGAGCTACTCCGATCACCAACCACCGTCTCAGCCGGCGGTGTCTCTGACGCTGTCTTCAGCACAAGAAACTTATTTGGTGACAGCAGAAGCTTGCACCGAGCCCATCGCAAAACACACCTCTGTTTGCGACTGATTCTCTTCTGGTGGTCCCTTCCGATTCAAACCACCGTTGCTTCCTTTATTCTGGTGAGGATTCCAACTCCATCTTCTTCTTTCTTTCATGGCCTCTTCATTGCGACCTCTTTCTTCTTTTTCTTTTCTTTTTCTCACGGTGATGTCTACATTGTTCATTTCTCCAACTCTGTTTCTATTAGAATTGGATGCTTTTACATAACACACACATACATATTTACATGCTTACTCTAGCCTTAACAACTCCCACTTACATTGTTGCTTACAAGCAACTTAAGCCACTTTGTTTAACAGCTAACAACTCCTACTAACTTCTTAACATAACAACTTAACTTGTTAGCCTTTGACTAAGCTAACCAACTACTTTTGTTCCTTTTGTTGTGCAATTGTTACACGAACCAAACCAACTCTTCTTCTTTGTTGACTTTGGTCTTCTTCTTCTTCTTGTCGTTGACTTGCTTCAACTTCTTCTTACTTTTCTTTTGCTTCTTCTTTGTTCTTCTCTTCTTTGAAGCTTTTCCTTTGTTGCAGGATTTAGTCAAGACTCAACTTCAACAGTTATCCAAGGTATTCCTCTCTACTTGCTTGTCCAAGCTCGGCTGATCAACCTTCGCTGACAACAAAAATTGTCTCTTTTTGGCTTTTTGTTTGTAGTGGCGCTTATGGAGGTCAGCAGCATCATGTGGTTCTTCAGGGACAAAGGTTTTGATGATCCAAGTATCGACAAGATGTTGAGAAAGTGCAAGCAGTTGGAGAAGGCGCAAAGCGATGTGGCATCTGAAAACTGGGACTACCTGAGGAACATTGTTGGTATCCAAGAGAGAAAGCTCCCTTACATCGTCTCCAGATGCCCCAAAATCCTCACTTTACGTCTCGATGAGAGGCTAATCCCCATGGTCGAGTGCCTCTCCACGCTTGGAAGGAAGCCTCAGGAAGTTGCTTCCGCCATAACCAAATTTCCTCCCATACTCTCTCATAGCGTGGAGGAGAAGCTCTGTCCCCTTCTTGCTTTCTTTCAAGCATTGGGTGTGCCTGAGACTCAGCTCGGCAAAATGATACTTTTCAACCCAAGGCTTATCAGCTACAGCATCGACACCAAGCTGACGGTGATTGTCAGCTTCCTTGCTAGTCTTGGCCTTGACCAAGATGGGATGATCGGGAAAGTTCTGGTTAAGCACCCTTTTCTCATGGGGTATAGTGTTGATAAACGGTTGCGGCCTACCACTGAGTTCTTGAAATCATCCGTCGGTCTGAGGGAGGATGCCATTCGGTCAGTGGTCGTGAATTTTCCACAAGTTGTGTGCAGAGACGTCGCCAAGATCCTCAAACCAAATCTTGATTATTTGAGGGAATGTGGGTTCGGAGATGGGCAGATAGCAACCATGGTGGCTGGTTATCCCCCAATCTTGATAAAGAGTATTAAGAATTCACTAGAACCTAGGATCAGATTCCTAGTGGAGGTGATGGGAAGAGGCATGGATGAAGTGGCTGCTTATCCTGAGTTCTTTCAGCATGGATTGAAGAAGAAGGTAGAATCACGGTTTAAACTTGTCAAGAAGAACAACATTGACTGCAGCCTTAGAGAAATGCTCGACTGTAACACAAAGAAATTTCACGACAAGTTTGGCTTTTCAGAGGTAACTGCAAGCTTCTAGATTTCTTTAGTTTTCATTCCACCAGTCCCTCTCTCTCTCTCTCTGTAAGCTATATTCAGCTCGTGGCACGAGATTTTCCTTCACCAAATGTGATATGGATGGAGTGTTATCCAGATATCATGGATTCCATACTCTCTTTGCGTTCGTCTATCATCGATTCCACACTTTCTTATGATAATTACCTAACTGAGATAGAACTACCACCCTGGCCCGACCAGACCATGTGAGTGTTGTCCCCTTGTTTTTAGGTATTCAACTGCAAATAAAACCAGACTTGGGTGAGTGTGATGTATTCTGTTATTGGATGAGTCAGTGTCATTATTGGCTTGTGATTCTTGCAGCATCCGACCAGCAAAGAAGAATCTGCTTAGCTGAACTGCAGAAGATAATATGCAGTGCTCAGCTCGATGCAGTCTAGCGGCCTGCTGAAAGTATGAGAGGGTAAAAAGCACGGAGAATTACCGCCAAATCATCAGAATATGCTTCCACCGTCTTAGGAACAAACAGAGCTCAAGAATGGCGTTATCATTTCGGTCTCAAGATCGAATCTCAGCTAATAATAAATGAATGGAGCCTGTGTTTAGTTTCTTGTTGAATCGATCAAGATGTGTTTTTAACTGTACATGAATTATGCAGAAACACATGTCCTGGTTCACAAACATCGAAACTCTGTTTCTAATGTTTTCCCGCCGTATTCTGAAACCATAATGCTCGTTTTGATCTTGAGCCAATTTCTGAGTTACATGGTTTGATCTGCAAAACATGTTCATGTAATGCCAAATTCATAGTTATAATTAGAAGGGGATATTGTCGAATGTGGTGTGGATCAACACTACAGTGACTATAGTGTATATCTACAAAAATGTCAGTCTTAAGTGGATGAAGTTCCCTTTCATCAACATAAAGAGTAAGGTTGATCATCAATTTCACATGAGCCCAAATTCATATTAGGCACTTGTCAGTCTTCATATAAATCTTCGTCGTCAACATCCGAACCACAAAATGCACATAACGACTATTCATCGTAAACTATATGACTCACTAGCACGACGTAAGGAGCAAGAGGAAGCCGCCGTAAATTGTAATTTGTTCTCCGATTTGTTTACCGTGAGTTAGTATTTTAGCCAAAACCTCTTCTACATAGCTTCAGATCGTTTATTTAAGGGTCGTAACGCGTAAAGGATGTAACTCTATGCCTCAGTTCTTGAATTATAAATGTGGAGAATTATTTTGGTTGAAAAAAACAGGATCAAGGTGTATCTTTTAAAATAGTCAAATACCTTATTATATGTATATAGACTTATTAAAACATACAAATGATTTCACATGCTGTACTACAGCAGCTGTAGTATCATAGAAAATCCCCTATAAACTTAAAATACAGAGAACATAACATGAAAAAAAGCCTTCAAAAAGTCAAATACGATGAAGTCTTTATCTCTAGTGTTTAAGGAATATCATTCATACCACGAGGTCATTTTCTATTGATCTTAGTTCTATGTTCCCCTATATATGCATGTCATTTCTGGCTTCCATACACACAACTTTAAAGTCAAGAAAATTCAATCATGATCGAAACTATAAGACAGGAGGCTCCTTCAAGCTACTTGATGAAGGTGGTAGGTTTCTCTGAGGTCAAACTAAATCATGAACCTTATGCATCTGCTGCTTTCAACGCTTCTGGTCATAAATGGTATAAGTCAAACCAATCTAACTAAAATCTACTCTTTTACAAATATTCCTCACTTACATTTCATCATTCCAAATTCAGGATACTGATATTTCACCCGGCTGGAAAGGAAGAAGAAGGTGGAAAAGATCATGTGTCGGTTTACGCCACGCTCGAAAACGTAGCTTCTTGTGAGATGCTTACGAACAATTGGGAGATTAAAGTAGAACTCAAGTTCTTCATCTACAATCACAACGTCAAGAAATACTCTACCTTTCAAGGTATAAACATGTGTGTGTGTGTTTATATATAAAAGTACTAGTTCTTAGTTTATGGTGTGTCTTTATGTGTAGATGGTACTGTAAAGTGTTACAATGAGACAAAAAAAGAGCAGGGATTCGCGAAAATGCTTCCTCTTTCCAAGTTCAACGACCCAAAAAATGGTTACATCAATGAAGATACTTGTATCCTTGGGGTCGAGATCTTTGTTATAAAGCCTGTAGAGAAGCTACAGAGAGTTGTCTTCACACATAACCCACCAAACAACAAATTCACTTGGAAAGTCTCCGATTTTTCGAAACTAGGAGACGAGGAATTCTATTTCTCGCATGAGTTTGTGGTCGGAGATAGAAAATGGTGAGTTTTTATTTGTTAATAAAATGTTTGGTCGCTAGTTTTCGTTACTGATAAATGTATTCATGTTTTTTTTTTGTTTTCCCTACTTAATTAAGGAGAATGAAGATGAATCCAAAGGGAAGTAAGGAGAAAAAAGGACTTTCAGTCTTTGTTCAAGCCAGGGCATATCTGCCAAACGCCATCGTTGCTAGCACTTATGCAAGTATCAAGCTCCGTATACTAAATCAGAAAAACTCTAACCATGTTGAGAAAATCGGTACAGAATTCTTTTTTTCCTTTTCCTTTAGAAAATTCGATATGATAATCAAATTTGACTGACTCAGGCTTTTATTTCTCTGTGTGATGTTTTGATATAGTTCGGCATATTTTTCCAAGTGAAATTGTTAGTCTTGGACATGGAAAAGATGTGTTGATACCTTTGAAAGATCTACATGATAAATCAAAAGGGTACCTTGTGAACGACACCATCGTTCTTGAAACTTATCTGCTTTGTCTTACAGAGACTAAAGCTCATCGACTCCATCTAAAGACCATCTAATCTTTACATATCTCTTTCGCTGCATGCATCTTTCTTTTGTAAGCAAATAAAAGTCTCATTTGGTATTTTTCTTTTCTATTATTTTCTGTTGTTCTGATTCAATTGGTGTGTCATGTGCTTGGTTGATTATGAATAAAGTTTAAACAATGGTGTTACACTGTTACTGCACTATTTTATTTTTCCATGTAAGAATAATTAAGTAATCTATTTACATAGTTATTACGATCGAGAGAGAAAAAGTGAGAATGATTTTGCCACAAATGTTCTGTTATTGATCCAAGTGTAAAAACAGAATAGTTGCAGGTTTATAAACTTAAACGCCTGTGAAAGACACCATTGTCCTTGAAGCTGTTATGCTTTGTGTCACAGAGACTAATTAAGTTGGTCGACTGGCTCCATCATCTAGATAAAAAAACCTTAATTATATACCTTTCTTCTCTTCATCTTTGTGTTTACTTATGTTTAAAAATTCTGCTTTTTGTTGTGTTGTTGTGCCGTGCCTGTGGTAATGAAGGCCATAAACAATTTTTAAAAAACAAATTCCACAAAACAAAATTTACAAAAAAAAATATTGACAAAACTTGTTTATAACTTACTTAATTGTGAATAAATTTTTTATTTAGCCTTGAAAGAGTAGTTTTACAAGATTTACATAGAAATAAAATACATTTTTGAAATTTGTATAATAAAAATGGCACCAGAATGCAGCTTAAAACATTGAAATACTATATTTTAAAAAATTGAACATAAGCAACAATGATAAAAAAAATTAAAGGAAAAAAATTAGACATAGGCCAATGTTTCTATAGTTATAACGTAGTCACGGCTCTCGCAAGTGTGTGTCATGGTCTTGTTCGATTGTAAATCAACTAGAATCTAAGTAAATGTTGTCTAAACCATCTCTGTTTTCATGTTTCAAAAATTATACTTTTAGAATTAGCCATATAACATTCACACATTACAAGTCATTCGAATTTACTCTAATCTTCCCAATGGCGACTCAAGAGCATGATCATCGACTAACCATAGACCAAACTCGCGGAAACGTTTCATTTTGTTGTCAAAACCGACAATGTAATTATTGTGGATTATGACATGTTTCCCCTTTGTCTCTTTAGCCCATGTCTTGTTCCGGAAGTACACTCCTCCTGTTGGGAAAGCTGCTTGCGAAAGCAAGTAGACATCCACCTACAAAACAGAAGATCACAAAAGAGTTGAGAATGAATTCAAACAAGTGAAAATTACCTTTGAAACAAAATTCATAATCCAACATTCAAGAGTAGATTGGAGGAGTTATGATTAGATAAAGAGAGTAACAAAAAGGTTGAGTTTTTTTCTTTTTCTTTTTCTTTTTTTCCAGTGTGACATATTTAGAGTAAGACTTAAGAGGAAGCAAAAGCAAACCTGATGAGCTGTTTTTCCAAGTGCCCAGTTAAAACCAGGCTGATCATTTCCTTTCTTTGCTTTGGACCAAGGTTGGGCTTGAAGTTCCTCAATCCATTTCTTCATTAGAAGCTTTGCGCCATTAGTGGGACGTAAGAAAATCATGCAGCTACAAATATTACTACATCCGTCTCGAACCGAAGGTGGTAAACCATGCGAGTGATTCAAAGGTTTAACCTGGCACCAAAATTAACCCGAGAATAAGATACTAAACCACGCTCTAAATTGTAAAAAAAACAAAACGCAGACGTACTATAGCTCTGTCATCGGTAAAGTACACGTCGTGGCTCCCCTCTAAATACTGAAATGGATCTTGCATCCAGACCATATCAACATCGTTGTACATAACAGTGTAGCCTAGCTCCAAAAGTTGCAAGAGATGTTTTGGCCTACGAGATGTCAAATTGAAGAACCCCTAATCGGATACAATCGATAAATCAGTAACAAGATACGTTTTCATCGCAGTGCAAGTTCTTTACACACATACATAAACAGAGGACAAAACATAATCAGATAGAAAACATCCACAAGTTGACCATATTTTATTAGGATACTACTAGGAAAGTGCGAAGGGACCAATAAAGATTAGTGTATATATAATATGCATGGGCCAATCCACTGATGGTGAAACTATACCTGGGAACCAAAATCGTTTGCGGTTTGAGAATCAAGAGCTGGAGGAACGAGAACGGCGTGGCCAGGCCACTTGGCGTTCACTTTGAACAAAGTAGCGTAGTCCTCAGCGATCACGAGAACTTTGTCCTGATGCTTCTGTCTAGAAACGCTGATCAACCAGTTGTTGAGGAAAGGCAAGAAGGGATAGCTAACGGTGCAGACGATCAAAGTGTCATTCTTGGCGACGAACTTGGCGGCACGAGCAAGGGAATAGTCTTGCCATTTGGGATGCGACGAAGAAGAAGGAGAGAATGTGTGTGGAAACGGGAACAGGGGAGATCCTGGCCAGGGGAAGAATACGCCGAGGAAAACGAGGAGAACGACAAGGAGGAGGAGACCGTTGCGGCTGAGGATGGAGGTTGAAGAATAAGAACGAGGAGAGGAAGAATATAGCTTTTGCTGTCCCATTGTTGCAGCAGGAGAAGAACAAAATGGAGACCAGGTTCCGTGACCATTATTTAGGAATAAAAATATTGACACCAATTAGGATGAAAATTTGGTCAAATTTAAGACATATGGGTCCCACTTTATTTCTTAATTTTCCTTAAAAAAAGAAATTTATGAAGAAATATATTCATTTTTCAAATTTTGATGATGAGTAAGAAACTAACAAAATATCACTAGTCTTTTTTTTTGGTCAAAAATATCACTAGTCTACAACTTCTATAGTTGCTAATTTTTTTTTTTTTTTATTTGCTTGGCTTTTCCTAATAAAAATAATCTCGATCAAATTACTTTTTCTTATTTTTCTTTGGCATTTGTTTTTGAATATAAATCTTATGTGTTCATGGGTTGATTTGCTGTAAGTGAAGCTGTAATACATTTTAGTTAGCAAGTTAACTTGTATTTGAAAATTTCATATAAACATTTTATAACTTTTTCCCTTTCCAAAGAAATTATATGTATTTTTCTATTTTGATATTAATATGTTTACATTTTCCCTTTCCAAAGAAACATTTTATAACTTTTTCCCTTTCCAAAGAAATTATAAAAGTTTGTTATTTTTTTTTCTCTCAATCTTGCAGGTAAAAAAGATACTGGCATCAACGAGGTAAAACCAAGCCACAATCGATCTTTCTATCTTCCACTTTCTTCCCAACTATTATTCTTCGTTTAGAATGTCCTTCTCAAGACCTTTTTGATGTTTATCAGTTTTTGCCTATCTTGGTTGATTTCGGTGCATATACTAAATTACTCTGCATATATTAAATTAATCAAGAGTAATAGTTTTCTGCAAAAGCTATAACATTGACGTAAGATGGTTTTCTCACCAATATGTTGCTCAATTAATTATGGTTTGACGTTTTGCAGTGTTCTCCAGGGTTTTGCAAGATAATTCGGTGGGCTTACAAGTATTGTGGTGTTTTTATTTTTTTATGATTTAAGATTACTCCGAAACTGTAGCAATGATCATGGAAGATGGTGTTGGGGAAATTTAGTAATGTGGGTTTGATCTGTAAGTTACCTTCCTCGTATTCTAGCTAATATGGTCAATGGAATCTGTTTTTTTTTTTTAAATCTCTCAGGTACAATCCTTTGAGTATATTGATCAGTTAACGTAAAATAGTGAAGCTTGTTGGTGTTCCTCCTAGTGTGAGGAAACCATGAGTTTGGTTGAGATGAAACCAAATCAGAAGTCTTGTGTGAAAATCAGAAGTCTTGTGTTGATTCTGAAGTCTTGTGTAGAAATTGAAGTCTTGTGAAGAATTTTCAAGTCTTGTGTAGAATTTTCAAGTCTTGTGTTGAAGGTTTTTATAAGGTTTATTAGGTTCTTTTCCTAAGACCTATATAAGCCTTGTGACCTGTTTTTTATGAGACAGCCACACATATAGACACATTACACTAAAAGAGATAGAGAAAGAAGAAGAGAGGAAAGAAAGAGAGAAGAAAGGGTTTTCATCTGGTTTCTTCAGGGCTGTGTTCGAGGGCTCGAAAGTGGTCCGATCTGGCTGATATTTTGTGGGAAGCTTCGTGACTCAGTGGGTTTGAGATTCAACGGTGGGATTGTCGTTTCAACGGTTGGTTTCTCGTGAATCGGGGTTTTAGTGAAGCTGGTCGCTACAGTTCTTCAGCAGTGGCAGTCTTGAGGGTTTGAGAAATCCAACGGTGAGTTCTTCTCTGATTGAGCTGAAATTTGGCAGAGGTGTTGTTGACTTGTTCATCTTGGATTTGTACGGTGGGATTGTTCTCTGGTTGCCGGAATCCTAGTGAACTGAGGTCGTTTGTATCTGCTAGTTTCGTAAGCTTGTATTGCTCTCTTGTTGAGTTCTCTTGGTGTTAGAGATTGCTCTTTTTGAGCCTTAGTCTCTGAATCTGTTCTGTAGGAACAGGGAGGACGTGGTTGTAACACTCATACATTTGATATAGTGGATTTTGAGTGGACTACGGTCCCGTGGTTTTTCCTTCTCACATCGAGGAGGTTTTCCACGTAAAAAGATTGTGTGTCATTTAGTTTCTTGCTTTGATCATTTCTGTGCCATAGTTCAAGTTCAAGTCTTATTCCTCACAGGCTCACACAAGTGCGGGGAAACTTATTCTGCTGCGTATTCGCGTGTTTTCGTGTTTTCCCCAACAGAGTGGTATCAGAGCTTAAGGTTGTGAGCTTTGGGTTAGTGGTTTGCTTGTGTGAGTGATGGAAAAGATGGAGAATATGGGCAGAATGATAAGCTTGAATGGTAACAACAATTATCATCTATGGAAGGGCAAGATGGAGGATCTGCTCTTTGTTAAAGAATTTCATCTACCAGTATTTCAGGAGGAGAAACCTGATAATAAGACAGAGGATGAATGGAAGTTGCTGCATCGCCGAGTGTGTGGTTTGATAAGGCAGTGGATAGATGATAATGTGTTGCATCATATTGAAAATGAGGTTAATGCTTGTTCTTTGTGGTTGAAGCTGGAGCAGTTGTATGCTCGGAAGACCGGAAAACAAGATGCTTATGATCAAGAAGTTGATTGAGTTGAGGTATCAGGATGGAACTCTGATGACAGATCACTTGAATGCGTTCAGGGATTGCTCAACAAGTTGTCTGATATGGGCATCAGGTTTGATGATGAGATTCACGGTTGTGGCTTCTTGGTACATTACCAGATTCTTGGGAGGTATTCATAATGTCTCTATGTAACTCCGCGTCGGAAGGTGTCATTTCGATGGATTCAGTGAAGAACAGTGTGTTGAATGAGGAGACAAGAAGGCAGTCAAATGTTAGTTCCTCACGTTCAGATGTTCTGGTACTGAGTCAAGGGGGAGAAGTTCACATAGAGAGTCCAAGAAGGACAAGAGCAGGAGCAGGAGCAAGTCTAATAAATTTGCTAATATGGAGTGTTATTTCTGTCATAAGAAAGGGCACATGAAGAAAGATTGCTGGAAGTTGAAGAAGACAAGCAGCAAGGAAAGTAAGAAGAAGTAGATCGGGTGACAGTCACCCAAGATGAGTTTCTCATTCTTCTTGAGGATAATGCCATTAATGTATGTCAGGACACCAGTTGGGTGATTGACAGTGGAGCTACTTCTCATCTGCTACATCACAGCGGGATTTGTTCTCTACCTACACTCTAGGTAAGTATGGTTCTGTAAAGATGGGTAATGATGGTTTGGCTCAGGTTGTTGGCATTGGTGATATATGCTTGGAGACTAGTCTTGGGACTAGGTTGATGCTTAAAGGTGTTAAGCATGTTCCGGATTTACGGATGAATTTGATATCTACAGGAAGACTTGATGATGAGGTTTCTACAGTTTACACGGTGGTGGTAAATGGAAGCTTTCACGTGGTTCTCGGTTGTGGCTCGAGGTGAGAAGCTTTCATCTTTCTATTTGATGCAGGCTAAGGTCTCCAAAGATTCTGTTAATGCAGTGGAGAATGTTGATGCCATGGAGCTATGGCATAAGAGACTCGGTCACATGAGTGAGAAGGGTATGTCTGTGTTGTCAAAGAAGGAGGTCATTCCAGGAATCTCTGGTTTTCACTTGCCTAAGTGTGCACATTGTTTGCATGGAAAACAACACAGAGTTTCTTTCAAGTCTTCTGCACCTTCTAGAAAATCTGAGGTACTTGATTTGGTACATTCAGATGTGTGTGGTCCAATGAAGACAAAATCTCTTGGTGGCGCATCATATTTTGTCACATTCATTGATGATCATTCTAGAAAATCATGGGTTTCACTATGAAGACTAAAGATCAGGTTCTGGGATATTTCAAGCATTTTGTGGCATTGGTTGAGAGACAAACGGAAAGAAGTTGAAATGTATCCGCAGTGATAATGTGGTGAGTATTCTGGACATTGATGCTTATTGCAAAGAGCATGGTATTAGGCATCAGTTCAACGCCGCCTAAGACTCCACAGTTGAATGGGTTGGCTGAGAGGATGATATTATGTGTTTTTAACGTATTTTGATTCGTTTTTAGTATTCGGTTTGAGTTTTGATTTGCATCTTTCGTTAGTTTTTCGAGTCTTTTCTTTTGTTTTGAGTCTTTTACAGATTTCATGGAGTTCCGAAGGAGTTTGGCGTTTACGGAGATGTTCGAGTCGGGAAAACACGAGAAAAGGACAAAGTGAAGAACGACCGTTCTTTGAGAAGAACGACCAGACAAGAACGACCGTTCCCCCAAGGGAACGATCGTTCTCCATTTCACCAACCTTGCCGACAAAGCAGAAGAAGAGACCGATCCATGCAAGGAACGACCGTTCCGGTTCACCTACTTCACTACTTCGATCGACCAAGGAGAACGATCGTTCTACACCAAGAACGACCGTTCCCCTCTCACCTACTCCCCTTCACCTTGGCCTATATAATGGACTCACAAATCACTCTCAAATCACACCTTCTTCTTCCTCCTCTCTTCTCTAGCTTCAAAGCATAGCTTCTTCTTTAGTTTTAAGTTTTATGTTTATGTTTTATCTAGTTCTTGTTAAGTTTCTTTTAAGCTTTAATCTATGCTTTTATCTTATGCTTTACTTTCAGTTCTTATCTTTATGCTTAATCAAGTTTACTTTCAGTCTTTATATTTATGCTTTACTTTTAAGTCTTTATATTATGCTTTACTTTCAGTTATTTATATTTATGCATTAATTAAGTTCTTATTAAGTTATTTTCAACTTTCATTATCTATTCAAGCTTTTATGATGAACTCTATAATCATGGTTGTATTTTAATCATGTCTGAGTAGATCTCTTAGTTAGGTTAAGGTTTGTCAAAGGAATTCATGAGCTTTAGGGTTAAACACAAAATGGCTATTCAAATCAATATCTTCACCCTTGTTGTTTTAATGCTTAAATCGAATGATCATTTGATTTTATGATATGAGGTTAATTTAGACAACGACAGTTGCTAGGTTGCTAGAATAAACATTGGTGAGCAATTAACCATTACCTACGACAGTAGATGTAGTGAGAATTGTGAACAAATCGAACCTATCCTTAATGCTTGTCTACGATTTCTAGTACCAACGACAGTTAGGATTTCTAGATCGTTAGACAAAGTTATTGATACCACGACAGTGGATTGATATTATCTTTATGTTTGAGTTCTAGACTTGTGCTTAAACACTGCCTGAATAGTTGTTTGATCCGTCGCTCTGAATCTCTGCGATATTCCTTGACCTAACGCCTGTTAAAATATCTTACAACCGATTTCACTTTCATTACTAGTTATTAAAAAAACCAAAAACATATTTGAATTGTCTTAGCTTTTGATTTAGCTCAATATATCAAAGTGTGAAAACTGGTCTTGGGGATCGACCCCTAAATACTACTTCGTATGCTGTGCACTTGCAGTAGGAAATAAGGGTTTAAAACTCGTGTATCAAGTTTTGGCGCCGTTGCCGGGGACCAAATTTTTCGCCTTTGGTTTACGGCTGAATTATCAGACTAAGAACTTTGCTGAACTCGTTTTCTTTCTTCTTTGTTTTTGTGTTTCAGGTGCATGTCACCAAGGAGCACAAGGAGCAGAAACAACGAGGATCTTGTTAGCTTATCAAACGAAGAGTTAGCAAGAGCAGAACGAGGGAACAGGCAGAGACGTAACATACCTGTTCCGGAACCAGAAACAACTGACACCGCCAACTCAGATATGGGCGGACAAGCAGACATAGCAGCTCAGCTGCTACAACTTCAGACAGCCATGGAGCAGCTTCGCATGCAACAGGAGAGGCAACTCATTGCACAACCTGCCTTCGGAGACAAAGATGCGGCTCACACATACTACAGGATCGATCTGCGATCGTTACCCGATCATCCAGAGGCAAGATTACGAGATCAAACCTCAGATGATCGGCCTCGTGAAGCAACACCTGTTCCACGGTCTGCCTGCTGAGATTCCGATGGATCACATCGAGAACTTTGAAGAGATCTGTAGCACAACCGGCTCCAATGGTGTGCATCCAGATTTCTGAAGTGCAAACTTTTCCCTTTCTCTCTACGGGAAAAGCATCACGGTGGTTAAAATCTTACCACCAGGCTCTCTACCGACTTGGGCTAGTGCACGAGCAACCTTCTTGGATAAGTTCTACACGAAGTCCAAGACCGCAGCCTTGAGGAACAAGATCTCCTCATTCGAGCAACAATCCGGCGAATCCTTCAATGAAGCATGGGAGCGGTTTAAGGAGTACAAGCGCGAGTGCCCTCACCACGGGTTTAGTGACGAGCAGCTGCTCAGCACCTTCTATGACGGAGTAGATTGGGACTACAGAAATGCCCTGAACGCAGCTAGTAACGGTGACTTCTACACTAAGTCAAAGGAAGGAGCCCTGGAGCTGATCAGAACCTAGCCGCAAGTTCCAGCAACAAAAGCCCGGAGTACGACAGAAAGAAGGTCAACAGTGTGGACTCCAGGAAGATTGATGAACTCTCTGCCATGGTTAACCTTTTGCTAAAAAAGAACCAGAAGTCAGTCCACTTATGGACGAGAATGGGGAAACACCTATCACTCAGCCTACGAGGAAGAAATCGGGAATGATCAGATGGAGGTGAATTATATGACGGGACAAAGTTTCGGGCAGAACCGTGGTTTCAACAACCAAGGCTTCAACACTCATCCAAACCTGTCCTACAGGAGCACCAATGTGGAGAATCCGCAGGATCAGGTATATCCTAAGCAAGGAGGAAATCAGCCACAGATGGGCTTTCAGAAGAACTACCCCAACAACTACCAGAACCGGTCATTCGTTCCAAATCAGAACCGTTTCAAGGAGGGAATCAGACAAGGCAGCCTTTCACAAACTCACAGCCCCAGCCTTTCACAAACCAGCAGCCTTCATCTTCAGCAACCGGCTCCCAAGACGAGCTGAAGAACATGATGCAGCAGATGATGGCGAGTCAACAAAAGGCGGCAGCAGAGATCAACTCCAAAGTTGGCACTATGTATGTTGATCTTAATGGGAAGTATGAGGCTGTACAGGACTCACTTGAAGCAGCTTGACACTCAGATTGCACAAACCGCTGAATCAGTTAAGAGGACACAAGGTACTAACGCAGAGGTTAACTATGTGAATGAAGACTATGTGAAGAATCAGAGCTTTCAAGCTCATGCGTCTAACGACCAAGACGAGCTGAAGAACATGATGCAACAACTACTGGCGAGTCAGCAAAAGGCAGCATCTGAGATCACTGCTAAGGTTGATACAATGTACGTGGACCTCAATGAAAAATATGAAGCTGTATGGATTCATATGAAGCAGCTCGACGTTCAGATTGCACAGACGGCTGAGGCTATCAAGAGGACACCAGGAACTCTGCCTGGAAGGGCTGAAACACCAAGGAAGGATTTCATCAACGCCATTGAATTGAGAAGCGGAAAGACGCTCCACCATACCACGACCTCAACTTCAAAATCGGCAAAAGGAAAAGAAGTGGCGATAGAGCGCCTGCTCGTTACCCTAGAGCACATGCTCCCCGAGATGCTCCCACCAAACCCGCAGAAAATCTTCCAGCAAGGGTTTATATTCTAAGGTGCCCTACCCAGTTCCGCCTAGAGATCAGAAGGAGATTAAGGCAGCCTTTGTAGAAGCAAGGAGTACACCACCAGCATGAGGGTATTGCCTAAAGTTGAAGATCCGGGAAAATTCTTGGTCCCATGCTCGATTGCTGGAATGGAATTCAAGGACGCTCTTTGTGATTCCGGGTCTACTGTTAATCTCATGTCAAAGGCGATTGCAGAGAAGCTGAAAACTTATGAGGTAAAACCTAGCCATATGACTCTTCAATTTGCAAACACCTCCTCAACAACATCGTCTGGCAGCATTCACGATCTACCTGTCCGAATAGGGGATTGCCTAGTTCCAACTGATTTTCAGGTTTTGGAGATGAGAGGAGGTTATGGCACACCCTTACTTCTTGGAAGACCATTCATGGCTACAGTGGGTGCAATCATCGATATGCCGAATAGGCAAGTTTGCTTTTCCAAGATTGACAAGAATGTCTTCTACGAAGCCGTTCCCATAGGAACAACCACACGCTCCTCTTGCATCTTAGCAGTGGATAAAGAGGAAGCACCCGCTCCAATTCCACAAGCACCTGCTCCACCACCCGGGAAATTTAGGGAGGAGGCAAAAACGCAAGAATGTGCCGTACAAAAAGATTACGGGAGGTCCTCAAATGACTTTGATCCCTCAAAGATATGATGGAAACTCGGTTGACTACAAGGTCAAGTGCAAAGGTCGTCCTAAACCTTTCTCTACAGTTAGAGCTATTCTTCCATCAGAGTTGAAAGAGAAGGATATTGGTGTTGTGAATGGAATGCTGAGTAGAGTCTGAACATAAGGATGTCTGATTTCGGAGCCTGTTTTGGAGCAAGCTCCCAACCAAGCCTCACTGATACATGGCACCAACGTCAAGCTTAGCGACGTAAAACAAGCGCTTTCGTGGGAGGCAACCCACCAGGTAACATGTAAATATCGTGAATTTTTTTCGTTCTTGTTTTATTTACGTTTCTTGTTGTTTGAGATTTATTTCAGGTTTTTATTAAGTGTTCGAGGAACCACTCTGCTGGGAGTGAAGAGAACGGTCGTTCTATAACACGAACGGTCGTTCTACAAGCCAGAACGATCGATCCCGAAAGCAGAACGGTCGTTCTATAAACAATCCGTCTTCTCGCATTACACGATGGAACGACCGTTCCCTGCCTAGAACGGTCGTTCGTCTCACTTTTCCACGACGGAACGATCGTTCCGGGGTAAGAACGATCGTTCCAAGGTTCGATTTCTTCCCCAAATTCAATTCTAAACGGTTTTTACTTAGATTAAACCGGAAAAACACAAAGTTAAACATAAGGAACGATCGATTTCCCCTCATTCATCGATTTCATCTCGTTCTTCTTCTTCTTGCACTTGAACAAAACCTAGAAAATTTTCAAACAACCATCTCTCTCAATTTTGGGGGATTTTGTCGATTCTTGGTGCTAATCCAAACGATTTTTCGAGCTCTTTCTGATTTTGGCAACCATTCACACGATTAACAAAGGTATGAATTCGAATTCCATGGAACCAAATCGCCTTCATGAAGAAAAATTGCTTGTCTCTTGTGTCCATTGTTGTTTAATGGTGAAATATTGCTAGATTCTTGTCTAGGATGGATATAGGAACTTGATTTTAGGTTGAATTGATGGTTTCATAGCAAAAATCGAAATTGAGTTTTGGTTGTTCAAAAAAATCCGACCATGTTGAAAAAAATGAGTTTGCTTTCAAATTCAATACTTGGAAGAAGATTGATTCTTGTTTCTAATGATATAGGAACTCATGTTTGATGATTTCTCCATGAAAAATAGCTGATGAAAATTTTTGTGAAAATTTGCTAAAGATGGATCGAAATTTGTCGGTTTTGTAGGATGAGCGGAGTTCAACGAGAAGTGGGAAGCTCTAGCAACACGAGCAGGAAGCGTAAGACAAGCGTGACAAGAACCCGCTCAACAGACCCATAACCGGAAAGTGGGACGCAATCGACACCAAGTACTTGGCAGACTTGCGACAAACGAAGCTTATGCCAAACCGGTTGGGTAGTGAGGCTACATTGGAGGCGTTGGGTCTGAAAGAGGATGTGGAGACTGTGTTCGAGAACATTGGGTTCGGACGGCTGTGGAAGATCAACGAGCCCATCTATCCGAAGTTCGTGAAGGAGTTCCTCGCGACTTGCCGTCTCACCTACGCCATCCCGAAAAAACCGAAGGCGAGTGAGGGTACTCTCACATTCTTCCTCAACAAGAAGCACTACGAGTACAGCCTCTTCGAGATTTGCGATGTATATGGCTTCCACAAAGGAGAAGACGTCAAATTCTCCAAGTTCAGAAAAGAAGATGCGGATGAATTCTGGGCGATCATTGCTAGTGGGCAGTATATTCCGCGACACGCTAAGATAACCGCGATCAGGAATCCGGTTTTGAGAGTTGTGGTGAAGATCATCAGCAACACCTTCTTCTGCAAGAAGGAATCGGGAGCTGTACGAGATGATGAGTTATGGATGCTCTTCTATGGAGTGAGGCATCTCATCCCGATGTATGCAGAGACGGAAGGTCCTACCGAGAACTACGCTGCGGTGTTGTGTGATATGTTGGTGAAGATCAAGACGAGGCCTCCGAAGATACTATATGTAAGCAACATCCTCACACCTATCTTCCGACACACGCAGATTGACCTGTCCGGGGAAGAAGTTCTGAACAAGTGGAGAGCGTTGACATCGACCATCTCATCCGCTGCACAGTCCTCAACAAGAAGGACGTCTACCAGTTCTATGGGCGCGACGGAGTGGCCCGTTTTTGTAGACTCCCGAACAGAGGTATCACTTCTCTCATTGATCAGGACAGTTTGGAGTTTGATGTTGGTGAGGAGTTTTGATAGCAGATCCAGCGGGGCAAGTCGCACAAGCCTCGCGACCTTGCAGAATACATAGACCACTGCGCGCACAGCAGCCTGACGAAGAGAGTGATGATGAGATGGCTGAGGGTGGAGATGATATCGAAGAAGAAGAAGAAGCACAGCCACGACAACTCCTCCCACACAGCGCGGATAGATACCGCTTACCGCCGAGCCCTCCGAGATGACACAGCACAGCAGCTCCAGTGGATCATCAAATCACAAAAGAAGAACAACTCGATGATGAGGAAGATCTGGGGAGCGATCCAGAAGATTCGACCTTGTTCTTGTGCATCAGGTTCGCAGACACGAGGAGATGACAGCGACGACTCGAGCGATGACCATGAGAGGAGGACCAAGGCGAGACAAGATCGGTTGAGCGGATAGAGAGCAGCACCGATAGCTCCACCAGCGACCACTGAGCTGTGGTTATTTCTATCTCCCTTGTTATATCCATTTTTATTTTAGACACTTTTATTTTTATTTATGACTTTTCGGAATTTCTCTTTCAGTTTTGTTTAAACCGGGACGGTTAAAAACAAGTCTGGGGAGGGATTTATTTGTGTACTAACATTGTGTTTTATTGATGTTTACTTCTTATTTTATTTTGGGTGTTTAGATTTTCAAAAACTAAAAAAACAAAAAAAAATAATATATTTTTATCGAGTCAAAACAGTGTGTGATTTTGTTAAAACTTTTTGGAATTGCAAAATGTTCGATGTCGTTGCCTTAAGACTGTTTAGCATTGTTTGAGGATAGTTTGGAAACGCAGAAAAATCCATAACTTGATCATTTAGTGAATTTCTCAAATCATCTGAACTTAATCGAATTATCGGAACTTAATATGGACTTAATTTATCTCACTTAGGGGGTTGATAATCATGTATTGGATTTTACATTTGGAGTTTTCTTTGCATCAATTTTTACCAATCTTTGCTAACTCCAAATGGCTAGACTTATCCTTAGTCTAGTACCACACCCTTACCATTTCCATGTTGAAACCCACTTTTCTTCATTTACTGTCATTGCATTCATGTGCAAAAACTATGGAGTATACGGACCGACACAACTTTTCTTTAGGATTGTGTCTAGATAGGTGGTCTCTTTCTGATTAAACTCATGGGATGTGTCTAGAAATGTGATCTCTCTCTTTGAACATATTCATTGAAAAACTTTCGTTTCAAAAGAGGGTGAACTTTTAAAGGGTAGAAGGTTTTATTCACATTCAAGAAATAAGCTTACATTGTTGATGTTCTTTTGATGCAGATCTTAGAGACTAACCGGTTCCATTCTCCAATATATATAAAAAAAAAAAAAAAAAGAAAGAAAAAGAAAGAAAAAAGAAGAATAAAAATTATTGCATTACAGAAAAGAAAACAGAAGGAACCGGGAAAGTCTAGGTAATATCGTTAAATTCCATAAAATGTTAAAAGAAATTAATCATGTTCTTGATTTGTGTCTTGTTAAAAAAGGGTAGAAGGATTAGAGTTAAGGAGAGTTGTGTACCTCCTAATTGGTCTGTGTCTCACGGTGATTTTGCATAATGATTTGCATCTGTTTATACTACTAAAAGAAACCGAAACACTTGAGCCACCAAATACCAACCTTGATACCTAGACCATAACGTGTTAGATATTCCCTTTGTGAGAGTACACGCATTTGATAATGAATGTTAAATATTAAGTTCTGCTTGATCATGAGATTTCATTTATTTGCTACGGTTATGGAGAAGTACAATGAAGTACGGTTTGATCTGAACTTTGCGAATGCGGTTTACGGGCAATTGACTTAGAGTATGGTCCTATAAGTTTTACGAATTTCACACGTTTTTCTAACCTCTCCTCTTTGTAAGATATCTGGTTTTGCTTGGGGACAAGCAAAGGTTTTAGTTGGGGAGAGTTGATATTATGTGTTTTTAACGTATTTTGATTCGTTTTTAGTATTCGGTTTGAGTTTTGATTTGCATCTTTCGTTAGTTTTTCGAGTCTTTTCTTTTGTTTTGAGTCTTTTACAGATTTCATGGAGTTCCGAAGGAGTTTGGCGTTTACGGAGATGTTCGAGTCGGGAAAACACGAGAAAAGGACAAAGTGAAGAACGACCGTTCTTTGAGAAGAACGACCAGACAAGAACGACCGTTCCCCCAAGGGAACGATCGTTCTCCATTTCACCAACCTTGCCGACAAAGCAGAAGAACGACAGATCCATGCAAGGAACGACCGTTCCCGGTCTCACCTACTTCACCTACTTCGATCGACAAGGAGAACGATCGTTCTACACCAAGAACGACCGTTCCCCTCTTCACCTACTCCCCTTCACCTTGGCCTATATAATGGACTCACAACATCACTCTCAAATCACACCTTCTTCTTCCTCCTCTCTTCTCTAGCTTCAAAGCATAGCTTCTTCTTTAGTTTTAAGTTTTATGTTTATGCTTTTATCTAGTTCTTGTTAAGTTTCTTTTAAGCTTTAATCTTATGCTTTTAATCTTATGCTTTACTTTCAGTTCTTATCTTTATGCTTAATCAAGTTTTACTTTCAGTCTTTATATTTATGCTTTACTTTTAAGTCTTTATATTTATGCTTTACTTTCAGTTATTTATATTTATGCATTAATTAAGTTCTTATTAAGTTTATTTTCAACTTTCATTATCTATTCTAGCTTTTATGATGAACTCTATAATCATGTTGTTTTCTTCTTTAATCATGTCTGAGTAGATCTCTTAGTTAGGTTAAGGTTTGTCAAAGGAATTCATGAGCTTTAGGGTTAAACACAAATAGGCTATTCAAATCAATATCTTCACCCTTGTTGTTCTTAATGCTTAAATCGAATTGATCATTTGATTTTATGATATGAGGTTAATTTAGACAACGACAGTTGCTAGGTTGCTAGAATAAACATTGGTGAGCAATTTAACCATTACCTACGACAGTAGATGTAGTGAGAATTGTGAACAAATCGAACCTATCCTTAATGCTTGTCTACGATTTCTAGTACCAACGACAGTTAGGATTTCTAGATCGTTAGACAAAGTTATTGATACCACGACAGTGGATTGATATTATCTTTATGTTTGAGTTCTAGACTTGTGCTTAAACACTGCCTGAATAGTTGTTTGATCCGTCGCTCTGAATCTCCTGCGATATTCCTTGACCTAACGCCTGTTAAAATTATCTTACAACCGATTTCACTTTCATTACTAGTTAATAAAAAAACCAAAAACATATTTGAATTGTCTTAGCTTTTGATTTAGCTCAATATATCAAAGTGTGAAAACTGGTCTTCGTGGGATCGACCCCTAAATACTACTTCGTATGCTGTGCACTTGCAGTAGGAAATAAGGGTTTAAAACTCGTGTATCAGAGGATGAACATGACTATTGTCGAGAGGATGAGATGTTTGATTTCACAGTCAGGCTTATCGATGACTTTCTGGGGTGAGGCTTTGAGCACAGTTGTTCATGTGCTGAATTTATCACCAAGTGCTCCATTGGAGGGTGATGTTCCAGAGAGAGTTTGGACCGGTAAGGATGTTTCTTATGGTCATTTGAGGGTCTTTGGGTGTAAGGCATTTGTTCATATACCTAAGGATGAGAGATCGAAGCTTGAGATGAAGTCGCGACAGTGTGTGTTCATTGGTTATGGTCAGGATGAGTTCGGATACAGATTTTATGATCCTGTTGATAAGAAGCTCATAAGGAGCAGAGATGTTGTGTTCATGGAAGATCAACAATTAAGGACATTGACAAGTCCGGAAAACCAACTCAGAGTAATGAGAGTTTGATCGATTTAGAGGCTAGTCCTTCTAGATCTGTCCACGGTCAGGTCGAGGATGAGGTTCAAGATGATACACCCGTGCAGATGCTCCCGCACATGAAGATGGTATTGGTGATCATGGTGACGATCATGGTGAGACACCAACTACTGAGAACCCCCTATTGTTAGAAGATCCGAGAGAGGTCTAAAACCGTCGACAAGGTATGATCCTAGTGAGTATGTGTTACTTACTGATGGGGGAGAGCCTGAAAGCTTTGAAGAAGCTATGGAAGGTGAACACAAAGATAAGTGGCTTGGTGCTGCTGGTGATGAGATGGATTCTTTTGAAGAGAATCACACATTTGAGTTGGTGAAGTTGCCTAAGGGCAAGAAGGCATTGCTTAATAAGTGGGTGTTCAGAATTAAGCATGAAGATACCAGTTTGCAACCCCGATACAAGACTAGATTGGTTGTGAAAGGATACAGCCAAAAGAAGGGGATTGATTATGATGAAATCTTTTCTCCTGTTGTGAAGATGCAGTCCATTCGGATTGTACTTGGACTGGCAGCAAGTCTTGATCTAGAGGTTGAGCAAATGTGTCATTTCGATGGATTCAGTGAAGAACAGTGTGTTGAATGAGGAGACAAGAAGGCAGTCAAATGCTAGTTCCTCACGTTCAGATGTTCTGGTTACTGAGTCAAGGGGGAGAAGTTCACATAGAGAGTCCAAGAAGGACAAGAGCAGGAGCAGGAGCAAGTCTAATAAATTTGCTAATATGGAGTGTTATTTCTGTCATAAGAAAGGGCACATGAAGAAAGATTGCTGGAAGTTGAAGAAAGACAAGCAGCAAGGAAAGCAAGAAGAAGTAGATCGGGTGACAGTCACCCAAGATGAGTTTCTCATTCTTCTTGAGGATAATGCCATTAATGTATGCCAGGACACCAGTTGGGTGATTGACAGTGGAGCTACTACTCATGCTACATCACAGCGGGATTTGTTCTCTACCTACACTCTAGGTAAGTATGGTTCTGTAAAGATGGGTAATGATGGTTTGGCTCAGGTTGTTGGCATTGGTGATATATGCTTGGAGACTAGTCTTGGGACTAGGTTGATGCTTAAAGGTGTTAAGCATGTTCCGGATTTACGGATGAACTTGATATCTACAGGAAGACTGGATGATGAGGGTTTCTACAGTTTACACGGTGGTGGTAAATGGAAGCTTTCACGTGGTTCTCTGGTTGTGGCTCGAGGTGAGAAGCTTTCATCTTTCTATTTGATGCAAGCTAAGGTCTCCAAAGATTCTGTTAATGCAGTGAAGAATGTTGATGCCATGGAGCTATGGCATAAGAGACTCGGTCACATGAGTGAGAAGGGTATGTCTGTGTTGTCAAAGAAGGAGGTCATTCCAGGAATCTCTGGTTTGCACTTGCCGAGGTGTGCACATTATTTGTATGGAAAACAACACAGAGTTTCTTTCAAGTCTTCTGCACCTTCTAGAAAATCTGAGGTACTTGATTTGGTGCATTCAGATGTGTGTGGTCCAATGAAGACAAAATCTCTTGGTGGCGCATCATATTTTGTCACATTCATTGATGATCATTCTAGGAAATCATGGGTTTTCACTATGAAGACTAAAGATCAGGTTCTGGGATATTTCAAGCATTTTGTGGCATTGGTTGAGAGACAAACGGGAAAGAAGTTGAAATGTATCCACAGTGATAATGGTGGTGAGTATTCTGGACCATTTGATGCTTATTGCAAAGAGCATGGTATTAGGCATCAGTTCACGCCGCCTAAGACTCCACAGTTGAATGGGTTGGCTGAGAGGATGAACAGGACTATTGTCGAGAGGATGAGATGTTTGATTTCACAGTCAGGCTTATCGATGACTTTCTGGGGTGAGGCTTTGAGCACAGTTGTTCATGTGCTGAATTTATCACCAAGTGCTCCATTGGAGGGTGATGTTCCAGAGAGAGTTTGGACCGGTAAGGATGTTTCTTATGGTCATTTGAGGGTCTTTGGGTGTAAGGCATTTGTTCATATACCTAAGGATGAGAGATCGAAGCTTGAGATGAAGTCGCGACAGTGTGTGTTCATTGGTTATGGTCAGGATGAGTTCGGATACAGATTTTATGATCATGTTGATAAGAAGCTCATAAGGAGCAGAGATGTTGTGTTCATGGAAGATCAAACAATTAAGGACACTGACAAGTCCGGAAAACCAACTCAGAGTAATGAGAGTTTGATCGATTTAGAGGCTAGTCCTTCTAGATCTGTCCACGGTCAGGTCGAGGATGAGGTTCAAGATGATACACCCGGTGCAGATGCTCCCGCACATGAAGATGGTATTGGTGATCATGGTGACGATCATGGTGAGACACCAACTACTGAGAACCCACCTATTGTTAGAAGATCCGAGAGAGGTCTAAAACCGTCGACAAGGTATGATCCTAGTGAGTATGTGTTACTTACTGATGGGGGAGAGCCTGAAAGCTTTGAAGAAGCTATGGAAGGTGAAACAAAGATAAGTGGCTTGGTGCTGCTGGTGATGAGATGGATTCTTTTGAAGAGAATCACACATTTGAGTTGGTGAAGTTGCCTAAGGGCAAGAAGGCATTGCTTAATAAGTGGGTGTTCAGAATTAAGCATGAAGATACCAGTTTGCAACCCGATACAAGACTAGATTGGTTGTGAAAGGATACAGCCAAAAGAAGGGGATTGATTATGATGAAATCTTTTCTCCTGTTGTGAAGATGCAGTCCATTCGGATTGTACTTGGACTGGCAGCAAGTCTTGATCTAGAGGTTGAGCAAATGGATGTAAAAACTGCTTTCCTTCATGGAGATTTGGAGGAAGAGATTTACATGGTACAACCGGAAGGTTTTGTGAAAAAGGGTGAAGAGGATTTAGTTTGTCGCCTGAAGAAGAGTCTTTATGGATTGAAGCAAGCACCGAGACAGTGGTACATGAAGTTTAAGTCTGTTATGGAGGAGCATGGTTATAAGGAGACTACTGATGACCATTGTGTATTTATTCAGGTGTTTGGTGATGATGATTTTATCATCTTGTTGTTATATGTTGATGACATGTTGATTGTGGGCAGGGACATGAGAAGAATTGAGGAGCTGAAGAAGCAGCTCAGCAAGTCCTTTGCCATGAAAGACTTGGGTCCAGTGAAACAGATTCTTGGTATAAGAATTGAGAGAGACAGAGCTGAGAGATTGATTCACTTATCTCAGGAGAAGTACATTGAGAAAGTACTTAAAAGGTTTCACATGGACAAATCTAAAGTGGTGAGCACTCCTCTTGCTTCACACATTAGATTGAGCAGTAAACAGAGTCCAAAGACATATGCAGAGAAGGAAGATATGGCAAGAGTTCCATATGCTTCTGCAGTGGGTAGTTTGATGTATGCCATGGTCTGTACAAGACCGGATTTAGCTTTCGCTGTTGGTGTAGTAAGCCGGTTCAATTCCAATCCTGGAAGAGAACATTGGAATGCTGTGAAGTGGATTTTGAGATATCTTCGAGGGACTTCTGGTTTGAAGCTTACCTTTGGAGGTAATGAGCCATTGATTGTTAGTTATACTGATGCTGACATGTCTGGAGATGTTGACTCCAGGAAATCTACTTCGGGTTATTTGATAACGTTTGCGGGCGGAGCTGTTTCATGGCAGTCAAGGTTGCAAAAGTGTGTTGCACTTTCTACCAATGAAGCTGAGTTCATAGCTGCAACTGAAGCTCTCAAGGAGTTGTTGTGGACAAAGAACTTCTGTGAGGATATCGGTTTCAAGCAGGATAAGTATGTGTTGCTTTGTGACAGTCAAAGCGCAATATGTCTCGGAAAGAACTCGACATTTCATTCGTGTTCGAAGCACATTGATAGGAGGTATCATTGGATACGTGATGTGATTGCTTCCAAGGAAGTGGGACTTGAAAAGTTCATACGAATGATGGAGCTGATATGAACAAAGTCATTGCCGAGGGAAAAGCTTGAGGTTTGCCGTGAGATAGCCGGGATGGCTGTTTCCTCCAACTAGTCGGAGGGGAGTTTGTTGGTGTTCCTCCTAGTGTGAGGAAACCATGGGTTTGGTTGAGATGAAACCAAATCAGAAGTCTTGTGTGAAAATCAGAAGTCTTGTGTTGATTCTGAAGTCTTGTGTAGAAATTGAAGTCTTGTGAAGAATTCTCAAGTCTTGTGTAGAATTCTCAAGTCTTGTGTTGAAGGTTTTTATAAGGGTTTATTAGGTTCTTTTCCTAAGACCTATATAAGCCTTGTGACCTGTTTTTATGAGACAGCCACACATATAGACACATTACACTAAAAGAGAGAGAGAAAGAAGAAGAGAGGAAAGAAAGAGAGAAGAAAGGGTTTTCGTCTGGTTTCTTCAGGGCTGTGTTCGAGGGCTCGAAAGTGGTCCGATCTGGCTGATATTTTGTGGGAAGCTTCGTGACTCAGTGGGTTTGAGATTCAACGGTGGGATTGTCGTTTCAACGGTTGGTTTCTCGTGAATCGGGGTTTTAGTGAAGCTGGTCGCTACAGTTCTTCAGCAGTGGCAGTCTTGAGGGTTTGAGAAATCCAACGGTGAGTTCTTCTCTGATTGAGCTGAAATTTGGCAGAGGTGTTGTTGACTTGTTCATCTTGGATTTGTACGGTGGGATTGTTCTCTGGTTGCCGGAATCCTAGTGAACTGAGGTCGTTTGTATCTGCTAGTTTCGTAAGCTTGTATTGCTCTCTTGTTGAGTTCTCTTGGTGTTAGAGATTGCTCTTTTGAGCCTTAGTCTCTGAATCTGTTCTGTAGGAACAGGGAGGACGTGGTTGTAACACTCATACATTTGATATAGTGGATTTTGAGTGGACTAAGGTCCCGTGGTTTTTCTTCTCACATCGAGGAGGTTTTCCACGTAAAAAGATTGTTGTTCATTTAGTTTCTTGCTTTGATCATTTCTGTGCCATAGTTCAAGTTCAAGTCTTATTCCTCACAGGCTCACACAAGTGCGGGGAAATTTATTCCGCTGCGCATCGCGTGTTTTCGTGTTTTCCCCAACAAAGCTGAGGATGTAAGGAGCTTGAGGCGGTTGTCTAAGCTCATCTGTTACATTGAAATCAGGAATTGGAAAACATGCTAATGCATATCCGTATCGTATACGTGGTAACAGAGATCGTCTTACTACATGATATGGATAATTCTAGACATATTTCTGTCTATGGTATTCAATAATGTTGTGTTTTCAAAGATTGTGTTCTTCCATCTGTTGGCTTATACATATTTCAACCTCAGTTAAGTTGATGGTTTGTGTATATACAAGTTATAAGTCATGGTTCATATCAAAGTGTGGATTCTTTCTCTGATCTATTTTTTTTCTTTGTGATTTTTCAACAGAATATTCATTTATAACACTACATGATATTAATGATTTTATAAAATTGCAGTCTTATATTTCTACTTTGTTTTCTGATCAGAGTATAGCAGCTTGGTTAAAATAAAATTATACACAAAAATTGGAAAATCAAACTGAATTATTTGTGCCACGATGCACTTTGTGTTTTCAAATTCGTCTTCCCCAACATATGAGTATATAAAATAGCCTATATATTATTATAAACCAGGCCACCATTAGGCAAAACAATTTTATCTTCCTATATATTATAAAAAGAAATCTAAAATAGCCTATTTCATGTAAGTATATACTAAAAAAATATTTAAAACTAAATTCGTAAAAATAACTATTGTTAATTTTCGTAGGTGAAATAGACATATATCATATCATGTCTAACTACAAAAAAAAAAATCTAATATTATACTCTAAAGATTAGAAGACATAATTCTTCTAGCTCATGTATAATATTTGTTTTCTTTTTTTTTATAAAATAGTAGAATTATACATATGTAAATAACCTGCGCGTATGCAAATTTAAACAAGACCTATACGGGCATTTTAGAATTTCTGTTCGGGTTCGGGTTCGGTCTAGGTACTCAGAAATTTAATAAAAAAAATTATTTAGTTAAATTTAAATTTGTTAAAATTATATATAATACGAAGAAAATAAACATTTAACCAAAGAAACACTACCCGCGCATTCGCGGGGTTAGCAACTTTACTAGTATATTAAATTTGTCAAAAACAAATTTAAAACCAGGTTTCTTATTTGATTCAGTTATTATGACTTTGCCTTATATACAACTTTAGACTTAAGAGGTAACTAAAACTAAGGTAATACATGACAAATCGAATGTGTGAACTAAGGTAACGCAGATGACAATCCAAAGTGTCTTAGAGCATCTACATTGGTGGAATTTCTAAAATGAAATTCTAAACTGATAGGTATTGATATTTAAATATAATAGAATTATACAATTAAGTTTAAATATTTAAAAGAAAATTAGACCACTTAAAAATCAACATGTGTTTTAAAAGTATCCAATGAATATCTAAAAAAAAAATTTGAGATATTTTCCTTTTTCTATTTCCTATTTTTTATTTTTTATTTTTATTTAATATTGAGATATTCCACAAGAACTCTTCAATGGAGATGCTCTTACTTTAAAAGATGTGTATGTATTCTACTTCACTTGTATAGTTGTATGTTTTCAAAGATTGTTGTGAGTTTAATAAAGTTAGCATTTCAATTTACGTCTTAAAAGTCTACTTTGTTGTTGTAGAGTCAAGTGAGTCGTGTGCATGTTACATTCTGAATCAAATGTTATCATTCCACCATCTTTTATTCCATGTAATTATGAAGTCTAACTATTTGCATATATAACTATGAATCAAAGAGGAAGCAGAAGTCCGTGATGAAGGAGACATATGAGGGAACACTGTTCTTCTATCTATAGAGAAACTTATTTATGATTCTAAAAATGTCATGATATACATCTCGAATCTCATTTATTTACCTGTCTTATTTCCTCTGTTTTCCTCTGTTTTGAATTAGCCATATAACATCCGCACATAGAAAAGCCATTCGAAAGTTTAGTCTAATTTTCCCAGTGGCGACTCAAAAGCATAATCATCAACTAGCCATAGACCAAAGTCGTGGAAACGTTTCATCTTGTTGTTAAAACCGACAATGTAATTGTTGTGGACTATGACATGTTTCCTCTTTGTCTCTTCAACCCATGTCTTGTTCTTGAAGTACAATCCTCCTGTTGGGAATGCTGCTTGCGAAAGCAAGTAGAGATCCACCTGCAGAAGGGAAGATATATGATAATGAATTCAAACAAGTCAAATTGAAACAAAAAGTAGTTCAAGATAGTACCAAAAGGTTAAGTCTTTTAATATTTGATTAAATCCAAGAATACCTGATGAGCTGTTTTGTTAAGTGCCCAATTAAAAGCAGGCTGATCATTTCCTTCGTATGCTTTAGACCCAGCTTGAAGTTCCTCAATCCATTTCTTCATTAGAAGCTTTGCGCCATTAGTGGGACGCAAGAAAATCATGCAGCTGCATATATAGGTCACTCCATTTCGATCCGGAGATGGTAAATCATGGGAGTGATTCAGAGGCTTAATCTGGCACCAAAATCAACAGGAGAATAAGATTTAATGAAAACACTTGAAAATGTCAAAGGAGATGTGTGAATTGAATTTTCACATACTCTAGTCCTATCATCGGTGAAGTATGCGTCATGGCTTCCTTCTAAATACTGAAACGGATCTTGCAACCAGACCATATCAACATCGTTGTACATCACATTGTAGCCTAGCTCCAAAAGTTGCAAGAGATGTTGCGGCCTCCGAGATGTAAAAGTGAAGAACCCCTAATTTGGATACGATAACGTACGTACGATTAGCTGAAAGATAGGTTTTCTTCACAATACAACAACTTTGCGGTGATTATATCACATACAAAAAAAAGGATACACAATCATACTAGAAAAACTTATGACCTGAGTTAATTAAAAGTGACATAAAAATTGGCCATGTTTCTTATATATGATTTAAGATAGCCGAGTCTATTGATACGACAAAAAAAAAAGATAGCCGAGTCTATTGATACGACAAAAAAAAAGATAGCCAAGTCTATTATGAACTCAAAATTCAAAACCAATGAGTGAACTAGTTTATGTTTCTTACATATTAAATCATATCCCTCTTCCGATTTTGGGACATTATTTAATATATATAAAGGACATGTAATCTATTCACGGTCAAATGTCTATTGGTGTTGAATCACATGCATGGTTCCCAACCGAGAATCGAAGATGTAAGTATGATGAGTACGGGCTTATTGGATCAATGATCTAAGAGAAATTTATTTTCTTTATAAATCTTCCCTTGTTGGATTTAATATTTGTAAAAGTTTTTTAAAATCTCAGCTTATTGGATTAAACATTTGTACAATTCCTTTAAAATTTCAGTTTATTGGAAATTTGGGATTTCATTAATAAATTTCATCTGATAGAATTTGAAGGAATTTGAAAGACAATTTATAGTTAAAATGAAGGAATACAAATACCATTTAAAGTTTTTTTTAAAATTTTTAGTTTTAATTTCAAAAAAGTAAATCAAAACTTTAAAATGAGAAAAAAAACTAGTTGAAATTTATAATTTGAAATTTTCAATATCATTTTTTCATTTTATAGAATACAAAAATTGACAAAAAAAATTATATATCATTTAAATAATTTTAAAAGTTGAAAATCCTATTTTTTCAAATATACACAAATTTCAATTTTTAACATTTTATATGAATAAGAAATATAAACCAAATAATTTTCATATATCTCTTTAATTTATTATTATTAAATTACTTAAAAGAAATTGAAATCCCAAAAATTACTTTAAAAAAAAAATGAAATGAATTCCCAGATTTGTTAAAATTCTCTTGGATTATTAAATCAAATTCCAGATTTCTTAAATTCTGTTTGGATTCATATATATTCAAATTCTCTCAATTACTTAGTCCAATAAACCCCCTCCTAAGTATTCAAACTCAGAGTCATACCTAAAACCGGAGCTTGCCAGATTTCATGAGCGGAAAGCTAAGGATATCTCGAGCTAGAAGCGAAATTTGGACCGAAAATGTGAAACTATACCTGGGAACCGAACATATGTGCGGTCTGAGAATCAAGCGCTGGAGGAATGAGAACGGCATGACCAGGCCACTTCTTGTTAACTTTGTACAGAGTAGCGTAATCCTCCGCGATGACGAGGACTTTGTCTTGATGCTTCTGTCTAGAAACGCTAATCAACCAGTTGTTGAGGAAAGGCAAGAAGGGATAGCTGACGGTGCAGATGATCACAGTCCCGTTCTTAGCGACGAACTTGGCCGCTTGAGCTAGGGAATAGTCACGCCAGTTGAAGGGCAAAGAAGAAGAAGAAGAAGAGATTCTGTTAGGAAACAGGAACAAGGGAGATCGTGCCCAGGGTAAGAATACACCGAGGAGAAGGAAGAGAGCGATAAGGAGGAGGAGACCGTTGCTGCTGAGGAGAGAGATATGACGACGGTTTGAGACTGAAAGCTGCTGCGCCATTCTTGTACGTAGCAGGAGAGAGAGAGAGAGAGAGAGAGAGAGAGAGAGAGAGGAAGAAAATTGGAAGACAAGGTTTACTTCTGATCGAGTTCGAGCTCCGGAAAATATACAACAAAATAGTCAACTCGCTGTTAAGTCATACTAAAGGCAAAAGTGAACAATTTTTCGGAATCCAAATTAAGGAATGCTTTTTTTCTAAATAATAATACTTGTTTCCCCTTTGTCTCTTTAACAACTTTTGATCAAAGTTAGCATTTCAATGATCATTTTTAAATGGAGAGTAAAACACTATTACGAAACGTTAGATTGTCGAGAGACATTGACTTGCTAAGTTGTAGAGAGGAAAACGCTACATCGTACAAATTTAAAAATCGACATGTAATCCCGTGATTTGTGCTAATATCGTCACTCTGTTATGTTTATAGTCAAAATCTGCATATTTTACAATTAACATAATAATAAAAAATACTACTTCTTGTATATCCAAATAAGATTTTTTTTTATAGATTTTTGCACATATTAAAAATATATTAATATATGTAAATTATCTTACATGATTAATAACTTTTTAATAAATTTAAACCAGTATTAACTAAATAAATTCGTCATTTTTCTTAAAATTACAATTTATCATTAATAATTAATAAAAATGCATATAAAAACTTTAAAAAGTTATCTTTATTAGAATCTTTTTTCTTTTTAACAAATTTATCTTTCAAAAACAAAGAGAATATAATAGTCTAATATATTAACTTAGTGTCATTATTTTGAATTAACATCAAGAGATGTGTTGTATTCGTGCCGTGTTTACCAATACCAATCAAACACACTGCCGGTCAATTTGATTAGGAAATCATATTGGTTTTCTCCTACATATTTTTCCTTTCCACTTAATAGCTTTGAATAGTAGTAGCATACTGCTTAATTGTTTCTCCAATCAACAATTTCCTAAACAAATCATATGGGGTCTATCTTTGGAGACATGTATCCTTTTTTGGTGTGTTTGACTTGTACGCAATAATTTTCTATCCACAAGGTTATCTCATGTATAATTTTAAATTGGTTTTTCCTTATTCCAAGGATTGTGATACTGTTTTTATAAGTTTTATCTCTGAATTGTTTAGGTTCCACAAATTTTGAAAATTTCCACATTTTCACTGACGTTTTCATACAATCCTTAAATTTCAGTCTTTTTATATTCTTAAACTAAATTAAGCAGAAAATCTATGTCGAATTGGTAAATCATTAATCATGCATGCATGCATGGGAGTGATTGAAAGGCTTAAAATCTGACACCAACATCAACCGAGAATAAGATAAACACAAATTCCAAATGCAAAAGTTGCAGACAGATCATGCATACGTGATGTGTTCCAAAAAAAAAATCATGCATACGTGTGAAATTCACATACTTACGTGCAAACATGTCGTCCGTGAGTTATGCGTCGTGGCCTCCCTCTTATTACTGAAACGGATCTTGCGGCCATATCATATCATCCCTAAATCGGATATAATAAATTAGCTAAAAGACACATTATTTTCATGGGGTCTTTCCTTGGGGACATTGGACACGTATCATTTTTTGTGTTTGACTTGTATACAATCATTTTCGGTCCACATAGTTTTTTATTTCATGCATAATTTCAAATTGGTTTTTCCTTATTCCAAAGGACTGTGATACTCTTTTAATACGCTTTATCTCCGAATTGATTAGGTTCCACAACTTTTGGAAATTTCCACATTTGGAAAGAAGAAGAAGAGACCGTTGCAGCTGAGGATATTTTAAAATTAAAAATCAAAATATAAGGTCCGATCGAAAGCATGGGCTTGATTGGACGTTGGTTAATGACGTGTTGCTGCGCCATTGTTGTAGTAGGAGAGGAACAAATTAAATTGTAGATTAGATGGGAATGTAAAGAAAAAGGCCAACTCACTGTTCCATTACAGTCTACTCAAAGTGATGTTTTACTTGCGATTTTTGCCATAGTAGTGGGCAGAAAATCTCGGAAAATGAAATCATTCTAATAATTCAAATGTTTATTGTGGTAGTTATTCCTCAATTATTTACGAAGAACATATCTAACGACGAAGCAAATTCTCACGCAAAGTATAAAAGGATTACTTGTTATAGCCATTTTTCGTTCAAAATTTGCAAAAGTATACAGATTACAAAACCGTGATTAAGAGAGGGTTTTCTTATCTTTCTCTGTGATTTTAATAAATATGGTAGATTGTGTGTAAATTGCTGCTAACTCTTCATCTCTACAGCCAACTCTTTCATCCTTGTTTCGTGTGACAACCGACTAAAAATGAAATAAAACATCATCATACATATATTGTACTCCTACTATTTTATACTCAGAAAACCCAAAGTTCCTGATGCAACGCATCTACTCCTCTTACACGTTTCCGTTCATTAACGCGTTAAGCAAACCGCACTCAGAACATGATCCACACTCTCGTGTCTTGAACACCTAATACTTAACTCTAGCTGCATTAGCAACTCCTCTTCTATTCAACCGGTTACCTACAAGAATGGATCCTACCATAGCTTTCCATAGAAAAGTTTGAATTTTAGGATCTGTTTTTTGTTTATGTTGAAACGCGCTCGTGCTTCGTCAGTGACTTGACGTGCTCGCGCTCGTCGAAGACTTGGCGTACTCACGCTCGTCGAAGACTTGGGTGCTTGGCAAAGATTCAAGGGGTCGTAAAGGGGTTTTAAGGGTTCGTCCAAATGATAAGGAAAGTAAAGCGCAGTCCTTTTATTAAAGACGTCGAAAAGACTAAGTGTTTACAAAGCGAGGGCTCGTCAATTACAAAGTTACTTGGCGAGCGCTCTCTGAAAAATATTTCTGATCCTTTCTCGGCTCTACGGTGCTCTCTATTTATAGTGAGCATTGAGCGAAACAATTTTATTTGCGAGTGACGTCACTGCGAGCCGTACGTTCTTGGCGGGCTGGGCGATTTATGATGGGCTCGTCAAGATCTCTTATTGGGCCGAATCCTGTGCTCAAAAGGGCCCATACAATTTGTCTCTCCCCGAGTCCGGTTGTCGAGAGAGTCTTCTTGAAGACGCCGTGTTGTTTGGTCCAAATCCACACGGGGCTGTTTCCTGGTTGCTCGTTGTTGTTGGGCTTCGTGGTCGCGTCTATTGGGCTCTGGCGAGACTTCAAGGCCTTGCATTCGTTGATCTTTTCTATGGAGTCGAGTCGTCGCCAAGGAGATAGCGAGCGTAGAAAGGTTTGTTTATACGCGTTTAGAAGATACGAGCTGCAGTTTCCAAAGATTACGGTCGGAGGTGATGAGGAGACTGGAAAGCGAGTGCGCAAGAGGGTAGTGAGACGAGCGTGGATGACTGCGATGACGAGCGCGCAGATGACAGGAAGGAGAGCACGCCGAGGGCCAGAAAGACGAGCGTAATCGATGATCGAGACGATGCGCGCGCAAATGACCATGAAGGTGAGCGTGTCAAGGGCCAAAGAATACGAGCGTGTGGGTGATCTGGATGATGAACACGCAGATGTTAGGCGAGTGCGTCGAGTGCCAGGAAGACGAGCGTCTGGATGATCGGGGCGATGAGCGCGCATATGTTAGGCGAGCGTGTCAAGGGCTAGGAAGACGAGCGTGTGGATGATTGGGACGACGAGCACATGAATGGTCAAGACGACGAGCGTGTGGATGACCAAGAGGAAGAGTGCGTCGAAATCCACGAAGACGAGCGTGTGGATGACCAGGACGATGAGTGCTCCTGACACTGAGCGTCTTCCTGCTACCGAGGAGGTGAGGAAAACTCTCACTGATTTGGGCTATGAGCTGTAGGATTACAATGTCGTTGGGGCGTCTGGTGTGGTCCTCAAGGATGACGAGCATGTCGCGGATGGTGACCAAGATGTTGACGAGCATGGAGGCGATGTAGCTGCGGATGGAGACCAAGATGTTGACGAGCAAGGAGACAATGTAGCCGCGGATGGCGACCAAGATGTTGACGAGCAAGGAGACGATGTAGCCGCGGATGGCGACCAAGAGGCTGACGACCAAGATGGCTTGAGGGAGGAGGACGAGGGCGAGCAAAGAGATGACGACCAGGGTGATGACGAGGATGGCGAGGAAGGTGGGCGAGAGTAGGCCTGTCCAGTTGTCCACTTAATCCGCTTGGTAGAGGCGACCGCAGGGGTCGTTTTAAACCATTTAGGTGCGAGCGTGGCCTGGCTTTTGCTTTGTAGAGGCGACCGCGGTGGCCAGTATATACTACCATTGCGAGTGAGACTCGGCTTTTGTTTTAGGTGCGAGCATCTGGGCTTGGCTTACCCCGCTTGTAGTAACGACCGTGGTGGCCGGTTTATACTACCATTGCGAGTGGGACTCGGCTTTTGTTTTAGGTGCGAGCATCTGGGCTTGGCTTACCCCGCTTGTAGTAACGACCGTGGTGGCCGGTTTATACTACCATTGCGAGTGAGACTCGGCTTTTGTTTTAGGTGCGAGCATCTGGGCTTGACTTACCCCGCTTGTAGTAACGACCGTGGTGGCCGGTTTATACTACCATTGCGAGTGAGACTCGGCTTTTGTTTTAGGTGCGAGCATCTGGGCTTGGCTTACCCCGTTTTTAACGATCGTAGCGATCGATTAATGCAATTGATGTCTTGGAAGAGATTTGTAAATAAAATTTGAAAGAGATTGGGGAAAGCGTTGGTCGACGTCGCGTGGTCGTGCTCCTCTTATTGACAAGCGCGGCTCGTTTTTTTTTCTTTTCTTTTCTTTATGAGTGCGGACTCGTTGTGAGAGCTGACTGGTTTTTTTTTTTTTTGGCGAGTGCATACTCGTTGTGAGTGTTTGACTCGTCTTTTTTTTTTATGAGCACTCGTTGTGAGCGCTGACTCTTTTTTATTTTTTATTTTTTTGATGAACAAGGGCTCGCGACGAGCGTGGACTCGTGACGAGCGTGGGCTCGCGACGAGCGTGGGCTCGCGACGAGCGTGGGCTCGCGACGAGCGTGGGCTCGCGACGAGCGTGGACTTGCGACCAGCGCTTCCTCGCGACGAGCGTGGACTTGCGACCAGCGCTTCCTCGCGACGAGCGTGGACTTGCGACCAGCGCTTCCTCGCGACGAGCGTGGGCTTGCGACGAGCGTGGGCTTGCGACGAGCGCCAGTTCGCGACGAGCGCTGGCTCGCGACGAGCGCTTCCTCGCGACGAGCGTGGATTTGCGACCAACGCTTCCTCGCGACGAGCGTGGACTTGCGACCAGCGCTTCCTCGTGACGAGCGCTTCTTCGCGACGAGCATGGACTTACGACCAATGCTTCCTCGCGACGAGCGTGGAAATGCGACGAGCGCTTCCTTGCGACGAGCGTGGACTTGCGACCAGCGCGTCCTCGCGACGAGCGTGGGCTCGCGACGAGCGCTGGCTCGCGACGAGCGCTTTCTCGCGACGAGCGTGGACTTGCGACCAACGCTTCCTCACGACGAGCGTGGACTTGCGACCAACGCTTCCTCGCTACCAGCGCCTCTTTGCGACGAGCGTGGGCTTGCGACCAGCGCTGGCTCGCGATGAGCGCTGGGTCGTGGACTTGCGACCAGCGCCTCTTTGCGACAAGCGTGGGCTTGCGACGAGCGCTGGCTCGCGACGAGCGCTGGGTCGTGGACTTGCGACCAGCGCTTCCTCGCGACGAGCGCCTCCTTGCGACGAGCGCTGGCTCGCGACGAGCGCTGGGTCGTGGACTTGAACCAGCGCTTCCTCGTGACGAACCCTTCTTCGCGACGAGCCTGGACTTACAACCAATGCTTTCTCGCGACGAGCGTGGACTTGCGACGAGCGCTTCCTCGCGACGAGCATGGGGTCGCGACGAGAGCTGGCTCGCGAGAAGCGCTGGTTTACGACTAGCGCCCCCTCGCGACGAGCGTGGGCTTGCCACGAGCGCTGGCTCGCGATGAGCCCTGGGTCGTGGACTTGCGACCAGCGCTTCCTCGCGACGAGCGCCTCCTTGCGACGAGCGCTGGCTCGCGATGAGCGCTGGCTCGTGACGAGCGCTGGGTCGTGGACTTGAACCAGCGCTTCCTCGTGACGAACGCTTCTTCGCGACGAGCCTGGACTTACAACCAATGCTTCCTCGCGACGAGCGTGGACTTGCGACGAGCGCTTCCTCGCGACGAGCGTGGGGTCGCGACGAGCGCTGGCTCGCGACAAGCGCTGGTTTACGACGAGCGCCCCCTCGCGACGAGCGTGGACTTGCGACCAGCGCTTCCTCGCGAGGAGCGCTTCATCGCGACGAGCATGGGCTCGAGACGAGCGCTGGCTCGCGACGAGCGCTGGCTCGCGACGAGCGCTGGCTCGCGACGAGCGTATCTCGTTCTTCTGTTCTTCTCTTCTCTTCTTCTTTTTTTATGAGCACAGGCTTGTGACGAGCATGGACTCATTATTCTTTTCTTCTTTTATTCACTTCTTCTTTTTGATGAGCAAGGGCTCGTGACGAGCGTGGGCTCGTTCTTGTTTTCTTCTTCTCTTCTTTTTTTTTGATCAGCAAGGGCTCGTGACGACGTGGGCTCGTGACGAGCGTGGGCTCGTGGCGAGCGTGGGCTCGTGACGAGCGTGGGCTCGTGACGAGCGTGGGCTCGTGGCGAGCGTGGGCTCGTGACGAGCGTGGGCTCGTGACGAGCGTGGGCTCGTGACGAGCGTGGGCTAGTGACGAGCGTGGGCTCGTTATTTTTTTTCTTCTTCTCTTCTCTTCTTCTTTTTGATGAGCACGGGCTCGTGACGAGCGTGGGCTCGTTATTTTTTTTTTTTTTCTTCTTCTCTTCTTCTTTTTGATGAGCACGGGCTCGTGACGAGCGTGGGCTCGTTATTTTTTTTCTTCTTCTCTTCTTTTTTGATGAGCAAGGGCTCGTGACGAGTGTGGGCTCGTTATTCTTTTCTTCTTCTCTTTGATGAGCACAGGCTCGTGGCGAGTGTGTGCTCGTTCTTGTTTTCTTCTTCTCTTCTTTTTTGATGAGCAAGGGCTCGTGACGTGCGTGGGCTCGTAGTGTGCGTGGACTGGATGTCGGCGGGCTGGGCATCTTCAGCGACATTACTGGTTATGAGAGCAGCAGTTACTCGAGCAGTGGGCTTGACTGTTAGAGCTGGGCGCTCGTCGTTTTCTGGCTTAGACGGCTGAGTGGAAGCGCTCTTGATTGATCGAGTGATCAGTCGATTGGGAGCAGTGGCGGGCTGGTTGCTCGTCACTCCGAGCGCCGAGCGCAGCACTCATGGCATGGATGCGACGCTGCTTTAGTTGAAGGTCGATGGCATTCTATATGGCGGGTCGGGGTGGTTTGGTGTCGAGGACCCCTTCCTTCTTGATTGACTTGGGTCGGACATTGTTTGCTTTCCTTGCGTTAGAACCCTTATTCCCCACAGACGGCGCCAAATTGTTTATGTCGAAACGTGCTCGTGCTTCGTCAGTGACTTGACGTGCTCGCGCTCGTCGAAGACTTGGCGTGCTCACGCTCGTCGAAGACTTGGCGTGCTCGCGCTCGTCGAAGACTTGGCGTGCTCGCGCTCGTCGAAGACTTGGGTGCTTGGCAAAGATTCAAGGGGTCGTAAAAGGGGTTTTAAGGGTTCGTCCAAATGATAAGGAAAGTAAAGCGCAGTCCTTTTATTAAAGACGTCGAAAAGACTAAGTGTTTACAAAGCGAGGGCTCGTCAATTACAAAGTTACTTGGCGAGCGCTCTCTGAAAAATATTTCTGATCCTTTCTCGGCTCTACAGTGCTCTATATTTATAGTGAGCATTGAGCGAAACAATTTTATTTGCGAGTGACGTCACTGCGAGCCGTACGTTCTTGGCGGGCTGGGCGATTTATGATGGGCTCGTCAAGATTTCTTATTGGGCCGAATCCTGTGCTCAAAAGGGCCCATACATTTTTACCTTCCAAATGGTACTATTTCAGTGAAGACACTGAATTTCCTCTGAATGGACTTCTCTGTTATCGAATTATACCATGTTTTGAAGTGTACCTCACATTCTTTGTGTGGAGCCATACCAAAGAGTCTTCTTGACGTGAAGAGGTCAGAGGAATAAGTCTTATAATTTCCTCTTAATTAATACGGTAAGTGCTTTCTGACTTCCTCCCATTTCCATTGATGAGAATCTTGGCATAAGATCCGAAACCTTTAGATTCATATTCTCATTTGATGGTGAACCCATCAGAAAAGCTGGTTTGTTCAACAAAAACAAAAAAAATCCATAGATCAGCCCAAACATGTATATCATTACCGTTACATTTTTTAGAACATTTCTTCCTTCTAAGATACCTCGCCATCCATGTGGAAAGGTTGATGTTCCTATGCATGTTTACATAAGGGAAGCCATGTGAGAAATATTTAAGTAACCGCCAACTAAATTTTGCGAATAAAGAATCATTGAAGACTTCAATCTCTTTCAATCTGAGACCATCCGATCATTTCGGAGTAGCTAGTTTCTCCCAATTGATACATGACATTTTACACTTATCCTGCTTAGTATCTCAGCGGGTTAGAACGGACTGGATCCTCTTACAAAGAGATAAATGTATTTTGAAACATGACATAGAGAACTGACTTCTACACATTAATATATAGCCTATGTTGAGTATATAATAGCTATTGACTGTGACCTAAAAGAGGTTTCCCGGAAAGTTGATTTGGGTATATCCTGCGCTTTAATCCCGGAGGAAGCAAGCTTACACCCAACTCAAGTTCTAGAAATTGTTCTTCTATAGTTTTTCCAAAAGAAGGATTCAAAACTATTTCAGTAATTCAACAAAATGTATGCATATATCTAGAACCGAGGAGGAATGTATAGACAAAAGGATTATTTTACCTTGATTTGATATAAACAAGAACAACACAAAAAATGGTATGGAAACAGCAAACAATTTTTTTTATCACAAGTACTTTTTGGTGAAACGTCATATAATTTTATTTTGATAATCCTTCACAACTTCAAGTTTTATGTAAAAGTCTCTTTGTGTCTCTTTTATTTTGACAAATTATTCGAATTACATCAACGAATTGTTATGTGGAGTTAGCATGAAACAAATGCTAGGAAAAAGATTTAAAATAAACCTGCAAATTACTTTTGATATACTAATTTCTGATTTGGTTCAGATCATTTGACTCGATTTGGGTAATTTTGGTTCGGTTTGTTTTGTTCCCTAGAAGAGAGGTTCATTCAAAAAGGTCCGTAAATTTTTTACATTTTTTTTGTATGGACGAAATTGGAAGATGTTTGTGTTAGCGATATCTTCTCCTTCAACCACTCTCATCAGACCATTGAAGCCAAATGGGCCAAACCGATCACCGGTTCTCTGCCTGAATCAGAGGAGGCAGAGCAAAACCGGTACCGGAAAATCTTGGATCGTCCCGACAAGTCTCTCGCTCTTTGGTTCAGGCTTTGTCTTGGGTCCTCTTCTCGATGGTCTTCACTCACGTGTCGATCTCGTGGTTTACAAAAACGGAGCTTTTCAAATCGGTCCTCTTCACACCAACATCTGGGTAAAACAATTTCGAAAACCAAAACTTTCAAATCATTTAACAAACATTGTAATCATGTACTGTGTTTTTGTCAGGTCCCGTTCTTGCTTGGCTTTTTTTACTGCACAGTAGGTCTACTGCAACTCCTATTGGATGAGAAAACCTCTACAAAGCCTCCACGTGGCAACCTGGACAAAACTGTAACTTCACTGTTGTAAGTACAATACTCGTGTTGTGTATAACGACAAATCAATGTTGGGACAGTGGAAGTGATCTTGTATGGTTGGTGAATGAAACAGAGCACTGGTGTTGTTCTTAGAGCTAAGTGCTGAAATGTACAAAGCTGGAGTTTCAGACAACATAGAAGCTTACATTCTATTTGCCTTAGCAGAATTTCTTTGGTTCTCTCTGGATAGAACCTGGCTTGGCTTCACCATTGCCTCTCTCCTTGGTATCGCCTGTCCTTTGGCCGAAATCCCCATTATGCAGTAAGTAAAACCGCGCGCTTCAATGCCTTAACCAATCTCTTTGTTTTCTAGATAAGAAGTCTTAAAGATTGACATAACATGACTCTACAGATTCTTTCATCTGTGGTACTACCCAGAAGCAAACATAGAGATCTTTGGCCAGGTAAAAGAGTGTTTATACATGCATCTTCTTCAAGCAAAAACAATATAAAAAGAGTGTTTCTTTTTGTTTTCTGGTGAAGGGATTGGTCACTTGGACAACAACATGCTACTTTGTCTACACACCGTTCTTGATAAACCTTGCAAGATGGCTCAAGACAGTTATGGAGACTACTAGTGATGTGGACATTACAAAATGAAATTAGCAGAAACAAACATCAACCTTGTTCTTTTACATGTGTAGTTTCTAGCTTGTAAAGGTTACATTAGATATGTCCTTGAACTTTTCTTTAATCGCTGCTCGTATTCCCATTCCAATCGATTCTGGTCCAACGTACTTCACAACACAGTCTTCGCCTTGAACTGATAAAACTTCCACACTTCCGCCATAGTTCTTGATCGCTGGTCTCAGTATATCGAGATGCGCATTCACTGCCTGCAAACAACAAAAAACCAATCCCTAAAGATACCAAAGAGTAACTAATACTCAAAAGTTTCTGAAATGGTAGCCTCACTCACCTCCACGGTTATATGCTTAACTTCTTCATCAAACACTTGTCGAATATCTTTCAAAGCATCTCCAAACTTCTCTTTGAGTACCCTTTCTATTCCCATCGTCATGGTCGTTGAAGAACTCGGGCAGCTAGTACATGCTCCTGTAACATACAACATAAGCTCATGATTGCTCCAACAGACGTTCTCTTAATTTGACCTCCAAAAGGATAACATAAATAAAATAAACTCGCTAAAGACATCTAATTTGTAACTCTCCTAGACGTGAAAGCGAACTTCCTTGAGCAAAGTTTCCACATAGAGTTGTCCAACAACTTAAAACCCAAAAAGTTTATACCTTTTGAAAACGGAAGCAGCAAAACTCTGCACTTTTAGTATAGGTAATGGGGAAAAGTAAAGAAAGCTAACCTTGGAGTTTGAGAGAAACCACGCCATCTTCAACGGAGACAACGTCGACGTTCCCACCGTCGGAGATGAGGAACGGCCTAACATCTTCGAGGACCAAATCGACATTTTGAGGCGTCAAATCGAAAGTCTGAGCTGAGTATAGACCCGGTGATGTAACGGATGCGAATGGTGAAGCCGTGGTTTCTCCTTGGCTCGAAGCATCTATCGCCGATCGGCGCAAGATCGCCATTCTACGGATCGGTCTGTGACTGCTAACAAAAAAGAAGAATTTCGAGTTTTGATCGGAAATTACAGGAAACACAATCCTCTTCGAACATGATGAAACAAGAATCTTGGAGCTTCCAGTTCCGGCTATGGAAGTCGCGAGAGAAGCCATCGTCGTGAGGATTCTGATTAGCAATAAGTTTGTGTTTCTGTGGCCACAAAAAAAAACAAACAAAAAATTACGAAATTAAATAAAATTGCAGACGGGCCCTTTAGTTTTAAACGCTCTTAAATTTTAAAAGGACCAGACCAGAAAACGAAAATGGTGGACCGAACTAATGGGCTGACCGACTTAAATGACAACTTTACAACATGTCCCAGTCCATTAACTATAGAAGACACGTGTCTGTTACCACGTCGCAACTCGGAAAAACGACTTATTTCCACCTCGGAACTATCATATAGTAACAGATCCACACAAAGTTTTAGCTTCGTCTCAGATCTCCATAGTCTCATAGTTCCAAACATTTTTCTCCACACGTACATAGTTCAAAACCTATTGCTCCACAATTACTGGTTTTAATGGTTTACAACATAAACCGAGCAACGAAAAACGTAAACGGTAAACCGAACGGAATTAAAAACCCGCCCCAATAATCTGAAACAATCGATTTTAAAAATCCCACAAACCCTAATTTTTGAATCAAAGATGGAATATTCTGTTTGATTGATTTCCACAACCATCTTCCTTGATTTGTCTTCTCTCTCGTTCGTCTGAGCGTTTCGTCTTCCGGTCACAAGTATATCAAATTCGGTTTTATCAGAATCTCAACAACAAAATCGAATTCATATTATAAATTGTAGGGATTTAGCTAGCTTCGATTTGGGAGATTTGAATTTTTTTTTAATTAAAATTCATTTTATTAAATAATCTCCTAAGGGAGTAGGTCGATAGACCCATTCCGGTGAGCCGGAGACAAAATACAGGTCACAAAGAGATTCCGGAAACAGAAAAATAAAAACTAGAGAAGAGCAATGGTGGGAAGAGGTAAAAGTCGAGCCTCCACGTCGTCGTCTTCTCCGGTGGATACAAGCGGCTTTAGATCTCTTCAACGCTGTCGCAAGCTCTGACGGAGTATCCAAATCCGCCATCACCTGCAAACAACGGGAATCGAATCCGCCACCACTTCCAGATCTAGACTCAGCTGAGCGATCTCCGTTGAAACCCCGCGGCCACAACGCCGGCCGAAAGGCAAGCCGACTCAACCGGTCTGAACCACAATTGCCGACAACAACCCTGTCTTCCAGCGCAACGAACCGCCATTACCACGCGGATCTAGAGAGAATCAGCAGCTCACGTTCAAGACACGCAGCGACCCACCAGACCAGGAGGAAAGGGACGCTCCCGGATCGCAGCCTCGAAACTCCCGCCGCACTAATCCGCCGTCCTCGAGCAGAAACAGCACTAGCAAGACACGAATCACCACTCCGAGCACACCGAGTATGCACAGCGCCATCTCCACCGGTCATCCACACCACAACGCTACCGGAGAAGGAACCAAGCTCCACCGACTCACCGAAAAGCTTCACGACCGTCACTAGATAGCTTCACGAAAGGATGGACACCAGAGAAGACCTTAAAACGGGAAGAGAAGGAAAAGCTTCAAAGAAAAAAAGGGAGAGAAAGAGATGAATTTCCGATTAAAATAAACCGTGTTTTTTTAGGAGAGAGTGAAAAGCTTCGAAGAAGAAAAGGGAGAGAAATAAACCGTTTTTTTTTTTTTTTCATTGTCAAAAAACACGGTTTATTTGTTAATTTTGGTTGACCCATTTTAATGGGATCCTAATCGGATCTTAATCCGGTTTAATTTCGTTTTTCATTGGTTATATCAAGTTTGGTAAACCGTAAACCGCAATTGATTACAGTTTGTGTAGAAATTAGTTTAGATCTTTGGTATTGTGTGTTAATAGGTTTCGAACTACGAAAATGTGGAGATATAAGTTTGATTTTAAAGTTAAAGGGAGATCTGAAACGAAGCTGAAACTTTGTGTGGATCTGTTACTATATGATAGTTCCGAGGTGGAAATATGCCATTTTCCCTCGCAGCTCCTTCTTGTGTTGAGTATCAAATGTTTGACTTTTCCTTTTATTTGCCAGACCAATCTTGTTTTGTTTGATTTCCCTCTTCCCAACACAGTTGTGGTTAGAGAATGCGACAGTGAATGGGCACCACAGACATATATATATATATATATGTAAATTCAGATATGGGCTAGAGACGAAATGATTTCTGCTGTACAAAATTTATTGTTTCTTTCATATTATAACATATCATTATTAGACCCACCTATCATGTGGAATTGACTCTGAATATTATGATATGTGCAATTTATCTTTGTCAACAGTACTACTCTACAATTGTTTCCCTTTCGTTGAAAACAATGCTAAAACCGGAATTCATATTTAACGAAATTGATTTATGAAAATTTAGAATGCAACTGTCAGTTGACTTAATTCATCTCATCTTGGTGGTATATTAAGTTTTCATTTTCCTTCTTTTTTCGCTTCACATGCTCACATGGCTAATAGACCCCTAGTAAAGCAATAACTTTACGTTATGAACTTATGATATAGGAGTATATAATATATATATATATAACTTTTTTTATTTACCAACGAATATAATACCATATTAAAGTTTTGTTCAAGTTAAGTTCTTTTTTAATTTTAAAATACACTAAAACAAAAAAAACTGCTTCACATAAATATCACACGCTTTTTGCTGTGAGTTATGTGAAAATGTAGGGTAAGATTGAAAACTGCATAATCTTGAAAAGAAAAATGCATTTAAAACATTACAGCCCGTGATAATAATTATGGGGAATAATTTTATAACGGCATTAACACAAAGATACATCCGACCAAACTTTTAAAAGTTAAAAAAGAAATTATACATCGAGGGTTACATTACATGTTTGACAATTATGTGATTTTATTCAAGATGGCGGATACGACAAATTGAGAGTGTCATCTCATCCCAAATTCACTTGCTCCTTGTTATTAGACCATCTACTCTATTTTTCCCTCTAAAGTAAAGTAACTTCAAAATAGAATTGTGTTTTTCTTCAATGATTTACTATATTTTTTATTACAAAAAATAATATTCTATATAGATACTAATTTTATTTTGTTTTCAATACTTTTTATTTATAAAATTTACAAATTGATCATCTATTGTTTATAACTTTCATAAATTATGAAATAAATAAAAATATTACATGAAATCATAAAAAAAAAAAAATATGTATATAGTAATTTATTTAAGAATTGTCATTAGTGTATTTTTCCCACAAATTATCAACCAATGCATTTCGAAGAGAAAAATGTTTTTCTGTATCTTTGATTTCTCTAAATCGACCAAGAAACTCTTTGAATCGGATATTATCATATTGTGCTATGTGGACATCCGAGGGTAGAGCTTTTCTTGCGGCTTCAATTGGTGCTTCGAGATCACGCTCATTCTCGATTACCATGTTATGTAAAATTATATATGTAGTCATTATATCATGTAAAACATTTTTATCTTAAAACGACTTACCGCATTATTAAACTCCTAGTAATTGTTGTAAATTAAGAGTAATTTAATTTACAATATATTAAAATAAAAAAAATTAGTATTTGATTATTTATAAATAATTTTTCTGAACAAAATTTCAAATATAAATTTTATATAATGTGATACTATGACAAAATAATATCATCAAAAAACGAGTGCTACAATAAATAGTTTAAATAATATTTTAATATTATAATTAAAGTGATATATTAAAGTTTTTGTTACACAAAAAGTGATAAATTTAAATAAATTAGTATTCAAAGGACTTTTTATAAATAAAAAAGTTCCAGTCCAAAATGGAGTGGAAAATATAATACTATTGAAGGAGATTTTACTACAAAATGAAAGAAAATGTGAAAAATGCAGTACTATTAGAGATGCACTTATAGACAAGAAACCGTCGCATTTGAGTAAAGTTAAGCCATCAATATGCTATTCTTTTAACAATATTATCACTAATATATCAACCATATGCATGTTATATACACACAAGGCCGTATGTGCTTGTATATGCTGTATGATTTAAAATAAGTTTGGTTCCAGACCGTTATAACATTTATGATGCATGTGCCTACCAATACAACGCACAAATTAAACAACAACTTTTGACGTGTCCGAATGAATATAAATGATTGCTAATTTTTTTTTTTCAAATTAAATGCTGCTATCTGTTTTACCCGAATATAAAAATACTTAGTAGATTGGCATATACTTATCAGATAAAATATACAACACTATTTATTTTCTTAGGACCACTATATGAATTTAATTTTAGACGATTTTCAGTCTTCTAAACGATAGTAAACCATGAAGTGGAGGATAATTGTCAAGATCAATTTTGTAACGGTTAATTGACAGATGACATGTGTAGTACGGAAGCATGTTCAACCAAACTTAGATTGCTACATTACTCAAAATATATTTGTTAGACAGGCGTTTTTTGGATAAAACTGATAATGACATAACAGTTATGTTTCAATTTTTAGTGAAATAAATTTTAGTATAAATTATTTCTTTTTAAACAATTATAAGAACAATTTTTGAATAGACAATTCTACACGTTTCACCAAGCTCTATGATAGTTGAAAGTGACTTTACATTAATAATTGAAAATTTACGTACATCACACCTTCATAAACAATTTTACTTGCACCAAGTTGAAAATTTTCTAATCATTTATCTAATTTATTATTAGTCCTTGTGGACCATTTTTTATATATGTACTAGAACGGCAAGGGCAAGATCATCTAAAAAAATATTGGATGATATAAAACTATAAAGATATACAGTACCAACGGTAATATAAAGATAATTACATACATTTACGTGACAATATAAAAATATGTTTGTATAGATATAAATTTATGAACCGTTGGTTACTCAAATCCTAAAACCGAATTTATTTTTTCTGAACTACGCCATTATTACCAGCCAAGATCAAGTACTTGTCTTTTCTAGTGAGATTGGTGCATTCGAAATCCAACGCCTTCCCGATCGCGCTCTGAACTTGATTAGCCACTTCAAACTTCAACTTCCCATCAGGATCTTGACACGTGACACCGGAGACAGGGTCGAGAAATTGGACGGTGTAGCTAGGATAAGGATCCATGAGGAAGAAAAGCGGATCAAATGCCTTTAGGCCACTTGCCGTTGTACCGTAGAAGAAGGTCGCGGGTGACGTCACAGCTACAGGAACGATAACGTCACTAATCTCGGTGAACAAAGGACTAAACCTTAGCAAGTGAGGTTCTCTACAAGTGGTTCCTTCGGGACAAACCACGAGATCTCCTTCGGTCAACAACTTCTTCATGGCTTTGCCGTCGCCGACCCGATCACGAGTCAGTCTAACGGTTTTGATCGGAGCCAGGATCTCCGATACTCTACTTAAACTATACGTGACGGTTTTGATGTTTTCCGTTTTTAAAGCGAATCCAACATAGAGAGGATCCAATAAAGTTCTGTGGTTACACGCAAAGAGAAAACCTTTGCGTCCACTCGAGTTTAGCTTTTGAGATGAGACTTCGTCGATCTCCACAGTTAGTCTGCAACCGGAGAAACATAGGATTGGGATTGAAAGAGAGTAAGGGATGCAAAGCGAGACGAAGAGTCTGGCTGCTGCGGCTACAACTGCGAATGGACCCCACATGAACAAGACCAGAGTATTCATTAGGGTTGGTTTGATTGCGAGACGACCATCGTGGAAAATCAATGGTTTAGGGTATTGGTTTTTTGGTAGGGTTTGCCACCTTCTCTTGTCGGATTTCTTCACAAAATAAATCTCCTGTTTTTAAAAGAAAAATAGTGGAAAAAAAGACAAGAAAATCAGTCGAGTATAACATGAAAACAATGAATGAAAATACCTATACAAGATCAGTTTTTCAGTATTGGAAATTCAAAAATCAAAACCACAAGTTGTTATCTCACAGTCATGGCTAATGAGATAACAACTTGGGGTTTCTTATTCGTATTTAATGATATAGCCATGACTGTGAGATAAATACATTAAATACAGCGTTTCTTGTTCGTATTTAATGATATAGACCTTGATCTGTTTTTGTTGCTTTTTATGTTATTTCGTATTTGCAATTAATAGAAATATTATGTAACCTGTGTCTCTCTCACCGTCACCACTTTTGACTATTTATATGCTAATGTCGCTATAACTAGTCAGGAGGGAATATAACAAATCATATCATTCGCTTCAGGCATAAAAATTATAGGGATATATATATATATATAAACGTTTACATTTTAATTAGATGGTATTTCTTTCCACTTCAGCGTCGTTATAGCATTTTCTCACACAAAATTAAATTGTATAGTATATGTTAAATATTTTTGGTGAAAAAATGTGTCGAAGAAAATAAGATAAATAAAATTACGGACCTGGGAGAACTGAGAGAATAGGTATCGGTGAAGAGATGTGTTGAAGGAAGTGATGCCAATAACAGGACCAGTGTTTAATCTCTCTTTACGAACCAACTCATCAAAGACAAGCTCGTGTTTGGTCTTATCCTCCATGATTCCTAAGTAATAACCACCAACGACCTTCATCTCTCTCCCAACAACAACTTCAATCTCCAAGTAATCTCTCAAGAATCCTTCGATCATAACTTGAGGAAGATCATCACTCACAACGATTCTCTTCCCTCCTTTCCTCAGCACTTTGAACATTTCGAGCCCAACATCTTCTAGAAAGTGTTTAGGCAAAACCGCTCTCCCCGCTCTAAATTCATCTTTTTTGACCCCAAAGAAGCTCACCATTACCATTACTTTGACACCCAACTCGTGGCTCATCAAGCTTATCAATGGATAGAGAATGAAGAGGATAAATGACCTTAATACCCCTCCTGCCTCGAATGCTACTAGCATGAAGTATGGGAAGAGAGAGTCGGATTTGAGAAGAGCTCCTTCTAAGTTGAAGATCAGTGTGTGGCGTGATAGGTCGGACTCAAGGAGAGAAGAAGGGCATTTTGGGTATTTTGGTTTCGGATTCCGGTATCGCCGGAGGATAAACCGGTAGAAAAGAAAGACAAGAGATTGAAAAACTGAAATCTTAACGGACATTGTTGTGTGTTTGCAGAAAGCCTTTCTTTTTGCTCTGTGTTTGGTTTTAGACAATGCATGTCGGAGAACAGTTGAGGGGGTATTTATATAGCACGACTATGACGAAGTTACCCATAAACGTGCTGAGTATTTACGGAAAAATGCCATTGATCGTTAACGTACAGCTTGCATAATTATACATTAAATGAGATTATGTGAATAGTATATTTGAAAAGTATACATACGTACGCGTGTCTGCGTCGACATAATTTTTTTGTCGCAAAGAGTATGAGTCAAAGCTTTCGATTATATTTAATCAAATTTGAAGTAAAATTATTTTCTTGGGTTAAATAACACGAGTCAAAGCTTGTGTATAATCGGAAGTTAACACGCACAAGTACGTGACTAGATGTCTTCTTCCACTTGTGTGTATTCAAATGGTATCATCACTTTTTAACAAAGCGAAACTGAAACGAGATTTAGCTGGTTAGATTAAAATTTTTTTGTCCATCTATGCTTTTAATGATTTAAATTGTGTATATATGATTTTATTAATTGAAATCCCATTATACCCTTTTCATTTAAATTATTAAAAATTATAAAAACTACCAAAAATTAGAAATGTTTTAAAATAATAACAATTATAAAAATTATAAAATCATAAAATTATAAAAATTATAAAAATTATAAAATTATAAAATTATAAAATCATAAAATTATAAAATCATAAAATTATAAAAATTATAAAATTATAAAATTATAAAATTATAAAATTATAAAATTATAAAAATTAAATTATAAAAATTATTATAAAATTATTAAAAATTGTAAGAAAATAAGAAATTTTTTTAAAAAGTTACGAAAATTGTAAAAGTTAAAAAACCTATCAAAATTTTAAAATTATTAAAATTGATAAAAAAATATAAAAATATAAAATTATAAAATAGTAAATGTTATAGAATTATTAGAAATTATAAAAATTAGAAATTATAAAAAGTATAAAAATTGTAAAATGGTAAAAACTATGAAAGTTATTAAAATTATTAAAATTATAAAAATGATTAAATTTTAAAGTTTAAGATTGAAGATGGTGAAGCTTAATATTTGCATAAGGGATATGTTTTGATTGTAGCATCAAACATGGTTATGTTGCATTTGACTTTTGTTTTTATATTATTGATCAAACATATTTATAAATGACAATTTTATTTTTAATTTTTAATTTTATATGCATATGACTTTTTAAACGAATTTTATATGAATAAAATTAATTTCTAAAATTTTAAAAATATTATTTGAATTTTTTTACTTTTGAATATATTTCGTATAAAATTTAAAAATTAATATGGTTACAAGAATAGTAAAATATTAATAGATGAAAACATAGATATTTTAAGTGGAAAAACTTGTAATCTTGAAATATTTAGTAAATATTCTGTTAGATTTTCTTAGATTTTCGTAGAACATATATTCTAAAGTAGGTAGAACGAAGATAAAATGTTAGAATACAAATTCTAAATACCGTAGAATATAGAAGGACGGCTAGATTACGTATTCTAGACAAGGTAGATTATGCAACATTAGTTTGAATAGAAGAAGAACGTATCCTAACCTAGGTAGAACAAAGAGTAACACTTAGAATACGTAAACTAGTTAGAACAAAGAGTAATACTCAGAATACGTAAACTAGCTTAGGTAGAAATTGAACAAAAGGTAGAATATGCATTCTTGTTGACACGTAGAACTAAGTGAAATAGGTAAAATACATATTCTAATCAAGGTAGAACAAGAGAAAGACTCATAATATATATTATACTTAACTTTTTTCCTATAATATGAATTCTAGCTAATGCAGAATAAGAAACAATTTTTTTTAAAAAATAGTTCGTTTATAAGATAGTTGTAAAAATATATCTTTATGACTTTTATTTCTATTTTCTTTTTTTTAAGATTTTTTTATATTTTAAAACAAGTTATTTTATACTTTTAAATTTTAATTAAGGGTAACATAGTCAAAATAAGGCCAAAAATACTAAAAGCATAGATGGACAAATTCCTTTTCAATCTAAACTATTGAACCAAATCTCCCTTAAATATATCATACTAGGTGATTTTCCCGTGCTCATGCACGGGTATGAATATTTGCAAAATAACGCAATTCAAAATATTGGTTAATGTTATTTTTCATTTATTTATAAGTTTTTATTTGTTTTTTCGATTATATGTAGTCATGTAAATAGAAAATTATTTTAAATAACTTTTAGATTAAATATATCTTATTAAACATATTTTGGTATAAAATTTTAAATAGATATGTTATTTATTTTTAGATTTATTATGTGGCTTATATTCCTTTGAATTAAAATACAATTAATTTGTTGTTCTCTTTAGGCTAAATTTGGGATGGTTATTCATCTTAGACTTGTAAAGCTATTTTGTAAAATCTGTCCATTGATATATGTTGCTTTGAAAGCTCATGCATGCAGCTTGTATATAAATATTTACAAAAATAAAGATATCATAATAATTGGTTAATATTCACTTTTATTTGTTTATTATTATTTTTTATGTAATTTATATGTATGAAAAGAAAATGAAATATTATTTTACGTTTATGTTGTTATCTTAATTAAACATGTGATTTCATGTTTAAAAATTTGGTCAGTCCGGTTCTTGTTTTTTTAGTTATTTATTTACATTTATAAATCAATTTTCGTAAAATTATATAATATTATGTATTTTTGGAAAATTTTTTTTTTAAAAATACTTAAATGTTGATTGGTTCTTTGCATAAATGAACCAATCTGATAATTTGTTGAAAATCTATGAACATATTGTCAGAATTATTTATTTTGAGTTAACGTTTTTTATATATAAAAGTTAGTTGGAATAACTTTAATGTTTTTAACGATTTTTATATAACCTTTTAACGTTCTTTTAGATATTTAAACTGGTTTTAATGTTTCCAAATACCTCTAGTTTATTCGTTATCATCCCAATCTTGATTTATTTGAAATCTTGATCATTTTAAAGTTTTTATTTTGAATCATAATAGTTAAAATTATTTTAAAGTTTTTTTTCATATGATTTCAAATAGACTTTCCTATTTAGAATTAATGTTTTCTAATACAAATACTTTTATATTTCAAAGTTATTACATGTGTAATATGATTTCAAAAACACTTTCCTTTTTGTAATTTTCGTTTTTTATATATATGCAAAAATTATTTTATGTTTAATATTATTTTCCTTTATTAATGTGATCTTGAAAAAAAAATCATTAAACAAAAAATTATATTAAAAATTATAGTAATGGCAACTCTTTAAAAGTTATTTCTGATTTAATATGATTTTTAAAAAGACTTTCCATTTTTGGAATTAACATTTTTATATATAATACAAATATTGTTGTATTTCAAATATATTTCTTTTTTAATATGATTTTTTAAAAAACTTTTCCTTTTTTGTTATTTTCGTTTTTATATCTATACCAAATTATTTTATGTATTAAAAAATATAGTAAATGGCAAATGAATATTATAATTTGAATTCATTAAGGGCATCTCTGTAATCGACCTCGTGAGAATTAACGTGAGCGTGACACATAGGAAACTGACTTCTCAAATAATAAAATCATTAAACAAAAAATTATATTAAAAATTATAGTAATGGCAACTCTTTAAAAGTTATTTCTGATTTAATATGATTTTTAAAAAGACTTTCCTTTTTTGGAATTAACGTTTTTATATATAATACAAATATTGTTGTATTTCAAAGATATTTCCTTTTTAATATGATTTTTTAAATAACTTTTCCTTTTTTGTTATTTTCGTTTTTATATCTATACCAAAATTATTTTATGTATTAAAAATATAGTAAATTGCAAATGAATATTATAATTTGAATTCGTTAAGGGCATCTCTGTAATCGACCTCATTTGAGAAGTCAGTTTCCTACGTGTCGCGCTCACGTTAATTCTCATGAGGTTGATTACAGAGATACCCTTAATGAATTCCAATTATTATTAGTTTGCCATTACTTAACCTTTTAATATATTTTTTGTTTAATGATTTTTTTTTTAAAAAACACATTAATAAAAGGAATGAATTTTAAAACATAAAATAATTTTTTCTACTTTTTCTAAGGAGTACACAGCTTTATTTTAGAATCGCTAGATTTGTGAATATGGTGGTTTAGAAAGTTAAAAGATCAATTTATAATTATATAAATTTTGCCCAATTTTATGGGTTTAAATTGGTTTAAACCCGCTAAATCAAACCTAAAATTTTGGATTCAATATTTAACTGATCAGTAGATTTACAAAAAAATTAAAAAACCAACACGTGTATATAGAAAAAGCCGAGATTAACATAAAATAATCAAACTAATCTTAATTAACCATATTTACAAGATATAAACAAACAAAAAAATTAAAAAAACAAAAACAAAAATCATAAATGAAAATTGAAAATTTTGCAAAATAAAGTAATCCAAAACAATATAAATCATTATAATTTAATCCAAAACAATAACCATAATTAAAACAACTACTAAAAGTTATATAACATTATTTCATATTTGATCTTAAAACAATAAAAATTGCAAAAACAAACAAAATTTAAAAGAAAAAAATAAAAATAAGAATTAACTATAAATATTCAATCCCGCGCATATGCGCGGATGAGTCACCTAGTTATACATAAATAATAGTTTCTGAGCCATATGTAATTTTGTAACGTGATTAATATATAGCGTTTGTCTATGTATATTGTTTTGATAATAAGAATACTTTAGGAAAGTGAAAAAATTAATTGAGGGCATACTCCAAGATTGTCGGCCAAAACAAGGATTCAAGATTAAGCAAGTTTATAGATTTTGAAGAAAACTAACTTACTCCGGAAATACTCCAACACGTGGAACTAATAACAAAAATAAAAAAAGATATAGACTTTTACCTATACCAAACGATAAACTATTTGACGGAGATCCGTTTAATATTGCGTATTGTTCTCTTGGAATGCTTATTTCTTATTTTAATTTCGAACTACTATTATATCTCCAAGTTGGAATGTTTCATTAAATGGTTAGAAAGTCCAAGATTCAAGAACTTAATTTTAGTAAACTAAAACTATTGATGGAGAAATCGTACGACTAGTATATTAGATATTGATTGATGTGTTAGGAGAAGTTGATTTGTGTTTTTTTTTTTTTTTTTTTTACCTTTTATCGGTTATCTTCGAGAAGGAAAATTAAAGGGTCCACTTACATACAAATTAGTATAAAAAAAATCAGATTATCTTGAAACCAAAATAAGAAAGAAAAAAACTGTCCTACAAATATTTGCATATCTAAAAAATTAATTGTTGTCCCAAAAATAATTGCTAATCAAACGAATGTGGTCCAAAAAGTTTAAGATCCAATTAATATTGCACAACTTACTACAATTCTATATATGTACTTCCTGAACTAATTCCAAATTTATTCTAGGAAATGACAAGTATTTTGAGGGTTGTTGATATTTTAGAAGACGAATCTTTTTAAAATAGCAAATACACCGACTCTAACACTATTCCTTAATCGTAGACGGGAAACAATTTAATTAAAAGAAAGAAAAGCATAACGTAAAAGGAGTAATATCTAAAACAAAAGGGAAAAACGTCAAAGCCCAAAAATGAAAGAGAAGAATACACTACTACATCAGGTCATCGGGGGTGAGGTGAGGAAAAAATCATCCTCAAATTTGCATCCGTCGTCTTTTCCATTTTATAGGGAACCAAATGTTTGTTATTAAAGACATATGACGAAGACTATCGATCTTCTTAATCATTCCAAGCGGACCAATTTTGCGAGCCTTTGACATAATGTAGATATTCGGTGGAAAACGATCTTTTGTAACTACAGTCCAAACGTGATCTCCTACCTTAACCCGAACTTTAATTACGATGATGAATATCAACAATCTATTTGTACATAGCAGTTGCGGATTCAGGTTGGTGTGAACCTCTGGATGAATGATAGCAAATTCTTCATTCTTCAACTACATTGCATGCTCGACCACTAAAATGGGTACGATCAAGTGCATGATGTAGATCAGCTGGACAGCGCGGGGAATAATACCATCGACGATGTGAAAATAGCTAAATCCAGTACTACGATTAAACGCATGATTATGTGCGAATTTAGCTTGACAAAGCACCAAGTCCCACAAGCGAATGTTATCTCCACCCAAACAACACAATAAATTTCTGAGAGCTTGATTGGTGAGCTCTCTTTTCCCATTTAATATTCAAAACTCATGTGTAAACTAGTAAGCAACAAACGCCATAATGATCGTCAAAAAAGACTAAAAAAAAATGAGTGTTTTGATTAGAGACAACCAAAAGGAGAAGACCATGTAACTTGTAAATCTCTCGAATGAACAATACCATCACCTGAACTTCATCTGTCGTTATTTTACAAGGAACAAAATAAACCACTTTTGATATTATATCAATCACTATCTGAGTGACTCCAAATTTTTCGAAGAAAAAATCACCTGGATAAAGTTTAGATATATATAGGATTATGTTAAACATGAATCTCATTCGTTTAGACTCTACTTTTATATACTATTAATAGATATGTGTAGACATTCTCAATAGCATTTAGACTTAATTTTTTATATTAATAGATTTTTTTTTTTGTGATGGAACACTATACCTATTTTAAAAATTAATGAATAAAATCTGAAAATGGAAGAAGATGTGGGGCTGACCAGTTAAAACGCATAGAATGCTAATGAGTCGCCGACGACACTCATTATATTGCTAGGGTGTGTTTTGTGTGCGTGGGCGTGGGATGGGGATCTCTTTCTTTTTTTTTAACTTGATTTTTGTTGTATTAGTAAATTTTTAACTTTGGTCAACTTGTAAAATATTCATTCGTTATTTTGTTTTCCGACTATAAAGTACTAACCGGCGGTTACATTACTTTACATGTACCTTTACGTAATGCTAATCTCAGTAATCTGCTATGGAGTTATGAGTTATAAATAAGACTCTGCGTAGATTTAACAAAGTAAAAGAGATGCAAAGCTTTGTGCTAAATGATATCTAGATATCATCAAAATTGATTTCACCATTTTTTTCCCTAACCAATTCTCACTTTCGACTCCCACATACGATCACTTCTTCTTGGTAGCTCGCAGTATTTTTGCAAACGATAAATTTTGTTTTTTCCATAAACTTTATTTTAATAAACATATTATTACCGAAAACAAAAGAAAACATTAATTAAAAACATTGTAGAAAGAAAACGCAAAAGATAACCACTGACTTTCAAGATCCAAGATAAAAGGGTCAATGCATTAAAAAAAATCCCAATATCATCACTCGCAAAAGACTCGAGTTTTCCGAGTCAATGCCGTGGAGTAACGAGAATACGGGTAAGAGAAGCAAAATATATTTGTGGTGAAGAGAAATTAAAAAAAAAAAAAAAAAACCGGGGAATGGACGTACGTAATGATACCATGAAAAATAAGGTACCTCGAATGTCAATTTATTTTCTCATTGGCTTATGTTAAGAAAATACGCAAGCTAATACAGTCTTATCTCCTGTAAGGCCAATACAAATTACTAAGAGCTAAACTTAGTAGGATACATAAGATCCAAATATTGTTGTAGAATACAGTGCAAAAAAAAAGAAATTTAATCTGTATATATCATCATCATGAGATGTCAAATTTTGTGATGGTCAAAACCCGAACCATCATATTGCGCAAGAAGGAAAACTTTAGAATATAGAACAAATAAACGAAATAAAAAAAAAAAGAGACAAGCTAGGAAGAACAAAACAAAAAAATAATAAGAAAGAGTTGACTAGGGGCTAGAGCAGCATGGACTATGGAAGGTGCATGGGAAAGCTTGAAGTTGAAGATGAATTGGCTTAAATTAATCCTCGAGGAGTTGGTTTTAATGCATGATCCGCGTAAAGTGGATGTAACATTCGTTCAGAAAAATACGAAGAAGTGAACGTAAAATGCAATGTACGTACACGACCCATTTCATATATATTTAGGATTGTACGTACGTACCTCCAGAAAATATGCAAGTTCTCTTATGACATAAATTTAAAATATAGTCTGGCCACATGGGGGTATCTAGTTCAGGTTCTTTCATGCGTCTTTCCATCATCAGCCTAAAAGAGGAACACTTACTTCTTCTTCTTTTTTTTTTGTCTTTATATAACAACTATAACAGAGCAATTAAAAAGAAACTATTGAGAGGTGCTAATGCAATATTACGATTTTTTTTAAAAAAAAGTCCTGAACTTCTACGATTTTTTTTAGTTTTTCAACCAAAGAACACAAATCTTGAAGATGCGAGGTGAAAGTGCAAAGTGTCCGTAAGTTGAGAGCTATAGAAACAGAGAACTTGCATCAGGAATACGAGACTCATATGAGATATATGAAGGTGGAGGTGAAAGCTGAAGAAACATAACCTGCATGAGGAATATGAAATCTATATGAGGTCTATCTGATTAAAAGCGTGAAACCATCGGAATCAGATAAAGCATCAAGCGTAACTCAGTTTTCAGAGGTTTGATAGATAACACAAAGTTGTTAATACATCAAAGAACTTGTGCAGCTGAAGAAACACACATGAATTTGATCAAAAGGTAGAGGAGGCGACGTGGAACTGTGGCTGTCATATCAAGAGACTTGCTGAGCTAGATCAACTCGGTGTACTCAGATCAGAATAGTTGAAGACTTGAGGACCCTTTTTGTGCCAAGAGATGTGCTGACAGGATTGGCCGCGGGTCATCAAGTTCACGGGAAGTCATTAGGATTTTAAAATGTGATTATAAATACCTATATAAGAATACACGATGACCAAGAATAATTTTGGTTCTTTTTCAGTATTAGTCAAGACTTTTCTATTGTCGTGACTCGTCAGAAAATCTTCCGCAAAGAAAAGTCCGTTTTCAATAGCTAAAAACAAAATTTCCATTGGAAAAAAATTGAAGATATCTTTTTTGTCACAATGAATTCTATAATAATAATCAATTTTCTGTATAAACAGACGACACCATGAAGAAAAAAATCTAAGCTCGGATCTTGATTAGTCACATTATATCACAAACCAATCTAAAAGCATGAAACAGAACCACTAGAAAGATTGATCAAAGATTAATGTTAGCTTTCTCATTATCCATCATCATTCATCATCATCGGCTGCCTCAAATTTTTCAGAGTTAATGATGCCTATAAAGCTCTGAAACAAACAATGAAAAGTCTAACCATCATCATAAATTCATCACCATCAACCATCATCACTTCATCAGCATTACTATTTAGGTCGAAAGACTCAGTTGCGCTGTACAAAGCCTGAAGAGATTCATCCATAAGAATATATACACGCAGAGCAACACAGAGACACACACATGTGAGCACAAGAACAGAGCAAAAGGAACAATTGAATGATGTCAAGAATTTACGAACCAAAACAAAAACATAAGTACTGTTTTTGGTTTACATTACAAGAATCCGAAGAGAACTCATCTGGTAATTTCTCTTGTGTTTTCGTCATTGTCTGCACCCGACACTCTCTTATACCTGAGATTTACACATAACAACATCAACTCGAAGACATTGCTGTTAAACTTTGTACAGAAACTGTTCTCTCTAGTCCGTGCAGCGTGATGAAGAAAAGAGTAAGGATGCTCACCTGAAAGACGTAGTTGGGCTGGGATCGAGTCTTTCACGAGGAGCAAACTCATTGTAGAATTGAACAGAGACCATACGGTTATTGGCTGAAACAGTTGGTGCAGGAGAATTGTCTAAACTCAAACTTGCATTGCTTGTGAAGAACCCTGCAACATGAGAAATTGAGGGAGTTTGATGAGATAACAGAAGCTTTGGTCCTTTAACAGCACAGAACAAAAAGAAATACCTAATAGAACATTTTGACCAAAGATCTCCAAAGCTACAACAAGAAAGATGAGAAGTGTGCGATTGCTGAAGAACCAACATTACACAAAGATTAAAACTTTGTAAGTTCTTTCATAAGGCAGAAAAAATCTTTAACCAGAAAACATGTAAACTAGAGCCGAACCAAACCAACAGAGCAATTTTGAGTTCTTCAAAGCCAGGAAAGAAAGAAAACTTAAAATGGTGTTTGGTTTTCACCTTGAAAGATTAGAAAGACGAAGAATATAACCGTCAGTATCATGGCGAGAATGCTACTGCAAGGAGACGATGACTTTGCCGCTTTCATTCTTCTCAATGTTTTCATCCGTTCAATCCTAGCACGCTTCCTCATAGCGAGCTCCGCGATTTCCCTCATCAACTTCTGGTCGTTCTCAGTCAGTGACGGACCTTTTGGAGGTCTCGGCGGCTTCGAAGGCTTTCTCGTCTTCTTAAACTTGACGTTATCGAATTTTCTATCCGAAAGGTCCAGACTTTGGCTGCTTCTTTCTCTACGCTTTCCGCCTCCCATTAACGGGTTAATCAGATCATCATCAGGAATCTTTTCAGACCCATCATAACTCAAACGTCCACTCCAAACCTGATCATCCAAAACATCATCTGGTCTCCCTTCTGTCGAAACAAGATTCGTCGTTATATCTTGTGTCTCATTGAACCCACCACCTTCTTCAATGTCAACATCAAGATCTTCTTCTCCTGAAACAATAAGATCCATCCCGCACAAACACGAGAGTTTATCAAAATTTCCCCTGAAGAAACTTCTCTAGCAGCTTCCCCAACTCAAAAGACTTTCTCTTTTGAAGTCCCTTCGTCCTCCTTATACACAAAACGAGATTTTAGCATAACAATCGATCAACAAAACTGCAAAAAAGAAGAAGAAGCATAATTAAAATTTGATACCGACAAATGTGAATATGGTTTAGCTAAAAACCTAACATAACCGAATCGCATCGGCTTTTGAATCAACCGAAACAACCACTGAATACCTACCTGTGAATCATATTTCGTAAAACCTTTCATTTGTGGAGAAAACCAAACAAGAAAAAGTTTTGATATTTTAGCAGCTTTCACGACATTAGATTCTTACGATTCGAAGAACAAATGCAACAAAAAAATCAACCTAGATTCTAGAAAGAAAGCTCTAATCTATCAAAGGTTTCAAATTTATACGGAAACTGGAAAAAGAGAACAGGAAAATTCCCCCAGACAAACAACCTTAAAAACTCACGGATTCGAGCATAGCCGCAGAATGTCGAAACCCCTCGATGCTGCGAGATACGAGGAAGACAAAAAGTAATAACTTTGAAATCCAATTTTAAGAAAAGAAAGAGAGAGAGGAGAGAGAGAGTATCCAACCCAAAATTAGGGTTCATATGAGTCAAAAGGCAAATGGAGGAGACGAAAGTTGATTTTTTTTTTTTTTTGTGTGTCTCGGTTATATCCGTTTGATTTTTCTATATGTATAAATAGAGAGAGACAGCACACAAGAATGTCTTTTGGATTTTAATGTCGCCGAACCAAAATTGAAAATTGGAAAGAAAAAAGTTTCAAGACGTGCCAGCTTTTCGTTTTGGTCTTCTTTTTATTGTTTTCTTCTCAATATTTTAATTTAATTTTAAGGATCTAAAAAGGATTTTATTATACAAATACTACCATTTACTGTCAGTTAACCACTAAAAATAGATATTAGTAACAAAGTCATTGACTGAAAAATACAAGAGCTCTATCTATACAAGCCTAATCTCTCTAGATTTCCTCTGACCTCTCTAGAAAAAATTAGTTTCTTCTTTTGATCTCAGTTCTCCGGCCGTCGGCTTTGCCGGCGGTCTTGTTTTTTTGCTTGTTTATATTTCAGATCTTTCTTTGTTTATAGCTTCCGTTTTATCGGATCTAATCTCCAATCTTGTTCGGCAGCTCGTCTAACTCTTTTTTCTGGTTTCTCAGATCTTTCCCCTCGTCTCTGTTCTTCTATAGTTCCATTGGATGCAGTATCATCTCTTTCTCTTCATCCATGCTTGTTTCTGTTATTTGGGAAATTATAAATCTTTGCTTCTTTGATGTATCTAGAAAGACGTTTAGGCAAAGTTACTCTTGCAAATTCAAGTTTCGAGTTGTTAGATTAAGTTTGTCGGTTTGGTTTATAGTGTGATAATGCCTAATCGAGTATAACTTTTTCTTTGTTTGAATTCCGGTGAAGAGTGGATTGAAATCTCATCTAGGCGAGGTATCTGAAGAGGAGGATTCAAGCATGGCTCGGAATCTCGAAGCCCTTTTATCGTTGATCTTCCGACGAGTTCTGGATTTCATTGATATAGTTCGGCAACTTATCTGTTAGTTTGTCGGCTAGGGTTTCTTGTTCATCTCGTTGTCTCTGTGTCTTTTCACAATTGGACCTATAAATGTTTTATATTTGTTATATTTTATTGGGTTTTGTAACGAGATGTATGTTCGGAACCATGTAACGTTGCCCTTTGGACTTTAATGAAAAGGACGACAAAAAAAAAATAGTAACAAAAATAAACCATAATTTTAAAACTAACCATTTTTTTCTCTCTCTATTTCTCTATAGGGCAATTCTCTATATCTATTTCTAAATACTTTGTTTAATTTATTAGTTTTTTACTTTTTATGGTTATATATCAAATAGAACCATGAATATATGTTAGCTGAAAAAGTCTAGTCTCTAAATTTATCAAATAAAAAAATTAAGTCTTCAAGCGAAAGAAAAATAATTTTTTTTTTGTTATTTTAGTGTGTATCAAAATTCTATAAAATAGAACTATATATGAAATAAGGAACATAAATAGGATTTGCAAACGACGAGAAATAGTGTAAAATATTTGACGATCTAAAATTTTGGGTGAAAATTTGATTTGGCTCGATCTTATCGATCTATAAGTATGGAAGAGTTTTATCCTATGTACATTAAATGAATTAGATACCTTATCTGATTGACTTGATACCAAGGATCAAATTATCGTGGTTATGTGGCTGCTATATGTTCCGTTGCCAATATACCCTATGCAGACCAATTCTTTCCAAATCATATTTTTTGAATAATTGGCACGAATATCAAACTGGAAAAAATGATCTTTCAACTCCTTCTGATTAATCAATTTTGTCATCCCGTATCCGACAGTGCTGGAAAACAAAAGCGTAACAAGACACATGACCTTTATTTTAGATCACTTAAACTGTTAAGACTCAGAATTGAGTGTAGAAGCATGTGACCCATATTTTAGTTCTATTGTTTAATGATTAACCCAAAATATTGTATCTGTATAGACATATAAACATCACACAATAAGAGGTAGTTCATCCATTTTTATGATTCGATATTGATCCTAAATTTGAAACAAATTAAAGATGAATAAACAGTCTATCAATTGATTTTCTTTTATTAAATTTATTTTTAGTTTATTTTGGAGATTCAATACCTAAGAGTTATTTGAAATAATTTTAATATAAACAAACAATTGATTTTTTGTTTACAATATAAAAAACCATGTGAATAAACAATTTATCAATTGAACTACTACTATTTGTATCGCTCTAATTACTCCATGTTCTACTTAAGCATTAAAACAATTCTGGTCATATCTTATAAATATAATCATCATGCAAACATAATTCTTAATTGGTAATTTTTTTGTTCATATATGGAATCATAAATCAAATAATTCAATAAACTAGAAATATCAAATGCTCTTCTTTTTGTGATCTGAGGATTTCCATTCAACAATAAAACATCAATGTTCACAATACAACAAACTCAGTTACTAAAGCATGGCTACAAGCCTACAAGGCTACCACCAACAGAAAACCCAAAATTAGATACATCCGCCTAATTACAACCAAAAATTAGGTTAATCTAAAATCCAAACACCAAACGAAAAATACAGCAACTAAACAGAAGGATAAGGATGAACTTTCTCACTCTCAAAAACTTCTTTCATCCAACCCGGATAACTTCTTGCTCTTTCTAACAAAACTTTTTTAATACCTTAATATTTATATTTTTGTCATCAATATGTCTTTATGGGCTAAGGACAATATATTCACGTATGTTATATATACAAAAATAGCCGTTACGGTCCCATAGTCTTATGACGCACGTTGTGTAGGAGTCAACATTATGGGTCCACCAAAGGCACAAACACAAACAAACAAACTCTAGTTTTTATTTTCTTTTGCAATAAGATTTTTTGATAAACCAAAAAAAAAAAAAACAGAATATTATTTTTGTCAACAAATACAAGGAAAACTACATAAACAGATTCTTCTAACCAGACTCAGGACATAAGTTAGATGCATAACAAAATAATAACATTAATATTATACAAATTTGAGCCATTTGACAAAAGCGGAACTAAAAAAAACGATCAAAAACTTTCTTTTAATATCCAGAAAATTTGAACTCGAATATGATTATGGCTGAACAAATACAAAACCCTCAATCAAAAATTCATCTTGGAAAATTCAGTTTTTAACACTGCCAGCTAGCATACCAAAACAGAACAAAAAGTGAAAACAAAAAATACCAATTCAATAGATATTAATTTTGCTTGATGATTCTCAAAAGTAAAGAATAAATAAAAACCGAACCAAACAGATAATTCGGGTTCCCACCAAAAAAAAAAAAAAAACAGATAATTCGGGTCTTAACACCGATTTTCTGATTACACAATGCAAAATGAAGAAAAGAAAATCCAAACAAATTCTTAGAAGGTGAAAGAGAGACGAGAGATGCCACCAGATTGTTCAACCCAAGGAACATAGAAACTGAGTTTACCGGTTTCCTCTTCCCACTTAAATTCAGCTTCCTTGTCGTTCAAGTAACACATCTCTGGAGCAGAACTAGAATACGCCATGAAACTTCCTTCGCCTTTCAAGTCAATCCTAATGCTGTTATTACCAATAACCTCCATCTCTTGAACTGTTCCAACACAGTTGAACATGTTGATCAACCCTAGAGGTGCAAATCTAACCCCCAAGCTTCCCAGTTCCGTGACTGGCACGAAACTAAACAGATCAAACGAAGATGGCTCTAGGGTTATCTCGATCGCGTCTGATTTTGAGTTCATGAAGAGGATCTCCTCTGATTGCTTCTTGTAGACCAAGTAATCTCCGGCGTAGATCACTTGAGATCCTGCAGCTTCTGGGTTTTGATCCCATTCGATGTCTGAGACATGAATTGTTCCTGAAACAGTCTTGTAACATTCTTTGTATCCCTTGAACCTATGCTCCTTTGGGCTCCACCCAGCTCCTTGACAGTTAAACGCTCCAATCACTCCTCCAAACTAAAACAAATCATCTGGGTTTTAGTGAAGTTTCGACCTTTAAGCATTTGATTTTGGTTTTAAGCTGATTACCTTGTTGAAGTTGAAGATCTTGAGGATTGATTCGTTGTCAAACAAAGGGTTCTTGAAGAGAGAATCTCTAGTGGGAAGAGCATAGTGGAGACACCTTGGGACGGTACCATCAAAGAAAGCAAGTTTCTTGATGAGATCAAAGTTATGTGAGGCTTCGCCAAGATGATCACTGAGGTAGATGGGCCCACCAGAGATGGCTCGAGACGCCGCGTGGTACTCGGCACAGACATGATCTGATTGGAACATGTCCCAATCTGGTTGAATCATTTGACCCATCCAGAAACTGTTGTAAGAACAATGAATCATGTGGAGTCCTTGTAGCCAATACACTCCTTGTGGGTCACCATGTGGGTCTTGCCACCAAAAGTCATCACCTAATCAGAATTCAGAACTTTTGTTATGCATAGAAAGTTATAGAAACAATAGAGGTAAAACAAAAAGATTTTATATATATTATTACCAACTCTGCCAATAGAGATTTGCTTTGTGGCAAGGAAGAAGAACTCATTGCACTGTTGCATACTAGCAATGATTTCAGTTCCACTGAAATTCTTAATCATGGATTTGGACAAGCCATCGTAGTAAGCTTTAGCAAGCTCCACTCTTCCTCCGTGTTCTTCTGCTACTGACTCTAAGGTCTGAAACCAACACAGACACGCACATACAAGAAAAACAAATTGTAAACGTAAATAAGAAACAGAGAATGTAAGAAACATAGTGAAAGTAATGTAACAACTTACTTGGAAAACGTCAATCTTGGCTCCTGTAACTCCAACACTAGCAAGATAAGAGTGCATTGAATCGTAGAATTCATGAGCTTTAGAAGGGTAAACAAGACCAATCCCGGCTTCCACAATCCTGTCGACTGCGAGATCCTTCATTGAAGCATCTAGACCAGGTGAAATCTCAAAAGGAACAATCTTGGATTTCAAATGCGTTAAGGTTTCAGGTCTAACACCATTCCAAGCACCGCATAGAGCATGCCACACATATATACCATCTAAACCCTTAAACCTTAACCTCAAATCCCTTGTGAAAGCTTCCATACCTGAGCCGGAAACATCCTCAGAACCCAAAGAATCTTGTTTACCATCGTCACCAAACATTGCATTGAGTTCTTCGCTAAACTTCTTGATCTTTTCATCAAGTTCGGTTAGATCTTGTTCCCCGAATTCACGAGTCAACTTCTGTTTCTCTATAATCGCTTGAATCCGCTCGGTCGCTTTGTATATGATCATCTTCGGTTTGTGAGGGTTGAAGTGAGATGCATCAGATTCTAGAAAGGATCCACCTTTATAGTCTCTAAACTTCTTACATTCCTTGAAGCTGTGAAGCCTCGCAGTCATTTGCTCTCCACCAAGAACAAGATTCTCTGCGTCTTTGCCTGGCTCATCACAATCAAAGCTTATACTCTGCCATCCATCATCAATGATGATAAACTTGGGACACACGCCTCCATCTTCAAACTCCTTAACACCGGTCCATATGGTTGCAGGGTCAACAGTCAAGTAGCAAGCATCCCAAGTGCACCATCCAAACTTGTCGACGATTTTCGGAAGCTTCTTCTCTTCTAGAAGCTTGAAAGTGTTCATATGGACTCGAAGTGCGCTAAAAGAGTCTCTCATGAGGTTATAAGGACTGTCACAAATGTGAATGTAGGCAATGGAATTGAAAGATGACTCTTTTACTTGAGTAGAGCCACTCTCTACAGAAATCAAGACATTACCTTTTTCACCAGGGTTAAGTGCAGCTCTGAAAGATCCTTCTATGATCGGTATGATGGCCACATAGGAGTCGATCTCAGGAATCTTTAGCATCACCCACTGAGTCTCAGCCTGAAGATCCGACCCGGATTTTCCGATCCAAGCCGTCGACCACCACATTTTGAACCGGAAAACGCTGAGGAACTCTCTGTTCTCAAACCTCCCCAAGGAGTTTGTGAGAAGATCGGAAGGTGTTTCTTTGGTGAAACCGAGAAACCCTCCTTTGTGAGCGTTGGCTTGAGCACGGAGGAGAATCGGGAGAGGAGCATCGGTGGAAATGGAGTGAGATGAAAACGGTGTGAAAGTTATGTTTTGAGGAACGTCGAAGAGGATTGGAGAAGAATCTTTGGCACGAAGAACCCCTTGGGATAGGTTAAAACAGTTTTCTTGTAGTGTTGGCTTGCTTTTTGGAAAGACAAGAGGTTTGGATTCGATGACATCGATGGTTGAGGCCAGAGAATCGTTAAGTGGAGCCATGACAAAACAGAGATCTGCTTGAAAAGCTGAGAGGGGATAAGGAGAGGAAGTAAACAAAGAGGATGCTTGAATACGAAAATGCGATCTTCTCTTCTATAAATACACCAAGAAATGGATAGCGGAAGATCCTACGAGTTTCCCTAATTATGTTTCGTATATATCGATTTAGTTTACATAAGGACATCTAATTATACTCGATGTTCTTTGTTTATCCATGAGATTTTGCTTGCACAAGGAGATGATTTGACTGTAGTAAATACGGAGAAATGAATTATATGACTGTTAAATTAGGAAACCTGATATTATACGAATATAATTGAAGGATCTTCCATAATAAAAACTTTCTATTAAACTTTCGAGGGCCAAAAGATAGAAGAAAGAGTTGGGGTTGTTCTTGCAAGATCAAGAAGCTGCTAAAGAGAAGCTAAGCAAAGCAATGAGCAATTTTTTTAGTAAACAAACGTAAAATTTACTAATAGATTTAATCAAGAATTCAAAATTACGATAAAAGAAATATTACAAAAGAAAAAAAGATACAATGAAAGAGGACTATGAGAAGGGCATCTATTTTTGTCCGAAGAAGAAGAAGAAGAAGAAGAAAGAGGACTATGAGAAATTTCATAAAACTAATGCATATTACGATTTATTTTGTCATATTCACACGTTCCTTCGTCATGTCTGCCTGCATGTACGCTACTTGGCAAACTCTGATGTTATGAATATACTGGTTATTTAAGGAAATATTATTATTATCATTATTAATTAAAATTATAATATATATTCGTGTTGCTCTTTTCATCTACTTGGATCCCATCTCTCTCCAACCTTTTCCGCATAAAGGGACACAGCTTCCCTGAATCTAAATAAATCCTCATAACAACAACCTAACTTTCGGAATTTAGAGGCAATGGACTCCATTTCGCCAAATTTCTGCAGAATCCTTCTGCTTCATCGACATCTTTAGCTTTCTCAAAGTGAAGGAAGAACGAACATTAGCATCAAAACAACCTTTTCGAATTGCTTCAGAGCCAAATCTGCCTCATCGTTCTCCAACAAATGCAACATCAGAAGCTCCTCCTTGGTTTTGACAAGAATATAATAACTATTACCATAATGAACATGGAGAAGCAACAAGACAATAACAATTGATACTCTAATCAGAAAATTTGTTTGTTCATTTGCAGTAATTAAGCAACATCTTTACATTCTTTTACGGGTTCCAGAGACTCCATTTCATCTGTTCCGATATCATCATCATCAATCATCATCATCAATCATCATATACAGAAGCCAAATTTGATCCTAATACGACCTTAAAAAGCTTAAACCATAACCAAAAATTCCATCTACGAAAGCCAAAACCAAATTGGGAGAAATGACTCATAGACGAGGAAAAAGGTAGTCAAGGGATGAGGCGGGAAAAAGGTAAGAGGAGACAGACCTCGAGAGGTGGTGGTGGATGAGGTCGACGAGAGTAACGAAGGTCCTCCACAGCCTGATTTATTGTTCCCGCCATTGTTTCTTCCGCAGTGCCAAGGCTTGACAAAAGTTAAGCGGTCGCTACTTTATTATGATACTGTGATGTTTTTCTCTTTCTCAACGAGAATCCCCAAAATGACAAAATCCTGATTAGGGTTTAAAACTTTAAAAGCCAAGCAAATTCAAATAGACCGTTTTAATGTAGCTACAAAAGCCTAGTGTAACTCATTCATGATAGATGTTAATTTCTTCTTTTCCGTTTTATAAACGCAACGTAAGATCAAACGCAAACTTTAACGAGAGCATGAATCTGATATCAGTAGACCGAGTCATGCCTTTTAGGATGAACTAAGGAAAAATCTTGCTAAGCAAACCTTCCATCTCTTGGTCTATTTCGATCCCTTGTTCCTCCAATCTCTTTCGCATATCGTGACAAGCTTTATCTGCAGCTACGTACGTCTTTATAAGAAGAGTGTAAGTTTCAGAAACTAGAGGACTCCATTTCGTCAAGGTTTTGCAGAATTCTTCTGCTCCGTCAACGTCTTTGGATTTCTCAAAGTGGAGAAAGAAGGAACGGATCAGCTCTGAGCTCCAAGTCCAGTTCTTGTCTTGATCCGAAACAGCTGCTTCGAAATGCTTCAGAGCCAGATCCGCCTGATCATTCTTCAGCAGGTGGATCATCAAAAGCTGCCTCGCCTTTGAGAACTGGCCTTTACACTTTTTCATGGCACCGTTGAAAACAGCCTCAGCTTCTTCGTACATGTTCTGTTTTAAGTAGCTGCTAATCATTACATTGGCGATCCTCATATCGTAAGTCCAACACGTTGATTCCCACTCTGTAAAGATTTTCTTGACCCCATCGATGTCATTGAGTTTACTCAGTGCTTGGAGCATGATATGACAGCTCGAATTGTTGACTTTAGGGTGACCCTTCTTTAGCAAGTCCCAAACTCGATAAACCTCGGAGGCATTAGATATTCCAGCATACAAACTAATGAGAAAATGATACGAATCACGCTCGTGAGGATTCATCTTCTCCTCCAAAGATTTCAATGATGCTTCTGCTTTACTGTAGAGACCGGCTTTAGCATAGATCGATGCCAGATTAGCGAATGTATCCCACGAGGAACGACATTCACCGTCTGCTTTCATCTCCTCTATAACTTTCTCTACACCATCTAAGTCATTTAAACTTCCACAGCTTTGCATCCACATGGAGTAAGTGATAGAACAAGGGGATATATTCTTCTGCTTCATTGCAACAACCAGCGCGGGTACCTTGTCGGGCTGACCTAGCCGCAAGTACATGGCCATCAGATTATTAAACGGCAAGGAGCTACTCACAAGATTGAGATCACCCATTTCATCAAAATGTGCTGTTGCCTTGTCTTCCTCGCGTTCCACGCAGTAGCAGTTCAAGAGCGACCCATAACTCGAACGATTCTTGGAAGAGGGGTCTAGACTGTTAAAGTAGCTTTCAGCCGCCTCTAAGCCTTTAATTTTTGCAATAAGATCCAAACGAATTGCGTGATCGCTGCCAGAAAAAGCAATTTCCTTTCTCTCCATCCACTCAAAGACCTACACATGACATGAGTAATGAGAAAGAAACATAAAAAAAAAAAACAGGACAAACAACAAGATACCAATCGCAGTAACTAAGCAACATTTTCTAATTCTTCTACATGCCAAGAAACTCCATTTCATCTGTCTCCTATAATCACGCTTGTGCTCTTAAAGGCTTACAACATAATCAACTTGCTAGCTACTCCTAAAAAAATCCACAAACAAAATATGGAGAAACGAATTGATCACAAGAAAGTTATATCTAAGATATCGCATTTGATTCTTGCCTCGAGGGCGCGTTGAGGTTGACGATTCTTGCGAAGATCCTTGGTGTAGCGAATAAGGTCGTGTTTCTCGACAGGGATACCTTCCATGGTGAACTGATTCAGCGTTTCTTCCAATTTGCCTCCCCTCGTACCAAGGTTTGAGAGTTTCCTGTAGACCGAGCGATGCTTTTTCGCCGTCTTCGGAGCAGAAGCAGCAGCAGCAGCCTCGCCACCAATCGCCGCCGGAGCGGCAGCGAGCGTTGCACAGAATCTCCTCGCGAGGCGTGAAGCGGAATACATCATCAGATTAAGGATGTCCAAATTTTCTCAGTGAATCACACTCTCACTCGCTCGTCTCTCTCAAGTCTCAAAGTAAGATCTGAGATTTGGATGGCAAGGGTTTTAGGACTAGTAAATAAGAAAAAAGCACTTCGTGTCGTTTAGTATAGCTGAAAAACGGCACGTAGTTTACTGTCGTTGCCATCTTTTGTTAATAAGCTACTGTCTGTGTACTGGAGCAAGATTTCTGAGGCCAGAAATGGCTATCCTCCGTCTCCATGTTCCTCCTCCTCCGACGGCTATCGTCTTCTCCTACTCATCTTCTCCAACTTCCATCCCACGAAATCTCGATCTCACGCGGCGCTTTCGTTGCCGAGTCTCTGATTCATCAGAGGTGGTTCCGATTTCTCAGGTTAAATCAAATGAAGGTGCTTCGAAATTGGAGTACAAGCCAGGAGTTCTCGACGATTTCTTCATGCAGTCGTTCCGGAACAAACTGGTCGAGGTGAGTTGCAAATTGGGTTGTTCATGATTTTAGTCTTTAGAAATTGATTAGGCTTATGTGCTTCTTGGTCATGTTCAAGTACGTGTAACAGGAAGTCGGGTCGGATTCAGAGAAACCCGGTTACGTTGGGCTTATTGAGTTGGTGAAGCTTCTCTTGTTGAAAGGTCGAACCAGGTCCGAGACAAATGACGCTGCGGTATACAAACTTTGGCTGCTAAATTTTTTTTTTTTTTTTTTTGGTTCTTGTGGTAAGCTTTGATCAATTGCTTACCTTCCGGTTGTTTTGGTGGATACAGGTGCGAATACTGAAGTCGTTGTTTCCTCCGCTCATATTAGACCTTTACAAGCTTCTCATTGCTCCTATAGCACAAGGGAAAATAGCTGCATTGATGGTTGGTGAGTTCAAAATCTCCTTTTACACCTCCATGATGTCAATGACAGATTATCAAAATATGGGTTATGCTTTTCGGATTTAGTCTCCTGCGTCTTTACTAAGGTCAGCAAAGCTTGGGCTTGTTTGCATCCAGCGAGCTAAACGGTTTTCTTTTTTTCTTCTTTTGAAGCAAGAGTTTCTGTACTTACCTGTCAATGGCTCATGGGACCTTGCAAAGTAAATACCATCCATCTTCCAAATGGAGAATCTTGGGATAGCGGGGTAATGATGTTTTCATCTGTTTCCATGTGTTATCTTTCTTTGTTTAACCAAGAGAAGTTGGAATCCAAGTAGGTTTTCGTGGAGAAATGTCAGTATCTAGAAGAGAGCAAATGTGTAGGAGTATGCATCAATACTTGTAAACTGCCAACTCAGGTATTCTTCTGCAATCCAACTAAACCAAATCGAAACCAATTCTTACCGTTCTGAGTTAGTGTCTTGTCGTTAACAAGACATGAATTCAAAGACTTAGTAACGATAGAGCGGTAAGCTTTCAAGCTTTTGCTAATATTCTTTGATCAATCCCCGAAACTGTGGAATTTGTATTTTTTTTTTTCAGACATTCTTTAAAGAATACATGGGAGTTCCTTTGTTGATGGAACCAGACTTCAGAGATTATAGTTGCCAGGTACTTCTTGCTTTCCTTAATAACAGACATGCCTGAGTCTAAAACTATTAGGAATGTTATCTGACACTGCAAAAAGATGAGACCCCATTGTTCGATCTAATCAAATATACTTAACTTCATCAGTAATTGACTAGGAGATTGAACCCTGTTAACCATATCAGAGTCCACAAAACCTAAACGGGAAGTAAAGGATTGGTCCCATAATCTTGGATTTAGTTAAATACATAGGTTTATTGATTAACTAATTATGCTTATCGTCAATTGGTTTTGATCAAAATTAAGCATGTTTTGATCAAAACCATCTTTGATTTTTTGTCCCGTTAATAAACCACTTTGATTTTTTGTTGTCTTTCTTGTGTGTGTATGTACCAATCACGACAGTTTAAATTTGGGGTAGCTCCACCAGAAGATGATGGCAATGTTGCTGAACCGTGTCTTGAGACATGCTCAATCGCCGGCCGCCGGAAATTAAATTCTGGGGAGTGTCCTATGGCGTAAATCTTCGTTTTTATGAAAAGTAATATGTAAATGCACCGACATTTTATGTTGTGGTTTAAATGTCCAACCGTCTCGATTTGATTCCAGTGATTAATGATAAATTTCGATTGAAAAAATGTAATTTCGATTTTCAGTTGTCAAAAAATGTAATCTATTATCACTTTCATGTATGCAAGTTCTAAAGAGGTGATTAGTTGAAAATAATTGTTTCTTTTTTGTCAACTAGTTGATGAAATTCACCTATAATACGATTCAACTTTTGTGTGTTAATTTAAAGTAAGAATTTGGGCGTTGGAATGGTCAAGCATTCTAAAAGCACATCTGAAGATTCCCAATGTAAGGTTAGGGCTTTTTTCAGATAATCACTTCTTTTTTGGACGAGTGAGACTGCTTTGTTGATTTCTTTTCCTTTTGTTTCTGTACTAATAAAAACTAGATGATATCCCGCAACTTGTGCGGATATAATATTTAATATATACCTGTTAATTATATAAACTGTTATCATAATATTATAGTATTCAAAGTTTTTAATGGCTAATATATTATCAATAGATCTAATATTCAATAGAATATATAATCTAATAAACAATAACAATATATTATCAAATATAATATAACTTTATCAAAATAAAATAATTATAATATCTTCACAATTTATCAAGTTACTAATATTTAATTTTTCTACCGAATAAAAGTATTTAAATATTTTTATATTCAATTTAATAACGTAGTTCAAATAAAACTTGATTAAATCAAACAATTTTTTAAAAATTTTTGGCGTTTATTAAATACTTCATATATGTAAGTAAAAATTCTGAGTAAATTTAATTATTTATAAGAAATATGTATATCATCTTCTTCATTTTGTAGTCCATGTGGGATAAAATTTGTATTTATATAATTTCTATATTTAAATGTCATAGAAGCCATTAAATCTCTTAATTATATGCTTATAAATGTTTGAATTTAATAATACCATAAAATAGAGAAAAAATCTGATGGAATATCTATATTTTCATATATTAAAAAGTGTATTAATTTTTTGTTGACATGTCTGAATTTAAATATTTCATTGGTTAGATTCTCCTCAAATTACTCTCAGTGAGACACGTGTCTGAAATTTCTCTCTCCGTCTTCTCAATTAATATATAGGGGATTTGTAGAATCGTAAAATCCTTTTACAGAATAGATAATTATACAATGGATAGATTTTGATATCTAGTTTGCTATATCTGTTTGATGTTGAAAAAAAAGAAAAAAAAGAATAGATAATTATACTACTAATCAGGGCTGGTTTAGAGGGCAAACATGTGAAGCTTGGGACATCTTTATTTTGTAGGGTCATATATTTTATATAAAAAAATTAGTTATATATATATATATCTATTAATATGGATAAAATAAAGTTCCTTCAACAAATTCATCGATTATCAATATATCAAAGTAGTATCACATGTCGTTTCCCAGGAAGTTTCCCATTAAGTTTCCCGGTATAAAATAAATACCGGTGAATGAGATAGTCAACAGAGAAGTCGGTTTGTGAGTTAATACTGACGGTAACGCTTTTCTGTTATTCTACCGTCAATGTTCGTTTGGTTTCCGTTAACGGCGCATTTTAGTGTGGACATATACGCTCAAGTGCGCCGCACGCTTCTCTTCTTGTCGCGCATTCGAAAACCGAAACGATCAGAAAAGAATATTAAATAAACATTTGGAGTAAGGAATAGAAAATTATTTTAATTTCTGAAAAAAGGAGGAAAAAATAAAAAAAAAATAGGGAAGAGAGAAGGAGAGCTTCTACAGTGCTGAAAGCGGAGTGAAGCCGAAGAAATCTCCGCCAACGGAAAAATTTCCGGAGCTGAAATCGTTGGCAACGATGGTGGATTCTCTGGGTTGGGTTTCCGGAGCTCCGTTTAACGGGGTAAATATATCTCCCTTCTCGGATCCACCTTCGAAAACCCCTGAAGAGGCTCCTCGGGTTTAAGGTCTTTACGTTTCGATACTTCCTTAGATTTCATCTTCCGCTGTGAGTTGCTCTTCTCGCGGCGAGTTTCGTGTAGATTATAGCAGATCTGAAGGTTTTCAAGGCAAGGAAGAGTGTCGGTGATGTCGATTTTCTCACTCGCGAGCTTTGCTGGTAATTTACGCCCACCAATCTATCGAAGTGTAGTTTGTTCTCGATTTTAAGGAGTTAGTCTAATTGAGGAATATGAATAAAGTGTTGTGTTGCGTTTCTATTTTCGTTTGGAATCACAATCTAGTTACGTTGTTTCTTTATCCGTTAGGTCACTGATTTTTGGTTAAGAAAATCAAGTCACGATATAGGTTCAGAGTGTAGTATCAGTCTAAATTGATCATGCTCAAGAGTTAGGTTTATAGTTTCTATATATGGTACACAACTCTAGACCAAATATACCCAGGCTAAAAAAGCAAACTATATTATACCCTTGTATCTTTTCACGAAAAAGAAATAGTTGCAATTATACCCATCAAATGGATTAGCTGTAGTTCAATTCCTTATCTTACCTCCTATCTCACTTTCTCTAATGATATATCAGTTACAGGTTCGCAAAGAGATGGCCTAGTAATGGTGTTGAGAGCGTTGGTTTCTGTATATTGTGTGGTTTCTCTCTTCAATGTTCAGTTAGCTGATGCTCTATATGAAGGGCTGCCAATATCACCAACTTTATCACCTTCAACTCCACCAAATAAACCTCATCTGCCCCTACCAGCTGAATTTCCGCAGTTTCACAGAAAGCATTTGGCACCACAACAAACAAGTGCACCTCGGCATCCTCCTCGCTATAGTCGGTTGGTCGCGACTGTTCATCCCCCTACCAGCTCTCATTTCTCCAAACCATATATGAAAAGGAATGCCCAGTCTCCTGGAGCCGGCTTGGTTGATATTGCTCCAACACAATCTAGTAATGGCACACTTCCTGATGACTTAACTCAGCCACCTTTGTCTCCCTCCATTTCAAGTAAGACATTATCCAATCTCATGTTTCTCTTTTGATAATATCCAATTTCATACTTGAATTCCCATTTTTCACATTGCCTTCTTCGTTTTGATTTGACATTGTACTAGCAAAGTAGCAATAACATGTGATTTTTATTTCTTGTTCTTTCAGATTGTTGCAAACCAGATATGGTGCTGAAACGAGGAAGTATTGGTTGTCACTGCGTGTATCCTATAAAGTTGGATATCCTTCTCATGAATGTTTCAGATACTCCTAGCTGGAACATGTTCCTAAACGAATTTGCTTCCCAGCTTGGTCTCCTACCTCACCAAATTGAGCTGATCAACTTCTATGTGCTAAGCTTATCGAGGATGAACATTTCAATGGATATCACGCCTCATTCTGGAATTAGTTTTTCAGCGAGTCAGGCATCGGCGATAAACTCTTCACTTATCAGCCACAAGATTCAGTTTAGCCCTACTTTGGTGGGAGATTACAAACTTCTAAACCTTACTTGGTATGAGGCCCCTGCAACTTCTCAAGGTAAAGCACTTTCCTACAATTGTATCCGGGAAAGAATTCAATCAGCCCCTAAACTCTGCCTGTCGTCAATGTTTCATCACACTCGAGTGTAGCAGATATTTTCGCTGAAAGGAAGTAGACTGATAAAATTTTATATGTCAACAACATAACCAATAGCACCTCCCATTTCGATGCTTTTTGAAAGTATATCACCATGGTTCCTTAAATTTTTATTAAGATAGGTCTTAAATCTGTTTGCAGCACCTCAAGTGGCTTCTTCACCTCACAAAGCACCATCACAGGGATCCTCAGCATCTACGTCAGTAAGTCCTTCGGGGAAAAGGAAGCATCCCAATCTTATTCTTATCTTTGCTGTAGCCGCAGGTGTGCTTATCATTGCCATAATCTCTGTGCTTATTATTTGCTCCCGCGCACTGCGAGAAGAGAAAGCTCCTGATCCTCACGAAGAAGTTGGTATGCACCTCTTCCTCATTACAAGATTTACTCCCTTTGATGTTAGGCTGATTTCAGTTTGGAATGCATTAATCATGTCAGAAGATGCGTTGCACAGAACATCACATTGGAAAGTTAGCATAGATGTGGGGAAATATCAAGTATATTCTATTTGGTGTAGAGTTGTGTCGTTACTTATAAAATTTGAATGCTAGATCTATTCTTCTGGCCTTACGTTACAGCCAACATACCTAGGAATTAAACAGAAGGATAAAGAAGTATGGGGACACATAGATTGTAAATGGTTGTTATCAACTTATATCGATGCAATTAATTATACGTTCGTCTTCTTGATCATATATTCCTTCTTTTCAGTAAAACCAAGGAATCTGGACGCTGCTTCTGTTGGGGGATCTCTTCCTCACCCAGCAAGTACACGATTTCTGTCATATGAAGAACTAAAGGAGGCTACAAGTAATTTTGAATCTGCCAGCATCCTAGGGGAAGGTGGGTTTGGCAAGGTATACAGAGGCATCTTAGCCGATGGTACTGCTGTAGCAATTAAGAAGCTAACAAGTGGAGGACCACAAGGCGATAGAGAATTCCAGGTGGAGATTGATATGCTAAGCCGTCTTCATCATCGTAATCTTGTAAAACTTGTGGGTTACTATAGCAGTCGAGATTCTTCTCAGCACCTACTTTGTTATGAGCTTGTTCCAAATGGCAGCCTCGAGGCTTGGCTCCATGGTAATATACTCTTCACTTCCCTTACTTCCTATTCTAAGAGCTGGGAGTAGCATCATTCACCGAACAAAGTTATCGTATACTGTCACGGAAGTATATCTTACAGGAGTGATTCATCTAAGTCATTTTCGTATGCTTCAGGGCCTCTTGGGTTGAACTGTCCTCTGGATTGGGACACCAGAATGAAAATTGCACTTGATGCTGCAAGAGGCTTAGCTTACCTTCATGAAGACTCGCAACCATCGGTTATACACAGAGATTTTAAAGCCTCCAATATACTCCTTGAGAACAACTTCAACGCCAAAGTCGCAGATTTTGGCCTAGCCAAACAAGCTCCTGAAGGCAGGGGTAATCACTTGTCTACCCGTGTTATGGGCACATTTGGGTGAGCTCTCATCTCTCTCGAAAGTTTTTATCTACAGATTTATATTCTGAGTCGCCTATTGGAATCTGGAATCCGTTTCCAGGTATGTAGCGCCAGAATATGCAATGACGGGACACCTACTCGTCAAGAGTGATGTTTATAGTTACGGCGTGGTCCTTCTCGAGTTGCTCACTGGTAGAAAGCCTGTGGATATGTCACAACCTTCAGGCCAAGAAAACCTCGTCACTTGGGTAACTAATAATAAGTCATCCTCCTTGTCTCAAAATGTTCTGCATTTTCATTGTCCAAAACTTGTTTTTCTTTTATGTCTTGAATGTAAAAAGATGTTGATTTTGGATGCAGACGAGGCCAGTTCTTAGAGATAAAGACCGGTTAGAAGAACTCGTTGATTCAAGACTCGAAGGAAAATACCCAAAAGAAGATTTCGTAAGAGTCTGCACAATCGCTGCAGCTTGTGTTGCACCTGAAGCTAGTCAGAGACCAACGATGGGTGAAGTGGTTCAGTCACTTAAAATGGTTCAACGGGTCGTTGAGTACCAAGACCCGGTTTTAAACCCTTCTTCTAATAAAGCTCGCCCTAACCGGAGGCAATCATCAGCTACGTTCGAGTCAGAAGTAACTTCTTCTATGTTCTCTTCTGGTCCTTATTCTGGTCTAAGTGCCTTTGATCATGAAAATATTACACGAACAACTGTTTTCTCTGAAGATCTTCATGAAGGCCGGTGAAAAAAGCACCATCTTGGCCTTCTTCTTATTCTTCCTAATCTTACTTATTTTCATTTTTTGTTTATTTTTCTCCCACTTAAGGTGAAAATTTTTCGAGCAGAGAAGCTATGAGTTTGGGACATTATTATTACAGCTCTTTGGAGTTTGGATATTGGTTCTTCTTTTTGGGAGAATAAAATTTTGGGTATATTATGTACTATCACTTATTTATCTCTTTCTATTTAACATTTATTTACAATATTCATTTAATATAAAAATATAAACTGAAGATAACCTTTTCAATTACGCAGTTAAAAAAAACAGAAAAAACCTTTTCAATTACAATTAATAAAAAGAAACCAAGTCACTTGGTTAAAAGAGAATAAAAAAAGAATGACATTTTTTTAAGAGAATAAAAGATTATTGTACATTTATTTTCATATATTTCTTTTCAGTCTCTTAAACATAAACCTTAAAACTCAAAATCTAAACTCTAATTAATGATTTTTGAATCCAAATTTTTTAGTTTAGTTATTTTTAAACTATTAAATAAATGTTATTTTTGTCACAAAAACATGAAAATGTAGTATTTGAAGGTATTTCTCTTATACTTATATATATTTCGACAAAAAAAAAGGAATTATATTTAATACGTGTGGATTCCTTGTATGTATCTATCTCTTCTTCCCCTTCCAGTCCACACTCCGTTTTGTTCTTCTTTTAAGTCCGATTGTGGAAAAGCAGAGAAATTCTAGTGGGAGAGAAGCGGAAGGCTCGAGGAGGCATCGATGGTGGCGGATGATAGCGACTCTTCTGGGAGAATCGGAGTATAAATTACCTTTTCAATCTCATCGTTTTCTCCGTTTCATCCTTTTCTTCTAATGTTTGAAATCATATCTGATTTATGTTCCTATTCGCGTGATCGTTCGCACTTTTTTATTTTATTCATCGTGGAGTCCGTTCGCTTGAGTTTATCAATTGTATTCTCGCTCTGTCTTTCTTTCCTCCTAAATCGAATAAGTAAGATTTGTTCACAGCCTTTTGTTTACTGTTGGAGTTGATGGAGCTTATGGAATTAGTGTTTTTTTTTTTTTTTCCGGTTTCTGATGTAATCCTTAGATAATTTTATGACGTGAAACACTCTCTTTGATCCATTGCTACTCGAATTATAAGGTTATTACCCCCACGATCTTAGAATTCCCACGAATGAATACTTTCTTTTTTACTTGTTGATTTTTTGTTTCATGGTTTTTTGTTTTGAATGCTTTTAACGTTTGTTGGGCTTCTATATAGAAGTCTCAGGTAGATGATGACGATGCTGATAATCTCGAGGGTTTGGAGGATAAGTTGAGTCAGCTTAAAAGGAAAATTCAAGGAGATAGAGTTAGGTCTATTAAAGTAAGTTGGGGAATTTTTTTCTTTCTTTTTTGTTTCCTGCTGTTTCTATACATGCTCTTCTTTTATTATTTTATATATTCATTCCTGAATGTTCAATCATCTATGTATATCCGTTTGGACTATCCTCCTGGAAAATGCAGGAAAAGTTCGAGATTAACAGAAACAAAGTGGATGTTGATGTTACCCCCTTCTTGTCAAGCCGGGCTAAAGGAGGGGATGATAGCAACCTGTTTTCTTCGAGAATTGAAAAACCACTCTGCAAGTTAAATGGTTTTCCTCATGGTGTGGGAGATAGAGACTATATTCCTATTAAGGATGTTATGTCAGCAAGTGTCAAGCTTCCTAGTGCTGAGAGAATACCGCCATACACTACCTGGATATTTTTGGACAGGCATGTACTTTCTTTTATCATTCTCTATTTCTCTTCTATAACTACTACGTAGTTTTGAGTTCAACTGTGGCCATTTTGTTTGTATGCCTATAGGAGTTCCCCAGTGATGTCTTTATTGAAGTTGAATCACTACTCTCCATTCGTAGATTTGTTTTATTTAAATGTATCAATAGGACGCGTTTTTCTCCATTGAGGGCCAAATTTGGGGATAACTAGAAGAAAAAAGATATTGTGCTCATCGCCCTTTCTCCCACTGATTCGGATCAGATCTACCGTAGATTATGATACTCTTCTCTTCTACCCTTTCTTTTTGAATCTCTGATTTTTCTGTCTTGCGTTGCAAATTTTTTCTGTTAGTTCTCAATATGCATAGGGAGTATGCTGTCCGAAATTCAGTTGAACAATAGGCTTGATCACCCATTAAAATTTTCTTATTATGTGTTGTTTTTCTTGTCTGAAAATATCCCATAACAATGTAGAAATCAAAGAATGGCTGAAGATCAGTCTGTGGTTGGTCGGAGACAAATCTACTATGAAAAATATGGTGGGGAGACACTGATATGTAGCGATAGCGAGGAAGATCCAGAACCTGAGGAAGAAAAACGTGAATATTCCGAGAGTGAAGACTGCGTTATATGGTTAGTTTTTACAGAGAGTGTGAATCATTGACTTTCACGTGTTCTAATGGGGAGAAACTGTGATGCTGGTACACTTATATTCCTGGGTGGAACTTATTAATCAATGAATCACATTTTGTTGATGCTAAAGAAAGAGGACATATATCGTGTTAATATAAGATTTTCTACTGTAAGAGTCTTCATTAGCAGTAGGTTTGAAGTAACCTGGTTTGAGCTGAATTGGCAGGTTGATTGGGCAAGAGTATGGCATGGGTGAGGAAGTGCAGGATGCTCTCTGCCAGTTCCTCAGCTTAGATTCTTCCGACATTCTGGTTTAGTTTTAGCCACCTTGTTCTTGTGGTTTGTCTAATGATGTGTTTCTGGTCTTGTTATACTTCTTCACGAATGGTATCTGACTCTCCTTTCAGCTGCAGGAAAGATACAATGAGCTCAAGTTGAAGAATGAACAGAATGTTGAAGCCTTCTCTGATTCCGGATTCAAGCTGGGGATATCTCTGGAAAAGGGCCTTAGTGCTGCTCTAGATTCTTTTGATAATCTTTTTTGCCGCCGTTGCTTGGTACTTGGATAGCTCTTTTGTGACAGAGAGATTATGTATTACTAAGTCTTTCGTAATCATGTTTATTTTTTGTTGTTGTTCTAACAGGTGTTTGACTGTCGTCTGCATGGATGTTCCCAGCCTCTGATTACTGCTGTAAGCTTGAACCAGTCATTATTTTTTTTAGTTGTTGTTTAAGCTTAGTGAACAACTTAACCAGAGACTTCGGTTGACAGTGTGAAAAACAGCCTTATTGGTCTGATTATGAAGGTGATAGGAACCCCTGCAGCAAAGATTGTTACCTCCAGGTCTATCTCTCTATTTCTCTTTACACGCCCACATACACATATATATTCGTAGCAAAGCATGATTTTTTTTCAGTTTAGTGTATCCCCTCAATTAAATATTTATAAACAGTGAGTTCATGGAATTGAGGCCACATGTCGCGAAATAGGGTTGAGGTTTGGCATGTATACGCTGCTAGAGTAGTGACCTTTTCGTCATATTTTTATGAGTGCATAGTCTTGTTTATGTAAGAGCTTCTCTTGGTTACTGAGTCTAAATCACCACCATTCTGATGATAATGGTTTTCGCTTAAGGCGGTCAGAGAAGTACCTGGAGGAAGCAGTAATTTTGCATCGAAAACGGAAGAGAAAGCCTCAGAAGAGGGATGCAGCAAGACTGTCTCCTCTGATGACCCTCATTATGCTGGTGGTGGTGTGAATATGCCAGTTGAAAAGACTAATATTTGTTTCAAGAATTTAGATTCATCCTCTGGTATAGAACAAGACCACGAAATTAGGGGAAAGCGTGAGGTTCCGAGACTAGAAGACTCCAATGATCTGCCTAATTTATCAAACAAGAAACAGAAGACTGCAGTCTCAGATACAAAAACGCCATTTGCCAATCCTATATCTAGATTAGAGGGTGACCAAGGTGGATCACCTGATACAAATGAAGTAAACAGAGACTCAGGAGCTAACTTAAAAGAGGTAGCTGAGCCTATTCCAGATAATTCAGTCCATGATGGTGGTTCCTCAGTTTTTCAGCCAGAGCATGGTAGTGGAAACGGGACAATAATTATTGGAGAAATGTCTGAGACGAGTCAACCATCTACAGATTGGAAGCCTATTGAGAAGGATCTCTACTTGAAGGGAGTGGAAATCTTTGGGAGAAACAGGTAAACTGGATCTTGGTATATTATCATCTTCCAAACACAAAACATGTATTTACATCTACTATGTTTGTCCATGTTGTTTCAGCTGTCTTATTGCAAGAAACCTGCTTTCTGGCTTGAAGACATGCCTAGATGTGTCCACTTACATGCGTGAAAACGAAGTTTCAGTTATTCGGAGGTCTAGCACTCCAAATTTGCTGTTGGATGATGGCAGGACTGACCCAGGGAATGAGGTAAGCTCTTGATCTTGCTAGGCTCATGTTTTTTTCTTTTAAATTTGTCTTTAGTCTCTTCAATTTTGGGCATTGGTGTATAGAAAATTAGTTGGCCAGACTGATGAGGTTATTAGAGATCTAATCCACAAGAAAGAATTTATGGTCTGCAAAAGCCATTTTCCTTTAATTGTCCCTGAAACTATATTTGGCAAGAGACGACGATAGTTGACTATAAGTTGGCTAAGACGAGTGGTTGATTTGTTTGCGATGTTCTCGATATTATCATTCCATGTCTGTCAGAATCATATTTTAATATATACTGCTCCGTCGTATTATAACTTTAGCTTGACAGGATGATGAGGTGCCTCCAAGGACAAGATTGTTCCGTAGAAAAGGCAAAACCCGGAAGCTGAAATACTCTACAAAGTCTGCTGGTCATCCATCTGTCTGGAAAAGAATAGCCGGTGGCAAAAATCAGTCATGCAAGCAATACACACCATGTGGATGCCAGTCAATGTGCGGAAAGGAATGCCCTTGTCTCACTAATGAAACTTGCTGCGAGAAATATTGCGGGTATGCAAACAAATTAACGTCAAATGAAGCAATTGAGTATCTTGTATAACCCATCGGTTGATTTGATACAGGTGCTCAAAGAGTTGCAAAAACCGTTTCCGAGGATGTCATTGTGCAAAGAGTCAATGCAGAAGCAGGCAGTGTCCCTGCTTTGCCGCTGGAAGAGAATGCGATCCAGATGTTTGCAGAAATTGCTGGGTTAGGTAGTCTGTTCAAATCCAAGTCTCTTGAGTTGTCATATAGAAACCAAAGTCCAGTATTTGATGGCTAATTTAAAAGGACTTGCTCGTTTTCTCAGTTGTGGAGATGGTTCTCTGGGCGAAGCACCAAGGCGCGGAGAAGGCCAATGCGGAAACATGAGACTTCTCCTGAGGCAACAACAGAGGGTATAATGTCATCATCAAATCGCGTTTATGTTAATTTTTTTTCCTTTTTCAAAAAGGCTTTTATATTGTTGACAAATCTATTTTCATGTGTTATTCACCAGATCCTCTTGGGTAAGTCTGATGTTGCTGGATGGGGTGCTTTTCTGAAGGTAAGCATGTGTTCCTATTTTTAACTGCTGTTTCGTAGCTCTTTTCTTTATCTATAAGTAATATGATCTTCATCGGATCATCATTAGAACTCGGTCAGCAAAAATGAGTATCTCGGAGAATACACTGGCGAATTGATCTCACATCGTGAGGCGGATAAGCGTGGGAAAATATATGACCGTGCAAATTCTTCTTTCCTCTTTGACTTGAATGATCAGGTGAGTAGTCTCTCACCTTCCTTCCGAAGCTTTTCCAGTTGAACTTCGTAATTTATAAGTTAGTGTTTGATATATGCAGTTCGTCCTCGATGCTCAACGTAAAGGAGACAAGCTGAAATTCGCCAATCACTCAGCAAAACCCAATTGCTACGCTAAGGTAGTAAACGCTTCTCTCACATTAATTGCATAACCACATGATCGTTCAGTAATTCTACCTTCTCTCTCGACTCTCAAATGATTTAGAGTGTGTACTAGGATTGCTAAAGATTAGTATCTACAATAGGGGAACAAAATAACATTAAATAAAAAAAAGCAGCATTATTCTGTAGGAAATTAAGCGCGACTACCACTGTAGAAACAAATGATCAAATCTAGCTTTGTAGATTATGATGAAAAGACACTAATCTCTACAATCTTTACAAGTGTAGTCTAAACCTCCGGTAAACTCGAAGGTATTTGTGTAAAATATCGTGTATGCATATCCAGTATTTAGTTATATAGTTGGATCATCTTGTTTCACGTAAATATGCTCTATCTTTCTTCAGTAAAGTTGATATGCGGAAAGAGCATAGACAAGAAAACTTATTATGGGTCTGTTGCAGGTGATGTTTGTGGCGGGAGATCACAGGGTCGGAATTTTTGCAAACGAACGAATAGAAGCGAGTGAGGAGCTTTTCTATGACTACAGATATGGACCAGACCAAGCACCAGCTTGGGCTCGCAAACCTGAAGGCTCCAAGAAAGATGATTCATCCATTACTCATCGTAGAGCCAGAAAGCACCAATCTCATTGATGGAACAAAAAGAAAAGAGGCTCAATGCTGAGTAAGATAAAATGAATTTAAAACAAAAAGAAAAGAGGCTCAATGTTAAGATCATATGTGAGAGATCAAAGATGGTACTGAAGCTGTGGGGACTTTGTATAGGGGACAACAAACAGTTTATGAATTGTTGGGGTTAGTTCTCTAAGGACATATATCGTTTGGTTAATTAGTATGATTTATGGTTTAGTCGGACGTCCTTATTCCTGAATCCTGATGCTGATTAACCGGATGTCCTGTCCATTTCCGTCCCAATAAATTAGTAGAAATGCCAAAAAAATAAATTAATAAAAAAGCCAAAAAAAGAAATGATGAACTAAAATACATCTCTGGGTTTAGATCCTGTAATAATCGAATTAAATCTTGTAAAACTTAATTGGACAATGATTATGATTAAGACTTATTTGGTAAACCAAACCGAGAAGCGAACGAATTAGGCCTGGGACTTTTATCCGAAAACCGAACCCGAACCGAAAAACCCGAACCCGAACCCGAAAAAAATATTGAAAAAAACCGAACGGTTTCACTTTGTCCAAACCCGAAAAACCGAAACCCGAATTAACCGAACCGAACCCGACCCGAACCCGAAAAATAATCTCAAAAAACCCGAACGGTTTCTATTTGTCTAAACCCGAAAAACCGAAACCCGAATAAACCGAACCCGAACCTGAAATACCCGAACCCGAATCCTAAATACTCTATTTTTTCGATTTTTCTATTGCTTTGGTTACTTTGATTTTGAAAAAACCCGAAAAACCCGAACCCGAACCCGAAATAAACCGAACCGAACTCGATGTAAAATCCGATCGGGTTTGATACGAAACCCGAAACCCGACCCGAACCCGAACTAACCGAACCGAACCCGAACCGAACCCGAACCGAAATTACAAAAAACCCGAACGGTTTGTATACGTCTAAAACCGAAAAACCGAAAAACCGAATCACCCGACCCGAACCCGAAAAATAAACCGAAGTCCCAGGCCTAGGTTGTGTCAATCCAACCCTTATCTTTTATTTTCTATCTTGTTATTTGATTTCATATATAAAAACAAAAAAACAAAAAAAAAGGAATCACTTGTTCAATTTTATTTTGTGTTTATTTCTTTCTGTTATTTCTTATTTATTAAAAAAAAAAACTCATAAAAATTGTTTGCTTGTTTCAATCTTGTTGGTATCATTATATTGTAAAAAAAAAAAAAGAACATTGATTTCGTTTGATTCCTTGTTTCAGGTTCAGAAAGTTTAAACAAAAGTGAAGAGGAAGAGGAGGACTGATATTACCCACCATCCGACCATCCCATACCGACCCTTATTCTACCCATCGTTTCCTTCCTTTTAATCTTTGCCTCGTTTAGTTTGTTTGCTCTTGTTACATATCTCTTTTGTTTCCCTCATTTTTGATCATTGCATCCATATAGTTTAAGTCTCATTTTGCTTGATTATTGAATTACAAAAAAAAAAGAGGTTATTTCCTTAGTTGCATTCCGTGTACGTTTGCATTTGATTAAAATATTAGTTGCATATGAGAATAGAATCGTGCACTTAGTGGATGCCATTTACATTCGTCTGGTGGATATTGTTACATTCATTTGTGATTATCATTATAGTCTACATTCCATAACTCATTTTGCATTTCATAAAGTCAAAAAAAAAAAAGCATAATTTTCTTGTTTCCGTAGTTAGCAGAATCACTCGTGTGCATTTATTCTAGTTGCATAAGCCTTACAAAAAAAAAAAAAAAAGAGAAGAAGAAAATTTCCAATTATTTTGCTGTCGCCAATACTCCTTTCCTTTTGTGCTGATTTGATTTTTGATACCTCTTTTTCCCTTTCTTGTGAAAGGTACGAGAGTTTTAGAAAATAACAAATGGAGTCTGAAGAGGAGGATCAATATCAAACCGAAGAAGAAGCTAGTGATGTCTACACTTCAGAAATAGATTGGGGGGAAGACGAAAACCAATCTTGGAGTGGAGGAGGAGAGTCTGGCTACAACTCAGGGCATAGAGAAACTGATTCTGAAATCAGTAGAGAAGAAGAAGAATTTGTTGAAGAGACTTGGAGAGAAGACATGAGCCATCAAGAAGATGATGATTCTGAAATCCGTGAAGGAGAGCCTTGGGCAGGAGAAACTGAATCCCAATTCAGTGCCAGAGAATACAACAACTATGGAGGCTATGAAGAGGAGGACGATCAATCCAGTGAAGATGGAGAAGCCTATGGAGATACTGGTTCAGAATACAGTGAAGAGACATACAAGGACGAGTCTGATGTTGAAGACAGGCCATGGTGTGAAATACCATACTCGGATCATGAGGAAGAGCACCAAGAAGAAACCGATTCCCACATCAGTTTAGAAGACTCAGAAGCAAGCTTTGGAGAAGAAGCAGAGTATCCAGAAGAATTCGCCGAAGAGGAAGAAGTCATAAGTAAGGCTGAAAGAGATGATTATAATCCTAGATACATCTGTTTTTCAGGACATGATCAAGGACCAGCAGCCTACCTAAGATGGGAAGACGACATGGAGGAATGGTTTGAAGCGAACCAAATCACTGAAGAGGAGAAGACGATAATAGCTGAAGAAACTCTAACTGACGAAGCCTTTCTACAATGGGATAGGGACGCTTGTATCAGGCTTGATTATGAACTACCAGACCGCACTTGGGAGGAAATGAAGCAACTTTTACACCGAGAGTTTGTGGAGGAGACAGAAACCGAACCCTACTACCCAAGGCCACGAGTTCCTATAGAACCAAGGAGATGGATCACAGTTGCACTGTCAAAGAAGATCTCCACCCCTAAAACCAGAAAGAAGACGTCCACCATTCCTAAGGGGAAACTCAGAGCAAAACCAGTAGAAGCAAAGGCAGAGCAAGGAGAGTTAAAGCAGAGTACAAAGAAACTGCAAAGAGATAAATGTCTCTAGCTCTAGTGCCATCCAAAAGCAACCGACAGCACCACAACAAGGTAAGTGTCATAACTCTAACAAACTTAAGGGTATGATATGTTATAAATTTCATAAGAGAGGACACTATGCTGTAACTTGTCCATGGAAGCAAGTAAAATTACTAGAAGAGAAAACTGAATTGTCTAAAACAAATGATAGTTTAGTTTATTCTGATTTGCTAAATTCCAATTCTAGTATAATACACTTGTCTTTGTCAAAGGGATTTGATACAGGACTAGAAGAGAATCAGCAAGAACCGGCCATATCTAAGGAAACAAAGAATAGAGAGCTTGGGTCAGTACTAGCCGCCGCTATTGCACCCAAATTTGAGGCTGATCAAAATATTGGAGGAAAAGAAAACATCAAAGAGAAGCCACCAGACACTGAAAGTGTTGAGCAGGTAAGTCTTTCTTTGACTCAATTTGTTTCTCATGATGCCACAGCTGTATTAAAAAGTTTACTAAATATAATAGAGCATGAGGAACCACTTAGTTTAAAATCGCAAGCAGGAGATATCTTTGTTAAAACTAATGTTAAGGAATTAGATTTACCAAGTTTATCTTATCCTAAAGAATCCATAATGCACTTGTTTCTTGGCCAAAGTGTTGATCTTATTTCAGGAACTGAAGGAGAAAAGCATAAGAGAGTTCCACCAAAAGAAAACTTGCTATTAGACCAAGTTCAGGACCAAAGAAGGAGAGCGCCAAAGATGAACCATACCACGCCCACACAGGGAGTAAATTCTGAATCAGAACAGAAAGGAGTAGTTTTTCTATCCTACCTGTGCAAGGGAGAGCCACCAGATGGGCCAAGCATAACCAAACCACAAGCATATCAAGGTAAGACCTTAAACTCTCAAAGAATAATGAAGGCTAACTTACTTTGTCTTGGTACAGGTTATACAGTTTCGAGGGCGAAACTTTTTCAAGAGGGAGAGTATGATGTAAACATCAAGTCATCATCAGCCCAACACCAAGGAGTCATGAGACTTGGAGAAGGAAGCATGAAGCTGAGGAGAGTTAAGGAGACATGTGAGCAGAGTTCATCTCAAATGGAGGTCAATACCAATCCGTTCAGCTCCACCACCACTTGGAGAACACACTCAGCTCACCAAGAGTTCACCTCGAAGAAGAATCAGTTCAAAAAGAGCTCACATGAAGAAGATATTGAAGATACAACCTGGCAGATCTACAATGAGCCCGCTGGAGACATACGACTACTAATAAATTCATTCCAGCCAAACGAAGACGAATCAAGAAACAAGCCAAGATGTTTTGGAAACTTAACTCACCAGAGAACCGAGGAAAATTGGATTCATCCCAAAATTCTTTGTGGTTTAGAAGTTATTCAGTTTGAAAACCGGGTGAGCTCCAAGTTACCAGATTTTGACCAGCGAGCACTAAATGGAGGATTGGGGCTAAACCAGGAAGAATTAAGCTGTGAACCGACCTGTTATGGAAACTTGATTCATCAAGGAATCCGGGATAGTTTGAATCAGAACGGAATTCATTACGGATTGGAAGTTATTCAATTTCTAATCCAGAAGATTCTCCACTTGCCTTATTTGGAAGCTCATGGACTCAATCAGCTACAAACGAAACTTTGGCGACCAGGAGAGGCATATAAGCATTCAGGAGACACATCTGACCATCCAGGAGAGTCATAAATCATCTTACCATGCACCAGCATCCACAGGATCAGGCGGATCCTCTTGTTTGAATACTTACCATATCCGGATGCATTCACACTTGGTGCAATTACTCACCAACGGCTCTATCACCAAGACTTCTGCGATTTGGACCACTTTAATGACTACCAGGATGTTCCAGAGAAGCTCACCTATCCCCTTAAACCGTCCAGATACAAAGGAGACCTCACTTGCCCCATTTGGACTGATTTTCTCATTATTGTCCAACGGCTACTTTTGCATTCATTTCTCTTATTCTTTAGGCTTCTAGGAACGTGTAGAGCATCTATATAAGCTCAGTTTCGACCATTGTACAAACCACCCTTGATCATTGAAATTTATACAAAGTATTATATTTTCTTTCCAAAGCGTTTCTTTGCAAAGAATGTTCCTATTCTTTAGAATTAAGTGTGTGATTCACTTAGCTCTATAGAAGCCACGAATTTGTGTTGTTTGTGAGATTCAAACAGCCTTGTTCGTCGATTGAGTGAGTCAATCAGCCCACCGATTGAGAGAGTCAATCACCAGCAACGACCATCAACCGAGCTAAGAGATAGGTGATCATCATCTTGAAGTTCCCATCACTCGGAGATCAATCCAATATAAATTCCACCACCCGGTTCTTATATCACTCTCTCACAAGCTCTCACTTGTATAAACTAATAAAGAACAAGACACACATCAACACCAAGCATTTGGTCACCCTGAGTTCACCAACATGGCTACATTTCAGGGGAGGGAAGCTGTGTCCCTCAACTGCATCTTACTATCAAGAGAGTTTACATGGAGAGAGATTGCATGAGCAAGAGGAAGAAGAGGATAAGAGCAAAGAAGCGGCTAAACATTCTTTCATATAGTAACCTTCTTTGTCACAAAATATGTCATCTCCGAAACGACACCGTTATGGAGCTGTCGTTTTATACCTCTTCTCCAAACCAGTTTGGTTTGCTTCTCTAGTTCTTGCATACCAGTTTCCTCTTCAATTAAACCGAAACCTGCACAGCACATTAGAGTCTCTCCCTTATATCTTCAGACTTGAAGTCTCTCTCTCTAATTCTGAGGGTTCAATGGACTTAGCCAATACTCAATATACCTTCCCTTCTTGATAGCTATAACCCTGCTGAACCTAGCAGCCTCTGTCCCTCAACCATGGACGAGCTTCAGCAACGAAAGATCTTTTTGACACTTGATTTCTTTGAAGCACCTAAGTCAACATCTCTTGATTCAAGCTTGTAGACTTACTGTGCTACCAAAGTCCAAGCACCTGAACAGCCATCAATGAACTTAGAAAACAAATTCAATGTACTCCAGCTGTGAGACAAATCACACTACCGTTACAGAGTCATTGACATTCCCATGTCTACTCAAGTTATAAAACCAGCTTACACACGGCTTGTGCAAAGCTTAACTTTTTCATTTAACCTCCTTTGTTGCTTTCCATAACACATTTCAGTCACACAGATCCCTTTATGACAAGTGTCAACGTCATAATACCTGTTGCAGCAACTAACGAATAATGATCCTGATATAACAGCTCAACAAACTCTAACAAGCTAAGAAAACGTCCAGCCTGTTACTGCAACAGAAAACTCCCTCACTTATGACTCCTTCAATCGCACAGTATCCTCTATGGCTTCTATCTATACCATAGATCTGTTTCAGTGACTGAAAATACCAATAAAACCTCTGCAAACCTTGATTCCCTTGCTAGCTACTAGGATTTCCTCATGCGCATTGAGAACAAAAATCCTGTGACTTCCCTTGAATGGAAATGCATAAAATAGAATCATCTTAGCCTCAAACCTGAAGCTCTTTGATTCTACCTGTAATCAATCTCACCAGCAGCTTATACCATTGTAGATTCACTTCACCAACCTGTTTGAACAATCAATCTCAGAAGTCAGAACAGAACCCTTGCTCCACCATCTTGTTAAAACAGAACACACCAGCAGCTGGAAAAATCTGCTACTAGCAACCATCAAAACCTGTTTCATAACCACATAACTTGTGATCCGCCTGAAACAACTCTTTACAGCAACTTGCACATCAATTTCAGAACATTTGATGTCGCTTTCAGGCTGTTATTTGTTTACAGTCTTGAGTCAAGGCCTTCTTATTCTTTAAGATCATTCACTTTACTGACCTGCAATACATCTTGCTTTCGGGCTCGCAGAAACGTAAACTTTCTCTCTTACTCAGAAAGTTTCCATCTGTTTTCTTGATGAGAAATAATCGTATCTTCCTCGGAAAATGTTTCAGCTCACGACTCGGATGCCAAGTCATTGCAGGAGCAGAGCTAGATGGTGTTAGATTGGCCATTCCTTCAGCCACAAGGAATTTCGCGGTTGATGGATTTGTTCAAAAACCTCATTAATTATCCATAGACTCTGATCGTTTCGCTACCATATAATGGAACATGAGGCACTAAGGACAAAAGAGATGATGATTCATGTTTCTAGTGGAAATATTGACCGAGCGAAAACAGTTTTATTACATATCTTAGTTTTGATTTTCTCATTTATTCTCTGTTCTGTCTGAGTTTTAAACAGAACAAGCTTTAAAGCAATTTATTACATATCTCCAGCTCCCCAACAAAGGTTAACGTTGGAACACTGGCGTAGATCAAAGGTGTTCTAGCCTTCTAGGTTAGGACAATTGTGTTTGAGAGTCTGTTCCCGAAAGGTACTTTAATTTGTGACTAACATGAATATCACTTACTAGAGGAAGAAGACGAATTGAAGGGAGATGATGAACACAAGAAACATTAAAGAAATCCTTGTTCAATATTCAGTCTTTCTACCACACAAACTGTTTTTCCGAGAGCATCAATTATCCTCTTTTAGTGCAAGTGATTTGCTCTGGTTTTTCTAATAGTTTATGTTTTATTTATTTGTAAATAACTTTTAGCAATGAAACAATTGACTTAGTAAGTATAGTTACATTCGCAAGAATGAACATCATAACATTGGGATCCAGACGCCTCTTTTTAGTTAATTTGGCCATTAGGTGTTGCAGTGAAAATCACAAGAGCAAAGATGGCGAGGAGGCCGATCATAGCAAGAACAATCAAAAGGTTTTGATTCATTAGACAGTCGTCCTGTTCGGCTCATTTTTTCGCCTAACTTTGACTCTTTAACGCAGTTATGAGGATTGCCGCAAGATCCTAGGTGATGCTCTGGGAGTTTACATACATATGTTTTGCGAGTCCGAGCTTCTGCATCTAGCATTTGATGATATCAATCAATTTCATGTTCAACAATAAGAAGTTTTTTTAACTTCTCCGTGTGTAACCTTTAATACTAAAAAATATGTTGATATATTTACCTTGAACATGACTCGAAATGAGTGATATAAAAATACAAGAAACCATGAACAAAATGGGAGACCTCATGACTCAATATTGAGAATATAATTTTTTTTGTTCTACTTGCAAAAACCTATTGTAGACTTGTAGTAACAATTTACAAATAGGTTTGTTTATTAATTATTCGTGAAATATATACATGAAATACATTCTAAATATAGCCATTTGCTTAAATTAGAAAGATGAAGAAAAAGTTACGCAAATTCAACAAAATTAGTGAGATTTATCATTATTATTATTATTTACTAATTCTGGACTTTTCAAATTCAAATTCACAGTTGACCATGTCAAAAATAAATACAAACAAAATTATTCGAGGAAAAACATGTGAGGCTCCTAAAAAAAAACTCTTTTAACCTGATAAAAATGATCATTGGTCGATGATGAGATTTCTTTTATGATAAAAATTATTGTTAGCCTATTTCCTTTCTTGATACAAATAATTAGTGTTGAGAATCCAAAATCTAACGAGAGAGATTGCTGTTGAGAAGATTAGTGTTTCCATTCATCGTCAGCAAACTATTGCTGGATCCTCTATAGTCTAGGTCATTGTGGTATTTCAAAACCTTGAAAAATATATCAAATATGTAGAACTACTCATCCTAGATTTATTTCTTCTTCTTTTCTTTTTTTTTGTTTGTTTTGGACTTTTTAAACAATCTATTTAACTGCGCTTAAGAAAAATGAAATTTTTGTCCATACTAATTAAGGAGATTGGTTTAAACCTGAGTATCAATTTGAACAAGGTCTAAATTAAGATTTCATGGCGAAATTAGAGTTTGTAAAAAGCTTAACGCAACGATCCCAAAAGTAGGGTTATATTCCGACTAGTCTAGGTTAGAACTTTAACAATACATTAATTAGCAAGAGAACCTTTATCTATCTTGTAAAGGTTTAGTTTCACTCTTGAGTCTCATGGAAGACTTTGTCTTACTAGTGTTTGTTTGCAATCAATCTCTCTCTCACAAGCTCTCACTTGTATAAAGTATAAACTAATAAAGAACCTGAGTATATACTACGTATCAATTTGAAAGAGGTCTAAATTAATTTGAACCTATATATCAATTTGAACAAGGTAATTAAGATTTAAGACCGGTACTGAATACTGATAGTATGAGTATCAGTCTGGCGAAAGTCAACCTAACCACCAATAGATACTTAATGTGTAACTAATATAGACCCTCAAACAAGGAGGCAGAGGATAAAAAGTCTTGGACAATTAGTTCTACATACAAAAGTGTATAGGCAACTCATGTAACTTGTTGTGGTTCTGATAAGACCGGTACTGATAGTATGAGTATCAGTCTGGCGAAAGTCAATCTAACCACCAATAGATACTTAATGTGTAACTAATATAGACCCTCAAACAAGGAGGCAGAGGATATAAAGTCTTGGAGAATTAATTCTACATAATGTAGATACAAAAGTGTATAGGCAACTCATGTAACTTGTTGTCGTTCTTTATAGATTCTACACAAAGATTTATTAAATAGATCCTAAAAAGAATCAACAAGTAGAGTTAGAGAAAGAGAAAACAGAGAGTGTTTGCGAAGAAGGCGAGAGATGAGAGCCCAAATGTTTTTCCGCTTAATCTTCTTCTGCCTCTTGTTTTGTCTTCCGTCTTTTCATTCGTTGTCGTCACAATTTCTGACACTCCCAAGCAACGAGACCATCGTCTCTCCCCGAAATGTCTTTGAAATTGGTTTTTTTCAACCGGATAGGTTGATTCCTCGCTGGTTTCTAGGAATTTGGTACAAGCAAGACCGTTTTAAAACCCCTCTATGGGTCGCCAACAGAGATCGACCTCTCTCCAGCTCCAACGGAACACTCGGTTTCTTCAATAAAGACCTCGTACTGTTCGATGAAGGTAGTGACATTGTCTGGAAGGCGAATATAACAGGAGGAGATGAGAATTCTGATATGGTAGCCCAGATTCTTGACAACGGCAACTTGGTGGTGAAAGACTCCAACGACACAAAAGAAGACTACTTATGGCAAAGCTTCGACTATCCCACGAATACTTTACTACCGCAGATGAAACTGAAGACCCTTGTGTCCTGGAGTAGTGCAACAGATCCGACAAGCGGGGATTTCTTCTTCGGAATTTCGACTGAAGAGCACTTCTTTGCGAGTTATGTACTGAATTCATATCTCGATATGTACTGGAGCTTTGATCCTTGGAACGGGTATCGGTTTGGCGATATGCCACCAGTACTCCAACTAGATGATAACACCGTCGTGTTGAACGCCGAAAGCAACTACTCAAGGTTGACACTTCATCCAGAAGGGGATTATGGATTATATACATGGATCCCGGAAGCCATGATGTGGAACCGTTCATGGTCCTCATCCGACGATGTTTGCTTTACACATGAGCCATGTGGAACTTACAGTTACTGTTCCAAAGATGCATCACAGTTACCGTTCCAAAATTGTCATTGTATCCAAGGATTCAATCCAAAGTTAGAGGATTCTTGGACTGGGTGCGTGAGGAAGACTGCTCTAAACTGCAGTGGGGACCGGTTCTTGAAGCTGCAAAAGATGAGCTTGCCCACAATTAGTTTGCTAAAGTTGGAATCAGAAACTCATACTGTGGAAGGATGTGAGAAGGCTTGTCTTATGGATTGTTTTTGTACGGCGTTTGCGCACGTGGAAACCGGAAAAGGCCAGCGGCAATGTTTGACTTGGACGGGAGAGTTCAACGATATGCGAAACTACACTCTCGGCGGCCAAGATCTTTATGTCAGATTGGCTCCTGCGAGTCATGGTTAGTCAAATCTTATTAATTATGCTCAACATAAACGTGTTATAATCTATTATAACTCAGCAAATGGCACAATATCGCTATCATAGTATAAAATATCTTTTTAGTAGTCAATTAGATTTTTAAAAAGAAAGAATAACGCCAAGGAAAAACAAAAAAAACGTGCTGATAACTTGTTAATTAGATGTAAAATTGTTAATGGTATCAAAGGAAAAAATAATAATAATAATAATGCACCAATTTTTGCATGGTATAACATTTTCTTCATAATCTATATACTGAAAAGGTAACTCCTTTTTGGTTGATAAGTATCAATTTAAAATTAGTACTATGATCGTGTTTAAGAATAATATGTACTATATATTTGGACCCAAATTAAAAGAAAGAAAGAATGATATATATATATATATATATATGTACTTATGTAAACATATATGAGAATATATCACGTAACATAAAACACAACTAAACCTATAAAAAACTTTGGCTGTATATGTTTAAAATTTAATTTTACATTAAAACATAAAAACTCTAGCACACAACGTAACTACATAATAAGAATCTATTAGGTCTTATGTAACATAGGCATAAATAATAACTTTATAACTTTGATATTATAAATTTAGTTTATACTTTGATTTATTACTTTATTAATTATAGAGTGTTAAACCATAAAAACCATTTGTTATTTGCTTTTTTGGTTTGGTTTATCAAAATTTATTTTTTGATTTAGTTTGAATTTAGTCAGACAAATTCTTGGTAAATGAAACTAGTGGTTCTAGGTCATATATTCTGTTTACAGTTCATAATTTTCTTCTGAATAAGATTTTAATAAAGAAAATTTTGAAATAGGATAATTCATTTGTTTTTAGGGATAATTTAGTTTTTAGTAAAATATATTATTAACCTAAAATTTGCTGTCCAATATTGATCATGATAGAGAGGATATATTGATAAAGTTCTTCAACCTTTTTTTTCAGAGGCCAAGGAAACAAGTACAAAAAAAAGTTTGTCTACTCGTGAAATTATCGGACTTATCTTTGGATCACTTGCTGTATTCGCCATTCTATGCATATGCTGCTGCTTCTGTTTCCGCTTCCGGAAGCGAGCGGCAGATACACATGGTAATCACGAGTTGCTTTCTGTTCTATTTTTATTTGTTTCTTTTTGACTATTGTTTAATTTCTTTTTCGTGTGTGTATGTGTAGGACCAAGTGAGATTGAGCTTCTGAGGAACGAGATCACAGGAGAGGATCAATTAGTTTCAGTCATGGACTTTAACACCATTGCTGAGGCTACCGATCACTTCAGTGAATCTAACTTAGTTGGCCGAGGAGGCTTCGGTGACGTTTACAAGGTAATGTCTCTTAAATTTCTCATGTTCGGTGTACAAATTTCTATTAAAACCCACCGAACTCTATAACACTTGATATAACTCAGGTTTTTTTTATGAATTCAAATGTAACATTGATTCGAAAAGAAAATAAACAATTGATATTTGGTGGCAGGGTCAATTACTTGACGGGCAAGAGATCGCTGCTAAGAAGTTATCCAAAATGTCACGTCAGGGGATCGTGGAGTTCAAGGCTGAGATTCAGTTGATTGCAAACCTTCAACATATTAACCTCGTCCGCTTGATTGGTTGAACAGCTCATGATGGAGAAATGGTGCTAGTATACGAATACTTGGAAAATGGAAGCCTGGAAAGTCATCTCTTTGGTATATGCCTTTAGTACGTCTATACATTTTAATTATTCTTGACAAAAGTAATTTTATATATTGACCCGTTTGATTTGTAGGTGGAGGCCAAAGCTCCAGTAAGCTAAAGTGGCACACAAAGTACCAAGTGATCAAGGGTATTGCTCGAGGATTAGCTTACTTGCACCATGACTCGCGGATTACAACAATCCACAGAGACCTCAAGCCTGAAAACGTATTGCTAACCAGAGAATTTGTTCCTAAGATTTCGAATTTCGGGATGGCCCGAATCTTGGAAAGGAACGACAATGATGCTTGGACGACGCGTGCGGCTGGAACTCGGTAAGGAGTAACGTTAAGTCTTTGAATATTCTCAGTGTGATTGACAAGTTTTCATTTATGCAGAGCGTACATGTCTCCGGAATATGTTCTGACTGGGCGATACTCTCCACAATCGGATACGTTTAGCTTCGGAGTGATGGTCCTTGAGATCATTAGCGGCAAGAAGAACAGCACCTTCTCCAACTCGCGATCCGACACCAACTTTTTAAGCTTTGTAAGTACTTTAGGTGAATTACGTTATTGTTTAATATAAGATTCAGTAGGATTGATTAATTTTGATAAATTTCTAATCTTCAAATTAAAAATATCTTTAGCAAAAAAAGTGTTTGATACATAATTTTGATTTGTGATTATAAATATTAAACAGATGTGGAAAAATTGGAAAGAGGGAAACTGGCAGGAGAATGTAGAGGAGGCCATACAAGCATCGTCACCGTCTCAAATTCTACGAAGCATCGAGATTGGTCTCCTGTGTGTCCAGCAATTTGTTAAAGACAGACCGCTAATGTCTACGGTGATGTCACTGTTGGAGAACGAAGCGCTAGAGGTTCCGAAAGCTAAACCCCCCGGATATTTCATGGACGGAGGAGGTCCCAATAATTATGATATTGGAGAATCTTCTACGGCGCCTTCAGCATCAGTCAACCTTATCACACTCCAAGATGTCAGTTTGCGGTGAAGAATGGGTCAACGATTAGATTATTGTGTGCGGACGATTAGATTCTTGATTACAGTATTTAATTATTTAATAATATTTATAAAATATTTATAATAATTCATATTATTTATTTTAAACTTTATAACATATGATATTTTATTTTTAGGTTCACGTTTCTTGTTTATTTTAGTTTTTTTCTTGAATTTCAATATTAACTTAATATGTATTAAAAAAAAACGTTATACTTTATTCTAGAATTTGATCTATATATAACAAAAATACAAAACAACCATATACAAAAATGCAAAAATTAATGATCAAAGTATTTCTTTTAATTTATCTCATTTTGTACATTGATAAATAATCCACATATAAGCAGTTCTACAAACAAAATATATTAAAAATTTACAGCTCCAATTCGAAAAACAAAAGTGTTTAGCTAGTGCTTTTCATATTAAGGTGTGTTGGCTTACGGATTCACATTTTCCAGCGAATTTATGTTTAAGGATTTCACAGTTCTTTATGGACCTTAAACGCAGTAAATGAAATTAATAGCTTTACCTGATAATCAAAATTTCGCAGTCAGTAAATATATATATATATATATATTAATAGGAAATGGAAAATAGAGCGTGAAATGAGGAAAGACAGATAAATTTAGTTCAAAAAAAAAAAGCCGAGCCAAAAGGGTCAGACAAAATGATTATCCACTAATTGCGCCATACAACATTAGAGCAACCATAAGCTGTTATTGTCCAGATTTCCCAACTTCTTCCTTGTTCTTCAATTTCTGTCTGATTGATTCTCTCCAGACGGCGTTAGAAAAATGAGCCGGCTCCGAGCTTTTTCTTCGCCGGATTTAGTTCCTTCTGATTCTGGTTCTATTACGTCACCAACAAGAACCACAGAGCACCAATCCCATAAAGATTCTGGTTTAGAAGGTAAATCAATCATATAATTTTATCTAATCATCTTCGAGTTTTTTTCTCTTGATTTTCCTCAGAAATTGGTTTAACACGTTAACAAAGACCGCTTTAAGACCTGATTTCTACAGTTTTTTTCCTTTTCCGTTTAACGCCAAGAAGAACAAAAGTTTTGACTTGCGTGACAAGAAATTTGTTGAATGTGTTCTTGTTTCTCTGTGAAGGCATCTCTACGAATGTTAAGCTACTCCTGAAACTCGTTCAAGATCACAACGAAGCAACCTCGAAGCACCGCGACGAATGGAAGGCGCAGAGAGTCAACACCATGATGACGATTCTCGAAGATTTAAAGACGCGAATCCAGAAAGCTCAACAACAATCAGCATCAGGGAAAAAAGAGGTTAGAAGATCATCATCAAATTCATTCATCTCCAACCTCAAGACCCCGATCCTCTCTCGTCTACCCAAAGTTGACTTCATAGCCAACGGCTATATGTTTGTTTATTGTATTAGTTGAGATTTTCAGATCGCTGTGGCTCCTGAGACACAGAGGAACAATTGGAACTAGGCCTGAGACTTTTATCCGAAACCGAAACCCGAACCCGAACCCGACCCGAAAAACCCGAACCCGAAACCGAAAAAATATATTAAAAAACCCGAACGGTTTTAGTTTGGCCAAACCCGAAAACCCGAAACCCGAATAAACCGAACCGAATCCGAACCGAACCCGATAAATAAACTTAAAAAACCCGAACGGTTTCTATTTTTCTAAACCCGAAAAACCGAAACCCGAATAAACCGAACCCGAACTTGAAATACTCGAACCTGAACTCTAAATACTCTATTTTTTCGATTTTTTTATTACTTTGGTTATTTTGATTTTGAAAAAACCCGAAAAACCCGAACCCGAATCCGAAATAAACCGAACCGAACTCGATGTATAACCCGATCGGGTTTGATACGAAACTCGAAACCGACCCGAACCCGAACTAAACCGAACCGAACCCGAACCGAAATTACAAAAAACCCGAACGGTTTGTATACGTCTAAAACCGAAAAACCGAATCACCCGACCCGAACCCGAAAAGTAAACCGAAGTCCCAAGCCTAATTGGAACAAACCAATTGTTATAATATAGTATTATTATAATACAAGGTTAGGAAATACGCTAGTCGGGCGGCTGGCTTGGGCCTAGCGAATTAACGAAAAATCCGAGATTAATCGGGGAGTACTCTGGTACATTTTTGTAAATCGAAGATCACATGTGAGGAGACATAAATCTGATTACGCCTAATCTAAAGAGCCCTAGGATTTAAATTTATGTAAGTTGATATTTGTGGATGGAGAAGAGAACGGAAACGTTTGGAAAGCACAAGTTAATTTTTCTTTTAGGAAAAAGGGGAAGTGGAATTTAAGGCGTAACAAACAAAGAACTCCGAAGAGGAAGAGGTAACAAAGGTACGTACAAAATGAGGAAGACGGATAGGTTTTCGTAATTGAAGCAGATATGAAATTGAGATTGAGATTGAGTTCTAAGTTTATGACACGTGTCATCAATTTAGAATGTTTTTTTTGCTGAGGTGGGTAGTCTCATAGGCCCCAAAATTCCCCTTTAAATTATTATAGATATAATTGTTTTGTGTATAGTATTTAAATATTCAACATGGAACAGTGGTTGGAGGTTTTTTTTATTATATTTTTATGTATTAGCTATAAAACTTAAATATTCGACAATAAACACATATTAGAACATAGCCTAGTGGTATCAGTATTCTATACTCCTTACCAGCCACCTGAGTTCGACGCCCAGATCCGTTTTGTTTTGTTTTTTAATGAATTCCGAAAATTACAAAACTGCCTTCGTCTTCAACCTTCTCTTCTCCCATGTCAGACCTAATTGGGCCGCCTCCTTTTTTTCCCGACCGATTTAACCACTTTAACTTGTTTTTTCTTGCAGTTTTTTGCTCAAATCTTATAGATCTACATCCCAACACTCCTTTTTTTTAACTGAAATCGAATAAAAACTTGAGATTTTATTAAATCCCGATTTTTTGACCGAGTTGGAAAAAATCCCGGCGGTGGGCTGACGCCGAGCGCTTCGCCGTTTCAAATCCAAGTCTCTTGAGTTGTCATATAGAAACCAAAGTCCAGTATTTGATGGCTAATTTAAAAGGACTTGCTCGTTTTCTCAGTTGTGGAGATGGTTCTCTGGGCGAAGCACCAAGGCGCGGAGAAGGCCAATGCGGAAACATGAGACTTCTCCTGAGGCAACAACAGAGGGTATAATGTCATCATCAAATCGCGTTTATGTTAATTTTTTTTCCTTTTTCAAAAAGGCTTTTATATTGTTGACAAATCTATTTTCATGTGTTATTCACCAGATCCTCTTGGGTAAGTCTGATGTTGCTGGATGGGGTGCTTTTCTGAAGGTAAGCATGTGTTCCTATTTTTAACTGCTGTTTCGTAGCTCTTTTCTTTATCTATAAGTAATATGATCTTCATCGGATGATCATTAGAACTCGGTCAGCAAAAATGAGTATCTCGGAGAATACACTGGCGAATTGATCTCACATCGTGAGGCGGATAAGCGTGGGAAAATATATGACCGTGCAAATTCTTCTTTCCTCTTTGACTTGAATGATCAGGTGAGTAGTTTCTCACCTTCCTTCCGAAGCTTTTCCAGTTGAACTTCGTAATTTATAAGTTAGTGTTTGATAAATGCAGTTCGTCCTCGATGCTCAACGTAAAGGAGACAAGCTGAAATTCGCCAATCACTCAGCAAAACCCAATTGCTACGCTAAGGTAGTAAAAGCTTCTCTCACATTATTTGCAAAACCACATGATCGTTCAGTAATTCTACATTCTCTCTCGACTCGCAAATGATTTAGAGTGTGTACTAGGATTGCGTAAAGATTAGTATCTACAATAGGAACAAAATTACATTAAATAAAAAAAAACAGCATTATTCTGTAGGAATTAAGCGCGACTACCACTGTAGCAAACAAATGATCAAATCTAGCTTTGTAGATTATGATGAAAAGACACTAATCTCTACAATCTTTACAAGAGTGTAGTCTAAACCTCCGGTAAACTCGAAGGTATTTGTGTAAAATATCGTGTATGCATATCCAGTATTTAGTTATATAGCTGGATCATCTTGTTTCACGTAAATATGCTCTATCTTTCTTCAGTAAAGTTGATATGCGGAAAGAGCATAGACAAGAAAACTTATTATGGGTCTGTTGCAGGTGATGTTTGTGGCGGGAGATCACAGGGTCGGAATTTTTGCAAACGAACGAATAGAAGCGAGTGAGGAGCTTTTCTATGACTACAGATATGGACCAGACCAAGCACCAGCTTGGGCTCGCAAACCTGAAGGCTCCAAGAAAGATGATTCATCCATTACTCATCGGAGAGCCAGAAAGCACCAATCTCATTGATGGAACAAAAAGAAAAGAGGCTCAACGCTGAGTAAGATAAAATGAATTTAAAACAAAAAGAAAAGAGGCTCAATGTTAAGATGATATGTGAGAGATCAAAGATGGTACTGAAGCTGTGGGGACTTTGTATAGGGGACAACAAACAGTTTATGAATTGTTGGGGTTAGTTCTCTAAGGACATATATCGTTTGGTTAATTAGTATGATTTATGGTTTAGCCGGACGTCCTTATTCCTGATGCTGATTAACCGGATGTCCTGTCCATTTCCGTCCCAATAAATTAATAGAAATGCCAAAAAAATAGATTAATAAAAAACCCAAAAAAGAAATGATGAACTAAAATACATCTCTGGGTTTATTAGATCCTGTAATAATCGAATTAAATCTTGTAAAACTTAATTGGACAATGATTATGATTAAGACTTATTTGGTAAACCGAGAAGCGAACGAATTATTAAGTAATCGCTAACCAGTAAATGGGTTTCCGGTTTGCGGTTTAAAACTTAAAACAAGAGCTCGGCCATTACGTCGACGTAGTTCGAGTCGGATACGGCTCCGTTTCCAGTATCTCAACTTTGGAGGTGAACCCTGACTGACCAGTGACCACCTCCATCTTTCCAAGACTTGACCATGTATGTATAACAATGGACTATGCTCATCAGATTCATCGTCAATCGATTGATCCGATCCACTTCCTTGTTGCATTTCAATTCTCATTTCGAATCTGCGTGGGGTTAAATATTGCTTCCGCTAACAGAAATTTTGCGTCGCCGTGAAGAAGTAGGAGGAAAAATGGCTACGGATTCGGCTCCGATGGACGAGAAGGCGAAGAGGATGAGAGATCTACTGTCGAGCTTTTACGCTCCGGATCCTTCCATCTCGACGAGTGGTTCCTCGATCAACGCCTCTTTCGATAACATCAACGGCACTTCCTTCGATGCTGACCAGTACATGGATCTCATGGTTAGTCTTTTGTTTTCTTCTCCTCTCTGGCAGAAAATTGGTGAATCTCCAACACAAACAAACCTCCATAGTTTGTAACTTTATCGAATATTTCGATCCGATTTGCATTCGGATTATGCCTGGGCAATTTCGATTTACTGAAGTCAGTTAGATTCGGCTCCTTTTGCTCAATCTCAGGGTTTAGTTAGAAACTTGGAATAGATAAACTGCCTTGAAATTCGTTGCCAGTATTTGAACTGCTTTACGGTGTTTGTAGAGGAGTTTTGATTTGGGTGTGCAGATATCTGGATCATGAACTTCTTTTAGCCAGTTTTCTTTATTTCCGTGCCTTGGAATCAAAGATCTTCCTGCAAGCGTTGATAGTTTCTTCACGGAGTTGGGTTTTATGAGGTTTCTGTTCAGTATGGTGACACTTGTGCGAGTGATTCAGATTGAGAAATTTGCAACAATCTCGCGGTTTTATTGGCTTGGTGCAGATTAAAAAGTCGAATCTGGAGGTGCTTCTGCAAAGACATGTTCAAATGGCTGCCGAGATTAAAAATCTCGACACAGACTTGCAAATGCTAGTCTATGAAAACTACAACAAGTTTATCAGTGCAACAGATACCATCAAAAGGTACTTGTAACAACGCGTGGATCGTTTCAGGTGTTAAGTGTGTGGTTCTCTTAAGCATTTTAAACACTTTTTCTGTGTGATTTTATTATATCGCTCAGAAATATGTGTTTATACTAAGTTCGAGTATGTTGCTTCTTTTACCTGGTAGGATGAAGAGTAATATTTTTGGGATGGAAGGAAATATGGACCAACTTCTTCAGAAGGTGTTTTGTGCACATTGAATGAACGTTTAGTTTTAGGTTTTTGATATGAACTTCTAACCCATACCATGTTCTCCCAACTGACTGCTGCAGATAATGTCAGTGCAATCAAGGAGCGATGGGGTCAACACTTCTCTTTTTGAAAAGAGAGAACATATCGAGAAACTGCACCGGACACGTAATCTTCTTCGTAAAGTTCAGGTATGTAATGAGTCATTGTTGCTAGCTCCTCGTTCTACAGTATTATGTTTGTTGCCTGCTCATTATCAGTCTGCTTGCTATTGTGAATTTACTCAAAAACTTATTTTTTGTAAAAAAGAGCAGTTCATTTATGATTTACCTGCACGACTCCAAAAATGCATCAAGTCAGAAGCCTATGGCGATGCTGTCAGGTTCTATACTGGAGCAATGCCAATTTTCAAGGTTTACATCTGTCCTCGGATAACTTCCCATTTGTTGTAGTATTCTTTTAGTATTACTTGGACATTGTTCTTTATTGATATATATATATATATATATATATGCAGATATGTTTGACAATAAGAATTTCTCATTTTGGTTCAGGTATACGGTGATACATCATTCCAAGACTGCAGACGAGCTTCTGAAGAAGCTATAGAAATCATCATAAAGAACTTGCAGGTAGTCTCTAATAGTCAATAGATGTCTACATACTTATTAACCTGATAAACAAATAACTGGTCTTTTCGTCTTTTGTCTGTCATTTCATTGAATTCCTGACGTGAGAAACTCAATTTGTCTTACTTTTCAACAGACGAAGCTATTTTCAGATTCAGAATCCATACAGGCGAGAGCTGAAGCTGCAGTGCTTCTTAAGCAGTTAGATGTCCCTGTTAGTTCTTTCTCTCAGCTCAATCATTTATGACCTGTATAATCTGTTAAGTCATCTTTAATTTGGGTGATCGCTGGAGCTCCTTACAAAGTTCCTAATATTCATACTCCTTTATATGCAACTGAATTTTTGTGTTTGTTGCATAGACGTATCACTGGTTGCTGTGACATAAATTTGGATTGCACTCCTGCAGGTTGATAGCTTAAAGGCCAAACTGTTGGAAAAGCTGGAACAATCCCTTGATGGTCTTCAAATAAAGCCCGAGGAGGCAAGTAAACTTGCAGAGCACAATGATTCATCTAAGAATGAGGAAAGCAATAACCAAGGTCCTGCTAAAATTCATGAGGTAAGTATGCCATATCCTTATGTCTTGTGTTTCTGACGACTGCAAGTTGAACACATTAATACTGAGTGTATCTGCTAAGCACTTTGAATATCAGCAACTGTTTTTAAATGAACTTTTGCTTATTAGCCACCACATTGACAATTATTTTCATTTATTTCTTTTGTTTTAGCAGACTTGACGAGCTTTTTTTCACTCTCAATATTTTAATGTTTGCCTCCCTTTTCTGGTAGGACGCTGTACGTGGATTTTCTGAGGCTATGCGTGCTTATCGAGAAATATTCCCTGACTCGGAAGAAAGACTTTTTAAACTCGCGAGAGCCTTAACAACAATGTAATGTACTTTTTCTTTGATACATTTATCCAAAAACCGGGACTTCGTTTGTGTTTGCGCTTCGGAATTTCTAACACTTACGGTTGTTAGGCACTTTGAGAACATGGAGCTATATATAAGAAAACGGGTATCTGCAGCAGATTTTCTTGGAATTTTTCGTGAGTACAGTGCTTTTCCTCCTGCTTTTGTCTTACTACTGTCTATTTCCTTACGTTGCTTCCTTTTCCCTCTGAAAGGTTAAATTAAGTAAGTCTAATTACCGTATACCTTGCCTGATTTCTGTTGGACATAGGAATTATATGGGAAGATGTTGTACTTATGGACGAGGTTCTACCTGAGGCTGCGCTCTCTGATTTATCTGCAGAGGTTTCCCCTCAACTGTTTTAAGTGGCTCCTCTTTTTGCTATGATAAGCGGAACTATATATGTTTACTAGTACTTGCCGTTTCAGGCTGCCCAGGTCACTCTTAAGCAATTTGTTGCGAGGACGTTTGCCCATCTACAACAGGATATATCAGGTTCGCTGTTTCTCAATATTTACTAGATTCAGAATAACTAAGTAGGGGAAATAGAGAGAATGAGTAAAGCTAGAGTAGTTCTTATACGTCCTTTGACATGGCCTTTTTTGAGTAATTTGACAAAGTGAGCAGCGAGTGTCCAAGAGTAGATTAATTTCTTTAAGAAGTTTTTTTAGAATTTGAAGAACTCAGAACTCAAATAAGGTTTCTACGCGTTGCAGACACACTCCTAAAATTCGATATCAACCAAAAGGAAGTAGTCGACGGGGAAGTATTGAAGGTTGTCCTTGAAGCTAGCAGAAAGGCGGTTCTTCAAGGCACCGCAGATATATTTCAGGCAGATACCTTCTTCTGTTAATTATTATAATGTTTTATCTTGGCTATCATTTTCTCTGTACATTTAATGCTCAAAAACGCTTATATTTTTTTTCTATCATCTCAGGACTTCCGTCAGCTTCTTGATGAAAACACTGGAATATTTGTCAAGATGAATGACTTACTCATTGGTTGGATTCAGAAAGGATTTCAAGACTTCTTCAGGTCACTTGAAGCTCACTTCCTAGTGCTTTCAGGAAAAACTAGCTTATCAAACGAGACTGAAGGTATGACACAAGGAAAATCGAGTGAGAAAATTCATGCTGGTCTCATCCTTGTACTGGCGCAGCTCTCTGTCTTCATCGAACAGAAGGTCATCCCGAGAATTGCTGAGGTAACGAATCTTACACCTAGCTTGATGTAATAAATATAAACGGCATTGGTAGCGGAATTTAGAAATTCCATATGTTAAAATTCAGGAAATAGCTGCTTCCTTCTCTGGCGGAAACTCCCAAGCCCCTGAGAATGGGCCTGCTTTTATTCCTGGAGAACTTTGCCGGGTCTTCCACGCAGCCAGCGAGAAACTTCTCCAGCATGTATGAATTAAACTCCAAAAGTTGAGGTCGTTTTACAAAATCTTAAACATCAACTAACTAAATCACTTGTTATTTCAGTACATAGACACAAGAACACAGAAAATATCGATTGTACTAAGAAAGAGGTTCAAGACACCAAACTGGGTTAAGGTATCCCTTTTGTCGTGTGATTACATCTTCATAGAGAAGCATTGTACCTGTAAATTGTTTTCTAAAAATTCTAAATATACTGCAGCACAAGGAGCCACGAGAGGTTCACATGTTTGTCGATATGCTTCTTCAACAGGTTTGATAACTCTTCTCTTTTCGATCTGTGGTAAATATAATAACTAAAGAACATGCAATATAATTGGATTTCCGTTTCTTCGCAGTTAGAAGAAGTTGATAAAGAAGTGAAACAAATTTTACCTCAGGGGACTTTCCGTAAGCACAGGAGATCAGATAGCAACGGAAGTAACACGACAACCTCATCACGGAGCAATACACTACATAACGATAAGATTGCACGGTCGAATTCACAGAGAGCTCGAAGTCAGCTTTTCGAGACACATCTTGCAAAGCTGTTCAAGCAAAAAGTAGAAATATTCACCAAGGTCGAATTTACCCAGGTAAAAAATAATAATAATACGAGGCTCCCTTGTATAGAATCAAACACGCACGAGGGTCATCTCCTGATTCCTGTTCTTTCTTTGTTTTTATGCCTCGAATACTTACTTACAGGAATCCGTTGTGACGACAACAGTAAAGCTCTGTCTGAAGAGTTTGCAAGAATATGTTCGGCTCCAAACGTTTAACCGGAGCGGGTTCCAGCAGATTCAGCTAGACATTCAGTTCTTAAAAGCTCCTTTGAAAGAAACAGTTGAGGACGAAGCTGCAATTGACTTCTTGCTCGATGAGGTCATTACACCAAAAGCTTTTTTCTTTCTTTGGCTTTGGGTACTTTTAGGGTTTATTGTTTAAAGGATCTGTGACTAGCTTCTGCGTGCTGACCATTCATTCTTCGACCGTGTTGTGTGTTTTGCACTAACAGGTGATTGTTGCGGCTTCGGAGAGGTGTCTCGATGTGATTCCATTGGAGCCACCAATCTTGGATAAACTCATACAAGCTAAGCTCGCTAAATCAAAGGAGCACAACAACAATAACTACACAGTCTCCTCTTGAAAATTATAAAGCCGTAACTCAAAACCAAGTGTGCGTCTCTCATGATTTTCTTTTTGCTTCTTGTTATATCATCCGTAGTGTAAATCAAAACCATCAAATTGTTATGTATTTCAAAAGTCCTTTTTATACTATTTTCTTTAACACAAAATAATTTTGCAATTACAAGACAAAATTGATTAGTGTGCACCGTGCGTACCTCGGTTGGGGTGGCATACGAGATGATGTCTCTTGCAAAAGTCCTAAATTAGAAGTAAAATAACATTAAAACCCTAAACTAAATAAAGTTAATATTCTGAAGTCGGTCGGTGGAGTAACAGATTCTATACATATAAGGAAGTTCCCATGAGACAAGGCTTTCAAGTAAAAGTATCTTTGTCACCAAAAATAGCAAAAGCGATGGCCACTGCGATTCTCTCATCTCGAAACTCTTTAGACCATAGATTCGATCACGAACCCCTAATTCCCAGTAACCCTAATCCTCGCCGTAGCCGTCACTCTTACCGACTCAAGCGAAGCCCTGCGGCGTCTCAGTCTAGGAAGGTGGTTGTATCCCCGGCGACGAACACCAATCTTGTATTGGGACAAGTCAGGATCCTCAAACGCGGCGAGACACTGAGCGCGTTTCGCAACACCTGCGCCGATCGAGATGACAAAAAACGACCTGTTTTGGGGTGTAGTGAAGTTGATCTGCTTGTAGCGTCGACTAATAGAATCGGACCTGAAGCAGAGACTGTGCAGAAGCAGATCGGAGCTTTTAAAGGGTTGGAGATCGTCTTCGGAGATTACGCCGGTGCTTGTGGCTCTGTTTCTCCGCCTCCAAGCTCTGTTCCTATTCCATGTTTCTTGGGGAAGAACTAACTTTCCTTGTTTAGATCTCTTACGGAAACCCTACAAAATTGGTCGGAGGAATCAATTGGTTTGCTTTTACCTCAAGAAGAAGACAAGATGGACAATCTGATCTATCTCCAACGCCAATTGCAGCAACCAATCTTTGGCTGCTGCTCAAGATTCCGAGTGGAGTTCTTGGAGGGGGAGTAACATCAGTCACTGTGACTCTTTCAGAAAGAGTCTTTCTATAGCTTTTTGTTGTTGCGTGCTTTTGATTCTTCCTGTGCTAAGTTTCGGTTTTGTAATGATCTCGTCTTTGTTTTTCATATAGATATGCAATAAAATCATTTAGTTTAGCACAACACTTTCTTGATTTGTTTCATTCTGGAGAGAGCAATAATGTTCTTACACTATCAGTTTATATGTATCTATCTTTATCTTCATACAGAACTATGCATTCGTCTCATTGTTGTTACTCTCAGCTTCGAGATTTGTTGCAGGCAATACTTTTTTCCAGAACCAATGTTTCTTCCATAAGAGCGTCATCTCTTCAATTGGCACTCCTTTGGTTTCAGGCAAGAGGAAAGACACAAAGATTGTCATCACTGAGACCCAACCAGCAAAGAAGAGGAAGATTCCGAACTTGAATGCACAGAGGAGAGATAGGAAAGCTTGAGCTATGATGAAAGTGAAGAGGAGATTTACAGCAACCGTGATGCTCTGTCCCGCTGAACGAGTCTCCAATGGGAAGATTTCGCTCGGTATGGTCCACCCGAGAGGTCCCCATGACCATCCGAATGCTACCACAAAGAGGCAAATGAAGATGACTACTACGATTGAGTACCCTTTTGACAGCTCTTGGTTGTCTCCGAACTTCACTCCCAAGATCACTGAGACTACGGCTTGACAGATTATCATTTGTAAACCTCCGCTGATGAGAAGAGCCCTTCGTCCCAATCTGTCCACTAATGCTATGGAAATCAACGTTGAGAGGACTAGAACAGCTCCTGTTAGAGCCGATGAGTAGAGAGAAGCGTTTCCTCCGAACCCCATTGTCTGGAACAGAACAGGAGCGTAGAAGAGGATTGAGTTAATCCCTGTTAGGATCTGAAACATAGGCATGCAAATCGCCATAACTAGCTGAGGCCTATGCCGCTTCTGCAGAATGTTCCTGAACGGATGTTTGATGGAATTCGCAAGCTCGCTCGCATCTACCATGTCTTGAAGCTCCGCGTCGACGTTTACCGTTCCTCTTAGCTTCTCGAGAACTCGTCTTCCTCTCTCTGTCAACCCTCTTTCGACCAAACTGTTTGGAGTCTCGGGTAAGAAATACCCGCCTATCGTCATGAGCAGAGCCGGAAAAGCAGCCAAACCGAGAGAGAGTCTCCATCCCCAAGGCTTGAGCTTTTGAGTACTGAAGTTGACCATATTCGCTGTGAAGATTCCAAGAGTTGTTGCCAACTGAAACATCATGTTCAAACCACCTCGGAGATGTGTTGGTGCCACTTCTGATAAATACAAAGGAACCGCCTGAAACAAAACAGAACCAGGTAAGTTTCATGAACATGAGATTGGTTTGTCCCCTAAAATCAACCAACACAATCTGTCTGTCTAACCTGATTCCCAAACCCAATGCCAACACCGAGCAAGATTCGTCCCGCAAGAAGCATTGCTAAGTTCACAGCTCCAGCATTCAAACCAGCTCCAATAAGAAAGCTGATTCCACCACAGACAATGCTCGCACGCCTTCCATAGTTCCTAGTGATGGGTGAAGCGGCCAGAGTCGAAACCAGACCAGCCAAGTAGAGAGAAGAAGTGAAAGCAGCTAATCCTTGATTATCATATTTGCAGTAATTACTCTCATGAGCATGCTTCTTCTTCTCATAAACCGTATGGAAAAACTCCTCAAGGAATTCATCCATTGATGTGACCCCTCCTGTGAACAAAACTCAATTTATTGAATCTGTCTCGCAATGTTTCAGATTTTGGATTCCAGAGAGGAAGAAGAAGAGAACCTGAGATTCCAATGTCATATCCAAAGATGGATCCACCAATGGCTGCAACAAGGCAAGCGATGATGACATAGCCAGTGACTTTCCCTTGGTACTGTTCTGCTCTTTCCTTAGCCACACCGGTCGGACCAAACGACCCTCCTGCCATTTTCTTCTCTTTGGTCTGCTTTGCGTCTTACGAGTTTGCTGCAATGGTTGACTTTATTTGTTAACTCAAGTTTCCAGAATCTGATAAAAAACGAAACAACAACATGAAGGGATATACACATTCACGTGGCTCAGATTCAATTATTCCAGATGTGATAATTGTGTGTGAATTCGTGTTTGGTAGATCATTGTTGGGAAAAGCAATGAGTTAATTTTCTTGAACAAGGAAATACTATAAAGAGGTGTCATTTTCTTGACCTTATCTTCACACAAATTAATGTTTTAAAACTGATTTGCATGTCTTAACTTGACATCCATTTTCACAAATCTTTTTCTTTTTTCTTTTTTGTTAGAAATAAAATATACAAATTTTCTTTACCGTAGGATTTGATCAGAGTATTCTATTATATTAGAAAAAAAAAAGAAGGGAGCCTTTTTTCTATAACCTTTTTGCCACATGTCATCGTCAGAAAGAGTTTGTTCTACATACGTTTTGATTCCGATCTTATTCGCCTGGAAAAGAAGAAAAAAAAAAAAGTTGATTCTATTAAATTTCTAATCAGTTCCGATCTTATTCATCTGATATTAGGAGAAGAAATATGAACAGGAAAAGGCAAAATAATGATTGTTTTTTCCGACAGAAAGTAAAGAATCAAGACATGTGTGGTTGATTGGTCGTGGTCGTCGTAGGTTGAAGAAAAGCAAATTCGGTCTTGTAGAAATTAATTGAGAAGACTTACAGGAGAAACGATGATGAAGAAGAGGAAGACGTGACGAACTTTTGTAGACTGAAATTTATTCAGACATGTTTTATTTTATCAAACTGTAATCGCCTAAGATGAAGGCGATGTTAGAGATGTTATTGACCAAGTTTGATGAAAGCAAAACAAAAAAAAAAAAAAGTAAAAAAAAAAAACTATAGTCGAATCGAGTAGAATATAGAATCGCACGATGAAGGATTTATACACAAAGTCTATGGAAGAATGACTCGTAGGTGATGATGCATCATGCATGTGTCAGTAGGAATAACACAAAGTAGTTTGCGTAATAAGAAAGGAACATTAGGTAACAGCTTCGCCACATTTCGCTCTACGGAAATGCCGTAAAATCACATTACAAGAGCATGTCCATCCATAACAACCTCTTAAAATAATCTCAGACAAAAATAATGTTATTATCTAAATATAATATAATTGTTGAATGAAGTTTAATTTTTTTAACAAAGTTGGGTTAGTCTAGTGGTACTTGAGGGGGGAGCTTAGGCTCCAACTCCAATACGGTACCCGCAGTTCGACTCCACTTCGCCACGCGGCTGCGGAAATTCTAAACGTTCCGTATGAATACCCGGAGAGAGGACCTGTCGCTGGGTTGCACCTCCCCTTGGGACTAGTCTGGACCCATCTATAGGTCTGGGATACCCCAGGTTAAAAAAAAAAAAATGAAGTTTAATTTTTAAAAAATGTTTAACCAATCTATAACAGATAAGTGTATCGTGAGATTCTCATGAATAACTTCTTCTTACCTTTTATTATTTTAAAAAATATTTAGTTGACAAATTCTTCAAAATATCCACACAAAAATGTTTGTGCAGATTGTTTAGCTAAACACGCATCAGTTTCTAATTACGATTGGCATATTAACCATTCCTGTCCTATTTATCTCCGAGACAATTTCATGTCTGACAATGATCATCAATAAAATTTGATTAGCCGTAAACAAAAAAAAGAGATGTTTTAAACTGAATTTAAATCGTTAGTTAGTAAACTAAAATTAGTAATAGTTGTGGGAATGAACAACAAAGTGGCTGTAGTTTAGTGGTGAGAATTCCACGTTGTGGCCGTGGAGACCTGGGCTCGAATCCCAGCAGCCACACTTTCATTTTTTTTTCTTTTCCTGTTGGGGTATTTTCGTCATTTGCAGTAGTCAGCATATCCTTTAGATCTGGGCCGTCCATTTAACACCCCGCCCTTCCTCACTCTCTGTAATTTTCCCGCCTAAATCTCATCTCCATTTACATAGCTTTGCCGCCTTATTTGCAGTCACTCGTCTTTCTCTCTCACTCTCTTTCTCTCGCTAGCCTAAGTTTCAACCATGAAAGAGCAAGATTTCGAAGCCGACAAAGGTTAAATCTCTGCTTTTTTTTTTTCAATAAACTCTTCCACTTTTGTTCTTATGTGGTTGTGATTTTTACCCCTTTTTTTTTGCAGCGCTTGCGAAGGAATTTCTCGCGAATTTCACCGACGCTAATGGCGGATCTAAGTACTTGGAGATCCTCGTGAGTTTTCTCCTGATTTTTGTTTACCAATTTTTTTTCTCATTTAAGGTTTTAGCGAATCTCCGTAAAAGTTAGGGTTTACTCGATAAATTAATTGAAATTGGTAGATTAATTTATGTTTGTCATCTAGGGTTTCATAATTTCTGGGCTCCTTATACTTTTTCCCATTTTTGTGATTTCTGTAGCAAGAAGTTGCGAATCGTAAGACTCGAGCTATTCAGGTCGATCTCCAGGACCTAATCAATGTGAGTTATTCTTTCTCTCCCGCTGTTTCGGTTTTTAGACGTCGCAAAATCAAGTGAGCTTACTCGTCTCTTTGTTGTTGCAGCACAAGGGTTTTGATGAGCCGCAGGACAAAGGTTTTGATGATTTGCAGCAAAAGGGTTTTCTGGAGTTCATCGGACGGTTGACTGAGAACACCCGCCGATATGTTTCCATTTTCTCCTCTGCCATTGACGAGCTGCTACCTGAACCCACTGAGGCATTTCCAGATGATGATCATGATATACTGATGACACAGAGAGCCGAGGATGCAACTGATACTGCAGATGTTGCTGATCCGCGTCAGCAAATCCCTTCCGAGATTAAAAGATTTTAGTGAGTTCGGTTTCTTTGCGTCAGAGACTCTGCATTGCTTGTGGCATTGCTACTCTTTCTTGAGTGTATCGATTTGTTTGGTTTCTTTCAAAAGTTTGCTAATTAGCTTTGTTTTGATTCAGCGAGGTTTATTTTAAAGCTCCTTCAAAGGGACGGCCATCTACCATCAGGGAGGTTAAGGCTTCTCACATTGGGCAACTTGTCAGGATTGCCGGTATTGTGACCCGATGTTCCGACGTCAAACCACTGATGGCAGTTGCTGTATACACATGTGAAGATTGTGGTCATGAAATCTACCAGGTACCTAACCTTCGTTGTTCCTTTTCTTTTCTCTTCTAGTAACTACTAATTCTGATTATCCTTCTGCTGCATGCTAAATCAGGAAGTTACATCAAGAGTTTTCATGCCTTTGTTTAAGTGCCCCTCCAGCCGCTGTCGCCTTAATAGCAAAGCCGGAAATCCTATTCTTCAGCTCAGGGCATCAAAGTTTCTAAAGTTTCAGGAGGTTCTGCTCTGGGTGATGGGTGTTCATTTTTATGTGAACGTTGCATTCATATTGAAATTAATGAGTATTATAATTTCTTTGTATTGCAGGCTAAGATGCAAGAGTTGGCTGAGCACGTACCTAAAGGGCATATTCCCCGGTCAATGACTGTTCATCTAAGAGGAGAGTTGACAAGAAAGGTTTTTTCTTTTCTTGACCTTGCTTTCATGCTATTATTGGATACCAGTAGCTAGGTTGCTTGGGAATAGTTCAAGGTGAATGTATTATTCGGCTTAAAAGCATAAGGTTCATAGCAGCTCCTAATAGAAAACTGAATACTCCCAGGAATCTAGACATTTTCATTAGATGCGAAGTATATAAGTTTTGTTGTGCAGCTTATCAAATTGAAGTTTCTTAATCAGTAGCTGCCCTCGTTCAAGGGGAATTTTTCCCATTGCTGTACCGGGACTCTATCAATATATATTGTTATTCTCAGTAGAATTGTTAATTTCTTACCAGATTCCTATAAACCTTTGTAGGTCGCACCTGGTGACGTTGTTGAATTCTCAGGGATTTTTCTTCCCATTCCTTACACTGGGTTTAAGGCACTTCGAGCTGGCCTAGTAGCAGACACATATCTGGAAGCAACATCTGTGACTCATTTCAAGAAGAAATACGAGGAGTAAGCCAATGATGCTACACCTTTAGCTCTAAAAAAATATCTGATTTAGTAAACCTATTCCATGTTTTCTGGCATTTGCTTTAGTTTTAAGTTGCTTTGGTGTGTCCACAATATCAGAAAGCAGCTTGACCTTTTTATTTATAATTTACAGATATGAGTTTCAGAAAGATGAGGAAGAACAGATTGCACGTTTGGCCGAGGATGGTGACATTTATAATAAGCTATCTCGATCTCTGGCCCCTGAGATATATGGACACGAAGATATTAAAAAGGCTTTACTTCTCCTCCTTGTGGGTGCTCCTCACAGGCAGTTAAAGGATGGGATGAAGGTGAAGTCTCCTGTCCTATCAATTTATCTTGCAATGTTTCCTTTATTTGTTGAAAATTATACAGTGGTTAAAAGCAGGATCTTTGTCTAGCTCATCTCCAACTATATTGTTTTATGTCTTTCCATTCACTTGTAGTATCCGTAGTCTTCGTTGATTGTCTATGGAGCTTCATGATTTGTATTTTGGGTACAGATGTTCAAAAGCACATTGCATTGATTGGAACATATTTTTTATTGCGTACAACTAAAATCAGCCATGCCTGAATTTTATTGCAGATCAGAGGAGATGTGCATATATGTCTGATGGGTGATCCTGGAGTCGCCAAAAGTCAGCTTCTCAAGCACATTATAAATGTTGCTCCAAGGGGAGTCTACACAACAGGAAAAGGTAGCAGTGGAGTTGGTCTAACGGCGGCTGTTATGAGGGATCAAGTAACAAATGAGATGGTTTTAGAAGGAGGAGCACTGGTGAGACACAATGATTCTTTGCTTTGGGTGTTTTTAGAAAACTTGATGTCTTGCCAAGAGCTATGTGATCTAGAATATTTGATCCAATTTCTATTCCAGGTCCTGGCTGACATGGGAATTTGTGCAATTGATGAGTTTGATAAGATGGATGAATCGGATCGTACTGCAATTCATGAGGTCATGGAGCAGCAAACTGTAAGCATTGCGAAAGCTGGGATCACCACGTCATTGAACGCTAGAACAGCTGTTCTTGCGGCAGCCAATCCAGCCTGGTAACGGACCTTTTATAATTTGAATAAAAATAAAAAATCTGATGAAAGGTGTGGGATCGTTGCTATCAGTTACTGACTTATGTATCTTTGTGTTTATAAAGGGGAAGATATGACTTGCGAAGAACCCCAGCTGAAAACATAAATCTTCCACCAGCCCTTCTTTCAAGATTCGATCTTCTGTGGTTGATTTTAGATCGGGCTGATATGGACAGCGACCTTGAACTGGCTAAGCATGTGCTTCATGTGCACCAGACACAAGAATCTCCTGCGCTTGGCTTTGAGCCGCTGGAACCTAATATACTCCGGTAAGTTAAATCACACGTATAGACATTCTTCTTGTTCCGCCGAGTCACAGACTCTAACATGAGCATCTCTGGTTTCTCTAGTGCATACATTTCAGCTGCGAGGAGATTATCCCCATACGTTCCAGCGGAGTTAGAGGAGTACATAGCAACAGCTTATTCCAGCATCAGGCAAGAAGAAGCAAAATCAAATACTCCGCATTCTTACACAACAGTGAGAACTCTGCTCAGCATTCTGCGCATATCCGCTGTAAGTAGAACTTAAAAAAAAAAAAAAAAGACTTGGAAGTAGGAAACTTGGGTTGTGGCAGAGTCTGAGTAAATGATTTTGCTTTTGTTCTATAGGCACTAGCAAGGCTGAGGTTCTCAGAATCAGTGGCACAAAGTGACGTGGATGAGGCGCTTAGACTAATGCAAATGTCGAAAATATCATTGTATGCGGATGATCGACAGAAAGCAGGACTGGATGCAATATCAGACACATACTCGATAATAAGAGACGAAGCTGCAAGATCGAACAAGACCCATGTGAGCTACGCAAATGCGCTTAACTGGATCTCCAGAAAGGTTTGTTACTTGTTCCTCATCTACTTCTTCTTCTTTGTTATAATGGATGATGGATCACTGAGACGAGTGATTTGGATGTAAACAGGGATACAGTGAGGCTCAGCTTAAGGAGTGTTTGGAGGAGTATGCAGCTTTAAATGTTTGGCAGATTGATCCCAACACCTTTGACATCCGTTTTATCTAAAAAATCAGTAACGCAACATGAAAACAAAAAGAAAAAAAGAGGAATTTGGAAACCAAAGTATGTCTTGTTTTGCTATGTGTGGTTTGTTTGTTATCTTATTAGATTTCTTAACTTAGAGGCCGTAGAAGTGGACTTTGTAATAGAAGTGCTCTTCTTACCTGTTTTAAGGACTGCGAAACAAAAATTGCTTTTTGTATAATCGTTGGAAGTTTAGATGCGACTTGGTCAATGTCTCTGATTCTTGTTACTTATGCATTATTTGTCACTAACTAGAAAAAAAATTGCTAATGTAATTGAGAGTGGTTTACTTTGGTTTATGGTTTGAATTGTTAGAGATGCTTTTTGGGTTGCTTGGAAACACATGACACAAATCTACACTAACACGACCTCACAAATCAGGCCTTTGACTTTAGTATGGATGGTTGACCATGCGTCCTAGTCCTGCGAGTTCGGGTAGCCTAAGTAGTTTGGTTCGAGAAAATTCTAGTTCAGTTCGGGTTTCAAACAGTATGGAATTCCAAATTTCTAGTCAACTGAACTGAAGTTTTTGGATTATTTTATTTGAACTCAGATAAACAAAGCAACGAGCTTGTAAAAGGACACGGCCAACATGAATCGAACCCCATTATCCCACAAATTCCGTCTACTAGGCGTTGTTTCCCGCCATTTCGCAAGTTTCGCGCCGGCGTCTTTCCCGGTGAAATTCCCGCGGAATCTGTACACTCCATATTAGGTAGCTCTCTCTCTCTCTCTCTCTCTCCATTACCCGAAATCACCACTCTCTCTCACTTCCCTCTTTCCCTCTCCCAAACCATCTGTTCGCTCTCCCAATGGCGCCGTCTCGCCGTCAGATCAGCGGCAGGTCTCCGTTGGTGAATCCGCAGCGTCAAATCACCGCTTTCTTCGGGAAATCTTCCGCATCTTCTTCTCCGTCTCCATCGCCTCTCTCCGATAAGAAAACCCCCAAATCTAACCCTAACCCTATCCCTAGTTCTCCGTCTCCGTCGCCTCTCTCCAATAAGAAAACCCCCAAACCCAACCCTAGCCCTATCTCTGACCCTCCGGCTCGTACTCCCAGCCCCCGTCCGGCGACTCCTTCTCCTGTACAGTCTAAGCTTAAGAAGCCACTCCTCGTCATCGGACAGACACCCTCGCCCCCGAAATCGGCGGGAAATACGTACGGGGACGAGGTGGTCGGAAAGCAAGTTAGGGTTTATTGGCCGATTGATAAGAAATGGTACGATGGGAGCGTGATATCGTACGATAAGGGTGAAGGTAAGCATGCGGTTGAGTATGACGATGGGGAAGAGGAATCTTTGGATTTGGGCAAGGAGAAGATCGAATGGTTGGTTGGGGCAAAATCAGGTGAGAGGTTCAAGCGATTGAGACGAGGCTCCTCGGCTTTCAGAAGAGTTGTGACGGATGACGATGATGATGTGGAGGAGACGGCTCATGTTAGTAAAAGCGACGCTGATGATTCTAGCGATGAAGACTGGGGAAAGAACGTCGGGAAGGAGGTATGTGAGAGCGAAGAAGATGATGATGAGACCGAGATGATGGATGAAGACGAGCTGGTGGACGAAAAAGATGAAGAAACTTCTCCTAAGGTAAATAGAGTTTCCAAAACTGACTCCAGAAAGCGGAAGACTAGTGAAGTGGCGAAATCAGGCGGTGACAAGAAAAGTAGGACTGATAAGGAAACTACCTTGAAAGGTTTTAAGGCTTCTGTTGTGGAACCTGCGAAGAAGATTGAACAAGGTTAATCCGAATATTCTCTTCTTGTAAAGGCGTGTATTTGCATTTTTGGTTTGTGATACTTCAAAATTTCATCTAGTTAACAGCTGACACTCATGCAAACTGTCTCTTGCACTGACTTTGATTTAAGATGGTCTTCATTGTTGGTTGCTAAATTTTAACTTCTCTTACTGCAGCTGATAGTGTGGTCAAGGCTTTGGATGATAACATATTGGATGGGGATGCCCTGGCTAGATTTGGTGCGCGTGAATCTGAGAAATTTCGCTTCCTGGGAGTGTAAGTCTTGTCTTTCACAGTTTTGTTACATCATACAGGCTATTTTGCCTCGGTGGTTAGGAGTAGAAAGAATATATAGTATGCACCTACTTATCTTGATCTACTTAAGTTTAATTTGTGTCTTAAACAATAATTGTATCTACTTGCTGGAACATATCTAATTTTATTTTTTTACTTCTTGACGTATCAGTTAGGTCGCATGATCACTATTTTAGCTAAGTTTTAATATGTTTGTTCTTGTACATCATCTCTGGTGAGCAGAGACCGAAGAGATGCAAATAGGAGACGCCCTACCGATGAGAATTATGATCCGAGGACACTCTACCTTCCTCCTGATTTTGTGAAGAAATTAACAGGAGGCCAGGTAAGAGCACATGGAAGTCTGCCTCGGGATATTTGATGAAGCTAATCATATTTCGCTCATTTGATTTTGTGGCCTCTTTTTCAGAGACAATGGTGGGAGTTCAAATCAAAACATATGGACAAAGTTGTTTTCTTCAAGGTAGATCAATAATTGCTTGTTCTATCAATACTTGGTTATTTTATCAGAAGTTATCTATTGGTGTGAGATTTGAGGATTAAATGGTTTTCTTTTGATGACAAGCAGATGGGTAAATTCTATGAGCTTTTTGAGATGGATGCGCACGTAGGAGCCAAGGATCTTGATTTACAGTACATGAAGGTAACTGATATTTCATGACTCATAATTTGTTGATGCGTTTCGATGCATTTCTTAAAAGTGTAAAAAATATCAGATCATGTTAAAAAAGGTCCCTTTCATTGATATTACAGTGTATTTATCCTGTGCTCTCTCTATCTAATATTTTCCTCGTTAAAAGCACCTGATGAAGGTTTTTTGTTTTCTAGGGAGAACAACCTCATTGTGGATTTCCGGAGAAGAATTTCTCTGTAAACATCGAGAAGTTAGTTAAAAAGGTTTGTTTCCAGAAACATAGCAATCCAATCTGAGTATGATTTATTTCTTCTTATGTGTAATCACATTCATTGGATGAAGTTTTACTGATCTGTAGAAATAATTTTATTGAATTGAATGGAACAGGGCTATCGGGTTTTAGTCGTGGAGCAAACAGAAACACCCGATCAGCTGGAGCGACGCCGAAAAGAGAAAGGCTCCAAGGATAAAGTATGCCCCACTATGAATTTAGTTTTAGTAGGCATAGTCATTTTCTAGTCAATCAATTTGATTGATAATGAAACTTAGAATTCATTGACTATGGCTGGTGCTATTGTTAGAAAAGCTGTGATAGGGAGGACTCCTAGTAACATTTCTCCTGTTCTTGTAGGTTGTGAAGCGTGAAATATGTGCCGTTGTTACAAGAGGCACGCTGACAGATGGGGAGATGCTATTGACTAATCCGGATGCATCTTATCTGATGGCGCTGACTGAAGGAGGAGAGAGTTTAACTGACCAGGATGCAGAGCACAGTTTTGGTGTCTGTTTGGTTGATGTTGCTACAAAGAAGATCATTCTGGGGCAGGTGGGTTTAGTCGTTGAATTGACTGAAAGAAAACCGATGCATGTTTAGCATATGTAACATTTCGCGAATCGTCTCTATTAGTAACCGTCTCTGTGGATATTTTTCGGCTTTTGACTTTTTATTCTATTTGACGGCATTTTTCTTCATTTCCTACCAGTTCAAGGATGATCAAGATTGCAGTGCATTGTCTTGCGTGCTGTCTGAGATAAGGCCGGTGGAAATCATTAAACCAGCTAATGTGCTGAGTTCTGCAACAGAGAGAACAATAATTAGACACACCCGAAATCCCTTGGTAAACAATCTGGTTCCACTTTCTGAATTCTGGGACGCAGAGAAGACCATACATGAAGTTGGAAATTTCTACAAGCGAATCAATTGTCAACCGTCTTCTGCTTATTCCGGGGACGTATCCATTAACAATGAAAGTGTTTCAAGCTTCCTACCAAAATTGTTGTCTGAATTAGCCACTGGGGATAAGAACGGTAGCCTGGCAATCTCTGCTCTTGGTGGTGCCATTTACTACCTGAGACAAGCTTTCTTGGATGAGAGTCTGCTTAGATTTGCCAAATTCGAATCCCTGCCTTATTGTGATTTCAGCAACTTTACTGAGAAACAGCACATGGTCCTTGATGCTGCTGCTCTTGAAAACCTCGAGATATTTGAAAACAGCAGAAATGGAGGCGTTTCGGGGTAAAGTATCTCTATCTTATTGTATATTATCAAACATAATTGATGTGTTCTAAAACTAAAAGCGAGTGTTATCTTTTGAAGAACGCTGTACGCACAACTGAATCAATGTGTCACTGCGTCTGGGAAACGGTTACTGAAAACATGGCTGGCAAGACCTTTATATAATCCAGAACTGATCAAGGAACGTCAAGATGCTGTAGCAATTCTGCGGGTGAGTCTTTAAGAAAATTGATTAACTTTATATGCTGCTGACATTTGGTGTCTGGGTTACAAGCAATGGGATTCATTTCTCTGTTTCTCAAGTAGACAATAACCTGTCATCTTGGTTTCCCATTTTTCCCTTTTTCTTTTTCCTGTTTTGCAATCCATGATTATCGGTGTTCCTCTTCAGAACTAGTCTATTTTCCTATTATGGGTGTTCAAGATCTTGTTCTGCCACTGTATCTCAATGGCAAAGATGTTATTTTCCTATGCTTTCAACTCACTATTTATTTCTCGAAATAATTGCCTTAATAAAACGAAGCTTACTCTGCATGCAATGTGAAGACTCTCATTTATGCTATCCGTCTGACAACTCAATGAATTATGGTACTGGCCCTACCTTCAGGGGGAAAATCTCCCGTACTCGCTGGAATTCCGTAAGGCATTGTCAAGACTTCCAGACATGGAGCGGTTGATTGCACGTATTTTTTCTAGCATGTAAGGGATTAGCTGGATTGTGGAGATGTTATTTCTTGCATTTCATGTTTATATCAGTGATTTACTAAACATTTATGTGATTTACTAAACATTTTTGTTAAAAAAATCGTTGTGTTACATGTTACAGTGAAGCTAGTGGAAGAAATGGAGATAAAGTGGTTCTATATGAGGATGTGGCAAAGAAGCAGCTGCAAGAGTTCATATCAACTCTACGTGGTTGTGAAACAATGGTAGAAGCATGCTCTTCCCTTCGTGTTATTTTGAAGCATGATATATCCAAGCGGCTGCTTCAGTTACTTACTCCTGGTATCATCAGTTCTCTCCATATTCCCATTCTTAGACAGGTTAATCCACATCATCTTACATACTTTTTATGTCAGGCCAAAGTCTTCCAAACATCTCACCCTCCATTAAGTATTTCAAGGACGCTTTTGACTGGGTAGAAGCTCACAGTTCTGGACGTGTAGTACCTCATGAAGGAGCTGATGAAGAGTATGATTTTACCTGCAAAACGGTAAAAGAATTGGAATCCAGTTTGACAAAACATTTGAAGGAGCAGCGAAAATTACTCGGAGATGCATCAGTGAGAATTATTTCCATATATCTTTTTGCCCCTTAAATGCCTAATCAACTGAGGGTACTGATCAGGGCTTTGGTGATCTTGGCCAGATAAATTATGTTACAGTTGGCAAAGACGAATACCTCTTGGAAGTTCCTGAAAGTTTAAGTGGGAGTGTTCCTCAGGATTATGAATTATGCTCATCCAAAAAGGTAAACAAAATTGCTGATGTTAGGAGGATAGTCTTCTCGCAATTGCTGACGTATCCACACTATTAAGAGAGCTTGATTATAATCATGGGACTTTCTAATTGTTTACATCCATCTTTTCAGGGAGTTTTTCGATACTGGACTCCTACCATCAAGAAATTATTAAAAGAGCTATCACAAGCGAAATCTGAAAAAGAGTCAGCTCTAAAGAGCATTTCACAAAGATTGATCGGACGTTTCTGCGAGCATCAAGAAAAATGGAGACAATTGGTTTCTGCAACAGCTGGTATGAATTCATGTTTTATATAATTTTTTGTTTAAATGGCAACTTCAGTTTGTCTTGCTCCAGAAAAAGAAATTGTGGGTATCTTGCTCCAGAAAATGAATTTTTCTTAGTCGATACCTGTTAATTACTGCCACCCGTTGTGATCATTTGTCGAGCCAGTTAGAATCGAATTTGATCCCACACTATAAAGGGAGAAGTAGACATGCAGAATAAAAATTGAATTTGGGAGCTCGCTGCGATTTGTTGTGTGAAAGAAAGCCTGCTGCTGCAGAGGTGTATTTCAATTACATCTTATAAGCAAGAGATTACTTGGTTGGAAGATAGTTTGATAGAATTAGGCATGCAAACGAAGTGTGCGCTTAGATCTTTCTGTGGATGCGTTGTTGACATGAATTCATTCTATTGCAGAGCTGGATGTGTTGATCAGCCTCGCTTTTGCGAGTGATTCTTACGAAGGAGTAAGATGCCGCCCCGTAATATCAGGTTCTACATCTGATGATGTTCCACACTTGTCCGCCACTGGTCTAGGGCATCCAGTTCTGAGGGGTGATTCATTAGGCAGAGGCTCATTTGTACCAAATGATGTAAAGATTGGTGGTTCTAAGCAGGCCAGCTTCATCCTCCTCACAGGCCCTAATATGGGTGGAAAATCAACCCTTCTTCGCCAAGTTTGCTTGGCTGTGATTTTGGCTCAGGTAACGCTATGATTTTTTTTTTTGTAATTTTGGAGGCGATGGACCTTAGTCGATGAAGAGACTGAAGCAATGATAATTTTTTCACAGATTGGTGCAGATGTCCCAGCACAAACATTTGAGCTTTCGCCTATTGACAGAATCTTTGTGCGGATGGGTGCAAAAGATCATATTATGGCAGGACAAAGCACTTTTTTAACCGAACTTTCAGAAACTGCTGTAATGTTGGTGAGTAATGAAGCTTTCTAAGATAAATGTGATACTTACCACAGATGCAAATTCGTTTTGGGTTTTGCTCACATGCTTTGTTAAACTCCAAATTACCTACTAGAACACTGATAGAAGGTTATAATGTCATCATAATATATGCAGTCATCAGCAACCCGAAACTCTCTGGTGGTGCTAGATGAGCTTGGACGAGGAACAGCCACATCAGATGGACAAGCCATTGCGTATGTTGAACCATTACTGCGTATCTTGTTGCTGAGACTTAAATGCTACTGTTCACATTATCTAAAATTGTCATTTTTTTTTTTTTACAGGGAATCCGTACTTGAGCACTTCATAGACAAAGTGCAATGTAGAGGAATGTTCTCTACTCATTACCATCGTCTCTCTATGGATTACCAAACCAATCCAAAGGTATTGTGAGAAGTGTCTGGTTCAGATTGCGACTAATAAAGCACTTGATTCTGCGTTTGGATCATCTGATTGTTTTTTTCTTTTTTCTTTCGTTCTGAAACTTACCCGAAACCTGGATCGTTCTTGGTATTTGTGGATAATAGGTCTCGCTTTGCCATATGGCATGTCAAGTGGGAGAAGGAATCGGTGGAGTGGAAGAAGTTACGTTTCTCTATAGGTTGACGCCTGGTGCATGTCCTAAAAGCTATGGAGTTAACGTTGCTCGGTTAGCTGGTAATAACATCGAATCCACTACATCCATAGCCTCAAGCTTTTCCTTCTCTTTTCACTTAAAAACAGAAGTTTTCACTCATCATTTATGTTTTTCTTTGGGTTCAATTTCCAATAGGTCTGCCAGATTATGTACTTCAGAGAGCGGTGATTAAGTCCATAGAGTTCGAAGGCTTATATGGTAAAAGCCATAAAAAAAAGGATCGTAAAATGGCAGAAATGATAAAGCAGATCATTAGTGGTGTTGCATCGGATTCTGATTCCTCATTTTCAAAGGACTCGTTGTCTGAGCTACACTACATGGCCAACACATTTCTCCGATTAATCAACTGATTTTAGATGCTCTGCGCCTTTCCGGTTTGTCTTTCTTCTTTTTTAATCCTTAAACCAAAGCTCTATCGATGAGCTTTCTCATGTCAAAGAAAACCAAAAACCTGAGTCAGCCGGAAATTTAAACTCCGAGTAGATTCATCTTTGAGGTGCGGTTTTAGATACAGGGTCTTTTGTGAAGTTCTTGAGGGGCTTTCAGACTCTGTATAGTAGGATCGGTCAATTTTGTGTATATAACGTTGAGTTCTCTCGCAGATTCTGTTTTCAAAACAAAGTAGGCAAAAATGGAAATCGAACACCGGATATTTCTTATATGTAAATTCACGTCTCTTTTATTTATTACTTTGTGGTGACTGACAATGAGCATCGAATAGATGCACTTTTCGTTAAAAAAAAAGAAAGGAATTAGAAGAAATTTTTTTAAAAAAAAAAATCGTTAATTTCGTTAGCTTGCGCGGGGTTTAAGCCAAATGTTGTTGTTGCTCTTCTTCATCCAACTCATCGTCGTCAGAGCTGGACGTATCTTCTTCTTCAGAATCCTTATTTTCAAAAGTCAAACATCACCAAAAAAGTCAGCGTGTACAGAGAAAGTTGAAATTTCACACTTGGCATTAAATGATATAATTGTTTTTGAGCTTCGTGAAGATGATATTCAAAGTCAAATTTCGTTTGTAAGAAATTTCCCATGATCACAGATCTTTTCAAAACGTGGTACCTACAAACTATTAGTCCGTACTCGCATGCGAAAATACTAATAATATTCACATCTCACATGCAAATTTATTCGAAATATATGGTCAAACATACATGCATATGCATTTTTTTATTATAACTATTTTTCTTACGCCAAAAAAAAAAAAAAATTGGTTTTGGAAGTTGATAAAATGAATGCAAATTAGGGAACTTACGGGATATTGATGACGACGGAGGGTTTTCTGAATAGCTGAAATTGTTCGAATGATAATGAACATTGGCAATAGAATTCCAATGGCTTTTAATGTTAATACCTGCATATATATATATATATATATATATATTCATCCACTCAATTCTTGTTTCTGCTATATATTAAAATACAAATAAAATTTTTAAGGAAATTTTTTTGTCTTATAATTTAATGATTTGGTGAAATGAAGAGCATGTTTTACCGTAAACACAGTGAATGGATACTCTTCCGTTCCATAAATCACATCGAATGTATGCTTCATCAACAAAAACACTGCAAGCTGCAAGAATAGTGTATACGTTAGTTTTAACAAATATTTCCATATACACTAACATTGGTTTAACTTTAACAAAATCGGTCCAGATCATTATAACAATTTGGCTTCAACAACAGGAAAAAACAAATTATACTGTAGCTACCAAACTAAGGTACTGATTGGTAAACTGGCTTTAGATGCTGTTAAGGCTTTAGTTTAATTCTAAAGCTCTAAAGTCCTTAAAGTCTTCCTAAAAACTCTCACAGCCAAAATAACTGAAATTGCTCTTTACGTGACTTATTTTTTTCAAAGCCAGGAATTCATGGCTTTTAGAATTTCTAAAGCCACCAAAATTATTTAACAGTCAAAGTCTTGACAGTCAAATTAATTTTAAAGCAACAGTCTTCACAGCCTTAAACAATCAGAGCCTAAAAAGAAAAACACTATAAGATACCAAGCAATCCAAAATTGGTAACAAGGGTAAGAAAAACAATTTGGTAGGAGTTGTGGCCTTTTAGGTGAGACAATGTTTATATATTCGAAGTCTGAAAACTCAAAATTCTTGGCCAACCACCAAACTTACCCAACCTTATTATATGCTTTACTTTTGCTACAACATTCCAACCATTAAATCTAGATTTTCTAACCCCAAATTTTGAGAATAGCATAATACGTCAGATATATGGTGACAATAAAAATAGTGACAAAAGTTTTTACAACGGTAACATTACACATTTATTTTAAATATGGAAGAATTCTTTTTATTCATGGTGGGAAAAGAAACATTATTATAATAACACATTTATAGGCTTTGCCACTTAGCTACGAAATAGAATAGGCCAAAAAAGCCATGAACATAGTAAGTAGTGGTTGCCATATCTATTTCAGAGCTCCCTAAACTGTGGACTTTTTCCTTCCTCATCATTTGTTTTAACTAATTTATTTACTATTGATTATTTATTATATATTCTAATCACCTTCTTACTACCCATAAATTCTGTTAAATAACTAAAATCAATATACTTCAAAAAAAAATGATTTAGAAAAGAAAAAAGAAAAAAAGAGCCAACTTACAGTAAAAGTTAATGATCTGCAAAAAGTAGCTCCTCTATCAGCAACAGAGTTACATTGAGTAGAGTCGGGTTCGGTTATAGACATTAATCTTCTTCTTCTTCTTCTTTGTCCATTTTCTCTGTTTCATTACAAAAGAACAAGAACAAAATTTGCAATTTTATTATTATTGTTTGTCGAATATGAGTAATAAACTATTTGCAAGCTATCTTCCATACGCGTAAGCGAGGAAAGAATCAGGAAACCACGTCAACGAGTCAATTATTTGCAATTACAATTTTCAATACATTTAACTTCATTTAAAAGATAAAATCTATATGTATAATTACCTAATTGTAACTTCTGATTCAATAATTTTGGATTGTTTTGGAACTGCTGTATATCCATGTCTGTACACCTGCAGGTTTTTTAAAGTTTCTTAAGCTTTCTTTTTTCTCATAATCTATCAAGTGAATATTCATATCATTGCAACTAAATTTTAAAAGAAAAGAAAAACATTCGCAACCGTCCCTGCTAATTATATTGAACCTAATTATCATTTTTAACTTTATTTAAATTCACTGAATTTAGAAAGAAATACAAACAAAAAAAAGTCCGTAAGTTGATTGCGACGATCAAATTATATATAATAATTGAAAACCCTTTTTTCAAAAAAAAAAAAATGGATAGAATATTCATTATTATCGGTACGAAACTATTTGAAGACCAAAAACCAACACGGAAGAAACAGAGACGCAATACGCAACTCAGGAAATTAAAGAATTTGGAGACAAAAAGAATTAATAATTTATCTGAAAACAACGAAGCCCACATCACAAGATCAAAACAAAAAACAAAAAAAAAATCCTCACCGAAACATAAAACTTTTTCGGATCATTTCATGAAAAAAAAAAAGACTAGCGAAAAATTGATAATTGGAGAAGTGAAAGAACCTGGAGACAGATTTCACAAGTCGTGTTTCCTTTCTCATTACACCAACGTTGTATGCAATCTCTGTGTGCGAACTGGTCCGAACAGAAAAACAAAACTTTATTAGTTTCAATACTTTTTTTACAGAAAATTCGAAACGAAGATAATTAAGATTTTTGTCTTATGGTATTTACCTTGACGGTTCCTGAGCAAGCACAAGGAACTTCGAAGAAACTTTCTGATTCTTCTTCATGGCAGATTCTGCAACGCGAGATTCTCAGTTTCGAACTCGTCTCATCGATGACTAAAACCACATCTCCCATCTCTTTCTGGATCCTTCTCTAGTTTTGAATTTTTTTTTTCCTTTTTGGTAACTTTTTTCTTGCCTCTGTTTTTTTTTTCTTTTAGTTTACGAAACTTTGCTCTGTTTTTGATATCCCCTCTGAAGAAGAGCTTTATGGCAGAGAAACTGCAACTTTATACACATCCCCTTTTTGTGCAAAAATGTATTTGAATTATCGATTTTACCCTTACTCTTGTCTCTTCTTTTATTCAAGATTCCAATGGAAATCATTTTCCGCAGCTGTACACATTTTATTTTTGTTTACTCCTTCACATCAGTTTATACAAACTTTTAAAAAAAAACTGTACAATCTAGTACTTGACAAATGAACAAAAAAAAAAGAAATCGGAAATTTATAACGAAAAAATAATAATCATCAATTCAACAACATTTGCTTAAACTTCCACTTAACCTTTTTCTTAATTTGTTTTAACTGGAGATTTGTGAATTTTCTTATTTGTTAAACAAAAACTTACAGTAACTTAGGACATGTTTGTAAAGTTTATTAAATGAAATATTTAATTCAGAACTTCAGAAATTTATTAATTTATAAAATCTATACTGCAGGTTGATAAACTATCATGTACTTTGTGAAAAAAAACATGTCCTGAGTTATTTATTAAACTTTACAAAAAAAAAATGAAACATTTTTATACTAGTATATAATATATTGCACGAAGCAAAAAAGGACTATCTCAAGAACTATTTTAAGTTTCAGTGTTTCAAGAACTTATTCTAGGAAGAAATAATTATAGGAGGTTTATAGTATATTGACTATATTCCATAACATAATGTCCAATCATATGCATAGATTGAGAAACAGCCAATAAAAAAATGATAAGTTAATAAAACAAAACGCGGTTCTGATTAAGAGCTGGAAGAATGATTATTTCAAATTCAGAGTTCACACAAAAAGGTCGTATGATTTGTCAACTATGAGATCACACAAGTCAGAGTTTTATATATAATAAATTTTAATTGTACAATTAACTTAGTTTGTTGTATGTTTTCTTCCAACCAATGGTGTGTTGTGTAAGTAGAAGATTGTAAACATATGTCCAATTAATTTTTCGGCGGTGTCGCCGGAGAAATGATTCCGAGTACCAGTTTCTTATTACGATAATAAATTACATAATAATAATTATTTGATAGTTATACAATACAACGTATTGTCGTCATATGCTAATATATACGACCCGTTGTTTTCCCTTTAAATAGAAAACATAAGAAACATAAGAGTATGTATGGATCATCTGTGAAGTATGATCCTAAATGGAAATTTGACCTTATACGTTTTTTTTTTTAAAAAAATGTGTTTTGTTATACTAATGATACTAGAACGTACTATGATATTGTCAATTTTCATTTAGATTTATGGTCTCACTTTCTTTTCAAGAATCGAAATATAAAATCAGCAACATCTTTGAACCAAAATAAAAATCAGGAACATCATTTAATAGCAAATGAACTACTAAAATATTTATTTTTCTAATAGAAGCGGGACCCACGAGTTCAAATTTCTGGTGTACTCAGCAGCTGACCAGGCGACCGTTGATAAAGCAATCATAGAATTCGTGAGCCTCAGGCTTCGTTTTCAAATTTGGTTCCATTTTCAGATACACTTCTTTTTTTATCTATAATGTTCACGACTAGAAACTATTATCAATCTTATATGTGATTTATAATATATGCCATTGGAATTTAAAATCATTTTGTTAAAGATATTGTAATCAAACTAAATTATACATAATTAAAGAAAAATAATTACAAAATATCTTATCGTTAGATATATATATTGTAATTAGTTTTGATTTTTGAAAAATTGATTTCTATAAATAATATATAACTTTAATTATTTTAATTTATTATATCATTTAATTTTTTAATTTTTTTTAAAAAAGTTTGGAGATTTTGTGTTTTTTTTTTAATTACCAAGAGGTTCTAGGTGGAAGTCTGTAATCCCCTAAACTCGGAAACACAACATGTTAAATTAGTTTTGTCTCAAACGTCACTCGAGTCAACGACTAGACTTACTGTTTTTTTTTTTAGATCTCTTTCGCTCTTCACTTTCTTTGGGTCCAATTGTACAATCTAAATACTATTTTTTTCTTATTTTAAAATTTAATTTTGCTTGTTACTGGACATATTATCTCGTAATATTTTCCTCATCTGTTTTGTTTTTTTTTTTAATTTGGGCGTTGGAGAACTACCAAAAACACCACACTATAATGTTTTCCAAAATATGACTTCTTTATTCATTTTAAAATCATTTTATTAAAGATTTTGTAATCAAACTAAATTATAACATAATTAAAGAAAAATAATTACAAAATATCTTATCATTAGATATAGATATTGTAATTAGTTTTGATTTAAAAAAAATTGATTTCTATAAATAATATTTAACTTTAATTGATTTATGATTATATCATTTATTTATTTTTATTTTAAAATTAAGTCCAGAGATTTTTTGTTTTTGTTTTTTTTTTTGAATTACCAAGAGATTCTTAGCGGAAGTCTGCAATCCCCTAAACTCGGAAACACAATATGTTAAATTAGTTCCGTCTCAAATGTCACTCGAGTCAACGACTGGACTTAGTGAATTTTTTTTTTTTGGGCGTTGGAGAACTACCAAAAACACCACACTGTCATGTTTTCCAAAATATGACTTCTTTATTCATTTTGCAGGAGATTTGCGCTCTAATAAAAATTCTCCTAAACAACTTATTACATCAATTATGTTTTTTTTAGTACATCGATTATGTTGATTAATTATAAAATCAGTTAAGTAAACATACACACAACGACATAAACCATTACACCTTTATGTGTTGACAAACCAAAAATTATATGTAGGTTATATAATACCATAAGTTAGATGAATTATTGCATATGGTTTCCTGATAAATAGTCACTACTCACTAGTCAGGTTGCCACAATATATCAAGCTACCTAGAAAAAACTTATTGTTAGCTGCATCGACTTTAACTTTTCGTTTGACACCCGTACTCTAAGTCTAATAAATCAGATTATCATCACTTTTGATCTGCTTGATGATTGTTTATCCAATTGGTGAATTTAGTTGTTGCGTCCTAGTGAGATTGTAGAAAGTTTTTTTTTTTTTTTTTGGTTTATCGACTTTATTAATTAGTACACTAGCTGACAAGATTTCCACGGAGAGAGTGATTTTGATGCCATTTATTGTGATGGGTGTATTTAGTTTGTTGCTCAGCCAGCCAATCCTATGGTTTGACATATTTAATCGAAATACATAAATGCAATTTAAAAAGAAGGGCAAGAAATGACAAAAAAAAGGTTCTATATGAAATGAAAGCTAACCTAATGTATTATTCTTCTTTAGGGTAATGGAGTTTTTAATCAAACACCACAATGATTTAAAGGTTTGCAATTCTTATGCACCAGTATTTAATTACGAACAGCCAAAATATATAACATATAGCATAAGAATATCTCTAGTTTTTAAAAATTATTTATAGTTTGTTATATCATATGAAAACATTGCCGATCAATACACAAATAACGAAGCAAAACATCAAATTCACCATTTTAAAATGTATAATTTTCATGCGAATATACAATGGGGTTTGTAGAGGATATCCCTTGTTTTGTTATTGGTGGCAAGAATTTGATGGCTTGCAGCACCAGTTGCTCAGAGAGTTGGTTTCGCTCATGTTTCTGGTTTGGCTCCGGTCTTCTCCGTCGTTGTGTGTTATTAGCTTGTGGTTCGTAGGTCCCAACAGTGGATCCTTGTCGGTATGACGTTTGATGGATTAAGCGATCAGCGATGGACTCGGTGGTGGTGTCTATCAGCACAATCAACAGATATCATTTTATTTCTTCGACTGAAAATTGGCCAAAAGTTTGTGAAATATGTAAATGGGCTTATTGGATCCGTTCAAGTGGGCTTGTATTCTCTGAGGGACGCAGATGTGGGATCGTTTGTGATTTCGGAATCCGCACTGCTTGCCGTTTTGAGTTTCTGCCTTTTGCTCAAGGAAATAGAAGCGCCTCTTTCGTCTTTACTCGTCCTCGAAGCTAAATTGAAGATCTCTCTCTCTCTCTTCTCTCTCTCTTTCGCTCGGTCGCTCGCCCTCTGTGTGTTCTTTCTATCGCGATCGTATAGTTTTGAGTTGTGTGGTTGGAGGATCGAAGAGTGAGTGAGTCATCATGTTCTTGGTAGATTGGTTCTATGGTGTTCTCGCTTCGCTAGGGTTATGGCAGAAAGAGGCTAAGATCTTGTTCCTGGGACTCGATAATGCCGGTAAAACCACCTTGCTTCACATGTTGAAGGACGAGGTTCGTTCTCGATTTCTTAATTTTCTCTATTATTCGATCCTTTCGCTTTCCGTTTCTTTCCTTGATTGCTCTTTGTGCTCGAATGTATCCGATTCGTCTTAGATTTGCTCTCACTTGAACTTCCGTGACCTTATTCGATCTCCAATTTTGCAAAAAAAAAATTATGATTGGAACATGCGGCTGTTTGAGTTCACGAGAAGTTTCCAATTTTGGAATAGATGCTGACTTCGATTTAGGAACCTTCCATCACTGTGATGGCAATGCTTATTTGTTTATCTAGACAACGATGCTATGTGATTTGTAGATGCTAATGTGAACTGGTCGAAAACAGAGATTGGTACAGCACCAGCCGACGCAGCATCCAACATCTGAAGAACTTAGCATTGGTAAAATCAAGTTTAAGGCTTTTGATTTGGGCGGTCATCAGATTGCTCGCAGGGTCTGGAAGGATTACTACGCTAAGGTCAGTCATATCATCTTGACGGTTTTTTTCTTTCTCCTCTTCGTCCTAGTGAAAGCCACCTGGTTTCCAGTTATCCTCCTCCAAGTTTGAGTATAAAGCGTTTTTGATAAGCATAGTAGAACTAGAATCTGTAACTCCAAATGTTTCAAGCTTCTTCAATGGCAGAGTTTTATGAACCTTTTTAGTTTCGTGGATGATATACTCTGTTTTTTTTGTGTGCAGGTGGATGCCGTGGTCTACCTAGTGGATGCTTACGACAAAGAGAGATTTGCAGAATCGAAAAAGGAACTCGACGCGCTTCTCTCGGACGAATCTCTAGCCAACGTTCCCTTCCTCATTCTAGGAAACAAAATAGACATACCATACGCTGCATCAGAGGACGAGCTCCGTTTCCACCTCGGCCTCTCCAACTTCACGACAGGAAAGGGTAAAGTGAACCTAACGGATTCGAACGTAAGACCGTTGGAGGTTTTCATGTGCAGCATCGTCAGGAAAATGGGTTATGGCGAAGGCTTCAAATGGCTCTCACAATACATCAAGTAACTAAGCCAAGACCCCCCCACCAACACATGGCCTTGTTATTGTTAAATCGTAAGTTTCTATAAATCCCGTTTTTGTATTTTGTCTTGCTTTTCTTTTCATGTGTTGTAAGAAATGTCGTAAAACGTAGCTTCTCGTTTGTCTGGTTTGTTTCTTGTAGTATTTTTTTTTCTGAAAAAAAAAAAAACATTACATGTTTGGTAATTTATACTATTTTAAATAAGGGAAAAAGTTTGGATTATAACTTCGTGAAGTTAGTTAACTAAACCCAGTGAAGACGTGTGTGGTTGAACAGTTTTTTTCACTTTCGTTTCACGCTTAGTCAATATATAAAATAATTAAAGTCTAAATACGTGTAGTCGTGTAGATATAGATGTACTAGCAGCAAAAGAGCTTCTCGACCGTTGGATCAGACCTTGAAATGAAATCGAACCATCCGTGAGATCACCCAACAAACCCATCAAATTCTCCTCGTTCATGATCCCACCAATACAATATTGGGTTTGTATATGAATAGAATAATCATTACAGTAAAGGATGGAACCGTTTAACGACCTCAATACAAACCAAACCAAACCATTTCATGTCTGTTGTGTACTTGTGTCAGTGTGTGTATATATTCACACGAACACACACGTAGTTATAGGATCATTCTGCTCTGAGAATGGGTAACACAATCGGTTCCGGTAAGTTGGAACCGGCGGCGATGGCTGCGAGAAAAGTTGTGTTATCGGACGGAAGAGTACAAAACTTAGAGGAAGAGACGACGGTGGCAGAGATAATGCTGGAGAATCCGCAGCACGTGGTTGTCGAATTTGATCCGTCATCGATATCATTCAACGACCGCCATCGGAAAAACAAGGATGGCAAAACGGTGAAGAAAAAGCTGACTCCTTTACCGGCGGACAATACACTCGAGCCGGGGAAAATCTACTTGGTGCTCCCCGCCAAAAGAAGCGGCGCCGCCAAATCATCATCGTCGGCGGTGATGACGTCAGAGGAGATACGGAAAATGCTATATAGCGCCACGGCGATGATAAGGTCATCGTTTAGCTACTATGAAGGGATTCTTCCTTGGTTTACTGCTAGAAGTTACAATAATGATAATAATCCGGCGGTCGATGTGGTGGTTGCTGCTACGACGGTTGGAAGGTTGGAGGCGGAGACGGAGGAGGAAGGGAGGCCGGAGTTTTTGAGCCGGAAACTGTCGGGAAGAGGGTGGAAACCAAGCTTGGATCCAATCAAGGAGAAGAAAGCAAAGAAGAAAATCCATCAACGGTTGTTGTTTTAGATACGGCGTCGCATTTTGTTTCTGCTTGTGTTATATTATTCCTAAATCGTTTCATTACCCCGTGCGTGTGTGTATGTACGCCGGTCACGAGAAACTAGCGTGAATCCCAAAACCATCTTATGCAGTTTTTTAAAAAATTCTTGTTTCTCCGATCAAAACCATCACTAGTTCCTGCCTTTCTACAAGTAGTATATCGTAGTTTAAAAACTCATCAAGATGTGATTCAAACGCCCAATGTTTAAGGATGCGTGATAGATAAAAGTATCTGACCAATCAGGTGTAAGATTTTGGCCACAGATTCCATCAACTACGGTGGACCAAACTGTAAATGTAGAAGGATATGCAAGAAACAGATTAATCCCACGTTTTTTCACACCAAATACAGTTTTGTTTCTAGCTTTAGACGCGCATCTTAACACCAGTGATAGCCACAATTGTACGCGTATAAGCATGCAGAAATTCAAATTACATAGGTACTTTTTTTTTTTTTAATGTAATGTTAAACTAGAATCAAAAGAAAATTTTCGAAAGATAGAAGTGAAAAGCTAAATAAAAAATAGATTTGAGTATACGTATGCGATTTTGAGTTTGGTGGGGAAAGTGAGTTCAAACCATTTCATCAATCTCTCATCATAGGCCTCATCTTTCTTCTTTCTAATGAAAATCAGTCTGTTCCGGACGTTGCTGTCAATGATTTTAACTAAGGTCGCAACTGAGTTTGTCGAGATTCGAGTTGTATACGAGCTGCACCACGCGGTCCCAATCTTCTGAATAGTCCTGAGATAGCAGCTTAAATACCAATGACTTCCATACATTTGTTGAGTATTGACAGGTGAAGAATAGATGGTCTCCAGTTTCTACTGGATAATCACATAAACAACAATCCATTCTATGTCATGTACTCTAGTTATGCATTCTCTCCCCCATTGCAAGTCGGTTATGTAGAGCCAACCAGACAGGATGTTTAACAAGAATCTCCATTGAACAGAATTAAAATCTTTAGATATGTCTATTTTCATATAACATCTAAATTTGGCTGTTCCATGGCTTACGGTCACGAGGCTTGGGTGGAATCTTTTCAAATGCTTATGGATCCTTTCAACCATTTTTTTTGTTTTGAATTTTATTTACAAACTTTTTTCTTAACCTCGTCTTCCACTTAAATTTTTTTTTCCTAAATTTTTTTATATTTTACATAGTTTTTTTTTAGCTTGGAGTCATGCAGATACTTCTTCCTTTGTTTTCTGATTTTCTCTTGTTTTTTTTGTTATCATATATTTTTCGCCTGTTCATTTGAGTCTTCAAAAAAATCCTTTCGATCAATGTATATTTTTCGAGCTCTCACGTATATTATTTTATTCTTTCTCATGAAACCTTCCAAAAAAAAAAAAGTTTAGCATCTCAACTACAAAATAAACGCAGCGACCTAGCAATGATGATTAAAAGACATAATAACAAATTACACATGTGGATGTGGATGAAATTTGGATAAGGGAATCTTTAGGGCTTCACAACAAGTTTTGCTCATTGGACAGGAACACGTATTAAGAATGGAAGAATTTAATGTGTATATATATATATATATAATTAGATAACTAAAAAGCTTAAATAGCAAGTTACCATTTGATGCGATCTCGTCAGAAGGGGTACTATAACTCACCACTTAATATTATTATTTAACTAAATCACTCCTTAATTTTATTTTTAATAAACAGGACAGGGCTGCAGTTTGACTAATCTACAGGGTGAATATAACAGTCCAATACATCTTCTTCTTTTTTTTAGTCATCTCATTAATATTAGAAGAGAAAGTTTGGGTACAAAGCGAACTTACAACCATTGTAAATCCAAAGTTAAACACATTAACTCACACAGATATGGGTAACTTCTTAAAGCACCGTTAACGTTCTAAGGGTGATTTGGTGATCTTCTATTTTTTTTTCAGTTTGTCTTTGCGTTAAGTTTGTGTTTATTAAGTTTGTTACATTTTGGCCTTTTTCCTGATTTTTTTAAGTTTGTGTTTATTAAAAACGTTATTTAATGTACAATTAGTAAGCTCCCACCAAACAACGACTACTCGGCAGCTGTTCCTGCAGAAATATAAGAAGGGATCCAATGAGGGGAAAAAATCTTTCATTCCCTTCAATTTTTTAAATTTTCATTTGCCATCGTTTTTATACTACTTTATATCGACAGGTGTCGCATAATTAGTTAATTTACTCTATTGCCAACTACGAACAAAAATATAAATCCAACAGCTGATTATAATTAAAATCACTAGCGTATACGGACGACAAAACATGTTAAATCATTTGGAGTTTTTTCTTATTTTCTCTTTACCAATTAAACATATTTTTTTCTTTTTCGAATTTCACATAGGCCGAACCTTCAAATTAGTATACTCGATAAATTTCTTTGTAAACGAATTTGTATTTACTTGGATCTTCGTTTGTGGAATTAAAAAAAATGTTTGTATCACAAAACACAACATGTGTTTGCCCACTTGAAACATTAATGACTTGCTCTCTTCTAACTCGGCACTTTGTATCCTCAACATTTAAAATTTGATGTAAAATTTTATTATAAATTTTAGAAACCCACCATTATGTTTCATGTCATAATTATTCTTTTTTAATTTATCTCCTTATGGATCTTTTATAGTGTGCATACCAACTCGAACTAGCAGCCTTAGCTGTACATATCTATAAGACAAATTTATTACGGTAGAGTTGCATATTTACAAATAAAATATTAACTATATAACTACTAGGATAAAATGATCAATATATATAGAGTGCTATAAATACAAGATCCACAAAACTAAACTAGATCAAATCAAAGAGTTTCAATCTGTCTTTCAAATAAAACGAATATCAAGTTCACGATTTTGATCAGCTAATTTTCAAATTTAGTGAAAACTAAATCGAATTTCATGTTGGAATTGAGCTTTTTTTTTTTTTTTGTAAAATGATTTACATTGTATGTACATATTTGTTTCATTGATCGATATCTCAATTCCCTAATGTTATATATACGTATTTTTCGCTGATTATCTTAGTTCCAAAATGTTACCATTCAAATAAAACCATAAAGCATTAAACACGAGATGATCCAATTGGCAACCATGCATCATTTGGATTATATAATTGTCTAGTGTGCATCATTTTATAACCAGTTTAACCTCGAACTACTCGCAGAATCATCGGATCACAACATACACAGATACATAATATAAACAAAATATTAAAATACATAACAGTAAACAAAAAAAATAAAGAGGTTAAGAGCTGGAGACCTGAGCTGTGAAGACATGTCTGTATAGAAAGAAACCAAACCAAACTCTTTGATACATAGAGAACTTGTCACGTTATTTTGCAATTATGTCATTCTTTGCTGGCCCCTTTCATATATTGGAGCCCAATTTAAGACTTCATTATAGGAACTCATACATGATCATTTATTATTCCTAGGATAAGACATATACATACATATATAATATGATTTTGTGATAACCACAATTATCAGTCATGGTTAATTTTCGCAGAATCAGAAACATGTCCCAGAGAGAATTGTTGGTGTATGTTAGGGAATCGAATCATAAACCTAGAATATTTGTATTTGAATGATAGACATACTCGTTTCCCATGGAGCACTGCCAAAAAAAGGTTCTGGTCTAAATTCGTTATAATGTGCAAAATATTTTCAGATTAATAAAATGGGCTAAGAGATCACTACGTTACTAGGTCAAACTACTCTTGAAGTGACTCCATTGTTATACTAGTTTCGTTCATTGCCATTACACCCTATCGGAACTATATAAAAAGTCTTTGGGGAAACGACCTATTTCCCCATCCGTAGTATCATATAGTAACAGATCCACACAAAGTTACGACCTCGTCTTAATTTTCCTTCATTTTAAAATTTAGAACCTATATCACCACAACTTGAAAGTTCGAAACCTATTTATCCACAAATTCGGTTTAATGTTGAAAAATTTGGTTAACTTGCTATTAAACCTAATTAAAATCTAACCCAACCTAAATCCGGACCAAATTTGATTCTAAACCAAACTAAACCCAATTTTAACAAATATACCAATAAAAAAAAAACCCTTATAACCTGACCCGACCTTCGTCTTCTTTCACCGTAAAGATGTTCATCTCTTACTTGATTCATAAATGATTTATTTGTGTATTAACCCAGAACTGCATTTCAGAAAGAAAAAAAAACCAGAATTGCATTTCAGAAAGAACGTCTAAGAGATAGGGAAAATCAAAGGTCCAGAAATTTTGTTTCCATTCTTATTTTTTTTCTGGGTTTGACTTTTCTTGATTTTGGCCAAATGAGATTGTAAAGAGGTTAAGTACGATTGTTGGGTGATGTCATAACGATGGTGGTCACGAGGTTGCAAGTGATGAAGACTGATTTCATTTTCCTCTAAAATTTCTCAATTTTTCTCAGTTAATCTGTCATAACTATGCTTTTTTGATAAGCTCTATGGATGAGCTGATCCAGAAAGGGTTTAATCCAACAAGAGTCCAACCCATTTGGAATTTCAAGGGACACTCTGGTTTTGCTTTGGTGGAATTCAGCAAAGATTTCAAAGGATTCGAAAACGCCATGAATTTCGAAAGGAGTTACAAATCAGACCGCCACGGGAAGAAAGATTGGGAGAAAGGTAAAAGCTGTTTCTAAGGTTTAAAGAGTTTCGATTTAAGGTCATTTTGTTTTCTTTGGCATTGAAAGTTTCTTTCTTTCGTAAAGGTGTTCACTCGAGAGATGATAAGCTTCGGTGAAGAAGACGAAGGTCGGGTCAGGTTATGAGGGGTTTTTTTTTATTGGTATATTTGTTAAAGTTTGGTTTAATTTGGTTTAGAATCAAATTTGGTCCGGATTTAGGTTGGGTTAGATTTTAATTAGGTTTAATAGCAAGTTAACCAGATTTTTCAACATTAAACCGAATTTGTGGATAAATAGATTTCGAACTTTCAAGTTGTGGTAATATAGGTTCTAAATTTTAAAATGAAGGAAAATTAAGACGAAGTCATAACTTTGTGTGAATCTGTTACTATATGATACTTCGGAGGGGGAAATATGTCGTTTTCCCAAAGTCTTTAAAAAAAGAAAGAGTAAGTCAATATTGGTTATTACCCTTAAAAAAAAAGTCAATATTGATAGAGTCGTTAGGATCTAAACTATAATATATTAGGACTTTAGAGCAAATAACCAATGGCGAATTCCATGAGATTTGTCTTCACCAAATGATAATGAAAAAAATATTCCCCTCGACACCCTTTTCTTCTTTTTTTTTTTTTTTGTCGCTCTATTCCCTTCAACTCCTTCAGCTTATAAAATAAAAACATAATTGATTTCCTTTGTGATGGAATATTTTAATTTAGATCAGGCATTTATCTTTATAAATTGTTTTATGATCTCGTCGTGTATGAAAATGCCACGTTAAGGCTATATACAAAGTCATATTCTTGGCTTTAACGCAACCATTTCCTTCTTTTTATTTTATGCCAGCAAAAGTATTATGTAGATTTTTTATTTGTTTTCTTTTTGTTTTCGACACCAAAAGCACTGTGTGTAGTTTATTTATTTCCCTTTCCTATTTATGCCATACGTTTCTTTCTTGTTTTAAAAGGTTCATTACCTAAGTTTCAAAGAGAAAAACAAAAATTATTTCTTTTGGACGTAGGTATTTAATTTCAAGAAAAATGCCGATGTCGTTTGCCAAGAAATGAGGAATTAACTCATGATGTTTGGCGCTCTATAATATATGGTAATTAACCAATTCATTAGTTTTATAAGTGGGATGTACCTTTCCTGTCATAAAGTTGAGATCGGAGTTTATCATTTCTCTCGATAGAGATCTGTCTAAGGGATTCGAAGGATGTGAGGAAGAAAACAATATCCTCGTGCGGGAGTCGTTAACACGAGGAGAGTCATTGTTTTTTTTTTTGCAGTACGTATGTTTCAACAAGTAGTAAGTAGAACATTTTCCAGAAACGTTATCCCACTCTTCGTGACACGGTGAAATTGAAGAGATGTTGTCGTCACCATGTGGAAGGGTTGCTGAGAGGGAGACTGCATGTTATGTGTTTACATCATGTACATTCCAACTAGTAGTAACTAGTAAATATGGCGCTTTTGGAAGGTTTTTACCCGACCCTGATACTGTCTGAACAATCTTCATATTATAGATTCATACGAGGGCTTAATTATTAGTTAATGGAAAGGACATCTCAAAAGAGAGTGAGATGATATGTTTGACTCCTCTCTTTTTAGTCCTCCTTCTTTTTTTATAGACAAGAAAATGTCTTAGAAGGGTTTTCTCTTGCGTGCGTTCCTATTCATCTAAATTTTAGACGTCGATCTCGTAATTAATTTGTAAGCTTTTTTTTAATAAATTAAATTATAAGCTTTCCGTCGTAATATCAATAAACATCTATAAAAATAATTGCTTGACTTCTCATATCGGATTGATATATACCATATGTCGTATCCAAGTTAATAGTTATAAAACCGTTCTCAACAGATTTTCGGTTTGCATAAGAAAATAATTTCAAACTCAACTTTGTTTCATTTTCACTTTCTTCAGAAAAAAGTTTGAAAAATTTATTGCGTCTCACCTTGAGCGGTATAATTGTTGCGTGCATGAGATATCAGCAGCAACTGCAAAAAGCAAACATGTTAGTTGGAGAACATTTACTTTTGTACCTTTGTAAATTTATTGTATTTATATTTTATATACATCTACAAATATAGATAAAAGTCACTATACATAGATTTTTTTGATAAATACTTTATTTGGTATCTTGATTCCATATTTTGAACGGATTTTTTTCATCTATAGATAATCATAAGTGTATTTTTACTAGTCATCTAATAATTAGGAACTTTCAACTTATATCTCAAGGAGTCATCTTCATTATCCACGACTAAAAATTGTCACGTTATTAAAAATAATAATTTACTTTTGTTTTAGAGAGAGACTTTAAAGCCAATCAAAGCAGGCCATCTTTTGATCTATCTTGTACCCATATATACTTGTGCATTCATTGAAAAGTTAATTAACAATTAAAAAAAGCCGAAAGCTTTCCCGCAAATAAGAAAACAATAAACGAATTAAACAATAAAAACTGCTGCAATAAAATAAGTAAACAAAGTAGTATAAAACGAGCATGAGTCTTCTGGCTTACGAGATACTGAGATAGTAGTACTTAGTATTATTTTTTGTGTTTAACTCGTTCATTTAGCAATCAATTGGTCACTTACTCTGAGTTTGGATATCAGCATTGTACTCCAAGTTTTCTTCAAGTTAAAATAGTTAAAAGATAAAAAAAATGCACAAACAGAAATGATTATAAGCGAGTATTTTGGCTTTGAATAAGACTTGTGGTGATAAGTATTTATACTAAATACAATGGAAAATGTAACACTGTTTCATTCTTCCAACTATTTAGAAGTCTTCACTATTTATATAAAAAATGTTAATAAAAATGTTAATAAAAATTTTAATTTGTTTCTATCGTGAAAAAAAAGAAAAAAAATACTATTATGTATTTAAGGAAATAATGAATGAGGGTGGAATCATGTAGGCTAATGGCTAAGCAATAGTGTGGTTTTGTGTTGCCAGCTAGGAACCTCAAGGGATCCAAAGAGCTACAATCCAGGGGTAGATACGTCATTTCGACATTCATCTTCTATTCCACAACTCTCTTCCATATTTAAGACACTTCAATTCTTCACATGATTTTCAAAATCCCTCTCTCTTCTCTCGTGCTTACCACTTTTTCTTTGCTCTCTCTCTCTCTCTCTCTCTCTCACTTTTTTTTGGGTTGATTTTGCCGTGTATATATATTAAACATTTATTTAATTTTCCGGATCGAGAAGATAGAAAAGTTCTCCATGTTCTGATTGTTTTGGCGACGACCCGAAGTTTCGGCAATGGCGGTTTATGGCGAGAAGAAGCATTGGTGGCTCCGCAACAAGAAGGTCCGTGTTGTTCTTCATTCTCCAATGGGATCTTTCGAGAAACCACAAATCAATGTCATGTGCATTGTTGTTGTTTCTCTCTCCGTAATTGAATCGATCTGATCGAAAATGTGTTCTTGATTTGTTTTTTTTTCCAGATCGTGGATAAGCATATGAAGGAAGCGAGGAATTTGATAGCGAGCCAAGATCCGAACGACGTCAAATCGGCTCTGGTTCTCCTCGAGTCTGCTCTTTCCGTCTCTCCTCGTTACGAGCTCGCTCTCGAACTCAAAGCCAGATCGCTTCTCTACCTCCGTCGATTCAAAGACGTGGCCGATATGCTCCAGGATTACATTCCGAGCCTTAAATTGGCCGGCGAGGACTCCGGCATCGGCTCGTCGGAGCTCTCTTCCACGCATTCTTCTCGAGAATCGGTCAAGCTTCTGAACGATTTGCCGAGTCATGGTGACTCGTCCTTCAAATGCTTCTCTGTCTCCGATTTGAAGAAGAAAGTCATGGCCGGTCTCAGCAAAAACTGCAGCGAACAAGGGCAATGGAGGTATGATTTTTTTTTTGAACCGTCCGGATTAATAATAACCAAACCGGGTTTTGATTCGGATCTTTTCTTCCTGTTTTCCCAGATACTTGGTTCTAGGTCAAGCTTGTTGCCATCTAGGTCTAATGGAGGACGCAATGGTCCTTCTCCAAACCGGTAAACGCCTAGCCACCGCCGCGTTCCGTCGCCAGAGCATCTGCTGGTCCGACGACAGCTTCATCCTCTTCTCCTCAGCAGACGGCGGTTCCTCTCCTCCCTCCTCCGTCGTCGTCTCTTCCGCGTCTCAGCCGCGATCTCTCACCGAATCCGAGAGCGTCGCTCACGTGCTGTCTCACATAAAGCTCCTCTTACGACGGCGAGCCGCCGCATTCGCCGCTCTCGACGCCGGGCTCTACTCCGAGTCGATCCGCCATTTCTCCAAAATCCTAGACAGCCGCCGTGGGGCGCCGCAGGGGTTCCTCGCCCAGTGCTTTATGCACCGCGCCTCGGCCTACAGATCCGCCGGCAGAATCGCGGAATCCATCGCCGACTGCAACAAAACCTTAGCACTAGACCCCTCCTGCCTCCAAGCCTTGGAAACCAGAGCCGCGTTGCTCGAATCCGTCCGGTGTTTCCCGGACTCGCTTCACGATTTGGAACACCTCAAACTCCTCTACAACTCAATCTTACGTGACCGGAAACTTCCTGGTCCGGTTTGGAAACGGCACAACGTCCGGTACAGAGAAATACCGGGAAAATTATGCGTTTTGACCTCGAAAATCCAGCAGTTGAAGCACAAAATCGCCAACGGAGAAATCGGAAACGTGGATTACTACGCCCTCATGGGAATCAGACGCGATTGCTCGAGATCGGAGTTGGATCGAGCTTACTTGTTACTCAATTTAAAGCATAAACCGGAGAGATCAATGTCATTTATTGACCGGTTTGAATTAACCGATGACGATGAGGAATTAGACTCGGTTAAGGACCGAGCCAGAATGTCAACTCTATTACTATACAGATTGATCCAGAAAGGCTACTCCATCGTGACAAGTAACCTTGCGACGGAACAAGCGGCAGAGAAACAACGTAAAGCTGCAACGGAAATTCATCGGAACAATAACATCGAAACGCCGATTAGACCGGGTGTGGCTGCGGCCAATAATAATAATATCAATGTGGTGAAAGGAGTGTTTTGTAGAGATTTGACGGTGGTTGGGAGTTTGATTGCACGGGCCGGGTTTAATCAACCGATTCCGGTTAAATACGAAGCGCTTAGTTGCTGAATTTGTTTCTTCTTCTTCTTTGATTCTGCTGTTTGTACAAAAGAAAAGACAGATCACATTGGATGAAATTATGGATAATAAGAATATTGTCTGCCCGAGAGTTTTGGAGCTTTCTCTCTTGTTTGTTTCTTCTTTATTCTTCTCTCTGCCTACACGACAAATACCCCCAAAAAAAGCGAACGGTAATCGTATGAACATTTTTATATCACTCACTAGAATTCACATCTGTGTTTGGTCGATTTCGATTGGATATTTTGTAAAAATATTATACAAAATATATTATAAATTTTTTTTTTTTACAAACCTAAAAGCAAATGCCGAACGTGTTACATTTTTGAGAGAAACACAAAAGTTGTCTAAAATGTCCAAGTTTGTGTGTTCGTTTGGAAAGGGAATACTTACGAAATCTCATATTTGTATCAAATTATAATCACTATTATCATCTGGTAGTGTTGTATTTCTTATATTTTTGTTAGTTGAAAAGCTAACACTGTTTCTCGAGTGAACAAATATGATAAAATTTTCCTATTTCTTATTCTTTCAATAACTATATATCTTATATTAATACGAAACAGTAATGGCAGATACAACCCATGACTTGTGAGAGGAAAAAAAACAGATCATCGAAAATCTAAAATATTGTTTTCACATGATCTTTGTTGATACCATTTAAAGAATTATATGCAGATATAATGTATTTTTCCTTATAAAAAAATATCTCTAAAGGTAGTCTTTTTGGTAACAAGTGGAATACTTTATGAGACAATGCAAATAATAAATAATATTTATTTTATAAATAAATATTGTTGAGAAGTGAGAATAGTTAAAAAAGTTAAGAGATCACAACTTCTTTGATTCTTTCGTCTCGTTCCTTCTATGACTTGTCGTCGAGTAGTTTGCATTTCCTTATTAGTTATATAAATATCAAGATAAATCAAATGAAAGAAGAAAGTTGCAGTTTTATATTTTGGTATAGCTACTATTACTCAATAAACGACCTAGCAAATCTGAGATGGTGGTAAGGTAATATTGTAAATATTACGAATATTAAATTTGTTATACAAATGTAATTGTAAAATATTTTAAAGAACAGAAAATGTTAAATGAACTCTTTTTTTTTTTTTTTGGTCAAACATGTTAAATGAACTAGAATCTGCTTTTACAATTTAATTTTGGTATCGTCTGAATTAGCCTAATCCGATCAACCTAATCAACTGTATAATTTTACCTTGGTAAAATCGAGAAACACTCATTTATCAATGTGCTGTCTGATTTGTAGCATGCAAAGACACAAAAAGTTTCACAGCGATTTAAAAGTTAGAAAAGAAAAGACAAAATTGCTAATGGGAAAGTGAATAAAAGCATAACCAAAGTTATGGGCAAAAATATAATATAAATATATATACGCATTCATGTACCTTTCGAAATATCATGTCTGAAACTGAAAGAGAAGAAAGTTTTGTCCTTTGCTAGTTTCATCGTTTTAAGTGCATTTGATTAGACTTCTGTCGATTTTCTTTTTTCTTTCGTTTAAATTTTTCTTTTTAACCTTTCCTTGTCATATTTCTTTTCATTCGCCCAAAAATTTATTTTGTCTGTTGACACAACAAAAAGTCTTTTAATTTTCCCAACTACCAAATTGAATGAACTTCGACATAAAAAGGTTTCCGATTGGATTTCGTTTTTTGTTGATACGGTAAATGGTGGATTGCAAGATAATTTGTGAGAGTGGACTCGATAGGTTAAAAGGCTGGAAAACAAAAGAAAAAAAAAATCATTTGGGCTTAAAGCATGATTGATGGGTATGAACTAAACCCAATGAAGCCCACCAGTGTCACGCCGCCAATTTTTATTTCCCCCGCTGAACCATTTCAAAACCAAAAAAAAAAAAATATTATCCTAAAAATTAAAAAGCAAAACAAAATATTTCAATTTCCCCCGCTTCCACATTTTCCCCCAAAATTAAAATCTTCCCCGAGACGCCTCTCTCTCTATCTTCTGCAAATCCCAATACTTGTGGCTTTTGTTTCTCAAGCGCAGCTTCGATCTTCCCCTTCGATTTCTCCACCCTGAAACCCTAATCTTATAGATAGCAAAGAAAGAGATGCTGGAGTCGGGTACGTTTTCGGGTGTTCGATTCGCTCTCGTTGGATTCAATCCCGTCGATGGAAACACGGTAACTTTGAGTTTTTCCTTTGAGATTCGGGTTTTCATTTTTCAGATCGGTTCTCTGGTAGAAATCCCCCTTTGTTTAGCATAACGATTAAAGGTTAATATTTGCCATCGTCTCACTATATAGTTACGGACCAAGCTTCTGAGTGGTGGAGGTGTTGATGTTGGCCAATACAGTCAAAACTCTACTCACCTCATCGTTGACAAGCTTGTTTATGTAAGTATATTTTTTTTTTGCTCTCTTCCTCGGTTTGAAAATTCTTATAATTTTTTGTTTCCTGTGGGATATGATAGGATGATCCGGTTTGTGTTTCTGCTCGAAGCAGTGGGAAAGTGGTTGTCACTGGGTCATGGGTTGATCACAGCTTCGACGTTGGAATGCTTACTGATGCAAATTCGGTCAGTCTCTCTATGATTAGTTATATAGATAAAACGAAGAAGAAGGAAGATTTCAGTAACAAGGTTAATCCAGGGGTTTATCTAATTTTTTTTCTTTTTATTGCATAACTTGGCAGGTTTTGTACAGGCCTCTTAGAGATTTGAATGGGATTCCAGGTTCCAAAAGCTTAGTTGTGTGCTTAACTGGGTACCAACGTCAAGATAGAGAGGACATTATGGTGCGTGCTTTGTTATTTGGGATTTGGTTAAAGCTGATTTTTCTTACTATACCATATGAAAGTTGTTTTTTTTTTCTAGGCAATGGTTGGTTTGATGGGTGGGCAGTTCTCGAAGCCGTTGGTTGCAAACCGAGTAACCCATCTTATATGCTACAAGTTTGAGGGTGAGTCACTTATAGACATTGGTGATAGGTGTTCCTTTTTTCTTTTGGGTGGGGTGGGGAATAAACATTTGATTGGAGTCTTTCTTTCTTTCTTTCTTCTCAGGAGAAAAGTATGAGCTTGCCAAGCGGATGAAGAGGATTAAACTAGTGAACCACCGGTGGTTAGAGGACTGGTGAGAGGCATACATGAGTTCTGTTACTCTTTTTCGTTTTTTTTTTTTATATGTTTTGTGGATGCGATGCAGATTCTTACAGTATGTTTTTCTTCTTTGCAGCTTAAAGAATTGGAAGCTCCTACCTGAGGTTGAGTACGAGATAAGGTAAAATTGAACACATATATCTATCTCTATACCATAGTTGCTAGTTGGTATAGTCTCTTATTTAAGTATTGGCATCATCAGAAATGGGTTTATGGATCCCATGCCCATTTCCGCTTGATTTGTAGCTACTATTCAGCAGCTGGTCGTGTCAACATGAAAAACATATACTCCCACTAAAGCTGACCACTTTCTCTTTTCTCAGTGGCTATGAGCTGGAGATGATGGAAGCTTCAGCTCGGGATTCTGAGGACGAAGCAGAAGATGCCTCTGTGAAGCGCGCAAACACCAGTCCTCTTGGTCTTAGGGTTGGTGCTGTGGCTGCAGTTGAAATGCCTAAGTCGGGAGGAACGGATATCCCGGTTGTTCAAACAAATCCAGGCGATCAGGACGGTTCGTCATTGTGTAATACGTCCAAGGAGAATTGGTTAACTCCGAAAAAGATGGAAGCCATGGTCTCTACTGATGCAGTTGCTGCTCAGCAGCATAATCATCAGGGAGCAAGCAAATTTCAGAATACCTCTAATTATGCGTCCCCCGTTCCAGTCAACAAGACTTCTGAGCGAGGGACGGGCAGAGTGGAGACCGATGACTCAACATCTATTAACATGAGTATCAGAAGGCATTCTTCTCTAGCCACTTATTCAAGGAAAACGCTTCAGAGATCGCCAGAAACAAGTACCTTGGGAAACGAGTCAAGTGGCCAAAACGGTACCCTGAGAATAGATGACAGGGCCCTAAAAGCTTCGTCTGCCTTTAATATCTCTGCATCAAAATCAGGTTCTTCCGCGGGGAGAACAATACTCTTTGAGGATCTTGATAAGATTAATAAGTTGCACGGCGAGGAGTCCCCTCCGTTGTTGCCTCAGGCGAAACTCTCAGATGGATCTGTCAGTAGCAAAGGTTCACTAAAGGTACACCACAGCAGCGAGGAAAGTATTCCACCACCGGCTAGTTTGTCATTGCAGGAGTTAAGAACGGGTTCGCCTAAAGAAAATCTTAGGCCTGTGCCGAGCGTCAACGATCCAGCTGAAAGGGGGGAAGTTGGCCATAAATTACCTGCCAGTGATCTAAATGTGGTACCCACGGAAGAGACTATGTCAACTGCGGAGAAAATCATTTCGAAATGTGCACTGGATGAAATACCGGAGAGATCATCGACTGAGCCAATGGCGGGGAATATCTTGTTGCAGGCACCAAGATCAGGCTCACCTAAACAAAACCTTAGGGTTGTGTCAAACACTAGTGACCACACTGAAGGTAGGGAAGTTGCACATAAGTTGGACGTTAGTGATTCAGCAACTAGGCTATTCAATTCAAGTGGTGTGTTAATGGAAGCTGATATTTGGACTGCAGAAAATATTACTTTGAAGGGTGCATTAGATGAAGTACCTGAAAGATCCGTAACTGAGCCTGTGATGATGAGATCTAGCACCTCTCCTGGGTCGGGTTTAATTGGAATGAAGGACCAGGTGGAAACAGAGCTGCCCAAGAAGAAAACAGCTCCAAGAAAGAGTCTAGGCACCAGAGGCAGGAAAAAAAACCCCATTAACCAGAAGGGATCTATATACTTGAGCGAACCTACCCTAAAGGACGAGCACACTGATTGTCTAATCAAAGGAGAAGTTTCGGCGCCGAAAACAGACAATGGCAATCAGAAAGAGATATTAAGTCCTGTCCTAAATGCTGAGGCTGTACCAGAAATGGCAAAAAGTATTCGCTCAGAGACTGAAGTCCTTGAGAGAATTGACTCTGAAGTTAATCAATCTTATACCCCAGGAGAGAAAGTCCATCTTGTGACCCAAGATATTCTGCAGGCTAAGACCACGGAGGAAGCTGATGCAGAGGTGGATACAATGCCAGAATCAGAGCTCACTGATGTTCCAAGTAAAGATCCAAGTGATGGTGCATTACAATTAGAGGTCAAGAAGAGTAAACGTACGAGGGAGGCTAATGTAGGTAAAAATAGCCCTCAAAATGGGAAGAAAGAAAGTTCTTCTACAGCCGAAGCAAGAAGTTCTGTTGTCAAGAAGACCAAAAAATCTAGAAAAGAAGATGATGCCAAAGCAAAGGATACTGTGATGAAAAATGTAAGGGATAAATCAACGTACGAGATGGACAACTTTGCATCGGAAAATAAATCTGGAAAGGTCAGTTCTGGTAAAGACCAAAGCCCAGTTGCGGGAGAAACATTAGTAAGAACCGAAGCTGAAACTAATGATCCTAGCGATGCTGCAGTGCAATTAAGGGTTGATAAGAACAGTGGTAAACGCAGAAAGGAGGCCACTGTTGAAAAAGATAGGCTTCAAAGTGGGAAGAAAAGAAGTTCATCCACAGTCGAGTTTGAAAAGCCTGGTGTCAGAAGGGCGACAAATTCTAAAAAGGACGGTGACGCCAACGCAAACGATTCTTTGATGAATGATATAGGGATTAACTCTCCAGAAGTGAAAGAGAATGTAGCAGTGGATAAGACTCCTGAGGATGTCAGTTCTGATGGAGCCCAAAGCCCGGTTGCGAAGAAACCATTAGCAACAAAGGAGACAGCAGCCGAGTATCTAAGTAATGCTGCAATCCAATTGGAGGTTGCTAAGAATAAGCGTAAAAACAGAAAGGACTCTACTGTAGAAATAAGTAGCGTTCAGAGTGGAAAGAAAGGAAGTTCGTCTACAGTTGAAGTAGGAAAATCCAGTGTCAAGAAGCGTAAGAAATCTAAAAAAGAACGTGGCCCCGAAGCAACCGACACTGTGATGAAAGACATAATGGATAACTCTGCAGAAGAGAAGGAGAACATTGCAGTGGACAAGAAACCTGGTAGAAACAAAAGCCCGGTTTCAGGAAAACCATTAGCAAGAAAGGAAGCTGCAAAGTCAGCTAAAACGGGTACAAAGGCGGATAAAGAGTCTAAGGAGCTCAGTTCTAATCCCTTGGCCAGTAAAAAAGTCTTAGAGGAGCCCAAGTTTTTTGTTGTCAGTGGTCCTAAGTCCCAGAGAAAGGAATACCAGAAGATCATTAGGCTTTTAAAAGGAAAATGTTGCAGGGATTCTCATCAGTGGTCTTATCAAGCAACACATTTCATTGCTCCTGAAATCCGTAGGACTGAAAAGTTTTTCGCTGCTGCTGCATCTGGAAGGTACAAATTAATCCTGTAAATCAACTTGTTTATTGCTCTCTTCAGCAGCATACGTCCGCTGTGTTGTGTAGAACACCAAACGAAGCCCTTTTAATAAGGATTTTTAAACAGTTTGCTAGTTTGAGCTTCTCCTTTGGTTAAACCTGTAACTTTTCATCTGTAACTCATCACTTTCCTTGATGCAGTTGGATTCTGAAGACTGATTATGTTGCTGATTCGAAAGAAGCTGGGGAACTATTACCGGAGGAGCCTTATGAATGGCACAGTACTGATCTTAGTGCTGATGGTGCAATAAGCCTTGAGTCCCCAAGGAAATGGCGACTCGTCAAGGAGCAAACAGGACATGGTGCTTTATATGGAATGCGCGTTGTTGTATACGGTGACTGCACCATCCCTTCTTTGGTAAGTAATATCTTTCTCACAATAAAAATAAATTGGTTTTCTACAGTTTAAGACCAGAATGGTGGCATCTCTGCCAATTTTCTTTGTTCTTGCTTTCTTTGGCAGAGTGAATTCGTCGCTTAGTACAAATAAAATTGATGAGATGTGTCAAAAAGAGCTCATACAGTTGAACACTAGAATCATTATTTTAGAGGAAACGTTATATTGTCTTATTATATTTCTTTCTCCCTAAGCAGGATACTTTAAAGCGAGCTGTGAAAGCCGGGGATGGTACGATACTAGCAACCGCACCGCCTTACACGCGTTTCTTGAATCAAAACACTGATTTCGCATTGATAAGCCCCGGAATGCCGCGTGATGACGTCTGGATCCAGGAGTTCATACGCCACGAGATCCCTTGTGTCCTCTCGGATTACCTTGTGGAGTATGTTTGCAAACCTGGATATGCACTTGACAAGCACGTGCTGTACAACACAAACACATGGGCAGAAAGGTCGTTTAATAAGCTCCAGCTTAGTGCCGAAAACTGAAGAGGAGGAAGAAACTCTTGTTTCACTTTCACATGAATGTAAATAATGTTGCTTGCGAGTCACTCTTTGTTGTTGACTTTCAAGTCTTCTTCTTCTTCTCTTCTTTCTCTCTTCTTCTAATTGAATCTTTGTAAGATTTAATCAAGACTCAACCTTCAAAACGAACTCGGATCCCCGACAATATATTAGTGCATTTAGCATAGCTATGGGCCAACCTGCGTTGAACTGATTCTCCCGGCTCAAAGCAAATACGATAGACAGCTACGATCAACTTTCCATTGCATTTCTCTAACACTTGTCGATATACATTGAAGGAGCGTCAAAATCCGAACCCTACACAATAAGGACTCAAGGAATCACTGAGATCGTTCGTCCCAGAAATGCACTTTGGTATGAGTCGACCTTGTTAAATAAATGCACTAATAATAACCAAACACTTGTGTGGTATGAAATAGAGAACCAAACTCTTGTGTGGTGGTCTCGGATTGTTCAAGTAAATAAACCGGCAACTTGTACATCTAGGTTGTTTGTTGTATCTATTCCTACAACATCTCCAATGCAGAAAATTAAATGGAATTACTGTCACTTCAATTGTTGAATCAAAAAGGATGCAGCGAAGATTGTCTGGTGGTTGGCTACAGAGCAATAACAGAACGGTCGATGGAGAACCTGAGTTTGACAAGATTATACAGGGACGCAAAGCTCAGAACATGGGGCGTAACAATAGCTGATCAGAGGTGTTTTTCAATGAATTTGAGGTATGAGTTTGCAACTTTGCAGAAGAAAAGGATACAAACGTTGCGCTGGGAAAAATGTTACAAGATAGAACTGTCTTATGGACTCAAGTGCAGAAACATACGGTACGAGTAACACTTGTATTTCCATTGTTTGAGGGTACGAAGTCCAATCACGTTTGAGATTCTATAAAAAGGGTCTTCTGTTCCAGCTCAATAGAAAAGATTTCTATACATAATCTTAAACATTCATCGATTTCATCATTTTTGTATGCAGTTTTCTTTTATAATTTGATTATTACTAGAGTTTTGTTTTTCACCCGAAATTCAGTTAATTTAGCTCTTTTTCCAAGCCACACTTTTTGTTTGTTTCTCAAATCAATTTTTTCGTATTCATTTACAACATGGTCAACTATAAAACTTGAAATAAAATACCATAATTTAGTAAAACGGACTCGAATAAGTAAAATATTCTCAAAATAAATTTTCTTAAAAAAGAATAATCATTCTCGTTGGTTTCATTGAAATTTCTTAGCTTATTATTCTCCTCTAATTTAATAGAATTGCTATATTTAGACTGCATTACATATATTTATTATGAGTCTTTGAAAAACACATTCATTACAACAATACGTTTCTTGAAGTTATACGGAAAAAAAGGTTCTTAATCTATATTGAAATACTTTGTTTGTGGTTTTCTGTGTCTTGGTATCACTTGTTTTGAATAATGTTCAAGGTAATATGTCAATATCCATTTAGTTTTCATTGGTTATACGAAAACTTAAATATTGATTACTAGTATAAAACTTAAAAATGGCTCTGTAAAAAAAAAAAAAAAGAAATAAGGAAGAAAAAAGATCGTAGAGCAGAGTTTAATTATAAAAGTTTCGATATAACCAATATCTGCAAAATTTTAATATAGATTTAAATGTTTTTGTGTGGCTGATATCAAATGCTAGACGCGGAAGCACAAAAGCCGAAGCCAAAGGTGTGTTCCTACACAAAGCCGGTTAAAGGACCCTTGTCAGGTTGCACTCCTTCTAATTGCATGGCAACCCCCAAGTCTGGAAAAAAACCTTTTCAATGCGAATGCAAAGATATGTCAGTCTTAGTGCCCAGGCTTTCCCCCAGCAAAGCGAAAGGACTGCACGCTTGCGCGTGTAATTATCCTTATCCTTGCTAAACTAATGCTTAAAAAGCTTTTCAATGCAAATGTCACGATACTCATTCTTACGTAATGCAAGTTTTGATAATTGTTTCGTTGCTAAAATTCTATTTATAATTACATAAAATTAAATTCAAAGATTTTGTTTTTAGCTTTGTGTATCAATTTTTCCTAACGTGCATAATTATTGAAACCGAGCATCACTCTAAATTCGACGCTTTCTTGCTTCCGAAGAAAAAGAAGGGAGCAAGATTGTTCTTATATAATACTTATTGCAAGACAACCTCCTCAAAACTCTGTTACAGCTACAAAATGATCTACCCCTTCCTCACGAAATCTACATGAGCTTACGGTCCAAGCTAAGTTTCATCTCGCCAAGAATGAGCAGAACTCAAAAAAGACTTTGTCAGTTCATCATATGGGAATTTCGTACAAGCTCACATACTTTCACTTGAACTCGCCAAAATCAGTCAGTTTGATAGACAGATTTTCTGAAATCCTTTTAAGCCCATCAGCCATAGGCCATAGCCTCCATGAGTTCTCCTTTTAGTCAAATCAGTACTCTACTCGAGCTCGTCATTTAAACGCGCTTTCTTGGGGCTGTTGCGACAACCAAAACCATACCTTTAACAATGAGCCAAAAAAACTCATACTAAGGGATTCAAGCCGAACACTAATTCTCGAAATACATATATCCTTCAACATTTAAAACGAGCATCACACCTCGTATACATCCGAGCATCGCGCCTCATAAGACTAAACACACATAGCACTAAGTTCACATACATTCTTTTCTTTGTTAAACAATATCTTTGAGATTTTTTTTTTTTCAATCAACCAATCTAAGTAAAAGAAGTAAAAATGAGCATCATGCCTCGTAGATCAACATATATGTCTATTTAAAGGAATTATAAGCATTCATCAATAAGTTGAGCTCATCTCGCGATTCAACCACACTCTTTTCAAAATCCTCTCAAGCGTAATATGATATGCTCAAATTTACCCTTTGAACTACTCTCTCAAATTAAGAGATCAATTGCAGTACTTAGGGATCGATTTCCACAGAGACTCAAGATTCGCACAATAGATTGTAGTATTCGAATTAAGCTAAGCGAGAATGAATGTAATTAAAAGACAGAAAAGCAACTAAAATCGGTTTTAAGATCAGATGGGAGAAACGTCAGGCTCAGGGAATTCTCAGGAAATCAGGAATGCAAGCTAATCAGTAAATCAGGATTCTGCTATGTTCTAGAACTCGAAACACAATATTCAAATCAATCAACTCTCGTTGCAGAGATTTCTATGTCTAGATCCTAGAATTCCAAATCTCTTTGTAAACTCAAAGGCTCAGACATGCATTAAATTCAAGTTCGATATGTTCACAAAATACCTAAACCAAATCTCTTTGCGAATAGTTATTTTGCTCATCTAAAGTTCTTTCTAGCTAATTAACCAACTTTTGTTGCGAGAATCAACCTATGATCAATAATCTAACTCGTCAGTTCAGATCAAGCATTAATCTAAACCTAGATGAAGAACTAGTGTTCCAGAATCCTTAACTAACCAATCAACTTAGCAATCCATGAAATCCCTAATGAGAAACCCTAAACCTAACTAGCAAACTACTCAGAGATGAAGATTGAAACAATAAACATGTTTGAATAAGATTGCATAAAAGAAATAAGAATAGAGATTAAAGGAGTTCTGAATCTTCTCTGAAGGAGTCTGAATTCTTCTCTCCAAAGCTCTAGCTTAGAACAATGACCTTAAAATAGTATATATATCCTCAAAACTCGACCAGGGACTTAATTGCAAATATAAGAAACTTCTGGGCAATTTCCTTTCTTCAAAAGTCGGCAGAACGTGAAATCCCGATCGGTGTCGATCGTCACCCATAAGTGGTGTCGATCGACACCAGGCTTGAAAATAGGCTCTGACTTGCATTCTTCAGCGCAACTTCCTATTTAGCTCCAGAATGATCCATAATCTCCAATTAAGCTCCAAACATACATAAACCTGTAAAAGACTCTAAAAGACTCCAAAAGCACTAAAAAGACTCTATATATACAACTTATATCATGACTAAAAAACCATAAAAACCATGATATATCAACTCCCCCAGACTTAGCTTTTGCTTGCCCTCAAGCAAAACAGAAGACTAGACCTGTGAAAGAGGTTTGAAAACACAGGAACTCACTTATCCTTTAGAAATACTGAATCAACCAACACCAGAGTAAAGCCACGTCAAACAGTACCAACTTAAGTTAGAACCTCTAGTAATTTTCCGCAGACTTACTAACCATCCAGATTCCAAACCACAACCCATAAGAGTAATCTAAAATCCCCATTACTGACTTTATTTAGTTTTAAGTGCAGTCTCATCGAGGGAATATCGATCTAAGGACACATGGACTCTTACTTACTCAAGAACCTGAATTTGTGGACTGTCTGCTTCTAGTTTCCTTTCTCCCTCTTTTCTCGCTTCCAATCAGTCGATTTTTCCCTACTAGGGTATCATTTTATTTTTTTTATCGACTGATTGTTCTCTTTCTTTCTCTTTTTTTTCTTTCTAGAAGTATCGAATGATTCAACTTCTCAAATTAAATCTTTTCAAAGCTATGACTCTTTTTCATTCTTTTTTTTTAGAGACAAAGAAGGGAAGAGAGAGGGAAACCATAATCACAGACTAATCCTATCAAACTTAAGCAAGGAATCCGATTCAAAGTATACCAAGCCCCAAGATGAGAAAAATTAAGTTCATTATATCTAGGCAGCTCCGGATCATCTAAACACTCAAATAGTATGAGGATAATGGAAGATCAATTTACCTTTGGAATTTCTTGTTGGTAGAATCTGCTGTCAATGGCTGTAAGAATGGTCACTAGAGAGGTAGCTAAAACAGTTTATTCCAAGAAAAGCTCATAGTTCCCAACTAAATTTTGACTCAATAAAAACAATTTTTTTTGACACAAAAGACTCTCAAAAGAAAAAGAAAACCAAAGTTAGTAACCACCTCCCCCAGACTTGAATAACACTGTCCCCAGTGTTAACAGGCATGAGTTTGGTTAAAAGAAAATAATTAGAAAAGAAACGGTTAGGATCGGAGACGCTTACCTGAAGTCGTGATTGGTGTCGACCGACACCAACGAGTAGTGTCGATCGACACTGGTCTGGTCACGATCCCCCCCTCCTTTTTTTTTTTGACACAAGAAAAACAGAACTAAAAATTAGCAAAAACCAAAAGAAATTCAAAAATAAATCCTACCTAAAAGTGGGTTGCCTCCCACTAAGCGCTTATTTTCAGTCATTAGCTTGACTATACTGGAGCTTAGGCATCTGGTGGATCAGAGATTGGCACTGAATGCCTCTGGGAAGAACATCTCATCATCCAAGGTGGTGTATAGGCAGTTTGTGAATGAGACTGACCAAGGAATGAAGGAACAGCAGCAGGGTGGGACTTAGTTCTAGGTGGTACACTCCTTTTTCCTGCAGAATCATCAAAAGAAGAAACAAGCGCTCTACGATAATCTCGTGGCTTGTTTAACTGTGAGACAGCTTTTGCACTTTGAAAATTCTTAATGATTATATCAGGAGGTTTAAAATTAGGAACAGGAAGTCCATACCTTTGCTCTATTGGAGGTGAGTGAGGTGCGAGATGTAGAGTTTTCTGTTTAACAACAGTTGATGGGTATTTTGGACTACAAAATTTCTGAAAACTCTGAGTTTTAGGTGTCTTTGGCTTGGCCTGTGGAGGGTGTCGACCGACACCAACAGTGGTGTCGATCGACACTGAACCTGAAACTCGGGACTCTGCACTTTTTCTTTAATTCAGCTCTGCAATCCGTGTCTCTGTCACAAAAACATCATCCTCCATCAACTTGTCTTTAAGTGGACCCTTGTCTTCGACCCTTGTCCTAAAAAGATGATCTCCACTCCAATCTTCAAGCCCAGCAGCTTGCTTAGAAATCTCAACCAATTCCTCTTGATCAATCAGCTTGTTCACTTGTCCAGTAGCTTCCAGCTCCTTGACATACCCAGCAGTAATGTCATCTGGCTCCTCATCCATGACAACCTCTACAGAAAAGGTTTGACCATCAATGGTAGGTTTTCTCCTCAGCTTATCCATGTCAAAGTTCATGACTTTATCACCCAAATCAAGCTCTATCTGCCCTTCTCTGACATCAGTAATAGCACCTGCTGTAGCTAAGAATGATCTTCCGAGAAGAAGAGGATCCTGAGGTTCTTCATCATATTCCAAAACCACAAAGTCTGTGGGGATAATGCACCCTGCAATCTGAAGTGGAACATCCTCTAAAACACCTTCTGGAATCCTCTTAGAACGATCCGCAAGGACAAGATGAATCCTTGTAGGCTTGAAGTCAGTCAACCCAAGTCTTACAGCAACAGAATATGGCATTAGGTTAATGCTTGAGCCAAGGTCACATAGAGAGTGAGGAAACCTTTCTGTTGAGATGTAGCAATCTAGCACAAAACTCCCAGGGTCAGGTAACTTCTTTGGAATCCTATGTTGAATCATAGCACTGACCTGTTCAGACACTCTCACCTTCCTCTCTTTCCTTGATACTGTCTTTTTCAAGAGGATTGCACTAATGTCCTTTGTGAGTAAAGCTGCTTCCTCAGGACTAATACCATTCACAACCATCCTCTTAACATACCTCTTAATTGGAGGTGAAAACTTGACTGCATCAACCAATGGTATCTCAATCAGCACTTTGTCCATGATTGCCTTGCATTTGATCTCTTCCAACTCTTGTTTAGACTTCTTACATGCCTTTGGAAAAGGAATTTTAGGCTTATATGCATTTTCCTCGTGTGCTGTGTGAGAATTGGCCAATTCTGGCTTGCTCCGCGATTGGTGTCGATCGACACTAAGATGGTGTCGATCAACACTGATCTGTGTCGACCACTTTGAAGTGGTATCGACCGGGTTGGTCGACAATCGTCCGTCATGACTCGAAATCTCGGGTTTTTGGGGTGGTGTCGATCGACACCCCAGGTCGGTGTCGATCGACACTGACTCTGGAATGTCAAAATCGTCATCAAAATCGGCAGAACCCACAAAATTTTCTTCTTCTTTTATCATGATGGCATTGACATGATGCCTTGGATTTGAATCAGTCTTTCCAGGAAGAAACCCTTCTTGCCTTTTTATGGAATCAGCAGTTTGAGCAACCTGAATATCCAATTTCTTGACATGGGTACTTAAAGCTTCAAATTTCCCATTCAGGGTTGAGTACATGGAATCCAGCTTTCCATTGAAGTCAACTGCCAACTTCGTCTGTCCTTCAAGAACTTGCTCTAGCATGCCCTCCAATTTGCTTTCTGAACTTGGTGGAGGAATTGGTTGATAAGAAGAAGAACCATAATTCCTTTGGAAATTGCTGTTGCTGTTGTTCTGAAAAGCAGGCTTCTGAAATTGAGGCTTCTGAGTAAAATCAGAGGAGTTTTGATTGCTTGTAAAGGCACTCCTCTGACCATAACCATTGTAAGACATGGTCCCTTGTTGATTTCCAAATCTCTGATTCTGAAAACCTGTTCCACCAACATAATTCACATCCTCTTTTTGACCATCAAGAGTTTCAATCTCTGCACCAAAGTGAACATGTTTTTGGCCCACAAGAATGATGTGAACTGAGTCCAGCTTTGCCTTCACTTCAGCCATTTGACTTCCATCCATTCCTCCAGCTGCTTTCTTCCTCTCAAAGTCTGCATTCTTGGTACTATTGCTAGATACCAAGTTCTCAATAAGCTTTTTGGCTTCAGCTGGACTTCTAGTGTTGAAGTTTCCTTCACTTGCAGCATCAAGAGCCATCTGATACCTCCAGTCAATTCCCCTGAAGAAAATTCCCAGAAGCTGAACATCACTGAAACCATGATGGGGACAGTCTCTCTGATAAGATCTGAACCTCAACCAAGCAGCTTTGAAGGCTTCAGTAGGCTCTTGTTTGAATGTAGAGATTTTAGTTCTCAGATCTTCAGACCTTGCATCATCAAAGAAGTTGGTGAGGAAGGCAGTCTTGGTATCAGACCAAGTGGTTAGAGAACCTGGACTCTCATTCTTGAGCCAATAAGCTGCATCCCCAGCAAGAGAGTATGGGAAGAGCTTGCACAATAGATAATCCTCTGAGACTCCATTAAGCTTAATGCTTGTCACCAAGTCTTCAAATTTTTCGATGTGGTCCATGGGATGCTCATGAGGAAGACCATGAAAGGGATGCTCACCCACAAGAGTGAAGTAGACAGGCTTTAACTCAAAGTCGTTCCTTTGGAAGGGAGGAGGGCGAATCGCAGACCTGTTTGCATAGAAAAGATCAGGCCTGTTAAAATCAGCAAGGGTCCTCCCTCTGGCAGCGTTCGCATCATCTTGTACAATGATTTCTTGGATGACATTTCCCTGGTCATCAATCTGGTCGCCGTTCTCGTTGTAGGCTTGACCCTGTTGGTCTCGTAAGACTCCAGTAGCATCAGGTCGAATGATAACTCTCCGATTCATTGCTACTGATCTCTTTGCCTTTAGGTTCGTTCGTTCGAACTCTCTCAACTCCTGATTTGTAAGATTCAAAAGTTTAGCTTCCTTGTTGCTTCTGGTAATGCGAGACTGCATACACCTGAAACACAAGAAAAGAGATAGAACATATGTAAGTAAACAAGAAATAAAATGCTTAGACTAAATTCTATTCCTATTCTAATGGCGAATTCAAGAGTCCCCGGCAACGGCGCCAAAATTTGATATGCTCAAATTTACCCTTTGAACTACTCTCTCAAATTAAGAGATCAATTGCAGTACTTAGGGATCGATTTCCACAGAGACTCCAGATTCGCACAATAGATTGTAGTATTCGAATTAAACGAAGCGAGAATGAATGTAATTAAAAGACAGAAAAGCAACTAAAATCGGTTTTAAGATCAGATGGGAGAAACGTCAGGCTCAGGGAATTCTCAGGAAATCAGGAATGCAAGCTAATCAGTAAATCAGGATTCTGCTATGTTCTAGAACTCGAAATACAATATTCAAATCAATCAACTCTCATTGCAGAGATTTCTATGTCTAGATCATAGAATTCCAAATCTCTTTGTAAACTCAAAGGCTCAGACATGCATTAAATTCAAGTTCGATATGTTCACAAAATACCTAAACCAAATCTCTTTGTGAATAGTTATTTTGCTCATCTAAAGTTCTTTCTAGTTAATTAACCAACTTTCGTTGCGAGAATCAACCTATGATCAATAATCTAACTCGTTAGTTCAGATCAAGCATAAATATAAACCTTGATGAAGAACTAGTGTTCCAGAATCCTTAACTAACCAATCAACTTAGCAATCAATGTAATATATATTTAAATGTTTTTGTGTGGCTGATATCAAATACTAGATGTGGGAGCTCAGAAGCGGAAGCTGACGCCACGTGTGTGCTTAAACACAGAGGGTCACAGTGGACCCGCTTCAAGTTGCAGTCCTTTTAAATGCATTGAAAGGTCAAACATAACCCGCAAGTTTGGAACGAAACCATTTGAATGCAAATGCCACGCCGCCCCAATCCCACAGCCCCGAGACGAAGAAGGAAAGCCAATACCAAACGATCCAGATCTTGTGAAGAGACTCAAGAGCATGCACGGTTGCGTGTGTAAATATCATTGCAAAATTTAATGCTTAAAAAAAAGCATTTCAATAAACATGTCAAGATACTCATTCTGACCTTAATGCTGAGTTTTATAATTGTTTCGTTGCTAAAATTCTATTTATAATTAAATAAAAATAAATGATAAGATATTGTTTTTAGCTTTGTGTATCAATTTTTCCTTACGTGCATGATTATTGAAACCGAGCATCACTCTAAATTCTGAATGGCTGCCCAAAGTAGATGATTCTGAATGTGAAAAGTCGATGGCGAAGAAGGTTATGGTGTTATCAAACACTCTAATTCTAGTCACATGGGTCAAACATTCTCTATGAAAGAATTATCAATTATCAACTCAATTTCGAGAGATCTCAATACAGTATCTCAATTCTCAGTACATTGTGAAACATTTGGGTTAAATGGGCCTCAAATTAATGATCTCCATATGGTTTGAGCAAAAGAGCTCAGTCAAACAGTCTACTACTCATTTTGTGTTATTTATTCCAATTAAATGCTTATCAAAAATGGTAATAGAAACGAAACGACAATGATATTGATCAGATTGCTATGACTCTTGGGTCAGGAGATGGGACGCAAAGAAGCATGAACTATGTGGTAACAAGTCTTGTAGCTACTACTATCTTCTCCCATGTAATTACAAAGACGATACAGAGGAAGGAGAAGCAATCCAATAAGTATATACTTTCACTTGAGCTCACATACTTTCACTTGAGCTCGCCACAATCAGTCAGTTTGATAGCCCGTGAATTTGACATAAGAGTAGACAGATTTTCTGAAATCCGTTTAAGCTCATCAGCCATAGACCATAGCCTCCATGAGTTCTCCTTTTATATAGTCAAATCAGTACTCTACTCGAGCTCGTGATTTAAACGCGCTCTCTTGGGGCTGTTGCGACAACCAAAGCCATACCTTTAACAATGAGCCAAAAAACTCATACTAAAGGATTCAAGCCGAACACTAATTCTCGAAATACATATATCCTTCAACATTTAAAACGAGCATCACACCTCGTATACATCATCCGAGCATCGCGCCTCATAAGACAAACACACATAGCACCAAGTCCCGCAATATCCTTTATGACGAGCACCAAGTCTCACATACATTCTTTTCTTACTTAAACAATATCTTCGAGATTTTTTCTTTTTCAATCAACCAATCCAAGTAAAAGAAGTCAGATGAGCATCATGCCTCGTCGATGTTGCTTGCGAGTTACGGAGCTCTTGTGCAAAGTTTCCCTCGCTCACAAATTCAATGGGAAACAACAATATAATAATAATTATAATGTTTTTCAGATGATTTTAAAACAAGGATAAAATGTTCTGAGGAAAATAAGAGAGAAGGAGAAATGTTTTTGAACTTGCTTGAAAATCACCGACCGCCAAAGGTAGTTAAAGTGATTTCATTTACGGTCGCGGATGTGAGTGCAGTGGATCCAGTATCTGGTACGGCAGAGGACGATGATGCTGCAGCATTGTCACCGAGGAACTTGGCGTAAAAGTAGTGTGGTGCTTGAGGTTGAGGAATTTCCGTTGCCCTACTTTTCAGCATCAACCCCAACAAGTCGGTGCTGGGTCTGTCTTCCGGGTTGTCTTGGACGCAGCAGAGTCCGATCTGAATGCATCTCAGTACTTCTTCCTCCACAAATGAACCGTCTTTGAACTGAGAATCTACTAGCTGGAGGCGTTGCCTTCACTCCATATTGCCATGCCTGTTATATAATAAATGTATCCATTAACCCATGAGATATTTTATAATTAAGCTGACTTGTTATTAAAAAAGGAAGAGAATAGAATTTGTGTGTGAGTTAAATCTTACAAAGTCGAGAAGACTATGGCCAGGGCGTGACTGACAAAACTTGACATTTTGCTGCCCTGTAATAATCTCAATGATAAGTACTCCGAAGCTGAAAATATCGGACTTCTCCGACATTATATTTTCCATGGCGTATTCTCGCGACATATAGCCACTGTGATATAAGGCAAAAACAAAAAAAAAAAGGTTAAAAATCAGAATTGTGACTCGTTAATTTTCAATTAAAAGAATTGATTTCTTACTATGATCCGACCGCTTGCTGTGTCTGTGCTTCTGTTTGACCGCTTTCTAGAATTTTGGCCATCCCAAAATCTGAAATTTTGGCGGTAAAGTGAGTGTCGAGGAGAATGTTGCTCGGCTTCAAGTCCCTATGTATAATGGGACTGTCTCTGGAGTTGTGGAGATAAGCAAGCCCCTGTGCAATCTCGCCAATGATGCGGAATCTGTTTTCCCAGTTAAGTAACTGACTTCGAGATTCATCTACAGAAACACACAAGTCGAGTTAAACACAATTCCCAATTGCAGTTCTTAATTAGAAATATTCAAAAAAAGGAAAAATTCCACTAACCGAAGATAAAACGGTTCAAACTTGAATTCTCCAAAAATTCATAGACAAGTATCTTCTCTACTCCTTCGCAACAGCAGCCTAAAAGCCGGACAAGGTTTTTGTGAAGGACGTTTAAGATCGTTCTTACCTCATTCCTAAACTCCACGATCCCTTGAGATGATTTCTTAGACAATCTTTTCACGGCGACTTGTGTTCCATCCTCTAAAATTCCCTGTGATCACATAATAAAACCAATAACATTTTCAATTTATTCTAACCAACCGTTCCAAATTAAGAGACTTTCTATAATTTCTTACCTTGTAAACAGTACCAAAACCACCTCTGCCGAGTATGTTGGAATCAGAGAAGTTACTGGTGGCCTCAACAATGGCGCCAAAGTCCATGACGGAAAATAACCGATCCTCTCCTGTTATTTCGTTGAGCATTATCTCACTTTCACTCGGTCCTACACACAACAAAATAGCGATAATCAAAACACACAAGTAGAAATAAAAAAATAAAAAGGCAAATTGCTTACCTTGAGTAGCAGCAGCAGCAGATAAAGAAGAGGGTGAACAAAAGAACTGCCCCCACAATGAGCCCGATGACTACAGGGGTCAGAGTTGCAGTTTTCTTTGCATTTGTTTCTACAGCGACCCCTAGAATGTTGAACAATTATCAGAGTTATACGAACAAAGTTTCAGTAAAATCAGTTTCTGTTAATATCCTGCTTTCTTTCTATAAACGCATAACGTTATCATGGCTATTGAACAAGACATGGTCAATCACTCAATCCTATGGTTTGAGATATTAAATTCTAATAATTTAAGTTGGTCTCAAGTTTATATGTGACTTACCCACATCTTTGGCAGCTAATTTGACATACAGGTCTCGACCGTTGACACCGTAGTGGTGGAGATCGTTGAGCCCTCCGGTCCAAATCGCACAACCACGCCGGCTTTTTACTAGGACATCTACATGCGCAAAGGCGGTACAATTACAACGCTTAAGGCACCGGCTCTCACATTCTGCGAACCCAAGTTCCATATGTACAGATGCGTTCTTCGTATCCGGGAGCTTCATGTTCTTGAGCTGGAAAAACCTGTCGCCTCCGTCGCAACTCAGTGGCGTCTTCCTCCGACACCCATCAAGATGAGACCCCGACTCCCAGTCCTCCTTGGACACTGGTTCAAACCCGTTGGTACAGTTGCACACTGTCTTTCTGTACCCCCAACAGCGAGCATTTGTCCCACATGTGTTGTAAGAAGTGCAATTATCTACAAAAGGAGACCATGACTCCCATTCCTTTGATTCCGGTATCCACGTGAACCCCTCAAGTATCCAATCTCTTCGTTCCCGAATTAGTGTCAATCTTACGTTCTTTGGGCCGGTCATTACAACCGCGACATTAGACTCCTCGGCTTTTCCCGTCCAGTTAGTACCACTTTTCAACTGTAAAACGTCCACGAAATCATCAAACCGTATACCATCCCAGGGATCGCTCCGGTAGAGGGGCTCGCTGGTTCCGGCAAGCAATACAGAAATTTCAAAGAGCCCCGACTGGTTTTTAAGTTGGAGAGAATAGAACCCGCTAGTGGGATCATCTGGACTTATCCATGATGTAAGGGCTTGGTCCACTCCTAGCTTCATCTGCGGTAGTAAAGTATCGGTGGGAGAATCGAAACTCTGCCAAAGATATCTCTCCGGTTCATTGGAATCTGAAACCACCAGATTGCCATTGTCGAGAAGTTCTGCCACCAGTTGAGATCTCACACCATCTCCATTCAGATTCGTAGACCATACCGTGGAGTTGTACTGATCCAACAACACCAGATTCTCGTTGGAGAGCATGAGAGTTCCGTCCGGTCCAGTGAGAGGAATATCTCTGTTCGCAACCCACAAAGGGGTTTTCTTCAAGTCTTCTTTGTACCATATCCCTACATACCAGTTACCCGACCCAGACTTGGGCTCGAAGAAACCCAGCTCGAAGACATTCTGAGGGGAAAACCCGCTTGAGCCTATAAGAATTTTGTGAGACAAAAGTGAATCAGAAAAGAGAAGTAGACACATCACGTAGAGGAAGAAGAGGAAGCGGAAAACTCTCGTCATCTCCACTTAATGGATGGTTTCTTGTGATTTCTGAAACTATTCATCTATTTATGAATGGAAGCAAAAGTGTTTGGACTTGTAAGTTGTATCCTAATTAATGGATTTGTACTCTTGGTTGCTTTCTCAGTGTTTTAGTTGTTATCGGACTAAGTAACTAGTATTTTCCTGAGCTACTTATACATGGAAGATGCTGTTGTTACTTATCTGTTACTGTGTGATTTATTACACATCGCGTACAAAAAGTTTTGAGGTAACTAAAACCAATTCTTATTCTTCTCTCGTTTACTTTCCTGGTAATTAGTTTCAAAATGATCTCAATATTAATGTATTCCCGCTGAGTTGAAACTGAACCTAATGGGCATCTCTAACTAATTTTCTTTCTTTTTGCAATTTCCCTGAGTAAGCCTTTTAGTCTTGACCAAAAAAATAAGTAAGCTTTTTAGCAGGAAAAACAAAAAACAAAAAACAATATTTTTATTTTGTTTCAATTTTGCTAAGTTATAACTAGATTTATGTGATCTTTCGTAAATGTTGGAGGTGAATTGACAATCTCTGGTTAGCCCGCCAGCAATCAAAACCGGTTCGTATAAGAATGAATCAGAGTCCATACCATACCCATAAAAAGGCCTATAAAAGAGAGAGACTAGTAGCTATATCAATAATGGTAGGAGATAGCACCAAGTTATAAAGGTTTACTGAGGAAGCCGATGTCATCAAGGAGAAGTGATGGGCAACCTAACACAGAGCTATGCCTTCCTTGATGCAAAAAAGTAAATTGCTTCAAGGCAACCAATTTTGTTTTTATAGAAATTTATCATTTTTGGGCCACATTTTTAGAAAAATTAATTTAATTGGTTAGTTTGATATTTGTATAACTAAACTTTAACTGTAAGGTAAGTTGTATGATCAAAGTTTATGACTCATATTGAAAAAAATGTAAACAATTAATTTGAGTGCTTTAATCATTCTTTTTGAACCAAATATCATAAATTGTATATTTTATAGACTACTAATATATTACATTAGCAATATGCATGTGAAATACATTACTACTAGGTGACTCACCCGCGCATATGCGCGGACATTAATTTTTAAAATTAATTAATATTTTGTTATATTTATTTTAAACTTTTTTTGTTTTTTTTTTGTTGCAATTTTTATGTTTAAGATTAAATATATAATAATGTAAATAATTTTAAGTTGTTGTTTTAATTACGATTGTTGTTCTCGTTTACTTTATTTCGCAAAAAATTTCTAATTTCATTGATCGTTTTGTTTTAAATTTATTGTTTGTTTTAAATCTAGTAAATATGGTTATTTACAGTTAGTTTGATTATTTTTTGTTATCTTGACAAATTTTTATTTTACTGGTTAATTATATACATGTATTTGATTTTTTAACTTTTGTAAACTTACTAATCACTTTAAAATTGAATCTAAAATTAAGGATTTGATTTAGTGGGTTTAAACCAATTAGACCCATTAAAATTGGTTCAAAGTTACATAACTATAAATTGATCTAATAATTTTTTAAAACACTATATTCAAAACCTAATTATTAAAGAATATAGCTGTTTACGTTTTTCATCGTCAATATAACCAATGTGTGAGAATATAGAAATAATTTAGTTGGATATTGTTGTTTTTCATATTTTACATGTTTTATGTGTGTGAGTGTTTTGATTTCTACAAGATCGTTGTTATTGTCTAAAACTGCGAGTCTTTAATTGTTTTCATATTCTATATATTAAAATAACTTTTTATATATATATATTTAAAATGATATTTCCATTTTTATTAAAAATTTATTATGGGGAAAAAGTAAAAACTAAAACTTTCGTTTATTTTCGTAATGACGTTTAACTTTATGGGTTTAAAAACACTTATTTTTATTTGAAAAGAATTTTTAGAGATAAAAGTTTCATTTATTGCAAAATAAAAAATTAAATATTCCCTTTTGTTGAAAGAAAAAGAAATTTTAAACATTTCCTTTATTGCAAAACCCGAAATTGCAAAAGCTTAGGAGTAACCAATTCAAAAATTAACAAAATTAAAATCAAATACCATTCTCCTCTTCATTGATTGGATAATTATCAAAATATTAAAATAAAATAGCAATATCTTCTTCATTGTAAAATCAGTTTTTTAATAATGGCACTTTAATCTATATCTTTTCTATAAATTAAAATATGATATTTTCATTTTTATTAAAAAATTATTTAAGCAACAAATATTTTATAAAATAGAACTTTCCTTTATTTTCTTAATCACGTTTTCATATAAAAAATTATATTTTATTTAAAAATAAAATTAACACAAAACTTTATTTTATTGCAAACAAATGAAATTTTATGAATAAATATTTTAGTTTTTAACCATACTTTGATATATAAAAAAGATATTTAAGAATTGTTTTTTAAAAAACCTAATTGAATGTACTAATTTTATTTCATTAAGGGTAACTCTGTATTTGAATATATAAAAAATTTATTTAAACGTTTTTTAAAGAAAAAGTTATTTTACTGCAAAAAAGTGTAAAATAAATATTTTCTGTTTTTTTTGTGATCAAGTAAATAATTTTTTTAATAAATATATTAACTTCTTTTTAAGTTTTTGAAATTTCCTTTTTCTTATTTATAAGTTTTTACCTTTTTAACTTTTTCCTTTTCTAAAAAATTTATTTTAAACGTATTTTTTTTAAATATAAATTAAAAAAGAAAATTTCCTTTTTTACAAAAATTTAAAAATTGGATAGTTATCAAGAGTAATATAAAATAAAATTTTTAAATAAGAAAAAGAAACTGAAAAAACGTTTTTAAAAAGAAGTAAATATATTTATTTAAAGTTATATAAAAGAAGTAAATAAGAAAAAAGAAAATTAATAAATAAAACTTTTCTGTATTTTTCAAAACACGTTTTTAATATATAAATTTTTATTTTATAATAAAGAAATTGGAAAATAAAACTTTCCTTTACTAAAAAGAAATTAGAAAAAATTATATCATTAAGGGTATACCTGTAATAGACCACGGTGAAAATCAACGTGAGCGCGACACGTATGCAAGTGACTTCTCAAATAATATTATTAAGATCTCTTACAAATGAACCATGCGCTGTTCATGACTAAAAGTCCGTAATAGAAGGAAGATATTGATTTTTTTTTTGTGGGGCAAAAGGAAGATATTGATTACAAGGTTGCTTGTCTTCACCAAACCGCCAATATTGTCTAAACCCAAACTGACAAGGTTCACATTGGAGACTAAGACTAAATGGCGAATGAAAGAATAGAGGTAGACAGATTTGATGGAACAGGGGATTTCTCTTTGGGGAAGGTCCGTATGTTAGCACACTTTGGTGTTCTAGGGCTGAAAGGGATTCTAACGGATGAGAAGCTCTTGAAAGAAGATCCTACTACTACCAAAGAGGGGTTAGATGGTGCAGAAACAAGTACGACCATTGATCCAGCAAAATTTGAGAAATCAGAGAAGGCAAAGGATTTGATAGTCTTGAATGTGGGAAATCAAGTTCTAAGGAAGATCAAACATTGTGAAACAGCAGCAGCTATGTGGTCCACTTTGGACAGATTGTACATGGAGACTTCATTGCCAAACCGCATCTACCTACAGCTTAAGTTTTATACTTTCAAGATGACTGACGCAAAGAGTATAGATGAGAACGTGGATGATTTTCTCAAGCTGGTTGCAGACCTAAACAATCTAGGTGTAGATGTGTCAGAAGAAGTCAAAGCAATTCTGCTGCTAAGTTGATTGTCTCACAAGTATGATCAGCTTAAAGAGACTCTGAAGTATGGAAGAGAAACTCTCAGCTTGAATGAAGTCACAGGAGCAGCAAAATCTAAGGGAGAGAACTGACTGAAAGTGGAAGCCTTTCAAGATCAGATGGTGAAGGACTCATCAGATCGGAAGTTTGATGAAGGAAGCTCCAAACATGGGAGAGGAAAGGAAACAGGGACCAACTCCAAATGGTTTTGGAACAGAAAGGGAAACAGCTCAAGGGGATGTAGAGAAGAATATTGAAAAGGGAGATTCTGTGGAAGACTCAGAAGTAGATGAACCTAGGCTTAATGAAGAAGCTGTGAAGGGCAAGGAGCAGTTTTCTAGAATGGAGAATCAGAGGCTTGATGGATTCAAGAATGATTCTATGTGTTGCATTGAAAGCTTTTCAGAAGACTCAGAGTATGCAATATGAGAAAGTGTTTTTTTGTTCCAAGTTAGTGAAGCAGAATATGGGTCTCTTATTACAGCAGTGGAAGAAGAAGCTATCCTAGACAAGAGGCAAGCTAAGCGTAATTATGAAGAGAGGTGGGATGAAAACACACCCGGTCAGGAGTTGCAGCGTTGCTGTGAACTTCTCTTTGCTCACTGAATGGAGAAGCAGTCCCAGGTAACTCCATTAGTATATGACTTGATCTTGCAGGACAGAATTAACAAAGGATGGATTTAGTTTCTGTAAAATTCTGAAGATTGGAAATCATTAACTAAGTTGTTACAAGAAAAGGCGAAGGAGTTACCAGGAGGACTTATGGAAGAGTCACAGGTTCCAGGTGGAGCAGCAGAGGAAAAGATTTAAGATCAGCTAGCAAAGGAAGAAAATTCAAGATCAGAGTTTTTCTGGGTTTGTCAGGATTTCAGAAGAATCCTGAGTAATTGTAATGAGTGAGTTACCTGTTGAAATCAGAAGTTGAAGCAGCTGAAAGAAGAGGTGTGAATTCAGGGTTTACGATCTCTTAATGTCTCAAGTTGTCCCAGGCAATAGGCGATACAAAGACAACGAAGATGATGCAAAGTTGAGAATTACATGTAATCGTCGAAGCTCATCAGAAATCACAGAGATTGTAGCTTGAGGATGCTGGTCCGATAGAGAGAGCAAAGAAGAAGAGCTCAAGATGGAAGAAATGGCACTAATGCCACAATTTGAAAAAACCTGATCACTAATGCCACCGCTATTTGTTGGGATTTTTTTTTTAATAGAAACTGGGGGAAATGACTTAAAAAAAAAAGAAGGTTATGTTTATTTACGGATCCAACCACGTGACCCAGCTGACCCACCCGGCCCAAATTGGATTGATCTTTAACCCGAGAAAGAACAGTTTCGAGTTCACTGTGGCGAACCCTAGTTTGAAATTTTGATCTGATGAAAGTAATATCAAATTAAGATTTAAATTAAATTCTGATTTTTAAATAACTAAAATATCAAAGTTTTAGCGGGAAAATACGGATTTGCGGTTATAGCGAAAAAACTCGGATTTACGGTTTTGACGGGAAAATGCAGATTTGCGTTTTTGGCGGAAAAACTCTGATTTGCGATTTTGGCGGGAAAACTCGGGTTTGCGGTTTTGCCAGAAAAACGTAGATTTGCAGTTTTGGAGGAAAAATTCGGATTTGCGGGTTTGGCGAAAAAATGCGGATTTGCGGTTTTTGCGGGAAAATGCGGCTTTTCGGTTTTGGCGGAAAAATGCGGATTTACGGTTTTGGCGGGAAAACTCGGGTTTGCGGTTTTGGCGGGAAAACTCGGGTTTGCGGTTTTGGCGGGAAACTCGGGTTTACTGTTTTGGAGGGAAAACTCGGGTTTGCGGTTTTGACGGGAAAACTCGGGTTTGCGGTTTTGGCGGGAAAACTCGGGTTTGCGGTTTTTGCGGGAAACACAGAGTTGCGGTTTTAACGGGAAAACTCAGATTTGCGGTTTTGGCGGGAAAACGCAAATCCAGTTTTTTCCGCTAAATCTATGTTTTTCCGCCAAAACTGCAAATCCGAGTTTTCCGTCAAAACCGTAAAATATCAAAGTTTTAGCGGGAAAATGCGGATTTGCAGTTCTGGCGGAAAAACTCGGATTTACGGTTTTGACGGGAAAACGCGGATTTGCGTTTTTGGCGGAACAACTTCGATTTGCGGTTTTGGCTGGAAAACTCCGGTTTGCGGTTTTTGCGGGAAACACAGAGTTGCGGTTTTAACGAGAAAACTCAGATTTGCGGTTTTGGCGGGAAAACGCAAATCGGTTTTTTTCCGCTAAATCTGTGTTTTTCCGCCAAAACTGCAAATCCGAGTTTTCCGTCAAAACCGTAAAATAGCAAATTTTTAGCGGGAAAATGCGGATTTGCGGTTCTGGCGGTAAAACTCGGATTTACGGTTTTGACGCGAAAACGCGGATTTGCGTTTTTGGCGGAACAACTCCGATTTGCGGTTTTGGCGGGAAAACTCGGGTTTGCGGTTTTGCCAGAAAAACGTAGATTTGCAGTTTTGGAGGAAAAATTCGGATTTGCGGTTTCGGCGGAAAAATGCGGATTTGCGGTTTTTGCGGGAAAATGCGGTTTTTCGGTTTTGGCGGAAAAATGCGGATTTACTGTTTTGGCGGGAAAACTCGGGTTTGCGGTTTTGGCGGGAAAACTCGGGTTTGCGGTTTTGGCGGGAAAACTCGGGTTTGCGGTTTTGGCGGGAAAACTCGGGTTTGCGGTTTTGGCGGGAAACATAGAGTTGCGGTTTTAACGGGAAAACTCAGATTTGCGGTTTTGGCGGGAAAACGCGGGAGTTGCGGTTTTAGCGGGAAAACGCGGATTTGCGGTTTTCCCACCAAAACCGCAAATCCGGTTTTTTCCGCTAAATCTGTGTTTTTCCGCCAAAACTGCAAATCCTAGTTTTCCTTCAAAACTGTAAATCCCAGTTCCCGCCAAAACCGCAAATCAATGTTTTTCCGCTAAATTGGCGTTTTTCCGCCAAAAATGCAAATCCAAGTTTCCCGTCAAAACCGTAAATCCGATTTTTCCGTCAAAACCACAAATCAACGTTACCGCAAATCTGTGTTTTTCCGCTAAAACCGCAAATTCGATTTTTCCCGCCAAAACCGCAAACCCGAGTTTTCCCGCCAAAACCGCAAACCCGAGTTTTTCCGCCAAAACCGCAAAGCCGTATTTTCCCGCTAAAACCGCAAATTCAAAATTTGCAAAATATTTCCAAACATTTCAAAATTTGCAAAATTGTGTGCAATTTTGCAATATTGTGAAAAATTGTGCAAAATTGTGCAAATTGTGTTTTTTTTTTACATTTTAAAAATTGTGCACAGATGTACCTAGTTGTCCAGTTGTACAATGGTCCACATAGTTGTACTTTGGATGTATTTCGATTTTTGTGGTTGGACCTTAGGAAGGAAAAGTCTTTTACAGCTGGACTTATGATTTTACCTCATTAATCAACAGTCAAGAGGTTCCCCCAAAACAATATGGTCTGAATAACAATATTTGCTTCTTCCCCTAAATAAATAGGTCAAACCTAACATAAGTTCCTTAAACTATAAGGAGTGGTTTGTGTGAAATCACATTTATTTTTTCATAAGTTTATAAATTCTTATTTTAGTCATTTATAATTGCTTTTATGTTTATTTTAGGATCATCACATGGTGGCTTACCTAGAGAATTCCACATATTACTTCAGAATAATCACAAATATGATTTTACTGTTGGATCCAGTTGTACAGTTGGACCCAGTTGTACATTGGCTATCCGAGAAAATGCTATCAATATATTCGAGAAAGAAAACCATACATTGGCAACACATCAAAATATGGAATGCTATCAATGTATTCGAGAACAAAATGAACTGGATTAGCAACACATAAAAATATTTATACGAGTCCCAAAATAATGGGCATAGTTGTACCTTGTTGTCCAGTTGTACAATCGTCCACATAGTTGGACTTTGACAGATTTTCAGAAATATTTATACGTTTAGTATTTATACGTTTAGTATTTTTTGGAATCATTTGGAAATTTCACAAATTACTTCAAAATAATCAAAAATATGAATTTATAGTTGGACCAGATTGTACCACCTGTACTAAACACACATTAAATTTGTTCATACATATTTGGACCAGATTGTACCACCTGTACTAAACACACAATAACTAGTTCATACATATTTGGACCGAATTTTACCAAGTAGAAATACAAATACAAACACACAAATTAAGATTCTTCGGGCTGTAACCACCTCTCCAAGTTTATGCCACAGATGTACTTGTTATTCTTCTTACTTCGCTTTTCTCCGGTGGATGGAAATCGCTTTTCTTGATTTCTACCTCGTTTTGGTGTGTACATAGACTGTAACTCAATTTCCGATATTTATGTCCAACTGGTACAACTTTATATTTAATTGTACCAATTGTCACTCAAAGTAGTTGTACCAGTTGTACTAAATCTGCAGATTCAGATTGTTAAATCGATTTGATTTTGGGTATCATCGTTTTCTTCAAATCCAACACGATTCAACATAACTATGATACCATTTATCAATGCACATACCTAATCATCACTAGAAACGTGAATACCAACTCAATGTGCTACCTAATCAAGCAATATCCATTCAAATCCCTAAATGTAAAATTGCAATTGAAATTGTGTTTATTTTTAGCTAAGATTCAACACATAATCAAGCTTACTAAGGAAAGTCCCACCAACTTTGGAGACCACCGGTGGAAGGCGACGGCCGTTGTGATTCAGAATCGTGTTTTCCGGAGGCTCAATCTTCACCCCGACGAGAAAGACAATGATTGGGGAGGAAAAAAAGTTTTTTTTTATTAAACATATATTTTAATCTATTTTTTTTTTCAAACCCACTGGTACGAACTTTCTTGAGGGTAAAATAGGGTTATTAATTTTCTAGTGGCAATGAGATTATTTTAGTGGCAATGAGATCATTTTTTTTACATTAGTGGCATTATTGCTCATCGCTCAAGAAGATGAAGTCGCAGAGGCAACAACGACAAAGACAAGAGAGTGGAAAAGAAACTTGGACTGAGCCCAAGGTGGAGATTGTAAACTATGGGCCTAAGTCATTTTCTCTCCGGCCCAATATGAAATCAGAAAGCTGGAATTGGGTCAATATTGTCTAAGCCCAAACTAACATAATAATAACTTTTTATTATGTTAGTAAAGACAAGCAAGCTCAAGATAGCGACAAGAGAAAAGTGGCGGGAGATAGAAAGAAGTGGTGAGAGAGTTAGAAGATACCTTGGCAGAGAAGAAACAAAGTTCAAGTCTTTGTGTTCTTGGTGTGTATTTCTAGGTATTATACTCTCCTTCTCTATTCTCCTTTGTTATACTCAAATCTGTAACAAAGAGAGGAAGTCAGGGACTTGTAACCTTTTACTTGCTAGTGGAAGTTGTGGGAGAAAGGATCCCACCGAGAGGTACCTTAAGTGGGAACTCGGTTATCAAAGTCTTGTGTCTTTAAGTTTCGATTTCTATCTCTAAATTTTAACTTCAATTAAAGCACTCAAGAGGTTAAAGAGGTTGAAGTGAAAACCCTTACAGAAGAGGAGAGTTATTCAATCAGCCAACACATGGTCCTAATTTCTGTTATAATTTGAAAGATTAGTTCGTCGAAACTTTTCTGGAGCAAACTGCTTTACTAATCAACTAACACACGGTTCTGATTTTGTTTTTTCTGTAAGACCTTGTTGGAGAGAGAAAAATCTACAATTAAATTAACCTTGTGGAAGCATGGAGATTGAATCATCAGAAAGATGCAGCTAGTTTGTCACGGTATATTGAGCTGAAAACAGTATCTCAAAGATTGTTGCTGCTAGAAGAAATCTTCGTGATAGAATCAGGGGCTGATGGACTTGTCGTAAATTTCGTCTTTCTCAAAGGCACGCAACATCAGTTTGCTACTTGACAGATTGTGGACACATTCATCAATGTTCCGACTACACAAATTTCAGACGAAATGTATGGTGTTAACAAGCCTTCAGCTGAAACAAAGCAATTATTTCCCCGAAATCATTACGGTTTATTGACATACACCACTGGGAAATTCTACATGATTCTCTGCTACACTTCATGCTCGAATAGCAATATGTTGAGAAGAGTCAGCTGAAAGAATACTGAAACATGTTAAATGCTCTTTCCTAAACAACATTACGTTGTGTGATATATAAATAAGCTCATTCACTAAAGCTATTCTAAACACAGTACATTTCGATTTCTCCAGCTCAATAGAAAAGATTTCTATACATAATCTTAAACATTCATCGATTTCATCATTTTTTTTATGCAATCTCCATAAAACAAATATCTTTTATAATTTGATCATTACTACAGTTTTGTTTCACCCGAAATTCAGTTAATTCAGCTTTTTTTACAAGCCACACTTTTTTGTTGTTGCTCAAATCATTTTTTCGTATTTATTTACAACATGGTCAACTATGAATTTGAAAAAAAAACCATAATTAGTAAAAAAAATTGACCAAGTAAAATATTCTAAGAAATAAATTTTCTTAAAAAAGAATAATCATTCTCATTGGTTCATTGACATTTCTTAGCTTATTATTGTCCTCTAATTTAATTGAATGGCTATATTTAGACTGTGTTACATATATTTATTATGAGTCTTTGAAAAACACATTCGTTGCAACAATACGTTTCTCGAAGTTATACGGAAAAAAAAGTTTTGTAATCTATAGTATTGAATCATGAGATCTGCTACTTTGTTTGTGGTTTTTTGTGTCTTAGTATTACTTGTTTTGCGTAATGTTCAAGGTGATATGTCAACATCATTTTAGTTTTTATTGGTTACACGAAAACTTAAATAGTATTGATTACTATAAAACTTAAAAATGATTTTGTAACAAAAAAAAAGAAGAAAAAAAGCCGTAGAGCAAAGTTTAATCATAAAAGTTTCGATATAACCAATATCTGCAAAATTTTAAGGGCAATTCCTAAAAAATGACACATTTCATGTTTCTGTGACTAAAATAGCATATTATGATGAAAATGACAACAATGGTATTTTCTGAAGAGAAAAAAAACTATTATACATTTATTTTCATGTGTTTTTTTCAATCCTTTAAACATAAACCCTAAAACCCAAAATCTAAACCCTAATTAATGAATTTGACCCCAAATTCATTAGTTTAATTATATTTAAACCATTAAATAAATGTTATTTTGTCATTTTTACCTTGGTGTGGTACTTTTGTCACAAAAACATAAAATTGTGCTATAGTATTTCTCAAATTTTAATCTATATTTAAATGTTTTTGTGTGGCTGATATCAAATACTAGATGTGGGAGTGGGAGCTCAGAAGCGGAAGCTGAAGCTACGTGTGTGCTCAGACACAGAGGGTCACGGTGGACCCGCTTCAAGTTGCAGTCCTCTTAAATGCATTGAAAGGTCAAACATAACCCGCAAGTTTGGAACGAAACCATTTGAATGCAAATGCTTGGACGTCCCAATCCCACAGGGCAGAACCAAAGATGGAAAGCCAATAGCACCCACACCAGGTACGGTGAAGAGATTCAAGGGCATCATGCACAGTTGCGCGTGTAACTATCATTGCAAAAATTAATGCTTAAAAAAGCATTTCAATAAACATGTCATGATGCTCATTCTTACCTTAATGGAGTTTTATAATTGTTTCGTTGCTAAAGTTATATTTATAATTAAATAAAAATAAATGATAAGATTTTGTTTTTAGCTCTGTGTATCAATTTTTCCTATCGTGCATGATTATTAAATCTGAGCGAATCACCTGGCCAAAAAGTTGATCGTTTGAAGCATAGAAGTAGTGAACTCATCTAATGCATAGAGAACTACTCAAACTCGCCAAATATATTTTTGAGATACAATGGGGCGTAACAATAGCTGATATTTTTCAATGAATTTGAGGTATGAATTTGCAACTTCGCAGAAGAAAAGGATACAAACGTTGCGCTGGGAAAAATGTTACAAGATAGAACTGTCTTATGGACTCAAGTGCAGAAACATATGGTACGAGTAATTAACACTTGTGTTTCCATTGTTTGAGGGTATTGAAGTCCAACCACGTTTGAGATTCTATAAAAAGAGTTGTGCTAAGAACGTAATTTCTCAAATAATAGCATAAAAATTTATATATATAATGTGGAAAAGTGGAAGAAATGGTGTTTTCGATTGAGATGGAAGTGTCATTCATCATCTTTCACATAGTCTCATGTCCAATGCCTTACAAGACTTGCTCTTACTAGAGACATGAGTGTAAGAGATATCTTCCCCTCTATTATAACCTCTATCTTCTTCCATAGACTTGAAGCACATCCTCTCTTCACCGTCAACATTGCTTTGCCCAGAAGTTGAAGCATAACCACAAGGCTGTGTTCTCATCTGAACAGACCTGAGTAGAGCGGTTCTTCTCAAGTCACCCGAGTGGCAGATATCGCTAGGCGATGACGGGAACCTTCCTTCTGTGTCCGATCCTCTTTGGCGAGACTGTGTACTAGTAGTTGCATTGGTATGCGAACTTGACGACGAATGGTTTGTTGAAGCAAGAGGTCTTTGGTATCTGTATGGTGAAACAGGACTAGTTGGGCGGCTCTCAGTGCTTGTTGGGTCCTCGCAGAATCTGGCTTCGTCCGAGTCTTCTGACATGGGAGAGTATTGTAACGGCAAGTCATCCCTGTGTGTTGCAACACATGAATGAATCTCACCAGAGATATAGTCATGTCCAAAATTCCAAAAACCAGGGTTTGATGTAGACATAACTGACCTGTTGTTGTGATAAAGAAAGCTCTCAGACCGAGCTGGAGACTCCAACATGTTGACGGGAAGTGAGTCTCCGACTGTTAGTCCGTTTAAACTGCAAGCCATTATCTACGAGGAAGACAATTTGGCCATATCTCTCAATAGAGGCATCACAACACCAAACAGAGAATTGATAAATTAGCAGGCAAACAGTTGATTACTAGCAAAACAGAATTTGTGAAAATGATCCCTCCAACTTGGTTCACACAATACAATTAAGCTAACTAAACCGACTATACCAACTTAAACCGTATATACAATTGATATTCATCTGGGCAAACAATTGAATTACAGAGCCAAAAACACCAGAAAATAAATGGGAAATCTAAAGACGAACCTCGCTAAGATAACGTTTCTGGGAGCGAAGGTTATCGAGATACACCTCGTCTTCCGGATCTCTTGTTCGTTTCCCGCTCGGCGACGATCGCGATTCCGACCCCATTTTCAAACCCTAACCAATTTTTACACTGCTGCATCTACAAAGTGGTTATGGTTATGGATGTGATCAATCACAAAATTTCAAAGTAAAATGAATTTACAAAATATATCTGTGAGCCGAAACCAATCGTGAAGAATTCTTTTTCTGCGGGAGATTAAGTTAAAGCCCACACTCACACAAAAAAAAACAATTGGGTCACAAGAGAAAGCCCAAATGTTTTTAACACATGTTTTAGAGCATCTTCTTCTGTTGATATATGTTATGAAGATGATATATCTTATCCTCTCTAATTAACCATGGTTTAGCGCAATTGCTTTTTCATCCTTCATCAGTGGTTTTCAATTTTTAATTAACCAACCAAAAAAAATTAAAACTTTGATATCTCAAAATATCTTAAATCTTTGTCACAACAACATCCACTCAATGCAATTCCATACAACATCTTCAAAAAAAAAAAAAAATATATATATATATAGCGAAGAAACATATAAGAGCAGGAAACACATTTCATGGCAAAAATCTAAATTGCTTCTTATGATTTATGATCAGGGAACAAAGTCATGGGCGGATCCAGAACATAATTTTAACAGGGGCATAACACAAAAAGATTAATACTATAATGTTTTTATCTAAGATAAATGAGCATTTAGCAAAAAAAAATGATAAAGGGGCATAAATTAATTTATTTAGAGGGGCAAAATTAAAAACCTATAGAAAAATACACTAAAATCTAAAATTTTAGGGGTGGCATATGCCCCACCCATTCACAATGTACATCCGCCACTGAACAAAGTCAAGCCCATGTAGACAAATAACTATAATAAGTACATGCTTTTTTAAAGTACATGCTTTTCTATAGCATTTCATTGAGAAATCCAAGTCTGTGATGATTGATAGTGCTCGTAAATCTTCTATTTCAACCATAACAGGAGTTTTGATTATAATCAAAGTATTGGTGGTAGAGCTACACTATAGACTGGTAGATAGTTATAATGTCAGGGCTTAATTGATTTAAACTAATAAAATGGATTCTCACTTCTTCGTCAACAAAAACTTAGCAAAGCAATTCAGCTGATAAGTGCACAGTAATCTTATCATGGCAAATTTGTAGAGTCTAACTTGATTCTTCTCATTGATTCATGATATGAAATCACACTAAAACCACTATACATGGAATACCTTAAAAATGATACAAAATGCTTTTTGTTGGCATTTCAATTTTTTTTTTTAACATTTCCACATGCATTCACCAAAATCATTCACAGAAGGATGAAAACAATTAAGAACCCGAAAAAGAATTAAGCGGGTGAAACAGCCATCTCCACGGAAAATAATAACTTCCGTCGGATAAACTGCTAACTCCCACTAACTAGTTTCACCCGCTACATGCACTTAACCAAACGTTTTTCACTTTTGAATTGGTACAAATGAGGTAGAGAAACAAAAAAGAAAATGTGCAGATTCAATACTAAACCATTTTTGAATTCCAAGTTTATGCCATGGTGAACTTCACTGGAAAAATGAAACATGGAGAACACAAAAAAGATAAGATAAAATAATGAAATAAATAAATTAGTTTAGGTTTATCATTTAACTTTTGATAGTTTATATATATTTTTAAAAAGTATTCTTTACGAAATTGAAATAAATACTTTTAAAATTTATAAAAATTTAAAATTTGAAATACAAAATCGGATTTAAGTCATAGTCCTCTAATTTTTATTTTCCTAAAAATCGGATTTATTGAAGGACAAATTAGTTTTCTCGAATTTTTTTAACAACACACCTTTAAATCAACCAAAATCCACAATTTAAATATTTTCACAAGACTTTATAAAATTCATGTGATTTGTCAAACAAAAAAAAAATTGTTGTTCTGATGGTCACGCGTGTGATTGATCAATCAAACATACAAAAAACAAATGGTAGAAAAAGGGGGTCTGGGACACGTGGAAGCTTACAGTTGGTTGGTTCCAGTTGTTCCTGATCAAACGTTGGCTTCGCCGTGTCCGTCGCTGGAAACCGCAGAAAACCGTAAAAGCCAAAGAGATTTGGGTATAGTTTCCCCAAATTCCCGATCAGGGCATTACCGCAAACACGGGTGCGTTCTCTTCAGACTATCTTTTGCTGTAGCTTAACAAAGATCATCGACTTAACGAACCGCGAATTGAGTAACTGGAGGGGATGAAGTACGTGTTGGTGACTGGAGGAGTGGTGAGTGGGCTTGGCAAAGGCGTTACTGCCAGTAGTATCGGCGTCGTGCTTGAAGCTTGTGGCCTTCGAGTTACCTCCATTAAAATCGGTTAAGATCTCTTTCTCTCGAGTTGGGAATTTCTCATTTCATTTTTGTTTTTCAAAAAGGAAAACCCTTTTGACCAGAAATAGTAACAATTTGGGTTTCGAAAAGACATTCGGTAAAGTTTGAGCCTTTTTTTTGTTTTTAGCTTGACTTTGTTACGTTGAATCGATCTTATTAGAACTCTTTAGTCTCCTAGACTTTTGTTAACGCTCTTACAAGCTCTCACTCAAATCATACAGATCCATATTTGAACACTGATGCTGGCACTATGTCCCCTTTTGAGCATGGAGAGGTTTTTGTGCTCGATGATGGTGGAGAGGTTCTCTTCTCGCGTTTTCTTGTTTTAAAATCTTCTTTGCATTTCTTCCTAAAGCATCTTGTTGCTAAATAGTGGTTGCATATCGCCGATTGTTTGTGTTCCTTCGAAGGTCGATCTTGATTTGGGGAATTATGAAAGATTTCTTGATGTGACACTAACCAAAGACAACAACATAACCACTGGGAAGATATATCAGGTACTGCTTTTGGAAGGCATTGAAATGTTAAGTGTATGCTGTTAATTTCCTAAAACCGGCGGGCTTTTTTGGGTACGTGATTAATGTTTTTACCATCTCCCTCACTAGTCTGTCCTTGACAAGGAACGAAAAGGCGACTACTTAGGGAAGACTGTTCAGGTAAAAGTGTGTGTGGGTGAATTAGTAGATTGTATTTAGATTTTGTAGTTAGCTTATTTTTTCCTGTTTAAATCGGCTTTTAGGTTGTTCCACACATTACAGATGCAATTAAGGATTGGATTCAGTCAGTCTCTCTTATTCCAGTGGATGGAAAGGAAGGCCAAGCCGATGTTTGTGTTATTGAGTTGGGAGGAACTGTTGGTAAGAGCTATTGGCGACGCCATTCATGTCTGGTTTTCGTTCACTTATACACTGTTTCTAAAATTCCTTACTTCCTGCTTATGATAGGTGACATAGAATCCATGCCTTTTATCGAGGCCTTGAGACAATTGTCATTCTCTGTTGGTAAGCCTGTGAATCCTATTCCTAGGCTTCCGCTCAGTGGTTCTATACTTTCTCCTTATTGATGCTGCCGCATCTTTTTGCTTGCTAGGACAAGAAAATTTCTGTCTGATTCATGTGAGCTTGATTCCGGTTCTCGGTGTTGTTGGGGAGCAGGTAGAATATTTCCTTACTTAGAGATGTGCTTAAAATGATGGTAACTTTAACATCGGACTGAACTTTGTAGCTATCCTTTCGTGCAGAAAACAAAGCCAACCCAACACAGTGTCCGAGAACTTAGAGCTTTGGGATTGACTCCTCACTTTTTGGCATGTCGCTCTGCTCAGGTATCGCTTTAAAATTTTACTTAAAATCAGTTACGATTTGCATATCTTTGGAAAACTATGACCTCTCACAGTTACTTCAGATTCTTCAGTTGACGTGCCTTGATTTTTTTCATTCTGCAGCCACTACTTGAAGCTACAAAGGCAAAATTGTCTCAGTTTTGTCATGTGGCGGTATAACTTGTCTTAAGTCTACGTTGTGGATTTACGTAACTGTTGCATATCTTAATCAGTTGGGATTTTATATCACGCGTTGGTTTTTTTCCAGGCTGCTAATATTCTCAATATCCATGACGTTCCAAACATTTGGCATGTTCCTCTTCTACTCCGAGTAAGTTGGATGCTTTTTTGGCTCTTCCAAAGAGAAGAAAAATGGAAATTGAAATGTGTTTTGTTACTGAAGTTCTTTTTCATGTGTGCTGCAGAACCAAAACGCTCATCACTCGATTCTCAAACAACTGAATCTTACCAGGTTAGTCTCATTTCTTATGGTGTTCATTGCTTCGATATCACAAGGGAAAACTTTCAGCGTAACCCACAAAACTCATCTCTTTCAGCGTTGCAACAGCACCTGATCTTGATAGCTGGACTAAGATGGCCGAGACTTTTGATAACTTGACAAATCATGTGAGTACTATTTGCTGGCCACAACACTGTTTTAGAGCCTTTGCTTTTCTTATTCAATGAGACTATCCGTCTATTATGCACAGGTCACGATTGCTATGGTCGGAAAGTACGTTGGTCTAACGGATTCTTATTTGTCGGTTGTTAAGGTAAACATAGAAGAAGAAAAAATGAATTTTTAGGCTTTGGTCTTCTACAAAATTGAATTTCTATCGCATTTGGTTTGCTTGTTTTCCTTTTTCATATTTTCCTCTTCGCCGTAGGCCCTTCTACATGCCTGCATTGCATGTTCATTGAAGCCTCAGATCGAATGGATTGCAGCTTCAGATCTTGAAGACGAAAGTGAAAAATCGGTATATACCATTGATGACTTTCATTCTTCTTGGATCTTTTGGATCAAGAGTTTTATGCTATACTACCATTGTTTTCCTTTTAAGCATCACTTTTCTCCTTTGCAGACTCCGGAAGCACATGCTGCTGCTTGGAAGATTTTGAAGGTGATAATTTCTGTCACTTCTCTAGTAAAAGGAGTCATTCTTTGCCGACAATATAGTCTCTATTTTCCTTTTTGCAGAGCGCAGAATGCATTCTGGTTCCTGGTGGTTTTGGAGATCGTGGCGTGAGCGGAATGGTTTTAGCAGCGAAATACGCTAGAGAGAACAAAATTCCTTATCTTGGGATCTGCTTGGGGATGCAAATAGCTGTAATTGAGTTTGCAAGATCTGTAAGAAGCTTCTTTCAAACTCTGAAATAACTTGCTGTGTTATATTTTTCCTCCCTAAAACTATTTTACCTCATTTCTTCGTCTTAATCTGTGGCATTGGTTTCAGGTTTTGGGTTTGGAAAGAGCAAATAGCACCGAGTTCGATGCTCAGACACCTGACCCTGTTGTTATATTCATGCCAGAAGTATGTATTCCAAAACATGAATACCTATCAATGTAGTCAGTTCATTCTCTCATTCATATTTATATTACCACAGGGGTCAAGAACGCATATGGGAAGCACAATGAGACTAGGATCCCGAAGAACACATTTACAGAGCCGAGACTCTCTCACTTCAAAACTGTAAGCATAACTGCATATGTCTTCGCCGTTTCCTTGAGGTTCCTTGTAGTTTTCAGTTGATGATTTGAAGAAAATATATTGTTTTTCTCCGAGCATTTACCAGATACGGTGACGTTTGTTATGTAGACGAGAGGCATAGGCACCGTTATGAGGTTGGTTTTTCGTAAAAGGTGGATCCTTGAATATAGTATTCTATTCAGAGAATGTATCACAATGATGTGAAAAAGGTGCTTTGATTTGATGATGTTAGGTGAATCCAGAAGTAGCTCATGTACTCGAAGAAGCTGGTTTAAGACTTGTGGGCAAAGATGATACAGGGAAACGAGTTGAGGTATGAGGAAAAAACACATCAATAGGCATAATCTTTTTTGGTTGGGTCGTGTGGTCTCTCTCTGCAAAATCTGTTTTTGTTTCAACAGGTGATTGAGTTTCATGATCATCCATTCTATGTTGGAGTTCAGTTTCATCCAGAGTTTAAGTCAAGACCCACTAGACCTTCTCCTCTGTTTCTAGGCAAGTCTTGTTCTTTTCAAAAGACACTTGTCTTGAATCTCAGGCAGACATTTTATCTCTAAAGCTCATTTTTGTAGTTGGAAATTTTACAGGTTTTATATTGGCTGCGAGGAAGCTTCTTCAGACCCATTTAAGCAATTGAGCACAAGCTCGAGCTCAAGCTTCTTCATTGTCATTTTACATTTTGTAAATAAGAACAAATTGACATTTATTACTTCGTCATCATAAAATCATAATAAGCCTTGAATTAAAGGCAAGACCTATATACTGATAAGGTGACAACTGAAATTATGAGAACTTATAGAGATGCAATGTAAAGAATAACAAACAAAATTTCCTATATAAAAAGCTCGATTAGATTGTCTTCTTAAATAAAGAATTTATAAAAAATCTTAAGAAGATAACTTACAAGTGTTTTTTAAGCAATCTAATTTCTCAAAACTCTTTACAAGGAATACTTTTTTCTATTCTATGATACTAAACATTTTTAGTCAGTAACATATTTCTTTTTCATTTGTATTAGTATTGAATAGTAATACAATACTATTTGTATCAATATATTTGTACCAATTAGACGTATACAAATAAGTTTGGAAGATCGAAGTTTAAATGATGCATAGAATAGTGGCTTTGTTATATGGCAAATTATAGCATGCAAATACTTTTTTGGACCGACACTAATGGAGGAATACTCCGGGGAACATGCCATGTTGTGACTGTCTAACTGAGGCTACAAGAGGAGCATAAGCCACTAACCAAATAATCTCTCTATGCTTGTGTGTTGTGTACATGATTTTTCTTTTTCTTTTTCCTTTAATGAGGGGACACTAATACAAGTATCTGCACAAAATACCAAAAAAATAATGATTTATAAGAAACTAATGATAAAAACAACAAAAGCTCATCCACATGAATAACCTAACTCTGTTTTTTTCTCCCCAACAAAAATGATCCAACCCGCCGGCAAACCACACATATAAAATTATAAAATTCTACATTTTAATTGTGTCTCCGGTTTGGCTAAACCTCCTCTAAACCAACCCCATTTTACCGGCAAGGGTTTTCATCTTCGACAAACAAAAGCTACCTTTGATTTTCTTCCAAACTGAACCGGTCATGATCGATGAAACCTCCTCAACTCTCCAGTCTCCTCCTCATACAGCACCAATTGGCTGCTTTAAAACAATCAAAAAGTAAATTTACATTTCTTTTTCTAAGACATTACAAAATAATTTTAATAAATATATATATAAATTATAATGATCAGATACTTTGAAGAACAAAAAAAAAAAATCTGATGATCAGAATCAGACCCACATGTGATTAGAACATAACCAGCTGGCTCAAGCCAATCAATGGCTGGATTCTAAGAGCCACTGTCACCTACAATGGGGTCCGAAAAGAATCGGTCCCCTCTGCTTTCTCGACATTTTTATAAAGAACAAAAGAGAACGTGGGGTCACACATAGTTTTTAGATACCAACACAAGAACAAAGAGACCAACTCTTGGAACTCTAAGTAGCTGCGTTAACAGCGATGGCCAAGAGAAAGTTATTCACACGTCTCTCTATCAACTTTTTTTCACTTAATCTTAGTATGATTTTATCTAATTAGTCGCTAAACACACCACTCTTAAACAAAGATATGACACTAACAAAGGACAAGATGTCTCTAAATACCAGAAAAGCTTAAGGCCTTAAAATCGCCAGACAGTCACCTAAAACCCTGATGAGACTAAAGATGACTTATCTCTGAGCAAAATGCATCATATGATACTGCAAAAGGACAAGTTGAAACAAGAATGCGTAATACTAAAACTGTGGTTGTGCGTTTTTATTTTTTCTTTGGTCTTATGAAGTATGAACATTCACCAGACCCTAGTAGGAGCCACACTCATTTGCTATTTGATGAAGACAAGGTACCTAGTGGCACACAGTGCATATCACATCCACCGACAGAAGAACAATGGTGTATCAACTAGACAAAACAAGAGACGTGCTAAATCTAGCAAACAATCTAGAGCTTCATTGCAAGATTCTATGATGCCATAGCCAGAAAAGGATTAAGCTTCACAAAATCGACAGAGAAAAAAAAGGCAACCACATGCTACTCTCAAAGGGAGTGTCTTTATCTCCATAGTAATAAACAAAAACGAGAGAACAGGTTTTGAAGAATCTAAAGTCAGTGACTAGTGGTTGAACAAACAAACATGAAAATGCAAGTAACTGAAAAAAACAAAAACAGAAAGAGAGTTTGTGTTACCCGGCGACGGCGACAAAAAAGTGGGCGTCAATGCGAGTGTCGATACAAGTCGTAAGGCGTCCATAGAGCGTCTAACGGGCAAGGACGTTTGGAATCGAGTCTTAACCATGGCTTGCCACTACCGGACCAGTGGAGCAAGCTGACAGGACCAGGGTGCAAATCACGACAGCTTCCCCTGACATTGTCCCCACCGAGGCCGTGCTGGTTCCACCTGTGCGAAATGGGGGCGACGTGGCCGGCGAAAACAAGAAGAAACGGTGGGAGCGAGCCAAGCTCGTAAATCCGCTCGGTCTTCTGAATCTCCATCCATTTCTCGATCCGCCTCGTGTACCCAGCTCGTCTCCATCTCTTGAGATCTATCACCATCACTCCCGTGTTGAAGTAGCAAGGGCTCCTCCCTCGAAAGGTCTCGGAGAATCTCTCGTCTGACCAGAAACCCGCGGTGAAGTATTTGGTGAAATTGGCGTGGCAGTACTCGGGAGCTCCGATTATCCTCGAACCAAGACCGGTTCTCCAGAGCTTCGCGATGTCGTCGACGACGACGAGGTCCGAGTCCAGGTATATGACCCGGTTAACGCAGGGCTCGAGCAGATCCGCGAGGTAGTTCCTGGCGTAATTCAGCGGCTGCTCGAGGGCTTGCCTCACGGAGGAAGAGATCAAACCACGAACGGTCTCTGGGGCAAAATAGTAAACCTTGAATTTGAGTTCCGGGAAAGTCGATCTCACCAGCGACTCTAGGTTCGTCTCCGAGACGATGAAGTGGAAGAAGACGCTCTCGGGGCACATGGAGTGCTCCAGGATCGAATTCACCGCCGCTATTGACCCGCGGAGGTACTCCACGTCAAGTGTGATCGCCACGTGGACCAACGACGGGTTGCACACGCCGGAATCTGCTCCGCCGGAGGAGAGGCATTCCTCGGCATTGCGAAACACGGGGGACTTTCTGAACCATGATATCAAACTCCCGTCCGATGGGGGCTGCGCTCGGAGGTACGCGTCCAGATGCGACGACCGGATCGCCGCCGCCGGAGGAAACGACTGAAGCGACGGAGATAACACGATCACTGCCATCGCCGCCGAGAAAAATCCAGAGAATCTCGTTATCCAAAGCATTTCGAAGATACGCTGATCGACTCCCCCAAATATCCGAATCGGAACGCAAAACTCAGATTCTTCAATGCGGAAACCCTACAATCTATCCTCAGAAACAACTTTTATTTTCCTTGGAGAAGAAGGGTCCATGAGACACCGGAGAGGCGCAGGATAAGAACAGAAAGAGAAAACGGAGAGGCGCAGGATAAGAAATCAGAGAAGCACCCTGCGCCGCACAGTGCACTCTAAACCTTCCCTTTCTTCTCTCCTTCTCTGCTCGGAGCTCTCGCAGCAGAAAAAAGAAGAAGACGATGAACGAGAGGAGAGAGAGAGAGAGAGACAGAGAATCAATGGTTTACGTTTCTTTTCTTCACTTAATATTTCGAGAGAGTGAGAAGTATTTTTTCCGTATATTTTATTATTTGTATTTTTGCATCAGTAATTACCAGACTCGTATTTGAATAAGTTTTGTTTTGTTTTGTCAACTGGGATATTTTATAAGATCGAATAAGAAAAAAAACAAATAAATTTGTGTAAGTGTAACGATTACAGAGAAAGCAAAGACCAGCTGTCATTGTCTGTCTTCGATTCTAATTTTTGTTTATTATTACAACAATGCGAATATGAAATGCAAGATTTATTAGTGTTTATTTTGTACATATACTTACTGAATATAAGGTTTGTTCAGTCAAGTAGCCATAAATGTTTTTCTCATGTATAATTAACATTTAAAAAATGAATAGTACTAAGTATTGGATAGAAAAAAAAAACATTTAGATATGTAATGGAATCTCGGTTACAACCTTCCAAGTGGTAGTTAGGTTTTTGGTTTAGAGATAACACATGGTTACGTTTTGCTTTTGCATGCTTATATAAAGATAAAACAAAAAAAATATATACTGCATAGTCTGCATTACAAGTTTTATCGAGTAAATTGTTAATATTGATAAATAACATATTTAATGTTATAAATTAGTCGAGATAGGGTATTCAACATTTTTTGGGTGACGCTGCATCAATATAATACACTGGATTGTGGATTCCGTCGTTTAGTATGACAAGATCACAAAAGCGACACGATCAATGCGAATCTTAAAATTTCCTTTGCTGTGTACAAAACCTAGCTAACACGTACGTTAACGTACCCTTAAGTAGAGAAGCTGTAATAAGTTCTTTTTTTTTTCGCTCTATAAATTTTCGTCAAAACCACCATAAACTATTCACCACGTGTCCATGTCTCAAGTCCAACGAGCAATCAAACTAGTATGAAAGAAGTATTTATTATTAAATGAAAATAAAGAGCGAATTGTTTTTGCTTTTAAATATGTTTTGTTGGTCTTTAAAGCACATGGTAGCAGTCCGTACGGTCTACGCTTCAGAACCACATAGGCCCATTACAATTCAGACCAGGCTGGCTTCCACGACCATCACTCGGGTCCTGACTCAGATTCTCACTCAGTTTCTGTCTCGTGGGTCCCAAACGCGACCGAGACCAGGCTCATTTTCTTTTCATTCAAGAAATGAGATTAAGACGGAACCTATGATCAAGTTTTGATCTAGAAGAATTATTCAAGTGCTAATGTTATGATGAAAGCTTCGGACCAGGTCTTTTATGCGATTGAATACAATTATCAATGTTAGACAAATGAGACTCCAGAATTCAACTGCACATAGTGCGAGTCTTCTAATTACTTAAATAAATAAAAAATGATCTCATATTCCCCATATATAACTCACATGTGAATATTTCACGAGTTTTGTTTCATGATTAAGTTTTGACGGTGGGACTATTCGTCTCGTTGTTGGTGATTGTTGGCTTGTTGCTATCCATTGACAAAAATAAAACGGACATGAGCGATCTATTGACAAAAAAAATAACACATCTTGTTTTTCTGAGATAATTCTAATAGTAGTGTGGATTAAATAGAGAACACAAAAATCTTGTGAATATATTAAAAAAGTTTTTTTGTTTTTTCTTTCGATGTTGCCCCAAAAAAAGATTTCTACCTATGTTCTTTTAAGACCTCATCAATAGCAACTTTGGAATGTGATTCTCTTCAAAATTTACAGCTTGTGGGGGATAAACAGTGAAGGAATCTTGGTGTAGAACCAAATTAAAAACCTTTTTGGACCATGTGAAAACTGTCTCATATCACCGCTTTTGCTCGAATCAAATCCATTTCGTCTAATCTCACAGATCACATTAAACTCAAAAAAATTTCGAAGACAGTAACACATTTGGTAAATGGAAGTAAATGAGTTTCTTTGGTCCCAAGAAAGCATAAATAGTTTTTCCTTTTTATTATCAAAAGTAAACATTTCTGCCTTCAGTTCACAATGTCTTATCTAGAGCGGACATGGCAGTTGCAGCGGCTAAGGCTTTTGTTGCTCTTAGTTTCGTTTCTGTTGGAAATTGGGCTCTACGGGGAGACCAACCGGAGTGGACTCAAGCTTGTGTGAAGTAGCTCGTGGGGTTTTTGGAGGCGTAAGCGGTTCCTTTTCTAAACCGGGTGGTCGAATCTCCGGTACAATCTCATCTGCCGGAGTCTTAGGATTCGCTACATCATCCAAACCCTACAACAAAAACATATCACAGTTAATGATAATCTGGTTGGTTAGGTGAGTAGTATAGTTTAAGATTAACTGCGGTAACAATTACTAGTAGGGATTAAAAAATTTTAGTGGGACCTACCTCTAGATTTTAAAGTATGATTGATCAGTAATAAATTAAAAATTATATGTTTGAACTTCTTTCAATGTAAAATCGAATTAAAATGTAACTAATGACAGAAAAAAGTAAGTAAAAGATGGAAGATACTTCAGGGTCTGATGGGAAAAGACTAGGCTCGTCTCCATCATTACGGGCATGAATCTCTGGATCAGCGGTTCGACCAGAAGAAGCTAGTCTCTTGGCCAGAAGACGACGACTGAGAGACGAACTTGCCGCTGCATTCAAAGCTCGTGAAGACAGCATTATACCTGGCTATGTTTCGTCGTCTGGGTGGATTAGTTGAAAAAATATGGAATGTGTTTTTTAAATACACGAAAAAAAAAACCACAAAGCTAAACCCTAGTTTCTCGGAGAAGGAAACTATGACCATGATAATAACCTCTTGATTCCCACTAATCTATCCTATTTTTTGGCCAAATCAAAAGCCAACAAAGTGGATTTTTCTAGAAGTCTGACCCTTGCTCAAAAACTTGCTCTTGTTTTAGAAACTAAGACCTATTCAAGCTACTCTGTTTTCTAAAATTTCGGGTCAAAATGATTTACGTATTGATCCATGTTTATGTTTTAGTTAGGCATTTACAAACATAATAAAAGTTTAATAACAGAGCAAACAAATGAACTTTCAATTTCCACTCGTGATAAAGAGATTCGTTACTGAAAAACACCCAACATAATTGTTTCTCTTCCCCAAAAACAAAGAAACTTTCAAAAGAAAAAAAAAAAGAAAAAATTACTCGTACAATGTTTCATCATATCCACGAGTTGTGTGAGGAGTGGGCATGGAGAAGAAGACAAGATAGAAAGACTTCTTCTTCTACTTCACGCCTGCGATAGTATTAATAATATACTTAAAAGTCCAAAGCAACTCAACTATCTAACTCAAATCCAACTTTTTCCTGCATACCTTCACAGAAAGTTGAATTGACCAGGAGGAACATTAGGGCTTCCGAACTGGAAACCGGATTGCGGAGCGTGATTTTCATCGTTGCCTCCTTCTTCGTCGTCTTCAGTCCAAAAGGTTTCGAGGATTTTCACGGCCTTTTGGTATATCTCGTTGTTGTCGTGGCTCTGAAGATTCTCAATCTTCTCAAGTCCCTCTGCTTCATCTATCATTGAAGCGTAGAGGTTTTCGTCTCCTGTGTGACCTAAGCTCTTCACTGCTTCGCCGACCACGAGAATGTTCTCCAACGCTTCTAGGCAAACCGTTACGATTCTTGGATCTGGGCAGGTAAGAAGATCGCACAGCGGTTTGATACAGCCTTGGCTCACCATAAACCTGAGAGAAATACAAACAACAATGTTTTAGAAGTGATCTTTGGTTCTCATGGAAACATTGGGCTTTTAGTTTTTTTTTTTTTTTTTTTCTCTACTTGATTTGATCATGAGTGCCACCAGAAGTAGCATTTGAGATTCCCCAAGCAGCTTCTTTTTTTACTTCGAATTCTGAGTTATGGAGCAGGCAAACAAGAGACTGAATTATATCCGCTTCAATCACCGCCTGCACATTCGAGTTTAGAGAAAATCAGATACGCAAAAGTTCGACTTTCGACTCTGTTGTTAAAAGCCACACTATATATAACTAGAACTCACTTGTATCTGATCTGAACTCCCAGCTGTAATGTTCGAGATAGTCCAGCAAGCTTCCTTCTTGATACTCTTCTTGTAATTGTTTCTTAGAAGGTTCAAAAGACAAGGAAGCACTTGATGGTCGAGAACCATCTGTTACGAGAATAAGTTAGACTAAGTTTATCCTGCAAACGCGAAGTAGAATTGTGAAACGCATATATGCACCTGAGTCTGTAGATCATCGCCGGTTACAATATTTCCAATGGAACGGAGAGCAGGAATTAGCACTGCCGGCGACGAATGACTAACAAGAGGAAGAGGAAGAATAAGAGGAAGCATACATATAACGTAACAACTATTGCTACCCAACAAAAAAATTAGAATCACAATCAGATACTCACGCTAAGAGCTCGATGAGGCGAGGGATAACTCCTGCATTGATAACCGCCTGTATCTTGTCGTTTGAGTTATCCGAGAGGTACGACAGGGCCCAGCATGCATCTGTGAGAACTTCTTCATCTGTTGTTTGCACAAGGCTCTTAAGAACTGGTAAAGCTTGTCTCGTCTGCTCGAAATTGTAAGAGAAACAACATGCCAGAACACATGTCAGAATCTATTATGGAGAATCCCAAATTTGGTTTATACTGTGTATATAGTCTTGAAGGAAACCTGTTCAAAAGAAGGCTGAGGCTTCCCTCTGCAGAAGTTCGATAAAGTCCATGTAGCATTCCTAAGCATTGAGAGCTTCGTGTGTTCATTGAACTGAGACAGAAGAGGCAACATGGCACCGAAATTCAAGACAAGATCACGGCAATTTGGCGAGTCTCCAGCAACATTTCCCAATGCCCAAACAGCCTATATTCAGGAAGGAGAAGAAAAGGTAAAACATCAAATCGAATTTACACTTGGCAAGGTCTAAAGGAGTTTCTTTGACAACAAAATGATGACAGTAAGGATCTGAAAATATACCTGTTCGCGGACTTCCTCATTAGCCGAGCTGAGAAGATGGATGAATATCGGGACAGCACCACTTTCAATGATGACATTAGTGTTCTCTGATGTCCCTGAAGCAATATTGGTGAGCGCCCAAGCCGCCTCAAACTAAAAACAAGCAGAGACAAACACCAAAATCAAGTTTAATCAAAAGTATATCGAAAGTACAAGAGATGAACGAGGTTGCAAGTGCTCTCTCACCTGAAGTTTGGGAAAATCATCCCTTGAAAGAAGCGTGACAAGGCGAGGAACAACACCAGATTGCACAACATCGTTGATAGGAGGATTTTGCTCTACAACCAAAACAAAAAACGAAAAAAAGCAAAATATAAGTGCAAGTCTCGAACCAAACACGTTGGTTTGTTAAATGGTTAATGGTGTCACAAACCGATCGAAAGCAGTTTCCGCAAGAGAGTTGTCGTCTCAAGTTGTACGTTGCTATCCTCTGACAAAATTCCAGCAACCATATCCGGTAGATTTTCTATTAACTGCAAATACAAACCTTTACTAAACAAGATTCTCTAATAATTTCCCACCAATTCAAGAAACATAGATTCACAAATTTCTCTCCCCCAAGAATACATAAACATCGCTAAAAAGAAACTTCCAATCTAGAACCAATTAAGCCAAGAAATCGATCTCCGGTTAGATGCGAACTAATTGATCAAATCAGAAAACTAAAGAAAGTGAAATCGCAAAGACAAGTTAAGGCACATACTTTCTTCGCTGAAGGAAGATCCTGCTGTCCCGTTTGTGCAGCGCCTGAGCCGAAAGCCATGGAAGCCGAGATCCCCTCGCGTCTCTTCTTCTGCAAATTCTCCTCCCTCTTGTTCTTCCTGATCTCGACCATGTGATCCTCTCGCCTCCGCCGTCCCTCCTCCGCGTCGACCGCCACTTTGTACCGATTCCGTCGGACCTCCGTCTTCGCGCTGGGCCTGAGAGACATCGTCGATTTGAAATCGGAAGAATCAGCGATCGAATGGGTTTTTGATCTCCAGAAGAGACGAAAGCGTATAATGAGTATCAAGGGTTTTGGAGTTGATGCGAGTGTGTGTGTGTGTGTATATATATACACATGAAAGAGCGTATACTCAGGAGGAGGCACACGATTCTGGAGATTGTTGTTAATCCAAAGTTGGCCCTAAATCTTAGTGTTAATTACGGAATTGCCACGCAATATTTTTTTGATGTTTTTGAATTTGAATCTTAACGTCTCTCTGCCTTTCTAGGTAATACACCACCGACTAATTAGTATTTTATCGATTCGCCTATATTTTTCCCTTAATTTTCTCCATGCAATATTTTAATTCAAATGGCCTTTTTAAGCCCAGGTTTATTAATACGTAGCCCAAACTCGGCTCATATTTAGCCCAGCGTCACGAGGGCGATACGGTAAAGGGTAAAAATTAAAAAATTCAATGTAAGCGTTCATCGACACGAAATTTTGGAGTTTAAGCATCTTAAATCTATTATTAAAGAACTATATAATACGATATGTATATATGCTATACGTTTTTCTAATAATAGATTTTATTTATTAACAAAACAATTTTAATTCAAAGTTTTAAATTAAACTAAACTATACTGAATCATATGGTTGGAAGCATAAATATTCCTCTCTTGAACGAACGTATGGTGCGTGACGAGTTGACGACACAGGGAAAAGTATATGAAACTTCCCTATAAATTAAGAGTTTAGGCCTCAACATACATAAATGTACATTCATAGAAGAACATACAGGTTCGGCCTAAACGAATCCGAACTTCTGCAACTTAAATTAATTAGTAACAGAATTGATCGATACAAAACAAAAATGATGGGTTGCACTTGCACACAAAAGAAAATGAAACAAAAATGATGTATTTTATAAATTCAGTATTTTGTTAACTTCGTACAAATTCATCATCTGATAGAAACACACGAGACTAATTAATTTCCACAATAAAATAAATAAATAGATAGATAGTATTATTTTTATCCTTAACTTAAATTAAATGTCTCGAAATAATTAAAGAGAAAGACGACACCCCACGAACCTTTCAATGTGAAACATGCACATCTCTATGCATGTATAAATCATACGTTCATGTCATAGTATTTATGCTTCGACTCTAGACCGAGTCATCATCCCTTTGGCTTTGGAACGTCTTTTATAAGCCTGATTTTGCATCTTTATCTGCTCGTAAAATCTCACAATGAACTCCTCCGCTTTCACGTCAATCATCTCATCACCACCATCACCATCACCATTACAATCCTCCTCCTCCTCCTCATCATCATCATAATTACCATCATATTTGTTGGGCTTTGGTGATGAAAATCATTGAGTTATAACTGGGCCCGCGACAGGGTAGTCACTAGGAAACGGGTTTGTTTTCTTTGGGCTTCGGTTTGGTTTAAACCGTCTTATCTTTGTAATTGACTTAGTATATAAAGCTAAGCATGTGGGGAATTAGGGTTAACACAAAATTTCTGATTTCCTCTAGGTTTTAGAAGGAGGCAGAGAGAAACCTAAAAGCTTGTAATCTGTGGTATAGTGGATTACTGGAAAAACTCCAGGCCGAGACGTAGGATCACACATCGTGATCTGAACTCGTTAAATCTCTGTGTCTTTTATTTTCTTGCTCAAGAACAAACTTATATTCCGTGCAAAAGAGAGGTTCAATTCTCTACAAGTGGTATCAGAGCCAGATTTACTGGTTTCGGGAGCAAGGGCAGAGAGGATTGGCGGTGGTTGCTAGGTTTTCTTGTTTGTGTGGCTGATTGCTGGGTTAGAGGCATCGGCGGTGAGGTCAGAATCAGGCGTCGCGTTCAGTGTCGACCGACACCCGTCTAGTATCGATCGACACCGATCAGTGTCGACTGACACCCATTCATTGTCGATCGACACCGAGTCTGAACAGAGATAAATCAGGCGTGATGGATTCTAAGAAGACTTCGAAGGTGAAGATGGCTATCTTCGATGGGCAAGGAGATTTCTCCTTGTGGAAAAGAAGGATGACGGCTCATATATCACTTGCAGGTTTGAAGGATGAATTATCAACACCTGCAAAAGAGCCTAAAAGTCTGGTAAAGAAAAAGGACGAGTCTGAAGAGGATTTCGCAGAAAGACTTCAAGAAGAAGAAGCCAAGAGGGAGGAACGAGCTGAGAATGCAATGAACATGTTGACTCTCCATCTAGGAGATCATGTCCTCAGGAAAACAGAGGAGTGCACAACAGCACGTGATCTTTGGGCAGCACTAGAGAGGTTATATAATACCAAAACTCTACCTAGTAGAATTCATCTTCTGTATCAGTTTTATACATTTAAGATGGATGGGTCAAAGTCAATCGATCAGAATGTCGATGACTTCTTGAAGACTATTTCAGAGTTGGCTAGTGTGAAGGTTACAGTTGCGGATGAGGTGCAGGCAATTCTATTGCTCAGTTCCTTGCCATCACAGTATGACTCCATGAAGGAGACATTGAAGTATGGTAGAGAATCTATCTCTATTGATGATGTGATAAATGCAGCGAGATCTAAGGAGACTGAGCTCAAGGCACTGGGAATATCAACTTCTCAGAAAGCTGGTGAAGCATATGTGGCTCGTGGGAGACAGTCTGAGAGGAGTCAAAAGAACTCCGGTGATAGAAGCAGAAGCAGGTCGAAATCGGGTTCAAGAATCACCTGCTGGTACTGCAAGAAGGAAGGACATAAGAAGACTGATTGTTATGCTAGGAAAAAGCGCATGGGCAATGATGATGATGGCGAGGCAGCAGTGGTCATTGATCAATCAGCAGGAGTCGATGCATTAAAAGTATCAGAAAGCTGGCATCATGAGAGGTGGGTGATTGATTCGGGTTGTTCATATCACATGACCTCAAGGAGAGACTGGTTTGATAAGTTCGAGGAGCTCAACTCTGGACAAGTGCTACTGGGTGACGACTATTCCGTTGAGGTTAAAGGAATAGGTTCTATCAATATCAAGGCATATGGTGGCACGGTGAAGACATTGACAAATGTCAGGTATATTCCTAAGCTGAAGAGAAATTTAATATCTACAAGTACGTTAGATAAGCTTGGGTTTGATCATGCTGGAGGCAAAGGAAAGACAAGGTTCTATAAGAACGGGAAGATGGGTCTTCAAGGTTCACTGTGTGGTTCTTTGTATTTGCTTGATGGAGAGACTGTGACAGGACAGTCAAACATTAGTGTTTCCAGGAAACCTGCCTGCGATGAAACAGTGTTATGGCATAGAAGGTTGGGACACATGAGCATGAAGAATCTGATGATCCTGGCAAAAAGGGGCATCATTGACAAGAGGAGAATTGGAGAGATGGATTTCTGTGAGAGTTGTGTAATGGGAAAGCATAAAAGGCTGAGCTTCAACGTTGGAAGCACAATTCTGGGGAAGCACTGAAGTATGTTCATTCAGATCTTTGGGGATCTCCATCTGTTACTCTAAGTTTGTCTGGTAAGCAGTATTTTCTGTCTATCATTGATGACTACACTAGAAAAGTGTGGGTATTCTTCTTGTCCACTAAGGGTGAAGCTTTCACAAAGTTTTGTGAATGGAAGAAGCTGGTTGAGAATCAAGTCAGCAAGAAGGTTAAGTGTCTGAGAACAGACAATGGGTTGGAATTTGTGAACAAGGATTTCAATGAGTTTTGCAAGCAGTATGGAATTGAGAGGCACAGGACATGTGCATATACTCCACAACAGAATGGAGTAGCTGAACGCATGAATCGAACAATAATGGAGAAAGTGCGTTGTATTCTTGATGAGAGTGGCTTAGGAGAAGAATTCTGGGCTGAGGCGGTTAGCACAGCTGTGTACCAAATAAATAGAAGTCCCTCATCGGCCTTAGATGGCAATATTCCTGAAGAACTATGGCTGGGAAGAAAGCCTGGTTATAAACATCTTAGAAGGTTTGGGTCATTGGTTTATGTGCATGTAGATCAAGGGAAGTTAAAACAAGAGCTATGAAGGGAATTTTCATTAGCTATCCGGAAGGAGTCAAAGGGTACAAGGTATGGCTTCTGGATGAAGAAAGATGTGTGATAAGCAGGAATGTAGTCTTTGTTGAAGATAAAGTGTTCAAAGACTTAAAAGAAGGTGTTTCTGCGTCAGAAACAGGGCTGGAGAACCCGACTCCAGAGATGGTGTCGATCGACACACCTATTGGTGTCGGTCGACACCGGGCCGCAGAGAAGGTATCGATCGACACCCCCACTGGTGACGATCGACACCCTCCGTCTGAATCGACAGTTCCGGCTACTGAAGATCAAGGTGAAGGTTCATCTTCAGGTGGAGTTGTTGGAGATTCAGAATCAGATGATATACCTCAGGACTATCAGTTGGTTCGAGATCGAACTAGGAGAGTAACAAGGCTACCTGACCGTTTCAATGATTATGATCTGGCAAGTTTTGCCTTAATTGCTGCAGTTGAGATGAGTTCTGAAGAACCAAGGGACTATCAGGAAGCCATTGAAAGTAGGGATAAAACTTTCTGGAATGGAGGTATGAATGAAGAGATGGTTTCTCTTGATAAGAACAAAACCTGGAGGCTGGTTAAGAGACCCAAAGGAAGAAAGGTTATTGGTTGCAAGTGGGTATTCAAGTTAAAGCCAGGTATACCAGGAGTAGAAGAACCGAGATATAAGGCCAGGTTGGTGGCCAAAGGATATTCTCAGAGAGAGGGTATTGATTATCAGGATGTGTTTTCACCAGTAGTGAAACATGTTTCTATCAGGTTTCTTCTATCTGTTGTTGCAAATTTTGATCTGGAACTGGAGCAGCTTGATGTTAAGACTGCGTTTCTTCATGGTTTACTTGAAGAGGAGATCTATATGGAGCAACCAGAAGGTTTTGTGGTTAAAGGTAAAGAGGATTATGTTTGCTTGTTGGAAAGAGCACTGTACGGACTGAAGCAAGCTCCAAGGCAGTGGAACAAGTGTTTTGATCAGTTTGTGGTTAGTCATGGGTTCAAAAGGAGCGATGTCGATCACTGTGTCTACATAAAGGAGAGTAAAGATAAGTGTTTCATCTATCTACTCTTGTATGTTGATGACATGTTAATTGCTTCAAAGGACATGAAAGAGATACAGACTGTGAAAGATCTGTTGAGCAGCAGGTTCGAGATGAAAGACCTAGGAGCTGCGAGAAGAATTCTTGGTATGGATATTGAGAGGGATCGTGAAGGTGGAGTTCTTACTCTGTCTCAATCTGGGTATATCAAGAAGATTCTTCAGGTATTTAATATGGATGAGTCTAGATCTGTTTCAACACCTATAGGTTCGCATTTTAAGTTGTCGGCTGTCAAAGATAATGAAGCTGAGACAATTATGGATGATATTCCATATGCTAATGCTATTGGAAGTATCATGTATGCGATGCTGGGAACTAGGTGTGATCTAGCATATGCTGTTGGCCTAGTGAGTAGGTTTATGAGCAAGCCAAGTATGGTTCACTGGTCGGCAGTGAAGTGGGTACTAAGATATTTGAAGGGTACTCAGGATCTGAAGATTGTATTCAGGAAGAACAAGGAGTTTAAGGTTGAAGGTTTCTGTGATTCTGATTTTTCGTCGGATCTGGACAGAGGTAGATCGATTTCAGCATATGTTTTCACCGCTGGTGGAAGTGTGATTAGTTGGAAGTCGAGTCTTCAACAGGTGGTTGCACTGTCTACGACAGAGGCAGAGTACATGGCGTTGGGGGAAGCTACGAAAGAAGCTATCTGGCTAATGGGTTTGGCTGAGGAGTTCGGTTTCAAACAAGACTCGGTGGAGATCTGGTGTGATTCTCAGAGTGCTTTGAGTTTAGCCAAGAACAACGTTCATCATGAGAGAACAAAGCATATTAGAAGAAGGATGCATTTCATCAGGGATATAGTTGCTTCCGGTGATGTGAAGTTGTCCAAGATCCCTACAGAGAGGAATCCGGCTGATATGTTGACAAAGGTTCTTCCGGTGGATAAGTTTGAGAAAGCCTTGAGTTTTCTCGGCTTAGAAGAGCACTAAGGTGCTGGTTTGTCTGGAGTTTCACATGGATGCAAAGATGAAGATGTTATACTCTGGAGTGATTGTCATCAAGGTGGAGATTTGTTGGGCTTTGGTGATGAAAATCATTGAGTTATAACTGGGCCCGCGACATGGTAGTCACTAGGAAACGGGTTTGTTTTCTTTGGGCTTCGGTTTGGTTTAAACCGTCTTATCTTTGTAATTGACTTAGTATATAAAGCTAAGCATGTGGGGAATTAGGGTTAACACAAAATTTCTGATTTCCTCTAGGTTTTAGAAGGAGGCAGAGAGAAACCTAAAAGCTTGTAATCTGTGGTATAGTGGATTACTGGAAAAACTCCAGGCCGAGACGTAGGATCACACATCGTGATCTGAACTCGTTAAATCTCTGTGTCTTTTATTTTCTTGCTCAAGAACAAACTTATATTCCGTGCAAAAGAGAGGTTCAATTCTCTACAATATTCATCAAGACAGTCCATATCACGCAACGACTTTGCCGATCCATATCCGGAGATTCCCGAAGAGGAAGAAGAAGACGTCGCCGTGAAAACCTCTACCATCTCTGATAACTGATCGTCCCTACTCGCCGGAGCTTTCTCATTCACCGGAGAAGACGACGGCATTATCGTAATATTAGACGATGGCAGTATTGTAATATTATCGTTTTTCAACTGCCGAACGGACTCGACAACTCGCCGCCAAAACCCGTTATTATACGGCTTGCTCATCCTACGACGGCGAAGCATGTATAAAACCACACCGATCACGTGCATGCCACGTAATCGTTTCTTCTTCATCTTATTCTTGATCTCTTCTTCGCCACCATTAATCTGATTTTTAACTTCCATGTATAAGGATTAATTTAATGGTGAACAAAAGAGATTCAAGATGGGGGTTGTTTCCCTGCAATGAGCAGGGAAGAAAGATTTTGGAAGAAGATCCCAAGGAAAAAAATGTTTTTTTAGTGGCAATTTATACGAAAATAAAGACAAGGGTGTAATTAGATATTTTTAAATATTAGGGGTGAAAAGTATAAGTGTTGAAGAGTTTTGAGTTTAAGGATGGAAGTAAAAGCTGTCTCGTAACAGAGCTTTCACGTCATAACTGGAAAAGACAGCGCGCTCTCCATGCGGTAGTTACGGGAAGAGGAAGTTAAAGAAAAGAAAGACAGCTAAAAGCAAACTCAATTAATTACTAATTAACTTGGGAATTAAATCAGTTATTGGTTCCTTCATTTACTTTTTAAATGCTAGTACTTAAATTTGTTATTTATTTTTGCTCAAATCAACACTTCATTATCAATTTAATTACGAAGAAATGAGTTATTTAATGTTTCAATGTTAATGGCAATTGCATGAGATTTGGATCATTTCAGTAATGAAAATTTTCAAACCATAGGATATGTGAAAAAAATCTTAATTTTTTAAATTATATGTTCAATTTGATAATTGAATTTAAGTTTAACAGAAATAAAAACAAACAAAGATAATAGGAAATAAAAATAATATAAAATTTATTAATATGATATAATTGAGTATCAGATGGTCCAGATCTTATTTAATTTGATTAGTTGATAACAATTTTTAAATTGTATAATAAATTATGTGGTTTTCATATAAGGAATTAGAGAGAGATTTTTTTAATTGATAATCCATTTCATAGTTAGTTTAATAAGAGAGATTTGATTTTTATACCAAATTATGACTGATATGTTATGTAATTATTATTCTAGTAATTTAAATATATTTTAAAAATGAATTTAAAAAGTGTTACAGTAATAACACATCATTATGACACATTTATAAATAATACATCAAAGTAAAGTTATTTTATAAAAATTTCTCAAATAACATACATGAGATTTAATTAAACCAACTATAAGCATTCAAATACATTTTTCTTACAAAATTAATGCATGTCAGAACGTTAGTAAATCAGTGGGAATTTTAATGTAGGAGCCAATAGTAACAAGGCCTTTTGGCGGTGCAAAAACTTATATTAATGGCCGGCATTTTTAAACTACTGAAGATTGTTTTATTATTTTTTAACATTATTGCTGTTCTTTTTTATTTTATTTCTTTTGTCGATATCGTTGTTCTAAAATTTGGAGAAAACATTAACATATATTACAAAGAAGATACATACATGAATCTATATATTTCTGAGATACGTCAAAGAAAGCACGTTACAGTATCTGGAAATGGAACACGGTTTCGTGAAACTACAAACTATTATACGAGAGACAGCCGCAACAACATGATTCAACGGCACACACACAAGACACAACTAAACTAATCTAACCTTCTCTCGCAAGCTTACTTAGATCTCTGATTGCTGCTCTCAATTATAGTCCCGTTAGATTACAAATAAAGTTTCATTTCATGTGCTATTTATTAATCTCTTATAGTAAAACCTCCCTAACTTTTATGGAGATTTTAGAATACTTTCTTTTAAAAAAAAAACTTTTATGGAAATTTTCGTAAATACTACTTTTAAAGGATTATGGTCCACCCTTAGTGGCTAAGTATAGACTATAAATAATTAGGTAACTAATTAATTCAATTGCATTTTATTCCTAAGAACATTTTGTTGTTTAGTCAATCATAATTTGTCTACACTCTTTATTTCGCCGCATACAAAAAAATTAGGACTTAGTAACTATCGAAATAATTTGTTTATGGCAAACTATTAAAAACAATCATAACATCTAAATTTCATTGTAGACTGAAAAATAAAAACAATATCTAAACGTACACATTTCAAGACTGGAAACGTGAAACGAAGAGGTTTGTAAGCAACAAAAATACTAAAGAATTAAAAAAAAAACGGAAAAAAAACTAAAGAAGATGAAAGTAAATTTACGAATATATGTATTTAAATAAAAAAAGCATAAGAGACAAGAGAAATAAAACAAAAAAGGCGTAAATAAGGAAACAAAACGGCTAACACAGCTAAGATATGGTCCGCGTACAGCCGTGACCCACTGGAACTTATTTGTAAAGTTTTCTTTGCTTAATATAATTCACAGAAAATACTAATATAAATTTATATGACCTTTTCTACAGTTTTTAATTTTAAATGCCGATGTAAAGGAGCATATATATATATATATAAGTATTTTTAAAAAAATTAGTACTACTGAATAGGAAATTTATATTGTTCTTAAATCAATCACAAAAACTAACTTAAATAAATAAAAATTTCAGACGAAAATAAGTGACATTTTGCACTAAATGACAAGTGCCAGTCACGTAGGATAATCTATTTCTTTTTTCTTTTGAGAGGTAAATGCGATAATCTATTTTTATTTGTCACTCCGCGTTGGGCAAATTGCAAACAGCAAGCAAAGGATGCACACTTTTGTGTATATATGTAGACACACACAATCATTTCAAGAACTAAAACCAACCAACAGTAGAGAAAAAAGCTTCATTACCAAACTAAAAAAAAACATCTCAAATCTCAGATTAACTCACCACAAGAATCAATATTTTGCAGCAGAGTATCAATCATCAATGGCGGATTCATGGAAGAAGAAAACCGGTAGGAGCGCAATAACACATAAAGCCTGGAGTCTCGTGAGGATGGCTCTTCTATGGGGAAGAAAAGGTGGAGTTTTCAAAAGATGGCCTCTGCTCGAACTACGTAACCTCTTCTCCAAGCATCTCAAAGCTCTAGCTCATCACAATAACAGTGACCGTTATCTTTCCCGTTACGGAGAACGTCAGCTTTCCTTTGATGAAACGCCGTTATTTAACGTCAAGAAGAAGATACATCGTCCTACGTCTATGAGGTTCCTCCTTCCCTGCATTGATCCTCCCACAGAATTTGACGACGGATTTGGAATGGACGGTCAAGATTACTCCGATGAGACGATATCCTACGGTTACGATGAATCTTGTATGGGTAAGGATGATGAGGAAGAAGAGAAAGGGGTTGATGTGAGAGCAGAGGAGTTCATTGCTAAGTTCTACGAGCAGATCAAGTTGCAGAGGCAAATCTCTTATTTGGAATACAGAGAATAAGTGTCATTATAGATTTATGTTTTTTTTTTTTCAGATTTGAACAATGATGCTTATTATTTTTTTATTTTTGTATGATTGCAACTTGGTTTTTGTAGATAATTGAGAGTCTGAGACTACATCTTCATAGATGTTACACGATTGGTCTTTTTGATTTAGCTGAACTTTTCTTCGTCTTCAAAATTTCATTTTTAGCATATGATATATATATACGACATTTGATTGAAATCATATGCTGAAAAGAATCCAGCAAGCATTCCAAAATTTGACATGACTATTCAAAATATTGGACTTAATTAGTCCAAATTTTTGTATCCAACCTGAAAAGATTTCCTAAACTTTTTGGTGATAAAAAAGAATGCATAACGATCTTCCCCATCAGGCCATCCATCTTGTTAGCTTGTTCTGAGTATAAAGTTCACATTTTTCATATATTTGATTGTATTTTAAATCCGATAACAAGTACATTACAAATACAGAGAGATTAAGAGAGCTATTATTACAAACATGAAGCCGAGATGAAGAAAGCTTTCATCGAATCCAAACCTCAAAAAGGAAAGAAAACCCTAAGGAAACTGAAACTTCATATAGCCTTGTTTCCCAGAAGTAGGACTGATATAAACCCAAAGCAAAGACACAATAATCGACAACAAACCTGACCACACAAACACAATCGTCGGCACTTTCCCTTTTTTACCCATCAATCCTTTTGCAAATGGATAAAGATGACAAAGAACCCAAAAGCTGAAGAACACTCCTCCTACAAGTTTGCTCCACTGAGGAAACGGACTGTACAATGTCTTGGCAACACCAACACCAATCGCAATCATATTCACCATCATTATCGTTATCGGTGGAACCATCAAGAAACTCCATTTCACTAAGTAGAGATCAGCAAACTCGTCGTCTCCATCCTCTGGTGTAGATGACTTGCTTGTCAAGGTAAATGAGATTTCTACTCCAGCGATTACTTTGAGCAGCCCTTGGAACACAGCTGCAGGATGGGCACTCGTTCCTCCGATTAACCAAAACTGTTCGTTTCTCCACCACTCGTGGAGAGTGATCTTCGACCATTTGATCTCGAGGAGAGAGAGCAAGCAGAGCGTCAATGTTATCGCGAGGAGGAAGATCAAGAACGTTATGTTGAGTGACTGGACGATGAATTGACCTGTGAAGAGTGACACCGCGGGGAGAAAACAGTAGACGATGAGGAAAAGGGAAGTGAAAGGGTACATTCCGACATTGAAGTAAGCGATTCTCTGTAAGAATTTCATCCTCCGTGTTGCGAACAAAGCGTTGTTTCTTGAGAAGAAGATCTCTACTGATCCTGTTGCCCATCTGAGAACTTGGTGAAGCCTGTCTGTTAGGTTGATTGGAGCTGTTCCGCGAAAGGCGTCTCTTTTGGTTACACAATAGATTGATCTCCATCCTCTGTTATGCATTCTGTAGCCTGTGACTACATCTTCGGTTACTGATCCGTAAATCCACCCAACTCTTTTGCCCCATTCGGTTTTGTCCTCGTAGAAGCAAGAGATCACACTGATGGCTTCACCCACTGTGGCTGCATCCAAGGGTTCACGTGGCACCGCAAGAGCTCCAGCTGGCCTACTGTTCTTGCCTTTCCCTTGCAAGTCTTGTAGAAGCCTGCCTTGGTATTCTGCAACTGGGATAGAAGCAACAAAGGAGCTTGACGTACCGAATCTCTTTGGATGAAGCAAAGACTCGATGTCTCCATCATCGTCTTCGTCGTTATTGAATCCATCTCCGTTTATAGGCATAGCAATCTCATCATCTTTCTTCGTAGCCTTTGGTCTTCTCAGGGATAGCTTGACTTTTCTTCTACCTAACCAGCCATGATGCTCGGTTGCTCTAGGTGGGCTAAACCCGTAAAGAGCGGTTCTGCGGAACACACAGCCAGTTCCTACATACATTGGACCTTGTAGTCCATCCAAAGCTCGCATACTAACGTCAAAGAACACCGTGTTGTGATTTGCATAACGATCATTTGGGTCAATACCTTCAAACCTCTGCGGAAACTGCACGTAACAGATTCTGTCGCCACCACGATCAAGCATGAAGCACATCCCTTCCCTTAAAGCCATGGAATTGTAGACGTAGTGATCACAATCAAGATTGAGGATGAATGGTCCATTAGACATAATGGCGCTGGTTCTAACTAAAGCGTTCATGGCTCCTGCTTTCTTATTGTGATCATAACCTGGACGCTTCTCTCTAGACACGTAAACGAGCATCGGCAATCTGATGTCAACTTCTGTTGTGTCGATTAAGTTCTCAGAATCAGCTTCTGCTCCATAGACTGGCTCTGCATTTGGTGGAGCTAACATAGCCTGCAAAAGCCAAAAACTTTAGTATAAGGACAGAACACAAGTAAAGAATGAGCATTGCTAGCGATCTCACCTGAATTATTCCGGCATGATCTCCACGGGAATGATCACTTTCTCCAGAAGGCCAAGTCCCTGGCCAATGCGATCCATCTGTCATCCAAGTAGCTTTTGGCACTACAACAGTTTCTGCAAGATTGCCTCCAATCTCCATCTGTTTCTTCTTAGTTCTTAGCTCTTCATGCGCATTATAAGCATCAGATCTTCTCCTAATCGACTCAGGCAGCGAGTTAATCCTCACTTTAAACTCATCATATTCCCTCTTCACTCTTCTCCTCTCCCTTACAAAGTCTAGCCTCACTTTGTTCTTGAGAAAATTGCGTTTCTGACCAAAGTAAGCCTCAGGGTTCCTTGGCTCAATGTTGTGTTTCCTACAAAACGGAACCCAAGTGGTTGCAAAGCTAGCTGTTTCAGCTAACGCCTCGAATGTTAGCAGAGCTCCTCCATCGTCTGATAAGTAGCAGGCAAGTTTCTCCACAGGGTAATCAACGGCTAGGATCGAAAGAATAGTGTTGGCCGTGACCAAAGGAGGCTCTTTCTCAGGATCAGCTGTGGAGACAAATACATCAATACCTGGAAGATCAGATCTTCCTTTGGGGTTCCTGAGATTTGGAGACTCGAAACGTTCTTTTAGTACAGTTAAATCGGTTATTCTGTTAACCGGGCAGAGCTTAGGGAGCTGGTCAAGTATCCAAGAGAAAGCAAACCAAAGCTCACAAGTCGTTGACATTCCCCATAACCACATTGCTTCTCTGTTTGGGTGTCGAACCCTCCATGTCAAGAACAAACCAAGAGCCACCAAACGCAACACAACGAGTAATCTGTTTCGTTACACACACATAAAAGAAAAAGAGAAACAAATTCAGAAACATAGTAAGTAACTTTCATCATCAACAGTCATCACTAAGACTAACCTGTAAGGGCTGATAATTGCAGCAGAGACGCCAACTTTCCTTGTTAAAGGCTTCTTGCTTCTCTCTCCGAAATCCGGAGGCTGTTCATACCCGTTTCCACCGGTACCCGACCCGATTCCGTACCCGTCTTTAGGCCAAACAGCATTGCCATAACCGTAAGTCCCTTTAGTCTCAAACAACCACCGAGTGTGATCGAAATCCGCAGCTTGATTCTGTGCCTTGAAAGATTTCACGACCGAAAGCCTCTTGTCAAGCTTCGGATCACCCATCTTCGCCTCATCTTCATCTTCTTCTTCCTCGCTCTCGCTCTGTTCCTCAGCGTTAATGTCCTTATAAGACTCTTTACATCCAGGACAATGGCCTCCACCCTTAGCGATACAATCAAAGTAACAGTCTTTACAGACTCTGAAACCGCACTCGCATCTCCCTTTGACGCTCTTCTCGTCACAACCTTTCATCCAGCAGCCATGACCCGGTTCCTTCACCGGGTCTGACCGGTCGGTCGAGCAATCGATGACGTGGCTACGAGTCACAGAGTTAAACCCACCTGTGAAGATCGTGCCCGAGAGAAAGCTTTTGTTATGTAAATTCCCTTCTCCACCCTTACTTTCCTGAGAAGCGAAGACCGTTTGGTGATCGGGCGTCGGAGGTATATGGACAGTGTAGCTCACGAACTCGGAAGTAGTCTCAGCCGTCAGATTTTCTACCGTAGTTGAACAGTATCTTCCTCCGCCGTCGCTGGATCTCCGGTTCCCGCCGTTGAGGGAAGTACGCCGAGTAACAGGACTCGTTAAGCCCATGCTTCTGTCGCCAGATCCTTTACATGGTGTGACTGTTACAGTCACCGGAGAAGAAGAAGAACAAGCTGGTTTCACCATCTTGTCGGTTCAATTTACCTGTGAACCGGAATTAATTACAAGAAAAACCGAAATCAGAATCTCTGAAGAAGCTAAAACTGAACCTAGAGAAGAGGAGAAAGATTAAGCTAATTTGGAGCAGAGCTTTCGAAATTTGAACACTCCGGAAAAAATAAAAAGGTGAAAAGGGAAAAAGACGAAGTAACGGGTTGCTATAAACGGTCGACAGATCTGGACCGTCGATTGGGTATTACGACAAAAGCGGTGAGATCGGACGGCAGTGATCAAACAAAAGGTGAGTTTCATGTTTTTGTATGGGTCCGGCCAGAAGGAGATGGCGATGCGGCGAAAGTCAAAACCCGGAAAAGATGGCTTTGTTTCTCACTCATGAACGGTCAAATAAATTTATATTGCTTTTCTCAAATTATTGTATGCTTTTAATTAATAATTTCGAACTCACTCAGAAATTAGTGTAGCCCTAGATACAAGGCACCATGTGATTCGGAGATCTGCTCATCGTTCGAGCCCACCGATAAAACCCTCTCTGTGAACTAAGTACTAACAGAAGAAAGCTCCACCAAAATTTGGAGCTATAACGCACCAATATCGGTGGAGGAATTAGAGAAATGTAGGCGTCGTTCGTTTCACGTCACTGGGTGGCGAATCGCTGAAACTTTCAATCGTCGATATTTCAACTACGTTTGGTAATTAACGACTAAGAACAGTACGTCGTACTATATTTAGTGGGTTCTTTAGAAAAAAAAAGGTTTAGAATCACATAATGGAGAAACTGAAAACGAAAGATATAAATTAGTATATTCAGAAAGAAAGAAATTATGCTCTCTTAGTCTCTCGCTTGACTTTGACTTAATCATGATCACATTCTCCATCTTCTTGCTTTTAGTCCTCTCTCTCTTAAGTCGAAATCAAAGAGTTTTTTATTTTATTTTTTTTATTAAAGATAATCATTGAGTTATGGGTTCATTAAACAAGGAAGGAGAGATGGAGCAGACGGGAGACGAGTTTATGGAGGCTATATTGTACGTTAATGGTGTTCGTAGAGTGTTACCTGATGGCTTGGCTCATATGACACTTGTTGAATATCTCAGAGGTTGGTATTATATTTTTTTGGTCCTTGGTTTTTAGATAAAGTTCTAGTGCTGGGAATGGTTAATTAAAGTACTCAACAAGTTCAATTTTCAAATACGCAAAGACATGTGCCAATTAGTTGAGTTGTGAGATTTCAGGTTTTCACAAACCGAGAGAACACATGTTGATCCATTTGCTTTTTATGTCTCTTAGTTTGAAGATGAACTGTATGCAATTCAGTAAGACCTTAACAAAGTGTGAGATGAAGTTTTTTTTTTTATAACTTAGCTTAGCTTTTCAATTGTTTCCTTTAGATTTAGGACTGACCGGGACAAAGCTGGGGTGTGGCGAAGGTGGCTGTGGGGCTTGCACGGTGATGGTCTCTAATTATGACAGAAACTCAAACAAATGCATGTTCGTCTTTGTCCTCTCTCTATATCTTGGTTCTAGTTTGCCTAAGTCTTGGCTTTCTTGTTAATTCTTTCTCCAACCGTAATTTTTTTTTATTATAGGCATTATGCCGTCAATGCTTGTTTAGCACCTCTATATTCTGTAGAAGGAATGCATGTAATCTCTATTGAGGGAGTTGGTCATCGAAAATATGGCTTGCACCCAGTTCAGGTGAAGTCTACTTTCTTCTCCTTTCTGTAGAATCTGTCGTGATGTGATCCTTGTTCTCTCAGGAGTCATTGGCATCTTCTCATGGTTCCCAATGTGGGTTTTGTACTCCCGGGTTTATCATGTCCATGTATGCGTTACTGAGGTCGAATAAAAGCCCACCTTGTGAAGAGGAGATTGAAGAATCTCTTGCAGGAAACTTATGTCGTTGTACTGGTTACAGACCCATTGTTGATGCGTTTCGGGTTTTTGCAAAAACTAATGATGCTCTATACAGTGGTTTATCTTCACTTAGCCTTCAAGATGGTTCAAGTGTTTGCCCATCTACTGGTAAACCTTGTTCATGTGGATCAGCAGCCACTTGTAGTGACGATAGATTTCAGCCTATCTCTTGTAGTGATACGGATGGGGTTAAGTATACAGACAAAGAGCATATTTTCCCTCCTGAGCTTTTACTGAGGAAGTTAGCTCCTTTAAAGTTGAGAGGAAATGGAGGGCTGGTCTGGCACAGACCCTTAAGGCTTCAATACTTGCTTGATCTTAAGGCAAAACATCCTGATGCAAAACTAGTGGTAGGTAATACGGAGCTGGGAATCGAAATGAGACTGAAGAGGTTACAGTATCAGGTTCTAATATCTGTTGCTCAAGTCCCAGAACTCAACACGGTGAATGTCAATGACAATGGGGTAGAGATTGGTTCTGCTCTGAGACTTTCTGAACTCTTGAGGCTAGTCAGGAGGGTTGTTAAAGAGCGTCCTGCACATGAAACATCAGCTTGCAAGGCTTTTATTGAACAGCTGAGGTGGTTTGCTGGGACACAAATAAGAAATGTTGCTTCCATTGGTGGAAACATCTGTACAGCTAGTCCAATATCTGATTTAAATCCTCTTTGGATGGCTTCAAGAGCAGAGTTCCGGATAATTAACTGCAATGGAGATGTTAGGTCGATACCTGCAAAAGATTTCTTCCTTGGTTATCGTAAAGTGGATATGCAGAGCAACGAGATCTTGTTGTCAGTGTTCCTACCATGGACAAGGCCCTTGGAGTATGTGAAAGAATTTAAACAGGCCCACCGTAGGGATGATGATATAGCTATTGTCAATGGTGGAATGCGTGTGTTTCTTGAAGAGAGAGGTCAAGAATTGTTCGTTTCTGACGCATCAATTGCTTTTGGTGGTGTGGCTCCGGTTTCTTTGTGTGCAAGAAAGACTGAGGAATTTCTGATTGGAAAGAGTTGGAACAAAGGTCTTTTGCAAGATGCGTTAAAGGTTATACAAAGTGATGTCTTAATTGATGAAGATGCTCCTGGTGGCATGGTGGAATTTCGGAAATCTCTAATCCTAAGCTTCTTCTTTAAGTTTTTCTTATGGGTTTCTCATCATATACGTGATGTTAAGCCAACTATAGAGACTTTCCCATCCTCCCATATGTCAGCTTTGCAACCTTTTTCTCGACCATGTAGAACTGGAAAACAAGACTATGAGACAGTAAAACGAGGAACATCTGTTGGCTTGCCGGAAGTCCATCTTTCAGCGAAAATGCAGGTATGTTATTGTTACTCCAATCTGATTCTCATGCTGGTTGTTTTTCAGTATAGCCACACCAATTCAATTGGTGCATCTATTGCTTTTCTCTAGGGTAACATATGTCTTGTTGATTGATATTTGTGATAAGAGTGGACGAGAGAAAGATGCTTGAGTGCAGAGTTGTTGTTTCCAGCATAATACAATGTCTCGACACTCTTGAATTTTCTTGTAGGTCACAGGGGAGGCGGAATATACTGATGATACCCCAGTGCCTCCTAATACCTTGCATGCTGCCTTAGTGCTAAGCAAAATGCCACATGCCCGCATACTTGCAATTGATGATTCGGAAGCCAAATCTTCACCTGGTTTTGCTGGTCTATTTCTTGCCAAAGATGTTCCAGCAGATAATATGATTGGACCTGTTGTTGCCGACGAAGAACTGTTTGCTACAAACGTGGTCACGTGTGTGGGACAAGTAAGAAAATTTGAAACTACAGTTTTCACTTTCTTGCTTAGCTTTTTCTTGAATACTCAATTGGGAGGTTTTTGTTTCACTCAGTTTTAGAGGAAATGTTTAAAGTGGTAAAACTCTTCTTATCACCTAGCTAAAAGGAAACATACACAGTTTATATAAAGTTCTTATATAGATCTAGTTGTGTTGTTGGATATATGTATGTCTTTCCTTCACTGTCTGTTTCATTAAATCTCGGCTGGCAATTGCAGGTCATTGGTGTGGTTGTTGCGGACACACATGAAAATGCAAAAACTGCGGCAGGAAAAGTTGAAGTTGAGTATGAAGAATTACCAGCAATATTATCAATCAAGGAGGCTATTGTTGCTAAAAGTTTCCACCCAAACACAGAGAAAAAGCTAAGCAAAGGAGACGTAGAGCTATGTTTTAAGTCGGCTCAGTGTGATAGGATAATAGAGGGAGAGGTTGAAATGGGTGGCCAGGAACACTTTTACATGGAGCCTCACGGTAGTTTGGTTTGGACAATTGATGGAGGCAACGAAGTTCATATGATCTCATCCACTCAAGTAAGCTTACGTCCTATTTAGTATTTACATCACATAAAATTTTATTGTTACCTAGAAACAGCGTAGTGTCATGTGCTAGATTGTTTCTGCTTGAACCAATCAACATTGGTTGTTGTGATATATATATATATATATGTAGGATCCTCATAGGCACCAGCAGTATGTTTCTCATGTTCTCGGTCTTCCAATGTCTAAAGTGGTATGCAAAACCAAACGAATTGGTGGTGGCTTTGGTGGTAAGGAAACGAGATCGGCCTTCATAGCTGCTGCAGCTTCTGTTCCTTCCTACCTATTGAATCGACCCGTGAAACTCATACTGGACAGAGATGTGGACATGATGATATCTGGTCATCGTCATAGTTTTGTCGGAAAGTACAAGGTATCTCTCTACCTATGTTCTTGTTTCCAGTTTTTTTCCCTGGAACTTTTAGTCAGTGGAATCCGTTGGTTACTCCGCTACCATTTACAGGTTGGGTTTACAAATGAAGGAAAAATATTGGCGTATGACTTAGAAATCTACAACAATGGTGGAAACTCTTTGGATCTCTCCCAAGCTGTTCTCGAAATTGCCATGTTGCACTCGGACAATGTTTATGAGATCCCGCATGTGAGGATCACAGGGAACGTTTGCTTTACTAATTATCCTAGCAACACTGCTTTCCGAGGCTTTGGAGGTCCTCAAGGTATGCTTATAACTGAGAACTGGATCCAGCGAATCGCAGCTGAACTTGATAGAAGCCCTGAAGAAATCAAAGTGAGTTGAATGTTTTATAAAAGCAAACTCATTTTCCTTAAATGTTTGTATGAATTTTTCCTCCTAAAATTTGGATGCTTTCTTGTGTATTATTTTACCTATCTTTAGGAGATGAACTTTCAAGTGGAAGGCTCTATCACACATTACTCTCAGTATCTTCAGCACTGCACGCTGCATCAGCTCTGGAAGGAGCTGAAAATGTCCTGCAACTTTCTAAAGGCCCGTAGAGAAGTCGACCACTTTAATAGCCAAAATCGTTGGAAAAAGCGTGGTGTGGCTATGGTTCCCACCAAATTTGGCGTATCATTTACCAAAACTTTCATGAACCAGGTAATTAAAGTCCTTTTTAATTTATCTACAGACAAAAAAAAACTGAAAAGAATAAGCAACACTCCACCTTGCACTACTATTTCTTGCAAATCTAGAGACAGATCTTTTGTATACTCATGCATTTTGATTCTGCTGTGTTAGGCCGGTGCTCTTGTTCATGTGTACACAGATGGTACTGTTTTGGTAACACATGGAGGTGTGGAGATGGGTCAAGGATTGCATACAAAGGTTGCTCAAGTTGCTGCGTCTGCCTTTAATATTCCCCTTACTTCCGTATTCGTGTCAGAGACAAGCACCGATAAGGTACATTCATATATAGTTAAAAGTGTTGAGATGTAACTATTGTTACAGACATAGCTTAGGCACAAATCTGTTCGTTGCTCTATCTTGATAGGTTCCAAATGCGTCACCAACTGCTGCTTCCATGAGCTCTGACATGTACGGTGCTGCGGTTTTGGACGCTTGTGAGCAGATTAAAGCACGAATGGACCCTGTTGCCTCTAAGCTCAGTTTCAACTCCTTTGCTGAGGTAACTCTTGTTGAATCCTGGAATATTTCTTTGCATGTTGATGAATGAAACTCTCTCTTCCCCTGCCTCTTTTTGATTGTTATGTAGCTGGCAAGCGCGTGCTATTTCCAACGTATAGACCTTTCTGCTCATGGTTTTTACATCGTTCCCGATGTTGGCTTTGACTGGATCTCTGGGAAAGGAAACCCATTCAGATATTACACCTATGGAGCTGCATTTGCAGAAGTTGAGATCGATACATTAACTGGTGACTTTCACACAAGAACAGTCGATATCAAGTTGGACCTCGGACATTCTCTTAATCCAGCCATCGATATTGGACAAGTACTAGCTCTTCTCCATGTAAAAAAAGACACATTCATAAGAAAAGAGTGTGTGTTTGTGTCTGAATGCTGACAAAAAAAATCACCATGTTGCAGATAGAAGGAGCATTCGTACAGGGGCTAGGTTGGATAGCTCTAGAAGAACTGAAATGGGGAGATGCAGCTCATAAATGGATTAAACCAGGGAATCTACTCACTTGCGGACCTGGAAACTATAAAATACCTTCCATTAACGACATTCCCTTCAACTTCAAGGTTTCTCTTCTCAAGGTATATATGCAATTATAAAGACCCGCCAAAAGGTTTGTTACTTTACTTGCTAGTGAAGAAACTGACCCAAGATGTTTTCATTAGGGTAATCCAAATTCAAAAGGGATACATTCATCAAAAGCAGTTGGTGAGCCTCCGTTTTTCCTGGCATCATCTGTTTTCTTTGCGATTAAAGATGCGATCATAGCGGCTAGAGCCGAGATGGGTCTTGGCAGAGAATGGTTCCCACTGGACACTCCTGCGACTCCGGAGCGAATCAGGATGGCTTGTTTCGATGAGTTTACTTCTCCTTTTGTGAGTTTAGATTTCTGCCCCAAGCTTAGTGTTTGAAACTTTTGATATTTTGTATTACCACAATCACTTTTGAATTGTGATTCATAGTTTTTTTTTTCGTCGTCTATCATTTGTACCTACGTTTGAACTCCACTATTCAAAATGAAAATTAAATAAAACAAACTGTGAGCATAATGTTTTTCTAAAATTTACACATACCAAAATTTTAGATAAATTTTAGAAAAATCTTAGGTGAACATATAGTCCAATTCAAATCATAAACTGATAATTTATATATAAAAATTTTATATAAATATAAACATAATATTGTATTGCAAATTTATTTCTGCTAAAAAATGAAGTTTATCTATAATTTTTGTTACATTCTTTTTTTTTTAATAACTAATATTACATATATTATTGAAGTCGAACATATAAGAAAGCAACAACTTTTGAATTTCTTAATGAGATGATTAACAATCATCATGATGATCATAAACATGACCATCGTAATCTTCATCACATAATGTATCTAAAATATCCATAGCAGAGGACGACTGCGACCCGGCTAGCTGGTCTAAGTTATCCTCAACCCACCAATCTTTCGACTGTGCCTTTAGGCGACCCTTTGATTTCTCGGCGGGTTTTGTAGCCGGCGACACATGGCAATTACTGTATTTAGACCGCTCACATTTTCCGGTAGATTTCGAATGGTTGGTAGGTTTTGATGGCACTTTGGTAAATGCTCCCGAAGCCGATGGTGAGTCAAGCCGGTTCACCAATTGGTTTGTGGGTCGTGGATTAAACCCTGACGGATGAATCATCCCAGTCCGAACGAAGCCGTGTTGACGACCTTCCTTGTTCATTTTTCTTTATTTTGCTTTTAAGACTTTGATGAACTATAAATTACCAACCAAGGTGTGGATATATATATTTGAGGATCATATCATATATGTTTGGGACACAAGAAAAAGAGAATAGTCAAATATACTTGTGCACTGCTATTTATTTTTTTCGGCAGGATTAAAATTTCACTAGGTAGTAACCCGCGCCATGCGCTGAGTAAAATATTTATATAAATATTAATTAAATATAATTTTATAGTCATTTATATATATATATATAATATGATTTCAACATTTTAAAATCTTTTAAAATTGTATATTAATAAATGCAAAACAATTAAATCATATATAGGATAACATTGGTAAAAAATCAGTTATTTTTCTATCATTATTTATCGAGTAAAAAATTATGACATATTATTTATATCTGAATTTATTTCTAAATTGATATGAATAGGCATAAATTCAACTACTATATGTTTATTTATTTAAATGTGTGGTTACTTATTTTAATCTATATTATTAATTAAGTTTAGAAACAGAATAATTTTTCATTACCATAATTTTATTACTGATTGGTATCAATACAAATCAAATATTTTATGTTGATTTATTTTAGGAAATTGAATTATGTTTAAATCCAATGAAATTTATTATAGGTGTAGTTATATACTATAATAAATATATGTGATAATCATGGTAAGTTGATATAAATTAGTGATTTTTATTTATATATTAAAATTGCTTGTAAGTTGCTTTTTAAGAAAAATAATATATACTTTTTATTATATTATAATCTTTAAGAAAAATTATATATATTTTTTATTATATTATAAGATTATAATATAATATTAATAAAGTAAAAGTATTTATAAGTTTTATATTAAATAAAGATTAAAGAATTATAAATATATATAATATAAGATTATGTAAATAAATTATTATGAAGTGATATAATTATTATTGTAATTCATAAATATAAGTTAAAACGAATAACTATACTGAAATATAATATATTTTTTTCAAGTAAAAGTTATTTAATAAACATGATATATATTAATATAAAATTATTTGATTATATTAGTCAAATACATAATTAAAGTTATATATTTTGTGAATGAATAAATAACATGTATTTTAATTAGAGTCTATGAGATATATCATAGTTTTGATTATGTAATAGTGATAATTAATATAAATGATCAAATCATATAATAGCATTATATGTAATTAATATAAGTAAAGATTGTAATAAACACACTTAAAGATCCGGATATCATTTTTAATATAAAATGGGCTGGAAAATATGGTAAATGGGCTTTAACATCATCCGTAGCCCGCGAGTAATGTTATCCGTTTTAATTCATTGAAGAGCCTCCTCCTCCTCCTCCTTCCTCTGGTTTGCTCTAATGGCAACCGTTACCCATTTCAAGCTCGTCACTCCGCCGGAATCTTCCCGCGCCGATCGTCCGGGAGCTGCGAAAGCCTCAGAAGCTTTCCAGGAGAAGAAATCTGTGTATGTGAACTACGATCGAGGGGAGCATGAGGTCTCTGTCCGGGTCGGCGGGTTCAGGAAAGCGGATATCCCGAGACGTTACCAACTTCGGGTTGAGAAGGACCGATTTCAGAAGGATTGGAGTGTATCGGAGGTGGTGGAACAGCTTATGGCTCTCAATCGTTGGGACCAAGTTGATGGCGTTCTCAATTCCTGGGTCGGCCGGTTCGCTAGAAAGAATTTCCCAATTCTTATCAGGGTATGTGTGTTAATACTCTTTCTCGAATCGATTGGTTGAGATCGAAGTTTAGTTGGAGTTTGAATTTTGGAAATGTGCAGGAGCTCAGTAGAAGAGGATGCATCGAGCTTTGTGTGAATGTTTTCAATTGGATGAAGAATCAGAAGAACTACTGTGCGAGGAATGATATCTACAATATGATGATCAGACTTCACGCTAGGCATAATTGGGTTGACCAGGCTCGTGGCCTCTTCTTTGAAATGCAAAAATGGAGGTATGCGTTTAGAAACAAAGGCTCTCTCTTTGAAGTTTTTATTGATTTCTTGGAAATTTCTTTGGTTGAGAACGTTTTTGCTATGGCTGTAGCTGCAAACCGGATGCTGAGACGTACAATGCTCTTATCAATGCTCATGGTCGAGCTGGTCAGTGGCGCTGGGCTATGAATCTTATGGATGACATGTTACGTGCAGCTGTGTGTAACTTTACTTAACTCCTATTAATGGTTTTGGTTCAGTTTTGTCTCAAGTGAGGCTCCTTCTTCTCTTGTCCAGCGTCGAAAAAGTTAATCATTAGATAAATGGCCAGGGAACTTTGGTTTGCTTCATATCATCAATCTGTTTAAAGATTGCAGATTGCTCCTAGTCGTTGTTGTTGCTTAATACACGATCTTGACCCTTCTCTGGTTTTGCAGATTGCTCCTAGTCGTTTAACCTACAATAATCTGATCAATGCTTGTGGGTCTAGTGGAAACTGGAGAGAGGCTCTGGAAGTATGCAAGAAAATGACAGATAACGGAGTTGGACCGGATTTGGTGACTCACAACATTGTGCTGTCTGCATACAAGAGTGGTCGTCAGTATTCCAAAGCGTTATCTTATTTTGAGCTCATGAAAGGAGTGAAAGTTCGTCCTGATACCACCACTTATAATATCATCATCTATTGCCTCTCAAAGCTTGGTCAAAGTACCCAAGCCCTCGATGTTTTCAATTCAATGAGGGAAAAGAAAGCTGAGTGCCGGCCTGATGTCGTGACGTTTACGAGCATCATGCATCTATACTCTGTCAGTGGAGAGATAGACAAGTGCAGAGCCGTGTTCGAAGCGATGCTTGCAGAAGGTCTGACTCCTAATATTGTTTCCTATAATGCCTTGATGGGTGCTTACGCTGTTCATGGAATGAGTGAAAATGCTCTCTCGGTTTTTCAAGAAATTAAGCGGAATGGTATGCTCCCAGATGTTGTGTCCTATACATGCTTGCTCAATTCGTACGGAAGATCACGTCAACCTGGAAAGGCAAAAGAGGTATTCCTCATGATGAGGAAGGAAAGGAGAAAGCCTAATGTTGTTACTTACAATGCACTGATCGATGCTTATGGGTCTAATGGACTTCTACCTGAAGCTGTGGGAATCTTCCGGCAGATGGAGCAAGACGGCTTTAAGCCAAATGTTGTTTCAGTATGCACTCTTTTGGCTGCTTGCAGTAGGTCTGGGAAAAAGGTGAATGTTGAAACTGTACTTTCCGCAGCACAGTCGAGAGGTATCAAGCTCAATACGGCAGCCTATAACTCAGCCATTGGAAGCTTCATAAACGGTGCCGAACTTGACAAGGCCATTGCATTGTACCAGACTATGCGAAAAAGCAAAGTCAAAGCTGATTCTGTTACTTTCACCATCCTTATAAGCGGTTCATGTAGGATGTCAAAATACCCTGAAGCAATTAGTTACTTGAAGGATATGGAAGATCTTGGTATTCCATTGACGAAGGAGGTGTACTCTTCTGTTCTGTGTGCTTACAGCAAACAGGCAAGTGTTTAGAGTTTGAGCTCAGAAGAAGATGTTCTCTGATTATTGTATGGTTTGATTGTCAATTATTACTTGTGATAATTTTCAGGGTCAAGTTACAGAAGCAGAATCCATATTCAACCAGATGAAAATGGCTGGATGTGAACCTGATGTGATCGCGTACACTTCAATGCTCCATGCTTACAACGCTTCAGGTATACACATGAATGTAAGACTGTTGAAAATCGTGGCAAAATGTTTAACATGGATCTGAATTCTCTTGGAATGCTTTTGTGTCCCTCAGAAAAGTGGGAAAAGGCTTGTGAACTCTTCCTGGAAATGGATGCACGTGGAATAGATCCAGATTCTATTGCTTGTTCAGCCTTGATGAGAGCTTTCAACAAGAAAGGTCAACCTTCAAATGTCTTTATCCTAATGGATTTGATGCGGGAAAAAGAAGTCCCCTTCACTGGAGCGGTTTTCTTTGAGATCTTTTCGGCTTGTAACACGTAAGTACTCACATTACAATTCACGGGATACAACAAGAGATCAATTCCATGCCGTGTTCTCTTCTTCTCTCAATTTGCAGCTTGCAGGAATGGAAAAGAGCGATAGACGTCATCCAAATGATGGACCCGTATCTGCCTTCAATTTCTATCGGCTTAACTAATCAGATGCTGCATCTTTTTGGGAAGAGTGGTAAAGTCGAAGCAATGATGAAGGTGCAAAAAACTTTTACGTTATCTGCTAATTAGACTAGCGCATGCTCTTTCCTTTCTCGCTACAGAAAATCAAACAAGAAGAATTTTAACCAAACTATGTTTCACTCTTAAACATATCGCAGCTGTTTTATAAGATAATAGCATCTGGTGTTGAAATAAACCTCAAGACTTATTCAGTACTCTTGGAACATCTTTTAGCTGTTGGAAACTGGAGAAAGTACATTGAGGTACTTTTCCATTCGTCTCCTGCCAGAGTTAAATTCCACTAATATCCATCGATACCGAGCAAGTCTTGAGGTTCAGAAAACAACTTTGACTTTGTGTGAATGATTTGCAGGTTTTAGAATGGATGAATGATGCTGGTATCCAACCTTCAAAGCAAATGTATCGTGACATTATTTCCTTTGGTGAAAGAAGTGCAGGGATCGAGTTCGAGCCTCTAATACGCCAAAAAATGGGTGAGATGAATAGGAAGTATATAAAAGGTAATACCCATGCTTCCTTTATCGTTCACAAAGATAAGTAATAACAATTCCAGCAATACCTGCCTGAGATTTGATTCTCCTGAAGAAATGTGGCGAGTCCTCTGAATGTATCCAACACCCATCTCAACCATCTCACGCTCTTAAGCTAGAAAGAAATGGCATGTGCTACACAAACGGTTTACTTTTCTTACAAGCAAGACCAATCACGTTTGTTGTGGTGCTTGTCATATAATGTCCAATGGTTTCAAATACCAGCATGGGTATAGGACTTTAGATGTCTTGTGCGGTTCTATTTCTGAACCATATGTCCATCCAAGTCATCCCAATCAACCCTTAAATTACATTACACGAAGCGAAAAAGAAATCTGTAATGGTTGCCATAAGTCGTTGTTTGATGCGCTCAGGTGCATTGAAGATGATTGCGGATTTGCCTTATGCTTCAAATGCGGCACTTTACCACAAGTGACAAAGCACAGAGTTGACGGTAATGCTCTCTCACTATGCTACGGTGAAAAGGCAAGTGGTAAATACTGGTTTGACATCTGTGAAAAAGAAACCAATCCAGAGAACTGGTTCTACACGAATAAATATCACCAAAGTGTGTGCTCGGAGAATTTGCAGGTCTCATGCCAAGAAGCACAATAAAGATATGGCGCACATCATTGGAGGTGGTGCCCAATGATAGTATGTCTCGCCCATGTTGCAGTTGGGGTAGGTCGCTTTGCATTTCTCCTGTCATCTTGAAGGTGCTTGGAACCTCAGATACCTACTTTTGCTCTTGGCACTGCTCACAATTTTCTCTGTGTGTGCTGCTTGTGGTACGATGTCCAATGGTTTCATGTACTAGCAGATAACCATTAAGCGTTGATATCCTTATTAACGTATTAGCTATTGTAAGAATCGCGCAGTCTTGATTTGGTATAATATCGTTGTTCGATCCAAATGTTTTCAGCTCTACGTTTTCTGTAAAATCTTCTGTTCGAAGATTTCATTGGTGTCACATCTTTGAGTAAGTTGTTGATGTGAACTTATGCTTCTTCTTCTATTTTCATGACTATCGTGGCTTGTAAGAGAATCACATGAGAATTAAGTCGTTTCATGCGTTAAACACACATCTAGTACAAGTCAGAATCCACTTACACAAAAAGGAGTGGACCATAGTCCTGAATATTGCGCAATATTCTTTCAAAACAATTGTTTTTTGCTCCAATATTTTTCACACAGTCAGACTTTCGAGAATGCTCAGAGCTCTCTATTAAAACAAAACGATGCACTAACCTCACAACAAAATTTCGTTTGCCTACCATGATTGCTAAACCAGAACTCATAGCCATTTTCTCCTTTAACATACTCTTCTCCAGCTAATTGGCTGTCAACTTGTCGGTGCTCTGACGTCACCGGAGATGTTCTCACTTGTCTTGGTTCTAGTCCCAAGGCACGAGCCAGCTCTAACTTTCCATCTGACTCGAGTTTGTTACCAAGCTCGAAGTTCTTCTCTAGCGTCTTCAATTGCTCCATGTTCAATCTCCTCTTCTTCTCTCCCATCTGAAAATTCTTCCTCTCCGTTCATCTCTAAATTTCAAAGTCAAATTCATACAAGAACATAGAAACATACAAGTTGACAAAAAAATCAATCAACAACACAGCACGATTACGAAACAAGCCCCCATTCCTGAGAAACACTCATGAGAAGAGGAAAAGCTCTTAGAGACTCACATCATGAGATAATATATGAAAAGTAAATAAGAAGCGCAAGTAAAAATACCATTTTGTTATAATAACAAACAAGAGTTGCAAGAAGCGAACCATTTTGTTTGATTCATCACGGAAACATGAACTGCATGCTCATTCCATGGATAGTGCTTCCAATCGTCAACAACACCATCGTAATGAAAAAGCATGACCACGAAATCTCTAGGAGGAAACTGAAAAATTCACAGCAATTAGTATCATTCATTTACACAAAAGGCGAAACAATCTTACTGATAGAAACAAACAAACGAACAAACAAAAAGAATCACAGTGATGAGTTCGATCAGAGTGAGTAATTGATTGATCAAACTGAAGAGAGCAAAACTCAGCAGCAACGAAATCAGACAAACTAAGAAGAGATCAACAAATTATATCAGAATCTAAACCGCAGGGAACGAATTAGACACTTGTTTCGACATTTGTCCAAGCAGATGCAGTTATCATTAAGCACTAACTGAAGTTGCAGAAACAGCACAGGAAACTCAGAAAAGGATTCTAAACTCAGAAAATCGTAAATTCACAGCACACAAAAGACAATATTAACTAGTTAACTAGTAGAAAACAACAACGCTTAGAGATAAACGAAGCAAAAGTCCCAACTATGCTTCAGCTTTGACGATAGCACTTGACATTTGCACAGTTGCTGCAGAAGAAGCATCACTGTCAAGAAGCCATTCCCTCGCGCAAATCAGAGCCTCCACAGTCTCAGGTCTCAGTGACGTCTTATACTCATCCATCTCCCTCGGTTCCATGTCAAAGACATAGTCGAAGGCTGCAGCAGAGACCGGGATCGAGAGGATGTCTCTAGCCATCTTGGACAATATTGGGTACTTGAGCTTGTTCTGTTTCCACCAGTCGAGAACATCGAACTCTTGAACCCGGGGAAGCAGCGTTTCGTCAAGGTACTGGTCCAGCTCTGACTTCAGATTCTGCCCTGTTGTCTCCATTATGTAGGTGTCGAAATCCGACAGCCCGTCCGCTTTCCCGCCATCCGAAGCCGAGTTTAGCGGCGCCGGGAGTGCCATGTATTCGGTGAAGAGCTCGTGGATGCCATCATCCACGGTCTTGATGTTCTTCCCAGCGTCTTCTCCGAATATCTTGGAGAAACTGAACTCCACAAGCTTCATCTTGAACCGAGGATCCATCACAACCGCCATTGCCAAAACCAAGCTACAGTCCCTCCAGTACTTGTCAATCTTCTCTTTCATGGTTTTAGCAATACCTGCGACGTAAGGATCCTCTCCGGCTATCGCCCGAGACAGATCTGACTGCGTCTTCCACACTTCATGGAAGAAGGTAACAGCAGAGGGATTTCCAGTGGACTGAAGAGTGGAGGCTGCTTCGAAAAGAGGCTTCAGGAATGTGCAAAATGTCTCCACGTGCGTCCAATCCTCCGATGAAGGAGGTTGCTTGAAGTCAGGATCAGCAGTATCTAAGCAAGAGAACACTTCTTTTAATTCTGAAGCAGCCACAAGCATCTTATATGTTGTGTTCCATTGTGTCTGATCATCAAGACAAAGTACCTTGTCGCTCGGAACTTGAAGCTGTTCCTTAAGCTCAACAAACCTCTCCTCATGGGACTCTGAGGTTTTCACGTGCTTCACACTGTCCCGGATCTTCTTGATCACATCTTTTCCTTTATCCAGCACATCTTTAGCAAGAGCACTAAATGTTCGAGCAACGCAATTCCCTATCACCAACTGACCATCGAGAATCCCAGGGTTCTTGATGCAGATAAGAGGTCTGATGTTTTCAACTGCAGCTTCACTCGCGGGATGGTTGAAGACAACGGAAAACAGCTTTCCCTCCATACCCCATTCAGAAACACAATTAGCAACAGCAATACTCAGAGCTTCTTCAGATTCTGGATAGGGTTCCATCAAAACATTGAGAAGCTTCTTTTGTATCTTCCAATCGCTGTCAATGAAGTGGCCAGTTATAAACACATAACCAAGAGTTAGCTTGGACGTCCAGAAGTCCAGCGTGAGACAGAAGCGACCAGGAATCCCTTCTAACAACTTCATGACGTTCTGTTTTTCTGCAAGGTAAGTGGCCACACAGTCTCCTTGGACATTGTTGAAGCTGACAGTGTCAAAGTGAGGCTGGAGACTCTGCACGAAGGAGATGAACCCTGGATGCTCAACCATGTGAAGAGGGTAGTCATGCATAATGATCATCTTAGCAATCTCGTGGCGACACTTGTCCTGATCAAACGCAACATAAGGACTAGTGTTCTGTGTTCGGTAACGCCTCCTCGGTGTGTCACTCTTGGGAGTGTAGGGAGTCATCATCCCTGGGCTGTCGTTGTTGTTGTTGTTGTCATTGTCCTGGGTGTGAACAAGTGCAGGACAAGTCCCTTTATCAATGTGACGCTTAAGATGGCTTGTGCCTGCCACTTTGGTGCCACTGCTGTAAGCAAAGCTCTGATTACACCCTTTGCAGAAAGCCCTTCTGCAACCGGGTTGTGTAACCTCGACTGTGAAGTGTTCCCACACCTTTGACTTCTTCTTGCGTCGCTTGATCGGTTGTGCCTCAGGTGATCTCATCTCAACGTCATTGTATAGCTCCATTGCTGTTTCCATCTCCTCTTTGACAGTTCTTTATCTGCTACAGAGAAAGAAAAACAAATTATTACCCCAAACACGCAGAGTTGGTTCTAATAATTAAGAGACTGTGTTTGTTTGTTGGTGTGCGATTAAGAAGAAGCTACAAAGATTTTATGAGTTTACGGGGCTAATACATGGAAGACAAATGAATTTATTACACAACAAAGCGTAAGAAAGAAAAAACATTGAAACCCAAAACCCAGAATTGTTCCTTTTTGTGGGTTTAAGACAAGATTCGTACGAGTAAACGATTCGAACTGAAAGCGTTAAAGCAACACATTGGACTGAACTTTTAATAGTTGGCGCTGGGCCTATCTAAAGCCGACGACCCACGGTATAATGTAATCATCTTACTAGAGGGTATTGCTATTTTAAACTAACAGCACAGCGTAGATCCAAACAGAGAAAAAAAAAAGGAAAAAAAAAAAAAAACAGATTGAAACTTTTTAAAGGTCCTTAAAATCGATCAAACATGGGCTTGCAAAACAAAAACTAGAGCCCAGATTATAAGGTTCAAGATGAACGTGATTTCAAGGTCTGAGACCAGAGTTTTAACTTGAAAATTCAATCGGCCTTTTATTTCAACACACTGATCAATTTTCAAAATTGCCTCCATGAGTCAAAACCAAAAAGTTTCGCTCCTAAAAGGAAATAAGAACTTTTGCCCAGTAAAAATTGTTGAGGGGATTCGAATTTAAGTCGGAGGTCAGCAGATCGAGCTGAGAATTTCGCAGATTCGGAACAGATTGATTTCAAGAAGAAGCAAAATAGATCCCAGAAAAAAGTCGAGATTAAAATCAAGGGTTAGGGTTTTCGAAACATTACCTTCCGAGGAAGAAAACGCGAAGGCGGAAGAAGGCGGAAGGGGAATCTCCGGCACGGTGGAGACGGTAGAAACGAGCGGATCTCCGGCGAGGAGAGAGAGATGGAAACAGAGAGAAAGATTTGGGCTTAATTGGACCTTTGGGTGGAAAAAGGGCAGAAGGCAAAGAGATAAAGTTGGTATCATCCAGAATGCGTCTAAAAAAAGGATTAGATCGAGAAAGTTTTTTTTTAGAGCACTTCTGGGCCAGTTCTTGGGCTTTTAATACGGCCCATTTTGTTGAAACCCTTCTCCGGCGAGTGTAATAATCCATTCAGCCTCCTCGTAATCCACAGTTCTTAATCGTCCTCTGTCGTCTTCTTCTTTTCACATCAACAACATACTCAAAAATAACACCATCAGTCTTCTGTTAAATATTTTCAAGACCAAAACCAAGACAAATTGCTATGACGGCGTGTTTTTTTTTTTTTTTTGGAATCTCTTACATCTAAAACGCTTGGAAAAAAAATGATAATTCAACAAAAAAAAGACATGGTTAAGGTTTGTTATAACAAAAGAGGAGATGTTCATTTTAACAAAAAATACGTATATGACTAAAACAATATATTCTTGAGAATTAAAAGGACAATCATTATGAAGCAAAGTATAAGGAGTATCGTCGCACATTTCACCATTGCTCCTTCTCTTTGTGATCTCTCCGCCTGTTCAAAAATACAAAAAAAAAAAAAAAAGTCTCTGTGAGTCCTCTAAGTTCCCACAAACAAAAACTTCTGTATGGTAAAGAAGCAAACCTTTTGTAGTTGTTTATAGCCTTCCTCGACTGATGTAGAAACGTTTTGGATATTGTAGTCTATCCGATCAACTATTGTGCCCTGATTGATACAAGAACAAAATAAACTCATTGTTGAGAGAGAGCAAGAAGGACCTTCATATCCACTTTATGTATGTATGTATATATGCTAAATGAGTCAGCTTGTGAAACCTGGTCAATCACAAGAGCTGATAAGTCCTTCATTATCTGTGCAAGGTCATTCACTGACCCCAATACCTACAAGGAAATCTCAAGTTTAGTCACCATGTATCGAAATTAATCACCACTGAAATGTGGTAACAGCTTCACATTACCTGCTGTATCTCTTTTTCCCTTTCCGCTGAGACATGTTGCCCTTCCTTCAACTTGATCGTCTGGTGTTTATCGAAACCCTAAAATGTGTTGAAGAATAGTGATTCTCTTTATGATATTGGAAGTTGAATGAAGGCAATAATTAATCAATCGGGAAAAGAAATATCGATCTAAAAAGAAGCTAAACCTAAACTTTAAGCGATTTATTAGTGAACTAACAACTTACCATCCCACCAAATTCATCTTCTTCATCCAGTGTCGACATCTTTCCATTCAGGTTAAACTCCAAATCTACTCCATCCGGACCCTATGATTTGGGAAGCCAGATAATAAAATAAGTTTATCAAATTAGGATACAAGCATATCCAAAGAATCAAATATCGGTTTATTTCTTGAAAAAAATAGAGGAAAAATACCTCTTTCTGCTGCTGCAGACGTTTCAAATAAGTAGACTGTTTTCTGCGGAGTTCCATGGAGAGGTTCTGAAGATCTGTTGCAAGAGAACGCTGTCAAAAAACAGTATGTCAAAGAGTATGTCAAGTCCATTGGAGAGCCCCACTATCACATGTAGACAGAACTTTAACCTCGTGATACAAACTTAAACGTTATGGTAACCCAAAGTTTACTTCATACAATTTGCTAACTGATGATAATGTCAACTATACTGATAACATAAAGAATGGTTTAACCCAAATACCTCTACATGGATTCTCCAAAAGGACAAAAGAAAAGGTAATGCCCACACACATTTATATCGCTAACGAGCTCAATATAGAAAAAGTCCAACAAACAATACCTGCACATTTTTCCTGAGATTAGATTCTTCTGAAGACCCTCTGGTAGATAACTTGTGCAGTCTCTTTTCAGAGTTCCTCAAGAGATCCGTGATTTCATGAGTGAGCATCTCGACAGCACGTTGATTCCCTTTGTTATCTCCAAATGTAGGCATTAGAGCCTTCGAATGAGCCTTTGCCAATTCACCCATTTTGTCTCGAACCTTTTGTATATTAAAAGTTATCTCCTCCGAATCATCCACCCAAGCTGGTGGGAGGCCAATCGTGAACGCATCACTACCCACAAAACATTCACAGATAACAACAATAAGCTTGGAAGCGCATAAACCCACAATTCAATCATTCCTCCACAATCACTCTGCAACCTAGTACGCTTAGGGTTTTAATTCCGTAGCTAACAAGTATTAATTTTGCGAATCAATCATGATTATTCTTTGTTACTATATATATAGTCCTGGAATTACCACAAGCTCTTGCAGAAATCAAACAACAACAAATTGGGAAGAACAAGGAACGCAGAAATTACCTCGAGGGTCCAGGATCATTGGAACTCAAAGGAGCATAAGAGGAGTGATTGGAGCGAGCAAAAGAACCGCTAACCATTTCGATCACTGGACCGCCGAACGAATCAGACGCCGATAGAGGAGCACGCGCGCTCTTACACGCATCCCTGTGTTTCCTGTACACCGTCGTTCGGTTCCTCGTCGCCATCAAGCCAAATCTTTGGGATACTTATAACACAAAGAATCGGATTTTCACGAAACTTGTGTCGTCGGAGAAAAAAGCTATGAATCTGAATCGCGAAGGGAGTTTTTCTGGTTTAGCGCGTGTTGTAGACTTGCACAACGAAGGAGAATGATTTGGGTTTTAAGGCCCATATATATTGGGCCTGTTTCGCCACATGCTCTATTAATTACATACTTGGGGTCAGTATAAGTGTGTGGAGTACACGTTTGAAGACGATGACGCACTTGGAAAAAGCTAAAGACTGTAAGAAGACGAAAACGCCCTTAAAATTCCGTGTCGACTTGAGGCGGCTAAAAGAAGTTAACAGAGGGACGGTGGTTGAAACACCACAAAGCTTAGTGACCAAGTAGGGGGTACTTTGGTCATTAAAGACTTTCGATGAATAGATTCGTGTCCGTGGATTCTCTCGCCAGAGAAAAAAATGAAAAAAAAAAAAAAAACTTCATTTAAGGTGTGGATTCCTCGCACTTTCTTGTAAAAAGAGGCTCAACAAAGTACTGACAGATGCGCAAATAAATGCACGAGGACAAAGAGGAAGCATTATCATTTAATTAAGAAAGTGATTTGAGACTTCCAGTTCAGGCTTTTTCTTTTCGGATTCAGGATCAAATGGAACAAGATTTGTTAAGCATTTGTGGGTTTGATTCTTCCAAGAAATATCGATTAGAAGAGCTTGCCAAGTTCCCCTCTGGTTAGTTTCTCAAATAATCCTCTCTTTCTCCGATTTTTGATTTAGCTCAAAGTTTTGGTTTTTAGGTTTCATGAAGGTGTTTTTAATTTCTTTTTATCATATTTCATTTTTGGGCTATTAAGATCTCTCTTGGGTTCCTGTTAAGTTAAGATTTTTGTGATGGTCAACTTCTTTTTAGGTTCATGTATCGAGTTTGAAGATGTTGAAGAAGATGATGAAATGGCAGTGGATTATCCGTGCCCGTTTTGCTCAGACGATTATGATTTAGTAGAATTGTGTCACCATATCGACGAAGAGCATCAACTAGATGCTAACAATGGGGTAATTACGTTTTATATATCCATATTCCCAAATTCATTTACTGCTTTTCTAATTAGACATTGAGGATTCACATGAATCAGTTAGTTGTCGAATTGTTCATTGTCCTCTAGTGCTTACTTTAGTAGGTAGGATTGTGATTTCTGTAATGAGAGTTGGTAGGGGAATTCTTGGATTTTAGTCAACTTGGATTATTCGCTTTGATGCTATGAAATGACATTTTGCAGTTGTGAATAGTTTGGAGTGAGAAACATTGTTGCTCAATTCTCGAAACCTTTTTTGAGCTTAAAAAGAACGGACCTTTAGACAGTTAGACCGGTTCAGGGTTATCTGAAATGACACTAGTCTTTTGGTGATAGATGAGTTCTTACCAAGTTGGCTTTGGTTCTGATGTAGGTATGTCCGGTTTGTAGCAGACGAGTGAAGATGCATATGGTTGATCACATAACCACGCAGCATAGAGATGTTCTGAAGATATCCTTTTCTGAATTAACTCTTCTGTCTTTTTCACCAGTTAGTGTGAATTTATTTTCTTGTGCCATTGGGTTCCTTGACAAATACTTACCTTGAACAAAAGCAGAGACTTTATAAGGATGAGTCTTATTCAGCAATTTCTCCAGGGACAAACAAGTATCTACAGTCTCTAATCGATGGGCCACTCTCTACTAATCATACATCAAAAAGTGTTCCCGACTCCTTACTATCATTTGTCTACAACCCGCCGTCACCAAACCAGCCCAAGCTTGTAGTGCCTAATTTAACAAGTGGAGCAATCACGCAAGAAAAGAGCCTTATCAAGGATTCGTCAGAAAAGTAAGCAACTGTTCTTGTTTTCTTGATTCTCGATGCCTTGTCTCACCTTGTCTAAAGCTACATTTTTTCCTTTCGCTTGTCCGCAGAGACGGGAAATGCGTGTCTCCTTTGTCAGATACTGAGCTACTAGAGAAAGCAAAGAAGAGAGAGTTTGTACAGGGTTTAATATCATCAGCCATGTTTATTCACATCGACGACTTCTGAGTAAGAATAAGTAAAGATGTGATATATTGTTTGAATCTTTACTGTTCTTAGTCAAGTATTTATATATGAAACTCTGGCAAAAGTACACTAGAGTAGTCTGTTATAATATAAGCCAATGAGGTTCTGTTTATCTTTCAAAACCTCTACATTGTTTACAGCTCATAATTGTTAAGTTACTTGAGGCCGGAGTTTCCTTAACAACCACTTCTTGCGTAGCTTCACATCTAGAGCCAAGAAAGTTTTGGCCTTGAGTTCATCTTCAATTAGATCACAAGCATCTAATATGAGCTCTTCGTCCATGTCTGGTAACGCTTGAATAGCCTCAACCGCGTCCTCTATTCCCATGGTTTTGGTTTCATCAACTCGAGGCTTCTTCGACTTTATAGGGCTTGTGTCAGTGGTACCAATTTGATGATCTCTTTTGTTCTTGGGTTCAAGCAAAAGAGAGTTGCTATCTTCTTCCTCACCCGAACTAGACAAATCGGTTGTACCACTGGACTTGAACTCTTGGAACTCGGTTTCGGGGTCAAACCAGTCCATAGCTATGTCATTTTCCTCGATCCCGGAATCGCCACAGAGCACACACAAATCTTTGTAGTACGGAATTGGTCGAGTCATGAACTGCCTTGCATCTCTATGAGCCTGTAGTTTTTTTTCAGACAAGAACACACTTTGAGAAAGAAACCGAACACTGTATAACTAAAATAATTAAGCCTTTAGATCAGACTCTGATCATCAGCAAATCATTTACCTTTATATAGTCTTGCCAGACATTATCATCAGCTGTAACCATTTGACGCTCATCATCCCAACCAAACCCATCTGATCGAAGAAGGCTCTTGATCGCGTTAAATTGTCTTCTCAGAGTCTTATACCGGTTCTTCAAGACATCGACACTAAAGTTAGATTCGAATTTCTCGTTGAAGATATTAACCATCTTAGTCCACGCTTGTTTCCTGAAAACACCTTCAATCTGGTTTCCACTTCTCGCTTGGTCCAACATGAGACCGATGAAATAGCGGTCCATTGGAGGATGCCAAGTAGTCCTGCACCGTGCCATGCCGCTTCCTTTTGAGTTAGTGATGATTGTCGCTGATTCACATATTCTGTTGTAACCTTCATCTTCCTCAATCGGAGTGTTGGTTTCTCCCTCAGTAATATTCTCCTGAGCTGAAAACACATAAATCATAGACTAAGAATCCAGCAGAGCTCAAAGCATAATATTACAGGTCTCTTAGACAAAATTCTGTGAATATCAAAGATTCAATAGACTTAAAAGATTGTACCTTTCTGCTCAGACATTCCATCGGAGTAAATCAAACACAGATCTTTGTAATAAGGAATCGACTTTATCCGAAAATATCTTGAATTAGGATGACCCTTTTAAATTTTGAAACAAAACAAGCACTGTCAAAGCTTACTCTGAAACGAAGAAGAAGAAGAAGAAGAAGAAGAAGAAGAAGAAGAAGAAGAAGAAGAAGAAGAAGAAGAAGAAGAAGAACAGAGAACGCTAAACGCACCTTGAGATACTCATCCCAGACGCTATTACCAGCGATCACCATCTGTCTCGTTTCATCCCAAGTAAAACCATCTTCTCTCAAGAGACTCCTCACAGATCTGAACAAGTTCCTCAATGTCTTATGCCGGTTTTTCAAAACATCTTTCCCATAAGGAATGTTGAATTTGGCAGTGAAGCAAGAAGACATGAACTTCCAAGCGCGTTTGCTAAACAGATGATCGTCGAACCTATTCCCTTTCTTCACTTGCTCCAACATAAGTTCGATGAAATACTGATCCATTTCTTGCGTCCACATCGTTCTTAATCGATGATTGCCGTTTCCACTCATTATTTTATTTTCTCCCCACCCCCTTTTCTTTAGCTACAGATCAGAGATCGTCGCTTACAGAGAACTCCGGCGGGAGGAGAGAGAGATACCGGTGAAACGGAATTGGAGTTCCGGTGAAACGGAATTGGAGTTCCGGTGAGCTTTTAGGGATAAGGTTGTCCGGTGGAGGATTATATATTCTCTTCATGGCTAAGGTTATTCTTCTATTCGCAACTAGTTCAGAAAACTTTTAATGGGCTCATGTTACGACGACGTTTGGTCTAGGGCTGTATTTAATGGGCCTATACTATTATGGGCCTATTATTGTTACGGCGTCGTTTGATCTAGGGTTTGTTCTTGGGCCGAAGGGACCGTTGTGTTGCTTCGGATTGCAGAGAATCAGTGTGTGTTTCGACTCCGTCGTCGTCTTGGTGAAAGATGTCCATAGAATTTTCTGTTTAAATTGACAGAAGAAGAAGATTCGATCTTTAAAGGCTACAGAGGAGCTTCTTCATCTCCGACTGGTATTGTAAGTTTCTTTTGAATTTTCTCTTTGTTTTAAATTTTTAATAGTGAGCTTTACTATAAAGAGTAAAACCCTAGAATCAGTCCTTTTGTTTTGTTTTGCAGTTCGTCATTTTCAACAAGTCAACTCAGAAAGTCAAAACCTTTGGCGATGACTGGCTTCAACGGAGACTCCGTGGCCGATTTCAAAGGCCTCCGAATAACTCAGCTCGACGATGACGATGAAGAAGCCCCAGTGGAACCGATAAACTTCGATGAGTTCGATGATGATGACGAGGAAGACGACGAAGACTGTGAGCCTGTGGTATTGGGTTTCGTCGAGAGTCCCAAATTCGCATGGTCAAATCTCCGTCAGCTGTTCCCCAATTTAGCAGGCGGTGTTCCGGTACTACAACTATATAAACCTTCCAATATATTTGCTTCTTTTATGTTCTTAGGTTTTGATTCTTGGGTTCAAATTTGTGATATAGGCATGGTTGGATCCAGTTAATTTACCATCAGGGAAGTCAATTATATGCGACTTATGTGAAGAACCTCTGCAATTTGTACTTCAAGTAAGTTTCAGACAAACTAATTCGTTTATTCCTCGCGTATTCTGTTTGGTCGGGGTTTTATTTACGGGATTAAGGGAAATTTCGCAGCTTTATGCTCCGTTAACGGACAAGGAATCAGCTTTTCACCGGACATTATTTCTCTTCATGTGTCCATCTATGTCCTGTCTGCTCCGTGATCAACATGAACAATGGAAACGTACCCCCGAGAAAGCTATGCGGAGGTATAAAGGAACACCCTTTATTACATGTCGCATCTTTGCGTTTGTTTCCTCAATCCTCCAATTGGGTTGTTACAATAAATCGCTATGTTTTTGTATGTTTCTGAAGTTTGAAGGTTTTCCGTTGCCAATTGCCTCGTGTTAATCCATTTTACTCGAGTGAGGCTCCGAAACACGATGGAACAGACAAGCCATTGGGACATGGAGGTAACTTATGAACTGGTTGATGAGGGGTTAGAATCGATTCCGAGAACTCTCTTTCGTATTCGATTCTGAAGTTTGTTTTTGTTTCTCTTTAGCTCCGCTATGCACTTGGTGTGGAACATGGAAAGGAGATAAAGTATGCAGCGGCTGCAAAAATGCTCGATATTGTTCACCGAAACACCAGGTTTGTGTGTTTGTGTGTGTGTGCATGCTTTGTTTCTCTTGCTCTGCTAGATTCTACGCTTTTTAACGATGTCCTTGTTTCTAATCTCCAGTCCCTACATTGGCGCGGGGGTCACAAAACCGAATGTCAAGAGCTTCGTGCGGTTATCGAAACATCTGAGTCAGGCCTTGTCAAGAATGGGGTTTCTCTGACTCAAGTGCAGAAAGGTTTGCAAAATACACTAACGTTTCTTTCTTAACCTTGGAACTTTATGTAGCTAGTGATATCAATTTTTCGGTTTGTGCAGCTGCGAGTAAGAGTCTATGGAAAGAGTTTGTATTGGTCAATGTGGATGAAAGTGAGTATGATACAGAGATGTCAGAAGATGATGAAGCTGCTCAACCTATGGTCGTCTCAAAGAGAGAAGTGGACGACCAAATGAAATCGCTGATGAATGATTTTAAGGTAAAAAACTCAATTGCTACCGCCGTTTCACAATTAATTTTTGCTCGAATGATTCTCAGTCACGTGTTCGTACAGGGAGATGCGGATAAAAATAGTTGGGTCAATTTCCAGCAACGTGTAGACAAAGCCCCTGAACAAGTTCTAAGGTGTGATTCAAAGTTCAAACACAGAGAAGTTGTGATTGTTTGCATACACTTTTTTCCTATAACTCTCTCATAAGATCATTATGTGAAATACATTTTCATTTTTTTTATAGATATTGCCGGAGCTCTGGAGCTAAACCCCTTTGGCCAATAGCAAGTGGACGTGCCTCTAAATCTGAGATTCCCAATTGCAAATCTTGTGGTGGTCCTCGTTGTTTTGAATTCCAGGTAACTCTTTCATCCCTACCAAATTTGATCTTCTCTTCGTTTATATTAGTCTGCTATAAGTCACTTCTTTTGCTTTTCTTTATGAACTAGTCAAGCCAAGACCAACATTTTAGGCTGTATCATAACTGTTTAGACCAAATAAACACACAATTTTTTCCCCATTTCATTTCTCTGTTCTTGTACATTGGAAGCTTGTCTGTCTTCTTGATCCTTTTAATGGCGTTTTTTTTTTCAGGTAATGCCGCAGCTACTGTTCTTCTTCGGGGCGAACAACGACCGGGAATCTCTTGATTGGGCAACAATCGTGGTGTACACGTGTGAGAACTCGTGTGAATCGAGTTCAAGTTACATTGAAGAGTTTGTCTGGGTTCAAGTTTACAGTCAAACATCTTAGGCATCTTCTTCTCTTCTGTTTCTGTTGCCGCTAAAATTTTGTTCTTAACCGGCTCGGACCGGACTTTAAACATTTGTAGAATTTTCATGGGTTATATATACTTGTTCGTTTGATTTTGTTGTTACTTTTTTGCTTAGATCTTTAGTAAGTTTTTAAGATAAAATCAATTATTCAGATTAGCAAAATTTGATATTTGGCGATTTGCTAAAGTTAATAGGTTCGTATCAATAGCTTCATCTTCATCATTCACGTCGGACCTAGACTTTTCAGGTTCATCACTCCCTTTCTTCTGCACCCCACATGTGAGACAGGGCTTAGGACCTATTATGTTTTTGTTGTATGCATCCACAAGCTTTTTATATTTAATCATTAGATATTCAGCATTCCAATTTGCAGCTTTCTCTTCATATGGAGCTTTTTCCTTCATAAGGAAGAGGTGAAAATGAATGTCAATGTCACAGTGAAAGACACTAGTTTGGTTCAAAGATCACAATAGGTATTCACAAGTGATGTTTTTGGAGGCTCAAAGACTTGAATATTAATTCAGAACCATCCTTACTAGAAAGGTAACTATTTTCATGAACAAACAGTTGTAGAAGCAATTCTTTGCATCGCAGTGTCAGAGAGGAAAAGTTGGACACTTACAGCTTGAGACATTGAGCCCCATTTCTTCGCTGCAGCGTAAAAAAGCTTCACAGGGAAAAGGGAAGGTATAAGACTATGAGGACTCCATCCAAAAAAGGAGTAGTAAGTACATGCAAAACTTTCAAGGAGTCTGGCAAATGCTTACAGGGAAAGACCTCACATCAGGATTTGCTATTGTAAAATCATATCTGAAACAAATATACCAAGCAGATAACTTTAGAAGAAAAACAACAAAACGAGTAAATCATGAAAGATTATCTAGCAAGTGGGAAATCTCCTTGCAGAGAAAGCAACGAACGATACTTACAAGTAGAAGATCTGGAAGGCACTAGGAGATCTCTTCGGCTTGTTTGGGTCCCTTTTGGACTTCTTACCTTTACGAGTTTCCTGCTTTATAAGCTTCTCAGTCGGTGCCTTCCTCTTTCCCACCTTTCTGAAAATCAAACAGAACCCAAAGCTTTTAGATTAAAATTTGAGATCAATGCTACAAAAAAAAAAACCCATGGATGATCTTTGAGTTTTTGATTTGCAAAGATACTAAATTTGAGAGAGGTAATGGATTAACCTGTCATCAACTGGCTTCAAGGCTTCCTTAGCTTTATCTTTCCCCTTTGCTGTCTTCATCGCGGAAACTGTAGAGCCAACAAACTAAATCAAAATTCTTAGCAAAAGCGAATAAAATCAAATCCTTATCAGAAGAATCAATCTAACAGACCCAAGGAAAAAAGTCCATTGCGATCCCCGAAAGCTTAAAAATTACAAGATAGAAAACGAGAGGAACAGATGAATGACCAGAGTCTATTTAACAAAAATTATACACGAAAACAATTTAAAAAAAAAAAAAACACCAGCGATTTACAGAGAAAACAAAGTGACCATCGAGTACGAACAAATTTGAACAATTCCAAACTTTTTATTATTATTATTGCCAGAAACCGTGAGGAAGACAATCAAATCAACCAAGCTAAGCTCCAGATTCTCCAAACAAAGAGGGATAATGATACAGCTTATGAAGCGGGTACAATACTGGACACATTACATATTCCTTATTTTTTCACCATTAAACCTAGTCATTCCAGAGTATGAGTTTTCTTTACCCGATCGTGAGTGGCGTGTGTTATAGTGATGATAATCCTGACTCGAAGATTGTGTAGTGTCGGGTTGATCGGTTTGCTTCTGCGAAGCCGTCATCTGTCGCATCGCCTCATACATCTCCGATAATCGCTTATCCATTTGTTCCTGATACGCATCGAGCTTGAGATTCAGTGCTTCTGCTACTTGGCGAGCTGAAATCTCTTGCTCTGCTGTCTGCGCTCCCGATCTCGTTTCCGGCATCGTTCAGATCAATATCGATCCCGAGGAAAGAGATGCCTCTGACACCTTTAATACAGTAAATTCCAACGAAACGTTTATTCAATCAACCAAATGAGAATGGATGTTCAAAGCAAACACCAATCTCTACTTACCAGCCAAGAATCAATGAAAGCGAGATTCTAGAGCTTGACAAGCTTTCTCCCAAGAGAATTACAGAGAGGAAGAACAAAGTTTTACAAATTTCTGAATGAATGAAATTGAATCGTAACAAACTTTCTGTTAGGCTTTCTATATCAAATTCAACTAATTAGATCTTGACCGTTGAACTTGATATTGTACCCGCTTCATCAGCTGTATCAGATAACCAGAAAAAGGCAACCTAGTAAACGAATTCTCGAAATAGCAAAAAAAAAAAGAAAAAAACCAAGAGATTCAAAAGCTCAAAGCAATGGAGAAAATCCGTTACCTTCGACACGAATGGAATATCTGTGCGTTTGAGAGAAACCTAAGCAGAGAAGAAGAATCAGGAGAAAAAAGAGGATCTGAGAAAGAGTGCAAAGAGAAGAATAATATTCACGTTCGTAGTGCAACAATGAAAATATATTTGGTCTGGTAAAAACGATTTGCGACATCCATGATATGAAACTTTTAATTTGTATATATATCTTAGCTATATTCTATTTTTAAAATAAATTAAAAATCTTGCATATTATGCGTTCAGTCATGTATAAAATTATTGTATATTATAAGATCAGATACTAATTTAATAATATATGTTATGATTCTATGATAAATTTATGTTTTATGGATCCTGGCATCCTGCGGAACTCATTTTAACCATATAAATAGTTGAACGATATTACTGGATAATATCATACAAAACTCAGCTAAATTTAGCCTATCTAGACCTACGTTATAACAATATAACTTAATAACGATTATAGATTAGCGATATATGACAAACGATTAAAGTTGGGAAAGTTATATTCTTCTTTACCTTGGGCGTTAAAAGGTGCGACAAATGAAAAATATGCTCTTCTCTTCTGAGCCTCAAAGCCAATTAAGAAGATTCTTACATATCTTACATGTCAAAGTAGCAAAGAGATAGTTGGTAACACATTCCCATGTGGTCCGGAAAACAAAAGTTCCCTTTATTTTTTGGAATATTAGTTAGCAAATTAGTGTAATATGTTGCATACGTAAAACATATAAATATCGACATGGTCTTTATCTAAAACAAAACAGATTCTAAAAATGAGGAATGTGTCTTTAATCCAGCAGTGGTTGGCCTTATAATCTTAAACTTCTATATTGTATGATTTTTTTTTTCTTTTTGCTTAAATATTGCAATAGTTTGGATAAGAAAAACACTGTAATGGTGCTAAACATTCAAACACTGGATTATGTATGTTCATCATAACATGTGTTAGAGAAAACACTCGTGCATATATCAATAATCAAATTACGATACATTAACTATCTATATTTCAACTTACTATATATTTTTGGGGCGGCCTAATACATTTCCGATGTAGAGATATACAAGTTTCGACCAAAAGCTCTTCCATTAACCATAACGACAAGAAAAGCTAATTGCCATTTCTGACAATTTGGCGTTAACATATTTTTCCATGGTTTCGACGGTTATATTTTGAATGTGTGTGTATTATATATATGTTTTATTTTGTCAAAGAAAGTTATATGTTCTCTATAGTAGGCACTAAAATCCAGTTTTTTAATCTTTTTGGAGAGGATGGTTTATGCCCTATCATAGTATTATCAATCATAATCCTGAAGCCATATAGATATACGGACCTTGATCTTATTATTTCGAAACTATACAAAATCTAAAAATATGTTTATCCCAATTGCCTAGAACTTTTTTGTTCGTCTTGTCAGTTATCAACATTAGTACTCCAAATAATGTGGTTGAAATAGCAAATTTGTGTTAACAAACAAAAAAAAACCTTGAAATTGTTCAATATTGATGTTGTTAATCCATTTTAGATCTGTTCAGGACCCTTATATAAGTAAAGGTAAATAAAGTTTTTTTTTTGTGGTAAAATAAAACCATTTTCGATTTCTAGCTCAAAATTTTTTTTAAAAAAAAATTGTCGTCATCTTCTCAGCAAGCATTGCAAATGGCGGCGAATGGCGGCGAATCAGCCGCCGCCGTCTCAGCAGTTTCAGGTCACTCCTATTCCATGTATTATATCATACTCTCGATTTATAAACTCAGTTTCCTAGATCTCGATTTAGGAGATCAATATTTACTAGATCTCGGTTTCCACCACTTGACGGCTCGGATTCCACCATTTTTTACTACGCGTTTCCACCACTTGACGCTTAGAATTCCACCACTTGACGGCTCGGATTCCACCACTTTTCACCACGCGTTTCCACCACTTTTCACCACGCGTATCCACCACTTGACGCCTCGGATTCCACCACTTTTCACCATGCGTATCCACCACTTAACGACTCGGATTCCACCATTTGACGGCTCGGATTCCACCACTTTTCACCACGCGTTTCCACCACTTGGCGCCTCGATAACCACAACTTGACGCCTCGGATTCCACCACTTTTCACCACGCGTTTCCACCACTTGACGGCTCGGATTCCACCACTTGAGAACGCCTCGGTTTCCACCACTTTTCCCCACGCGTTTCCACCACTTGACGGCTTGGATTCCACCTCGTGACAAGGCATGACGGCTCGGTTTCCACCCCTTTTCACTGCGTGACACCTCACTTTCCTCCGCGTTCAACGCCTCGGTTCGGTTTCCACCACGTTCAACGCGTCAGCTTCCAACGCGTTCCACGAGAGAATTTACACATGAAATAAATGAAAAATGTTATTACTAAGCCTTTCTTTTTTATGCAGACCTTAACGAAATACTCCAACATTCAAGATTTTGGTGGCTCAATGGTGAAGAGTGGAGAACTGTGTTTGATAACATAGATCTATTCCAAATTTACAATGCCAGACTAATACCAGAAGGGAGAGAGGGAATATGGAGAATCGACTGCAGTCATACTGCCGACAACAATGAAGTAATCCTAACAGACGAACCTATTCCACAAATAATCAAAAGAGAAGATGGCCTCGAGTTTAACATGCAACTTACAAGCAGTCAATATTATGAGATCGACATTGGGGATAGAATTGTAGTAACCTGGTTCCAGAGAATGGTCGTAATAGACCAGCAAACTTATGACCTAGCGACATTCGTTCACTACCACTGCCAGTGCAACATTTTGAACTACCCTAAGCGATTTCACAAATTGTGCATTTTTGTTAAAGATCATAAAATGATGACAATATAGAGAAAAATATGTTAAATTTTCATAAGATAATTCAACTTCATAAACTTTTTTAAAAATGTTAATAAAAAACAATATATTACTCAATTATAACTCTTTTTGCATTTTTTCATGCAAAATCAGTTATTAAACTCGAATAGTCAAGTTTTTCAACAATAACTGTCTCAATTGACAACAAAACCAACTCATTTAATATATCTTGTGATATTAGCTTCAACCTTGAAATACGTTTTTCAGCTGTGGCAATTGATACCAGAATAATTAACAATATGTGATAAACAACTTTTGTGTTCTGATAACAATCGACCACTATTTTCAAAAAGTCAAGCATTTCAATAGAGTTTCATTGGTATTAATTTCATATACAAATCATCACTAACAATATCTAAATGCATACAATTCGTTAAAGAAGCTTCTAAGTTCAAACATGATACACTCAAAGTATCATCTGCTAGTTTTTTAAAATCTAACAAAAACTCCAAAGTTTATTCATACCTTTAGAATCAATTTATATATATATATATATATATATATATATTTAACTTATTTATATAAAATCAATGCCCCTATAAAATGGATGCTCTAAGCCTTTGCTTCACATGTTTGTCCTATAAGCCGGGCATGTTCACTAACTATAACTTTTAATATGTATATTGTAAATAAATAACTAAATTTTTTAATATTATATTTTAACTGAACTAATTTATTTCATTGATAATATATAAATTTCAGAGAATGAATACACTATAGTATATATGCATAAATGATTATTATTATAAATATAATTTGTGTAGTTTCTTTATTTGTTAAAGTAATTTGTGTAGTTTTGAATGCATTGTTCTGGTTTATGGTGTTAACAACATAACATCATTTAGTTCATACATGTGGTCATGTTAACCATATAGTTGATGTAGTTTTGAGTACATTAATATTGTCTGCATGTGTAGCCATGTGATGGTCTTTTACTTCGTGTAGGTGACAATCATTTTTTCCTTATATATTTCACAGGTTTGGTAGGTTTGAAAGATATAGCAATTCATAACTTGTGTTCACCGTATCCAAGGTGTGAGTACTCTCGTCGATTATGTTCTCAGACTTGAGTTTGGTCTTAAGCTTTCTTTGGGGATACAAGCAAGGACAAGAAGATAAACCAAACTCTACTCTCCTTGAAACCTCTTCCAGAGCACAATCTCTTCCTTAGTTGCAGTACTTCATAGCGTTTTTTTTTTTTTCCGTTGCAACCAATGCATCAAACATCTGTACAACCACCATGGCTTTAGTTAAGACAGCTTTAGCCCAAACCAAAACTTTAGTTAAGACAGCTTCAGATTCTCATTAAGAATCTACTTCAGTACACTTCAGTTAACAAAAAGACAATAATTCATACAAAACATTACAATTCCACTAGTAAATAATTACCAAATGTAAGCAAAAGTCTCCACTTGTAGCATTTTTGTTTTACGGAGGCCGAGGAGCCTAAGGTCTGATATAAAAAAAAAAAAAAACATATGGTCGCTTGAAAACCTCTGGTTCCGTCAGAGGTGTTACCGTGTTCTTCGTTATCCAAAGTCAACGATAATCACCACTGATGCAAAGTCTATGTGTTCCGCCTCTGTACTTTCCGGCCACCACACTCCGTCGCCGTCGAATTCTTACGTCCGTCGCTCGTTCAACGAGAGCAGAGCTCAGAGAAGATAATGACCCTTTGATTCAATCAGCTATTGATTCAGCATCCCTTCGTCTGCGAGAAACCAATCGAACGGGCAATCTCTCTCTCTCTCTCTCTCCTTTCTCATTTTTCAGTTCTTCTAAGATTTCTCTAGCAAATCATTCATGAAATTTCTGATTATTTTGTATTGACTTTCTCTTAGGCATTACGTCGAACACATAACAATCGCTTTATTGCTTGATCAAATAGCTTCTTGAAGGAATTTGACTAAAAGTTTCCAAATTTATGCAAGCAGAGCCTCTATTCATCGACCCTTATGCATCAAACATCTGTACAACCACCATGGCTTTAGTTAAGACAGCTTTAGCCCAAACCAAAACTATAGTTAAGACAGCTTCAGATTCTCATTAAGAATCTACTTCAGTGCACTTCAGTTAACAAAAAGACAATAATTCAAAAGAAAAACATTACAATTCCACTAGTCAATAAATACCAAATGTAAGCAAAAGATTCCCACTTGAAGCATGTTTGTTTCACGGAGGCCGAAGAGCCAAAGGTCGATACAAAAAAAAAAAAACATAAAAAACATATGGTGCTTGAAAACCTCTGGTTCCTTCAGAGGTGTTTACCGTGTTCTTCTTCATTATCCAAAGTCAACGATACTCATCACTGATTGATTGGGCAACAATCGTGGTGTACACGTGTGAGAATTCGTGTGAATCGAGTTCAAGTTACATTGAAGAGTTTGTCTGGGTTCAAGTTTACAGTCAAACATCTTAGGCATCTTCCTCTCTTCTGTTTCTGTTGTCGCAAAAATTTTGTTCTTAACCGGCTCGGACCGGACATTAAACATTTGTAGAATTTTCATGGTTATATATACTTGTTCGTTTAATTTGGCTGTTAAAATAAAAGGACATACATTCAGATTAACAAAATTTGATACTGGCGATTTGCAAACAATAAAAGCTTCATATTATGATGAGATTGGCCAGCATAGAAAGTAATAAAAAACGAAAAAAATGGGCAATAATCTAATAATTCCAAGCCATTACTCATTTCAACAAGTGTTAAATACTTCAAAAACATTTTAGTATATAGAATCTTATGGATAATTTTTAATCTAAATTCGCCTGTGGACAAAATAAATCGAAATTGTCAAGCAAAATCTTAAAAGGATCTAAAGACAGATTCAAGTATCCTGAAACACAGCGAACTACTGCAAAAACTAATGACAAAGGTTCTCATATTTGTCTTAAATAAAGTGTTTTGACAAAGCTGAATCACAAAAAACATTCAAAATCAATGCTAAAGAAAATTCACTATCGAGCAAAAAGCTTATACTCCTTTCTTCTTAGACTTTTTCGCTGGGACCCTGCACGACCAAACAACCGAATGCAAGAGTTTAGAATGCTGCCACAATACAATAACAGTCTGGTCAACTATAATCAATACTTACTCTGCGGTTTGCGCAGGCGGTGCGGCGGCAGGTGGGGCGGCGGCAGGTATGTCTCCTCCAGGACCCTGAAACGAAATCGCAAAACCATATTATACGAAACGATCAACACTTCATTGAGAGCTTATATATAAGCTGGACACTGAAATGAATTCACCAAACCATATATCATCTACAAGCACAAGAAATTACCTTGGCAAGTCTTTCCTCTCTACGAGCATGTTTCCTTTCTCGGCTGGCCTTGTTCTTAGCCCTCTTAGCCTCGAACTGGTCAGACAAAGTCTTTTCTCTGGCCTTCTCAGCCTTGGATTTGTGGATACTCTCCATCAGAACACGCTTGTTCTTGAAGACGTTTCCCTTGACTTTCATGTACATGTCATGGTACATGTGCTTGTCAATCTTCTTCGACTCACGGTACTTCTTGAGAAGACGCCTCAGAACTCTCATCCTCCTCATCCACAGTACCTTTGTTGGCAACCTCGCCTCCCTGGTACCCTTTCTCTTACCTTACAAGACCATTACACAACAAACATAAATGATCTGTGGTGACTTTCAAAGAATATGGGGTCCAATTGTTACATACCATAACCAGAGTGACGTCCCTTCATTTTGGCAATCTTCATACGTCGTGCTCTGGAGCGTGAATGGATCTTTGTTGGCTTCCTGATGATGAAACCATCCTTCACAAGCTTCCTGATGTTTTGGCCTACAGATACACAACATCCCAAATTCTCAATCATCAAACGCAGAATAAACGCAAAAACCATGATCGAAATAGTGTGCTATGGCATGTTTGAATCTGAAACAATCAGAAACCATGGCTCGTGAAATTAAGTAAGAACATAGTGAATCCGAGGATAATAAATCAGCGAAAAGATCTGTACCATTTCCGAGCTCAAATTCATCAGATTGAATTTAATATCATTCAACAATCAAGCTACTAAAATACATTTGTTCTACCATCCTCATCAACAAGCTTTCAAGCGCAGATACCAAGTGAAAACATAAATGCAAAACAACAGAGTAGAGAAAGCATGAAAGAAGGACATACGAGAATTGGCCATGGAGATATCACTCCCTTCGTTTGGATCGAGCCATACTTTCCCCTTCCCGCACTTGAGCACTGAGGCTGCGAGCCGCTTCTGGAGCTTCAGCGAAACCATTTTTGCCTCTCCCTTCTGGAGATTGATTTTGGCGGAGAAAAGCTAATCGGAGAAGACAATGCCTTTATATATCACACTCTCTAGGGTTACTCTTCCGCAAAAACCTATCATTTCTAATTGGGCCTTTTCAAAAGCCCATTATAGGCTCGGTATTTGCATACGTGCGTTGTTGACTCATAACACAAATTCTCACCAGGCCCAATCAAGAACAACAAAAGCCTAAATTGTACATTTTGAAGCCCATTACAAACGTGCGTTGACCTTCTTTCTCGTAACACTCTGAACCAAAAATAAGAAACAGGGCATACTCCACGAATAACCTAAAGATAGACTAGAGGAAGCCAACAAACAAAACCTTAAAAATAGAATAACCCAAAAATACCTATTTTTTAAGTTCTTTATATAACCAATTTTCAATTTGATTCTTATTTGTAATAATTACGAAAAGAGAGAAGAGAAGAGACAAAAACCAAAAAAAAAAAAAGATGAAAATGGCCGGAAGGATCTTTCTCCTTTTCCTCTTCGTTTCCGTCACGGTGGTCATCGCCGGGAAAGCTCCACCACCAACATTCACCCAGAAAGGCAGAGCCTTAGCTGAGAAACTCTGCGAGAAATCCGAAGACAAAGCGTTTTGCGTTTCGAGCTTAACGTCGCGTCCCGAGGCAGATACCGCAACCGCGCCTAAACTCGGTGTGATCGCGTTAAGCGTGGCGTCCACAAACGCTTCGGACACGTCTTTCTACATCAAAGCGAAACTAAAACAGAAGAACCTCGAGCCGGCGTTGGAAGACACGCTCGATGACTGCTCAAAGAATTACTTAGACGCAGTTGCGCAACTTGACGATTCTCTCGCCGCTTTGCTCGCGAATGCGTTCATTGACGTCGATATTTGGCTCAATACGGCGATTAGCGACGGAGAGGCTTGCGAGAGCGCTTTGAGCGAACGTGCTGGTAATGACGCTGAGCTGGCTCGTAGAAACACTAACTTCTTGAAGCTTTGCAAGGACGCTCTTCTAATCAACACAATCTTAACTCCTTAAATTTAATGTTGCCATTAATTAATTTCTGTTTATTTGTTTGTTGTAATTTTCTATACAAAAATTGGTGTCGTTGATTTGTGGGGGTAATTTTAAACGATATGTGATATACTTTTTTTTTTTTTTTGGCAAAAGATATGTGATATACTTGTTTTGGGAAAATTTTGAATAAGCAAATGGGAGTATATATACACGATAGAAATGCGTTTTTTTCCGTCTAATGTTGATTTATTAGCGAGTTAAAATCATTTACAAATATAATTAGAATCAGAAGACATAATGAAACACAAAGAAATGTAGGTTACTTCGGATTGTTTCGCCTTTTTTTTGTACTGGAAGACAAAATGAAGTAAATTGGAGAAACTTTGGATTGTTTCATGGCTTTTTGACCATGGAACAGAAATTGAAACCTAATTTCAAAAAGTATATTACTATATACTCCTTTTTTTTTTTTGTCAAACCTTATATACTCCCTTTATCCCATTATGTAAGATGTTTTAGAAGATTTTTTTATTCCATTTTATTTGATTTCTTACCAATTCCTATGCAAATTTAATGTATTATAATTATTAATACTCTGCATTAACTATTGTTATTGGTTAAAATAATTTTAACTAAATATTAATTTATAGTTTTTATGTAAAAAGCAAAAGCATTTATAATTTATTAATCCTAGAGTTTTTAGCTAAAACATCTTAAATAATGGGACAGAAGGAGTATCATCTATTTTATTACATAACCAGATTCTAAGAGTAACATAGTTGATTAGTATTTTTTAAATTAAATATATCTAATCTTTTTATGAAATATTTCACTAGATTTGATTATTTTAAAGATGGCTAAAATAATTAACAATATTATTAAAATTTATGATGATTTAAATTTTACAATCAATAAAACAGCTGTTATACTTACATTACATATAAATGTTTTTCACTAAATACAATAAGTTAATAATTATTAATACTAGCAGCGCTGCTTATATATTATTTTCTCTGTATTATATTTAGTTTCAATAAAATTACACATTCTAGAGTATTTAAATATTTAATTGTCGATTTTTATATATTGTAAGAATTAGGATATCATTATATATATATATATATATTCCAGCAAAATCTCCAGTTGAACATAATATTTGTGAAAAGCAAAGCGAACTATTAAACAAATAAATTAAAACAATTTTTATGGTTTCTAAGAAAGGAAGGCATTGCAAACGTTTGATTTTTTGACTCTGTCTTCTGCTCGGCGGTTGTCTTTTGGTTCCATTGAGGTTTCTGTATGAAGTTTGTAATTTATCAATAAAAAACATGTATCTTTTATGTTCCTTGCGTTTGAGTGTTTTTTGTTGTTGTAATTTTATAACTTTTTACCTTGCATTGCAAACGCTTGATTCCTTGTTTCTGTCTTTTCTATTTTCTTGTGTTTTTATCATTTGTTTTGTTATTGTTCATTTTCTCTTTTAATTAATTATATTTTTAGTCATATTTAATCGTATTATTATGTATAATGTCTTACTTAATCTATTTGATGACCCAATCATCTATTTTTGGTACTTTTACACTTATTTTTTCTATTTTTTAAATTTATTTAAAGTTATTTCCTATATTATATGTAAGTAAAGTTGTAGAAACTTTGATTTCTATTTTTTTGACAATAAAAATTTCATGTGGTAATTGTGCATCTGCATTTTGTAACTGAAAGACCATTTCTCTTTATTCATCATGGAATGATCTACCTTTGTACTCACTAATATGAATAATATTTGTCATTTACTAACAAATAGTTTATAAATATTTTTTCCTATAGTTTTTTCTATGTAGAAGTTCTTTATTATAATAATAATCCATTGTCTTAAATTTATATAATAATCTATTAATTATAGTTTTTTCTTATTGTTTATTATTAAATTTATATTTCTGTTATAGTTAGTATAAGTTTTTTTTTAAACGTTATTTATATTATACTTTTTTTTCCTAAATGTATTTTGTCGTTATTTCTCCTTCACTCGTAAAAGTTTTAATACTTGATTTGGAATTTTTTTATTCTACTATCAGCATTAAGGATATAAATGGTTATTTGTCTTTGTAATATTTGAATACAATTTTCTTTTTAACAATTTTTGTTCATCATTTTAAAAATTTCTTTGATTTCATAAATACATACATAAGTTTTTCTTTTTTTTGGACAAATGCGTAGATAACTTTTTTTTTTTTGGTCAAAGAGCGTAGATAACTTATGTTTTATATTTTATAGGCCTTTTTCGTATGCTAATAACTCATGCTCTAGTCCATTTATTTTGTTATGTTATATATGTTTCATCAGGAGTTGAGTGGACACATTGAATTCTGTTACTTATTTCTTTTTTTCTTGACTTAAAAAAATGATTCAATTTTTTAAAAAAACTAAATGTTACTTTGATCGTTCTTATTCTCACGGGATACATTCAATGGCTTGAAAGAGAATTGGAATTCTTGTTTGTAAGTCTATTTCAATTTTTGATTTAGTGAAAGACACAGTGTGCTTTTAGTTCGAAAGCTTTGACATAATGTTTTTTTATTATTTTATTTTTTGAGTTTTGACTCAGATTAACCAATAAACGTTTTGTTAATGTTATTATGTTTCATTGCGCGTATCTATTTTTTTTTTCTTCTTTGTTATTTTCATAAATGCATTTTGAATGATCTTATTTCCCTGAGTTTTATTTTTTTAGTTGAAATTTTATTTAATCCGATGCTAACTCATACAACTATTGAGATATTTGGATTACACACAGCAGATACCACACTCAAGACGGAAGAAGTTATGGTTATAGGACCAAAATAAACACTGTATACAGGAGGATGAGGCAAGCATCAATTTATACCAAACTGTATTTGAATCTGTGCTTGAAAAATGTATTTTAGAATAGAATTTAATCACCATGTAAACAAGGAAAACATCATAAGAAGAAGAAAAACATCCCTTCGTCGACCTGTGCTCCGGTGACCGGCGTTTGGCGGCTACTTCAGCGCCGGCGCCGGTCTCCTCCTCCTTTGTTGTTCCTTTACTTCCTTTCCTTTTCGCTTTTTATTGTTGTTTATGGGTTTTGTTGGTGGTTTTGAGTTGTGATGTGAGATATTTCCGGCCAAAAGCTTCAGAGCTAACCAGATCTACGCTGTTGTGTCTTAGAGAACACCAAATCCTTGGATCTATGGTGGTGGAGGTCACTTGCACCTCTTTTTTCGTAGATCTGGCCGTTTTTAGATCTTGTATCTTGTTGGCGACGGGTTCTTCTCCAGCTTCTTGGATCTATGCAACAGCCTTCCTCCTGGTTTCAGCCCCATCCATTCTGGTGGTCCGGTGATTCTCTGACTGGCGTTTTTCATTTAGTTTTGCAGGTTTTTTTGTTCGAGCTTGTGGTGAATGCTTCCAATCGTTTATGTTGATCGGTTGTGAAGGCTTCTTGTTTTCCCATTATTGAGTTTTGGGATGTGTGGTAGATTTCTATCTAGGTGGTTCATGGGAGCATAGAGTTGTGTCTCAGCCGTATCCGGAAGTGTTGGTGGATCTAGTAGTGGTCTTTCTTGCCGGGTTATGAAGTCTTGGGTTATTGGTTCTGTCAGGGTGTCTCGGAAGTTGATGTTATCGTTCGGCCGGCCGTAGGCGGCAACGATAAATCCCATTCTCTCAGTTCGGGTTCTTTAGAAGCTTGCAAGCCTCCAATGTTAATGTCATGTTTAGAGTTTTTTTTCGGATTAACTTTGTATTAGATGTGGGTTTTAGTTTCCCTTTCATAGGGCTTGTCTCCGAGGAAATCCAGTCTTCCTTCGGTTTTGTCTCCGGGGATATTCAGTTCTTCCGCCGGCTTTGGTTTTTCTATGTTGGGCTTTTGTAAAGCGTTCAGGTTCTTCTTCAATATAAATCAATTAGACGGAAAAAAAAAAGAATAGAATTTAATGTCGTAATAAAGAATCAAAGTACTTTACAGGATTTGTTTCAAATCCAGTAAAAGAAGAAGAGGCTAGACTATTAAAAAAAGGCTACGTGGCATATAGAGAATGAGGGTACGTGGAGGTTTAATAGGGAAAGTAGTTGGCTAATTATAATATAGATTTTTTTTAAATAGTTACCATTCTTAAATAAATTTTATATTTTACAAGCATTTATTAAATTACTAGTAAAATGAGAGAGATCATTTTAATATAACTTTAATTTTAGAGGGTGTTATTGGTTTGAGTATTTTAATGGATTTAGAAATCCAAACCAAATCCAATGTTATTGGTTTTATGATTTTGAAATCTATATTCAAATCCAGTGTTATTAGTTGTATGATTTTAAAATAGATTTTAAAATCAAGTGTTATTCAATTACAAAGATTTGTGTAAGGATTTGATTTAGAATTGGATTTGAGTGGATTTATAAGTACTTTTAAGATTAAAATACAAAGAAACAAATATTGAGTTGAACCTTGTTATTTTGGTTGGATTTGTGTTATTGAAGCCGACAGAAAATTGGGTCACAAAATCTGTTCGTTCTTTTGCATGCTTCAAGTTACCTGTAAGTATTTTTTTTTATACGATTTGACTTTGTTTTACGCTTGCAAACGTTCTTCCTTTTGTATTTGACTTTGATTTTTTCTTTCTTTTATTCTTTTAAATTGTATGTCAGACATACTATGTCTTCTTCACAAATTTTCTCTTGCAAATTAAACATTTTCACTTTAGAACAGTAATTTTTAACTTGGTAGGAAGAATTGAATATGATGAAAATGTCGGCCTAGTCTGCAAGCATATATTTGTTATTTTAGTACTTCTACAATCATTCATTTATTTCCGCTTCAAATTTTTTTTCCTACTTTTCCATTTCTTACTATTTCGTAACTAATCTTCCATATTTTATAATATATATTTATGACTATATATACATAGACACACAAAAGACAAAACCTCAAATCATTACAATACAAAATACAGAAAATTTTAACATCATCATGGACGAATCACAGCAAAACCCACATAAACCACTACAAAAAAAAAAATTAGAAGGTTCATTTCATTAATTAATGGAGTCCTAAAAATAAACTTACTTTTAAGTGGTGTTACTTTGAGATCGTGAAGAAATTAATAATAATGGTGAAGAAATTCTTGTTATCCAAGATCAACAAAGAAAACACACCAATCAATTAGGCTCCGAATGGTGTACGGATTTTGAGCGGTGTGGAACTAGCGGTACAAGTGCGGTGCGGTTTTTACAGTTATAAAAATGTATAGATACATAGTATATGTAGAGATTTTTATTACTGTTAAGTGCGGGTGCGGTGCGATTCGACGTTACCATTCATAGCCTTAAGAACAACAATTACATCAAATATGTGGAGATATTATATATATATATATATATACACACGTTATGAGAATAATATATAATATGTATACACTTTTTTGGCTTTTTAATTTCTTAACTTTTTTAATTTCTTATTTAAACTTATTGGAAATCCATTTCAAATCCATTTCATTGATTTTGGTTTTCAAATCCATTTGATTGATTTTGAAATCTACTGATTTGATTTAAAATCAGTGGATTTAATAAGGATTTCCAAATTTAACAAATCCATTAAAATACAAGAACCAATAACCCCCACTTAAAGTATTTCCTCTATAAATATAGGGTAAATATATGTCTTTAACATTTACCACAAAGGGAAAAAATATCTTTGATTTCTCGATTTAGTCATTTTTATATCGGACGGCATTTGTGTGGTCAGGGCTACCTGAAAGTTGATTATCTGTCTCTCGCTCCTCTCCGCTTCCCTTCTTCTTCCTCTTCCTTCTTCTTCTTCCTCACATCACTGTGTGCTTCTCCTCTCTCTCTCCATCTCTTCTCTCTATTCTATCCTTCCGAAATTTCAAAAAAAGATTCACTCGCCTCTTCTGCGAAAGAGTTCTCAACCTCCGTCTCTGGGTTTTCAGAATCTGGAGATTTTGAATTCTAGTTAGATCAAATGGTGGATCGATTTAGTGCGATTGCTTTGCCTCATTAGCAATGACTTCTGCTTCTTCCATGTCCGGTGCGTATCCTTTTGTTTCTCTCTGATTTTGTATATCCCTTTTACGATTTAGCCTCTTAGCTATTAGTCCGTTGTAGATAAGAACGGAGAAAGAACGAGTCTTTTAACGTCTATGTTGCAGCGAATTGGTTCAAGTACTATCTAAATTTTGAAAGCTAGTTTAGTTATCGCTCTTGCCATCGCGTAATCACCTTTTTTTGGTTTTTTTTTTTTGGATTTTCCTAGTGTTTTGTGTATGTGTGCTGAGGGAGAAAGAGAGAATCCACTTTCTTGTGTTCGTTTGGGTCACTGAGTAAATGCAGTAAAGTTGGATTTAGAGTGATTAGGTTGTAGACTAGTGCTTCTTTAAGTAAGTTCATGTGCCAACTAAACACATCCTACCCTTCCCGTAGAGGACCACAGTTTTCTATTACTGGTTGAGGGACCTACTTTGTATCTAAAATTGATAACTTTGAATCCGAGCATCCATTTTTACCCTTTATGGTCGATATTTTACTGTTTTGTGGGGTACATTGCAGTGTCTGTGGAATGTGTGAACATATGTAATCTAACGAAAGGAGACGGGAATGCAAGAACTGATTGCAATGCTCTCTCCTGTGCTTGGAAAGCTCCAAGAGCGTTAACTGGGTTTCTAGCTAGCACTGCTCATCCACCTGTGTGTTCTTTGTATCGATGTGGCAGAAATGGAAGAAAGAGTAGAATAAAAACTGTAAGTATTCTTTATTGTTTTTGTTTATATAAAGGTGTATTAAGATTAATCTTGCTTTGCTTTAATAAATATTGTAAGCTCCATAACTGTGTTTCTACTCTTTTTTTTTGTAACCTTGTTCGTGTTGCCATGGTGACGATATTTGCTATCTAATCTTGAGGTTCCTTACGGTCACTCCTTTGGATAATGTAGTGCGCTTGGCAGAGTTATGAATATGAAGTAGGTTTTTCTGAGGTTCCTCACTTTGTAAATGTGAGAAAAATCTTGAGGTCCAGATCATCTTGTGGTGGTCATAAAAGAGGTGAACTGTACTGCTTATCATCTGATACTTCTGGTGCGTCCGATGATGTTACCGTCGAAACACTATGGGAGGTAGTACACTTTGCGCTCTTCATTTTTCATGGCACTTACTACCACGGTACTCTAATCATTTTGATGGGTCCGTTATCCCTGCAGGACCTTTTCCCATCGATATCTTACTTATCCTGTAAAGAATTAGAGTTTGTTCAAAAGGGCCTCAAGGTATGATGATATAGTTGAATGGCCTCTTTCAGCTATATCCTATATTATTGCCCCTTTGATTTGTTAGATATTGGAGTATATTTGAGTTTCGGGTATTCGTTTCTTAATTCAGTAAGAAAGGTTTGTGCAGTTAGCGTTTGAGGCACATCATGGTCAAAAGAGACGTAGTGGGGAACCATTCATTATACATCCAGTTGCAGTAGCTCGTATCCTTGGGGAACTTGTGAGTTGCGTGATACATTATGAATATGGTTCACTTGAGGATAAGTTGGAAAGCTTGATAATTTATATCTGTTCCTGATTAGGAATTGGATTGGGAGTCTATTGTTGCTGGATTACTCCATGACACGGTCGAGGATACAAATTTTATTACTTTTGAAAAGATAGAAGAAGAGTTTGGTGCAACTGTACGTCACATAGTAGAAGGGGAGACTAAGGTCTGCATATCTGTGTTTGCTGTATCCTCTAACCTTATAGAGAAAGAAATCTACGCTTCTTTTGACATGAAGTTCCATCTGTTTATAAAAGATTTTTCTCACTTAGGTGTCAAAACTGGGAAAGTTGAAGTGTAAATCCGAAAGTGAATCAATACAAGATGTTAAAGCAGATGACTTGCGGCAGATGTTTCTGGCGATGACGGACGAGGTTTCAGTTTTATAAGATTGTTTTTTAGTTGGTGTAGTTATATTATTCATCAGCAGACCTAACTGCTTCATTCCAGGTCCGCGTCATTATTGTCAAGCTAGCTGACCGGTTGCATAATATGCGAACTCTCTGCCACATGCCTCCCCATAAGCAGGTGATTCCTAAGTAATTGAGATTTGTTGCCCATACAGCTCTCAGCCCTATGTTTCATTTGTGATAACTAATAATTTTGTGAGTTTCGCTCAGTCCAGCATCGCAGGGGAGACTTTGCAAGTCTTTGCTCCTTTAGCGAAATTGCTTGGAATGTATTCAATAAAGGTATAACCCTTTACTTATTGTTTTTATTTGCTATTATTCTTAAAACAATATTTCGCCACGAGGTAGCATAGTTTTCGGGGCCACATCAGTTGAAATGTATTTTAGTGTCTGTATGAAACCTAATTATCTTACCTGTTGTGTCCCTCGGCGTTCTGAGTTTTCTGGTGCTAATCTTGCAGTCTGAACTGGAAAATCTATCTTTCATGTACGTAAGTGCTGAGGATTATGAGAGAGTCACAAGCAGGATCGCTAACCTCTACAAAGAACATGAGAAAGAACTCACTGAGGTAACTTCGACTTATTATCAGCTCTTAGGAAATTGCCAAAATGTTAATTGAAAAGGGAAAGAAAATTAGAGAAGGATCTTCATTATCAACCTACAAGCTCTTTGACTTTTCGGACTGTGAATTCGTCTGCTCGTTTATTTAGTTCATCTGTATTCACAGAGTCCTACTGTGTATCTTAGGCAAACAGAATTTTGGTGAAAAAGATTGAAGATGATCAGTTTTTGGACCTTGTTACTGTGAATACTGATGTTCGATCTGTTTGCAAGGAAACTTACAGGTGAATCCATTAAGTGACTTCTTCATTTACCTCTATATCCTGCTCTTTTCTTCAGCATCTTATGTCTCTTATTTTTTCATGCAGCATATACAAAGCTGCGCTCAAATCAAAAGGATCAATTAATGATTACAACCAGATTGCTCAGGTTTGTGTTGTACTGGCATCTTCAAGTTGTATAAAAGGTTTTGAATACAGATTTTTCATCTGCCAGCTAAATATGATTGTCAACATGCTGATTCTTTAAATTTGTTAATTTTAGCAGTTACGAATTGTTGTAAAGCCAAAACCTTCTGTGGGGGTCGGGCCTTTGTGCAGTCCACAACAGGTGAAACCCCAATAAAAAGGAAGCAGGTATCTTTTGTTTCATTTCCTTCTGGTGTTTCACTTAGCTTTCTCACTCTGTCGTCAATGCAGATATGCTATCACGTTCTTGGGCTAGTTCATGAGATCTGGAAACCTATTCCCCGAACTGTATGTATCTGATCTTCTGTTCTTTCAGGATTTTTCACTACATTACGTCTGAGCATGTCTTACCTTTTTGATACAGGTAAAAGATTATATTGCGACACCGAAGCCTAACGGCTACCAGAGCCTCCATACTACTGTGATTCCGTTCTTGTATGAGAGTATGTTTCGGCTGGAGGTTCAGGTACTTCATAATATTATTTCGTAGGAAAACGCCAAATACGAGTACATCTGTGTTTGGTTTTTGTCTTTTACAATTTCTAAAAGGCTGATTTGATTGGGTATTAAAACTGCATTTCTCTCTGCAGATCAGAACCGAGGAGATGGACTTGATAGCTGAAAGGGGGATTGCTGTTTACTATAATGGCAGGGCTCTTTCTGCTGGATTAGCTGGAAATCCAATTCCTTTAGGTAGAAATTCGAGGGGGAAGACGGGTGGCCTCAACAATGCAGATTTTGCACTCAGGGTATTTTCTTACCATACTCGCAAGTAAAAATGCAGAGAGACGTTCTAGAAGTAGGCAGTGATTTCTTATTTTCTTGCCTTCGCAATATGATGTTAGTTATGACAGTTTCTTTTTCCAGGTCGGGTGGCTAAATGCAATTAGGGAATGGCAAGAGGAGTTTGTGGGTAACATGAGCTCTAGAGAATTTGTGGATACCATTACACGGGATCTTTTAGGAAGTCGTGTGTTTGTATTCACACCTAAAGGAGAGGTAAAGACTAAGCTCACCGCGAAGCCTCTGAAACATTCATCTAAAAATATCACGCCTTTGCTTAGATGCTCTGGTATTCTACCTGCAGATAAAGAACCTTCCTAAAGGTGCCACCGTTGTTGACTACGCTTATCTGATTCACACGGAAATCGGAAACAAGATGGTAGCGGCAAAGGTATTTTCCACTTTCCTGTCATTCTTTCCATGATATCTTTGAATTCTGTATTTATCATCTTTTAATACGGACAACAACTGGACAAGACGTGAATGATACTTAATTGCTTGAAACTGTAGGTGAATGGTAATCTTGTTTCTCCAACGCACGTTCTTGAGAATGCCGAGGTCGTGGAGATACTCACCTACAACGTTTGTACCTTTTCTCTCTTGCATGTGTTTGTCATATCTCCTTTTCTTTTTGTCCTCTGCTTAGGGAAATTGTGATTGCCTTTATCATGCTTTAATACCTAGGTTCTGTGTGCTCTCATGTTTATTATTTTTGTCACATCACAGGCCCTCTCAAGCAAATCTGCTTTCCAGAGACACAAACAGTGGTTGCAGCATGCCAAAACAAGGAGTGCAAGACACAAGATTATGAGGGTACGTTATTTATATATGCTACTTTATGCTAGTCGGCTCATATTACTAATTGATGCCTCTCAACTTCTTCCAGTTCCTAAGGGAGCAAGCTGCGCAATGTGCTGCAGAAATTACCCAGGATCGAGTGAATGACTTTGTTGCGGACTCTGACAGTGACTTGGAAGATCTCACAGAAGATTCAAGAAAGAGCCTACAGTGGTGGGAGAAAATTCTCGTTAATGTTAAGCAGTTTCAGTCACAAGACAAAAGCACAAACGCAACACCAGCTCCTCAAAACGGGAGCGTTTGGGTCCCAAAGGTGAATGGGAAACACAACAAAGCTATCAAAAACTCAAGTTTGGAGAATCCAGAGTTCTTCTTACCTGGAGATGGAATTGCCAAGATTTTGCCTGCTAACATCCCTGCTTATAAAGAAGTCTTGCCCGGTTTAGACAGTTGGCGAGCCAGTAAAATCGACTCATGGCATCATCTCGAAGGTCACTCCATCGACTGGTTATGTGTTGTATCCATGGATCGTAAAGGTATGTTTTTCATTTGTATTAATGTCATGAATCCAAAACCACATCTTTTTTTCTCTCTGTTGAGAAAGTCAAATCAAAACTGTTTGTTATATTCTTCGCAGGCATAATCGCAGAAGTTACAACAGTCCTTGCAGCTGAAGGCATCGCAGTATGTTCGTGCGTGGTGCGTGCTTTAACTGTAAAATCTTACTTCTGAAATTTTGTAGTTTCTAACGACTCATCTGATAAATGTCATGATATTTTTTGGCAGGCCGAGATTGACAGAGGAAGAGGATTAGCAGTAATGTTGTTTCAAATAGAAGCAAACATTGAAAGTTTGGTAATATATATATGTCCCAATAATGTTCTAGAACTCTCTTCTAACTCTTTTTTTTTTTTTAAAGGTGTTGTATCAGTAAACCTAACCAGTGTCTCTATCAATCGGTAACTCCCAGGTTAGCGTTTGCGCAAAGGTGGATCTAGTCTTGGGTGTGTTGGGATGGTCCAGTGGTTGCAGCTGGCCAAGATCAACAAATAATGCTCAAGTTCTTGAGTGTTAAAGCCAAAGGACTCGATGTTCTTGGCCATGAAGTTTTGTCGTGTTCACTGGGAAAGATCAGCAAACTTGATAAGAGAAAGAGTCTGGTTGCTCAAAGTAGAGGTAGAGAGCTCTTATAATATTCTTGGAAAAAAAAAATATATCATTTCGTTTCGAAACTAAAACCATAAAAAGAGTCAAATTCTTTTAGATGTTTTGTGTTCAATAAATCCAGGTCATTGTATATAAAGACCAGAGAGTGGGATGAACATACAGATGTAATATGTAGATACACCTGTAAAACCTTATACTTGCACATAGAGAAAAATGGATGTATTTCACAAAGGGTTATATAATCGGTTCGTGATTTTTGTGTTCTTATAGAAAATTCACCAGAATAATGATAGAAAATTTACATATTTTCTTATTTGGATCTAAGGTTTATTTTTCTCCTTTTTGTTTACTGTTAGTTCCAATTATGGAAGAAAAAATATCTCCTTCTTGTTTACTGTTAATTCCAATTATTGATGATAATCCAGTATTGAAGGTGTAGATAATTCTGTTCACAAATATGAACCTTCGCATAAACTAAAGCACTCGAACAGGTTCCGATTCAAAAGTAAAAAAAACGAACTTTTATAAATTAGTTCGAATAGTTTGAGACGGTCCTAATTAGAAGTTAACAAAACGAACTGATCCGATAAAAAATGATGACGCAGCTTCGATTTACCGTACGTAGGTAAGTATTCAAAAAAAAAAAAGTGCAATTTAGCAATTGGACGTATATAACAAATTACCATAAAATTCCGAAGAAAGACGACATAGAATACATGAAAAGTCATGATAAATCAATTAAAAACAAAGATAACAAACTCTTAGCTTGTTTTCAGACAACGTTACACGACGAATCAAACAAACGCGCGAAAAGATCCTCAAAGAACATGTTACGTTTCATATTCATCAAAAGAAGATTGTTAGTAGTAAGTTGGTTCAGAGGTGAAGAAGAAAGGACCAGCCCAGTAAAGCTTGAAACTCTTGTCTTCAAGAACACGGTACTTGCTCAATGACTGTCCTCTCACACCTTTGTTCACATCGGTCGGGAAATCGCAATCAGCGATTGGAGATTCGTAAAGGAAAACTTTGCACTTGGTCACCATCCTTCCTGCACGAAGCTGTGAAGGGAATAGCGTGGCGAAGAAGTAACCTTTAGCATCAGTTTTGCTGCTCATTATTGAGATTGGAACAATCTCTTTCCCATATACGTCTGTCTTCACACATGCAATTCTTGCGGTAGCACCTGTCGAACACGAACGATTAATGCCATTCTGTTAAATTTAGTAACAACTGGAAAGAAGAAAGGAAAAAATGTTCTTCTTCTTAAGAACGGTTACCTTGAATTGGGTAAGATTTGTCACCAGACTTGCACATAATGACACCTTCAACGGCGACCGGAATTAATTTTCCGGTCTCAGGGTCGGCTTCATTGCCGTAATAAGCAACTGAGGATATGATTAGAGATGAGAAGACAACGAGAGAAGCAGCTAATGAGAGGTGTGAGAAAGCCATTTTCCCTCTTTTCTTTGGCTTGCTTTGCTTATATGTTGGATTGCAGAAAAAGCAAGTGAAGTTTTCAAAACTAGTTCCATGGGTTTATATAGGTTGATAGCGTTGACAAATAAGGTTGCTTTTCTAATTAGATTAATGGTTTAGTGTAATTAATTAATTCGAGTTATAACAAAACGAGCAACTTGTGATATGAACGTGTATGCACGCACGGCGTACAATATTTAAAGTGTTACTGTTCCGACGTGATACGCATAAAATACTGTGTGGATTACCAATTCCAGAGACGGTTCCAACATTAGGATGAACAAAAATATTCATATATGATATACAAGATCTTATCGGTTTCAAACGTCCACATGCCTATAAAACTTTTCATTTTGAATCAAGATAATAAAACCATGAATTTGTTAATCATAACTGAATCTGAATTACTAATAGAGTACTTCGAAAAGTTACACTAGCTTTTTTATGAAGCATTTTTAAAATCTTAGAAAATATTCATACAACTAATCATTTTGGAAGCATTTCTATACGTTTGAAAGTTTTCTACAAGTAATTGTTTTCTCTTGGTTAATTAAAAATATTAGTTTGTCTTTCATCAAAGAATATTTTAAACTTTAGGAGGCATAAATGTTTTTCTATTCTTTCATCATGATTAGACAGATTCCACCTCACTTAACATAAACATAATTAACAAGACTAAATCATTAGGATGCAAATGCTCTTTTATGCTTTAGTCTTGAAAATCTTTCCTTTAGGTTATGCCTGGCCCCCAAGTGTTTCCTAAGAATCCACTAGGTATGTTGTATAATGCATTTCTCTACTAACTATCAGAACGCAAGATAGAGGACATGTTTGTTCGTAATCTGAGGTCTACCAGATTCATGCATCACATCCTTCATGTGATCTGATCTTGCAATATAAAATAATCAATATATATCGGTCCTGTGAATGTGAGGGCCATAAATTAAAAAAAATGAATATGTTATAAATTTTAAATGGTTTATAGGATGAGAAAATTTGAACTCAATATTTCTAATTAACTTTTTTCTTCATGATCTTAACCATTACATCACAAATGTTCAAGTTTATAATGGTTGATGTGAGGGCCGGCACTATATATAATCTTGGATCGGAATTCAGATAATTAAAACAATTATAAAATAAGAGCTTCAGTAACGGCACATGACATAGATTAGCAAGTCAATTCATCTTCAGCGATCAGGTATTCCAATTGAGTGGAGAAGAGTAGTTGCGTGTTGGGATGATGTGGTTGTGGTCCTTGTGGAGTGGAGACCCTTGACATAGATTTGCAATTTGATTTCATGGAGATCCCAGTGGACAGATCACCGTCAAAGTGGCGCATATGCACGGTAGCGAACGGATGTTGGAATGAGACCGAGTGGAATAAATATACTGGTTCCTGTTAAATCACGACTTCTTTTTTCTCTGTTTCCTTTACACTCAAAGATCTCAAGATGGGCTGACAAACCTAAGGGAACAGAACTCCGTTGGTTCCATGAAAGTAGGACGTCCTACTCAACTTTCATGAACATATGTGTCTGTGAAGCAAACAACCAAGGAACGTAAACAAACACTTCAAGATTTTTGCTTTAATTAGTCCATCAAACTTGCATGAATACAGGAGGATTTTTGCTTTAACGATAAGTCATAACATTTACGCATTCATATTACAACAGAGGCCCAACAAGGAGAAGATAAGCTTAAAATGTATTGAGCCCCAGAAGGGACCCACTGAAATGATAGAAAACAAAATAGTATAATTTGTCGGTCTGATATTTCTTTTCAAAGAAACAGGAAAAAACAAAACATTTATAGAAACGTTTCTAACGTGGCGTTAGAGCAGAGCACCCAGTTGTCTTCTTCCTCTGTAATATCCATGGGCGAATCCAGAACAATTTTTCAATGGGTGCAAAATATCTAGCATAGATAAAATAATAACTAAAATAAAGAAAAAGTGCTTAAGTGAGGGGCCTCGAACCCAGGTTTACTAATTGAAACTAATGGATGCACTTTAACCAGCTGTGACAATTTAGTTAAATAATTCATTATTGTTAAGAAAGTCGTAAAGAGACGGAAGAAAAAAATTAATTGTGGAGCCCATTGTCACTATTTACACAGTAAAATTTCTTATATATACGATCGTTTCGATCGTTGTAAAATCACAACTTCATCAATAACAATATTCTTAACAAGAGAATTCTCCCTCTCTTCTTCTTTTATTCTCGGTGTCCTAAAAACTCTGCGGGTATGAATTTTTGTCTTTATTTATTATTTCCGATATAATAAATTATCAGTATTATTATAACACGTTATCAGCACGATCGTTCTACGATATGGGCTATATATATACGTAATATTTACTCTGTTATAATGGCCGGGATACCTGCCTATATAATAATTTATTATTATTGTAATGGTTGTTTAACGCACCATTATTTACTTAATATTACTGTGGGCGGTTTGTCGCCTCGTTATTTAATTTACCTGCACTATATCATGGCTGCTAAAAGCACCATAATTATTTATTTACTGTTAATATTATAATGGATGGCTGAGCCACCTGTATAATTTTATTGTTAATATTATAATGGATGGCTGAGCCACCTGTATAATTTTATTATTAATGTTATAATGGATGACTAAGCCACTGCATATTTATTTATTGTTTCAATGTGGATGATTATATCACCATAATTTTCTGATTATATATCTGTTTATATTATAATCATTATAAATTAAATATGCATATTTTTGTGTTCAAAATAAGATTGCGGTCTCATTTATTCCTCAGGCGAATAAATCTAGACTCATATCAACGTACATCTCCAGGAGCCCCTGTTCCGTTAAAGAGCACCTTCTTGTCCAACTGGGAAGAAGTAGTACGGATTTAATCAAAAATTCAGTTTTTCCGGTAGCCCTTTTCATAACGGTCACAAAGAATTTTTCACAAAATTTTTACTCTCCAACGGCTACATCCAACGGCTATGAACAGTGTTTTTCAACGGCTATAAACAGTGTTTTTCGATCTATAAATAAACTCATCCCTCACTCATTTCATTTCACTCATCGATTTCATATCTTCTCTCTTCTTCTCTCAAATATTTCACAAATATTTTTCATCTAATTTTTTGTAAGAATGATGAGAATGATGATCCGTTTGCTTTTAATTTTCTGTGCGATTGTAACTTTTACATCGATTTATGGTCTTTGCATGGGAGATTTTACTCCGGCAGAATTTTATTTAATCGTTGTTTTACTTTTTGTGCATTGTTTTTTCCTTGTAATTGCTTGGATTATTCATGTAAACGGCTCATTTTAAATGAGTGATTATTACCGCACTAATAAAGTTTTATGATTTTGTTTTAGAAAATCAAAATGGCAAAAGTTGAGAAGCTACAATTTCCAGCTCTAAAGATTACCGGAGCAAATTACATTGCATGGACGACTGATGTCGAACTCCATTTAGAGATGAAAAAAATTCCAAACTCTATAAAAGAAAACATCGAATCGCCTGCCCATGAAAAGGCACAAGCGATAGTTTTCCTCAGAAAACATGTCGATGAAAATATTAAGCATGATTATGCTAATATAAAAGACCCAGCACAGCTGTGGAAAGCTCTGAAAGAGCGGTTTGACAACCAAAAAGATATAACTCTCCCCCATGCACTCGACGAGTGGAAATACCTGAGATTTCAGGATTTTGAGAAAGTGGAAGATTATAATTCTGCTATTCTAAGAATTGTGACACAATTAAAATATTGTGATAAACCTGTCACTGAGGCAGAAATGCTAGAGAAAACCTATACGACATTCCATAAAGAACACCGTGTTCTTGCAGAACTCTACAGGAGTCGTGGATACACTAGGTTTTCTGAGCTAATGGTAACGCTTCTACTAGCTGAGAAGAACTGTGAACTTCTCATAAAGAATCACAATTCTAGGCCAACAAGAAGCAAGGCATTTCCTGAAGTAAATACCACGGATGTAAAATTTCCGGAGAGAAATGATCAAACCTATCATGGTCGTGGTCGTGGCAGTGGTCGTGGCCGAGGCCGTGGCCGTGGCCGTGGTCGACGATTTAATCGAGGACGTGGGAGAAATTATAACCCACAAGAGAGGAAATCATACAGATGGGTCCGATCCGAACAATTCCCAAAGGGAAAAGAACTCCAAGGGAGTTCCACCCAGAAACAAGAAAATGTATGTTTCAGGTGCGGATCGAAAGGGCATTGGTCCCATGTATGTCGAACTCCCCCACATCTTTGCAAATTGTACCAAGAGTCAATTAAAGGCAAAGGGAAAGAAGTGAACCTTACAGAACACTTTGAGGGTACAACGTACCTCGATTCCTCCGAATTTGGGAACGATTTTGATGAGACCATGATGATGGAAAATTGATATGCTTGTAATATCTCAAAATAAGCCATGTATAATTATTACGTTTTTTTCAGTTTTTAAAACAAATAATGTTGTTTTCTTATAATTACTAATGTATAATTATCATGTGTGTTTCTATGAATAAATTTCACTTTCTCTTTATTGATCCTTGTCTTAATTACAGAAATGGATCAAAATGCGGATGGAATAAAATCCAAGAAAATGCAAGAAATTTGCATAATGGATAGTGGAACAACACACACTATTCTAAGAGAAAATAAATATTTCTCTGATATAAAACCAAGAAGGATAATTGTCAATACAATCTCAGGTCCTGCAGACGTGATTGAAGGAATTGGCAAAGCCAACTTTATGTTGCCTAATGGAACAAAAATTTCCATAAACAATGCCTTGTATTCTCCGAATTCCAAAAGGAATTTGTTGAGTTTTAATGACATATACCTTCATGGATATGATACTCAGTCTGCAACTGAGAATGGAAAGAAGTATTTGTATATAACTTCTGATATATCTGGCAAAAGGCATATTTTGGAGAAGTTCCCAAAACTCCCTTCTGGTTTGCATCATACTTATATAGATGCAATTGAATCAACCCTTGTGATCAAAAGAAATCCTGAGGATTTCACATTGTGGCATGATCGCCTTGGCCATCCAGGCACCACAATGATGCGCAAGATCATAGAAAGCTCACATGGTCATCCACTGAAAATCCAAGAGATATATCAGGGAAATGAAATGACATGTGCTGCATGCTCTCTTGGCAAATTGATCATAAGGCCATCGCCAACCAAAATCGATAAAGAATCACCAAAATTCCTTGAACGAATTCAAGGAGATATTTGTGGACCAATACATCCACCTTGTGGACCATTCCACTATTTTATGGTATTAATTGACGCATCCAGTAGATGGTCACACGTTTGTCTATTATCATCTCGAAATATGGCATTTGCGAGATTTCTAACTCAGATAATCAAACTGCAAACTCAGTTTTCTGATTATCCCATTAAAAGAGTTAGATTAGACAACGCTGGTGAATTCACATCCCAAGCATTCAAAGATTATTGTACGGTAACGGGAATCGAAGTTGAACATTCTGTAGCTCATGTTCATACTCAAAATGGTTTGGCAGAATCTTTAATTAAGCGTCTGCAATTAATTGCAAGACCATTAATCATGAGATCACAACTTCCAACCTCTGTATGGGGACATGCTATTTTGCATGCTGAAGCACTGATTCGGATAAGACCAAGTGCATACCATAAGTATTCCCCACTTCAGTTGGCATTTGGTCGAGAACCAAATATTTCCCATCTCAGAATCTTTGGTTGTGCAGTGTATGTGCCTATAGCACCACCACAACGCACAAAGATGGGACCACAAAGAAGGTTGGGAATATATGTTGGTTGTGATTCTCCATCAATTGTACGATACCTAGAACCACAGACAGGTGATGTCTTTACGGCACGTTTTGCCGATTGTCACTTTGATGAAAAAGTGTTCCCGATTATAGGGGGAGAAAATAAACAAGTAGTGAAGGAAATCAAATGGAGTGTACCATCCTTATTACACCTTGATCCTCCTACTAAAGAGTCAGAACTAGAAGTTCGACGAATTATGCATTTGCAAAGTATAGCAAATCAACTTCCGGATGCATTTGCGGATACCAAAACGGTAACTAAATCTCATATACCGGCTGCAAATGCTCCTGCTCGTATTGAAATACCACAAGAACGTGGGAAAGCATATGATACACGTGAGCCTGAAACACGCCGGAAGCGTGGCAGGCCCGTTGGTTCTAAGACTAAGAATCATAAGAAACAAAAGAAAGTTGAAACTCATGAAACACCCAAAGTAGCAGAAAGTACTTTGGAGGAAACAAATCATGAGACCCATGATAATGTGGAGCATCAAAATCCAGAAGAAAATCATGAGATTTCTATCAATTATATCCATAATCAAAAGATATGGAAGAGAAAAGAAATAGATGATCTCGATGATGTTTTCTCATATCTTGTGTCACAAGAAATAAATGAGGAAAATGAAGATCCAGAGCCAAAGTCTATATATGAATGTCAAAAAATACATGACTGGATAAAATGGAAAGATGCAATACAAGTCGAACTTGATTCGCTTAATAAATGAAAGGTTTTTGGACCCATTATGCTCACACCCAAAGATGTGAGACCAGTTGGATCTAAGTGGGTTTTCGTTCGCAAACGAAATGAGAATAATGAGATCACGAGATATAAAGCTCGTCTCGTAGCCCAAGGTTTTTCACAAAGACCTGGAATAGACTACGAGGAAACGTATTCTCCTGTCATGGATGCAATCACGTTCAGATTCTTGATGAGTCTGGCGGCTGATGAAAATCTAGAAATGCGTCTTATGGATGTCGTTACGGCATACCTATATGGATCATTAGATACTGATATCTACATGAGAATTCCTGATGGTTTTAAAATGCTTGTAGCATTAAGTTCTAAACCAAAAGAGGTATGTGCAATAAAATTGCAAAGATCATTATATGGGTTAAAGCAGTCTGGACGTATGTGGTATAATCGTCTCAGTGAGCATTTAACGAAAGAAGGATATGTAAATGATCCTATTTGCCCATGTGTTTTCATTAAGAAAACAGAAACTGGATTTGTAATAATCGCAGTATATGTTGATGATCTAAACATAATCGGAACTCATGATGAGATACAGAAAGCATCAGATTATTTAAAAGGAGAATTTGAGATGAAAGATCTCGGGCAGACAAAGTATTGTCTTGGCCTTCAGATTGAGCATTCTGAAAAGGGTATATTGTGCACCAATCCACATATACCAAAAGAGTGTTAAAAAGATTTAACATGGACAAGGCAACTCCACTCAGTACTCCCATGGTTGTAAGGTCACTTAATATTGAAAATGATCCATTCCGACCACATGAGGAAAATGAAGAGATACTTGGTCCTGAAGTACCATATCTAAGTGCAATTGGAGCTCTGATGTACCTTGCAAATTGCACACGACCTGATATATCATTTGCTGTTAATCTTTTGGCAAGATTCAGTTCGTCCCCTACGCGAAGACATTGGAATGGAATTAAACATATTTTTCGTTACCTTCAAGGGACCACTGACTTATGATTATTTTATCCTAAAAATTCAAAAGGTAAAATGGTCGGTTTTGCAGATGCATGATACCTATCGGATCCACACAAAGCCCGATCACAAACGGGATACGTTTTCACGATCGGAGGCACTGCTATATCTTGGCGTTCTCAGAAGCAGACACTGGTGGCTACTTCCTCGAATCATGCTGAACTTATTGCACTCCATGAAGCAAGTAGAGAATGTGTTTCACTGAGATCAATAAGCCGACACATTCGATCAAGCAGTGGGATTCTCCGAGATACGGAGCCAACAATCTTATACGAAGATAATGCTGCATGTGTTGCTCAAACGAAGGAAGGATATATCAAAAGTGATAGAACGAAACATATACCTCCGAAATTGTTCATGTACATCCAAGAACTCGAGAAAAATAAGGAGATTGAAGTGAGATATGTCCGTTCATGCGACAACGCAGCTGATCTTTTCACAAAATCACTACCCACCACTATGTTCAGGAAGCATGTACATAGTATTGGAATGCGTCGTCAACAAGATCTCTAAAACAACCTTAATCAAGGGGGAGCTTGCGCAGTTGTACTTTTTTTACCTTACTATGGTTTTTTTCCCATTGGGTTTTTCAAGGTTTTTAACGAGGCAACAAAAGGCGTTGAGCAGAATATGATTGCGACATTGGTCTCCAAGGGGGAGTGTTAAGAAAGTCGTAAAGAGACGGAAGAAAAAAATTAATTGTGGAGCCCACTTTCACTATTTACACAGTAAAATTTCTTCTATATATATGATCGTTTCGATCGTTGTAAAATCACAACTTCATCAATAACAATATTCTCAACAAGAGAATTCTCTCTCTCTTCTTCTTTTATTCTCGGTGTCCTAAAAACTCTGCGGGTATGAATTTTTGTCTTTATTTATTATTTCCGATATAATAAATTATCAGTATTATTATAACAATTATTAAATTTTAAAAACTTATATTTGAATGGGTGCACTTGCATCCTGCCTTCGCCCCTGGTAATATCTACTTCTCTATAAAACCGCTTTCAAAACAGGGCAACACACTCATACGCCGGAGCCTCCACCACTGGTTTACTATTCCTATAAAACTGTAAGTATATAATATACCCACGTATTTGTATATACATTCAGACTCACAGTCACATGCTCTCTCCTTTTACACAAACACGTCACTTCTGTAGCGAAAACAGTAGCAGGAAACAGAGAAGATCAAACACGTCTTCTTCTTCTTATCTCTCCTTTTTCGCCTAGATTCCAGAATCATTCCGAGTTTTATCTCTTCTAATAGCTTTCATTGGTGATTTGATCATTTAAAGCCGGAAGCTTTTTTGGATTTGAGGGTTTCTTTTTTGGGATCATCTGGATATCCATGTCAAACCCTAGGCTCACTAGGATTCTAAGCACGAGGGATCGCGTGCAAGACACGCTCTCCGCTCACCGCAACGAACTCGTCGCTCTTCTCTCCAGGTTTGTCGCCGGTGTCCTGAACCGTCTGATTCTTTCCATGGAAAGTTCCTTCTTCTTTTTAATGTTTTCTGAGGAAATCTCGACCCTTTTTATTTAATTGATTAATGGTTTGTTTCGTGGGTGTGTGTGTGTTTTTCGTGAAGGTATGTGGATCAGGGGAAAGGGATTCTTCAGCCACATAACTTAATCGACGAACTCGAGTCTATAATCGGAGACGACGCAACGAAGAAAAGTCTCTCCGATGGTCCTTTTGGCGAAATCCTTAAATCTGCAATGGTAATTCAAAGTTTTTACCTTTTCTTCTGGGTTGATTCAAAATACGTGAATCGGTACTAATTTTGTTTTTGTAGGAAGCCATTGTTATTCCACCATTTGTTGCCTTAGCCGTTAGGCCAAGACAGGGTGTTTGGGAATATGTTCGTGTTAATGTCTTCGAGCTAAGTGTTGAGCAGTTAACAGTCTCTGAGTATCTTCGTTTCAAAGAAGAGCTCGTTGATGGACCTAGTAGCGACCCTTTTCGTCTTGAGCTCGACTTCGAGCCATTCAACGCAAACGTGCCACGTCCTTCACGATCGTCTTCGATTGGTAATGGAGTTCAGTTTCTGAACCGTCACTTGTCTTCTGTAATGTTCCGTAACAAAGACTGCTTGGAGCCTCTGCTTGATTTCCTTAGAGTTCATAAGTACAAAGGTCATGTAAGTATCCCTCCTATAGAGCTTCTTGTTATTTGTTTGTTTTCTATGAGAAAGATTGGTGAGAAAAATGGGAACTTTACTTGTGTTTGCGTAGCCATTGATGTTGAATGATCGGATTCAAAGCATATCTAGACTTCAAAGCCAACTTAGTAAAGCAGAAGATCATATCTCTAAGCTCCCACAAGAAGCTCCTTTCTCGGAATTCGAATATTCGCTTCAAGGAATGGGTTTTGAGAAAGGATGGGGAGATACCGCAGGGAGAGTACTAGAAATGATGCATCTCCTCTCTGATATTCTTCAAGCTCCTGATCCTTCGTCCTTGGAGAAGTTTCTCGGGATGATACCAATGGTTTTCAACGTTGTGATCTTATCTCCACATGGATATTTTGGGCAAGCAAATGTCTTAGGCTTGCCTGACACTGGCGGACAAGTATCTCCCTAAACCCTTGGGTTAATCCGTTTTTTTCAGATTTTGATTAGCTTCTTAAGATTCGTCCTTGTTTCAGATTGTTTATATTCTAGACCAAGTTCGAGCCCTTGAGACCGAAATGCTGATGAGAATAAAGAGACAAGGATTGGATATCACACCTCGGATTCTTATCGTAAGTTTTGTATCCTTGATTATTAGTAATGGCTAATCTCAAGACTTTAAACTGTGATTATGTTTCTTCCAAAGGTAACAAGATTGATACCGGACGCGAAAGGAACTACGTGCAACCAGCGTTTAGAGAGAGTCAGCGGAACTGAGCATACTCACATCCTTCGAGTTCCTTTTAGGTCCGATAAAGGAATCCTTCGTAAGTGGATCTCAAGATTCGATGTGTGGCCTTATCTAGAGAACTATGCTCAGGTTTTAAAAATCTTAGCTTTCTTGAGTTTTTGCTTACATTTTCTTATGTAAGAGAAATAAGTTCGCTGATGTAACTCTTAAGAAAACAGGATGCAGCGAGCGAGATTATTGGTGAACTGCAAGGTGTTCCTGATTTTATCATCGGTAACTACAGCGATGGAAACCTTGTTGCATCGTTAATGGCACATAAAATGGGTGTTACACAGGTAAGAGTTTCAAGTTTTGTTTTGTTTTCCTCTTAGATTTTCTTGTTTAACATCTATGGAAAATCACAGATATTGACCATTTTAACATGAACAGTGTACTATTGCTCATGCTCTGGAGAAAACCAAGTATCCGGACTCAGACATTTACTGGAAAGATTTCGACGAGAAGTATCATTTCTCTTGTCAGTTCACAGCTGATCTGATCGCTATGAACAACGCAGATTTCATCATCACAAGCACTTACCAAGAGATCGCAGGAACGTAAGTGACTATTTAACGTCAAAATGTGTGTGTGTTTTTTTTTCTCTCTCTTTCCGTGAGTTCTGATCCACGACATGGATTGTTGTTTATTCAGGAAGAACACGGTCGGTCAATATGAAAGCCACGGAGCTTTTACGCTCCCAGGACTATACAGAGTAGTTCACGGCATCGATGTGTTTGATCCGAAGTTCAACATAGTCTCACCCGGAGCAGACATGACCATCTATTTCCCTTTTTCTGAAGAAACTAAGAGACTTACGGCTTTGCATGGTTCCATAGAAGAAATGCTCTATAGCCCTGAGCAAACTGATGTGCATGTGTAAGTACTGACATTATTTCGGTTTAGCTGGTTTTGAGAACTCATCATAACCTTCTTTTTTTTTTTTTGTCCGAAAACCATTTGATTTTTGATGGTTTGTTTATTGCAGTGGTACATTGAGCGATAGGTCGAAGCCACTCCTCTTCTCTATGGCGAGGCTCGACAAAGTGAAGAACATCTCGGGCTTAGTTGAGATGTACGCTAAGAACACGAAGCTGAGGGAGCTGGTGAATCTGGTTGTAATAGCTGGTAACATCGACGTGAACAAGTCCAAAGACAGAGAAGAAATCTCAGAGATTGAGAAGATGCATGGCCTTATGAAGAGTTACAAGCTTGAGGGACAGTTCCGTTGGATAACGGCTCAGACAAACCGAGCTCGAAATGGTGAGTTTTACCGCTACATCGCCGATACAAAAGGTGCTTTTGCTCAGGTAATGTGCATTCAGTTTTGGTTATTTCGTTTATTCGGTTTGGTTTTGAATTTTGAGTTATTGATCCTGTTTTGTATACTACATTCAGCCTGCGTTCTACGAGGCGTTTGGACTTACGGTCGTGGAAGCAATGACTTGCGGGCTTCCGACTTTTGCCACTTGTCACGGTGGTCCTGCAGAGATTATAGAGCACGGCCTATCTGGTTTCCACATCGATCCGTACCATCCCGAGCAAGCGGGTAACATTATGGCTGATTTCTTTGAACGTTGTAAGGAAGATCCAAACCATTGGACGAAAGTATCAGAGAAAGGTCTCCAAAGGATATACGAAAGGTTAAAACAAAAGAAACCATTTCAGATTAATTTATAAGTTATGCGTGTTTGATCCAAAACGATTGAATTCAATATGGTTATGTGTAGGTACACATGGAAGATATACTCTGAGAGACTAATGACACTAGCTGGTGTCTATGGTTTTTGGAAATACGTATCGAAGTTGGAGCGTCGTGAGACCCGGCGATACCTTGAGATGTTCTACATTCTCAAATTCCGCGACTTGGTCACAACTCGCAAACACTTGATTCCTTTTTTCTTACATATAAGCTCTCAATGATCATGTGAAAGATTTATGATTTGTTCCTTTTTGGTTTTGTTTATTTCAGGTGAAAACTGTTCCTTTAAGCACCGATGATTAATCCGGCTCGGCGTTGGATGAAGTTGTTGGTACGTGTAAAAAAGAATAAAAGATGAATAAAATGGTTTGTGTGTAAGAAAAGACGATGACTTCGTTGGGTGGAGTTATTACAAACCTGTTTGTGTTCATGGTACTTTGTGTGTTGTGTCATGTGTGTGTGCCTGACATGTTGAAAATCACGTGAAGTTTGTAGCGTACAATAAAAAGTCTTCGATGGTATTTTCGTTTCACATCTGTGTCGTTTCAAAATATAATAACCAGATCGATTTCAACCATTGTTGGCGTTTTAAATGACCGATTCTTTTTCCTATAATTGTCTGAACTTTAACCTGAGACATCCACCGTTTATCAATAGAGAAATTACTTGATAACTTGAATTATTAGAAATGAAATTGTAATTTACTTTTTACGTATTGCATTCAGTGCCGTGCGAAGGTTTTTAGGGGCTTGAGGCCAACTTTTATAATACATTTTCTATAAAATTAATTATTATAATTCAATTGTTATAAATTACAAAGTACTAAATCTAAAATAAATCTGTAATGTTAAGACAATATATATGATGTATTTAAAAAGGTATTTAAGTGGTTGAAATTTTTTCTATATTATATTCGTAAAAATAATCGATTAGCTATTTATATATAGATTTTAAAACATTATTAACAAGTAATAATTTAAAAGTAATAATGATGATATTAAAAAGCTATTACATAACTATTTCATGTTTTTATAATTTTTTTCTATAAAAAAATTAAATAAACTATTTTCTATGGATAAAACAGCCAAACCATCTAACTTATTTAACCTTCCAATTACAATTATTTTATTTTTATCTGTTTAAATTTTGGAAAACTTCAAAATTATAGAAGAAAATGGTGAAACATCATAAGTTCTTAGTATTATCAATTAGATTTTCCATAATAAAATAAGATTAAGGGAAACAAATCATTTCCCTTGATAAATATATATTTTATGTTTGATGGGGTTAAACTTAAAATAAATCTTAACATTATACTAAAAATATTTTTTTTGAAAATAGGGGCCCCTAAATGTAAAAGAAATTTGGGGGCTTGAGGCAAATGCCTTTTGGATTGTACACTAAGCACGGCTCTGATTGCATTGACAATACATAACAATATTTTGTTGCGAAAACCAAATTAAAACTCTAAATCAAAACTTATTATGAAATTGATGGAGTAACAAAAAAAGAAAAAAACACTTTTAAAATTACAGTGTTCTCATTTGCCAAAGAGGATTCGGCAGATAGTAAAAATGCGCTTGTAAAGATTTGACTGGATATATAACTAACCTTAAAAGCGAAACAAAACATTATGGGTCTTTAATATTTTTTGAAAAATTGTCACATTTATTGAAAAATATCGAGATACACAATTGATGCGTGAGTGTGTATAAATATAGATATTGAAGGAAAAGAAAACCTGACAGAAGAGAAGAGTGACAAAAGCAGCTTTAATTGACCAATGAGAAAGGACACTTCTCTCTCTGGTCAATTACTCGCTTCTCGTGTCGTGGAAAATGATTCTCCCAATGCAATAAACATCAATCATCATTCGTTTTTTTCTCTTTCTTTTCTCTCCTTTATTTTTTCCAAAATTTTATCGTATGTCCCCGAATAAAAACACTCGCTTACGTTTTTTTTTTTAACTTAAAAAAAAAAAACAGTCGCTTACGTTTTCAATAGAAAATACATTCATTTATGATGATTTTAATCCATGTCAGATGTACTAGTTAAAAACTTTTATTCTCCCAGTCAGGTTTATTGAATTTTATTATGATAGAATCTCGGTCTCTCAACTATGCGAGATTGTTTAATAAAACCAATAAAATCCCGGAACTCGAAATTCTACTTGAGCTGTTAAATTAAATTATTGCAAATCTTTACAGTGTCCCCTCCACGCTAAAGCAGAATTTTACACGATTTTATGTCAGATTTCCTACCTTTTTAGTTTGCATTAAGAGATTATTATCACACATAAACTGTGCATATAGCTAACGCTACTAGGTTTACGTTCCAAAATCTTTGTTATTGTTTTCGTAGTTTTCTCTATATATCTCCCACAACTCCAAGAAGTTAGGAACCAATCAAGAGATCACAATCTCATCTATTGTAGCGCAAAACAGCTGGAGATTCTATGCAGTCCCCCCAAAAAATTTTAAAATTATAGTTAGTATATCACACAAACATACAAAAATGGATAGATTAGTTTAAAAGACGATAGCATTAATAACCACGATAAGATTACACTTGACGTTATATAATAACGAACCAAATAAACCCATCCCTTGGACCAATGTCCTCTTGTGATTCGATTTTCGATCCAAGATATATACTACTAAAAACCAAAAATAAAAATAAAAGATAACTTCCTTCACTTTTATTTTTTGCTTAACTAATACACTCATTACTAGATTGAAGTCAACTGTTACAACTAGAGTTGACCATAGGAATGAGCGAAGTAGGCAAGAGCTCCAACGAGCGGTGCATTGATGTAAGTAGCTGGCTCGGACTGCTCGTAGTCAGACCGTTCGTCCGGGAAGCGATCATGCTGGTCTGGACCACCAACGACTGCACCGACGAGGAAATTAGGGTTTGGAGATTGAGAGTTCATGATGGAGAAACCCTCGTGACATTGGATCTTGGCCGGGTGGCTTGCAACGCAAGGTAAGGAGGAGCCACGGTGGTGGATTCGCCGTGGGAATTTCGGACCGTAACCAACCATGTAAGACATCCTTAATGGATTGTCTCCAAGTAGATAATCCACCTGTTAATTATTTGAAGGATGAATTATGAAAATATTTCTAACAAAACTTGAGAAAACAGTATAGATTTTTGATGAATTAGACCTGTCTTTTGGCGATTGAGCGGAGACGGCCGGGCGTGTAGACGGAGCCACCGCAATGGACGACGGTTCTTGCGGAGTTTAAGTATTTGGCGTAGGTTAAGAGCAGGAACGCTGTTGACGTCACGTACTGCATGTTAGCGTCTGCCATTTTAAATAATAATCCACCTGCCAAGAAATGTATCAAAATGTTTAATGTTTATTCAATTAAATAGTATCAGACCAGCTTACTTTTATCCCTGTTTAGCATTTATCAAAAGAATATCAACCCAAAATGGAAAAGAAATCACCAAAAAAGAAGTTTAAAGAAAAACAAAAAAAAATCATACGGTTTCCGGAAAGTGTAACATCACAAAAATAATTACCATAAAATAATGGCGTAATAAACTATCATAATGGATGGAAAAAGTTGCAAATTAGTGGAAGATGAGGGGTAGAAATGTAAGAACCTGGAGTATACTGAGAAGAAGAGTAAGGAGCACCAGGAATAACAGAGCAGATGAAATTATCAGCATGACCTTTGTATTCACTAAGTGTCTTCATTTTCTGAACCAGAAAGGCCTTCACAACAACAAATCAAAATCACACACTTAGTTATATGCTTTTTTCATCTAACAAAATTAGAGTTTCTATGGATAAAATTTTATTAGGATAATTGTACTTTTGTAAGAAGAATTCTGGCTCCAGCGTGCTTGTTATCCCAACCAAAAGTGTTGTCATACTCAGCAGCTCCAAGGATTTGTCCATTGGTTTTTATGTAATTCAAGTATTTTAGATTCTTTGTCGCTTTTTGTAACCAAGCAGCTCCCCACAACAACTCATCCTGCAAAACAAGAATCAAAAAGCATTCTTTAGTTTCATTTATTTCTCCAAAGTCTTTACTTTATTGATCATTTGTAGAGAAACTCCCAATTTACCTGATAGCCAGAGTAAGAGCAATAAAATGGACAAACATCTGGTTTCAATCCTGCACTGTAAGTTCCTCTGTATTTATCCGCAAATGCAAAAACCTTAAATTCAACAAACAAGAAGAAAAAAAGATGAGTCATTTTTTTGTTTCTTAAACAATTTTTGTCTGAGAAAAAAGTTTTGTTTTTAAAAATGGTTTACCCTAATGGCTCGTTTGAGGAGGATTTTGGAGTAAGAAGGATCAGATTTCCTGAAAACAATAGCGGCGGCGGCGAGAGCGGCTGCTGTTTCAGCGGCGACATCAGAACCAGGAGTGTTCTTGTCTACTTTAAACACACTTCTTTGTGTGTCCATGTCTTCTGGTCTTTCCCAGCAAGAATGGTCTTTGTTCGCATCACCAACTTGGACATAAATGGTGTCAGGACGTGAAGTGGCTTTGAGGAGATAATCTGTTGCCCAACGAATCGCTACTTTAGCGTTTGGTAATTCAGATTTCATGAGACCACCGAATTCAATTACACTCCATGAGAGCATTGTTGTTGTGAATGCCATTGGGAATCCAAATTTGATATTGTCTCCTGCATCATAGTACCCTCCAACCAAGTCCACCTAAGAACAAAAAAAAAAAAAAAAAAAACCCAATTTTAACACAAGTTTGGGATTTTCGAAAAGAAGGAGAAAAACAAAATTCCTCTGTTGTTTTCTGTACATCAAACTCCATTTTAATAAAGGTTGAATCTTTTGACGATAAGAATACAGAATTGAACCTACATTGTCGAGATCTTCCTCTAACTAAGTAAAACAAGTTCTACAAAATTAGGGGTTTTAGAAAAAGGGGAAAAAAAAACCCTAACTTTATCATGTGTTCTTTTAAGTTTTTAACAGCAAACTCATGAGTAAAGGTCAAATCTTTTGACGGTATTGGCACATACTTTAACCTACATTGCTAAGATCTCGGAGTAAACAAGCAAACCCAGTTCATATTTTCCGTAAAACCAAACTGAAAACCTCGAAAAAGTGGGAAAAAAAGAGTGAGTAAAGTTGAGGTGGTTTACATGAAGAGCAGAGCCATCAGAGAGACCAGAGTCTCTTCTCCAAGTCATTCTCTGGTTGGAAGGAAGCTTTCCAGACCTTTGGCCTTCGAAGAAAAGGATGGATTTGGTGAGAGCGTCTTTGTAGTTGTGTTTGGCGAAGTGGTGACGATGGTGGTGGGTGTTGAAAAGAGAAGAAGAGTAGGAGGAGCCATTGGAGAGAAAGAAGAAGAAAGAGAGGAAAATGATGACACTGAAGGCGTATGAGGAAGATGAAGAAGAAAAGCGAAGGAGAACCATTTTCTCTGAGAGAGAAAGAGAGAGCTTCTATTAGCCAATGGGAGAACAGATTGCAGAAGCTGCTTTGTAGGAAACAGAGGAAGTAGCTCTGCTCTTTATAGGGGGAGAAAGGTTTGTCTGTCTGTCTCTCTCCTCTCTCCCTCCCACTCTCTCTGTGGCAATGTAAAAAGTTTTACTTCACTACTCTTTTTGTGCTTCCCATATGGTAAAAATGAGTTAGAACTGAAATTATTTCTGTCAGAAAAAAAGAGATGCAGTAGACGAGTGAGAAAGAAATGACTAATTAGATAGTTTTTTTTGGCGAAAATCAGGATAAACGAAAAGTAGAGGGTTTTTTTTGAATAATACTCAAAGATAGCTCACTGTCCGTACTCCTGCTGTTTTGTTTCGACTCGGTGTGGGAGATGGGGAAGCCCATTCGCAAATCTAACTTATGACTAAAGATTCATTTTACTTGTGTACCTCATTTTTATTCTTGCATGTATTTGATTACATGTCTGATTTTTAGATAAGATTCGGTGTTTGTGAACTTTGTAAAAGACAAACCGATCTATTTTTCATAAAGTATAAAATATATATTTCTTATAACATTTTTTTTTCCTTTTTTTTGTTCGACCAAATATTTTTTATTACTATTAACTTGATTCAATAAACAAACAATGTTACATTTTTGATTAAAATCTCTCAAATCTCAATCTCTCTCTCTGATGTTTTCTCAAAAAAAAAAAAAACAATGTTACATTTTTGCTGGATTAAAATTTTGAGCCTAGTTGTGCCTTTTGAAATTACTTACCATATGTATCATCAATCTTTGGTCGAAAATTCAAATATTTTCAATTTTTTTTAAAAAAGAAGTAAGTTACTTCATCCAAATTAAGTTATACATAAATACACTGTTTGATGGTAAGGACTAAGGACATATTACCTTTTATGTCGAAATCCATACCAATAATCAAGATTTGTAAAAAATCAGTTATTCTTATCACTAAAAATGTCCAAGTAGTAATTTATCCAGATTGATGACCGTAAATGGTAAAACTCAGAAATCAGACTTTGATGCATTTACCGTTTGAAGAAAACCACAAGACCAACGTCACTTTGGTTAATCGTTTAATTATTGTTCAATTTTTAATTTACTACTACTTTTCCTTTGTTGTTGATTTAATTGTTAACTATATGAAACAGTTTCAATTGTACTAGATAAATTTCAGGGAACAAATCTCTAAAGTGTGGCTACTCACAAAATATAATTTTTGGACTTTTGTGATTTGAGATTCGATTTAACCAAATGGCGCATTAGCATTTGCTACTGTTCTATCATGTATCGCTTTTAATATTTTGTCGCGACTTTTATTTATTCATGCATCGTTTATATATAGGATAATAATCGCAGCAGTTTTAGACTGTTGAACAGTTAACCGTTGTCTCTATACAAGTTCGTGAGCATATTTTTTAGTAGAATGTTCGATAATGATGATGAGATTTTCAGTATGACTTTGTAATCATTCCACATACATGTAGGTCTGGGCGTTCGGGTACCCGTTCGGGTTCGGATCGGATCCATTCGGATTTCAGGTTTTCGGGTTTGAAGATTTAGGACTCATTCGGATATTTTAGAATTTCGGTTCGGGTTCGGGTTCGGGTCGGTTCTATTCGGGTTCGGGTCGGGTACCCGAATTTTTTTAAAAAAAATAAAATTTAATTAATTTTAAGTTTAAATCAATTAAATTTGTCAAATATAGCTAAAAATTTCATATATTTTATTTATCTTTGATATTTTAGTTATTTTTGTCTAAAAGTCATACATATATTTGGATTTATAAATATAATTTAGGATAAATAAGCTATATCAAATCTAAATATTATTAATATTTTAGGAATATAACTGTATTTCGGTTATTTCGGGTACACATTCGGTTCCCGGTTCGGATCGGGTTCGGGTTCGGGTTTTCAGATATTGAAATTTAGGACCCGTTCGGATATTTTAAAAATTTCGGTTCGGGTTCGGTTCTATTTTTTTCGGTTCGGTTCGGTTCGATTTTTCGGGTTCGGTTTTTTTCCCAGGCCACATGTGTGCATGTGACTAGCCTTTTGCATACGAATCTATTATGGACAATAAGCTCTGGCCAGTGGCCATGATAACAATTATTAAACACTATTTAGTGGGTTTCTCTTTTTAGTCGAATCTGTAACATATGGGCGTGTTATTGCATTGTTGTTATGTTTTATGCTAAAAAAGGTTACAATTATTTGAATAATAATACTGTACCGTAAATGCTATGCAGCAATGATTGTCATAACTTATCAGCAAGCCAATCACTTAATTTACGGAAAATTAAAAAATAAACTTCGAGGGCCCAAATTTACATTACAGATAAATAGTGCTTCACTTATCGAGACAATTCTAAATAGTTTCGCTAATTTCAAAATTAATTTCCTTAGAGCTTTCAGGATCTCAAAAGTTAATCTGTTTTTAGATTTTTTGGTCACAAATATTTGTCGTATTTCACTAAGTTATGAAATAAATATGATGAAAGACAAATTTGATCAAATCAATCTAATTTAGCTGTAGCATCTTTTTCTTTTTCAATTGAACATATTCTCAGCAAAAGTTTTTTGGTACTGTGAATTAGTTCATAGGCTAGTAATACTTTTTTCGGGTTTTTTTTTTAAATTACCTTTTTCGGGTTTAATTTCCAAGAAGTCCTAATTCTTGTAGATTTTTTTGGTCAGAGTTGTATTTTTCTTTCGTGTTGTAGTCCGTAAATGCAATTTTTTCTTTTGAAAATCTGATTCCGTTTCAAGTCGAATGATATCTTGTGTTCCTACGTGTGTGCTATACCGGTTGTTAAATGATCTTTGTGCTGTGAATGACGGTCGACGTTTATATGTAATAAACATGTTAATTATTAAGTCTGACTTCATTCTAGTTTAGTATAAGCTTAGGTTCATCTCAGTATGATTAAGCTTGGATCAGCTGGTTAAGTTGCTATTACCGGTTTAATGGGGCAATGTTATTAACCGAGCTAATACCTGCACGTGTGTAAATCCTTTGTGTATAAAAAGGATCTCGTGTGAGCAAAATCATTATCCGTTAGAGTGTGAGCTGTTTCATCTTCTTCGTTGCTGAGATTCTCAGGTTTGTTGAGATCTTGGAGTTCTAGGTTCTCAAGTGATTAATGGATTTGTTGGACAAGTTCTGGCCCCAGGGACGTAGCTCTCCATCTCGGAAGTGAACCCTGGGTAATCAATCGTGTCTCTTGTTCTCTGTGTTCTCGTTCTAGATTCGTGAGAGATTAGCGAGGTTGAGTGGGTCTGGGTTCGATTCGTGAGTGGGAGAGGTTATAACAGGTGGTATCAGAGCTCAGGTCGTCGGTTTTCAATGGCGGTCCAAGTGGTGAACCTATCTCAGGTTGAGCGATTCGACGGATCCGGAGACTTCTCGCTATGGACGATCCGAATGATGGCGCATTTTGGAGTTTCGGGATTAAAGGAGGTTATCCTTGACGATAACTTCGAGGTCGATGCGTCCAAGACTAAAGACGAAGATAAAGGTTCAGGCGATGAAGAAACGGAAGAAGAAATACCAAAATCAAAGGTAATTCTTGATGCCGAGAAATTAGAGAAGGATGATAGGGCGAAAGATATGATCATCGTGAACATTAGCGATGAAGTTCTTAGGAAGATTCGCCACTGTACGACTGCTGATAAGATGTGGACGATGTTAGAGAGATTGTACATGTCTAAGTCACTTCCAAATAGGATTCATGTTCAATCTCAGTTTTACACGTTCAAATGTGATACTTCAAAGAAGATAGATGCGAATGTGAATGAGTTTCTCAAGATCGTTGCAGAGATGGGGAGTCTGAAAGTAGAAGTTTCAGATGAGATTCAAGCTATCGTTTTCTTGAACTCATTAGCTGCGGATTACGATCAGTTGAAGCATACTCTGAAATATGGTAGGGATTCTATAACTCTTGAAGAAGTCATCTCGTCTGCAAAGTCAAGACAGCGAGAGCTCACGGATGTTTCTAAGTCGGAAAAGGCTGCTGCTACAGTTCTATACACAAATGAGCATGGAAGATCATCAAAACGGGAGTCAAACGAGTCCCGTGATAAGAGCCGTGGAAAATCTAAGACTAAGAAAGTCACTTGTTGGTACTGCAAGAAGGAGGGACACGTTAAGAAAGAATGTTACTCGTACAAGAGGAAGAAGGATAGCGAGAGTGATGGTGAAGCTGCAGTGGTCATTGAAGAGATGGAAGGTTTTGTTGCAATGACTGCAACAAACGATGATGCTCAGAATAACTGGGTTATTGATTCCGGATGCACTCACCATATGACCTGTAGAAGAGACTGGTTCGTGGAGTTCGAAGAGAGGAGCTCAAGCAAGGTTCTTCTTGGAGATTTCCACAGCGTTGAGACTCTTGGCATAGGAACCATCAAGCTAGACACCCACGGAGGTACAGTAAAGGTAATACAAAATGTTAGATATGTTCCCTCACTTCGCAGGAATCTTATTTCCACAGGTACCCTGGACAAACTTGGTTTTGATCACTCCGGTGGGAATGGAAAAGTCAATTTCTACAAGAATAACAAGCTAGCTCTTCGAGGGATACTAAAGAATGGGTTATACATTCTTGATGGTAGAACGGTGAGAGTGGAAGCTTGTCAGATGGAGAAAACCAAGTCTCAAGTCCCAGATTGGCATAGCAGGCTTGGCCACATGAGCTTCAGGAACCTCCAAATCCTGGTTAGAGATGGAGTTTTGAAGAAAAAAGAAATAGGCCAAGAGAAATTCTGTGAACACTGCGTGATGGGCAAATCAAAGCGTGTGAGTTTCGAAACCGGTAAGCACAACTCGGCAAAAGTTCTGGAATACATTCATGCTGACTTGTGGGGATCACCGAACGTGACTCCTTCCCTCTCTGGTAACCAATACTTCCTTTCAATAATAGATGATTTTTCTAGGAAAGTTTGGGTTTGTTTTCTTAAGTCTAAAGATGAGACATTCAAAAACTTTTGTGAGTGGAAGAAACAAGTTGAGAATCAAGTCGAAAAAACTGTGAAATATCTAAGGACCGACAACGGTCTAGAATTTTGCAATCACGCGTTTGATGAGTTTTGCAGGAAACAGGGAATCACCACACACAGGACCTGCACCAACACTCCGCAACAGAACGGGGTGGCGGAAAGAACCGGACCATCATGGAGAAAGACAGATGCTTACTAACCGAGTCTGGCCTTGATGAGTGTTTCTGGTCTGAAGCAGCTGCGACATCTGTGTACATCATTAACCGATCACCATCAACAGCGATTGGGATGAAGTCTCCAGAAGAGGTTTGGCTTGGAAAGAAGCCTGGATACAACCACATGAAGAAGTTTGGTGCACTTGCGTACGTTCACACTGACCAGGGAAAGCTCAAGCCGCGCGCAGTAAAGGGAATCTTCATTGGCTATCCTCTAGGCACAAAGGGTTACAAGATTTGGATGCTTGAAGGAGCAAAGAGCGTGATCAGTAGGAATGTGAAGTTCTGCGAGGATCAAACATATAAAGACTTGAAGAAGCTAGGAGGTGATGAAGGCTCCACCAGCCAACAACAAGACTCAGTCCTTGATATACCAACTTCAACATTGGAGAATGCAGATGGAACAACCAGAAATGAAGAAGCCACAACAGAGGCTGATTCCGGACCTGCTCAAGAAGAAGAGCAAGAAGACAGTAATGTTCCCCCAGGTACAAGTTTGGAGAATTACCAACTCGCAAGGGACAGAGCAAAGAGGACTATAGTCCCACCAGTTAGATACAATGACTATGATTGTTCAGAAGAACAAGAAGTGGTGTTTGCTCTCTCAGTCTCAGAAACTATGTACGTAGAGGAACCAAAAGATTATTCTGAGGCTAGATCAAGCAAAGAATGGAGCAAATGGAGTGCAGCCTCAGATGAAGAAATGGATTCGCTTAAGAAGAACAAGACTTGGGTTCTGGTGGACAGACCTAAAGATAGGAAGGTTATCAGCTGTAAATGGCTTTACAAGATAAAGTCAGGCGTAGATGGAGCTGAACCAGAACGGTACAAGGCTCGCCTTGTTGCTCGTGGTTATTCACAAAAGGAGGGAATAGATTATCAGGAGATCTTTGCTCCAGTTGTGAAGCACGTTTCAATAAGGGTCCTTCTCTCGCTAGTAGTCAACCGTGACTTGGAACTGGAACAGATGGACGTTAAGACGGCCTTCCTGCATGGAGATATTGAAGAAGATCTGTACATGAGTCAACCAGAAGGATACGAAGACAACAAAAAAAAGGACCAAGTCTGTCTACTGAAGAAATCACTGTACGGCCTTAAGCAGTCTCCACGTCAATGGAACAAGAAATTTGATGAAGTTATGAAGTCTCAAGGCTTTAGCAGAAGTGTGAGAGACTCATGTGTCTACACGAAAGAGGTCTCAGGTGGAAACCTCGTATACTTGCTCCTATATGTCGACGACATGCTACTTGCAGCAAAGAAGATGTCAGACATTGATACACTGAAAGAGAGTCTGAAGGAAAACTTTGAAATGAAGGATTTGGGAGCCGCAAAACGAATCCTTGGTATGGACATGTCTAGAGACAGGGAAAAAGGGATCTTATGGTTGTCTCAGTCAAATTACCTAGAGAAGGTAGTGAAGAATTTTCGAATGAGTGAAGCGAAGCCTTCACAAACTCCAATTGGCGCACACTTCAAGTTAAAGTCTGTCAAGGATCAAGACGAGATCATAGACACTGAGGTAATCCCTTACGCCTCTGCTGTCGGGAGTATGATGTATGCTATGATAGGGTCTAGACCGGATTTAGCATTTGCCATTGGATTAGTTAGTAGGTTTGTGAGTAAACCTGGCCTTATCCACTGGGAAGCCATGAAATGGTTACTCAGGTACATCAATGGTACAACTAAGGTTGGCTTGATGTTCACAAAGGATAAGAGTTTTGAGATTCAGGGATACTGCGACTCAGATTACGCAGCTGATCTTGATAAGAGACGTTCTACTACTGGTTATGTCTTCACAGTAGGAGGAAATGTTGTTAGTTGGAAATCCAATCTTCAACTTGTGGTGGCTTTGTCGACGACAGAAGCCGAATATATTGCTCTGACAGAAGCGGTAAAGGAGGCTATATGGTTGAAAGGTTTGCTAGAAGATTTTGGTATTTCTCATGGAGCTGTAAAAGTATGGTGTGACTCGCAGAGTGCTATTTGCTTATCAAAGAATAATGTGTTCCATGAATGTACAAAGCACATGGCTGTGAAGTACAATTTCATCCGCGACATCATTGCAGATGGAGTTGTGGAGGTGCTAAAGATCCATACAAGTAGGAACCCTGCAGATATCCTGACCAAAGGTGTTCCGGTGAGCAAGTTCAAGTCTGCTTTGGACATGCTCAAGGTCATTGAAGCCTGAGAGGCTTGACGCCAGCCAGAAGGCGTAGTCCATAAGGTAAGTCCACTAGCTCTTGTAGTTTTAGGATTCGTTTTTTTTTTAGTTACTGGAAGTTTGTAATCTAGAATGGCGTCAAGATGGAGATTGTTAATTATTAAGTCTGACTTCATTCTAGTTTAGTATAAGCTTAGGTTCATCTCGGTATGATTAAGCTTGGATCAGCTGGTTAAGTTGCTATTACCGGTTTAATGGGGAAATGTTATTAATCGAGCTAATACTTGCACGTGTGTAAATCCTTTGTGTATAAAAAGGATCTCGTGTGAGCAAAATCATTATCCGTTAGAGTGTGAGCTGTTTCATATTCTTCGTTGCTGAGATTCTCAGGTTTGTTGAGATCTTGGAGTTCTAGGTTCTCAAGTGATTAGTGGATTTGTTGGACAAGATCTGGCCCCAGGGACGTAGCTCTCCATCTCGGAAGTGAACCCTGGGTAATCAATTGTGTCTCTTGTTCTCTGTGTTCTCGTTCTTGATTCGTGAGAGATTAGCGAGGTTGAGTAGGTCTGTGTTCGATTCGTGAGTGGGAGAGGTTATAACAAAACAAATGACAAACAACATAGCTCAGAAAAAAACAAAAAAAAACTAATGACAAACAACTTATATTTTACAATTTTCAAAGTTAAAACTAAACAAGAAATTTACAATTACTTGAAATATTATATATAATTATATTGTTATTATAAAGTTAATATGTCATTTATTATAAATAAAGATAACAGTTGGAAGAAAAAAAAACCAGTAAATGTTTGAGCATCATAATCTAATATCAATGATGTCAAAAACCCATGCAACTGCAATCATACGCTAACATGGCATTTGCGAACGGACGTTGTGGAAAAAACAATCACGGGCGGCTCATGGCTCATATTCAAATTCGAAATTTATAGAGCACTAACTACCCTCTACTATTCGAGTAAACTAACCACATGTGCATAATGTTTTTTTTAAATTTTGAGTAATATTGATATCCTATATATGTAAATGGACAACCTATATATATATGTATGTATGAAGAGTAGCACTGAATAATAATGGAGAGGATGGGAATGTCGTACTTATCATGTGCGCTCCTGTGATCCACATGCATTATGACCCTCCAAAACAAAACACGATATCTATCTCTAAAGAGGAAAAAAAAAAGAACTAAAAACTAAACTCTGGACGATTCATGTTCTTAAATCTCCTTTTCCTGCTTCTCTGTAAAAGTTAGGGATCCCATTATTGATGAACAACCAAGAAAACAGATGGTAAAGGCTATAACTTTTTATCTCAGAACTAAATTATATTTCGAACAAATAATTAAAATCTATTAGCATACTAGATTAATTTCATGATAAATATGCTTACAAAGCATGAAAAATATTTTTCACCGTCATATATATACTGTCGATGTATTTATTAGAGTGACTGAATTTGAGAGCTCAACGGGCCATATATAATATTCTACTTTTGAACCTCACTTATAGTTTGTTTTGTGCTGGATATAGAAATACACATACAACATTAATGGAACTTATCTAGAACGTTGATCATTTTATAAGTCCAAGTTTAAATGACATTCAATGTTTAGAATCCAATATGGTGGTTACAACACTTTTCTCCATTATTTTATCTAAACGTAAACGATTAGAAACCGAGAGTAAACGGGATGCCGGTTGAATTAAGCCACGTTTTACCATTAATAAATGGACCGACTGTGAATTGGGTTGCCTCCGACGCGGTTTTTATTTGTCTATAACCGGGCCATTTGACCCGGTTTGTCAAGTTCGACCCGGGTCCTTCATTCATGTACTCTCCATAATATAAGGTTCCAAGAGCAAAATCTTTGTCCCACTCCAACCATCCGGCAGGATCAACCAGATCGTCAATAAACGATTTTATGATGATCGTCCTAGAAAAATTTTTCCATGGTCGACCTAAGTAGGCCTTGAAGTTTGCTTTTACAGGGATCAAATCATCCGCGGCCAAGATTCTACAGTTAATCATAGAGATACCTGTTGGATTGCCAGAGTCATCGCGACTTTGAGCGGTGTATGCGATTTTCTGGTTAGGGTTTGGTTTACGAGCATAAAGACTACAGTTCTGGAACACAACAGCCGCATTACCGCATACGAAATCGACCGTACCATATATATCGCATTCTCTGTAGAACTGTGTGGCTGAATGGACATAAAGAGTGTCTTGGTAGCCTTCGAACGCGCAACGGTAAAAAGCAGAGTGATAAGAGTCGCTTCGCAATGCCACGGCTTGTTGTTTGGACGGTCCGGCAAAATTCACGAAAGATATGCCTTTTGCTATGAAGCCACCACCTTTCACGGCTGCATAAACAACTTTCTAATAGTTACTCATTGTAGTACAACAGTGATATGAAGCTAACAAAAGAAAATCCATAATAGTAAGAAGTAATTATGAAAAGAATAGAATAATTTGTGTGTATTATTTCATGAATAATTAATCTCGTATGAGGGTTTAGTTTTAGGTTAGAGACCAAGTAAAACTTGGTAAACAAGTAAAGTTTGATATACAAATAAATTTATAATGTTATAGAAAGTGGGCTTCATAATGAACATCCACATCTATTTATTTTAAAATATTGGATGAATTCTTTCTATTTGTTTGTGGAGAGAAAAATGTTTTCAGATTGGATTTTCTTAAAGAAAAAAAAAAATTGGATTTTATTGGGCTCGAGATATAATTTGGTCTCAGCCTCGACCCATAAGAAATTAAGAATGTGCCCACTTGGACGACGCCATAAAATTAGAATCGTTACACGTTATAACGGGGTCCAGAATAGATTGGTTAAAAGCAGCCTTTTCTTTTCTAGATATTGTATTTGTTAATGATGTTTAGCAATTAGACATTGGAATAAAAAAAGCAAAGGGATTATAGAGTCATTCAATCAAAGGCTAACCTACGGTAGCAGTTTGGAATGTTGACCATCCATCAGCTTTGCTGCGGTTTGCTTTTATGATTGTTCTTCTGATACCGTCTCCGACAAACATTATCATTGTCTTCTTATTGGGTATATCGACGTTCTCATAATATACCCCACCTTTTATATAAATCATAAACCTATTCCAAAATTTTGAAAATGTATATTAGAACCATAAAGTCGAAGAAGAAAAACAATGACAACATCAAAATTTCATATATCACATTTTGAAACAACAACAAATAACATCAACATATTGATAAACGGAAAACATGCATGTGCATGTGTACCGCCGTACCGGTGTACGTATCTCTCAATGACGTCGGAGATCGTTTCTTCTTTCTAACATAACCAATTTTTCGACCGAAATCACTTAACAATAGTAAAGAAATAAAAATTAATACCAATATAGATTTGCATTTTTAAAATTTTGTTCCAAATGTTAACGTTGAGTTAAGATTTATGTACCTGGTTTCGCTCGAGTTAGGAGCGGCCGAGACCGCGGCATTGATGGTAGTGAAGTTTCCGGTACCATCTTGAGCCACCGAGAGATGAAAGTTAGCCTCTTTTACCGGAGCCTGAAGGAGTATCTTGTCATTTTCTGAGAACCAACTCGGGAACTCAACGTCAACCTCATATGCTTCCGGGGAATGTTTATTCCCTGGAATCTTCTGAAGCATGTCCAGAGAGTTACTGAGGTTGTTAGAGATGTTTAAGATGCTCTCCTTCAAGCTCTCAGTCAATTCATACGTCTTATCATTATTATTTTCATAATTTCCACTTGTCGTGAAACCATCGAGACACGTGTCTTGGTACGTCATGGCGTCGCTGAGCAACATATTGATGTCGTGGGATCCAATAAGGGAGGTTTGGAGCTTGGAGATTGCGGTTCCGATATCGGAGATAGTGTCATCGAGTAGCTCTAGACAGTCTTCGAACGCGCAGCGATCGCGGTGAGTTAGGTTTGGACCAAGACGTTTCTGAAGGTTGAAGAAGTTGTAGTAAGAGAGATTGACCATTGAGATGGTTTGGTTTAAGGTAGCGACGACGGGGTCAGTGATGTTATTGTTTACGGTTAACGGCTGCGTTTTGTGGAAGGTGGGTTGAGAATGAACGGTGGATATTAAGAAGATTAGGTGAAAGGTCAATGCTAGTAAGTTGAGAATTATGTGTTTTGACGTTTTTCTACTTGGTTTATTCATCTTACTTCTTCAAGGCTGTAGTGAAAAATGAAAGAAAAAAAAAAAATTAAGGGGAAGCTGAAATATAAAGAAGTGAAAGCTGTGGTCTTATATAAACTCCCAAATTAAGATAACGATATAGAGGCGAAGGTTAACATAATAAAGAGACTGCGAAGAATATTACTTTAGTGAAACTCATTTCCTATAGACTTTGGTAATTGTTTCGTCGTATGATAAATTGACTCACACATCAACATATGAGTATGGAAGTCTTTGTTTAATTTGAAAAAATTATTTAGAAAAGTACTCAGTTCATTAAATTAACTACAACAAGATTTTACCAAACTACGTAAAATGCATAGATCACAATTTTTTCAAATACATACACCAGATTAATCAAATTATTAAATTATTAACTCACCAAAAATTGAGTTTTAACTGAGAGATATATCTAACTCCGTATATATGTTATCCATTAAATTTAAAGTTTTGCCCTTGCAAAAAAAGTTGAGTAAAAAAAAATTCAATGAATTTGCTTATATAATACTTTAACATGTCCTTCCAAACCTGTTTTATTTTTTCGTGTTTAAAATTTTCAATGTAGCCTTTTTATATAATATTACAAAAAATGCAGGTCAAAATTGATAAATCAAAATAAAATAAAATAAAGCTCCAAAAATTAATTTGTCTTTGTGTGTTTATATATAGAATGACATAATTAAAAGAAGATAACCATCTTCAAAATTATATATAGGATTTAACTAAGGACGGTACAAACATCAGCGTTTGTTTTCAAAAGAAGCTAGTATTAGCTGTAATATTCCGTTTTGAACAGAGAGTTATAAAAGTAAGATACAAAATTCAATTAATAATTCGTTCAAACGTCGTTTTCGTTTAACATGCATGCCCTTATCATACGTAAAACCAATTAGATTTCCCCCACAATCGGCCATTTTGTTTTTTTCTTTTCTTTTGGGATCAACTACATCAACGGATGAAAAGAGAGATTAACCATTCTAAAACGTTACTAGAGGAAGGACACTAATCTAAAATGACTTGCATCATTGTAGTTACGATCTCTAAGAAGTGATAACAAACCATATTAATATTATTTCAAAATTTCTTAGATCAAGCTTAGAGATCAAGAGTAAAAGGAATTCCGGTAGAATTAAGCCACTTGTCACCTTCGATAAACGGACCGACAGTGAATTGAATTGCTTCCACTGCGGTTTCGATACGCTTAAAACCAGGCCAGTTGACCCGGTTTGTCATGTTCGAACCGGGCCCTTCATTCATATACTCTCCATAATACAAAGTGTCAAGGGCAAAGTCGTCTTTCCACTCCAACCATCCCGCAGGATCAATCAAATCGTCAATAAACGTTTTCATGACAACCGCTCTAGAATATAATTGCCATGGACGACCTAAGTATGCTTTGAAGTCAGCCTTCACAGGGATCAAATCGGGAGCAGCCAAGATCCTGGAGTTTATTATAGAAATACCCGTGGGTTGACGTGGATCTTCTCGACCTTGAGCGGTATAAGTGATTCTCTGGTTAGGATTTGGTCTACGAGCATAGATACTACAGTTCTGGAACACAGCCGCTGCGTCACCAAATATGAAATCGACCGTGCCATATATATCACATTCTCGATAGAACTGTTTGTGTGAGTGGACGTATATGGTGTCTTGGTAGCTCTCGAAGCTGCATCGGTAGAAAGCAGAGAGGTCAGATCCGCTTCGCAACGCCACAGCCTGGTGTTTGGTCGGTCCAGCATCGTTCACGAATGATATGTCCTTGGCTATGAAGCCACTACCTCTTACGCCTGCATAAACAAAAACGTGTAACTAATAGTATGTTTCTAAACTTTTTATTTTTTATATTTTTTTTTTGGAAAAAAAAGTATATTTCTAAATTTGAAGTTATAACTTATAACAAAGGAAAAAAAGGAAGAAAGAAAAGCTAACTAAATGGATCACAATATGGCTAAGAAAATGATTTCTATAATAGAGTCTATCATACTGGCTGCGAAAATGTTTAGGATGATTAAACTGAGGGACTAAAAGGAAATTAAGAAGAAAACATACCAACAGTAGCAGAGTTAAATGCTGTCCATCCATCTGCGTCGCTGCGGTTAGCTCTTATTACTGTCCGTCCGATTCCGTCTCCGACAAACATTATCATCGTCTTCTCCCTCGGTATTTCAATGTTTTCGAAATATACCCCATATTGTATATATATCACAAATCTATCATAAAAATATCAATATTACACTCACGGCGTTAATAAATACAAAAACATTGGTACGTATTATTAAAATAAAAATAATAGTATTATTAAAATAAAAATAATAGTATTATTAAAACAAAAAAAATCAATAATATTAATCAGTTATTTACTTATATATATATAAATTTTTTGAGAAAATCAGATATATCTTTTAATTTGAAAACAGAAAATCAAATATGACTATTTGGTAACAAACAAAAATCAAGAGATTGAGAATGAAACGAATAAATTCTCCTAATCATCTCAAGAAAGATAATAATATGCTGGCGGTCGAGACCCAAAAGGCTGTTTCTAGTATGGGGATATCACATAGCATAACCAAAAGCTTAAAGCTACAAATTCTGAACTCTTGTCTAGACTTGAGCCCGAAGAAGACTTATAAAGTATTCTGTCATACCAGTTGATGGTACATCCGTACATGAATGAAATGAAAAAACCGGAGAAGAATTAAGAAAACAAAGATTGAAATATTTTCTACTAAAAAAAAGAGCGAAAATTTTTTATGCATCCTTAAACTGTGTGCAATCTGACTAAAATTGTGGAGACAAACTCTTCGAAAATTGACTCAAACGAGACATCTTGGCTCCCTCCTTGCAATAATGCCTAAGCAAAACCGCAACCACAATGGAGATGTTCGCCTTATAGTAGGAGTTCCACTAATTCCTCAATTTTTGCAGGCAATGCGGCAAACGGCAATTAATCTATTTTGCCAATATATAAGACATGCTTTTCTCAAGTTCCTTTAAATGGGTTTTCTCAAGTATAAGTCTGAATTCTGAACAAATTCGTTTGAGAGAAAGATTGTCAGCATCATGTTGATTGTCATGAACTTAAACCAATAGAGTATCTAAGTTAGAAGAGATCGGGAGGACATCTTTCATATCAGAAACATGGCAAGTCGAAGTAGGAGAGGCCTCGATCGGCAGAATCCATAAATAGTGTAGGAATTAGGGATGTTAATATGGACAAAATTTAGATGGACATAAACGGGCATTCACAAAATTTTCGGCCCGTTTAATGTCCACGTCCATCTAAAATTTAACGGACATAAGCAGACATGCCATTTACGTCCGACAAATAAACGGGTTTTGCAAAAAATTAAATGGACAGTCCAATTGTCCATTAAAAATCATTTGAAACCAAACGCTGTCGTTATGTTTAAGTCTCTAAAAAATCCTACTAGGAATCATGCCACAATATTCACTAGAAAGATTTTCATCTTGAGGGGTGACCTCAGACACCATCGATCTCAAACAATCGAAATTTACGGTAGTCAATTTTTAGTGAGAACAATATAGAAATATTAAAAAAAAATTGTGCTTAATTTCTTAGTGACGTTTATGGGAATTTGGTTGCGTTGAGATCATTGAAACTACTAATTGATGAGATATTTTGCGAAGACTTGACACTTAGTGATATTTGCCACATGCCACTGATCACGTGTAGGAATTATAGAAGAATTGTCTTGTTCTTCAAGTTTAAAAGTTGTCGTTGTTGTATATCCGTGACGAGTACTACTTAAGTTTAAGATATTTTTGAAAAACAAGAAAAGTCTCTTCAAAGAAAAAGTAATTCATCGAAAACTTGGAAATACGTCGTAGCTCTAATATGTAGGGAACAGATAATTTAGCAAAAACCAATCAGAATCTCTATAATATTATTTGAGAAGTCAGTTTCCTACGTGTCGCGCTCACGTTAATTCTCACGAGGTTGATTACAGAGATACCCTTAATGAATTCCAATTATTATATTAGTTTGCCACTACTGAACCTTTTAATGTATTTTTTTGTTTAATGATCACATTAATAAAAGGAAACAATTTTAAAATTAAAATAATTTTGTATAGGTATAAAAACGAAAAATTAAAAAAAGGAAAAGTTTTTTTTATTATAAATCATATTAAAAAGGAAATAACTTACTTTTAATGAGATAATTTCATTATTTAAAAAAAAGGAAATTTTTAATTTCTTCTTTTATAAAATAACTATTTATATATTAAAAACGTGAACAGTTTTAAAATTAAAATAATTTTGTATAGGTATAAAAACGAAAAATTAAAAAGGAAAAGTTTTTTTTTATTATAAATCATATTAAAAAGGAAATAACTTACTTTTAATGAGATAATTTCTTTATCTTTAAAAAAGGAAATTTTTAATTTCTTCTTTTATAAAATAACTATTTATATATTAAAAACGTGTTTTAAAATATGAAGGAAAGTTCTTGAGTTTTTTTTAAAAATATTTTATAATTTTTATTTTTATTTTTTATTTCTTATTTACAAGTTTTATTTTTCAAATTTTGTTTTTCAGTTTTTGCAATTTCCTTTTTATTATTTACAAATATATTTTATTTTACTTTTCAATAAATATACAATTTTAATTACTTTTTCGCAATAATATAAAATTTTATTTTACCATTTCCAATAAAATATACATCTACTCTTTTTAAGGGGTACACAGTTTTATTCTATAATTGCTAGGATTGTGAATATGGTGTTTTAGAAAATTAAAAGATCAATTTATAATTATGTAATTTTTTCCCAATTTTAATGGGTCTAAATAATTTTAAACCCACTAAATCAAAACTTAAAATTTTGGATTCAATTTTTACTGATCAGTAGATTTACAAAAAAAAAATTAAAAAACCAAACACGTGTATACAGAAAAAGCCGATAAAATAAATTTTTTTATCAAGATAACATAAAATAATCAAATTAATCATAATTAACCATATTTACAAGATATAAACAAACAATAAAATTAAAAAAGAAGAAAAACAAAAATTAAAAATGAAAATTAAAAATTTTGCTAAATAAAGTAATCCAAAACAATACAAATCATTATAATTTAATCCAAAACAACAACCGTAATTAAAACAACAACTAAAAGTTTTATAACATTATTTCATATTTGATATTAAAACAACAAAACATGCAAAAAACAAACAAAAATTAATAAAAAAATAAAAATAAGAATTAACTATAAATATTCAATACAGCTCATATGCGCGGGTGAGTCACCTAGTAAGGACTTAATTAAGGAGAATTTGTCTCTTGAACCCGTGAATATTCCATCACAGTACTCTTGAATTTATTTGGAAGTGTTTATGTATTCAGATTTTATGCTTCATTTTCTTTCTTTTGCACTAAATGATCTGATATGCAAATTTTGCTGATTTGCATTTAGAAGAATTTTTTTAGTTTAATTACAGATTTTGCTGATTTCGGCAAACATTACATTATTTACACCAAAAAAAAATATATTTATTAAAAAATTAGTGGATATATCCAGCAGAATTGATGGAAAATAGTAGCATCTTGCTAAAATTTGTTCTTTACAATAATAGTATAAGAACCAATGTAACCATTTTTTTTCAACTCAATCTTCCCAAAAAATTTATTGATTACCATTTACGCCCTAAATCTAGCTTCTACGTAAAGAAGAAGGAAAACAAAATCTACCCAAAAGTAAAGAAGGAATCAATCATTAAGCCGGCAAACAAAAAAGAAACACTGAAAATTTTCAAATTGAAAAACAGGTGATTCAATATAATTTTGTGATTGGTAAAACATGCAAAATGGATCAGCATATTACCTTACTAGCTAATACAAACCTAATATGTAACGTTTTCGTACCTGGATTCGCTCGAGTTGGGAGCGGCCGATACGGCCTCCCCAATGGTTGTGAAGTTCCCGGTACCATTTTGAGACACCACTAAATTAATTTTAGTCTCATCCATCGGTTCCTGAAGCAGTACTTTCCGGTCGACCCACATCGGAAACTCATCAACATCATTCTCTAATTTCCCCGGAATGTTCTCAAGCATAGCCAGTGATTCTCTGACATGTCTAGAGATATTGAGAAGACTCTCCCTCATGCTCTCAGCAACGCCATATGTCTTACTATTACTATTAGTATTCTCGTCGTCGTCGCTAGAAGCGAAGCCATCAAGACACGTTCGTGTATTCGTCATCGCGGCGCTGAGCAACATACTGACGCTGTTGAGCACCGGCGAAGGAGACCGGAGCTCCGAGATCGCGTCGGTAAGATCGAAGACGGTGTCATCGAGTAGCTCGAGACAGTCATTAAACGCGCAACGGTCGCGATGGGTTAGGTTTGAGCCAAGACTCTTTTGGAGGTCGGAGAAGTTGGAGGAAGAAAGATTGACCTTCGAGATAGTTTGGTTTAAAGTGGTGACGACGAGCTCGGTGATGTTACCGGAGGATGTAAAACGCTGCGTTTTGTGGATGGTTGATGGTGGATGAGATGAAGCGACGGTTGATAAGAATATTAGGAGAAAGGTAAATGGTAATAAGCTGAGAAGGACAATGTATTTTGGCTCTTTTCTTAAATGATTCATTTTTTATATAAAAAAAAATAGTGGAAAGGGAGAAATAAAAAGAGAAGCTGAAATGTGAAGTGAAAGGTGAAATCATATGTACATATAATAAAATCCGGTAACCGTAAAACTTAATGTGGTTTGTCGTAAAAGGAATTCATATAGAGTGTGATCTTTGTAAATGGAATGGAATTATATTTTAGTCAGATTTTCAATAGCGTTGAACGTGACAGAGAAATAATATCATTTAAAAATGGAAATAAAAATTATGGTAATTGTTTTAAGAGAAATTGTTATAAAAGGAATTCATATAGAGTGTGATTTTTGTAAATGGAATGGAATTTTATTTTAGTCAGATTTTCAATGGCGTTGAACGTGACAGAGAAATAATTTCATTTGAAAATGGAAATAAAAATTATGGTAATTCCCTTGTTTTAAAATATAATTACTTCCCTCACTCTGTCACACATGATAAGAAGTCTTTTTTTCAAATGGAATTAGCTTTCAAAATGTTACCAAATCACATAAAATGCATGGGATCTACCAAGGACGGTCTAAAACTTCCATAAAAAGATCTCTGAACACATTATAAAATCTAAATATTTATATTTGACAATTGACATCCATCGAATTTGGGGACATGTGGTCTTACAAAAAAAAAAATCAAAAATTAAAAAGGAAACTTCTCGTTTGTTTCAGGTTTGTTTTCTTTCTCTGCGCTCCTGTATCTCAGCTCCCTCTCACTCTCTAGTTCTCTCTGTTTCACATCTCTTCTTCACTCTCTATTTTGGTTAGTTTTGTTCTAAGTGAAAACAAGAAGAAAACTTAGAAAGATATTGATTTCTACGTTATTTTTTTTTCATTTCTTTGGATTTGATTGGATACTTTTCACAACATCACACACATATATACTTATAATACACACACTTAGATTTCTAGATTAAAAAATCACTACTAACTTCTCCATATATAAAGCCTTTACTTTAGGTATGACAAATCGTGAATTCTATATTATTCCCCTTAACCTTCGAGACCATTAGGTCAAAAGTATATATGCATACAGCCAGCAGAACATCGGGAAACTTGTAATAATCTACAAAGGAAATAATATATTTGTATAGCTAATCGAATATATGCTGAATATATCCTCATACCCTCCCTCAAGTTGGAGCATGTAAGTCACATATGCCCAACTTGGAAAGAAACTCGTCAAACTCCTTCCGTCCCAATGCCTTAGTGAGAATATCAGCAAACTGTTGTCGTGTAGAAACATGGAACGGTTTTAGAACACCGTTGACGATCTCATCCCGAATAAAATGACATTCTCGTTCGATATGTTTCGTGCATTCGTGGAAGACCGGGTTGTTACTAATATGTATAGTCGGCTGGCTATCACACCGCATCATCATTGGTTCAATATGATCAAACCCGATTTCAGCCAGAAGAGACTTTGACCATAACAACTCCTTTGTCAGTTCGGACATTGCTCTGTATTCTGCCTCAGCTGAAGACATTGCAACAGTATCTTGTTTCTTAGTCTTCCACGAGATGGGTGAGGATCCCAATTGTACAATCCAACCAGTCAATGAGCGACGAGAGATAGGGCAGACAGACCAGTCTGAATCACACCAACCAGTCAAATGAAGTGGTGAATCAGCTCGTAAGAGAACTCCTTGACCAAGAGTTCCTTTTAGATAACGGACCACTTTCAACGCAGCGAGCCAGTGTTCCTCACGCGGCTTTTGCATAAATTGGGATATAATGTGTACCGCATACGTCAAATCTGGCCTGGTAGCCAGCAAGTAAATGAACCGCCCAACTAATCGGCGATAACGTTTGGGATCCGCAAGAAAAGGTCCATCAGCCTTGCCCAGAAGATGATTCTGATCCATCGGTGAACCAGTCGGTTTGCATCCAAGTAGACCTGATTCAGAGACTATGTCTGTAGCATATTTCCGTTGGCAAATGTAAAAACCAGTTGGACTACGTGCCACCTCAATCCCCAAAAAATACTTCAGAAACCCAAGATCCTTCATGTGGAAGCATGTAGAGAGGTAATCTTTGAATGACTTGATAGCCAAAGAAAAACTACCAGAAATTATCAAATCATCGACATAGACTAATATGCGAAGAGTAACACCACGCCTAAAGTAGACAAACAGAGAGTAATCTGACCGAGTTTACGTGAAGCCATAGGTGAGTAGCGCATCAACTAGCTTAGCAAACCAACATCGAGGCGCCTGCTTTAACCCGTATAACGATTTACGCAGGCGACAAACACGAGTATCGTCCGGAGTCGAGAACCCCGGCGGAAGCTTCATATAGACCTCTTCATGGAGGTCTCCGTGGAGGAAGGTGTTATGAACGTCCATTTGGTGTACTTCATGATTCTTCTTTGCCGCATAATCCAAGAAGACACGAACTGTTGTCATCTTTGCTACCGGCGAGAACGTTTCCGTGTAGTCTACACCTTCTTTCTGGTGATTTCCCAATACCACGAGACGTGCTTTATATCGTTCGATGTCACCATCCGAGCGATATTTTATTGTAAAGACCCATTTACATCCAAGAGCCTTCTTATTCGGAGGAAGCTGACCGACATCCCAAGTATGTTGACGATCCAAAGCGATGATCTCAGTACCCACAGCGTTCTTCCATTTATCATCTTGCATCGCTTCCTCGAACGAACACGGTTCAGAATTAGCCGTGATCGAGACCAAAAAACAGCGATGCTGAGGAGAGAACTTTTCAAAAGAAATAAAGTCAGATATTGGGTACAAAGAACCTGACGTGGGCACAGAATCCGACTCCTGGAGAGAGAGTGAAACAGAGTTAGGCTCAACCAGAGAAGCACAACCGACCACATAGTCTTTGAGTTTCGAGGATTGTGTCTTAGTACGTAGGCCTCTTCCCAAGGGTTCATATAACGTAAGAGGAAGAGACTGCTCTGGTTGTTCTGTTTCTGACGGAAGATCATGTTCGACCTCCGGAGGTGGAACAGTAGATTCGATGGTCTCCGCGGCGGAGATATCGGTAGGTACGTCTGTCGGTACTGCCATAGCCTCATCAGACTCGTCCGTAATAGCTGGTGAAATAAAGGAAGTCTGATCGGTGGACTGAGCAGAGCAGACATTCGGTAAGGAAGCAAAGGGGAACTTGTCTTCAGTGAAGACAACATCCTGAGAAGAAAACACTATGTCGCAGTCTATATCATAGAGCAACCAGCCTTTCTTCCCCGGTGGGTAACCCAGAAAGACACAACGACGACTTCGGGGTGCAAACTTGTCTCCTTTATGACCCAAATCGTGTGCGTATGCTAAGCACCCAAACACGCGAATGTGGTTGACCGACTGAACTCTGCCATAGAGTTTCTGATATGGAGTCTGGCCACCAATAATATGAGACAGGGTTCTATTGATTAAATACACAGCTGTCTTGACACAGTCTGCCCAGTAAGCGATAGGAAGATTTGCCTGAAATCTTAATGCCCTGGCAACATTTAAGATATGTCTGTCTTTTCGTTCAACTCTGCCATTCTGCTGAGGGGTATAAACACAAGAAGTTTCATGAAGGATACCTTGTTCTTGAAAGAACCGAGACAGACAAGTAAATTCTGTGCCGTTATCGCTACGGACAGTTTTTACGATTTTGGAGAATTGGATTTTGATCAAAGCTAGGAACTCCCGAATAGATCTTCCCACAGACGATTTATCTAAGAGGAGATAAATCCAGACAGCACGAGAATGGTCATCCACTATGGTAAGAAAGTAACGAGATCCACACCGTGCAGGTGTTCGATATGGACCCCAGAGATCACAATGAATCAAATCAAAAACCGTTCTTGCATTATTCAAACTGTCAGGGAAACTTTGGCGAGTTTGCTTCGCTCTTAAACAAATATCACAATTCGTAGATAAAAGCTCACTAGAACTACTGTTATTTAAAACACCAAGAATCATTCCAATAGCTCTAGAAGACGGATGTCCCATACGAAGATGCCATAACTTGGACTCCGTTTGAACACTTGTCTTCAAGGCAGCAACTGGTTCGATCCCACACAAGCGATAGAGACCTTCTCTCTCTCGTTCACCCACTCCAATCAGCATCCTGGTAACACGGTTCTGTAAAATCATAAGTCTATCTGTCACCTGACCCACCAAATAATTATCCGTGACCAATTGCCCAAAGGAAATCAGAGTCGTATCAAAACCATCAACAAGATACACGTTAAGTAAAGTGAGATGTGGAGTCAAGTGAATTGTTCCCTGTTGGAAAGAAGGGGCATTCGAACCAGCTGGGAGTTTAACAGAAACCGGACAAATGGTTCGAATGTCTTCAAGCAAATCAACTCTGCCTGTCATATGGTGCGTTGCACCTGTATCCATAATCCATTCAGTAGAAGAGTTCTTACCAGACATTTGCTCTGTTTTCGGCGAGGATCCGATCATCCGTTGAATGATGCTCCACTGATCGTCCGAAATTCCACACAAACCCTGGCGATCTTGCTCTGACAAAGCCTTTGGTGGAATGCTGGCTTTGTTCGCAGAGATAATCTGAGTGCTATTTGTGCTGGGAGTGACACCACAGATTTTGTTGTTTGCCTGCGATGCACCTTGGGCATCTGTTCTGCTCTGTGGCCTGTCTCCCCACCATTCCGGATAGCCAATAACCTTGAAACAAGAACTTGCTTCATGTCCCTTTCGTCCGCAACTCGTACAATGTCGTGAAGGGTCGCGGTTCTCGTAGCGAGACAATGATGTGTCGGATATGAGACCAGCTTGTTTAGACACTTCGTGTGTCGTAACCAAAGATGGCTGTCGAGAGTATGGAGGTCCAGAAAGTCGTGAGGCGAAGCTCATGATAGTCGTTTCCTGAGTCGCATTCGAGTGGATCGTCTCGTTTTGAGTTATGGTCTGATAGACGCTGTCCAGGTCAGGCAGTGGAGTTATCGCACATAGCTGGGCACGAATAACCCCATGAATTGCATCGTCTAACCCCGAGAGGAAATCATGAACCCGGAGAGTCTCTCGCTCTTGTTCATGAGCAGTGTTCAGGTCGCACTCACATTTTTCGCAAGTACATGTTTTCACCGGCATACATTCCGCAATGTCGTCCCATAGTTTAGTCAGACGACCAAAATAGTCGTCCACCGTAGAGCCATTCTGCTTGCACGTGGCTAAGGAGTTTCGGAGCTGTTGCAAACGAGGGCCACTTTTGATTGAGAATCGCTTCTTGATGATGTCCCAAAGCTCTTTTGCAACTTCTCTAGTAGAGATCGACGATCTCAACTTCGGGTCAATGGTGTGACGAATCCATCCAACCAAAAGATGATTGATCGCGATCCAGTCTTCAAGAGATGACGAGTCCGCCGCAGGTCTGGGTATGCTGCCATCAACGAACCCAAATTTCTTGCGTGAACTCAACGCCATCCGTAAGGTAATCGCCCACTCATCGTAATTTGTTCCGGTGAGGAGTGGAGACGAGATAATCGCACCAGGATTATCATTGGATGAGAGATCGTATGGTGAGATGGTCTTTGTTTTCAAGACCGAGGTAGAATCAGTGATTGACATCGTAACCTAAGATTTGAGGAGATAAGGGCGGCTCTGTTTTTTTTTTTTAGAATAAAAGCAGAGGCAGCCAAGAAGAACAGTCACCAAAAGGAGTAACGTGTTCTAGGTCAAAGAAAGAATGAAAAGAGATTCAGAAAGGAATATCACAATCGTTTGGTAATTTGTTCGTGCTCTGATACCATGACAAATCGTGAATTCTATATTATTCCCCTTAACCTTCAAGACCATTAGGTCAAAAGTATATATACATACAGCCAGCAGAACATCGGGAAACTTGTAATAATCTACAAAGGAAATAATATATTTGTATAGCTAATCGAATATATGCTGAATATATCCTCATAAGGTACTAAACTAGTTTTACAAGAAAAGCTAAGCAACTTACTTTAAACACTAACAACTCCAACAAACTCTTAACTACTCTAACTTAACTTAGCTTTTAACTAAAACAACACCTACTTCTCTTAATCTTCTTAATATGTAACTTCTTGTTACACGATCCAACTTTTCTTTGACTTCTTCTTTTTCCTTCGTTGGTTCTTGGTTCTTCTTCTTCTTGTCGTTGACACACATGAATTATCTGTTCTTGTCATCCTCTTCTTCTTTCATCTCTTATGGTAAACGATCTTAAAAGGTTTTTACATAATTTTAAAAAGTTTCAAATATTTTAATTTAGTGTTTAATTACTCAAATGTTAGCAGTGTTTGATTTTTTTTTCCACTGTAATAACTACTGTGTTCTTAAATTAGCTATGCAAATATTCATATCATGTTAACCGGATTTTCTTTAACCCTAAAAACATTGAAAAAGATCACAATAAATCATCTACTTTCATAATATCTTTGATACGTACAATTTTAGATCAACCATCCGGAGGCCATCTAAAGCCAAAACCGCGTTTCAGGGTCCATCACACCTCACAATGAGGATATGCCGTCGAACCGGCATCACTACATGCACAACTCAAGAAACCGTACATTAGGAGAATCCCCACATGCACAACTCATCTATCTATCTCTACCTCACATGACATTAAAATATCATCTAGGTTACGTGCACACATGACAATTAAGTCAAAAACACCAATCACATTCTTTCATTTGTCTAACATTTTCAATTATGTTTTATGCAATATTCAATCTCACATCAATCATCATGCTTTTAACTTAACTTCAATCTCGATGCCACATACAATCTCACACTCACATCTACATACGCCCATACATATTAGTTGTGAATACATAGTAATTAGTTGTGAGGATATTGGTCATCATCATTTGAACACTTGTAATAATTAACTTAACATTTCAGTCATTCCTCTAATTTTTTGTTCTTAATTACTCCCCTCTTCTCTCAGTTCCTATATACATGTACAATTGATCATTCCGTTTTACTTTGTTTGATATGAAGTTCATGATATTTTATATATTTTTACTTTACTACGTACAAAGCTTATGATTATAGTTTCTCTGTTGCATATGGCATTCATTATAGCATACAACAAAGTTAAGATGTTAATTAATATATTTCTTATATATAGCATTTTTTTCCTAATGATAATTAGCATTTCAGTGTAAATTATGAAGAAAATAGATTACTCGAACTTCTCTTTTATCACTCTGTTCCCATGTGATGATGATACGATTCATTAAAAAAAAAAAAAAAAAAACTGTTTGAGTTATCTTCTGGATTTGTTTGATTTTATTATGATGTGCGTGTTTTAACCTGTCTTCCAATTAAGTCGATGGTTTTTGTTTTGTTAACTAATTTTGCATAAAAGGAATTCATCATATCATCATTCTTTTTTTTTTCTTTATGAAATTCTCTGAAGATGTTTTGGGTTAAAAGATGTTTTCAAAACTAATAAAATAAAAGGTTGTAATTAAATACGTGATTCTAGATTGGTATTTTCCTGTTGTTGGATTCTTGGTGGATTCTTTCAAAGACTTTAGAAAAAAAGAATTTTCCATGATGCTTCGCTGTGCTGCTTTGTTGCCAATTTGTCATCAAGCACGTGCATATATAATTATATGTATTATGGCAAATCAAATATATTGTTATTAGAACAATTTTACAACAAAATACAAGATATTTGGAGAATATATATGTTTACGCATACATATGAAAATTGAAATCTAAACGAAATAGTGAAATATAACCAAGCATTCCTAACAGAAGTTTTTCTATTTAATAGATGATATTTATCATCTTCTTCCTTCGTATTCAACTTCGTTCGGATGCAAATACTCATAAATTCAGAATGTATCATCCAAAAAAACTATTTTTACTAAATAATTATATATCTTCCAAGAACAGATACCAAATATAATGTATCAAAAATTGTATTTGATAAAAAGCTTTGTTATTTATTGAAGTCAATATACTTGCACACTTCCGGCAATGACTCTCTTGGTTCATGTTGGTGGATAAACTTCTTGGTGATTATGTTAAAACTTTGATGATTTCATAAAGTGATTTTTCACTGATTCTGGAATCAAAAACTCAAGTGAAACACATGCTGAACTAAAAGAGACACTATATATGATTCCTATACGAACATGCACCAATAGAAGCAAAAAACAACAGCGCTTCCACATACCAAGGAAATTGCCGTAAACGATTTGCATTGAACAAAGTCTATTGATCCTATTTTATTTCGGAATTACCAACCATATCTGAATCCAAAGGTCTTCGGACAGATCAAAGAAACCATGAATCTGTAACACCGACTTGTACCCATTTACTATATATTACCGCTACATGGTGATTCTGAAACCACCATATATGGAACAACAACCCAAATAACTGCAATATTGATCACAGAGATTATCGATATCATCAAAGAAGAAGGAGAAACATGATCGATTTGAAAAGAGGAGACCTCGTCAATAATTAAGGAGACAATACCATCGCATCGCTGATGAAATTTTTTTTATGTAATCTAATAATTTACAGACAAACAAGGATAGCCGGCACGCACCGGCCGGAGAAAGGTATTGAACAAACGTTTTAGAAAACGTTGGTGATAACGCATTCCAAGACGTTCACCTATATAGAATAAAAGCTTTTGTGAGTGAAGGAGGAACTTCACGCTTAAGTCTTAAATGTTTCATCGACGGATCAAAGTAGTGATGATGACACAGTTGAAATTTGGCTGTAACAGTTTATTATTGATCAGTTTTACATATTAATTAAATATTTCTTTTGTAGGATGAGGACTATCTAGTGGTTATTTCATAAGATTTCTTGTCATTTTATGCATTCTTTATTTTCGTTACGTACATGTTACGTACTGTCGTACTGATGATTTTGCCCTGCCTACACGTCGGTATAATTACGTAGTATGACAAAAACATGCATGTTATATGATTGGTTGAATGATATCAATTTTATCGTCGTGGTAGAAATATGCTAAGTAAACCATTTGTTTTGCATGAATGTTGTATTTTTTTAAAAAAAATTATACTACCTTTCTTCTATAAAGAATTTCAAAGCGTCACATGCACAGATAACTGTAAATGTTATAATGCGTGCCGATATCAAGAATTTCCATTATATTTATGTCGGCATATAAATTGATAAGTGAAAAAAGTAACATGCATGCCGTTTTTCTCCATCCCTTACACTTTTATACGTGTCACTTCTTGTTACCATTAAATTGTCACGTTTAATCAAACTCAAAGCATGCCCCCCCCCCGAGAAAAAAAAAAAAAATTCAAACTCAAACCATGGCGCAATTCTTCGTTGCTTAACGATACTTATTTGTTTATGAATTACGGGTAAAACCTCTATTTAGAAAAATGAATGTAGTTACGAGTTAGTTACTTAGAACATACGTAGGTTTTTTCAATTCAATTCAGCCACGTATACTTTTTTCAATGAAGTATTAATGCGTTTGGTTGAGAACATTTAATAAGAAATTAACTAGTTGACAAAAAAAAAGAAAAAAAAAAGAAACAAAAAAAAGGAATTGAATTAACCAATTGCATTTTTCTTACAAAAGTACATTTGCCATTGAAATTTAGGCCATCCGCAACGCTGATACTCAGCTCGAATCCTTAGCCATTTTTTTTTTTTTTTTTTTTTAATAGTGACAACCAATCAGAGGTTGCCACGTCATGAAGGATTCAATCCTTAAATCTCTTCGGGACGGATCGATCCTTGGCGTTGCAGGTGCCCTTAGTATGCGTATAACATGTCGAGATAAAAGGCCGTGGAATAGTCTACTATTCGTTCTTTATCTTAGGGCATCTTCAATAGTAAACTGCATTTTTTACTCTAAAATAGAGTAATTCCAAAATACAGTTGAGTTTTACTCCAACCCTACTCTATTTTCAACTGCAAAATGGAGTCATGAACAAAAAAATAGAAAAAAATAGAGTAAACTCATTTGTTACTCCATATTTGGAGTAATCCTATATTTTACTCCATTTTGCTGCTGAAAATGGAATAGTGTTGGAGCAAATTTACTGCAAAATACAGTTTTAAAGTAGAAAATGGAGTACTGTTGGAGATGGTCTTAGTTTTAACTATTTTGTTATTACGTGATATTCAGCAATTTATTCAAACAATAAATTTGTTATATCACTTAATAATATAAGTTTTTATTTATATCAATGTTTATGCAAAATTATTTTCTATAATTCATATAATAATAATTAGTATTCTTTTTTCAATTAGCAATTAGTATTGTTAATAATTTAAAATTTAAATATAGCACAACATTGAGATAAAAAAAATCTAGTGTTTTTTTTTGTGCGAAAAAAATCTAGTGTTTTATAATAATTAAGTTGATGTCACAGTAAGTCTTTGGCTCAGAGTCCATCGCTTTCCGACCCGTCTCTTTATTTTAACATTAACGCATATCCAAAGAAAGGTCCCCAATAAACATGCAGACAGTACTGTCCAACTAATGCGACAAAAAATCATATTTATATACAAACAGAATAATACTATCTAACAAAATACAATAAAAATTAATGACTACTTAATATCCAGTTTAATTAGTAAAACCACTGCAAAATTCTTAACTTTTAGAGATATTTATTTAATTTTAAAATACAAAATCTTAAGGTGGACCAGGATGTGATTACTACTTTACTAGGGCTTGACACTTCTTGAGTCTCAATTATTTGTGCGTGTTGACCCGAAAAAGGTTCCTTCTCAAACAAATTTTCTACACCACATTAAATAAATACTTCAAAATGTTGACAAAATGGGGAAAATGTTCTTAAAATCCGATGATAGTGTAGTTTTGTTTAACGTGACGCGATTTTTAATCTACCAAAAAATAGCGAGCTGCGTAAAATTAAAGGTATATTAATAAATCACCGTTTTAATATAGGGTGGATGGTTCAAATAAGTTGCAGCTTTTTGTTTCATCCCTGGTAATTAAAAAAAAATAATCAAACAAACGAATATCTTCGTATTTTCTGTAGAAAAATAAATGTTTCCTGCATATTTACAAAAGCTTACGTCAGTTGTATTCATTTTTTTCCTTTTGAATTTTAAATATTCACCCACACAGATGAATTTATAGTAATGAGTTGTATAGTAAATATAAACTTGAAATATTTTTTTTGTATTTCGGATACAAACTTCTTTTAGCATGGAAAATTATTATTTTTGTACTGTAATGTCTAAAGGTTGATTCAAATAAACTATGGATCTAAAACACATAATTTTTACAAGATTTTATAAATATATATATTTAAGTTTTAATACCTAAGAAAATTATCACAAATTTACACAAATAATTAGACAATTATTGTTTAATTATTTTGGCTCGTAAGTCAAATAGCCCATACGGCCATACGGCCCATACCTAAGATAATTGATTTAGGTGAAACGACGGAGAATCTAAAAAGAGACTATACATTAATAGTGATACATTATAATGCAATTATGCATAGCCGCAAATATATATATATATTGCCTAACACATATTGCCACCGTCGTTGACAAAAAAAATCTACAGGATCTGAACTGTACGTAATTTTTTATTTTTATTTTATCTTCTAGCAATCGAATTTTATGAATCGAGATCCAGATTAATTCCAGAATTTACAACCACACGTACGAGTTAAACTTTGCATATTAACAAGCTCCAAAACAACTAGTTTTACGCATAAATATTTGTACAATTAATGGACTGTGAGTTTTATACATTATCTGATATCTCATATATAGGAGTATATATAATACTCTATTATTATCCGATTAGAGCCAAGATCTTGGATCTTTACCAAAACAGCTGGGCAGCTTTGAAGATGCAATGTCCGATGATAATATATATCTTTATAAGTAACAACGCGTTTTTATCACAGAAGACTCCATGATATTGACTTGGAAAAACTAAATTCGCATTATTGTTGTTTTGTTATATATAGAACACAAAAAGGGGACATTTAAATAACACATCACGTAGCTTAGATTTTTTTCCATTTTTTTTAACTGACGTTAACGTAGATTTTGAACAATACAATTGGTAAAATATGTCACAACAGCTACATTTATACACCAATTGGGAAAAATCGTTCCATGTCCACAACGAAACACATTTATCTTTATCAAAAACAGATAATTTTGTTCATTGTTAATTGTCGTTTTTTCTTATGGTCGAAATGTGAATATTAATAATAAAGAAAAAATTACAATCTTCTAGTGAGGTTCAATAACTTAGACAAAACTGGAATTTTATTTATAGTTTTATCAATTTCAATATTTTGTCTAGTTATTAACTTGGCTATATTTAATTCAATTCATAGTTCATAACCGCGTTTTCTATGCTTTGCATCAATTGCCAATATATATAAACTAGATGATATCCCGCACCTTGTGCGGGTAAAATATATGATTTATATTTGATTATTAGATAAACTGTTATCATAGTATAATAGTAGTCAAAGTTTTTATGGCTAATATACTATCTATAAATATAATATTCAGTAGAATATTTAATCTAATAAACAATAACAATATATCATCAAACATAATATAAACTTTATTAACATAAAAATATTTATAATATTATAAGTTTGATAAATTTAATATAATTCTAATATTTTCACAATTTAGGAAGTTTCTAATATTTAAATTTCTATCAAACAAAAGTATATAAATATTTTTAAATTCAATTTAATAACATAATTCAAATAAAACTTCATTAAATCAAATAAAAACTTACAAATTTCTGCGTTTATTAAATACTCCATATACGTAATTCAAAATTCTGAGTAAATTTAATTATTTATAAGCAATATGCATGTCATCCCTTTTATTTTGTAGTCCATGTGGGATAAAAATTTGCATTTATATAATTTCTAAAATTTAAGTATCATATAAGCCATTAAATCTCTTAATTATATGCTTCTAAATGTTTGAATTTAATGATACCATAAAAAGAGAGAAAAAATCTAATGGAATATATATATTTCCATTTATTAAAAAGTATATTAATTTTTTGTTGACGTGTCTGAATGTAACTATTTCATTGGTTAACTTCCCTTTAAGTTACTCTGAGTGAGACACGTGTCTGAATTTTCTCTCTCCGTCTTCTCAATTAATATATAGGGGATTACTGTTTTGAATTAATTTAAAATTTTTGACTTATGAGTCAAAATCTGATTAAACTGTATCTTATCCTTCAATCTTTTACCACTAGAGCACCAGGTTGTGTTGGTTACTCACATTTTTTATCCATTCTAACTATTCTAATTTGCTGCATGTATGAATATGGGGTCTGAAATTTAATCGGTTCTAAAAATGCAGATACACATAATCGCGAGATCATCCTAGATCCAATAAACTATATAAAAAGCTATATCATATAAGATAAATTTTTTTTTTTAAACAAATTTAACATTTATATGGACCCACATCCCAAACCTCCTCCACTCTATATAAGCCCACTAAACCTAATTCTCCAAATCACACCAAAAAATTCCATTTAACAACACATCAAATTTAACCATCTCCCCATCTCCCCCACCATAAAAAATGGCATATCCAAAGCTCTTCCTCATAACACTCTTCTTGTATCTTCAAACACTCTTCATTGCTTCTCAAATTCTTCCTTCTTCATCAAACTCTTCCTCAAGCATTTGCAAAACGACGCCGGATCCAAAATTCTGCAAATCAGTGTTCCCACAAACATCACAAGGCGACGTTCGCGATTACGGCCGCTTCTCACTCCGCAAATCGCTAACGCAATCGCGAAAATTCACACGCACGATCGACAAATACCTCAAACGCAACAGTGCCCTACTATCCCAAGCCGCCGTTGGAGCTCTCCAAGACTGCCGTTACTTAGCAAGCCTCACTACGGACTATCTCATAACGTCGTTTGAGACCGTCAACGTCACCACATCGTCCAAACCGCTGTCAGTTTCAAGAGCCGATGATATTCAAACGCTTCTTTCGGCGGCGTTGACTAACGAGCAAACATGTCTTGACGGAGTCAACACCGCCGCTTCCTCTTCGTGGACCATACGAAACGGCGTCGCATTGCCTCTCATAAACGACACGAAGCTTTTTAGCGTTTCGCTCGCTTTATTCACTAAAGGGTGGGTCCCAAAGAAGAAGAAACAAGCCGGGTACTCTTGGGCCCACCCGAAGAACTCTCACTTTCATGCAAAGCCGCTCCGCCACTTTCGTAACGGAGCTTTGCCGTTAAAGATGACGGAGCAGACACGCGCCGTGTACGAGTCTTTAAGCAGGAGGAAGCTCGCCGACGACAATGACGGAGACACGGTGCTTGTGAGTGACATTGTGACGGTGAACCAAAACGGAACGGGGAATTTCACGACCATAACGGAAGCAGTTGCGGTGGCGCCGAACAAAACCGACGGTACCGCTGGCTACTTCGTTATCTACGTGACGTCAGGTGTTTATGACGAAAACGTAGTGATCGCTAAAAACAAAAGGTATCTTATGATGATTGGTGACGGAATCAACCGTACCATTATTACCGGTAACCGGAGCGTCGTTGACGGCTGGACCACTTTCAACTCCGCCACTTTTGGTACGTCGAGAGATGCTTTATTTCATTTTCACATCAATAACTTTAGCTTTTAGCCATTTTAGCTAGTTAGAAGATAGTATTTATATTATTTAAAAATTTATATAGTAGTATGAATTTTATTACATTTTACCAATAGTTATCTAATCAAAGAAGTACCTCAAAATACCATAGAAATAAACAATTTTTAGTTCCAATAAATATGACCAAAATTAATTTTGAAACTCTTAAGTATTATTATCAACTTTTAAGTATTCAAAAGAGATAATTCGAACTCAATAGAGTTACGTAGTCCTTAAAGGTTAGTATCTCTCGTTTTTATGATTATTTTTCAACTCTATAAATTTTTAATATAGGCTTTAAAATTTACTATATCTTTTAAAATGTACAATTTTATGGTATATTTTTTTTTAAAAAACGAGAGTATTTTAAAAACTACTAGAATTATCTAATATTGCAATAAAGAAAATACAATCACTTTTGTCAAGTTACCGACACATGACTATGATGACATCTTAAAATCAACCATATGTTTTGACTCGACTTTAACGTTTAACCACACACACAAAAAATGAATCGAACTTTTACGTGCGTAGTAGTTCAATTAATTGCACGTTGTCACTATATGACAAAATTTATATTACTTCTAGGAGACTAGTGAATAAGTGACACGACGCATTAACAATTCTTTTTACATTCTGGGTCAATTACTCTCGTTTTATTTATAGTATCTGTTAGAAACAAAGAATAATCGTTGCGAGTTTATTTTTGTTCTCAGCTGTGACATCCCCGAACTTCGTCGCGGTGAACATGACTTTCCGGAACACAGCCGGACCAGAGAAGCACCAGGCCGTGGCGTTGAGGAGCAGCGCTGATCTCTCAATCTTCTATAGTTGCAGTTTCGAAGCTTATCAAGACACTTTGTACACGCATTCACTAAGACAGTTCTACAGAGAATGCGACATTTATGGAACAGTCGACTTCATATTCGGAAACGCCGCCGTTGTGTTACAAAACTGTAATCTGTACCCGAGACAACCCTTGCCGAACCAGTTTAACGCAATCACGGCTCAAGGTCGTACCGATCCGAACCAAAATACAGGAACTTCTATCCACAATTGTACGATCAGACCTGCGGATGATTTGGTTTCGAGCAACTATACGGTTAAAACGTATCTGGGACGACCGTGGAAAGAGTATTCACGGACGGTTTTCATGCAATCGTACTTGGATGGTTTTGTTGAACCGGTTGGTTGGAGAGAGTGGAATGGAGAGTTCGCACTGAGCACGTTGTACTATGCTGAGTATAACAATACCGGACCCGGTTCAAATACCACGAACCGGGTGGTTTGGCCTGGTTATCACGTGATGAACTCTACCGATGCGAATAACTTTACGGTTTCGAATTTCTTATTTGGAGATGAGTGGATGGTTCAGAGTGGTGTGCCTTATACGGCCGGTTTACTTTCATAATTACTTGTATCATAATTTATTATTTTAGTCATAGTAGAACTGTAATAGACCGTTGTAATTTTGAAACATTCTTTGAAAATGTTATGAAATTTGAAATGTGTTATAATAATAATGATAATTTACTATATCTAAATAATTAAATAAAGACAAATATTTAATATCCGCAGAATAAATGATACTGATGTATGAAATAATAGTCGAGAGAGAATTTTCTTGTTGAGAATGTTGTTATTGAAGAAGGTGTAATTTTACAATGATCGAAACGATCGTATATATAGAAGAAATTTTACTGTGCAACTAGTGACAGTGGGCTCCACAATTAATTCTTCTTCCGTTCCTTTACGACATTTGTGATGCCGTCTTTGAATTTCATAACACTCCCCCTTGGAGACCAATGTCGCAATCATATTCTGCTCAACGTCTTTTGTTGCCTCATTAAAAACCTTGAAAAACCCAATAGGAGAAAACCATAGTAAGGTAAAAAAGAGTACAACTGCGCAAGCTCCCCCTTGATTAAGGTTGTCTTAGAGATCTTGTTGACGACGCATTCCAATACTATGTACATGCTTCCTGAACATAGTGGTGGGTAGTGATTTTGTGAAAAGATCAGCTGCGTTGTCGCATGAACGGACATATCTCACTTCAATCTCCTTATTCTTCTCGAGTTCTTGGATGTACATGAACAACTTCGGAGGTATATGTTTCGTTCTATCACTTTTGATATATCCTTCCTTCGTTTGAGCAACACATGCAGCATTATCTTCATACAAGATTGTTGGCTTCGTATCTCTTAGAATCCCACTGCTTGATCGGATGTGTCGGCTTATTGATCTCAGTGAGACACATTCTCTACTTGCTTCATGGAGTGCAATGAGTTCTGCATGATTCGAGGAAGTAGCCACCAGTGTCTGCTTCTGAGAGCGCCAAGATATAGCAGTGCCTCCAATCGTGAAAACGTATCCTGTTTGTGATTGGGCTTTGTGTAGATCTGATAAATATCCTGCATCCGCAAAACCAATAATTTGACCATTTGAGTTTTTAGGATAAAATAAACCTAAATCAGTAGTCCCTTGAAGATAGCGGAAAATATGTTTAATCCCGTTCCAATGTCTTTGTGTAGGGGACGAACTGAATCTTGCCAACAGATTAACTGCAAATGATATATCAGGTCGAGTACAATTTGTAAGATACATGAGTGCTCCGATTGCACTTAAGTATGGTACTTGAGGACCAAGTATTTATTCATTTTTCTCATGTGGTCTAAATGGATCACTTTCAATATTAAGTGATCTAATGACCATATGAGTACTGAGAGGAGTCGCTTTATCCATGTTAAAGCGTTTTAACACTCTTTTGGTATATGTGCATTGGTGCACAAATATACTTTTTTGAGAATGCTCAATTTGCAGACCAAGACAAATAACTTTTCTGCCCGAGATCTTTCATCTCAAATTCTCCTATTAAATAATCTGATGCTTTCTGTATCTCATCATGAGTTCCGATTATGTTTAGATCATCAACATATACTGCGATTATTACAAATCCAGTTTCTGTTTTCTTAATGAAAACACATGGGCATATATGATCATTTACATATCCTTCTTTCGTTAGATGCTCACTAAGACGATTATACCACATACGTCCAGACTGCTTTAACCCATATAATGATCTTTGCAATTTTATTGCACATAACTCTTTTGGTTTAGAACTTAATGCTACAGGCATTTTAAAACCATCAGGAATTCTCATGTAGATATCAGTATCTAATGATCCATATAGGTATGCCGTAACGACATCCATAAGACGCATTTCTAGATTCTCATCAGCCGCCAGACTCATCAAGAATCTGAATGTGATTGCATCTATAACAAGAGAATACGTTTCCTCGTAGTCTATTCCAGGTCTTTGTGAAAAACCTTGGGCTACGAGACGAGCTTTAAATCTCATGATCTCATTTTTCTCATTTCGTTTGCGAACGAAAACCCATTTATATCCAACTGGTTTCACATATTCAGGTGTGAGTATAATGGGTCCAAAAACCTCTCGTTTATTAAGCGAATCAAGTTCGACTTGTATTGCATCTTTCCATTTTATCCAGTCATGTCTTTTTTGACATTCATATACAGACTTTATCTCTGGATCTTCCTTTTCCTCATTTATTTCTTGTGACACAAGATATGAGAAAACATCATCGAGATCATCTATTTCTTTTCTTTTCCATATCTTTTGATTATGGATATAATTGATAGAAATCTCATGATTTTCTTCTGGATTTTGATGCTCTACATTATCATGGGTCTCATGATTTGTTTCCTCCAAAGTACTTTCTGCTACTTTGGGTGTTTCATGAGTTTCAACTTTCTTTTGTTTCTTATGATTCTTAGTCTTAGAACCAACGGGCCTGCCACGCTTTCGGCGTGTTTCAGGCTCACGTGTATCATCTGCTTTCCCACGTTCTTGTGGTATTTCAATACGAGCAGGAGCATTTGCAGCCGGTATATGAGATTTAGTTACTGTTTTGGTATCCGCAAATGCATCTGGTAGCTGATTTGCTATACTTTGCAAATGCACAATTCGTCAAAATTCTAGTTCTGACTCTTTAGTAGGAGGATCAAGGTGTAATAAGGATGGTACACTCCACTTGATTTGCTTGCCTACTTGTTTATTTTCTCTCCCTAGAACCGGGAATACTTTTTCATCAAAGTGACAATCAGCAAAACGCGCCGTAAAAATATCACCAGTCTGTGGTTCTATGTATCGTATAATTGATGGAGAATCACAACCAACATATATTCCCAACCTTCTTTGTGGTCCCATCTTTGTGCGTTGTGGTGGTGCTATAGGCACATACACTGCACAACCAAAGATTCGGAGATGGGAAATATTTGGTTCTCGACCAAATGCTAAATGGAAAGGGGAATATTTGTGGTAAGCACTTGGTCTTATCCGAATGAGTTCTTCTGCATGCAAAATGGCATGTCCCCATACAGAGATTGGAAGTTTTGATCTCATGATCAATGGTCTTGCAATTAATTGCAGACGTTTAATTAATGATTCAGCCAAACCATTTTGAGTATGAACATGAGCCACAGAATGTTCAACTTCAATTCCTGTTACCATACAATAATCATTGAATGCTTGGGATGTGAATTCACCAGCGTTGTCTAGTCTAACTCTTTTAATAGTATAATCAGGGAACTGAGCTTTCAGTTTGATTATCTGAGTTATAAATCTCGCAAATGCCATATTTCGAGATGATAATAGACAAATATGTGACCATCTGCTGGATGCGTCAATTAATACCATAAAATAGTGGAATGGTCCACAAGGTGGATGTATTGGTACACAAATATCACCTTGAATTCGTTCAAGGAATTTTGGTGATTCTTTATCGATTTTGGTTGGCGATGGCCTTATGATCAATTTGCCAAGAGAACATGCAGCACATGTCATTTTATTTCCCTGATATATCTCTTGGATTTTCAGTGGATGACCATGTGAGCTTTCTATGATCTTGCACATCATTGTGGTGGCTGGATGACCGAGACGATCATGCCACAATGTGAAATCTTCTGGATTTCTTTTGATCACAAGGTTTGATTCAATTGCATCTATATAAGTATGATGCAAGCCAGAAGGAAACTTTGGAATTTTTTCAAGTATAAGTCTTTTTTCCAGATTTCTCATAAGTTATATACATATACTTCTTTCCATTCTCAGTTGCTGACTGAGTGTCATACCCATGAAGGTATATATCTTGGAAACTCAACAAATTCCTCTTTGAATTTGGAGAATATAAAGCATTTTCTATGGAAAAATTTGTTCCATTTGGCAGCATAAAGCTGGCTTTTCCAATTCCTTCAACCAGGTCTGTAGGACTTGATATTGTACTGACAATAACATTTGTCGGTTTTAGGTTAGAGAAATATTGTTTGTTTCTCAGAATAGTGTGAGTTGTTCCACAATCTAGTATACAAATCTCTCTAACCATCTTTTTGTATATTGTCCTATTTGTGTTGTGATCTATTTTCTGCAGAATAACATAAACATCAAGAAAAAAGATAGCAAATTTAATTCATAAATTCACACAATAATTATACATTAATTTTGTTGTATAAACAACATTATTCTTAAAATAAAGCAAAGATGAGCAATAATTATACATGGCTTATTTTTAGATATTACAAGCATATCAATTTTCCATTATCATGGTCTCATCAAAGTCGTTCCCAAATTCGGAGGAATCGAGGTATGTCGTACCCTCAAAATGTTCCGTAAGGTTCACTTCTTTCCCTTTGCTTTTAATTGACTCTTGGTACAATTTGCAAAGATGTGGTGGAGTTCAACATACATGGGACCAATGCCCTTTCGATCCGCACCTGAAACATACATTTTCTTGTTTCTGGGTGAACTCCCTTGGAGTTCTTTTCCCTTTGGGAATTGTTTGGATCGGACCCATCTGTATGATTCCCTCTCTTGTGGGTTATAATTTCTCCCAAGTCCTCGATTAAATCGATGACCGCGGCCACGACCACTGCCACGACCACGACCACGATAGGTTTGATCCTTTCTCTCCGGAATTTTTACATCCGTGGTATTTACTTCAGGAAATGCCTTGCTTCCCGTTGGCCTAGAATTGTGATTATTTATGAGAAGTTCACAATTCTTCTCAGCTAGTATGAGCGTTACCATTAGCTCAGAAAACCTAGTGTATCTGCGACTCCTGTAGAGTTCTTGCAGGACACATTGTTCTTTATGGAATGTCTGATAGGTTTTTTCTAGCATTTCTGCCTCAGTGATAGGTTTATCACAATACTTTAATTGTGACACAATTCTTAGAATAGCTGAATTATAATCTTCCACTTTCTCAAAATCCTGAATCTCAGGTATTTCCACTCGTCGAGTGCATGAGGAAGAGTTATATCTTTCTGGTTGTCAAACCGCTCTTTCAGAGCTTTCCACAGCTGTGATGGGTCTTTTATATTAGCATAATCATGCTTAACATTTTCATCGACATATTTTCTGAAGAAAACTATCGTTTGTGCCTTTTCATGGGTAGGCGATTCGATGTTTTCTTTTATAGAGTTTGAAATTTTTTTCATCTCTAAATGGAGTTGGACATCAGTCGTCCATGCGATGTAATTTGTTCTGGTAATCATTAGAGCTGGAAATTGTAGCTTCTCAACTTTTGCCATTGATTTCTAAAATAGAAACATAAAATATTATTAATATTAATGATTTAAAATGAACCGTTTACATGAATAATACAAGGAATTACAAATAAAAATGATGCATAAAAAAGTAAAACAACATTTGTGGCAAGATCTGCCCGATTAGAATCTTCTGTGCAAAGAAGATAAATCGATGCAGAAATAAAAATTGAACAGAAAAATAAAAACAAACGAATCATCATTTTCATCATTCTTACAAAATACAATCGAGAGAAAGATGTTTGAAAGATGTTTGGGAGTAGAAGAAATTGATGAGTGAAGTAAAATGAGTGAGAGATGAGTGTATTTATAGATCGAAATACTGTTCACTAGCCGTTAGATGTAGCCGTTGGGGAGTAAAAAGTTTGTGAAAAATTCTTTGTGACCGTTATGAAAAGGGCTACCGGAAAAACTAAATTTTTGATTAAATCCGTACTACTTCTTCCGAGTTAGACAAGAATGTGCTCTTTAACGGAACAAGGGTTCCTGGAGATGTACGTTGATATGAGTCTAGATTTATTCGCCTAAGGAATAAATGAGACCGCAATCTTATTTTGAACACAAAAATATGCATATTTAATTTATAACGATTATAATATAAACAGATATATAATCAGAATATTATGGTGATTTAATCATCCACATTGAAACAATAAATAAATATCTGGTGGCTTAGCCATCCATTTAACAATAAAATTATACATGTGGCTCACCCATCGATTATAATATTAACAATAAAATTATATAGGTGGCCAGCCATCCATTATAACATTAACAATAAATAAATAATTATGGTGTTTTTGGCAGCCATGATATAGTGCAGGTAAATTAAATAACGAGGCGACAAACCGCCCACGGTAATATTAAGCAAATAATGGTGCGTTTAAACAACCATTACAATAATAATAAATTATTATATAGGCGGGTATCCCGGCCATTATAACAGAATAAATATTACATATATATAACCCATATCGTAGAACGAACGTGCTGATAACATGTTATAATAATAATGATAATTTACTATATCGAAATAATTAAATAAAGACAAATATTTAATACCCGTAGAATAAATGATACTGATGTATGAAAGAAGAGTCGAGAGAGAATTCTCTTGTTGAGAATGTTGTTATTGAAGAAGGTGTAATTTTACAATGATCGAAACGATCGTATATATAGAAGAAATTTCACTATACAAATAGTGACAGTGGGCTCTACAATTAAATTTTCTTTCGTTCCTTTACGACATTTGTGATGCTGTCTTTGAATTTCATAACAAAATGTAAGTTTATTTACATTATCATTTTAATAAACAGAGCAAAAAAAAACATTTGTTATGGACCGGGCACAACAGTTGAAACACTTGCAATGGTTTGTTGAAAAGAAAAAAAAACTGATTTGGCAAATTTGGTGTTAAAATGGGCTCCTCATGCATGACGTGTCAACTTTTAATTTGACCAAAATAATAGTGTCTATCCCTCGTACTTTTTCTTTTAATCTCAATTATTCAACATCAATTATTTCATAATAATTATAAATATATATATAAATTATATATCAAAATTCATCATTTTTCGTACTCTATAAATAGAGATATGTTTCATTTTATTTGGACACAGAAAAAAATCAATTTTGTTATTATATTGATGTGATGGGGATGTTGTAACTTTAACCATTATAGAGATAAAAATTAAGTGAGTGTTGAATTATGATATGGAAGAAAGAGAAAATAATGTGGCATGTTAAAAGATAAAAAGAAGGTGTTGTAACTATGCAACCAATGTACATAGTCAAAGGCTATGTGCAATAAACCTGTTGAATAAATTATTCAATTGTTGAATAGCTGCAATGCATGTGTTGAAAACAAAAAAAAACTGAGGTGAATTCAACGGTGTTAAAAGAATTGTGGACATACCAATACTATGTGCCGTATTTTTATTGGCTGATGAGATTTCTGGTATTTTATTTTTACATTTCAATTCTTTGAGATCAATTATATTACAGTAAAATATTTGTTTTTTATTATAAGTTTTATACCAAAATTAATCATTTTTCATATTCTACAAATAGAGATTTGTTTCATTTGATTTGGATACAAAAAAATTATAATTTGAAAATATTAAATTTTATTAAACAACCACATTGTAGTATTTAAAAATCAAGTGGATGTTGAATTATGATATGAAAAAAAAAAAAGATAATGTGGAATGTTAAAAGGTGAAAAAAGTAAGGTGTTGAATCTATTTAGCATTGAACATATCTTAAGAGAGATAAGGCTAATATAGGTCTCATTGGTCACAATTGTTTATTTTTCTTGTCTGCCGCAAAAGTAAATAAATATTTGAGATCGATATTATGCGATTTCTATGTTCAGAAGTTCAGAACTCAGAAGCACCTGAGAGTGAGAGAGCTGGGAGAAGAGAAAGAAGTGAACAATGGAGAAAATTGAGCACACGACGGTTTCCACCAATGGCATAAACATGCATGTGGCTTTGATCGGTTCAGGTCCAGTTATCCTCTTCCTCCATGGATTCCCCGATCTCTGGTACTCATGGCGCCACCAGCTCCTCTCGTTCGCCGGCTTAGGTTACCGCGCAATCGCTCCTGATCTCCGAGGATACGGCGATTCCGACTCGCCGCCGTCTCATGAATCTTACACCATCCTTCATATCGTCGGAGACCTCGTCGGATTACTGGATTCACTCGGCGTTGACCGGGTCTTCCTGGTCGGCCACGATTGGGGAGCGGTCGTCGCGTGGTGGCTTTGTATGATCCGGCCCGATCGAGTCAACGCTCTGGTCAACACGAGCGTTGTGTTCAATCCGAGGAATCCTTCTGTGAAACCTGTCGATGCGTTTAAGGCTTTGTTCGGCGAGGATTACTACGTCTGCAGGTTTCAGGTGAGTGAGACTTAAATTCGAAGTTCAGTGTATTTATGAAATCTCCAGCCGCTGAAATCAATAGTACAATTTAGGTTTTTCTGACTTATATAACTCAATTCTTTTGTTTATTACTGTTGAAGATAAGATTAGGTAACGAGTGGTTGAATTGAAAGAGTTGAAATTGGAAACTGTTTCTTCATGGATCTTCTTGGTTACACACATTGGTTAATCATCAATGGCTAATTGCTTATATGGTGTTTTCTGGTGTGAAAATTAGTGGTGATTCTCCAGGTTTAATAGCAATTACTTATTGTCATGGCAATGAGGAATCTTGATGCTGCTTGAAGCATATTTATTGAACTTATGCGACAATGCGTATTAAACTGGAATTTACTAAAAAAAACTAGCCGCCATTAATTGCTGTGTCTGAATCTATTTGCTTAAATTGCTTTCTGTTCTAATGACTCAGAGTGTTTTTTTTTTTTTTTTTTAATCTCAGGAGCCTGGAGAGATCGAAGAAGACTTTGCTCAAGTTGATACAAAGAAGTTGATAAACAGATTTTTCACTTCGCGTAATCCACGCCCACCTTGCATTCCAAAGACACTTGGTTTTAGAGGTTTACCAGATCCACCTGCTTTGCCTGCTTGGCTCACCGAGCAAGACGTCAGTTTCTATGCAGACAAGTTTAGCCAGAAAGGCTTCACTGGTGGACTAAACTACTATCGCGCTATGAACCAGTAAGTCCATTATGAATTCTAGCCTCCAATTTTAACACATCAATAGGATATCTCCTCGTGGTTGATCTTGGACCCTGAATCGATTCTGGTCTTATCCTAACCTGTAGAAGCTGGGAACTAACTGCTCCATGGGCCGGTCTACAGATCAAGGTCCCTGTGAAATTCATTGTGGGTGATCTAGACATTACATACAACATCCCTGGAACAAAGGAATACATACATGAAGGTGGCTTGAAGAAACACGTACCGTTTCTACAGGAAGTGGTGGTTATGGAAGGTGTAGGTCACTTTCTTCATCAAGAGAAGCCTGACGAAGTCACTGACCATATCTATGGCTTCTTCAAGAAATTCTGAACCCGCGAAATCAACTTCTTGTTGGAGTTCTTCTTCTGTCCAAGGGCGAGTTCTACTGCATGCTTAGATTTAAGCTCTGATCAAGGGCACTTTCTTACTTGGTATGAGTCTACTTGTAATGGGTTTGAAGGGTAATGTGTGTATTTACTTGTTTAATAATTCGAGAATAATATAAGAAACAAATGTATAACAGAAATCTGGTAAGACATTTATAAGCATCCTCGTGAACAAATAAGAAATTTATTACTCTTTGTAGTACTATGATTGGAGGGAGATACTTATATAATACTCCCTCCAGCGCGTGATATCACGCACCTGTTACGCGTAAAACTACTGTTAGACAAATATTCATCCGAAAGTCAGAGAAAACCACTCCCTCTAGGGAAAGACGAAAACACCCTCATCTTCTTGGGTCGCACCGCTTCTACAGCGATGACATTTTAGTCAAAACCACATTCCACGCACCAAATCAATTTGTTGTCCAAATCCAAAAATCCTCCCTCTTCTTCTTCGCTGTACGCTTTACCTAAAACGAGTTTCTGAGGGAAGAAAACAAAATCCGAAAATAATGCAGTCATCGAAAGTACGGCGGAAAGTGGGTCCCACAGGCGGCGGAGCCGGTGTGGACTCGGCGGAGAAGCTTGACGAGCTCTTGATATCCTCTGCGATTTGTAACGGCGAGGATTTGGGACCGTTTGTGCGGAAAACGTTCGGTACGGGGAAACCGGAGACTCTTCTCCACCATCTCAAGTTCTTCGCTCGATCTAAGGAATCAGAGATCGAGGAAGTTTGTAAAGCTCACTATCAGGACTTTATCCACGCCGTAGACGATCTCAAGTCGCTTCTCTCAGATGTTGAATCGCTCAAATCTGCGCTCTCCGATTCCAACTCCAAACTCCAATCCATCGCGGCGCCGCTTCTCTCGTCTCTTGATTCGCTTGTCGAGGCCCAGACCGTGTCGAAGAACGTCGATCTGGCGATTGGAGCCGTTTCTCACTGCGTTCGCGTGATGGAGCTCGTCTCCCGAGCCAACCAGCATCTCCAGAGCGGTAATTTCTACATGGCTCTCAAGTGCGTGGACTCGATTGAGAGCGATTTCATGGAGAAGACTCCTTCGTCAACGCTTAAGCGGATGCTGGAGAAAAGAATCCCGGAGATTCGTTCTTACGTGAAGAGGAAAGTGAGCAAGGAGCTCGGTGATTGGCTCGTGGAGATCCGTGTGGTGTGTAGGAACTTGGGTCAGTTAGCCATTGGTGAAGCTTCCGCTGCTCGTCAGCGAGAGGAAGAGCTCAGGATCAAGCAGAGACAAGCGGAGGAGCAGAGCAGACTCAGTCTACGCGATTGCGTCTACGCGCTTAACGAGGAAGAAGACGATGAATACGGGTCTGGCCCTGAAGGCAGTGACGCTGGTAGTTCCGGTGGTGGGTTGCTTGGCTTTGATCTGACTCCGCTCTACAGAGCTTATCACATTCATCAAACGCTTTCCCTTGAAGATGGCTTCAAGCAATACTATTTCGATAACAGGGAACTTCAGCTTAAATCTGACTCTCAGGTATCTTCTATGACTCCGTTTCTCGAGTCTCATCAGACGTTCTTCGCACAGATTGCTGGTTTTTTCATAGTGGAGGATAGAGTTTTGAGGACAGGAGGAGGTTTGATTTCGAAGATGGAAGTTGAGTTTCTGTGGGATCTTGCCGTTACTAATATGTGTGCTGTGTTGGAAGATCAGTTCTCTAGAATGCAGACGGCTAATCATCTCTTGTTGATTAAGGATTATGTGAGCTTGTTAGGTGTGAGCCTGCGTAGGTATGGGTATACTGTTGATTCCCTTCTCGAGGTATTGAGCAAGCACAGGGACAAGTATCACGAGTTGTTGTTGTCTGATTGCCGTAAACAGATCACGGAAGCGTTGTCGGCAGATAAGTTTGAGCAGATGTTGATGAAGAAAGAGTATGAATATTCTATGAATGTGCTCTCTTTCCAGCTACAGACATCAGATATCGTACCGGCGTTCCCTTACATTGCTCCGTTTTCGACCACCGTGCCAGATTGTTGCCGGATTGTGCGGTCTTTTATTGAGGACTCGGTTAGTTTCATGTCTCACGGAGGTCAGCTTGATTTCTATGATGTCGTGAAGAAGTATCTGGATAGGCTTCTAGGGGAAGTTCTCGACGAGGCTCTGTTGAAGCTGATTAACACATCGGTTCATGGAGTTTCTCAGGCAATGCAGGTTGCAGCGAACATGGCTGTGTTTGAGCGTGCTTGCGATTTCTTCTTCCGTCACGCTGCACAGCTTTCGGGAGTTCCCTTGAGAATGGCGGAGAGAGGTAGGAGACATTTTCCCTTAACCAAATCCCAGAACGCTGCAGAGGATACACTCTCGGGATTGCTTAAGAAGAAGATAGACGGGTTCATGACATTGATCGAGAATGTCAATTGGACAAGCGACGATGTCCCACAGGGCGGGAACGAGTACATGAACGAAGTATTGATCTACTTAGAAACTTTGGTTTCCACCGCGCAACAGATATTACCTGCTAAAGTCCTGAAAAGGGTTTTGCGCGATGTCCTCGCTCACATTTCTGAGAAAATCGTTGGAACGTTATGTGGGGATCTAGTGAAAAGACTGAGCATGGCTGCAATCAAAGGGGTTGATGTGGATATCCAGTTGCTGGACTCTTTTACAGAACAGCTTACTCCATTGCTCACGGATAAAGAAGCGAAAGAGATGAAAACAGCTTTCGTAGAGATAAGACAGATGATCAATCTGCTTCTGAGTAGTCACCCTGAGAATTTCGTTAACCCTGTGATTAGAGAAAGAAGCTACAACGCTTTGGATTACAGGAAAGTTGCGACGGTCTCTGAGAAATTCAGAGATCCATCAGAGAGTATTTTCGGGACTTTTGGAACAAGAGGGTCGAGGCAAAACCCCAAGAACAAGTCACTAGACGCCTTAATAAAGAGATTGAAGGATGTGAGCTGATGATTTGACCACAAACACAAAAAGCTTTAAGTATGATTGTTCCTCCCCTTTGTTTAGCTTTTGCCGTATTGTTAATTATATATGATTTGCTTTATATTTCATTGTCCATGATTCGTTGGTCTCCGACCAAAAAAAAAAGAAAAAAAAAGAACACCAAACTGTTTTCACTGTATCTTTTTCATTAATAGCATCTTTCGCACATGAGTTCCATACAGTTCGGTTCTGATTATTTTTAAATGCTTTACTAACACAGGCTTACAAATCCTATATGAAGAAAAAAGAAACAAGTCAGTCCGTTTGTTCTTGTCCGAAATTTCGGTATAGAAAGTATGATGGCGATTGAAATCGAAACTAATATGTATTGGTCTACGACGGTTTTGCATTTCAGTTTGGCTTTAGTTTGATTTTTGATTTCAGGAAAAAAAATCAATTTCAATTTAATCGAATGTGGTAGTTGGTACAGTTTCTTCTTCATTTTCAATCAATGTTGGTTTGATTCATATGATGATCTGAACATGTGAACCTTGTCGAACAAGTCTCCGCCATCCATCTATTGCATGGTCTCTTCATCGGACATTGACACTCCACAATACACCAATGTTTAAAAAATGGGTCTAGTCCGCTGTCTAGACGTTTAAACATAAATATCCGAAACGCTTTTCTAAAATCGCGGAGTTAAATCAAAAATTCGGTTTTAACGGTCTATTGTAGCAAAAATTGAACAAAATCGCTTAAACTTCGGTTTAATATACAGTTAAAATATTTAATTACGAAAAATTACAGAGTTATATAATGAATCTAGATATGTTTATGAGAAAATAAAATTAGTGTGTTTTTTACAATTTACACTTTTAAGTTTGATTCTTTTAAATTTTATTTAGAAATATGTAATATGAAACATATAAAATCTAAATATATAATAAATCAGTGTACTGTTTTTGAATGCGTAAGCTCCGACTAAGCCCCAATTTGAATTGCATCCCCAAGGTCCATCTCATAATAGTCAGAGCATCTGAATTGAATATTAAACTCGTAGCTATATCCTTCGATTGTCTGTGGAGTAGGTTCGTCTTGTAGGATATTGTTATTATTGTCTGCAGTATGGCTGCAGTCTCTGCCGCCATACTCCTCATGCCTCTTCTGGTATAAGCCTTGCATTGTAAATTTGGAATAGATCTCGGTTCTCAAAGAGAATTCTCCACTGCTCTGCGGATAGCCACCAAAATCTTGAAACCTGTAGCATGTTGTTAAGGTATGCATAAAAAATAGGTTAGTACTAATGTTTTTTTATTTATTTATTCCAGCTGTAATATCTCGAGGGAAACGAGGAGGCTCGAGACAATAATCATAAAGAGAGATGAATATTATTGAAAATACCAAAACAATAGTTCTTAAAACCAAAATAAAAAATAAACTCATTTAAAAGCCAAACTTAAGACAACAAATTCAAACCTAAAGTGAAATTGAAAACTTAGATCATCTCTCTTTATTCCTTGCAAAACACGAATCTCTCTTTTATTCCTTCCCCAACATCTCAAATTCTGAAATAGAAAAAAGTTACAAAGTTAATGTACCAATATATCTGAGACACGATTCTAAGATGTTAATGAAACAATGTTAGAAAATTTACCTTTCTCTAGCTTGTCAAGCATCTCAACTTCATCAAGCCATTGTTGATTAGTTACCACTTTGGTTTCAGCAAGATGTATGTCTTGTCTCATCCACTGCTCAACACACATAAGAACCTCAACCATATAAAGATTCCCCCACGAGTGCTCGTTATTCATTAACTTCGGTTAACTCTTTTGGACAGTTCGGTTCGGATAAACCCGAGATCCACTGGATCCAGCTTGTAATAAAGTACTATTGATTATTTTCACCATAACTCATACTTGTACGGAACCAGTTTTTTCGGGTTAGGACCGGGTTTGGATTTCAGGTTCTAGAAATTTGTCCAGCCCTATCCCTTCCTGTGAGAGTGTGATCGTAAATGGAAATGAAATTTTTTCCTTTTTATTTATTTTTCATTTTTTTTTAAATTTTGTTATTTGAGTTCATCCTCGATACTTTTTATTTCATATGTTCTTGACAATAGTTGACAGTCACTGCTGATAGATAATCGAATCTTTAATTTATTTTCTTGTTTTGTATATATATATTTTTTTAAAAGCACTATGTTTTTCTCTCTAGCCCACGCAGAAGAAGCCCTACATTATCACCAGCCTGATGTCATAATGGAATACAAGGTTTGATTAATCACTATCACACATGCCTAGAACCTGTCTTTGTAATCTCTACGTATTGCCTTTACAAATCTTCTTGAACATCTCGACCCCATCTCTACAAACCACGCAGTTCCAAGCTCCAACAACTCTGGATCATCCACCACATCAATTTTGTTCAGGAAGCACACAAGTGCTGGAAAGCCAAACCTGAGTTACATCACATAATTAATATCTAACTCATTTTGAGAAGCTTCGAGTGTTCAGATTGTAATGATGTGAACCTGACTTGCAAGTAGAATATGTTCCTTCTTGACCTGAGGCATGGGTCCATCTTGACCTGAAACCACAAGAATCCCACCATCCATTTGTGTAGCTCCAGTAATCATATTCTGCAAGTTAGCAATTGAAGCATTGAGGCTCTAAGTGTTCATCAAAGTGTTTCAAAGGAAATCCATGTATGGTGAATGTTACTCGACTAAACAGTTCAAATATACTAGATTATGATGTATTCCTAGTTAAAGTTTTAAAAATGCATAACATGTAATGTTGCAGCGTATATACCAAGGAAACTAGACTCTCATTTATTGGCAACACCTATAGGAAGTACAAAGAGTGTTGCAGTCTTACCTTAACATAATCTGCGTGCCCAGGGCAATCCACATGAGCATAGTGACGCTTAGCAGTCTCATACTCCACATGGGCCTACAGAACCAAGTAACATTAAGTAAAAAGACTAGGGGGAAGTATTGGCTTGGAGATGAGAAAATGAGATAATAGGATAAACACAGACCGTGGCAATTGTAATTCCTCTCTTCTTCTCCATTATCAGTTTCATCAAAGGCAATAGCTTTAGCTTTGCCCTCTTCAGCAAGAACCTAAACATGAAGAGGTACCGTTATGTCAGCTTGAAAAAACGGCTTTCCATTGAAACTCTCATCAATGCTTTGGCAATGATTTTGAAAGTTCCATAAAAAAAAAAATGGTATAACGGAAGCACCTTTGTGATCGCAGCAGTTAAAGTGGTCTTCCCGTGATCTACATGCTCAATTGTCCCAACATTTACATGAGGTTTCCTGCCTCGGGGAACAACAATAACAGAGGAAAGTCATTTCCAGCGAATCGATACTAATTAGAATCACTCAAATTCTCCATATCTCCTAGCCAAACTCAAACCGATGAAAAGAGGAAACAAACTCAAGTTCGAGTAAAAGTGGCCATCACTAACACAGATTTCCAAATCCTATATTCAAAAAAAAAAAAAACAAGTCAGTCAATTTGTTCTTGTCCGAAATTTCGGTAGAGGAAGTTTGATAACAGTTGAAATCGGAACTAAAGTTTATTGTTCTATTACGGTTTTGCATTTCAAATTGGCTTTTGTTCGATTTTTGTTTTCACTAAAGAAACAATTTCAATTTAATCGAATGTAGTTGTTGTTGGTACAGTTTCTTGCTCATTTCTATTAAGGTTGGTTTGACCCAAAATTTTCACCTCCTTATCCTAGTATTACACCAACTAGAAGTTATAATTTTTAGTATTACCGTTCAAGTACATTGTTTTCCATGAGAATATCATAGTCTTGTGCAATAATATGATCGAAAATGATATTATTATACTTTTCACTAAACAAATTGGTTCTCCTTATGAAAGAGTTTGTTAAAGTATAAGGAAGTTTCTTGGAAAAACCATGTAAGTTGAAGTTTCTTTGAAAATAAGTTGATGGGTTAATTATTATGTTTGTTTGTCATATGAATTGTAATTCTAACACTAAAAACTAATCCATCTCGAAAATCAGTAATTTTTTTTTAATTATTATGTTTGTTTGACATATAATTTGGAGTTCTAGCAACTGTTTGCTTTGAAAAGTCAAATGAAATACAATATTGATAGTATTACCACTATTATACATAAAACAATAAAATAACACAATTTTTAGCCGAATGGTATTAAATTACATAAATCAAACTTTGAAAAGTCAACTCAAACACAAATTCATAGTTTTACCAGTATTACAAAAAGATAATACAAAATCACAAATCGAAGTTTTCTCCAAAAAGCAACCCTCCTTGATGTAATCCGGTACATTCCACGAATCACTATCAGAATCACTCAGAATCACTTTCAGAATTATCAGCCTCTTCTTCTTCTTCTTCTTCTTATTCATTTCCACCTCTGTTGTCAACATGCAGCGTTATGGCACTGTCTTCTATTTCTACGCTTTCATCATCAACACGCTCATAATTCTTACCAAAAAAATCCCACAAAATCTCGACAATACTGTTTTTTGTTGACAGTTATACCCTAGTTTTTCTCAGTTATACACTACTTGTTCCTAGTTATACATCGTTTTTCAGTGTTTCTAGTATTACTAATTATAATATTTTCGCAGAGATCCAGTTTCTCAGATCCAATCGAGATTTCAAAAACATTCAATTCACAACGATTCAGCACTGTAGTGCATTTGTAGCCAATATAGAGTCATATTCTTCAACCCAGAAACATTCGTTAAACCCCTATGCATCAAATCTAAATTTCTCCTAGTTTCTCAATTTCAAATCCCTAAAACCACAAAAACCTAAAACAATTAACACAGACCTCAGTTTCGGACCTCCACGAAGCTCCGGTGTTGAAACGGCTGCGAACGGAGGTCGACGGAGGTCGACGAAGCTTGTCGGTTGTTTCTCGTTGGAGGAGGGAAAGAGAGGAGAGAGAGAAGCCATGAGAGAGAGGAGAGAGGAGAGAGAGAATGTCAAAGTCAAAGTCTGGGTCAAGATTCATTAAGGGCAAAAAAATTAAAACCAATATGTAGAGAGTAGTGTAGATTGAAGGAGAGTTTTGTTGATAACTTTTTTTTGTAGAGGAGCATATGAGATGATGTCCCCTTCATCGGACATACTCTCTCCACAATACACAAACAGCTAAGAACTGTTTTCGTCTTCCGTTCTTATAACAAGGGAAAATGTCTCAGATGCTCCTATTTGGAGGAAACTGATCTACAACACTCTCCACGAATCTATAATACTCTTCGTTATAGTGAAGTGACGAAACTACCCCTCTAATAATTTTAATGAAAATGAACGTCCTAGTTGTACCAACCAGTTATCCTAGTATTACTCTGGTATTACCTTAGTCTCTAGTATTACCAGGTGTGTCTTTGGTACCACTCGGTATTACCGATATCCGGTATTACCACTACTACCTAGTATTACCCGGTATTACCCTGGTATTACCCGGTATTACTCGGTATCACCCCGTATGGGGGGATTCGAACCCTGGGCGCGCGCCTGGATGCGTGCGTGTGCGCGTGCTCGTAACCACTGAGCTACCGTGTTTTTCGTTGAAACCTTACCGATTGAATTATATTTAACCTTTATCATCCGATAATAACCTTCATTAATGGCAATTTCGTCATTTCGCCACCGAGGATTATCTGAGCCCATTTTGTGTCTCATAAGAGTATCTGAGCCCTTGTCCCTTATAACAAAACATTACTACTTGTAAAATAAGACACGAATCATAGCGAAACAAAGTGAAGAAAAAGAAGAACCAATGTCGTCAAACGCAATACCCACCTCTAGCCTCATCTTCTTTCTTTTCCTCACCGTCTCTTTCGCCGTCTCCGACCAAAAGCCCACCGCTTACGACGCTGTCAAGAGCTACAATTTACCAGCCGGAATCCTCCCAAAAGGTGTAGTTGACTACGAGCTTAACCCCAAAACCGTCGCTTTCAAAGTCTATTTTAACGACACGTGTGAGTTCTCTATCCAATCGTACCAGCTCAAGTACAGATCAACAATCTCCGGCGTTATATCCACCGGCCAAGTCAAGAATCTGAAAGGCGTTAGCGTGAAGGTGCTTTTATTCTGGGTCAATATAGTTGAGGTGTCTCTTGACGGTGGCGATCTTGATTTCTCCGTCGGGATTGCGTCGGCGAGTTTCCCAGCGGCTGATTTTGCGGAGAGTCCTCAGTGTGGTTGTGGGTTTGATTGTAATGGGCTTTTCTTTTCTTTCTGAATTTATTGGGCCTTGTGTTGGGCCTTATATTGTTACTGAATAAAAAGGCCCAATTTTATGAGCCATGAGGATTAGTTTATCAATAAATAACTTCTGTCTAATTGCAAATTATTTCAACTTTATCCAATAGAGATGCCACAATTCATCACCGAAACGGCGAAACCTAACAACTTGTTCACGTGTCCAGCTGTCTTCTCCAAACGATGTCGTAATTTTATTCTTACAGAAGATATCTTCAACGACCAATAGTTCTAAAAGGAGTGCAATGCTTAATTGCCACTTTGTGGCTAGGAAAAAATCTGATTGCCACTACTTAATCTTTCTGCCACCATTTTTATGAAAAACCGATTTTACCCTTAATGAAATGTGTTATTTTTTTAAATCGAAAATGGATAATAAAATTACTCTCTCTCTCTTCTCTGGCTCTCCTCTCTCTCATCCCTCTCTCTCCTCATAGTCGACCATCTCACTCTCTCTCCTCCCCTTGATCAATCCTGCCGATCCCATCTTTCCCTTCCTTCACGCTGGCGCCGAGCATTACGTGGTCGTTCTTCTGGTCGTCCAGCACGTTGATCATCTGGTAAGGAGCTTCACATCCACTGTAATCAAAAAGGATTGAAATTTAATGTTCATAGATGTATGGATTCACTGAAACTAGGTATTTATGAATGCACATTTGGTTAATATTGACTTGTTAAGTGACGATATAGTGTTATTGGTTGGGCAGCATTGTTGAATCGTGGTAGATGTTAGGTAATTTAGGTCATTCACAGTCGATTGGAGCAAATAGCAAATACCCAGAAATTGGACAAGTAGTACAAACGGAGAAGTGAGAAATAGTAGGACAACTGGTACAAAAAAATATTTGAACAATATTTTCACAATATATTCCGAATGTACTATGAATAAGTGTGTATTTATATTTTCAGGAGAGGATGAAAAGCGGGTACAAAAATGTACATTTTGAGTATGGAGGGTACTATTCTGAAGACCACGAATGGATTTCAAACAATTCTGTGTATGCTATATCTTTTAAGAACTCAGATGTGGAGGAAGTAAGTTATTATGTTTTAGTAGATAAGATCTGCAAGAAGATTTCTCTAGATGCAACAACGGCGAAGCTGAAATTGAGTTACAGACTATCGAAAAGTCGAAGAGAGTCATATATTGAAGATGACGAGGACGTGTATGTTTATCTGACGTCATTAGACACTGAGGGATTACAACCTGTCTTGCATGTTGAGGTAAGCGCGGAGCAACAATCTAGAATGGAGGGAAGAAGTTCGTTTGGTTCAAATATCGGAGCTGAAGGTTTGGCCAATTGTGGCATCCTTACGATTTTCGGAGCAGAACAAAGCAAAGAGCCGATAATCGAGGAGTTGATGGATGAAGATAATGAAGAAGCGGTGGTTGAGGGTTTTGTTAATGAAAATAGGGAAAATGTGGAGGATGGCGAGTTGGGAGGTGTTGATAGCCCGATTGATAACCGGGACGAGGATGAGAATGTAGAGGTTCTAGGATCTGCTGAGGAGAGTGAGTATATTGAAGAATGGGAAGATGGCACAGGTCTTGTAATAAAGCAAGAATTTAGTTCAAGAGAGGCAGTGCAAGATTTGGTTTACACAGCTGCAAATAAAAACTGCTATGGTGTTGAAACTGTGAAGTCGGATACAAAACGACTTATGCTACGATGCCGACAAGCAGAGGGTGGGTGTAATTGGTACGTAAGAGCTGCTCGAAGTGAGGGATCGTCCTTTTGGACAATCAGAAGACATAGGAAGATGCATACTTGCTCCCGGGTTGTTGCGAGTACAAGCAGTAACAGTAGACGCAGAGGAACACAAAGATTGGTAGCCTCTATGCTGCATGACGACTATCCAGGTAACGTTGATACCCCGACGCCAAAAAATATAATGAGTATAGTTAAAGGAAGAGTAGGATTGCATTTGTCTTACGCTACTGCTTTGAGAGGGAAATATCTTCATGCAAGTGATGTGCGGGGGAGTCCGGAAAAAAGCTACGAGATGTTGTTTTCGTATCTGTACATGCTAGAGAAGGTAAATCCCGGGACAGTGACGAGTGTGGAGTTGGATGAAAATCATAGGTTCAAGTACCTATTTGTTGCGTTGGGCGCAAGCATTGAAGGGTTTAGGGCAATGAGAAAAGTGGTGATTGTTGATGCAACCTTTCTGAAGACTGTATATGGTGGTATGTTAGTATTTGCAACAGCTCAGGATCCGAATTGCCATCATTACCCTATTGCATTTGGTGTAATTGATGGGGAGAGAGATGCCAGTTGGAGATGGTTTTTTTTGAACTTGAAAACTGTTGTAGCGGATGTGCCCGAACTTGTTTTTATAAGTGACAGACATGCAAGCATCATCAAGGCTGTGATGGAGGTGTATCCGAGCGCCAAGCATGCACATTGCATATGGCATTTGTCTCAAAATGTGAGAGGGAAGGTGAAGCATGTGAAGGATGAATTTCAAAGAAATTCAGGGACTGTGCTCATTGTTACACGAAGAGTGATTTTGACAAAGAGTATGCGGAATTTAAGGCGATGTATCGTAAAGCCGGTGAGTATTTGGATAAAAGCATTGAGCTGGATAAGTGGTCAAGAGCCTATTTCGTAGGAGACAAGTACAATTTAGACACTAGCAATTCCGCGGAGTCGATGAACAGCGTGTTCAAGAATGCCAGGAAGTACCCTCTGCTACCTATGATTGATGCCATTGTGGAAAAAATGTCTGAGTGGTTTAACAGGCACAGGAAGGAAGCTGGTTCTGCATCGGGGTATAAAAAAGTGGTGCCTTTTGTGGAGAATATGTTGCACGAACGATGTGCAATTGCAGCTCATTTAAGTGTGACGGAGCTAAACAGCTACCATCTCGAGTACAACGTGAAAGGACCAGATGGGAAACTATATTTGGTGGACTTGAGAATGAAAACTTGTGAGTGTAGACGCTTCGATATTGACAAGTACCCTTGCATCCATGCTATAGCCGCAGCGAGGGATCTGAGGAGGAAGGAAGGTAGTACAGTTAATATATCCATCTTTGATCTCTGCTCTAAATATTATTTGGTGGAGACATGGGCTTTAGCATATTACAGGACAATTTATTCAGTGCCTCATGCAACTCAGTGGAGTATTCCTGCGGATGTGCAACAAACGTTTGCCTTACCACCAGATTATACTGCCAAAAAAGGGAGAACTCAAGAAACACGGTTCCCATCAACCGGAGAAAGGCGCCGAAAGAGGAGGTTTAGGCCTGGGATAAACTTGGAGAGGTGGTTACAGCCCGAAAGTGCTGATGAGTGAAGACATTTAGTTTGTGTGTGCTTTATTGTGTTTTATTTGTACAACCGGATTCAATAATGTACAATTACGTTTATGACTGTATCCAAGTTTGTGTGTGTTTTATTCGGACAACCGGATCTACTATGGCCAACTAGAAAGTACAACCGAGTTAACATGTCCGGACAATCGGGTCAACTTGTCTGGACAATCATAAAAAATTGTGTGGACAACCGGATCAACTATAGCCAACTAGAAAGTACAACCGAGTTAACATGTCCGGACAATCGGGTCAACTTCTCTGGACAATCATCAAAAAATTGTGTGGATAACCGGATCAAGTAAGGCCAACTTTAACTTGTACTAATATAGATAAGTTCGAAAAATGAAATATGATCATGAGGGTACATTTTCGGTCCGAAATTGTATAAGAATATCAAAAAGTGTTGGGAAATCATGTTAGGGAATAATGAGTAGATTTTATGAAAATATAGAGTAATGAGGATACTTAGGCTGAAAGTATCTCTCATACTATATGGAAGACATTGAGATAGTGACATGGGAATGAATAAAAAAATGCAAAACGTAAACTTTTGTGATTATGTTGTTACCAACACTTGAGAATTGTGCATATATAGCAGAAACAAGCTTTGCCAACTAAAACTCTTAATCAGATCTCATGGTCCAACTGGAAATAATCAAAAACCTAAAATGTACAACTATTTAGAAGATATGCCAAGTGAACATTTACGAACAATTGCATGTATAATAATGAACAAAAATGGTAAAGACCATTCTGCCCCTCCGCTATAAAACCTATAACTCTTCCTTTTTTCCCATTTCATCCCACATCTCTTCCTTCTCTTCTCTCCTTCATCTTTCTCTCCCATTTCCTCTCTCCGGCGGCGGCGGCGCAAACTAGGGTTTCAACCCAAGAAGGTAAAATCATTTTTTTTTTTGCTTACACATCTCGACATAGGTTCAGGATGAACGTGAAAGGAATGAGTTGTAGATCTACGATATAGGTTCCTCTCTCCGGCGGAAAACTAGGGTTTCAAATTTTTTTTTTCCTGTTCAGACGCTTCGATTTTCTCTGTTTTCGTTTAGATCCCGGACTCACTTGTAGATCTACTTTCATGTTTCCATATAGTGACAATGGTTTCGGCACCAAGCAGTTCATCAACCGAGATAGATAGTGGATGTGCCAAAGCGGATGCTGATTTCGGTATTCCAGAGAAGTGTTGGTGTGGACTGAAGATGGAAATAGTCACCTGTCGAACACGGGAGAACCCTGGAAGAAGATACTACAAATGCCCAGAAACAGGGGTAATTGTCCGACTAATTGTGCTCCTAGTTGTACATGTAGTTGTCCGATTAGTTGTTCAAACTTGTAATATTTCTTATTTTGTGTGTAGCCGTGTGGTGGAGACGGCATAGAACACAAGTGCATGAAGTGGTGGGATCAGGCCATCGAACAAGAGTTAGTCAGGGTGGAGCACGAAATCAAAGATCAGGATTCAATTGTCCGCAATGCTAGCTTTGCAGCTCACAATGCTGCAAGGGACATTGACAAGCTGCAGGAGACGGTTTACAACCTGCTGGTGGAAACGGAAGAGCTGAAGGAGCGGTTAGGGAAGCAAGAAAAGGAGATGGCGAAGCAAGAAAGTGAGATGGCTAGGCTGAAGCAAGCACTTGCACTTGCAAGCACTTAAGTTCTATTGCTATGTGAACCAGTTGTACTTAAGCTCGTATGCTATGTTAACCAGTTGTTCTATTGTACTTAAGTTCGTATTTGTACCCTGTCAAACAATTTGTTCTATTTATGCTAAGACTACTCTAACGTTCTTGGACTTCGTAACAACATTTGTAGTACGAACAATAAACAACAAAAGTAACATGCTCAAATACCCAACATAGGTGTTCCAAAAGACTAAACAGAAAAGCAAGTTGGTCAATGTTCCAAAAGACCAAACACAAAAGGAGTTAGTCAATGTTCCAAAAGACCAATCCAGAAACGAAACCAAAAGACATGTTTAAAATGAAACAAAAGACATGTCGAAACGAAACACTACTTCACTTCCCCGTCTTCCGTCTCTTCTTCTTGTTATCTCCCGGTGTGAACTTATTGGTTGGAATCCTTGTCCTCTTCTTTCCAGTTGTTATCACCGTAGACTCGACCTTCTTCTTTTTTCGAAGATTTCCCTTCTTCTTATCTTTCCTCTTTTTCTTTGACCTCTTCTCCAGTTTCTCACTTTCTTGGCCTTCCTCTTCTTGTTGGCCGTTCTCGTCTTCCACTTCCTCTTCCTCTTCTTCTCCGGTCTTCTTCTCTTTCAGGTTCTCTTCTTCTCCGGTCTTCTTCTCTTTCAGGTTCTCTTCTCCTCCTTCCCTACGTGGTGGGTATCGAGCAGGAGTAAGGAGCGGACTAGGAGTGTCAAATCGTACCTCCCTAGCATATGACTGCTTTAATCCATTCACGGTCGCATCTAACACACCCACTCTCCCATCTATTTCATCCACTTTATCTTTTATTGCACGAAGGTTGGCCAACACCTCCGCAAACCCTTCCTCCATTGCTTGCTTCAATGGAAGCTTAGCAGTTCGATTCTGCCGACCTCGTACATTACCAACCGGAGAGCCTTGTTCCACATTCTCAAGCCTTACACAACCCTGCTCACGAGCTTTTACGTCCTTTTCGAACATTTCTTCCCAAACTATCTTCTTCTTCTTCACGACTAGACGCTCTCGCCAAGCATCCACAATTGGATCAACAAATCCTATCCCATCATCAACACATTCATCTACGATGGCCTCTAAAATAGGTGCCTCATCCACAGTCGGTTCCAATATGCTAATAACATCCTACAAATATAATCAAATTTACAATAAAATCAAACCATACTCTACGACTAATCAAACCATATTTACACTAAACTCTTACCTTCGTGGATCCAAGCGTTTCATTTATTTCATCCAAAGAAAAGCCTTTGAGAGTGTTGTTCGAAAACATGTGCTTACACATCCTTGGACAATCATCCCTTGCGTTTACTTTTTTCCTAAATTTCTTTCCAAGACTTGGAATGCACTCAAATGCTAGAATCTACACATCGACTTATAACATATTAGTCCACCAATTAATATAACTAATTAAATTGATAACAACAAAACCACCATACCTCCAAGGGAAGCATGAATCCAGGGAAGGAAGTCTGTGCATCTCGTTTCACAAAGCCTTTCATTTTCTTCATCACCAACCGGATCCCTTCCATGGACGCATCGAACGTATAACGTCCCCAGGGAAAAGTTTCACAAGCATGCACATCATCCACAATTCTTAGCAGGAAAGGATCAATTATTCCATCACCCCTAGTCTTTGCTTTGATTACCTTGAATAAGAAATACAAGATAAGCAACTTCTTCCTCACTACAGACTTGGTGCTCTTAATTGAAGCCACCTCCGCTTCCACTTCTTTTATTGTTACTCCTTTACTCTTCTTAAACACCTTCTCGGCAAACTTCGTACTGCCCAATTCCTTCCAGTTGTTGGTGAAGGGAATGTCCTGAAATCAGACATGTATTTACTCTAGTAGAGTCGTGATGTCGAGATAAGACAATCATATGATATTGGACGGTTATAATGTTTTGCTAGAAGCCGCTTATAACTTATGAGTTATGAACTCATTACCATTATCATATGATCCTATAGGGTCACACACCTAAGCAAACTGGATAATATAAATTGGGTTTTGATCATTAGAGTAATGATTATGATCAACGTATATAAGATATACGTCGATATCGTTTTTCTATGAGGGTGTCGATCGACACTAATAGTGGGTGTCGATCGACACCTGTCGGCATCGTCTTCTCGATGTTTGACTTTCTGTGAGGGTGTCGATCGACACCTGTCGGCAACTCCAGCCTATATATATGATATGAGGGCTGCTCGAGTTATATACACAAGTGAAGCTCTTGGAAGCTTGAGAAAATCACAGAAAACAGAGAAAACGTTTCAGAAAACCCGAAGGCGAATCGTTCGCTCCGGTACTAGCATCCCGTCGTCCAGTTTGTGTGCGTGTGGACTTCTGTAGAGGCGCAGCACTTGAGGCGCTTGATTATCTCGATTACCTGTTCTCCTTCCGCTGCAAATCTCCAGGTATGTTCGAGATCCATCAAATATTCAATTAACACGATCCGTGGGTTAGGATGTTGTTAGGGCTGTTTTAATCCGATTAAAACCTGAACAAATCCCTTCAGTGGTAGCAGAGCGGTTTGTTTTATTGAATCTGGAGCTTATAATTGAATTGGTTGAATTCAAAACGAGATATATATGATATATATAGGATTGCTTGCTAGATTATTATGTTCAAAAACTGTTTTTGTTGCATAAATCGTTAAATCCAGGGCTTGTGCGAAACGGGTGTCGATCGACACCATGTGTGTGTCGATCGACACCGATCGGGTTTTCGCGTGAACTTTTAGGTCACGATCGAAGATCGTGTTTCCTCAAACCACTGGTGTCAACCGACACTAAAGTAGTGTCGATCGACACCAATCGGTTCATCGCGTTTGGTTCAATTGGATTGAACCGGGTAATCGCGATCGGTTCAAGCGGTAAATCGGTTATCGTTCATTGAACCGATTTGGTTGGTGTCGACCGACACTAATGTAGTGTCGATCGACACCGGTCGGTTATTTGCAAATTGATTCGATCGGTTTAATCGGTTAAATGGTTTATCGCGATTGAACCGGATCGGAATCTGTCGGTCAACACAAACTAGTTGTGTCGATCGACACTGATCTGGTGTCGATCGACACCACTTCAGAATTTGCGTTCCTAGCTTGTTTAACTTAAGAATTTTAAAAGTTTAAAACAAGTTGAAATATCTAGGATATATAATTGATATAAACTAGATTTAAGGTTCAGTTCCTCAAACAAAATATTAAGCTTTTAATATCTTCCCAATCTTGTCAACTGTCAAGGCTCGTTTCATTGTGTGATGGGTCTGCCAAAGCAGGGTGTCCGCAATTACATGAGTGAGGCAGGTTGTAATCGTTACTACGGACTTAAAAGATTGGTTTGCTTAACTGGGCTATCAAAATAGTTTTGGGCTCAGAGATATAGGATCGGATTTGATATAAGATATTAATCCGAGACAAGAATTATATATGATATAATTAGCAAAGTGTTGCTTACCTAAATAGCTAAAAGTTTGGGCGATGGGCCAAAGCTCACTCAAATTTTTTGTGAAATATGGATCTTGGATCATTATATTCAATTGAGGAAAATTGTTTTGAATATAATGTGAGTTTCTTAATTGTTAAGATTTCTCATTTCTTGAACATCGAAACTAAACTCTCATTTTGTGTTTTTTCAGCTATGGCTAGCTCCCCTCACAGAAACACATTCTCGCTTCGATCCGTCCTTGAGAAGGACAAGCTTAATGGATCGAACTTCCTTGAATGGTATCGGAACTTGAGAATTGTTCTCAAGCAGGAGAAAAAGGAATATGTCCTTGAGAAGGTTCTCCCTGAGAAACCGAAATCCAATGCCGGACACGCTGAAAGGAATGCTTGGGAGAAGCATTCCAATGATGAGGTCGATGTGAGTTGTCTCATGCTGGCTACCATGAACTCGGACTTGCAGAAGCAATACGAGAACGTGGCGTCACCTGTTGAGATGATCACTAGCCTGAAAGGGATGTTTCAGGAGCAAGCACGAACTGAGAGATACCAGACGGTTAAGTCTCTCATTGAGTGCAGGCTACCAAAGGATGGTCCAGTTAGCCCACATGTCATTAAGATGATGGGTTATATTGATAACTTGGCAAAACTGGATTGTCCCCTTAGCCAAGAGTTGGCTACGGACATCATTTTGCAGTCGTTGCCGTCAAGCTTTGATCAGTTTATCATGAACTATAACATGAACAACATGACAAAGACTTTGACGGAACTGCATGGCATGCTCAAGACAGCTGAGCCAAACATCAAAAAGGGCACCCTTAATGTACTTTTGGTGCAAGGGGGTAAAAAGTTTAAGAAACATGCTAAGGGTAAAGGAAAAGCTAAGGCATTCCAGATTGAGAATCAGGATAAGCCTGAGGCTTCTTCCAAACCCAAACGCGGCCCTACTGATGCTGATAAATGCCATTACTGCAATAAGTCTGGGCATTGGAAGAGAAATTGCAAAGAGTATCTTGGAGATCTAAAGAACTCGAAGAAGACGTATGAGACGACTTCTTCAGGTATCTATGTTATAGAAGTAAATGTTACTACTTCAGGTTCTAAGTCTTGGGTATTAGATACCGGCTGTGGCGCTCATATTTGTACAAATATGCAGGGTCTAAGCAACAGTAGAACGCTGGAGAAGGGACAAGTGGACCTACGCGTTGGGAATGGAGCAAGAGTTGCTGCATTGGCCGTAGGAACTTATCATTTGTCTTTGCCGTCAGGCTTGGTTTTAGAATTGAATAATTGCTACTATGTACCTGCTATAAGCAGAAACATCATTTCTATTCCTGTTTTGGATTTAGAAGACTTTCATTTTTCGATTAAAAACAAGTGTTGTTATTTTGATCGTAATGAAATGTTTTATGGTAGCGCTCCATTAGAGAATGGACTTTATATTCTTAACCAATCTTTGCCTGTCTATAACATAAGTATTAAACGGTTAAGAACCAATGACTCGAACCCTACGTTTCTCTGGCATTGTCGTTTGGGCCACATCAATGAGAAAAGGATTCAAAAGCTTCATAATGATGGACTTTTGGACTCATTTGATTTTGAATCATTTGAGAAGTGTGAATCCTGCTTATTGGGCAAAATGACAAAGGCCCCTTTCAACAAATTTAATGAAAGGGCCGGTGACCTATTGGGACTAATACATACCGATGTATGTGGTCCAATGAGTGTTAGTGCTAGAGGAAACTTTCAGTACTTCATCACGTTTACTGATGACTTCAGTAGATTTGGTTATGTCTATTTAATGAGACATAAATCGGAATCCTTTGAAAAGTTCAAGGAGTTCCAAAATGAAGTACAGAACCAACTTGGCAAAAGTATCAAAGCTCTTCGATCAGATCGTGGAGGTGAGTACTTAAGCCAAGAGTTCAGTGATCATCTGAGTAACTGTGGAATTGTTTCACAACTCACCCCTCCTGGAACACCTCAGTGGAATGGTGTGTCTGAAAGGAGGAATCGGACTTTATTAGATATGGTTCGATCGATGATGAGTCAAGTAGATCTTCCATTATCCTTTTGGGGATACGCTCTAGAAACGTCTGCGTTTACGCTAAACAGAGTTCCATCAAAATCAGTCGAGAAGACGCCATATGAGATGTGGACTGGAAAAGTTCCAAGATTGTCTTTTCTTAAAATTTGGGGTTGTGAAGCTTATGTCAAGCGGTTGATATCTGATAAGCTTGAACCCAAATCTGATAAGTGCTACTTCGTTGGTTATCCTAAGGAAACCAAGGCTTACTACTTTTACAACCGTTCTGAGAACAAAGTGTTTGTTGCTAAGAACTGTGTTTTTCTTGAGAGAGAATTTCTTTCCAAGAAGAACAGTGGGAGTAAAGTACAACTCGAAGAAGTTCGAGAATCACAGGAGCCTGCTCAACCTGTCGAGGAAGAGCAGCGACTGGATCTACAAAGAGTTGTAGAGTCCGAACCTGTGATGCCAGAAGTTCGCAGATCCGAAAGGATTCGTCAAGAGCCCGAGAGATATGGATTTCTTATGACTAATTGTCATGATCTCTTGATCATTGACAGTGACGAACCTGCGACTTTCGAAGAAGCAATGATGGGCCCTGACTCCGAAAAGTGGTTTAAAGCCGCTGAATCCGAAATCGGTTCCATGTCACAAAACCAAGTATGGACTTTGGGTGATTTACCTGATGGTGTAAAAGCCATTGAGTGTAAATGGGTCTTCAAGAAGAAGATCGATGTGGATGGAAACGTTCAGATTTACAAAGCTAGGTTGGTGGCAAAAGGTTTCAAACAAGTTCAAGGTGTTGACTATGATGAAACCTATTCCCCAGTCGTTATGCTTAAATCTATTCGGATTCTCCTAGCAACAGCCGCTCATTATGATTATGAGATTTGGCAAATGGATGTAAAAACAGCTTTCCTTAACGGGATTCTGGAGGAGGATGTGTACATGACACAACCTCCGGGTTTCATTGATCCTAATGCTGCTGGGAAAGTATGCAAGCTTCATAAATCCATTTATGGATTGAAGCAAGCATCTCGGAGTTGGAACCTACGTTTTGATGAAGCAGTTAAAAAGTTTAACTTCATCAGAAACGAAGAGGAACCTTGCGTTTACAAGAAGACTAGTGGAAGCGCAGTTGCATTTCTCGTATTGTATGTAGACGACATACTTCTCATAGGAGATGATATTCCGTTACTTCAGTCAGTAAAGGACTGGCTCGGAAGTTGTTTCTCGATGAAAGATATGGGTGAAGCCGCCTATATTCTTGGAATAAGGATCTATAGAGATAGATCAAAGAGGCTGATTGGACTGTGCCAGGACACTTATATCGATAAGGTTCTACACAGGTTCAACATGCATGATTCCAAGAAGGGCTTACTTCCGATGTCTCATGGCATTACTCTCAGCAAGAAGCAGTGTCCTTCGACACCTGCTGAGCGAGAGCGCATGAGTAGGATTCCTTTTGCTTCTGCAGTAGGATCTATTATGTATGCCATGCTTTGTACTCGTCCAGATGTTGCTTGTGCTTTAAGCATGACGAGTCGATACCAATCAGATCCCGGTGAGAGTCACTGGACTGCCGTCAAGACAATCCTGAAGTATTTGAGAAATACCAAGGATAAGTTCTTAGTGTACGGAGGAAGTGATGAGCTTGTAGTGAGTGGTTATACGGACGCCAGCTTTCAGACAGATAGAGACGATTTCCGATCTCAGTCTGGTTACGTCTTCTGTCTGAATGGAGGTGCAGTTAGTTGGAAGAGTTCCAAGCAGAGCACCGTGGCGGACTCAACGACCGAGGCTGAATACATCGCTGCTTCTGAAGCGGCGAAGGAGGCTGTTTGGATCAGGAAGTTCATTACTGAGCTTGGTGTGATTCCTAGCATTTCTGAGCCTGTGGCATTGTTTTGTGACAACAATGGAGCCATAGCTCAGGCTAAGGAGCCCAGATCACATCAGAAATCCAAACACATTGAGAGGAGATATCATCTGATTCGTGATATCATTGAGAGAGGTGACGTCAAGATCAGCAGAGTTCCGACAGACGAGAACGTTGCTGACCCGTTGACTAAGCCACTCCCACGACCGAAGCATGAGAGTCATGCAGCTGCTATAGGCATTAGATTCCTTAAGCAGTAATCTTGTTTTAGTGGGAGTTATCATATTTATGTTTTTGATGTTCATGTAAACATACATTTGTTTGTTTTATTTAATGAATTGTTTCATTGTTATTAATGGTGTTATTAAATAATTGTCCAAGAGTAATTTATGGCACTCTTATAGATCATCAAATACGTGATTTGATCATGAAACTCTATAAGTGATAGATGACATAAATTATTTGTGTCCATAGTCGAGGTTATCAAAGTTGGACATTGATAACCGCGTGAGACTAGTATGTGAGGTGACTGATGACTAAGTTTCATGGAGTCATTAATAGGAGTATTAAAGTCAATCACATAGATATGTGTTAGAGAACACATGATCGGACATGACCCGCTAATGAGAACTCTACAAGATTGTTATATGAGTGTCATAAGAGTTTCTCATTACGACTATAGAGTATAGTCCTTTGACCTGAGTTCATCATGTTTCTTACATATGAATTGGTATGCTTTGACCTTGTCAAACGTCAGCCGTAACTGGTGGCTATAAAGGCATTGATTGGGCATATTATGAAGTGTGTAGGAAACAGGGATGGAACAAGATGGAATTTGTCCCTCCCATATAACGGGAGATAAATATCTCTGGGCCTATCGAAGATTTGATACTGGAAATGCGTGGCCGCGCTCAAACGGATTGAATGTCAATCGTTTGTCTTTTATCAGTATAAATCGGAGTTCGATAAACATGGTTTGGTTGATTAAGGATGACACGAGTTCTTGCCTTATGCCAGATCGAGATATAGAGACAAAGGGATTATGGGAATAGTTGATTCCAGTACAAGTGGGAGATTGAAGGGAATGTCCTGAAATCAGACATGTATTTACTCTAGTAGAGTCGTGATGTCGAGATAAGACAATCATATGATATTGGACGGTTATAATGTTTTGCTAGAAGCCGCTTATAACTTATGAGTTATGAACTCATTACCATTATCATATGATCCTATAGGGTCACACACCTAAGCAAACTGGATAATATAAATTGGGTTTTGATCATTAGAGTAATGATTATGATCAACGTATATAAGATATACGTCGATATCGTTTTTCTATGAGGTGTCGATCGACACTAATAGTGGTGTCGATCGACACCTGTCGGCATCGTCTTCTCGATGTTTGACTTTCTGTGAGGGTGTCGATCGACACCAATGGTGGGTGTCGATCGACACCTGTCGGCAACTCCAGCCTATATATATGATATGAGGCTGCTCGAGTTATATACACAAGTGAAGCTCTTGGAAGCTTGAGAAAATCACAGAAAACAGAGAAAACGTTTCAGAAAACCCGAAGGCGAATCGTTCGCTCCGGTACTAGCATCCCGTCGTCCAGTTTGTGTGCGTGTGGACTTCTGTAGAGGCGCAGCACTTGAGGCGCTTGATTATCTCGATTACCTGTTCTCCTTCCGCTGCAAATCTCCAGGTATGTTCGAGATCCATCAAAGATTCAATTAACACGATCCGTGGGTTAGGATGTTGTTAGGGCTGTTTTAATCCGATTAAAACCTGAACAAATCCCTTCAGTTGGGGTACTCATGGCACAATAAACCGGTAAGAAGTGCGTGCTCTCTAATGGAGTACCTAATAAGCACTCCATTGACCACAAACCAGCACTCTCTGTCCATCTCCGTATCAGCCGTCCGAAGCAGAAGCATCCACATGCCTTGAGCCATGTGGTTTGCCTCCTTATGCATGTGGAATATATGCTTAAATTGACAATGGTTTTTGAACCAACCCACATCATCCGCAAATTTCTCTATGTACTCGACTGTTTGCCCCACAACACACCTACTAGCTATCGTACACATCTTCTTGTATTCAGATTCAGGAAAGCACATCCTCTCCGGAGGCAGTGGTTGCGATACATCATCTTCATCATCGGTACCCTGCCAATTTAAATGCTTCACATAAGTTAGTTGTCCCACCTATTGAAAATTGTACCCAAGCCACAATATATAACTTAGTTGTCCCACGTTTGTACAATTGTACCCAAGCCACATATTTTAAGTCACTTGTCCTAATTTATACTTGTTCGACGAATATCAATTATTCAAAAATACCTGCTCCATTAACGCGGCAGTGTTCTCTTCTGTCTCCTCTTCAAGGTTTTCTTCCACTCCCACCTCTTGGTGGTTTCCTTCTTCTTCCTCCTCATCCTCGTTTCCTTCTTCTTCATCCTCATCCTCGTTTCCTTCTACTTCATCCACTTCATCGTTTCCTTCTTCTTCCTCCTCATCTTCCTTGTTTTCTTCCTCCACATCCTCGTTTTTCTCTTCTGCCTCCTCATCTTTCTTGTTTTCTTCCTCCACCTCCTCGTTTTTCTCTTCTGCCTCCTCTTCTTTGTTCTTCTCTGCCTCCTCATCATTATTTTCTTTTTCCTCCTCATTAGGAGGGACTTCTCCCTCCTCATCTTTCTTTTCTTCTTCCTCTACAACGTTGTCTTCAACATCTCCTCCCCTTTGTTCTTCATCCTTTTCATCTTCAATACAATCATCTTGTTTTCCTAATTCACCTTGCTCTTCTGTTTCTTCTCCATCCTCTTTATCTTTTTTTCCTCTATCCGTTTGTAATTCTTCTTCCTCTCGCATTTCAACCTCATCTTCGCCGTTTTTCTTTGGTACTTCTTCTTCCTGTCTTTCTTTTTCATTCTCCTTTCCCTTATCGTCAAATGATTCATATTGTCCCCTCGTAGATGTTTTAACACGCGCCATACCTGATTTCCAACAAAAAATTGTTAAATTTCATCAAACAACACCCTATTCAAATTTCAAAACCCCATGAAACAACCGAAACAACCCTAGTCATATAAACGAGACCAAATCAAAATAACAACCTCTATCGCATCAATTTGGAACCAAAATCACAAACATATTTCGCGATTTCTAAACCCTAACCATGAGAACTGGATATACAAAGCAAATGACTAACTTACCAGACAATAACACAGGACGAGCGACGGCGGAACGAACGCGAACTCCGACGACTGAAGACAGTGAACAGACGGCCGAGAAAGATGAATCGACCGGAGGAAAATCGAATCGGACACTATGAACAGTCAAATGGGTTTGCTCTCTAAGCGACGTTTCCTCTTACTCTCCTCTCGAACATATGTTTTTTCCCACTCTTTCTTTTCTTATTTTTTAATCGTTGGCTGGGTTCGGAACTCTTCGGATCCTGGGTTTAGGTTTTGGGTCGAATCGTTTGGGTTGGGTCTCGTAAATATGTGTTTTACTCTCGGTTTTTTAGTCTTATCATTCATTTTCGCTGATAAAAATAATGTTAAAAGAAAATCAAAACTGAAAGGTGGCAGTCCTGATTAAATTTTCTACGGAAGTGGCAATAAAGCAATTGATCCTTCTAAAAGTCTCCGACGGGAAGAACGAAAATCTAAAGGCGGAGAGATTAAAAACAAAACTGAAAGCTTTTTGATCTCTCTCTCTCTCTCTCTCTCTCTCTCTCCGTCGGAATTCTCTCCAAGAGACGATCTCTGATCTGTAGCTAAGAAAAGGGGTGGGGAGAAAATAAAATAATGAGTGGAAACGGCAATCATCGATTAAGAACGATGTGGACGCCAGAAATGGATCAGTATTTCATCGAACTTATGTTGGAGCAAGTGAAGAAAGGGAATAGATTCGACGATCATCTGTTTAGCAAACGCGCTTGGAAGTTCATGTCTTCTTGCTTCACTGCGAAGTTCAACATTCCTTATGGGAAAGATGTTTTGAAAAACCGGCACAAGACATTGAGGAACTTGTTCAGAACTGTGAGGAGTCTCTTGAGAGAAGATGGTTTTAGTTGGGATGAAACGAGACAGATGGTGATCGCTGGTAATAGCGTTTGGGATGAGTATCTCAAGGTGCGTTTTTGCGTTCTCTGTTCTTCTTCTTCTCCTTCTTCTTCTTCTTCTTCGTCGTCGTTTCAGAGTAAACTTTGACAGTGTTTGTTTTGTTTCAAAACTTAAAAGGGTCATCCTAATTCAAGATATTTTCGGATAAAGTCGATTCCTTATTACAAAGATCTGTGTTTGATTTACTCCGATGGAATGTCTGAGCAGAAAGGTACAATCTTTTAAGTCTATTGAGTCTTTGATATTCACAGAATTTGGTGAAGGGAGCTGTAATATTATGCTTTGAGCTCTGCTGGATTCTTAGTCTATGATTTATGTGTTTTCAGCTCAGGAGAATATTACTGAGGGAGAAACCAACACTCCGACTGAGGAAGATGAAGGTTACAACAGAATATGTGAATCAACAACAGTCATGACTAACTCAAAAGGAAGCGGCATGGCACGGTGCAGGACTACTTGGCATCCTCCAATGGACCGCTATTTCATCGGTCTAATGTTGGACCAAGCGAGAAGTGGAAACCAGATTGAAGGTGTTTTCAGGAAACAAGCGTGGACTAAGATGGTTAATCTCTTCAACGAGAAATTCGAATCTAACTTTAGTGTCGACGTCTTGAAGAACCGGTATAAGACTCTGAGAAGACAATATAACGCGATCAAGAGTCTTCTTCGATCAGATGGGTTCGGTTGGGATGATGAGCGTCAAATGGTTACAGCTGATGATAATGTCTGGCAAGACTATATAAAGGTAAATGATTGCTGATGATCAGAGTCTGATCTAAAGGCTTAATTGTTTTAGTTATACAGTGTTCGGTTTCTTTTTCAAAGTGTGTTCTTGTCTGAAAAAAAAACTACAGGCTCATAGAGATGCAAGGCAGTTCATGACTCGACCAATTTCGTACTACAAAGATTTGTGTGTGCTATGTGGCGATTCCGTGATCGAGGAAAATGACATAGCTATGGACTGGTTTGACCCCGAAACCGAGATCCAAGAGTTCAAGTCCAGTGGTACAACCGATTTGTCTAGTTCGGGTGAGGAAGAAGATAGCAACTCTCTTTTGCTTAAACCCAAGAACAAAAGAGATCATCAAATTGGTTCAACTTACACAAGCCCTCTAAAGTCGAAGAAGCCTCGAGTTGATGAAACCAAAACCATGGGAATAGAGGACGCGGTTGAGGCTATTCAAGCGTTACCAGACATGGACGAAGAGCTTATATTTGATGCTTGTGATCTAATCGAAGATGAACTCAAGGCCAAAACTTTCTTGGCTCTAGATGTGAAACTACGCAAGAAGTGGTTAAGGAAACTCCGGCCTCAAGTAACTGAACGATTATGAGCTGTAAACAATGCGGAAATTTTGAAAGATAAATAGAACCTCATTGGCTTATATTATAACAGACTACTCTAGTTTTTTTTTTTGCCAGAGTTTCATATATAAATACTTGACTAAGAACAGTAAAGATTCAAACAATGTATCACATATTTTCTTATTCTTACTCAGAAGTTGTCGATGTGATTAAACATGGCTGATGATATTAAACCTTGTACAAACTCTCTCTTCTTTGCTTTCTCTAGTAGCTCAGTATCTGACAAGGGAGACACCAAATTTCCGTCTCTGTGTACAAGGGAAAGGCAAAAATGTAGCTTTAGACAAGGTGAGACAAGCCAGGGAGAATGAAGGAAACGTGAACAGTTGCTTCCTTTTCTGACGAATCCTTGATAAGGCTCTTGTCTTGCGTGTTTGCCCCACTTATTAAATTAGGCATTACAAGGTTGGGCTGGTTTGGTGACGGTGGGTTGTAGACAAATGATAGTAAGGAGTCAGGAACACTTTTTGATGTATGATTAGTAGAGAGTGGCCCATCGATTAGAGACTTTAAATACTTGTTTGTCCCTGGAGAAATTGCTGAACAAGACTCATCCTTGTAAAGTCTCTGCTTTTGTTCAAGGTAAGTATTTGTCAAGGAACCCAATGGCACAAGAAAATAAAGTCACACTAAATGGTGAAAAAGAAAGAAGAGTTCATTCAAAAAAAGGATATCTTCAGAACATCTCTATGCTGCGTGGTTATGTGATCAACCATATGCATCTTCACTCGTCTGCTACAAACCGGACATACCTACATCACAACCAAAGCCGAGTTGGTAAGAAATCATCTATCATGAAAAGACTAGTTTCATTTCAGATAACCCTGAACCGGTCTAAGTTTCTAAAAGTCCGTTCTTTTTAAGCTCAAAAAGGTTTTCCAGAATTGAAGGTTGGATACCAGCATCACTCATCCATTCTAAAACCTGCAAATCATTCACACAAAGTCAATTCTGAACCTCAAGACTTGCTCAGTATCGATGGATATAATGGAAATTAACTTTGGCAGGAGACAAATGAAAAAGTACGGTACCTCAATGTACTTTCTCCAGTTTCCAACAGCTAAAAGATGTTCCAAGAGTACTGAATAAGTCTTGAGGTTGATTTCAACACCAGATGCTGTTATGTTATAGAACAGCTGCGATACGTTCAAGAGTGAAACGTAGTTTGGTTAAAAGTTCTTCTTGTTTGATTTTCTGTAGCGAGAGCATGCGCTAGTCTAATTAGCAGATAAAGTAAAAGTTCTTTGCACCTTCATCATTGCTTCGACTTTACCACTCTTCCCAAAAAGATGCAGCATCTGATTACTTAAGCCGGTAGAAATTGAAGGCAGATACGGGTCCATCATTTGGATGAGGTCTATCGCTCTTTTCCATTCCTGCAAGCTGCAAATTGAGAGAAGAAGAGAACACGGATAAGTAGAATGGACTGATCTCTTGTTGTATCCCGTGAATTGTAATGTGAGTACTTACGTGTTACAAGCCGAAAAGATCTCAAAGACAACAGCTCCAGTGAAGGGGACTTCTTTTCCCCGCATCAAATCCATTAGGATAAAGACATTTGAAGGTTGAAAGCTCTCATCAAGGCTGAACAAGCAATAGAATCTGGATCTATTCCATGTGCTTCCATTTCCAGGAAGAGTTACACAAGCCTTTTCCCACTTTTCTGTGGGAGGCAAAAGCGTTCCAAGAGAATTCAGATCCATGTAAAACATTTTGCCACGATTTTCAACAGTCTTACATTCATATGTATACCTGAAGCATTGTAAGCATGGAGCATTGCAGTGTACGCGATCACATCAGGTTCGCATCCAGCCATTTTCATCTGGTTGAATATGGATTCTGCTTCTGTAACTTGACCCTAAAAATTATCACAAGTAATAGTTGACTGATACGAGCCAAGTAATGAAGATGGGCTTGGGCTACGAAGGCAGTCATCACGAGTTCGGAGGCCCAATTCCAGGTTCAGAGATTAAGTCGATGTTCTGTTATTCAATAAGAGACTCTGTCTCAAGTGTTGTTTCTTTTGTATTTCTGCAAATAAAGAACTGGTCTTCCTGACATGTAGGAACCAGTTAGCCACTTTCCCACTTTCCATGTTGTAAGGAATCGTGATACGATTCCACGTTTATGTTTTCTTATAAATATGAAGAAGCCAAAAAAGGCAATCTTAATTGCCCAAAATTCATGTGTGTACTTATGATCTTTACATTGATCGAGCCCTAAATCTGAGACCTTATTAATTGGTATCAGAGCGGAGGACTTCGACGAGGCTCTCTCCAAAATCAAGCAGACGGATCGCTGAGAGATTACCATCGCGAGTTCGAGCGACTCCAAAATAAAGTCACCGGATGGACGCAGAAAGCCCTCATCGGTACGTACATTGGCGGACTCAAGGAATCCATCTCCGACACGATACGCATGTTCAAGCCAAATACTCTCAAAGCAACAATCGAGTATGCTCGAATCAGAGATGATCAACTACAGCGTAACCGGAGACACTTTCCGACCTCATCGTCACGCGCTGTGACACCACCAAACACAACCGATCCTAAAACTGCTCCGCAGAACACCGAGACACCTAAGAAGTTGAGTTGGGATGAGATGAAGAAAAAGCGGAGCCTAGGCTTGTGCTTTAGCTGCGACGAACGTTATACACCTGGCCACCGTTGTCGCAAACCTCAACTGTTACTCATGGAAGGAGGTGATGATGAAGATGATTTCGAAGAAGCACAACAGGAGCTGACCGAACCAGAACCGGAGATAACCCTGCATGCGTTAACTGGGTGGGGCGCACCAAAGACAATCCGCGTTCAAGCGACGGTTAATCACCAACAATTGGTGGCGTTAATTGACAGCGGTGCAACCCACAATTTCATATCGGAGAAGGCTGCGAATCGGCTCAACTTAACCATCACTCCAATAAAGGGATTCAAAGTCAAGGTCGCCGACGGGTACCCACTCCAATGCCACGGCACCTACCGACAAATCTCCATGGTAATCGGCGACGCCTCTTTCAGTGTCGATCTCTATGCCTTACCATTGACTGGGCTCGACATCGTTCTGGGAATCCAATGGTTGGAGCAGCTTGGGCCAACAATTTGCGATTGGAAGGCCCATACCATGAAATTTACTTGGGCCGGCAAGGAAAGGAGTCTTACTGGGCTGGAGACAAAACAAATTTGCCAGGCTCCCACATCAGAGATATCACGTGAGGTCCGATTGGGCCAATCTTGCTTTGCTGTTTGCGTCCAAGTCATCCAAGAGGAGAACGACACCGTTTCAGCGATTCCTGAGGATCTCCGTCATCTTCTTCACGACTTCGAGACTGTGTTCCAGAAACCGATTGAGCTTCCTCCTGAACGCGAGATCGAGCACCACATCGTGCTCAAAGAAGGCGTCGACCCAATTAATGTGCGACCATATCGTTATGCACACTTCCAGAAAGACGAGATCGAAAGGCAAGTTCAGGAGATGTTAGCGTCGGGATTAATTCGGCCGAGTTGCAGCCCTTTTTCCTCACCGGTACTTCTTGTTAAAAAGAAGGATGGCTCATGGAGGTTTTGCACCGATTACAGAGCTCTCAACGCTGCCACTGTCAAAGATCGCTTTCCCATTCCCACGGTGGACGACATGCTCGACGAGTTACACGGCGCGTCAATTTTCACGAAGCTCGATCTGACCGCCGGTTACCACCAAGTCAGGGTGCACGCTTCCGACATTCCAAAAACGGCATTCCGAACCCATAATGGGCATTACGAGTATCTGGTTATGCCCTTCGGCCTCTGCAATGCACCGTCAACGTTTCAATCTCTCATGAACACCATCTTCCGCGAGCACCTCCGTAAGTTCGTTTTGGTATTTTTTGATGATATATTGGTCTATAGCCGTTCATGGAAGGAACACCTGGAACATGTTCGTACGGTTTTTTGCATTCTCCATCAACACCAGATGTTTGTGAAGCGCAAGAAATGCGAGTTTGGGAAACCGGAGCTGGAATACTTGGGTCACATCATATCCGGAGACGGTGTTAAGGTTGATCGCACCAAGATACAGGCAATGCTTGATTGGCCATCTCCCACCACCGTCACTGAGCTCCGCGGTTTCTTGGGTCTCACCGGCTATTACCGCAAATTCGTCAAGGATTATGGGTTGATCGCACGCCCATTAACAAATCTTTTAAAGAAGGGGAAATTCAGTTGGGATGCGACCGCCGCAGCTGCGTTTCAGCAACTCCAAACCGCCATGACGACAACTCCGACTCTGGCCCTACCTGATTTCGATGCTCCGTTTATCATCCAAACGGATGCCTCCGGACACGGTATTGGTGCAATCTTGTCCCAACATGGGAAGCCTATTGCCTTTATGAGTCGTTCACTTGGGGTTGCTAAACAAAGTTGGTCTACGTATGCACGTGAAATGCTCGCCATCGTGGTAGCTGTTCGCCTATGGCGCCCTTATCTCCTCGGTCGCCGTTTCACTATCCAAACTGATCAACGGAGCCTTCGTTTCATGCTTGAACAACGGATCCTCACACCTGAGCAACAGAAATGGATGGGCAAACTCGTTGGCTACGATTACGAGATTACGTATAAACCGGGTACTGCCAACGCTGCCGCCGATGCCTTGTCACGCAAGCCACACAGTCCAACGTTGCATGGCATCTCAATTCCATCTACGAGCTTGTGGCAAGATCTCCGGACCGCAGCACAGTCTGATCCCTATCTCATAGCCATCGGCAAAAAGGCAGAGCAGTCTCCTGGACACCCGTATGCATGGCGCAATGGCGTTCTTTGCTACAACAACCGGGCCATTGTTCCTCCTAACTCGGATTTGATTAAATTATTGTTGCAGGAGTATCATGATACGATGGTGGGTGGACATTCAGGTGCCTTACGTACTTTCAAGCGCCTCGCTCACCAATTTTACTGGCCTAAGATGAAGCGCATCGTACGTGACTATGTAGCAGCTTGCGTGACATGCCAGCAAGCCAAGTCTGCCACTCTCTCTCCCGCCGGACTCCTCCAACCCTTACCAGTCCCATCACACGTGTGGGAGGACGTCTCGATGGACTTCGTCGATGGCCTTCCTCGTTCTGACGGACACACGACGATCATGGTCGTCGTTGACCGCCTCAGTAAATCTGCCCACCTCGTTCCCCTGGCACATCCTTACACCGCTCGTTCCGTTGCAGCTCATTTCGTTGCACACATCGTCAAACTCCATGGCTTGCCTCGCTCTATCTTAAGTGATCGTGATCCGGTGTTTGTCAGCGCTTTCTGGACTGAGTTTTGGCGCTTGTCAGGTACCAAACTTCGGCTCTCCTCCTCCTACCACCCTCAAACAGACGGTCAAACCGAGGTGGTGAACCGCTGTGTCGAACAATTCTTACGTTGCTTTGCTCACAATCGCCCTCGTCAGTGGAGTAGTCTTTTACCGTGGGCTGAATATTGGTATAACACCACCTTTCACGTGTCCACCGGCATGTCCCCTTTTGAAGCGTTGTATGGTCGGCCCCCTCCTCCATTTCCTACGTACGAGATCGGATCCGCCATCGTTGACGAACTTGACGAGCAGCTGCTTTCTCGGGATGAAGTCATTCGCGAGGTCAAGCTACATTTGGAGACAGCAATCAATCGGATGAAGCAAACAGCAGACTCCAAACGCCGTGAAGTGCACTTCAACGTCGGAGATTGGGTCTACTTGCGTTTACAACCGTATCGTCAAAACTCCATCTTTCGCCGGATGTCCCAAAAACTCTCTCTTCGCTATTACGGACCATTTGAGATCACCGCCAAAGTTGGTCCCGTGGCTTACCGCCTCAACCTTCCTGCTGGTACACGCATTCATCCTGTTTTTCACGTCTCACTCCTCAAGCCTCACGTGGGCTCCGACACTCCCGTCGCCGGTGCTCTTCCTCCCCTCCGCGACAATGGAATCTTGCGTCTCACGCCAGCGCAGGTCCTTGACCGTCGCGTCTCCATGGTCGGTCAAACACAAACACGTGAGCTCTTGATTCAGTGGCACGGCCTTCCCCGTGAGGAAGCCACTTGGGAGATCGCGGAACAATTGCAGGCAAGCTTCCCCGACTTTAACTTTGAGGACAAAGTTGCTTTTCAGGGCGGGTGTATTGATACGAGCCAAAGTAATGAAGATGGGCTTGGGCTACGAAGGCAGTCATCACGAGTTCGGAGGCCCAATTCCAGGTTCAGAGATTAAGTCGATGTTCTGTTATTCAAATAAGAGACTCTGTCTCAAGTGTTGTTTCTTTTGTATTTCTGCAAATAAAGAACTGGTCTTCCTGACATGTAGGAACCAGTTAGCCACTTTCCCACTTTCCATGTTGTAAGGAATCGTGATACGATTCCACGTTTATGTTTTCTTATAAATATGAAGAAAAGCCAAAAAAGAGGCAATCTTAATTGCCCAAAATTCATGTGTGTACTTATGATCTTTACATTGATCGAGCCCTAAATCTGAGACCTTATATTGACAATCAAACCATACAAGAATCAGAGTACATCAGCTCAAAATTTAAACACTTGCCTGTTTGCTGTAAGCAGAAAGAACAGAAGAGTACACCTCCTTCGTCATTGGGATACCAAGATCTTCCATATCCTTCAAGTAACTTATTGGTCTATTACGGTTTTGCATTTCAGTTTGGTACAGTTTCTTCCTCAAGGTTGGTTTGATTCATCAGATGATTTGAACACGTGAACCTTGTCGATCAAATCTCCGCCGTCCATCTATCGCATGGTCTCATTGACACTCTCTCCACAATACACAAACAGCTAAGAACTGTTTTCGTCTTCCGTTCTTATAAAACAAAACATTACCCACCTCTAGTCTCATCTTATTACTTGTAAAATAAGACACGAATCATAGCAAAACAAAGTGAAGAAAAAGAAGAACCAATGTCGTCAAACGCAATACCCACCTCTAGCCTCATCTTCTTTCTTTTCCTCACCGTCTCTTTCGCCGTCTCCGACCAAAAGCCCACCGCTTACGACGCTGTCAAGAGCTACAGTCTACCAGCCGGAATCCTCCCAAAAGGTGTAGTTGACTACGAGCTTAACCCCAAAACCGGCGCTTTCAAAGTCTATTTTAACGACACGTGTGAGTTCTCCATCCAATCGTACCAGCTCAAGTACAAATCAACAATCTCCGGCGTTATATCCACCGGCCAAGTCAAGAATCTGAAAGGCGTTAGCGTGAAGGTGCTTTTATTCTGGGTCAATATAGTTGAGGTGTCTCTTGACGGTGGCGATCTTGATTTCTCCGTCGGGATTGCGTCGGCGAGTTTCCCGGCGGCTGATTTTGCGGAGAGTCCTCAGTGTGGTTGTGGGTTTGATTGTAATGGGCTTCTCTTTTCTTTCTGAATTTATTGGGCCTTATGTTGTTACTGAATAAAAAGGCCCAATTTTATGAGCACCAGGCTCTGAGCCATGAGGATTACTGGATTAGTTTATCAATAAATAACTTCTGTCTAATTGCATATTATTTCAACTTTATCCAGTAGAGATGCCAAAATTTATCACCGAAACCTAACAAGTTAACAACTTGTTAGCAGTGGGCCACGTGTTCACGTGTCCAGCTGTCTTCTCAAAACGACGTCGTAATTTTTATGCTTACAGAAGATATCTTCAGCGACCAATAGTTCTAAAAGTCTCCGACGGGAAGAACGAAAATCCAAAGGCGGAGAGATCAAAAACAAAACTCAAGGCTTTTTGATTCTTCCTTTGTTCGTCTACCCAAATGTCTCGTCTCCCGATTTTAATCGCTTCTTTTCTCTTCCTCTACAATTTACCTTCTCCACTCGCCGTCGCCGCCGAAGCAGATTCTCCGACGGCGTACTCTCTCCTCCAGAGCTACAACTTCCCTGTCGGAATCCTTCCGAAAGGAGTCGTGGCTTATGATCTAGACACGTCAACAGGAAAATTCCACGCGTATTTCAACAATTCGTGCAGCTTCTCGCTCGTGGGTTCTTACCAGCTGAACTACAAATCGACGATCAGTGGGTACATATCGGAGAACAAGCTCACGAAACTGAGTGGTATCAAGGTGAAAGTTCTGTTCTTGTGGCTCAACATCGTCGAGGTCATCAGGAACGGAGACGAGATGGAATTCTCCGTTGGGATCACGTCGGCGAATTTCGCGATCCAGGAGTTTTTGGAGTCGCCTCAGTGTGGGTGTGGATTTGAGTGCAAGGAATCGAAATCGGAGATGTCGTTTGACACAAGTTTCCCTTTTGTTTCTTCTTCTTAAAATTGGAAAAAGGTACTTTTGATGAGTGACCTTCTGAAAAGATTGCGCCTTTATAAATATTTCTCTCTTTTCTTTTTTCTTCTTCTTCTCTCTCCCGAATCTCTTGTCCAATAATATGATCGTAGTTTCTTAATTTATCTGTTCTTGCCATTGGTTGAGGAATCAAAACTTGTATTTCGTTTTCCATTTATGGGATAGCTAAACGGAGAAAAGTGATTGAAGGGGAGATGTGGACATTGTCAAGTGAAATATAGGATGGTGAACTTTGGATGATTTATGATCTGAATGTTGTCTGAAATTTGAAGTCTTCTGTTCATAACCATGTCTCTTTCTTGTCTTTGTGTTCCTATTGTTTTTCTTCTTTGGTGAATTGATTTGAATGAGCTGAGAGATACAGTTGACTGCAGTTTTTAGAGTGGAATCAACCAAGTTTATGTCATTGTTCCAATCGATCTGGTGGAAAGATAATGTGCTTGTAGATATTTGAAATAGTAAGTGAAGATGCTTTTTGGTAGATCAGGACAGGGTTCTTCAGAGGCCTACGCTGATTTCTTTACTACATCACACCATTGTATTTGTGTTGACGGTCAGTGAGTTAATACATCATTACGATTGAGTTAATTGTATCAGTGCTTTACTCTTTTATTCGATTTAAGGTTCGAGAGATGGTCTAGTAGTAGGGAATATATTGAAGGCCTTCTCTCCCAAGAACCTGGGAAATTTAGATCAAGGCTTATATGTTATTATAGCCTAGTAATTTGTACTAATGTTGCCGTATCATAAATCGAGTTCAGATCCGAGAATGTATGTGAGTTGTGGACGACAAAGAGAAAAGTTTCGGTGTAGTCACGTAACTCTTGACGAGCTAACTTTGGAGTTTATTGTTTTCTTTCGTGTTTGCCTTAACATTCCAGTAACCGAAAACCTATTTGTATGAATTTCTATTCACGGATTGGATTTACTTTTAAAATCGATGGTCACAAATTACATTCTTTTTTCTAAGGTTTATGAAGACTAGCTAGTTTCTTGTTCTTGTTCTTCTTTGTCCTCCATCAGGAGTAGGGATTCAAGTTTGTGTTATGACTCTCAGCAGATTATGAAGATGAGGCACATCTGATTTTCCAGTTGTTTCCATCTACAACTTGTGAAAAACTTGTGTTTCTTTGCACCCGCAATAACTTTGTGCCCAAATCATCTGTCACACCAATCAGCCGACCAGTGCTCAACCAACTATCAAACTAAAAAAGAAGTAGTTAACCCATCTTCAACTTCTGTTTACATATAAAGTTGTTGACATATGTCATAATTTGAGGAGTTTCTTTCACATCCATGATCTTTTGGTTGATTTAGCCAGTATATCCCAAAAACTTGAATCTCTAAGAAGGTCAAACTTCGTCCAAGCTACCCACAACAAACCACAATTCTCAAAGAGTCTCCAAATAAGTTCAAGAGAGAAAACCGTGCTGCATCCTTCATATTCCTCAACGAGAGTCCTCAGTGTGGTTGCAGGTTTGATTGTAATGGGTTTTTCATTTCTTCTTGAATATATTGGGCCTTGTGTTGTATCGAATAAAAAGGCATTTTTGCTATGACTATGAGGTTAGGAGCCCCAAGTATTAGTTTATCGTTTTATGTTCTCTTTTCTTCTTCGATTTACTTTTGTTTTCAAAATATATTGTCAATAACCAATGATTAAACATGCCAAAAGTATATTATCTATAATCAAACACTAGAAATGTAATCATATAGTTTGCTTAAACCTTAGTCATATCTTTAGATTGTTAGTCTGTAGTGAACAAATATGGTTAGTTGATAGTTCTCCTGGTTTCTTACTACCTGTCTTTGATAGTTGTATAACGAACCCTTATAAATATGCTATTATAGACCGTCGATGGATTGGTATTTAATTTGCATGTTGTTGATGAAGTAGTGAGTTTTTTTTCTATTCTATTCTGAATGATTAAATAAAGAGTTTACGTTTCTTTTTGAAAAAAAAGAGTTTATGTTTTCAATATTCTAATGTTAAAAAAATCATTAGGCGATCACTAGAAGCGTATAGAACGATTAATCGGAGTTTAGCTGTACAAAAATAGCACACTGATTTACTATATATTTAGATTTTATAAGTTTTATATTACATATTTCTATATAAAAGTTTTAAAAATCAACTTAAAAGTGTAATTTATTAAAAAAAAACTAAACTTATTTTCTCATAAACATATATACATTATTTATATAACAAAATTCATATTATAGGGCTTCATTGCTCACTGTAACCCATACTAAATGAACTTGATTACTTGTGAATTGTACATTGAAATAAAATCCATCGCCTTACAACTTGTCTTTGATACTGGTGTGGAATGTTGTCATTCCCCATTTGGAATAGGAAAACTTCATTAGTAGACATTTGGATATTAAAGTAGTAAGCATCCCCTTCTAGATTGAATGATATAGGTCTATGAGTTAAGATATGACCGTTGTTGTCTGACATTTGGAGGCAATCTATGCGAAATATTCCAATGTACAATGGCGGTAGTGAACAAATGTCGTGATGTTGTAGTTGCGCCTGTCCCTTATAACCTGTCGTTGATACTGGTGTGGAATATTCTGATTCCCAATTTGGACTTGGAAAATTTCACTAGTAGTCATTTGAACATTAAAATAGTAAGCATCCTCTACCAGGTTGAATGGTACTGGCCTTTGCGTTAGGATTTGATCGTTGTTGTCTGTGATTTGGTGGCAGTCTATGCGACAGATTCCTATGTATCCTTGCGGTATGACTCTTGCATTGTGGATCTGAAAACTATCCCTGTTTAATGCAGGTCTAATATCTCGTGGAACGAGGAGGAAATCGAGACGTCTCGCGTGGGATGAAGAGGAAACCGAGATAGGTCAGATGCACAACTTTTGACCATTTAGAATTTCATATGGTTGAAAATTAATTTTGTTTACTCTTTGTTTTTTCAACATTTTATTTACTTTTTAGTCTATACGGAAAAAAAAAGGAAATTATTTTCTTAAATCTTTTATTCTTCATCCTTCATATTCCTAAACCTCCCTCATATATGTTCCACAGTGCCACTTTAACTCGAGATCATATGTGCGGCAAACCTGACCACATAAAATAACCACACATACTTTGAATGGTATTAAAACAGGCTTCAGAAACTCATGATGCTTGATATTACTGATTCAATAAATTGGAGCCCGCTTGCATAGGATAGTGATTTACTAAACAATGAAACAAAGCGTGATCGGATTATCAATCAGTAGCAGCTCGTAGTAACATACTTTTCATGGTCAAAGGCAAACCCAAATCTTTGATAGGTACTTAGGTAGTTGATCAATTGGAATTCTCAACTCAATTGCCTTCTCTTGAAGCTCATGGTGAGTTCGTCCAGGCATGTATAAAGCAGATTTGGACATATTAATTGCCAAACCGAACTCTTACTCAAAATCATTCATAACATCAGTAATGCCAATTAGAGAAGCAGTTGTATCCTCCACGAAGATGATCATATCATCAACAAAACTTAAGTGAGTCAAACCCACTCATTTGCACTTAGGATGATATCCAACCTTGTTCTCCCTCACGTTTATAACAATGTCAACGAGGATAAGAGGAAAAAAAACAATCCTGTTGTAATATGTAGGTGCTGATAAAGAATCTCTCCAACTCTCCATTAATTAACACAAACTTGAAAAAGTAGCTGTCCAGACGCAACTTATAATCCAAAAGATGAATATGTCCCCTGGAATAGCCACTGCATTCAAAGTTTGCATAATGGAATCTCATCACACCGTATCAAAAGCCTTAGCATTTGTAATATCAATCTTTAGAGTACATCAGGGTGATATAACATTTTTAAGATAATCTTTAACCAGTTCTGTTTGCCAGCAATACATTCTTAATAGAAGTCTACCTTTAATTGAAACACTCTTATTCGACATCATAGCTTCTAGTAATAGAGCTTTCAACCGATTCACGAGTATCTTAGAAATTACCTTATAGATTGTGTTGCAACAGGCAATGGGTCTGTATTATTTCAGTGTGGATGCATCCTCATTCTTAGGTATATATGAGAGTAAAAATTGTAGCATTGACTCCTTTTGGTATAAAACCACTTTAAGAGTATGACTGGATTGTTGTTACAAAGTACGCTTCCACAATAGACCAAGAATGCTTTCGTATATTCATCAGAACCAGGAGTATTTCCAGAGGGCATAGATATAAGAGCTTTTTTAACTTCCTCTTCTATAATCTCACCAGTAAGAAACGCGACCATATCCTCTGAATATCTATATTCCAATAGCTGATTAATATCAGTGTTTAACTACCTCGAAATCAGGATTTGCTTGCAAGAATCCCTGATAATATGCAACTGCCTCATCCTTAATCCCCTGTGGCTCTGTTATGACTTTGCCTATAGTATTACATATACTTTGAAGGAGTTCTTGGATCGTCGTATTTTTCCTACACGATGAAAGAAGGAGATGTTGTGATCTCCATGATGTAACCAATATGAGTCCTGCCTATGATATCCCCATATCGATTGTGATTCAGTGCACATAGCAAAGGTTTTAGGATCTTTAATTTTTGGTGCAATATGTGGAGAGCAGAGCTAGAGTGGTAAATCTTTTCTATTCCATTTCAGTTGTCCTGTTATAATATCCAAAAACTACGGATGCTCTGTCAAGTAGTTTAAGAATTGGAAGTGATGTCTCTTTCGCTTTACTACATTAATAGTCGCTTTAACCACACATCTTGCATGGTCCGAGATCTTATTAGTCTCAAAAGAGGCAAAGGAATCAAGAAAAGCATTGTCCCATGACTCATTCACCATTTCCATATCCAACTTCTTGCCTTGGTGATTCCACCTGATAAACTTTGGACCTGTGTAATCTAGATCAGTCAATTCACATTCAGCCAGAATCTGTTGAAAATCCAGCATATCCATCCACTTGATCTCCCAAACCATACATCACTTGAGCATGTTCATCTGAGACGTGACGACGTTAAACTCGCCCAATAATATCCATGATAGATTTTATTACCAAATTAAAAACACTTAAATTGACGAATTTTCTCAAGTGTCAATCGTTTATTGCAGAAATTAAAAGTATAGAAACACGAGCATAGAAAAACCTCTCTTCCAATTGATTTTATACCAACTGTGATCATTTGTGGACTTTTATTAAATATGGAAATAGTTTCTTTATCTTATCAGACTGTTTATATACGATAAAATTTATAAAAATCATAATTTCTTTTGTATTTATATCCTAAAAATATGCGAAAATAATATTTTATTTTTTTTCCTACATTTATATCTCTAGTTAAGAATCGAAAAAGGTTTAGCATTATTTATCTATCCATACCTTTATGAGATCATGTTGGCTGAACTATTAGACTTAGAGTTAGTTTCAACATCTAAAACGCATTCTATGCAAATTATGACTGTATGAAATGAGGGTTTCATGTAGGGCTGGGCAAATTTCCCGAACCCGAAATCCGAACCCGGTCCCGACCCGGAAAAATCGGTTTGGTACGAGTATGGGTTATAGTGAAATAACCGAATGGTACTTATGAGCCAGATCCAATGGGTTTCGGGTTTATCCGAACCGAACCTGATACCCAAAAGGGTTAACCGGAGTTAATGAGTAAGGAGGACACTGCGAAAACTTTCCTGAGTGTATATACGAGACTTAAGATTTTCTGCATTAAAATTATTTTTTTCCTAAACGATAGTTTTGGATCTTTGATTTTCAAGGATTTTAGAAACTAGAAAAATCAGATCTTCCCAAATTTTGATCTCAAATCCCATGAATCATGTTGCATACTCAAGATTTTCGGTCTGTTATTAAAAATAACCGAATCCGAACCGAACCTGAACCGAATCCGTATGAGTTTTGGATTTTTAGCTTACACCTCGTACCGACCCGAACCCGGCATAACCCGAAATGAACCCGACCCAATTTTTTGTAATACCCGAATGGGATATCTAAGCCTAAACCCAAAAACCCGAATTACCTGAACCGAATGGGACCGGATTATCCGAACGTCCAGTCCTAGTTTCATGGTTGTATACGAATTACCAAACAGCTTGAAAGAATAAAAGAACATGCAACAAAAAGAGACGACTCAATTATTTCTTTATTTTATAGTCAAGTAAAAGAAAATTACAATGTCAAATAGATTCGATGTATGTACCAAGTTGTCTTTGTCAAGGAGTCGTTCTCAACTCTCAAGTCTCTGAGCCTTTGAGCATAATTGACTCTTCAAAAGAAGACAGGACACGTCTTACGTTTCTTTGGCCTTTTGAATTCTTCAACTTTGCATCCCAAATTGTTCTTTTTTTTAATAAATAAAAATTTAACCAAAGCAAAATTCCACAGCCGTCTGGTAAAAAAGAGAAAGAAAAAGATAGCATAAGTAAATTATCAGTTGTAATAATTTTATCGTAAATACACATTAATTTTAAGTCGAAGTTACAAAATGTCAAAATGGGCTAGCTACTCCGAATATATTTATAAATTATATACTGATATATGGAGTAGTAGTTTTGAAAATGAGTTTGTCAATGAAAATTGAACGAATCTTCTAAATAATTTTTTTGTCCTTTTTGTTTATTTATACTTATACTACGTAATATTGAAAAAGTAGAAACAAAGTTTGGTTGATTAATCTTTGAGTCTCATGACTCGCTACATTTTTCTTCCTTTCGTGAATATAAATAACTTATATCCTCACTAATTGAGTAATAAACAAATTTAAAAAAATTATAATCATGATCAATGTGTGGTTAGATGAACGGGAAGAGATAACGTTAAGATGTATCTTAAACCTAACATATAGGTATATGTTTTTGAATTATAAAATATAATAAACGAATGGCCAAACATCCGAAGGTATAGAACACATCTTTAAACTAATCTAAGCTAATTAAATACAATATTAAAGGATGCTTATGTCAAGTAGCTGTCGCTAATTGCACTGCCAAGTGCCAATTGCTAAGCTATATTAACAATAAGATAACCAGGGAAATATTATGTCGGTTATATCCATGCAAGCAACAACACCATATATTCAGATTTTATAGTAGAATATATATCGGATTATTATTGATTGAGTTTACTACAAATACTTTTATGCTTATATTATACGCCAATAATTCATATATTACAACATTCCTTTTAATATGTTATCTCTCACGGTAATCAGATAAGTTGGAAAACACACACATATGCAATAATTGAACCCTTTTTTTCCCAACATATATAGCTGTACATGAATCTGAACTAAAATTTACAGTCATGAAGTGTCGAGGTCCTACAAATCTTTGCACCATCCAAACGATCGAGAACATGTTGATTGTTGCTGATCACCCAAATACTGATCTCAATTCTCGATTTGTATACCCTATTTTTTTATTAACACCGGTTTATATACTTAACCAAACATATCTATGATCTAATTATTGATATATTGTATGGTATGTTTACATTATAATTCTCTATCAGTATATATTTCTTCAAGAATAAGGGATTATTTCCCCCCTCCCCATAAGTAATAATGTCTGTTCTAATACAAACACGTTCTCGAAGAAACGTCTACAAGTAATTGATTTTTTAAAAATAAGGGCAAAAGAGGAACGAATTATTTATCTCTCTTAAATTATCCAAAAAAACTACCAAACAGTACCAAAAACTACAATTTTCCAAATATTCTATGTGAAACTACCCAAAAGCCAATAAAAACTTGAAAAACTACTCATTTCGCAAATTCACCCTATTAAATGTGACTAATTGTGGAAGGGCCTCTGGTCTAGTGGTTTGACTAAAGGTTTATTAATGTTTCTACACCAGGAGGTTTATGTTTCGATTCCCAGAGAATGCATGATTTATGCATATTAAAAAATGAGACAAGATTGCAGAAGATCTTCAGCGTGGTGCAGAAAAATCCGTCAGGTATATATCTTCATAAGACAGTTCATGTGGAATTAAAAAAAATGTGACTAATTATTTAGTAGTAACTAGTAACTAAGCGTCATTAGTTATGATGTCAATGTTAATTATGTTAAGTTTGATTAAAAAGTTGCTAGTAAATAAGTGTGTTTTTATGATAAAAAAAAACTCTATTATGGAATACATCATACATCCATGATCCAACGATCCTTTTGTTACAAAATAGAGGAACCCAAAAGGCTTCTCTATTGGTTTATTACAGAATCGCACGTAGCAGATGAAAATAGGGTTCACCGCACCGGATCATTACCTTCTTCCCCCTAATCTCTTCTCAAGACATTAAATTTTAACATTAAATCATTAATCAAAAAAGAGCAGAGCTTCTTTTTTTTTTAATTAATAAAATCACTGCTTGTTGTTCAAGAGAGCTGCTCGTAGCTCCGCTGGGTCAATCTCGTTGGAACCGGTTTCCGGTCTGTAATAACCGGTTTTGGGATCGGGAATCCAAGCAATCTTCTGGCTCGATTCTTCCACTCCCTTCTTCTTCATCACCGCCGAAACAACGGCTCCACCTTTTCCACCGCTCGATTGCGCCGCCGTGGCCGCATAACCGCGTCTGTCAAACACAAAAAAAAACACATTAGAAAACAGAGCGTAACGAGAAAAACATAGCATAAACGAAAAACAAAACAGAGCATAAACGAGGAGAAACAAAACAGAGTATGGCGAACTTACCGGAAGATTGCATTGGAGAGTTCTTGAGAGACGAAAGCAGATACGATCTTAACGTTAGAGAGAGAACGAGCCATGTTTTCGAATTATATTTTGTTTTGAAAGAGAGAGATAGAACAGACAATAAAAGGTTGAAACTTTTTTTTTTGTTTTGTTTGGGGATGTTTTTTTTCTTTTTCGCCGCCGCAGAAGATGGAGAGATTTATTCGAGAGTTAAATTTTTTAAAAATCTGCGGCAACGAGACTGAAAAAAAACTTGTTTTCGTCTGTGTTCTCTCTCTCAAACTAGAATTATTTCGAAATGGTTCGAGGGATGTGAAATGAGGAAGAGGAGAGATAGGTTTATATAGAAGACGAGAGAGAAAAAGGAAGTAACTTCGAAATTGTCTTTTCACTCCCCAAAAACGACTGCGTCAATTGTGGCCTTTGACCCATAATTAGCTTTGCTTTTTTCGTTAAGTCAAATTTAGCCTTGTTTATTTAATAAATTATGTTTTGTTTTAAATGTGTGGAGAAATATAACTAGAAGGGTGTTTAACCAATGTTTTATTAGGATGCTAATAACAACACTTTGGATTTTTTAAACATTTTTAAAAGCTAATTATAATGTTGAATTTACATTCTCTGTCACGAATTCTCGATCTTAACTAAATTTACATTCTATCGATTATAAATGGTATGGATAATTTAAAAAATAAATAATTGATTTTATACTGAATACTTTTATGAAAAAGAAAAATTTACAACATTTTAACCTTAAGAAAACGACGTGACAATGTCTTTGAACTTTTAGCAAAAAGTTTTAGTCGAACTATCTCAGTGAAAACGGTAACAAAACGACTTTTTAGGATATTAGAAAAAAATACTTAAGAATATATAATGCGTAGGGTTTAATGATTGACGCTAATCTAGATGTGGACGTGTGTAAAGTAGGGAAAGCGAGTTGGGATAAATTATGAATGTGTTTTAGCAGTCAAGATGCCATTGGTTAAAGTTTCTACTGGTATTAGAATAAGGCTTCAGAGTTCAGGGTATCGAATAACAATATAAAATGATAATAATACACATATTATAATATTGTCGTAAATAAAATAGATATTTTGAGGCGGTGGAGTTTCTCTTTATTGGTGGTTCTCGACGACCACTTGCATCATGAAAGGGTTCTTTGCTTCGTGGTTTCGCCCCCACCTTCATATTATTACAACTTACTAGCATCTGGTTTGGTTTTTTTCTTGGGTTTCGCATATTTTTTTGTTTCATTTATAGTACTGTATAACATCTTGTTGGCTTTCTCAAAGCTCATCACATACAAATATTTAGATTTGAGTTATACTCCATGATCATAGCTAAACGATCATATATTTTTTTAAAACTAGAATTTGTTTTTCAAATCAACCGTGAAAACTGATTAAACGATCATATATTCCTATAACTTATAACCAATACGAATATGAAAAAACATACCAAATAACTCTTTGTTTACCATAATGTTAATATAAAGGATTGATTCTTTTATTTTTCAGATTCAAATTGTCTTTGGTATAAATATTATTTTTAAAACAAAAAATTCTTCAAAGTTGATTTCGAATATTAAAAAAAAGACTATGCACATCTAAAATCTCCACCATCTTAAAATAAAACTTTTTGGTCTAATATAAAACATGTACGATTCTTTATAAAGTGAAAAATCATATTTTAAATTAAAAATTGTTTGAGAAGATTTTAAAATGCTTATCTTAACCTAAAAAGGGTTACCTTCAAACCCCCCCTCCCCCCCCCAAAAGAAAAAAAAAGGCAAGCATTTATAGTAACTACCTATAATTATATTGTAGTTAACTAAATACTAGAGTTTTTTATATTTGAAGCATTGACTAAGTGATCATACTAATTCATTTTTATTTTAAATTTATTCTGTGCCATGATAATGTTTTCAGCATTCAAAATGTCTATCAAATTTTACGTTCTTGTGCTTCTAGCAAGCAAAATTATACACTATACATATGATATAAATATACAAATCAACAAAAACAACATTTTTGTGGATGAATAAAATGATTTATGATTATTCTAAGGTTCCAACTGTTTTTTTTCCCTGTTATATTTTACTTGTTATTACTATATTGTTTTAAGGAAAAAAGAAGCTATAGTTTTTTAAACCCAAATGTACTATATTGCAAAATTATAACGAAATGTGCAAGATAAAGTGAAGTTTAGGGATGAGGACAGGTTGTCATGTTAGGCAGTTGGTATTTGTAAAGACTGTGAACATGCCGTTGGTTTCTGCTCTCTATCTAACACCACTACATATTTGTGATGTTTCATGCGCTTTTGCATGTTCTCTGCTTTTTGTTTTTGTTGTTCGCCAAAAATCCCTCTCTTCTTTTACATGCCTCACCTGACAATTTGTTGTCATGTAACTGAGGTAGGAAAATGTGCATATATTAAACGAAAAGTTTAGATTAGTTGTTGCAGAATTTAGTTTTTAGATCCTTTTTGATGTAGCTGTATGTTTAATTGTTTTTTTTTTGTAAGAAAATTATACAGTTTTTAAACCCTTTCAATAACTGCTTTAAGAAAAAGAAAAACATAAGCGGACAAAGAAATTAAGGTTTTTTTTAAAAAAAAAAGAAATTAAGGCTGTAGAAGTTGTAGCTTTTATATGAAACCTAACAAAACATTTTTTTGAACGAAAACCTAACAAAACATTAAAAGATAGATAAATTATAAAAACAAATACCGTAAAATTGAAGGCTTTTAGGTTATCATAGTAGGCCTGATAAAATTATTATCAGGTTAAATTCATAGCTTTTTCAATTTTCATAATATTCATCCACAATCTATAGACTTGTGATCCGTAAAAATGCATGCATGTTCAGTTTTACTGTCTGTAACAGCTCTGGACGAGATAAGAATTTGATCATATTCAAGCTTGGTCCTAATACTCTAAAATAATTTCAAATTATACGTTGCAATTCAGGAATATATATTTTTCTTTCTATAGATTCCTTCATTCTGGCTATTTAATCAGAAGTAAGAAAACAAGAAGAAATTAGTTTTCTTTGGCCTAATAAACCTTGAAAACAATTGGAGTTTGCTTATCTCTACATAAACTTTTTCTACGAGTATACCCGCAGGATAAGTAAGTGCTGTAATAGATATACCTAAGACCTTGGTTTGATTCATTATCGGAAATTGTAATTGTTTTTTCCAATCCGTTAACTCAAGTTCAAAAAAAAAAAAAAAAATAATCAACACATGATTTAGCTGAAAAAAAAAATAGTCAACACGTATTACTTCAATTTGTTTACGGTAATTAGTAGGCACGTTCTTGAAAGAGTGAGTAGTGGCGAACCTTAACCACACCAGAAAAACTATTATCTTATGAGAGCTTAACCAGAAAAGGTACTTTGAGTACTTTTGTTGTAAAAAAAGTGACCTCTCATGCTTGAGAGACTTTTGGTGGGTGATTTTACGAAAAGAGCCCCTGTATGAGTAACCAAGGCAAGTGGGTGTCTTTTAACTCATGTATGGTTACTTTATGTATGGTGACTTTTTGTGTGTGGGCAACTGTGCACGCTTCGGGAAGAGGGGGCTAATAATTATTAAAATATTTTTTATTTCTTTTATGGGTTGCAAGAATTTAATCTTTTGTTTTTTCTGTCGTTCTGTTATTGTTGTTCGTGTACGCACACGCAGGTTGGACAATCTGGGAACAGGAAAGTGGCGAAGAAACCTGGTTGATGTATTATAAGTAATTGTGTTCGAACATGTATATTAGCTGAAACACTTTGTAGACGAAGCATTGATCATACTTGGTTTAAACACTTTGGATGAGTAATTGTGTATTGGTTGTAAGCATCGTGTGGAACATTATAATTTTACGTGTTCGAACATGTATGTTAGCTGAAAGACTTTATAGATAAAGCATTGAACATACATTGTTAGTCTGTATGATTAATTGTGTTTTCTTGTATTCTTCGTGGCGAAGATACCTGGTTGATGCATTATAATTATATGTGTTCGAACATGTACATTAGCTGAAACACTTTGTAGATGAAGCATTGATCATACCTAGTTTAAACACACTGGATGATTAATTGTTTATTGGTTGTAATCATCATGTTTGAACATTATATTTATACGTGTTCGAACATGTATATTAGCTGAAACACTTAATAGATGAAGCATTGCTGATACATTGTTATTATGTATGATTAATTATAGTGGATAGTGCCTATTATATGTGGATGAACAAAGATAGTGTTGTGGCAGTGGGGGGATAAATGTGGATAAGAGCAGAGAGTGAATAATATTTGGTTGAACACATGTCGTCTATGGAGTACATGTTTGTATGTCTAGATACATGGATATGCCCGTACGAAACAAAAGGTATGTGGAGTGTATGAAGTGTTAGTTTAATTATGTGTTCCTGTGTGAGAGATGGTGGATGAACACATGTTAGAAATGTGTGGTTGTTGCTTACGAACTGTGGATGGACAAAGATAGTAAACATGCAGTGGTTGAATAATCGTTGATGAGGGAAGAGAGTGAAGAAATCTTCGAACGAAACGGATTTGTAAGTGGTTGTATGTCTCGTGCATGGAGTATGTCTAGTTACATGGAGATGCCTGTACGAAACAAAGGATGGGTCGAGTGCATGATTCTTATTTGAAGTGTGGGTTAAAATATGTGTTCGTGGTCGAAATCTGGTGGATGAACACATTTTAAAAATGTGTTATTCCAAGTCGAAAATGGTGGATAAATTAAGTTGGATGAACAAAAATGGGAAGGTTGCCGCAATGGAGGGAAGATTTGCAAAGAAGACCATTAAAGCTGAAATGTCTTTTGTAGGCTATTACATGGATATCGTTCACTATTTGAACTAATGTTTCTCCAACGTTAATGTCGTCATCGGAGTCGTCAATAGAATTGACGAACAATATAGAGAAATGGATGGACTGATAGTGGAAGACGAGGTGATTCGGTGTGGATGTACGGTAGAGAGATGTTATGCGAGGAAGAAGAAGTATTAGCACGGGATGATGTAGAATTGTCAGTTGGATGACCAGGTAACGGAAGAGAAGATCGCAGTAGAACCAGATTGATGCGTGGATGTACGCAGTAGGACCTGGTTGATGCGTAGATGGAGAATGTGTACGTGAAAGTGCGAATGATAAAGCTTTTCAGTTCATAGACATTGTTCGACCATGACCCTCTTCTCCATCCCCGTCTTCAGTCGCCACAACCTGGTTGTCCATCAAGTTCGATGTCCATAAAGTACGATGTGGTTGTCCATCAACTTCATTTGTATTGTACAGATCTGACTTCCTTTGAAAGCTTCTTTCTTCTTCGTCTTCCTCGACAAATTTCTTTTGTTTCTTTTGAAAACCCCAACTTCATGTTCAAATCCTAGCTCAGCTTACCAAAATCTCTGTTAATTCTTCATGATTTGATGATTCAGATCCAAAACCTCCTTCTCCTCTCTCTCTCTCTCTCTCTCTCTCTCTTCTCTCTCACTCACTCTCTCTCAGCTCTCTCTCTCTCTCTCTCTCTCTCTCAACGATCTATCTCTCTCTCATGTTAGAGATGGTAACTATGGTTAGTTTCATTGGTTAGGAAATGGTAAAAGGTGGAGTTAGTTAAAGGGTAGAAGAGGAAGGAAAAAATGGATTCTGAGCAAAAAGTCACCTAATACACGAAAGTGTGTTTTCTTGACACCTAGAGTTGAAAAGGTGTGTCTGTGGGCAATTATCTCTTATCTTATTTTGTTTTCGTTTTTAAAATGTCTTAATATAACCCCCGTCAACACAGAATTTACCTTTTTTTTGTAATATAAGATTTAAAACCTATGAACAAAATTTCAACTTTTTTTAAAAAATTATCTTTCATTTTGATGTCTTGCCATCGATTTATTAATGGTAAGAAGAAATCCTGGATTGAATATTGGATATATTCATTTGAAATGCCAGGCGTGGATTTAGGAATATATCAAAATATTCGGGGTCTTTTCGATGTTAGAAAGTTATATGGGCAATATCCACAAAAAATCAAGAACAACTTTTCAGTTTCTGTAAAATAATTTTGAAAAGGCCCTAAAGGCAAAAGCTTTCAAGGGAAGACATTGAGGAAGAAGAGACTTCTTCAAATGCTCGCGCGAACTCTCTTCTTCCGAAGCAAACCATAGAAACAGCCTTCTTCTCCTCAGTCCCATTCCCTATCCGACGAACTATTATCTGTTGTAGAAGAAGACGAAGGAGGAAAATGGCGAACAAGCTCAAAGTCGACGAACTCCGTGCAAAGCTCGCCGAGCGCGGACTTAGTACCACCGGACTCAAAGCCGTTCTGGTATCGATTTTGAAACTGAACTCTTCTCTTATCGATTCGGTAGTCTTCAGATTTTTGACTTTTGGTGGATGTGTAAGGTGGAGAGGCTTGAAGAGGCTATTGCAGAAGAATCCAAGAGCAAGAGGAAGAAGAGAAACCGAGACTCTTCGGATGGTGATAACGATTCGAACAAATTGATTGCGATTGGCGAGTTCCGTGAGATGAATGTGAAGGAGTTGCGCGAGGAAGCTAGTAAGAGAGGCTTAGTTTCAACGGGTACCAAAAAGGATCTTCTCGAGAGGCTCTGCAATGACGTAAACAACGATTCCGATGCCACGGTCAAACCTGGTAAACACCTTTGTTCCTTCTCTGGGCTATGGGGAAACATTTTTGGGTAGAAATTACGAATGTTCTCATTGCCATTTTCAGGGACAGATGGAGCTGAAGATGACAAGAATGGCTTTGAGGAAGAAAAGGAAGAAGAGAAAATCGTAACTGCGACAAAGAAGGGAGCAGCGGTATTGGATCAATGGATTCCTGATCACATAAAGAGCCAGTACCATGTTCTACAGAGGGCAAGTTTTTTTTTTCTTTCATCTAAATGTGTTCATGGATGTGGTAGAAACTGGGATTGACTTGAGGTTTTTGTTGAGTGTTGTAGGGTGATGATGTTTATGATGCCATGTTGAATCAGACAAATGTCAGGGATAATAATAACAAGTTCTTTGTCCTGCAAGTGCTAGGTCAGTTCTTGACAGATTATGATTAGTTTCCTTCATTAGTAAGTTGACACTTGTCTAGTTATTGAGGAACCCTTGGAAGCTGTTATCACTTTTGATGTCTCTCTCTCTCTCTTTTTGGCTCATCGTCATGTCTGTGATCTGTTTGCAGAGTCCGATAACCAGAAAACATATATGGTCTACTTCAGATGGGGAAGAGTTGGTGTGAAAGGACAGAGTAAATTAGATGGGCCTTATGTCTCATCGGATCGTGCAATAGAAATATTTAGCAACAAGTTCTGTGAAAAGACAAAGAATTATTGGTCTGACAGAAAGGAATTTATCCCTCATCCTAAGTCCTACACATGGATTGAAATGGACTATGGCAAAGACGAAAATGATTCAGCTGTGAGTGTTTCGGAATCCTGACTGATGCCTCTATGATTTATACTTTTAACAACTTTTGATGTGGCATGGTCAAAAGCATCTGTTGGAATGAGACAAATTTTCAAGGATACTTTTTTGGTTTATCGCAATTCTAAAGATCATTTCTTTTACTCTTTTACCAAAGCTTTCTAATTGTATAAATGCACTTTCTCAGAGTTTGCAAGTTTTTTCATCTCAGGTCAATGATATACCCAAATCATCTTCTGAAGTTAAACCTGAGGAATCAAAACTAGATCCCCAGGTTGCCAAGTTCATCTCTCTTATATGCAATGTAAGCATGATGGCACAGCACATGATGGAAATAGGTTAGTCTCTTTCTTACTTCATTCACGTGAGGGCATCCACAGGTAGAACTAGCAGTGGTTGAGATTCTTTTGCGTATATCTGTATATCGATACATAAATTCTTAGTCATTTAATTTGCCTGGTTTCTTTACTTCTAGCTGATTGTCATACTACCTCTCATACATTTTCGATATTTGAACTTTGAAGGATACAACGCTAACAAATTGCCACTTGGCAAGCTAAGCAAGTCCACAATATCAAAGGTAAAAATAGTAAATGGTTGGTTTGGTCACATTATATTTTGTTGTGATACCAGATAATAACTCCTCTTGGATCTCTCTAGGGTTATGAAGTGTTGAAGAGAATATCGGAGGTGATGGACCGGTTCGATAGGGCGAGGCTTGAGGAACTGAGTGGGTATGTGTCTGGTTAATTGCTAGACTAAGTGTTGCGTTTAGTGGAATATACAACCATTTTCCACAAAGAAATTGTATTCGAGCTAATCTAACTTATCATCATTGATGCAGAGAGTTCTATACTGTGATACCCCATGATTTTGGTTTTAAGAAAATGAGTAAGTTCATATACATTTTACATCTGTGCTAAAATTGACGAATCATTCACTAACTTCTGAATTTGGATATGTAACAGAGCAATTTGTTATCGACACTCCTCAGAAGTTAAAACAAAAAATAGAAATGGTAATTCTTTCTAATGTTTTCTATTTGACTAGTTTTGGCCTTCATAAAATTTATGGTTGAGTGCTACATGTTTTGTGTAAATTTTAATACATCACTTGACACTATTGAATGCAAGGTTGAAGCATTAGGTGAAATCGAACTCGCGACAAAGTTGTTGTCCAGCGACCCACGATTGCAGGTAAAATCAGTCAGTCTATGTGGTTTGAAAGCATCAAATCACCTCTTCATATACTTCTCTAATGATATGGCATTATTTTTTGCAACGGCTGTAGGATGATCCTCTATATTATCACTACCAGCAACTTAATTGTGGATTGACGCCTGTAGGAGCCGATTCAGAAGAGTTCTCTATGGTATATTTTTGGTTCTGCGAACTTCGAAGTAACATTTTTTTTTTCTCGAGTATATCACACACGTCTGTATTTTTATACCATTTGCTGTCTTCTACGTATTCTGAAATTAGGTTGCCAATTACATGGAGAACACTCATGCAAAAACGCATTCGGGTTACACAGTTAAGATTGCTCAACTATTTAGAGCTTCGAGAGATGTTGAAGGTGATCGATTCCAAAAGGTATGTTATGGTCTTTCAAGCTTGTTCTTACCATACCCAGTTATTCTTGTTTCTCATTTTGGCACTGTAAAAGTTTTATTATTGAAGTTAAATATTTCTTGCTAGTTCTCAAGTTCGAAGAACAGGATGCTACTCTGGCATGGATCACGTCTCACTAACTGGGCCGGTATTTTATCTCAAGGTAACAGGTTTCTCTGTTTTCATTATTCGTTTTGTCTCTCAGATTTTTGTTGCACAGTGAAGTGAACTACTATGAGACAACGAAACAGGTCTTCGGATAGCTCCTCCTGAAGCGCCTGTAACTGGTTACATGTTCGGGAAAGGGGTTTACTTTGCTGATATGTTCTCCAAGAGTGCTAACTATTGCTATGCTAACAGCGGTGCTAATGACGGTGTTCTGCTCCTCTGCGAGGTATACGCTTTTGCTCATTTTCATATGGAAAGCAACAAAATGGTCCTATGCGTTAACATGACCTCTATAGCATTGAACATAAACTGCCTCTTTATGTTTCCTAATGATCAAAACTTCTCTAGGTTGCTTTGGGAGACATGAATGAGCTTCTATATTCGGATTATAACGCGGATAATTTGCCCCCGGGGAAGCTAAGGTACACAGATAATCTCATTCATATACCATAAAAGTTCGTTATGGCGATTAGGGATGTTACAATGGTTTTCACTGGCCTAGCCTGGTGGGACCGGTCCTATAAAGGTGCTACTGTATAAAGCTTGATTTGTAACTGATGGTTGCAGCACAAAAGGTGTGGGGAAAACAGCACCAAACCCATCAGAGGCGAAGATACTAGAAGACGGTGTTGTTGTTCCACTTGGCAAACCAGTGGATCATTCAAGCTCCAAGGTTTTGCTTTGTTTTTGTTTCTTAAACATTCCACTAAATCATAATCCCTCAAATTTATAAATTAGTTTTTGATTTTGTTTACCTTCTTTTTTGGCAGGGAATGTTATTGTACAACGAATATATTGTCTACAACACGGAACAAATCAAGATGCGATATGTGATCCAAGTCAAATTCAACTACAAGTACTAAAAATTTCTGTAGTGTTTTTGGAAATTAAATAACGATCAAGAACCAACTACCTAATTTGCGACAATTTGACGCTTCTTGGATTAGTTTTTGTATTCGGCTTGGGATTTAACCCACAAGTGGGCTGAAGAAAGCTTTTTATTATGCGTGTTTCATCATACTCGCTTGATTTCATAGGTTTTCAAAAATGGCGCTTTCTTTGTAAATTAGTCCGCGGAATCGCAAACAATTCCCAATCTTATCCGATAAAATGATAAAGATGATGAAAATACTTAAACTTATTTGGCTTTCTTAACGTTTCCAGTTACATCGCAGACTCTTTTATATACAAAAGAGAAAAACCTTAAATGCAATCATAAACACGGTTTGAGGTCGTGGTTTGATACACCTTCTCTGTACTTCTTTTCATCGCTGACTCTGCATTTGGTTTGACGTGACATGAGCATGATCGTTGCATATTGATGGCTTCAGAAGCAGACAGTTATTTTTTGGGGTTGTCTGAATTATGGCTCAATGTGCGATGACTGATGAGAGGATGGTTGTATTGACTATTGATTTAGGCTTCCATACGCTTTGGGTCGTACTTGAGGCCTTTGCAGATTTCGTCATCGTGTTTAGAATCTTCTGTTTCGGCTAGAGTTTTCATTTCAATACGGATACGCTCTCAAAATGTTGGTGGATTTGTGGCATATGAACCACCAAGTCTCACATGGCATGGCGGGGACTTGGTAAAGGTATATGCAAGCTGGTAGTGAGCCAGAATGTTTTGACATAAGTGAGGCAAGAGCCACAATTTCTCTTACATAGTGATGATCAAGTTCAAAGTGTTTGGTCTGAAATTAAAATGTAGAATTAGCCGTTAGAAAAACAGATGTGAAATTATCGAAGTAAATATATGGAATGACTTAGACAAGTACATCAAGTTCTCAAAGCACAAAAATATCTGAGTTTTATTTTAGGATTTTTTTTTTACAAATATAGTCAATTTTCAACTGGAACAAATTTTATGATCCGACTCCGCTAGGATATGGAAATATTCTCCAATTGAATAAGCTCTACATGTTTTAATTTGAAGGGGATTATGAATTTCTTATCAACAATCTCAATAAAATAGATTTCAACTACAACATTCACAAACAACTTCACCAAGAATATTATTAGAACGTTGATATCAAAAATTTAAGGAATACAAACTCATTCACACCAAAAGAAACTTAACGAGCTTGCTCACTTTTTAGCAAGAAAATAACCCTTAATATAATTTGTTTTTTTAAAGCTGAATTCATCTTCTATCTTGGTTAACTTTGCATAGTTACACAACAAAATTATATCTTTTGCTTTGCTGAAAAGATTTTTTTTTGGCTATTTCCTTTTTTTCTATGGTTGGTTATTACTTTTTTTTTGGTAAGGAACAGGAGCAAGCTCCCAATATTATTTAGAACAAAACAAGTTACACTCGAATCAGTCGTGTACGAACTGACCCAGATTTATCGTCTGCAAACAAAGTAGTAACATCCAAAGGTACAAAATCAAAGGTATGTAAACCCAAGGAAAGAGAAAACGCATAGTTGGCTTGGTGGGTTATTACTTATTTGTAGTAACTTTCCTTTTCTTCCGGGTATTTTATGCTTCCAAAATCTCTCACTCCAATTAAAACACTAAACCAATCAATCAGACCGGGCTGTCTATTTGATTGAGTATTTAAAGGGTGGAGAAACCCTACGAAGGTTGTTGCCTCTCAAATCTCGCTTGAGAATCGTCGTCCGGTAAAAAGAAAAGACACACAGTCATGAGAGCATTGAAGAGAAAATCATCATCGGGTTCCAAAACCCTAGCTAAGGGAAAGAAGAGGAAAGGTCCTCACTTGCCCAACTCAATACTCAAGACCATTGCAACCCAGAAACGTCCTTTGAACTCTGACGAAGAAGACGACTATGAGATCGACTCCGGTGATGAAAACGGCGCCGATTTGTACGAGTACGAAGAAGGCATCGCTGAAGAGGAATCCAGGAAAAACAACCGCTACGACCGCCTCGATAACTACCAATTCCAGCTTCCTGACGATTTCGAGGTTTGTTTAGCCATCGATTCTTATCGCCGTCACTGTATGATAAATATAAAAGAGACGAGTTTGGTTAGGAGTTTGATTCTTTTGGGTTTTGGCAATTGTTTTCCTTTGGTATATGGCTTATTGATTTATTTGTGTTTATCCCCAGTGAAGGATGAAGACGTGGAGTCAGAAGACGATGACGATGGTGTGAACAGCGAGAATGGTGAAGAAGCAGAAGAAGGCGATGATAGACACGCACGGATGTTGCAATCTCTCACTGGAATGCCAAGTGCAGCCTTTGAAGGTATCGACAATAAAAACTAAGACTTTCTTCTCAGATTCTTTTTGCTTGTATCTGCTGCTTCGTTGGATTTGTAAGCTGTACATATAACCCACCTGTGCTCTTTGTTTTTTTTTTTTTTCAGGTGAGAGCAAGAGCAAACCTGTACTCTTTACTGAAGCATATCCAGAGGGTGAATTCAATCCAACCCGTGATGTTCTGGAGGGCAAAAACGTCCTCACTGAAGGAAGACTTCTTGGCGCTTCTTGAAGGAAAACCTGTGTATCACGAAACAAGCAAGCAGATCTCCCGGATGCGCAAAAATACTGAGTCTGTTGTTCATGCTGCTCTGCCGAAGCCAGAACGAGAAAGACTGGAACAGGGAGTGCATCTGGTGCATCTGGTAAAGAAGAATAGGGAGGCACCAACTGTTTACTTTAACCAAGATGTTAATCTTGGATACTCTACGGTTGGCGCTATAGCATCAGAATTTCAACCCAGGACTGAGTTTGAGAAGAGGATGGCTTCTGTACTCAATGATAACGAGGTTTCGGAGGCTCACAGAGACGATGTCTTCTTGAATGGAACGAGGCAAGTTCTATGGTTCCAGTTCATTCCCTGCACGCTGCTTATTGGACTTTTAAAATGAGATCTTACATTGAACATAGTTTATGTTGAATGTAATTGTTTTGATTAAATTTTGATGTAGGTTTCTATGGAAGACCAGATTAAGGACCGTAACCACGTTGCCAAAATGCGAAGCCTGCTCTTCCGTCATGAGCTAAAAAGTAAACGAATCAAGAAGATTAAGTCTAAAACTTATCATCGCCTCAAAAATAAAGACCTGAGGAACTCGGCAGTGGGAGCATTAATGGACCCAGAAATGGCTAAAGAAGAGGCTATGAAGCAGGAGGCTAGACGAGTAGAGGTAAGTCTGAAATTTCCTCGTAACTGCACATATTGTTTTTCATCAAGACACTGGCAAAAAAGTATAAAATCGTCTTATTTGTGCTTATATTATGTGCTTATGCAGGAACGTATGACGTTAAAGCACAAAAACACTGGAAAAATGGGCCAAACGCATGCTAAGCCGTGGACTGAATGTGAAATACGATGGAACTCGGGCAGCTATAGCTGAACAACTTCAGATGAATGCTAATTTGTCCAGAAAGATGAACTCCGTGAATGATGGAAGTAGCAGTGATGAGATGAGGAAGAGTTGAATGATGGTTCAGATCAGGATACTCCTTCTAAATTGATAGCATAGGCAAAGGAGAAGACATTGAGAACTTTGGAAGATGATGAAGTGCCCAATTCTGGTCTTATGTCATTACCTTTCATGGTAATATTTGCTTTGCTTTCTCAAAACAATTTTGATTCTTTTTTTTTTTTATTATTTCGGTTTTCGTTCATTCAGTGTTGTCTTATCTTATCGTATTTGTTTGGTGAGGCCCGTGCTATGAAAAAGAAAAACGAGGAAGCTACTGAAGAAGATAAACGTGCACTGGAGGAGTATAAAGAGTGGGAGAATTCTGGTGGAGCAGAAAACCCTAAAAAGCCTGTTAGTGTTAGTGGTAGAAGAGTGTTTGGTGCAACCGCTAAAGTCGAGGCTCCAAAAGAGTCTAAAAAGGATTCAGGAAACTTCTATGACAACAACAGTGATAGCGACAATGATATGGATGGCATGGAAGATAATGACTTAGGGGCTGTAAGAGATAATGCGTTACCTGCTAGAAACAGTAGAACCATTACAGAAACCGAGGTATCTTGTTTTTCTCGTTCGGTTAATCATAGTTGTTTTCCCTTCTCTCCCTTTCAGATCTCCGACAACAATTTCTTTTGGTCTAATTTGTCTACAGAAGTTCGGTGATGTTGCTGGAAATCCAGCATCGAAGACAACATTTGATGTTGCCTTATTTGCATCAGGATCCTGGAAGAAGGTTTACTTTTGAACTTTATTACATCAGAAACCAGACTTCGTCATTTTTGTGTTATCTTTTACCAACTCCTTTTTGTATGTTATGCAGATGACAGGCTGAAACCAAAAAAGCTGCAAATACGCATGTACCCATTTCACAGTCTCGAGATAAAAAGTTTTTTTTCAAATCTCAATGGAATTTATACTGTTTTTTCTTGTTCTTCTCCTTCCAGTTTTATCTTCCGGTGGTTCTAATTCCTCACTTGTGTATTATTATGAAGAAAGTGAAGGTTCAGAGAGTGAAGCGGAGAAAATGGTGGACGGGATTTTGACCCGTGCTTTTGATGGTGATGTCGTAGATGAATTTGCAAAGGAGAAGCAAGAGGTTGTAAATGAGGAAGTTCCTGAACCCGGTAAGCCGGTTCTAGTACCTGGGTGGGGACAATGGACAAATATCCAAAGAACGAGAGGTTTGCCTTCATGGATGGTTAGAGAACACAAAGATGCCAAGAAAAAGAGAGAGCAAGCTCTTAAAACAAGGAAAGACGCTCGTCTTAAACATGTTATCCTATCAGAGCAAGTCGATAAAAAGGTCAGTGTCTCTCACCCGCTTCATATCCCAATCCCTTTGTTCATAACCATACGACCTAATGCTCATGTTATCTGTTTTTGACAGGCTGAGAAACTTCATACAAAGACTCTTCCTCTCCCTTATACATAGCATAGTATGCGTATGCCTATAGGACCCGAGTTTAATCCCTATAGGATCTAAACCGACCAGAGGTTTGTCTTCGTCAAACTATCACATGTCACAAATTATTGCACTTCTTTTGACCTTGATTAACCTTTTTTGTGCAGGTTGTGAAGGTGAAGTTCCAGGAAGTAAATCCAAAAGATAAGTTTTCTTTTCAATTTAACCAATTTTTTCAATGTAAACAAACATTATTAACCAAAGAAGTCATAACACTAAAACACTTAAAAAACATGGAATGTAGAAAAACTCATCTTACCTTACATCAACTCATTTTCATCAACATAGCGTTAGTGGACAAAGGTAGTTATGTCGTAGTCTTTCCTATTCTTTATAATTTGTCTCTGAAATTGATATGAAATGTTTGATTTCCCATTTGGAATGTGAAAACCTCACTAGTTGACATTTGCACATTGATGTAGTATTCAAAGGGTGAATTGTACAGGTCCATGAGTTGATCCGACCTGATGTCTGATATTTGCAGGCAGTTTATCCGGTAGATTCCAAAGTCTCTTGGTGGTATGAGTGTTGCTTTGTGAATATGGAAACGGTCCCGGTTTTGAGATTCACAACGCAACACTCATACCACCAGTGGATTTTGGAATCTACCGCATAGATTGCCTGCAAATATCAGACAACAACAGTCGGATCAACTCACATGCCTGTACAATTCACTGTAGAAGGGGATCAATACTATTTCAATGTGCAAATGTCAACTAGTGAGGTTTTCACATTCCAAATGTGAAATCACAACATTCCACATCAATTTCAGAGATAAATTATAAAAATATGAAAGACTACGACATAACCACCTTTGTCTACTACCGCTATGATGATGAAAATGAGTTGATGTAAGGTAAGATGATTTTTTCTAGATTCTACGTTCTTTTATGTGTTTTAGTGTTATGACTTCTTTGGTTAATAATGTTTGTTTACATTGAAAAATTGGTTAAATTGAAAAGAAAACTTATCTTCTAAACATCACCACATTTGTTTTAAAACTTATCTTCTAAACATCACAACATTTGTTTTCTACCGCTACGTTGATGAGTGGATGTAAGATGGGTTTTTCTAGTGATTCGACATTTTTTAAAGTGCTGAGTGTTCGAATGTTCAGACTTCTTTGGTTAATGTTTGTTTACATTGACAAAATTAGTTAAATTAAAAAGAGAACTTATCTTCTAAGTCACTGTAGTGTTGAATCCGCTAGGATTGGTTTAGCGCTGTGAGGACGACTCGCGCAGGAAATGAGGAGAAATTCATTATCATCTAAACAACAATTTCTTTCTCGATTTGTAAATATTTCATTATCGATTTAAACAACAATTTCTTTCTCGATTTACGTAAATATCTCATTATCGATATAAACAACAATTTATTCGTCGATCTACGTAAATACTAAATACTCTTAATTACTTACCCTGATCATCGGTCACTTGTCATTGGATAGTAGGGGGCGGCTGGTTCGCGTTCGCCGCTGCCATTAATCCTCGCCATTAATCCTCCGTAGATGAAATGAAAAAGATTTTCTCACGATTTAGTTGGACAATATAACTCCACATGCTTATATATTGACCCCAAATAATTAATAAAGTATGCAGGCGAAAGAGGCCCAATATAAATGGGTCCTAAAAGACGATAAATTTTAAGCCCAAATAATTCTCCTTCGTTGTGCACGTCTACAACACGCGCTAAACCAGAAATACTCACTTTGCGATTCAAATTCATAGCTTTCTTCCGACGACACAAGTTTTCGTGAAAATCCGATTTTTTGTGTTAGAAAAATCCCAAAAACTTGGCTTGATGGCGACGAGGAACCGAACGATTGTGGGAAACACATGGATGCGTGTAAGAGCGCGCGTGCTCCTCTATCGGCGTCTGATTCGTTCGGCGGTCCGGTGATCGAAATGGTTAGCGGTTCTTTTGCTCGCTCCAATTACTCCTCTTATTCTCCTTTGAGTTCCAATGATTCTGGACCCTCGAGGTAACTTCTGCGTTCTTGTTCTTCCCAATTTGTTATTGTTTGATTTCTGCAAGAACTTGTGGTAATTCGAGGATTATACATATATAGTAACAAATTGAAATCATGATTGATTCGCGAGAAAAAGATACTTGTTAGCTACGGAATTAAAACCCTAAGCGAATTAGGTAAGGAAGGAAATGAATTGAATCGAATTGTGGGTTTATGCGTTTCCAAGCTTATTGTTATCTGTGAATGTTTTGGGGGTAGCGATGCGTTCACGATTTTTCTCCCACCAGCTTGGGTGGATGATTCGGAGGAGATAACTTTTAATGTACAAAAGGTTCAAGACAAAATGGGTGAATTGGGAAAGGCTCATTCGAAGGCTTATGTATACTTCATGTTTTTGATATCTTATTTTGTAACGGACTGTTTTTTCTATCTCTTTGTGTCAACGCATGTTTTGTATGCTTGTACGTTTTTCATTTTCTATGTTTTTGAATTTTTTAAATGATTGTTTTACCACCTTTTAATTTGTAATTTCTGTGATTGAGGAACCTCGACTGTCTGTTTTTAATATGTAATAATCTATTATATTCGACTAAGATGTTCCATTATAGTATCTATTCCCAACCATTACACTTTATCTGGTTCATCTGCAGTCATTGAATAAAAGTATTGTTATACATAGTTGTATAATTTGGTGTATGAGTTATGAAGTTTATAATTATTTAGTTCACTATCTCACTTCTAAATAAAACTTGTTTCTTTTGAGATATTTTAGTCCATTTGTAAAGAGTTCAAGTAATATGATTGAAAACTGATTTGTGGAGAAATAAAACCCACATTATCAGATTTATATAGCAATTACAGAAGAGAGCTTGTAAAAAAAAAATTGAATTATATCATATTCTCCAATAATGATACGTATATTCCCATGATGTGTGTCCAACATATCAAAGTTCTCAACACACACCAATCCTAACATCTCTATCATTTTTTTCTCATTAATTATCATGACTTAATATACCTACAGTCACGCTAATTGGCAAAACACAAAAATATGAGTAAAGATGAAATCGAACGGACTAAAAAAGTGGGAGTAGAGCTGTAGAGGAATAAAATAGCTATTCCAATGGCCAACACATTGTGAAGTCCTTGTACGCTTCGTGAACCACCTTTTGCCCAGCACCTTCCGTTTTGTTTCTTGCTTGCAGACATCGTGTCACACATGGCTAGAAAAATGGCAAGTATAAGCTTGCCCATACGCATGGGTACCTATGCATCGAGACAAACAGTTTATGTAAAATGAGATGGAAGAGTAATAAAAGTGCCCAATTGTAACATAACTGGCAAGGGCCATGTTGTCGGAAGAGAAAAATTCTGAATCCTTGAAAAGGACTTTGCTTGTGTCTACAGATGAAAGTATGATAAGGTGTGGGAGAAGGAGAACCATGGCAGTAAGAGTGATTGTCTTCTTGTTCACAAAGCCTCAAATGCAAATGTAAAAAAGCATGAAGTTGCGGCTCCTTCTTCAATTCTCAGTCAAATTTATCCGCTGCTTTTTCCTCCGACGGTTCGGAGCCACCGATAGAGACTGAATGCAAAACTACAAATTTTCGAGTAAGAGCAACACATGTTACACATCAACATATGTATTAAATTACGAAAAAAACATATTGACTATACCATGAGGAGTAATAACACCCAAATCCTAAAATTAATCCACAAGCTGAGTTATCATATGTTACATATTGTATATTGCTCATTTTATCAGATCAGAACTACCTTTTTCAATATATATGATCTTGGCTGCCGACAATATCAACACAAAAACCATTAAAAGCGAAAGGCACCTGGATTTTAATTAATTTCTTGATGCACAGAGTGAAGAATCTTCTATAGAAACTCACGAACAGATACAAAGTGTGTAAATACATAGTAATACCTTTCAATAGAAAAGAAATTGATCTAAAACCGGCCACTAACTCTATCCAGAATTTGGATCACCGAGAGTATCTCGGATGCAAATGCAATATAATCATTACCATATAAAACAACAAATAACTAAAACCTTACAGCATAAACCAAATTTGATGCAACACATGATGACAATTGAAAGAGTGATCGTCCATCATAGTGATATCACGACTGCCTTCACCATTCCTCGTTTTCCCTTCTACAAAGAGAAACATTAAATACTCAAAAGGCTTGAGATTAACTACACAAAACTAACTCTCAGCAGAAATATAACAGAAGAATCGAAACTACATTTTGAAAGATCATTTCTCTAGTAGATACCTCATAAATCTCTATTTGACTCAATCAGTCAATCCCAAGACGCAAGATATGGAGATTCTCTTGTCTTGTCATATACATAGTTGTTTCTTCCTTTACCAAAGGAAACTGGAGTTGGCTTCATCTTGTGTTACGATGTCAACAAAATTGATATCATAGAGCAGAGTTGCATTGCCAGGTATGGTACACTCACCTGCATAAACTAATACGAGACGATGTTTTATACCCAAAGATATATCGATTTCTTAACATTTCTATGAGCAAAGAGCTAACAGAAATGTATATACAGGGAATGACCTACAAGCTAGCTGAGGTGGAATCTGAAGTTAACGCTTTCCCCTGTAGATAAAACCGCAACGAAGACATGGTTTCAGCCTAATAAAGACATCCTTCGAACGGAAGAAAATTACACAACTTGCCTACACGCATAGGAGGTACTCCTTCGCCTCCAAGAATCCCCTGGTCTAGAGCCTTAATCACCTAATCAATGACTTGAAAGCTGTAAAGTCACTATATTGCAACCCAAACGATCAAAAAAATTCTAGTTTCTTGGTCAGATCAAACTTTGCATTGCTCGGTTAAACAATTAACTAAATCAACCAATCTTACTCACGGAATCAAAACTAAAATAATCAAATCCAGCTTAGAACTCGTATAAACTCGTCATCTCTAACCAAAGAATATGATTCGAAAATTCTAATTAAAAACCATAAGACAGAGGGAAGATTGAAACGTTTACCTTTCAATCGAGGAAGAAAGACGGATCCTCTGATTGGAAAGAAGCAGGAGGAGAAAGAGGAAGGAGAGATTTGGTTGAGATTTTACTGGTACAATTTATAGGCCACTCTCTTGAACGGTGAAGGAAAGCCATAGGTTGGGTAATTAAGTTGATTGAAAAAGGGGAAACTACGTAAATGGTGTGGAAGACGAAGAATCGCGGCTGTTACCAGCTTTAGAGGGAGGTGAAGGAGCAGAGATTCGCGGACTGTGAGCGAGTGTTTCGTTTCAACGTAAGGAGACGAAAGAGATGAATATCGAAATTGGGTTTTTGGGCAATAGACCGAGAAAACATTAGAAGGGTCCAAAAAGGGATTTTTTTCCGCATACACAACATTAAAAACCCAGATTAGTTTGGTCTACACGAAAGAAATGTTTATTCTCTGCCACGTGGCATGATAGTAGAGCAGAAGGAGAAAAGAGCTTTTGCTCATTATATATAAGATTACTAGGTAGTAATCCGCGCCTTGAACGGAGTTAAATGTTTCTACAAATATTTATTATATATAATCATATATTCATTTATATATATTTGTAATTTTCATATATTCTAATTTAAAAAAAAATTATATTAGTAAAAATAAAAACAACTAAATCATAATATATATATATATACATAGGATAATTTTGCTAAATCAGTTGTTTTCTATCATTATTGATTAAGTAACAAATTAGCATATATTATTCATATCTGAATTTATTACTAAATTAATATGAATATGCAAATATACATAAATATAATTACTATATGTTTATTTAGTTAAATGTATGGTTACTTATTTTAATTTATATTATTATTTAAGTTTATAAAATGAATAATTTATACTTATCATAATTTATTACTGATTGGTATTAATACAAATCAAACATTTTGATTTGGATTTATATTTTTAAAAATTATATATTTAAAAGTCAACAACAACTTTCCATATATGAATAAATTTTAAAATGGATTATAATTTTAAAATATATTGATTTTTAATTATATATTTTCTTTGATAATCAAATTTAGTTTAACAAAAAAAACATAAAAAGATAAGTAAAATAATTTAAAAACTATTAGTATGATATAAGTAGATATCAAATCTTTGTTATTCAATTTGATTGATTGATAATTATTATTAAAATATGTAATAAATTTGTAGTTTTCTTATAAGGAAATAGAGATATATATTATTATAGACTAATAGTTAATTTTATGGATAATATATTTGTTATACCAAATTATGAGTGACATATCATGTAATTCTTCTAGTAATTTAAACCTATTTTTAAAATGAATTAAAAGACATTGTGGTGATGACATATCTTCATGACAAACTTGAAATAAACACATGAAAAAGGTTAATTTTTAATAAGAATCCTCAAATAATATATAGAAGATTTTATTAGGCCTCGACATCCGGCCCAAACCGAAAAGAACCGAACCGACCGAACCGAAAAAAATCGAACCGAACCGAATTAAAATTGTGTTTATGAACCGATCGGCAAGATTTTGAAATTCAATCGGTTATCGGTTCGGTTAGGTTCGGCAAGCCAAACCGAACGATTAACCGAAAGTAACCGAATAAACCGAAAATAACCGAATAAACCGAATAAACCGAAAGACATGCTTTTGATGTGGCATGGTCAAAAGCATCTGTTGGAATGAGACAAATTTTCAAGGATACTTTTTTGGTTTATCGCAATTCTAAAGATCATTTCTTTTACTCTTTTACCAAAGCTTTCTAATTGTATAAATGCACTTTGTCTATAAAGCACTTTGTCTGAGTTTACAATTTTTTTCATCTCAGGTCAATGATATACCCAAATCATCTTCTGAAGTTAAACCTGAGGAATCAAAACTAGATCCCCAGGTTGCCAAGTTCATCTCTCTTATATGCAATGTAAGCATGATGGCACAGCACATGATGGAAATAGGTTAGTCTCTTTCTTACTTCATTCACGTGAGGGCATCCACAGGTAGAACTAGCAGTGGTTGAGATTCTTTTGCGTATATCTGTATATCGATACATAAATTCTTAGTCATTTAATTTGCCTGGTTTCTTTACTTCTAGCTGATTGTCATACTACCTCTCATACATTTTCGATATTTGAACTTTGAAGGATACAACGCTAACAAATTGCCACTTGGCAAGCTAAGCAAGTCCACAATATCAAAGGTAAAAATAGTAAATGGTTGGTTGGTCACATTATATTTTGTTGTGATACCAGATAATAACTCCTCTTGGATCTCTCTAGGGTTATGAAGTGTTGAAGAGAATATCGGAGGTGATGGACCGGTTCGATAGGGCGAGGCTTGAGGAACTGAGTGGGTATGTGTCTGGTTAATTGCTAGACTAAGTGTTGCGTTTAGTGGAATATACAACCATTTTCCACAAAGAAATTGTATTCGAGCTAATCTAACTTATCATCATTGATGCAGAGAGTTCTATACTGTGATACCCCATGATTTTGGTTTTAAGAAAATGAGTAAGTTCATATACATTTTACATCTGTGCTAAAATTGACGAATCATTCACTAACTTCTGAATTTGGATATGTAACAAAGCAATTTGTTATCGACACTCCTCAGAAGTTAAAACAAAAAATAGAAATGGTAATTCTTTCTAATGTTTTCTATTTGACTAGTTTTGGCCTTCATAAAATTTATGGTTGAGTGCTACATGTTTTGTGTAAATTTTAATACATCACTTGACACTATTGAATGCAAGGTTGAAGCATTAGGTGAAATCGAACTCGCGACAAAGTTGTTGTCCAGCGACCCACGATTGCAGGTAAAATCAGTCAGTCTATGTGGTTTGAAAGCATCAAATCACCTCTTCATATACTTCTCTAATGATATGGCATTATTTTTTGCAACGGCTGTAGGATGATCCTCTATATTATCACTACCAGCAACTTAATTGTGGATTGACGCCTGTAGGAGCCGATTCAGAAGAGTTCTCTATGGTATATTTTTGGTTCTGCGAACTTCGAAGTAACATTTTTGGTTCTGCGAACTTTTGGTATATCTCAAGGTAACAGGTTTCTCTGTTTTCATTATTCGTTTTGTCTCTCAGATTTTTGTTGCACAGTGAAGTGAACTACTATGAGACAACGAAACAGGTCTTCGGATAGCTCCTCCTGAAGCGCCTGTAACTGGTTACATGTTCGGGAAAGGGGTTTACTTTGCTGATATGTTCTCCAAGAGTGCAAACTATTGCTATGCTAACAGCGGTGCTAATGACAGTGTTCTGCTCCTCTGCGAGGTATACGCTTTTGCTCATTTTAATATGGAAAGCAACAAAATGGTCCTATGCGTTAACATGACCTCTATAGCATTGAACATAAACTGCCTCTTTATGTTTCCTAATGATCAAAACTTCTCTAGGTTGCTTTGGGAGACATGAATGAGCTTCTATGTGACGATAGTCTTCGGTCAACCCAAACTAATGGGCTTCATATGGGCCTGCGATCAAATAAGGGTTTGGGTCTAATATTAGTTGATATTATGTTAGTTGCAAATAGCGTAAGATCAACTCATATATAAGGCACGTTGTAAACTAAGATTAGGTTATCTTCTAGTTTACGGCTTAAGCAATAAGGTCTCTAGGGTTCTAATCTAAGCGAGTCGTCTGTGCTAAAGATTACGAACGTCTAGAGCTGCTTTGTATTCTTTCTCATTCTAGTGGATCTTGTGGGAGACGGTTCCCACCCCAGACGTACCGGTTCGAGGCCGGGAACTGGGTTAACAATCTCTTGTGTCAAGTTAAGCAATCCGGGTTTAAACACTCACAAGTGGTATCAGAGCAATCCAGGTTTTAGATTGCAAGGAAGGGAGAAAGAACAGTGGAGGTTATCAACAAAATCATCTCAAAAGAAGAAGGTAAGGACGCTTAACTTCTTAAGGTGTGGGTTTGATTTATAGTTGGTACGAGGTTATTGTCAACGTCACGTTCAACATCGTCTTGTCTAGTTTACCTACTTCAAAGGATTTGAAAAAGGTTAGACATGGATTCTAGTGGAAAATTCAAGACGGTTTCCAAACTTGATGTTGAGAAGTTTGATGGTAAAGGAGATTTTGGCCTTTGGAAACATAAGGTCATATGTCAGTTGGAGCTTCTAGGCTTAGAATCGGTTCTGGAGGAAAGTTCAGATGGCTTGAAATCTGACGAGGAAGAAGGAGAGGAGAAGGATCAAAAGCCAGATCCTAAGGCTGCTCAAAAGGAAAAACAGGTTAAAAACCTTATTAAGATGAGTTTGAGTGACTTAATCTTGAGGAAGGTATGGAAGGAAGCTACAGCTCTCGATATTTGGAAGGCTCTTGAAAGGGACTATCAAACCAAGACACTTCCAAATCACATATTCTTGAAACAAAGGTTTGCCAGTTTTAAGATGCAAGAGAGTAAGAGCATTGAGGAAAATCTGGACATCTTTCAGAGGTTGGTTGATGACCTTGGAAGTCTGAACATTCAGATAAGTGATGAAGATCAAGCGATTCAAATTTTAACAAGTCTACCACCACCCTATGAACCGTTGGTGCATACTTTGAAGTATGGAAGTGGCAAAGATACGTTAACTGTGGCGGCAGTAAGGTCATCGGCATATGCAAAGGAAGCTGAGCTGAATGAGAAAGGCTTACTGAACAAAGGGAAATCGCAGAGTGATGGTCTCTACGTTGAGTCCAGGGGAAGATCATCAAAACGATCTGACAAAGGTGGGGACAAATCTGGGAAAGGCAGATCTAAGAGCAAAGGCAGATCTAAGTCCAAGCCCAAATCAATTCAGATCGGAAAAGGAGGGTGTTTTATTTGTGGTAAGGAAGGGCATTGGAAGAGAGAGTGCCCAGAGAAACGATCTAATAAAAATTCGGATTCTGCTAATATAGTACAGCCAGTGGTACTTACGGTGAGCACTACAACTGCTAACCATAAGTGGGTCATGGATTCTGGGTGTTCCTACCACATAACACCAAACAAGGAATTTCTGTTTGATCTCCAGGAATTTACTGGTGGAAGTGTTCTAATGGCAAACGATGTGCCTTGTGAGATCAAAGGCATAGGAAAAATCCGGATTCAAAAACCGGACGGATCAATCGTTGTCTTAACAGAAGTAAGATATATTCCAGGCCTGCGAAAGAATCTTATTTCTTATGGGATGCTTGAAAAAGCTGGATGCAGATACGAAGGAAGTGATTTCAGAGTAGATTTCTTCAAGGGTAATCAGAAGGTTCTGACAGGAGAGTATAACAATGGCTTATACTATCTACAAGGAGAAGTCATTAAAGGAGAGGTGAATGTCTCTAAGGCTGAAATCGACATGACTAAGATATGGCATTCAAGGCTGGGTCATATGAGCACGCATAATATGGATATTTTGGTCAAGGAGGGGTATCTGCCAAAGAAAGAAGTGGACAAGTTGGAGTTTTGTGAGAGTTGTGCTCTGGGGAAATCTCACAAACAGGCCTTTCCAGCGGCAAAGCACACCACCAAGGAGATACTCGGATACATCCATTCAGACTTATGGGGTTCTCCTTCAAGTCCAGAAAGTCTAGGCGGGTGTAAATACTTTGTGAGTTTCATTGATGATTACTCAAAGAAAGTATGGATTTTCTTCCTAAAATCTAAGGATCAGGCGTTTGGCAAATTCAAGGAGTGGAAGGAAGCTGTCGAAAATAATACAAGGAAGAAAATCAAGTATTTAAGAACAGATAATGGGCTTGATTTTGCAATACACTGTTCGACATTCTGTGCAAGGAATCTGGGATTACAAGGCACAAGACTTGCACCTACACACCACAGCAAAATGGTGTGTCAGAGAGGATGAACAGGACCATTATGGACAAGGTACGATGCATGCTTGCTGAGACAGGGTTGGGGTAAGAATTCTGGGCTGAGGCTGCCTCCACAGCCGTTTATTTGATCAATAGATCACCTAATTCTACCCTAAATTTTAAGCTACCAGAGGAGATGTGGAGTGGTACAAAACCGGATCTCTCTCATCTAAGAAGATTCGGATGCTCAGCATATGTCCATAGAGTTCAGGAAAAGACTAAGCCGAGAGCTGTTAAGGGTGTGTTTGTCGGATATCCTTTCGGTGTTAAAGGATACAGAGTATGGTTATCTGAGGAAGGAAGATGTGAAACTAGCAGGAACGTTGTGTTTCATGAAGAAGAACTCTATAAACACACTCTCGCTGGAACCGACAACACAAAGGAAGTGGAAGGGGGTAAGAAAAAGAAAGTCACGTTTGCTGAAAATCTTATTCAGGGACCTTCTACGTTTGAGAATATTGGAGAAGACTCTGATAGTTCTGAGGATGCGGATACAGAAGATGAAGAAGCTGCACAGACTGAAAATGAATCCGCAGAGTCTGATAATGAAACTTCATTAGACGACTACTTATTAGCGAGGGACAGAGGAAGAAGAACGAATATCAGGCCACCTTCTAGGTATGAAGATGGGGATTTCGTGGCTTATGCTTTGTCTATTGCAGAGGAATTAGACCTTGATGAGCCCAAGAGCTATCAAGAAGCTAAAAGGAGCAAACAATGGAAACACTGGAATAATGCAGCAGGGGAGGAGTTTGATTCTCTGAAAAGAAATCAAACATGGAATCTCATAGATCGACCAAAAGATCAGAAGGTGATTGGATGCAAGTGGGTTTTCAAACTGAAACCAGGGATACCAGGCGTTGAGAAACAGAGATATAAGGCAAGGTTGGTGGCTAAGGGTTTCTCACAAAAGGAAGGTATTGATTATAATGAGGTGTTTTCACCGGTGGTCAAGCATGTTTCGATCCGGGTCATGTTATCAGCTGTAACAAATATGGATTATGAGTTAGAGCAGCTTGATGTGAAGACAGCTTTTTTGCATGGAAATCTCGATGAAAGGGTTTTAATGGAGCAACCAGAAGGATTTGTTCAAAAGGGGGAAGAGAACAAGGTCTGTTTGTTGAAAAAATCCTTATATGGATTGAAACAATCACCAAGGCAATGGAATTTGAGATTCGATGGATTCATGAAGAAACAGAAATTTGTGAGAAGTGATCGTGATCCATGCGTTTATATGAGGAATATTCAGACTGAGAAAGCTATTTATCTACTTCTATACGTGGATGATATGCTTATTGCTTCAGGGAATTTGAGTGAAATCAGGGAAGTAAAGGATAGTCTGAGTAGGGAATTTGAGATGAAAGACATGGGAAAGGCTTCAAGGATTTTGGGAATGGATATTATCCGAGACAGAGCTAAGGGCGAATTAGTTTTGTCACAAGAAAGTTACTTAGAAAAGGTTCTGAGGACTTTTGGAATGGAAGAAGCTAAACCAGTCATTACTCCTATTGCTACTCATTTCAAGCTCAAAAGTCTAACTAAGGCGGAGCTAGCAGAGGAAGCACGTTCCATGGAGAACATACCTTACGCAAGTGCGGTTGGGAGTTTGATGTACGCGATGGTGGGATCCAGACCCGATCTCGGCTATGCCATAGGCGTCATCTGCACGTTCATGTCTTCACCTGGAAAAGAACATTGGTCTGCAGTTAAATGGGTTATGCGATATCTGAAGGGAACTCTAAAAACACGATTGACATTCAGGAAGCATTCAGAATTCAACGTGGAAGGTTTTAGTGATTCAGATTATGCAACAGATTTAGACAAGAGGAGATCAGTTAGAGGCTATGTGTTTAAGGTTTGGGGAAACACGGTGTGTTGGAAATCTTATCTACAATCGGTTGTGGCCCTATCAACTACTGAGGCTGAATATATGGCATTAAGTGAAGCAACGAAGGAAGCTCTTTGGCTAAAGGGTTTCTGCACAGAATTGGGGTTTGGTACTAAAGGGGTTGTGATGCATTGCGATTCTCAGAGTGCACTAGCATTGGCCAAAAATCATGTGCATCATGAAAGGACTAAACATGTTGACACTAAGTTCCATTTTATCAGAGACGTTGCAGCAGTGGGTGATATCATATTATCTAAGATTCACACCAGCAAAAATCCAGCAGATTTTCTAACTAAGGCATTACCTGGGCCAAAGTTCGAACTCTGTTGTGATCTTCTTGACATCGTCTGAGTACGATAGCAGCTTGCAGGTAACTCCATATCAACACCAGAGCTCTCGCATGGAAGAACAAAGCAAGGAGAAAAGAGTTAGCATCTCAACTTGATCTGTTCTTACGTTGATATTACATGACCAAAAAGGTGGAGGGGTCATAAGGAGTTACCTGTATGGAACCATGGTGAATTGGTTTTGGTTCCAGGTGGAGAAGCTGCAAAAGGGGGGGATTTAAAAATGAGGACAAGTCAGCCCATGGCAAGTTTGATTTTTTGAATCAGTTATAAAGTCGAGAGCAGGAGTACTCAAGGTATAAACGGATACCTTGAAACTAAAGGAAGCTGCAGAGAAGTCGGACACTCTTTACCTGCAGCCGACACATGAAGAAACGGGATTAGTATATCTCATAAGTTTACTTTCATGAAGACATAAGTATTTCAGGAACTTGGCATTAGATTCCGAAATACTAAGTAAGGACAGGCAGAAAATACGGGACAAAGAATTCAAGGCTTATAGCTTGGGTTGCAGGTACCTGAAATATGAGCTAGGAGGAGCTCAATCCAGTGCATATCAATTATCTATAACACCAAAGAGATAAAGAGTAACAGCGCCGGAACCTGGATTTTCTTCTTTCCATGGCAGGAGACATTCACCGATTGGATTGATGATATCGGAAAGGCAGAGGGACAATGGTTCAGTGATTTGTTCGATTAGGTGAAGATTTAGAACTTAAATCTGAGAAACTAACACAAGTCAACATCACCTGAATCTCTCAAAGAAAAAAAGGTGGAGTTGGGCTGAGCTCAACCATGGAATCCGCGTCTTTAGTTGAGACGAAGCAAACATCGAGAAATCAAGTTACATGTGTGGAGTATCTCTGTCGGTGAGATACATAAGACCTTCGAGAACTGGGTTTTAACGAAGAATGGGTTTCTCGCCATGGTCACTGGAAAAGGAGAAGAACAAAGGAGTTAGATCTGTTTCATTAATTGAAGATTTTTGAGATAAAATCTAAGAGATTAACACAGATTGAAGTCACCTGAGTTCTGAGGAATAGAGGAGCAAGGAGGAGCTCATCTATGGCTGTCATGACTGTAAGTCAAGACTCACGAACTTGAGATAATCCAATATTAACGACAACAAGGAGAACACGGTGAAGCTAGCTGGAACCTGGGTCTTGTCGGCGAAGCGTCCTTTCGTCGGTGTTGTCGGAAATGAAGACAAATCTTGGGTCAATATCTATTCAGAAAATCGAAGATCTGAACCATGAGATCTGAGAAATAAAGGTCACCTGAGGTTGTAGGGGGAACGACGAAGCTTGGCGGAGCTCGTCTATGGAGGTCGCGACCATGTATTGCGACTAAGGGACTTCGATACCTCCGGTTTCAATCACGGAGCACTTCGGTTGAAGACGGTCACCGAAGTGAAGATTCAATCGGAGCATGGAAGAGCTTGACTGAGCACGGCGAAGCTTGGCCGAGCTCATCCATGGAGGTCGCGGCTACAGATCGTGACAAAGGAACTTCGATTCTCTCGACTTCAGTCTTGAAGCACTTCGGATGGAGAGGCTCACCGAAACAGAGATTCAATCGAAGATGGGAAAACGATTTGCTGAAGCAAATCAATGGCGTGTGCAGAGACGGATCAAGTGGAGTTGATCAATGGACTTTTCGCATGCAAGAGTCACAGATGAGAGAGAGAGAGCGAAGAAGAACGGTGTTTCATCTTCGAGGTGGAGTTTGATTGGACCGTCGTCTAAGGTGGAGATTTGTGACGATAGTCTTCGGTCAACCCAAACTCATGGGCTTCATATGGGCCTGCGATCAAATAAGGGTTTGGGTCTAATATTAGTTGATATTATGTTAGTTGCAAATAGCGTAAGATCAACTCATATATAAGGCACGTTGTAAACTAAGATTAGGTTATCTTCTAGTTTACGGCTTAAGCAATAAGGTCTCTAGGGTTCTAATCTAAGCGAGTCGTCTGTGCTAAAGATTACGAACGTCTAGAGCTGCTTTGTATTCTTTCTCATTCTAGTGGATCTTGTGGGAGACGGTTCCCACCCCAGACGTACCGGTTCGAGGCCGGGAACTGGGTTAACAATCTCTTGTGTCAAGTTAAGCAATCAGGGTTTAAACACTCACATTCTATAATCGGATTATAACGCGGATAATTTGCCCCCGGGGAAGCTAAGGTACACAGATAATCTCATTCATATACCATAAAAGTTCGTTATGGCGATTAGGGATGTTACAGTGGTTTTAACTGGCCTAGCCTGGTGGGACCGGTCCTATAAAGGTGCTATTGTATAAAGCTTGATTTGTAACTGATGGTTGCAGCACAAAAGGTGTGGGAAAAACAGCACCAAACCCATCAGAGGCGAAGATACTAGAAGACGGTGTTGTTGTTCCACTTGGCAAACCAGTGGATCATTCAAGCTCCAAGGTTTTGCTTTGTTTTTGTTTCTTAACACATTCCACTAAATCATAATCCCTCAAATTTATAAATTAGTTTTTGATTTTGTTTACCTTCTTTTTTGGCAGGAAATGTTATTGTACAACGAATATATTGTCTACAATACGGAACAAATCAAGATGCGATATGTGATCCAAGTCAAATTCAACTACAAGTACTAAAAACTTCTGTAGTGTTTCTGGAAATTAAATAACGATCAAGAACCAACTACCTAATTTGCGACAATTTGACGCTTCTTGGATTAGTTTTTGTATTCGGCTTGGGATTTAACCCACAAGTGGGCTGAAGAAAGCTTTTTATTATGTTTCATCATACTCGCTTGATTTCATAGGTTTTCAAAAATGACGCTTTCTTTGTAAATTAGTCCGCGGAATCGCAAATAATTCCCAATCTTATCTGATAAAATGATAAAGATGATGAAAATACTTAAAACTTATTTGGCTTTCTTAACGTTTCCAGTTACATCGCAGACTCTTTTATATACAAAAGAGAAAAACCTTAAATGCAATCAGAAACACGGTTTGAGGACGTGGTTTGATACACCTTCTCTGTACTTCCTTTTATCGCTCACTCTGCATTTGGTTTGCCGTGACATGAGCATGATCGTTGCATATTGATGGCTTCAGAAGCAGACAGTTATTTTTGGGGGTTGTCTGAATTATGGCCCAATGCGTGATGACTGATGAGAGGATGTTTGTATTGATTTAGGCTTCCATACGCTTTGGGTCGTACTTGAGGCCTTTGCAGATTTCGTCGTCGTGTTTAGAATCTTCTGTTTCGGCTAGAGTTTTCATTTCAATACGGATACCTCTCAAAATGTGGGTGGATTTGTGGCATATGAACCACCAAGTCTCACATGGCATGGCGGGGACTTGGTAAAGGTATATGCAAGCTGGTAGTGAGCCAGAATGTTTTGACATAAGTGAGGCAAGAGCCACAATTTCTCTTACATAGTGATGATCAAGTTCAAAGTGTTTGGTCTGAAATTAAAATGTAGAATTAGCCGTTAGAAAAACAGATGTGAAATTATCTAAGTAAATATATGGAATGACTTAGACAAGTACACCAAGTTCTCAAAGCACAAAAAAAAAAGGAAAAGTGCTTTTTGAGAGAGAGAAAAAGTGCGATGACGATGGCGATTTTTCTGGGCTGATCTTCAACGATCCGTCTCCGATCTCGTCAGATCTTCGATCTACTCTCAAACTTCTCTGATCTCCACCGACTTTCCACCATCAATCTTCGATCTTTTTTTACTTATTCCTGAAGAGAATAATCTTCTTTTCTGGGAGGCGTGGTCCTCAGCTCAGTTTTTTTCTAAATCTTTCTTCGGTTTCTGCAATTCGATATGACATCGGACGGCCCTGCCGTTGGAGACTCATCTCTGGGACGAGACACTTCGAGTGCTATGGATGTCAGTGATCAAGCTGAATGATCTACCAGAGATAATTCCTCACCAAAGAAGTCATGGGTCAAAGTCGTGGCTAACAATTCGGCTTTGATCAAATACGATCTATCATCAGTAGAAGCAAATGGGTTATCTGTGGTTCCAGAGGATGTTCTGATGGATGAACCCTTATGGAAGGATTTTCTCATCGGTTGTTTTCTCTCCAAAGCTCCACATATAGCCAAAATTCACATGATCGTGAATAAAATCTGGTCTTTGGGAGATAAGTCAATTAAGATTGATGTCTACGTCGTAGATGTGATGACAGTGAGGTTTCGAATTCGAGATCATCAAACCAAGTCAAGAGTCCTGCGTAGAAGCATGTGGAATATTGCTGATATTCCGATGGTTGTTTCTCCATGGACTCCAGCAGGCGAGGAAGCTCAACCAGAGCTAACAGTGATGCCTATGTGGGTAATTTTGAAGGAGGTTCCACATTCTCTATTTTCTTGGAAAGGACTAAGTTTCATTGCGAGTAAGGCAGGCAACCCGAAACGTTTACACCCGGACACAGAAATGTGTAAAAAATTCGAAGAAGCTAAGGTCTTCGTGGATGTGAATCTTTCAGGAGAACTTCCACGATCACATAAATTCATGCTTAAGGGGCAAGAGGTGGAGGTTCCCTTATCTTACCCGTGGTTACCAGTCCAATGCACTGCCTGCGAGAAATGGGGTCACTCTTCTGATTCTTGTACGTCAAAAAGAAACATATTGGCACAAAAGCAAGTCACAGTTGGTGACAAAAGAGGGAACACAGAGGACAGTGCTACACCGCAAGTGGAGGAAGTAGATCAGCAGCAAGACACCATCACTTTGCCCAAGTCTCTCGATGTCGAACCCCATCAAGAAACTGCTACCCAAAATTTAGCTACCTCTTTGGAGGAGGAAAAAGAAGAGGGGGTCCCCACTCAGGCTGAAGCGGAGTCAAGCTCTTGGAATTCTGTTTCCCCTTCCAAGAGAAGTCGTCAAAATGGATCAGAAAAGAAAAACGAGCAGAAGGGCATAATATCTCCTTCACGATTTTCCGTACTAGCGGAAGTGGAAGAGGAAGATCAATCGCCTGAAATGCACTCTAAAGCGAAAGTTGATGAAGAAACAGAGGAAGGTGAGATTAAATCGAATTCAAAAACAGAGGATGGTGAAAAATCTCAGCTGCCTCAGGGTCCGGGTTCTAGGCCTTCTCTCCCAAGAGCCTCAAAGCCGAAACCGGGATCAATTGCTCAATACACCAAGAGGAAGAATATTGGTGGGGTGAGTAAAAAAGTTCCCTCTCAATAATACCCTATGTCAAGTTTTTTCTGGAATGTTAGGGGTTTAAATCAAAGTTCAAAACATTGCATAATCCGGGATTGGATTAGAAGGAACTCGTTTCTATTTGGCTGCCTTGTGGAGACAAGGGTCAAAGAAATAAATGTACAGAACGTCATTGCGGATATCTTCCCAGATTGGTCAGTAATGACAAACTATGAGTATAGTGGGTTAGGTCGCATTTGGGTAATATGGAAAGAGAATGTGAGACTAACACCTATGTTTAAAAGTCAACAGATGATTACCTGTTCAGTTAAACTGGAGGGAGTGGAAGATGAGTTCATATGCAGTTGTCTATGCTTCCAATTTAGCGACAGAAAGGAGAGAACTGTGGGCGGACATTCTATCTCATCATGGTTCTCCAATGATTCGAAACAAACCATGGATGCTCTGCGGTGACTTCAATGAGACTTTAGAAGCTGCAGAACATAGCCATAATCCCTCAGATACCATCTCGGCCGGAATGCGAGACTTTCAAGAGACTGTTCGAGTTTGTTCTCTTCAGGACCTAGGGTTTCAGGGACCATTATTTACATGGTCAAATAGGCGGATTTGTAAAAAATTGGATAGAGTCCTTGTGAATGAAAGATGGACAGATGAATACCCTACCTCTTACAGTGTATTTGATGCGGGTGGCTGCTCTGACCATCTTCGTGGCAGGATAATGTTCTCTGCTCCAAGTGGACAGAGGAAAAAACCGTTCAAGTTTGTCAATGCGTTGACTCAAAATCCCCAATTTCTCCACGTGGTTGCAGATTTCTGGGCGTCAACAGAGATAATCTATCCCTCAACTTCTGCTCTTTTCAGGTTATCAAAGAAGTTGAAGGCACTAAAACCATCTTTGCGTGGGCTGGGGAGGGAACAAATGGCTGATCTCTCCAAGAGAACTAAAGCAGCCTATGATCTTCTTTGTATGAAGCAAATAGCCACGCTTCAGACCTCTGCTACGGATGCTATGGAGGAAGAAAGGGAAGCTTATCATAAATGGCAGCATATATCGAGTCTGGAAGAAGAATTCCTAAAGCAGAGAGCAAAAATACACTGGCTTGCAGTGGGAGATCAGAATAACAAATTCTTTCACGACAGTATCAAGGCAAGAAGGTGCAAAAACTCTATTCGGGAGATTAGAACAACTGAGGGGGACGTAGTCACCGACCCAGAAGATATCAAACGTGAAGCGGAGCAATTTTTTAAAGACCTCTTAACATCTACTCCATCAGAGTTTAGAGGAATGTCTGCGGAGCAACTGGCCCACTTGTTACCCTTCCGCTGCTCGGAACAAGAAAAAGCTTCACTGACTGGTGAAGTTTCCGGAGAAGAAATTCAAAAGATTCTTTTTGCTATGCTAAACGACAAATCTCCAGGTCCCGATGGCTACACAACCGAGTTCTACAAATCCGCCTGGCCTATTCTAGGACATGACTTCATTGCTGCTACTCAGTCGTTCTTCCGATTTGGTTTTCTGCCTAAGGGCTTAAACTCAACAATTCTCGCTCTAATACCCAAGAAGGAAGAAGTTACCGAAATGAAAGACTACCGGCCTATTTCTCTGTGTAACGTTCACTACAAAGTGATTTCAAAGATCATCGCTAACAGAATTAAGACCCTTCTCCCTCGCATTGTTACCCACAATCAGTCAGCTTTTATCAAGGAAAGACTTCTGATGGAGAACGTTTTACTAGCTACAGAGATTGTCCAAGGTTATCACAAAGACACGACTTCAGCAAGATGTGCTATGAAAATTGACATTTCAAAAGCTTTTGACTCACTCCAGTGGAGTTTCTTGATTAATAGTTTATCGGCTATGGGGTTCCCACCAACTTTCATCCGATGGATTGAGGTCTGTATTACCACTCCTTCATTCTCAGTCCAAGTGAATGGTGAGTTGGCCGGATATTTTCAAAGCGCTCGTGGTCTCAGACAGGGGTGCTCTCTATCCCCTTACCTCTTTGTTTTATGTATGAATGTTCTATCTCAATTGATTGACAGAGCAGCGGTAGAGAAGAAAATTGGATATCATCCAAAATGCCAGGAAATCAAACTCACCCACCTATGTTTTGCAGATGACCTGCTTGTGTTTGTGGAAGGCAACAGATCATCCATCGAAGGGATTCTCAGGATATTTGATGAGTTTGCTGCGAGCTCGGGGCTCAAAATAAGTATTGAGAAATCCACTCTATATCTTGCAGGGGTTAGCTCCAATGTGCAGGCAGATATACTATCTTCTTTTCCGTTCGCTTTGGGACAATTTCCGGTTCGGTATCTCGGCCTTCCGCTTCTTACTAAGAGGATGACAAAAGAAGATTATACTCCTTTGGTGGAGAGAATTAGATCACAAATGAGTTCGTGGAGAACTAGATCCCTCTCGTTTGCAGGACGTCTACAGCTTATTAAATCTGTTATAAACAGTATCGTTAATTTTTGGATCTCCGCCTATCGCCTGCCCTGCAGTTGTGTCTGTAGGGATTTGTTCAGGTTTTAATCGGATTAAAACAGCCCTAACAACATCCTAACCCACGGATCGTGTTAATTGAATCTTTGATGAATCTCGAACATACCTGGAGATTTGCAGCGGAAGAAGAACAGGTAATCGAGATAATCAAGCGCCTCAGGTGCTGCGCCTCTACAGAAGTCCACACGCACACAAACTGGACGACGGGATGCTAGTACCGGAGCGAACGATTCGCCTTTGGGTTTTCTGAAACGTTTTCTCTGTTTTCTGTGAGTTTTTCAAGCTTCCAAGAGCTTCTATTATGTTATAAACTCGAGCAGCCCTCATATCATATATATAGGCTGGAGTTGCCGACAGGTGTCGATCGACACCCACCATTGGTGTCGATCGACACCTTGCCGACAGGTCTCGCAGAAAGTCAAGGATCTTCTAGAAGACGATCCCGAGTGGTGTCGATCGATACCAACCATTGGTGTCGATCGACACCTCACAGAAAATCGATATCGACGTATATCTTATATACTTGATCATAATCATTACTAATGATCAAAACCCAATTTATAATATCCAGTTTGCTTAGGTGTGTGACCCTATAGGATCATATGATAATGGTAATGAGTTCATAACTCATAAGTTATAAGCGGCTTCTAGCAAAACATTATAACCGTCCAATACCATATGATTGTCTTATCTCGACATCACGACTCACTAGAGTAAATACAAGTATGATTTCAGGACATTCCCTTCAATCTCCCACTTGTACTGGAATCAACTATTCCCATAATCCCTTTGTCTCTATATCTCGATCTGGCATAAGGCAAGAACTCGTGTCATCCTTAATCAACCAAACCATGTTTATCGAACTCCGATTTATACTGATAAAAGACAAACGATTGACATTCAATCTTTGAGCGCGGCCACGCATTTCCAGTATCAAATCTTCGATAGGCCCAGAGATATTTATCTCCCGTTATATGGGAGGGACAAATTCCATCTTGTTCCATCCCTGTTTCCTACACACTTCATAATATGCCCAATCAATGCCTTTATAGCCACCAGTTACGGCTGACGTTTGACAAAGTCAAAGCATACCAATTCATATGTAAGAAAACATGATGAACTCAGGTCAAAGGACTATACTCTATAGTCGTAATGAGAAACTCTTATGACATCATATAACAATCTTGTAGAGTTCTCATTAGCGGGTCATGTCCGATCATGTGTTCTCTAACACATATCTATGTGATTGACTTTATACTCCTATTAATGACTCCATGAAACTTAGTCATCAGTCACCTCACATACTAGTCTCGCGCGGTTATCAATGTCCAACTTTGATAACCTCGACTATGGACACAAATAATTTATGTCATCTATCACTTATAGAGTCTCATGATCAAATCACATATTTGATGATCTATAAGAATGCCATAAATTACTTTTGGACAGTTATTTAATAACACCATTAAATAATACTGAAACAATTTCATTAAATAAAACATAACCAAATGTATGTTTACATGAACAAAACATATAAATATGATAACTCCCACTAAAACAAGATTACTGCTTAAGGAATCTAATGCCTATAGCAGCTGCATGACTCTCATGCTTCGGTCGTGGGAGTGGCTTAGTCAACGGGTCAGCAACGTTCTCGTCTGTCGGAACTCTGCTGATCTTGACGTCACCTCTCTCAATGATATCACGAATCAGATGATATCTCCTCTCAATGTGTTTGGATTTCTGATGTGATCTGGGCTCCTTAGCCTGAGCTATGGCTCCATTGTTGTCACAAAACAATGCCACAGGCTCAGAAATGCTAGGAATCACACCAAGCTCAGTAATGAACTTCCTAATCCAAACAGCCTCCTTCGCCGCTTCAGAAGCAGCGATGTATTCAGCCTCGGTCGTTGAGTCCGCCACGGTGCTCTGCTTGGAACTCTTCCAACTAACTGCACCTCCATTCAGACAGAAAAGTAACCAGACTGAGATCGGAAATCGTCTCTATCTGTCTGAAAGCTGGCGTCTGTATAACCACTCACTACAAGCTCATCACTTCCTCCGTACACTAAGAACTTATCCTTGGTATTTCTCAAATACTTCAGGATTGTCTTGACGGCAGTCCAGTGACTCTCACCGGGATCTGATTGGTATCGACTCGTCATGCTTAAAGCACAAGCAACATCTGGACGAGTACAAAGCATGCATACATAATAGATCCTACTGCAGAAGCAAAAGGAATCCTACTCATGCGCTCTCGCTCAGCAGGTGTCGAAGGACACTGCTTCTTGCTGAGAGTAATGCCATGAGACATCGGAAGCAAGCCTTCTTGGAATCATGCATGTTGAACCTGTGTAGAACCTTATCGATATAAGTGTCCTGGCACAGTCCAATCAGCCTTTTGATCTATCTCTATAGATCCTTATTCCGAGAATATAGGCGGCTTCACCCATATCTTCATCGAGAAACAACTTCGAGCCAGTCCTTTACTGACTGAAGTAACGGAATATCATCTCCTATGAGAAGTATGTCGTCTACATACAATACGAGAAATGCAACTGCGCTCTCACTAGTCTTTTTGTAAACGCAAGGTTCCTCTTCGTTTCTGATGAAGTTAAACTTTTTAACTGCTTCATCAAAACGTAGGTTCCAACTCCGAGATGCTTGCTTCAATCCATAAATGGATTTATGAAGCTTACATACTTTCCCAGCAGCATTAGGATCAATGAAACCCGGAGGTGTGTCATGTACACATCCTCCTCCAGAATCCCGTTAAGGAAAGCTGTTTTCACATCCATTTGCCAAATCTCATAATCATAATGAGCGGCTGTTGCTAGGAGAATCCGAATAGATTTAAGCATAGCGACTGGGGAATAGGTTTCATCATAGTCAACACCTTGAACTTGTTTGAAACCTTTTGCCACCAACCTAGCTTTGTAAATCTGAACGTTTCCATCCACATCGATCTTCTTCTTGAAGACCCATTTACACTCAATGGCTTTTACACCATCAGGTAAATCACCCAAAGTCCATACTTGGTTTTGTGACATGGAACCGATTTCGGATTCAGCGGCCTTTAAACCACTTTTCGGAGTCAGGGCCCATCATTGCTTCTTCGAAAGTCGCAGGTTCGTCACTGTCAATGATCAAGAGATCATGACAATTAGTCACAAGAAATCCATATCTCTCGGGCTCTTGACGAATCCTTTCGGATCTGCGAACTTCTGGCATCATAGGTTCGGACTCTACAACTCTTTGTAGATCCAGTCGCTGCTCTTCCTCGACAGGTTGAGCAGGCTCCTGTGATTCTCGAACTTCTTCGAGTTGTACTTTACTCCCACTGTTCTTCTTGGAAAGAAATTCTCTCTCAAGAAAAACACAGTTCTTAGCAACAAACACTTTGTTCTCAGAACGGTTGTAAAAGTAGTAAGCCTTGGTTTCCTTAGGATAACCAACGAAGTAGCACTTATCAGATTTGGGTTCAAGCTTATCAGATATCAACCGCTTGACATAAGCTTCACAACCCCAAATTTTAAGAAAAGACAAACTTGGAACTTTTCCAGTCCACATCTCATATGGTGTCTTCTCGACTGATTTTGATGGAACTCTGTTTAGCGTAAACGCAGACGTTTCTAGAGCGTATCCCCAAAAGGATAATGGAAGATCTACTTGACTCATCATCGATCGAACCATATCTAATAAAGTCCGATTCCTCCTTTCAGACACACCATTCCACTGAGGTGTTCCAGGAGGAGTGAGTTGTGAAACAATTCCACAATTACTCAGATGATCACTGAACTCTTGGCTTAAGTACTCACCTCCACGATCTGATCGAAGAGCTTTGATACTTTTACCAAGTTGGTTCTGTACTTCATTTTGGAACTCCTTGAACTTTTATAAGGATTCCGATTTATGTCTCATTAAATAGACATAACCATATCTACTGAAGTCATCAGTAAACGTGATGAAGTACTGAAAGTTTCCTCTAGCACTAACACTCATTGGACCACATACATCGGTATGTATTAGTCCCAATAGGTCACCGGCCCTTTCATTAAACTTGTTGAAAGGAGCCTTTGTCATTTTGCCCAATAAGCAGGATTCACACTTCTCAAATGATTCAAAATCAAATGAGTCCAAAAGTCCATCATTATGAAGCTTTTGAATCCTTTTCTCATTGATGTGGCCCAAACGACAATGCCAGAGAAACGTAGGGTTCGAGTCATTGGTTCTTAACCGTTTAGTACTTATGTTATAGACAGGCAAAGATTGGTTAAGAATTAAAGTCCATTCTCTAATGGAGCGCTACCATAAAACATTTCATTACGATCAAAAGAACAACACTTGTTTTTAATCGAAAAATGAAAGTCTTCTAAATCCAAAACAGGAATAGAAATGATGTTTCTGCTTATAGCAGGTACATAGTAGCAATTATTCAATTCTAAAACCAAGCCTGACGGCAAAGACAAATGATAAGTTCCTACGGCCAATGCAGCAACTCTTGCTCCATTCCCAACGCGTAGGTCCACTTGTCCCTTCTCCAGCGTTCTACTGTTGCTTAGACCCTGCATATTTGTACAAATATGAGCGCCACAGCCGGTATCTAATACCCAAGACTTAGAACCTGAAGTAGTAACATACTTCTATAACATAGATACCTGAAGAAGTCGTCTCATACGTCTTCGAGTTCTTTAGATCTCCAAGATACTCTTTGCAATTTCTCTTCCAATGCCCAGACTTATTGCAGTAATGGCATTTATCAGCATCAGTAGGGCCGCGTTTGGGTTTGGAAGAAGCCTCAGGCTTATCCTGATTCTCAATCTGGAATGCCTTAGCTTTTCCTTTACCCTTAGCATGTTTCTTAAACTTTTTACCCCCTTGCACCAAAAGTACATTAGGGGTGCCCTTTTGATGTTTGGCTCAGCTGTCTTGAGCATGCCATGCAGTTCCGTCAAAGTCTTTGTCATGTTGTTCATGTTATAGTTCATGATAAACTGATCAAAGCTTGACGGCAACGACTGCAAAATGATGTCCGTAGCCAACTCTTGGCTAAGGGGACAATCCAGTTTTGCCAAGTTATCAATATAACCCATCATCTTAATGACATGTGGGCTAACTGGACCATCCTTTGGTAGCCTGCACTCAATGAGAGACTTAACCGTCTGGTATCTCTCAGTTCGTGCTTGCTCCTGAAACATCCCTTCAGGCTAGTGATCATCTCAACAGGTGACGCCACGTTCTCGTATTGCTTCTGCAAGTCCGAGTTCATGGTAGCCAGCATGAGACAACTCACATCGACCTCATCATTGGAATGCTTCTCCCAAGCATTCCTTTCAGCGTGTCCGGCATTGGATTTCGGTTTCTCAGGGAGAACCTTCTCAAGGACATATTCTTTTTCTCCTGCTTGAGAACAATTCTCAAGTTCCGATACCATTCAAGGAAGTTCGATCCATTAAGCTTGTCCTTCTCAAGGACGGATCGAAGTGAGAATGTGTTTCTGTGAGGGGAGCTAGCCATAGCTGAAAAACACAAAATGAGAGTTTAGTTTCGATGTTCAAGTAATGAGAAATCTTAACAATTAAGAAACTCACATTATATTCAAAAAATTTTCCTCAATTGAATATAATGATCCAAGATCCATATTTCACAAAATTTTGAGTGAGCTTTGGCCCATCGCCCAAACTTTTAGCTATTTAGGTAAGCAACACTTTGCTAATTATATCATATATAATTCTTGTCTCGGATTAATATCTTATATCAAATCCGATCCTATATCTCTGAGCCCAAAACTATTTTGATAGCCCATTTAAGCAAACCAATCTTTTAAGTCCGTAGTAACGATTACAACCTGCCTCACTCATGTAATTGCGGACACCCTGCTTTGGCAGACCCATCACACAATGAAACGAGCCTTGACAGTTGACAAGATTGGGAAGATATTAAAAGCTTAATATTTGTTTGAGGAACTGAACTTTAAATCTAGTTTATCAATTATATATCCTAGATATTTCAACTTGTTTTAAACCTTTTAAAAATCTTAAGTTAAACAAGGTAGGAACGCAAATTCTGAAGTGGTGTCGATCGACACTAGATCAGTGTCGATCGACACAACTAGTTGTGTTGACCGACAGATTCCGATCCGGTTCAATCGCGATAAACCATTTAACCGATTAAAACGATCGAATCAATTTGCAAATAATGACCGGTGTCGATCGACACTACATTAGTGTCGGTCGACACCAACCAAATCAAATGAAACAATAACCGATTTACCGTTTGAACACCGATCACGTTACCCGGTTCAATCCAATTGAACAAACGCGATGTTACGATTGGTGTCGATCGACACTACTTTAGTATCGGTCGACACCAGTGGTTTGAGGAAACACGGTCTTCGATCGTGACCTTAAAGTTCACGCGAAAACCTGATTGGTGTCGATCGACACACACATGGTGTCGATCGACACCCGTTTCGCACAAGCCCTAGAAGGAACGATTTATGCAGCAAAAACGATTTTTGAACATAACAAATCTAGCATGCAATCCTATATATCATATATATCACGATTTGAATTCAACTAATTCAATTTCATGCTTCAGATTCAATAAAATAAAGTTTTCACGAGAAAACCGTAGTGGTGTCGATCGACACCGGATTGGTGTCGGTCGACACCGAAGAACCCAGAACGGCGTTCTTCTTCAAAACGATTTTAGCAGGTGGATCTTTAACAAAATTCAACAGATTCAATAGAAACACACCGCTCTGATACCACTGTAGGGATTTGTTCAGGTTTTAATCGGATTAAAACAACCCTAACAACATCCTAACCCACGGATCGTGTTAATTGAATCTTTGATGAATCTCGAACATACCTGGAGATTTGCAGCGGAAGAAGAACAGGTAATCGAGATAATCAAGCGCCTCAGTGCTGCGCCTCTACAGAAGTCCACACGCACACAAACTGGACGACGGGATGCTAGTACGGAGCGGGCGAACGATTCGCCTTCGGGTTTTCTGAAACGTTTTCTCTGTTTTCTGTGAGTTTTTCAAGCTTCCAAGAGCTTTATTGTTATAAACTCGAGCAGCCCTCATAATATATATAGGCTGGAGTTGCCGACAGGTGTCGATCGACACCCACCATTGGTGTCGATCGACACCTTGCCGACAGGTCTCGCAGAAAGTCAAGGATCTTCTAGAAGACGATCCCGAGTGGTGTCGATCGAAACCAACCATTGGTGTCGATCGACACCTTCACAGAAAATCGATATCGACGTATATCTTATATACGTTGATCATAATCATTACTCTAATGATCAAAACCCAATTTATAATATCCAGTTTGCTTAGGTGTGTGACCCTATAGGATCATATGATAATGGTAATGAGTTCATAACTCATAAGTTATAAGCGGCTTCTAGCAAAACATTATAACCGTCCAATACCATATGATTGTCTTATCTCGACATCACGACTCCACTAGAGTAAATACAAGTATGATTTCAGGACATTCCCTTCAGTGTCACTGACATTGAGAGACTTTGCTCGGCTTTCTTGTGGTCCGGGCCAGAACTAACAGGTAGCAAAGCAAAAATTGCTTGGATTGATGTTTGCAAAACAAAGCAGGAGGGTGGACTTGGTCTTAAAGCAATACGGGAGGCCAATAAAGTGGCGTGTTTGAAGTTGATCTGGCAAATTCTTGCAGGAGACTCATTGTGGGTAAAATGGATCCGGATTACTCATCTAAAAAACTTCTCTTTTTGGTCTGCCTCAAACATTCAAATGGGCTCTTGGATGTGGAAAAAAATTCTCAAATATAAGGATCTGGCAAAAAAGTTTTACCGAAAAGAAGTTGTTAGTGGAAATCAGACATCTTTCTGGTTCGACCATTGGTCGGATATGGGAAGACTGATCGAGTGTACTGGGACTGCAGGATACATCTCTCTTGGTATTCCGGAAAATTCTTCGGTGGCAACGGCTCGGTTAATCCTACGGAGAAGAAACCATAGAACTCAACCACTTCGAAACATTGTCATGGCTCTGGACAATCTGCGTACTCTTGTCCACTCTGGAAAGGACGTTAATCTTTGGAAAATCTCGGCGGACAATTTCTCAAAAAAATTCAGTTTTAAAGCGACTTGGAATATGATTCGACATCGTTGCTCGACCAAAGACTGGAGTGTGGGAGTCTGGTTCAAATACGCAACTCCTAAATTCAGTTTCATATCATGGCTTGCTCTGCAGGATAGATTGGCTACAGGAAATCGTATTCGGATGTGGAATACTAACTATAATGGAGGCTGCAGTCTATGCGATTGTGATTTGGAGACTAGGGATCATCTCTTCTTCACATGTCCATACGCTGCAGAAATCTGGAAATCTATGGTATCAACTCTTCTTGGCAATGAGTATTCGGAAAACTGGGTTCATATTGTGCATCTGCTCCACACTCTTGAACGCGACAAGATTACTCTGTTTCTATTCAGGTACGTCTTTCAGGCTGCTCTCTATCATATCTGGAGAGAGAGAAACGGTCGACGTCATGGAGAGCCACCAAATCCGGTGATTCGTTTGACTAGAGTCATCGATAAAACTGTCTACAACCGTCTTCTTAGCATCCGAAGGATGGATCCAGCTTACGCAGAAGCTTTAGCGAAATGGTTTGGCTACTTGATGCCAAACCATAACTCAATTTCATAATCTTCTAATTTATGTTCTGATTATTTGTTCTGAAAATTTCTTGTATCCTCTTTAGGAGAAACAGCTTTTTCTTTGGAATAAATTTAACATTCATTTCAAAAAAAAAAAAAAAACAATCTCAATAAAATAGATTTCAACTACAACATTCACAAACAACTTCACCAAGAACATTATTAGAAGGTTGATATCAAAAATTTAAGGAATATAAACTCATTCACACTAAAATAAACTTAACGAGCTTGCTCACTTTTTAGCAAGAAAATAACCCTTAATATAATTTGTTTTCTTCAAGCTGAATTCATCTTCTATCTTGGTTAACTTTGCATAGTTACACAACAAAATTATATCTTTTGCTGAAAAGAATTTTTTTTGGCTATTTCCTTTTTTTCTATGGTTGGTTATTTATTTGTAGTAACTTTCCTTTTCTTCCCAGTATTTTATCTTCCAAAATCTCTCACTCCAATTAAAACACTAAACCAATCAATCAGACCGGGCTGTCTATTTGATTGAGTATTTAATTGACAGAAACCCTACGAAGGTTGCCTCTCAAATCTCGCTTGAGAATCGTCGTCCGGAAAAAAGACAAGAGACAGACAGTCATGGGAGCATTGAAGAGGAAATCGTCATCTGGTTCCAAAACCCTAGCTAAGGGAAAGAAGAGGAAAGGTCCTCACTTGCCCAACTCAATACTCAAGACCATTGCGACCCAGAAACGTCCTTTGAACTCTGACGAAGAAGACGACGATGAGATCGACTCCGGTGATGAAAACGGCGCCGATTTGTACGAGTACGAAGAAGGCATCGCCGAAGAGGAATCCAGGAAAAACAACCGCTACGACCGCCTCGATAACTACCAATTCCAGCTTCCTGACGATTTCGAGGTTTGTTTAGCCATCGATTCTTATCGCCGTCACTGTATGATAAATATAAAAGAGACGAGTTTGGTTAGGAGTTTGATTCTTTTGGGTTTTGGCAATTGTTTTCCCTTTGGTATATGGCTTATTGATTTATTTGTGTTTATCCCCAATGAAGGATGAAGACGTGGAGTCAGAAGACGATGACGATGGTGTGAACAGCGAGAATGGTGAAGAAGCAGAAGAAGGCGATGATAGACACGCACGGATGTTGCAATCTCTCACTGGAATGCCAAGTGCAGCGTTTGAAGGTATCGACTATAAAAACTGAGACTTTCTTCTCAGATTTTTGCTTATGTCGGCTGCTTCGTTGGATTTGTAAGCTGTATACATAACCCACATGTGCTCTTTCAGGTGAGAGTAAGAGCAAACCTGTACTCTTTACTGAGGCCTATCCAGAGGGTGAATTCAATCCAACCCGTGATGTTCTGGAGGGCAAAAACGTCCTCACTGAGGAAGACTTCTTGTCGCCTCTTGAAGGAAAACCTGGGTATCACGAAACGAGCAAGCAGATTTCCCGGATGCGCAAAAATACTGAGTCTGTTGTTCATGCTCCTCTGCCAAAGCCAGAACGTGAAAGACTGGAACGTAGCGCGGTGAAACAAATAGTTGATAAGGGGTTCAGTAAGTGGGTGCATCTGGTAAAGAAGAATAGGGAGGCACCAACTGTTTACTTTAACCAAGATGTTAATCTTGGATACTCTACGGTTGGCGCTATAGCATCAGAATTTCAACCCAGGACTGAGTTTGAGAAGAGGATGGCTTCTGTACTCAATGATAACGAGGTTTCGGAGGCTCACAGAGACGATGGCGCTCGTCTTCTTGAATTGAACGAGGCAAGTTCTGTGGATCTAGTTCGATCCCTGCACGCTGCTTATTTGACTTTGATAATTTGATCTTACACTGAACATAGTTTATGTTGAACGTCTGATGTAACTGTTTGGATTAAATTCTGATGCAGGTTTCTATGGAAGACCACATTAAGGACCGTAACCACGTTGCCAAGATGCGAAGCCTGCTCTTCCGTCATGAGCTAAAAAGTAAACGAATCAAGAAGATTAAGTCTAAAACTTATCATCGCCTCAAAAATAAAGACCTGAGGAACTCGGCAGTGGGAGCATTAATGGACCCTGAAATGGCTAAAGAAGAGGCTATGAAGCAGGAGGCTAGACGAGTAGAGGTAAGTCTGAAATTTCCTCGTAACTGCACATATTGTTCTTCATCAAGACACTGTCAAAAAGGTATGAAGTTGTCTTACTTGTGCTTATATTATGTGCTTATGCAGGAACGTATGACGTTAAAGCACAAAAACACTGGAAAATGGGCCAAACGCATGCTAAGCCGTGGACTGAATGTGAAATACGATGGAACTCGGGCAGCTATAGCTGAACAACTTCAGATGAATGCTAATTTGTCCAGAAAGATGAACTCCACGAGAGATGGAAGTAGCAGTGATGAGAGCGACGATGAGGAAGAGTTGGATGATGGTTCAGATCAGGACACTCCTTCGAAATTGATAGCAATGGCAAAGGAGAAGACACTGAAAACTTTGGAAGATGATGAAGTTCCCAATTCTGGTCTTATGTCATTACCTTTCATGGTAATATTTGCTTTGCTTTCTCAAAACAATTTTGATTTTTTTATTATTATTTCGTTTTTCGTTCATCATGTGTTGTCTTATCTTTTCGTATTTGTTTAATTAGGCCCGTGCTATGAAAAAGAAAAACGAGGAAGCTAATGAAGAAGCTAAACGTGCACTGGAGGAGTATGAAGAGTGGGAGAATTCTGGTGGAGCAGAAAACCCTAAAAAGCCTGTTAGTGTTAGTGGTAGAAGAGTGTTTGGTGCAACCGCTAAAGTCGAAGCTCCAAAAGAGTCTAAAAAGGATTCAGATAACTTCTATGACAACAACAGTGATAGTGACAATGATATGAATGGCATGGAAGATAACGACTTAGAGGCTGTAAGAGATAATGCGTTACCTGCTAGAAACACTGAAACCATTACAGAAACTGAGGTATCTTGTTTTTCTCGTTCGGTTAATCATAGTTGTTTTTTCTTCTCTCCCTTTCAAATTTCCTATAACAATTTTTTTGTGTCTGATTTGTCTACAGAAGTTCGATGATGTTGCTGGAAATCCAGCATCGAAGACAACATTTGATGTTGCCTTATTTGCATCAGGATCCTGGAAGAAGGTTTACTTTTGAACTTTATTACATCAGAGACTAGAATTCGTCATTTATGTGTTATCTTTTATTAACTCCTTTTTTTATGTTATGCAGATGACAGGCTGCAAAAACTCTGAAACCAAAAAAGCTGCAAAGACGCATGCACCCATTTCACAGGCTCGAGATAAAAAGGTTTCTTTTCAAATTTCAATGGAATTATACTGTTTTTTCCTGTTCTTCTCCTTCCAGTTTTAGCTTCCGGTGGTTCTTATTCCTCACTTGTGTATTTTTCTTTGAAAGGAATCGAGAGATGAAGAAAGTGAAGATTCAGAGAGTGAAGCGGAGCAAATGGTGGACGGGGTTTTGACATCTGCGTCGAAGGAAACCTTTGAAATTCCTTCTCAAGCAGAGCTTATAAACCGTGCTTTTGCTGGTGATGATGTGGTAGATGAATTTGAAAAGGAGAAGCAAGAGGTTGTAAATGAGGAAGTTCCTGAACCCGAAAAGCCGGTTCTAGTTCCTGGTTGGGGGCAATGGACAAATATCCAAAGAAAGAGAGGTTTGCCTTCATGGATGGTTAGAGAACACGAAGATGCCAAGAAAAAGAGAGAGCAAGCTCTTAAAACAAGGAAAGACGCTCGTCTTAAACATGTTATCCTATCAGAGAAAGTCGATAAAAAGGTCAGTGTCTCACTCGCTTCATATCATAATCCCTTTGTTCGTAACCATCCGATCTAATGCTCATATTCTCTGTTTTTGACAGGCTGAGAAACTTCATACAAAGACTCTTCCTTTCCCTTATACATCGCAGGAAGTTTTCGAACATAGTATGCGTATGCCTATAGGACCCGAGTTTAATCCATCTACTATTGTTGGAGATCTAAACCGACCTGAGGTTCGTCTTCATTACTTTGTCAAACTATCACATGTCGCAAATTGTTGCACTTCTTTTGACCTTGTCGCGATTAACCTTCTGTTGTGCAGGTTGTGAAGAAGACTGGGGTCATAATTAAACCGGTCAAGTTCGAGGAAGTTAATCCAAACGAGGAAGTAGATGATGAACACCCTCGAAACAATCAGAAACAAAGATTCAAAAAGAAAGCTACTAGACGCCAAAGCAAAGTCAAGTCCAAGTAAAAGACGAAAGCTCAAAGATTTTCCATTTTTCAAACTTTATTTAGACGCAAATTTTGATCCCATAAGAACGATTTTGCCTTTGTAACTTGTCGTATTTATAAAAGACGTTGTTTATCTCAGAGCTCTTCAAATCCTTGTTCATCTCCATCTTCTTCCACCCTCTCAAACTCTTGTCTCCATTTCTCCATCTGTAAGATTAAGTTAATTGCAGATAATGACTAAAGTAGTTGAGACCAAACTGACTAAAGTAGTTGAGACCAAACTGAGTTGTATCTTTATTGAGAAATATTAATTACCTGATCGTCTGAAAACCTGAGCTGTTGTGCGATAAACAGAATCGTGTCATGCTTTACTTGTGAAGGTAATTCAACGCCTAAACTCGCAGCGATCTCTTCGTAGCTAACTACGTTCACCTGGAACCCATTGCTCATGAAGAGTTTCTCCATCCACTTTTTCAAATCCGACTGCACACAAGACCTCGTAAAGGTTATAAACCGAGAGATGGATACTTTGGTTTAAGGTAGAATTAAGAGATCAAAGCGACCTGGAGTGTGATATTTGTAGGCAATTCTCCTATGAGATAGCTTTCGTTCACGGCTAAGCTACTGACTGCTGATAGAATCGCTTCCAAACTTGATTGTGACTCAAGAGGTAAGCCCTGTTATGAAACAGAAAGAATCATGTCAACAAAATAGCAATCATGGGTAGTGGAAAGATGATGGTAACACATATTACCTGCACTGCCCATATACTTGGCCGGTTCCCGCTAAACCCTTTTGAGCGTAAACATTGCTCTATGTCTCCGTATTCCACAGGAGTGTGAAAGAACATGCAACCTTTAGGGATCCTAGCTCCCACACCTGGATCAGTAAAGCAGACAATATCAAACCATGGAGTGATGGAACATTTAACAATCCCAAACATAACTATGGAGCATCTAAGTCCCTGGCAATTAATAAAGCAAACAAGACATAATAAAGCCAAGGATAAAGCACAAACCTTGAAGCTTGGCAGATGCTATTTCGAAAACCTTTCCTGGTGATACATCAAAGATCATAGTTGAAGCTGGCCAATTAAGTCTATAAGGTCGAGTATCCATTCCATCTGTGAACAAGACAACCTGAAAAGATGTGATATCAGTGACACATAAACAATGTAGCTTCCATAGACTTTGAAGTCAATACACGGTTAAGAAGGACAACAGAAATAAGTAACTAAACCTGTTTTAGTCCATCAATGCGTTTGGCTATATGTAACAATTTGTCATCGATGAACTTTGTTGCAAGACAGTAATGTTGTTGTTGTTCATGGATGTTCAATTCCTTGTTCGTGTAAGGAGGTAAGAAGCAAGCGGCATAAGGGTCGATGAATAGAGGCTCTGCTTGCATAAATTTGGAAACTTTTAGTCAAATTTTCTTCAAGAAGCTATTTGATCAAACAATAAAGCGATTGTTATGTGTTCGACGTAATGCCTCAGAGAAAGTCAATACAAAATAATCAGAGGGTGAATTCAATCCAACCCGTGATGTTCTGGAGGGCAAAAACGTCCTCACTGAGGAAGACTTCTTGGCGCCTCTTGAAGGAAAACCTGGGTATCACGAAACAAGCAAGCAGATTTCCCGGATGCGCAAAAATACTGAGTCTGTTGTTCTTGCTGCTCTGCCGAAGCCAGAACGAGAAAGACTGGAACAGGGAGTGCATCTGGTAAAGAAGAATAGGGAGGCACCAACTGTTTACTTTAACCAAGATGTTAATCTTGGATACTCTACGGTTGGCGCTATAGCATCATAATTTCAACCTAGGACTGAGTTTGAGAAGAGGATGGCTTCTGTACTCAATGATAACGAGGCTTCGGAGGCTCACAGAGACGATGTCTTCCTGAATTGAACGAGGCAAGTTCTATGGTTCTAGTTCATTCCCTGCACGCTGCTTATTGGACTTTTATAATGAGATCTTACATTGAACATAGTTTATGTTGAATGTAATTGTTTGGATTAAATTTTGATGCAGGTTTCTATTGAAGACCAGATTAAGGACCGTAACCACGTTGCCAAGATGCGAAGCCTGCTCTTCCGTCATGAGCTAAAAAGTAAACGAATCAAGAAGATTAAGTCTAAAACTTATCATCGCCTCAAAAATAAAGACCTGAGGAACTCGGCAGTGGGAGCATTAATGGACCCAGAGATGGCTAAAGAAGAGGCTATAAAGCAGGAGGCTAGACGAGTAGAGGTAAGTCTGAAATTTCCTCGTAACTGCACATATTGTTTTTCATCAAGACACTGGCAAAAAAAGTATAAAATCGTCTTATTTGTGCTTATATTATGTGCTTATGCAGGAACGTATGACGTTAAAGCACAAAAACACTGGAAAAATGGGACAAACGCATGCTAAGCCGTGGACTGAATGTGAAATACGATGGAACTCGGGCAGCTATAGCTGAACAACTTCAGATGAATGCTAATTTGTCCAGAAAGATGAACTCCGTGAATGATGGAAGTAGCAGTGATGAGATGAGGAAGAGTTGAATGATGGTTCAGATCAGGATACTCCTTCTAAATTGATAGCATAGGCAAAGGAGAAGACATTGAGAACTTTGGAAGATGATGAAGTGCCCAATTCTGGTCTTATGTCATTACCTTTCATGGTAATATTTGGTTTGCTTTCTCAAAACAATTTTGATTCTTTTTTTTTTTTTTTTCGGTTTTCGTTCATTCAGTGTTGTCTTATCTTATCGTATTTGTTTGGTGAGGCCCGTGCTATGAAAAAGAAAAACGAGGAAGCTACTGAAGAAGATAAACGTGCACTGGAGGAGTATAAAGAGTGGGAGAATTCTGGTGGAGCAGAAAACCCTAAAAAGCCTGTTAGTGTTAGTGGTAGAAGAGTGTTTGGTGCAACCGCTAAAGTCGAGGCTCCAAAAGAGTCTAAAAAGGATTCAGGAAACTTCTATGACAACAACAGTGATAGCGACAATGATATGGATGGCATGGAAGATAATGACTTAGGGGCTGTAAGAGATAATGCGTTACCTGCTAGAAACAGTAGAACCATTACAGAAACCGAGGTATCTTGTTTTTCTCGTTCGGTTAATCATAGTTGTTTTTCCTTCTCTCCCTTTCAGATCTCCTATAACAATTTCTTTTGGTCTAATTTGTCTACAGAAGTTCGGTGATGTTGCTGGAAATCCAGCATCGAAGACAACATTTGATGTTGCCTTATTTGCATCAGGATCCTGGAAGAAGGTTTACTTTTGAACTTTATTACATCAGAAACCAGACTTCGTCATTTTTGTGTTATCTTTTACCAACTCCTTTTTGTATGTTATGCAGATGACAGGCTGAAACCAAAAAAGCTGCAAAGACGCATGTACCCATTTCACAGTCTCGAGATAAAAAGGTTTTTTTCAAATCTCAATGGAATTTATACTGTTTTTTCCTGTTCTTCTCCTTCCAGTTTTATCTTCCAGTGGTTCTAATTCCTCACTTGTGTATTATTATGAAGAAAGTGAAGGTTCAGAGAGTGAAGCGGAGAAAATGGTGGACGGGATTTTGACATCTGCGTCGAAGGAAACCTTTGAAATTCCTTCTCAAGCAGAGCTTTTAAACCGTGCTTTTGCTGGTGATGTCGTAGATGAATTTGCAAAGGAGAAGCAAGAGGTTGTAAATGAGGAAGTTCCTGAACCCGGTAAGCCGGTTAGTTCCTGGGTGGGGACAATGGACAAATATCCAAAGAAAGAGAGGTTTGCCTTCATGGATGGTTAGAGAACACGAAGATGCCAAGAAAAAGAGAGAGCAAGCTCTTAAAACAAGGAAAGACGCTCGTCTTAAACATGTTATCCTATCAGAGAAAGTCGATAAAAAGGTCAGTGTCTCTCACCCGCTTCATATCCCAATCCCTTTGTTCATAACCATACGACCTAATGCTCATGTTATCTGTTTTTTGACAGGCTGAGAAACTTCATACAAAGACTCTTCCTCTCCCTTATACATCGAAGGAAGTATCCAAGCATAGTATGCGTATGCCTATAGGACCCGAGTTTAATCCCTCTACTATTGTTGGAGATCTAAACCGACCAGAGGTTTGTCTTAGTCAAACTATCACATGTCACAAATTATTGCACTTCTTTTGACCTTGATTAACCTTTTTTGTGCAGGTTGTGAAGGTCAAGTTCCATGATGTAAATCCACAAGATAAGTTTTCTTTTTAATTTAACCAATTTTTTCGACGTAAACAAACATTATTAACCAAAGAAGTCATAACACTAAAATACTTAAAAAAATGATGAATCTAGAAAAACTCATCTTCCCTTACATCAACTCATCTTCAACATAGCGGTAGTGGACAAAAGTGGTTATGTCGTAGTCTTTCCTATTCCTTATAACTTGTCTCTGAAATTGATGTGGAATGTTGTGATTTTCCATTTTGAATGTGAAAACTTCACTAGTTGACATTTGCACATTGAAGTAGTATTCATCTCCTTCTATGGTCAATGATACAGGCCTGTGAGTTGATCCGACCGTTGTTGTCTGATATTTGCAGGCAATCTATGCGGTAGATTCCAAAGTCCCCTGATGGTATGAGTGTTGCTTTGTGAATATGGAAACGGTCCTGGTTTTGAGATTCACAACGCAACACTCATACCACCAGGGCACTTTGGAATCTACCGCATAAATTGTCTGCAAATATCAGACAACAACGGTCGGATCAACTCACAGGCCTGTACAATTCACCCTAGAAGGGGATGAATACTACTTCAATGTGCAAATGTCAACTAGTGAGGTTTTCACATTCCAAATGGGGAATCACAACATTCCACATCAATTTCAGAGACAAGTTATAAGGAATAGGAAAGACTACGACATAACCACTTTTGTCCACTACCGCTATGTTGATGAAGATGAGTTGATGTAAGGTAAGATGAGTTTTTCTAGATTCCACGTTTTTTAAGTGTTTTAGTGTTATGACTTCTTTACTTAATAATATTTTTTTACATTGAAAAAATTGGTTAAATTGAAAAGAAAACTTATCTTCTAAACATCACCACATTTGTCCACTACCGCTACGTTGATGTAAAATGGGTTTTTCTAGTGATTCGACGTTTTTTAAGTGTTTGAATGTTCAGACTTTTTTGGTTAATAATGTTTGTTTACATTGAAAAAATTGGTTAAATTGAAAAGAGAACTTATCTTCTAAGTCATTGTAGTGTTGAATCGCTGTAGAAAATTTAATGATTAGTACTGATTTTTTGTTTTTTTAATAGTCGAGGAAACGAGGACGACTCGCTCAGGAAACGAGGAGAAATTCATTATCGATCAAAGCTCATTATCTAAACAACAATTTCTTTTTTGATTTACGTAAATATCTCATTATCGATTTAAACAACATTTTTTTTCTTGATTTACGTAAATATCTCATTATCGATCTAAACAATAATTTATTGGTCGATCTACGTAAATACTCTTAATTACTTACCTTGATCATCCGTAACTTGCCATTGGATAGTAGGGGGCGGCTGGTTCGCGTTCGCCGCCGCCATCAATCCTCCGTAGATGAAATGAAAAAGATTTTCTTTCTCACGATTTAGTCGGACAATATAACTAACTCCACATGCTTATATATTGACCCCAAGTAATTAATAAAGCATGCGGGTGAAAGAGGCCCAATATAAATGGGCCCTAAAAGATGGTAAATTTTAAACCCAAATAATTCTCCTTCGTTGTGCACGTCTACAACACGCGCTAAACCAGAAATACTCCCTTTGCGATTCAGATTCATAGCTTTCTTCCGAGGACACAAGTTTTCGTGAAAATCCGATTCTTTTGTGTTAGAAAAATCCCAAAAACTTGGCTTGATGGCGATGAGGAACCGAACGATGGTGGGAAACACAGGGATGCGTGTAAGAGCGCGCGTGCTCCTCTATCGGCGTTTGATTCGTTCGGCGGTCCAGTGATCGAAATGGTTAGCGGTTCTTTTGCTCGCTCCAATCACTCCTCTTATGCTCCTTTGAGTTCCAATGATCCTGGACCCTCGAGGTAACTTCTGCGTTCTTGTTCTTCCCAATTTGTTATTGTTTGATTTCTGCAAGAACTTGTGGTAATTAGAGGATTATACATATATAGTAACAAATTGAAATCATGATTGATTCGCGAGAAAAAGATACTTGTTAGCTACGGAATTAAAACCCTAAGCGAATTATGTAAGGAAGGAAATGAATTGAATCGAATTGTGGGTTTATGCGTTGTTGGGGACGGGTTTAGCACCCTCACCAAGGCCCAACAATATTTCACCTCGGCCCGTCATATATTAACCAACCGACTGGATAATATTCGTAATTGATAATTAATAATATTTATTATTCGATTGATAAATATTATTCGAAAGAGGAAGATTTCCTTATCCAAGAAAAGGAAGTTCGCCGCGCCGACCCGACATTCGCGGAAGATGACATTATCAGCTCGACAAGATAAGGAAAGAGAGCGGCAATTATGGAAGTTTTTCTTATCTTAGAAGGGTTGGGTCGGTCTAGCTTTCTTATATATAGGAGGGGTCCTCATTCAAGAGAAACACGCTTTTTCGCTTACAACTTAGAACTCTCTGCTCTTGATCTAGCATTCATCTCGGCTAGTTCTTTTGCTCGCTCCAATCACTCCTCTTATGCTCCTTTGAGTTCCAATGATCCTGGACCCTCGAGGTAACTTCTGCGTTCTTGTTCTTCCCAATTTGTTATTGTTTGATTTCTGCAAGAACTTGTGGTAATTAGAGGATTATACATATATAGTAACAAATTGAAATCATGATTGATTCGCGAGAAAAAGATACTTGTTAGCTACGGAATTAAAACCCTAAGCGAATTATGTAAGGAAGGAAATGAATTGAATCGAATTGTGGGTTTATGCGTTGTTGGGGACGGGTTTAGCACCCTCACCAAGGCCCAACAATATTTCACCTCGGCCCGTCATATATTAACCAACCGACTGGATAATATTCGTAATTGATAATTAATAATATTTATTATTCGATTGATAAATATTATTCGAAAGAGGAAGATTTCCTTATCCAAGAAAAGGAAGTTCGCCGCGCCGACCCGACATTCGCGGAAGATGACATTATCAGCTCGACAAGATAAGGAAAGAGAGCGGCAATTATGGAAGTTTTTCTTATCTTAGAAGGGTTGGGTCGGTCTAGCTTTCTTATATATAGGAGGGGTCCTCATTCAAGAGAAACACGCTTTTTCGCTTACAACTTAGAACTCTCTGCTCTTGATCTAGCATTCATCTCGGCTAGGTTAAAAGCATTGATTATTTGCTTGTAATTCAATCAACATTAATAAAAGGTCACTTCGGCAAATCTCTGTGTTATTTTCAAAGTTTTTCCCAAAACCTTGACCTAGGTGAGGTCATAGTTCAACATGCGTTTCCAAACTTATTGTTATCTGTGAATGTTTTGGGGGTAGCGATGCGTTCACGATTTTTCTCCCACCAGCTTGGGTGGATGATTCGGAGGAGATAACTTTTAATGTACAAAAGGTTCGAGACAAAATGGGTGAATTGGCAAAGGCTCATTCGAAGGCTCTAATGCCTACATTTGGAGATGCTGTCGAGATGCTCACTCATGAAATCACGGATCTCTTGAGGAACTCTGAAAAGAGACTGCACAACTTTAAGAATTATTCATTTAATTCTCGATTATATATTTTGCTATGTTGCTTATGGTTGAAATCTTTCTATTTTTCCTTTCATAGTTCATGTTTTTTCGCCTTATGTATACTTCATGTTTTTGATATCTTATTTTGTAACTGACTTGTTTTTTCGATCTCTTTGTGTCAACGCATGTTTTGTATGCTTGTACGTTTTTCATTCTCTATGTTTTTGGATTTTTTAATTGATTGTTTTACCACCTTTTAATTTGTAATTTCTGTGATTGAGGAACCTCGACTGTCTCTTTTCTCCCTCTCTTAATTGGTTTAGAACCTTTTAGTATTGCTTATCCTAAATACAAATCATATTTTTCATATGTTTTTAAAATGTTAGATAAAAGAAATAATAATCTATTATATTCGACTAAGACGTTCCATTGTAATATATGTTCCCAACCATTACACTCTATCTCGTTCATCTGCAGTCATTGAATAAAAGTATTATTATACATAGTTGTATAATTTGGTGTATGAGTTATGAAGTTTATAATTATTTAGTTCACTATCTCACTTCTAAATAAAAACTTGTTTCTTTTGAGATATTTTAGTCCATTTGTAAAGAGTTCAAGTAATATGATTGAAAACTGATTTGTAGAGAAATAAAACCAACATTATCAGATTTATATAGCAATTACGGAAAAGAGCTTGTAAAAAAAAATTGAATTATATCCTATTCTCCAATAATGATAAGTATATTCCCATGATGTGTGTCCAACATATCAAAGTTCTTGTTGCTTTAATCCCACAACACACACCAATCCTAACATCTCTATCATTTTTTTCTCATTAATTATCATGACTTAACATACCTACAGTCACACTAAGTGGCAAAACACAAAAATATGAGTAAAGATGAAATCGAACGGACTAAAAAAGTGGTAGTAGAGCTGTAGAGGAATAAAATAGCTATTCCAATGGCCAACACATTGTGAAGTCCTTGTACGCTTCCTGAACCACCTTTTGCCTAGCACTTTCCGTTTTGTTTCTTGCTTGCAGACATCGTGTCACACATGGCTAGAAAAATGGCAAGTATAAGCTTGCCCCTACGCATGGGTACCTCTGCATCGAGACAAACAGTTTAAGTTAAATGAGATGGAAGAGTAATAAAAGTGCCCAATTGTAACATAACTGGCAAGGGCCATGTTGTCGGAAGAGAAAAAAATCTGAATCCTTGAAAAGGACTTTGCTTGTGTCTACAGATGAAAGTATGATAAGGTGTGGGAGAAGGAGAACCATGGCAGTAAGAGTGATTGTCTTCTTGTTCACAAAGCCTCAAATGCAAATGTAAAAAAAGCATTGAAGTTGCGGCTCCCTTCTTCAATTCTCAGTCAAATTTATCCGCTGCTTTTTCCTCCGACGGTTCGGAGCCACCGATAGAGACTGAATGCAAAACTACAAATTTTCGAGTAAGAGCAACACATGTTACACATCAACATATGTATTAAATTACAAAAAACATATGTACTATACCCTGAGGAGTAATATCATATGTTACATATTGTATATTGCTCATTTTATCAGATCAGAACTACCTTTTTCAATATATATGATCTTGGCTGCCGACAATATCAACACAAAAACCATTAAAAGCGAAAGGCACCTGGATTTTAATTAATTTCTTGATGCACAGAGTGAAGAATCTTCTATAGAAACTCACGAACAGATACAAAGTGTGTAAATACATAGTAATACCTTTTCAATAGAAAAGAAATTGATCTAAAACCGGCCACTAACTCTATCCAGAATTTGGGATCACCGAGAGTATCTCGGATGCAAATGCAATATAATCATTACCATATAAAACAACAAATAACTAAAACCTTACAGCATAAACCAAATTTGATGCAACACATGATGACAATTGAAAGAGTGATCGTCCATTCATAGTGATATCACGACTTGCCTTCACCATTCCTCGTTTTCCCTTCTACAAAGAGAAACATTAAATACTCAAAAGGCTTGAGATTAACTACACAAAACTAACTCTCAGCAGAAATATAACAGAAGAATCGAAACTACATTTTGAAAGATCATTTCTTTAGTAGATACCTCATAAATCTCTATTTGACTCAATCAGTCAATCCCAAGACGCAAGATATGGAGATTCTCTTGTCTTGTCATATACATAGTTGTTTCTTCCTTTACCAAAGGAAACTGGAGTTGGCTTCATCTTGTGTTACGATGTCAACAAAATTGATATCATAGAGCAGAGTTGCATTGCCAGGTATGGTACAGTCACCTGCATAAACTAATACGAGACGATGTTTTATTCCCAAAGATATATCGATTTCTTAACATTTCTATGAGCAAAGAGCTAACAGAAATGTATATACAGGGAATGACCTACAAGCTAGCTGAGGTGGAATCTGAAGTTAACGCTTTCCCCTGTAGATAAAACCGCAACGAAGACATGGTTTCAGCCTAATAAAGACATCCTTCGAACGGAAGAAAATTACACAACTTGCCTACACGCATAGGAGGTACTCCTTCGCCTCCAAGAATCCCCTGGTCTAGAGCCTTAATCACCTAATCAATGACTTGAAAGCTGTAAAGTCACTATATTGCAACCCAAACGATCAAAAAAATTCTAGTTTCTTGGTCAGATCAAACTTTGCATTGCTCGGTTAAACAATTAACTAAATCAACCAATCTTACTCACGGAATCAAAACTAAAATAATCAAATCCAGCTTAGAACTCGTATAAACTCGTCATCTCTAACCAAAGAATATGATTCGAAAATTCTAATTAAAAACCATAAGACAGAGGGAAGATTGAAACGTTTACCTTTCAATCGAGGAAGAAAGACGGATCCTCTGATTGGAAAGAAGCAGGAGGAGAAAGAGGAAGGAGAGATTTGGTTGAGATTTTACTGGTACAATTTATAGGCCACTCTCTCGAACGGTGAAGGAAAGCCATAGGTTGGGTAATTAAGTTGATTGGAAATGGGGAAACTACATAAATGATTTCGGTTTAATTCAGAATACATAATTATATTCAAAACCGAACCGAATAAACCAATATCCAAACCGAACCGAACCAAAACATAATTCGGTTAATTTCGGTGAAAATTTTTCAGAATCGATGTCCGAACTAACCGAACCGAAAAAACCGAACAAATGCCCAGCTCTAGATTTTATCTTCCAACATCTCTCTCCAGTTAAAACAGTAAACCAATCAATCAGACCGGGCTGTCTATTTGATTGAGTATTTAATTGACAGAAACCCTACGAAGGTTGCCTCTCAAATCTCGCTTGAGAATCGTCGTCCGGAAAAAAGACAAGAGACAGACAGTCATGGGAGCATTGAAGAGGAAATCGTCATCTGGTTCCAAAACCCTAGCTAAGGGAAAGAAGAGGAAAGGTCCTCACTTGCCCAACTCAATACTCAAGACCATTGCGACCCAGAAACGTCCTTTGAACTCTGACGAAGAAGACGACGATGAGATCGACTCCGGTGATGAAAACGGCGCCGATTTGTACGAGTACGAAGAAGGCATCGCCGAAGAGGAATCCAGGAAAAACAACCGCTACGACCGCCTCGATAACTACCAATTCCAGCTTCCTGACGATTTCGAGGTTTGTTTAGCCATCGATTCTTATCGCCGTCACTGTATGATAAATATAAAAGAGACGAGTTTGGTTAGGAGTTTGATTCTTTTGGGTTTTGGCAATTGTTTTCCCTTTGGTATATGGCTTATTGATTTATTTGTGTTTATCCCCAATGAAGGATGAAGACGTGGAGTCAGAAGACGATGACGATGGTGTGAACAGCGAGAATGGTGAAGAAGCAGAAGAAGGCGATGATAGACACGCACGGATGTTGCAATCTCTCACTGGAATGCCAAGTGCAGCGTTTGAAGGTATCGACTATAAAAACTGAGACTTTCTTCTCAGATTTTTGCTTATGTCGGCTGCTTCGTTGGATTTGTAAGCTGTATACATAACCCACATGTGCTCTTTCAGGTGAGAGTAAGAGCAAACCTGTACTCTTTACTGAGGCCTATCCAGAGGGTGAATTCAATCCAACCCGTGATGTTCTGGAGGGCAAAAACGTCCTCACTGAGGAAGACTTCTTGTCGCCTCTTGAAGGAAAACCTGGGTATCACGAAACGAGCAAGCAGATTTCCCGGATGCGCAAAAATACTGAGTCTGTTGTTCATGCTCCTCTGCCAAAGCCAGAACGTGAAAGACTGGAACGTAGCGCGGTGAAACAAATAGTTGATAAGGGGTTCAGTAAGTGGGTGCATCTGGTAAAGAAGAATAGGGAGGCACCAACTGTTTACTTTAACCAAGATGTTAATCTTGGATACTCTACGGTTGGCGCTATAGCATCAGAATTTCAACCCAGGACTGAGTTTGAGAAGAGGATGGCTTCTGTACTCAATGATAACGAGGTTTCGGAGGCTCACAGAGACGATGGCGCTCGTCTTCTTGAATTGAACGAGGCAAGTTCTGTGGATCTAGTTCGATCCCTGCACGCTGCTTATTTGACTTTGATAATTTGATCTTACACTGAACATAGTTTATGTTGAACGTCTGATGTAACTGTTTGGATTAAATTCTGATGCAGGTTTCTATGGAAGACCACATTAAGGACCGTAACCACGTTGCCAAGATGCGAAGCCTGCTCTTCCGTCATGAGCTAAAAAGTAAACGAATCAAGAAGATTAAGTCTAAAACTTATCATCGCCTCAAAAATAAAGACCTGAGGAACTCGGCAGTGGGAGCATTAATGGACCCTGAAATGGCTAAAGAAGAGGCTATGAAGCAGGAGGCTAGACGAGTAGAGGTAAGTCTGAAATTTCCTCGTAACTGCACATATTGTTCTTCATCAAGACACTGTCAAAAAGGTATGAAGTTGTCTTACTTGTGCTTATATTATGTGCTTATGCAGGAACGTATGACGTTAAAGCACAAAAACACTGGAAAATGGGCCAAACGCATGCTAAGCCGTGGACTGAATGTGAAATACGATGGAACTCGGGCAGCTATAGCTGAACAACTTCAGATGAATGCTAATTTGTCCAGAAAGATGAACTCCACGAGAGATGGAAGTAGCAGTGATGAGAGCGACGATGAGGAAGAGTTGGATGATGGTTCAGATCAGGACACTCCTTCGAAATTGATAGCAATGGCAAAGGAGAAGACACTGAAAACTTTGGAAGATGATGAAGTTCCCAATTCTGGTCTTATGTCATTACCTTTCATGGTAATATTTGCTTTGCTTTCTCAAAACAATTTTGATTTTTTTATTATTATTTCGTTTTTCGTTCATCATGTGTTGTCTTATCTTTTCGTATTTGTTTAATTAGGCCCGTGCTATGAAAAAGAAAAACGAGGAAGCTAATGAAGAAGCTAAACGTGCACTGGAGGAGTATGAAGAGTGGGAGAATTCTGGTGGAGCAGAAAACCCTAAAAAGCCTGTTAGTGTTAGTGGTAGAAGAGTGTTTGGTGCAACCGCTAAAGTCGAAGCTCCAAAAGAGTCTAAAAAGGATTCAGATAACTTCTATGACAACAACAGTGATAGTGACAATGATATGAATGGCATGGAAGATAACGACTTAGAGGCTGTAAGAGATAATGCGTTACCTGCTAGAAACACTGAAACCATTACAGAAACTGAGGTATCTTGTTTTTCTCGTTCGGTTAATCATAGTTGTTTTTTCTTCTCTCCCTTTCAAATTTCCTATAACAATTTTTTGTGTCTGATTTGTCTACAGAAGTTCGATGATGTTGCTGGAAATCCAGCATCGAAGACAACATTTGATGTTGCCTTATTTGCATCAGGATCCTGGAAGAAGGTTTACTTTTGAACTTTATTACATCAGAGACTAGAATTCGTCATTTATGTGTTATCTTTTATTAACTCCTTTTTTTATGTTATGCAGATGACAGGCTGCAAAAACTCTGAAACCAAAAAAGCTGCAAAGACGCATGCACCCATTTCACAGGCTCGAGATAAAAAGGTTTCTTTTCAAATTTCAATGGAATTATACTGTTTTTTCCTGTTCTTCTCCTTCCAGTTTTAGCTTCCGGTGGTTCTTATTCCTCACTTGTGTATTTTTCTTTGAAAGGAATCGAGAGATGAAGAAAGTGAAGATTCAGAGAGTGAAGCGGAGCAAATGGTGGACGGGGTTTTGACATCTGCGTCGAAGGAAACCTTTGAAATTCCTTCTCAAGCAGAGCTTATAAACCGTGCTTTTGCTGGTGATGATGTGGTAGATGAATTTGAAAAGGAGAAGCAAGAGGTTGTAAATGAGGAAGTTCCTGAACCCGAAAAGCCGGTTCTAGTTCCTGGTTGGGGGCAATGGACAAATATCCAAAGAAAGAGAGGTTTGCCTTCATGGATGGTTAGAGAACACGAAGATGCCAAGAAAAAGAGAGAGCAAGCTCTTAAAACAAGGAAAGACGCTCGTCTTAAACATGTTATCCTATCAGAGAAAGTCGATAAAAAGGTCAGTGTCTCACTCGCTTCATATCATAATCCCTTTGTTCGTACCCATCCGATCTAATGCTCATATTCTCTGTTTTTGACAGGCTGAGAAACTTCATACAAAGACTCTTCCTTTCCCTTATACATCGCAGGAAGTTTTCGAACATAGTATGCGTATGCCTATAGGACCCGAGTTTAATCCATCTACTATTGTTGGAGATCTAAACCGACCTGAGGTTCGTCTTCATTACTTTGTCAAACTATCACATGTCGCAAATTGTTGCACTTCTTTTGACCTTGTCGCGATTAACCTTCTGTTGTGCAGGTTGTGAAGAAGACTGGGGTCATAATTAAACCGGTCAAGTTCGAGGAAGTTAATCCAAACGAGGAAGTAGATGATGAACACCCTCGAAACAATCAGAAACAAAGATTCAAAAAGAAAGCTACTAGACGCCAAAGCAAAGTCAAGTCCAAGTAAAAGACGAAAGCTCAAAGATTTTCCATTTTTCAAACTTTATTTAGACGCAAATTTTGATCCCATAAGAACGATTTTGCCTTTGTAACTTGTCGTATTTATAAAAGACGTTGTTTATCTCAGAGCTCTTCAAATCCTTGTTCATCTCCATCTTCTTCCACCCTCTCAAACTCTTGTCTCCATTTCTCCATCTGTAAGATTAAGTTAATTGCAGATAATGACTAAAGTAGTTGAGACCAAACTGACTAAAGTAGTTGAGACCAAACTGAGTTGTATCTTTATTGAGAAATATTAATTACCTGATCGTCTGAAAACCTGAGCTGTTGTGCGATAAACAGAATCGTGTCATGCTTTACTTGTGAAGGTAATTCAACGCCTAAACTCGCAGCGATCTCTTCGTAGCTAACTACGTTCACCTGGAACCCATTGCTCATGAAGAGTTTCTCCATCCACTTTTTCAAATCCGACTGCACACAAGACCTCGTAAAGGTTATAAACCGAGAGATGGATACTTTGGTTTAAGGTAGAATTAAGAGATCAAAGCGACCTGGAGTGTGATATTTGTAGGCAATTCTCCTATGAGATAGCTTTCGTTCACGGCTAAGCTACTGACTGCTGATAGAATCGCTTCCAAACTTGATTGTGACTCAAGAGGTAAGCCCTGTTATGAAACAGAAAGAATCATGTCAACAAAATAGCAATCATGGGTAGTGGAAAGATGATGGTAACACATATTACCTGCACTGCCCATATACTTGGCCGGTTCCCGCTAAACCCTTTTGAGCGTAAACATTGCTCTATGTCTCCGTATTCCACAGGAGTGTGAAAGAACATGCAACCTTTAGGGATCCTAGCTCCCACACCTGGATCAGTAAAGCAGACAATATCAAACCATGGAGTGATGGAACATTTAACAATCCCAAACATAACTATGGAGCATCTAAGTCCCTGGCAATTAATAAAGCAAACAAGACATAATAAAGCCAAGGATAAAGCACAAACCTTGAAGCTTGGCAGATGCTATTTCGAAAACCTTTCCTGGTGATACATCAAAGATCATAGTTGAAGCTGGCCAATTAAGTCTATAAGGTCGAGTATCCATTCCATCTGTGAACAAGACAACCTGAAAAGATGTGATATCAGTGACACATAAACAATGTAGCTTCCATAGACTTTGAAGTCAATACACGGTTAAGAAGGACAACAGAAATAAGTAACTAAACCTGTTTTAGTCCATCAATGCGTTTGGCTATATGTAACAATTTGTCATCGATGAACTTTGTTGCAAGACAGTAATGTTGTTGTTGTTCATGGATGTTCAATTCCTTGTTCGTGTAAGGAGGTAAGAAGCAAGCGGCATAAGGGTCGATGAATAGAGGCTCTGCTTGCATAAATTTGGAAACTTTTAGTCAAATTTTCTTCAAGAAGCTATTTGATCAAACAATAAAGCGATTGTTATGTGTTCGACGTAATGCCTCAGAGAAAGTCAATACAAAATAATCAGAAATTTCATGAATGATTTGCTGGAGAAATGAGAGAGAGAGAGAGGGAGAGATTGCCCGTTCGATTGGTTTCTCGCAGTCGAAGGGATGCTGAATCAATAGCTGATTGAATCAAAGGGTCCTTATCTTCTCTGAGCTCTGCTCTCGCTGAACGAGCGACGGACGTAAGAATTCGACGGCGACGGAGTGCGGTGGCCGGAAAGTACAGAGGCGGAACACATAGACTTTGCATCAGTGATGATTATTGTTGACTTTGGATAACGAAGAACACGGTAACACCTCTGACGGAGCCAGAGGTTTTCAAGCGACCATATGTTTTTTTATATCGACCTTAGGCTCTTCGGCCTCCGTGAAACAAAAATGCTTCAAGTGGAGACTTTTGCTTACACTTGGTATTTAACTATTTATTGACTGGTGGAATTGTAATGTTTTGTATAAATTATTGTCTTTTTGTTAACTGAAGTGTACTGAAATAGTTTCTTAATGAGAATCTGAAGCTGTCTTAACTAAAGTACCTAGCCAGTAGCCATGGTGTGTTGTACAAATTTTAGATGGATAGTTTTGTGAAAAAAACGCTATGAAGTACTGCAACTAAGGAAGGATCTTTCTTGGCTTTCATAAGCATTTCTCACAAACGGAGAAGGATAGTTTTGTGATGATATTGATTGTGCTGTGGAAGAGGTTTCAAGGAGAGTAGAGTTTGGTTTATCTTGTCCTTGCTTGCACCCACAAAGGATACTTGGACCAAACTCATGTCTGAGACACATAATCGACGAGAGTACTCACACCTTGAATACGGTGAACACTAAGTTTGAATTGCTATATCTTTCAAACCTACAAAACCTGTGAAATATATTAAGCAACTTTATATGTATGATTCTCAATTTCTATACTCGGGCGCTCTAATGTTGTATTTCATAATTGTAGATATATTGATAATCAGAGTGAATTGAAACATTAAGTTCTTCTCCATCAACCAATTGTGTTTCCTTCTATACTGCAGGGACTCAGGGAGAAATCTTAATGATAATTACATTTAATTTACTAAAAATATTAGACACCACAATTAACGGGATTGAATATGATCTGAAACTCTAGTTATTCCATATTTTGCTCCAATCAACTCCATCATTGTCATAATCCTCCAATTGACAATCAGAAAGAACTGGAATTTCTTTTATGTGTTCTCCATTAAACAATTTTACTTCTTTTTGTTCTAAGATCTTAATAATTACATTTTTTTTTACAAAGGAGACTTGCATTACAATTAACAAGGTTGAATATATATGATTTTTCAATTATTCTATTGTTATTTAAATTATTCCATAATTGTTATAATCTCCAATAATAAGGAAAAAAATGACATTATAATACAAGGTATCCAAGAAATTAATATATATAACTCGAGTTCCACATTAAAGAAGAAAAACGAAACAGTAAAACACACAAACAAAACACCAAAATAACATTTATTTGTTCATGGGATACTCACACGGTCTCAGCGTAGAATATTTTGAAAATATTGTAGATCGGTATATCCAAAGAGGGGTAGTTTCGTCCATTTAATGAGTGGGACCCAGTGCAACTAATGAAGAGCGGTGAGATTTTCGAAGAGAAATTTGAATTTCAAGCTACGATCTACAATTTTATTTGTCGGAACGCGAGAAAAAATAATAATTATCAAAACATAATACAGATGGCGACAAATGAATCAGAGTGACCTTAAAAAAGACAAAAAATTAAAGAGAAGAAAAAAAAACCCTAAATCCGCTACAGACCAAAGACTTGCCCAATATTTTTGAAAATGTGTTATCTTTTGGACCGCGGGATTTTTCTTTTGTAGCATTTCGCAGTCTCAGCTTCTCTACTACATTGGCTTCTTTTTGCTTTGAATTTCTCCTTATATCTCTCAAGGAGCAAGCTCCAGGTAGAAGCAGCAGATACGGATCTGTTTCTTTTACCTTCATAGCAATAGGAGGAGCAGCTCCAGTAGAAGCAGAAGGTACGGATCTGTTTCTCCGAGGTTCGCGGTTCTGTCTTTCTGGCATTTTAGCTATTTTCTCTACAAGTTGTCTGATTTCGAATTAGCTCCCTTGTTGTTTTTCAGTTTCTTCGAGGTCTTTTATTTATGGAGTTTGTATTCGGCGGAAAGTTCACGGCTTTGTATCAATTTTCAGAGGATTAGATTTGAAAATGTAGCTAAAGTCTATGACTTTAAGAGATCTTATGTTTCTTGTGTTGTGTATTTTTTGCTATTTTCTATGGAATTTGCTAAGTTTTCTGTATTTCCTTTGGTCTTTATTTCTGGTTGCAAGGATGAGATCTGAGATATGTAGGCTAAAGTGTATGGCTTTCAGACGATATCTGATATGGTTGCTGTGTTTTTTTGTTTTGTGTGTTTGCAGTTGGGAGTAATGGGTTTGAATCTCAACCCGATTTTGCGACAAGAACTGGCCAATCTTGACAAAGACTCAGAGAGCCGTAAATCAGCGATGAAGGCTCTTAAATCTTATGTAAAAGACTTGGATTCAAAGGCTATTCCAAGTTTTCTGGCACAAGTTTTCGAGACTAAAGAGACCAACTCTTTGTCTGGCGAATACACGATTTCCCTCTACGAGATCCTTGCTCGTGTTCACGGACCAAACATTGTCCCCCAGATTGATATCATCATGTCCACCATCGTCAAGACTTTGGCTTCGAGTGCTGGCTCTTTCCCTCTTCAACAAGCGTGTTCCAAAGTTATTCCGGCGATTGCTAGGTACGGGATTGACCCGACAACCGCGGAAGACAAGAAACGATCTATCATCCACTCTCTATGTAAGCCTCTTTCGGATTCTCTCTTGGGTTCTCAAGAGAGCCTCACTTCTGGCTCTTCTTTGTGTCTCAAGGCTCTTGTGGACTGTGACAACTGGAGGTTTGCTTCGGATGAGATGGTGAACAGGGTTTGTCAAAACGTGGTAGTTGCGTTGGACGCAAACTCAAACCAAACACATCTTCATATGGGTCTGGTTATGGCACTCGCTAAGCATAACCCTTTGATCGTTGAAGCCTATGCAAGGTTGTTGATACACACAGGACTGAGAATTCTGGGGTTTGGCGTGACGGAAGGGAACTCTCAGAAAAGATTATCAGCAGTGCAGATGTTGAATTTCTTAATGAAGTGCTTGGACTCGAGAAGCATATACTCTGAAGTTGATTTGATTATCAAAGAGATGGAGAAGTGCCAATCTGACCAAATGGCTTATGTTAGAGGAGCTGCTTATGAAGCAATGATGACTTCGAAAAGAATAGCGGGAGAGCTTGAGTCTAAGATGGAGAAGAAAGGTTCTTGTCGTTCTGTGACTGGTTCGAATTTCAGTCGAAGAAACTGTACATCCGTTGTTAATGCTCATTCTCCTGATAATTCTCTATCACCCGAGTCACAGACTCTAGGAGGCTCTTTTAGCGGATATGATTCTCCGTCCTCACCACGTACTTCTTGTAACTCTGAGTTTGAGCAGAGGAGTGTGAACCGCAAACTGTGGAGACGTAACGGAGTGGTTGATATCTCTTTAAAGGATGGTCTTTACTCTGGAGAGAACACCGTGTCTGATTCACCACTTGTCCCCTATGATCGTTGTGAAAATGGTGATAATGGAAGCGAGGAGTTCGAAGGGTTTCTAATGGGAAGTTTGAGAAACAGGCGGCTGCAGAACACAACTCCTACTAGTCCACAGGTGAGAAACTTTGATCATCATCAAATTCATCTTTGTTGTTATGATTGCTAGTTTCTTTTTAACATTTTTTTACTCTTTTTTTTCTGATGCAACAGAGACAGTGTTGTTCACGAATCATGAATGCTGAAGATTTCAACATCTTTAGCACCCCACGGAAGCTAATCAGTTCTCTTCAATATCCTGATGATCTGGACTTGGATCATTCCGTCGTTCAAAGTCCCATGCGATCTCGCCAGAACACTAAACTCAGAAAGCTAAGTCCAAACGTGGCGGCGGAAACAATTTCATCATCATCAACTGTCATATGTAGTGAAGAAACAGCACCTGAATCGAAGATGATAATAGGTAAGAAGAAGAAAAAGAAGAACATGAGCTATGCAAAACTCATGATTGCGATATCTATTTTCGCGGTGGTGCTCTTTATAAGTGTGATGATGTGTATGGAGAATCAAGATGATGATGTTGGTTACTACACCGTTCCAACATGATAATTCAGCTCCTCTCTACGGTGATCAGTTTAAATCCTAGTGTAACAGAGAAGAAGGTAATTAGTTATCCAATTTACATGTTGGTTGTTTGTAACGTACGTTTGGTACAAGCTGTAGAATCTTCTTGTTCTACTTTGTTGTTCTCATTTTGTTTCGTAATGAAAATCTGTTGAATCAAACAGTGTTTTTAGTATAAAATGTCTAGAAAAGTTTACGATTATAAATTGTATTGCACCTGTCCTGGTTGCAAATTTTGGCTATGAACAGATTGAGAAAAGTGAGGCGTTATACATGGAACGGGTTCTGAGGTTGGGGATAATGCTTCTCTTGTTAAGAAATCTGTGAAGATCGATTTGATTAATGATACTGTCTTGCTTGATGTTGTTCCTTTGTGCAAGAAATGTAAAATATCATCCTAAGAGACCAAAAAAAAGGCACAAGAAATTTGGAGAGAAACTAATTGATGATGGGGAAAAAGATAAGGGAAATACATGAATAAAACTTTCTGGATTTTCATTATCATGGAGAAAGCAATGGGAAGCAGCTTAGGATATCGTACTCTAGAAAACAAATGGAATCGACGAGGTTTGCCACACTGTGAATCTGAAGACTTTAAAGTCTAATCTGGAGAGTGGCGTTGGTAATCTTATAACCGGACAGATGCTTTTATTTGTATCTTATTCGTCGCAGTGTTGTCTTTCCCTAGCCAGCAATTTTGGCTACTGGTTAAACATGTTAAGTAAAAGTCAAAGAAATATGGCGTCCAAAATTTAAAAAGTTGTGTTGCAGTTTTGTTCTGAGTGTCACTCTCTCTGGCCTCTTCGTAAACGCGAATGAGTTTTCCGTTTCACGGTGTTTTCTTTTCATCTCAGAAAAATCCAGTCAGCTTAAGTTTCTGTTCCAGCAGTGGTTCCTTAACGCTACATGCCAGAGGCAAGGCCATAAACAAGCTGAGTAAAGCCAGAGTCATTGATGAGAAGAAGTAGCAAATAACACCAATTTTTCCATCTTTCGTTATTAACGACATCATTATAAGTTTTCAACCTATATATTATGTCTATTCTAACCAATGATCGTGAATCCCCAAAATCTTCATAGCTTCTGAAGAAGATTCACATTTTTTTTCAAGAACCATAAATCTTAAGATGAGATACAATTACTAAAATTCTGGAACTTACCCTCTGGAGAGATATAGGGAGCTCTTGCTAAGCTTTTTAGTGCCAAACCGTTGCCAATATGGACCTGTAACAGTATTCTTTCTACTTGTTTATGAGATTCGAGCCCAAACTTCCGACCAACTCAATACTTAAAATATTCTTATTGACTCTCTTATCACACCATAGTATTACCTCAAAAAGTTCATACTTGACGGATCCAACATTCTTTCAGGCCGTTAATCAAACTGTTTTCATGGTCTTCCTTCAGTTTTAAACTAATTTGAGCGTCGTCATGTTTGAGTTTCCACATGTTTGTTTGTTTTGCAGGAGATTTGTCTCCTTCATATTTGTTTGTTTTGCGGAAGATTTTTGTCCTTCATGTTTGAGCTTCCACATGTTCGTGATCCCATCGTGCTTGAGCTTCCATATGTTTGTTTATTTTGCAGGAGATTTGTCTCCTTAACGACCTATCTATTATTCAACCCAGGTTGAAGTAAAACTTTCCGGTTCAAGTAAAACTTCTATCATATTGCGATAGATTTTCCCATCTGATCAATTATATCATACGTTCTGTATTTTTCATCCTATACTCGTTTCCGCAATATAAATAGAAATTGGCATTAGTCGACCAAGTGGTAAGGCTAGTTTCAAACCGAATCAAGATTGTAACCGGACAAGATCCACGATTCTTTCAACGTAATAGAAGTTCGTTTACCAGATGAGCAAGATTGCAGAAACGAGTATAGGATGAAAAATACAGAACGTATGATATAATTGATCAGATGGGAAAATATATCGCAATATGGACATACTGTTGGGGAAACACAAAACACGCGAATGCGCAGCGGAATAAAGTTTCTCGCACTTGTGTGAGCCTGTGAGGAAAAGACTTGAACTTGAACTATGACACAGAAATGAGCTAAGCAGAAAACGAAATGAGACACAATCTTTTTACGTGGAAAACCTCCTCATGTGAGAAGGAAAAACCACGGGACCGTAGTCCACTCAAAATCCACTATATCAAAGGTATGAGTGTTACAACCACGTCCAGAACAAATTCAGAGACTAAAGCTCAAAGAGAGCAATCTCTAACATCAAGAGAGCAATACAAGCTTACAAAACTAGCATATACAAACGACCTCAGCTCACTAGGATTCCGGCAACCAGAGAACAATCCCACCGTACAAATCCAAGATGAACAAGTCAACAATACCTCTGCCAAATTTCATCTCAATCAGAGAAGAACTCACCGTTGGATTTCCCAAACACTCAAGACTGCAACTGTTGAAGAACTGTAGCGACCAGCTTCACTAAAACCCCTATTCACGAGAAACCAACCGTCGAAATAACAATCCCACCGTTGAATCTCAAACCCACTGAGTCACGAAGCTTCCCACAAAATATCAGCCAGATCGGACCACTTTCGAGCCCTCGAACACAGCCTTGAAGAAACCAGACGAAAACCCTTTCTTCTCTCTTTCTTTCCTCTCTTCTTCTTTTCTCTCTCTCTTTTCTTTTGTGTGTGTTGTGTCTATCTATCTCAGTCTGTCATAAAACTTAGGTCACACAGCTTATATAGGTCTTAGGAAAAGAACCTTATAAGCCCTTATAAAAATCTTCAACACCAGACTTGAGAATTCCACACAAGACTTGAAAATTTCACACAAGACTTCAAAAAACAACACAAGACTTCTGATTTGGTTTCATCTCAACCAAACTCATGGTTTCCTCACACTAGGGGGAACACCAACACATACCTAACTTATGTTTAGGATTTTTAACTTCAACGTACAACACCGATCATACATTATATCTTTATGATCACTTCTTTGTAGATATGAAGTCACCTCCCGCCAGACAATAGAGAGTTAGCAAACACACCTGTAAACGAGCTTGATTCGCTAAATCTTTGTGGAATTCCCAACATCCTCTCGCTCCCACGCAAGTCCGACGGTGACAGATCTGGTAACATTACATCTCCCCTTAGATAATGTAGCACCTGTCTCTGGGTATGACTGTGAGCACAAAAAACCTAGCTTCAAAACCATTTCAATCTCTCTCAGGTCATAATCATACCATGGAATCGGATCCTTAGCATCCAATATGTTTCCATCTGTCCAATCCACGAGAAAAACCCTCTCACCAATCTCGCCGTTCTGAACCTCGATAGGACGTCTACCGCACACCACTGCAAGTAAGAGCACCCCGAACGCAAAAACATCGGTATCCAGATCGGATCAGGGGCTAGGTATCCCCATGTTCCAGCGACGTGAGTGGTTTGAGGATCCGTACCATGACCACACAACCGAGCTAAACCGAAATCTCCAAGTCTCCCATTGTGCTCCGCGTCTAACAAGACGTTGCTGGCTTTGACATCACGGTGAATCAGAAGCCATGCCTTTAATGATTTTAATCCTCTGGTTCCAGTCGAGACCTACCTCTGGACTATTGTGCAAGTACTTGTCTATGCTTCAAGCTCATCCTTCTGGCGGCGAACAACAACTGTTTCGTGTGTGACAAGCAAACTCTAGGGATTTTCTACACAGCCGTGGAGAAAGGTTTGTTGTACAAATCCAATCTCTCTGTTTTTGTCAGTGTTTGTTGAGGGACTGAACTGGCCGGTAATGCATTTCCGGTTCGACATAATAACCCATTGTAAAAATAAGCTTTCTTCTTTGTTAATTGTTTTGTCGCGAATCATTATCTCGCAAATTTTCAAGAAAATGTTTTCTTTTTCTGGCCATGGGTGGAATACTCACAAAAATGCAAACCCATCAAAGAAGTCGCTGGTTGTACTACATGGTATGGTTTGGGTAAAAAGAATTAAGGAATTATAGTGCCAGTTCGGGCAGATCTAAGTCACCAAGAACCGGAGGACAGGACTCGAGGCGTGGGTCATGGCTCTTCTTCAGAGCATTCTTAGATAAACGAGTCTAAGAAAGAAGAAGAGCCATTAGATGAGGAAACGTACTAGTTTCAAGATTGTACTTTTCAGTTTTCTAATTATTATTGAGTTTGAGCGGGTTTGAACGTAATGCGAGTTTGTGTGTGTATGTTCTCTCTTTGCAGAAAGAAGTGGCAGCCTATGAAACTGGAGGAAAAAAGAAGGAAGATAAAGCTGAAAAAAGGAGGTCTTTTACTTAGACAGATTCGTCAAGGCAAAAGTGTTAAAGACAAGAAAAATGGTAAAGCCAGAGGAGACTGGGGGTGAAGCAAACCTACCACAAGGAAACAAAACTGGTGCAAATCCAAAGAAGAAGGTTAGAGGCTTGCTTCTTTTCATTTTGTTGTCATCGCTTCGTTTCTTTGATTTTTCTTCTTTTTCTTGATAGGCAAAGGCAACTCTTGCACCCCCTAAAAGCGTCATTGCGATCGTGAAGAATGCAGTGACTGCTCCATCAGAACCATTAGTACATATGCCATCAGTGATGATTATGATTAGATGCTACTATGACACCTGATCTGGAAGAAAACGATCCAATTTTTTTTTGTTTGTGTCGCAGAGATAACTTGTTTGTCAGTTGTGTACCGTAGAGACTGTGAAACTATAATCTATTTTGAAGAGGACCCTTTTTTTCTCAAATAGAAAAAAGGCGATTTGGATCCATCTTTGTGCTTTTCGCTAATCGCATTTAGACTCCAACATGTTCAGATCTTTTGTTGCTCAGAGTTCCGCTCAATGTTGAAAAAAATCACTAGGCAGTCACTAGACCTCCAATAGGGACCTAGCATCTAGAACGACTAATCGGACTTAGTTGGAGCCTATGTGTACAAAAATAGTACATTGATTTACTATAAATTTAGATTTTGTATGTTTCATATTATATATTTCAAAATAAATATTTTAAAAATCAACTTAAAAGTGTAAATTATAAAGAAAAACTAAATTTATTTTCTTATAAACATATTAACATTCATTATATAGCTCATCAATTTTTCGTAATTAAATATTTTAACTGTATATTAAACCGAAATTTGAGTAATTTTGTTCAAATTTGGCTAAAATGGACCTTTAAGATCGGATATTTGATTTAACTCAGCGGTTTTAGAAAATTGTTTCGGATATGTATGTTTAAGTGCATAAATTGCCTAAACAGAGACTTAGACCAATTTTTGTAACATTGGTTCTGCTCGTCGGAGTACATTTTGCATGTCTCTAATCGAAGGTGGTTTATTCTAGAGTTTACTTTGGATATTATTTCGCTAGTGATGCTTGTTTTTCTTCCCTCAGAAAGTAAATTCTTCACTTTCTGAAAATTTCGGCTATTAAGTTGGCCATCAAAGCTAAGATTTACCTAATTAGCTAGATTTTTGAGACTTGACTGTTGGCTATAGAGATTTTGGCTTTAAAAATCTTATTAGTATCAAAAAGCTGTAGCTGCTGTGTGGCTGTTAAGATTTATCAATAGGAGGAATTTAGAATTTTCTTAAGTCTCAAAAGCCTAGCTAATTGGGTAAATCGCATCCCATCGGAAGCTAATCAGTTCTCTTCAAAATCGTGATGATATGGACTTGGATCATTCCGACGTTTAAAGTCCAATGCGATCTCGCCAGAACACTAAACTCTGAAAGCAATGTCCAACCGTGGCGGCGGAAACAATTTCATCATCATCAACTGTCATATGTAGTGAAGAAACAGCACCAGAATCAAAGATGATAATAGACGTACATCTCTGGAGAATATCAGCGGATACTTTCTCAAGAAAATTTAACTTGAAAAGTACATGGCTGTTATTGCGTACTCACACACTCAACAAAGACTGGAGTACTGGTCTCTGGTTTAAATACTCTACCCCCAAAATTCGATTCCTCACTTGGTTGGCTATTCATGATAGATTGGCAACAGGGGAGAGAATTCAGCGTTGGAGTTTGAATCAATCCACAGCATGCAGTCTCTGCGATGGGGAATTGGAGACAAGAAACCATCTATTTTTCACATGCACTTACACTTCTGCAGTATGGAGATCTCTGACCTTAAAGCTACTTGCCACAAAATACACAGAACAATGGGATTCCCTGGTGCATTTGACTCATACCCTGAATACAGATAAAATCACCTTATTTCTATTCAGGTATGTATTTCAAGCTTCTGTTTATCATATCTGGAGAGAAAGAAACCAACGTCGTCATGGAGAAACCCCTATCACTGAAGCTCGCCTGATCAGAATCATTGACAAGAGTGTTCACCAACGTTTACTTAGCATCCGTAAAACGCAAGACCGAGATTATGACCATGGATTATCTATTTGGTTCAGTTTCTCTTTTCCCTGATTGGGCAACCTCTACAATGTAAACATGCCACAATAACTCTTGAAACTCTTGTATCCTGAAAAGGAAAAACAGCCTCTTTTGAAATCAATTTAACATTAATTTCAAAAAAAAAAAAAAAGAAGAAGAAGAATAAGAAGATGAGTAATGCCAAAATCATGATTGCGATATCTATTTTCTTGGGTGGTGCTCTTTATAAGTGTGATGATGTTTATAAAGAACCAAGATGATGATGTTGGTTACTACACTGTTCTAATATGATGGTTCACCTCCTCTCTACAGTAGTCAGTTTAAATCCTAGTGTAATAGATAGGGCTGGGCGTTCGGGTAACCCGATCCCATTCGGTTCGGGTAATTCGGGTTTTCGGGTTTTCGGGTTTAGGCTTAGAGGTCCCATTCGGTTATTACAAAAAATCGGGTCGGGTTCGGTTCGGGTTATGCCGGGTTCGGGTCGGTTCGGGTTGTAAGCTAAAAATCCAAACCCCATATGGATTCGGTTCGGGTTCGGTTTGGGTTCGGTTATTTTTTAATAATAGAGCGAAAATCTTGAGTATATAACATAATTTGGGAGATTAGAAATCAAAATTTGTGATGATCTGATATTTCTAGTATCTAAAATCCTTGAAGATCAAAGATCCAAAACTATCGTTTTGGAAAAAAAAAAATTTGGAGGAGAAAATCTTATGTCTCGTATATACACTCAAGAAAGTTTCTGCAGAGTCCTCTTTACTCAATAACTTCGGTTAACCCCTTTGGGTATCGGGTTCGGTTCGGATAAACCCGAAACCCATTGGATCTGGCTCATAAGTACCATTCGGTTATTTCACTATAACTCATACTCGTACCGAACCGATTTTTCCGGGTCGGGACCGGGTTCGGGTTTCGGGTTCGGGAAATTTGCCCACCCCTAGTAATAGAGAAGAAGGTAATTTAGTTACCCAATTTACATGTTGGTTGTTTGTAATGTACGGTATGTACCTTTGGTACAAGATGTAGAATCTTCTTATTCTACTTATTGTGCTCATTTTGTTTCGTAATGAAAATCTGTTGAATCAAAGAGTGTTTTTAGTATAAAATATCTAGAAAAGTTTACGATTATCAATTGTATTGCACCTGTCCTGGTTGCAAATTTTGGCTATGAACAGATTGAGAAAAGTGAAGATCGGACTGATTGATGACACTGCCTTGTTTGATGTTGTTCCTTTCTGCAAGAAAGGTAAAGTGTGATCCTAAGAGACCAAAAAAGCATAAGAAATTGGAGAGAAACCAATTGATGATGGGAAAAAAGGATAAGGGAAATACATCAATTGAACTTTCTGGATTTCATTATCATAAAGAAAAAGTGAAAAACAACGGGAAGCAGCTTAGGATATTGTACTCTAGAAAACAAATGGAGTCGATGAGGTTTGCCCACATTATGAATAAGAAGAAACTGTGGAGGGAGATGTATGCTCGGCTTCTACCTGAGGTGGTGACTGACTATGAAGGTCTAGTTAGTTTCAAGAATCACAAGACTTAAAGTCTAATCTGGAGAGTGGCGTTGGTAATCTTATAACCGGACAGATGCTTTTGTTTGTGTCTTATTCGTAGCATTGTTGTCTTTGCCTATCCAGCAATTTTGTTTTGCCTCCTGTTGGTTGAACATGTTAAGTAATACTTTTAAGTCTAAGAACTACGACGTCGAAATTTTAGATAGCTCTGTTGCAGTTCTGTTTTGTATGTCACTCTCTCTGCGTATACTCGAAAGAGTTTACAAAGTTGTGTTGGGGATAGATAAAGTGAAGCCAAACCACGTTGATAAGGCTTCCTCATAAGCGTGGTATCTTGCGAATGCTCAGGAGCCGATTCCGGACCGTCCTATCAATGGCTTTTATCAGTTTTGACGCTGAATTTGGTGTCTGTCCATTACGACGTTTGTTCCGCTCCCACCAGATGAGATAGAGAGTTGCTTGAAAGACATACCTAAAGAGAAACAGAGTAACCATGTCTCTGTCAAGGGTATGCAGCAAAAGAACAAGTTGATCCCAAGAGTCCGAGAAATTTCTATCAAGAAGATTCACGCACAACGCTCTCCAGATTTGAGAAGTGAACGGGCAAAAGAAAAAAAGGTGATCTCGAGTTTCAATTTGGCAATCATACAGACTGCAGCCGATAATCAGATGTCCATTCCACCTTTGCATTCTATCTCCAGTTGGAAGTCTGTCATGGAGACCCACCCAAGTGATGAAGCGAAACTTTGGTGTGGTGTATTTGAACCACAGTCCCACAGTCCACTCTTTGTTTAAACCGTGTGTCCGAAGCAGATTCCATGTTGTTTTGGAGCTAAATTTCTTTGAGAACTTATCTTCTGAAGCACGCCAAAGGTCCACATCTTTTCTAGATGCTATATGATTCAGATTGGCCAGAGCAGCAGCTATATCATTTAACGTCTGCGACCTATAATTCCTTCGACGAATAGTTGTATATGCAGTAGCAACAGTTGCATTGATAGAGATACCCAGATCAATGAATCCACAAGTCCCTGTAAGATCAATGATTCTGCCTAGATTCGACCACTGGTGTTCAAACCATTACCCACCTCCTTACGATGAAAAGTCTTTGCCAGCTCTTTATATTTTTGTAGTTTCTTCCACATCCAAGAACAACCATAAGAGGACATGTCCAACTAAAAGCTTTCTCCCTTTAGGTGTGTAGCCTGAACCCATTTTACCCAAAGAGAATCTCCCGTCATTATTCGCCAAATCAACTTTAAACACCTGACCTTATTTGCTTCTTTGATAGATTTTATTCCTAATCCTCCTTCTTTTTTCGGTTTGCAAACATCTCTCCAGGCGATTTTCGCTTTGTTTGTGTTCAGAGCAGGTCCTGACCATAAAAAAGCTGAACAGATTATTTCAATTTCATCCACACAGCCATGAGGAAGTCCATATGCAGAGATCCAAAAATTAACAATGCTTGCAATGATCGATTGTAACAGTTGAAGACGTCCCGCAAATGAGAGAAAGCGAGTTTGCCATGAGCTCATCTGTGCTCGAATTCTTTCCATTAGAGAAGCATATTCGTTTTTTTTTTAGTTGCTTCGTGAGTAGAGGAAGACCTAGGTACCTTACTGGGAAATGACCCATTGCGAATGGGAAGGAAGCTGTTATTTCGGTCTGAACTTGAGGATTCATTCCTGCAAGGTATAGAGTGGATTTCTCTATACTTATGTTAAGCCCAGATATTTCTGCAAACTCACCAAAGATCCTGAGGACACCTTCAATTGAGTGTCTATTCCCTTCAACGAAGACAAGCAGATCGTCTGCAAAACAAAGGTGAGTAAGTTGAATTTGTTGACACTTTGGGTGGTAGTTGATTCAATCAGATAAGAAAGAACATTCATGCACAAGACGAAGAGGTAGGGTGATAGTGAACAACCCTGACGCAGACCACGAGTACTCTGAAAGTACCCAGCAAATTCTCCATTCACCTGGACAGAGAAAGAAGGCGTGGTGATACAGAGTTCAATCCAATGGATAAAAATTGACGGGAATCCCATAGCCGAGAGAGTGTTTAAGAGGAAGCTCCATTGAACAGAATCAAAGGCTTTCGATATATCTATTTTCATCGTGCATCGAGGAGAAACATCAGCTTTGTGATAATCTTGCACAATCTCAGTTGCCAGAAGGACATTCTCCATAAGCAGGCGTTCTTTAATAAAAGCCGACTGGTTATGCTTAATAATGCGGGGAAGAATCCTCTTGAGACGGTTTGCAATAAGCTTTGAGATTACCTTATAATGAACATTGCAAAGCGAGATAGGCCTATAGACTTTCATCTCTGTTCCTTCTTCTTTTTTTGGTATCAATGCCAGAATGGTTGAGTTAAACCCTTTGGGAGAAATCCGAAGGTAAAGAAAGACTGAGTTGCAGCAACAAAGTCTTTCCCCAAGATAGGCCAAGCTGCTTTGAAGAACTCACTTGTAAATCCATCAGGGCCAGGTGATTTGTCATTTGGCATTACAAAAAAAATCTGTCTAATTTCCTCCTCCGTGACCTCTCTCAGAAGAGAAGCATGATCCTGCTCATTACAGCGAAAAGGCAAAAGATTTCCTAGCTCATCGATCGACATTCCTCGAAACCCATCTGGTATAGCTGTAAGAAAATCCTTAAAAAAATGCTCTGCCTCATTTTTCAGATCCTCCTGATATGTAATTCTTTCTCCATCAGCAGTAATAATCTCTCGGATTGAGTTTTTTGATTTTCTTGCTTTTATGCTGTTGTGGAAGATTTTGTTGTTTTGGTCTCCTACCTCAAGCCAATGGATCTTTGCTCTTTGTTTGAGAAATTGTTCCTCCAGATTTGATAGATGCTGCCATTTAGTAAAAGCATTGCATTCTTCTTCCATGGCATTTGGATCTGGGTTCTGTAGAGTGGCCACCTGCTTCATACAAAGAAGATCATAAGCATCTTTCGTTCTCTTTGAAAGGTCTGCAAACTGTTCTCTGCCCAGAATTCGTAGGGGACGTTTTAGAGCTTTCAACTTTTTAGAAAATCTGAACAGAGCAGATGTTGATTGGAAAAGGGAATCAGAAGAATTCCATATATCCTCCACCAAGGGTAAAAACTGAGGGTTGTGTGTCAAAGCATTGACAAACTTAAATGGCTTCTTTCCCTAAGATGATCAGAACAGCCTCCCGCCTCGAAATTGCAGTATGATGTTGGATATTCATCCATCCAATTTTCATTTACCAAGACTCTGTCCAATATTTTGCAGATAAGACCATGCACTCGCTTATTTGACCATGTGAATAAAGGGCCCTGGAACCCTAGATCTTGAAATGAGCAGTTATGAACCACCTCCTGAAAATCTCTCATTCCACTAGAAATAGAGGACGACTGATTGTAGCTCAAGCTTTCTTCCACTTCTAACACTACATTGAAATCACCACACAGCATCCAAGCTTTGTTTATAATCATAGGAGAGTCTTGGTGAGATCGAATGTCCTCCCAAAGCTCTCGACGTTCCGCCTTTAAATTTGAAGCATAGATAAAACTACAGATAAACTCATTTGCAGCTCCCTCCAGGCTAACAAAGCAAGTAATCATCTGTCCACTTTTGAACATTGGAGTTATCGCACATTGTGTGTCAAAGCATTGACAACTTAAATGGCTTCTTTCCCTAAGATGATCAGAACAGCCTCCCACTCAGTAATCATCTGTCCATTGAGGGTTGTGTGTCAAAGCATTGACAAACTTAAATGGCTTCTTTCCCTAAGATGATCAGAACAGCCTCCCGCCTCGAAATTGCAGTATGATGTTGGATATTCATCCATCCAATTTTCATTTACCAAGACTCTGTCCAATATTTTGCAGATAAGACCATGCACTCGCTTATTTGACCATGTGAATAAAGGGCCCTGGAACCCTAGATCTTGAAATGAGCAGTTATGACCCACCTTCTGAAAATCTCTCATTCCACTAGAAATAGAGGACGACTGATTGTAGCTCAAGCTTTCTTCCACTTCTAACACTACATTGAAATCACCACACAGCATCCAAGCTTTGTTTATAATCATAGGAGAGTCTTGGTGAGATCGAATGTCCTCCCAAAGCTCTCGACGTTCCGCCTTTAAATTTGAAGCATAGATAAAACTACAGATAAACTCATTTGCAGCTCCCTCCAGGCTAACAAAGCAAGTAATCATCTGTCCACTTTTGAACATTGGAGTTAATCGCACATTGTGTGTCAAAGCATTGACAACTTAAATGGCTTCTTTCCCTAAGATGATCAGAACAGCCTCCCACTCAGTAATCATCTGTCCATTGAGGGTTGTGTGTCAAAGCATTGACAAACTTAAATGGCTTCTTTCCCTAAGATGATCAGAACAGCCTCCCGCCTCGAAATTGCAGTATGATGTTGGATATTCATCCATCCAATTTTCATTTACCAAGACTCTGTCCAATATTTTGCAGATAAGACCATGCACTCGCTTATTTGACCATGTGAATAAAGGGCCCTGGAACCCTAGATCTTGAAATGAGCAGTTATGACCCACCTTCTGAAAATCTCTCATTCCACTAGAAATAGAGGACGACTGATTGTAGCTCAAGCTTTCTTCCACTTCTAACACTACATTGAAATCACCACACAGCATCCAAGCTTTGTTTATAATCATAGGAGAGTCTTGGTGAGATCGAATGTCCTCCCAAAGCTCTCGACGTTCCGCCTTTAAATTTGAAGCATAGATAAAACTACAGATAAACTCATTTGCAGCTCCCTCCAGGCTAACAAAGCAAGTAATCATCTGTCCACTTTTGAACATTGGAGTTAATCGCACATTGTGTGTCAAAGCATTGACAACTTAAATGGCTTCTTTCCCTAAGATGATCAGAACAGCCTCCCACTCAGTAATCATCTGTCCATTGAGGGTTGTGTGTCAAAGCATTGACAAACTTAAATGGCTTCTTTCCCTAAGATGATCAGAACAGCCTCCTGCCTCGAAATTGCAGTATGATGTTGGATATTCATCCATCCAATTTTCATTTACCAAGACTCTGTCCAATATTTTGCAGATAAGACCATGCACTCGCTTATTTGACCATGTGAATAAAGGGCCCTGGAACCCTAGATCTTGAAATGAGCAGTTATGAACCACCTCCTGAAAATCTCTCATTCCACTAGAAATAGAGGACGACTGATTGTAGCTCAAGCTTTCTTCCACTTCTAACACTACATTGAAATCACCACACAGCATCCAAGCTTTGTTTATAATCATAGGAGAGTCTTGGTGAGATCGAATGTCCTCCCAAAGCTCTCGACGTTCCGCCTTTAAATTTGAAGCATAGATAAAACTACAGATAAACTCATTTGCAGCTCCCTCCAGGCTAACAAAGCAAGTAATCATCTGTCCACTTTTGAACATTGGAGTTAATCGCACATTGTCTCTCCAAACAATCCAAATGCGACCTAACTCATTATGTTCATAATTTGTAAGAACCGACCAGTCCGGGAATGTGGCCGCAATTACCTCCTTGAAGTTTATTTCCTTAACTCTTGTCTCCACAAGACAACCAATCTGAAAAGAACTCCTTGGTATCCAGTCTCGGATTATGGAATGCTTTGAACTGTGATTTAGACCGCGAACATTCCAGAAGAAACTCGACATAAATATCATTGGGAGGGGACTCTTTTACTCACACCACCATTCTTGATGAGATGAGCTACGGAGCCAGGTTTTGGTTTTGAAGCCCTTGGAGACCGGCGTTTGAGGTAGATGGAGGCTTAAACATTCTTCGAGGCTCAAACGTGGATATTGGAGTTTGAGAACATTTGCAAAGATATCTCCTTTTTGAGGAACAAGATTTCAGAAATCTCATTTCCCATCATGTTAGTTTCAATTAGGTTGCACATACTCTAGCCAAACAGAATCCTCCGAATGATTTTTTTTTTTCTATTCCAATTGTATGTTTCCAGTGTGACATAGATGCTTCATGGGTATCTTTCAGACACAGGTCATCGAGTCTCAACATACAACGTGCCCAGATATTTACATGAAACTTTAAATCTGTGTGGGAACGAAGATTTCTGTTTTTAATTCAAGGGTTCCATCAACCACCTATCACCAACCTCTACATTGACTGCAAGAGTAAACTGGTCTTCTTCTTTTTTTTTTTTTTTTTTTGAACGACAAGTAAACTGGTCTTCTAGGTTCATAAAGTTTCATTTATTTCACGTAAAGTAACGTACAACACACGGTCTCATATCTCGTGCGAATATTTCACATAAATTTTTATTTTTTTCTTTTATACAATCTGTAATGTAAGACACACAAACGTTCTCATATTTAAAAAGTCACCTCCCACCGGAGAGTATAGAATCAACCATCGAAATTGCAAGATTTTTTCGACTGGAGTTCTCTCACAGAAGTCGGCAACGAAGGAGGAGGAGGAGGGAATCGACAGAGAGGTGAAGGGAATCGAGAGAGAGGAGAAGGGAAAGTGACCTAAAATTTTCTTTTTTTCCCCAAATCCAGACGACGTCATTTTGTCAAGTGTCATAAGTTTTTTTTTTTTTTTAAACCACGTGTCATCTGAGTCATTATTCCGTTAATGAAGATTAAACGGATCTGTTAATTTGTGTAAATTAACAGAGATTCGAAAGTTCATGAGTTTATTTCAAATTAAAACAAAGTTCGTGGGGTTTTAAGCACTTAATTTAAGTTGAGGGGAATATTTACGCTAGGCCTATACTTCAGGAGGTTTTAGCCGTATTCCCGCTGCGGCACCTGAACTAAGGCTTACTATATGAGAATTTCGCATCACCAGACATGTCCACTGTATCTGCTTCAAATCCAAAACAATTAACAATCACCAATCATATCAAAATATCAAAAAGAGACTGATACACTTAAAAAAAAAAAAAAAGACTTGAGAGCACCTCTAATGTTTGATATCTTAGTGACAAACTCAGTAATAAAAGAAAAAAACTATAAAAAAAAAGTATAAAAGAAAGATAGGAAAGGTTTCTCAAATAGAAATCAATAGAAACTTATGAGAATATGTTCATTGGTTTAGATTCCCATAAAGAATTAAAGATCATCTTAAACATAAAATATTAACAGAGTTTAATACCAAATAAATTTTTCAACTTTTCTATCTTTTTTCGTTGGTAGACATTGTTTTCATGGTCTTCTTTCAACTTTTAACTAACTTGAGTGTCAAAGAGTCATCAACAAAGACCCCGTGGTGTTTGAGCTTCCACATGTTTGTTTTGCAGAATATTTGTCTTCTACATGACCTGATAAAACTCTTTAGTAAGACTCTTTCTCCACCAAAGAAGGGGTCTGATTTTTCTCACTCTGATACTATATCGCTTTTTAACTCATAACTTTTACAGTTTTATCTCTTTTTTGTTTCGAGACTCTGACCCAAAATTTTGACCATACACTACTTAACATTCGGCCATACTACTTAATTTCGGTTAGTTCAGGTTTAATGTCGGTTAAATGTTTAATTTTTGGATAATTTTCTGATTTAAAAATAAAAAGAACTGAAATATCTGAAAATATGAAACACAAACCGAAGAATATGTAAGTAAAAACATTTCGGATATTTTACAGATATATACAACAAATTTAGAACCAAACCGATCTGGATCGAAAGCAACCCAAATCCAAACCCGAAAATCTATTAATACTTATATGGATCCAAAATTCCTGTACCAAAAAACGGACCCAATTAAAATTAAACTGGATCCCACCTGAATATCCAAACTAATCAATACCTTAGGGATTCATCCATCTTTCGAACTCGCACTCAAAGTTCCTCTACTTTTGTACATGCGCTTCAACATAGGCCAACAAGGATTATAAAAAAGCGTGTATTCCTATAACAGTTTAGGTACTTGAAATTCAAACGAGATTTAGATTTATCTACGGCTGAGCACAAAGGCCACTAACTAACGGCTTCTAGTTAAGACATTTTGTTCGACTAATTAAACTGTCTAGTTTTCACTGATTGTATTGGGTTCCTGATATAACAAAAGAATAGATGTGTATATGATGGATTTGAGTATTGAAAAATGTAGATGCATTAGTTTGTTGTAGATCAGACCCTTTTGGTTTTGAGCTGATCAGGCACCAAAAGTGATTTTGTAACTCCATAATTTGTATCTAACATGTTGTGGTATCATAAACCATATATAAAATCAGGAACGTGCAGTGCGTGTGTACGTAGACGACAATCAAACAACAATAAATGATTTTCATAATTTGCAGTCACGAAAAATACAGAGGATATTAGCTGACTACAGTTAAGCTATCTCAAACGGATAATTGGTAATTATATTGTTGAAACGAGTATAAGATGAAAGATACAGAACATATGATATTATTGATCAGATGGGCAAATCTATCGCAATATGGACATACCTAACTTATGTTTAGGATTTTTGACTTCAACGTGCAACACCGATCATACATTATATCTTTATGATCACTTCTTTGTAGATACGAAGTCACCTCCCGCCAGCTCCTTGGCTCCACCTCTGGAAGTTCCGATAAGGCCAACGGCGGAGCTTCCCCCTTCACCCGGAAACTCCACCCAAGAACAAAATGTTCCGACACAACCGAACCGGTAGCAGACGAGAAACCTACGAACATATATTGCAAAAGAACCGAAGATAGATCTCTGGTAATAGAAAGAAGCGGTTTTTTAGGTTTGTCGTTTCCGAACGGAGCCATCGTTACGTTGATCTGATGGGTACGACCATCGTAATCGACCCAAACTTGCATCGGCTTACTACTGACCAAAGTCAGTTTGTTAAACTGATATGGCTCGTACCAGTACCCAGCCGGTGAACTTTTCACCGAGTTCAAGCTATCGATATCGATCCCGACATGGTTGTCGTCCGGGTCAAGGGTATCTTGGTACGTGTCAAATTCAACAGCGAGTACATGATGCGTATCATTACCATTGTTTATAATGTTAAAGAGGCCGAGGTATTGGCCGGGAGCGGCACTTGGGAGGCCAAAGTTAGGAGCAATGACGAAGGCCATGCCCTCGGCGCCAATTCCCAGGAACAAAGGGCGGATAACAAAGACAAATGTTGTAGAAAAGGAAGAAACGGTGTCATTTGGTGAATCTTTGAACCGATTTGGAAGCCATTGAAGGTGAAGGAGAATTGTAGGGATTGAGAGAGTAGGCTGAAGAAGAAGATGATGGTGAGTAGCTTGACGAACATGGCTCTGTATGTCCTTTTTTATTTTTGCTTTGGTTTTAGTCTTTTAGATAATTGAGTTTATATTTTATACGGAGGAGGAGATGCAACTTCTGTGGACACAGAGTGTAGAAAAGTCATCGTCGTTGATTTATATAAGTCAACGGTGTGGACTCACCAAAAGACTTCGAGGTCGGTTCGATATTCCCATACGGGATAATTTTGTTTTTTTCATTCTTCACACTAACGTTAGTAACGTAATTTGTGATGTTATGTTCAGTTTCACTGACGTCCAATTTAAAATTAACTGTACATAAATATAGATTGCTTCATGACGACGTTATGTACTTGGTTATAGCGATCGATCGTCTAAAACAATCACGACTAACTACGGAAGGTTTCAGATTCAAACATTGTGGTTTTGGTAATCTCTCACCAGATAGATCATTGAATCTTTGAGATATATTGATCACCAAAAAGAAAGGGTACAGATCTTTGAAAAAAAAAATTGCTAGAGAAGCCCTTAAAACCTGGAAAGTTTCACCAAACAAGACCTCTTGTCTTGATGATATATACAATGAAAAAACTCGGTAAGAATGGCTTTGAGTCATGATCAGCTCGGATGAACTAATCGCATTTGAATTGAAAAGCTTTCCCATGAACTGAAAATCCGACTTGGCTTCGATTAGATAGAAATGTGTGTTTGTTGTGTTTATCTCATGGAATCAACAGTTTTGTAGTCATGCTGTCTTCTGCGGCGGCACCTGAACTGAGGTTTACTATCTGAGAACTTCGTATCACCAGACATGCCCATTGTTGAATCTGTATCTGCTCCAAATCCAAAACAATCAACAATCAACAATCACCAAGCAAATCAAAACACCAAGAAGACACAGATACGTTCCAGACAAAGAACTACATGATAACACTGTAGCTTATTTATAGTCTAAAGTACTCTGCAAGCTTTGTGTTTTGGCTCGAAACAGAATGATGTTCCACCACTTTTACCATTCTCTAACCCAACTTTGACAAAATTTCCGACATTTCCTATGTTTTGCAGCATCCATAACAGCTACATGCCATTGCCAGAGGCAAACAGAGCAATTTATCAAGTGACAAATATCACCAAAAATGGAAACTTTTGGTACCAAAGACATCAATTTAAATTTGCAACCCTATATCACACATCCAATGTCCAAAGTCTTCTTAGCATTTGAAGAAGATTCACATATGATACTTCCAGAAACCATAAATCTCTAAGATCAAACACTAATTACTAAAAGTCTGGAACATACCTCCCCAAAACAATGGCTTTACATCTTCTTCTTCGTCGTCAAGTTCATCACCATAACCAAACTCAGCATCTCCTCTGTACCCAGGTTCACTCCCGTACCCAGACTCGTTCCCCATTGGATCGATCCCAACGGCGAATCCAAATCCGGAAGCTTCCTTCTCGCCACCAGAATCCCGCCGCTCTCTCCGCGCCTCGCTCACATCGGAAGCCCAATTTGCTTCGCTGAACAGCTCACCACTCGAATCTGTACCGACGGCGAACGGAAAATCCGAGCAAGTCCCGTGAGCTCCGATGGAGCAGCATCTCCGAGTCCCGCTCCGATCACTACTCCGACCAGACACCGATCTCGAATTGCGACGCCGCCGCTTCCTCGCTACTAGACGGAAACTTCCCTTGCTGTTGTAATTCGAAGCCGACAGCTTCCCTCCATTGTTGTTATTACTGTCTTCGTCGGCGAGAGAGAGACGGCTCATAGCTTCGATGGAGAAAGAAGTGGTGGAGCGATCGGAGAAGCAAGGGCGTTTGGTAGAGATGGAGCCGCCGTAAGGTTCGGATGGGTCTAGGGTTTTGGAGCGGTGAAACGGACGCCATGAGAGGAGCTGTAATGTGCAAGATTCAATTGAGCTTCGTGACGATTCAAGATGCTTCTGAGACATTCTTGTTAAAGCTGACAACTTTCCAGATCACACAAACTGAAACAAAAAAAAGACAAACCTTCTTCAAAAACCCTTTTGGGTAATCTGGTTTTGACGATGGATCGGTGTTTCCTTATTCAAGTTCTTGGAGAAAATCGAATAGCGGATTTGGATTTGTTTTTGAGCAAACACGAAGCCAAACAACTAAAGTAACTGGGCAAACTATTTTTTCTCTTCCTGTTTTGATTTTTTCTTTTGTCTATGATCACATGGATTTATCCATAAAAGCCAAATTTTCTATTATTTTTTTCTAGATGAAGCAATGATCAAGGTACTGTACTTTTTGGTCGATGATGATTTATAATATACGCTCTCTGTCCACGATATTAGTGTATTCTATATGTCTCAAGGAATTGCAAATCTGTTTTCCAGTACAAAACAAAATTCTTGATTATAAAAGAAAATTGTAAAACAAAAAAGGTTTTTGGTCAATAAAATTTAATTCCTTTCTATAATTTAGAGTTTTAGACTTTTAGATGCTTTGACCAAAAAAAAGAAAAAGAAAGACTTTAGATGCTATGTAATTTATCCCGTAATTTACTTCACCCAATTACACCGGTGTTAAAAAAATAAAGGTCACGTGAGTCACGTGATGCTCTGTGCTAATCCTAATAGGATCGGCTCGCCAATTCGAAAGCCCTAGCCAGTTCGCTACTTTGGAGAGCATTTTCGCCCAAACCCAGATCTCAATTTTCATTCAGGTGAAAACTTAAGACTCTTAGGTGAACGGAATCATTACCGGATTTTAATCCTACGATTAGTCAAATCTCGTTAGTTCTAGGGTTTTCTCCTTGTCTTCTTCATATAGCGTAAGCGAGATTTTTCTTCTTCGTTTCAGTTATTGACGTTTTTTTAATTTCGTTTTTGATTTTGGATAAAGGAAAAATGAGCAGTCGCTCGAGCAGAACTATTTACGTCGGCAACCTCCCCGGCGATATTCGCGAGAGAGAAGTTGAAGATTTGTTCAGTAAGGTAAAACAACTCGTTTTCTTTTCACATAGCGAGCACCTTTAATTGGATGTTTACTTTGATTAATGCCTTTGTTTTTTTTTTTTTTCAATTTTTGTTTGCGGTTTATTGTGTTTTCTTGAATGTTGGATCAATAAATCTGGATGCGATATGTTTTGTGCGTTTACAAGATTAACATGTGAAAGAATTTGAATGCATCTTGTTGTTTGATATTTTCTTGCTGGCTCGTGATTGTTTCAAGGAAAAGTTATCATAAGAACTATTCTCCTTTTTTTGGCAGTATGGACCTGTTGTTCAGATCGATTTGAAGATCCCACCAAGGCCTCCAGGCTATGCGTTCGTCGAGGTCTGCTTAATAAGCATGTTTTATGAGGACTGCTTGTTGATTTTTTACATATGACTTCACTTTTTGAAATATACTGCCACCACGACAGTGAATGATTCAATCCAATTATATGATATATTTGCTGCTTTAGTTTGAGGATGCTCGGGATGCTGAAGATGCAATTCATGGCCGTGATGGATATGACTTTGATGGCCATTGTTTACGGGTTTGTTATCATCAACTTCTAGATTTTTTACCAGACCTTTGTTATTTTGAACTTTTGTTATTTGCCTGGTTCCAAAATTTATATTTGATGCATGTTGACCATTCAGGTGGAACTAGCACATGGTGGGAGGCGTTCCTCAAATGATGCTCGTAGTAGTTATGGTGGTGGTGGTAGTCGTGGCGGTCGTGATGGTGGCGATGGTGGCCGTGGGCGTGGACCATCTAGGAGATCCGAGTACCGCGGTACATATGATTATTTTAAGAACTGATTAGTGTGTTTTAAGTTTTTGGAGAAATCTCTAATTTCATGTTTTCCACTATACAGTTGTTGTGTCAGGTTTGCCTTCATCTGCTTCCTGGCAAGACCTCAAGGTGAATATTTAAGACCCTAGGACCTCAATGTTGACAAATTCTTCAAGTCGTTTGCATATTCACCTTTTTTTTTTGTTGTTGTGTAGGATCACATGCGTAAAGGAGGAGAAGTCTGTTTCTCTCAAGTGTTCCGTGATGGCAGAGGTAAGTCCTCATATCTTCGCCGAGAGTAGATGTGTCGAAAGCTGTTTGTATTTTTCTTCTTGTAAATAGTGTTTAGTCTCTTAAGCAGTCTGTGGCCTGCTTTAAAAATCTATATCTTGGACTATATATACAGGTACAACTGGAATCGTAGATTATACCAGCTATGAGGACATGAAGTATGCGGTGAGATGTTCTTCTTGTTCCTATCCTCTGATTATTCGTGTGGGTTCATCCTAAGGCGCAAGGCTACTTCGAGGGACCTTGTCGCCTTGGTGCGCCTGGGCCATTAAAACTAAGCTCATGAGTGTATTCTTCACTTTCAACAGATAAAAAAGCTCGATGACACAGAGTTTCGGAATGCGTTTTCTCGTGGATATGTCCGGGTATGCTAATGCCAAGTAGCCTGAGAAGCTGTTTTCTTTTCTTATGGCACTTAACATTTACCCATATCATTAATTATAGGTTAGAGAATATGATTCAAGGCGGGATTCAAGAAGCCCTAGCCGTGGAAGATCTTATTCTAAGAGCCGCAGCCGTAGTCGCAGCCGTGGGCGGAGCCATAGCCGCAGTCGTAGCCGCAGCAGGAGCAGGAGCAGGAGCCCAAAGGCTAAATCTTCGCGTAGATCGCCTGCAAAATCTACATCAAGATCTCCTCGCTCCCGCTCCCGCTCTAAGTCAAGGACACCACCTCCGCGAGGGTATGTTTCGTTTCTTATTTTATGTTTATTCTAGATAACAGCTAAACATAGCATAGGGTTTAGCTCCTCCCTTGGAGTTTGTTGGCATCTCATTAAAAGCTGTCATTGGGATGACTTCACAGTAGCTTATTGAGAATGATGATTGCTTCTAGCTAAAAGGGTACTAATTATTTCGTTATGAAAGTCTGGCCTTTTATTGCTGAGAATGGTTTTGTTTCCTAGATATGGATATACATACAATCAACTAAAAATTGGGAATTAATATCTGGATCATGGATTTCTTGGTTGGTTGTACGCAAGTGTATCGTCTCAGAGGTATATGCTCTTTCTTAGATGGGCAACTTTGGAATTGAAACTTTCTTGCCCCTTTGTTTTCTGATAATATCCGTTGGCTGCTAGATGAGTAACAGTGGAGAGACACTGGATCGCATTGTTATAGTGTCATCGATATGGATCCATCGATGAGCTAGGAAAAGATATTTTCAATACATGCATTTCGTCAAGCGTTCTGGATTCTCGTGGAACCGATGCTGTTCTCAGGAGTCAGGACACAGGGGTTTGATAGAATTAGACTTTCATCTCTGGCCTCTGTTTAACTTAGAAAAAAAACCTGTGTCTTAGTTTATGTTCTGTTGGAAGTCGTCTGAAGTTTGTGTTTTTTTTTTTTGTTGCTTTCTTTCGATCACATTTTGCATCTCTGACATGGAACGAGGCATCAAGGCTCTTGGTGAAACAGCTATTATTATACACGGAAACATATTGGAATTTTAAAAGTGGATTTGTTTGTCGGAATTTTGCAGATCTCGTTCAAGGTCAAGATCTCCTCTGCGTTCTGTAAGTGATCTTTTATCTAGTAACACTTTATTCAGCTCTGTATATAAGGACAATGTTTTTTTTTTTTTTTTGAGCCATACCATCCAAAAGACCAGATCTATGTTCTAAGCTAATTTCACTTTCGACAATCATTTGCGTGTTGCAGGTTCAGAAGGAAGGAAGCAAGAGCCCTAAGAAGCTGAGTCCAGCCAAGAGCCCTATGCGTAGCAGGAGCAAGAGCAGAAGCAGGAGCAAGAGCAAGAGCAGAAGCAGGAGTCCATCTCGGTAATGCAGACTACACTCACTCTCTTTCACTTGTCTGGAACTTTCTGGCTCCTTATCTGAATCTCTTACCAACTTCTTACAGGTAAACAAAGTAATCTCATTATCAGGTAAAGGAGCTGGGTTTTGTTGGACGATTCTCCGAAGGATCATATCTATATTATGTTGTTCGTTTGGACTAAAACAAAGTACGAGGACAAGTTGTACTTCTGGGTACTCTCGAGATACTTTTGCATTTTGTTTTTTAAATATATTCACTGCAACAATATTCAGGATTCTCTAAAAATATCTCCACTCTTTGTTTTTGATATAATTTATCCACTGCAACAATAATATGTGATCAAAGTTCTCTATGAAAAGATCTCGTTTCTATAATTCTATTGCTGCCTTGTGTTGCGCATTATTGACTTGTTTGAATGTGTGATACTGTGATCCACCTAAAAACGTATTAAATCATTCCGGTTAACCCGAACCGGATAAATCCATAACGGTATATACACATTTAGAATTCTATTAGAAATTGGAAAAAAGAAAAAAGTAAAGCGAAAGAGAAAATTGAGAAAATTGGATAAGAAACAGCCGCCATTGTTATCAGAGGTGGAGAGCGAGACCCAGAAGGATCCATGGGGGAATCCGGCTTCTTCTTCGTACCAGAAGACGTCGTTTTCAACATCTTCTTCAGGCTCCAAGACGATCCAAGAAACTGGGCTCGTCTCGCATGCGTCTGCACCAAATTCTCCTCGATTGTACGTAACGTTTGCTGTAAAACACAGTGCTACTCTGCAATCCCCACCGTCGTCTCCGATCTGCTCCCTTCTCCCTCAGCTGCTTCAGCTTCTTCATCATCAGCCGCGGCGAACTCGTCTCTTTCTCCTCCCGGCGGCTGGGCTTCTCTTTACAAGCTCGCCGTCTGCTGCCCTGGACTCTTCCACGCCGGAATTCTCCTCGAAAACTCCGATTTCGGACTAGAGCGTGAGCTCGGCCCCGATCAAGGCCTGGATCGGGAACCTAAACCGACGGATCCGGCTCGTGACGACGGGGAAGTTACGAAAGCAGTCGGATCTGGTTTAGAAACGACTTCGTATTGGTCTCTCTATGACGATCTCTACATGGATACTCTCTCCGCTCCTCCCGAAGATTCCGTCGAGGAGCAAGAAGAAATCGAAACGAGCGAGATCAGGCCCGGACGCGATCTTCCGGTGAAGAAGCGGCGGAAGATCTGCCGGTCTCTGGGGTCTCATCTAGCTTCGGGCGGGTGGAATCTCAGCAGAGAACAAGGAAACAAGCTACTGGCGAGCAGATTTAGAGGGGATTGTCTATACATATGCAATTGGCCTGGATGCATCCACGTGGAAGAGAAACGGAACTACATGTTGTTCAGAGGCGTTTTCAAGGATTTCAAAAGGTCTCGTGTCTGGAGAACGATCAACGACGGCAATCGGAGTAAAATGTCAGGGCTGAAATGCGCGTTTTGTTCGTGCGACGAGACTTGGGATATGCACTCGTCGTTTTGCTTGAAAAGAGTTTTTGGGTTCCATGACGATGGTGAACCAGTTGTGAGAGCTTATGTCTGTGAGAATGGACATGTCTCTGGTGCTTGGACGACTTTACCTCTCTACACTTGAGAGATAGAGATAGAGAGATAAAGAGAGAGAGGTCTTTCCCTTTGATTCTTCTTCGTCTAAGGACTTTCTCTGAAAATCTGAATATTTTTACCTATTTGCTTTGGAGTGTTTTCATGTTTGGTAGGAAGTGTGATCATCATTTGTGTTTTTGATTCTTATTTTATGTATAACCTCGACGATGAAGAAATCATAGATGTGGTATTATTGATATAAATGCGATTCAGTTTCATCTTCATGCTATGATTGTCTTGGATTTTGCCGTATTGTTCTGTTCGGATACGGAATGATGCACTTGCTTGAGCTTATTGTATGATTGATTCGGATACGGAGTGATGAACCTGGTCTTATGATTGAGCGAATTATCTAAGGATTCGACATTAATGTCTTGTACTTTTTTGTCTAATCCGTTGGCCTTGTATTAAAACATGTTTTGTGATACAAGCCCACAAGCATTGAATGCACATTAATTTGAAAAATTATTAAATTGCTTACATTGGTTAGACGCATATATATGTGGTTCAGTGTAGGCCACATTCCAAATGAAGTTGTAGATCTAGGCCTGTTAAGAGTGTTAATGATGAATATTTCGGGGTATTTCAAGGGCTCGTATAATCTCGCTATGACAGCGTCGGGGGAAAAGCGCAAAAGGATTTGTAGCATTCATTGTCTCGACAATTCGCATAACAGAAGGCATCCTCGCAAACTCGATGTCAAATGCAAAAAAATGTAAACCGTAAAGAAAAGAAATGCATAAAAGCAAACCAGAGTACCAACATTTAAAAAAGAAGAAGTAAATCAGAGGGTTTAATAAACTTAAAAGCTAAAAATAACCCTTAGCTCGTAAACTTGAAAGCAAAACATTTAGTTTCAATCTCTGGAACGAACAGTGTCCTCACTTGTCTTCCTTAACATCTACTGGTTTCGCTTCCTCCTTAACGGCTTCATCTTTCTTGTCTCCTGACTTTGCGGTTCCTTCTGCATTTACAAAAAGCATTTTCATTACGTACACAATTCAATGACACGAAACAGAGAGTCTGAAAAAAATGCATGCTTCCTAGGACTACTTAAACATCATCTCAAATAACAAAGCCATTCAACTCGCCAAAATGGTCTCATTTCATCAAGAAGATGCGATCTTTAAGAATCCTTTACCTTCATCATCACTGTCTTCAAACTCTTCCATTCCACCCATGCCTCCCATACCTCCCATGCCTCCCATACCACCCATGCCGCCAAGTCCTTCAAGTCCGGCCATACCACCGAGTCCACCCATGCCGCCAAGTCCTTCCATACCACCCATTCCACCAAAGTTCTGCAAGAACAAAGAATCAACCATGAAGTCAATTCTAAAAGCTCCATATATATATACGAAGCAGATGTGATGATAAACAACATTCACAAGCTAGGAACGAACCGAGAAATCCATTCCACCCATTCCTCCCATATCCATATCTCCGGCCGCACCTAAATCAAAACAAAACAAAAAAAGCACAAATGAGTAAACACCTTCACAACTTTATATAGAGTGCAGAGAGTGTACACAAGAATAGGTTTATAAGCTTTTTAGATGAATGCTAACCAGCGCTGCCTTCTTCGTCCTCATCTACCCACTTATCCCAATCAACCTTGACATAGTGTGGCGCTTTCCCTCCACGGATTAGCTTGTTCCACCTTTCCGGCTCTGCTTTCTCTATTATGCAGAATATGCTTCTTACTCCAATGTTGATTTTGCTCTCCTGAAACGGATAAAAAGGTTCAAGATTTAGAGCTTTACAATTAACAAATGAGACAATAAAGACCAGGTTAGTCTACGAATCTCACCTCTACACTGACTTTATCGTGAAGTTCGAGTTTGAGTTCATAAACGTGGTCTTCAGGACCAGCTTTTGCAGAGAAATCAAAGACTCCTTCTGGGTCTAAATTAACTTTTGTGTCCTTGGAATCCGCTAAGACTACGGTGAGGAAAATCTTGTCGGTGGTCTCGGCCCACTTCACCTCGGGATGACGACTGCAAAATACATGAAAAGCAATCACTTTCAAGACCAAAAGCATAGCAAACATGACAAAAGAGAAACAACGAACAGGTAAGTAACTGTCGTTTAATTTCAACACCGTAGACCGAAACTTCATAAATTATACCAATATGCTTGCAACTTCAGCAAAAGAAATTAACCAAATTTATAACACAAAAACTTAAACCCTAAACCCCGAATCCAACTGCTCTAAGATTCAGGCTTAAACAAGAAGAAACTAATGAGAATATATTCATATACAAGTGACCACGACAATGTAAAGAGAACTTTCAGACCCAACACAATAAACCCTAGAGACCAATTAAAAACCCTAATTTTCTTTCCCCCATTCATCAGGAATCCAATGAAAGCGTGGCTTTAAATTAACCGACACTATGAAGAAACAAGACAAACCCATTAGGAAAAAGTGAAAAATTGAAGTGAGCGAAGGAAAAAAAAAAAAAATCTGCACACGAATGAACCCGAAAAGACGATTCATCAAATGGAAGAGATCCCAAAAACAATAAAAGAGTAATGAAAAAGGATTTTTATTTACCTCATGTTTAGTGGAAGCTTGTAGAAGAACCCTAGAGAAGAGAGAAGGACTCAAACGGTGACGCAAAGATTAGATTTTTTTTCTAACTTGTTTTGATCGACACAGAACAACTTTCTCTTTAGTTGCTCCACATAGATTGTGTTATAGTGCTCGAAGCGATTATCCTCTACGTGATAGTGTACCTACCATTAGGTGAGTCACGACGAATCAACGGTGACAGATTAAAAGGCTGGGCCTTTTAGCGATTTAACGGTTAAGATGAACGGTTTTAATTTAGGGTTTGAGGAGACTGATTTCTGTAAGCACTCACTGAGCGCTTTAGAGGTTACTTTCAAATTAAACCGAATAAAATACAATTTTATTTTAACATTTTGTGTAACAGAGTTTGAAATCCAACCAAATTTTTGTTTGCTACGATCACTGATTTTGGTATTCTTGTCAAGACGTGCTTTTATTCAATTTGTGATTTCTAAGTCATACATTTAATTATCGATAGTAGATGTGACACCGACCAAGAAAATAATATAGGCTAAGGTTACATTTTATATTTACAGAAAGAGATGTACTTATGATGATTCTCAGATGTAAATACGTCAAAGATTTTTAAGTTCGTGAATGGCTGCACCATCATCATCATTGTCGTCGTTAGGTAATGCGAGTAAAGATGTCAAGTCGACAAGATGACGCATCGTTGGTCGTCCGTGCGGACAATTCCAAGGAGACTCCAGATCTGCCAAGTGTTCTACTATCTGGACAAAAACCCCAAAAGAAAACATATCAAAAACAGTTTATGAAACAGAAGATGAATAGAGACATTCCAACACATGTAGAAGAATGGTGAAGAGAACTTATTTTGTTATACTCTTCAAGTTAGATTTAGTAGAGATTGATTTTCATCTTCAGGTACTAAAGAAGGAGTCATTGTTTATTGGGTTACCTTCTGCATTTCATTTTTTCTGAGTGGATCTCCGATCATCACAGACGATCTGCATGCTCTGGATGCTAGCATTGCACGGACTCGTGATGGACAAACCGAATCTGCTTTGCTGCTTTTGTAGCTACTAATAACCGAACATTCCCCGTGGTTATCTCCCAGAGTTGAGATTAGGTCTTTAAGGTCTGCCCAAAACAATCAAGTAAACAAGAACAAGTGATGTAAGAAACATTTTGATGCAACATAAGTAATGAAAAATTGTGAAAGGGTACCTTCGACACCGAAGGTGATTTTCTTGCTATAGGGAACCGCTCTCAGTCTAAAATGTCGTCCGGGAGGAGCACTCGGATTCTCCTCTAGAAGAAAGCCATTGTCCCTAGAAAGTAGTTGAAGAATATTTAATCTCTAAACCAATGTCGAAAATAGGAAAATGTTGCAAGGTTAATAACGGTGATCCTTCACCTAATTACATCCATGTGCATTAATATTGTAACTTCTTCTTCTGCAGAGAGCTCCAAAGTCAAAGGCCTGGTTTTGAGAAATAAAGTGAATAAATATGACAAGAATAGTAGGGGGGAAAAGAGACACCACTGGTTCAACTATCTCTAAGTAACATGGGACCTTGTGAAAGTCAAAGCAGCGAAATGGAATCAAGCATCTAGATTGAGATCACAAAGCAACTCACTGGAGTAAGGGTTGCTGGTTCATGACAGTTGACCTTGCTAAGTGTTCGAAGTTGAATTTCTCATCGGCAGCATGCTGCCAGTAATACCAATCAATAGTCTTGTCCATTTATTCAAGATTCAGAATAAGGAAGAAACTCTGAAATGATGGGAACTTTCATTTTCCAGAACTCCACCGATAACTAAATAATATTATCCAAGGAGAAAAGAACAAGCATATGCGAAGACTCACCTGATCCACAATGAACAGATCTCGATCCAATTTTGCAATGATGAACCCAAGATTAAATTGTCCGAGTACCTATTGCGCAGAACATGCATATAAATCTTTCCTCACAGAAGCCAAGAAAGAGCAGAACGGAAATATACTAAGAATTGATCATTCGGGATGAGATATTGACAAGGCAAAAGCCTGGTTAATAAGATAGCAACCTGCATTCTCCTGAAATCGTCTTTTCGGAAAAGCCTTTCTAGCTCAGAAGTAGCTGCAGCCAAAGCCCTTGCTTTTCGCTCTTCATCATCCGGTTGAGATAACTCTAATGTTGCGGCGGCAAAGCACCTGTAACTTATCATTTTTATAGCATCCCATTTCTCTTACTGCATACAGAACACACAAAAGAAGAAGGAAAGAAATCTTACTTTTTAGGCCGTGGCGTGCTCACACATTTAGATACATAACCTGTGGACTGTAACCTTGACAGCCTTGCTAACCTCCTCTTCCTGAGGTTTTGAAAACTAAATTCTAATGTGGAAAACATTTTTGGACCCGTTGAATCAGCTACGGAGTCCAGCACTGTGGCAACAGGTCGCACTGGCTGACTGCAACGTGGACTCTCGTCCAAAATCCTTTCCGTACCCCCCTCGGTGCGTCTGTTATCTGATGTTGGTTCTTCAAAGCATAATGCTTTTTCTTGTTCCTGTAGTTAAGATAATGGTTGAATGACATAAACAATCAGCAATCTCCTAACACAGAGATTTTACTACGAAAGCCTACTTACATTTTTGTCTCTTTCAACATTATCAGTATGGGTTCCAGGAGAAATCCGATTTCCTAATTCAGAGTCCATTTCATTTGGCGTCACATCTTCCTTCGAGACGACCATATCATCAACTTGATCACCTTCCATCACACATCTTGCAGCCAACGCACGGACTTCGAATTTTCCTTTCTCCGTACGATAACCAGGAGTGGGGTTTCGGAGGACAGGCGTTTCAGAGAGGAGGGTGCTTATGTTCTCATGTTTTCGTTTTCCCACAGTAACGAAAGTATTCAGAGTAGACTGGGCAAAGCTAGAGCGATTGTTTAAGTCTTTACTTGCGGGAGTAACTTTCTCAATCACATTGACGTGCGGCAAGCCTTTGCTAGACGTCTTACTTAGGTGAGTTACAGATAGGGACTCCTCATGGACTGATAAAGAACCTTCCCCTTTCTTAGTTCCACGTGCCTTAATGTCAAATTTGAAATTCTTCAGTGTCGAACTATTATCGATCTCAACCTCCCTTGAGAAAGATATTCCCTTTTCTATAGCTTCCCCATCGCTGGTTTTAGAACTGACATCCAAAACAATCCCTTTTGACAGGAGATTTGAGTTCTTCTGAAGAGGTGAAATTACAGCCTTATCTGGTTGCTCGGAATTTTCCTCGAGCCTATTAACAATATAAGACGCATTACTAGAGGTATATATCTCGTTCAGGCCTTCCCTCAAAGAACCCATAACAGAAGTCTCGTCAGAAAAGAACACCTTTCTTTTATCAGGCGTGACATTCAAATCACATGCTCCACCAGGTACAATAAAATCCAGAATGGCAACTGGATATTTCCGAGAACTTGTATCTTTATATAACTCATTCACCAATTTGCTGACTTTCGGCATATCTACAGGCCGACCATTTATAAAGAAATACTGTCGATCTGCCAAATTGCGTCCGGTGCCTTGTCCAGGTTTGGAAAGAAATCCTTCGACTCTACAATCATCTGATATACATATACTTACAGGCTGTAGACTTGTAAAGGTGCCCATGCCAAATACTGTTATGATGTTATCTTTAAGTGAACCCTTCCCTTGTGTGCTCAGCACAACAGATTTTGGGGTTTTGTCAGTCGTGTTAGAGCAGACAAACCGCACTCCTTTCGCAATAAGTGCATATGCCTGCACAAAGGAAAATAACAGGAGGAAACTCATTGAAGAAGTGATTAGTCATCGCTGAAACAAAAATTCAACAAAATTCAAAAGCTGATTCTAAGATAAGAAACTAAGCTTAAAACAGTCTGCGTAGTTCTCTAAAATATACATACTTCCTAGCATACTTATAATTTTCTTTCAACTGGAAATCGTGCCAATAAAATATAGTAATCATCCACATTAAAGTAGAAAATAAACCATTTGAAACACCATAGTATTCCAACATGGAGCTTAAATATCAAACAGTATAAATTCACTAGTACTACATTAAAAGTAGCTAACTTTAAGGAGAGTGATCACTGAAGCATCATGTAACCAAGAGATTATATCAGTTATGATCCAAAACAAGTGTGAATATACCAAAGCAATCAGTATGAAACTCACGTTCAATAAAGATACAAGCTTCCCATATTCTTTGCGTATATTGCGTTTGAACTCTTTGCTTCGTACAGGTAAATTGGAGAACAGCTTTCTCACAGTGACAGTGGTACCGATTTGGCGTGCAGTCTTCTTCTCAGCAGTCAGCAAACCGGAATGATCAAAGGTCAAGAGCGTAGCAACTTGCTCGTTTTTGGTTCTCGTCTCCACCGTAAGATTGCCCAAGGCACAGAGAGAGCTAAGCGCTTCTCCTCGAAAACCAAACGTAGTCAAACTCTGAAGATCTGTGAAATCCTCCAACTTCGAAGTATGGTGCTTAAGCGCGAGAACCTGTATAGCACATAGAGAGAAAATGGGCAGCTCGAAAGATGAAACAGCAGCAAGAAACTACTTCAAAAGGGTAAAAATTTTATGGAAAAGGAATAAACCCAGGTCCAATTTAAGGATTAGGTGATCTGAGATCAGTCACGGTTCGTCAGAGATTAACCTTGAAATTGGTAGGGGAAATGCCACAGCCGTTGTCGATGACTTGAAAGTAGTCTTCGCCGTAGTCACGGAGGTTAATCTCTATACTGGTGGCTCCGGCGTCGAGACTGTTCTCGACGAGCTCCTTGATAGCCGAGGGGAGGTCCAAGATGACTTGACCGGAGCAGATTCTGTGAACGACGCTCCTGTTGATGGGTCTTATCAACGGAGAGCTTGTCGTCGGAGACGCAGACGAAGACGAATCTCCTCGCATTATCGAAAACCGTAAAACTGGGAATGTCAGAGAAGCTGAAAGAGAGAGAGAGAGAGTAAAAATCCCTAGGTCTGTGTTTTGCCGCCAAAATCGAAGCGTTTGACAAATGTAGGATTTGCGTTTGGGATTTGAGGCGAGATTTTGCGTTTTGCGTTTTGGTATATTTTTTTTTGTCAACCCATTTTCATTAATTCTTAAGCCCATTGGGCTCAGTTACTAGTATTCGTTAGGGCCACGTAATAGTTAAAAGGAATTAGGTCAGAGGCGAATTCATGTTTCTTCGTCTTTCGGTTCGCAAATCCAGGAAGATCCTGGAGGAAGCGTATGCGCATCGAAGGGAGGTTGAGGATAAATAAAACGCCGAGAAAATCTCCATTACCTCCTTTTTCAGGAAGGCCGCAGAGTATGAGTCGGAAGATATTATTGATGAGCAATCCGAAGAGTTTCAGAGCCAATTTGACCCCCAAGTGAATTTGTGAGAGAGCTTGAGAGTAGCAGAAACAGTGGAGAAGAGGAGAATAATTCACATTCAGCTTCTACGATAAAAGAAGACTGGTTTGGCATGCCATAAGTTCCAAATGAAAGAAGACTAGTGATTCTTTACTTTATTTTGATTTTAGCTCTGAAAGCAAAAGAAATCTTGAACATACAAGACTGATAGTCTTCTGGTATTCTTTTTTTTAAGGCAAGATACGAAAGATTGCAAGATTCTTAGATGGAATTGTAATGAAAATACATTTTTAACTGAAAACAATAAGGGAACTATTGGCTTCACATACTTCGTTTCATTCTGGGGAGGTAACGACGTATATTCCCCTCTGCACTTCGTCTAAATGATGAGCTTGAGAATCCACAGCTGCCAAACATGCAGCTGACAGAGCAAAAGTATAAACCTGAGGTTGCAGGCACCTTTAAGATGATATCGCATATGCAGTGCGACTTGCAGTGCCTGCAAAACGGGCGAGATACACTTTTATTGAGCACCACCTCAAATGGTATCTCAAAATACTTCAGTATGCTTCCTGGCATGAGCCACGTAGTATCTCCGAGCACACACTCTATATGCAAACTAGCCTGATTGTCTTTACAGGTGTAGAACCATTTCTCTGGATTGGTTTCTTTCTCACAAATGTCACACCAGTATTTACCACTTGCCTTTTCTCCATAGCGTAGTGAGAGAGGATGGTCATCAACTCTATGCTTTACCACTTTTGGTAAAGTGGCACATTCGAAGCATAACACAAATCGACAATCATCTTCAATGCATCTGAGCACTTTAGCTATGCCCCTCTTATTGCCACAATTATTACAGACGATGTCCTCATATCCTGGAGTGTAATATAAGGGATGATCAGGATGACTTGGATGCTCAAATGGCTCAGAAATTGAACCGCACAGAACATCAAACTTCTTTTCCCCATGCAGGTACCTGAAACCATTGGATATCCTCGTGCAAGCATCACACCAAAAGAAACCGATCTCGCTTGTATCTAAAATAAGCCGTTCATTGTGTAGCACATGCCATCTCTTTCTAGGAAAACCAGCACAGTTTTGGTGGAGAGTGAAATGACATTCCATACAGCCATAGAAGGATTCGAGACCGATGGGATAGATGCATGCGTTGCATCGTTTGTTCTCCTCATACAGAGTACCATTCACGTGGAGTCTTAGATAATGCTCCTTGTGGCTGAAATGATGTATTGTGTTGTCATCTATTACCACATACGGCTCTATATCTTCTTCTTCTTCAGGTACTCCTTCGAGCTCTTTCCCGTTCCACACATCCTTTCTGGTAGCGCATTTCGAATGAACCACATAGCCAGGACACCTTTGACAAGAAAACCCCCCACAAGTCCAATCCACCTTCTTGCGACAAACTCCACATACAGATTTCACAACACCAAGAAGGGAAGTGCGAGAAACACGGTGATCATGCCGATTGATGTTTATGACGCGTGGGAGGCCAAGACAGTCTTGATGGATCATGAAATCACATTGAACACACATGTAAGGACTTCGATCCCCCTTCAGCCCACAAGCATTACATGTAAAAGAAAAGAGTCTTGGAAGAAGGGTGAGTTGGTGATCGTGAACTTTCAAATCAACAACAGACCGTGGTGGTGGCTCTAAAACACAACGCCAATCCAAGGTGAAGTTACAAGACGAACAATGATAAAACAATTTTTCATCAAGCTCTCTTCCGCAAAGACGACATTTTCCATCTGAATAATCAGGTAGTGGACCTCTGAGGAGCTTAAGAGGATGCAAGGAGTGGTAAGAGTGGTTTACCTCTGACGGGTGGTTTGACGGGTTCCATACGCAATCGATATGAAAGGTTAAGTCACATTCATGACATTTGTAAGGAAACTCGACACCAGTCTTCCCACATTTAGCATCACAGACAAACTCTATCCGCTCCTCGAGAAGGGTGAGCTTGTGGTGATGCGTCTCCGAACTGTTAATAACCTCCGGTGGTGGGTAGTTTGCACAGTATAGATCGATGTCGAAGTCACACTTGTGACAACGATAGTGTACAGTCACGATATCCTTGCCACATACATCACATATGTGTGGTAGAAGAAGCTTATCTTCACTCCGAGGCCGAGGACTCAGTTGAAGAGTGTGAATGGAGTGTGATGGGTGTTCGATATATTCAGGGGACTCGCCACATTTCTTGTGGTAGAAGAAATCACCATCGGCGCTATAGCCATCACTGGTAGATTCAAAGTATCCACAACAATCACCTTTGCGCCAACTATTGCAAGTCTTCACAAAATACGAGAAGATATAGGGTACCACTTTCTCAGAGCCCATGGTCGTAAATAACGGGAGTGGTAAGAAGAAGATGAAGTAAAAGTAAGTGGTTAGATCTGAAATATCAAAGCAGTGCTCGCTCCTTTCAAGTGTCTTTATCTCTATCTACTCAAAAGTCATTGGTAAGATCAAAGATGCTCTTACAAAATTTATAGATATAAATACGGTATGGTATGGTCACCTTAAACAGTAAAAATAATTAGTTAATTAGCTATATCATCAAATTTGAGACAGAATTTGACAAGTACGAGGTAAAGAAATAGTTTTAAAAATCACTAGTTGTTCAATAAACTCATCGAAATAAGTTATCCGGACACAAGATTGTCCAGTGGGAACCATTTGCTGCCAACACCAAACTCAACTCTAGCTTTTTTTATTACGTAATATAACACACATTTTTCCTTAATTTTTTTTAAAAGTATGTTCTTAGATTAAAAAATCAGTTACTTTACGCAATTTATCGATTTTAAAATCTTAATATTGTACAATATAAAAGAAATAAATGACATCTTTAATGTGATAAGATAAATGTATGTTTTGCTTTTATTAAATCCTCGAATAAAAAATAACATCGAAACCGAGAAAAATAACAATTGTGGGAGATTAGGTATTGGAACGTATTTGATATAATACTTGTATAATTCGTAACAAAAATTTATAGATCTTGATGTTCATGGATTGCCATCTAATGGCATCAAATACAGATTGCCATCTAATGGCATCAAATATGAGTGATCAGCTTATACCTTATTGATTCATCTGTGTAACACATGGCCAGATGGCGGTTAGGCTCGTACAAGACATTCAAGGCCATAATTTTGTTTGGAAACTTTGATTCTAATCAGTCATTTTTCTTTTCCTTCAGTTTTTTTTTTTGGTTACGAATTGTCTAGACTCTAGACATAAGATCATAAGCTTATGAACTAATCCAGATCCTCGGTTTGGGCCAAATCGGTGGTACTACTAATCCAAGAACTAACATCACAAAATTGCAACAGATGAATAAATTATCTTGGATACCTTAACCTTCAAGATGTCGAAACATGCCCGTATCCTTAAAAGATCCGAACCTCTATATACATACGCATGTATTAGATTATACAGCGAATGTTTTCTTCTTCTTCTTCTTCTTCTTCTTCTTCTTCTTATGTTGAGAAACAAAATGAATTAGACAAAGAAACGAACAACACTCTTCTCTCTGTACACAATTTTTATAAATTAAAACGACCAAAATGAGATAAAAACGAACAAATCTCTCCTCCTCTCTCTTGTCTCTTCTACATGAAGTAGCTCAAGGACGTCTTCTTCCTTGATCCTCCTTCCCCATACAGCTCGTTCCATTGCTGAAGCTCGTTCATGTTCGATGAGTCTGTAGATACACTCGCACATACCTACACATGTATTTGAGGCCCTTTAGTCCCATTTTATAATCTATACACACAATGAGAAACCAAGGTTTTTGTTTGTTTGTTTTGACCTACCTGTTCATGCGCAGCCTTGAAATCGGCCATTGTCAATGGACGAATGTCTGTGCAGCTATACAATGGAGGCGATGGACGGTTTTCAGCCTGAGCTGCAGACTTTTCCTGGAGTAAAAACAATCGTTAATATAAAAGCCTAGCGTAAATAAATGGGTTTCTTATTTGAAACAATGCATCAAGTTGAAACCAAACCTTCTTTTCTTTCTCCAGTATTTCTCGAATTGGAAGATGTGCCGCAGTTACACAAAGATTCTGCAACCAAAAGGGAATGTGAGCTTTTTAATTCTTACAAAATTGAGACTGAAAATGAAGGACAGAGATGAAGAAAAGAAAAAAAGAAAAAAACTGAGACCTTTAAGTCACTTCCAGAGTACCCATCCGTCATATTTGCAATCGCTTCTAAATCAACGTCTGGTGAAATTTCTTCTTTAGCAAGAATAACGCTCAAGATTTTTGATCTGTTTGTGGCATCTGGAAGATTAACCATCAATCTGCATAGAAGTATGCAGCAAAGGCTCAGCAATTGTTACAACATGAGAAATATTCTTCATACGAAACAGAATGTATAGAACAAATATGGTTGCTTTACCTCCGGGGAAGCCGTCTAATTACTGCTTCATCGAGGTCAAATGGTCTGTTGGTAGCAGCGAGTACCAGAACTCGTTCTCTATCCTTCGTTCGTAAACCGTCCCAGTTTATCATGAATTCGTTCTTCATCTTACGCATAGCTTCATGTTCCCCTGGATTTTCACGTCTACCCAACATGCTATCAACCTAAACAATTTTTTTTTCAGCAATCATCAGATCGAGAGAGTACATAAAACCTTGGATTCAAAGGAACAGAGAACGCTTTTTCATCTCTTCAAGCATACCTCATCAACAAAAATGACACTTGGAGCGATTTTGCTCGCTAAAGAGAATACAGCTTTAACGTATTTCTCTCCCTCACCAAACCACTGCAACGCATTCATATTAGATGGTCAAGTACGATATTTAAAAGAAAGCATAGACAATTCAGATCACTGGTGGAGGAATACCTTTGAAGTAATGCTGGACATTGATATATTAATGAAGTTTGCGCCAGCTTCAGTTGCTACTGCCTTTGCCAGCATCGTCTTCCCGGTACCCGGAGGTCCAAACAACAGTATACCTTTCGTAGGCTGCAGTAACACGTTATCTATGAATTTAATGTCGAGAAAAGAAGGAGAAACAAACATTTGCGAAAACGTAAAGCGATGAAAGGTACCTTTGTTAACTGGCCTTTGTCAAATAATTCGGGTCTTTGAAGAGGAAGCATCACCAACTCCTTCAATGTGTCTTTCACATTCTCTAGAGCCCCAATATCATCAAACGAAACACCTATATCGCTAGGGGGGATGACATCTGATAGGAGTTTTTTCTCAAATTCATTCTCAGTAACAACATCCTGAAACAGCATAGTAAAGAACCTCTTAGATCCGAAAACTTACTGGTAACTTGGGAAGAAAAAAATAAGTTACATAATATTACCTTCAGGGATTTCTTAAGACTCTTGTTTTCGTTCTGAACACCATGTAACATCTGCAGACCATACGTAATGCTGCAACACATGCCAAAGTGTTATTTTCAAATCTAAGCTGTATTTCAGCTTACAGTATTTAAGTATATATATGGAAGCTTACCTTTCTGCTGAGAGAACAAGCTTGTTGTCTTTGACTGTAGGTTCTGAACAGTTCATAAGATGGTGGCTCAAAGCCCAGCCAACCACTTTTTCAACACCTAGAAACACATACAGTAACTGGTTAGTCCCACAAGCGGCTCATCAAAGCAGAAAGAAAATAATCGAAAAAGGTAAGTGAAAGAGACCCACTTTCAGGAAGAAGAGTTTGATCTTTAATGCACAAGGTTCCAAGGTCAGGGCAATCCAGACGGTTTTTGGTGAGGACCTGTAGGCATTAACAAAAACATAAGCAACAGAAAAGGAAAACCAGGAAAGTTTAGATAGCTCAAGGACTTGATAAGTAAATGCTCACTCCAAGGATGCTGGTTATATTAGCCTGAACCTTCAAAAGCTCCGTATCACGGTCCAGTTTCTCCTTCCAGTCTAAGAGCAAAGCTTCATCCTATCATGTCTTAAGAGCATAAGAAAGTGAAATAAAAAATAATAAATGTATCCAGACAAGAAGAAATGAATAAAGGTTTCAACCTGAGGTAACTGGATGGCGACTTTGTTAGGGAATAGCCGAGTTATTTGTTTCATTGATTTAGGTGTTTCTTTGCTCCTATCGTGCAGTTTGCCAAAATTATCCTGCATATGATACGCGAAATCACATTCAACATCTCCAAAACATACATTGCAATTTCAAAAGTGGAGAATAATCAAAGATAACTCAGGTCATCATACCGGAAATGCAAGATCTAGTAAAGCCGTCTGGTTACCGCCAAACTTAGTAAACAAGAAGCCTCCAGGATGGGACTGAAAATGAACCATCAAAATTCCAATCAGCTGTACTGATAAAGAAAATTTAAGTGGCTTATAGATGCCAAAAGATGAGCTTCTTACTTTCTCCTTTCGGCTGTCCAACTGGGTTTGTGAGGCCATGACAACAATATTTTCCGGTAAATTCTCGAGTTTGCTCTTCAAGGTTGCATACACGTCACTATTCGCCACCAGAGATTTCTCGATATCTTTCAGGAAAAGTATCAATGACCCTCCTTCACCCTCACTAAGTGCGACCTATGATACGAGTCAAGAGGATTAACAATCCTGTACCTAAAAGGATTAAGTAGTACTCTCCCATTACTTAGAGAGTAAAATGTACCTCAAAGATTTCATTAATGGCGAGTTTATCAGCATCATCACCAGAAGAACCATCTAACCGAAGTGAGCTAGCTGCACACACAGAGTGATATAAGTAATATAATATACTTTTAAATGAGTCAAATCGGAAATACAATCCCGCCAATTACCAGCACAAAAAAAGCCGTGGTCGTCTTCGCAGAGGCCACCAAGATCATTGCCATCTGGCACAGGCCTATCGAATCTAATCCCAATTTTTGATGAACAGTTGTCTTCAAATGCAAGTACTACTTTTCCCTGGAAACCATTGGTCGGTCCCCTATAAGTAAAAAGCAGGAAAGTGTTAGAACTGAGTTCTGAATGCAGCAGATGTGAAGACTTAGAAAACAGCAAACAATACCTAAGTGGTGGGCCTTGAAGAGAAGAAATTGCAGAAGATGACGGACCTACAAACTTTACTCGGTCACCTGAAAATGATAGAAGTGCTTGTTCAGTAACTCATGAGAAGACTGGCACAGCAAAGAAAGTGAACAACCAGATGATAAGAAACCATCATGCCTGCTTTAAACGTGTAACTTTTAGAAGTTGCTGTTGACACTTCTTGCTTTGGCAAAGCCTGAGAACTTAATGTTGAGCCACCTGTTATATCAGCGTCAACACTTGAAGTTGGTTTCTTATGCTGCAATGCTTGTGCCGCCTGAACAGCTCTTTTTGCAAGCATAGAGAGCCTTTCACGCCTAGAACCTTCTTTAGAAGATTCAGCTTCCCTGGCTGGTGATCCCTAAAGCCATCCAGAAACAGTAAAAAATCAATCACTTAGCTGGAGTGACCGACCAAACAATGGCAGATTGGACATTGTCACAGATATAGCCTCTAATACCACTTAACACCCATTTACTCAAGATGACATAAATTGTTTTAATAAATAAAACAGCATTGGAATGCTAGAACAAAAGAAATTAAGGCGAAAAAAGAAGATTACCCCAGGCAACAAAAGAGAGTCAACGATCATCAATTTGGCCCCAAAACTTTTCGCAAGCGCTTTTGCCAACATTTCCTGATATATCTCAGAACCTAATAATATTTCATATGGTAAAACTTGGTTAGAAAAATACGCGTATCAGTCCTAATAATATGTCATATGGTAAACTTGGCTAGATGAATGGACACAGCAAAAATAGTAGAAATACTTATAGTAAAGCCTCGTACCTGCCGGCCCAGAGAGCAAGATACGGGGACACATTGTAGGCAAGTCTGAAGCATACTTTGCGAACTTGCTTCCACCCTTCATATGGACATACATCGATGCTATCAAAACATCCTTCGTCGTAGCACTGAGAGAGTTCAGAAATTGTTTAGGCTATAAATCATCAAAATATCAAAAGGCAGATGCGTGGTTGCAATAAAACATAGTTCTATAGCAGCCAGACCTTAGAAAATAAGGGAAGTCCTCCAAAGAAACATCTATGTTTTGAGCACTGAGTACTCCTCCTCTTAGACTATCCTTAAACGATTGGCGTCTAGTCGATATAGTAGATGAAAGGTCAAATTCTCTAAGGAATTCTCTAACTTCTCTTCGTTCATCCAGCAATTTGGAGATGCCCCTTATATCAAATGAAGAAGGTTCCCCAAGAAGGCGCAAGATTCCAGAACCAGGAGTGTTTCCAGCATCTGCTTCTTGAAAAGGATCCAATCCACTGCCATCAGCATTCAGATTCTCATTGGCCGTACAAGAGGTAGAAGCAGCAGTTTTCTCCAAAGAAGCAATAGCAGCATGATCATTGTTACTATCAGCATCGTTCATGTCAGTATCTGAGATGCAATCATTGCAGCTGGAAGGTACCACAGGAACCTCCGGATTTTGCTGCCTTTTGGCAGATTTAGCAATTGGTGGTAGAAGATGAAAGTTGCGGTACTTTGACAGAGATGCCAATATGGAGGCCCCATCAACAGCTGAGGAGTCTCCTGCTCTTGTCTCAACATGAACCCCTTTCAGAGGGGCACCTCGAGCTTCACATAAATTCACTGAAGAAGCCCTGTCAGGAGCAGCTAAATTTTCATCTTTAAGAGGTTGAAATATCTAGAAGATCGTTAAGAAACCACTGAAACTAAATAGCAAGAACATTATAAATAAATAAAAGCGAATCGATAAATTTTCACACAACTCCAAAAAGGATACATAAGCATGTCTCCCAGAAATGTTGAAGACCACCTCGTCACCACCCCGAAGATGAACTAGAGCAGTTTTCTGGTAACACTTGCCATTCACCTGAACGAGGACTCCATTCCCTGTTACCTCCAAAGTTGCAACCGATGGACCTCCGTTCTGCACAAAAACTATGTAAGCAAACGGCTTTTGTCCTTTAAGCCATTAAGAAACGAAGTTGTCCGAGGTTGAAGTCGAGAGGCTTCAGTTCAAAGAACTATGTAAGCAAGGGGGCCACTAAGATGTCTTTACCTCAAACTGCTTCAGTTCACACAGGGTGCTGGGCATAGATTGGTCTTTGATAGATAAATCACAATTCCGGCGTCCAACAGTGAACACAGGGCCCCTCATGATACGGTGAGGGTTCTGAAAATGCAGAGAAACACTTCAGGAGTCAGGACAGTCAGAAACAAAAGCATCATCGTCACAAGATAAGTAAAAAGTAGAAAATTCTCAAACTCCGAACTAAAAAAGCAGAGTCCTAATTGCTAAGAACAAGCACAGGATACTACAGTCAGAAAAGGTATAAAAGAACCGGACATGCAGACACTAAACTCGCTCCGCGTGACTGAAAGACCAGATCTTTACTAATGAAAATTAAACGAATTGCACACTGCTAAACCCTCAAGGCGCAATTCGCAGACTTGTAGACATAAAAACCGATGACGATGCAACTTTGACCCACCTGAGGATACTGGGAAAGTAGCTTCCCCCATGGAGCCTTAGCCCGCTTCTTCCCCGCCTTGGATTTCTCACCATCCGCCACCACTTCACCTAAATCCACAAACACACCAAAACATTAGAACGATAACTCTTTTTAAAAGACAAAGCCTTAATAGAGATCAGGAGAAGAGCAAACCTGCTATCGTAGGAGTCGCCAAGGCTTCGACTTCAGGGTTAGCGTCGGTTTCAGGAGAATTCTCCATCACAGGCACATCAGTAACAACAGGCTTCTCCGCATCCATAGCTTGCGGATCAGAGGATCCCAGCTCTGGCTCTCCAGATTCCGATCCAGGATCCGAAGCCGGTCCTTGATTCTCGATCGGGACCTCGCTCGCTGACGAAGACCCCGCCGGTTCCGCCGCCGCCTAGGTTATCCAAAATCAAAATCAGATTCAAAAATCCGGATGAGAGAAACCAAACAATAGCAGGAAAAAAAAAAACAAAAAAAAAACTCAGATTCAGAATCCGGAGGCGAGAACAAAACAATAAAAAGAAATCGGATTCGGAGAAAGAAACTACGCACAGGTTCGAGAGAAGCAGCGGAGGCATCGATCTTGACCTTAGATCGCTTGGTAGGCCGTGGCGATGACGAGGCTTCAGGGGATGAAGAAGAACAGAAACGCTTCGAAGCGGAAGAGCTACGTCTCGTCTCAACCATATCTCACGATTTTCTCGAACTCTCTTTTTTTTTCTTTCCTCCGCCTTGACTTCGCCTTGATCCAAGAAGAACCGCTTGGTTCCCGATAGAGAGAGAGAGAAGATATTAGAGATGGGAGAAGGATAGAGGCGAAATCGAGAGAAAAAAAAAAATCAGAGAGATTTCATGTAAATGATTACTTGCAAGGTCAATTTATAAATAAAAAAAAACCTGCAACTTTATTGTATGTGTGCGTTAATTACATTACTGGTCAAATATAAAAAAATAACTTGACCGACTTATTTATCCACATTTCAGCACCAAGAAAAAAAATATAAATTAATTAGTTTTCGAAAATCTGTTTCCTATATATACGTAAAAAATAATTTTAAATCAAGGGATAACAAAATAAATTTCAAACAAATTTTATATGGTTTTGTGTGGTTGTGGTACATATCTACTGTCCGAATAATAAACGGCGTTCGAATAAAATAGGACTAAAATACATGCATGTCGTACAAGTATATGTAGATGAAGAATATTTGCTTCTTCTTTTCTTATTTTTGTTAACTATGATTCTTGGATGTATACTAGACATATATATTCGTTTTGATTATTTGATTATTTTTATTTAAGGATTGTAAACATATGACGATGTTTTGACACACGTCTACATATAGCTGATTTAAATTCATAGTAGTACTAGTAATTAATAAATGAATTCAATTATTTATTTACTGTTAGAGTAGTCCATGGCTATAATTACTGCTCCATATTATAAACTATCACAACCGTCTAATATGGTAGTTTTTAGTTTTTTTTGGAACGGGTCTTTTCCAAATTAATTTCCTTATATAAATAAATAAAAATGGAATGTTCCATTTTTACTTGTTTCTTACCAAAGAAAGCGAGAGTTAGATCCGCTTGTGCAACACAGAAGGAGGAAACAAGATTCTACTTGCTCTTTCTACAGATTGACTCCACAAGTCAAACCTTTTAACTTTACCACATAACAACCACCCGGAATCACTATAGTCAAACTTTTTCTTTTAATCAATACTAAACCATGCGACTATACAAGATGATTATATACATAAACGGGATTCATATCTATCATAAAAGTATTGTTATGTTTAATCAACATTATATATAGTTATTAGTTTTCCTAATTTCAGTTATTTATAGCGTAATCACTTTACTGATGACCAAAATTAAAAGGTTGAATTAAGTGACTGTGGAGAGCCATTGCTTATTGGGCGGATAAAATCTCATCGAAACTTTACTCTTTTTGAAAAATATGTAGCTGAAATAAACTAACAAATGAATCAAAAAAATACACAACAGTAAATAACCCATTAATTTTGAACCATAATCTAGCCTACAAAATCAATTTTAAAAGATCACCCACCAGGAACATATGAACTGGCGAAGAATCTTGTATAGACGGGAAAGAACCGAACCGGTTCGATGCTACTACAGGCGGACAAAACACATTTGGGGTTGGGGGTTTGGTTCGTCTAACCGTCGTTGTTGTGTTAGGCACGTGTGCGCGTATACATCCATGCATCATGATACATCACGTGACGTCGTGACGTGACCTCTTTGTAATTTCCTTTTAAGCATCTCTATAAATATATATCAAATAATAATATGTTAATTTCTGTTTAAAATTAAATATTTTCCAAGTTATAAGTTTTTGCTTGTTTTTCTTAATTATTTATAGGAAAATAGGAATGAGACCAAACTACCCTAAGATTTGTTTATTTCACCACTTAGAATCAAGGGTAAGACGGCCATTTTCAGCAAAAGTGACTAGGACGAGAAAAAGCAAAGACTTTTGTTATGTGGTCTCGTCTAATCTCTTTTTGTTTTTGTTTTTTCAATCCCTCGTTCATAAATACGAAGGGTGGAATTTCTTAAACCCTAAACTTACCATTGTTATCTCCTTCTCCACAAGGTTTGTGAGAAAGTTAGAAAATTTAGACAAAACCCGTGATATCAGCAACGATGGTAGCACCACCAAATCAAACTTCGTTTTACGAGGTTATTTTTTGTTTCTCCGTTGTTTCTATCTATCTATCTTCTTCCTCTTTTAGGAAAATCGGAGAATGTCTGATCGCAAAGAGATTTTCACTTTGTTACAGGAAGAGATCTTGCTGTAGAAGAAGGGATTGTGAACTTACGTTATACAGAATCTGTGCTTGTTGATAAGACCACCCCAAATATTGAGGAACCTGATGATCTGACTGTTGCATTCGATGGAGATTTTGAATTGGCAGCTAAGGAAACATCAGAGGTAGTCAAATGTGATTTCTGTTGATGCCAAAGAGAATTCAAAGTCAGCAGCCGAGTCACAGTCAAACGAGGTCAGAGAAGTTTCTGAAGTGAACAATGCTGAAGAGGGTGGAAACAAGATCACTGTTGCGGATAATATTTGGTTTATGAGAGTTGAAGACATGGAAAGGAACCAGGGATCTTCAGGAGAAAGTATTACGGGTGTTGATGGGTCTGAAAGTGATGAAGAAACTGAAGAGATAATCTTTGGGAGTACAAAATCTGGAGAAGAGCTCTTGGAAGAGTTGGAAAAGGTTTCTTCTAGTATAGATGATGCACATTCCGGTGAAACAAACATTCCTAACTATCAAGTAGATAAGATTGATGGCCAGATTGGCACTGATTCGGACGAGGAAGTAGACACGAATGAAGAAGGCGAGGAAAAAATATTTGATACTGCAACAGCCACTGGTGGAACTTCAGATGGTGGTCATTCTACCATACCATCTCAAGATGGAACAGAGCTTTTCTCTGTGGAACCTCCAGCTGGTTCAGGTTCATCTTTAAGGCTTGCGGGATATGTAGCCCAACGTCCAAATCGTACCAGCATTTTTCCCAATCTAAAAGTTGCAATGGGAGGAGAGAGTGAAAGTAAGTTGAGCGAGGAAGAGAAACATAAGTTGGAAAAATTGCAGAAGTGTGCGCGTGAAATATCTGCGTCTTGTGCATAGGTTGGGGCCCTCAGTAGACGATTCAATAGCAGAGCAGGTTCTTTACAAGCTTGCACTTCTTGCTGGGAGGCATTCTGATCAGTCATTCAGTCTTGATGCTGCAAAGACGATGGCTATGGAGTGTGAGGCTGAGGGACGAGAAGATTTAAATTTCTCTCTAAACATACTGGTCCTTGGAAAGTCCGGTGTGGGAAAAAGTGCTACGATAAATTCCATCATGGGTGATCAGAATGCGTCCATTGATGCATTTCGACCTTCCACCACTTCGGTCAGAGAAATCGAGCTGGGGAAAAGGTTCTCCTGAACGGCCAAGTGTGGAAACCGAAGCTGATGCTATTGTGCTATTCTCTGAAAGTTTTGTCAGAGGCAATTTATCTGATGAAGCCTCAAGAAACATTGAACCACCGTAACTTTTTTGGATCCCGACCTCTCTCGTCCATGTTATCTCTCTCTAAGTTGTTGTCTTGGCTGTTGCCATCCCGTGCCCATCCTAAGCTCCCTGCAGACCAATGTGGTGATAGTGTTGACTCTGATATCGATATTGATGATGTGTCTGATTCTGAGCAGGAAGATGGGGAAGATGACGAGTATGACCAGCTGCCAGCATTTAAGCCTCTTCGAAAAACGCATCTTGCAAAACTCTCAAAGGAACAGAGAAAGGCATATTTCGAAGGGTATGATTACCGGGTAAAGCTCCTGCAGAAGAAGCAGTGGATGAGGGAAATGAAGAAAAACGGGAAGAAGGTGGGTGAAGAAGAGGATTCACAGAACAGCGCTCCAGCTGCAGTGGCTGTACCATTACCCGATATGGTATTGCCACCTTCATTCGACAGTGATGACTCAACTTATCGTTACCGTTCTCTAGAATCCACTTCACAGTTCCTTCCCAGGTCACTATTGGATACTCAAGGCTGGGACCATGATTGTGGATATAACTGTGTCATCGCAGAAAAGAGTCTCGCCGTAGCTAAACGTTTTCCTGCCGCAGTAACTGCCCAAATGACCAAGGACAAGAAAGAGTTCGATATCTATCTGGTCTCCTCTATTTGTGCTAAGCACGGGGGCAATGGGTCCACCATGGCAGGGCTCACCGTGCGGAATGTAAGTAAGCAGCTTATGTACGTGGTAGTAGGAGAAACCAAATTCAAGAACTTGAGGAAGAACAAGATGACTCTTAGAGGGTCGGTGACATTCTTTGGTGGGGATATTGCAACTGGTCTCAAACTCGAAGACCAAATCGCGCTCGGAAAGAGGATCGTCCTAGTTGGAAACGCAGGGACCATGCAGACACATGAAGAATCAGCTTATGAAGCAAACCTCGAGGTCAGGATTAGAGAAGCTGATTTTCCAATAGGACAAAACCAAACCATCTTGGGACTGTCTGTAACCAAGTCGAAAGAAGATCTTACCTTCGTAGCCAATCTCCAATCTCAAATCTCTCTCGGAAGACAAACACGACTGTAACAGCTTTTGCAAGTCTTAACACCAAGAGGACCGGGCATTTCACAGTCCGAATCAGCAGCTCTGATCAGTTGCAGATCGCGGCCATGGCCATTCTTCCTCTTGCCATGTCCATCTACAAGAGTGTTACTCGATTAGGAGATGACTGAGAAGGATCTTTAGGATTAAAAAAACTATTAGTAATAGAATACTTTTATATATGAGATTTTGTGCAAAAAGTAGTTTTCTTCTTCTTCGATTTTGTGATTTTGTGCAAACAGTAGTTCTTCCTCTGTTCAAGAAATTCGTCCAATATTCTGATATTGTTTTGCCAAATTTCGATACCTGTGACTGAAATTATCATCAAAGACTGGACTTTTGTATAAAGGTTTCGTTTTTATTTTCTTTTGACTTTCGTATAAATAACTCGTGAAAGAGCAGTTCAAAAAAAAAAAAAAAAACTCGTGAAAGAATTAGAGAAACATTCCAGAGAAAAAAAAAATGGACGACGAAGAGGAGCACTTGAAGGCGGCGTTTGGCGATTCGTCAGATGATGAACATCTCGCAGATCGGGATGATAAAGAAACCTTAGTGACGGGAGATTCGACAGCATGGGAGCGAGTGGAGAAAATCAATGGTTTATGGATCTGTAGAAACTTTCTCTCTATTCATCATCAGTCTGATTTACTCTCCGCCATTCTAAACGGTACTCTACGCTCCTGCTTCATATGCCATTGACCTTACATTGCTTTGCTAAAATTTTGTTCGTTTAAAACTTCTGCAGAAGGTTGGTTCGTTGAAGAATCTATTAACCAGGTACTAAAACGCTAACTCTGTTTCATTGATTTCGCATCAGAACCCACAATTGTTTTTCTGTTCTTATCAGTACTGTTCTTTCCTTGGAGGTTATGTTATGGGTTTTAGCTGAGAAAATTCTATAAGAACTTCGGTTTATCCATACGCTTTAAAATGGATTTTAATCACTTTGGTTGGTGAGACATTGACCCAAATACGCTTTGGTTGGTGTATGAATGAGTTGGGCATCGTCTTTTCCTGTGCGGTTTTTGTTTCCTCTTCAAGTGATTTGAACATTTGGAGCCAAATTGTATATATTCTGGTGTTTTCTTATCAAGACTGAGTAACAAATTACGGTTCATGATTTTTCGTTGTTGAGTATGATGCTTCTTGGAGTTTAAGTCTGTGATGATAAAGAAACTAAAGCTTCTGTCTTTACTTTTTTTTCTGCTTTTGAAAGGCGATGAGGTTTGGCGATCTCCCTTCATGGGCAACAGAAGTATCTGATCTCATTCTGGAGGCTGTGGAATCTGTTGATCTTCCGTTGTTGCCTGCTGATCTGCTGTGGAGAGAACCTCTGTTCGACCAGCTCATTGTCAATTTATACCAACCAGGTGAGGTACGATACTTCCGCGTACACAGTTTCCACTTTTTTACTACATGAACCAATAGATGTTGTTAACTTTTCTTGGATGGATAGTATTAGATAGTTTAAAGTTGCATAGTAGAGGAGGTAATCAGGCAATGCTTATTCAGACATTGGATCACGATTTCATGACAAATGCAAAATATCTGGATGATCTTATAACAGGGGATAATGCAAAAGCTAGAAGAAACCAATAGAGTAACAACTTGTTGTTTTTTTTTGGAGCGTTACAGCTAAATAGCTTAAAAGAGTTGCACAATGAGTGAAATTATCAGTCAAAGACAGACAATAGATCAAGATTCTATGACAAATGCAAAAACAACTGGATGATCTTTTAATAGTGGATAGTGCAAAAGCTCTACGAAGCCAGTAAAGTAACAGCTTGTTAAGGTTTCTTGGAGCATTACAATTAGATAGTTTAAGATAGTTGCAGAATGAGTCAATCAGGCATGGATTTGATCACATATTACGTCAAGATTAAATGACAATGAAATGATATCTTAACAGGGGATTTGTCCACATGTTGATCTGCTGCGTTTTGAAGATGGAATTGCCATTGTCTCTCTGGAGTCACCTTGCGTGATGCGGTTCAGTCCCGCAGAAAAGGAAGAAGGTGAAGAAGTGGATGTTCTGTTGAGCCCAGGATCTCTCATTCTCATGTCTGGAGAAGCTCGGTATCGATGGAAACACGAGATTAATCGAAAGCAGATTGGGTTTCAGGTATGGGAAGGAGAAGAAATTGATCAGAAACGAAGAATCTCCATCACCTTGAGAAAGCTCAAGTCTGACTAGCTAAATTTATATAATTTTCAATTCAAAAGAAAAAAGTTTAGTTATTTTGTTTTTTTGTATGTATGTGATTAACTAATAAGATCTTTTCAATCATCAAGTTAAAAAAAAAAAAGATCTTTCAATCATCGTATCTTCGATTGCTTAAGTATCGTTGTTATTAAAAATAAAAATTAAAATTAAAGAAATTGTTTTAAGTATATTATGAGTATTTAAAATATTTATGAGATATGTGTTGTTTGTTGTTAGTGATGAGTTTAATAAAATGGGTGGAAATTCACATGAAGTTCCATTGTCTTATGTATAAGAAAATTTATGAATAATATGGCGATACGTAAAACCCAATATAATGAAGCTATTATATGAACTGTAAATTGTTTCTGCCGTGGAAAAAAAATAAAAATAACTAACTCTTTTTGTTGTGAATTTGAAAAAGAAAAAGATAATAACTTTCATTTATCGTGCACAAGGGTAATAAGAGATTCAAACGTATGCAAATTTTCTTGTGCTTTCTCCTGTCGTTTTTAGTTACGTATATAAATAGAAAGAGCATACGGCAAATAAATGAGCTAACAGAGAATGAGAGACAATTTGGCAGAATATCTAACAAAATAGGTCAATTATAGTATGTGTTTCGAAAAGAGTTCACTCTTTTAATTAATTTTACACACACAGAGATGAAAAATCTACCACCTACCACTTTTTTGGCATAAATGAAAAATAACTAAAAGATATCTAACACACATATCAGAAGAAAATAAATTCCAAAAGCCATTTGGTAACCTACTAATCTCTAATTAGTAATTAACCGTATCCAACAAGTTGAAAGTCTTTTCCTATTAATGTTCCCTTTTCTTTTCAACCTTTTTTCTATTTATAAAAAGGGAAAAACCCCAAAAAATACCCAACTTGAATTACATTTTGCCGATAAATACCTAAACTTTTAAGGTTGCCCGAATAATACCTCATTTAAATTTGGTTGTCCGGTTAAAACCCGAACATTCAAAATCGATTAGTCTGGCACCGAAAATTAGACGTCGTTTAATTTCTTAACAGAATCTCTTAAACGGTGTTAACTTCGTTAATGAAACAAGAGAAATTTACAATTATGCCACTGAAAAAAAAAATTGAGTTTCTTCTACTTAACCAATAATAAAAAAAAAATCGGGTCATGAACGGAGTTATCGTCGTCGTCGGCGAGTGTCTCGCATGCGATTTCCCGATCGGTGCCACCGGCGCATACTGAAGAAACCAAGGTTTCAAGATCGACTTGGGGCATTGAATCGAGAAAGAAAAAAACTTGGTGAGAGGATTTGATCGGAGTGAGAGTTTCGGACTTTCAGGGAAGAGACTAGAGAGGATATACAAAATTGAGTTTCTTCTATTTAACCAATAGCCTCTTTTATATTTGCCGATTTATCTGAATATTTGTTTTTGTATATTTAATTTTCCTTTCTGATTACTATCGCTGGTTGCCGATAAGAGACTGGACGTAAAAAAAAAAAATGAAGATTATTTTACTGGATGCAAAATTTTATTGACTCAATGTCAGGAATCTAGTCTTAAATCTTTGAAACATATACTAAAATCATAAACTGAAATCTCCAAAATTAATCGAACAAATCGAAACTTCAAAAAGCTTCTTCAAATGGCGTTGAAGGACAGCAACGATCTGGACGAAGATGAGCTTCTTCAAATGGCGTTGAAGGAGCAGGCTCATAGAGATCTCACCTATCAGAAGCCTCCCTCAGCTTCTTCTCGCAAGCCTGTTGCTAATTTAGTGCATCATCCCCGACAGCCCAAGCCGGTGGCTGCCGCTCCGCCGAAGAAGTCTGCCGCAGGTGCGGCGGCGGTTAGGAAACCTTCCATGGACGACGACGATGAGTCGGAGGTGGAATTGCTCAGCATTTCGAGCGGGGATGATGATATGGAGAGGGAAAGGGAGAGAGGTGGTTCCGGCGGTGGTATTGGGAAAGGAAGAGGCAGCGATGTCCGGGAGAGAGGAAGAGCGAGGAAGGAGGATGATGGAGTTCGTGAACCTTACATTTTTTTTTTGCAGTGGCATAATTGTAAATTCATCTTGTCTCATTAACGAAGTTAACACCGTTTAAGAGATTCCGTTAAGAAATTAAACGACGTTTAATTATCGGTGTCGAACTAATCGATTTTGAAAGTTCGGGTTTTAACTGGGCAACCAAATTTAAATGAGGTATTATTCGGGCAACCTTAAAAGTTTGGGTATTTATCGGCAAAATGTAATTCAAGTTGGGTATTTTTTAGGGTTTTTCCCTTAAAAAAAAAAAACTACAGTACTGATGAGCTGACTTTTCAACGCCCTCCGAAATCTAGATCCATGCTGCATCAACGGTCAGGACCACAGATCACAAGTCACATACCCTGATATCTCGCCACGTGTAAACAACACTACTAACACACCACCACCACCACCGACACAACCGAGTGAAAAAATCAGACAACCTTAACTGTCATGTCCAAACGCAAAATCTCTCGTAGTAACTTCGATAAATAACAGTGTGTCTGAAAGAAATTATCAAATTCGAATCTTCATTAATGGAAACTCAGATCTTGTCATAAAAAGAAAAGGGACACCCGAATTAAGATCGTAATAGGGAGAGAGAATCTCTACGAAGAAGAAGATTGGAGAAAGATGATTGAGAGGTGTTTAGGAGCTTACCGGTGCCGGAAAATCCAAAGAGCTTTACGCCACTTAAAGGTAACTGTTCTCTGTCTCGTTCTTACCGTTGTCGTCCTCCGTGGCACAATCGGCGCCGGTAAGTTCGGGACTCCGGAGCAAGATCTCGACGAGATCCGTCAACATTTCCACACATCGCGCAAACGAGCCGAGCCTCACCGTGTACTCGAAGAAATCCAGACCGGTGGAGATTCTTCTTCCTCCGGCGACGCAAACTCCGGCGGGAGCAATAACTACGAGACGTTTGACATCAACAAGATATTCGTTGACGAAGGAGAAGAGGAGAAACCCGACCCGAATAAACCTTACACTCTCGGGCCAAAGATATCCGACTGGGATGAGCAGAGATCCGATTGGTTAGCTAAGAACCCTGGTTTCCCCAATTTCATCGGACCTAACAAGCCACGTGTCCTCTTGGTGACTGGTTCGGCGCCAAAACCGTGTGAGAATCCTGTCGGAGACCATTACCTCTTGAAATCCATCAAGAACAAGATCGATTACTGTAGGTTACACGGGATCGAGATCTTCTACAACATGGCTCTCCTCGACGCTGAAATGGCTGGTTTTTGGGCGAAGCTGCCTTTGATTAGGAAGCTTCTGCTTTCTCATCCTGAGATTGAGTTTCTATGGTGGATGGATAGTGATGCTATGTTTACGGATATGGCGTTTGAGCTTCCGTGGGAGAGGTATAAAGATTACAACCTGGTGATGCACGGATGGAATGAGATGGTTTATGATCAGAAGAACTGGATTGGGTTGAACACTGGGAGTTTCTTACTTAGGAACAATCAGTGGGCGCTTGATTTGCTCGACACTTGGGCTCCTATGGGTCCCAAAGGGAAGATCCGTGAGGAAGCGGGTAAGGTTTTGACCCGTGAGCTCAAGGATAGGCCGGTCTTCGAAGCTGATGATCAGTCTGCTATGGTTTATATCTTGGCTACTCAGCGAGACACTTGGGGAAATAAGGTAACAACTGAAACTTAACTGATTCCATTTATGCAATTGGTTTGATCTTTGAAAAGTAAAGTAACTAGGCAACTTTAGCATCTCTTGATTACATAAAGATCGGTTTTTGGCTCATATATCGCAATGTGAGTTGCATCTTGTCGGTTCATAGCATATCTTAATTACATAAATATTGCTTTTTTTGTTCACAAGTCTATATGTGACTTGCATCTTGTGGTTTTATAATGTCTCATGATCATATAAAGATTGGGTTTGTATTCACAAATCACAATGTGAGTTGCATCTTGTCGTTCATAGCATATCTTAATTACATAAATATTGCTTTTTTTTTGTTCACAAGTCACAGTGTGAGTTGCATATTGTGGATTTATAATGTCTCTTAATCATATAAAGATTGGATTTGTATTCACAAATCACAATGTGAGTTGAATCTTGTCGGTATATAACATCTCTTCATCACATAAAGATTGAGTTTCTCATCACAAAACACAAGTTAGTTGCAGCTTTGTGTTTTTTTTTTTTGGTTTGTTAATGACGTAAACTCAAATCTTTGCTTGGTTTTGGGTGCATTGTTATTCTAGGTATACCTAGAAAGTGGATACTATCTTCACGGTTACTGGGGAATACTCGTGGACCGATATGAAGAGATGATAGAAAACTACCATCCAGGTCTAGGCGATCACAGGTGGCCATTGGTGACTCACTTTGTCGGTTGCAAACCATGCGGGAAGTTTGGAGATTACCCGGTGGAACGGTGTTTAAAACAAATGGACAGAGCCTTTAACTTTGGTGATAACCAGATTCTTCAAATCTATGGTTTCACTCACAAATCTTTGGCTAGTCGCAAAGTCAAGAGGGTGAGGAACGAGACTAGCAATCCGCTGGAGATGAAAGACGAGCTCGGGTTGCTTCACCCGGCGTTCAAGGCTGTTAAGGTACAAACCAACCAAGTTTGAATTCGGATCTTCGGCGTTTTAGGATTTTGTGTTCTGTTTCTTGCGATATTTATGTCTTGTGTCTTTGCTTGTTGTTGTACTAAGTTGGGTGATAAAAGTATTGTGCAGAGACATCAGTTTATTCTTTGTTTTTACTATGTCTCTACGTCTAGAGTTCTATTACAAAATCAAAATCTTGTCTTTACTTCTCTTTTTTCTTTTTTTGGAATCCATTAGAAACTTGAAATTTGTAGCTTCATGGATCAGTAATCAATAATTTTAACTGAAGAACATGTTAGCAAACAATTGATGTCAAAATAATTATTTATTTTTAACCTGAATTGAAATGTTACTAAATCTATCAACTAATAATTATTTCTTAGCAAACAAAATGTCAAAATGATGTTGAAAAAATTAATAAGGTACTGATTTGGCATGTGTCATTTTAGGATGGGGCCTAATTTTGTTGCATCTGAAATTCTGAATATCTTTGGTTTTGTAGACGACCTTACGGCTTATTATTAGGATATTAGGCCTTGTGTAAAAGCCCATTGACATGTGAAAACATCAGATCCGGCCTAATATAAGGAATCCATAATATACAAAATTCCAAGATCATAAGTAGATAATGGTACATTTTTAAAAGAAGAAATATTTTGTGGCCAAGCAAATCTTGCGATGCGATGGGGAGAATCAGCAAAAAAACAAAAACAAGATTTCTTCTTTACAAAAACCAAACCTTAGATATTATCTATTTTCTCCTTTTTCTTTCTGTTGTGTGTGTGTGTGTTTTTAACTTTTTATTAGAGAGAAGATGCATAAAAATCCCAATTCTCATGACTTCAAAAGTATTAAGGGATCCCGTCAAACATTTCACCGGTGAGAGATTTTGGGTCTGAATGGTGACTATAGGAATGAGTGTGAACAGTGAATTCCTCTCCATTCCTCAAAAATTGCATCATTCATAAGGAATATTTATTATCCATGATTCCTTTCCATTCCTTATTTTGCAGAAAATTAAAGAGTAAAAGTATTACTTATCAAAATTGGAAAGGAACAAATATTTCTCTTCATTCCTATTATTTTGATCTTTTTCATTCCTATTATTCCTCCAATTGTCACGATTCAGAGATATTTGAAGATTGACGTTATAATTTTGTCAAAGCAAAGAAACTAAACACTTTCCAAAAAAGTAAATATACGGAAAAAATATTAACAGTTTTGAAAGAAAGAAAATACAATAATTTGATAGTAATAAAGAAAGAAACTCTCTCGCCTCCCCCCAAACCCTAGCGGCCGCCAAAGAAAATTTTTCCAGATCTGGTTTCTTCCGGCGGCGGGCGTGAACTCGATGACGTCGCGGGAAGTGGTTTCTCTGTTCCTTTATGTGTTTCCTTCTTTGTTTGGCTCTGTCGTCGTGTTCTGCAAATGGTGTGGTTCAGCCTTCTTCCTCCGTTTGTGCTTAATCGGAGCCGGATTTTGGTGCGGAAGTTCTTCTTTCTGTCTAAGGAGCCTTTTTCCTCCCTCTGCTCATAGGGTTTCAGAAATCCGGTTCGTGGTTCGGGTCTTAGACTAGAACTTTTTCTGGGTTTTTGATAGCATCTCTTTACGGTTTCGGGTTTTGTTGTTGCGGTTGGTTCTTGGGTTGTGTTCCTCTGTCTCTTTGCTGGACCTATGTTTTTCTGTTTTTGTGGCTTTGCAGCTGGTTCGGTGCAGACTTTTCTGGGTTTATTAGTTAAGGCTGTGTAGTTTCTAAGGCTAGGATAGGGAAGGGTAGCTCTTCTGCAACGGAATCGTGTTTGACTGGTTCACTTGCGCCGGCTCTAGTGCTACTGTTTTCTTCCTCTGCTTAAGTGTTTTTTAAGTTTTCGGTGTTTAGTTTTTGACTAAGCTTTCCGTAAGAGTTCATCTTTATTGTTCTGAGGGTGGTGTTTCATCTTAAAGCTTGCGATTTTCTCTTAGTCTCGTTGGTTTTCGCTGAGAGTGTTTTCCTCTTCAGCTGGCCATCGTTTTCTTGTTGTTTTCGATGGTCTTTGGAAGAAATTGGCCTCGCTCCCTGATCTTGTTACAAGTCAGTCTCTATTTAGGCGTCATTTGGTCGGTTCACGAGTTGTCCGTCTTCGCCGCATCCGGAGGTGTTATGAGAACCAAATGGTTCTTTCTTGCCGGGTTATGAAGCTGTGGTTCTTTGGTGATGGAGAGGTGGACTCTCATCATTCTTTGTCGGGAGGAGGAAGATGTTATCGTTCGGGCTTGCCGAGGGCAGCAACGATATTCTCAGGCTCAGGGTTCCAGCATTTTCAGATGAATTGCAGCTTTGATGTTGATACCAGTTCTCGGTCTTTAGTGGATACTCTTTGTTTTACTGTTTCCCTTGGTTAGAGCTCAGGTTCCGGGGTGTGTTTCCGCCGGCAATAGTCTCCCTCTTTTGGGCTTAGTCTCCCTCTTTTGGGCTTTGGATCGATGTAATGTTCTCTTTGGATATGAATAACAAACTTAGATGGCAAAAAAAAAAAGAAAGAAAGAAAATACAGTTTCCAAAATTTGACATCGAAATTGTTATCACTCCTCTCTTTTAGTCACAAAGCGTTTGCTATTCTGCTTCCTTTTTTTCGTAAACGACGGCGTTCGGAGAGCACACGAAAGAATACTTCACCAACTTAGCCGAGGGGGTAATAAGGTCATTTGATATTGATCCTCATAAAACGACTGAAGATGATAAAATCCCAAAGCAAAGAGGTCATCTTTTGTTCGCTCACTGACCTTATCTCTCCCATTTCTCTCTTCTTCAAAGAGAGATAGCAATTCTCTCAATCATAAAAATCGTCCACAAACTATCAATAAAGGGGGTTAATTTCTTAAAACCCTAATCGCTATCTCCTTCCTCCCACAGTTTTGTGGAGGGTTTTATAAAATCTCAGTAGCTAGCGGAAATGGACTCGAAGGCGGTAACACCAGAGCAAAATCCGTTTTACCCTCCGGGACAGTCAGGTTTATTTGTTTTTCTCCTCTTCCTCGTTTCTATTTTCTTTCGGTGGGATTGAATCCTGTCTTTGGGAATAGGGTTTTAAACGGATGCATATATATATATTTGTGGATTTTGTTAACAGGAAAAACCTATGCTTCCGTTGTCGCCGCCGCTGCAGCCGCCAGTAAGGAGGGTGGGGCTGTGACTAGTGCGAAGGAGTTAGACTCTTCACCGGAGCCTGTGTCTGGAAATTCGGATGAAGGTATTGTTGGTGGAGCCAATAATTTATCTTTTTCTTTTTGTTGTCAACTAAGCCGATAATTTATCTGACGCAGAGAAGGAGAAGGAGGAGAAGTCGAGTTTGGAGGTTGGAGCTGATGGGAAAGTTTCCGACGAGGGGGATTCATTAAAGGAGGATTCGGCTACCCCTGAGACTGCTCCGGAGCCGCAGGTTGTTTCTGAGGAAAAGACCGGAGAAGATGATGTAGGGGTTACCGAAGAGAACAAGAAGGTTGATGAGGGTGTGGGTGATGAGAGTAAGCTTGAAAATGGGAGTGTGATGTTGGTGAGAAACAGGCTTCTACGGAAGCGATAGTGGATGAGAATCCGGATATGGAGAGTGAGAGTAAAGACAAGGGTGTGGAAGAAGAAGCTGTTGGATCCAAAAAAGATGATGATGTAACAAAGGGAGATGGAACCCATGAGGAGGAGAGCGAGTTCAGTAGAGAAGCTGATGTTGACGAAAAAATTGATAATGTTACCGAAGAAGGGAGTGTGAAGTTAACTAACAAAGGGGACTTCGTTGTGGACTCATCCACTATAGAATCTGTTCATGTTGATGTGGCAAAACCAGGGGTGGCTGTTGTAGGAGACGTAGAGGGAAGTGAGGAAATGAAGATTGATGCTGATGGTGAAAATCTTGAAGTGGATAATAAGTTTGATCAACTTGGCCATGATGATGGTGGTGGATTTGAAGTTGAGTCTGATAAACCCGTTGAAGATGTAGGAGAAAAGTTGACTCCTGGAGCAGACTCTATTGCAGACTCCTCTAAACTGGAATCTGCTGATACCAGTGCTGCAGAGCCAGAGGTTGTAGCTGTTGGGAGTGGGGCTGAACTAAAGGATGTGGAGGAAGCTAATGGACCGGAGAAGAGTATGACTTATGCCGATGTAATAAAGGAGGGTGCAGTAGCTGAAAATGGAACCAAAGAGGAGGAGAGTGTAGTCAGTGGCGTAGTCGATGATGTAGAAGATGGTGTGAAGTTAACGAACAAAGGAGACTTCGTGGTGGATTCATCTGCCCTGGAATCTGTGCATGTAGATGTGGCAAAGCCAGGGGTTGTTGTTGTTGGAGACGTAGAGGGGAGTGAGGTGCTGGAAACTGATGGTATCATTGCTGATGTGCATAATAAGTTCGATCCAGTTGGCCAAGTTGAAGGTGATGCAGTTGAACTTCAATCTCCTAAGACCAACGAGGGAGGAGAGAACTTGGCTAGCGAAGGAGACTCTATTGTTGACTCCTCTGTGGTGGACTCTGTTGCTGCTGATATCAATGTTGCAGAACCAGGTATTGTGGTTGTTGGGGTGGCGAAGGAGGCTGAAACTAAGGAGGATGATGGAAATGATGAGGTTGAAAAGGCCATCCCAGATATTGAGGAACCTGATGATCTCACTGCTGCATATGATGGAAATTATGAATTGGCTGCTCAGAAAATATCAGAGGTAGCCAGAGTAGAGCCTGATGAACCGAAGTTAGGTGTGGAAGAAGAAGAGTTGCCTGTGTCTGAAATTGTTACCGTGGGTTCAGTTGATGCAAGAGAGGATTCAAAGCCAGCAGCTGAGTCAGAGTCTGAAGCAAACTCTATCCCAGAGGTCCGGGAAGTTTCTGAAGGAGACAATGCTGAAGAAGGTGGAAACAAGATCCCAGTCGCAGACATGATTTCTTCTCGTGAGTTTAGCCCCGCAGGCAAGGAAGTGGCCCAGGAACCTTCTAAGGAAGGTGTTATCGGGGTTGATGGTTCTGAAAGTGAAGAAGAAACTGAAGAGATGATATTTGGGAGTTCTGAAGCTGCAAAACAGTTCTTAGCAGAGCTTGAGAAGGCTTCTTCTGGTATTGAGGCCCATTCTGATGAAGCAAACATACCTAACAATATGTCAGATAGGATTGATGGCCAGATTGTCACTGATTCTGACGAGGATGTAGACACAGAGGATGAAGGTGAAGAGAAAATGTTTGATTCTGCAGCTTTGGCTGCACTTTTGAAGGCAGCCACTGGTGGTGGAAGTTCAGAAGGTGGCAATTTTACCATAACATCTCAAGATGGTACGAAGCTTTTCTCTATGGATCGCCCTGCTGGTTTGAGTTCATCTTTAAGACCTTTGAAACCTGCAGCAGCTCCACGGGCAAACCGTCCCAACATCTTTTCCAATCCTAATGTCACAGTGGATGAGAGTGAGATTAACTTGAGCGAGGAAGAGAAACAGAAATTGGAAAAGTTGCAGAGCCTCCGAGTAAAGTTTTTGCGGCTTTTGCAAAGACTGGGGCATTCAGCAGAAGATTCAATTGCAGCGCAGGTTCTTTACCGTATTGCACTACTTGCTGGGAGACAAACAGGGCAGTTATTCAGTCTTGATGCTGCAAAGAAGAAGGCTGTCGAGGCTGAGGCTGAGGGAAACGAAGAATTGAACTTCACTCTAAACATACTGGTTCTTGGAAAAGCTGGGGTGGGAAAAAGTGCTACGATAAACTCCATTTTGGGAAATCAGAAGGCGTCCATTGATGCTTTTGGGCTCTCAACCACTTCGGTAAGAGAAATTTCTGAAACAGTGGGTGGCGTCAAGATTACCTTTATTGATACCCCGGGTTTAAAGTCTGCCGCGATGGATCAAAGTGCCAATTCCAAAATGCTGTCTTCGGTGAAGAAGGTAATGAAAAGGTGTCCCCCTGATATTGTTCTCTATGTGGATCGGCTGGATACTCAGAACAGGGACTTGAACAATTTGCCCTTGCTAAGGACGGTTACTGCTTCTCTTGGTACATCCATATGGAAAAACGCCATAGTGACATTGACCCATGCTGCGTCTGCTCCTCCTGATGGCCCATCTGGCAGCCCTTTGAGCTACGATGTGTTTGTAGCGCAGTGCTCACATATTGTTCAACAGTCGATCGGACAAGCCGTTGGTGATTTACGTTTGATGAACCCGAGTCTGATGAATCCAGTTTCTCTTGTTGAGAATCACCCATTGTGTAGGAAGAATCGGGAGGGAGTGAAGGTTCTCCCGAATGGTCAAACTTGGAGACCTCAGCTGTTGCTATTGTGCTACTCCCTGAAGGTTTTGTCAGAAGCAAATTCTCTGCTGAAGCCTCAAGAACCATTGGACCATCGTAAAGTATTTGGTTTCCGCGTTCGATCCCCGCCTCTCCCTTACTTGTTGTCTTGGCTGTTGCAGTCCCGTGCACATCCTAAGCTCCCTGCAGACCAAGGTGGTGATAGTGTTGACTCTGATATCGAAATTGATGATGTGTCTGACTCTGAGCAGGAAGATGGGGAAGATGACGAGTATGACCAGCTGCCACCATTTAAGCCTCTTCGAAAAACCCAACTTGCAAAACTCTCAAAGGAACAGAGAAAGGCATATTTCGAGGAGTATGATTACAGGGTAAAGCTCCTTCAGAAGAAGCAGTGGAGAGAGGAATTGAAGAGGATGAGGGAAATGAAGAAAAACGGGAAGAAGGTGGGTGAAGGTGAGTTTGGTTTTCCGGGTGAAGAAGAGGATCCGGAGAACGGGGCTCCAGCTGCAGTGCCAGTTCCATTACCCGATATGGTCTTGCCACCTTCATTTGATAGTGATAACTCAGCTTACCGATACCGTTTCCTGGAACCCACTTCACAGCTTCTAACAAGGCCTGTGTTGGATACCCATGGTTGGGACCATGACTGTGGGTATGACGGTGTCAATGCAGAACACAGTCTTGCTTTAGCAAGCCGGTTCCCTGCCACAGCTACTGTCCAAGTCACCAAGGACAAAAAAGAGTTCAACATTCATCTGGACTCCTCGGTGTCTGCTAAGCACGGCGACAATGGATCCACCATGGCAGGGTTTGATATCCAGAATGTAGGTAAGCAGCTTGCATATGTGGTCAGAGGAGAAACCAAATTCAAGAACTTGAGGAAGAACAAGACGACTCTTGGAGGGTCAGTGACATTCTTGGGCGAGAACGTTGCCACTGGAGTCAAACTCGAGGACCAAATAGCACTTGGGAAAAGGTTTGTGCTTGTGGGCAGTACAGGGACCATGCGATCACAGGGAGATTCGGCGTATGGTGCGAACCTCGAGGTCAGGCTTAAGGAAGCTGATTTCCCAATAGGCCAGGACCAACACTCTTTAGGACTGTCTCTGGTGAAGTGGAGAGGCGATTTAGCCCTCGGAGCCAATCTCCAATCTCAAGTCTCTGTTGGAAGGCATTCAAAGATAGCGCTTCGTGCAGGGCTTAACAACAAGATGAGCGGGCAGATCACAGTCCGAACCAGCAGCTCAGATCAGTTGCAGATTGCTCTCACGGCCATTCTTCCAATTGCTGTGTCCATCTACAAGAGCTTTCGACCAGAAGGGGCGAATGACAAGTACAGCATGTACTGAATATGTCCGTAACTCCCCTGCTGATGAATGCTGGAGTAGGATCTTTTATGTTACTGGTTTTAGTTCATGTTTTTTTCCCTCACTTCAATAAAAACTTTTGTTGAGATTTTCTCAAAGTTGTATTTTGTTCTGTTGAGAAGTACCTGTCGGATTTATCTTGTATCAGTAATTCTTCACTTTCAGTAATTCTTCAGAAAAAGAAAATGAGTCTAGTGTCTTCTTTTGGTTCCATTTACCATGCTTATGATGTTGCTGCTTGGATTGTGTTTGCTCATTTGCGACTTAAAATTCTGCAGAAGTTACTAAGGGTTAGTTGAAGAATCTGTTATCAGGTGCGTACCCTAATCTGTGTTAATTCGATTTTGTACAGAACCAACATCTCAATTTGTTCTTCAGCAGGATCTTATTGTTCTTCCTTGGTCCCTTGAAGGCAGTGTAGGTTATATAGCTTCTCACTACTTCAGAAATCTGTAAGACGTCTGCTGCTACACTCCAGTCTTCGCATATTGTTTGATTCAAATGCTTTGGAATAAATTTCGATGTCTAAAACCCCTGGAAACTATTGGATTAGTCCGGCCAAGAGATCTGGATGATGACGGACAAACTCTGATTACTAAAAAAGGATATTTCTTGGTAGAGTCAATCTGTGAATACTGCCAAGCCTTGAACTTTGGGGATGACCAGAGGCTGCAAATATGTCTTTACCCACAATTCATCGGGTAGCTTTAAAGTCAGGAGGATGAGGAACCTGTTGCAGAAGATTGCTTGCATCTCATTGGAACATCTGAAGTCGACAAAAGAGCCACCTGTACCTCATTCTCAGCATCCCTTACAGTCTATATGGACAGACATTCAAGGTATAAACCAATCCAGTTTGGTTGATGTGTGTTGGGATTTGTTTCTGTCTCTCTATTTCCGTCAAGTGCCTTTGCTGTTGTTGAGTCAAGAGAAGATCTATGACTGATGATGAAACACACAAACTTGCGGCTCTAATTGTTTTTCAGTTTTTGTAACTTTTAGAGAGGCTAAACGTTCCAGAAATCTTTATGCGTTTTGGTTTGTCTGATTTGAAGCTAAATACGATATCTAATCTGTCATTTTTTAGATCTGACAAAGCAAGGAGACTTTTAAGGATAAGAACGTCCAAAGTCTTAGGTCAGCCTCATTACCCAGTACATAAGGTCAAAAGTAAGAATTCCTCAATCAAACTCGCACTAAAAGTCTTCGTATACTATTCTCACTAATCTGTATTTCCATAGTTAAGCCATCGCAATCTTTGTATTAAGGAAGTAACTAATCTGTTTTTTTTTTTTTTATTATAGAAGAGCTTGAAGATTAGATAAATAGTTTTGATTAGAAAGATATCTCAACAACAAAGACACACACACATAACTGCAAACAAAACAAAGGGCACAACAGAAAGAAAAACCAGAGTACTGAGAAATTGACAAATGAGGCAGCCACGTATTTACTCTGAGCATTATTATTGTGGACTGAAGCAGATCCACTTTGTTTTCCTTTTAGAAGTTTCTCACTGATGGATCTTCTGGGAGGCTGGCCTCTCGGTGATCTCAGCCACCCACTCGTTGACACGTGGACGCTCGGTGAAGAGCTTCTTGGTGGGAGTTCCAAGCAAGTATTGAATTACGGGAATGTGGTGAAGATCGGTCAAAGTAAAAGTGTCACCAGCCAAATACTTGAACTCCTTGAGCCTAGCCTCGTAGACATCAAGGACCTTAGCTAACTTAGCCTCTTCTTCTGCAACAACGGCTTGGTCCGTGGTCAACCCATAAAAGAGCTTGAACACTTGTTCAAAAGCAAGCTTTGAAGCCACTGGGTCGAAGTGATGAGCTTCTACTTCCTTTCCAATGGCCATTATCGCGTAGTGGGCGAGGTTCTTAGAGTCGGCTGGGAGAAGGTTGGTACCTTGGTCTTCGTATCGGTGAGCTATGTACTGAGTAATCGCTCTTGATTCTACACAAAATAACCAAATCATGTTAGTGATTTTTTTTTTTTTTTTTTTTGCATATTGTCAAATCAGATTTGAGATTGAAGATCAGATGATGCACGAAAACATTCATACCGAAGAGCTTAAGGTCTCCATCTTCGAAGGCCGGAACTTTACCAAAAGGCTGCAGCATCAAATCAAACACAAAACATTCGACTTTCAGACCAGATTCGTCAATACGGTTAGCCTTGTCTCAAAACTCAATAGATGTATATATACTTACGTTGCGGGAGAGGAAAGGTTCTTTCTTGTGCTCACCGTCTTTGAGCTCGACATGAACGAGCTCAAAGTCAAGGTTTTTCTCGTGGAGGGTGAGGAGGACTCTCCTGGTGGCAGTGGAAGCAGCGTGTCCGAAAACTTTGATACCTGCCATTGATTTGACACACAAAGAAACTCGTTCAAAACTGAGAAAGAGAGAGAGAAAAGAGGAAGAGATTTGATGTTTGATGTTGAAGGTGAAGGTGATGAAATCAGATACAAGTAGTGATGGTATTTATACATATAAAAGAGAGCATTTTATGCATTCTCATTAATGTTTAATATTGTTTGACAGATAAATAATGCATCTACATGGCCGTCGCAAACCAATATTGACTAGTCTCTTGGATGGTTTTTCAAAGTTGAATTGGATTGTTTAGCGTACGAATATTTGTATTTACATTTGGTTATGGGATATAGGTTTTTAATAAAGCATTCAATGTCATTAGAGAAAAGATCAAACAAGTGCGTACTAACGGCCACATGACGGAAACTTCCCACCTAATAGTCAAGGTTCATCTAGTAACATCACATTACCGGTTCGGTCTTGTTTCGGGTAGGTTTGTGATGCTTTACAATTTACATCGGCATGCATTCTCGGTTAAATGGGTTTCTACTAATGTGAAATCTGATAGCACAACGGAGTAAAACTTCTGCATCGATTTCCAATTGCTGTGTCCATCTACAAGAGCTTTCGACCAGAAGGGGCGAATGACAAGTACAGCATGTACTGAATATGTCCGTATCTCCCTCTGCTGATGAATGCTGGAGTAGGATCTTTTATGTTACTGGTTTTACTTCATGTTTTTTTCCCTCACTTTAATAAAAACTTTTGTTGAGATTTTCTCAAAGTTGTATTTTGTTCTGTTGAGAAGTACCTGTTGGATTTATCTTGTATTAGTAATTCCTCAGAAAAAGAGAATGAGTCTAGTCCAGTGTTCTCTTGGTTCCACTTCTCATACTTATCATGTTGCTGCTTGGATTGTGTTTGCTCATTTGTGATTTAAATTGTTGCAGAAGTTACTAAGGGTTCCTTGAAGAATCTGTAATCAGGTGCGTACTGTAGTCTGTGTTAATTCGATTTTGTGCGGAACCAACATCTCAATTTGTTCTTCCTTGGTCCCTTGAAGGCAATGGTAGGTGTTCTAGCTTCTCACTACTTCAGAAATCTGTAAGACGTCTGCTGCCACACTCCAGTCTTCACTTCTTGTTCGATTCAAATGCTTTTGAAATAGATTTCGATCTCTAAAACCCTTGGAAACTACTGGATTAGTCCGGGGAAGCGAACTGGATGTGACAGACAAACTCTGATAACTGAAAAAGGATATTTCTTAATGGAGTAAATCTGTGAATACTGCAAAGCCTTGAACTTTGGGGATCACCGGAGGCTGCAAATGTGTCTTTACCCACAATTCATCGGGTAGCTTTAAAGTCAGGAGGATGAGGAACCTGTTGCAGAAGCATCTGAAGTCGATAAAAGAGCAAACTGTACCTCATTCTCAGCATCCCTTACAGTTTATATGGACAGACTTTCCATTGAGTCGAGCAACCCATTGGAGCTTCACATAGAGTTAAAGGCGCTCAAGGTACAAACCAATCCAGTTTGGTTGGGATTTGTTTCTGTCTCTCTCTTTCCGTCATGTGTCTTTGCTCTTCTTGAGTCGAGAGAATATCGGTGATTGACTATAAACTTGGGGCTCTAATCGTTTGTTTTTATTTTATAGAGAGGCTAATAGTTCCAGAAATCTTATGTGTTTTGGTTTGTCTTATTTGAAGCTAAATACGATTTCTTACTTGTCATTTTCAGATCCGACAAAGCAAGGAGACTTTTAAGCACAGAACGTCAAAAAAAGTCTTCAATCAAACTCGCACTAAAAAGTCTTCGTATACTATTCTCACTAATCTTTAACTCCATAGTTAAGCCATCGCAATCTTTGTATTCAGTAAGTATCTAATCTTCTTTTTTTTTTTAATAATTATTATAGAAAAGCTTGAAGATTAGATAAATAGTTTTGATTACAAAGATCTCTCAACAAGAAAGACACACACACACACATAACTGCAAACAAAACAAAGGACACAACAGAGAGACAAGACAGAGTACTGAGAAATTGGGCAACGAGGCAGCCACTTATTTACGCTTGAGCATTATTATTGTTGACTGAAGCAGAACCACTTTGTTTTCCTTTTAGAAATTTCTCACTGGATCTTCTCGGAGGCTGGCCTCGTGGTGATATCAACCACCCACTCGTTGACACGTGGACGCTCGGTGAAGAGCTTCTTGGTGGGAGTACCAAGCAAGTATAGAATCGCAGGAATGTGGTGAAGATCGGTCAAAGTGAAAGTGTCACCAGCCAAATACTTGAACTCCTTGAGCCTAGCCTCGTAGACATCAAGGACCTTAGCTAACTTAGCCTCTTCTTCCGCAACAACGGCTTGGTCTGTGGTCAACCCTAAGATGTGCTTAATCACTTGTTCAAAACAAAGCTTTGAAGCCACTGGGTCGAACTGATGAGCTTCTACTTCCATTCCAATGGCCATTATCGCGTAGTGGGCGAGGTTCTTGGAGTCGGCTGGGAGAAGGTTGGTACCTTGGTCTGCGTATCGGTGAGCGATGTACTGACTAATCGCTCTTGATTCTACACAAAGTAACCAAATCATGTTAGTGAATATTTCTTCTTCTTATCAATATTGTCAAATCAGATTTGAGATTGAAGATGAGATGATGCACGAAAAACGTTCATACCGAAGAGCTTGAGGTCTCCATCTTCAAAGGCCGGAACTAAACCAAAAGGCTGCAGCATCAAATCAAAGACAAAACATTCGAGTATCAGACCAGATTCGTCAAAATGGTTAGCCTTGTCTCAAAACTCAATAGATGTATATATATACTCACGTTGCGGGAGAGGAAAGGTTCTTTCTTGTGTTCACCTTCTTTGAGATCGACATGAACGAGCTCAAAGTCAAGGTTTTTCTCGTGGAGGGTGAGGAGGACTCTCCTGGTGCAAGCGGAAGCAGGGTGTCCGAAAACTTTGATACCTGCCATTGATTTGATCACAAAGAAACTCGTTCAAGACTGAGAAAGAGAGAGAAAAGAGTGAGAGATGTGATGTTTTGATGTTGAAGGTGAAGGTGATGAAATAAGACACAAGTAGTGATGGTATTTATACAGTTAAAAACAGATCATTTTATGCATTATCATTAATGTTTCATATTGTTTAACAGATAAATAATGCATCTACATGGCCGTCGCAAACCAATATTGACTAGTCTCTTGGATGGTTTTTCAAAGTTGAATTGGATTGTTTAGCATACGAATATTTGTATTTACATTTGGTTATGGGATATAGTTTTTTAATAAAGCATTCAATGTCATTAGAGAAAAGATCAAACAAGTGCACTAACGGCCAAATGACGGAAACTTCCCACCTAATAGTCAAGGTTCATCTAGTAACATCACATTACCGGTTCGGTCTTGTTTCGGGTAGTTTTGTGATGCTTTTACATCGGCATGCCTTCTCGGTTAAATGGGTTTCTACTAATGTGAAAGTTGATTGCACAATGGTAATGACCAAGGGATGTGAGGGTTAGAAATCGGCATGGCTTCACGGTTTTTTTTTTTTTTGTCATCTGAATTATATTAGAACGAGCATTACAGCCTCCCGATTCCACCATCACAGGAGAACACAAGTTGTTTCCCGGATACAGCCAAAACCCAATCCCCTTAACTCCTACAGCCTTTGCGCCAAGAACAAACAAAGACCAGGCCAAAGGGTACAAGTCCTAAAACCAAAGCCTAAACAGAGGGCACAACTCTCTCATTGTCAAAGAGATCTTTCAACCAATTTGGAAAACTAATTGTAACATAAGATTGAAACAAACGACCTCTAATCACACTTTGAGCAATCAGATGAGCCCCTCTATTTCCTTTCGTCTTCTCTTTAATCACTCTCCAAAACGTTCTTTTTTTTTTTTTTGTATGTGGTATCTATCTAACCCCGGTTAAAAAGAGTTGCCTTTGATGTTGAATTAAATATAGCCTCGTTTGATTTAAAAATTATTTTATAATTCAACATTTAAAATCTTGTGTCCAATTTTTCCAGTTTAAAACTCTTTTTTAATTTGCTAGTGCAACGCAAGTATAGTATGAGCAGATGTATAAAGAATGATGACCAAAGATGTCAAGAAGATATTATTTTTAACAAGATATTAATTTTTTTCTCTATTTTTTGTTGACAATCTGTAGAAAAATTCACAAAAAAACAACAGAAGAGTAAACAATTTGTAGCAATCAGATTCCCTTAAGCTGTCCCAACAGACCTGTCAAGCTCGTCCATTTCTCAAATGCACTAGCCGATGTCACGAACGCGAGCTTAGATGACTCTAGATCGTTCTTGTTCACTGCGTAAACAAACCAAAACCAAGTTTCAAGAAGATCTTTATTATGTTTTCAATGGATAATTTGATTCTTGTCAATGGTGAAGTTAAAGAAGAAGAAAAATAAGAACGAACCTGATGTAATAAGAGAAGCTAAAGATGAATTAAATGTTTGCACCTCTGTATTCTCTTCTGGGCTTGCACTCAACTGTCATAAGAACCCAAAGAAGAAGCTTCAACATACAGTAACCAAACCACTAATCTAAGTCTAACTTATGCAACGAGAGAGAAACGATATGGACCTTTGTGAAAGCCAAATTAACTGTTTTGACCCATTCGTTATCACTGCCATCCCCCAAAACCAAACCTGCAGCTGGTAGATCATTGTTCTCAATGGCTTGTCCTACTTTGCTTAACTTGTAAACAAGATCCTGCAAATAACCTGCAAACTCACTAAATGCTTTTAGGTATGGGAACCAAGAAGATCATGGCAAAAATAAAAGAAAAAAATCACATTTGTTCCCAAAAGAGCTAAAAACTTTTCCATCTATTTGTTCTGATTACTTCATGTTGCGTTGGAGGAAGATAATGGAAACAAAAACCAGTCTAAGGTTCAATGTAAGTAACACTGGAACAAGCCAATTAGACTAATATGTAGACCATAACAGGAAGAGAAGGCACATTTGTCGCCAAAAGAGTAAAACTTCCCCATCGATTTGTTCTGATTACTTCCTGTAGCCTTGGAATCAGATGAAGGAAGCAAAACTAGACTAAGGTTTAATGTAAATGGCATTGGAATAAAGCCAGTTAACTATGAAGACCATAACACAAAGAGCAAACACATTTGTCCTAAAGGAGTTAACTTTTCCATCAATTTGTCCTGCTTACTTCATAAGTGAAACAAAAGCAGGCTAGGGGGTTCAATGTAAGCGGCATCGGAACAAACCAATTAACTATGAAGACTGTTGATTCTTCAGGTTACTGTCACGTGTAACTTCCAAGTCTAAGTATCTTTCTTCTAAACACAACCCAAGCTTTGCAATTTACGCAACACATAGACAAAATAACCAAAACGAAGTCTTGCAATGCACACACAACACAAAGATGAAAGATTGTCTCTCAATTAAGTTCAGAGGCTATTCAAAGAATTACCCTTTTCCTTGACAGCAGAATTAAGAACAGCTTGTCTCTCAATCCTCTTTTTTCGATCTTGCTTCACTTTCTCCAGAAGCTCTTCATCGTCGTCAGCTTCAAGAATCGCTGCATTCGCGTCTCGGCTTCTTCTGTCATTGCCCACCAGACCAATCGCAAGAAAGCTGCTCATAAATCCAAGCGACAATTCTCGTCTGTTCCATGACAGAGACGATGTCTGGTTCTTGATGTTTCCTGAGTAGGCAATTTGGGTATTCCTCGAAGAAGTTGATGAAGAGAGAGTGGAGGAGAAGTATGGGTTCAGGGTTGAAGAACAAAGGAGTGATTTCGCCATTTTTCCTTGTCGTCTCCAAAATTTCTACTTGGCATTTTTGGAGGATTGGTTTATGGTTTTAGGTGATGATGATGATAAGGTCTCTCGCCAGAGTTGTTGCGTTGTGTTGTTTTCATCCAATCAATCACTCTCACCCCTTTTTCATTTATTTTCTTCTTCACAATTTTGAATTAGAAAGAAAAAAACATAATTACTGTGAGAGATAACCAATATTTCCATTAACAACAAGTAACGACGAATACAAACTTCGGACTCTGAATCACCCAAAAAAGAAGATTCTTTTAGGCCATAGAAGCTAAAATTCACAATTTTTGTTTTACTTCCACCACCAAAACTGTCGAAACAAAAACAACTTCCTCATCCTATTGTTATAAGCCATGAAAGCTCTAGCTTTGACCGGATCATCATTCAGATACTCAAATGCATACATCTGTTTCGCTTCTTCCAATCCATCAATCTCCATCACTGCTTCCAACAGTTCCTCTGTATTGATCGAACTTTTGCTTTGATCCACTGCATCAGCTAAGCGACGAATGCTAGAAGCGACCGCTAACATCGCCTCTTGGAAAGGATCTGAGTTTCGAGGTCGTTTAAGAGGCTGCCTTAAAGGATTTCGAGGAGGAGGAGGAGGAAGATCTTGAGACTCTTCATGCAAATACTCATCTGCTCCTGTGTAGGACTCAGTTCCATCTGTATCGCTATGGTCTTCTGAGCTTTGGAGAGGGAATGAAACAGAGTCGTCTTCAAAGCGTTTAAAGTCGTTTAGATGATGATTGCTTTCAGTCTTCACCTTGATATTTCGACCTGGAGATTGATGATGTTCACCGCATACTATTTTCAGTTCTTCGTACATCTCAATTTGCTTTCCCTTAAATGCTTTCGCTTCTGGGTGTACCTGTTCCAACGGTTTTTAAGTTATAACGGTACACAAAAAGAGATGATTTTTGTAAGTCATAGAACAGGGATTATGGCGTATATATATATATACGTAATACTTACTGCAATATATCTTTTCCAGAGCTCATCACTTTTACAATTGATCATTTTTGTGCTTGAGTTCCACCAGAATCCATCTCGACTAAGTATGTCTCTCATTACTTTGTACCTTTTCTTGATTGTCTTCAGGCGATTGATGACTTTTTGGCTATTCAGGTTTAGATTGAAACGAGTATTAACCGCAACACAAGCAGCAGCGTATGCGTTCTCGTTGAAGCATTTGTCTACTTTGTTCCCGTTTTTCGCCTGGACAGCCAAAGCTTCAATCAGACACTTATCCATTCCAACGGACCACAAAACATTTCTCCCTCTATGCTTCACCTCTCTTTTCTGTACTGGCAAGCCAAATTGATCCATTCCTGATTCATTTATGCAAAAAGAAAAGCATGGAATATAGAGCACAATATGTCAGAAGGTGGTTGCCCATTTCATCACAAGAGGAAGCCAATGAAAAATAATAGATGATGATCAATATGCAAAAGTACAACTCTATGCATAAATCATCTACCATAATATTAAAAACGAAAATCATACAAATAAAGATGGTTCAAACTAACTTCCAATTCGACCAGACGAATCTGTTCCCAAACTGACATGAAAAATCAATCTAATCATATAGCATTCACTCCATAGATATCATATATGTGCAATGTCCAACAAACAGATTTCACACTTAACAATCAAATTCGATAGAAATAACATCACATGCAATGGTGTTGGTGCTCACATAGAGTGACAACATGACATAATGTTCGACCCATAAAGAACATTATAACTCTGATAGTATTAATAAATCTTCTTCTTCTTCTTCATTGTTTCACTTATAAGCTTCTCCAAGGCATGAGAGCAAGCATCTACATACTAGTGATACTGAACAATGGAGTGAAGACTTTCAAAGTAAAACCATCTCTACTAAGCCAGATTCAGTTGTATTGACCAAAATAACAACTTCGAAATCAGATGAGAAACATATCATCTACTTGAAGCTAGTTACTGCAGAAATCATAAAGCTTTAAGGTAGAAGAAGGTTCCATTTCGATGTAATAGAAGGTAAGTAAGCAAAGAACCAAATGAGATGACCAGAAATTAAATGTGTATACCTTCGCTGAAATGAAATCAGATTGACGGTGATTGAACCAAGTCAAATCGCCGATGAACGGAGGAGTAAAAAGTGGCGCGTGTGCAAGTGCGACATTTTCGAGAAGGAGAAGTTCGATTAGGGTTTGTTTGTTTGGTTTACCCCTTCTCTTTAGAAAAAAAGGGATTTTTAACTAAATTTTTGTCGAACCCACCTGCGTACTTGTTTTCTCGAGGAAATTTCTCCATATGCGCTATCACAATACGGTGCGTTTTCAAACCTGTGAAATGGACCCAGAATCGTCTAGTCTGATATTCTCTTGCCTTTTCCCGGAAAATTTCTCTGAACTTTTTTTTCTCTGTGCGCTTTTTTTCTTTTTTCGTCTCCGTCTTTCACTTACTAATCATCAGCCACGTGGCATCATGCATGCACCATAAAAACTCCGGGTCATACCCGAAGCTTTAATGGGTCGACAGTATGAAATAATTCTCAAGGCCCATCTCATGGATTTGAAAAGCCCGCTGATTAACGGGCCCAACCCGATTCCTCCCCAAACGTAAACCCTAGCTACCTCCATCGTCCTATATATTGCAGCCTGCAAACTTCATCTCTCTCAACGATTTCAACCGAACGATGATTCTGCTTAGTAGCTCTAGTGTTGAGATTCTCAAAATTTTCTTATTTCAATTTTTATTCTTCTTCTCCTTTCTCGCTTTGAGATGTGTTCAATGGTTTTCAATTCTGGCTTTTTATATGTGCGAAATTTCCAAGAAAATTTAAGCTTCGATTTTCGAGTAAATAAAGTTTTAGTGAAGGCAGTGATGATCAAAATCTACCTATTTTATGAGTAAACTCTGATTAGAAAATTTACCAATGGATCCTTCTGAGCCTTCGTTTACGAATTTTTATTTTTCTTGTCCGTCTTTACCAAAAGTTAGTTTTCTAGTGAAATTTGTTATCTCATGTTCTGTTTTATCAATCCGAATGATTTCTGTTTTTTGCTTCTTTGAGATTGATGGGAGAGGGCCAATGGAATGATGATTACACTTAGTCGGAAATATTAATTTATTCTGTCGACCAAAACTCAGACTACAATTATCTGATCATTTGGCTTCTTATCAATCTCCTTCTTTATTTTTGTATCTAAGTTTTCGTTTTTTCCCTTTTCCAAGTGTCTATGATTTTGAACATAATTGGATCAAACAAAACTCGGACACTAGCTTCCTGACTTAATTTTGCAACGAGTGAACGCACAATACAAAAAATTAAATTGACTAATAAATTCACGTAAAAATTAAACTTGACTAATAAAATAAAGTTTGGCATATCCTGTGTCACCTTCTCGACTCTTAACTTGAAACGAATGAGCACGAAATTGACATGATTAAATGGACGAAATAAAGTCTTTGACATCTTCTTGGGAAAACTAGTAAAGTAATCTGTTCTGTTTGAATTTTCGCAAAACACCTTACTGTTAAGCACAGATTTTGTATGTACACAAACAACTAATGTTCCTGATGTCTGGTTTAGATAACGATTTAGACGGAATATTTGTAAAAAGATTCGACGTCCGAGAACTCATGAGGCCAATTGTCACAGTAAAATTGACTATGCTTTAATCTTATTCCTTCTTTGGTTTATCAGCTCTTATTGTGAATTAATAATGGAAATGTACGTCACAAGGCAAGATGCTAACTAAACCATGAAAAAACAAGTATTTAGTATTAAAAGAAGCAAAGTCTCATCGTTTATGTTTTAACGCCATCTTCTGTTTTGGTTCCAATAAGGATGAGAAGATGAATAATCATGTTTCCTAGATGGCGGTTGTTGTTGTTGTCCCCTCATATTAGTGTGGTTCCTACTTGGGCTATGATCAGGACTCCATGATTCAAATCCTGGTTCACTACTCATGTACTGCTCACTCACTTGGTAAGAAGAAGCCGCCGCAATCCCGTTTGCTTGAGGTGTGTAGTAACTATTCTGACTCTGCTGGGACCTCCATGAAGCCGATGTACCTGTGCCCATTTGTCCTACTGATTCCCTAACCGCGTACGAGTTTGTCGGCATTGGTTGTTGTTGTTGAAGATGTTGACTCTGATGAAGCAGTCTTGGTTGCATAGGTTGTTGTTGTTGTACTTGTCTTTCTGTACGAGGCAATGTGAGAGAGTTATATGCTGATGGAGCATGTCGAGGAATCGATTGTTCGTTTGATGATTGCCACTGCATTGGAGTGGCAAGCTGAGTACTCATTCTAGCAGCTGCCGCACCAACTTGGTTTTGCCTTGAAAATGGATTCCGAATCACTTCTTGTCCCCACCCGCTCTGCAAAAATGGAACGAAAACACTCACCTCAGAAACAGAAAAGACATCAGTGAAAACTACGTTCGTGTAATGCTCCAATGTGCTCATCGTGCTCATCAGGTTAGATACAACAGTTGAAGAATCTTATCAGAGAGCTCGCTATAGCTTGTATTTCTTTGGATTCTTTTCGATTAAACTATGCGCGTCATGATTTTCAATCTCTAATTATCATCTGATTCAATGTAGCAGTATGATCTATCATTAGGGTTCAACATGTCTGCGGACTTTGGGGGTGCATCATAGATTTGGAAAAACGCACCATTCCAGGATTGGTTGATGGAGTGGGAGATGGAAGGGAAACTTCAACCTTTTCTTCAACCTTCTTATATGAGCTACTGCTTGAATTTGGTGCACCAGTTTTAATCACATCAAGCAGTTTTACCATATCTTGGCCGGCTAAATTACCGGGATTACCAGAAGTCAGCGCATATAGAAGATCCGGGTTCTTAAGTAAGGCGGCTAATAACTCAAAATCAGGTTCCATGGTACTACTTTGAGATGAAGAGGTTGTGGCAGCACCAGCAGCAGTTCGCCGATCATCAAGTGATTCCTCTGGTTCTGCTATACTTTCTTCTGGTGGCTGCTGAGACGGGATTTCAGGTGTCAAACTGTCATCAAAGTCCAGTTCCCTGTCCCATGGTTCCTTAGGATTCAACGGTATAGTTTGAAGAGATTGATATGTTGTTTCTTTTTCTCTCCGGTTTCGGTTTTTCTGAACATCTGCCTCCTTGCTATTACCACCAGCAGCTACTCTCCAGAGGTCGTCAAGTCTCATTTCTGCAGAAAACTAGGCATGAGACTGAGACTTGAATAGCCACTAAAATATAAGTGAACTAATGAAAAATCCCTGGATATTCAGTTTCAGCTATTACATAAGAGGTCAATGAGATGGAAAGTCGGAAGAATAGTATACCTGGTGGTACATGCCAATCAGTCTGTTTTTTCTTGCAATTCTTTAGAATAGTTTGTGGGCTCATTTTCAACAAGATTCCCACCTTACTAGAAATGCTTTTAGGAGGTGTTGAAGGTTTTCTAAATTCATCAGCTTGTACCGGCACATTTACAGCCGGAGAACTGACAGGCTGAACCGGGACATCTACAACCGGTGAATTGACAGGCTGAACCGGGAGATTTACAGGCGGTGAATTGACAGGCTGTACAGCAGAAGGTTCAGGTGTATCTTCAGTCTTAGCTTCATTGTTCTCACTAGGTGGAGAATCCTTGGCTGACAGAAGAGCCAAGGGCTTCTCAGGAATAATGGTTCTCGAATCACTAATCGCACTTGATAAGGGATCCTTTCTACTATTCTTGCTATGCATATACAGAGCACGCATCTTCGCTTTCTGAATATCATCAGCAGACATAGGGCGGCTTCGACTTGAAGTTCCTATTCTAACTGTCTGAGGGCTTCTTCCAGCAGCTTTTTGGCCTGGTTGCTCCACCATCTGAACTTTCCTGCGTTCTTTATTATCTGCTGCAAGCTAAGGAAACTGACTTTGGACTGAAAACTACAAGACAAGGATTGTCCTGAGCTAGGAGGAGGACCATAATATGGGAGCCAAGTAGCGGATTGCTCCTATCGACATAGCAGGTTTCACATGTATAACACCGATTCAATAACACAAGTAGCCTATGAGTTCAATATGCTTAACCTTTCCTATGCATTGAGAAAAATATAAACCAATTGGAACTTCAATAAAAGAGCTTAAATAGAAGGATACATGATGGAGTTGAACCAAGCATGTGTTTCCTGGTGGAATCATCCGCAGAAGTTAGCAACAGTTTTGGGCCCTGCGACGATTTAAGCCTCCTGGACCAAAAGACAATCAATATTATGAAACCACCTAACTATCAAACGGGAACCTATTTTAGATGAAAGATAACAATTAAACTGGTACCTGCCGTTCTCTGACCTTCCATTTGAGAGACTAAGAATATCTTCCTGTTACAACACGAAAAAGGTTTAATAGAACTGATGTGGTGCACCTAGTAGAAATAGATTTATATTTGGCCCACTTACAGGATTGCTACTATCACCCATGATTTCAGCAATACTGCATAACAAGAAAAAAAAAACCTATGAGAAATTTGTCACTAATAAACAAAATGGGTCGTAAATAAAAAGTATGTAGCCAACCACAACTTGCCTCTGTTTCAGAAGCAATTGACTCTGCGAATCAACTTGCGAAATGTTACGATTTTGTTTCTTCATAGCCTGGATTTTCGCAAATAACTTTGTCCACCTTGATAACAAACCTTTTGCCCTGTTTGATATGTCTGATCTTCAAATCATATAATAAAATAGAAGAAATCACAACACGAACTTTGGCATATATGAAAGCTATACAGGATTTAAGCTTTTCAGAAATTACACCTGATGTTCTATAGAAACGAAGTCCATTGACGCTTTGCAATATGGCTGACATATTTTCAGGAGATGCTTTGTGGAGAGGCAAATGACAAAGAACCTGCGTTCTAAATATCAATTACCCACAATACAAGAAAATGAAATCTTTTTTACAGAAATACAGTTGCAAGTAAACTAATCTTGAACCTTCAAAATAAGAAGTAAGACACTTGTTTGCTCTTCAATAGCAGCTTGACTCAACCATGTCGTAAGTATCAAAACCCCTCCTTTCGATAAAAACCTGTGCCACACATAGAAAATAACAGTCACGACGCGAATACAAAAATAACAAAATAAAATAAGACATTAAGTGAAAGAGAACCCTCAACTAGTACCAGATCAGTACAGAAGAATCTTGAATCTGCATGATCCACTCCATTAATTTCACCTGGCCTAAAAATGTCTCTTCTTTACGCAGAAGAGAAAATATGTTCTCAACAAAGTATTTGTCTGAATCACTGATGTCAATTGGAATGTCCCCCTGTGGAACTTCCTCCCGTGGCATAGGCGCCACTGTTTCACCTTCACCCCAACTTATAGATGATGCCTCAGGACCCATAGAGTTCAAGGGAACGGGATCAACATGAGGTATGGCATTGTTCTTTTCCTGAACACCATCACCTTCTAAAGCTTGCGTACTAGACATCATTACCTTCTCCCTTGAAAGCCTCACCTGTTTCCTTACTCTTGTCTTTTGAGTAACAAAAAATTCTCGAACCTGCCATTGAAAAATAAAGAGATACCACCAGAGTCTCATGAGAACCTCAGCATGACGAACCGAAACAGACATACGAGTCAAAAATCACTGCCAAACAGAATGCTTATAAATAGGAAGAACAATACCTGGGCGACTGAGATGCCAAATAGAGCACTTATCTCCCGAGATTCCTTCTTGCTAATAGAATCTTTAACAGCAAAAATGGCTTGCAGGTACTTGACGGCCTTTGGATTCAACAAGTCTCTTGGCCGCTTTCCTGAAACATTCACGATTTTATAAGAAATGAGCCTAAGCAACAGTCATGTTTTATGGAAGATAGAGGACATCAAAGAATGGGAGCACTGTCTGTGATATACCTTCTAATACAAAGAGAAGAAGTGATGAAATCATGAAAGAGACAGCAGTGACAAACTTAGAATACCAAGACAAGAATTATTAAACAAACAAAAAATGTTTGAAGAAAACTGAGAGAAACTAAATAAAGTCCATATGTACATAGCCAGTTAAATGCACAAAATTGCCTAATGATCCCACGAATCCAAACAAGACTCACCAATTTTAATGGACAAAGCACCAGCAGCCTGCAAATATGAAAACAAAACAGATCAATGTCTTTGACATAGAAGATACAAATGCTTACTTGAAGGGAGAAGTGATACAAGAGCCAAATATCCTTCATCGTATAAACAGTTCAAAACCATCACCATTACAGGACGAACCCACATTTACACATGGGCCCAACAATTAAATTGGGAAGTAAAGTTAGAATTCCTTGAAAGTGACCAGTTCAAAGCAGAAACGGAGATTTCGAGCTATAATTTCCACCTCCAGTTTCTTGCTAGACGCAATACCCTATGAAGAATTTATACCAAAATCCGAGTTGACTTATCCCTCTAACCAAAAATACCATTAACCCAAAAGAAAAAACACCAACTTTCGATACCAAAAACACATTAAACAGAAAACACACCATTTCTTGCGCGAGGGGGTTAACGCCTGTGAGTTTGCATTGCGTAACGACGACATCTTGGAGCTGATCGATCTGGCTGTGGAAAAGCTCCTTCTGCGAGCCCAACAGCTTCATTAACGACTCCACAGAGCTCCCGATTTCTATCGCCTCCTTGAACGCGTCGTCCATGGCCGCCGACGGAAAACTCGAAGACCAATACGCAAACGGAATTCGAAATGTGCATCAGAGAATCCGTCCGGGCCGAGACTCAGTGAATCGAACGAGATGAAACAGCTGAGACGAGGAATTCAATGAACATGGTACCTAATTTCGGATGTGGGAAGTCGAATCGGGCCTAGGGTTTGGGTTCCTCTCGTGACGGGTAAAGACGGGAAACGAAGGGGGCATAAAAGTAAATAACTCTTGAAAAGGTTTCCTAAACGAAGCGTTTTGGTACAGATCTGCAACTAGTTATAAAAGAAAAGGTTAATTAAAAACAAAAAGGGAATATATTAAATAACTTCCCTAAAAATATTAAACAATATATAAAGATTAAATCTACGACCTGAATAATATAGAAGAGAAGGAGTTTGTTTCCGGAGATATATCTTTTTTCGTTCACCGCCCTTCTCTAAGGTCTCGACTTCTTCCTCTCTATTCTTTGCTTTCCTCTCAGGGTTTTGATTTTCTCTCGCAAATCTCTTGATCGCAAAAAATCTCTCGATCCTTTTGATTCGGGAATCGTCAAGGTTTTTTTCCGGAACGACTTTGTCCGATTAGGGTTTAAGATCTCGCGGTATCCTACTTGTTTCGATTTCACGCTTGTTTTTTGTCGCCCTTTTAGCTCTTGATTTCTGAATCGTTTTGTTGGTTTCTCCTCTATCGCCGTAGTTTTTGAGTTTGTGTTAGGGATCGGGATTGTTAGGGTTACCTCGGTCTATCTGGATTGCTTTGGTACTGTTTAATTTCTCTATTATTTCATGGATTGTTGTTATCGGAGTATATCTGTCGATGCATACGCTTCGTTTTCTATTATTCACCACCATCTGATAGTTTGGGGCGATTAAACCAGTTTCGGATTCGGTAATGTGGGTGTTGATCCGTTGTTTCTAACCTCTGATTATTTGAAATTGTTGTTGTTCCTCTCGTGTCTTTCGTTTCAGTTCCATTATTGCCCTAAATTTTGGTTTCTTCCTTGTTATTGGTGAAGCTTAGGTTCAGGGGAGCTTTAAAAGTCATCTTTCAACATGGAGCGCAAGACGATTGACTTGGACCAAGGATGGGACTATATGCAGACTGGTATCACTAAGCTGAAACGGATTCTCGAAGGATTGCCAGAGCCGGCCTTTGACTCTGAGCAGTACATGATGCTTTATACGTAGGCTCCGTACTACTTGATTACCTTTCAGCAGTTTATTTTCTTGCAACTGGTGATATTAATTGAGGATTTTATGTGATTCTCAGGACTATCTACAACATGTGCACCCAGAAACCTCCCCATGATTACTCACAGCAGCTTTATGACAAGTATCGTGAAGCATTTGAGGAATATATTAACTCAACTGTGAGTCTGGTTCACCATATATAGTTTCATATGCCCATTAGTTGTGTACCCTCTTGATTTTTAAGCTGATCAAACCGTTTGGTTACTTGCTTTCTTTGATTAGGTTTTGCCTGCTTTAAGGGAGAAGCATGATGAGTACATGCTGCGGGAGCTGGTTAAAAGATGGTCTAACCATAAAGTTATGGTGCGATGGCTATCCCGCTTCTTCTACTACCTTGACCGTTACTTCATTGCTAGGAGATCACTTCCACCGCTGAATGAAGTTGGCCTGACATGCTTCCGTGACCTGGTTTGTCATTCGTTCTTGTTATGTATGGCTTTCCATTGCGTCGACAATGTTTTAACTCTTGATTGATTTTGTTACTTCAGGTTTATAAGGAGTTGCATTCCAAGGTCAAAGATGCTGTAATAGCACTTGTAAGTATTGCATCTGTAGTGTACATTGCTCATTCAACTCTTGCTTTTGCCTTATTCAAGGTCTAACGTGACTGTTTTTATCTCAGGTTGATAAGGAACGGGAGGGCGAGCAGATTGATAGGGCTCTACTGAAAAACGTATTAGATATTTATGTAGAGATTGGAATGGGACAGATGGAAAGATACGAAGAAGATTTTGAAAGCTTCATGCTTTTGGATTCATCATCTTACTATTCTCGCAAAGCATCAAGCTGGATCCAGGAAGATTCTTGTCCTGATTATATGCTGAAGGCATGACTCGTCATATTGTTTTCTACATCGTGTTTGCATTCCAAATTAGAAAATGCATTTGCTTACTTTTGTACTTTAATGTTGCAGTCTGAAGAATGTCTTAAGAAGGAGAGGGAGAGAGTGGCTCATTACCTTCACTCAAGCAGCGAGCCAAAGCTGGTTGAGGTTAGTTATGGTAGATAACGCCCAGCGCTATGGCATTATGCATGACATTATGTCATTATGCGTAGCACTATGGGATTCTGCGTAGCACTTATGTCACTATGCGAGTATATAAATTAACCATGATTTTGCACCTTTAGTTGTAGAGACATAATTTGGCCGACTCTGTTTTTGCAGACAAGCATATATTATTTATATTGACATCTATATTTATCTTGTGGATGCAGAAAGTACAACATGAGTTATTGGTAGTGTATGCAAATCAGCTTCTAGAAAAAGAGCACTCAGGGTGCCGTGCATTGTTGAGAGATGACAAGGTGGAGCAACCTTTTTTTTTGTTTTTATTTTTAATTAGTTAGTCTTTCTATTACCGCCTCAGATGAAGTTTTTGTATACTTTCAGGTTGTTGATCTCTCCAGGATGTACAGGCTTTATCATAAAATTGTGAGAGGTTTGGAACCGGTTGCAAACATATTTAAGCAGGTTTCTTACCTATCTCTATTATTTTGGTTTTAATTTGCGGAGAAATAGTCTTTTCTTCCTGCTCTTCTTTGACACTCTGAATCACTATTCTACATTAACTTGTAATTTGTATACAGCATGTCACAGCAGAGGGTAATGCACTTGTCCAACAGGCCGAAGACACTGCCACTAATCAGGCTGCAAATACTGCTAGCGTGCAGGAACAGGTAAAAACCGTGTTAAGTGACTCTACTAGTGAAGATGTTAAAGAATTTAGTAACTCACTTTTGCTTTCATTGCTTGCAGGTGCTTATCAGAAAAGTGATTGAACTGCATGATAAATACATGGTCTATGTCGTTGAGTGTTTCCAGAACCACACCCTCTTCCACAAGGTTCGATGTGGTTTCTGCATACTTGTCATGCGTGTATCTTATTGCATGCACATATTTGTTTTATTAACTCAAGTTTCTTGAAACATATTGTAGGCTTTGAAAGAGGCATTTGAGATCTTCTGTAACAAAACAGTCGCTGGAAGCTCTAGTGCGGAATTGCTTGCAACATTTTGCGACAATATCCTCAAGAAGGGAGGAAGTGAGAAGCTGAGTGATGAAGCTATTGAAGATACTCTTGAGAAGGTAGGTCTTTTTGCCAAATTGCTTGCTTTACTCATTTATCAGTTTCTCCTGAAACCAGTGTTGAATTTTATTATGCTGTTACAGGTGGTCAAATTGCTTGCTTATATAAGCGACAAGGATCTTTTTGCAGAGTTTTACAGGTTTGTCTGCCCCTCTAATCTTTCCGTACCCACGGTTCCGGCTTGGCTTCTAATACTTGTTCATCTATAGTTGTTTTTATGACAAGAATTGGGGGTAACAAGTTGCATGCTGTTTTGCAGGAAGAAGCTGGCCCGTAGACTCTTATTTGATCGCAGTGCTAATGATGATCATGAGAGAAGTATCCTTACAAAGCTCAAACAACAATGTGGTGGGCAGTTTACTTCTAAGATGGAGGGAATGGTTAGTCAGAGTGTCCCTGTGTTTATTCTCTTGAAGCGGTGGTTGCTCTGATGATTTATGCTTTCTATATATATCTGTTGGTTACAGGTTACGGATTTGACATTGGCTAGAGAAAACCAAAACAGCTTCGAGGAGTATCTAGGCAATAACCCCGCTGCAAACCCAGGGATTGACTTGACCGTCACTGTTCTAACCACTGGTTTTTGGCCAAGTTACAAATCATTCGACATTAATCTGCCTGGTGAAATGGTAAATCTCTGTTGAACTTATATAATATATTTGATGCCGCTTTAATGTAAAAAAGTTTGCTTCCCGGTGAAGCTAATCTACGGATTTCTTTGTTTCAGGTCAAGTGTGTTGAAGTCTTCAAAGGGTTTTATGAAACGAAAACGAAACATAGGAAACTTACCTGGATCTATTCGCTAGGAACTTGTCACCTCAACGGGAGGTTTGATCAAAAGCCCATTGAATTAGTTGTGTCTACGTACCAGGTATCATGTGTTTCTCAGAAACTGTTGGTATATTGGAGAGCCTCTAAATCGTCTCTGATGCCGGGTCTCTAATTTTTTTGGTTTAATTTCAGGCTGCTGTGCTTCTGCTGTTCAACACAACAGACAAATTGGCCTACAGTGATATTTTAACTCAACTGAACCTAAGCCATGAAGATCTAGTGAGGTTGCTTCATTCCTTGTCTTGTGCTAAATACAAGATCCTTTTGAAGGAGCCGAGCACAAAGACTGTTTCCCAGGCTGATTCTTTTGAAGTCAACGCCAAATTCACCGATAGAATGCGCAGAATAAAGGTGAGTGAATCATTATCACTCAAGGCTCCATGTGTTAATAATCTTGTATTAACTTTTTGGGTTTGCATCACAGATCCCTCTACCTCCTGTTGACGAAAGGAAGAAGGTTGTTGAAGACGTGGACAAAGACAGACGCTATGCGATTGATGCTGCCATTGTCAGGATCATGAAGAGTAGGAAAGTGTTGGGACATCAACAACTTGTTTCCGAGTGCGTTGAGCAACTTAGCCGAATGTTCAAGGTATGTATAAGCAAGTGGAGAACGCTTAGTAAGAATGAGTTTGTGGAACTCAATTTGATTTGCTCTTTTGGTTTGCAGCCTGATATTAAAGCGATCAAGAAGCGTATGGAGGATTTAATAACCCGGGATTATTTGGAGAGGGACAAGGAGAACCCTAACATGTTTAGGTACTTGGCTTAGGGCAAAACAACTGTGGAGGTGATTGGCTCTCAAGAAAGATTGCTAATGAATCGAAGCATCTGCTCTGCTTGTATATGAGAATCCCATTTGGATACTGCTACCCTTAAAAAAAAAAAAAACTTATCGCTTTGTTTTCAAATTTTTTTGGTTTCTTTCTCCTTAACATTCGGTCGTGCTTTTTTTTCCTTGGGATGCAAATTACCTTTTGGGGTTTTGTTTCTTGGATATGAAGCTTTTAAATATGTTCATCCCTTTGATACTTGTGTTTTTTAGTCTATCGCATCTTCTGTGTTATTCTTATTTACAAATACAAGAATAGCAAGAAATGAACTTCAAAAGCCGGTTGACACACGTATTAATCCTTAAGCTATCTAGAGATCGATAAATTTTGGTAAAGGCGAATTTAAAATTTTGATAATTTCGCAGAAGGAGTTATGGGGGAGCAGTTTACAACAAACTGGGTCCGTATTGTGGAGCTGCATTGTGAAGAAACTTCAGACAAAATCAAAGACTTACACTAGGATACATCATACATCTTCCGTGCAACCCTACACAGCATATGGAAGGGAAGAAACTCTCGTAGACATGGTGAACCCCACTACTCTTCCTCGTTACACGTTCTTGTGTTCTGGTTCAGCACAAAAATCTCCATCAGCTCGTCTCCAAAAGCTTCTTAGCAATTAGATCATCAGAACATTTTTTCATTCTTTGATTCTGTCAGACACGAAACACTTTTTGTAAAAAGAATTTTAATTGAATAAAATTGAGATAATTGCTCTATAGTTGACTTTCTATGTGTTTATTATCAGAAAAAGATACCCACATGTTATTGGTGATTTATGCACAGCAATCGAAAATCTTATTCCTAAATTGCCCCTTAACTCAAACACATCGTAGAGAGAGAGGGGGAGAGAGAGAGATTGTTGAGAGAGAGACAGAGAGAGAGAGAGAGAGATGGATTGGAGAGAGACAAATTGAAGATAGAGATCGGGGAGATCAGAGACAGATTGGGGAGAGAGAGCGACAGAGAAAAAGAGAGAGAGAGAGAGAGAGAGAAGAGAGAGAGAGAAGAAGAAGCTTTGAAGGCGTGGTCAAGGAAGACGAAGAAGAAGAAGTTTTCAAGGGTGGTCAGATCCGTTCAACACCAATGAACTTGATGGACAACCACATCGTACTTGATGGTCGAACAATGTCTATTAATTGAAAAGTTTTATCCTTCTCACTTCCACGTTCACATTCTCCATCCACGCATCAACCAGGTCCTACTGCGTACATCCACCAATCAACCAGGTTCCACTGCGATCTTCTCTTCGGTAACAAGACGCCGACCAAAGCGACTTCATTTTGACGAACTCAATAATTGTACAACCACAGATACATGTCCCAAACACCTGCATGGCCTTCTGCACATTGTTCATTTGTTACAGAATAGTTTAACCATCTACCTCTTCTCATATGTCCATTGACTGTCCATTTTATAAATACATCACACTTTCAAGTTTTCGTATTTCTCACACAAGAGGGTCGATAAATGTACAACCACAAATACATGCCCCAAAACATGTATGGTCAATGCTTTATCTATAAAGTCTTTCAGATAACAGACATGTTTGAACACATAAAATTATAATGTTCACCATTGGACGTCCATATATATATATATATATCATGTTCAATAGTTGTACGTATATATCTTGAGGACTGCACACTCATACGCATCGAATATAGAATCACCCCAAACGCACCAGCAAAGCTAATTGAGAAAGACATCAAATGTTCGTCCACGATAACGTCTTATATTTAATGTTACAACCACACACATATCTTACAATGTATATCCACAGTGAAACCCTACGTACATCCACATCCACACTTACGGGTATTTGGCTGTATACGTATCCTAAGACAATGTTCGTCCATACCCACTTCTCTTGTCGTGTACGTCCACGAACCTGCATATCGTCCATTATATCAAATTTCCAGACCCAAACTAATCTCAATCATAGCGTTGTTTGTACATAAAATCTGCGTTCAGATCTATGTCCGTCCACGATTAAATCATCTTCTTCTTTTCAATCTCTTACCAAGATCAGAAATACAGATCTGTATCTGTAAAACAACACAGCCATCATGAGACAGAGAGAGATCGTTGCTTGCCAGAGAGAAACCGTGAGACAGAGAGAGATCGTTGAGAGAGAGAGAGAGAGTTTAGTTAATGAGGGCTTTTTGTGTAAATTCACCAACGTTAAGTACACCAAGCACCGAAGATCACTTTTCTGCAAGAAAAGTTATAAAAGTCCCTTTTCTGGCTAACGTCTCAATAAAATTTTACATTCTTTCAGAAAAAAATGAAAAATTTTGTAATCCATAAACTTTCCATTGGGAAAAGAGTAACGGACAAGGAAAAAGCGGGTACAAATGGGCCATAAATGTTTAAAAAAATTCTTTATTTATACTAATGGGCCATAAGTCTTATTAATACCCAAAACCTAATGCTATAGTAATAGGTTAACAATGAATATTAGAGTTGGGCTCATACTAGCAGGCCCAAATCCGTGTGGTCAATCCTGCGCGAGGTGATGATAGTGAGATACCGAGTCTAGCTCCTTGGTTTCTCTGGCTTGTTCTTCGTCTTCCTCTCGGATCAAAAAAGCTTTTCGTCCTTTCCTCAAAATTTTCGAAAATGCTGGGTAGGCTCGCTGCGAAGCGTCTCCTCGAGATCCGTCAAGTTTTCCGTCAACCACCCTCTCAGGTATCCTCAAATTTCCTGCATCCTTTCGCTTACTTTATCTCCGGCGTTTCCCGATCTCATCCTCGGTTTCGTTTTGTTATATTACAGGCGTCTCGTAGCTTTTCGACAGCCTTAAACTACGTGAGTATTTTGTTGATCTATATGCTTTTAATTTTTCAAATTTGTTTTTCCTTTTTTTGTTGAAATTAAGTGTAATCTGATTTTTGTTGCTGTTGATTTGATTACTTATAGCACCTTGATTCTCCTGATAACAAACCGGATCTTCCATGGGAGTTTTCAGAGGCAAACAAATCTAAGGTCAGTGACTGAATCGCTTCTTACTCTGATAATGACGAAAAATTCGAATTGGGGATTTATCCTATACGTACTTGAATCCATCTTTTTGGCAATGTAGATTATAACCTTAAGTTGCATAATTTTCGATGTGTATGTTTTTTAATATATGCGGAAATAGTTTGTACTCTTATGGGACGAATCCTTTGCTGGAGTTCCCTAAACCAAAGTACCTCCAGGTAGGTTTCAGATGCCTCCTTTTCTTTTCCTACCTTTGTACAGAGAGCAGAAAGAGTTATAGGAATCGTTTGTTTGATGTTGACTTAACATAGTCCTTGCTTCTGTAACCTAAACCGCAAAGAATGGGATTTTCTGATATTTCCGACTGCTTGTTTCTGCTTACATTCTTTGGATTCGCTATCTAGGAACTTATATAAGGGAGGCTTAATCCCTGAGCTTCGTGTAAGCCAAGGGGTCCATATGCCCCACAGATCCAAATTTGTTAGTGTGGCAGAAAAGACTGTCGGAAAAACTAGTTAACTGGTTTTGTGGAGTAAGAATACTCGTGTGCATTCGGTTCCCGTTTACCGCTTCTGTCATGTCTGGCTGCAGTAGTCGTGCATAGGAAGTGAAATCTAGTTCCGCATGCATCCAGATTTTCTGGCATTCTAATATTTTTGTCACCAAACTCTTTAGGTTAAGGAGATACTCTCTTACTATCCATCAAACTACAAGCAGTCGGCAGTGATTCCTCTTCTAGATCTTGCACAACAACAGCATGGAGGCTGGCTCCCTGTTTCCGCAATGAATGCGGTACGTTTTTGTTTTATGTATTTTTCGGCTGTACTCTTCTCTTACTCAATGAAAGGACTGTGAAGTGGGTTATTTTACTTATCTTTATTTTTCCCCATTTTCCGCTTTAATTGTCGCCGCTCTGTAGTTCTCAGGTTCTTTTTTGGAATACAATATCTGTTGTTATGATTTTACCAACATGACAATACAACTTAATTTTTGCAGGTTGCTAAAGTCATAGAAGTTGCTCCTATCCGTGTTTATGAGGTTGCGACATTTTACTCAATGTTCAACAGGGCAAAGGTACTTACTACCCGTAAATTCAAGTATCTACTGTACTCATCAAAACACGCATCGCACACTCATTTTTCATTTTGCTCTTACAGGTCGGAAAGTACCACCTGCTAGTTTGTGGGACAACACCTTGCATGATCCGTGGTTCAAGAGATATCGAATCAGCTCTGCTTGACCATTTGGGAGTGAAACGCGGTGGTAAACTCTATAACTGTCCTTTCATGAACAAAACCATACGGTTTCCATAACGATCTCTGGCTTTAATCATGCATGTTGCAGAAGTGACAAAGGATGGTTTGTTCTCGGTTGGAGAGATGGAATGCATGGTATGGATTTCGTATCACCTCTTAGCTTTCCTGAAATCGTAAATTCATGCACAACCATCGCCGAGATTAGTACTTTCACATGAAAAGATCCAATATATGTCTCACGTAATTGGTTTTGTTACAGGGATGCTGTGTCAATGCGCCCATGATCACTGTGGCAGATTATTCCAATGGATCAGAAGGATATACATATAACTATTTCGTACGTCAAATCTCATCAAATGACTGTTCTTTTCTCCCGCAATATTTTCCTTCGTTTATGCGGTTGTAAGGCGACAAAGAGTTTACACTGTCTTATTGCTACAATACACAGGAAGACGTTACACCTGAGAAAGTTGTAGAGATCGTTGAAAAGCTGAGAAAAGGAGAAAAGCCACCGGTAAGAAATTAAACTAGCCCATTGCATTTAGATACTTTCCTGATGCTCTTCTCAGTTCTCATACTATCACATTGTACCAGTTGGGTTAAACTAACCAGTCTTATTTCGGTCTAAAGGGTTTCCTATCCGGCTTCGGTTTGGTTTTTTCGAATTTTTGGAATTCTGTGTAGCAAAAGATGTCAACGTGGAACTCAAAACCCAAATCCAACTTGTAATCATGTAATCTTTGTTACAGCATGGAACTCAAAACCCGAAGAGGATCAAGTGCGGACCTGAAGGAGGAAACACGACACTGCTTGGCGAGCCAAAGCCACCGCAATTCCGTGATCTTGACGCTTGCTAAGCTTAGTTCTCTAAGCCGCGGGTTTTACCTGGTTCAATAACGCAAGAGGCTATAGTGATGTTTGAAGCCTATAGCATCAAAATTGAGTATGCATACTCTTTGTTTTCTTCTTGATTTTGAAATTTAGACCCCAATTTAAAACGAATGGCCAAAAGCATATTTTTCTTTTGCTATCATCTCACTTCAAAAATTTATGTGAAATTGTTGTAATAAAGAATTGTAGTGTGCTTGTATAAGGCCAAGTTTTTCCAAAAAAAATGACCACCAATCATAAAATTTCGTAAAAGGGCTTTCAAGTATTTTTAGATGTTTTTGCAAGAACTCATTTCAAAATTGAAAAAGCATTCGTCATTGTCCTTCTGTTCCAAAAGCTTGATTTGTTATGGTACATTATTTCTACAAAATGTTAACAAAGGATGGGTAAATAGAGAACGCTAACAATATTATTTGGTTATTTTATCACTCCAATTCATGCAAAATAAATAAATAATAATACAACGGTTAACAAATTCAAATACTTGATTTTTCTTCCAATTTGTACATAAACTCAACAAGGTCCCACAACTTCCCACTACTACTACTATAATACCCCTTCAAGCTCCTTCCTCAACCTCCCACTAAAGTCATGAAAACAAAAAGTTGCTTTCATCAAAGTCCACCTAAAAATAAAGGTAAAATGATAACAAATCATATTTAATCAAGTGAGCTTTTGACAAATTCTCCCTTCTACTGCAAATCCTACATTGATTCCATCTCCAAAGCCTTTTTTTTTTTTTACCTTTCAATAAGACCAAACAAGTGGGTGTGGGAGGGAGATGAAACAGCGAGACAACAGAGCCATGAGCAGTAGTGGAAAGCAAAAGCCATGTTGGGTTGCTGTACAAACCCTTACTTGCACAGAAATCCTACGGTGGAGGATTCGTCTCAGGCTTAACCACTGATGATGTATCTGGAGGCTGAGAATGATAAATTGCCATAGCCAATGAGATTGGCATCATACAAAGCGCCTTGGATTGAAGAAGCTGCATCGCAGCTCCAACATTTTCTTCCATCAGTTTAGCCACTTGACGTTCGGTACCATCGTTGGACCATTTCTCCCACGCAGGTTGTGGTGTCCTTCCACCGTCACTCGTTTCATCCTGTTGCCATTTTGATACACAGTTTGAATCAAAAACCCATTTACTAAAGTTTTAATCTTTTGTCCCAAGAAAATTTTATTTTTTTTACCTCAACTGATGATGACAAAGGCATGTCAGTAACGAGTGGAGCAACCGCACCGGCTCCACCAAGACGACTCATGCTCAAAACCTACCAAAGTTGACCAAAGGGAGAGATAAATCATCATTCAAAGGGATAAGCTTTATCCATGAAAACAAAAATTCAAATAAAAAGCTTTTACTTTTTTAGATGAGCATGGAAGATTTCACAAGAAAAATAAAGGATTTTTATTTATCTTATCAGAAATCCATCATTGCATACTATTTCTTTAGTGTCTCCATTATCTATTTAAAGTAAAGAGAGACATCCTTTTTGCGCTTGACAAGAACTTTAAGTAACCGACTGCATTTTGATATTAAGAAGCGTTTGTTCTAAGAGATTATATTATAATGTGAGCATGATGATTATACTTGATGTTTAATATGGTATTTTAATCCTAATCCGTGACTAGCCTCCGCATGACAAAACAAAAAGTGAAAAAAATAAGAGAGAGACTAAATGCCAAAGAAAACAAAAGCATTTTGGAGTTGTTTATTCTTTGCCACATTAAAAATTCAATCTAATCAAGATTGAAATTTGGTTGAAGAGTAGGTGATGGTGGGACCATAATTAAGACCAAAAATCCATTAGGAGAATTTAACATCACTCAATGACTTCGAAGACAGGATTTTTAGATCTCTAATCCTATGAAAGAAAGAAAAAAAAAAAAAAAAAACGGCTACTTCGAGATTATAATCTCGGACAAGAGATGTTATATTACCTTAACTTGGAGCCTGAGAAACTTTACATAATCGACAATCTCATCGATCATAGCAGCTCTATCTGTCTGCAGAGAAAGACGACTCCAAATAACAGAAATGAGAAATGTTCCAAAGCATAGAAAAATTGTTTAAAGGTGAGGCTCCAGGTGAAAGATACCGACCTTGTTAACAGTAGGTACAAGTTCTTGAAGCGCCCTGATCCGTTCCGCTATTCTTTCCCTACGTAGCTGTGGCAAAGTTATAAGCTTTCAGCTTATCCCCCTCCATAAAAACACAAAAGTAAACCCGAAAATGAACTTTACCCTTTCAGCGATGCTATGTGGATCAGTAGCCTGACCACGCCTAGCTCGAACCCTAGGGCGGATTGATGTAGGCTGATGTGGCGCCGATGGAGCTGGCTGTTGCATCGGCTGGCCGTGGAATACCTTCCAACAACACAAAACATGTAAGAATGGATGAAAAATTCAAACCACACGCACAAGAATTGACTTTATAAGCTGTGAAGGAAAGCAGTTATCAAGTTACAGCACACTATCAAGTTAACTAATTCAGACAACAAGATCAACCACAACAAGATCAACCACACAGCGACATAAACTAGTGCAAAACTGCTCGTAGACCAACAAAAGCTATGTAGCAAAAAAAAATTCAACTTACTAAGCAAACCAAAATCATTTAGGCTCAAAAAGCCGTGAGCCATAATAAAAAACACCCAAAGCAAAAACATTGCTAAAAAACTAAACTTTAACATCTAGCTTTTTCAATAATTTCAAGTACTTACCGTAGAAAACAAAAAAGTTACCAAAAAAAATTCTTAAAAAAAATGAGACTAAAAAAAAAAAAAACAAAGGAAGAAGATGACTTACAGGTTTCATAGAAGAACATCGATTATCAACAACATCATCCGAGAATCGTTTCCCACTTCCATGACCTCCTTCGGGTCTGAGAAACCCAGGTCCTTTCCCTTGGTCGAGGCTCAAACCCAGAGGAAACATCTGATTGTGAAATCCGGTTGGTCCACTTCCTCCTAACCCAGCCATGTGACTTCCTTCGTCGCCGGAACCCAACTGCAGCATCATCGGCGGTGCTCCTCCGCCTAACCCACCGTCAACTCCAGACAAACCGGCGGCTGAAGAAGCTGAGAAGTTAGGAAGACCGAGGATTTGCTCGAAGAAATCATCAGAAGGTGATGGGTCAGAAAGGTTGTCATGAGGGTTGTTACTTGCCATTGGTTTTGAGATTAAAAAAATTGGATTTTTTTCACTCGAACGAGTCACGGTGAGTTAAGATTAGCGAGTTCTAAGCTTCAAAGAGCAAATCTACATGAGAATGCTACCAAAAATGAAAAGTTAAATTTGTTTGGTGATTGATGCTTTAAAATGAATGAGGACGAACAAGACAGAGACGAGAAAGGAGCAGAAGAAAAGTGTAAACTTTATGCTCTGTTTATAAAATTATCTTTTTGTTAAAGGACCTTGCTTTTTCCGATTATTTCACCTTTGCCATTGTCTTCTTTACCTTCCAGAAACAATAAATAAGTGGGCTTACTATTGTAATGGGCCTTCTTTTAATTTTTCTTCAAACACTGGGCCTTCTTTCGTATTTTTATTTTTCTCAGTATTTTGTTACTGGTATTTTTCCAAATCTGTATATATATATATTTTTAATTATGATAATTTATTTCATAAAATAAGAACTACAACTTTGTTTCAAAACTATAAAATATATACATAACATTTTCAATATATTATTTTAAGTAAAACATATTAATCCATCACAGATTTGAGTGGTGAAAAAAGTACGAATAATTATCCGTTAATTCGGACAACGGTTGATTGTCTGACTGGATATTTGTAATTGGCACATGATGCATAACATAAGTCACGACAGCGATCTCTCTGACAAGTGGAGTGGAATCTCTAATATTAAGATTCGGACATGTCAGAAAACGGCACTTTACGATAAATAATTCACAAGTTTCAAAAGTTTAATTTTAGTCCTAAACGGCTAAACAGATCACCAAAAAGTGACAGAGAAAGTTGTAAGTTCTTCGGTCTGTTAAAAATAAAAACAAGGAATATAAATGTTTTAATTAGAACAGATCTCTAAATTAATTAATTACGTGTGTGTGAATGCAACACGGAATAGAAACGGATTATATGTGTGGAAAACTGGAAAGTTGAAACGCGTTTCCTAATTTCTCGTAAAGTTTTCCTTTAATATTTAAGTACTGAATTAGGAATAAAATGTCTGGTTTATCATTTTCATTTACAACGAACCTAAAAGATATTTTTTTTACCATAAATATTTATATATGATTGAGAAAAATATAGACAACACACTCATCTCTCTCACACTCGATTTCATCTTCTCTTCTTCCTCTCCACCTGTAGAGCGAAGACTGTTCCTTGTCCCGATTCTGTTCCCAGATCGAACTTCGGTTTCTTCTGGAAATTAAAACCTCTTAAAATCAACGAGAAAAACAAAAATCTGAGAAATGGGTGAAGGAGAAGGTGTGTCGCTTGAATTCACTCCGACGTGGGTCGTCGCCGGAGTTTGTACGATCATAGTCGCGATTTCTCTGGCGGTGGAGCGTTTGCTTCACCATTTCGGTACTGTTCTAAAGAAGAAGAAGCAAAAACCCCTTTACGAAGCTCTTCAAAAGGTTAAAGAAGGTATAAAAATTCAATTTTTCTCTTTCTTTCTCTGTGAGTGAGTTCCACGGATCTTTTTTAGTGGTTCTTTTAGGGAACAGTGATCCATAGTCTCTTCAATTAGATTGTTCTTCAAATTTGTTTTTGGGTTATGGATTCGATGATAAAAGTTTAAATCTTTCCTGCTTGTTTGCTTATTGGTTGCTTTGGCTCATAGTTTGTGGATATATGATAAATCTTTGTTGGGGGATTTTGCAGAGCTGATGTTGTTAGGGTTCATATCTTTGTTACTGACGGTAACTCAAGGATTCATCTCCAAATTCTGCGTGGAAAAGAATGTGCTAATGCATATGCTTCCGTGTGCACATGATTCAAACCGTGATGCTGAGTCAACTAAACATAAAAACGTGACGGTAACAGAACATTTTCAGTCCTTTTTCCCTATTGTTGGAACCACTCGGCGTTTACTAGCTGAACATGCTGCTGCTGAAGCTGGCTACTGTAGCCAAAAGGTATGTTCAGATAACTTTAGGGCTCATCAGTGTTCTTTGTCAGGCCTTGTCTTGCTAATTCTTGGTTAAATAAGTATCCCTTGTTCCGTTTTTTTTCTTCAGGATAAAATACCGTTGCTTTCGGTTCAAGCGTTGCACCATCTACATATCTTCATCTTCGTCCTCGCTATATCCCATGTGACCTTTTGTGCACTCACAGTTGTGTTTGGGAGCGCGAGGGTGAGCATTAGACCATATATCATCAATTTCCCATATTCATCTGTTTGTTAAATGCAAATTTCTCAGGTTTTGATTTATGTTTACGCAGATTCACGAGTGGAAGAAATGGGAGGATGCGATCGCAGACGAGAGTATTGACTCTGAAGCGGGTACTAAATTGCATGAGTTTTCGTTTGATCAGATATGCAAGATTCATGTGAACATTGTACGTGCTGTTTTCTTATTTGCTTTGCCCTTTTCGCAGCTCTTAGGAAGAAAAAAAGGGTCACTCATGTACACCAACATGCTTTTATTAAAGAGCATTTTCTTGGCATTGGTAAAGATTCTATTATCCTTGGATGGACGGTATGTGTTCTTTTTATAAAGTACAGTGCTTGTTTTTTTTTTTCATCTGGGTTCTTTGTCTTTTAGAACCACCCCAAATGTTGAGGTTATGTTTTTTTTTCTTTTCCATTACAGCAATCATTTTTCAAGCAATTCTATGGATCTGTGACGAAAGCAGATTACGTGACTTTGCGCCTTGGTTTCATTATGGTAAATGTTGATCGTTTTGAAACTCTGTTACCAAAGCTTTGTTTTGATCATTTAGAGTAACATCTACAATTTGGTATCTTCAGACTCATTGTAAAGGAAACCCCAAGCTTGATTTCCACAAGTACATGATGCGCGCTCTTGAGGATGATTTCAAACGGGTCGTTGGTATTAGTTGGTATCTTTGGATCTTCGTTGTCATCTTCTTGCTGCTTAATGTTAATGGTATGCCTCACAAAACTTAAGCCTTTTTTTTCAATATCTAGATTTGATCTAAATGAAAAGAATTTTTGTACGAATTTGTACATATATGAATTGTAGTCCGTTTATACTGAAGCTACATTTCTGTATCTTGCAGGATGGCACACATATTTCTGGATAGCATTCATTCCCTTCATTGTGAGCCATTTGTTTTCTCCCACTTTTTTCTGTCAGAATGTGCTCATTCTTTTTGTCCATTAACCTGATGTTTGTCCCTATTGGTATTTTGAAAAATTGAAGCTGCTTCTTGCTGTGGGAACAAAGTTGGAGCATGTGATTTCACAGTTAGCTCACGAGGTTGCAGAGAAACATATAGCCATTGAAGGAGAGTTAGTTGTGAAACCATCAGATGAGCATTTCTGGTTCAGCAAACCTCAGATTGTTCTCTTCTTGATTCATTTCATCCTCTTCCAGAATGCTTTTGAGATTGCGTTTTTCTTTTGGATTTGGGTAAGTTAAACAGATTCTTTCAACGAAAAACAAAATTCCAAGAATTCACCTGTACTAATAAAGTATATCTTGTAGGTTACGTACGGCTTTGACTCGTGCATTATGGGACAAGTGAGATACATTGTTCCACGATTGGTTATCGGGTAAGTGAAAAGAATTAATTGTTTTGCTGTTTCATGTATTGTTCACAATGTACTCATCTTAATTTACCGATATTTTTCTTCTTCCCTGTAGGGTCTTCATTCAAGTGCTTTGCAGTTACAGTACACTGCCTCTTTACGCCATTGTCTCACAGGTACAAGCTAATTTCTACTAAAAAGGCTTCAGAATCTTTTGGTTTGGTTTTCTCCGAAGTCAGTACTGATCCTCTTCTTATGTTGACAACAGATGGGAAGTAACTTCAAGAAAGCAATCTTCGAGGAGAATGTGCAGGTTGGTCTTGTTGGTTGGGCACAGAAAGTGAAGAACAAGAGAGACCTAAAAGCTGCAGCTAGTAATGGGAACGAAGGAAGCTCTCAGGCTGGTCCTAGTCCTACTCATAGTCCTGATTCTCGTTCTGGTTCAGCTCCTGGTGCTGGTGCTGGTGCAGGTGCAGCTTTTGCAGGAATTCAGCTCAGCAGGTTAACAAGAAACAACGCAGGGGAGACACAAAATGAGATTACACCTGCTCATAACAACAATTGAGTTGAAATAGCTTACCTTCCTTGAGAGGCTCATCGTCAGATTTAGCTTCTTTATCCGGTTTAGTTGCTATAGTGACTTGATTTTATTTTTTGGTTACAAATTTACAATTATTTTGCATTAGAATTGGGGAATATAATCTGTTTGTATATATAAAATTGTTTGGAACATCGCAGCTGGGGGCATTCAATACAAGACTTATTTCAGTTTCGGTTTGATTATTTTGGTTTTGACAAGATCTAGATCGGTTTATTATGGTTCGCATTGGAAGTCTAAAACCGGATAAAAAAGATTTTTTTTTTTTTTTTTGGCAAACCCGGATAAAAAAGATTTAGTTGCCTGCCATTTTTAGGGGGCTCGAGTCAAAATCAAATCAAAGCCACACTCACTAGTCACTGACATTCATTTTCTTCTTCGAAAACTCGCAATGGATCTTCTCAAGAACCCTCCCACAACGGTGGGTCTATCAGAGACTTTCGCTAGGTTGAAGTCACAAGGCAAAGTAATCAAATTTTCTTCAATCCCCAAAGTTTCAATTTTGATTTCCTCAGAACTCTTTCTGTTCTGTCATTCGTTTTACAAAATTCTGATCTGAGTTTTTTTGCTTGCTTTTCGCTATACTCGTTATTGCAAGGTGGCTCTGATTCCATATATCACAGCTGGTGATCCAGATCTTCCCACAACAGCTAAAGCTCTCAAAGTGCTCGACTCTTGTGGCTCCGACATTATCGAACTCGGTGTTCCATACTCTGATCCATTAGCTGATGGTCCAGCAATCCAGGTTCGATCCACCAAAACCAGCACAGTTCAATCATCTTCCTTCTAAACCTTAAATAAAAACTTCATCTTTCTTTGAATTAGGCTGCTGCGAGACGTTCTTTGCTTAAAGGAACTAACTTTAACTCCATTATCACTATGCTTAAAGAGGTGTGTGTGTGTCTGTGGTCCTCTCTTAGCTGTTGATTATAGTTCATAGATGATGAAATTACAGCTCTCACTGTTTGAGTAATTAGTGAATTTGATACTCTTGGTTTTAGTCTTCTTAGAAATGGACTCCTTTTGGTTCCAAATTCTCAGGTTATTCCTCAGTTATCTTGTCCGATTGCATTGTTTACGTATTACAACCCGATCCTGCGGCGAGGAATCGAGAACTACATGACTATTATAAAGAATGCTGGAGTTCATGGTACTACATTTAGCATTTTCTATTCAAGTTAAACGCTTATGCTCAACAGGGATCAGTTTCTACACCATTTGCTTCCATTTATTCTTGGTTTCTACATTAACAGTTTAATAAGATAACATGGTGTCTCTGCATAGGGCTTCTTGTTCCTGATGTTCCACTCGAAGAGACTGAGACTCTGCGGAAGGAAGCTCAAAAGCATCAGATTGAACTCGTATGATGTTCTTCTCTCTAAGATTTAACATCTTTCATAGCAAATTGTTTCCTTCTCTTTTATCATCTTTACTATTTTTTCCTCAAGGTACTGCTGACGACCCCCACAACCCCGAAAGAACGGATGAATGCCATTGTTGAAGCATCCGAAGGATTCATCTATCTCGTAAGAATCACACTTTTGCGACTCTTTAGAACAGTTAACTGATGCATGTAAGTTTCGTGGTGCTTATGCGTGAATGTTGTTATCCGAGCTCTTTTCAGGTAAGCTCAGTAGGAGTTACTGGCACGAGAGAGTCTGTTAACGAACACGTTCAATCCCTTCTACAACAAATCAAAGAGGCTACAAACAAGCCAGTCGCGGTTGGATTTGGCATATCGAAACCTGAACATGTGAAACAGGTTTGGCTTCACATACACTAAATTAGTAAATATCTTGAGAGTGGGATGTGTTGTTGATCCGACTCGAATTGGATCATATGACAGGTGGCTGAATGGGGAGCAGACGGAGTCATTGTAGGAAGCGCGATGGTTAAGATATTGGGAGAGGTTGAGTCACCTGAGCAAGGACTCAAGGAGCTGGAAGTCTTCACTAAATCTTTGAAGTCTGCTCTTGTCTCTTGAATACACAATGGCTCTTCTCTTGGTTTAATGCAAAAAGAACCAGATGGTGTTACCATTGCTTCTTAATAATATAACATCCATCTCCAAATAAAAATCAAGAGTTATACATTATTGAGAATTTCAGGGTTTCAAGGGAGAAAAATACAAGAATGTCAAAAACAAACAAATGATATAGGCTCAGCGAGCTTTCAGAATGTATATGTTTAACGCTGTGACACAGATTCCGCAGAGAAGAGGTACTTGACACGGGAGAGAACCGAATCATGTGCAGGGTCATAGGGATGGTCCTTGGAAGGGATCTCCAGAATCGCAGGAACTGGCTTGTTGTAGCTATCCACCAAGAACCGGATCATATTGGCAACCTACACCCATGGGATTTTCTCATTATGTTTCCGAACTGTAGAAAGAAACAGACTTCGAAAAAGTGTAGAGCACATAGAAATAGTGCTCATTCTATTTTTGAGGTGAAAGATGTCTCAAAGGGCTGATGCAGATTGGTCTCATCTTATGTTTCTTCACAAACTAGGATCCAATAATAGTAATTGCTAGGAACAAGATTGCAAAAACTACCCTACAATAACACTAACTTTTGATCCGTGATTTAAAGGGTGCAAGCAAGAAAGGTATTCATTAATGGCAGTAAACATAAGGGGCTCGATAAAGTGGAGTAGTACAAGCCATGACCATTTTGATAACGACACAAATAAAACAGCACAGACACAGCAGTTAATATTTATTAATACAACAGTGTAAGTACACTGGACTTGGAAGAAAGGACTTACATATTGGCTGATGAGGACGATAGCAATATCATCTCTCGATGAGAATTCCTTGAAAGCATCCTCAATTTGTCTCACGGTTGTCTCTAAAAGACAAAAAGAATCATCGAAAGAAAGGAAAAAATCAATTAATTTAGAAGAGTAAACGGTACTTATACAATTCTACAGAAATAGAAGCTAGGAAAGTTATCTCCTACCAAAGACCCCCATGAAATTGACTTGATCGAAAAAATTAACTAACTTGGTTTTATCAAAAGGGATACCGTTTTGAGATAAGTGGCATAACTTTAGACATGACTGAAAAAGAAATTTACTAATCATCATTATGAGTTCAGAAGCATACTCGAATCCACGATGAGGTAATTTGTCTTCCTCCTTATGTCAACGTTACCAACTCCAGCCATCAAAAATCCAACTACGGTGTCCTGTACACAACAGTTTAGACAAGCAAGAGACGTTGGTGATCCCTTACCAGCGGATAGTTTCAAACAATTTTATCAGCAGTTACAGTCGCTGTATAGGAAGTACTTTCAAGTTAAGCCTAAAAAAGTGAGACGAGACATAGTTTTCTGGTAACTCGATAGAATACCATCGAGTAAATCCAATTCTTAAGAGAGAACAGTTTAAACTGACAGAAAAAAAAAGCCGAACTCCCTTGTTTTTCAATGATAATATGAAGAATTTTGAGAAGATTTTATACTCCTTAGTTTCCTGATTCGTGGATCAGGTGGAATGAACATCAAATGATAACAGATCAGATCATCTGCAGATTTAGGGTATGATCCAAAATCGAGAAGAAGACAGAACTACGAAAATGCTATCTAGGGGTTGAACACGAATACCAAAAAGATAACAGATTTGACAAACGCAGTTTACGGATGGGAAAATCTGTACCCACAACGCATTGATCCAGTTCAGATCACATCTCAACGATTCAAAACTCAACCAGTGGATCCAAATCAAATGAACAGTATCTATCGAATGAAACCACCAAAACTCAAATGTCCCGTCAATCAATCATCGGAGAAGGAAAAGAAAAACGATTTTTACCTCATCGGCGATCATTGCGATGAGGGCAGAGTTGCGAGCAGGGATCGAAGTTCTCCCAGCCATATTGATTCAACTACACACGGACAAAAGATGAAGAAATCAATCCAGCCAATACAATTATCGAAATTGGATAAAGAAAACCCTAATCAATCCCTGATCTCAGATCGGAAACGGAAGACGAGAAGCAAAAAAAGCTCTTAGATTTCACTCATTACCTTCTTTTCTCTGTTTCTCCTCCTCCTTCGAGTTGATTGATGATAGATTCGTAATCAGTACCAAAGCCCACGCGCAAAAAAAAAAAAAAAAAACTTGGAAGTCAGAAAGCAACTCGATTGACTATATTACCCCTGGTTTCTACACGTAATAACGGAACTGCCCCTCGTATAATAATTGCTTTTCGATAGTGAAAAGGCAAAAGTGGTAAATAATGGTTGGGGCCTTGGAGGTAACGATATGAGTGCAAGTCGCATCATAGCCAGCTTTGCCTTCTCAAGGGGTAATGTTGTATTTTCCTAATCTCTGTCTTGTCTCTACTTACAAAAACCTCTGTGATTATGTGAAGCAGAACAAAGCAAAATCTAGAGAGAGAGGAAGGAGGAGTGAGCTGCAATGGCGGATTCTCACTCTCTCAACAATCAGCTCTCGAGGCATACTTCTATTTTCGGTTTACGTTTATGGGTTGTTCTCGGCGTCTGCGTTGGAGCCGCAATCGTGCTTTTACTCTTCCTCATATCTCTCTGGTTCATCTACAGACGAAGCAGCAACAAGTCTCTCGAGTCTTCCTCGAAATCGAATCATACGATCGTCCCCATAGTCTCCAAGGAGATTCGGGTCGACCCGTCTCGACCCAGTTTCAACCTAGCTCAACCCGAACCGACCCCTGAGACAAACCAACAACACCAAGCTGTGGCTAGCCATCGAGAAGACGACACCAAAATCCACATCGAAATCGGAAAGGATCATCGGATTTCGTACCCGGAGCGAGGTGGTTGGACTGGTTCCGGGTCCGGGTCAGGGTCGGGTGATCAGGGTTTACCGTCGTCTTCGGGTCCTGAGGTTTCTCATTTAGGCTGGGGGCATTGGTACACGTTGAGAGAGCTCGAGCTTTCCACAAACGGATTCTCCGACGAGAATGTGATCGGACAAGGAGGATACGGGATTGTGTACAGAGGTGTTCTTGAGGACAGATCAACAGTGGCTGTAAAGAATCTGCTCAACAACAGAGGACAAGCTGAGAAAGAGTTCAAAGTCGAAGTCGAAGCGATCGGAAGAGTGAGACACAAGAATCTGGTGAGGCTGCTTGGTTACTGCGTTGAAGGAGCTCATAGGATGTTAGTTTACGAATATGTTGATAATGGGAACTTAGAACAATGGCTTCACGGTGATGGATTAGGATCAAAGAGTCCTCTTACTTGGGAGATTAGGATGAACATTGTTCTTGGAACAGCGAAAGGGTTAATGTATTTGCACGAAGGTCTAGAGCCTAAAGTTGTTCACCGGGACATCAAGTCGAGTAATATCTTGCTCGACAAGCAATGGAACGCCAAAGTTTCCGACTTTGGGCTAGCTAAGCTCTTGGGTTCGGAGATGAGCTATGTGACTACTCGTGTGATGGGTACATTCGGGTACGTGGCCCCTGAATACGCGAGTACCGGGATGTTGAACGAGAGGAGCGATGTTTATAGCTTCGGTGTTCTTGTTATGGAGATGATATCAGGGAGGAGTCCTGTGGATTATAGCCGGCCTCCGGGAGAGGTGAATCTTGTGGAATGGTTGAAGAAAATGGTGTCGAACCGAGAAGCGGAAGGAGTTTTGGATCCGAGGTTGATGGAGAAACCGTCGCTGAGGTCGTTGAAGCGTACCCTTTTGGTAGCTTTAAGATGTGTTGATCCTAATGCTCAAAAGAGACCAAAGATGGGTCATATCATTCACATGCTTGAAGCTGAGGACTTAGTGTCAAGAGATGATCGGAGAAACTCGGGCGGGGGAGGAGGAGATCCGAGAAGGTCACCGCGGAAGGCAAATGTGACGGAATCAGACAACGAGAGTGTTAATTCCATTCTGATCAACAATGACCAGTTAGGTTCGGAGAAGGAGGAGAATCAGTGAAAGAGAGGAAAGCTTTGGCATTCTAATTTTGTTACACTTATCTTTAGAAGTTTATCTTGTGTGCGCGTGTGTAGATTCTTGAATTTTGGCATTTTGCAATAATCAAAAATGTGGCTTGGTTTTTTTTTTTTCGTCAGGTGAGGACACTGGTGTAAACTTGTAAATTTGTAATATAGCCCAAATAGTTACGTATATTGTTTGGTACATTCTATATGTACATTTCAAGGTCTTTTGTGAATTAGAGAGTAGATTCCACAAATGTGTTCATTGTTTGTAGAAGTTTTATTTTTGTCGCGTGGACGTTATTGTACTTTTGGTTTTTTACTTTCTTTCTTTAGGTGTGGGAACTCTATAGTAATAGTACAGCCTAAAATAGTAATTTGTTTGTTATGTTTTCGGTGGCATTTATTTGAAGGTCTTTTGATTTATGTTTAGGGAAAAAAAGAAATTGGGAGTGAATTCCATAACTGAAGTGATTAATGAATGTTTAGTTACCTTTTTATGAAAGATTAATGGACGTTTAGATGATTTTGAAACCATTCAAAAGTATAGAATCTAGATTTTTTTTTTTTTTTTTTTTGTGCACTATATAGAATCTAGAATATACAAATGGTGGAACCAAAAAAACTCTCTCTCAAAGCTCCTCTCTTTTGGGCTTAGGACCTTCCAAGTAATCTAGAGTCTTTACTACTTGAGATCTTCTTCCACGTGTTTAGAGTCTCTTTCTCTACCGTTGGATTTCTTTCCCAAGTGTTCCACCGTCTTTGATTTCGGGTTTTTAGGGTTCTTGCTGTCTCTCTAGAAAGCTGGATCTCAAATTCTCTGATACCAACAGCTATGTCGATCGAAATGGACCGAGCAATGATGGCTATGTCTCTCGAAGAAGAAGATGTCCCGTTCGACCTTCCAGACCTCCCCCAATTTAGCTCTTGCGAAGCAAATAAGCTGAGTCTTATTGGAAGGATTTTAAACCCAGAAGATACAAGTATGTCAAATCTCATCCTCAATCTCCCAAGGAAGTGGCAAAAAGAAGGGAGGGTGAGAGGAATCGCTCTGTCGAAGGAAAGATTTCAGTTCATCTTCAACCATGAGCATGACTTGGTAGAAATTCTGGAGAAAGGTGTCCATACAAGCAATGAATGGGTTGTTCCTATGGAAAGGTGGGTTGAGAACCCTCTGATGATTTCTTGAACTTCATTCCACTGTGGGTTCAGATTCGCAAGCTCCCAGTTAATCACTATACAGAGGCGTCTATTACGGCTCTTGGAGAATTGATAGGCAGAGTTGATGAAGTGATTCTAGACAAGGTGAAGCCACAAACTCAAGACTGCGTAAGAGTAAAGGTGCTTTTCAACGTTACACATCCGCTGAAGCGAACTAGAGTGGTCAATCTTCCTGGTGGTGGCCAGACGGTTGTTGAATTCTCTTATGAGAGGATCCAAAAACGTTGTTTCAAATGCCAAAGAATCAACCATTCGAATGATTTCTGCCCTTTAAACAAGACTGGTGGCTCGTCCTCAGAAAGTGATAATCTAAACACTCACTCCGGAAGCCTAAGACCTCAGGAACCGACGCTTAAAAAGGAAGACCCTCTATTTGGTGTCCTGAAAGAATCTCAGGTGGGCATTAACCCTTCCACTGGTCGTCCGCGAATTGTAAAGGCAGTCCTGGACGAAATGCGATTATATTTGTTAGCTGCAAATTCGGAGGATTTAAGTGTGAGAAAAGCTAGGATCATACAATCAGTTACCGAAGTGGAAAAAGACCCTTTAGCTCAGAGGTCAATCTTTCGCCTGGAAAATCCTACCATCTTTTCTACTGATCTGCGGAAGGAGAAAGGGTTAGTATATGACTTTGAAACTGCAGAGATTTCTTCAAAAGGCAAAGGCATCTCTATAAGTGAACCAGTCCCTAGAAGTGGAGTCTTCAGTCGGCTTCAACTTCCAAAATCTCCTTATGATGAAGAGATGCTCCAAGCGGAGAGTGCTTCGGGGAACTTTGATAATGGGCGGCAGCACTTTAAGGATAATCCAACGGTTTCTGGCAGGGCTTCCATAGCCTGCTCTTCCGGGGTTAATCCTTTCGCTACGAGAGGACGCAGAAGACCTTCAAAATCAAAAAGAAGCTCAAATTTTCAATGGTTGAATGCGGAAGAAAAAGAGGAGCTGAAAAAGAAAGGACTCTTGAAAGGTGTAATTCAGAAGAGAAAAGATAAGACAGTGTTGGAGAGCAAAAGTAAAGTCGCAAAGCGTTTATCTTCTACGGTGACCTCCGGGGTGGGGTCGCTGCAACGCCAATGAGTCTGTTATCCTGGAATTGCCAAGGATTGGGACGGTCTCAAGACTTGGTAATTCCGAGACTGAAGGAAATGCGTCATCAGCTTTTTCCGGACGTCTTGTTCTTAATGGAGACTATGTATAATAAACGTTCTTGTAGATATTCAAGTCTGGTTGGGGTATGATAGAGTTTACACTGTTGATCCAATAGGAAATAGTGGTGGTCTCGCAGTTTTTTGGAAAAAAAGCTTGCTGTTGGATGTAAAATATGCAGATAAAAACGTTGTTGATATTTCAATTCAGTTTGGAGGCCTCTCTACCTTTGTTTCGTGTGTTTATGGAGCGCCTGAAGTTAAAAACAGGGCTAAAGTCTGGGAGCGGCTCATGAGGGTCGGAGTGCATAGGAAAGGGAACTGGTGTATGCTCGGAGATTTAAATGAAATCTTGCACAATGGTGAAAAAGTTGGAGGTGCTTATAGAAATGATAAGTCCTTTTTGGACTTTGCAACTATGCTAAAGGTTTGTGGAATGACAGAGCTTAAGGGTTCCGGTAACTCATTGATGTGGGGTGGCATGCGAGGAACGCAATGGGTCCAATGTAAACTAGATAGATGTTTTGGTAACAAAAGCTGGCACAGCTCCTTCCCAGCATCTAACCAGAAGTTTTTGGAAAAAAGAGGTTCAGACCACCGGCCGGTTCTAGTCAGCTTAATGTCCTCTCAAGATATGTATAGAGGGCAGTTCCGTTTTGATAAACGTCTACTCCTAAGGCCCCAGGTTAAAGAAGAAGTTAAAAGAGCTTGGTCCTGCATTGATAGAGGAAGTGGAGGTTTAGTCTCGGAAAGGGTTAGGAGATGCAGAAAAGCGCTCAGCAAGTGGAAAAAAGAAAACCGGTAAATTCCAGGGATAGAATTGTGCAGATTGAATCTGAACTTGAACGAATCCAATCCCAGAATCAACCGGATACTCATCTTATGCATAGAGTGAAAAAGGATCTCATGGGAGCTTACAAAGAAGAAGAAACTTTCTGGAGTCAGAAATGCTATGATGAATGGCTTAAGGATGGTGATGGCAATACAAAGTGGTTCCATGCTTCAGTTAAATCAAACAGATCCAGGAAAGGGATTGAAAGTCTCACAGATAACAATGGATTCGTCCACAGAGAAGAAGCTTCAAAAGGGGAAATCGCAGTGCAATACTTCACGGAACTGTTTCGCTCTTCTAATCCCGGTAATTTCGATGAAATTTTTCATGATTTCACTCCTAGAGTTTCTGAGGCCACAAATAGATCTCTCTGCAAAGAAGTATCTAAAGAGGAGATAAAAGAAGCTTTGTTCTCAATCAAATCTTCGAGCGCACCGGTTATGATGGAATGACAGCTTTGTTCTACCAAAGATACTGGGATATAGTGGGAGAGCAGTTAACAAAGGAGATTAAGCGGTTTTTCCAATCTGGAGAATTTCCGGATGAGTGGAACTATACGCAATTGTGTCTTCTCCCCAAGATTACAGATGCTTCAAAGATGACAGACTTAAGACCTATCAGTCTCTGCTCTGTCTTATATAAGGTGATCTCGAAAGTGTTAGTAAAGAGACTTCAACCCTTGCTTCCTCAGATAGTATCTCCTACACAATCCGCATTTGTAGCTGAACGACTCATTGTGGATAATATTGCAATTGCTCATGAACTGATTCATGGTCTGCGTACGCATTCAGTCATTTCTAAGGAGTTCATGGCAATAAAGTCAGATATGTCGAAGGCATTCGATAGGGTGGAGTGGAGTTTCTTGACGGCACTTCTAAAGGCTTTAGGTTTCGACACAAGATGGATAGCTTGGATCATGAGATGTGTTTCTACAGTCTCATTCTCGGTCCTTATTAATGATAAATCGTACGGTTTCATCAGGCCAGAAAGGGGGATCAGGCAAGGAGATCCGCTCTCCCCCTTTCTTTTTGTTTTAAGCACTGAAGCTCTTACGCATCTCCTGAACCGTGCTGAAGCTCAAGGCAGGATCAATGGAATGGTTTCCAAATCAGTGGTCCAAAATTCCATCATCTACTGTTTGCAGATGATAGTCTGTTTCTATGCAAGGCAAATGAAGAGGAATGTGAAGTTTTTAAGGAGATTATGGATCGGTATGGACTAGCAGCAGGGCAAAGAATCAATGTGGCAAAATCTTCAATTACATTTGGCGAAAATGTGGAGATGCAAGTCAGATTATCCATCCAAAATAAATTGGGAATTTTCAATGAAGGAGGTGCGGGAACGTACTTAGGCTTGCCGGAGTGTTTCAGTGGTTCAAAAGTTGAAATGCTATCCTTCATACATAAAAGCTTGAAAGGAAGAATCTCTGGATGGTTTGCCAGGCAACTTTCGATGGGAGGAAAAGAAGTTTTACTAAAAGCGGTGGCCATGGCAATGCCGGTCTTCGCCATGTCGGTTTTCAAATTGCCTAAGAGTACTTGTGAATCCCTATCTGCAGCAATGGCAAACTTCTGGTGGGATGCATTCGAGCACAAACGGAAAATTCACTGGATTAGTTGGAAAAAACTTTGTCTCTCCAAAGAACAAGGAGGACTTGGCTTTAAAGATATTGAAACTTTCAATCAAGCTCTTTTGGCAAAGCAGGCATGGAGGATTCTACAGGAACCAGATTGTCTGTTAGCTAAATTATTGAAAAGCAGATATTTTATAACTGGATCCTTTTTAGAAGCTCAGATGGGATACCGTCCTTCCTTTGCTTGGAGAAGCTTGCTTCATGGCAGAGAACTCTTAGCAACGGGGTTGAAAAGAATGGTTGGAGATGGAAGAACCATTAGGGTCTGGATTGATCCTTGGATACAAGATGGGATCATGAGAGTACCGTGGATCAAAAACAGATTTTTTGATGTTCTCCTTAGAGTCTCAGACTTGATTGATTTCAGGAGGCGTGATTGGCGTATTGATAAGCTCAGAGAATTGTTTGTTCCTTCGGATGTGGAAACAATTTTAACATCAAAACCTTTGGTCTCAAGCGATGACTATTGGGCCTGGAGGCACAATAACTCAGGAGAATACTCAGTAAAATCGGGTTATTGGCTGGCCGCTCAATTAAATCAAGATGAGACTATTAAAGGTACGCTTTGTTTGCCTTCGATCAATCCTTTAAAAGCTGGAATCTGGAAAATACGCACTATGCCCAAGATAAAAAACTTCATGTGGAAAGCTCTAAGTGGTGCAGTACCGGTTACGGACAACATTGGTGCAAGGGGTATGAAAATCGATCCAAGATGCCAAGTTTGTGGGAGGGATAGTGAATCTGTTAATCATGCCCTATTCAGTTGTCCTCTTGCTCGCCAAATCTGGGCACTTTCAGAGTTCCCCCAACCCTTAGGCGGCTTTGACATTGAATCGATTTACTTCAACTTCAGCTATCTTTTGCAATCGCAAGACAGGTTTGATATCCCTATCCCTTTGCGCAGAAGTTTCCCTTGGATTTTGTGGCTGATTTGGAAAAATAGGAACAATCTCACTTTGGAAAGGAAATTTTTTTGCCCGTTGGAAACAGTTGGAAAAATAAGGGATGAATCAGACAGATGGTTTCTAGCTCAAGAAGTAGGTAGTGAACAGACCAGAAACTATGATGTTTCCAGCGCCATGAATCCAAAGAAATGGGAAGCGCCACCAACTGGATGGTTAAAATGTAACTTGAGCTCAGCGTGGAACAAGAAAAAGAGACTCTTGGGTGCGGCTTGGGTTTTACGAAATGAGACAGGGGAAGTTTTATTACATAGCCGCAGAGCTTTCAATCATGGTGGTGATAAAATGGGAGCTAAGTTTCTGGCAACTACATGGACGATTGAATGCATGTTGGCACATAAAGTCAATAGGGTTATTTTTGCTTCAGTGGATCATGATCTATTTGGAGCGATCCTTCGACCGAAAGCGTGGCCATCTTTCAGATATTTTGCAGTGGAAATTCTAAATCTCCTAGCGTTTATGGAGGAGTGGAGATTGAAGATCGAGGTGAAAGAATCAAACAGAGGAGCTGCTTTCATTGCTAGTAGTGTCACGGACTATGAATTGGTGCAATCCTATGTATCAAGTTCCTATCCTTCGTGGCTAAAGGAATTTTTTGACGGTGAAAGAGTTCTATCCTCTGCTTGAGGTCTCTTTTCTTTGGGTTTGGTTATAGTTTCTTTCTTGTCTTTCTCTTGGCTTTGATATTAAGTTGTAACCTGGCTCTTTTTTTTGGATCAATATATATCATTCCAGATGAAAAAAAAAAAAAAAAATCTAGAATATATGAAGAAATTAGATGATAGTAATATTAAAAATGTTTTCTTTTTGTACGTAATTAATATAAACAGAATATTCTTTTGTAAAGTGGACCTAATGCAAGTAGGCAAAACCCGACAAAAGAATCAGAAACTTAAAAACACACAAAAGGTGAAGAACAAAGAGGGAGCTTGAGAGAGAAAGAGATGAACAGTATCTTCTCCATTGACGATTTCTCCGATCCCTTTTGGGAAACACCTCCGCCTCTTAATTCGGACTCGTCGAAGGTCGTTACGGCGGAGGGAGTTAGCCAGAGTGACCCGGAATGGACTTTCGAGATGTTTCTGGAAGAGATTTCTTCGTCGGTGAGGTCGGAGCCAGTGGGAAAAACCAACAACGACGACGCGATCGTCGGAGTTTCGTCGGCGCAGTCTCTTCCTTCCGTCTCGGGACAGAATGATTTCGAGGACGACAGCCAACGGTTTCGCCGCGATCATCGCGATCGCGATTCGGCTCCGCCGCCATCGTCGACGGTGATTGTTGATTCCGACGATTACCGTCGCGTTCTTAAGAACAAGCTTGAGACTGAGTGCGCTACTGCTGTAGCTCTTAGGGTTTATCTTCTGTTCCCCTCTTTTTTTAGTAGTTTTATCTGTTTGTGTAATCTGTGCTTTTCGTTTGCAGCAAGAAGAAGATCTGAATCTCAAGCTCTGTTTGTGTTGCGCAGGCTGGGTCTGTCAAGCCTGAAGATTCGACTACTTCTCCCGAAACTCTGTTTCAACCAGCTCAGTCTAGTCCTCTTACTCAAGGTAATAGCCTTTAATTCCTTGTTATCATCTCTTACTTTCATCATGTGGTTGAGCGATGATAAACATGCAAATTCGCTTTTTCTACTCTCGCTTCTGCGATGAACGTTCTAAGTTCTTTGTTATTTTTATGCTAAATTGTACTGTAGAAATGGAAAATTGGTTTTTGGGAGAAGCCGGAACCATTTAAAGTCTCCTTGACATACTTTTGTTGGATCATGCAGCCAATTTTATCCAACAAGTTTCAATCTTTTTGTGACTTTCTCCTTGAAATTAATCTGCTTTCTTGAAGACCATTAAGATTTGGGATTGAGATGGATTCTGGTGGTTAGTTCAATCTCTCTTATGAGCAGGAGCGGCTTAACATGGAAAATCAATATATCTGCTATAGTATTAATCTTCTTTGAGTCTTACACATAGTAAGTTTAATCGTGGTAGGTTCTTTGATGACCCCTGGAGAAGTTGGTGTCTCTTCTTCATCACCAGCTGAGCTGAAAAAAACTGGTGTACCAATGAAGCAGGTTACGAGTGGATCATCGAGAGACTATTCTGATGACGATGACCTTGATGAAGAGAATGAAACCTCTGGTTCCTTGAAACCAGAGGACGTAAAGAAATCTAGAAGGTAATAGATTCATTGTTCGCCAGTTTCTTGTCTTTTGATGTTTGTCTTCTTCACAGTAAAACACTTGTTTTGCAACCTTGTGATTTGTAGGATGCTTTCAAATCGAGAGTCAGCTAGGCGGTCTAGAAGAAGAAAGCAGGAGCAAACATGTGATCTCGAAACACAGGTTTCTATTGTTATATCTTCTCAACGCCTAATTTTTGAGTGTCGAAGGATACTAATGAGAACTAATTTCTGTTTTGATAGGTTAATGAGCTAAAGGGTGAACATTCGTCACTTCTGAAGCAACTGAGCAACATGAATCACAAGTATGATGACGCTGCTGTTGGCAACAGAATACTAAAAGCTGACATTGAGACATTAAGAGCTAAGGTAATTAGACTTCATTTGTTCTTACTCTCTCCTATTCTCCTCACCACCCTTTTGTTTTGTTACTATAATTATTGTAAATTCTATGTATTGTTAAGGTGAAAATGGCTGAAGAAACCGTTAAGAGAGTAACAGGAATGAATCCTCTGCTTCTCGGGAGATCAAATGGACATAACAACAACAACAGTAGAATGCCATTAACTGGTAACAGCAGGATGGATGCTTTTCAACCACAGTCAAACCTAAATCATTTACACAATCCCAACATGGGAGTTCCAACCAATCTATCTCCAAGACTCGAAAACAATTTCGTTGTTCCTCCATCCTTACACTCCCAAACTAACTCTCATTTGCAGAGAATAAGAAATACGCAAAATCACCATGTTGCTCCAAGCACTAATCCGTATGGCTGGACTACTGAACCTCAGAACGATTCCGCATGGTAAGCTAAGAAATGGCTCTTTTACGACCATTGAACAAATTTAAAGCATTTGAATTTCTATGGATCCAATATTTATGCATATCAGATTCTTGTTTCCTCTTTTTTTCGCTCGTTTTTACAGGCCGAAAAAATGCGTGGACTGATGAAACAAGATGCAGGCTTCGCATTTATATGGATATCTGTGTATCTCCCATTGTATATTAACCATGAGAAAACATTTGTGAAAACACACTCTCATGGCTTATACAGTCTGTCTTGTAACATTACAAGATTCTTAATAAGAGAATCGCCTTTCTAATTATAGCTTAATAACAGAGTTGAGATCTGTCTGTATCCAATAAAAAAAAAAAAGGTCAAACCACATCCACGTGGCTTTCCTAAATTTCCCTCCCATTAAATTCCGACAACCTCGGCGATTTCTATGGTAGATCGGTCAAGCAAACCACATTTCTGTGTCAGAGGGAAGAAAAAAAAGAAACAGAGGAGAAAAAGGAGACGACGACGACGAGAAACGAGTAAACAAAAGCCGTCGTTCTTCCTTTTTTCTCTCTCTCTCTCTTCTTCTGATTTGATTTTTTTTTTTTGTTCTCACGGCGGACGTTAGTCAAAATGGGTACGAGTAAACTAAAACGCGCCATAGGAGCCGTGAAAGATCAGACAAGCGTAGGGTTAGCCAAAGTCGGAGGTCGAAGCAGTTCTTTAACGGAACTCGAAGTGGCCATCGTGAAAGCAACTCGACACGACGAATATCCAGCCGAGGAGAAATACGTCAGAGAGATCTTATGCCTAACGTCTTACTCACGCAACTACGTGAGCGCTTGTGTGTCAACTCTCTCGAGACGTCTCAACAAGACCAGGAATTGGTCGGTTGCTCTCAAAACCTTGATTTTGATCCAACGGCTGTTGACAGAAGGCGATATAGCCTACGAGAAAGAGATCTTCTTCGCGACCAGACGTGGAACGAGATTGCTTAATATGTCCGATTTTAGAGATGCCAATCGGTCTGATTCGTGGGACTACTCTGCTTTTGTTCGCACTTATGCTTTGTATTTGGACGAACGGCTTGATTTCCGAATGCAGGGAAGGAGAGGGAAAGACGGTGATGGTGGTGGTGGTGGTGGTGATGATTCCAGTGAGGAAGATGATCATCGAGAGAACAAAACCGATATTCGGTCGAGAGCTCTCGTGGTGAAGTCTAAACCGGTCACAGAGATGAAAACAGAAAAAATATTTACCAGAGTACAACACTTACAACAGCTTCTTGATCGGTTTTTAGCTTGTCGTCCAACAGGTAATAATTGTAATTACGTTCAATTAGAAATGTTTTCGAACTGATCCGCGGTTTAACTTTTGAAAACCTTACAAAATCGATGTAAGATTTGACCCTGTCTAAAAATAGACCCGAGCCAGACTAAATCAGGACTCTTCTTAATACTTATTTTGACTAGCAAGTCAAGTTTTCTACCCCTTGTTCAATTTCCTTGGCTAACAAGCTATGATGCTGCAACAGGTAATGCGAAGAACAACAGAGTGGTGATTGTGGCTCTGTATCCAATAGTGAAAGAGAGTTTTCAGATATATTATAACATAACAGAGATAATGGGAGTATTGATAGATCGATTCATGGAACTAGACATTCATGATTCGATCAAAGTCTATGAAATCTTCTCTAGAGTTTCTAAACAGTTCGACGAGCTAGATCCATTTCACGGATGGTGTAAGAAAATGGGAGTTGCAAGATCTTCAGAGTATCCAGATTTGGAGAAGATTACACAGAAGAAACTTGATCTCATGGATGAGTTTATAAGAGATAAATCAGCTTTAGCTGCACATACACAAAAGTCGTCATCAAAAAAGTCCAACATATCTGAGGAAGAGGAGACAAAAACAGAGGAATTCAACGAAATTCAAGAAGATTTAAACTCCATCAAGGCATTGCCAGCACCGAATCACGGCGAGGAAGAAGAGGGAAAAGAAGAAATTGAAACAGAGAAAGATATTCAACAAGTGGTTTCAAGACAAGATCAAGAAGGTGATTTGCTGGATTTATCGGGTGAAGCGGCTGAAACGGCAGGAGCGGTTGGTGATAGCTTGGCGTTAGCGTTGTTCGATGGAGCGGTTGCGACGACTGGGCCAGGGTGGGAAGCGTTTGATGATGATTCGGCGGATTGGGAGACGGATTTGGTGAAATCGGCGACGAGATTGTCGGGACAAAAGAGTGAGCTTGGGGGAGGATTTGATAGGTTGTTGCTTGATGGAATGTATCAGTACGGTACGGTTAATGCGGCGGTTAAAGCGTCCACGGCATACGGAAGTAGTGGAAGTGCGAGCAGTGTGGCTTTCGGTTCGGCCGGAACACCAGCAGGTAACATTTAAGACCAAAACGAACTCTTTGCATGTAGATTGTCACCTAGCTCTTTCCAAAAAAAGTAGTTTCGGTTTATTTTCGGTTAATTATCTGATATAGATTTGATTGTTGAAATATGTGGTGATGCAGACTCAATGCTGGCACTGCCGGCGCCGCCACCTACGGCTAACGGAAACGGAATCGGATGCAAAAGTCCGGTGAACATGGACCCATTCGCGGCGTCTCTAGAGGTGGCTCCACCTCCATACGTGCAAATGTATGATATGGAGAGAAAACAGAGATTACTAATGGAAGAACAAATAATGTGGGATCAATACAACAGAAATGGAAGACAAGGTCACATGAATTTCATGCAAAACCAACAACAACATTTTCAAGTTCCATACTCCATGGGACCTTATTCTTACACACCTCGCTACTGAAACTTTTTTTCTTAAACAAACAAAAAATAGCCACTGAAGATGAAGAGCTTTCTCTCTAATGTAAATTGTAACAAACTATAACTCTTCTGATTATTTTACTTGGCAAAAATTTTAAAGGGAAAGCAAACCTAAAAGTAATGGGACTTTTGATATGATCCATTCTGATTTGTGGCCTTGTGGGGATCCAACACTGTGCAACTAGTTTAACTTTTTGACTATTATCGATGATTATTCTCAAGGTTTTTCTTAAGAAAATTTATGGCTTTTATTTTGCGACAATTTGGCAAGAACATCAAGGTGATGATGAGAAGTGATTAATTGTTAACAAAACCAAAAAAAAAACTGTAACATCCGTCTCCTCGACACTCGAGAACGGCGTGCCACTAACTATAATAAAATAATATATATCCAAATCTCATAATAAATCACGTCTAGATTTCCGGAAATCCATAAAATACGTCTGTCGTTTCACAATCGCAATACCGTAAATAACTTGTAAATACCAAGTCTGAAATACAATACGAAAATACAAAATAACATAAAGCCCAAAAGTAGCACCCGGTCCGATAAAACGTCTACTACTCATTCTCACCTGAAAGGGAAAGAAGAGGGGTGAGTAACAGGGGAGTCACTCAGTGATGTATGGGATGTCAATCACAGAAAACGTAATCTGACCATAGCACGCCATACATAGGAAATAGACTAAACATGCACAATCACGGTACCTAAAGTACCCAAAGAACAGTCAACGGTGTCCTAGGCCAGAGCTCGTGGCCAATCTTATGGGATAGTGCCCAACTACACTGCCCGTAGACGATTTATCGATCTGACTGGGATACCAAACAACCGGTCGACTAAGCTGTCGTACCCCTCCTCAAACAACATGCGACGCAAGTACAGAGATAACGTCTCTGTACCCCCGCAATCCCTAACGACCCACATGGTCAACTAATCCTAGCTCTAACATGAATAAAATAATCAATTAACAATTTAATGCACAATAAATGGGTTGAATCATCTATTATTCCTAAGTCCGATTTACAAATAATCCTAAAAAGACTCTAGCATAGAAACGGAACACATTTAATTCTAAATCCTATCTACGGCGCTTTTCGATGAAATATACGATATTCTGCAGAAAGCCCTCACCTTAGCTAAAATGGATGATTACTGCGGCTTCTGAACTCCGGATGCTAAAACGGGCACTGAATCTGAAATCAGAACGAAATTTCGAGTCAGAACGGCTTTCGAACGGAGAAAAACGGTTAACGGGTCAAAACGGTCAAAGTCAACGGCAACGGTCAGAAAGTCAACGGTCAACGGTCAACGGTCTGACCAGGTCAAAATCAAACCGCGATTAAACCGGATTAAACCGAACCAAACCAGACTAAACCGGACTCAATTGATTTAAACCAGAAATTGAACCAAACCGAAATCGAATTGAATTAAACCAGCCAAACCGAAATCAAACCGATCGGTTTAACCAAACCGGACTCAAACCGACCGACCGAGTTGACTCAGTGAGTCGCCGGCGAGTCACGGCAGCCGGCGGCGGCGAGTCACGGCGGCGTCCGGCGGCGGCGGTCGGCGGTCGACGGCGGAGGGCGGCGGCGGAACTCACCGGAAAGTTCACCGGCGGTGACGGCACGGCGGCGCGTGAGAGCCACGCGCGGCTGCGGGCGACGGCGCGTGAGCGCGTGGGCGCGATGCGCCCGTCTTCTGGCGGCGCGTGAGGGAGCGTGCGGTGGTGCGGGAGGCTGTGCTTCTTGGCGTGGCTTCGTCTCGTCGTTCTGAATTCGGTGGTGGCCTTAGATTTTCGAGAAACACAACGGTTAGAGAGTTACGATCGATTGAAGATCCGTCCAATAGGAAATCATATCGGAAAAATGGTTCTCCGGTATACCTGAGTCGCGGATTGGTGGAGGAGGGAGCAAACGTGTTTCCTGCTTCTTCTGCTTCTTCTTCTTCTCTTCTTCTCTCTCACCCAAGCTCTCTCTTCTCTCTCTTTTCCTTCTCTCTCTCTCTTCTTCTTCTTTTTTTCTTTCTTGCTCTCGGTGAAATTATCAAAGGGGGGGAGGGGAATTATAAAACGAACCAAAGGTGGTGGTGGGGTTTTGGTGATGATAAAAAGGAAGAAGGAGGTGGAGTGGTGATGATGAAAGGGATGGAGGGTGGTGGTGGGTTTGCTAGTGGAGGAGGGGGTCGTTACAATTCCTCCCTACTAACGAGGAATTCGTCCTCGAATTCTAGTCCTTAGTCAATCGCTCGTCATCCTCAAATAGGTCTGGATACTCGGTTCTCATCTGAGACTCTAACTCCCAAGTCTCCTCCTGAATACCGTCTGTTTCCCAACTAACTCTGACCATCGGTAGCATTTCCCCCTGAATAACTCTATCTTGGCGCTCTAGGACTGACACTGGCTGGCTAACTGCAGTCAAATCTCTCCTGATGTCACTAGGTGGCTGCTGAAGGATGAGCTCTGGCTCTCGGACGACTTTCCTCAAAACAGACACATGAAACACATCGTGAAACCCAGCCAACTCTGCTGATAGCGCTAAGCGGTATGCTACTGCACCAATCCGCTCGATGATAGGATAGGGACCCATATATCTCGGCTTAAGCTTCTTCAACTTCCTGGTCTTAGAACCTCCCTGAAATGTCCTCATCTTAAGATATACGAGGTCGCCCACCTCAAACTCTAGATCTCTCCGACGCTTATCTGCATAGCTCTTCTGGCGATCATGAGCTTCATTAAGCCGTCTCTTGAGCATTTCCAGTTGCTCAACTGTCTCCTGAACCAATGCTGGTTCTATATCTCGGCGCTCTCCCACTTCTGTCCAACAAAGTGGTGTACGGCACGGTCTACCACAAAGAGCCTCATACGGTGCCATCTCAATGCTCGAGTGAAAACTGTTGTTGTACGCGAACTCTGCCAACGGTAGATACTTAACCCAGCTCCCTTCCCAATCCAAAACACAAGCCCTGAGCATATCCTCGAGTGTCTTAATAGTCCTCTCAGACTGACCATCTGTCTGCGGATGGTAGGCCGTACTCATATGGACCTTAGTCCCCAATGCCTTCTGAAAGGCTTGCCAGAACGTCGATGTGAACTTCGTATCACGATCCGACACGATACTGACTGGTACTCCATGCAATCTTACAATCTCAGCAATGTATCTCTGTGCTAGCTGCTCTGCTCCGTCTGTTTTCTTAATCGCTAAGAAGTGAGCTGACTTGGTGAGTCGATCCACAATAACCCAAATAGAATTCTTTCCGCCAACTGTCTTCTGTAATCCGGTGATGAAGTCCATAGTCACCATGTCCCATTTCCACTCGGGTAGTGGAAGACTCTGCAGTAAACCACTCGGTACCTGATGCTCTGCCTTAACCAACTGACAAGTCTGACAACACGACACAAAGGTAGCCACATCCCTCTTCATGCCGGTCCAGTGATAGTATCGCTTAAGATCCCGATACATCTTGTTACTTCCTGGATGAATGGAAAACTGAGAATGATGCGCCTGCTGGAGAATCTCCCTCCTCAACTGTGCATCATCCGGTACGCACACTCGGTTCCGGTACAAGAACATCCCATTATCTGCAGTCGTATAACCAAAAATCCCTTTCTCGAGCTGATTACAAAGAGTCTCGTCCTTTCCTTGAGCAGCTCGAATCCTCCACAATAAATCTGCCTGATCCAAGGCCTTGAGGCCAACTGACTCATCCTCCACGTTAACTGCAAATAACCTGAGACTGGAAAGCGTCTCAGTCAGCTCTTGGACCTCCTTGGTCCCAGCCACATCACTCCTGCGCCTACTCAAAGCATCTGCTACCAGATTGGCCTTACCGGGGTGGTAAGTAATCTCCAGATTATAATCTGCCAACAACTCAATCCATCTGCGCTGTCTCAAATTAAGGTCGGCCTGAGTGAAGATATACTTTAGACTCTGATGATCGGTGAGAACCTGCACCTGCTCACCATACAAATACGCCCTCCATATCTTCAAAGCGAAGACAACCGCTGCTAACTCCAAATCATGGGTGGGATAATTTGCCTCGTGAGGTCTCAACTGACGCGAAGCATATGCAATAACCTTGCCCTCCTGCGTCAAAACGCAACCCAATCCCGATCCAGACGCATCAGTGTACACTGCATATGGTATCCCTGGCCGCGGGAGTACCAGGACTGGCGTCTGTGTCAAGAGCCTCTTAAGCTCTGCAAAACTCTGCGAACAAGCATCTGTCCACTCGAACTTGACGTCTTTGCCTGTCAATTGTGTCATCGGCTTAGCTATACTAGCGAACCCGTTAACGAACTTCCGGTAGTATCCTGCCAAACCCAGGAAACTGCGGACCTCGGTAGCATTCTTAGGCGTGGGCCACTCGGTAATAGCTGTAATCTTTTCCGGATCTACGGCGACTCCCTCTTCTGAAACCACGTGGCCTAGAAATCCAATACGCCTCTGCCAAAAGCTGCACTTACTCAGCTTGGCGAACAACTGCTGCGCCCTGAGCCTCTCCAGTACCATCCTCAAATGTTCTGCATGCTCATCTCTGGTCCGAGAATAAACCAAGATATCGTCGATGAATACAATCACACACCGATCCAAATACTCACGAAAAACATTATTCATGAGCTTCATAAATGCCGCTGGAGCATTCGTCAACCCAAAAGGCATCACCACGAACTCATAATGACCATAATGAGTCCGAAACGCTGTCTTACGTACATCCCCTTCGGCTATCGCAATCTGATGGTATCCTGAGGCTAAATCGATCTTAGAAAACCATGAAGCTCCCTGCAGCTGATCCAGTAGCTCATCAATCCTCGGCAATGGATACTTGTTCTTGATTGTCACCTTATTCAATCCCCGATAATCAATGCAAAGCCAAAAACTCCCATCCTTCTTCTTAACAAATAGAACTGGAGCTCCCCAAGGTGAACTACTCGGCCTGATAAATCCTTTCTCTGTCAATTCCTCCAACTGCTTTTTCAGCTCAGCCATTTCTGCTGGTGCTAAGCGATACGGTGCTCGAGAAACCGGAGTCGTCCCTGGCTCCAACTCAATAGTGAAAGCATCTCCTCTAGCTGGCGGTGGTCCCGTCAGTGGTTCAAAAACATCCGCGTACTCAGCGACAACAGGTATATCCTGTAGCTCCTGCTCCCCATCACTCAGGACAATGGCTATGGTAGCCAAAAATCCCTCAGCTCCACGCTCCAATAACTCCTCAGCCTGCAACATAGAAATAATGGAGACTCCCGAATCTGTCCGTATCCCCTGAAAGATAATCATCCCCTGTGGGGCCGGAATATGTACTCTCGCCTTCCGGCACTCTAGTCTCACATCATGACGCGACAACCAGTCCATCCCCAAGATCACAACGTAGTGACTAAGCTCCATCTGAGATAGATCGCTGCTGAACTCAACTCCTCCGAGTACAACCGACACTCCTCGATGAATGCCTGAAGTTGCTAGCTTCTCAGAACCAGCTGTCGAAACCCGCTTGAGCCTCGAATCGAATATACCATGAAAAGACCAATGCTCCTCCACTAACCCTCGCTCCTGGAAAGCAGCCTTTTCGACAAGATCGACCAACCTGTCGTAGTCTTGGACCGCACAACGGTTGCGGATGTCCACTCGCAAACCATTCAGAAACTTCCTGATAAGGTCCTCTTCGTCAATGGTAGTGACGGCAAATCGGCGAAGGCGAGTGAACTCTCGCTCATACTCCCGAACACTCATCGCCCCCTGCGATAGACTCTCAAAGGCATTAGCATTCTCATGCCTCGCCTGTCGAGTAAAATACCTCCGATCAAACTATCTCAGGAAATGCTCGAAGGTGAGCACAACCCGACCATGGCTACTCTCGACGACTCCATCCCACCAGTGCATGGCATCGTCCTTCAGGTACAGTGTGCCCATATCCAACCTGAACTCATCGGGGCACCTCATGCGGTCAAGGTTGCGAAGCAACGACCCCCTCCAGTTGTGTGTGCTGGGAGCATCTATACCTCCGGTGAAGTGTTCTTGGCCCATATCACGCATCTTCTTAGCGATTGCCGAGTACGTGAGTCCCTCCTCAGCTCTGGGTGGTGGAGGTGGCGGCGGCGGTGGTGGCGGTGGGGGAAACTGAACACCTGGAATATAATCCACTGGGTGTGCATGGCGGGCGGCGGTGGCTGCACTTTCCTCCTGAGCATCCAGCTGACGGGTAATCTCTGCAGTAGCGGCACGAACAGCTTCCTGAGCAGCAACCCGAACTGCTTCCTGAACAACGTTTCTGGCAACCTCCTCTGCGACCTGTCTCATCGCATCTTGGTTGTCATCCTGAATGACATTTCCTGCGATCCCGCTAGCCTCAGTTGTGCGTCCACGACCTCTACCTCTGCCCCTAGTAACTCGGATACTCCTTCGTGGCGGCATCTGAACAAGGAAGAAAACTGGTTAGAACCTGTTGAAGGACGGAACTGAGATAAAAGAGTGGTAGATTTTTTTTTATTTTTTTTTATTTTTATTTTTTAAATCCGCCTCCCGGGTCAGAACCGGGATGGCTACCTCTCTCTGATACCAAAATGTAACACCCGTCTCCTCGACAGGCTCTATCGCGTGCCACTAACTATAATAAAATAATATATATCCAAATCTCATAATAAATCACGTCTAGATTTCCGGAAATCCATAAAATACGTCTGTCGTCTCACAATCGCAATACCGTAAATAACTTGTAAATACCAAGTCTGAAATACAATACGAAAATACAAAATAACATAAAGCCCAAAAGTAGCACCCGGTCCGATAAAACGTCTACTACTCCTCATTCTCACCTGAAAGGGAAAGAAGAGGGGTGAGTAACAGGGGAGTCACTCAGTGAGGTATGGGATGCAATCACAGAAAACATAATCTGACCATAGCACGCCATACATAGGAAATAGACTAAACATGCACAATCACGGTACCTAAAGTACCCAAAGAACAGTCAACGGTGTCCTAGGCCAGAGCTCGTGGCCAATCTTATGGGATAGTGCCCAACTACACCGCCCGTAGACGATTTATCGATCTGACTGGGATATCGAACAACCGGTCGACTAAGCTGTCGTACCCCTCCTCAAACAACATGCGACGCAAGTACAGAGATAATGTCTCTGTACCCCTGCAATCCCTAACGACCCACATGGTCAACTAATCCTAGCTCTAACATAAATAAAATAATCAATTAACAATTTAATGCACAATAAATAGGTTGAATCATCTATTATTCCTAAGTCCGATTTACAAATAATCCTAAAAAGACTCTAGCATAGAAACGGAACACATTTAATTCTAAATCCTATCTACGGCGCTTTTCGATGAAATATACGATATTCTGCAGAAAGCCCTCACCTTAGCTAAAACGGATGATTACTGAGGCTTCTAAACTCCGGATGCTAAAATGGGCACTGAATCTGAAATCAGAACGAAATTTCGAGTCAGAACGGCTTTCGAACAGAGAAAAACGGTTAACGGGTCAAAACGGTCAAAGTCAACGGCAACGGTCAGAAAGTCAACGGTCAACGGTCTGACCAGGTCAAAATCAAACCGCGATTAAACCGGATTAAACCGAACCAAACCAGACTAAACCGGACTCAATTGATTTAAACCAGAAATTGAACCAAACCGAAATCGAATTGAATTAAACCAGCCAAACCGAAATCAAACCGATCGGTTTAACCAAACCGGACTCAAACCGACCGACCGAGTTGACTCAGTGAGTCGCCGAGTCGCCGGCGAGTCACCGCGGCCGGCGGCGGCGAGTCACGGCGGCGACCGGCGGTCGACGGCGGAGGGTGGCGGCGGAACTCACCGGAAAGTTCACCGGCGGTGACGGCACGGCGGCGCGTGAGAGCCACACGCGGCTGCGTGCGACGGCGCGTGAGCGCGCGGGCGCGACGCGCCCGTCTTCTGGCGGCGCGTGAGGAAGCGTGCGGTGGTGCGGGAGGCTGTGCTTCTTGGCGTGGCTTCGTCTCGTCGTTCTGAATCCGGTGGTGGCCTTAGATTTTCGAGAAACACAACGGTTATAGAGTTACGATCGATTGAAGATCCGTCTAATAGGAAATCATATCGGAAAAATGGTTCTCCGGTATACCTGAGTCGCGGATTGGTGGAGGAGGGAGCAAACGTGTTTCCTGCTTCTTCTGCTTCTTCTTCTTCTCTTCTTCTCTCTCACCCAAGCTCTCTCTTCTCTCTCTTTTCCTTCTCTCTCTCTCTTCTTCTTCTTTTTTTCTTTCTTGCTCTCGGTGAAATTATCAAAGGGGGGAGGGGAATTATAAAACGAACCAAAGGTGGTGGTGGGGTTTTGGTGATGATAAAAAGGAAGAAGGAGGTGGAGTGGTGATGATGAAAGGGATGGAGGGCGGTGGTGGGTTTGCTAGTGGAGGAGGGGGTCGTTACAAAAACACTGTCCATTTATGTCAAAACTCAAAAGCAAAGATAAAAAGCTTACAAACCCCAAACACCAATAATAATATTTGTTGCGTCATTTTGAGAAAAAGAAGAAAAATGGCATTCACTAGGCCTGGGCAAAAAAACCGAACCCAAACCGAAAAAGTAGAACCGAACCCGAACCGAAATTCGTAAAATACCCGAACGGGTCCTAAATTTCAATATCCGAAAACCCGAACCCGAACCCGACCCGAACCGGGAACCGAATGGGTACCCGAAATAACCGAAATACAATTATATACCTAAAATATTAATAATATTTAGATTTGATATAACTTATTTATCCTAAATTATAATTATAAATCTAAATATATGAATTACTTTTAGATAAAAATAACTAAAATATCAAAAATAAATAGAATATATGAAATTTTTAGTTATATTTGTCAAATTTAATTGATTTATATTTAAATTTAACTAATTTTTATTTTCTTCTTATAAATGTTCGGGTACCCGACCCGAACCCGAATAGAACCAAACCGAATCCGAACCCGAACCGAAATTCTAAAATACCCGAATGGGTCCTAAATCTTCAAACCCAAAACCCGAAACCCGAATGGACCCGACCCGAACCCGAACGGGTACCCGAACGCCCAGGCCTAGCATTCACATTCAGGGAATTGCATTTCCTTCTTCCACTCTTGAATCACTCTGCAACCTAAATCCTTAGCTAGGAAAATCTCATGATTATAATTTGTTACCACAAATTTTGCCAATAATAATAATAAATCGACTCTTGACTTTTTTAATTTCCTCTTGACTTTTCATAGGAGACGGAATGTGGAGCACCCCATTTATGAGATTGTCCAAGATATTTTCCTTAGAAGAAAACAAGAAGCGATTAAAAACAAGAAAGAAAACAGATACAAAAAATTCAGAGAAAGAAGATAATGTTCTAAGCTGCGATCAGAAAGCAGCATAGCTTTGAGGATACACTTTGAATCAACCTTTCCAGTGTATACCTACGACCAAATGGAATCTGAGGGAGTTTCACTACCATGGATCCACGAGCATCTTATGATGCCTTGGAATGATCTGAGGAAAGGTGATTGCTGTGGACACATTCAAGGTATCAGTGATGGCTACTACTGCCAGACCTGCGATTTCTTCGTCCACAAGAAATGTGGCGAGGCTGCTGAATCTATTGAACACCCATCTCACTCCACTCACACCCTTCAGCTTCAAAGTAAACCAGGTGGGAGTAACTATTGCGATCTATGTGGACAGTACATCGTGCATCTATGCTATCGTTGTGAGGTGTGTGACTTGGACGTGGATCTACACTGTGCCAAGTTCCCACCCCGAGAGGTTATTGAAACTTCCGTGACGCATGGCCACAAACTCACCCTTCTCAAGGAGGAGGTCGAGTTCGACTGTGATGCTAATTGCGGGAAGGCTGGTGATGGGTTTCCTTACATATGTTATCAATGTGATTTGTCTTTCCATGTGGATTGCGTGTCCGTGATCAAACACCCGTACAAGGTAAAACACTAAAACCACCTCTTTTACCATTCCTTAAACCCATATGTAACTTTTCTTCTTGTCTCTTCCCACTATACGACCCAGGACTCTAAGGAGGGAGTGTCACTACCATTAATCCACCATCATCTTATGGTGCCTTGGAATGATCTGAGGAAAGGTGATTGCTGCGGAGGCCTTGAATCTATCAGCGATGGATACTACTGCAGAAGCTGTGACTTTTTCTCCCACAAGAAATGTGGCGACGAGGCCTCCCAATATATCCAACACCCTTCTCACTCCATTCATACTCTTCGGCTTCAATGCTGTGCGTATCTTGGATGCGATTTATGTGGGCGGTTTTCGACTTTAACCTATCGTTGTAAGATCTGTGACTTCGACATAGATCTATACTGTGCCAAGTACCCACCACCACAAGTTATGGACGTTCCCGACACGCATCGTCACAAGCTCACCCTTGTCAACAAGTTGGTCGACTTTGAATGTGCTTCTAAATGTGGCAAGACTGATGGTGGATTTTCGTACAGATGTGATGAATGTGATGTAGCCTTCCATGTAGATTGTGTATGGCACCCTGAAACAGAGTTAAAACACCCTACAGAGGTAAACCATTCTCACCATTCCTTGCACCCTCTTAAGCTCCTCGCGGGTAAACCACCTGACTATTCTGATGGTGAATGTCGTCTTTGCGGAAGAACGGTCGATAGACTGTTTTATCACTGTTATTCGTGTGACTTCACCTTGGACATGCGTTGTGTTTTGAACCCACCACCACTATCTTTTTTTGAACTGAAAACTCATCATCACCAACTGATCCTTCTTCCAAGAAACGTTATTTTTATGTGCAATGTTTGTGGGCTGCATGGAGATCGAAGCCCTTACATGTGTATTCAGTGTGATTTCATGATGCATCAAGACTGTTTTGGGCTTCCACGCGTCATAAACATCAATCGGCATGATCACCGTATTTCTCGCACTTCTCTTCTTTTCTTGGTGTAGTGAACTCTGTTTGTGGAGTTTGTCGGGAGGATGTGGATTGGACTTGTGGGGGTTATTCTTGTCAGAGGTGCTCTGGCTATGTCGTTCATTCGAAATGTGCTACCAGAAAAGATGTCTGGAACGAGAAAGAGCTCGAAGGAGTACCTGAAGAAGAAGAAGATACAGAGCCATATGTAGTAATAGATGACAACACAATACATCATTTCAGCCACAAGGAGCATTACCTAAGGCTCCACGTCAATGGTACTCTGTATGAGGAGAATAAACGGTGCAACGCATGCATCCATCCCATCGGTCTCGAGTCCTTCTATGCATGTATCATGGATTGTGATTTCATTCTCCACCAAAACTGTGCTAAGTGTCCTAGAAAGAAACGGCATGTGCTACACAATGAACAACTTACTTTAGTTACAGGCACGGCCAAATGCTCTTTCTGTGATGCTTGTTCTAGAATGTCCAATGGTTTCATGTACAAGCAGGGTTATTAGATGTTAGACATCCTGTGTGGTTCAATTTCTGAGCCATTTGTCCATCCAAGTCGTCACTCTCATCCCTTATATTGTATTTCACCAAATGGAAAAGAAATCTGCAATGGTTGCTGTTGAACCTTGATTACAAATATTAAAAAGAAAGGTGAAAGCACATGATGGAGATCGATCTCAGTGAGGAGCACGCTCCTCTTGGCTCCTCATTCATTGTTTATTACAAAGTATGTATCCCACCTCTGAATTGTTTATGTCACATGCGCTCCCTTGTACGCTCCCTTGGAGGCTCCCCTTATGTAATTGTCTATATAAAGACACAAATCATGAATGAAACTATAGAGGAAGATAACTATATTTCCTTGATAATGAATGTGTACAAGTACAGCACTTATATAGTAGAGCCGAGAATCACTAAACAGAATATACAGGATCTGCAAGGATATGTACTTAGCATAATTGATCATATCATATATACTTGAAGATATTGGCATATCATCTATAGAAACAACACACCATTCAGCTCTCTCCTCTCTTCTCTCTTTCACTCACAATGAGCTCTTCATTGTCTTGAGTTAAAAATCGGTTCTTATACTTAGTGTTTGATTCATATCTCTTAGTTACTCTTTTCTATTCTCAATTTTTTCAACAACTATCCGCAATCTTTATCTTCAATCGTTTAGTTGCAACTTGGAGAGATCGCATGTGCTCAGGTGCATTAAAGATGGTTGTAAATTTGCCTTATGCTTCGAATGCGCCACTTTACCACAAGTGGTAAAGCATAGAGTTCATGACGATCATCCTCTCTCACTGTGCTACGGCGAAGAAGAGGCAAGTGGTAAATATTGGTGTGAGATTTGTGAGGAAGAAACCAATCCAAAGACATGGTTCTACACCTGTAAAGATCACCATGCTAGTTTGCATACAGCGTGTGTGCTCGGAGAATTTGCAGGGTTCATGCCAAGAAGCACAGTAGAAGTTTGGAGCAATGTTAGTGGTATTTCAATGGACATTTGAAAACCAATAAATTTCTAATGGAATTGTTAGTGATATTTCAATGGACATTTGAAAACCAATAAATTTCTAATGGGATTGATAGTGGTATTTCAATGGACATTTGAAAACCAATAAATTTCTAATGGATTGTTGGTGTCCTCCCACTTATCACTAATGTGTTCATCTCCACTATGATGGATGGTTGAGATTGAATCAATGTATGAGGAATAAGGTCCTCTCCCCACCTATAAATAGATGTTTTGCTTCATCACAATTCATCAACAACAAGAAAAGAAAAACAACACATAAAGAGAGAGGTTTATAGGAAGGGGAGAGAAACCTTATCTCCTACCTAAAGAACTAAGAGTTCATTGTCTTTAGTTTACAAATCATTAAGGAAGCTTCACTTCTAAGGAAATATCAAAGGAGACTTCACTTCTACAATGAATGGAGGTATTTATTAAATTCTCTTTATGATTCTATTATGTGATTAATTTAGATGATCAAGATCTTGGGGTTCATGTTAAAAGATTGATTTAACATGTGGTATCAGAGCTATTGGTTATGAACATCTAATTAATCCATTAAGAGTAATAGATTTATGGTTTAAATAACTGAAAATTAAACCTTAAAGTTAAGCATGTTGGTAAACTTGAATCTTTGCTTAATTTTCATTTTGTACATAACTTTTGCATGTACATAAGTTGTAGAAATTTTCAGAATTCATAAAGGATTGTTCTTCTAAAAAATTGTGAAGAAATTATCATAAAAAAAAAAAAATCATTTTGTTCATAAGTTTTCCAAGAAAGATATATATGTAAGAATTCTGAGAGTAAGTTATATACAAAAGAAATTTATGAGATTTTTTTTTAAGAATAAAGCTTGGTTTTTCATAATGTGCAAAATTAAGATTTTGATATCACCAAAATGGTTTTATCATATAATGAATTGTAAATGAAAACCAATAAATTTAAGTAAATTTTGATATGTTTTATGTATTAATTAGCTACCCACAGGTAGGCTAGTGACATAATACATGATCAATAATTTATAAGAGAATTTGTATATGAGATAATTAAGTATATCCACAGATAACTTAATTAGTCTAATACAAATCTCTATAAAAGTTTCCGAAAGCATGACCTTATGATCGATTATAGTGACTACCCACAGGAGCACTATAATCCATAGTCATATGCATTTAATAATTTAAGTTAATGTGTTGTTTAAATTAGAAGTCTAATTAAAGCTTGTTATATCTTTAAATCACAGCATCATTTCCCGCTACTTTGTCATCTATGGTTGCTACTGTTCCAATCCTCACTGGAACCAACTTCTCAGAATGGAAAGAGAAAGTTGAGTTCACATTAGGAGTACTAGATATGGATTTGGCGCTTCGTGAAGAAGAACCAAATCCCTTAAGTATAGATAGTACTGAGGAAGAAATGGCTATCCATAAAGCTTGGGAAAAAGCAAACAGATTAAGCATGATGTTTTTAAAGATGACAATAGCTAGCAATATAAAAACTTCCCTTCCAGATGCAGATAAGGCTAAAGATTATCTTGCATCTGTAGAAGAACGGTTTAAGACTGCAGACAAATCCCTTGCAGGGAAACTTATGGCAGATCTTACAACCATAAAGTATGATGGGACAAGGTCTATGCATGAACATTGCATTGAGATGACCAACCTTTCAGCCAAATTAAAGAATTTAGGAATGAAAGTGGACGATTCATTTCTTGTCCAATTTATCCTAAATTCACTACCTCCTCAGTACGGACCATTTCAGATCAATTATAATGTAATAGATGAAAAATGGACGTCTAATGAATTGGCTAATAAACTAGTCCAAGAGGAGGCTAGACTTGGCCGTAAAGGTATTAAAGTGGCCCATTATGTCCAAGAAGCTGGATCTCAAGCTGGAAAAAGGCATCATGCGAGCCATAAAAGAGCACCACCCAAAATGAATGATTCTGATCAAGTTAATATGAAGAAAAAGGCAAAGAAAGATTACAGATGCCACTTTTGTAAAAAGGTTGGACACTTTCAAAAGGATTGCCCTAAAAGAAAAGAATGGTTTGAAAAGAAAGGTAATCCTATGGGTTCCGTAAGTTTTTTCGAATCTAATCTTACTCATGTTTCTTCGAAATCTTGGTGGATTGATAGCGGTGCTAATGTACATGTAACAAATTCTGTACAGGGATTCCTTACGATCCAGAACATAAAGTCAAGTAAGAACTACTTATTGATGGGAAATCGAGACAAGGCGCCAATTGAGGCTATTGGCACCTATCGTCTCATCTTAGATAGTGGATTTTGTCTTGATTTATTTCAGACACTTTATGTTCCATCTATTTCCCGTAATTTAGTCTCTGTAAGCAAACTTGATTTGGCTGGATTTAAGTCTACCCAAGGAGATGGTTGTATTAATATATTTCTGAACTCTAATCGAATTGGTTCTGGAATATTAGTTGACGGTCTTTATATGCTAAAACTTGCTGATCAACCTTATGAAACACATCTCTCCTTGCTTAATGTATGTACACTTAAAAATAAAACATGTACTGATAGTTCGTATTTCTCGTGGCATAAAAGATTGGGACACATTTCCCATGAAAGAATCAAAAGATTGGTAAAAGATGGAGTCATTCCGAACCTTGATTTTACCAATATTAAGACGTGTATAGATTGCATTAAGGGTAAGCAAACTAAGCACACCAAGAAAGGAGCCACAAGAAGTACACAGCTTCTTGAAATAGTGCATACAGATATTTGTGGACCTTTTGACGTTCCAACTTTTGGAGGTGAAAAATATTTTATTACTTTTATCGATGATTATTCACGTTATTGTTATTTATATCTGTTGCATGAGAAATCTCAATCTGTGGATGTTGTACAAATGTACATTACAGAAGTAGAGAGGCAATTAGATAGAAAAGTGAAAATCATTAGGTCAGATAGAGGTGGTGAATTTTATGGCAGGTATGATGAAACAGGACAACATCCTGGACCTTTTGCCAAACTCCTCCAAAAATTAGGAATCGTTGCGCAGTACACAACGCCTGGTTCTCCATGGCAGAATGGTGTAGCTGAAAGGCGTAATCGTACGTACATGGAAATGGTAAGATCCATGATGAGTCATGTTGACTTACCTGTATCTTTGTGGATGGATGCATTACGTACTGCAGTATATATCTTGAATCGGGTTCCAAGCAAAGCAGTTCCAAAGACACCCTTTGAACTGTGGAAAGGCTGGAAACCCAGTCTGTCACATCTCCGAGTTTGGGGATGTCCAGCTGAAGTGAGAATATACAATCCGCATGAAAAGAAATTAGATTTCAGAACGATCAGTGGTTTCTTTATAGGTTACCCTGAGAAATCTAAAGGATATAGGTTTTATTGTCCGACTCATAGTACGAGAATTGTAGAAACTGGTAATGCAAGGTTCCATGAGAATGGCGAGATTAGTGGGAGTGATAAAGTTCAAGATGTGACCATTCAGGAAATTGGGATAAATATCCCTTTACCCTTAGTTCCGAATGTTGGAAATGCTCCCATTGTTGAACCGTTGAACAATGAGGAAAATGCATTGAATGGTCACACACTCCATAATGAATGTACCGCCAATAATAATCATGAAGTACAAGAAGAACCAGCATTAAGAAGATCAACTCGTACGAGAAGATCTGCTATTTCTGATGACTACATGATTTATCAAGTAGAATCTGGAGAATGGAATATTAAAGATCCGGTTTCTTTTTCACAAGCTATGAAAGATGTTAATTCTGATAAATGGATTGATGCCAGTAAAGATGAAATAGACTCAATGGTTAAGAATGAAGTTTGGGACATCGTTCCATTGCCTGAAGGACACAAAGCAATCGGGTGTAAGTGGATCTTTAAGACCAAACTCGATTGTAATGGCAATATTGAACGATATAAAGCTAGACTTGTAGCCAAGGGGTTTAATCAGAAGGAAGGCATCGATTATAGTGAGACTTTTTCACCTGTGTCTAGAAAAGACTCTCTCAGAATTATCTTAGCATTAGTAGCTCAGTATGATCTTGAGCTACATCAAATGGATGTGAAAACTGCCTTTCTTAATGGAGACTTGCAAGAAGAAGTCTATATGCGTCAACCTGAAGGATTTATAATCGAAGGTCAGGAAAACATGGTCTGCAAACTAAAGAAATCAATATATGGACTGAAACAAGCTTCGAGGCAATGGTATCTTAAGTTTGATGAAACCATTATGAAATTCGGTTTCAAAGAAAACATTGTAGATCCATGTATATACCTCAAGATCAGTGGGAGTAAGTTCATATTTTTGGTATTGTATGTCGATGACATTCTATTAGCCAGCAGTGATCTTGGTTTATTATGTGAGACTAAGAGCTATCTCTCAAAGAACTTCGATATGAAAGATATAGGTGAGGCATCCTATGTGATAGGAATTGAAATATTCCGTGATAGATCACTCGGAATTTTAGGATTATCTCAGAAAGCATATATGATCGAATTCTTGAGAGATTTGGTATGATGATGTGTTCTTCTAACAATGTTCCTATGCAAAAGGGTGATAAACTTAGCCTAAAACAATGTCCGCAGAATGAAATGGAACGTAATGAAATGCAAAAGTTCCCTTATGCATCTCTTGTGGGAAGTTTGATGTATGCACAAGTCTGTACTCGGCCTGATATAAGCCATGCAGTCGGGATGTTGGGTAGATTTCAGAGTGACCCAGGACTTGCTCATTGGAAAGCTGCGAAGAAAGTTTTAAGATATCTAAAGGGAACAAGAAACTACATGCTAACATATCGAAAATCAACACATCCACAGATAGTTGGATTTTCAGACTCAGATTTCGGTGGATGTGAAGATTCTAGGCACTGTACTCTCGGTTATGTGTACTTCCTTTGCGGAGGTGCCATATCATGGAAAAGCCAAAAGTCAGATTTGATTTATACATCCACCATGGAAGCTGAGTATGTTGCATGTTATGAGGCTTCTATCGAAGGAACTTGGTTGCGGAACTTCGTGTCAGAGTTTGGGGTTTTGAACTTCATTGACAAACCCCTAACTCTTTATTGTGACAATCAAGCCGCAATCTTCTTCTCGAAGCATGATAGGATATCTAAAGGGGCGAAACATATGGAGCTCAAATATCTATCACTAAAGCAAGATGTTAAAAGAGAAAAGTTTGTCATTGAACACATAGGCACTGAGCTAATGGTCGCAGACATATTTACGAAAGCTTTACCTCCAAAGACATTTATGAAGCATGCTGAAAGTATGGGTCTGGAGGATAGCACTTAATTATGTTGTCTGGTTATGTATTAGCCTATGTTTGACATTTATAAGAGCTCTCTTATGACTTTTACATCTTATGCATATTCTGTTTCCAACGTGTGCACACAATATGTTAGTTGGAATTATTGATAACAGAATAAGTCTTTAGAAAAAGACATAAAAGAGACCATTACGATAACTCCTACTTATGATTATGGTCTAGCTATGAAAGTAATCGATGTAGTAGTACATGGAAGGAATCATGTTGCAAAATAATGGGTGACCGCCATGACTCTCATCGATTACTAGATTAGTTAAGACACTTATGAAAGACCAAATGAAAATATAACATCATGCCGGCCTTATGATTCCAATTGAAAACTGTACAAGAACTATACTAACGACCAAGTGGGAGAATGTAAGAAAAAAAATATATATGTAAGAAAAAATATAGTTTTTATTTCCCATAAATGTGGTCTTATAGTTAGTTGTTTTCTAATGGGATAGTTATATTTTTTATGGACATTTGGCAACCAATAAAATTGGTGACCATTATAATTATAATGGACATTTGGAAACCAATAAAATTGGTGACCATTATAATTATAATGGATATTTGAAAACCAATAAATTTCTAATGGATTGTTAGTGGTATTTCAATGGACATTTGAAAACCAATAAATTTCTAATGGAATTGTTAGTGATATTTCAATGGACATTTGAAAACCAATAAATTTCTAATGGGATTGATAGTGGTATTTCAATGGACATTTGAAAACCAATAAATTTCTAATGGATTGTTGGTGTCCTCCCACTTATCACTAATGTGTTCATCTCCACTATGATGGATGGTTGAGATTGAATCAATGTATGAGGAATAAGGTCCTCTCCCCACCTATAAATAGATGTTTTGCTTCATCACAATTCATCAACAACAAGAAAAGAAAAACAACACATAAAGAGAGAGGTTTATAGGAAGGGGAGAGAAACCTTATCTCCTACCTAAAGAACTAAGAGTTCATTGTCTTTAGTTTACAAATCATTAAGGAAGCTTCACTTCTAAGGAAATATCAAAGGAGACTTCACTTCTACAATGAATGGAGGTATTTATTAAATTCTCTTTATGATTCTATTATGTGATTAATTTAGATGATCAAGATCTTGGGGTTCATGTTAAAAGATTGATTTAACAAGCAATTCATATGAGGTGGTGCTCAACAACAGTATGTCTCGCCCATTTTGCAGGTGCTGTAAGTCGCGTTGCATGTACCCTATCATTTTGAAGAAGCTTGGAATCTCAGATGCATATCTGTGCTCGAGGATGTATGTATTCGGATTCCAACGCTAGCAATTAAGTGAAGTGATGATAGATCGTTAAACTAGAAAATGTAAGAAAGTCTTTGTCGCTATAAGATATATTCGTTGTAGTTTCTTTTACTTTTCATTGGACAAGTTCATTTCTAGTTCATTTCTATTAGATTTATTTGGATATTTTCATCTATAAGCTCGTTTCCATTATGCATTGATTTCTTTTTTGTATTATTATCTAACAATCTTGCAACCTTCCCTTTCTTCGACTTGATTGTAGTAACAGCTGAATCTCTCTTTCCCTTTCTTCAACTTGATTGTCTAAAAACACAAATAACAACTTTTGAAATAGAGAGTATATTACAAACGTTATATATATATATATATATATAATAAATTCTATTAAAACACATCCACTAAAAAAAACAAAGATACACGGTATCAGATCTATCAATTTTATTGTTAAATTCACATATACCTTTGTAGCTTTACCATGTAACAAATATTAACTTTGATAAAATAAATAAAAAAAGATTGTAGTGGCGGTAATATTTCTCTCGATAAGAAACAGAGTTAGCACTTACCAACATGAAGCTGTACTCTGATTTAGTACCTTAGATAAGGAAAACTGTAGTGTTGTGTTAGATTTTGTAGATAACCAAAGACTAAAAAGTGAAAACGTGAAGAACAGTTAGATCATAGCAAATAAACGTTGCAAGATTGTTAGATAATTGTACATAAAAGAAATCAATGCATAAGGGAAACGAACTTGAAGTTGAAAAGATCCAAAGAATCTAATGGAAATGAACTTGTCCAAGGAACAGTTAGATTATTACACTTTTTGGTTAGGAAGATTTATCTGGATAGACCTCCAATGAAGTGAACGTATACATTCAAAAGAGCAAAAGAATGTATCTGAGGTTCCTAGCAACTTCAAGATAATAGGGTATATGCAGCGCGATTCACACTCCCCACAAATTGGGCGAGTTATACTATTATTGAGCACCACCTCAAACAATCTGTCCCAAATATACACTGCGCTTCTTGGCATGAGCCCTGAAAAGTCTCCGACCACACATTTTATATGCAAACTAGCTCGGTGATCTTTACAGGTGTAGAACCATGTCTCTGGATTGGTTTCTTTCTCACAAATGTCACACCAGTATTTACCACTTGCCTTTTTGTCGCCATAACATAGTGAGAGAGGATGATCGTCAACTCTATGCTTCACCACTTGTGGTAAAGTGGCGCATTCGAAGCCCAACATAAATCCACAATCATCTTCAAGACAACTAAGCACATAAGATACCCTCTTGTTGCAAACACTGCATAATTCAAATTTGTGTGGTGAGATATAATATAAGGGATGATGAGGATGACTTGGATGGACAAATGGCTCAGAAATAGAACCGCACAAGACATCTAAATTCTTATACCCATGCTGGTATCTGAAACCATTGGATATTCTCCTACAAGCATTACAACTAAAGAAATCAGTCGCGCTTGTAACTAAAGCAAGTCGTTCATTGTGTAGCATATGCGGTTTCTTTGTAGGAGATTCAGCGCATTTTTTGTGGAGAAGAAAATCACAATCCACACAGCCATAGAAGGATTTGAGACAGATGGGATGGGTGCATGCGTTGCACCGTCTGTTCTCCTCATACAGAATATCACTGACGTGGAGTCTTAGATAATGCTCTTTGTGGCTGAAATGTTGGATTGTGTTATCATCTATAACCACAAATGGCTCTGTATCTTCTTCTTCCTCAGGTACTCCTTCAAGTTCATTCCCGTTCCAGACATCTATTCTAGTAGCACATTTCGAATGAACGACATATCCAAGACACTTCTGACAAGAATAACCTCCACAAGTCCAATCCACCTTCTTGCGACAAACACCACACACAGAATTCACAACACCAAGAAGAGAAGTGAGAGAAACACGGTGATCATGTCGATTGATGTTTATGATGCGCGGAAGGCCAAGGCAGTTTTGGTGGATCATGAAATCACATTGAACACACATGTAAGGACTTCGATCTCCATGCAGCCCACAAGCATTACATGTAAAAGAGAAGAGTCTTGGGAGAAGGGTGAGTTGGTGATCATGAGTTTTCAAATCAAGCAGAGATTTTGGTGGTGGGTGTAAAACACAGCGCATGTCCAAGGTGAAGTTACACGAGGAACAATGATAAAACCATGTATCAATCTCTCTTCCGCAAAGACGGCATTTCCCGTCAGAGTATTCTGGTGGTTGACCAGTGAGGAGCTTAAGAGGGTGCAAAGAGTGGTCAGGGTGGCTTACCTCTGCCGGGTACTCTAGCTCTGATTCTGAGTGCCATACGCAATCCACATGGAAGGCTAAATCACATTCATCACACTTGTAAGGAAACCCATTACCAGTCTTCCCGCATTTAGCATCACATTCAAACTCGGTCCACTTCTTGACAAGTGTGAGCTTGTGACGATGCGTCTTGGAAACGTCGATAAACTCCGGCGGTGGGTACTTGGCACAGTGTAGATGCACGTCCACGTCACACGTCTCACAACGATAGGATAGATTCACAATAACCCTTCCACATAAGTTACATATAAGGTTACCTGGTTTGTGTAGAAGCCGGAGAGTGTGATCGGGGTGAGATGGGTGTTCGATAAATTCAGCTTTCTCGTCACCACATTTCTTGTGGACAAAAAAGTTGCAGCTTCTGCAGTAGTAGCCATCACTGGTAGATTCAAAGCGTCCACAACAATCACCTTTCCTTAGATCATTCCAAGGCATCATAAGATGCTTGTGGATCAATGGTAGTTGTAGTAACACCCCCTCAGAGGCCTTGTCGCTGCATCTCTTGTGGACAAAATACTCACAGCTTTCGCAGTAGTAGCCATCGCTGATAGCTTCCAGTTTTCCACAGCAATCACCTTTCCTCAGATCATTCCAAGGCATCATAAGATGCTCGTGGATTAATGGTAGTGACACTCCCTCAGCGTCCATTTGGTCGTATACTAGTAGGAAATTTGAAAGAAGAAGAAAAGTTGGATCTGAAATCTCAAAGCATACGCTCCCTTGAACTTTCTTTCTCTCTTCACTCAAAAGTCTTAGCTAATTAATCTCAAAAGGTACTCGTATCAAAATTTAATACTATTTTAATATCAGCTTTTGAAATTTCATATACAATTTTCTTTTCGTTCAAAATTATTTTGCTGACTTAACTTTTTATATGTCGCATTCACATTTGTTCTCACAGAAATCATCTTCCATGCGAAAACCAAATAGGAAATCATCTCACATTTGTTCAAAATTATTTGCTGACTTAACTTTTTTATAAATTTCCATCATCCCTTATAATACATTCCAACAGGAGAAAAGTATAAAACCTGCAATGGCTGCAACAAGACAAAATCTCATATGCTCAGATGCGTTGAAGATGATTGTGGACTTGTCTAATGCTTCATATGCACCACTTTAACGCAACTAGTAAATCATAGAGTTGATAAGCATCATCTCTGGCGAAGAAGAGGCAAGTGGTAAATACCGGTGTGACATTTGTGAGAAAGAAAGCAATACACCTGTAAAGATCACCAAGCTAGTTTGCATATAAAGTGTGTGCTCCGAGACTTTAATTTGGAGGGCTCATGCCTCTTTGCTGCGGGTGTGATTCGCGCTGCATATATCTTATCATCTTTGAAGTTGCTTGGAACCTCAGAGACTTACTTTTTCTCTATTGAATGCAAAAAAGTATGTTTCATTGGAGGTCTAGCTAGAGAGATAGTTAAAACGAAAAAGTGTCAATAAAGTCTGTGAAGCCGAGATATTTCCAATTTTCTTCCATGGACAAGTTCATTTGCATTATGAGTTCATTCCCCTAACTCTGTATAAGGTGTATTGTCGCACATATCACCATTGCTCCGCATATCCAAACCTCGAAGAAGGATATGTCTCTGTTCTGTTCTCTTGGGCAACACATAGGCACTTTTCACAAAACCGTGATATCGAGCGAAGAAAATGGTCTCTTCTGTGTGGAGAGTACAAGATATGTGTGTCCCCATCTAAACGTTGTTCATTAGTCAAATTTTCAAACATCTTACGATGGAGTCATAAAACTTGATGAACACGAGCTTTTTTCGTGCTTTGCTGGAACATACGCTCCTAAAAGGAACAAACTCGTATTCAAAAGGTTATATTATGGGGGTTGGTGATATAGTCTTCGGTATTCGATATATATATTTGTATTTTTAACTCCCGCATGTCTCCAACGTGGTAATACGATTGGTCAAGTAAAAAGATTCTTGTTCTCCACTTTCGATTTTCTACATAGTTAAGAAATAACTAATATATCTACTTTTTGTTTTTATACAGAGAGCATCTTTCAGAATCAGACTTTTTGAGTGAAGTGAGAAAAGATTTGAAAGGAGCGTATTCTTTGAGATCTCAGATCCAACTCTCCGTTCTTCCAAATCACGTAGTATACCAACATGGAATCTGAGGAAGTGTTCCTACCACTGATCCACCCACATGCCCTGGTGCCTTGGCACGATCTGAAGAAAGGTGATTGTTGTGGACGCTATGAGCCTATGAATACATCACTCATGGCTACTACTGTAGATACTGTAACTTTTTCGTCCACAAGAAATGTGTCGACGATAACTGTGAGTCTATCCAACACCCATCTCACCCGGATCACACTCTCAAGCTTCGAAGTCAACCAGGTAATATATGTGATTTATGTGAAAGGAGTATTTGGAACCTATGCTATCGTTGTGACATGTGTGACTTCGACGTGGACCTACACTGTGCCAAGTATCCACCACCAGAGGCTATTGAAAATTCTGAGACGCATGGCCACAAAGTCACCCTTCTCAAGGAACGGATCGAGTTCGAGTGTTCTGCTAAATGTGGCAAGACTGGTGACGGGTTGCCTTACAAATGTCATGAATGTGGTTTAACTTTCCATGTGGATTGCGTTTGGCACCCATCAGCAGAACAAAGTTACCCGCCAGAGGTAAATTACCCAATAGAGGTAAACCATTCTTACCATTCTTTGCACCCTCTTAAGCTCATCATGGATCAACCACCAGAGTATTCTGATGGGAAATGTGGTATCTGCGGAAGAAGGATTGATCATTTCTTTTATCATTGTTCTTCTTGTAACTTCACCTTGGATATGCGTTGTGTTTTACGCCCACGGCCACTGTCTCTTCTGGATTTGAAAACTCATGATCACAACCTCACCCTTCTCCCAAGACTCATTTCTTTTACATGTAATGCTTGCGGGTTGAGTGGAGATCGAAGCCCTTACATATGTGTTCTATGTAACTTCGTGATCCATCAAGACTGCCTTGGCCTTCCATGCCTCATAAACATCAACCGGCATGATCATCGTGTTTCTCGTATTTCCCTTGTGGGTGTTGTGAATGCTGTATGTGGAGTTTGTCGCAAAAAAATGGATTGGACTTGTGGGGGCTATTCTTGTCATAGGTGTTCTGGCTATTTCATTCACTCTAAATGTGCTACGAGAAAGGATGTGTGGAACGGGAAAGAACTTGAAGGAGTACCTGAAGAAACAGTAGATACAGAGCCATATCTGGTAATAGATGTTAACACAATACAACATTTCAGCCACAAGGAGCATCATCTAAGACTCAACGATAACGATCTTCTATGCGAGGCCAACAAGCGTTGCAAGGCATGCATCCATCCCATCCGTCTCCAACCCTTCTATGGCTGTATGGATTGTGATTTTGCTATCCACAAAAAGTGCGCTGAATGTCCTACAAGTAAATGGCATGTGTTACACAATGAACGGCTTACTTTAGTTACAAGTGAGGCTGATTGCTTCTGGTGTGGTGCTTGTTATAGAATGTCCAATGGTTTCAAGTACAAGCATGGGTTTAAGATGTTAGATGTCTTGTGCGGTTCAGTATGTGAGCCATTTGTTCATCCAAGTCATCCCCATCATCCCTTATATTACATTCCAACAGAAGAAAAGTATAAAATCTGCAAAGGTTGCAACAAGACGATATCTCCTATGCTCAGATGCATTGAAGATGATTGTGGATTTGGCTTATGCTTCATATGCGCCACTTTACCACAACTGGTAAATCATAGAGTTGATGATCATCCTCTCTCACTATGTTATGGCGAAGAAGAAGCTAGTGGTAAGTACTGGTGTGACATTTGTGAGAAAGAAACCAATCCAGAGAACTGGTTCTACACGTGTAAAAATCACCAGGCTAGTTTGCATACAGAGTGTGTGCTCGGAGACTTTGGAGGGCTCATGCCAAGAAGCACAATAAAGATTAGGGGCACGGCCTCGTATGAGGTGGTTCTCAATAACAATATAAATCGGCCTCTTTGCTGCGGGTGTGAATCACGCTGCATATATCCTATCATCCTGAAGTTGCTTGGAAACTTCTGCTCTATTGAATGCAAAACTATGTTTTATTGGAGGTCTAGTGAGATAAAACGTTCAAACCAAAAAGAATGAAGTCTGTGAAGCCGAGAAATTCGTTTTAGTTTCCTTTCTTCTTCCTAACTCTGTATAAGGTGTATTGTCGCACATATCACCATTTCTCTTTTCTCTTTGTGTACTCTCCGCATATCCAAACCTCAAAGAAAGATATATCTCTGTTCTCTTGGGTAACACATAGGCACTTTTCACAAAACCGTGATATCGAGCGAAGAAAATGGTACTTGTAATATTTCCTCAATAAAGAAACAGAGCAACAAACATGAAACTGTACTCTGACTTAGTACCTTAGACTGGGCTACAGATGGAAAAATCAAAAATACATAAATATTACCATCAGTGTAAGCCTGCCATAATTTCATCTGAGACAAAATGTCAAAATAGATGGGACTGGGACTGTACCACTAATTTACACAATTCCCTATTAGCTCTATTTACAAAAATGCTCAAGACAGACCTTTTAGTTATTGTCGAATCGACGGGTCGTTCCCTCACTTTGTTGCTTCTTCATTTGATAAAAATATATGACCTGCAAACTAGATGAGGTCGAATCAGATGTGAGGTAAGAGATTCACACAAAGCCAACAGTTTTTCCTGAGGTCTTACATTATGGTCTTGATCTACCATCAGTGATTGCTTCAGATTCTAGGCTTAATTTCAAACTATGATGCTTAAGATTCTAAAACTATGAGGATTTTTTTAGTGAAGCTTTTAATATCTGGTCTGGAACTGTCCATGAAATCAAATGTCCAGCAGAATCGCCGCTCATCAATTGCTTCAGGTCGGCCGTGAGATGCAGAGCTGTAACAGGTTGCTTATGGAATTCCAACTCCTTGTGTAGAAGCAACTTGTATTCTGGCTCCTGATCCACAAAATTTGTTCCTCCTGTTCTGTTGCTCCCAGCACCAACCGGATCAGTGCAATGTACCATCTGCCACACTCTAAGTGCCCCGCTTTGATGACCAGTCACGTACCAGGTCGTTTCCAGCCAGTCAGAAAACGCTGAGCAAGTTACTGATACTATCAAATCAGATGGTAATAACTGTGACGTGTTAACCACAGCAAGGCAATCGCCATTGATGCTCCAAACCGCGAGCAAAGTTCCAGCAGCAGTTATGATTTCTCCTGAAAGGTCGTTTATATAGATTGCGGAAACAGGGACTGCAAAGTCCGGGAGCTGCCTCACAAAACTTAAAGAACCGAGATCCCATATGATAACTGTACAGTCATCTGAACCGCTTGCAATCATCATGTAAGGTTGGCTTACACGTAGACAAGTGACCTTGGCTGTGTGTGCACAAAGGGCTTTCTCTAACCGTAAACGTCGTGAGCCACGCGGGCCATCCTTGTTGACTCTCCACACAGAGACTAGACCATCGTCTGCTCCAGTGACAACAATGCGCCCATCGTGACTAACACCAGCACACTCGATCTGGTTTCCTTCATGGAGATTTTCATGGGTAGATAAGAGCTTGTCCTGATCATAGCTCATAAATCTCAAGCTCCTGTCTGGGAAACCCCATCTTATGTATTTCCTATAGCCTCTCGGTTTCAGGAAACAGTTCGAGGCGGAAACAAGCAACTTGTCATGGAATGTGATGATCTGGTTTATAGATGATGGGCATTTACGTATTTGGCGAGGAACAAGATGCATCGAGTGCTGGAGAGGGTGCAGAGGGATTTTTCTGTCTGTTCTTCTTTTAACATGAGGTTTCTGGAAGAGTTGCTTCGGCGTTTGTCCAAAATGATTAATCTGCGCTAGAATGGATGCTTTCATGGCAGGATCCGTAACTGCATCTACATCCACGTTCCCCTCATAGGTGTAATGATAGAAAACATTTACAGCCTTTTCTGCATCCTGAAAATAAACAGCCTCATGTATTTTAGGAAGCAACACAACTAAAACATGATAACCGATTCTCTGTAGACTACCAAAAGGAGATCATGTAAGTTGTAACGTACCTTTCCTCTCTGTTTGTACCCAAAGATGAGATCTATCCAGTGATGCAGATTCTCTGAAACGTAATCAGACTCTAAAGCTTCTCTGTGCTTGCGGATGAATTCACGAACACTTCCTCTAGCCCAAGGAGGTAAAAATACATCACCCACCTGAAATAATACAAAGAACTTTCTCGTGACATGATAAAAACGTAGAAGTAAAAGGTACACATTCGAGCACCATTAGAACCACTTAACCTACCTTTTCTCCCGACTGTTTTTTACCCAAATCAAGGTTAAATCTATTTTCTAAGAATTCGGGCATGTAGAAGAATTCGGGAATTAGTTCTTTCACATCAGATGTATTTCCTTTTCCAGCTGCACTTAGCCAAGTATCTCTAATACGATTGAAAAGTCGATCAGCATGATCAAAATGACCACCCTGCAGCTTCTGGTTTTCAGCACTGAATGGTGGGAGGCGAATAAGGTAATACAGAACAATGCCAGCACTTGAATAGTGAGAACCATAATGAAATTTTGGAACTTCTGGATCATCCCAGCTCTCGTATCTGAAATGAGAAAGGGAAAAAAGGAAAGAACGTGAAGCAATATCATGACATGTTGAAAGCATCGTTAATCAAAAGGATCATTAGACAAAGTTTAAGATGCACATCACAAACCGTTTCCTAAATTCTTCTTCTCCTTCAGGCGTCTGGCAGCCCATTGGTTTGTCAAGCTTGCGAAAACTCTTTGGATCTGACAGATCAAGAATCTCGCTATCATAATCTGCTAAAATCCACGGAAATACCGGATACTGTGTGAGATCACTGTATCCACGTCCTGCTAGGGTGTTGAGATGCATTAAGTACTGGAAATTGCTGATCTCCCCATTTTGCCATCTTTTCGTGAAAGACTTTGCCATTAACTTGAAAAGACGACTACCCTCTTTACTTTCCTGTTTCTCTGATCCTGAAATGGTTGTATCGAGCCTGAGAAAACAAAAAGACAAACAGAATAAACAACTGCTTCACAGAATTAGGAAGGGCCTCGTGTAGGACTAACCTATAAATGCTCAGTTCTTGAACTTAGCTTGACATTTTAAACTCATAATTAGAGAAAGAAAATGAGAAGAAAAGCAACAAGATGCCATACATGCGGTTCCTTGGAAGATTCATGGCAAGCAGATTTCTAAAGACTTCTTCCCTCTCTTTCTTGTGGAACACAAGGAGATCATTACATCCATCCACGCTAAATATCTCAACAGCAACTGGACGCAGCTCGTAATCGCGTTTTAAAATCTCATGAACATTATCCAACTTCCACCTACGCCAAGGATGTGGCAAGTTACCGGCCACACGCACTTTTTCCTTCCCCCAAGCCCCACCACCATATGCCCATGCTCTTCCCCCTACAGCTCCGGTTTTCATATGTGTACTCCATAATGGGCTAGACTTGAACTGGAACTCCAAGCTTTCGGTGACATGCTTTTTCACACCCAAAGCCTGATCGATAATGGATAATTCGTCTTCACATTCCTTCTCACATATACACCCATGATCGTCAATGTAAAAGTTCTCTATCACATATAGGCAGACTTCCCCTATCAAGAAGATCCCATCATGCTTGTCTAAACCAACAACTCTCTCACAGTTATATCGGAACCTAATTTTTTCAAGATGTTCCAGATATGGTCTGATCAAATACTCACCATCATCGTTCAGTTCCTTCTCTGATTCTTCCTCCACACCTCTGCTTTCATCCATTTTACCAGAAGATGACTGTCTTGAAGATCCAGTATCAGATTTGTCATCTGTGTTGTCGCTGATCAGAACAGATGTTGTACCACTAGACTTGCCACCAAACTCAAGAGCATTGTGAAGACTCACCTCACTTGAACTACTAGCTCTATCATTATTCCATCCATTTCTAGCAGAAGAAACATCCTTACGATCATCAGCTTCTTCAAAAAAGGACTCGTTGTAAAGTTCACTTAGCAGGAAAGCTGGCTCACAATCCTTATCAGAAATGACTAAGTCATCTTCATGTTTCGATTTGGGTAGCTCATCTCCAAGTTCCAACTTCCCTTCTAGTAAATCATGGATGCTATCAGTTTTCATTTTACATCGTTCAAGCTTTTTCCGCATTCTGTATGGACCTTCGATAGGACAGAGTTGCCATTCAAGATCTTCAGATCCTTGGGATATAGGCAATGGAAATATACCACGCTCGTGTACAAGCTGTTGGAGATGAGTTTGCCACTCACTCTCGGCATGAAGTATCGAACCATATTTGTTTTGCCGGACAATTCTAAGCTCAGTAGACACTGCATCACGCACTATATCAAGTGCATATCTTCGCTCATTTACCTGCTCCCAGCGTTTCATGTCTAACTTCGACATGTCTCGCGATTTTCTACCCATCTCTCTCGTGCGGCGACCATCCATGCCTTTCATCCTAACATCAGGAAATTTTTCCGAGCCAGCTATGTACTGTGTCCACATAACCGCAGCACCCTTCTCCAGTACTTTATTTACAGTTTGTTCGCAGCTATCAAGCCACTTAGAGAATTCTGGAAGATTTCCAGTCAGCAATCTATCAAATCCCCCGTGTAGTACATCAAGGTTTTGTCCTCGATGTTGTTTTTTGACTAGCAAATCCTCAAAAGCAGATCTTCTGTGAACCAGCAAATGTTTGATAATATTAGATGCCATGTTTTGCACATTCTTTCTCTGGTCACGGAGTAGAGAGACTAAATTCACACACAGACAGCAATTCAAATCTGTATCAAGATTGCTTGGGCATAATATGATATTCTTGTTTGCAACCAACAACTGAAGAACTGTTGATATATCAATTCCAGATTCATCGATGCTTAGATTTGAAGATTGCCTCTTGTTATATTCAACATGCAAGCCCATACGTGACAGTTGGTCGTCCTCTCCAATAGTTATCAAGAACGACGGTAGAAAACAATATAGTATTGCTCTATTTGTGTTCTTCAGGATGGAGTGCACATATGCATCTAGTTGCCTGGTTGCTCTTCCCATGGATAACAGACCTTTTCCTGAAGAAGTGATTTCTTCAACCCTACCATCTTTGTTAGCCAATTGCAGGATTGATAACAAGAACTCAAGTGTTCGAAGGACTCCTGTTGGCTGAGGAAAAGCGCCCATATAGACACGATCCACAATCATCCAGCAAAATGCATCCAAGTTTGCAGACCATTTCCTTTTCTCTAGTTTTTTGTCATCCTCTTCATCATCACGCACAAGACGCCTTTCAAGATAGTTCATGACTCTGCTAAGGCATAAGCCTTGAAATACCAGAACACATTCAGGATTCACATATAAAGGAATCATTTCTAAAATGCTTTCCAAAATCTGTACTGCTTTGATCTGCTCAGTCATTAAGTCCGCACATATCTCTGCCAGGAAATCTAGCACGGCACTTGCTCCAGCAGAACATGGCCCACAACCATACCCAGACTCGTCAGTTTCTAGGAGAAGTTTTGGGCTAATTGTAAACAATGTATGGGCAGCAGGTGAATCTTGTGGCTTCTGATCTGAAGGTGCATCAAACTCAGTAAGTGAGATTTGCAACAGAAGAGGAGTGGCAATTGTAGAACTTTTGGTTTCATTATAGTTAGAGCTTAGCCAGGATACAGCTCGAGATGGTGATGGAGTGAATGGACCTTTGAGACTTGATTTTTCAGATAAAAGGGGAGACTCTAACATTGTGAAGGATTCTGAACTCTGAGAATCTGTTGGCTGAACTTGACTTGAACTACCTTTAAGATCTCGAAATTCCATTTCACTGGAAGCTGATAAAGGGCTAACATGATCACCATCTAGTTTCTTAACATATTCGCGACCTCCAAATGGTTTTTCTGAATCCCCTGATGGTGTTGTAAAAATGTTCTCCACCTTATCAATACCCACATAATCTGAAGGTAAAGGCATGCCTTCAGAACTCACACTGACCTGCTCTTGAGGGAAGCTTCCAGCACTGATGGAGGTTTTTGTGGATTGGTCCAGGTCGTGAGGGAAGCTAGAGGAAGCACCTTGGGCGCTGCTTTCATCACCACCACTTATACTAAGCTCCTCTGCTTTCATTGAGAGCTGTTTGGCCATCTTCACAGCATGAGTAGCCCTGCAGCACGAGCCAGCTTTTGGTCAAAGTTTGCAAAATACCTAAGCAAAAATTCTTGTATCCATTGTATATATGTCATGACTCTATAAAAGGGATGTAGAAACATAATTTGAATTCGGAATAACAAAAGCATGTACACATCCATGTTAAGTACGTGGTACTGAAAAATATTCATTTATACAATAGGCACGTGATGCAAACCTGACACAGGAGAAGTAAAGATCAGCACAATTTTGGAGAAATTCTGCGCTTCTGCAAGCAGCTGAAAATTGAGGGCACATCTTTGCAAGATCAACCATGAAACGGATAACAGATGTCGCAGCAGCAGGAGCTGATGCTTCGCCGCCCATCAACCGTGCCGCGTACGTTTTATGCATTAAAGCTTCCCCTTGAAGCTCTCCGGTCATATCTGCATTTCCCTCAACAAGCTCAGCCCCAAAGCTAGCGCTCACCTGTGAAAGGTTTCCAGACTGGTGGGCAAGCATTGATTGCATGATCAATCTGTCAAAAGTAGATTTAGCCATGGCAACCACTGAATCCAATAGATCTATAAACTTCAACTCCACACGGCTTCCATCATTCGGCACTAGTGCATGAAAGTCTAACATCCGAACTTCAGGTAGTCTTGGATAAACAGGTTTTCCAAATATCAAGCAGAACAAAATGTAATATATGTCTGGGGAATCATAAAAGCTTTGAAGTACCCGTGTCAACCCCTGATAACCTCCACTTGTAAAAAATTTAAGAGAAAAGTTTGGAGAAGAAGCGAGACAAACACCGAGAAGAGTCATGATCCATCTCATACTAGTAGGATGCACAGCTTCATCAAGGAAGTACGTTATTAACTTTGATGAGACGATCTTATGCCACTGCTCCAGCAGCTCTTCTGCTTTTATGGTTACCTGGAGATCAATAAGCATTTCCAAAAGCAAATTTCTCACTATTACATGCTTTCCCATTGACTCTCGCATTGATGAGCTTCGTGACTTTATTTCAGGTGGATTAAATGTCATAATCACAAACCTAACCACATTTTCAAGCTCAGAAGTTAGGAACCCATCTTCTAAGATGCTTCCAAGAAGAATAACTAATTTTTCTAGGACAAGAACTTCCACATCCCCTCGTTGGAGTGTTACTAACAAATGTTCTACCAGATTGATTTGGCGCAGAATTGTAAGATTGTGACTCCTGTACCAAAGCATCGATACTAGATTCTCCAGAAAACCAAGTAATGCAATTTGGATGGAAACAGGGGCTGTCACCCAGAGAGTCCAGTCCAGGAGGACATGTTCCACCATATCAGCATTGGATAAGACAATGCAGTTTGAAGTTTCTGCAGGTATATCTCCCATGTCCAGCTCAGATAAATGACTAAAAGAATCTTTGGGTCCCGAAAAGTCATCCGTATCTCCATGAGATCCAACTGAAGAAGTTTCATATTGAAACTTTGACAGATTAAGATCCTCATACTTAGCTTCAGTTATAGTCTTCGTAGGTGACATGCTCATAGTACTTCGCACACTCTCCAACTTCTTTGGCTCTGGAAAGAACGCTTCGCATGCACAAATTTGGAAAAATATCTCCAAACATTGCATGTCAAAAAGCGCCATCTTGGGACGTAAAAACAGAGCTAGTAAATGATATCCCTTGTATGTTTCAATATCTTTTACATTCTGGCAATTCTGATGAAGGGCACATGCAAGCAGTGAAAGAGCCATACGTAGCATATCTCTAGATTCGGCAGCCTCAACAAGTGCAAGTACAACAGCCATTCCTCCCACATGGCGGATAGTATCGCCAATCATATTTTGTCTGCAGATACTCGCATTTCCCACCAGACGCCCGAAACGCGGTATACCTAAATTAGTGAGAAACGTAGAGTGAAGCAAAATTTGAAACTAAAACGGACAAAAAGGTAATATATGAAATAAAATATGGGATCGTTGTATACCTCCCAAAGGAGAAGCAGCAGTGGACAATGGGTCAACCAGATTGAGGAGAGAATAACTTCCAGTCGCGCGCATGAACTCTGAGCATGTTCCATCAAATGCAAAAATAAGTTTCTTACCAGCTAACTGAAAGGAAGTATTTCCTAACCTCTCGAGATTCCATACAATCCCACTACCATCTGCCTTAGAATCGCCTTTTCTATTACTCTCATCAAATTTTTGGATATTAGAGGCTGACGACATGTCAGTGTCTAACAAGTCAAGGATAGCCATGCTGCTCCCACCACAAGCCTGTTTAGGCACGAAACGTAAGAGATATGCATCCTGAAAAAGACCTCTATACCCTCTACCAAGAATGTACATGAAACCAATGCAGCCTGACGTGAGCACCTCCTCGAAAAGATAACATGAGCGTATTTTCCATGTCATATCGCTTACCCTGGCACAAGTAGCCGGAGTTCCAATTATTACTTGCAATGACTTTCCAACAGGTGAAGGAGAATAACCCAATTTACCCGTGTGCCTTAGCTTTCCATCAATATAAACATATGCGACGCTAGCTTGGAAGAGTCCAGCAAGAGCATTCGGCTTACTATGAACAACAGCAAGGTGATGCCACATGCCCTCCTCAGTTTCTAATCCAGAAAATGACAAAGAATTTGAATTGCTAGTGGCAAGGGTCAGAATACCATCCTCTTGAAAAAATAGTTCTGCATAGAATGGCCTTTCATTACTTATGTCACCAACAGAAAATATCCGGAAAACACTTTGTTCACTTTCCTGCCCACTTAATATCTGCGTCTTTGATAAACCACCAGCTTCATAGAGTTCTGTTTCTTTTCCTTGCGTTGTCAAAAAATTACGAGACTGGAACCAACAAACAAATGAATAACCAGCAGCAGGAGGCCAAGATCTTTGTCCCAGGGACACCTGAACAGAAGCATGCCCAGTTTTGCTCATGTCCATCTCTACAAAAGGAGCCATGGAAACATGTTCCAAGCATGTGTCTTTCATGAGAATTAGATTTTCAATCATACCAACCATCTCGTGACCTGAATTAATAACACTCATCTGCAGAACATATCTACAAAGCATTTTGAGCTCTAATGGGGACAACCTGCACCAGATTATGAGCGTATTATGAGTAACAAATGTAGTCACCTTAAGACTATGTATTAAATTTTTAGCTATGTTGAACTACCTGTAAGCCCCAAGAACTTCAACAACCTTTAAAACATGAGAAAGAAATGGAGATGAACCCGGAAGAAATGGGTGGATAATCTCCAACAGAAGTTCCACGCAACCTGCTCCATTATGATTTATTAAGAGGTAAAAACAAGAATGAACAACAAGATTTAAAAGTTGACTTAGCTAATTCCATTATTAGCTCAGGGAACCCTAAGACAAATTTCTTACCAGCTGACGTGAGGTTTTCCTGATTAAATGGGCTGGCACGTGCAAGCCGTTCTAGAAGATTCAGAAATTCCAACTGCATTTTTGGAGTAAAAAGCAACAGTGAACGGATGAGAACTTTGATAGCACCTGCATTGTAAATCCTCTGCTTTTCAGGATTAAATTGGCCAGATGGGGTTTTTACAAGAAAGCTTGCTTTTTCACTTTCTGCCATCTCAGCTGAGGCCATAGATTCTGATGTCAAAAACGGTGGAAGCAAAACTTCAAGCGCAAGTTCTAACAATAGTTGTATCACCTGTCTTTCCAGATCCAGACACATCAAACCAGACTCCACCAAAAGATCATAAAATGTCTGAGATGTAATAACTCTGTGCAGTTTCATCCTATTTACAGCATTCTCACAGACTGCAGTTGTCATGAGGCGCAATAGATGTTTAAACAATTTGATGTAAACCATCAAATGAGACTCATCCCTGCACTGTCCTTCCTGGAACGTATGAAGGGTAGTCAATAAAAGAGAGAATCCAGTGGCTTCACCAAACACTCTTTGAGCAAAGCTATTAACCCCAAAAATACGCCACAGAGCACCCATGGTATCACATCTGGCTTCATAATGAAGGTTGTATTGTTGCCCAGAGATTCCAGTGACCACTCCATTCTTCAACACATCCATAACAGCTTCTAACTCTTCATGATGGACCTGATTGGAAATAAAAAACGAGTTACTATTTACAAGAAACTAGAGGATTTCTGATACCTAAACAACATAAACCTCACTATTGCCGGCATAATCTAAAGAATAAAACGCCTTGCCAAGCTAATATAATTAGTTCTGACTTATGGTCAGAGAAACAAGATGACAGCCCGTAAAATATAAATAACCAAGATATATATTTCTTGGATATAGAAATTACCTGTTTAGTGTCTTCCGTGATTAAACATGACAGAATTCTCAAAACGCCAGTACGATGGTCATCAGAGATCAATAATGGAAGAATAACGGTCACGCCATTGGCAGAACGAAAAGCTGCCTGATTAACTTCAGATTTCTTTAGTAAAGAGATCATACAATCCCAACCAACAGTTATAGTGCTTTCAACTTCAAAGATAGGTAACTTTCCCAAACCAGATTCCACCAGCTTTGGTGATGAAATGATGGCATCCTTATTATCTAGGTGTTGTTTGAAGCTAGGTGAACTAGGTACCCTCTCCAAATGATTAGAAACTCCACTATACTGATCTGGACCCATGAGAAGCTTCTGCTGCCTTAGATCATCTTGTAAGACTTCCAAAACACCAACTTCACCTAGGACTTTCTTGTACTGTACATCAAAAGATGTGAGCTTTACAAAGAATGAAAGTATGGTATGCTTCAACTCAGAATTGATTGGCTGTTGCAGTAAGAAACAAAGTGACAACAGTTCTTGCTCTGGAACACAATTTACAACTGTGACAGCATATTCAAGAATTTTGAGGATTATCTCTTGCAATGAGGGAGGAAAACCACCCATGTTCAGCACGAGAAGTGGAACAGTCCTTAATTCTTGGCACATTCTATAGTTTTCCATATGGCTCGAGAATATCTTAAACATTCGGTTTAACACTTCAGCCTGAAGATCCTTGTTTTCTGCTTTCAGAAAGATGTCTTGCAACATTTGGACAGCTTCAAGGTCCTTTACTTTACCACTTCCCTGATCCCATGTCTCACCATACAGATTGTTATCAGATGGTGTTTGACTTCCGCTATACCCAGTGGGGTTTGATTGAGGCAGTAGTGAGGTATTCGCTCCAGATGACTCAACGGGACCAGTCTGGGCCAAAGTGACAAGAACATCAAGCAATCTTGACAGTGAAGGGGAGAAATTTTGTGATGCGAACTCGTCATTTTGCCTACTATTCATTGAATGGGGTGGCTGTTCTTTAGAGTCATCCGAACCACTATTTTGGTGTGGAGATGAAAGATCGGACGCAGAAACTATATTTTTCGGCATGGAAGAGAGAATCAGGGCAAACTGTACAAGAAAATGGTAACCATGTGCATTTCTTATGTCCTCCTTTAGCCTGACCCCACCAGCTTCTACATATTCGAAATTGAAAAAGATTAGCAGCCATACCCAGAGCGGTTCCACAAATCCAAAAAGAAGGTGACTGCCCAATGTTTATACTATCTAGCTACATTTCACAGGCATTGACATATTTTGAGTTTTTTTTTTTTTTCCTAAGTCAAAATTACCAGCTCTGTACGATAGTTCCGCACATTCAAGTAACAAATCCACAATGCCCATTGTATAGGCTGAGTCCCCACAATCTGGATCAAAATCTTTGATAGCCATTAGGAGAACCTTTATCTGCAGGAGAACTCAGCAAAAAGAATTAGTTCCGAAGGCGTAGAAACATAGCAAGCAGTCAGACATTAACTTTTGAAAAGAAAATTGTAACCAAGAAAGCAACGTTTCATATGCTCACCTTTTCACACTAAAAAGAATCCAAAAAAATCGTACTTAGTTACAAGATCTGTCTGTGGCATTTTTTCTAGTGATCTAGCTTCTTTCCGTAGACCTTGAGTTCACAAACAAACCAAGGACAAGTATTTTTATAAACGCCGTAATTTAAGAAAATGGTTTGAAGATAACTATAAGCATCACAAAAGAGACCTTAAACACCAGATTGCAGCTATATATGGCACTTCCAGAATTGTAAACTAAAGTATAAGCGCACAACCAATACTTATCGTTTCCTTAAATCCCATACTCTACTTGTAAATCTCACTTAAGTCTCCTGATAACCAAATTCCTTATCACATAGACCCCAGATAGTTTGAAGATATGCATGATATGATTGACCTATATTCAGGGTCACAGCTTACGAAACACACAAGAATCGATATACCACAGAGAAGCTATCTACAGAATCCACTGGCATACCAGAAGGTGTTTGCGTATGTAGCTTGCCGTGCTCCCATTGTCATTGACAAGAAGAAGCCCAAGAATCTGAAAGAGACACGAATGGGAACCATAAATGAAACTTTCAGCATCACAACTTTCGCTCAAGTTTCAACGGTCATGCTTCAGAACACTTAGCAGCTGTTTCAGCTTCAAAACACATGGCTGATTTTTTAGAACAGGGGAGCAACAAATTACCTGCATTGCATGTCTATGAAGTTGTATGTTATGGAATGAAACTAGACCTTCTTTGTATTGAGAGAAAGCCACGACAGAACCATTGGCAACCATATTGAAAAGCAACTGAAGGGAGTCATCTTCAGTCAAACTCTGCGCAGCATAAGGATGGCTTGCCAATGCTTTCATGATATGGACAACGCTGCCCTCCATCTGCAAGAATATACACTTTGGCTAGGATGAAATAGTTATAATGTAGAAAAATATGGTATACTTGACTTTGAAGAAAACCATTGAAATAGAACCTCTAGTGTATAGCTTAAAGAGTACTGCATCAGCCATCTTTACCTTTTCTTCAAAACTAACAGATTTTTCACCTTCACTGGCTACAGTATATGTTAGAAACGCATTGAGAGTGTGTGTTAGACAACCCAATATCCCAGAATCCAGTAGAGACTGTTTGTCAATAGGCTGAAAAGAAAAGACATAAAAGGTTGAGTATAAAAACCAATTGAGTCTATAGCATACAAATCATAAAAGAGCCAGCACCCTGAAAGATTTTCTACGGCCTCTAAATAATCATAGAGTTGTTAACAGTTAAAAGTCGAGTAGCTTGTTTCCTTTGGTAAACAGTTAAAACTCATAGTTAAGCGTGGTAAAATTCTTTCATTTAGAGAAAAAACTGGAAGGCATGTAAACGTAAAAAAAGGTACCACAGATACAAGGACTTCGACAGCAGTTAAAAGGTTTGCACCATGACTAAAACCTTCCTGCAGGAAAAGCAGAAATCATGGATTAAGAAAGAAGGTGAAGGTAACATGTCCTCCTGATTCACTGTACTCAGAGGAAAAGGCAAACCTTAGTAACTTGAGAAAAAAAAGTTATTACTTTCTCTAAATCCAGTGACCTTGTCTTGCTGCTAATCTTTAATTTTTCAATATCTGTCACAAATGCTCTCCCAATGACGAAAGAGAATACATGTGTTTCTACTAACCTGCAATTAAAAATCAAAATTCTTGCTATGGGTAATATTCTGGACAAGAACTTGAAGTACAGAAGAAGACCCTCTAACGAAGAAGAAAGAAGATTCAAGACAGGAAACGTATGGTTCCTTAACTGGGAAGACTCACAGACACATGGGAGAGAGCAAAACTAGCTCAACATGAATAAAGACAGATAGAAAAAGGGAGAGGGTTAGGAGTCGCTTACATGGTCACTAACTGATCTATGTTGGCATGCTGCTTGACTAATCTACAAAATGTATTCACACTCAGATTCAAGGCGGCTTCTTTCTCCTGCTCCGACAAAGATGAATGATTAGCAGTCATGATTTGCCAATTTTTTTGGTTTGTAAGTGAAGACCATAAGTGATTTATACAGAACATAAAGGTAACATAATGATATAAGAAGTGTGAGTTATCTAATCATACACGAACCTGTTCGGATCTTGACGAAGAGAAGTCTTCCCAGTATCCCCTAAACTCCAGTTCCAGCTTATATTTATCTCGGCTATCAAACAAGTAACGGGGAAAAATCATTTGATTGCTTATGCCAACATTGATCAGTCAAAAATTTTGTTGAAGTTCTCAATACCTTGTAGGAGATAATGTCTTGAGGTCATATTGAGCAGAGGAGGACGGGGAAGCCGAGGAAGGGGACGGCGGAGAAATGAGGTCGCCGGTGGTTAACTCGGCGGAGGTGGTTTCAGCAATTCCGACCTTATCCTTCAAGTCCTGAAGCAATGTTCCCCATTTCATCGTTCCACCGTCTCGATTCTCATCCGATGACGTCAATCACGACCCAGATCCGAACCGTCTGATCAGAAATCAACCCGGTTCTTCGGTTAACCGACGCAGACATAAAAAAAGAAAACTCTGGAAGCTGGTGCAATATGCGAGATTAGGGTTTCGTAAGCAAGAAGAAAATCTGAGATCCAGATTCCGATTAGCTATTCAGAATCCCGCATCAACAACAAACAACACTTGCAATTCTTTTCTTTCCTTTCTCGTTGATAATCTCAGAAGAAGAATGAGGAAACAGATTTTGACAGGAAAATCAAGATTTATTGAATAATTTTAACGAAGAGAAAAAAAAGAAAGCTGGTCGATTAACAACCATTTTTGTCGCCAAATTGTGTCTGTGATCTTTCTGCTGTTTTTTTTTTTTTCTTTCTTCGTCTTCGTTTCTCCGCGCCTTGTTTATCGCTTCAAACAAAGTCAAAAAGTCGTCTCACTTTCTCCCTCACTCACGCGATTTTCATTTATTTAAAAATAGATATTTCAAATGATAAAATTCGGTAAAAAGGAAAGAACACACAGTTTCCTTTTCGGGCCGATACTAGTCCTTTTAAAGCCCACTCTCTCTATCAGAAACATTGTTGTCGGACTCTAAAAATTGATAGTTTCATCATCTTAAATTTTTATTCGAGTTATCTAACTAAAATATTCGAGTTATCTAGCCCTTTTTACTATATTGTTCCAAATGGTTTGCATGTATGTAGCAGCCAACCCAAAGAAAAGCCCAGAGATATATATGTCTCTGACTTAATATTAAGCCCAAAGCAAAGGAAAAACGAATTGTATGCATGTATTATACGTTATGGACTCTTTTATTCTGTTATTGCAGATTTTACATCGACCTAAATGTTTCAATCACAAACCAAAAAAAAACAAAAAACAAAAAACAAAATGCAAAGGAAGAAAGAAGTTATAGAATGGGGACTAACAATAAAAGGAAACTATGTTGATCCCATTAACAATGTTCTTTAATGTAGCTTTTTGACTTTTGGTGGTCGCATCTTCTCTTTATTTTTCTTGGTTCAAAGTGTTCGCATGTTCATGCGTGTCCTCGTTAACAATCTCTTTGACCTTCGTTTTTTAATCTTTTTAGATCTTTTCTACTTTATATTATTCCTCGTAGTTTTTCTATTATCTTTTTAATTTGATTCCTATTATCACCCTCGCTAGCTCCTTCTTTAGGTGTTTTTTGAGTTTTTCATGTTATTTTTTTTTTTTTTTTTTTTTTTTTTTTTTTGAATTGAAAAAAGGTAACAGAGTTACCTCTTTGCCCCGGAAATACCGACGATTTTAATCTCCCAGTGGCCATCGGGTTCGAACTGCGGGTTCACCGTATTGGGTTGTCCCTCAAGTGCCACTAGCCCACCACCGCGTGGTTATTAGATCACCTTTGAAAGAGAACTTACAAGCTATGCAATACTCCTAACTAATTCTCTTTCTAAACTACCCGCTTTTCATTGATTTTATGTGATGGAAAACAAACAAGACATTCTTAAAGAGTGTTAATACAACCGAAATCGTATTCAGAAGAGCTACAACAAAAAAAAAAAAGAATCTTTAACGCTTCTGAAGTGGAAAAAGATATTAGCTGCCTTCTCATTGTTTTGTTTAATTATCTTCTCGGCAGAACTTGTGGTTATCCGCCGTTACTAAATAGAGAATAACATTCATTTTCTATATGGTCCCTATTTATTTAGTAATACGTGTTTCTTGTTCATTGCTAATGGTATCCTATAGTATAAATGACCAATCAATAAATAAGACTCTCTTTACCTTGATTCATTAGTGATTACGATAGAAATCCGTTAACAGCAATCAGAAAATGGCAAACTTGAGTTTACGCTGAATTTAGACCCCATACCAATAAATATTTGTCCACCTTTATAAGACGGCTTTATTTCTTGCGATATATCAATATTATAATTATTTGATGAAAAACTATATATATATATATCTTCAACAGTTGCATTATTTGCACATATTATAATATAAAATGATGTGTACATGTACGTAGATATGAAGTTTTTTGTCTTTTTGTTTTAATACGTATATATACATGAAGTTGTTGTATCGTATCTATCACAATCAAAGAAACTGGCTTTGAGAGGACACATTCGTCAATCCCTAGATGTCAAGTTTGTGGGACCTTAACTGATCCAATTAAATTACTTTTGATGTGGTTTGCATGATATATACTGTATACATGTTTTTCTTTTGTAACTCAAAGATTAGTGTTTATATAAACCATATAAAAAGAACAATAATTCTTCTAAAGAACGTAGTAGTTAGTTTAATAAAGGAGAATCCTAATTGTTTTTACCCCAGTACGAATGTACGAGTATCCGACAAGAACATCTAACATAAACTAGAAATATTTTTTAAGCTGTAACAGTTATACAATGAAGAGAAAAAAAGAAAAACAAAAACCCCTAGAAAAGTAACCAAAAAGAAATGCTATTATCCTCTTTGTCTTTGTGTTCTTCTTGTTCCCGAGGGGTATTTTGAATCATTGAAGAGCAACAAAATATGGAAGTAGATTCCAGTTTTACCCTTTTACATATTGTGGGGGCCAGAGAATCCCAGATCGTAAGCCTTCTGAAACGACGACGACTCGTGATTATGAGATTCGGTGTCGTACGCCGACATAGGAAACGACACTCCACCTGCGTACTCCAGCATATCACCAGGTCTCACGCTAACGTGCACTCCATGACCCGTGAGTCCAAGAAAGTCTCTGGTCAAACGGTCAGCTTTCTGCCAGGTGGACGTTAACCCATCGACAACAAACGGGTCGTACTCAGACGACGAAGATGGCGTCATCATGACTCGGTCCACACCAAGAAGCTCGTTAACCGTCGTCAGATGTCGGTGATGACCGACTGACCGCGTTTGTCCTCCGCCGCCGAAAGTGCCGGAGCTGAGAGCACTCGCTTTTTGGAGGAGAGCTGTCGCGGAAAGAGCTGCCGTTGAGGACGAAGAAGCGGCGGCGGAGGATTGTGGTGCAGCAGGGTTAACGTAAAGAGGCGACGTGAAGAGCAAGGAAGACGTGGAAGATTTATTGAGCGTAAAGTGACGATCTTGGAAATTAGGGTTTGGGCTTGTGAGATTGGAGGAAGAAGTTGAGATGATTCTTGCACTTTCTTCTGCTAATGCATCGCAGAACGCTCTATGCGTTATGAAACTGTCTTTCCTGTTTAACAAAATTTTCCCCAACAAAAAAAAAAAAGACTAGATATGAAAATGAACAGTAAGTACAAGATGTTAAAAAGAAAATATGAACAACTATATATGTATGTGCATATATGTACATACGAGCGATGATGATCCAGTTGCAAGAAGTGAAATAATATTAGGTGGACCACACAGAGAGGAAGAAGTTTCAAAATTCCAGGAAAAGCTTTTGAAGCCTAGATTATAGTGGACCAAAGCAATTTAGACATAGCAAATCAAATCATAGATTACAAAATCTTTCATAAAAAGTAAAATAAAATCCAAATTATGATTCTTTTTCAGCATTATGATGAAGGAGAAGATTCACCGGCAGGCTTTTTATCATCTCCTTCAATAATTAATGCATCAGAAAATTTTGCATAGAATAAGGAAAAAAAAGAACAATTTTAATTGGACAAGAATTATCTTAATTTTTTATACACGCGCATAGCCCCTATAGACTGTAAAATTGATTTGTGTCAATCTCAGCTAGTACATGAAACTTCTTCGTAAAACAAAACAAAACAAAAAGGTTTAATTCCCTATTTTCAGTATATTTCATGTTTCATCTTTACATAGGCCTTTATGGCCGATGTGTATATAATGTCGTAATCCATGAATTTTGCCACTGCATTTAATTTGAACTCAAACTGTATTCCATGGACAGGCACTAGCAGTTTATTCAAAGAACATAACCAAAAGAAGACAACTGAAAATTTGTCACACGAAAGCATTAAATTCATCTATCCATATACAACTACAATATATTTCAAATTGTTTTTATAGATTCACATATAACATGTGGACTGCCATCTGTATATATATAGAAAATAATGTAGTTTTTTCACAGAAACATCAGTAAAAATATCAGGAGATCAAATTATCCAGGAACAAAGAAAGATATTCATATAAGAACAAAACCAATAAATAAGAATAAAAGTAAATTTACTGAAAAAAGCGTACCTCGAGAAAAGAGTGCCACAGTCACATCTATACTCTCTTGTACCACAGACCTTAGTGTGAGCTTTCCAATCAGATTGAACAGCATAGAACTTTGAACACTTTTCACATTTCCATTTCTTCTCGCCGTGCTTCCTGCAAAAGTGTTTCTTGATCCCTGTGAGATCACCAAGCGCCCTAGATGGGTGATGATGAACACAGTTTGTCTCTGGGCACACATAGACTTTCTTCTTTTGCTGTTCTTTGCTGTTTTTCTGCTTCAGCTTCCATGGAAGATTATGGCCTCTCCTGTGAAGCTGCAGATTCTGATCTCTTTGAAACCCTTTGTTGCATATCTCACAGACGAATCTGTTTGTTGCAAGAAGTGTCTTTGGTGATAATGCAATTACCTCTGCATCTGGATCTGCCACAGAACCACTTTCACATGAGAAAAAAAAAATCTCAAAGAATTTCTTGGTAAAAGATGATTTTGAGACAAAACCCTAATTGTAAAAAAAAAGGAAGACTTTTTTAAAAAACTCACATGAAAGAAGTAAAGTTCCCAGATTCTGCTAGTATAAAATAACTTATACGAATAAAGTCATCAGATTCTACTAGCTAGCTAGTAATCAAAACCCATATGAAACAAAATTTCTCGGATCAAAAAGAAAAAAACAGATGAAAAAAGGTTCAAAGATTCTACCAGGAATCAAAAATCCAAATGAAATAATTAAAGCCACAAAAAATATAAAGTAGAAAACCATATTTTTATTACCAGGATTTCCAGGAACGCCTCTCCTTTTCTTAGTCTTCTGAGTCTCTGTGTGTGTACAAAGACGACTAGATATTACATTATTCAAGCCATTAAAATCTTGGATGGCACTCAGTGTATCACCAGAAGAAGCACTTGCTTCAGCAGACAAAGAGCTTGGTTTATAGGACCAGTTACGAGATGAAAACATATCCATTGGCTATATGGTTATTAGCTATATGAAGAAGAAAACTCCAACTAGAGAAAAAACAAAAGGTGAAAGAAAGCTATAAAAAGATCCAAACTGGGTTTATTCTCATCTCTTAAAATAAGGAACTTTGATCAAGTACCTAGAGAGGAAGAAGTTTACACAGAAAGACATCATTCTTTGGCTATATATGTAAGAAAGAAAGAAAAATCATAAATTTAGTTTCTTGGGTGTATATACACATTTGTATGTACAGCTTTCAAAAGCAAGAGGACGACCATGATGGATTGTTATTCTCCAAGTCACTATCAGTATTTTGTACACATACATATATGTGTGTGCTTACAATAAATGCAAAGACTGTTCGATTCCCATTTTTGTATTAGTTTTTCTAGGTGCAGATAAATAACCACAGAGGAGAGATAGTGTGTTTGAAAGTGAGACTTTGACTTAACTGTTATTTATTTAATTATTATTGCCTTTTTTAATATTTATGTTGTTTTAGAAACTCTTCTGCATTACAGTGAAGAGTGATGATTACAGGACCAGACTATCAGAGTTTACTTGAAATTGGCTACTAAAAAGAAGAATAGACCACAGAGAGAGAGAGAGAGAGAGAGAGAGAGAGAGAGAGAGAGAGAGAGAGAGAGAGAGAGAGAGAGAGAGAGAGAGAGAGAGAGAAAAAACAAGCTAGCAATTTGTCCAATTAAAAGGAAAATATTATGAGATAAGACTGAGCAAGCCTAATTGCCTTAAATAGAAGTAATAATTACTTATATATCAATAGAAGTAATAATTACTTATATATCAAGAAGAAGAAAAGAAACCTTTTTCTTTACTGGGTAATGTATATAAAGGAAATGTTTTTGTTTTGTATCGTTTGTAAGTGAATCTAAAACACAATTACTTAGCCAAAAAAGATTGTTCTTATAATAGAAGAACTATATTTAGTCATAGAACCATTGAGGAACACACTAAATATTACTTTTCATTTAGTGTCAGATAGGAAATCTCTTATATAAGAATTAGAAAATTCAAGTTCATTGGAGTGGATAGTAGTTTTTCTTTTAGATATGCAATGCATCGTGTTAAGGACACTCAAATTCGAATACGTGATATTTCCCTCCTATATATGACTGGTTGAACTATCATCACTGGTTAAGAAATCTAACTTTGTTTAAAAGTTGTCAAAGTATAGTTACGTATCACATATGTTCCAAGATTACTTTTTTATTAAGTTAAAAATTTCAGTTTATTGCCAAGAATAAAAAGTACAGTTGTTCATTGAGCTATACTTTTTGAATTATTCTTTTTTTCATCTTCTAAATTTGGGGATTTTAATTCCATCTTTTCATGTAGAATGTTAGTGTTGATTTTTTATTTATTTAACTGTTTTTTCTTTATGTGTGGTGTTATTATGAACTAGGAACTTGAACTGCGCAAATGATGATTTATTTGCTATATATATTATAAATATTGGATTTTAATTTATCATCTCAATAATTTTTTTTGTTGTTTATGGATTGTGTTTAAAGATGTGAACATCATTTGGGTTCTCTCTCATTATTATTTTAATTATTTTATGTTATAATATTTTTTTAACTATTATAGACTAACTAAGCAACCAATGCCCAAGAGCATTTTGGCTTTGAAAAATGGAATATTTTACTTTGTTGAATTTTTATATCATCTTCCTATGATATTTACTCTTGGGAATGACTTTGTGTTATCTTCCCTTTTTATTTTTTATTTACCCTTTTTAGGTTTTTGATTAATATTCTCATATATATCCCTTTGAAAAGTTTTCATGCCCAAAAACAAAATACCTACCCCACCAAGGCACCAACAACAATTTTCGCACACTTTCATCCGCTCTTTAACTTTTTATCTCTTATGAATTTTTCTATAAGTAATATTCCATACCAAACACAAAGACATATTGTTAGGGGCAAATAGACAAAGACATATTTCTTAAATCTATTTGCCCCATAGACATGTCTTCTTCGTTCATAAGACGTGTTCCTTGAGTTTCGCTTTTGTGAACGCTCAGTAGAATCCCTTTAGGCAAAAACATGCGACCATCATGAGACACGAGGGTAGCTCAGAACCCATGCAACACCGAATATTCGTCTTTTTTAGTTTTCGAAAATGGTTTTTTTTGAATTGTGAAATTCTTAAATATATGCTATAATTTGTAGGGAAATAAATATACATAAATTATTCACATTCTTGTAACAAATTAAGGGAAGAGGTTAGCTAATTTGATGACATAGAAAGGTAGAAAGGAGTATAACAAATAGTCACCATAAATATAGAAGATAGAGTTATATAATGAATTTTTTTAAAAAATCTATAGACGTAAAACAAAAAAAATTGTATAAAAAATAAAAATGACAACCGTGATGGACAAGTGAACAACTGAACATACACACTTTATCATATCATATTTGGAACATTTCACACACCGACAAAAAAAAAAAAAAACATTTTCCACTATTAATTTGATCAAAACTCTTGAAGGCCTCTTCCATGAAAGCATGAGCAGATTTGAATTTCACATACTTTTTTGTTCTCAAGTTTTCAGGCCACAGGAAAATTTAAGTTTACGATGACACGAAGAAAATATAAAATCGAATTAAGGGAAACAAGAAGAAGAAAGAATAAAGAAGAGTGAAAAGAGAATACAAGTTTACACATCTATGAATTTTAAGAGTTTTACAAATTTGTTCACACTTTACTATCATCTCCAAGCTTTGCTTTGTTGTAAGTGGTTGCGTTCAAGGTTCATGGCTATTAACACGGCTATGGAGTTCGAGCATCTCTTGATGGTTAGGGTCAACCGAGAGCGCTGCACGACAGTCCCGCAACGCACTAGTGACATCCCTAATATGCTCGTGGAAAGCCGCCCTTAAGTGAAGAAGATGGAGATCCGCCTTGAAGGCGATAGCTCGTGATAACTCCTCGATAGCTTCTCTCTCCTTTCGACTATCCATCAACACTACAAAAAAACAAGAAAAAACATACAGTTTCAGGTTAAGCCAATTACTCATGGAGAAACACAAAAACAGAGAGTAAGAGTTGAGTTAAAAAAGAACCTGCGGCTCGGTACCGGTAAGGATAAACCCGGAGAGGGTCTAACCGGGTGACCATCTCGAGATCAGACTTGGCGAGTTCACGGTCGCAGTACTCTGATCTTTTCTCGTAAGCGGATGCGTTGTTCTGAGCTTTTTCGATGAGTCTGGTCATTTCTTCATAAGCTGCAGCTTTGTCGTTTCTAAGGAAATGGACACGAGCTAGGCCTTGGTGCGCCCTTGTGTGCCTCACTTTCAGAGCGTTTATATAACAGTCCGCAGCTAAGTCTAGCTTCTCGCAATCCACGTAGACGCTCCCGAGATTGTTTAGAGCCTAGAAACAAAACAAACAAACAAACAACAAAAGAAACATTTTCATAGAATTAAAATGAGTAATGGGATTGCCTCTAAATAAGGTGGTGGTGAACGACCGTACCTGACCTTTACGCAACCTATCAGAGGGGCATTTAAGAGCATCTTCAAGAAGAGAAACAACGGTTGAAGAACTCGATGGATCGAGGCTTGATTCTGCTAAGGCATAAGCTTGGAGGAAATAAGCTTCGAATGATCTCTTTATTCTTATGGATTCCTTAGCCTTTTGAAGCCCTTCTTCACAGTGTCCAGTGTCATATAAGATCCATCCTTCATAAACCAGGCGCTCGTGGTCACTCGAGGCGTGCTCTCGTGCTAACTGTAAACTACGCATCGCTGCTTCAGGACAATTCAACCTGGCAAGACATAGTGAAAGACAATGAGATGCTCAGTTACCACCTTAGGATGAAACTGAGAATGGTCGAATTGAGAACTTTGTTACCTTAAGAGAAGCAACGATTGTCTAAAGTAAAGAACACCTTTAAAAGCATCAGCTTCGAGCATCTGATAGATCACAGAAAGAGAACCGATATCATCAACGTTCGACCATTTCTCATAAAGCTGCATCCAACAATCCGCGGTTGTCCAATTCTCGACATGCTCATACACAAGCGTCCGAAGCTGCCTTGCAGCTACTTTCCCATCAAACATTCTATAATCCGGACACAAAGTAAGAGCAGCCTGGATATCACGAAGAGCCGCTTCGTAGTCATCCATACCGAGATAAAGACAAAACCGGATCTCTAAACATTCTAACGCGAGTTTAAACCCCAAGATCCGGTTGATTTCCTCGAGTGCAGCCTCAGCATTTTGTTTCGACATTAGCGTGACAGCTCGATACATGTAAGGATAAGTCAAAGTCGGGTCCAATTCAGTTGCTTTCTCAAGATCCTCCAGTTTCTTGTCACCTTCACAATATAAAGACCTTTCCTGATACATCCATCCGAGAGGCGGCGAAGCAGAGGCAATAACCGAGCTTAGCTTCTCCTGAGCCCAAAGCCGATGGCCTTGGATGTAACCTATTCTTGCTAAACCAGTGGCCGAATACACATGGCCTAGGTTAAACGCGGTTTCAAATGCTTCTTCTGCCTCACGGTACTCTTTCCTCAATAGCCTCGTACACCCTAACCGATGAAACCCCAATACTCTCTGCCGATCATTTTCCGCAAAGTCAACTACTTTTTCCAAGAAACCCAGTGTTCTGTCAGAACGAGGATCTAAACGCATCGAGACTTCGCTTAAACAAGAGTATAATGAGAATGAAGCTTTCCCTGCCATGGTTGAGACTTGAGATCTATTAACCCGAGTCAAAACCTCGACAACACGCTCGTCGATCAAACTATCAGGCATCTCATAAAGAAAAACTTGCAAACACGATGCAGCTAGGATCGGAGATCTCTCTTCGAGTGCAAAGTCCATAAGCTCAATGGCACATTCCATCGACGAGATCAGAGAAGCCAATTCTCTATCGCAAGCATCTTTAAGTCTCTCGCAGCAAAACTTGTTTGCAAAAACTAAAACTTCCAATAAAAGATTCTTGGAAACTCCACTCAGAACACCTGCAACGCTGAAATCTCTGACAACACGCATAGCTGACGACGATACATGATTTTCTGACATATCTATCTCATCGAGAAGCGATTCCGTGAAATTCCCATAAAGCATGGCGTGAAATGGAGCCGAAAGACACGCGAATTTCTTTCTGTCACAAGCTATTCTCTCTTCTCCTATCTTAAAAACAACGTTTTTTGAAATATGGCGCTTCATCTTCACAGATGCTGCTTCAGGGGAAGAAACAGCCGTAACTGGGAAATAAGATGCAATATCCAGCGGCACGAACTCTTCGGAGTACTTACCGCAAGACGAAAGCAAATCGGCGATAACTTCCTCCCCTTGTTTCTCATACCTTAACCAAGACCCAAACACAACTTTCTCATGGACGGTTGTAGCTTCTTGCCAAGCTGATCGAAGGCTTCTCTGTCTAAGTTTGGTCTCTCCAAGACCTCTAAACACTTGATATTGCAATAGATACAGAATCGATCTCTCCTGCAAAGAGCAAGACTCGAGCTCTTCATGAATCTGAGCAAGAACTTCTACATAGTCAAGAGGCTTATAATGCGGCAGTATCTGCGGCTCGGGAACTTTGATAAATGATTCTCTGCACAGTGGACTACAAAAGACCAAATTTTAACTCCATAGCCAAACGTCTTGAGCTCAATATAGCCAATTAGAACCAGCATGAAAATAAAAAAAAGAGAGAAACTTACGCAGATGAAGAAGCAGAGGAAGATAGCTTCCCTCTCTCAACTTGAAGCCATGACTGCGGATTCAACGAATTGAGCTGTGGTTCTTTACAAGAATCAGAAGATGGGTAAAAGGTCCTCATCTGACATAACAGATGAAACAAATCCCAGATCTCCAGGATAGCCAGAGGATAATCAACACACTATTTTCTTCTCGATTTCAAAGTACACAGCCCAGAAGAAACTAACTGAAGATGGGTTAACTTAGTGGACTTCTATACAAAAAATTTAAACTTTGTATTACGAGATCTTCCAACACCTAAAGCTAAATCATTTCTCCATGAAACCATTTATGTGCAGTTAGAACAAAACCTAAATACATATACGGGAACCACAAAACTCACTCGAAATCGCCAAAGAACTGATACCCTCTAAGGAAACTAAGGGGATAAATCAGTGTAGAACACCAAAATTAGAGCTTTCTCGAGAAAACCCTAATCCTGCAGCAGTTGTATCATCATAATCTAGTGGCTCCAGGAGAATTGAAGTAAACCCAGAAAAGTCAAAGAGAAGCCAACAAATCTAGGATGTCTTGGACATGAGAAAGTAAGAGTCTTTAACCAGTGAGTAAGAAACCTCCTCCCCTTGTTGCGCGAGCTTCTGCAATTTTGTATTGAAAAGATAAGAAACCCTAGACAGAGAGAGAGAGTTGGCAACTGTCTATGGAGGAATTGGGAGGAAGTATTTGAAGTTTGAGCAAAGGAGATCGAAGTGAAAGATGTAGCAGAGAGTGGGAAATATTTTCCAAATTGACACTTTTTCAGTTCTCTGAGCTGTTTTGTTTCATTGGTAAAAGGGAAAGTTTTTCTTCTTTTCTCTTGTTTTTTCTCATATCCTTTCTCTTTTGGTGAAGATCTCCACACAAAACAGTAACCAGCACTATCGCTCTTCTCTGGCCCCTTTTTTTTTTTTTTTCCTCTACGAGATGGTGAAATAGATTACTGATTAATTATTTTTCCCCAAAAAACAAAATTATTAATTAATTACTTTACAATTATATATTCTAAAAATAATGTTATATTTTAAGAAAACGATTGAATTGTCATATTTGTAGACATCCAATTGTCATCCCATATTGTACAGCCAAAAATGTTTTATCATATTGCAATGACTTTTTGTACCTTTTTTATATCTATATCTTAATATTTCCAAGAAATACGGAAATATATTAGATCCGGGAAATTGTTATAAGACAGGGCATGTAAATATATATTTATAATTTGCCATTTCACTTTCAAAGTTTGAGATGTTATAAGTTCGATAATTTTACTACAAAACATATCCAAACCGTCTTTAACTAAAGATACTTTTTCCCTTTAATTAGGACCGGACACATCAAAGAAAGTATCAGATGTGGAGAACCATCCTTGTCACGGTTTATGCTTATTCTCCGGTCACCACGTGTCATCTCCTCCTTAACCGGGATCCTTCATGAACTTTCTCCATTCGTCTTCGCACACCGCTCTTTACTTAGAAAATCCTGGAAAAAAAAAACGGTTTCTCGCATTTTATCGTGACCCAGAAACAAGAATTGTCCTCTCACTCACAGAATCCTAAGCAGAGCACCGACTCAACTTCCGTTTCCTCTCTTACTTTTCCCGCGTTTTCCTTCACTTTGTCTCGGAAAGAGTTGATACCGTAATGTATCAGTGGAACTTACCGTACCGGAAAGATGACGTGGAAGCCGGCGGTGGCTCACGTCCTTTATACCCAACGATGCTTGAAAATCCCGAGCTCCGGTGGGGGTTTATACGCAAGGTTTACTCTATAATCGCCTTTCAGCTTCTAGCCACCGTCGCCGTCGCCGCCACGGTGGTCACCGTCCATCCAATAGCTGTGTTCTTCGCCACCACCGGCCTTGGATTAGGTCTCTACGTAGTCATCGTCATCACCCCCTTGATAGGTACAAAAATCATCGTTACACATGATCGAGAAATCAAAATTTTCAAACTTTGGATTTGAATGTAAGCTTTGTGTGTGTTTCTCCGGTTTTAGTGTTGTGCCCGTTGTACTATTACCACCAGAAACATCCGGTGAATTACTTGCTCTTGGGGATCTTCACTTTGGCTCTGGCTTTTGTCGTTGGGTTGACATGTGCCTTCACCAACGGTAAGATCAACAACAATTGTTCTAGTTTACGCCTTCCCAAAAACCCTTTTTTCAAAAAAAATCTGGTTTTGATTTCTCTTAATGTTTTCTGGTTCCATTGTGTACAGATGTCTAAATCTTATTTCTCTGTTTGGAACAGGGAAAGTGATTCTCGAATCAGCGATCTTGACAACGGTCGTGGTTCTGTCTCTCACTTTGTACACCTTCTGGGCTGCTAGGAAAGGATACGACTTCAGTTTCCTCGGACCGTTCTTGTTTGGTGCTCTCATTGTGCTTATCGTCTTCGGAATAATTCAAGTAACGCCACTTATTCCAAATTTACCATACGCATTACAGAGAGTGAGAGTGTTAGGCTCGGCTAGTGAAATGTGGTAGCGTTTTGTAGGCTATAAGAAGGTAGAAACTTGATTGTTTCATTACAAGTTACACAGAATGATGGGAGGTTCAGCCTAGTTCAATGTGTTAGTTTTGTTTCATTACAGAGAACTGAGTAGTTTTAGGCCTGTTGAAGTGTTTGTAGCATTTTTTTAGGCTAGAAGTTGGAAACTTGATTTGACTATAGGGCATTACAGAGAGTGAGAGTTTTGACCTATGGAATGTGGTAGCTTTGGTTTGCATGATAACCGGGATTTTGGTTTATGTTGTGCAGATTTTTTTCCCATTAGGGCGGATATCGGTGATGATCTATGGTTGCTTGGCATCTGTAATATTCTGCGGATACATAGTTTATGATACGGACAATCTGATCAAACGATACACATACGATGAGTATATTTGGGCTGCGGTTTCGCTCTACCTAGACATCATCAATCTCTTCTTGTCTCTTCTTACTGTATTCAGAGCCTTGCAAAGATGATGATTACGAGGGCGGCTGATGTAATTAAGGGTTCTTTATCTTTAAAGAAAATGTTATATAATAAGAAGGTGTTGTTTGTATGTTTTCATTGTTACGGTTCACATGTCCATGTGATTAGAGAGGGAACACAGAAAACAGAAACAGTGCATCAAGAAATGATTATAACGAAAATGCCAAAGTGTGTAGTGTAGTGTAGCTAAGGACATTCACGAGAAGGGTAAGACTTTTTTTTTGTCTCAAAAGAAAAAGAAATAGTATAACCGAAAAGAAGTCCTTGGAAAAATATAATAAAGAAATACGCTGAATCAATCATCTGGTAAAATATAATCGAAAAGGAGAAATAGGCAACATCATTTAAAATCAAAGAACTAGACTATTTTGTAAACTAGTTTTCAAGGTTGAGGACTTATGGTTCATAGGCTAGATTAACAGTGTGGACATTGGATTTAGGCTGTTTTGTTAAAAACAAAAAAAAATCTTCTTTGTCAACTGAATATTGTCTTAGTCCTAGTTTTGATACAAAAGTTTTATACTATTTTGATAATGCAAAAAAGAAAGCAAATGATGGGAAGCCTCGAGCTGTGTGTTGAAGAAAAGGAAAGCGAATGTTTATAATTCTGAAATGCTCCAAATACAAATGGACAAAAGAAAAATAATGGTAACGAGAGTGATCAATCCAAATTGGGAAGTCTTGTAACAGCTCATGTTGCTGCTTCATTTCGAACCACGTATCTTAATTATTTGACGATTTTCTCATGTAATAGTTTCCATATAAGTCTGAACATCTCCTTGGATGCCACTGTATGTCAAAATTTTAGCGTAAAAACTTCATAATCCATCCATAACTCTGCCTCATAATTAGACATCTGGAGTTTGAGTTGGAAATGCAAATATTATGGTACCTCTGTTTTTGGGTATGAGCATATGATTATGATATACGACGGCGAAAAATGCATGTATATATATATATATATGTATAACTTGTTAATAAAATGGTCCGTGTATTATAGAAACTAAAAGATACATAGTCGTACCAAAATAATCGTGTAAAAAAGCTGAAAAAGCTAAACTAATGTGAAAAACATGTCTGAACCGTATTTTTACGTCTTGTCGAAAATATATATCTTAACGCTAGTGCCTTAAATTATTAACAGAAATTACGTAGGATAGTTTTTTTTCCTTTGGTGGGTGGGTCCCGATGGAAATGAAAAAATGCGAATTTTCTTTACTCCTGTTCTATAAAGCTTCATCTTCCTCTCACACCCGAATCCAAATGAGACTTGCTTTTGATCAATCTCATTCCATCAAAGTAGTTAAACTAGAATATGTGCAAAAGGGCATCACAATACCCCCAAGTAGAAATCCCTCCACCACAGCCTTTCTTCAAATCACTAAAGAACACTCTCAATGAGATCCTTTTTGCCGACGATCCGTTTCGAAAAATCAGGAACGAAACAAAAACGTCGAAAAAGATCGAGTTAGGGTTGCGACACGTGTTCCCGATCTTGGAATGGTCTCGTGGTTACAGTTTGGAGTATTTGAAATCAGACATTATCTCAGGGATCACCATAGCAAGTCTTGCTATTCCTCAAGGGATTAGCTATGCTCAACTCGCTAATCTCCCTCCCATCCTTGGTCTTTGTACGTTCTCTTCTTCTTAGTTCTTATTTTTACATTACAATAATTCAAAATCTTTTTGTCAAAAAGAAAATAAAAGAAGAGTAGATATCACTTCTTCAAGAACTTTAATATTAGAAAGGTATTAAAATTTTGATATTTTTGCTACGGATAAATAATATATATTCTTGTTTTGGTTTTTGGTTTTAAGTACTTTTGGTTTGAGTAATTAGAACTCACTTGCAACCTCAAATTAAAACTCACTTTAGTTTTATATTGGTCCTAAAATCATATGAACTGTGTTTTATTTTATTGTTTTGCTTTCAATTTATATATGTGTCATCAAGAGCGAAAGCTTACAACTGTCAAATTTAATTTCAATTCGATTTGATCCAAGTTTGGTTCAGTTCTACTCCCCACCCTTTTACCAGACAGAGTTGTATTAACATCAATCATCTAAATTTTACTGTATACATGTGACTCAAGATATCTAATCAAGTGTATGAAATTAAATGTAGACTCGAGCTTCGTGCCACCGATGGTATACGCGATAATGGGAAGTTCAAGAGATTTAGCGGTGGGTACTGTGGCGGTGGCGTCGCTGTTAACGGCGGCAATGCTAGGGAAAGAGGTAAACGCCGTGGAGAATCCAAAGCTTTACCTTCACTTAGCTTTCACCGCCACTTTCTTCGCCGGACTCATGCAAACCTGCCTTGGCCTTTTACGGTTAGCTAACACCCAAACCACACTCATATATAATATTTTAAAATAACAACAATGTGACTTTGTATACATGAATATGTATCATGTCTTTTATTGTATTTTATATCATGGAATCATCATTTACTTAATTTAAAATTAACAATCAAGGCAGAAATGACCGATCGAATGTGAGTCTATGTATATAGTAATATTAATTTTTTTCTTGAGAACACAGTATTATTAATTTTATATTTTGCCAAAGTTCTGGTGTTATATTAATGGTCTGACATAACTGAAACAACTTATAAAAAGTGAGAACCGAACATTTTGCACCTTGTCTTGACTTGCTGAAAAGGTTTTGGTTTTTGCCTCGTGCACGATCAGTTGTTTTTGTTAGCAGAAATAAAGAATAGAGATTTGATGCTCCATGTTGGGAATGATCCGTGTTCGTTTTTGAGGCAAATATGTCAGAGGATAACAAGAATGATAAGATTAGAAAACTATTCTAAACATTTAGAAACAAAATTCACGTGACATTTTTTTAAAAAATTGAATTAAGATGAAAGATAAGCACTGGTCTAGTATTTTCTGTTGAAAACTAAACTTGATTTTGGATCAAGTTAAATCATGGGCCAAATCCAAAACAACTTGATCCAATTTCTAGAAGATCACTTAAAAATATCTAATCACTCCACCTCCTTAAACAAAAAAAATCTAGATATTCATATGGAATTATCTAGATAATTAAGAATAAAATAATATAGATATTATGAAAGAATTCTCTAGATTTTAGATTATAATATGTAAGATATTTTGTAATGTGGAGGCTATAAATACCTCCACCCCCTTCTCATTTGTAACCAAGTTAAAATCAAGAAATATAAAGCATTCTACAAAGTCTTCCTTTCAAAACTTTTCTCTCCCAAATTTTCTTAAACACTTTCTCCATCACCTCTAAAATAGTTTCTTTCCAACAAAGTGGTATCAGAGATAGTTATTTCTCTTAAAGATGTCAAACAATGGTGTTCCCTTCCAAGTCCCATGCTCACAAAGAGCAACTATGACAATTGGAGTTTAAGGATGATGGCTATCCTAGGAGCACATGATGTGTGGGAGATAGTCGAGAAAGGCTTCATTGAACCGGAGAATGATGGTGGGTTATCTCAAACTCAAAGGGATGGTTTGAGAGACTCAAGGAAGAGAGACAAGAAGGCTCTCTGTCTAATCTATCAAGGATTAGATGAAGACACATTCGAGAAGGTCGCAGGAGCAAAGTCGGCCAAAGAAGCATGGGAGAAGCTTCAAACTTCTTACAAAGGAGCTGAACAAGTTAAGAAGGTACGTCTTCAAACTTTAAGAGGAGAATTTGAAGCCTTGCATATGAAGGAAGGTGAACTCATCTCTGATTACTTCTCAAGAGTCTTAACGGTTACTAATAACCTAAAAAGAAACGGTGAGAAGTTAGATGAGGTGAGAATCATGGAGAAAGTTCTTAGATCGTTGGATTCAAAATTTGAGCATATTGTCACGGTGATTGAAGAGACAAAAGACTTGGAGACTATGACGATGGAGCAACTTCTTGGATCACTGCAAGCATATGAAGAAAAGAAGAAGAAAAAGGAAGACATCGCAGAGCAAGTACTCAAGATGCGGATTGATACTAAAGAAGAAACTGGCCGAAGTTATCAAAGACGTGGTGGTGGTCAAGCCCGAGGAAGAGGTCGTGGTTATGTACATGGACGTGGTTGGAGATCCAATGAAGACCATACAAACCAAAGAGGAGAAAGCTCATCAAGAGGTCGGGGAAGAGGAAGCCCAAAAACAAGGTACGATAAGTCAAGTGTTAAATGTTACAATTGTGGAAAGTTTGGACATTATGCTTCGAATGCAAAGCTCCGAACAACAACAGAGTTGAAGAGAAGTCCAACTATATTGAAGAAAGGAGCAAAGAAGATGATATGTTATTGATGGCTTACAAGAAAGATGAACCAGAGGAGATTCACAAATGGTACCTCGATAGTGGTGCAAGCAATCACATGTGCGGGAAAAGAAGCATGTTTGTGGAGCTTAATGAATCGGTGAAAGGAAACGTGGCTTTAGGAGATGAATCAAAGATGGAGGTGAAAGGTAAAGGAAATATTCTCATTCGATTGAAGAATGGAGACCATCAATTCATTTCCAATGTTTACTATATTCCAAACATGAAGACCAACATCTTGAGCCTAGGACAACTCTTAGAGAAAGGTTATGATATCGTTTTAAGGATAACAGCCTTTCTATAAGAGATCATGAAGACAATCTAATCACCAAGGTGCCGATGACAAGGAATCGAATGTTTGTCCTAAACATTCAAAATGACATCGCACAATGCCTCAAGATGTGCTATAAGGAGGAGTCTTGGCTTTGGCATCTCCGATTCGGACATCTCAATTTTGGAGGCCTAGAGCAACTTTCCAAGAAGGAAATGGTGAGAGGATTGCCTTGCATCAATCATCCAAATCAAGTTTGTGAAGGATGTTTACTTGGAAAGCAATTCAAAATGAGCTTTCCAAATGAGTCAAAGACAAGAGCACGGAAGCCATTGGAACTCATACATACAGATGTATGTGGCCCGATCAAACCAAGTTCACTCGGTAAGAGTAACTACTTCCTTCTCTTTATTGATGATTTCTCAAGAAAGACATGGGTTTACTTTTTGAAAGAAAAATCAGAAGTATTTGAAAACTTCAAAAAGTTCAAAGCCCATGTTGAGAAGGAAAGTGGCCTTATGATCAAAGCCATGAGATCTGATCGTGGAGGAGAGTTCATGTCCAAAGAATTTTTGAAGTATTGTGAAGATAACGGCATTAGAAGACAATTGACGGTGCCTAGATCTCCTCAACAAAATGGAGTAGCGGAAAGGAAGAATAGGACTATCCTTGAGATGGCAAGAAGCATGCTCAAAAGTAAGAAGCTACCAAAGGAGTTTTGGGCAGAAGCAGTTGCGTGCGCTGTTTATCTATCAAACCGATCTCCAACAAGAAGCGTTTTGGGAAAGACACCACAAGAAGCATGGAGTGGAAGGAAGCCTGGGGTCTCACATCTAAGAGTATTTGGAAGTATTGCTCATGCTCATGTTCCAGAAGAGAAGCGGAGCAAGCTAGATGATAAAAGTGAGAAGTACATCTTCATTGGGTATGATGCTAACTCCAAAGGCTACAAGCTCTACAATCCTGAAACAAAGAAGACAATCATCAGTCGGAATGTCATCTTTGATGAAGAAGGAGAATGGGATTGGAGATCAATTGATGAAGACTACAACTTCTTTCCACATATTGAAGAAGATGAGCAACCAAGAGAGGATCCACCAGTTACCCCACCAACTTCACCAACACCAAGTTCTCAAGGAGATGAGAACTCAAGTGAAAGGACTCCACGTTTTAGAAGTCTTCAAGAGATTTATGAGGTAACTGAAAATCAAGATAATCTCACTTTATTTTTCTATTTGCGGATTGCGAGCCCATGAATTTCCAAGAAGCTATGGAAAAGAAGACATGGAAGGATGCAATGGATGAAGAAATCAAGGCGATACAGAAGAATGAGACATGGGAGTTAGCTTCACTTCCAAATGGGCATAAAGCAATTGGTGTAAAGTGGGTGTACAAAGCAAAGAAGAACTCTAAAGGAGAAGTTGAAAGATACAAGGCAAGATTGGTGGCAAAAGGATATAGTCAAAGAGCCGGAATCGACTATGACGAGGTATTTGCCCCTGTTGCTCGTTTAGAAACTGTTAGACTAATAATTTCATTGGCAGCCCAAAAGAGTTGGAGGATACATCAAATGGATGTCAAATCAGCCTTCTTGAATGGAGAACTTGAAGAGGAAGTTTACATTGAACAACCACAAGGCTACATAGTCAAGGGAGAAGAAGACAAAGTCTTAAGGTTGAAGAAGGCACTTTATGGGCTCAAACAAGCACCAAGAGCATGGAACACTCGGATTGATAAATACTTCAAGGAGAAAAACTTCATCAAGTGTCCATATGAGCATGCACTCTATATCAAAACTCAAGACAATGATATACTGATTGCATGCTTGTATGTAGATGACTTGATATTTACAGGCAACAATCCAAGTATGTTTGAAGATTTCAAGATAGAGATGACAAAGGAGTTTGAGATGACCGATATTGGATTGATGTCCTACTACCTTGGAATTGAAGTGAAGCAAGAAGAAAATGGAATCTTCTTTACTCAAGAAGGCTATGCTAAGGATGTGCTTAAGAAGTTCAAGATGGATGACTCAAATCCAGTTTGTACGCCAATGGAATGTGGAGCCAAGCTGTCAAAGCAAGAAGAAGGAGAGAGTGTGGATTCAACACTTTTTAAGAGCTTGGTTGGAAGCCTACGTTATCTGACTTGCACAAGACCAGACATTCTATATGCAGTTGGAGTTGTGAGCCGATACATGGAGCATCCAACAACAACTCACTTCAAGGCAGCCAAGAGGATCCTTCGCTATATCAAAGGTACCATAAACTTTGGCTTGTATTACTCTGTTTCTGATGATTACAAGCTTGTTGGATATAGCGATAGCGATTGGGGAGGAGATGTAGATGACCGGAAAAGCACAAGTGGATTTGTGTTTTTCATTGGAGAAACCGCTTTCACATGGATGTCAAAGAAGCAGCCAATTGTCACCCTTTCTACTTGTGAAGCGGAGTATGTAGCGGCTACTTCATGTGTGTGTCATGCTATCTGGCTAAGGAATCTGGTGAAAGAGTTGAGTTTGCCACAAGAAGAGCCAACGAAGATCTTTGTGGACAACAAGTCAGCAATAGCATTGGCAAAGAATCCTGTCTTCCATGATCGAAGTAAGCACATTGACACTCGTATCATTACATTAGAGAGTGTGTTACTAAGTTGGAAGTACAATTGGAGTATGTGAAGACAAACGATCAAGTAGCCGATATCTTCACCAAGCCACTGAAGCGTGAAGACTTCATAAAGATGAGAAGTTTGCTCGGGGTAGCAAAATCAAGTTTAAGAGGGGGTGTTGAAAACTAAACTTGATTTTGGATCAAGTTAAATCATGGGCCAAATCCAAAACAACTTGATCCAATTTCTAGAAGATCACTTAAAAATATCTAATCACTCCACCTCCTTAAACAAAAAAAATCTAGATATTCATATGGAATTATCTAGATAATTAAGAATAAAATAATATAGATATTATGAAAGAATTCTCTAGATTTTAGATTATAATATGTAAGATATTTTGTAATGTGGAGGCTATAAATACCTTCACCCCCTTCTCATTTGTAACCAAGTTAAAATCAAGAAATATAAAGCATTCTACAAAGTCTTCCTTTCAAAACTTTTCTCTCCCAAATTTTCTTAAACACTTTCTCCATCACCTCTAAAATAGTTTCCTTTCCAACATTTTCTACTAAGAAACTGATTGAACAGAGTGAATGTAAGAAAACAGGTTAGGATTCTTGGTGGAAATATTGTCGCACGCGGCGATCATAGGGTTCATGGGAGGAGCAGCGACGGTGGTTTGTCTGCAGCAACTGAAAGGGTTACTTGGTCTCCGTCACTTCACCCATTCCACTGATGTCGTCTCCGTTGTTCGTTCCATCTTTTCTCAGTCTCATATGGTTCGTTCATCATTTCTTTCTTTTAATTTACCCTCAACACTATTAAAATATTCATATATACTCACATCCTAGATACTTGATAAAATTTAAATATCGTACCAACTTCAAAAAAATATGACGATTTCCCATTTTTAGGTAAGAATTGGTTACGAAAATAATATTTTTTCATAAATATGGGTATGCGGTTATAATTGTTTGTTTAGTTAATTTAAAACTGAGCAGATATACATGTTTTAGTAATTAATTAACTTGGTGTTATATAACACATAATTAATTATAGTATACACATGCAGGTGATCATTAAAAAAAAAACAAAAAATAGTGTCCAAGATCTGTGATATGCGCCGACGCTACGTTGTTTCTCTAAATCAATGATTTAAAGTCTAATTTTTTCTTTTATCAATTTATGATTGCAAGTGGCATGACGCATTATTGTTGTTATTGTTCACGGGGTGTCTTGCCAATATTGTACCGACCGATTCAAACTCCTTTCATGTTGCTTAAGTATCAGTGTAAAGATTAAAGTAATCTGCTTACATATTCAAAATTATATTAAGCAGAAAAAATCATTTTATTGGTAGACATAATGTACGTACGTACCATTTTAATATACGTGCAGTGGCGATGGGAGAGTGGGTTACTAGGGTGCTGCTTCCTCTTTTTCCTTCTCACAACTAAATACATTGTAAGTTTGAAATGTCTGAACATATAAATATTAATATATACCCGCATTATACATGTATAAATATAGCGAATATTAATTGATTAATGTAACTGAAGAGCAAGAAGAGACCAAAGCTGTTCTGGATATCTGCAATGGCTCCACTTGTTTCTGTCATTTTTGGAAGCCTCTTCGTTTACTTCCTCCATGCCCAATTCCATGGAATCCAAATTGTAAGTTTCTCTTCTCTCTTTATATATTTTGCACCTGCCGCAAAAAAAAAGCATAACTAGAATTGATTATTTATTTGCGTAAGCGTTAGCCTTTACATTTCAATATAATTCATATTTTTTTAAACAAAAAAAACCCCTCAGCTTTACATTTATTTTACCAAATATTTTGGTGAACGTAAACGCTAAAGATAAACGAAAAATAAATTTTGTTTGTGTTTGCACTGCAAAAAAGTATGTTATGGAATTCTATATTGTACATTGTTTCTCGTGTAAATGCATTTACAAATAAAATTCTCTATAAAAACAATTGAGATAAATGCTGATTTACTAATCATATTTTGGTTGGGGCCTTGTGGGAGTAGATTGGAGAATTAAAGAAAGGAATTAATCCACCGTCGATCACACATTTGGTCTTCACGTCACCTTATGTCACGTTGGCACTTAAAACCGGCATTATCACTGGAGTCATAGCTCTTGCTGTGAGTATTTCATAAAATCATTAACTTTTGGATTTTGTATTTTTTTTTTAATTCCCTATATGATCCTTAATTGCATGTAATTAGTTGTCTTAAAACTATATATGAATAGGAAGGGATTGCAGTTGGAAGAAGCTTTGCAATGTATAAGAATTACAACATAGATGGGAACAAAGAGATGATTGCATTTGGGATGATGAATATTCTTGGTTCCTTCTCCTCTTGCTATCTCACTACCGGTAACAATATTCAATTTTCATTTTCAATTTCTTAGGATATATCTTAATAACCAGAGATAGTTAGTGTAAATTAAATATCAATTTTCTTCTTTCTTGCTTACTAATACGAACTCCAAAATGATCACCAGATGATGATTCTACTTTAAAAAAACATTACATAATAATAATAATAATAATAATAATAATAACAAAAAAGGAATATTATATCTTAATATGAAGGGCCGTTTTCGCGTTCGGCGGTGAACTACAACGCCGGTTGCAAAACGGCGGTATCAAACGTGGTGATGGCGGTTGCAGTGGCGGTAACGTTACTGTTCTTAACGCCATTATTCTTTTATACGCCTTTAGTAGTTTTATCATCGATCATCATCGCCGCCATGCTGGGACTCGTCGACTACGAAGCAGCCATTCATCTTTGGAGAATCGACAAGTTCGATCTCTTTGTTTGTCTCTCTGCTTTCTTCGGCGTCGTTTTCGGTACTATTGAGATTGGTCTCATCCTCTCTGTACGTATAAAACTTCCTCCGACTCCTACGTCTTCATCATTATATTAATCTTTTGCCACTCCCTCCCTATAAACTTAATAAGATGGAATAATGCAATTTTCATGTTTGTTTATGCAAAAAAAAAATGGAAACTAAATAAAATGCAGGTGGGAATATCAGTGTTGAGGTTAGTGTTGTTCGTGGGAAGACCAAAGATTTATGTAATGGGAAACATTCAGAACACAGAAATCTTTAGGAACATTGAACAGTACCCTCAAGCCACTACTCTCTCTGGCCTCATCATTCTCCATATAGATGGTCCGATTTACTTCGCCAACTCTAGCTACTTGCGAGATAGGTTATTATTTTTTGTCTTAATTATGACACATATTATTATCTTACCATTTGACCCCTAAAAAATATTATTATCTTACCGAATATTAGCCATCTTTACGTGAAATATATATATATATATATATATATATATCTTGTTTATGTTTAATGTTTTGCTAGAATTGGAAGGTGGATTGATGAGGAGGAAGAAAAACTGAGAAAGAGCGAAGAAAACAGTCTACAATACATTATACTCGATATGAGTGGTAAGAAACAGGCTAATGTAATAGGTTAGGGATGCACAATCCAATATTTTAGACATTGATTGCTTTTCATAATTAATTTTAGACCAACTTTTAGTTTTTAAAACCAGTCGTAGGTATCTCTATGTATAATCCCTATAATTAATCAATCGGTATATCGTTTTTTTCAATATAAATGTTAGATTCCGAACTATGAAACATCTTATTAATTTTGGTTTTAACATGTAACATTATATTTTAATGATTTTTTTTAGCTGTGGGGAACATCGACACGAGTGGTATAAGCATGCTTGAGGAAATGAACAAAATACTGGGACGAAGAGAGCTTAAGGTTAATACAATATATCTCCTTCAAATTTCTTTTTCCTTAGATTTAGTCCCCACCCCTTTCTTGATCTTATGTTTTGGTCCTCTAATTTTCTCAGTTAGTGATAGCGAACCCAGGAGCAGAGGTGATGAAGAAGCTAAGCAAGTCCAAGTTCATAGAGAGCATTGGCAAAGACTGGATTTATCTTACGGTAGCAGAAGCCGTCTCAGCCTGCAATTTCATGCTCCACACGGCTAAGCCCGACTCACCGGAGAAAACTTCTGGTGTACCGGAATTTAACGACGTTTAAGGTTTCAAATTGAATCTCATATTTCTAAAAAAGAGTTATATTTTCATCAAGAATAATTTTCAAAAGCTAGAGTCTGTTATTTAAAAGCATTACTACAACTAGTCTACTACTGCGTTTGGGTTAGAAAACACAATCGCAAACGCTGTTAAATTTAACTTTGATTCCCTTCACATGATAGGTTGTTACTTGCGAGTTAAGTAACGATAGTTTCAAGCAAGTTCACGGAGACCGCGGTTGCTGAGCGCAGCCGCAAAAAGCATTCCGCTTCTTCGTCTTCTTCTTCATTGTTACGCTTCTTGATCCACCATAGATATAATCCCGAAGAAGAACTTTCGATTTGGTATCTGAAATCTTCGACCTAGCTCGATTCTCTTTCTCTCCTTCAAGTTTCATCAACAGAAACTGAATCCTCTGTATCTCCAACTGCAACCTCCCAATCTTCTCTGATCCTCTTCTTGCATGTTCCGTTATTCTCCTGCTTCGATTACTATCCTTCTCTGATTCGACTTTTGTGGTCAGCTTCTGATTAACGTTAAACAGTTTCTCTATTGCTTCTTCTGCTTCTTCGAGCTGTCCTTTGATCGTTTCATATTCGTCTCCTCCTACTTTCGTCTTGTCTTTCTCCTCTGTTTCGACTTTCTTTTTCAAATCTTCTACAGTGATCTGAAGATTCTCCAGCTTCTGTAGATCCGACTCAAGTCTTTCTAGAACTTTCCTCTTGTTTAATTCTATGTTCGGATCCATGAATCCATCGAAGATCTCTAATTTATCGACGATCAATGACTCTTCAGACAAGGATTTACCTTTCGCTTTAGCCGCAGTTTCTGTCTTGTGAGTCTTCACTGGCTTTAACTCAAAAAAACTGTGATCATCTAACTCCAAAGTTCCTTTCTTACTTACGATCTCATATGATGATCCATCAGAAGTTTGATCAAGCACAATGTCTTTCGTTATGATCTCGATTTCGTGACTCTTCTTCCGCATTTTGCCATTTCCTCCTTCTTGCTTCCTCATGCTTCTTCCACCACCGGTTTTTAGTTCTTTGACTTGTTTCAATGCTGCCTCAAGCATAGTGTACGCATTAGAGTTTTCCAGCATCAAAAACTTCTCCTTTTCCATTATTGTCTCTGCAATAGCTTTGATTCTCAAACACATTTCTTCCAACTTGGGAAATTCATCCATAGAATCAGCGCCCTGGTAAGAGAGATGAGAACATCAATTCAAACAATTTTCTTCAACAGCTTCAATTTTGACCCAAAAAAACACCAACTTTACAAGTGAGGAGATAAATGGCTAAGATAGCTTACCTTTGAAAGTTCATCCTCAGATTCACGGTTCACGAAAACATAATCCTCCAAAGATTTAATGCTTTCATTCAACAAGACAATAGCTTGGCTTCTTCTAAGCTTTTCCATATTCACGTCTTTTGATGCGCTTCTCTTTTCAAGATTGTTGCAGGCTTCAGCTAGCTCATGTGTCATCGCTTTAATCAATGTTTCATGTACAGCCGAGATCTGCTTATCGCAGAAGAATGTGGCAGCTTGAGACTCCCACAATTCAGCTTGACTCCTCTCTTTGACAACCTCATGGTTCAGCTTTTCCTTCTCCAATTTGATTTCTTCAAGCTCCTTCTCCTTCTCACGTAACTGATCCTTCACATTAGCGATTTCATCTTCTAAATGATCTTTGGCTGATCTAATAGAAAGCAGGTTTCTCCTCAACTGCAAATGCTCAATTTCCGCATATATTAACTTATCCCCGGTCTTCCTTGCCTTACCCTCGAGATTCTTCTTCTCTATTGCAATACCGACTGCTTCTGAGTTAAGTTGTCGAAGGAATTCGACAAGGACGATGTTCTCAATGGCGGTGTGTTGGTTTTCAGAAATCAGACCTGATTGCTCTTCTGCGAGCGACTGACAGGCTTCCCTCAATATATTCAGCTTTCCTTTGACTGCTTCCAACTCAAAATTCAAATCTGATATAGAGTTTTCAAAGACAAGGTTTTTCTGAACAAGTTTTTCCATTGTTTCCAGCTTCTTTAGAAGTGCCATCCTTTCGCTTTCTTCTATTTCATAACACTTCTTTTCGATTGAGCATTCCTCCTGCAACTCTTTGACTGATGAACCAATCAACTGGTGTTTCTTCCTTACCTGTCTTAATTCCTCTTTTAGACAGTATATTTCTTGCTGTAAAGCATTTCTCTGGTCCACTCTTACTTCAACTTCAGCTTCAAGTTTCTGTATTGTTTCCTTCAAACTTGAGACATCCTCTTGCAAACTTGCAACCGATGCTACCGAAGAGAGATTGAGCTCATTGAGACCTTTGTTCCCAACCTTGGCTTGCTGAATTTCCTCATGCAACTCATTGTTTCGGATCTCCATGTCATTCATGATTTGGGACCTGGTTTGAAGTTCCACAGCCAAATTATTTAGCTCTTCTTGAGACTGAGAGTGCAATTGCTGTAGGGTTTGAAACGCGGTCTCAGCTTCCTGGAAACGCAAATGCTCTTCTTGTACATTACTCCACAGTTTGACCACCTCTGTTTGCTTCTCAGTGAGCTTCTGACTTTGATTCCCAAGTTTCTCCAAGAGAGCATCCAGCTCGCAGTGAAGATTCTGATTTGATCTCTCAAGCACAGTACATTTATCCTCGGAAAACTTTAACTTAGCAACTTCATCCTCTAATTTACTGCTAAGCCTTTGGGTTTCTTCTTGAGCATAGTATAGTTTGAGTTTTAGAACTGCAATTGTATCCAGGCACTGTTGGTATTGAAGTTCAGAAGCTTCCTTATCCTCAATCAATTTCGAGACTGTTTGCTTCAGGTTTTCAACTTCTACCCCAGCCTTTTCAGCCCTCTCACTGTTAAGCCTTGCATCTTCCTCAGCCTTCCTCAGTCTCTCTTCTAGGTTAGATATTGTTTTCAAGCATTGCCTATATTGCACAAGAGCAGCTTCCTTGTCAGTTTCAGCTATAGCAAGGCTCTGCTTCAAGGCGAGAGTTTCAGCTTCAACTTTGCTGGCTCGCTCATTTATTTCTCCAGCATCCTTATGGGCTACAGAGATTCCATCTTCTAAATCAGTTATCTTTTGCAGGCATTGCTGATACCGAAAAAGGCTGGATTGCTTTTCAGACTCTAGCTTGTCAATAGTTTTTCTGAGTGTTTGGATCTCAGCTTCTGCACTTGCGGCTCTGTCATTAAGACTCCTCGAGTCCTCTTGTGCACGAGATATTTCAGATTCTAGAATTGAGAGTCTCTCCAGATTCTTCTCAAACTGAGCTAAACTACCTTCTTTTTCAGCCTCCATTTTAGAAAGGGAATCTTTTAAAGCCACAACTTCAGCCTCAGCTTTGCTAGCTCGTTCAGATTCTGAAAGAATTTGAGACTTGAGAACATTTCCTCCTTTTCCATCTCCATCATCAAAATTCAGTCCTTTTCTTGCTTTTCCATTACTCGCAAACGGAACATGAGACAAAGACAACCCCAAAGCATCTCTTTGCAACTCATCGGGGTAAACCCGAGCTCGGAGAGGAGGAAGCATCTCTGGCGTTTGTGGATCACTGTCATTTGTCAGAGCAACAGCATGTGACTCATCACCAAATATCAAGGAAACTTGGTTTGGGAGCGCTTCTGCTATAGTCTGATGAGCCTTATGGATTACCCCGGTTGCATGATTATATCTTTCCGCCAATGCGCGATAGGCACGATAGAACTCTTCAACCAATTTCATAAGCTCAGGACGTTTACGGTAATACATCTCTGCTCGCCTGGCAAAGGAATCTGCATCTTCCTCAAGAACCTTGATCATTTTCTTCACGTTACTATCCATATCTGTGTCAAAACAATAAGAGAAACAATTTAAAGAAAAAAAACCCGTAGATAGTCAAAAGAGTTTCATGAGATTTGGATCATAGATCATGATGAAAACCATCGGCTATACAGCAACAACATGTGACTAAGGCCTTGATGCTATTTCATAGGCGAAAACAAAATGCAAGCTAAAAAGATACATTAGAAGTAGCTAAGCCTTGACAAGTAGCGTACCTGCAAGATTCTCCTGAAGCCATTTAGAATTCTTGGGGGTATTGTGACTATCCCACCACCACGAATACATACGTTTCGAGTTACTCTTTGCCACAACCTCCATATTTTCGTAGAAGCAAAATACGGACAAGCCACAAAGGGATGTGTACACCAAACTCCTTCGTCTCAGGCTCTCACCGCCTATTTAACAAAGTGCCTGAAAAATGAGAAGCAGAGTTTGAGAACAAACTGAATAGTAATAACACGAAAAAACAAAAAAGAAAAGAAATTTCAAGTCTGTAAAACCAGAATTGGGATGAAAAAGTCATTATTTAAACTAAAGCAACCTCATTTTCGAATAACTTAATTATGATATGATTAGCACATAATATAAAATCTCATGCTTTCGAACAAGTTTCGAGTCAGAAAATCAGACAATTTACAAAGGAAATTATGGATTATATGTGCATAATATAGTACGATCCGAATGCTCAAAAACAATAATCCGACATTTATCAAACGAATCGGAAAAGCACTGAAGTCGAGTTCGTACCAAAAAAAAAAAAAAAAAAAAAACTCGAATCGCTCGTCGATAATTGAAGAATCCTTTGAAAGAACAAGAGCTTCGTTTCTTCTAGAATTCTCTTATTCGAGCTTCCGCTTCCTCATCTTCTTCTTCGCATATATCGTCTCACAGATCTCCCTCTTTCTCGGCGTTTATACTCTGTTTCTGCTTTTTAATGCTGTGGAAAGTTTTGTTTAGGTTATGGTGTGGGCTTAAACTTAAAGAGAGAGAATGACAAATGACGCATGAAATGACGAAACTGCCTTTTATGTACGACTTCGCTCTCGGGATTGCTTGGGTGATTTGTCTTCCTTGATTTCTGTAATTTTTCGGTTTATGGGAAACAAAAGTTATTAGTTCTACAGTGTAATTTACGCCATAAATTAAGATGAATTTCAAAATATTTTGATGATAGGTTGGATTTTTTTTTCCTTCTTATAATTTTCATTAACAAAATCTATTTGTATCTTTAAAGTACCATTTGAATTAATCGAGTGTTTACAGTTTGTGATGATTACCATTTGAATTAATTGAGTGTTTACAGTTTGTGATAATTAAATAAAGTTGGAACTTGGAACTTAAAAATCTCCAGCAAATATCTAATCAAATAATACTGTAAATATATACTCCACTATAGTAGTATTATTTATTTGGAAAAAAAAAAACCCTTGCTGGTCTCTTTTTCTGCTTAATTAAAAAATACTAACAAATAGAAAAGAGAGAATCTTTAAAAGAGAAATAGAATCAGAAAAAGGAAAAGGCGAAGGCACAGAGACGCGTATTCATCCACGTAAGACACCACACCCATGCGCATCTATACATACATGCTCTATAAGTTTCAGTTAATGAAAAATAATTTTAAGTTTTTGCTTCGTTTGAATTAAACATTTAACATTCCAATTCATTTTGAAGCTTATTGAGATTAGTTTTGACTAAAGATATATAAAAATATGCCAAAATAAAAGCTAGTTATTTAGGAGAAACCAGTCCACGAATTAAATATGCATATAATTTATTTTTTATAAAACAAATATATACATTACATATTTATTGATGTGCTTACTTAGCGCCTAACACTTTCAATGCCAAAGATTGACAAAATATAACAATTACTTCAATCGTGTGTTTGATTAAATAAATGGTGAAAGCCTTTTATCACATGTCATTAAAGAGCTGCATCTAATAAGTAATAAGTAATAACTATAGCTAACCAATTCACTGGTTGCACATGTTATCAACTAAGCTTGATTCATTTTGTCAAAAAAAAAAAAAGAGAGATATTTTTGAAAAGGCATGGATTTTTAACTAAAGAGAAGTATTAACTCTACAAACACTTTGAAATTTTAATATCACTGTTTGTATGTTTTGAGTAAACTGTCCAAAACATATAGTTATTGATTAAGATAGGATTATGTATGTAACAAAAAAAAAAAAGAATGTGTTTAAACATATCAACTTGTCGGTACCCATACATTGTACTTTGAGTAGTTATTTGCTATAGCGAACAAAATGCCACTAAAGTTTCCTTTCTTGTTGGTGTTGGGCCCAACTGTGATAATGAACCATCATGAGACCTCAGAAAACAAAATAGATCGAGAATTCTAAAAAAATGATCATCTTTAACAACCTCTCTAGTCGGTCCCAAACGTCTTTATCTTATATATTTTCTCTATTTCTTAACATTGTCTCTAATAGTAACCTTAGCCTAGCATCATAATTAAAAGAGGAAAATGGCCAAACAAACCCTCAACTTTTTGAAAGTGGCCAAACAATACCCAGATTATAGTGTGCGCCAAAAAATACCTAATCTTTATTTGACTTCTTAGAAAACCCTTAAACTTTTCGTTGACTGCGCCAAAACATACCTCCGTTAATTGGTTTAACAGAACGTAGTTAAGGTGTTAATTTCACCGTTTCAGATACCGTTTAATGAAATGACGTCGTTTTGAAAATAACGAGAAAAAACAAAAACAGCATAGAACAAGCTTCGAACCTGGGTTGTTGGGACATGAGAATAGGTCTAACGCCACTAGGAGAGTGGTGTATCAATCGTTAAATCATCAAACATAATTTTACTTAAAGTCAGCTAAACCTGTTTCTTTTAAATGTATCAAAGCTGCCCAATTCTCTCCCAAATCACACAACCCTAACATCCGAAAAACCCCAAATCGATTTCATAAGACAAAAATTAGCTAGTTAGAGAATAGCCTCTGAAATTCGACAACTTTTTCTTCTTCGTCTTCATCGGTTGTTACTTGTGTTTCTTTGCGTTCATTGGACAGTCTCTGAGGCAAACACTCAGAGAATCTTGGGGTCCGAGTTCTAAAGAATGGGTTTGATTTGAAACCAAAACGGTATGAGGAAACATGAGATCTTGGTACATGAAAACGGACAACTCCATTGAGAACTAGAGGTTTTGGTGGAACTGAAGCGGTGCGTAATTGAAGACAAGTGTTACTTAGAGACACAGACATCTCTCTATGTTTATTTTATCTTGGTCTGTGATGTCTGAGATCAGACAAAAGGATCAGTCTTCTGGTTTTCTGCGAGTTCAGTTCAAAAGGTCTGTGAATTAGACGAGAGAGCTTAGCTTAGGTTTTATGAAATCGATTTGGGGTTTTTCGGATGTTAGGGTTGCGTGATTTGGGAGAGAATGGGGCAGCTTTGATACATTTAAAAGAAACGGGTTTAGATGACTTTAAGTAAAATTACGTTTGATGATTTAACGATTGATACACCACTCTCCTAGTGGCGTTAGACCTATCCTCATGTCCCAACAACCCCGGGTTCGAAGCTTGTTCTACGCGGTTTTTGTTTTTTTTCGCTATTTTCAAAATGACGTCGTTTCATTAAACGGTATTTGAAACGGTGAAATTAACACCTTAACTACGTTCTGTTAAACCAATTAACGGAGGTATGTTTTGGCGCAGTCAACGAAAAGTTTAAGGGTTTTCTAAAAAGTCAAATAAAGACTAGGTATTTTTTGGCGCACACTATAATCTGGGTATTGTTTGGCCACTTTCAAAAAGTTCAGGGTTTGTTTGGCCATTTTCCCTAATTAAAAGTAATGCAAGTTGCAACTTTTGTCTTTTTTACATCTAGAGAATAAGATGCAAATCGTTTTCGCGAGAGGAAATAGGGAAAAAACCCAAAAAATACCAACTTAAATTACATTTTGCCGATAAATACCCAAATTTTTAAGGTTGTCCGAATAATACATGATTTAAATTTGGTTGCCCAGTTAAAACCCGAACTTTCAAAATCGATTAGTTCGACATCGATAATTAAACGTCGTTTAATTTCTTAACAGAATCTTTTAAACAAGGTTAATTTTGTTAATGAAACGAGATGAATTGACAATTATGCCCTTCTTCTATCGACAAATTTTTTATTTTTATTTTTGCAGATTAGAGAAAATGAGGACCAGATTGAAGAAGAAGTAACAAATCGATTCTAAAAATAAAACACCAAAACAAAAATCATGTGTCAAAGACTTGTGTTACAGACGAAAGCAATTCGATCCAGGATCTGTGAATTACGAATCCAGAGAAAAGTAAGGTTTTTCAAATTGGGTTTAGTTGATTTCTGGATTTCGGGTTACATCCCCTCTTTTAGTCATCAAAGCTTTCCCTGTTTCAACAATGGTGGAGCAGACGAAGAAGAGATACATTACAAGCGAAGATCTGAAAAACATAACCAACCAGGAGATTTATGGATCGTGATGAAACGCGAGGCCGAGACGGTTCCCGTAAGAATCAGGCTGAGTCGTGTGGATCTTGAGTGGGTACACGTGCTCAGCGAAGGCTGGGCAAGCCCGCTCCGAGGCTTCATGAGACAGTCCGAGTTCCTCCAAACACTTCATTTCAACTTGATCCGGCTCGAAGACGGCTCCGTCGTCAACATGTCGGTTCCGATCGTTCTTGCGATCGACGACGAGCAGAAGATCGCATCGGTGATTCTGACCGTGTCACGCTCGTTGACTCGTTTGGTACTCCGGTCGCTATTCTCAGCGAGTAAGTTCCCTTTAATATCTCCTCTCTAATCAGAAGCTATCGAACATGTTTCTTGAAATCTCTGCAATTCAAATCTTGAAATTCTTGATTATATATGATTATTGTTTTCGATTGGAGCTAAAATATTATTAGATTGGATCTTGATTGATTTATTTGAGCCAGCATCGAGATTTACAAGCATCCAAAAGAAGAACGCATAGCAAGAACCTGGGGAACAACAGCTCCAGGTCTTCCTTACGCAGAAGAAGCAATCACCAATCAGGGAACTGGTTGATCGGATGTGATTTACAAGTCCTGGAGCCGATCAAGTACGACGACGGTCTTGACAACGTCACCTCGACGAAACCGTGCAACAAGCTCATCCAGCTTCTCTCCGGTAACTGCCTCACCGGAATTTTGATCGCGTGGTCGAAGTGGAAGTGATCGAGAATGATCTGGAGGTTGTCACCAAAATCAAAACAATTTTGATTGATATTGATTCGTTGTTTTTTTTTCCCAGAATCTCAATGTCATAACAACCATTTATAAAAATCCAACAAAGGTTTTTTTTTCCTGTTCTTCTTCAATCTGGTCCTCATTTTCTCCAATCTGCAAAATCAAAAAAAAAAAATTGTCGAGATAGAAGAAGGGCATAATTGTCAATTCATCTCGTTTCATTAACAAAATTAACACCGTTTAAAAGATTCTGTTAAGAAATTAAACGACGTTTAATTATCGGTGTCGAACTAATCGATTTTGAAAGTTCGGATTTTAACTGGGCAACCAAATTAAATCATGTATTATTCGGATAACCTTAAAAGTTGAGTATTTATCGGCAAAATATAATTCAAGCTGGGTATTTTTTTGGGTTTTTCCCGAGGAAAATACTACTAAATAGCAGTAATACGACGTCAAGCAAAAGCCCACTAAAGACGCGGAGGTAGTCCAATGGGCCCATAACGGGTTATTTACGCGTATAAAATATCGGGTTGCAAATTGTTAAAAAATCCACCTCACGCGCATATCAAGCGGTTTGGACGCACGCTCCGCAATAAGCAAATATTTAGACAAGGATAATAATTATAATTATTATAGGGAACGAGGGATACATTTCCTTCAACATTAAAACACAAAACAAGATATAGCAATACGTCTACAACACTGTCACAAACTACAAAAAAAAAAAAGACGAGAAGCAACATACGCTTGTGGAAAGCTTCACACAATACAGAGACGACAGAACAACATAACCAAAGATAGTAGACAAAGAAACTACGATGAAGCATCGAAAGCAGAGTGGAGCAGCAGCTTCTACAGGTCCCTGTTACAAAGTCATAAAACTTGAATAAAGCTACAAATTCAGATTCATTAGATGGGAGAGTTATAGAGAGCTGAAAGATTTACCTGGTGAGCAGATTAGGCGGGATCACGAAACTCCAATCTTTAAGGTAAGACCGGTATCAAGAAGAACCTGATGAGGAATGTCTTTTCTTCAGAACAAGTATCGGCTTTCATCTGGATGAATCTTTACCAGTAGAGATAGTCTAAGAGGGTAACAAGAACTTCCTTTTCCCTTTTTCCTTTACAAAAATCAGGAAAAGAGCTGAAGAGGAAGATCACTAAACAGAAGTACCAAGATTTACATCTTCAACGCTGGACAGAAACGAAATAGAAGGAAGAGAAGACTTGAGGCATGAAAATAGAAAAAGGGTATATGGACAGGGAGGGAGATATAAGAGAAAGGTAAGACTAAGAAAGACCCCCCAAAAGAGGACAGAAAACTAGTTGCTATCTAACCCACTTAAGAAAAGTAGCCAAAGGGATAAAGACGACTCTAAAGAGAAACTATACAAAGGGCAAAGAGGAAATGCTAATGTTCAAGCATCACCACAAGAACTTAGCATTCACCCAGGGTATATGTTAGAGACTGGTAAATTTTTAGCCATCCTATATGCTAACCAAGAATCAAGTCTTCTCTTTCATGCGATTTCAGTCTGCTTCCTGAATGTTTCTACTCACTATAACCAGCTGTTCCACCATTAGTAATACCCCAATCTGCATAGGAGATCCAGTAACTGCTGACCAACTCTTAGTCAAGGCTGCTTCCGTGTTCCTTAACCATAGCCATTCGAAGCTATTAAACAAACTCAAACCCAGCTTGGTGACTAACACCTTATTTATTATATGTGCAGAAAACTAAAACTAATCCCCGTTCCCCTAAAGGCTCCTGATCTTCATTCGTCTGCAGTCTCAAGGTTGAGCATGCGACGCAGTGTCATAGTTGCAGAGACAGTACTGTGAAAAGGGTTGTCACCAGATGAGGTTGGAGAAACCGGCGCAGACTTAGCACCTTCACGAATATCGACAGCAGAGTCAGGAGCTGGAAAGCTCAAAGATACCGTCCTCTTTTGCCGGAGAGAGAACTTAGGAATCGGCACAGAAGTAGGCGGAGGCGAGTTGGAGTAAGTAGGTCCTGCCCATAGCTCAGAGTAAGAAAGGCTTCTCCTTTTGTCAACAAACTCACTAGAAGACCTAAAGATCTGAGAGCCTTTGCTGTTAGCAATTGGAATGGGACTGGTTCTACCGCAGTCATCAGACGGAGGATCAAAGACCGGCAAAACGGACTTAGGAGAACGAGGAGACTGAACCTGAGGAAGAACTCCTTTGGTTATCGGTGTTGAAGACGTTCTCTTCGGCCTTGGAAGCAAACCCACTCCAGATTGAAAAGTTCTGCAATTGATTTGCCTGAAAGTTTTCGAAGGAGCTGATCTAAAACGATCATGTCCAAGAGATTTCTTCCCATAATACTGATTCCTATGTTCTGCAACTACGATAAGCGTTTCCATTTCGAGATAAATCACACTGTCCTAATCACTTAACTACCCCAAGAACACGAACACTCACTTATCTGCTCAAAACCAAAACGTTCACTCCTTTCTCAAGCGAAGCTCGTTTCAAAGGCAGAACAAACCGAAAGCGTTGTTGACAACCCAGAAGATGTCTCCGAAGATCACAGAATCCGAGCTCGTCTCCAAAGCTGAAAGGAAACAAAACATGGAGGAAAACAAGTAAGTCACCACAAACAGAGAAACAGAGCGAAGTCGAAAGAGATATCAGAAGAACAACAAATCCTGAAAAGTTAACAAACGTAATAGATTCCAATAAAGAGATTCACCGGGGGAAAAAAAGGCTCTTGATGGTGAAGAAAGACAAAATCTGTGAGGAATATAAGACGATTCCCGTTTAGAAAAAAAATACACAGATAGAAAGAGAGATGATTTCTTCTCCACTAGCGGATGAGTGATCTGTTAAAAGAATACTATCTATTAGGGTTTTTAAGCCTTCATGAAAACGAAGATCCTACGGATCTGGGAAATGAGATAGAGAGAAAGGAGAGAGAGAAGAAGAACAGAGCAGTTGTCCTTTAAGTAGCACAGTTACTTCATGATTCTGCTGAGCCAAAATTACATTAATACCCTCCCATATATTAATTGACTATTATGTCCTCCTCCATTTACATTAGTTACATTCTTTTCCTTTTACAACAACTTCATTAATTGTTCATAAACACATATTTAAGGATCCTTTGAAAGCGAGTTTAGTCTTTTTCTTCTCCCAAAAATCGGTCAAATTGCTCTTTAATTATTCGTGCATGGGAAAGAGACCTTAACGTGACATTTATTAGACTCAATTATTCTATGTTCATGCTGGAAGTGTAATAGTAAGTTTCTTAATAAATCAACAATAGTAAACTTTCCAATTTTCCATACTATTTTGAACTTGCTCATATCGCTTTCTTGTCGATTGTTAACCAAGATAATGTCTACTCGAATGAATCATATTTATTTGTTTTGGAAAATGAATAATTGATTATGGTCCAGGTACTCGGTAGGGTCCTCTAATGACAAGATATTGCACTTATTGAAAAAAAAAAGACTCGGCCACTGTATTGTTCCACAAAAGTGGAATCATAAACTATAATTGAAACCCAATAATATGTGCCTGCAAATTTGGAAATTATTATTGCACTTGATAATTATAGAGATGCCAATAATATACTTGTTTCTTTCACGGTTCCAAAAATAGAATTGTGATAATAATGGTGATGATGATAACATGATGATGACCTGACCACAAAGGCTTTTCACTTCATGTCGCATTACGATAAAACAAAGTCACAACAACCACCATAATAAAATCAAGCTCATGAGGAAGATGACCTAGTCACCAACATAATACCATTCGCTAAGTTTCAAGAATCAGAAATATCGTTTCGTGCATCTGATAAGCCAAGAAGTGGACATAAAGCGAAAGTTCTAACTAAATTGATTCTTCTACTACCATAAAGCGAATGTTCTAACTAAATTGATTCTTCTACTACCATCATCGAACACAACCTACGGCAGTCGGCAGATACATCGAAACAGCTAAGTCCGAATCTAGAAACATCTGTTAACATCTGTTCTGTACAACCCTGAAGTCAGAATTTTCGAACTTTAACAGACAAACACAATCATATAAAACGTTGTACAAGCAACGCATAAAGTCCTAATGTCATATAAACAAAATCATAATCTATAATCTATGAAGGTCAAGCAAATTGCATAGCAACACTTGCAGATACCTAAAGTCCGTATCTTTCATTTTAACACAAACGCAATACTGTGATACACATAGCAAATTAAACGCATAAACTATGAAGCTCATTAACGGGCAAGTAGCAAACAAAGGAGAACAGTCTACAAGAACAAAAAAAAGCATAAGATAAGTTACCCAGACAAGTAGCAGAAGGAAGCAAAACAAATCAATCGTCAGCTCCATCAGTCTTCCCAGCACCAAAAGGGTCATGGTTAGGCCCTAACTCTTCTCCCATATGGCGCTGCACAAGCCTCGAAAGATCAGACATAACCTTAGCCTCGCGCTTGGCCTTCTCCTCATAGTTAAACATCGCCAATGCCCGTTTGTCTTCAGCACTGTAAACCTGGTTTTCCTTTCTGATACGAATAGCATTCATCCTTTGATGCCTACTTCCACTCATCACATACCCAAGATCCTCAAACTTCTGAATCTCTTCAGCGTTAAGACCCACTTCTCCTCTACGCGGGATACGTTTACCTTGCTGCACATACTGTGCTATGGCGTCTCCTTCACCAGGTCTCAAAGCACCTCCATAACTGATGTGTCCTTCAGCTTTAGGCAATGGCATTGGACCCACCTCAGCTTCTTCTTCATCTTCGGGAGCTAAAGCTTTCTTCTTTGATTCAATCATCTCTTTGAACTTCTTCAACTCCTCCTCATCAAGCTCAGGATCCTTCACCGTTTCTTCTAATTTCGCCTTCGAGTCAGTGTCGGAACCATCGCTTCCTGTTTCTGACTTGGTTTTCTTTCCCTTGCTTCGTTTGGAACTAGAACCCGAAGACTTCTTCCGCCTCTTGCTCTTCGACTTGGTATCTTCTTCCCCAGACGACGAAGCACTAATCTCAGATTTGCTATCTTCATCGCTGCTCTCAGCAGAGTCACTGTATCTCTTCTTCCTCCTATGTCCTCGACTTTTCCTACTACTGCGGCTGCTTCTGCTTTTCTTCTTCTTCCTTCTTCGTCTCCTATCTCCCTCTTCCTCATCCGAACCACTATCGTTCTCTTCAGATTCACTATCGCTATCGTACGATCTCCTTCGCCTACGCTTGCTCCTAGAGCTCTTACTCTTTCTCTTCCTCGATCTCAAGCCGTCAGATTCAGATTCCGACTCTGACTTGCCAGAATCAGATTCACCTTTCCTTTCTTTCCCTTTCGGGTTACCATCATCCTTTTCCAGAATCTCGTCGGCGTTCTCATCGGATTCCTCGTTCGGATCTCTGGGCGGACTCGGCGTGTTCTCCCAAAAGCAGAACCTTCCCGATTTCCTCATCTTGAGCCTTTTATGCCTCCTGTACTCCTCGCGACTCAAACCCTTCAATTCTTCATCGGATTCTGAATCAGATCTCCTCCCTCTACGATAATCTCGATCCAAGTATCCATGATTCTTCCCAAACCTCCTTGGAAGCGAGTTCATTGTCATTCTCGATTTCACTCCCAACGACGACGATGAAAGCAAAAATCTTATCAGAGACGATTGCAAAAATTAGGGCTTTGAAACAAAATATATAATCCAGTGTTTTCCTTATTTGGGCCATTCATGAATATGTGTATACGTGGCCCATACGAAAGCCTACTAAAAAAGAATTTATCGGACGTTCTTTCCAGATTCATTATTCACCACCCAAAATATTTGTTCTTCATACAAAGCACCCTAAATCTTAATTAGAGTCAATTGAGTCCTCTATCCTTATCGTCTTATGGGCGTAACTGATGACATGGAAATTTTACTTAGACCACCTCTCTCTCTCTCTCTCTCCAATAGCAAACGAAGTCCTGGTTGGTAAATCTTAATCAAGGTCCAGTGATTGGTGTTAGTTAATGTTTCCTTTTACACTGATAGAGTTTGTTTATCAGAGTCACAATTTCACTGCTGGACCAGTTTTAGCTTCTAATATATACTACATTTAGTTCGAATATGAAAATGGCCTCTGAAGAGATTGGTATGTCCAGTGGAGGATGTACTACTAGATCATCAGTAGATAAAAAAGAAGTGATGTTAATCATCTACATAGTTTTATTACCATTGCAGCAAAAATGTACAGACGCGTAGAGAAGCAGAGCATTACCAGAACGAGGCGACATAAAAAAAACAAACAAACAAACAAACAAAAAAAGGACATAATTACAAACACGAAACAAACTCATACACGCATAAACAAAAGTGAACCTCTTTGGCCTACAAAAGGAAGAAACACGAATTCTGCAAGGACCACTTGATGTGTCAAAACGAAAGCGTTTCGGGGTGGGGGATACTCTGGTTCATTCTCTTCTGAGATTTGGGTTAGAGATTAGAGATCACACGCCGTAAGTAGGAGGAGAGTTCCTTGGTCCATTCTCTGATCCTGCTGCCTTATCGAACGCGTCCGAAGTCGACCGTCTCCTAAACCGAAAGGGTTCCTTTCCTCCTGCGTTTGCTCCGTTAACATCCCAAAGGGTCCCTTTTCGTTAGTATCCTCATACATTCACTTCAACCACATATATCTTTAAAACTATATATAACAAATTCTTAAAAACTTTTAAGGGAGCCACAAGAATATATATGCTAGGTGGAATATAACAACATTTGACAAGACGTCTCACCTAATTCGGCCAATATACCAATCAAGGGACAACAATAATCAAAATGATTACATCATAGATAACCAAATTGTAGTTCACTGTGCAAAGAAAGACCAATAGACGCACACAAAGATACACATCTCATCTTATCAAAGGTAAATCACGTAGACAATTCGACAGAGCCCACATGAAAGTCTAAAATGTCCAAAGTAGCCCCATTAAATGTCATCCTATCAGAGTATTTTAGTGAATGGACGAAATTACCCTTATGCATATTAGTGAGTGTACTGCTGTTTCACCCACCCACCCACCCAAATAATTAATGGAAACAAAAGTGGAAATAATTAAAAACTCACCAGAGAAAGGAGATACAGGTGGAGTTGAACCGGCCGGCGAAACCGGAGCTGAACCGCCTTGGTATCCTGGTGGTTTAACTATCATGATGCTGCGTGTTACTTTCACGGCCTCCTCCGGCGAATCCTCACCGTACGATCTCACGCTCCCACCGTCCGATTGATCTAAACCCCGCCCAATTAATCCATGCAAGGAAAGAAAAAAAACAAACATCAGATCGACGACCAGGCCATGAAATATTATCCGTTGTAATTATTATTAATTTTTTCATTTTAAATTGTAATTATTATTTTTAGTTATAAATAATGATCAACCACCGGCTCAAGATAGCAAAACACGGCGTACCATTTCCGGAGCTAGGCCGGAAACTGAAGTATGGTGTTTCCGAAGCTTGCCAAGGCCGTTCTCTGGCCGAGGACCAGCGACGGTATCGTCCCAGAGATGATCGAGTAAACCCATGGATCGAGTTAAGTTATCAACCCTGTTTGGAAATTTTGGGCTCAAGTTATGTATTTTTCACAGATGTTGTAGAGAGAGATTCGTATTATTGAACAAGGTAGTGATGATTTTAAAGGCGATCGGGGAGATCTCGTCCGTTGATCATTATCTGACGTGGCGCTCGGATCGTAGGTCACGCAAGGTGGATAAGGTCGATTGGAGAGTGGGACCCGAATCGATAAGCTCTAGATATTTGGATCGGAGGGTCATAAATCAATCTCACGTGCCCGCATCTCTCGCTTTCCTCATATTTACGATAGTACCCTTACCTTTATCCTTTCTGAGATCAAACACCCCCTCGATTTCCGTTTATTTACACTGCTACCCCTTCCTAGGATCTTAGCCGCCAGCCCGATTTAACGATCAAACGATTGGAAAAATATGCGCCTATTATTATTGGGCCAAACCAAATAAAGCCTATTAACAGGCCCGCCAAAAACATTATTTCTATATTCATTATTCACCGCCAAAAACATTTTTTTTTTTTAATACAAAGCACCCCAAATGTTTTGATTAGAGTCAATTGAGTCCTCTATCCTTTATCTTCTTCAAATGAGAAGTCTCTCCATCTCCACCGTGCCTCTGTCGCCGTTTCGGCTTCAGACTCAGACCCGAATCGCAGTCCTCAGTCCCCGAACGAATATCAAACCATTCAATCTCAAGCCGACAAGGATTTGCACGAAAATCAGAGGTTTGGGCGGAAATCGGAGAGAACAGAATGATTCGAGATACGTCGATGAAAATGGCGCAATTGATAACATGGAAGGTTACTTAGACGATCTCTCCCTTGAGTACGACTCCGTATGGGACACAAAGCCCTCCTGGTAAGTTCCCAATTCAAGTTTTTTTTTTTTTTTTTTCAGTGATTGGTGTTCATGTTCTTCTTCTTTTGCGACTCATATGCAATTTCTATATTTGGTTTGGAGTTTAGTCTTATGACTCGGAATATTGATAGTCTGTTCATGTAGTCAAAACCCACTTCTAGTTTTATAGTAGAAACAGTCTAACCCAATTAGAGTTTACTAATTTGTGTTTTTGATTCTCATCAGACATATATTACTATGTTTGTCAGGTGTCAGCCATGGACGATAATGCTAACGGGTGTATCAATAGTGGCATGTAGCTGGGCAATACTACATTCTGTTTTAGTTTCATCGCTTGCCGTTGGTTTAATCGGCGCTTGGTGGTACATTTTCCTTTATAGCTACCCAAAGGTATGATTTTTCGCAGTGTATCTGATAGAAAGTTTGTAGCTTTAACTACCAAATCCGAGTTATGTACTACTACTACCTGTTTTAAACATTTTCCGACAACGCTAGTTTCTTGTCACCACCCAAAGTCGTTGACTTTCGAACAAATCTTGGTCTTGTTTTTGAGAGATCTGATGGTTTTGCGTTCTTCTGTTTGGTTGTTATGTTTGGTTTTCAGTCGTATTCAGAAATGATTGCTGAAAGAAGGAAAAGAGTAGCTGATGGTTTTGAAGATATATACGGCAAAAACAAGACTTCGTAGAAGGAATCCCCACTCCTGTTAGAAACAACATTTGTTTTGTTTGTTGCAATAATCGTTCTTTCTGTTTGTACATCCATGTATCAGTTTAACTCAGTTTTTTTCACAGTATTGTTTGGATAGCAAAGCAAGCTCTTGAGTTTCAGCTGAACTGAGTTTATTGAAATGAAAACACAGAACCGAATGAAAGTTGATTTGAGATATTGCAGCTTAATTAAACTCATGTTGATGATGGTAAGATTAAGAATGATGTGAACTAACTTTATAAGCAGAGAGTCTGATGTTAATTGATTACAACATGAACTGAATTCACGAAAGATGAGTAACACAATATCCCTTTCTTCTCTAGTCATACCACATCACAGATATTTTCCCCGGATGATGTGAATTTTAACTGCGTAAACCAAATCTTGGTTACGCAAGAGTTCACACACGACACGGTCTTCTTTCTTCAGTTTGTTTCTCTCGCAAATGCGCATCCATCTTTTGATACACACACGTTGATCCCTCCACTTTGCTGTTTTCGCTTCTAGTTTCCCCTTTGTGTCGATGTAGGAAATTTTGTTTTTGAACCTTAAGCAGTAGTCTTTCACCAGTTGTGCACGAACCAACTGTGGTACAAGGAAACACAAAACCAAACAGCAAACGTTAATCAAACAATTTTAAGTTAATAGCAGTTATACATTAGCAGTAAAATCTATTGCAACTCTTACCAGCTCGTATTTCCTATTTTTCACGCCTGTCTCAAAACATATGTTTGTTGGATCATCCAGATATGCCTCGGGATTTTTGATTATGGTCTTTACTGTAAAAATCCAAAAGGAGAAAACATGCCTCCATGTAAGCATCACACAAATTAATTATGATCTAGCTAAGTGATGAAATTAAGGCAATAATTCATTTACCTTTCTCCCGAGTCTTTTTGACCCGTTCCACAGAACAAGAACTACCACCAATATCATCCACAGCTACTTTTACTTTGGACTTTCCTGGAAAGCCTCAAGAAGAAAAGAAACAACTTTACGTAAATATAAGCATCGCACAAATGATCAAAGTGGTGAATGTAATTTTTACCTTTCGGATTTGTCTCTTTTGGTTTGACATGAGTGGCTGTGTCGTCACTATCTGGAGCATAGGAACTGTCACTGCTGGAGTTCTCTTCCAAATCCAAGCGACCAAACTCTTCAACATAATCACTATCACTGTCTTCATCACCACTCTCCACAACTTCCTTTTGCTTCTTTCCTGGAAAAATTCTCAACAAACAACAAAAAGCCGCTTTGTCTACATAAAGCAATCACATAGCACAACTCAAGCGATGAAAAGAGCTAACAATGAGTTATACCTTTGTTCTTGGCCATCCTGAATTCAGAGCCAGTGTCTGTCTCTTTGTCTTCACTGTCTAGAGAATAGTTACTGTCTTCTCTGTCATCAGATTCCACCTCCACAACTTCATCTTTCGACTTTCCTGTTCAAAGAGAAAAAACGTTCTTGTCTGTCTACATAACGCAGTCACATAAAACGACCTAAGGAATGAAAAAAAGCTAACAAATGTGTCGAACCTTTGTCCTTGCTTCTCTGAACTGTATCTGTGTCATCGCTGCTTAGAGGACAAATACTGTCTTCTTCGTCGTCGCCCTCCAATTCAGTGACTGCTCTCGCCTGTTTACATCCATCAAGGCCATAGATGCTGACCTCGAAAATGCGGTCTCCATTATACACGAAGGTCAAAAAGTCTCCATCGACAAGAGAATTATCCTCAACGAATTTGGGCCACCCTTGTCCGAAATACACCTCCTCTCCCTCCTGCTTCATGGCTACCTTCCAATGCATCCACCAGTGCCTTGGAGAATCGCCATCTTGGGCAAATGACGTGGAAGTTCATCGTAGTAGGAGATGGGGATTAGCTGCAGCCAACACCACCAAAATGTTTAGCAAGAAGTGTTAACTTGAAGGCCAAGACTAAATAGATAAAGCAACGACACAAACACAGAGACTTTGAAATCTAACTCAGAAAGAAACCACTCTCTACAATGGAGACTATCCACACACAGAAGGTTTGGTTTCGCCCGTTAGAGGATTCAACATCCCTGTTAATGCATTTTATCACATTTAGGTCCCAATATAAGTAACAGAAAGCAAAAACATCTGTATCAGTTTATGAACATATACTAATCAATGAAAAATTCTTGAGTAAAACAACCATGTTCAAACACATCCCTAGTGCAAACTTTCATGAATGAAACTAATTCACATGTAAAAATAGAGACTTTAAAATCAAACTCAGAGAGAAACCTCTCGCTATACAACATAGACTATCCACACACAGAAGGTTTGGTTTTTCCACCAGAAAAAAAATTATGTGAGCTTTTGTCAACAGAATAAATTCAAATTTAGGGCCCAATAAAAGTAACAGAAAGCAAAACATGTGTACAGTATCTGTTTATGAACATATTTGAGTAAAACAACCTTGTTCAAACATCGCTAGTACAAAAATTTCTTAAATGAAACGGATTCACATGTAAAGATAACATTGTTACTTCCAAAAGCAGAGAATTTAACGAGGATGAAACACAGCAAAACCCCAAGGAAGACAAACATAAAAAAAAAAAAAAAAACCAGAAAAGAGATATCTATACAAAAGCTATAATGCAGATAATGAAAGCCAAAGAAACAAACGCAAGTGAAAGGAGTTGCAGTTTGAGAAGAGAACAAAGTGATAGTAAAGCTACGGGAGAGAAAATGTATTACCATGGAATCAGAGCTAAAATGGGAGATGAAAACTTTAAAGAAACGTGGAGGGGTATCATTTGATGCCATTGCAAGAGGATTTTGGAACGGTATGTGAGAAAGTGAGAGAGAGAGAGAGGAGACAGATTGTTGAGTATAAATAGGGGACAGAGAGAAGAGAAAGTGCGTGAAAGAAAGACAAAACAATTTTCACAAAAAGCCCTTTAACTTCCCAACTATATTACGGTCAAAGATTCCCTACTTGTGTTTGATTCTTTGACCTGAGTACAGTCACACAGATTTTGTCAAAAAAGTGAAATCATTTAGGCTTCATGGGTTTTCTGATGCATTCCCTCGGTTTACCTTTTTTTATCCCAACTCATTTGGATCTACTGTGAAAGACTCATATGTAACATACACGTCTACCACCCGGTTTAGGAACAATTCAGTTTCAAGATCTTAAACTAAACCGAAATTAGATCTCTGAACATCAATAAAGTCGTCAAAACCGACAAAACCCAAAATTATTAAAGCTGAAAGTTTTCCGGTTTTAACTTGGCAACCCTTTTACTTTAGTAAAACCGAACTGAACCGAGTCAAGTTTTTTTCAGAAAACCGATGAATCAAACCGACGCGAGAGGAAAGAAGGGTAAAAATGTAATAATGGTCATTATCGACAGAATGTATATACGTACTGTATAATTGTCACGCTTCATGAACTTTCGAAGAGATTTTTGTTTTCCGTTTATTATCCGACGACGGACGGCGATGCCAAGCGGTGGTAACGGAGTCGGTAACGGTGCCGTTAACTCAGGTTCCGCCGGTAACGCAGGGACAGGCGGAAATGTTCCGGCGTATAAGCCTTACCGTCACATGAAAACCCTAGAAGGCCACACGGCGGCGATCTCTTGCGTGAAATTCTCGAACGACGGGAATCTTCTCGCTTCCGCTTCCGTCGACAAGACCATGATCCTCTGGTCGGCGGCGAATTACTCTCTAATCCATCGGTACGAAGGTCACGCGAGCGGCATCTCCGATCTAGCTTGGTCCTCTGATTCGCACTACACTTGCTCCGCTTCCGACGACTGTACGCTTCGAATCTGGGACGCTAGAGCTCCGCACGAGTGCCTCAAGGTGCTTAGAGGCCACGCCAACTTCGTCTTCTGTGTTAATTTCAACCCTCCCTCGAATCTTATCGTCTCTGGTTCGTTCGATGAGACGATACGGATCTGGGAGGTGAAAACGGGCAAGTGCGTTCGCGTGATCAAAGCTCACTCTATGCCGGTCTCGAGCGTGCATTTCAATCGAGATGGATCGTTGATTGTTTCGGGAAGCCACGACGGTTCTTGCAAAATCTGGGATGCGAAAGAAGGAACTTGCTTGAAGACTCTGATTGATGAAAAGTCTCCTGCTGTATCTTTCGCCAAGTTCTCGCCTAATGGCAAATTCATCCTCGTTGCCACTCTCGATAGTACTCTCGTAAGTTCACCTATTGAATCCCAAGAAACTTCCTTTTTGTTAGCTTTAATCTGTGAATCAAAATGTGGATATGAACAATAAGTAAAGAATCAAACTTTATGAATGTGGTGAGAATTGCTTTCGAATGATCACTGATGGTATCAGGATTGACTTAGGATGTAAAGAATCAAACTTTATGAATGTGGTGAGTATTGCTTTCGAATGATCACTGAGGTTTTCTGAAAGAATCAAACTTATATGATTTAGTCTTTTGATGGGTTGTGGCATTTGTGTTACCTGTTGATGATCTTGAGAACATTTTGATGCAGAACAGATGTAGAATCTGAGACTAATGGGTTCTCTTCGTATACTGATGATTTTTCATCTTTTGATTTGGATAAAACCACACAGAAGCTATCCAACTATGCGACGGGGAAGTTTATAAAAGTATACACAGGACATACCAACAAAGTATTCTGTATCACATCGGCGTTTTCTGTGACGAACGGGAAGTACATCGTGAGTGGATCAGAAGACAATTGTGTGTATCTGTGGGATCTTCAGCATAAAACGATACTGCAGAGACTAGAAGGCCACACAGATGCAGTGATCTCTGTGAGTTGCCATCCTGTTCAGAACGAGATAGCTTCATCGGGAAATCATTTAGATAAAACCATCAGGATTTGGAAACAGGATGCGTGAGGAATTGCTCAGAACATGAATTTGAATATATACTGTATATGGAAACAGGAAGGAATGATTTAATTTAAGGCTCTTGTTAACAGATTTGGTGTTTGCTCAGAATACACTCGTTCTTTTTGGTGTATGGAGATCAAAATCTCTTGCACGGAAGTGTGTATTATTATGACATGAGATCGATCATGTGTCCATTTAACTTTCTGTACGTACGTTGAATAGGTTTATTCTTTATTAGAACTCAACTCATAGACAACATCGATGGAACTTATTTATTGATTGATGAAATATAAAACGAAGATGTAAGTTGCTCTGTGAAATTGATTATACACGGTGAACATGTGATTGCAATATATATTTTATACCAGGTACACTTAGTTCAGACAGGCTTTTATCATTGAGATATCAAATTGTTTTCGATAGTGTTATTCCAATTAAAACCAAACACACAAAATTATGTAAAATAATTTTTGTTTTCCATATTTGTTGGTAAAACTTTTCAATAAGCTCCTGAAAAATACTCTTGAAATCATCAAATTTAAATCAACAATTCTTTATCCGTTCCATGACGATTGACTGATCACTGATCATAAGAGGACGCCCTCAAATCCAATATCCTCTTCCGAGTCATCTTCACCGGTTCCATCGCTTGTATGGTCATCCTCTTCATCGTCAGATTCATCTTCATTTCCTCCATCGTTCTTGGCTTCCATCATCTCTATCTCCCTCAGCTCTTCTTCATCCGCTTCGTCGCAGACACGATAACGCTTTCCCGACCTGAATTTTACAAATAAACAAAAGCTCCATTTTTGTTTACCGATTCCTATAATCAGCCTTTTACTATAAAAGCTTAGAAATGATAATCGAAGAAGAAGACCTTGCTAATGGAAAATCCGCCACAAATGTCACATCTGATCTTTCTTCTTTCAGCTTCTCCAGAGGAAACCTACAACACACACACACAACAATCTATTAAATATGTATAACTCAGTGAGCAATTAGTACGACATGAACCTAAGTAATTGGTAAATTGTTAACAATGAAGGATCAATCAGTTACTTTGGTCTGTAACATCTCACGCCATCATCAGAAAGTACGCCACTGTTATTTGAAACATCCTATTAGAGTAAACCAAGAAGACGATTAAGAATAAACCAAGCTATACCTTTCATCTACAAAAATTAACATAAATTCTATAAAAACTTACAATGTGCCGAATGGATTTGAAGTTTCCTTTGAGTAATGAGTTACAAAGTTCCAAGACCTCTTTCTGAAATATCGAGGTCAGTGAATGTGAGATCAAGACTGATGAGTGATGAAACAACTAAAAGCTTTGTTATACTTATTAATCTTTTACCTCCTGTAGATAAGGGCAGTTGCGCATTATTAGAGTCTTGAGTAGACTCTCTTTGCAGCTATGTCCCAAATACCTACAAACAATATTTTCGTGAATATGTAAAATTTCTGGAGGAAATTGCGCTATTAACATTTTGTATTTGCACCTCAAAAAACGACCGTTGATTGTAGGCGATCTGGACAAATTCAGGTACTTCAGTTTAGGACAACTCTGCAAATGACATCCGAATATTATTGAGGTTCTGTAAAGGCATATATGGTATCCAATAAAAGATAGAAGAAATAGTAGAAAATCGAATAGAAGACATACCTCAACAAGAATCCGGGCCAGTTCCTCGGTTAGTCGAAAGCATATGAGCGTTAGAGAAGTTAAGTTGGAGGAGTTGGTCACAAACTCTATCAAGGGTGAACCTGTTTTAGCGTTTACGGTACCTGTTACATACAATAGGTAAGCTTGGAGTAAACAAAACAAGAAGCTTCACAGCGGGAAAAGCTTTACCAAGGAGTTGATAGGTCTCTAAGCACAGGTGCTCTATCCGACGACATTTTGCTGTCAGAGTCTTAATTAGATGCATAAATGGACTATTTCTGTCACATGAACAAAGAATTATCAGCATTTAGATGTCGACAGACATTAGAATAGGAAAAAAAAACTAAAGAAAAGAATATGACAATATGATACCTCTTCTACACATAGGAAAAGGAACATGGAGAAATTCCATAAACTCAAAAATAAACAAACATTGCACTCTAAGAGAACTTACAATCCAACAATCCTCAGATCAGTGAGATTCGAACAAACTGACAACACCTCGATGAAGGAACTGTAGTTCATCGGTCTGATATTGTAAAGCTGTAGGCTTCTCAAGCGACTCCTAGTTGAATGGAAAAGGATGATACCGAATTAGACGTTTAAATTAAAACATGATAACAATTTCTTGAGCTAGAAACCAGTGAGACCATTCTCCGTGCGTCGTAGCGATTGAGATTCTGGTTCACTTATAAATGCACAAACGAAGGGAAGATTTCAAGGTACAAATAAGAGGATTCTCTTTTTGATTGCTCTCAGGTTTGATCCTTGGTTTCGAGTATTTTCTTTTCTTCCTAAAGCATTAGCCATAAGCAAATGAATTCTGGGAAGAAGAGGGGATGATGAGATTCTATTGGGATCTTTTCCTGCTCTAGTTCTTTCCTATCTAACGAAACCATACTCAAAATGTTCTTTTTTCAACATTAACTCCATTAAGTAGGTTAAGACTGGACAAGTCAGATAAAAATAACAAGTTTTGATGAAGAAATTCCAAACTGATAATCAAGCCATACCCAAGAAAACCATGATTATAGGTTAGCGGGGAAAGAAAAGGTCCTGTAACCAAAGACGGAGTAGAATCAGTTCCATCAAGGCGAGAAACACGGCCGAGCTTGAGGGATCTACAAGCATAAACATAGACCAAGTTCCAATCACAAAAAGCGCAAGAAAAAGAAAAGAAAACCATGAGATATGATCTCATCTCATTCAATGCAGCAAGGTAGACAGAACGAAAGCACAATTGGTTTCTTGGAGACACAAAATCTAACCTGAGTTCCTTTCCAGCCCGATGAATCATAGTACAGACAACTCCACTGTCAGCTTGTTTGGTAGCGGTTGTCAAGTCGATGTGGGAGTAAGATAAACGGTCCATTGCACAGTTGTTGAACATGGTGCAGCACGCGGCCGCTTGCATTAGAGACTTTGTATCAAGCATCGAAAACACCTGAAAACATATCCAGATTCCACTTATGATAACATCCCCAGATTGTCAAAAAAAAAGGATTCAAATAGGTTAACACATGGACTCTAAGAAAGCTTATCAATGGTGTGAGTGAGAAAAATCCGCGATTTTGTTTACCTTAATGGTGAGTTCGGGAGGGAGGAACCAGGAATTGGAATTGTGAGCAGAAGCTCGCTTCCGGAAGCACCGTTTAGTGGAGTCCAGAAGAAGCGACGCGAGTTGGAGAGTACGATCCACGAGACAATCCTGAACAGAGACATCACCGGAAGCGGAAGCGAGAGCTTTGTCGAGACTTCGATCGAAGGAGCAGCCAACGGAGATCGGAGAGGCGTCGGGAAACGAAATGAGCGATGAGATTATCGAATCGGCGTGGCTCTGATTGAAGCTGGGAACTGTGGGGACGGAATTAGGGTTTTGGGTAGTGTTCGTCGGAGAATCCATGAAACCGAACGTTGGAAGAGTTTTCTCCTCCACCATTTTCCAGAGTATTATACAAAACAAATAATTGTTCGCCTCCAAATAAATATCCGGTACTGCTGTTTTAATGAGATTATCTACGTCTACGTCATAACTGTGTTGAATGTGTAAAGAGTGTCCTTTGCCCATTTTTTTTTTTTTTTTTCCAGGAAAAATATATTAAAGAGATGGAAAACGACCATCAGAACCAAGCTGATAAAAGTCTACAGAAACATTTACAGGTAGATTTAACAGCAAACACACATACCAGACGAAGGGTATTGGTTGCTCCAAAAAATAGATCTAAAGAGCTACGAGACCAAAATAAAACAGAACAGAGGCTAGCTTTTTATTACCTTTCACGCTCAAGAGAGAGAGAAAGTTTGTTACGCTTTCAGAACAATGAAATATTCGTGTTGTCTATTGATGATGACAAAAGAATGTTTATATACAATTGAATAAACCGAAATGAAATAACCAAACTATACAAGCTTAGATAACCGGACAAATTAATCTATCTAAACCAGCTATATACACCAATAGCCCCCCTCAAGATGAGCTTCGGAAGATATTAAGGAGACTCATCTTGGATTTCAGATGTTCAAAAACACGAGGGAAGAGAGGTTTAGTCATAATGTCAGCCACCTGATCGGCAGTCCGAACATGCATAGTCTTCAAAATCCCTTTGTCAATGCGCTCACGAACATAATGACAATCATTTTCAATGTGTTTGGTGCGTTCGTGGAAGACCGGATTTGTAGCAATGTAGATAGCCGAAGTGCTATCAGAAAAGAGGACTGGTTTGACAGGAGAAGTGGCACGAAGGTCACGCAGTAACTTCATCAACCAGACCATTTCGCGAGAAGCCAAAGATAATGCACGATACTCAGCTTCTGCGGAGGAACAAGAAACTGTGTCCTGTTTCTTGGATTTCCAAGAGATAAGAGAAGATCCAACAAACATACAAAGACCAGTCGTAGAACGACGGGTATCAGGACAAGAGGACCAATCAGAATCAGCAAATCCCGTCAGAGTAAGATCAGAATCAGCTGAATAGAAAAGACCCTGACCAACAGTTCCTTTTATGTACTGAAGTACCTTGTAAAGAGCATGAAGATGATCCGTGCGAGGAGCTGCAGAGTATTGACATAGCTTGTTGACAGCAAACGTTATGTCGGGTCGAGTAATAGTAAGATACATTAAACGACCAACCAAACTGCGATACATCTCCTTATCATCAAGAAGCACGCCATCATCTTTTGACATCTTCAAATTTGGAACCATAGGTGTGGAACAAGGCTTACAACCCAGCATACCAGTGGAAGTAAGGAGTTCCAAGGCATATTTGCGTTGACACAACGAGATTCCGGCAGAAGATCGAGCAACTTCAAGACCCAAAAAATATTTGAGATCACCAAGATCACGTAACTTGAAGCGCTGTTGAAGAGCATGAGTGACAACAGCTGCAGCAGCATCACAGGTGCTAGCAATAACAATGTCATCAACATATACTAACACTGCAACAAATTCATCATTTTCACCACTCTTCAGAAACAGAGTATAGTCGCCTTCACCCTTCTCAAAACCCAAAGACACCAAAGCTTCAGAGAATTTCAAAAACCATTGGCGAGAAGCTTGTTTGAGGCCATAAATCGATTTCTTAAGGCGACAAACAGCGTTCTTAGGCAATGTCAAACCTCTGCGTTCAGCATAACCATCCGGAAGACGCATATATATTTCCTCAGTCAAGTCACCATTCAAGAAGGCATTAGAGATGTCCAGCTGTTTGAGGGACCAACGTTTCGAAGCAGAAATCTTCAAAAGCATCTTGACCGTTGTAAGTTTAGCAACAGGAGAGAAGGTTTCAGTGTAATCCGTACCTTCTTTCTGTGTGTACCCTTTGGCAACTAAACGAGCCTTATAACGCTCAAGGCTTCCATCTGCATGAAACTTCAATGTGAATACCCATTTACAACCGACAGCCTTCTTACCCTTAGGTAGAGTAGTAACATCCCAAGTGTTAGTAATTTCCATCGCATCCAGTTCTTTATCAACAGCCTCACACCATTTATCAGAATCCTTTGCCTCAGAGTAAGATTGAGGGACAGGGATTTTGGTGATAGTGTTAATAAAAGACAAATGCTGAGGAGTAATCTGCTCATAGGAGAGGCATGAAGCAATAGGATGAGCAGTATCAGATTGCAGAGCATAGCAGTGGTAATCATTGAGATGAGCAGGCGGTTTGCGAGGACGATGAGAAGAGGAAACAGGAAGAGCAGTTCCCTGAGCAGTGGGTTGAAAAATATCAGTCGGAGGAGTAGTGGATGTAAGAAGCGGAAATATCTCTTCATGAAAAACAACGTTCCGTGAGATGAACACAACGTTAGTCTCCAAATCCAATAACTTGTATCCCTTGTAACCAGCTGGATACCCCACAAACAGACATGCACGCGACCGAGGAGCAAACTTGTGTCGTTGCTTCGGAGATGTAGAAGCATAACACAAGCAACCAAAGGTCCTAATCTGATCAAAAACACGAGGGAAGAGAGGTTTAGTCATAATGTCAGCCACCTGATCGGCAGTCCGAACATGCATAGTCTTCAAAATCCCTTTGTCAATGCAGCAGGACGAACAAGAGATCCATCAACAAACCCTATTTTATTTTTCGCATCTAACGCAATAGACCAAGCAGCATTCCAATCATCATAGTTACTACCATCCAGTGTGATAGTGACGAGTTGCAAACCTGGGTGATCAGCGTGGTGCATAAAAAAAGGGGAATGGATCGAGTCATGAGAATCTGAAGTCAGAGCTGTATGTGAAACGCCAGAGGCCGGACCTTTCTTCGCCGGAGTGGACGTCGCACCAGAGCTCGAAGAACCACGGAATCGGGTAGATTTCCTCAGAACGGAACCACGCTTCACCGGTGCCATCTGAACGGAAATCAAACGAGGAACACGAATCGGAGCTCAAAAATCGAAGATCTGGAGATGATTGAGCTCAGAGAGGCTCTGATACCATATTACCTTTCACGCTCAAGAGAGAGAGAAAGTTTGTTACGCTTTCAGAACAATGAAATATTCGTGTTGTCTATTGATGATGACAAAAGAATGTTTATATACAATTGAATAAACCGAAATGAAATAACCAAACTATACAAGCTTAGATAACCGGACAAATTAATCTATCTAAACCAGCTATATACACCAATACTTTTCTCATCATCAAACAAAGGTAATAACCAAAAAGGGCAACCCCTAGCAACATAAGATTGAGAAAAGTTTAGGGAAGTTGCCGATTGAGCAATGAGAAAGGCACCTCTGTTGGTTCTTCTTGTCTCCAATTCCAAGTCCCAGAGGTTCAGCTTCTCTAAACCATCTGTAAGCAATTTGTGTTGAAACTTGAAAGAAGGCCACGCTTTTGGTCTCGATAAAACCCGAAGGAGACAATTATCTTCAACCGCAAACGTTACCCGAGAAACATGATGCGAAGACATGCAATCAATCGCCCAAGTCAAGCTTAGCAACTTTGCATCCTCCAAAGAATTCACATTCGCAAACGATCTACGACTATGAAGTAAAACCACTCCCTTATGATCTCTGAGAACCCACGCACTACCCAGTACCTGATTCTTTTTTGACCACGCAGTCCCAACATTGCATTTCGTCCATTGGTCTCTGGGTTTTAACCACCTCTTGAGAACCAATACATCATCTGTAACAGCCTGAATATCTTGATCTCCATCCAATTCTTGTGCTAGAAACCAAAGAACCGCTTCATCCCTAGCTTTGTCTACGGTTTCCTGAGTTGAAACAACCAATCCATCAAAACAGACTTTGTTTCTATGTTTCCATAAACACCATAACACCCAAGGGAAAATCCTTCTACTATCTCTCGGAACTCTGATGTTTTTACTCATTTGAAAAAGATACTGCATATTCACAAAAACAGAGTCTTGATGAAAACCATTTTCTGGAGAGGGAAAATTGGATAGAGCCCAAACCTGTCTAGCAAAAGGGCAAGTAAAAAGAACATGATTCGATGATTCCCCCTCCAAACCGCATCTCTGGCATCTATGATCTATTTTCATGCCACGAGTTGCCAATGTAACTTCCACCGGTAAAATCTCTGATAAGACTCTCCATAGGAAAGACTTGATTTTCGGTTCCGTTAAAATGGCCCAGGCTGCTTCCTTCAAAGGGTTTAAAGATGGCAACTTTGCCTTTTATCATTTATTTTATTTTTATAATTCAAATTCATGTTTAACATTTCCATTTTATTAATATCCAGACATGTTATCTTTACTTTGAAATTGTCTTACTACGTTTTTAGTTCTCTAAATTACTTATTAAGCCTAATTTTAGAACGAAATTTACTCCCCCAGCATTAAATAAGCCGAAAATATACTTTTGATCAAAATAATTAAAAAAATCTTTAGTGATTAATAGGTTAATTATATATTCCAAGAAAAAGGTGGAGGAAATTATGATTAACTAGAGCTGACCTGACAGGAATTTAAATCAAAGGAAACATATCCTTTGACAATTACAAAATAATAAGTAGACAGCGTGATCCAGCAGAAATTGGTTGACAAAAAAAAAAAAGATCAAGCAGAGATTAAATGTTTTTTAGATCATAAATGATAACAAAGAAAAGAAAAATGCTGCCTAACATTTTCTTCAACAAAAGGAAACTATAAGAAAACAAAGGGAAGACGATTAGTAGAATTCACAAGTCAATTGTCGTAGCCGTCGTCGTCCTCAGTTCCACTGCGGGAAGAAGTATCTTCTGAACTGAATTTTACAAAGAACAAATCATTTCAGTTCAATTCCTAATAAGTAATTTAAAAGCCTAATAACAAATTGATTAACCTTGATGATTATCAATCATATGACGACAAAAGATGAAGAAGAAGATGGTGGTGATGGTGGTGGTGGTGACGATCTAAAAGTTGCCACAAATGTGAGACCTGGTCTTTCTTCTTTCAGCTCTTTCATAGGAAACCTACGACACACAATAATGCATGCCCATATAAACCGGTGTGTCATAAACCGAGCTATGATTGCTGTTTGTCAAATGGTAAACAATAAGAAGAAAAAAAACCAGTTACTTTGCTAAGCTATATCTCCTGCCGCCATATTTTAATGGGAAAAATGCCATTTAATACCCAAACTATTTCATTCTGGCCATTTAACACCTGAACTTACGACCTCGCCAAACAATACCTCAACTTGTCATTGACTGCCGAAAAATACCTGAACTATTCGTTGACTTGGCCAAATTAACACAACGTTAAATCACTGTTCATAGATCGTTAAATACTAACGTTTAAACCAAAACGACGTCGTTTTGTTTAAGCCGAAAAATAAAACACGTCTTGGCTGACTCGAACCCGGGTCTGGCGAATATGGGGAAGGGTTTAGAACCACTGAAACAGTGGCACATTATCGATATCTATTCAACTTATATAAAATATATTGGTTAATATTGGCACATTCGAAAAAACCTAAACAATTCGATAAAATTCATAAAAATTCATAAAAATTCAGAAAAATACATAGAAATTCAAAAAAAATTCAAAAAAAATTCAAAAAAAATTCAAAAATTCAAAAAATTCAAAAACATTCACAAAAATTCAAAAAACTCAGAAAAATTCAAAAAAAATCTAAAAATCTAAAAATATCATAAAATTCATAAAAATTCGTTAAAAACCTAAACAATTCGTTAAAATTCATAAAAATTCAGAAAAATACATAAAAATTCATAAAAATTCAAAAGAAATAAAAAAATCAAAAATTCAAAAATTCAAAAAAAATTCAAAAACATTCATAAAAATTCAAAAAACTCAGAAAAGTTCAAAAAAATCAAAAAATATCAAAAAATATCAAAAATTCATAAAAATTCAGAAAAATTCAAAAAAACTCAGAAAAATTCAAAAAAATCTAAAAATAATTATTTTGAACTTTAAATGTTTTTTGATTATTTTCAATTTTTGATATTTTTAGATTTTTTTGAATTTCTCTGAGTTTTTTAAATTTTTATGAATTTTTATGAATTTTTTGATATTTTTAGATTTTTAGATTTTTTTTGAATTTTTCTGAGTTTTTTGAATTTTTGATTTCTTTTTGAATTTCTTTTGAATTTTTTTGAATTTTTCTGAAATTTTATGAATTTTTATGTATTTTTCTGAATTTTTATGAATTTTAACGAATTGTTTAGATTTTTAACGAATTTTTATGAATTTTATGATATTTTTAGATTTTTAGATTTTTTTGAATTTTTCTGAGTTTTTTGAATTTTTGTGAATGTTTTTGATTTTTTTTTGAATTTTTGAATTTATTTTTATTTTTTTGAATTTTTCTGAGTTTTTTGAATTTTTGTGAATGTTTTTGATTTTTTTTTGAATTTTTGAATTTATTTTTAATTTTTTTGAATTTTTATGAATTTTTATGTATTTTTCTGAATTTTTATGAATTTTATGATTTTATCGAATTGTTTAGGTTTTTTAGAATGTGCCAATATTAACCAATATATTTTATATAAGTTGAATAGATATCGATAATGTGCCACTGTTTCAGTGGTTCAAAACCCTTCCCCATATTCGCCAGACCCGGGTTCGAGTCAGCCTCGACGTGTTTTATTTTTCGGCTTAAACAAAACGACGTCGTTTCGTTCTGACCAAAACGACGTCGTTTTGGTTTAAACGTTAGTATTTAACGATCCATGAACAGTGATTTAACGTTGTGTTAATTTGGCCAAGTCAACGGATAGTTCATGTATTTTTCGGCAGTCAATGACAAGTTGAGGTATTGTTTGGCGAGGTCGTAAGTTCAGGTGTTAAATGGCCAGAATGAAATAATTTGGGTATTAAATGGCATTTTTCCCATATTTTAATCCGCCGTCATTTGAAACGTCCTGTTCAAAAAAAAAAAAAATCATGAGTAAACAAAATCACCTGTCACCAGCAGATATTTACCAAAACAAGTAGTGTCCTATTAAGAACTTACAATGTGTCGAATGGCACTCAAGTTTCCTCTGAACGCGAGTAACGACCTTAAAAACCACCAAACCGATTTCTGGATATCCATGATTCAAAGGGTCAATCTTGTGACATTTAATATGAGATGCACCAACAAAAGAAAAACTGTATTATGTTAAAGTCCATTACCTCCTCTAGAGAAGAGCAATCTCGCATTATTAGAGTCTCGAGCAGAGAGCCTCGGCAATCATAGCCCACATCGCTAACATAAGAAAAAAATCTCCGCCATAAGAGATTTTGCTAACAGGAAAATACTTAGTAAGATATCATCATTAGTGGTTTAGCAAAAAAAAAAAATATCATCATTAGTGTTTGCTCGGACAACATGAACCTCAAAAAGCCTCCATCGCCTGCGGTTCCAGATGTTCTGGATAGGTTTAAGTACTTCAGTTTAGACAAACCCTGCAAAAAAACATCCCGACATTTTTGTCAAAACATTTAGATAGCACCAAATGTAAATAGAAGAGTTACCAGAAAACCAAACGAGCCGTACCATAATAAGATAGTAGGCTTTTTCGTCATCTAGGTCAAAACCTATAAATGATAGTGAAGTTAAATAGGGGCAGTATCTCTCAAAGAGCGTATCGCCCATATCGCACGTAAAGCTCGATCTACCTGTCACACAATACAGTCAGCTTAACCAAACACAAAAGAAAAGCATCATTGTGGGAAAACTTTACCAGATAATCCGATCTCTTTCTCTAAGAACAGATGCTGACATTTAGCTGTAAGCAAATTTAATACTTCTTCTATTGGATTCACATTCCTGTCATGGAAAACACAAATATTGCAGAAAATAAGAAAATGTGACAAAGCTTTCTTGTTAGTCCAGCTTATGACTATTGTAACTAGCCTATGAGGTGGAAAGAGACTTGGAAGCTCAGCAATAGACTTTCAAGTGTAGATAATAAGGGAGCTAGGCAGATCAGGTTTCGGCTTCCGGATTTTTTAGAGTTTAGGTTAAGAACTGAAATTCTCTCCTTCACCAACGTCCCCCTATGGTGTATTTAGTTCCTTTGGTGATTGAATAAATAAATTATTGGATCTTATTAAAACGGTACAAAAGGAACTAGTAGATGAACAATTAATTGAATGCATAGATGATGAAAAGCAAAGAAAAAAAAGAAAATGGAGAATTCTTGAAAACCCAAACATACAAGGAATATGGTATGAAACATGAAAGGCCAACTTACAATCCAGTAATCTTCAGATCCGTTAGATTTGAGCAGACTGACAACGCACGACATAAGGACTCGTTGTCCAACCATCCGTGATTGTAAAGGTGTAGGCTTCTCAAGAGATGCCTAGTTGAATGGAAACAAAAAAAAAAACAACGAAACCAAATTAGAAGATACAAGGGACACAGAAAACCAATTTCTTTGTATGGTAAGTCGAAGAGAATTCCCGTGATAAAGCGAATACCCGAGAGCACCATAATTATAGGAGAGCGCGTCAAGACAAGATCCTGAAAGCAAAGAACTCGGGGAACCAACTTTAAGGGATCTGCATGCATCAAGAAAACACAACCCTGAGAGATGATTAGGCACACGGTAAGAAATAGGAGAAGCTTCCAGTATGTATAATACAATTGGCATCAAGAAGAAAGGAAAAAGATTGGGGTTTCATGAAGACAGAACATCTCACCTGAGTTCCTTTCCAGATTTGAGGAGCATACTACGCACAGCGCCATTTCTGACGTTTCGGGCTGTCAAGTCGATGTGGGAGTAGCATAAAGGGTCCATGGCGCATTTCTTGAACATGGTGCAACAAGCCGAAGCTTGCATCAGAGATTTTGTATCAAGCATCGAAAAGACCTGAACAATCCATTGCAAAACACAGACATGTTTGCAGTAGAAGAAACGAACAAAGCCGTGAAACATTGTCTCTGGATATGAGTAGGAGAGTGGCGATTTTGTTACCTTAATGGTGAGTTCAGGAGGGAGTGCCCAGGAATCGGAATTGCGGATGGTGGCTAGTTTCCGAGAGAATCTTTTAGTGGAGTCATGAAGGAGAGAGACGAGTTGGAGTGCATGATCGTTGAGACGATCCTGAACAGGTTCATCACCACAACTAGAAGATGCCAACAGTTTATCGAACGCTCGATCGAATGAGCAGCCGATGGATAGCGAGGAGGATAACGAAGGCAATTCCCGCAACGAGAGGAGTGAGGAGATGATCAGATCGACATGCTTCTGGTTGAAATCGGGAGCACTGTGAAGCGAACTAGGGTTTAGGTTTTGGCCTGAGGGAGGAGGGACTCGGCGAAGTCGCTTGTTGGGGTTTGGAGCTTCCACGACAGAGAGAGAGAGAGAGAGCGCTTAGGAAAGAGAGATTTGGGACTGAGAGTAAACTTTATCATGACTCATGAGACCCTTACAAAATGTTGCGTTTTGACCACAGTCGGGTTGGGAAAATACTCATTTTATTGAGTTGACCGCACAAAATTGGAATTAAAAAAGTCAAACTTTTAATAATAACGTTAAAGGAAAATGCATTTTCCATCATCACTCTCAATCTCTCATGGTCCATTCCCCCATCCATCCTCCTCATCGCTGACGTAAGAAAGGCCGCGCAAAAGACTTTCCGATCTGAATTTTACAAGCACACACTCATTTGTACTCCAATTAAATACTTTTTAGATCATAGATGATAACAAAGAAAAGAAAAATGCTGCCTAATATTTTCTTCAACAAAAGGAAATTAAAAAAAACAAAGGGAAGACGATTAGTACAATTCACAAGTCAACTGGAGTAGCCGTCGTCGTCCTCCGTTCCACTGCCGGAAGAAGTATCTTCATCTTCTGAACTGAATTTTACAAAGAACAAATCATTTAAGTTCAATGCCTAATAATTAAGTTAAAAGCCTAATAACAAATTGATTAACCTTGATGCTGATGAAGCATATGACGACGACAAAGATGAAGAAGAAGAATCAGAAGAAGAAGATTCAGATGATGGTGGTGGTGACGATCTAAAAGTTGCCACAAATGTGAGACCTGGTCTTTCTTCTTTCAGCTCATTCAGAGGAAACCTACCACACAATAATGCATGCCCATATAAACCGGTGTGTCATAAACCCGAGCTATGATTACTGTTTGTCAAATGGTAAACAATAAGAAGAAAAAATAAACCAGTTACTTTTGTAAGCTAAATTTCCTGCCGCCATATTTTAATCCGCGGTCATTTGAAACGTCCTGTTCAAGAAAATGATCATGAGTGAACAAAAACACCTCTCACCAGCAGATATTTACCAAAACAAGTAGTGTCTTATTAACAACTTACAATGTGTCGAATGACACTGAAGCGTTCTCTGAACGTGAGTAACGAATCCAAAAACCGCCAAACCTTTCTCTGGATATCCATGATTCAAAGGATCAATCTTGTGACATTCAATATGAGATGCAACAACAAAAGAAAAACTGTATTATGTTAAATTCCTTTACCTCCTCTAGAGAAGAGCAATCTCGCATTATTAGAGTCTCGAGCGGAGAGCCTTCGCAATCAGCGCTCACATCACTAACATAAGAAAAAAAATCTCCGCCATAAGAGATTTTGCTAACAGAAAAAATACTTTTGGGATATAATCATTAGTGTTTCCTCGGACAACATGAACCTCAAAAAGCCTCCTGCGAATCCAGATGTTCTGGATAGGTTTAAGTACTTAAGTTTAGGCAAACCCTGCAAACAGAAAAAAATCCCGGCATTTTTGTAAAACATTTAGATAGCACCAAATGAAAACAGAAGAGATACCAGAAAACCAAACGAGCCGTACCACAACAAGATGGAAAGCTCTTTCGTTATCTATGTGAAAACCTATAAATGATAGTGAAGTTAAATTGGGGCAGTATCTCTCAAAGGGGGTACCACTTATAAAGCTCGTTCTACCTGTCACACATTAAAGTCAGCTTAACCAAACATGGGAGGACAACAAAAGCAAAGCATCATTGTGGGAAAACTTTACCAGATCCGATCTCTTTCTCTAAGAACAGATGCTGACATTTTGTTGTAAGCAAATGTAATACTTCTTCTATTGTATTCACATTCCTGTCAGGGAAAACACAAATATTGCAGAAAATAAGAAAAGGTGACAAAGCTTCTTGTTAGTCCAGCTTATGACTATTGTAACTAGCCTATGAGGTGAATATAAACTTGGAAGCTCAGCAATAGAGTTTCAAGTCGCTTGTTTGAGTGTGTAGGATAATAATGGAACTAGGCAGATCAGGTTTCGGCATTCGGGATTTTTTAGAGTTTAGGTTAAGAACTGAAACTCTCTCCTTTACCAACGTCTCCCTATGGTGTAGTTCCTTTGGTGATTGAATAAATAAATTCTTAGAACTTATCAAAACGGTACAAAAGGAACTAGTAGATTCTAAAATCAACAGACATAAAAGAAAAAAATGAGCAACTCGTTGAATGCATAGATGATAAAAAGCAAAAAAAAAAATGGAGAATTCTTGAAAACTCAAACATACAAGGAATATGGTATGAAACATGCAAGGCCAACTTACAATCCAGTAATCTTCACATCCGTTAGATTTGAGCAGACTTCCAACGCACCACATAAGGACTTGTTGTCCAACCACCTGTGATTGTAAAGGTGTAGGCTTCTCAATCGATGCCTAGTTGAATGGAAACAAAAAAAACAACGAAACCAAATTAGAAGATACAAGGGACACAGAAAACCAATTTCTTTGTATGGTAAGTCGAAGAGAATTCCTGTAATAAAGCGAATACCCGAGAGCACCATAATTATAGGAGAGCGCGTCAAGACAAGATCCTGAAAGCAAAGAACTCGGGGAACCAACTTTAAGGGATCTGCATGCATCAAGAAAACACAACCCTGACGTATGAAATAGGAGAAGCTTCCAGTGTATGCATAATACACTTGACATCAAGAAGAAAGGAAGGACAAATAAGAAGATTGGGGTTTCATGAAGACAAAACATCTCACCTGAGTTCCTTTCCAGATTTGAGGAGCATACTACGCACAGAGCTATTTCTAACGTTTCGGGCTGTCAAGTCGATGTGGGAGTAGCATAAAGGGTCCATTGCACATTTCTTGAACATTGTGCAACAAGCCGAAGCTCGCATCAGAGATTTTGTATCAAGCATCGAAAAGACCTGAATAATCCATTACAAAACACAGACATGTTTTCAGTAGAAGAAACGAACAAAGCCGTGAAACATGGTATCTGGAATCAACAATTCAGAGTCTAGATGAGTAGGAAAGTGGCGATTTGTTACCTTAGTGGTGAGTTCAGGAGGGAGAGCCCAGGAATCGGAATTGCGGATGGTGGCGAGTTTCCGGGAGTATCTTTTTGTGGAGTCATGAAGGAGAGAGACGAGTTGGAGTGCACGATCGCTGAGACGATCCTGAACGGGTTCATAACCGGAACTAGAAGATGCCAACAGTTTATCGAACGCTCGATCGAATGAGAAGCCGATGGATAGCGAGGAGGATAACGAAGGCAGTTCCGGCAACGAGAGGAGCGAGTAGATAACCAGATCGACATGCTTCTGGTCGGAATCGGGAGCACTGGGAAGAGTACTAGGGTTTGGGGTTTGGCCCGAGGGAGGAGGGACTCGGCGAAGTCGCTTGTTGGGGTTTGGAGCTTCCATGACATAGAGAGAGGATCAGACGAACGTTCAGAAAAGAAACAGATTTGGGACTGAGATAAAAAATTATTATCCTAACAAACGCTGCGTTTTAAGTTGACCACAGTCCGTGTAGCTGAAGTGAACCAAACAATTAGCGCTGGGCACTTTTAACCGAAATCCGAACCCAAACTCGAATCCGATTCAAAATATCCGAACCCGATCTGAATCGGATTTAAAAAAATTATCATATGGGACATACAACTAGGTATTTTGGGTTGTGGGTAATACCCGAACCGAACCGAAATCCGAACGAGTATCTCGAAAAATCCGACATTAAACATTTTTACATAGTTTTGTATAATTTGATTACTTTCAAATATTTTGAAAATTCAATTTTATAACTTATTTTTATTGTTATGTTTAAGATGGATGAGTTCAAACATATTTTTATAATGTTTAAAATTTTTTTTTAGTTTTATTGTTTAGTTTTATGCATTTTTAGTTAAAACATGTTATTTTAAAAATGGGTATCCGGACTCAAAGTGGTAATATCCGAATCCGAATTGAGTTTGGATATAAAATGAGACTTGTATAGTATTACAAAATAGATCTGAACCCAAAAAATTACTAACCATACCCGAACCAAAATTTTCTAAAATCCGAATGGATCCTATATGCCTAAATCCGAAAACCCTAAAATCCGAAAAACCCGATCCGAACCCGAACGTCCAGCACTACAAACAATAGCGACACGAGCCGAACGGGATTTTAGTTGACTGAAAACCGAAGCCCAACTAATCCCTCATCTTCATCTTCTTCGTTTCTCACACACATTTATTTAGTGTTAACTCAACAACTTTGATTTATTTAAATAAACTTTGAAATTATACTCTGACAACTAAATCGTACTTTTTACTAGTGAAAAAGCACATAACTGGGATTGTTTCCCTGCCACTTAAACCATACTATTTAGTTGTACGTTTTATGAGTCTTAAAAATCGATGCTAAAATATATTATCATAATCTTGATCCACAAGAAAGTCGCCCATATCATCATCGCTATCAATCCATCCATTATCACTCTCATGGTCCATCCCCCATCCATCCTCCTCATCGCTGACGTGAGAAATGCCGCGCATAAGACTTTCCGATCTGAATTTTACAAGCACACACTCATTTGTACTTTGATTTATTTTTCAAAAGCTTTAAATTTACAAATTTTACAACAGTAAATGAACCTTGATAATGAAGAGGTATAATCTGCCACAAATTTGACATTTGGTCTTTCTTCTTTCAGCTTCTCCAGAGGAAAGCTATAAAGACAAAACAACAGTTATAATCGCATATAAATAAAAGTATGCCGCCTAAACGATGTTATGATCTAAAATGAAAAGTAAACAAAAAAATTCAGAGTTACTTTGGTTTCTTAGATCTCTTGCCACCATCACAAACTAAGCCTCGGGTATTTGATACGTCCTATTGGAGGAGAAGACGGACGATTATGAGTAAACAAAGTTGTCATGCTACGTCATTTGGCAGATTTACCAAAATATTATAACAACTTACAATGTGTCGAATGAATCTCAAGTTTTGTGCGAGTAGCGAGTTCAGAAACTGCAAGACTTCTATCTGAAATGTCATAATTCCAAGGTAAGTGGGTGTGAGATTAAGACTATTAATGCAGTAACAACCAAAAACCTTTTATGGTTTAATCCTTTACCTCCTTTAGAGAAGTGCAATCGCGCAAGATTAGAGTCTTGAGTGGACTGTCTTTGAAGCTATGTCCCAAGTCCCTAATATCGAGAACGTTTCAGTCATTACGTTTTTTTTTTATAAAGACTTCGCAGGAAATTGCGCTATCAACGTTTTGTTCAGGCGATATATGAACCTTAAAAAGCGACCCTTGATTTGGGACGTTCTAGACAGATTCATGTACTCAAGTTTACGAGAACCCTGCAAAAGCATTTAAGGTTATGTAAAGAGTAAAGACTAAAGAAAGAAAATATACCAGAAAGCCAAAGGAGCCATACCTCGATAAGGATTTGGGCTGTTGCATCATTTAATCCATAACCTATGAGTGTTAGCGAGGTTAAGTTGGGGATGCTGGTCACGAACTCTACCAAGCCAGAGTTTTCTACTGTACCATCTGTTGCGCAATAAGTAAGCTTGACTAAACCTCAGAGAAAAAAAAAAAAAAAGCTTAAGAGTGGAAAAGCTTTTACATTGGAAACCACGGGACTCTAAGAACAGGTGCTCTATCATGCGACATGATTTTGTTGTGAGCGACTCGAATAGCTCGTCAGAGCAGGACCTGTCACATGAAACACGAAATAACGTAAAACTTGAGAGAATGTTGCACAAGGAATCCAAAAGTACAGACAATTGCTGAAATTTGAAAATAAAGGGGAAGCAAGAGGCAGGATGCAACTTACAGTCCAACAATCTTCAAATCAGTGATGTTTGAGCAAGCTGATAACGCAGCAATACCGCAATCTTCATACATAGATCTAAGATCGTAAAGGTGTACGCTTCTCAAGCGATTCCTAGTTGAATTAGGAAAAGATGATACCAAATTAGGGGATCAAATGCACCCGTAAATTGAACAAACAAACATTCAGGCAAGAAACATGTCGGACCAAATTCTGTGTATGATAGTGATAGAGAATACTACGTTCAAATGCACGTTTGAAACAAGGATAAGACAAGGTCAAATAAGAAAGTTCGATTGTTACTGAAAACTGTAAATGATATTGAAGTCAATACCCGATGAAAGAATTATTATCGGATAGTGGGTAAAGAAATGATCCTGTAAGCAGAGACATTGTAGATCCACCTGGGGAAGCAACACGACCAAGTTCAAGGGACCTGCAAACATAAACACCAAAGTTCAAGCGGATTCAGTTAAAGAGATCAGATGCAAGGATATATGGTTTCTTGAAAAAAGAGAAAATGTCATCACCTGAGTTTATTTCCAGCCCGATGGATCATGGTACGCACCACTCCATCATCAACGTTTTTGTCATTCAATTCGATGTGAGAGTAGCATGAAGGGTCCATGGCACACTTGTGGAACATGGTGCAGCATGCCATAGCTTGCATCAGAGACTTTTTATCAAGCATCGAAAACACCTGCCACAAGTAGTAATTCGAGAATTTTCACTAGTAATTTGAGAATTCAAAAAAAAAAATTCAACGTTTATCGAAACCGTGTAGACAAACCTTAATGGTGATTTCTTGAGGGAAGGACCAGGAATTGGAATTGTGGACGGAGGCTCGCTTCCGGAAACACCGTTTAGTGGACTCGAGAAGAAGCGATGCGATTTCGACAGAACGATCGACGAGGCGATCATGATCGGAACTGGAGGCGGAGGCGAGAGCTTTATCGAGAGCTCGATCGAAAGAGCGGCCAATTGAGGGCGGCGAGGAGGAGGATAACGAAGGGGACGAGTCCAGAGACGAGAGTAAAGAAGAGACAATCAAATCGAAGGGGCTTTGATTGGAGCTTGGAGGGGAGTTAGGGTTTAGAACGGAGGAGGTTACATGATTGCAAGGCCGCTTGGGGTTTGGAGCGTCCATCATCACACGGGACTTGCTTAGGGATTGAGACTTTGAGGTTGAAGGAAACGGAATCGAGAGTCTATTTATACTTTGGCTAAACATGGAACTTACATCTAAACTTGTAACAATATTTATCCTATAGTCCGATTAATGAACCTCGTTTTCCAATGTTCTATTACAAAATACACAACTCAATCTATATATTGATCCCATGTTAATAGGACGTATCACTTAGGCCGCGAAGGTAATAATTCTGTATTTACTTATGAGAATTTGATTCAGTTAAGTTTTTTTTATGAAGAAACACAAATTTAAAAATGAGAAATACATGTTCGTCTCGACGTCGACAACATTCGATATGGATGGTCCCTCATCTTATAATTTAACAAGGAAAAGAGAAGAAATAAAAATGTTAACATTACCCAGAGTCGTCGTCGTCGTCCTCCTCACCGTAGCTATGATAAGAAAGAACTCCCGGAAGAAGATGTGCCGTCTGAATTCACCTCTCCTGAGCTGAGATATTACAATAACACAACCATTAATATTTCATTTTACTTTATAAAAGATAAAGAAAAAAGCATAATAAAATCAGCTACTAGTTCATGAACCTTGATGATGATGATGATGATGATGGTGGTGATGGAAAAAACGCCACAAATGTGAGACCTGGCCTTTGTTTCTTCAGCTCCTCAATAGGAAATCTACAACACAAAACAAGGTCATATATGTGGGAATAAACTTTTTGTAAAAGAATACGAACAAATCAACCACTTACTTTGGTTCAAATGTTGTACTGCCTCCATCACACTCTAAACCGTGTTTAGTTGATACGTCCTATTGGATCAAAAAGAAGAACCATTATGAGAAGAAAATATATTTACTCGTGTCATACGCAAACTCACAAAACAAACTAGCAAACTTCCTGTAACAACTTACAATGTACCGAATGGATTTAAAGTGTCCCGCAATTAGTGAATTCAAAAACACCAAAACTTCTCTCTGAATGCCGAGGTAGCGTTCAGAGCTCAGTCAGGACTGTGACATTAAGAACGGAGTGAAAAAATAGAGAGAAGAAAACGTCTTGTGTCTTCTCATTACCTCTTTTAGACAATAGCAGTCGCACAACAATAGAGTCTCGAGTGGACTGTCTCTGCAGCTAACTCCCAAATCCCTACCATCAAACTCTTAAGCGATAAGAAATTTGCAAACAAAGACTTATAAGGTATTATCAATAACGTTAATCGAACGACATGAACCTCAAAAAGCAACCACTGAGTCCATGCGTTCCCGACAGATCTATGTGCTTAAGTTGAGGAAAACGCTGCAAAAGTAATAACAATATTTTATCGGTTTTAAAGAAGCATATAGATGGCTGTAGCAAATAGAAAGACGAAGAACAAAATAAAAAGAAAACTACAGGAGCCGTACCATAATTATCGTTCGGGCCATTGCGTCATTTAGCCAAAACTGTAAGAGTGTTAGCGAAGTCAAGTTGGGGCAATCATCCACAAACTCTTCCACTGAGGAACCTATCGCAGGGACTATATAGACCACCAATCACACAGTAGGGTAACTTTGAGCAAACCTCAAATGAAAAAAACATAATAGAAAAGGAAAAGTGGAAACATTTACCTGCTGCACTACAGTTCTCTAAGAACAAATGCTCCATCAAGCGACAATTTCTCGTGATTGACGCTAAATGCTCTACTGGAGTTCGCTTGTTACCTGAAACACTGAATAACGCGAAAAGCGAAAGAATTTTCAACAAGACAAACAAGAAAACAAAGAATCAGTAGAATTTATTAAAATGACAGACATTAAAGCCAAAAAAGAAAGAAATATAAATTAAAAGCATAGAAGATGGCACCTCCAGACAAAGTAAAGCAAAGTAACAATGGAATGGAGAATTCCTACATTTCAGGGGATCCAAGACAACTTACAATCCAACAATCTTCAAATCAGTGAGATTTGCACAGGCTGACAGCACTGACAGCACAGGACATAAGCCCTTGCCAGGCAGGAGTTTCAGATTGTAAAGGTGTAGGCTTCTCAAGAGACCTCTAGTTTAATGGAGGAAGATAGTATTGTCGATCAGAAGATCAAAAACAGACGTTGACTGAACAGCAATGCTCAAGCAGAAAATGTTAAAACCATAATCTCTATATGGTTATTTCAGATTGAAATGACAGGTTTAGCAAATAGATTATCACTTGTATAAATTGGTAACGAAGCACATACCCAGCAAAAGCGAGATTAAAAGATAATGGAGCAAGACAATATCTTGTAAGCAAAAATGTTGATCGGGAAGAAATACAACCAAGTTTGAGTGATCTGCACGCATAAAAGAAACCTGAGAGATTACTACATAAGAACAACTTCCACCACAAGATAAGATGACCCAGAAATAGAAAATCTCACCTGAGTTCTTTTCCAGCCCGATGGATCATAACACACACGACTCCATTATCAACATGTTTGGCAGCCATTGTCAGGTCGATGTGGGAGTAACATACAGGGTCCATGGCACACTTACTAAACATTTTGCAGCATGCAGAAGCTTGCATTAGAGACTTTGTATCAAGCATTGAAAAGACCTGAATATGCATTATAATCATATTATTTGAGACATCACTCGTGAAACCACATTCCATGAATGAAGTATAATTTGAGCATTCTTAATCAATGAAATTGATTATGAAATCAGGCGGGAGAATACAGCCTAAAACATTGTCTACAGATTCAGAAAACAAGTAGAGAAGCATGCAAAAGTTCGACGAACAAATACATGATATATGAGAATTCTGGATTTGTTACCTTAATGGTTAGTTCAGGGAGGAGAGGCCAGGATATGGAATTTTGGAGGGTGGCACGCTTCCTGATGCAACGCTTGGTGGAGCTGTAAAGAAGCGATGCGAGTTGGAGAGTACGATCCAGGAAACGATCCGGATCGAAATCATCACCAGAAATTACAGATGCTGACGGGATAACTTTATCAAGCACTCGATCAAAGGAGCAGCCAATGGAGAGTGGCGAGGAGAACAAAGGCAAGTCCGACAACAAAAGGAAAGAGGAGATAGTCATATCGACGTTGCTTTGGTTGAGACCTGGTGCGATATGGAGGGAGCTAGCATTTTCGACGGAGGAAGTAACCGACGGGTCATGGCAAGGTCGCTTGGGATTGGGAGTGTCCATGACAGGGAATCAGAGTGTTACAAGAGAGTTTCTTTGAGAGGAGTGGATTCAAGGCGGAGATTTAAGATCAGAAGGCTCAAATTATTGTCTGAGCTTTCCTGTAGAACACGTCTCACTTTCACTGTAGTTCAGCAACAGATTTTTCATCACTGAATCGAAATCTACAAACAAACACCAGAATTATAAAATACATGTCAGTGTCACTATTCACACCAAAAAAGTAATCACTGATCAAGAGTTGTTGATTAACTGTGACACATAAGGAGTGCTTTCGAAACAATGATACTTACAACTTATACTTTCAGAACATTACTCTCAAAAAGTGCAGTGCCAACTACAAATCCTAGAACGCCAAAGCTCATCATCAACCTTTACTCCAACAGACATTGTCTAGTCCATGTGCGAATAGCATAAACAGTCGAAAGAATTCTTTGTATAAACACTCGAAAAAGGTTGTAAAACAGTTTTAAGGACTCGCTTACACTCAGAATGACCAGGAGATGGAATTGTGAAACGGTAGAGAGATTACACAGCACCGTTGGAAAAATCGAGAAGACGCGAGTCGAATTAGAGAAAACGATTAACCAACGAGGCGATCCTGAGTAATATTATCTCCGATCGAATGTAGCGGCTACGGCTATGGCTTCTGAGGAGAGACGAGGAGTGGAAGGAAACACGGCGAGTCCGAAACGGAAGGAGCAATCAGGACTTCGCTATGGTTTTGGATCGGAGGGATGAGAACAGAAACGGAAATGTGTCTCCTCTTCCGTCGCCGTCGTTCGCGGCGGTAACGGTCAAGTGGGATTGTGAGACGATCGGCGAATTGAACATCCGAAAATCTTCAAAACTCGATTGTTTGAACTTTGAAATTACATCTTTTGGGTTAATTACTTGGCCCACGATAATGATCTTGGGCTTATATTTTTCTACTCATTCATTCGGCCCATTGAAGCCCAACCTCTAACTAACGTTACAGAGACATTCCGGTTTGGTTTCGAATCCGGGGTTTTTTCCTATATTTTTGAATTTTGATCATGTTGGTTTTTGCAAAAAATGAAAACAATTAAATTTATCTTAACTCAAAACTGAAAAGTTAAAACAATAATCCGGTTCAGTTTAGTCTGCGGCTTGAAATTAGCTAAGATCATGTAGAACTAGTTTCTCTAGTATATGATTATCGATTCTGTGTTTTTGATCTGCTAGTACCAATGTTGTCTTCTAGCTCCCCTAGTACATGTTTCGGCATGCGGGCAAGATTCATATAAACAGCTAAATTAAACAACAACAACAAAAAATACAATACAAGAAGAATTATTAAAATAAACCCCATTAAAAATTAACATCAAACATAGTCATCTCCACATGAATTCTTTTTTTTTTTTTCACATAGTTTATGTTTTTTTCACATCTTACAAATCATAACTTTGTTTGCCAGTAAACTTAACTTCAATGGGACTAACATTTTTCCCGATGGATCTCATGTTCTGACCAACACCTTCTCTTCCTGGGTTCGCCTTCTCCGGATAAACTCCATCTTTAGGATGAAGATACTGAACCTCGCCGTTGGGGAAAACCCTGTAAAACTGGTAATTGATCTTGTACTTGGATCTAAGCCTTGTCCCCAAAGCCAAGCACTGTTCTTTCCTCGCTAGCTTCAGCAAATTCGGACCTTCCCTCATGATCGCTGCACCTCCTGTCGGCATCTCAAAGATCTGTTCTTTCGGTGAGTTCCACGTAATAACGTAGAATTCTTCCACCTGGGCTTTACGGAGAAGACCACCGGTGCTTCCCGCGAAGATCGGAGACGGTGTGTTCGGGTCTAGCTGCGGCGGCGTGAATCCTACCGGAGCTTCTTCTTTCACGGGGGCGGCTGGTGCGGCGGCGGCATCTGTTTTCTCGGCGCGGATTGCGGTTTTGGTGAAGGAGAGAGATTTGGGACGGTGGGTTGTTGTGAAAAAGTGGAGTTTTTTTACGCCGGAGGTTGCGGCGGTTGTTATGGCGGAGCTAAAGATTCCAGCGGCTTGAGTTGCCATATTTTTTTTTTCAGTTCGTTTCTTCTACACTAATGAGCAAATTGCTTAATAATGTATTTGATGAGAAGAGAAAGAGGATAATATTGTGAAATGAGAAGCTAGAGTTTGTTGGATTGAGTGGATAAGGTAACCAATAGGATTCAACTATTAGATTTTTCTCTTACCCATCCTCTTCTGATCCTATCTGACGTCGTTTTGGCTCTCTTTGATTTTGTTTTTATTTTCTTTCCAACTTATGTTTATGTATGTGAAAAAGAAAAAGAAAAAGGGAATAAGAACCATAACTCGCATGAGATTCTAGTCTCGATATGCTTTCTTTAAGTGTGAAAATTTGAAAGAAGCCCTAAAGTCCAACATTTTATTTGGAGACGTATGAGTAATTGCATATATGTAGTTGGGATTCTTTTCATATTCATCTTTATAAGGAGGCAGAGTGTACAAGAAGAAATTAAATTTTGATGGATTTTGGCCGATAATGCCTTGGGTGTGGTGGTCTTACAAAGCTCCTTCTTCAGGTAGCTTATCTCATATATGGAGAGAACGTAATGCAAGAATCTTCAATTCGGTCTCTTTCAGCACCGAAACTCTTAAAGCCATCATTGACTGTTCTATACGGAATAGACTTCTATCTTGTCCATTGTAGGATTCAATGGTGTCTCAATCTCTTCTTGAATTTTACTTGGGTTGTTTTTGTCATACGTTGAATTTTACTAGTATTTATGCTAGTGGGTTAGTTAGTTTGTAACTAAGTATGTACTTTTGCTTCGATCAATCATCTCATCCTTTCCACCATCCTCACGTCGGCTTTTCCCAAGATCCGCCCCAAGTTCGTCACCTCCGCAGGTGCTGTCCCGGAGCTTTTCTATGGCAGCTCTATTCACGCTTCGGCTTTGCCCACCTCCAAACTCATCCATCCCCGTGTATGTTCAAGTTCAACCTCGCCCATGTTCTTCTTATTGGGCCTTTATCTCAGATTTGCGCATTCAAAGCCCATGTATGTTGCACCTTCCACTGGAGATCTTCTACACTCGCTCATAGTCTCATACCAGTCAACTAGATGTTTATTTATTCTGCATTGTAGTCAAATTCGACCCATTTGTTTTTCAGTTTACATCACTTTCCTCTATTTTGGAAAGAACTATTCCATTAACTATCTATATTATTATTTGCAAAGTATGAGGCAATTTGTATTAGAGAATAATGCATTGCACTTTACAAGAACATGTTATAATACCAATGCAAAAACACCACATGTGAAATAAATGAGGGTTGTGTGATATTCAAATTCATGTCCTACTGAGCAGCTTGCTGAGTATCGTGTAGGGATCTTCTCATCAAGCACAGCATTGCTGATCTGCAAACTCATTGGCTATTGATTTCAGAACACTCACATACACTTTTTTTCCTACCATACACTTGTTATTGTTAAGCCGTACATGATATTCCTCAAAAAAGTTTAATTTCATATAAATTTCACATTTATCCAAACCTTGACCAACACATAGATTCGGTTTATAACCTTCGTGTCCGCTGCTCAGAGCTAAAGCCATTCCCCAGCAGGAACCATCAGTATTTTCTGACAAAAAAAACAAATAGTATATCGATTAAATTAAAAGAACATATATCGATTAAATATCAAAAACAATATATCAGTAAAATTAAGAAAACTAAATTATAACTTACTATATTCAATAATAGTATTTAAGTACCATCATTAAAGATGCACAAATTTAATCTCAAGCTGAACTTGAAACCTAAACATATGTCTGAATATTCTAAAACCTAAATTTTGTAGTTTGCGAAATATAAAAAATTTAAATAAGAAAATTTCTAACAAAGAAAATGTTATTAAATTGGTTATCATTTAAATATTTATATATTAATAAATTAATTACATGGCGATCAACTTAAAATTGAGAACTAAAAGGCGGGATGAAAAGCTCATACCATCAGCTCGGATGGCAAGAACAAACAGGTAATTAATCAAAGCTTTCGAGAAATTTATAACTAAGGATCAAAGTGTTATAGAAGATAGAATATTAAGATTGTGGACCCAAATTAATAGATTTTGGAGAGATTTTTTGAAATGACATTTTTGAGACATTAATGTAAAGAAAAATCCACCGAGAAGTAAAATTTTAGAAATGACCTCTTTTGGTGTGAAATTACGTTTTACCCTTTCAGGAATACTAAACCCAACTCCTTTAGGGAACAGTGAACCCAAGCAAATTAGTAAGGGTAGCGCTGATATTTTAAAAATAGTGGGTCATTTACAACATTTTCTTTTTGGGTGGGTCTCCCTTGACATTAATGTTTGAAAATGGGTCATTCTGATCCATTTCCACTAGATTTTGAGTGTGGTTTCTTTTATTTAGCGTTAAATCTCTTTCTCTTGTAAAACATCACTAGTATATTCCGTTAGTTATATGTTTTTTCTTCGTATTATATTTAATTTCAATAAAATTATGCTTTCCAAAATATTTTAATATTTATTTGTCCGTTTATATATATTTTAAAAATTAGGATATCATTACTATATATGTATTAATATATATTTTTATCTAAACTATTTTTTCACAGTTACATTATTTGATTATTAGGTGGGTTGGTTTTTTTATAAAAAAGCGTTTACCATCCAAATGTTTTTTATCATTATTTTATTTAGTTTTTTCATATTATCTACAAATACTCTTATTTGTGTGGATTATTGTTTATTTTCCACTTTTTTCTTGATATTATTGGTTTCTCTTTTGTATTTTATATATCTGCACTTCTTTGTTTTCGCTTTTGCTATGTATACTCTTTTGTCAATAGTCTTGCATATTATCTTTGTCAATGTTAAATTTGAGTTTTATTAATTTTGATTTCTCTTAGTTGTTAATTTGTTATATAATCAATGTAATTTCGTTATTAGTTATATCAGATGGATCATATATAGAAAAATAACTGATTATGTACTGTTTTTTTAGATTTGCAATTGCCTCTCCTTTATTCATTATTATTTTTGTTTTGTAAGAAAAATAATTAATACTAAAGAAAACTAAAAACTCTTTGACTACTCGTGTGATTGGTATGATCTTTCTTAACATGTACACCATAATTTAATAGATTCGATTAGTATCATCAAACATCATCTTCTAATGTGTGTAATCAAATTTGGATAATACTTTTAAGTACCTAATTTTGCAATTGGGCACTATAGATACAATTCCTTCAAAATCGCACAAATTTGTAATGCCATGGCATAAATATTCTATGAGATTGGACTTAAAATCATCAAGATGACCAGAGAAAAGAAATAGGCTTTCCTTCGGTACACTCTTTAACTTTATCAACACCACTTTTTGAATCTTAGTTGCTCCATTATCTGCATCAGCACAAAAAAATTTTAAAGTCTAATTTTATTTATTTATTCTGTGTTGAATTTAATCAAACTCTGCGGAGGAACTGAAATAAATAAAAAAAGAGCAGAGTCTTAATCCATTTATCTTCCATGAAGAATCACATAGAGTTCGATAAAAGTTTGGGGGACTAACCCCATTCACCCTTCCGTACGTACCATAGAATCTTATTGTCCCCCTTAAATCTTATTGCCCCTTTACGAGGTGAATTGTCTATTCTAACCTTCATTTAAAAAAAAGAAAAGAAACAAAAATGGGAAAGAAAAGTTGGTTAATCAACGTGCGGTTTGAGAAAGAGAGATGACAATTGAATTCAACCAATCCAAAATTAAATTCTACAAACCAACCGAACCCAACAAAATTTAGTTGCTCCAATGAAAAAAAACCACGTGTCCTCTATTCATCTCCTCTCCTCTTCTTCGCCGAGCTCCCTTCTTGGTGTCGTCCTCTTCCTCTTTCGTTTCTCTCATCCTCTCTCGTTTCTATCAGTGACGAAATCGTGAATTGAAGGTTAGCTGTTTCTATTTTTTATGCTGTTTTTCGATTTCATGATTGAATTATCAAGTTAGGCAAAGCAATTAAGGATAGTTTCAGCTCAATTAGGGGATTTGATAGAGAAAGAAAATTTTGTTTTTGTTTTCGCTCATTCGAGTCACTGAGGTGCTGGGTAAAGTTATTATAAACTGTAACTGTTAATTGAATGGGATATCTTGGTTAACTGAGCAATGAATCGTGATAAATCATGATGAATCTATGAAAATTCAAACTTTCTGGGTACGACTGGGTACAACTAGCATAACTGATATAACTAGAACAACTGGTATAAGTTATAAAAATTGTTTTCTTCTTTTCAGGGGGAAATGAGTAAATGTTGCACAGTCATATGTTTTTATTATGGGCGATTCTATTCAAAAGATGGTGATCAAATTATATGGAATTCTGGAGAAGATGAGATTCACACTTTAGTGATGAGGAAATTGTTGGAAGATGCCACTTATGTTGGATTAGTGGAGGGAATTTTCAGAAAGGTTTTGCTAGATGCAGCTACATCTCAGCTGAAAATTAGTTAGTATCCATTGTAGTTACTATCCATGCAACTACAATGTAGTCGTACTCATGTCCAAATGGGACAACTAGTACGACTATGCTTTATACAAATATGTAAATAATACAATTTACTAACGTATTTCCATATAAAATAGGCCATACAACATGTGCAAACCTATTTGAACATTGCAGAGTTAAATAAATTTGATCATAAAAAAAGTTTGATCCATGAAAATGTGATGTCTACACAATCTACCTTATACTTTTAAGGTTACTTTGAAAAGCTTAACCACACAAACATGAAAACTGTGAAAGTTTGTATTTTTATACAAGTTATAACACTAGAATATGTTAAATATAGTTTATTTACTCAATTTCATAAGTACAACTACAAAAGTTTGTTTTAGGGTATGGTACGACTGATTACATAATTGTACCATCAAAATCCAACTTCTTGGACAATGGGTACGACTAGAAAACTAGTACGACTCTGTTATAAAAAAAATGTTCTTTTGACGGCGCAAGTGGATATTTTTTTATTAATTTTTTCTCTTGACGGCGCAAGTGGGCATTTTTTAGGAGTTTTTTATTTATTTTCTCTTTTTGTCTCTTTTTAACTTCCACATTTTTTTGGACACGTGTTTTTGTAGGCACACATTTTTATGCTTCATAACGTTTTTTTAAACTCCATTGTAGTTTGTCTAACTGGAAAAACTAGTACGACTATGCTTTGTACAAATATGTAAATAACATCATTTACTAACGTATTTCCATATAAAATAGGTCATATATATTTGATCGTAAAAAATAGATTTGATCGTAAAAAAATTGCATAGTTAAATAGATTTGATCGTAAAAAATTTCGATCCATGAAAATGTGATGTTTACACAATCTACTTTTGTATGTGATGTTTACACAATCTACCTTCATAAATGTGATGATCACAACCGATTTAATATACTGTTGGTAATTAGTACGACTAAAATCAAAGGCCAGAAGTTCCAGAGCTCCGACTCTGCCTCCGGCTCCGGTAAATGAACGATAAGAAGAAAGTCCACCTCCAGTGACTGAAGGAGAAGAAGAAAGTCCACCTACGATGATTTTGGATTGCATGAAATGTCGAGATGAAATTTGGTTGAAATTGCATAAACAATATGAATAGGCCAACTAGTACGATTAGTTTGACTAGAACAATAGTCATACTAATCGTACTAGTTAACCATAGTAATTGTTGTGCGACGTCTTCTCTCTTCCTCTCTCTTTCTCGCGGTGCCGCCGGACGCTTCACCGCCTTCGTTTTGTTCTTCGCCGGCGGATTTGAATTCAACGGCGGCGGCGACGGAGTACGCTTCGGCGAAGACGTTCTCAACCGAACTCCTTTTTCTTTTTCTGTTCTCGTACGAGGTGGCATGAGATCGGAAATTCAGAGTCGACGCTTTCGATCTGATGTCTGTGACTTTTGGGTGGAGAGGCGAAAGGCAGTGGAAAAGGAGAATTAAGTTTGGCTTTGTTCGTTCGTTCGTGGTGGAGAAGGTGAAAAGCTAGGGATTTGATCGAAAATTCGAAATTAGATTTTGATATAAGTGTTTTTGGGTTCTGATTTTGGGCTTAGTTTTAATTTTGGTTTGGGCCGAAACTCAATTGTTTATTGCTTGGTATTCTCGTAATTTAGTTGATTCATTAAATCCTTGTTAGTCTTTTCACGCGTTTTCCTTTAAAATGAAAAAGAAAAAGAAAATGGTTTTTATAAGGGGGACAAATGCGGTTAATCTCGTGTACGGAAGGGCATATAAGGTTAGAGCCCAAAAGTTTGTAACTTTCTTCTGAAAGTCCTCTCGCTCGTATCTCTCATCTCCAAATCCACATCTCGCAGCAGCTCTCTCAGGTGAAATGTCAAAGGTAAAGTACTGCTCAGGAGCTAGCAACCCCATTTTCGGCGCTTTGCACCACTCCTTATGAATAAGGTTGAACGATGAACATAGTGTCAGTTGTAAGCTTCTCTTCCATCAGCAACCTAGAAAATGTCAGTTACTTCTTAAGGGGATAAAGAAGTGAAAGCAATAAGATAGCTAAAAAAGAAGAAGATAAAGAACCTCCTCTCCCAACTATTGGCACTGAGAAGATAAAGGTCTGATCATCTAACTCAGACTTATTAGATAAATATGAGGATACACACATTCTTCATCACCATCAACGCGGCCATCTCTGCCCTTGTCGTATCCGTCATGGCATTCGCTTCTTTCACCATTTCAGCTGTCTTATATGCATGTCCCTCACTTTCACAGATATGACCTCCATATTGTCCAACAGTTTTACAACCAAATCCCACGAAGATGGATCTGCAACTATGCCCAACATTGTTTCAACCTCTTCCACGATTTCCACACACTATGTCGTCATGGCATCCATCACGTTCGATATATCGGCCGCCTGAATTATTTTTTTGTCAGATTTGGTTTATGATGTTTAACAGGAAAAAGAATACGGGCCGGTTCAGTCCCTTGACAATGACTGAAAAAAAAAGAGTGGGATTTTTACAAACCTCTAGCTTTCATGCAATTTAGCCATCATTTTCTTGATTTCCACGGCTGTATCGAAAACCACAAAAGTTGACTCCTTACACACAAAACAATTGGTGGTTGGCGCGTGGTTCTGCATCATGAAACCAACAACTCTGTCTCAGTATGTTGTCAAGAGTTAGAAACATGGATCATGAAACAATTCAGAAAATTTAATATTATTGGCACGTATTTGAAAGGAAAAAATCACTCTGCAATTATGGGGGTGAATAAGTGGGATAAATTTGTTGATGTATTTCCAGACTCCTATTCAATTATATACACCGTTGAATCAAATCACTAAGCTAATATATCCACTACCGCCTAAATACAAAATTTATCGCGAGGAATTTAGAATACATGGTGTTTTCCTGCCTTGAGTAAATTGACACGGTCACCACTTGAAGACAATGGTGTTAGTCTGTTAGACATGAAAGCATAAAAAATAACAATTAAGGAAAACAAACATCAGAAAAAAGCATGTGGATTTTACCCTTTCTCCACAAAGGAAATAATAGCTTGAAGAGTAGCTAAAAATCCAGCAAGCTTGTGCTCATCTCCATATTTGAAAGATACGCAAACAAATTTAAAAAAATGCGAAGAGTAAATCAGTTTAAGGATTAAAATTGATCATGAAGACGACCGATCATTTGTTCGGAAGAATGGGCAAGGTGGAGGTCATTAAACGTCATGTAGTTGGACGTGATTGAAATTGCGATGGAATCGAAGGCGGCTATTTTGCGAGATAAGTGAGGGAGCCTTTGAGGACGACTGATTAAGAGGTAGATGACGAAAGGGCTTTTGTGAGTTTCAGTGTTGGGAGATCATAAATGGGTGCAGACATAAAACAACTAGAGGGAGGTACGACCTGGGGGTTGTAATGAAGAGTGAAGACAAATGACGACGTTAATGAAATGGGAGTGAGAGAGTCGCTGGCTGTTTTAATGCGAGAAGGCGTTCCATCACGCGAGAAGGCAGATAGGCTGCCGAGACCTTGGTTTGAACGTAACAAAAAGAGGACGATGAAACATGTAAATGGACTTGTGGGCAAGAGCCCGAGAAAACGTTAGAAAGGCCCAAACTTTTTTTTTTTTCGCTTACAAAACATCAAGAAACGCCGCGTGGCATGACCAAACTGCATTAGAGGGAAAGAGGCTTGCCTCATTATATATAAGATTGGACGTGATTGAAATTGCGACGGAATCGAAGGCGGCTATTTTGCGAGAGAAGTGAGAGAGCCTTTGAGGACGACTGATTAAGAGGTAGATAGGTAGATGAGGAAAGGGCTTTTGTGAGTTTCAGCGTTGGGAGATCTATAAATGGGTGCAGACATAAAACAACCAGAGGGAGGTACGACGTAGGGGGTGTAATGAAGAGTGAAGACAAATGACGACGTTAATGAAATGGGAGTGAGAGAGTCGCCGGCTGTTTCAATGCGAGAAGGCGTTCCATCACGCGAGAAGGCAGATAGGCTGCCGAGACCTTGGTTTGGACGTAACGAAAAGAGGACGATGAAACATGTAAATGGACTTGTGGGCAAGTGCCCGAGAAAACGTTAGAAAGGCCCAAATGTTTTTTTTCTTTCGCTAACAAAACATCAAGAAACACCACGTGGCATGACCAAACTGCACTAGAGGGAAAGAGGCTTGCCTCATTATATATAAGACTAGGTTTTTCACCCACGCTACGCGTGGGGATTTTTTAATATTTTTTATAAATATAACAAAAATATTTGTTGAAATATTATTTTATACTCATAATAGTATAATATAATATATTTAATCACTAAATTTACAGATTATGAATGAATCATCTATTTATTGATTTAATTTAACATATTTGTCACTTGAATTATTTTTAATAAACAAATTATAGTTTATTTTTCGTATATTTAACAATACTCTAATTTATATTTATTAATTATATATTTTACATCATATATTTATTAAATATTTATTTAACATATTTGTCATATGAATTATTTCTAATAAAGAATTTATATTTTTCGTATATTTGACAATATTCTAATTTATATTTATTAATTATATATTTCACATCATATAAAATATTTTTTTTTATTTTCTAATGGTTTAAAAAAGGAATTTTAATGTTTTCTGTAACGTCAATATTTTTTGTGAATAATTCATTATCTTTTATTCTATGTTATTTATCTACGTATATATTCATTTTATAAATACTTGGATATTAGATTCGAGTTTGACCTTTCAATTCTATCTAAAAGTACACAAGTGTCATTTTTTAAAAAAAAAGTTTTCTTATTTGAAGCTTTTTAAATTATATATTTGTTAAAAAACTACCAAAAGAAATATAGTTTTATACTTATGTTAAAATCAATATAATTATCAATATTTAACTAATTTTATAGCCTATTTTTTTTCAAAAAAAATATTCAAATATTTTAGCAAAACCGACATAATTATTTTTGAATAACATAATATAATTTAATATATATTTTTTGAAATAATTTCTCATGTTTAAAAATTGGTATTTAAAATTTTCTATGGAATATTAACTTTATAGAAAATTTTCAATTTCCAAAATACATTCAATCATGTTGAGAAATTTAAATTTGAAAAGTTACTGAAGATTATTATTAGATCATATAACGCTTAAACTAAATATAAACACTCTAAAATATGATCTAATAATGTTTTATATCAAATCATATTATTTTCTCTTAAGCTCTAAAGGAATTCTTATTTGTTTTTAAAAATCCATAAAATCTCTTAATAAATATCATAAACTTAAAATATTATTTATTTGGTTGAGTGGCTCTAAATCTAATTTAAAAACTATCATTAGCTTATTTTGTTCAATTCATTAGATTCGTCATTACGTTTGTGTGTTTCATATTTAATTACAATACTGCATAAAATTTATTATATAAAATAATTAAATAATAATAGAAGTGTTTAAAAATATATATTTTTAACATAATCTCATATCCATTATATTCAAAAATTAAAAAGTTAAAATATATGAATCAGTTAAAGCTCTAAAAATATAAAATTTCATATTTTTGTGATATATTTTTTTCAAAATCAAAATCCCATATCAATGGATGATTTTTTATTATCTTTCATGTTTATAATATTGTTTCAGGATTTAAAAAAACTTTTTTAATAACTAAAACAAAATATAAAAAAATACAATTAACTGAAGATGATAATTTGGAATATTTGAGTAATTATTTAAAAGTTAATATAGACAATTTTAAAAATATATAATGACAATTTTATTAGTATGATATTTAATTGGGTAATTTAATAAACTTAACTAGTTTTATTACCCAATTTAATTTAATTGAGTAATTTAAATAGGTAATTATATTAGTTATATAATGTCATTCTTATTAGTATAAAATTCAACTGAAACCATTATCTTAACTAAGAAATAATCCTATACAAAAAGCTATTATTATTATATTTGATTTATATTTTTTTGTCACCAATACTTATTTTAAGTTATATATGGTGAATTATATAATTGATAATTATATTAAATTATGAAATTTTTGTAATATAATATTAAGTTAACTTTTAATTAATAAATATTTATAGATATGTTTCTTACTTTCTCTATTTGTTTTTAATATTCTTACATATAGTTTTTTTATTAAATTCATTCTATTTTCTTGTGTCACCATTGTAGGTTATATATAGTTAATTATACAAATTCTATAATTATTTTAAATTTGAAAAGTTTCCTAATCTAATATTAAGTTGATTTATTTATTTATTTTATAGAACTTTAAAGATTATTTCCTTATCTTATATTTTCAATTAGAAAGTTTCTTAATCTAACATTAAGTTGGTTTCTTTTAATATAAATTTATAGATAATTTCCTTATCTTATGTATTTTCTATTAACAATACAACTAAAAAAATAGAAAATTTCTTAAACTTTAAATGTTGATGTGGAATGATACTATTGGTTGTTTTAAAATTTCAATCCTCTGTGGACACTCTTAGAACACTATAGCTTCAACTTTTATATATTAATAGATAGACTAAAAATATTATAATAGATAAATTGATTAATGAAAAATGACATTTTTAAATGTGGTGGGTAAAATTTTTGTTTAGAGAAAACTTTATAAAATTGATAAGTGCTTTGTACGTTTTTTCTTTTCTCAATAAAAATTAATGGTTGAAAAAAAACTAATGAGCAAATTAAATATAGAATTGACAAAAATAGATATAATAAAATGTTAGATGACATATGCTAACCACTCCAAACCTATATATGTTTAGAAAAAAAAAATTACTAGATATATAAGATTTGACACCGAATCAGAGATTCGAATAGGTATATATGTAAACAACTACAGCAGGGAAAAAAGAAATAATATTTTAAAAAATGATTCGAATCAGAGATTCATTTTTCTTCTTGCATCCTCAAATTAATTTCTCTAGTTCTTCAACTTGCAAAAATAATAGTGCCAAAATAAATTGGTGTGTGGCTTCGTTGATACGATGCAGTGGTAAGACTATAATACTTTGTATGAAGATGAAAAAAAATATAAGAAAAAGTTCAAAAAAAGATGAAAAAATAAAAACATTTTATTTGTGCAGTGTGTCTCAAAACATTTTTGATCCCACTGCACTCATACTTTACATGTAGATTTTTATAAACTGAATTTTTGTTATAGTTAATTTCATAAATCCAAATATAAAACATGAGATTTTTATAAACTGCCTTTTTGTTATAGTTAATTTCATAAATCCAAATATAAAACATGAAATTTCTAAAAACTGCCTTTTTGTTATAGTTAATTTCATAAATCCAAATATAAAACATTATCATGGTTACAGTTACCCAAAAGAAAAACACTATCATAAAGCCAAAGAAAGAAAGATTGGTTAAGACAGAAAAAAACAATAACAATTTATAAATAAATTTCATGTGTGCAATGTCTCTCCATTTATGTCTTGGCTTGGCCCATGCTTTTACTAATTTTGACCATCGACTCCAGATTGCTTTACACTCTTCGCATACTACCTAACTTTTCTAGTTCTGTCTCTTAGGGTCCCAATTTGAACCAAACATGTCTATCGCACTCTGTCGAGTAATTCGCTTTATATATGATTTCTTATTTATCAGTTGTCACCAAGGGTCAGCGGGTTGGTTCGAGACACTATTACTAAATTTAAGAATACCATTATTATGGTATTGTTTTCTGTTCAATTTCAAGAAAAAAAGCAATCATATAATATCATTACATTTTTGACGAAATGTTTTGGTTTGGTATGATTAATGTACTTAAACTCGATTTTGATCATGTTTGTGTTTTATATGTTTTGGTTTTGCTTAAATCTTAAAAGTTGACCATTAAAGCACTTAACTACTTAAGCAATCATATACTTTTTGGATAAAATCGAATACTGAATCAAGACGGATCAACAGTTAATTTTCCATCCGTACTAGTCAACCAAATATACATCCCTACTAGTTAAACAATGATGCAAACCCAGTGAAGCCCAATCATCTATTTTTGTCCCAAAATATTATAGAATATTTTAGTTTTTTTTTTCATTTTAATTTATTAGACTTTCTCAAATATCTATAAGAAAATTTAGTTGATTTAAATCCAACAATAAATAAAAAGGTTCTGGTCAAAGAAGTTGAAAAGTTTTAGTAATCACAATCGAGAAAAATGTTTAAAGTCAAAACCGTATTTATTTTTATCTTTACTCATCGTTACAAAATTTTGAAAAGTCACTATATTACCGCAGAAATAGAAATTTCATTCAAATCCAACAAAACTTTATTCTCATAATTCAGAGGTAGAAAATTCAAATCAATATTAGAATCCATGAATAAGTTTGTAAATCATTGTTAAATTGAAAAGATGATATAAGGGAACACAAATAGATTTTCGTTTTCTTTTGACTCCATTGCAAAAATTTGAATTTTTTAGCTTTAAAATTTTTACAAAAATTTTGACTCCAAATTTTTGTAGCCAAAATTTTTGTTTTTCCAAACAATCGTATACCTAGTTAACATAATTAAATAAATAAATAAAAAGGATTTAGTTGAATAAAAACAGTTGTTTACTTTTTCATTTTTTTTCCTATTGTCCCTCATTACTTTTAATAATCTTTATTAAATATATTTTTAGAAATTAATTTTTTCTAATATGTGTACTTTTATCTTGAATGTCCTACATTTTGGGAGAGACGGAGTATATTAGATTAATCTAACAGTCGCAACATTTTCTCAATAAGTAATCACTAATATTGAGGACAATTGTAATCATAACCCTCACCCATATCCTTAGTTATATTAGTCTTGAAGTTTTATATTCACTCTGTCCCAACATATAGGATGTTTTAAGCTTTTGTTTTTGTTCCATTTTATTAAATTTTCTCAAATATCTATGCAATATTTTAATAAATTTTAAATCCAATAATAATTAAAAAAGTTTTGGTCAAAGAAATAGAAAATTTTTAGTAATCACAATTCAGAAAAAGCTTTAAAGTCAAAACCTTATTTACTTTTATCTTTAATCATCATTACAAAATTTCCAAAAGTCATTATATTGCCACAAACGTTGAAATTTGATTCAAATCCAACAAAATTAAATTCTCATAATTTAGAGGTGGAAAATTCAAATCAATATTAGAATTCATGAAAAGTTTGTAAACCATTGTTAAATTGAACGTTCGATTTTCCAAAGTGTTTATTTTTTTCTAACAATCTTTCACATTAGGTAGTTAAATAAGAAAACAAGAAGAATTAGTTCACTATAAATTTTAAAGTAGTCGTTTATCTTTTCATTTATTTTTTTCTGATGTATTTCATTGCTTTTGATATTTTTTATTAAATATATACTGTTATAATAAAATTAATTTTTGTTTAATAGACATGCTTTTATCTTGAACATTCTATATTGGGAGAAATGGAGTATATAGTTAGACAAAACGAAAAAGAATAACCAATATGCTATCCTTTCATTTCATCTTCGTGTACATATATATTTTTCTTGTATCCAAGGAGAATCTAGATAAATATTATATAATATGATAATGTCTTAATAAGTTGGGTGTTTGATGTCCAAGGAAAAGAGAACAAAACCTAGTCACCAAGATCATGTGTTCTAAAGTGGAGCTTGTCCCTCTGCCACACCAAAAAACCTTTTCAAAGGCATGCAAGTGACGACAAACAAAAAACACAAAAAAAAAAAAAATATATATATATATATATATATATGATCTGTAGGAAAATGAGACGTCTTTTTGACAAGACAACTGCATGAGTCTTTAGCTCTTAGACCATCATTATCGGCACATCTTAAGCTGTTTCTTAACAAAAAGAAATATTAAAATAATTGAAAACAGGAGAAAAAAATAAGACTCGAATCTTATTTAAGACCAAGAAGAAACGCTCTTCTGCCAGATGTCAATCACTCATTTCTCTTATCCCTCTTTCTCTCTTGTCTTATTTAATACACCAATAACTTTTTTTTTTATTAATAATTAATGTTTCAAATGAGAAGAAACGTATCTCCGATAATGATGCTCTTAAGCCTCTTATTATGCTAAACCCCACTATACATCACTTCCTATGTTTCTCACAGTTATTATGGCCACACATATATATATATATATACATATATATATCCATATAATTGAGAGTTTCACATATAATAAATATAACTTTATGATTAAGAAATCATTGAGATGCCAAAACTAAAGTTTTAAAAACAATTGAACAAAACAAGATTATTCTGGTCAGATCCATAGTGACATAATGGTTACAACGAGTGTCCGCGCACCAAATGTAAAGAACAAAAAAAAAGACGTACGATTGTTCCAAAGTCTATTTGATGGAAGAAATGAGTGACTCAGAGTTTAGATCATAAGTCTTATATCATAAAGCATCTACCTACACAATATATTGATTTCATCACCTTGAACTGGAAGTTGTTTTTTTTGGAGTACTTATATCTATTGAAAATGGAGGCTAATAATTAACTTTTCCAAGGTTTGATTTGTTCTTTTTCTCCACATGAAGATTATCCATATATATACATGAATCCATAGATTCATGAATTGATGATCCGTTACGTTAATTTCGTAACTAAAGTACCGGCATGGATAGATAGTGATGAGGTTATAAAACCTTTTGAAACAAGACTTTGACCGTGTGAGTTTGGAGATGATCACCACATGAAGCAGAATAGTAAAAGGCTTTTGCTACATCAAGAAACGTGATGCTGACATCACGAATTGTGTCAATCTCTGACAATACTAACTCAACCATTTGCTCCATCTCATTCTCCATCCTCTTTATTGTCTTCTCCTTCTTATCGTTTCTCCTTATCTGCATTAAAACAATTAATAATATTGGTTTTTATACGTGTACATATATTACAGGTATGATCTGGTGATTAGATTCGAACTTAGTTGTAACATCGAATGGAACTATCGTTTTCAATTGATTAGGGCCGGTCCACAACACATGTAAAAAAAGTTATGGACTTGGACATCAGATTTACAGGATCAAATTATGGGGGAAATTTTGAGTTTTATTTGTATATTAAGAAAAAAACATATTAAATGAATGTGTTTTTTCTTATTCCACAATATTTGTATATTAAGAAAAAGCATACTAAAACGAATGTGTTTTTTTTATTGCACATGACTTCTGGAAACGTTAGACCAGTCATGATTTAGTTATTTGATTAATTTTTTTTATGAAGTAATTTATATGACCAACTAAATTACTAACCTTTAGGTATTGGGCAATAAGATTGATTTGGTTGATGATTTCTGAGAGACGAACAAAGTGAGGATGAGTGAAGAAATCAGTTAGGTCATTGTTTTTCATTAGAATGATCATCTTCACCATGAGCTCTCCGTGTCCTTCATCTCGATCTAATTTCCATTTCTCCAGCCAATCTCCCCACTATAAAAGATTGATAAATCACATACTCAGATGCAATTATGTGTGTAAAAGAAAACCCTCAGATGCAATTATATAAGATAAAAAATGAGAATATGATATACATTAGACCATTACTTGATACACTTCTACCTCTTTCGAATATTTTATTGTTTTTAATGTTTTAATAGCACTAGGAAATTCCACTTATATAACGTTAGGAAATTTTTTATCCGAAACTCAAGTTTATAAACAACAAAAATAATTCGCCGACAAGAAAAAAAACCAAGAAATCGACTTCGTTCGATCGTCCCAAACTTTTAATATTCAACTAGTTAGCTAATTGTTCGGTAATAATTTATTTTTTACTAGTATAAAACATAACGTACTATATCCAATTTTGTTTTCTTTAAAGACCACATGATGGTTTTAATTTTTTTTCTTAGAGTTATATTTATGACTTAAAATTTTACTATCTACGTATTTTATTTGTTAAAATATTCAGAAGAAAATATATATACATATAGCACGAGAGGAAGAAAAAAAATAAGAGAGAAACGTACCGATTGATAGAGGAGACTGTTAACGTCACGACCATGAGACATGAAAAGGTCAAAGGATATATGATTCAAAGTTCCGATTAAGATTCCGACAAGCCGACTCGCCTGAACCGATCCTGGTCGGTCCAATCTCATAGTCCTAAATCTTCATATCCATCATGCATTTTTATAATATAGAAAAATTAGTCACTCAACTAATATATTCTACTAGAGAATTCTTCTTGTTTTGACTTTGTTAAGTGTTACATTTACAATCAAATAAAAATAAAAAATCCAGCTTTTACTTTGTTCGTTTGTTGTATGGGAACTATCATTTCTCAGTTCTCACAGCCTCCAGATGTTTAATATTTCTTGTTTTATTGTTATATACTTAAGTTATAACGTCACCAAATTTGGTCCTTATTGGAAGAGAATTGCTCTCTAATCTTAACCAATAAAAAATATTACGGTCGAGTGGAATTATCTTAGTATGGCAAAAAACGCCACATATAGTGAAAATTTTGTCTGCACGTCAGCAGTTCGATGAAACTGACAGCTTTTTTTTAGCTTTTTTTTTTATCTAAATTAGGTCAAATGAACTTATCTTTTGATATTAATTAATTGGAGACAGCTTGGTGTTTTCTGCCGCAGAACGAACAGTGTTTAACAAAAAAAAAAAAATAGCCGTTATATCCTTTACCTCAATGAATTAGGGTTAAACGTAAAACCACTAGACGGGACCTAAACAATAAATATAGAGATTTTACTACTACCAGTACCAGCCTAAAAAAGTTTTAGCTAATAGATGGACAAAAAGTTTGATAGTGAAAGATTTTAATGGCAAAAACCGGAAGAAAAAGTTAAGTCAAGTTACTCATATAATGTTTATCTTAAATTAATTACAAATAAAATAAAAAACTTGATATTTTATTTTCTTTATTTTAAGTATAGATTTTTTCAATTAAAAAAGGATTTTAGTCATTCTGATAATAAATTTGTAGTAGCAGTGGAATATTTTACTATCTTTGGTACCAAAACTTGTTTGGTGCTATTTTTTATGATTGTCCCAATTTCAATTGATGTGTATATATATAAGTTTTAATAAAACATATAAGTAAGAGTAAATTTACCTGTCGTTGAAGTGATGATCACTACGTCGAGCACTGGCAGTATAGTTAAGAAATTGATCGAGGAAGGTTCTTCTCGAGTCAGAGGATTCCCCGAAAGAGGAAAAAATGGCTTTAACCAATACACTTGATTTAGCCCAAACCATTCTCTCATGTGACCTCTCTACTTCAAAGATAGTCGCAGCCGCTAGGTAGTAGCACTCGAGAAGCTCGCTTCTGCTCACACCCCACTCATTTAACCTATTTTGTTCATACCACCTGCGTACAATTTTATTTGAATAATTAATTCTTATATATATAGAGAGAAGAAAAATTAATTTAAAGATTATAAGGTTTAACTGGAACCAAAGTTTTTTTCTTTTCAGCCACTAAGCAAATTGTATATATATATATAATGATTGCAGTTTGAGATGAGTAATTCTTTTCTCAATTAACAGCTTACTTAAAAAACATAGTGCTTTATTTTTGTTTTTAAAATACAAAAAGAAGAAAATAAATGAAAGCATCGATGAAATAGCTAGTACTAAGCTGTGCTTTGTCATGAAAAAAGGTGGTGATTTTGCACATTTGAAAGAGAAAAAAGAACAACCATTTAGCTAACTTTATTTTTTTTAGAAACATAGTAAAAAATATCATACTTATTTGTTTTTCAAAGGTTGCATAAAAGTTTCGACAAAAAACTCCCGCACTCAAATTAAGCCATGATAACTTGAAAAAATTAAGAGTGGAGAGGCTATTACTTTTGGAAGGTGTCCCATTCGAGTTGATGCAGAGCTTGGCAATTGTTGTAGTCTTGTTTTGCTAATTCCAGATATTCATTATTGTTCACATATGGCATCCTACGTACATCGTCCACCAACATTATTAGTTTATCAATTAACTTTATAATTAAAAATACTTGCAAGTGCAAAGAAAAAGAGCGAGGTGCAAATACAACTATCGGCAGTTATTGTTAAACATAGAAAAAACACACCAACATTCAATTCAGTTCAAGTTAGGTATTTACAATTGATTTGAATCATCCAGATTAAACTCACCTATGTGTTGACCAAAAAAAAACAAAAAAAAACCACCTATGTATTATTAATATATAAACTAAATGACCAAAATGCCCTTATCTCCCACACATACATGGTCAGCTCATGCATGCATTTTAACACTTAGTGCAAAGCATTTGTTTTGCATTCATTGGACAATGTAAAATATAAATATGAAAATAAGAAGTACCTATAAAGGGTCTTGCCAATCCAAACGTCCTTTTCTCCACCATATTGCTCAATATAGAATCTGGTCTCCACTCGCGGCAAGCTTGCGTACCATGGAATCTCTAACGCGAACCCAATCTAACATGCAAAATAAAAAACAAATATAAGCAAAAAAAGCCAAACACGCTTTGTCGTTTTCCTTCTCCATCAGATGACCCCAAAATGGCATGCAGTGCGTAAGTGCGAATGTAATGGGTTTTGGAACCATTTGTAATTTGTTTTTTTTTTGGTCTCATATTACATGTAACGTACCTCGCCAGGTAAGTCTTTCATTATAATCCATTTATCAAGCAGCTCGCCTTTCTCTTGTTTATGTTGCAGATACTTGGACGAGAATTCTTTGGCGTTTTTCAATATCTCTTCCCTAGGAAATGTCAATTGCGATGCCCGGTATAGATTGAACATACCGGTCACCGCTTGGTTTGACTGCCCCGCAAAGCAGAAAAACTCTCCTTCTTTCTCAAAGTTCTTGAACACATCTAAGATTGAACTATTGTTAAACTTTTAACTCTGGTTAAAATTGTTAAAATATATAACCCAAAAAAAACAAAGATTATCTTTTACCTGCGGAAACTTGGTATCCATTAAGTCTCAAGAGCCTAAATGCCATGGCTGTGTCGTCGATATCTTGGACATGGGAACATCTAGCCCAACATATGCCTTTGTCTGTCCAATATCTGATATATTTTATCATCATCATCATTAGCGAACAACTACTTTGGCATACAAATGAAGTTAATATATAAAATAACGTTTTCTTAACCTGTGAACATAGTCAAGACACTCTTTAATCTCTTCCTCAAAGTATCTCGATATCCCTAGCCGTTGTAGCCGATCCACGATCCATATGTGTTCGAAAAGATCCACAGGAAACACATTGGGAACTGAAAATTAAATGAAACAAAAAGTAGATGGTATACGTTACCCATATATACACATGATTCATGAATGATAGTAGACAAAATAGAAGAGTCGATAGATAATAATAGGACAAGTGGTTACTAGCGAACAAACCTCCTCCATTGAAACGTTTGACGGCATTGCGCAAATACTCAAGACACTTATTGTCTCGGGTCTGCATGAATGCGAAAGCAGTAGAGGAAGGAGAGAAGAGGAAAGATCCATCTTGACATTGAAGTTTCAAGAGCCTTTCCCAATCTAAATCACGCATACCCTCCAAACTGTGCAACAATGTTGTTGGTATCGTGTGCATTATCTCTTTTGGTATCCTATAGAAAGATCTCACACGTACGCCCAAAATTAATTCATATCTTAGTCTATATATATATTACGTATGCAAATATTATATCATATAACTCTTTTTTTGGCTTTAAGTGAAGTACATTGGACCCATTATACACACACACACACATATATATATATATATAATTTCAAATATGTTAATATAAAAATAGAATACTCAATTGTATATTTAGGGCCCAACACACAAACCTTGTTAGCTTTAGCTCTTTCTTGGCGTATATATCTTTCAAGACCGGAGAATCGTACGGTACATCTATATCTATTCCTCGAGCTATCTCAAGTAATGAAGGAAAGGCTACTTCGAATCCAATTGGCATATGCTCGTCGTTTTCTTCTTCTAGCTTTCCGATATTTTCTCGGAAAAACGTGATTCCTGAATTAGTCATTAATAATTAATACGTACTTCAAAATAATAGTATAAAACTAGACATGTCAAATGATTTTGGTATGAATAACAAAAAAGAAATGGATACTTTTCTTTTAACCTATATTTTGGGTTGGGGATATTGTATATATAACAATTTGAATGACTATAGGAAAAAAGATTCAAACTTTTTAAAAAGAAGATTGATGTTCTAACTCATAACTAATAAACAATGTATACTTTCTTTTTATCCCACTAAAAAAAGGTTGGGATTTTTTTGCAGAAAGACAAGATATTTTTGCATGTTTTCTTGAAACTTTTTTTGCAGATAAAAAACATTACCTTTGTGGCATTGATGAGGAAAGAGATTCCATGATTTTAGAGCAACGACGCATGCAAGTGTGTTGATGAGACGATCATGATAAGAGAAGAGATGAGCATCACCCCAAGATCCATCGGAGAGTTGATTATCGGCGATCCATTTAACGGCGGAGGGAAACGCCGGAGTTTTATCTCCGGCGTCGATTAATGCAACCCAAGCTGTATCATAAGCCGATATCGTAATTTCACCGTCACTTATGTTTCTCAAAATCGACTTCACTCTCTCTACTGCTTCCTCGATTGCAATATTATTACTTCCAATATTAATCTGTAATTCAAATGCACATAATTATAATCAGCGCGTATATTCACAAGAAGAATTGAAATTAAACATGATATGCAATTCCAGGTGAGTATACTGTATATATATGTGGTTTTGGTACTTTCGGTGTAAAATATAAAAACTATTTTTGATGGAATATAAAGTATAGATTCCCGGGGAAAATGTATAAATCAAGGTAAAAGGAAGAGTGGATGTACTAATGCGAATATTTTGGTGATTAATGATTATTATTGACAAGAAAATTATACTGCCTTTAGAAAGAGAAAAAAGGCATATATAAAAACAATCACCTGAGGAGCATCATCTCCTTGAAGCTGTTGCCACTGTATTAGAGGTAGATCATGTTGAATTTCCTGAGAGTTAGTGTATTCTGCACACAAGCATCGAAAGTATCACAGGGAAAAGAAATAAAGAGAATAAATGTAGAATATTACTTAATTTCAGAAATGAAATTAGACCTTGAGTTCGAAGATTCGAACAATATATGGAGCAGCTTCTGGGTCTGTCTCTTGCCACACTGAGAGGTGATCCTATCAAAAGAAGAATATTAAAAATATAAATAATGAGTATAATTTGCTTAGTGTAGAAATAAATAAACAATCACTATATTTTTTCTCCTGTCGTCAAAGAAACATTAGTTTATTAGGCTTCCAAAGGGGATAATTTGTGTTGGCAATTATATAATAAGATACGATACGAGGTCAATCCATTCGCTAATGAGTACTAGATTCTCTAAACGTACTTCTGTAATAATAAATTCAAACTGAAAATCTCTTCTAGTTCCATATTATATATTATCATTGTAGGTTTAAAATGTTTCCACGTACTAACTATATACTGTTATATTTTATTTTCAAGCAACATTTCATAATTTAATTTATGACTTTTTATCGAAATAGGAAGAAGACATTTCTTCAGAAAGAAGATTCGAATTGAAAACTAGACGTAAATATTAAAATATGATTGGAAACGATAGTTCTGTTTAATAAAACAACAGATACTCAAGAACACAAAACACTATATATATATATTTGTAAAGACAGTGAAAACCCATTTCGTAACTGAATCAAAGAAGCCCAGAATTTTGAAGAAAACAAAATATATATCGAATCTCTGGGAAAGGAAGAAAGAAAAGACAGAGAGAATTTGGAGAGTGATTAATGATTATATAATGCTTTGAAGAAAGAGAAAATCAAAGGAGAGAGAGTCATTGATGATGATGAGACATATCTCACGCGTGGGTACTGAGAGAACATTAGAAACAGAGTCATCACTCTGTTTTTTTGTTTTGCTTTGTTTTGTTCTCTAGGGAAAATAAAAACCCGAGAACAAAAGAAAAAATTACTTCTTTTTCATCGGAAACTCAATCAATCCAAGAATGGATCATCATGAACCCCACAAGAAAATTTCGTTTACAGAAATAGCAAAAGTTGGAGAATTGGACGTAAATACATATAATGAAAGACTCTGTTTTTGTGATCGTGTGTGTCTGACAAGACAGATAGATAGATATATATATATATATATATATATATATAGAGAGAGAGAGAGAGAGAGAGAGAGAGAGAGATCACTCACCTGAGATCTTAAGGGAATAAGAAGAGAGATAAGAACTAGAAGAAGGAGATATTGTTGTTTTAGTACTGAGAAAGTTGTTACTTTGAAGAGACATGGCTTAGAGGCCTTTTGCTCTTCCTTTGTTCCTACCAAAGACGAAGGAAGATAGTTTCTTTTTCTTTTTGTCCACTTAGTGAAGAAGAGAAAGCTAAGTGATGAGAAATTGAGAAACTAGAGAGAGAAAGATGAGAATTAGTGAGGGAGAAAGAGAAGATTGAATGGGATTATATAAAGGACAAAACCGACCTCCCATCACAGGTTGTGTTTGATTGTACTCTTGAGAGAGAAGGAAGAGAGAGATTGGATGCATGGAATGTGTCTGTGTGTGGGGATCTTCTTCCTTCCATAGCTATGGAATTGAAGGGCAAATTTGGATTTTTCTTCTAATTCCTCATTCTCTTGTATCCATCTCACAAATTCATTTTACTTAAAAATAAAAAATTATGGTACAAGGCCGTTATCTTCGAAACCAAGTACACATACGAGGGCCCTTTTTTTTTTTTGTGTGTGTGTGTGCACGACATATACGAGGGCTTAGATACATTTCTCTCAATCATATCATTTGATTCGTGTCACAAGCTGTTTCTACAGATAACAAATTTAGGTAACAAATAATCTGATACATTCGCCGGAAAAGCTAATTACATTGTGGATTGATCCATCGTGTGACAAGTCATATTGCAATATACATATATTTAAGTGGTATTAATCTCGTGGCAGAGAGAATTCACGTACGAGATTTTCCTTTTACATGTAGTAAATCTTCTTTCTCTCTATCCTCTTCCATCTTTCATGGTATACATCTTTTCTTACTCTTCAATTCATTTATGGAGAGGATAAAGTTGAAATAATAAGCGTTATATAAAATGAAACTACACGTGTAGCTCTATTATTGCATTTTCCACTACTAGAAATTTTGAATCAAATTTTTTCAAATCTTCAAATGGAGTTGACTCTTTTTTTTTTTCTTTTTTGGTTATATGACACGTCTAATTTTCAGTTTTGTTGCACAGGGTATTTTTATATTATAAATGAAAATACAGCTATGAATAACAAAAAATAGTATGATTCAGAATCCAAAAGGTTAGTAAATTAAATTTATTTCCCATATATTGGTAAACAATGTCTATCCAGAAATACAATACAATCTGGCTGTAAGAATCAAAATTGATCTAATCTCTGATTATGTTCTATAAAAAATAAATATATTATTAAATGACATTTTTCATCTCAAAACAATATATTATTAATTAATAAAATTAAAAACAATTTTGCATATATAAGTTACTAATGAATTTAATATTTTATAATAAGCTTGTTATAGTTTATAAAAATGAATAAATAATACTCTTGAACTGTCACATATAAAAATAGATATTTATATTTTTATTACTGAAATATAACTTTGATAAAGATATCAATCATTATAATTATATAATAATTGTATTGTATTTTTTTATCATTAACTAAAAAAATTATGATTACATTTATGATATTAAATCTAGAGAATTTTTTTAAAAACTATTAAAAAAGCTAAAATATTTGATCATATTTATGATTTTTTTTTTTTTTGACATCTATCTATGGTCGCTTCAATGAATAAAAAGTACATAATGAACCTATTACAACCAGTATTTGTATATAATGTGAAATGTGTTATATTCATATTAGCATTTAATTATATATATCACTAGTTAAATGGTTAACATAAAAAAATGTCTTTACGAGATCCAAATATGAAAGAAATTTATTTTTGGATAAATAATCATCCTATGATCCAGTGTCCATTCTTCTTTTTTGCAAAGTTCTCAACTTTTAATATAACTTAGATATCAGAATAATCAACAAGATATTTAGGCCCAGTCCAACATACCAAAGTACAAAGCCCAGAGTCTCACTCAAAGAAAGCCCGTGAGATGTTAGCATACAACATACGGTCAGCTAAAGGGGATAAGGGGTTTTATGTATTTTTTTTTTTATAATAATTCTTAATTTTATCAGCGATGTTTGCACAGTTAGCGCCATCGCCGTCTCCTTCTCCGGCGAATCTAAGCCACTTCGTTCACCGTCGTAGCTTCCGGAAATCCACAGTCGCAGTCTCCGCTTCTCTTCCCACTGCAAGTTCCTCTCGTCCACCAATTCAGGCAAATGTTTTCATCTAACTGTACTTCGCGCTCTTCTTGTTTTTGTCTGAAATTTCGCAGCTTAGATTAGGAAACGAAATTGAGAGAATTTCGGAAAATTTGTTTTTTTTTCCTCTCTCAGATTGTTGGAGGAAAAGATTTGAATTTGGATGTTGCAAAAAAGGGTGATTCAACCGGGTTCAAATTAGAAGCAAATGAAGAAGAAATCGATTGGATGAATCTAGAATCTGATATTCGTCTCTGGACTAGAGCATTGCGTCCTGTTCAGGTAATCAATCAATTACGGGAATACACTGTGAAATCTTTTCTTAAAAATATGAACTTTTGTTGGATTGTTCACTCTCGATTCTACAGTGGTATCCAGGACACATAATGAAAACTGAGAAGGAACTTAGGGAACAGCTTAAGCTGATGGATGTTGTGATTGAAGTCCGAGATGCTAGGATTCCGTTATCCACAACTCATCCAAAGGTTTGTGCTTTGCTTCCAAAGGCCGTTTTTAGACTATGATTTGTGCTTTATTATACTGTTCCCTTGTGGTCAGAAAGATAGAACATTTAAAATGAAATTGGTTTATTGAGTAAGCATTTTTTTTTAGTTTAGACTTTCATTAGAGGAGAGAGATACACATAATTGAGCCTTTCCGTAGGTGAAAGTTAAGTCTATAACAAAACCTCTCATGTGGTTCAATAATGCGTGTCTACTTTGTCGTTAACGTACTCCTTTTGGAACCATGTGTGGTGGTATTTTGTAGATGGATGCTTGGCTTGGGAATAGGAAACGGATATTGGTATTAAATAGAGAAGATATGATATCGAACGATGATCGAAATGATTGGGCTAGATACTTTGCCAAGCAAGGAATAAAGGTCATTTTCACAAATGGCAAACTTGGGATGGTATGGTTTCTATAAGGTTAATCTTTTTTTATTATTTTTTATTGGAAGTGTTGGTTTAATAATCTCTGGCTGATGGTTACAGGGAGCTATGAAGCTAGGTCGGTTAGCAAGAAGTTTAGCAGGTGATGTAAATGGGAAACGGCGAGAAAAAGGACTTCTTCCTAGGCCAGTAAGTAAAGTGTATTATGATCTAACATTCTCTGTTGCAGTATGCTATATGATTTCAATCTAAGTTGATTTCAAATGGTGCAGGTTAGAGCTGGAATAATTGGATACCCTAATGTTGGAAAATCATCTTTGATCAATCGTTTATTGAAGCGCAAAATTTGCGCGGCAGCTCCAAGACCAGGTGTAACTAGAGAAATGAAGTAATAACGCTTTTTGAAAAGCTTGCTTCTTTAACTCAGTTTTCGCAAACACATTTATCTTAAATCTTAGTCTCTTATCTTACTGTAAACAGATGGGTGAAGCTTGGGAAAGATCTTGATCTGTTAGATTCACCTGGAATGCTTCCTATGCGTATTGATGACCAAGCAGCTGCTATAAAGCTTGCGATTTGCGATGACATTGGAGAGAAGGCTTATGACTTCACTGATGTTGCTTCAATCCTTGTACAGATGCTGGCACGGATTCCAGAAGTAGGCGCAAGGGCTCTTTTCAACCGATACAAGATTCAGCTAGAAGGCGGCTGCGGTAAAAAGTAATGAAACTTCTTCACAAAGATCTATTTTCTTTTGGCAACCATTGTTCATCATGGCTTCTTCATGATTCTATGCTTTCGCTCTCTCTCTTTTTGCAGATTTGTGAAGACGCTTGGTCTTAACTTGTTTGGTGGAGATAGTCATCAAGCTGCATTTAGAATACTGACGGATTTTCGCAAAGGCAAATTCGGGTATATCTCGTTGGAGAGACCCCCACTGTGATCAAGATTCTGTTTAAGTAACGCTTATAGAGTTCAATGCTCAAAAATATGAACTATAAATGCCTAAATGTGATTTTTTGATGTATCGTAACAAGAAGACAACACCAGTCGCTAACTAACGTGTTCGAAGGTCCAATATGTATGCGTATTTGTCCAGTGTAAAATCAGAAAGTTGCATAAAATAACTGCTCATATTGTTTGTCTAAAATTGAAAACTAGTACAATAAGATGCCAAAATTTTCCCCAAATGTTATTACAGTAGTCCAATACTCGAATGGATTAAAAATCTTTTTTTTCAAAGCAAATTTCAAAGTTCGATTCATGGTTATATGATGTTCATATAGCTAGAAATAGATATTAGACACTAATAACATAGAATAATTAAAATAAAATTAAATTCGTGATCTAAGACCAATTAAATGGAGCATGTTTCTACAGCATAAGTCCTTTAGACATTCTCTTTTTATAAATCTTAAGAATTTTTTCTTTTTCTTTTTCTTCTGTAGATTGGAGAAATTAAAGAGCCGAGAAATAACCGTTGGACTCAAAAGTAGGACCTACCAATCCATCTACAAGATACTTTTTAGGCGCAGTGAAAAGTCGTCGACCAAGTCCAACTTTTAGATCTACTAGTCTACTACTTTTGTGTTTTGTCTTTGTTCATTTATTGATTAAAGAATTAAAGAGAAAATAGATAAAATAATTTTCTCTAAAGGAGTTGAGAAATCAGAACGTTGTGCCGACTTTCGAGATCCGATTTAAATCTTCCTTCCTAGACGATCTCTCCCATTTTCAATAAACTAGCCGTTACGTTTTTTTTTTCTCTTTCTCTATCTCTAAAACTCTCTCTCTCTCTATACACACACACTTCCATCAATGGCTGCTTGTGTAGAAACTCCATCACCTAATCATACTAAAAAGGTAAGTTTTTTTCCTTTGTAATCATGGGTTTCGTCTGTTATGAGAATTGGGTATGGTTCAAAAATTGAAAATTTTCATTAAAATCATGTCTGTTTTAACAGGAAAGTGCAAGCTTGATCATGGTTTCTGAAACTTCTTTCGAATCTTCTCCATCGCTTAGTCCATCTTCAGACAAACGTTTCTGGAGCAATCTTCGTAACAGGATAGATGTTCTTCTTGACAAAAAGAGCAATGATCACAATCCCGTTGCAGATTCTCCATTGTTAGCTCAACCGATTGTTGGAGAATCAGAGAGAGCAAAGAGATTGAAGAAAGATTCGATGCTTTTGCTTAAAGGGTTTGATTCCGTATCCAATACTCTCTCTCAGCTCTCTAGTAACCTCGACAATGCCCTTCAGGTAAATTGAAAATCCATTAATCTGGTCCGAAATTAGGACTGTTCACCTTTTCTACGATACAGTGAGGATACAACGTGTTTCTGTGAAATCAGGGAGTTAGAGAATTAGCTAAACCACCTACATTATCTGAGATACTCCACTCGAATCTCAAAGCTGATCAGATGCAACGACAACAGAAAGAAGAAGAAGAAGAAGAAGTTGATGATGAAGAAGAGAGCAAAGGGAAGAAGAGGAAACACGAGCCTGATGCTGAGCTGAAAGAAGATTCCTCGGATGAAGATGAGAAGAGACCAAAAGAGAGGAAAATCATGAAAAGGGCTAAAAACGTAAAGTCTCAGTCTATAAGTGTCTCTGTTTTTTTACTTCTTTTATGCAAAGGTTCATTTTTTTGTTCTTTGCAGATTGCGATATCCATGGCAGCGAAGGCGAATTCTCTGGCAAGAGAACTTAAATCCATAAAATCCGACCTGAGTTTCATCCAAGAGCGTTGTGGATTGCTTGAAGAAGAGAACAAAAGACTCAGAGATGGGTTTGTGAAAGGTGTTAGACCTGAAGAAGATGATCTGGTATGTACAACCTCCAAAAACTGGTTATGTTTCTCCTGTTATACTCTGTCTTTTTTTTTTCTCTTATGCTTTTGATTTTGGTTATAGGTGAGGCTACAATTAGAGGTGTTGCTTACGGAGAAAGCGAGATTAGCGAACGAGAACGCGAATTTGGTTAGAGAAAATCAGTGTCTTCACCAGATGGTGGAGTACCATCAGATCACATCTCAAGATCTATCTGCTTCTTATGAACAAGCCGTTCAAGGTTTATGCTTAGATTTCTCATCCCCTTTTGCTGAAATCGATGATGAAGAAGAGGAAGAGGAAACAACAGCTCTCGATGTCTCAAAATCCCTCAACGAAAGCTTTGAAAAAGCAGAAGAAGAACATTGTTAAAAACAGTTCTAGGTTCGGTGTGTTTGGTAAAAGCCTTATTTTTTCCATAATCTTTGTTGAGCATTTTCTTGGTCTCTATGATATAAAGTTGTAACTTTCCACTGTTTGTTGTAATAATTGGTCACGTAGTAGATTAGCTCAAAATATATAATACACTATTTGATATTTAAAATACATAAATCAATACAGACTCACTTAGTGTTAGGTTAAAACTCTGTTTGTTTTGGACAAAAAAAAGTGCCAGTTAATGAAATACAGACTTCTTTCTGGGATGAAAATTTTAAATTTAGTTCAAATGGATTCGACTCAGTGATTTTTATTTAACCAGCGGATATGAATCACTTAGGGAACTAGATAATTCAGAACTTTTATTGTGGGTAAATGTGTTAAGATATATTACCAAACTTTAATTTTTGATAGAAATTACAAAGAAAACTAATAGCAAATGAAAGACGTCTAAACAATAGTAGCCGGGTGAAGTTTTGTCTCAGATCCGGTTGGTAATTTGGGCTCCATCCGGAATAGGGTGTCTAAAACTAAATATTGATGGAGCTGTTATGGTACTTCTGGTATAGTGACGGCTGGTTGTTTACCGCGGAATGGAGATTTTGCTTTGAATAACTGGAGGTGTTCTGCAACTTTAACAGAATTATGTGGTGTGTATTCAGGGCCTGTATATTATTTGGGAGAAACAGGTTACACAGTTGGAGTTGGAGGTGGATTCGAAGATGGTGGTTGTTTTTTCTACGACAATGTATTGGTGATACACATTCTTTGTCTTTCTTAGTACGTTTGTGTCATGACCTTTTGTCGAGAAAAATCGGTCAATTCAGGTTACCCATCCGTAAAGAGAAGATCAGTAGTCTTGATCATAGATCGGCAAACTATGCTTTTTCGTTTCCATTAGATTTTCATTTTTTTATACTATTCCGATGTGGCTTTTTGTTTTGAATTAATAACAATCGGGAGGTACAGTAATTACCAGTCAATTACCAAAAAAAAAAGAACAAAAGCAAAATTCTACAAATAAACTAAACTATAAACGAACAACAAAAGTTACTTTTTAGATGCTGATTGTGATAAACTGTTAACAAAAGTTGTTAAAAATTAAATTTTCTAAACTGCAGCAAGCTTCGAATACATGGTAAACTCGCAAAGCCGTGTCTGCTCCTACAGCATCCTCGATACCTAGTTACCTACCAAACAGTTCAAACAACTACAAAGTCCTTTTGGGTTCCAATGGGTGATAAAGAGCAGATTGCTTTTTTTTAGTTAACTAAAAACTTGAGTGCACGAGAGTCATCATTACTATTATTTTTTTTACAATAAAGCACTAAGAACATCTCCATCAGCAAACTTTCCAAAAGACTCTTAAAAAAAAATTTTTGTTTTTTTTCGTTTTTTCTAAAAAAAAAAAGAAAAAAAGAAAAAACAAAAACAGACTAATCACGTTTCGCCACGCCTTAAAACAGTGCACGAGACGGTACTAAAATACTGAACTTTTAGAGATGGTTCAGCAATTATTACATGGGGCCTACTATTAAAAAAATATATTTTTTTAAGAGACAGGGTTATAAACCCCTTGATGGACTTGGTCTAAGAGCTTTCCTTTTCCTGAGAAAAACTAGTTCTTCTAAACCAGAATTTGCAGAATAAATTACTGTAAAGAAAAATTAAATTCAAAAACTTTTTAGATTGTTTTACAATTATATTAATCTTTTGACTTAGCAACTTAAAATATGAAAAAGAAAAACATATCACACCATAAGTTCCCATGAAGAGTCACTCTCAGCATTTGATAGGTTTCTTTTAAGATAAAGCACAAAACTTTATTTTTTCTGAGAAAATCAGTTCTTCTAATCCAGAATTGCGGAATAAAGTCTACTTAGTGCTTACCATTAGATTAATAATCTAAACGTACGTGGTTAGTTTTTCTAATTGAATTCACAAGAATCACAACTTTCAGCTAATGACAATTGACATGTCTCCTTAATAACGGAACCTTTTAATTAATGTTGTTATAAAACTTGTAACAAAGGAAAGAGTATAGTCCAAAGTTAGAGAAAAGAATATTCCCAGTTGACATGTTTGTGTAAACATGAAGGAGATTCCACCTTGCGTTGTTTGCTACTAAAAGATTACAAAGTTGAATAAAGGCTGAACAAAATAACTCAAAATTTTGAAGGATCTTAACTTTTGATTTCCGGTTACATTATAATTTCAGGTCAGCAGTGGAATGTTGATGATGCAAAAGAATCCACTTTTCTTTCCTCTTCTTCTTCCTCTGATTGGTTTGGACAGTCTATAAAACACCAATCGTAGCAGAAATATCGAAAAGTATATAGAAATTGGCGAATGCGACATTCGAATGGTTTATGGCTCGTTGTGGTGAGAGAAAATGGTACAGATTCTTGTTAGCTTATACTTTCTTGGCATATCTATTACTCCAATAACATATTTTACTTAAGCTTTTAAAACCTTTAATACCAAAACTGTTGTTTGTGTAACAAAATTACACGTAGTCTTTGGAAAGTATTCTTCACTTAAATTAGAAACTTCGTTTGCCAATATATAATTTCTTAAATCCAATGCAAGTGTAATTACGACGACGTCAATGCTATAACTATCCTAATATGTAATTTATCACAAATGCATCACTACGTACTGTCATATATAATACTCATGAGTAACCATGTATGAGGCGTTGATTTGGTATCCACTGCTCATAAAGAAAGAACATATCACTGTCGTTAGATGTCACACATTAGTTGCCATTAGAGAACATACATGTGTTTGATCTTTCATCATACATGTGAGTACTTATTTAAACATAAGAAGAAAATTGTAAAACCAGAAAACGGTTTTTGTCAGCTGTTCTTTTTATTGGTGTTTGAAGTCATTGGTTAATGGTTGAACTAATCATCTCACACATTTGATGTTGCAAAACCCGAAAACATGTACATTTGGAAGTTATAAGTTTGTTGGACTCATTTTTTTTTTTAATTTGTCGTTGGACTCATTGTTCAAGTCTTGCATGATTGCATCGATAATACTTTAGTTAGGTTCAGTGTCTATCTAAAGTTTTTGCAATATTATAAGCAATTAAGTTGTAACATTATAATGTACTCTTTTATATATCTATCTAATACTACAAATAGTTTGCATAAGTATTTGTTGATGCAAAGATGACGGAAGAAGCAGAATTAGAAAACAAGCTTGCAGCAAAAAAAAAAAAAGTTTTGTACCAAAAAGGTAAAAGACTAAACACATCAGTCAGTCGATTTTCTATCTAAAATTTTAATAATTTCTACAATAAATTTTTATTAATAATTATTTAATAATATATTTAAACAATTTATTTATTAATAAAAGCTCATAAACATTATTAGACGAATCCGATAAATATTATTAGAATTTTTGAAATTTTATTTATATATTAATATAAATAAATGTATGATAAAAAATATATCTAAAAAGTCTATCTTTAAATTAGATATTATAATCCATGTTTTAATTGGCTTTTGCTGAATGTCAAGTCTGGTTAGATTTGTTTGATTAACTCTGATCAACGTTCAAAATCAAAACCAAACAGTGAATTTCCGAGGATGTGAGAAAAATATATACACGATCTTTCATATTCGTTCACATATTTTTGTTCTTGCAGCAGAATTTTACGAAGTGGAAAGTGTCGATCTGTTGATTGGCGAATGGCAATATGAATTAAGTGGTTCGCATGAAACCCTCAAGTTCAAGTTTTTCTAGGGTTTTTGCTTTTGTTTCTGGTGTCTAAGTTTACAGATATGGTAAATTCATAAAAGAATCAATATAGACTATGAGAATTATTGTCATACTTTCGTAAAAGGTATTAGAAGTCTGTCCGCTAATGTGGGTACGGAAACGTCTAATTGTTTACCTTGTGTCTCGAATTAGGACTGTTGTGGTATTGCTAATGTGTCATCAAAGATGTTTGTTCTCACTTTTTCTGGTGTGGAAGACCATTAGATGTCTCTTTGTATTCCTTTGTTGAAATTCTTCTATGATGTAATCGCTTTCAAAACCAGTTTCAATGAAATAAAGTGTTAAAATATATATATATATATATATATATATATTCTTCTTTAAAAGTTAAGAACTTTAATAAACCTAGTTAATGATCGAATAACTAAATTCCGATTTATTTCTACATTAATAGTTGCAGCTGTCAGCAGCTGTGAGTAAAGAGCTATTGCAAAACATTTTTTAATAATACATTAATTTAAAAAATCGGAATAAATCGGAGTTGGTTACAAAGTCACCCCGGTTCACCGGCGACAAAAGCACGGTGAAGCACGAGGAGGACCTAGGGCAAACAACGGGAAAAAACCCTAATCTAAACCGGAGGAAGCGCCGGAGGGAAGAGACGAAACCAGAGACCGACAAACACGACCGGCGGATGCAAGAGGGGAGACTTCCTCTAGCGCCGGTACAAGCTTTGGAGGGGCATCCGGACCCACCTCCGCTAGCACCGCCGAAGATTACGACGAACCGCCGCTCCCGGATTTACACGCCGACAGACCTGATAAACGCTCCAGCGGCCAGCACGTCGGGGAGGAGAGATTCGACTCAACCCGACTCAACTCAACCAAACCGGAAGAAAGAAGGACCAGTTACCCGAGAAGCCCGCCTCACCACAAGAAGCAAACCCTAATCACCGAGCGCCCAAAATCGAAACCAGGAAACACCGACGAGAAGAACCTGCCATCTACTCGTGGTTTCCGAGAGCCGATAGAGGAGCGGATCTGAGCAGCCAAGAAGAAAAAACCTCCTCAGATCTCGTCGAAGCCGCCTCGAAAGCATCGCCACTGCTCTCCGCCGTCCCCGAGCAGAGAAACCCCGGATAGCTCCTACTACAACCTCGACAACGAGATCAGAACCCGTGGAGGCTTACACCGACCACCCGAACCTCCGCTGCAAGGGGAAGAGAAAGCTTCTGCCGTATCACCGAAACGACCTGCAACCGGAGAATAAGTGCAAAGACAAAGAACAAAACGGAAAGGAGGTCCTCCCTACGATTCGGCAGAAAAACCGGACACCGGAAAGACCTCAAAATCGGTGAACTGATTTGCGACGCTCAGGAGAGAGAAGAGGAAAAATCGTAAGCGTGCGTGAAATGCACGCGAGGCAAAACATTTCTCACATGTTATTTTACAACTCTAAAAGTATTCAGCCATATTAAAAAATTAAAATTATCTATAAATGGAAGTTCTAGAAAAAGAAAACCAATATCTTATAGTATATATATATATATATTATGGTTTAAATAGAACCAAAATATAATCTACGTCCAATGTTAAACTTCAAAGTTCAAAGACGTCGGTGCATCGACTACTTCTTTTATAATACGCCATCTACCGAGAATATTATTGGTTGGCTGTTGTCTATTTTCCTTTAACAGAAAGCTACTCTAATTATAGGCAACGAGAAAATGCTTTATTTTCATCATTAATTCATGAGAGTAAACGCACCAGATTTTTTTTGGTGAATCGAGTAAACGCACCAGATTACTAATTATTTAAAAACATCCTCTTGTGTTTTTCACCTTTTCCTATAGTAGCTATTTTTTTATAACTTCTATATATTATTCAAGTAATTATTTAACATATCACTGACTGCCATTTTAAATTTATTTAAAGACATTTGCTTTAATTGGTCATTCTGATTTTAATCTCTAAAATGATTTCTTCTTTTGAAAAATAGCGTATTTATTTTCAAAGAAAAAAATCATTTTTAGGATTAGAGTCTCAAAATAATATATTTCACACTATTTTCTTATTTGTTAATAGGGTTGTTTTCATACTATTCTTTCCAACTTTAAGTTATGTAAATGACTAAATGTATGTTCTCATGTATGCGTATGTGTAATACAAGAGATAGGTACCAATAATAAGATCCTACTTGTAGTTTGGGTATGATTTAGTACAACATCTCCAACGGTAGTGGAGAAAGTTAAAAAAGGTTCTCAACAGTAAAATAATAAATCTTTATATTTTAAACTAGTTACATAATTAAATTTTAATACTTAAAAAAATTATAGATACTAAGAGACAAGTATTTCTATAACTTTTTTAAGTTCCTTCAAAAAAATTCAGTTTTCTGTTTTATTTTGATAAAATTTTATCCTTTTTTAATAAAAAACTGCCACTGAAGATGGTATTAAAGCAGTGTTTTTTTGTTTTGATAACTTAAAGTAGTGTTTTTAAATAACTCAATATCTCTAAGTCTGTAATTATTACTAATATAAATATGTTGAGTGTAAAAAAAAAAATTGGTTATGAGATCGAGAGAAATTAAAAATCCTGTTATCGCTTATGTCCTCTACCAAAACAAGATCGCATATGTATATAGGCCGGCCAAGCAGACGAAACAAGATCGCTTATGTCCTCTACACACAGGGCCGGCCAAGCAGACGAAACATAGGCTTGCAGCCTTTATATTTTCAGAAAATTTTACAAAGTAAAGCAGTCTATTATTTAAAAAAATACTATGAAAAAATAGACTACTTACCTATTTTATGCTTAATCAAGGTCTTCTAAAACTCAGGATCGATTCTGAACACACATAGAGCTAGCGAACAAAATCAGCTACCAATTCCAATAAACCTTCTTGTTCCATAATTAACCATAATTAAGTTTAAAAATGTAATCTAATACAATAAAGTAAACTTTTTTTTCTCTCATTTGGAAAAACAAATGCCACTTGTTTTAAGCTCTTGTAAATTCTTTATAGGCACGAATTCTATAGACTATGATATCCAAATTACTAATCTTTTGATTGATCAAATCGATTCAATGCAAAAATATCCAATAAATTAGTAAAAACTGTTGAAAGCCCTTTTGTTAAAATTAGTAAAAATTGTTATAAAAATACACTTTTAGTACGTGGGTCGGTGTTCAAACAGACATATAGATTATAGTAGTTGAAAGCTTTTATATTTTATTTGGCATAGAGACTTGATTGGACCGAAAAGAATAGGATAATTTGGAGAAAACTATCATAAAGAAATCTGGAAATAGGTTTCAGTTCGTCTCCACGTCCACGGTGCTATCTTTGCTAATTTGACGAATATTCGTTTTCCAACTATGTGAAGTAATCACTATACATATTTAAACTCTTTAAGATAATTTTATCCTTAGCCAGTACTAAATTTTTATAATTCGTTGACCTAATAAGAGCTTTGTCTCATTATTTATATACTTTCCCGCAACCAGCGAGTTAATTTTACAGTTGGAAAAACTAGGGTAACAATATCCGACCCAGTTTTGTCTTTTTTTTTTTTTTCCTTTGTACGATAGCCATATTATAGGGCAGTTAAATGTGTTTTCAATGGTACAGTAACAAATTGGCCTTGAAACACAATTTCTAGAAGAAAAAAAAGATAAGATTAATCGAAAATCTCTCAATATTATCAAAATCATCCGAAAAAATAATCCGACTATGACCTATTACCAAATTAGTGAGAGTTCATATGGTAACTTCTTTGTATCTTATTTCAAAAAAAAAAAAACTTCTTTGTATCTAAATTTTCCGTCTCTTCTATTGGCTATACTTTGGATTTTGTTTGAATCTCAAATTATTTGTGACCTTTAGCACCCGTCCTAATCCGTAGTCAAAATTCATTGAACAAAGACTTGATAGGGGATAGGATCACAAAAATGAAATAAGTGATGGTAAATCGAATAAGCAAAAATAATTCATTGAGTTTTAAAACGAGTAAAGTGATAGAATATTTTTATTGTCATTATCATTTTGTATATATAGGTTACATAAAAATAAGTTCTACAAATCATTAAAAGAATCCAACATGTAAAGTAGAGCTCGCGTTATAAATACACACTCATCCCATCTACTCCCCTCCATCTTCATCCCTCTCTATTCCCTTCTCTCTCTGTCTCTCATACGGTCTTTGTTTCACTCTGTTCTATAACATAGCTCAAAAATGTCCGTAATTGTACGCCAAGCTTACGACCATCTTCCCAAGAGGCAGATAAGCCAAAACGCTGACATGGGTGGATGGAGTTTCCTGCAATCTCTTTGTGAAACCAAAGGCATTGTCCGAAACAGAGAAGACGACACAAAGACAGCTTACGTCCACCCAATTGATCAGAAGCTGTCTGTAGCTAAACTGAGCCTTGAGATGTGCACAGAGAGCCTCGGCAGCGAGAATGGGAGTGAAACTGGAGACAAGATCTCGTTGCTTGCACTGGAAGCAACCAATATCCGAATGATTCCTCTTAACATGAATCCCCGAGAAGAAACTTATTCTACGGTCACTGAAAACAGTTTTCCTCCGCCGTTGAACTCCGTCAACGGGTTGAACCATAGCCGTATGGTGAAATCGTATACAATAGACGGTCGTCTTGTAGTTCAAGCAATTAGGGTTTGCTCACCACCTCGTTGCTTTGTATCTGAACGTTGTGAAGGAAGGCTTCGTCTCTGTTTATCGGGGAATACTTCGCTTAGCCACGATGGAGATGCAGAGTTTGAGGAAAATGAATCCGAAATCGAAGCTGGTGACGAAGATGAAGATGAAGAGAATGGAGAAGAAGACGATGCAGAGGAAGAAGAAGAAGAAGCAGAGGAGGAAGAGGGCATTGTGGGTAATAATGAGAATTTTGAGGGCAATATCGGAAATACAAAATTTAGAAGGCCAAGAAGGAGATGCAATGAAAATGGATGTGAGCCTAAAACCATGCATAACTGGGAGCAGCAACAATTTTGGGTGACTACTTAACGGGAAACTCAATTCAGCATTATTTTTTATATAAATACAATAAGAGCCATACAATAATTACTGAGTATATAGTATGGATTATGAGAGAGGAGTGAGTGTTTTCTTCGTCCCATAGTTTTTACTACGACTTCCAATTCTATATTGATATCCCCTATATATTATTTGAAAATCTTTTTTAAAAGACTAACCTTTACTTCATGTGTTTATTACAAGAGTGCCATCATTACTTATATTAATTACATATAATGCTATTATATGATTTGATCACTTATATTAATTATCACTATTACATAATCAAAACTATGATATATCTCATAGACTCTAATTAAAATACATGTTATTTATTCATTCATAAAATATATAACTTTAATTATGTATTTGACCAATATAATCAAATAATTTTATATTAATATATATATCATGTTTATTAAATAACTTTTACTTGAAAAATATATATTATATTTCAGTATAGTTATTCGTTTTAACTTATATTTATGAATTACAATAATAACTATATCACTTCATAATAATTTATTTACAAAATCTTATATTATATATTTATAATTCTTTAATATTTATTTAATATAAAACTTATAAATACTTTTACTTTATTAATATTATATTATAATCTTATAATATAATAAAAATTATATATTATTTTTTTAAATATTATAATATAATAAAAATATATATATTATTTTTCTTAAAAAGCAACTTACAAGCAATTTTAATATATAAATAAAAATCACTAATTTATATCAACTCACCATGATTATCAGATATATTTATTATAGTATATAACTACAGCTATAATAAATTTCATTGTATTTAAACATAATTTAAATTTCCAAAAATAAATCAACATAAAATATTTGATTTGTATTGATACCAATCAGTAATAAAATTATGGTAATGAAAAATTATTCTGTTTCTAAACTTAATTAATAATATAGATTAAAATAAGTAACCACACATTTAATTAAATAAACATATAGTAGTTGAATATATGCCTATTCATATCAATTTAGAAATAAATTCAGATATAAATAATATGTGATAATTTTTTACTCGATCAATAATGATAGAAAAATAACTGATTTTTAGCAATGTTATCCTATATATGATTTAATTGTTTTGCATTTATTAATATACAATTTTAAAAGATTTTGAAAATGTTGAAATCACATTATATATCCATATAAATGACTATAAAATTATATTTAATTATTATTTATATAAATATTTTACTTCGTGCATGGCGCGAGTTACTACCTAGTATATATATATATTTAAATGCTAAACATGAGCATATACTATATAAACACATATATACTTCTCGTCTGTTTTTACACTTTAAGTTTTTAGCCAGTAACCTTCGATTATTACTATGTTTAGTACAAACTTATGCAAAAAAGATTCGGATGGGATTCACACACACACATATATACACAATAAGTCAATAATATTGTGGATGGTCTTATTCCTAATATACATTGACGAATTCATTCAACCTTTTTGAAGCCTAATACGATTCTAATTTTATAAAATACGATAAACGAGGACCGATCTTAGATCCATGGAGTGATAGTCAAAGCAAAAACTGAACTAACTAAACATAATTATAACTAACTCGATTAAAACTAAAGTTAATTAAGTAGACTGATCCAACCAGTCACAACTTTCCTCTTCACTTTACCATTAAAAAGTTCAGTCAATTTCATAATAGTCAAAACCAACAATAATGATAGTTTTATTTTGACCCGAGTTATCGAATCATCTCTCTGTCCACCTTATCATAAAAGAACTTTAAAGTTCAAACCTACACCATTATTTATTTGTCAACCGTGTCCGTATCACTAAAACAATATGTTGCAATAGAATACGTTGCTTAAATAAATAAATGTTGTTTATGAGTGAACTCAACTAACCTTACACTATTTTTATAGAACAAAGTCTTAATTTGCCACGTGTGCATATATGACGCTTACGTAAATATATGTGTATACCAAGTTACCAATATAAAGTTTGCTCGTACGGACTAGAATGAATGAGAGGAGCCTCTAATTCTAGGTCTTTGTTGTACACAATCTCTCTCTCTCTCCCTCTTTTTGTTTTGTTTTGGTGTAATCTCTCTCCTTTCTTGATATTCTTCCATTTGTCTCGTGCAAATTCGTACTACTCAATCTCGAAATGAAATCAAAATAGATTGCAAGTATATAGTTGAGCCAATGAGAATTAGACAAATTTGATGTAGTCCAATCTTTAAAATCTGAATAGCATACTTTGTTCTCTGCAAACGAATAGAGGAAGAGGATTCTCTATAAATAATATGCCACTTCACTTCGCGCGCTTATAATTGACCAAAATCTAAGTAGATCTCATCTTGTACCCCATATCATTTTTTTTTTCAATTCCCTTTTTATACATTCATGATAACTATGTATTTCCTGTACTTAACTCTTGTTAGAAACTAAGTAATTAATATAAGCTGCAACCATCACCTCTGCCGGTATAAAAAATCAAACCACTTAATTCCTGTTTTTATGGATTTTTAATTCTAAATCAATTGATATTAAATGGATTTACATCATATCCTTTATATATTTTTTTCGTATTCATGTTAAAAAAAAAACGAATATGTCTTCTCGATTAAATGGCTCTTTTCTTCCGAGTCCGAAATCAAATCTAACCTAAGACCAACAATAAACTTTTTTATGGGCTAGAACAACAAACACGAAAAGAAAGTAAATGTCGAAAGACAAACGAGTGCACCTTAAAAGATGATTAAAAATTTGAAAAAGAAGAGTGATCAAGCTAAAGAAAAAAATGCTAAAACTCATATAGATGTTTACAATTTTTTTTATACTGTGTAAAATGAATGAGTTTTTTCTTCTTCTACAAAATATAATATTACTAATTTTTTAATCATCTCATAGTTGGTGACATAAGACATTGACATTCTGTATGAAAAATTTGTTATGGCACTTTATGCTTGCTTAGGTTGAGTATACTTAGGGCACCCGCAACGGTGATACCATGTGGGATCCTTAGCCATTTTTTTTTTTTTTAATTGAGTGGAGCCAATCACATGCTGCCACGTCAACAAGGATTCGATCCTTAAATCTCTTCCTGACGGATCGATCCTTCCCGTTGCAGGTGCCCTTACCAAACCTGTTGTAGCGAGATGAATATTATGTATATATTTATATTTAATATTGTTCATGCTCGATACACGTACATTTGCATTTAATATGAGAGATATTATCCTCACATAGTCGTAACTCGTAAGCATTTGGTTAAAGCTTTTAGAAAGATTTCACAAAATTCGAATGTGTAAGACCTTTTTCCGAAATAAAAGAGTTGTGGGGTATTCTTGTATAATTTTCTTACTTTTAGATATTTTAAGCGAATTATCTTTTTACATGAGATCTAAAGATATATTATTTTACTAAAAAACAAAATTGTCAATAACATTTATATCTATCTCTTCATTATCAACTTATATAAAATTTTAGTCAAAAAAAAAAACTTATATAAAATTATATTGTAAATTTTATATAATAATATATCTATCCCACGATTCGTATAGTTAACGTTTTAAAGTATAAATATATTTGCGAGAGCCTCCAATTTCACAATCAAGATTTATAATTGTTTTCATAACCCGAATTCAAATTTGGTGATTTTGCATTTGTGAGTCGTAAACGACACTACGACAGACTAACAGAAATCATTTTCAAATTCTTTTTGTGCTTATGTAAAATTAATTTTCTTCTTAAAATGTAATTGGGCTCAGGCGCACGTGTGTATTGACCATTAAGATTAGTGAAAAAAAAAAAATAGTCCATTATACTGGGCCGAGATGAGGCCCAAAACAAAATTGGCTCAAAACTCAGGACAATTAGTTATTTGAGGGCTCAAAATTTCACAGAGCTGAGCTGAGTGAAGTGACCAAAGATGAATCGAAATATTTTTCTCCGCTCTACTCGACCAACCCTAGCCTCCATTTGCCGCCTTTTCTCCGCCGCGACGGTGGACACGACGGCGGCTGGAGCAGTGGCGAAGACTCGCAGCGGAGGAGACAGAAAAGAAGCGGGAGGAGGAAGAGACACTCTTGGAGGGAGGCTGTTAAGCCTCATGTATACGAAACGCAGCGCCGTTGTTACCATCCGGAAATGGAAGGAAGAAGGCCATTCCGTCCGCAAGTACGAGCTTAATCGGATCGTTAGGGAGCTTCGTAAGATTAAACGATATAAACACGCCCTCGAGGTTCGTGATTTTCATTGCATTTGGAATGGTCCCTTCGTTTACTCTGATTCTGTTTGAAACTCTGCGATTTGAATCTTACGTGTTCGTGAGATCAGTTGAATTATCTGACTTGATTAAGATATGTTTGTTTGAAACTATGCAATTTGAAACTTTTGTGTTCGTGAAATCGAGTTTGAGTTATCTGAGAAGTGGGATTGATTTTTGAGTTCATTGTTGTATGTGCAGATATGTGAGTGGATGGTTCTGCAAGAAGATATAAAGCTGCAACCTGGTGATTATGCTGTGCATTTGGATTTGATTTCAAAAATCCGTGGTTTGAACAGCGCAGAGAAGTTTTTCGAAGACATGCCAGATAAGATGCGAGACCATGCTGCTTGCACATCTCTTCTCCATAGCTATGTGCAGAACAAGCTCTCTGATAAAGCCGAGTCCTTGTTCGAGAGAATGGCCGAATGTGGTTTCCTCAAGTCTTGTCTGCCTTTCAATCACATGCTGTCCATGTACATATCGAAAGGGCAGTTTGAGAAAGTCCCAGGGATGATTAAGGAACTGAAGAGCAAAACATCGCCTGACATTGTTACGTATAATCTATGGCTGACTGCGTTTGCCTCGGGAAATGATGTCGAAGCTGCGGAAAAAGTTTTTCTTAAGGTGAAGGAAGCAAACCTGAATCCAGACTGGGTGACTTACAGCGTGCTCACGAACCTGTACTCTAAGACCGATAATCTCGAAAAGGCGAAACTTGCTTTGAAGGAGATGGAGAAACTAGTCTCTAAGAAAAACCGGGTTGCTTATGCTTCTCTTATTAGTCTTCACGGGAACATGGGCGATAAAGATGGGGTTAACTTAACCTGGAAGAAGATTAAGTCGTCTTTCAAGAAGATGAATGACGCAGAATACCTCAGCATGATATCTGCAGTGGTGAAACTTGGAGAATTCGAACAAGCCAAAGGTTTGTACGATGAATGGGAGTCTGTTTCCGGAACAAGAGATGCTAGAATCCCGAATCTGATTCTTGCCGAGTACATGAACAGAGACGAGATCCACCTGGGAAAGAAGTTTTACGAACGAATAGTGGAGAAAGGGATAAATCCTAGCTATTCTACATGGGAGATTCTCACATGGGCTTATTTGAAGCGTAAAGACATGGAGAAAGTATTAGATTGTTTCGGGAAAGCAATTGATTCTGTGAAGAAATGGACTGTGAATGTAAGATTGCTAAAAGCGGTGTGCAAGGAACTCGAGGAACAAGGGGATGTGAAAGGAGCAGAGAAGCTAATGACTATCCTCCAAAAGGCTGGTCATGTGAACACTCAGCTCTACAATTCCTTATTACGTACATACGCTAAAGCCGGAGTAATGGCACTGATAGTTGAAGAGCGAATGGCAAAGGACAATGTAGAGTTAGATGAAGAGACTAAGGAGCTTATAAGACTAACAAGTCTAATGCGTGTGACTGAAATGTCCTCTACAATCTCTTAGCCTGGAGGCTGCCGAGTTAGTTTCGGTCTGCAACTTCCACAAACCGAGGAACACACGAACTACATTTGGAGCGAATCTATTAAGCTTTTTTTTGGTTATATTTAGAGAGGAGAAGTGATCGGTTCTCTAGGTCCTGATAGTTCCAAATACTTGTCTTTGAAGCAGTAATAGTCTGCTTGCTCGAGGAGAGTGATCTGTCCAAAGCTGCAAAGGAATGAAATTGCTGGAAAAGTTTTGTGAGTTGTTTTTCGTCTTTGTTTTGCTTTTTCTTTTTTGTCGATTTAATATTATTAAAACTCTTTTTTTGTGTGTGCCAATTTTATAACTTTGGTTCTTCGTCTCTATAGTTCTGTATAGGATGATGATGTCAGATGATCTTTGAGAGGTTGACTAACTGAAAAACCTACTTCCACTCTTCTTGTTGGGTAGTTATGACTTGTGTAAGCTTATGTAAGATTCAAAGACTTGTGTCCAAAGTGGATTTGTTCATTTCGGACAGTGAGTCAACTATTTTAACCATAAACCCATATACTGTATTTTTATATGTAAAGCGTAAGATAAAGTTGGTCTAAATTTTAACCTGTTACTATTTTGAAAAAATTACTAATTAAATTATTTGGAATTTATATTTCGTTTATAAAAATGAAAATTCGCTTAAATTGTGTTCGAATCTGATTGTAATAATTTATTTTCTCTAAAATTATTATTTTGTTTTCGTACCCAAGTATGAATATCCTTCAAGGTTATATTATTCACCAAGTATTGTTGGAAATTCTAGCTTCCTAATCTGGTAGGTAAACAAGATTTTGGTTTTCATAAAACCTTGGATGTATTAGAATCTTAATCTTCGTTTTATTTTAATTTAAGTACATGGTTAATTGTAAAACTACAATTGGCAGGTTTGAGCACCCACATACTAAATTACTAATAATTAATCACTAAATTTTCCTGCTCGATGAGGTCATGTAATCTCACGACTAAAATTTGATATTGAGCTCACTTGCGGTAAGAATAAGATTAGGGCTGGGAGTTCGGGTAACCCGGTCCCATTCGGTTCGGGTAATTCGGGTTTTTGGGTTTTCGGGTTTATGCTTAGAGGTCCCATTCGGTTATTACGAAAAATCGGGTCGGGTTCGGTTCGGGTTATGCCGGGTTCGGGTCGGTTCGGGTTGTAAGCTAAGAACCCAAACCCCATACGGATTCGGTTCGGGTTCGGTTATTTTTTAATAATAGAGCGAAAATCTTGAGTATACAATATAATTTGGGAGATTAGAGATCAAAATTTGTGATGATTTGATCTTTCTAATTTCTAAAATCCTTGAAGATCAAAGATCCAAAACTATCGTTTTGGAAAAAAAAAAAAATTTGGGGAGAAAATCTTAAGTCTCGTATATACATTCAAGAAAGTTTCTGCAGAGTCCTCCTTACTCAATAACTTCGGTTAACCCCTTTGGGTATCGGGTTCGGTTCGGATAAACCCGAAACCCATTGTATCTGGCTCATAAGTACCATTCGGTTATTTCACTATAACCCATACTCGTACCGAACCGATTTTTCCGGGTCGGGACCGGGTTCGGATTTCGGGTTCGGGAAATTTGCCCAGCCCTAAATAAGATCATCAACTTATAAAATCCAACTAAATTTTTTCTAAGAACTTGGGTTGGTTGGTGAAAGTTGTTAAGAAGAGGTTATTTGCAAAAAAGAAAAAAAGAAAAATCATAAACAAACTATGGAATTCTAATTTGTAGTTTAGGTAAAGCCCTTCTTTACTTGTAGAAGTTATGGTCTTTTTAAGGAACAACTTAAACTATAGCATTAAACATAAACAATGTGATTAAATATTAGAGGGAGGCGTTTACCCAATACAACTCAACCCACTCCCCGACATGATCTCCTTAATCTTTCATAGAAACTATATAATTTTATTTTGTCAACCGAAACTATATAATTTAATAGCTAAACCAAACAATAGAAAAATACTTCTGAATACTTTTGAAGTAAAAAAATTAATATTACAATTAATGATTTATATTAATATTGATCTTATCACGTAATTACTAACGGATTCTATATATGTGATGAGAGTTATTGTTAAAAAAAATCTATAAAAAGTTATATACAAAGAAACAAAATTATAGTCTAGTAATTTTTACCAATGTTGGCGTTATTACATGATTATCACGCGGTTTATGTGAATAATTGACAAAAAAGAACTTTCAAAAAAGACTTTTTATGATGTAAAATGATATGATTATTTTTGTTCTTTTCGAAAATTTGAAATAAAAGGGTGTGTAACTCTCGTTCCATCCTCTTAATAATGAAGAATCCAAATAGTAAAATCATTAAATATATTTGTTTTGTTGTCAACAGAAAATTTACTTTTTTCTTTAATTTTTTTCTAAAAAACTCAAATGGCGGCATTAAAAAGCTTATATTATAGGAGTAGTAATCTGAAAGAAATAATAATTGGCATTCCAAACAATTTGTCGTCATCGTCTCTCCCTCTACTTTCCAAACCCATCATGACTAATATTTATAGTTAAGATTCAGGTTAGAAGTTGGGCAAAATCAGACCTCTCTTCTCCTCTCTGTATCTTAATGTTCTTCTTCATCTTCGAAAGAATAGTTCAAAGTTAATAACTTTTAACATTGAGGTTCGAAATTCAATCTTCTTTTGTGTCAGCTTTAAAATGGGAGACATTATCGGTCACAAAGATAGGGAAATATGGGTACCCTCTCATGTTCTCCAAGATCCCTTGTTTGATCATTCCAACAAACATCAGGTTTATATCATCTTATATATCTCTAATAGAGATCGATATCATCTTTTATCTATGTTTTTCTAAATGATTATTATCGTGTACTGTTAGTTTGATCCCATATTGTATATCAAAATCATTATTAATTCTTTTCTTCCCAACACAGTTGCAAAAATCCGTCAAGAACCACCACCACCACTACGGCAGCGGAGGATTCCGTCGACCCGGTGCACCTCCTCTCAGAGAAACGTTTCCTCTGGTAATTTATTTGAAGGACTTTTTTCAGTATTTTTTTGAAAAAATGAATTAGAGGAAATGTCGTTACGGCCATTCTATATACTTTAATTCCTAGTTCAATTTATCTTATATTTTTTCTTGTTGGTACTTAAAATTAAAGAATTTGTCTGTTTATCTTTGTATGTTATAAAGAACTATAATACTACAAGAGCAAAGCAGCAAAACAATTGGCAAATGAGTAAAGGAGAGGACCGAATGCAAGCATTTTTCTTGGTTTCGCCTGGCCGTACAGCTTCCGGCACCGGAGTTTTTCTTCCGGTCACCGCTTCTCATCCCCCTACCAAAAAACCAGGTTACTGTCTATATTAATGATGTACGAACAAAAATGTTCGTATTCAAACCTAAAAAATACCAAAAAGCGTTTTCTTTTGTCAATCCGCCAATAGCATTTTAGACTCATAAATGTGTGATTTAATGCTATAATTCTTGTATTAATGACAAGAAAAATTAAATGGTCACAGCTTGCTCGCCGGTGCTTCTCCCGGCGCGTGTTGTTCAAGCACTCAATCTCAACGTCCACAACAACGGTCTTCATATTTCCCCCCGTTCAGGTTTTTTTTTTTTCCGGCCATTGTTCTCTTTCTTTCTTTTACAGTATTTAAATCAATCTCATTTTTGAACCCAAAAAAAAAAAAATCAATCTCATTAAATGGAAAAACGAAAAATCAATTTTAAATATAATTTATTCCTTTTTTTTTGGAATGTAGAAATTCAAGAAAATGATTCGAAAAAGAAGAGCGAAATGGTGGAAACACCAACGAACACTGAAGTCGAAACACCGATTGATTCGCTGGAAAGACTTCTTCCGGAGGAATGGATTTATTGATGACCCGACCGTGGTGCCATTGACCAATTTTACTTATTGATCTGGAAAAGTAGAATCAAATAAAAAGAAAATGAAAGATTCTTGTGTCGTGTATGCTTCGTTACCATTGGATTAGTGCTAATACCCAAAATAAGATCAGCTCGTTTGTGACTCTGTATATTATTCAACATATTCATAATGTGATATCCCTATTTTCAATTTGTATAATTAATCAAATCAAATTCGAGATGACTGACTAGTGGATCCAGACACCAACATATACTATTGGGCTAAAATCCGAAAAGGCCGAATCAAGATTGCAGTGAACTTTTTCATAAGCAATTCACTTATCAGGCTTTTTGTGCATGAAATTTTAATTAGACTATTTTTTTTTACGAGGTTGTTTTTGGTAAATCACAATCTAGATGGGCGTTTTCCTTAACTCAAGACAAATATGGGAGGGAGGGAATAAGCAAAATATTCGAAATTTTTTTGAAACACGTCGGTGTTAAACAGAGTCTTTTAATTCTGTTTTTGATGAAACTGAACAACGACACAGTTTCAATAGAGCTTAAGAACGGAACCATAGTTCATGGAACCATCACAGGTACGCTTCTCTTATTCCTCAGCTCTATACGGTGTTTAAGGTTTTGTTTAAAACTCGACGATGCTTCTTGTACAATGGACCTGTGTTGCTCCTCGCTATATTTTGCATTGAAGTCGTGGTTTATGAGAATAGTTACTTCTTCTTCTTTCAAGTCTGCTAATCACCCATAAGAAGCAGTATACCAGAATAAATATGATCAATGCGTAAACGGAAGATATATATCACAATGCTCATTGTAATGAGATTAGTACTTGAAAATCCCTCTTTTTTTTTTTTTTTTCCTTTCTATTGTAAATATGATCTCTGAATATTTTCGATAGAACAGTTACCGTATGGCTTATTTCTTTCTGCATCTCCTTTTAGTTTTATTGATTGGTTTCCTTGTGTAATGTACAAGTGGTCTCTGCTGTTCATGTTTTGGTCTCATTTCCCTTTTCTGCTATGTTTAGAATGCAATCGTCACCCACCACTAACTTGGAACGACATGATGCAGGTGTAGATGTTAGTATGAACACTCACTTAAAAGCCGTGAAACTTACTTTGAAAGGGAAGAATCTACTCACATTAGACCACTTAAGTGTCAGGGGAAACAACGTTCGTTATTATATTCTTCCAGAGAACTTGAATCTCGAGACTTTACTGGTCGAAGACACACAAAGAATCAAACCCAAAAAAACAACTGCAGGTCACATAATAGCATTTCTTTCTCTACCTCCTCTTCATTCTTAACTATGCCTTCTGGTTTACTGCCTGCCCATTCTCATCATTTTATTGTTTGTCATCGGTATCAGGAAAGGTTCCTCCAGGCGGTCGGGGACGTGGGCGTGGAAGAAGTCGTGGACGTGGCCGTGGCGGTCGTTAAGCATTTTTCAGTGATCCAAAGTTTGGTCCTCTTTTTTTTTTGGTAAGAGGATTGTAAAAGATCTATGTTGTAGTGAGCTTTAGTGTCGTGATGACAAATTCTGGTTATCTTTGAAGTTTTAATGATTTTGAGATTTGATACGCTATTGCCAAAGTTATCGAACTAGGAAAACAATCAATGTTGTTTTGTTATTGAGTTCATTACTTTAGTACATAATCTGATAATACGTTACTCATTGCTCATTACTCAAAAGGTTTCGAGATACTAGATTCTTTGACCTTTGCCAAGAATCTGGATAAAGTCAAAGATTAAACCAAAACCGAGCCTTTCATCACAGTCACAGCTTTGCCGGTGAGCAAGACCCTCTGCTTCTCCTTATCATAGTGAACTTTCAATGCTCCACTCCTACGCGAAGCCTAGAAAGTAGTACTGATTCGTTAAACTTTGTGGGGCTTTTTTGCTTTTCAAAATGTTAGCAAGTTGCAGAGAAAGAGAGAGGAGTTACCGCATAGGCAACGAAATCACATTTGTTCATCTTAAGGCTCCAGTAATGTGCTAATGAACAGTGTGCACTTCCACATGCGGAGTCCTGAATGAACAGTAAGCACAGCAAAAGAGTTGAAGCCAAAGACTTATGATGTTATGTTTGCGCCTAGTGGTTAAAAAAAAGCCTAGAGATGCGACTGAGAAGATGAGAGTTTATCAAAGCTTCTGCCATGAAAATGCAGGTTAGTTTCTTCACCTCAATGATCCCTAGTTTAGGAGCAAAGAGTCGACTGCAGAAATCATAAGCAGATCCTTGAGGAGCAGCAGCGGTAACAATCATCACTTTGCCAGGGCATTTCATGATATCATCAATTCTTGGCTGCAACTCAGTGACAGACTCCCAAGATGAAAGCACAACCTGTAATCAGATGGTATCAGAAACACTTAGAACATAACAAAACCACCCAAGTTTTACAAATTTATTTTTTTGTGAGATGCATAACCATGATTTGATCTGTTGAAGTTGATTTAACAGCTCCCTCCAAGGGTTGGAAGACGAGTTTATCTGTTGTAGTTCCTCTGACATCAACGACGGTTGCTCCGTTCAAGGCTTTAGAGAACATAGAGAAATCATTGGAGCTGTACTCACAAGTAGTAATCACAGGGAAGTTCAATTCGATCAAGAAGGATCCTTTCGCTTCACAATCATCGATCCTTTTAGCAGTTAGAATCCCCGAGTGAGTGGAAAACTGGACCGTGTCAGAAGAACCAACCAAACCGTTTGAGAAGAGAGTGTGAGCCGATGCCAATGTTCCATGACCACATATATCCATCTGTCAAGAAAAACTGAGCTTTTGTCAATAAAATCAAGATCCCAAACAACGAAAGCTTCTGTTGATTTTAGATATATCTCATTTAAACAACATGATGTGTAGAAGCATTCAAATGTTGAAAAGGAGATCAAAGAACGTTTGAAAGACACACCTCGGTTATGGAGCTGAACCATCGGAGAAGAAAGCGTGGTGGATGTAGAGGATCAGAGCCGGTGATCGGAATAAGAAAACAAGTAATCGGAAGGTCAAACTCAGCAGCAAGAAACTGAAGCCAAGAGTCGTCTCTCTCATGCTCTTCTTCAAGAAAGCAAACTGCTGCTTGGTTCCCCTTGAAAGCTGACCCAGTGAATGCATCAACCTGTTTTAGCAAAGAATTCATTGATCTTGAGAAGCTGAAACTTGTCTCAACCAATTAAACAAACCAAAAAAGCAAGAAAAAAAGAATCTAGAAAGTGAGTCAAACCGAAAGAGAAAGAAGATAACAATACCACAAAGTACTTCACAGGCTTCTTCATGATCATGGTTTATTTCTTTCTGAAATCTGCATGTCTCAACGTTAACTTATATTCAGCAAATACAACTTTTAGAGAAAATGTGAATCACGTTTTATTTAAAATGAGCACCCAAACACGAGTAATTGTTGTATAATAAAATAAGGAAATCTTGGCGGAAAGCTTTCAAACGGGGCAAAACTTGGTCCAAAAACACATTTTTTAAGGAGAAAATCAACCTTTTCATCCCATTTTCCCTCATCAACAAATAATTTAAGGTCCAATAATGTGCTAATGCACAATGTGGCATGACCACAAATCTCTGTACTCACAAAAAGAAGAAGTGAGGTTCAATTTTTTATTTAAACCTCAATGGAAATATCTCGAATTCAGTCAAACCAACGGCAAAAGTAAGCTTTTCTCAATTTTCATGGAAAAAATGCAATTTATTACGATCGTTGACTAATAAGGAATAAAGATAAGTTCATCAATCCAACAGGAAGCAAGAATACATTCCATGTCTAACTGATTTGTTTTATTGCAAAGAAGATGAAATAATTTCTATTTCATCATTTTATCGAAAGCTTGATAAGTTGTTGCTTCCTGATGTCAGGATTAAACTAAGACAGAGCCTTTCATCACAGTCACAGCTTTGCCAGTAAGCAAGACTCTCTGCTTCTCCTTATCATAATGGACCTTCAGTGTTCCACTCCTAGGCGAAGCCTAGAAAACCAAATTTCCAAACTCAACAATCAGTAGGGCAAGTCTAATTAGTTTAATCAAAGAAAACTTCTCCTTTGCTTCAAAATGCTAATAAGCTATAGATAGAGAAAGAGAGAGGAGTTACCGCGTAAGCCACAAAGTCACTTTTGTTCATCTTGAAGCTCCAGTAATGTGCTAATGCACAATGTGCACTTCCACAAACGGCATCCTAAAGAAACAAAGAACCAAAGCCAAAGAGGTAAATGACGAGCAAAGACTAGATAAGTAAGAGTAGCAAGGTTGATCATGGCTTCTGCTTGTTAAAATGAAAATAAAAGGTTAAACAACCTCATCGTTTCCTAATTTAGGGGCAAAGAACCGACTACAGAAATCATAGATAGATCCTTCAGGAGCAACAGCTGTTACAACTATCAGTTTTCCAGGGCATTTCGAGATATCATCCATTCTTGGCTGCAGTTCAGTGACAGATTCCCAAGTTGGAAGCACAACCTGAATATCAGATGAATAATAAAAATTTATTAGGAACACATAGTTATTGGGATTCAATGTTGTATAATAGGGAAAACAAATGGAGTTTTTTTCCAAAAACTCTGAAAAAAAAGATGCATAGAAAGTTAGGAGTCTTTTTGAAAAAGTACCAGGAGGATTTTTGTCGCAGTAGCTTTGATATCAACTATAGTAGCTCCATTCAAGGCCTTGGTGATCATGGAGTAGGAGACATCACTGAGATTGATATCAATGGTTGTGATCACAGGGAAATTCAACTCGATCAGAGAGGATCCTCCTTTCACTTCACCATCATTAAGCAACACTGGAGAATCTGAGACTCGCTTAGCTGTAAGAATCCCTGATCTTGTGACAAACTCGACATTGTCTGAATCAACCAAACCATTGGAGAAGAGACAATGTGCAGATGCCAAAGTTGCATGACCACATAGATCCACCTACAGAAATCAATTTGGGATAAACCCAAACCAAAAGGGTCTCACTCAATTGTCTCCAAATCAAGAGCCTCTAAAACGTTGAAAAGAAACCCAAGTCAAAAAGTCGTCAAACCTCAGCTAGAGGGGTAAACCAACGGAGACCGAAGCTAGCTTTGGAACAAGTAGTGATCGGAGTAAGGAAACAAGTCTGGGAGATGTTGAATTCGGCGGCCAGAGACTGAAGCCACTCGTCGTCTTTGTCCTTGTCTTCGTCGAGGAAACAAACCGCCGCTGGGTTCCCTTTGAATGCCGAATCAGTGAAAGCATCCACCTTCAAACACCAAATATCATCGATATGAACAAGGATCTCAAAACAAATTCAAGAGATAACAACAACAAAATTACACAAAGTACTTGACAGCTTTCTCCATGAAATTTGTTGATCTCTTTTAAGTGAAACTCATAAACTTCGAATTTGTTTGAATACCGAAACGATTGAGACATGCGATGTTTCGCCTTAAATAGATTTACTAAAGGGAAATTAGGCTCTATAATAATATCTTGAACCATACTTCAAAATCTAACACAAATGAGATGCAAATAAACAAACTCACATTTTCACCAAAAAATAAATAAATAAACAAACTCACATTATTTAGATGTATAATAATACCATTTATACCTTTATTTATTACACAAAATAAATCTAAGAAAGTGATAGTGTGATACTTTACCCCAGAGTTTTCTATTTAGATATAGTTGAATATGTAATCAACGATGATAATACTATAGTTAGTTATGTTTATATCACATTTACAAATAGTTAGCTATGTATATGACAAATAGTTAATAATTGAAAAATAATTGGCTGGAAAGAAATAAAAAGAAACTGGAAAGAGCGTCAAACCGAAAGAAGAAGAAGAAGATACATTACCACATTATCAGAAGAAAAAGAAGAAGAAGATAATTACCACAAAGTACTTCACAGGCTTCTTCATGATCATGGCCATATCTTCTCTTATTTCTTTCTGAGATCTACATCTCTGAACGTTAACTTAATATATTCAGCAAACACAATTTTTAGAAATAATGTGAATCACGTTCTATTTAAAATGAGCACCCAAACACGAACAATTGTTGTATAATAAAATAGGGAAAGCTTGGCGGAAAGCTTCAAACCGTGAAAAATTGGTTGACAACAAATTTTTTAAGGAGAAAAACAACATTTTCTTACCATTTTCCCTCATCAGCATATAATTTAAGGTCCAATAATGTGCTGATGCACAATGTGGCATGACCAGAAATCTCTCTACTTATAAAAAGAAGAAGTGACATTCAATATTTTATTTAAACCCCAATGGAAGTATCCCGAATATAGTCAAACCAAATGCAAAAGTAATATTTTCTCAAATTTTCATTGAAAAAATGCAATTTATTAGGATTGTTGACTAATGAAGAATAGAGATAAGTTCACCAATCCAACAGGAAACAACAATACATTCGATGTCAACATATTGGTTTTATTACAAACGAGATGATTTTTAAATTCAGTTTCATCATTTTATTGAAAGCTTGATAAACTGTTGCTTCCCGATGTCAAAATTATACTAAGACAAAGCCTTTCATCACAGTCCCAGCTTTGCCGGTAAGCAAGACTCTCCGCTCTCCTTATAATAATGGACCTTCAGTGTTCCACTCCTACCAGAAGAAACATGATCAATGATGTGTAACCGGAAGATATATATATATCTTCTTTTTTTTCTTTTGAACGAAACCGGTGGCAAGAACGAAACCGGAGGCGTTATCGAGAGCTTTCAACTCCAATCGGGACTCTTGTTCACAGCATTGATCGACAAGTGCAAAACCGCATTCTCTCTCTTCGCCTTATTGGTAAAGAACATCATGATGATGCAATTGAAATGTGGTTAGCTACAAGATAGAACCACAAAGTTTTTGTTTTCCTTTTCTAAGTTATCAGCTATCTGGTTTATAAAGAAAAGCTGCAGTCCCTCAAAACATTTTATAATTAATTTAACATTCTTTTTTTATAAAAAAGTATATATATATATATCAATGTCCATTGTTAGCACTTGAAAGTCACTCTTTATTATTTTTATTTTTTTTTTCTAGGAACAATTGCTCGAGTACCATCAACTTTATCACTTATTACTAGTACAACAAATGTTTTAAAAAATTATTCACTTTTTGGCAGAACCTTAACAAATTACGAAAAAACACATTTGATAAGTTTTTTTATTGAGATTATTTTTAATTAAAAAATAATTAAAATAAAATAAAAACTCATGTGACTATTAACTCATCCACATCACTTATTTGTAAAAAGAGATAAAATTTCAAACCCACAAACTATTAATTTTTTGTTAAACGAAAAAAACACAAACTATCATTCAACATTGTTTTCGACATTGTTTCTTCGAAATCGTCTTCTTCGCAAGACTCTTCGGTGAAATCATCTTCCCCACAATTTGTATTTATGCCGATATCGTCATCCCCTGTCTTCCCCCAAAATCTTCTTCGCCGATTCCGCCGAAATCGTCTTCCCCCGAAATGGTCTTCGTCGATACCATAATTAAATAACTCAGCCGTATTATTTAGACAACTTAGCCATAACATTCAGATAACTCAGCCGTATTAATTTATCTCGTGACCTTTCGTGTTTCTATTCTAGGCGTGTGAATATGTCTAATCTCGAGACGTTTACAATCTCGAGACGTGTAACAATTAAATCCATATTGTAAAAAAATTCATAACTCAGCAGTATCGCAATTAAATAACTCAACCGTATCATTTAGATAACTCAGCCGTTATGTTTCATTTTTCTATATTAAGCGTGTGAATATGTCTAATCTCGAGAGGTGTAACAATTAAAACCATATTGTAGACAAAATCCATAACTCAGCCATATCTTAATTAAATAACTCAACCGTATCATTTAGATAACTCGACGTTTCATGTTTCTATATTAGGTCATTGTTTTCAAAGCTTTTTTTTATACATGTAGCCCAGCTGAATCTGATGGCTCGAGTCATTCAATCTGTAATCATCGAGTACTTGATACACATGTTTTTTAAACCCTAATTTCCTACTGAAGTGTACAACAAACGAAGTAGTACTTAGAGATCGATCCCAAGACCAAGTTTACATTATGGTTTAATGAGCTAAATCAAAAGCTAAGAGGATGCAATATGAAGTCGAAATCGTGAATAGTAAATAACAAAACGAAATCGGTTGTAGCAATACATCATCTCAGATTAGACCAAGACATGGCCTTCCATTACAGTGACGGCTTTGCCTCTCAGGAGAACCCTCTGCTTCTCCTTGTCTAAATGAATCCTAATTGTTCCACTCCTAGGCGAAGCCTAACCAGATTTCCAAAAATTAAAAAACACTCTCTGTGAAGCAGCACTAAGACGATATTTTAAGAAAATAAAAGAGTTTGGAGAGATTACTTGGTAGGCTAGGAAATCACATTTATTCATCTTGAGGCTCCAGTAATGTGCCAATGCACAATGTGCACTTCCACAAACAGGGTCCTGAAGAGGGGAGATAAAACCAATGGATGCTATTGATATGAAGAAGAAACACATGAATCTACGAATTTGACATAAGATAGCATCACTGCAAAAAACATAAGAGCAACGAGTAATAAGATGCAGCTACTCTTTTACCTCATCAACTCCAAATTTGGGAGCGAAGTAACGACTGTGAAAGTCATAGACCGATCCTGCAGAACCAGCAGCTGTCACAATGATGCCATTGAAAGGGCATTTCAGTATATCATCCATTCTTGGCTGCAATTCAGCGACAGATTCCAAAGATGGAAGCACAACCTGCGATCAAGTGCATAAGCGAGTAAATTTTTGAAAGTCACATAAGAAAGATTAGGATGCTAATGATGCAGCGATTATCATATAGTGTGAACAAGAATTAAAGAAAAAAAGAAGTACGAGGATGTTGTTTGTCGCAGTAGCTTTAATATCAACAAAGGCAGCTCCTTTCAAGGCCTTGGTGATCATGGAGTAGGAGGCATCACTGAATTTGATATCACTAGTTGTGATCACAGGGAAATTCAACTCGATCAAAAAGGTTCGTCCTTTCACTTCACCATCACTGAGCAACACTGGAGAATCCGAGACTTGGTTGGCTGTAAGAATCCCTGATCTTGTGACAAACTCGACATTGTCTGAATTAACCAAACCATTGGAGAAGAGACAATGTGCAGATGCCAAAGTTGCATGACCACAAAGATCCACCTACAGAAATCAATTTGGGATAAACCCAAACCAAAAGGGTCTCACTCATTTTTCTCCAAATCAAGAAAATGCGAATTTGAGCCTCTTGAAAAGAAACGCAAGTCAAAGAGTAGTCAAACCTCGGCTAGAGGGGTAAACCAACGGAGAAGGAAGCGAGGTTCGGAACAAGTAGTGATCGGAGTAAGGAAACAAGTTTGGGAGATGTTGAATTCGGCGGCAAGAGACTGAAGCCACTGGTCGTCTCTGTCATTGTCGTCGTGGAGGAAACAAACCGCCGCTGGGTTCCCTTTGAATGCCGAATCAGTGAAAGCATCCACCTTCGAACACCAGATATCATCGATCTTTATTAGTGAACAAGGACCTCAAAACAAATTCAAGAAGAGATAACAATAATATTTACCACGAAATACTTCACAGCTTTCCCCATGGTTGGTGGATCTCTTTTGAGTGAAACCAATAAACTTTGAATTTGTTTGAATACCGAAACGAGTGAGACATTTGTTGTTTCGCTTTAATAGATTTTAAGTATTTAATTAAAATACTAGTATTAAATTTACGTTCAAATGTTAACAAACAATTTAATTTAATATTTGAGAAATTCGAGATTAAAAAAAACAACGTCACTCTTCTAATTATTCCCTCCACTAGTTACATAATCTAAATTGGCCACAATGCCGACAAAAAAAAAAAAAAAAAAAAAAAAATTGGCCACAATACAAAAACGTCAAGTAGTAGTAGTACTACATCATCTGAAGCAATATAAGACCCTTTTGGTTCAGCTGATGTACTACTTTTTTCTTACTTTCATCAGTTTATATGTGTTTGTGCCCAAATAGTTTATGGTTTGCAAATTTCTCATCTTGATCTTTTGTCAACATCTTTTTGTTTTCATCGAGATTCATTTTCGCTACAAACAAGTTCGCCAGATGGTACAAGTGTACAACCACATAAAGCTATGACAATTTTATTAATAAAACCAAAATGGGCCGAAACCCGTTGAAAATTGGGCCTCGGCCGATAATAATCCACGTCAGCCTAATCTTATTTACTTGACTAAAATGTCCATAAAGATTCTTAGCAAAATAACGAGAGTAGCCTTTTGTTACTTAGCCGCCTAAGTTTCCTCCTAGACTTGGTCTTCTTCTCAATCTCCTTCTCCAAGAAACAATTAAAATTCACTCTCTTTTTTTTTTGTTTTGTTTCACAATTCTCAAAAATCTCGATCCGAATTGCGCCTTTTCCGCTTCCTTTGCTCTGTCAACATCCGCCTCGACGAAATATCTGGGAAGGTCCGTATGATCTTTGCTTTTTTTAGTTTCCATTTGTTTTCTTTCTCTCTCTCTCTCTTCTCTGTTTATGTTAATGATCTTCAAGTCGAAAATTGGGAATAATATACTGATTCCTACTTAGGTTGCTTGCTTCTGATCGCACTCGCATCTCTCTCTCTCTCTCTCTCCCCTGTTTGGCTCGAAATTAGGGTTTCACTTTTAGTGTTCGTTGTGTGAATCCTAAACGCAGAAAGTTTACGCCTCAAGCGATTTTGATTGTTCTTTGCATCCAAATTTTCATATTATATTTTGTTTTTGCATTTTTTGTCTTTCAGATTGGTTTCAAATATCACTGATGGGTTACAGAATGGTTTATCGATCTCTCACGGAATTATTTCCACAGGCAAGCTTTTTATCTCCTTTCACTCAATTTGACTTGTGGTTCTTGTTATTTAACGTTTTTTAATCCTGTTAAGTCCACACTATACAAATTCAATTTGCTGCAGATTGATGCAAGAATTCTAAAAGCTGTTGCTATTGAGCACCCAAAGGATGCTGATGAAGCTGCAGCTGTAGTTATTTCAGAGATTGTTCCTAAGTTTTACCCGAATTTTGCTGATTATTCGACACAACCTGGGAACAAGAATGGTGCGTTGTCTGGTTCAGAGACGGGTGCTTCTTCTTCAGGAACTATCCCTCTGTCTCTTGAAAGTGACCATGAAATAAGGGCCTCAACTACTGAGCTGCTTCCAAATAGGAACCAGATGACAAATGTTATGCCAGATGGTGATGTTGATACTCAGAGCAAAGCAGTGATCGGGCTGAGCGGATCGGATGAGTCTAGAGAGGTTTCCTCAGATCCCATTGCCTCTGCTCAGGCGGGAACCAAATTGACTTGTGATGCTTGGGAAGGTATTGACTTTCGCTTTGCAGGTAATCAGGCAGAGTCAAGCACAAGCACAGTCTCAAAACATGTTGGAAAATCACACAGAAATCACAAGCTGCTTTACCCTGCAGCAGACAACTCGGAAATCACACAGAAATCAAAGGCATCGTCAAGTGGTTCATTGGCCGGTGAAAACAGTGATGCGGAGTTGAGTGGCTCAGTTCTCGTGGAGGAGACATCAAAGGTTTCTTTTTCCGTTGAAAACGGTGATCCAGAGCTGGGTGGTGCTTTTAGCTCTACTGTTGCCAGATCAACCCAGGGTTGCAAAATTGATCACCTCGAACAGATCATTGAAGATGCCAAAAGTAACAAGGTCTGCTAACTAGTATATGTTGGGGGGTCTGTGTTAGTAGTTTCTCCTTCTACGATATAGTATCATTCTTTTATTTTATTTTATCTTGTAATTGTGTAGATAACCTTGTTCACTGTGATGGAATCGATTATGAATCTCATGAGAGAAGTTGAACTCCAAGAGAAGGATGCAGAGAAGGTGAAGGAAGATGCTACTAGAGGAGGCTTTGATACCCTTGAAAAGGTTGAGGAGCTGAAGAAGATTCTGGCACGCGCGAAGGAACGAAATGACATGGTGACTTTCTTTTACTGATAATGTGCTAATACGTGTTTGCTTAGATTTTCAATGGGGGTACTAGTCATATTTTACGTCCACAGGATGCTGGAGAAGTTTATGGGGAGAGGTCAATATTGACCACTGAAGTAAATGAGCTTGAAAATCGCTTGCTCAACTTATCAGAAGAACGAGACAAGTCTCTGTCTGTTCTTGATGAGGTCCGTGCAAGTCACATGCTTTAGATGATTTTCTCAATATCTCTGTTGTTCCGTAAATCGTTGCTTAGTAACACACTATTGACTTCCTACCGTTTCACAGATGCGTGGAGTTCTCGAAATGAGACTAGCGGCAGCGCTGGAGATTAAAAACGCCGCTGAGAAAGAAAGGCAAGAAAAAGAAGGTTCTGCGCGGAAGGCACTTGCTGAACAAGAAGCAATCATGGAGAAAGTTGTCCAAGAGTCAAAGCTTCTTCAGCAGGAGGCAGAGGAGAATTCCAAGGTAACATCACTGCCTTTGGATTGCTACGAACGAATGATTCTGAAGTCACAACCTCTTAACATATCTTATCCTGTGCCTGCAGCTGCGAGAGTTCCTTATGGATCGTGGTCGGGTTGTTGATTCCTTACAGTAAGTCCTCTTACTAATCACTTATAAGATGGAAAACTGCTAAATATAGATTAATGCTCAGATCCACAAATCACATTTAACAATTTTTTGTTGCAGTTAAGAGATGAGGCATAGAATTTGGAATTTTTGGATGTATTTTTGTTAAAGAGTAAAAGGTCAGAATCGTATTGATCTTTAACTTGTTTTTGACTCTCTTGGGTCTTCCTTTGAACAGAGGAGAGATCTCTGTGATCTGTCAAGACATCCGACTCTTGAAAGAGAAATTCGACAACCGAGTGCCTTTGAGCCAATCAATCACCTCAAGCCAGACTAGCTGTAAGCTGGCGTCTTCTGTATCGTCCATGAAGAGCTTATTGCTTGAGAAGCCTCTTGAGCTATCTTATGAAAAACCTGAAGCCTCGTGCAACAACAAGAGTCCAAAAGCTTTGGTTAACGAGGGAAAAGACGAACTTAAGGAGCTCCTGGAAGATGGCTGGGACATCTTTGACAAAGAGACTGAACTCTAAGTGTCTTCTATACACAAATTCCATCTCTTTAGAGATAAAATTGGTGTAATAATAAAAGTGATATGAAAGAGCTTTTGGCTTCTACGTTTAACATCCACTTTATAGAGCAAATTTTGGATTTTTGAGCTTATCTACCATTAGTGTAATATCTATTGAGCTATTCTTTTCTTCTTTAATCTTCGTTACTTTTGCTCGTTTTATAAGAAAGCCAGCACAATACATTACCAAGTAAAAATACCTCTTTGACATAAAATTTATCCTATGTGGTATAGTAAACACACGGACCAATTTTCTTGATCATCAAGCATCAGCTCAGCACAAAACACTCCCCACTAATAATGATTATATATTCATTACAACAACAACACACGCATCTCAAAAAGTCCATTTGATATCATCTTATTACACAAATTCATACGACGGAGGAAATCTGAGGGATTGTAATAAAACTGTTATTTCCGTTACCGGATAACTTTTCTGATGAGATTTTATCACCGTACACCACCAATGCATTCAGATCAGCGTCCGTAATTCTCTGAATATATTAAAACAAACAGAAATCAACGACGTGTGATTTGTTTTCTTTTTAGTATGTTCTTAAATCAAGTCGTATTTTACCGGGTTATCCCTAATAATATACCACTAGGTAGTAATCCGCGCAAGGCGCGGATTAAATGTTTACACAAATATTTATTATATATAATTAGATATTCATTTATATAAATTATGTAATTTCAAATATTCTAATTCTTTCTAAAAATTATTTAAGTAAAAATAAAAACAACTAAAGCATATATATACATAAGATAAGTTTGCTAAATCAGTTGTTTTCTATCATTATTGATTAAGTAACAAATTAGCATATATTATTCATATGGGAATTTATTACTAACTTAATATGAATATGCAAATATGCATAAATATAATTACTATATGTTTATTTAGTTAAATGTATTGTTACTTATTTATATTTATATTATTATTTAAGTTTAGAAAATGAATAATTTATATGTATTATAATTTTATTACTGATTGGTATTAATACAAATCAAATTTTTTAATTTTTAGTTATATATTTTAAATGATTTATATATTTTAAAAGCCAACAACAACTTTCCATATATGAATAAATTTTAAAATGGATTATAATTTTAAAATATCTTGATTTTAACTATATATTTTCTTTGATAATCAAATTTAGTTTAACAAAAGAAACATAAAAAGAAAAGTAAAATAATTTAAAAACTATGAGTATGATATAAGTAGATATCAAATATTTGTTATTCAATTTGATTGATTGATAACTATTTAACTATTATTAAAATATGTAATTAATTTGTAGCTTTCTTATAAGGAAATAGAGATATATTATTATAGATTAATAGTTAATTTTATGGATAATTTATTTGATTGTTATACCAAATTATGAGTGGTATATCATGTAATTACTCTAGTAAATTAAACCTATTTTCAAAATAAATCTAAGAGACATTGTGGTAATTAGAATGTTAATTTTTAATAAGGATCCTCAAATAATATATAGGGGATATATATGTGTGTGCACGAGAAGATACAACATAGAAAATCGAAACCTTTTTCTGCTTGGTTAAATCCCTGAATAGTGAGAAAATGTCGGTGAATCTCTCATCACTTATTTCATATCCCAACTGAGAATAGAAAAGTACCAACACATAAGTATATACATAAACATAATAGTGATTCATCAACTTCATATTAATCTTTTATTTGATATATACGTGAATGTGATCATTATATAAGTACCTAACGGTTAATTAAAAAAATAGTACGAAATCACGAGGGATACCTTTTTTAGCCGATCTTTGACGGCATGACGTCCACTGCATATTTCCATTGTTGTTTATACAAATTCAACAAATTAAGGCACGTAGTACTTTTGGTTGTAAAACTAAGATATATCACGTGTAGTTGAACAATTACCTAAGCTTTCCAAGAACAATGCCGGAATTTTGAGATTTTACGACCCCAATGTCTTCTGGTGAGAAGATCTCATATGTACTCCGATTTTTCAACATTCCATCCTGAATTTTTTTTAACAATTTTCATAATGAAAATCAAGCTCACAGTCACACACACACACACACATATATATATATATATATATATATATATATTTCTAGTCACTACGTGAACTACTAAAATTACGGAACCTGGTGAATGCCGCTTTCATGAACAAAACAGTTGGCTCCAACTATGGGCTTATGTGGTTGAACATACAAGCCGGTATACTCTTGAACCTGCTCAAGATTTTCAGTATATAACTCAATTTTAATAAATAAGGGCCAAAAGAATTAGCATTAATTAGTAGTTCATTGTATATACATATTGTAAATTTCATTGTTTAAATATAACAACAATTACCATCTTGCTAGTAGCCATAATATGGCGTGTGTCTATTCTTGTGTAAGCACCATCCATCACAGATGCTCCACGACATTTCAAAGCCATCACAACCTACATATACCAAATAAATATTCATGATGATGTTGATATATGATCATTTATGGTAATGGTGATATTGATGATTATTTATGGTAATGGTGGTGATATTGATGATCATTTATGGTAATGATGATGATGGTACCTCTTCAAGCGACGCATTCCCACTTCTTTCACCTATTCCGTTGACCGTTACTTCGACTTGTCTTGCTCCCGCACATACACCCTAAAAGATGCTTATAATTTTGTCACCATGAGATTTATTATTTGTCCGGCGATTGTGTTTATTAATCTAACACACGCAAAAATGACAAAAAAGAAAAAAAGAAACAAAAAGAGAGAGAGTTTAATTACGTACGGCGATTGTGTTGGCGGTAGCAAGACCAAGGTCGTTGTGACAATGAAGACTGAAGACAACATCATCAATTCCAGGAGTGTTTGCTTTGAGATAGGTTACGATTTCTCCGAATTCTTGAGGGATGTTGTTCCCTACCGTGTCCGCGAGGGTCACCGTCGTTACGCCCTCTTTGATCGCTTCTCCCATAATCTTGCATAGAAATTCCTTCTCCGATCTGAATCACACACTAGTATTTTAAAAATCTATATATATATATATATATATATATTACTAGTATGAATATTTCATTTTAAAACATATCGATGTTCTTGTAAAATATATAAATGCACATGTAAAGGTAAGATTACTAGCAAAGATTTTGTACCGTAAAACCAAAACAACCACAAACAAATAATTGAGATATATGAAAGGCTTTTAGATATGGACCTGCCGCCATCTTCGAGACCAAAATTGATGTCACTGAAGCCTATGCGTTTAGCGAACCTAATACTACTTTTGGCCATCTCGATCACTTCATCTTTAGTCTTTTTCAGCTTATATTTCATGTGAATGTCACTAGTACATATGAATATGTATACCCTCGGCCTCTTCGCGTACTTCACCGCCTCCCAAGCCGCCTCGATGTCTTTATGTTTGCATCGTGCAATGGCGCATATCACCGGGACGTAACCTGTTTCCTCATCCACCTAAGCAAAACAGCAATATACTTGTTTACTATGTATGTAGCATTTATTTATTTCAATTTTTGGACAATTAGTTACTCCGTTTATTTTTTATGAGATGTCACAAAGGATAAAGGCTAAACTATATACAAAGCGACTCAACGTAACAGTAGGCCATGTGCCATAAATTCAAAATGACCCCCCTTCAAAATTAAAGTATGATTCTGAATCTACTATGTAACTTAACTGAGAAAAGGTAAAGACACGAGAAATTGACAAATTATTTTTTTTTGAATGAAGACAAATTAATATGTATAGTTGGATAAAACTCAAAAAGAAAATTAATGGTATATATGTGTCTCTTTTATTCTTCCATTGGTTCAAGGTTCTTCTTTTGTCTTTTTTAGTCATGTGGATGTGGGTTAATTTATCGCCTGCTCAGCACTTCTGCATCTATGAAAAAAATTCAAAAATATGGGCTCGAAATAGCAAAGGAAAATTTTATTCAAAAACAAAAAAATAGAAAAGGAAAAGTTAGAACCCTACGAACTTTTGGACACCTGCAAAACCGGCCCCGACTATATATATATATATCGTTTGAACATAGAAATAGTAAAATTATCATTTTAAGCGAAGGACATAATTATATAAGTAATAAACCTCATTCCCAACAGTCTTAGCGATGGTTTTAACGGCTTCTAACTCTTCCTCAGACGACGCGGGAAAACCGACATCCATGACGTCTACTCGGAGTTTAGCGAGTTGCCGGGCAATCTCCAGCTTCTGCAGTGGAGTAAGGGCTCCACCGGGAGACTGTTCGCCATCACGGAGGGTCGTGTCGAATACTCTCACATAGTTCTTGTCCGGGAGCTTGTTCGGTATGTCGGACACAGAGGAGCAACATGAGATGAACAAGGTTGGCTTGTTCTGCGGACGTGTTAGGCCAAGAGAGGGCAGGGAAGATCGAATAGGTAACACTGACCGGACAGCTACCATGGAACCGGTGGTGGGGATCATAATGGGGTATGTCAGAAGTGCCGAACCCATTACTACGGAGTAGGAGAGAAAGAAAGAAAGAAAGATTTTTATTCGGATTTGGAGGATATTTAGTGAGGAAACTGTTTTGCAATGAAATGGAGAACATGTTCATTCTAATTTATAGGTGGAGAATCTAATTTTCCAACTCTTAAAATTATATGATTAACTAAAAACATATAATTTCTTGGAGTATTTGATGGCTTAAGTTAAACTCGTCATTATTTAATTTTAAATATGGTTTGCAACAGTTCTGCTATCATTAATTTTTTTAACAAGGCTATTTTTTTTTTTAACAAGGCGAAATTGATATTACAAGTTAAGTGTTTTTAAGTATAGTATTCTTGTGTTTGAGAAATGATAATCACATTATAAAAAACATAACATCTTATATATATATCAACTAAGAAATAACGCTCTCAAAGTCGTTTGTAAAATTCTTTAGGAGAAAAAATCGTCTATGAAATCGAATATTTGTATTCATGTTAACATTTTAAAAAAACGATGTACAAGACTATAATATATGTTTAAGAAAACGATGTACATTCTACTGTTAGAATTAGAAAAGTATTAACAATTATGTTTTTAGCACTAATTGTTATTAATGATTTGCATTTTTTTCCTTAAAAGTATATTAAAAGTTTCTCATGTCAGTATTTACATAGTGAAAAGAAGGAAAAAAAGAATTAGATGGATAATTTATAGATAAATACTCCCAAATAATATATTTTGATGTTTTGTAACAGAAATAGCACACGAAAATGACAAAATAACATTCGTCAAAGGGTTTAAAGACATACATTAAACCAAACAAGATAAAATTAGAATAATCAATTTTTGAATGTACTATATTAACGAGTTAGAGTTCACAAATCATTAATTATGATTTAGATTTTAGGATTTAGGATTATAAGATTGAAAATAAACGAATGAGATATAAGAGTATAATAGTCTTTTCAGCGTTAATGAATGCTATTTTTGTCATTTTCACAAGGGTGTGCTATTATTGAAATATGCTATTTTTTAGAAACTCTCTTTTATATAGTGGAGATTCGTGTAAAAGTCTCCCATTGAAGAATTCTAGAATGAATTTTTCATTTTTTGAGATTTTTTTTGAAACACTAGTTTCATTAAAAACACTCTTAGTTCGATACAAACAGAGTACCGACACTCTGTAAAGCGAGCTTAGCTAAAGAGTCAGTGATATTCCTTTCTTTCCGTAGAATCCATCGGAACTTAACATCTGAAAAATATGAAGCAATTAAGATGATATCAGCGACGATTCCGTAAATTTCTGGAGGTGATTTACCAGTCTTGATAGCTTGAATAAGTTGAGAGGAGTCTGATTCCAACCAAATCTTTTCCAGTTCCAGCTCGAGGCAGATCTGCAGCGCCTCTCTCATTGCCAGTCCTTCACCAACTAGGGAGAGGTGACATTTGCTTCAGATCGGGAGAAATTGACTTTGTGTCTATTGATCATGATGTTCCACCCCAGTCCGACAACTTGATCTGAGGCGTTCCACGCCACATCTGTTTGGCAGAAGGGCATAAGATTATAGTCATTACCATTCTGGACAGCGAAACCCGCCTGAGTGTTGAGGTTTAGCCTTTCCCTCCCTTGAGCTGATGTTCATTCCCTAGATGCTTGAATGGCATTATACATAGTTTCAGTCTCTGAGTTACATATGTTGTTGAAGACCAGGTTATTGCGAGCCATCCAGTGATCCAGATATGCCAAAATATCCATGGTGCTAGTTGATCGGCTGTAACTCCGGTGTGGGGGGGAGGGGGGGGGACACTTCTTAAAGCAAATTATCGGTCACTCCTCCGCCAGATTAACCAGTTGTCGGGAATCCCTAACATCAATAAAAGGTATTTTCTGCCATACTTGAATTTGTAGTTTCCATGTCACAACATCGTTTGCATTTTGCCTCAATTGCAATGTGTCGTTTTGGAAGTTTTCGCCAATAGGTAGAGAATGTGTAAATACCTTCCATACATTAACGTCGTGCAAATCCTCTACCTATTGGCGATACAAGAATTAACGTTAATGTATGGAAGCAAAAAATTGGAAGATATTAACGTTAATTGGAAGATATTAATTTTCAAATCTAATATGTGAATTTTAATAAATATTTTAAAATCTGATGTTTTTCATTCGGAATTTTGTTTTTTTTTAATAAACAAAATCCATCCAAATTCATTGTGAAATAAAGTTTATTTATGGATGTTCACGTTTCGGATAGTTTGGGTACTCATTAGCACATTAAAACCGTACAACGTCTTGTTAACACATCTACCAAAATTGAAGTAGTAATTAACACATCAAAATTGTATAATATCTCATTGATACCTCTGCCAAAAATTTAGGTATTACTAACTGGTTTTTTTCGATTCTAAATGGTAAGCTTACTATTTGGTGAAAAAAAAAAAAAAATGGTAAGCTTACTAAAAGAGAGAATAAAGCAATTGAGAAAGTGACCCTACACCGAGGAAGAGGTTTTACTTAAAACCAAAATAAAAACTCTTCCTTGCTGAAAGTATACCTAAAATCTGGAACTTGTCTCCCGATATTTTCATTTTTTTAGATAATCATCTAATTTTTTATCATCGATTTTTCTATCACTATTGCAGATACTACCATTGGGTATTTCAGTCATATAAACATATATAAATAATAGAATAAAAGAATATAAATTAGAGATTTTTTTATAAGCTTTCTAGCTATTTTTGACACACATGCATATCTTTACATGAGTGATTTAAAAAATTTGATAGTTTAAAATTTTAGTTATATCATGTAAATATAATAAGAATATTAATATAATATATTAATGAGATATTCTTTAAAGCAGCTCCACTGGAGATGCTGTAAGAAACTTCCAAAATGGAAGTGCTCTTAGTTACTAAACTATATACTTTTTTGACCAATAATTAATAAACTATTTTTATCGCGCTTATAAGATTAGACGCTAAACTAATACGTAGTATTTTTTTTTTTCTGATATCAACATTCTGATAGTGACGACCGTCGACTGTTGTTGACCTGTAAACCTTACGATTAAGCGCTAGAAAATCATCGGCACTACTTGATTATCTAATAAAGATTACTATTTGCATGCAAAAAGAAAAAAGAAAGTTACTACTTCAAGTAGTTTAATGTATGGAAGGATTAAAATACGGGACAATGGTAGAAAATAGTTTATTAATTGTATGGAAGGATTATCTTTAGGTATATATGTTTCATCAATCGTCCACATGCATATTAATTAACACCGTTATATAGTCGTCCACATGCATATTAATTAACAACGTTTTATAATCGTCCAACTCCACATGCATGTTAGTTAATTTCCTTGATGGTAGATGGTGGCACTATACTACAATGTGCATGTAAATTACCATATAAGAGATTCATTAAGGACTCAACTTGTTAATACAATGATTCGAGCAACGTACTTTGGGATTTTTAAACTAATCGAGTACATGTATCAAGTATGTTGATTAGAAATTATTGAATATATATAATCCTGTAAATTTTACGATTTTTTTTTTAAAGAAAATTTTTACGATTATAAAACTAAATTTGGTTATGATCCTAATAGAAAATAATTGCTTATGGAAATGGTCTTACCTACTCTGCTACGTATACTCACGCCAATGGTAGCATATATGGCATATATACTAGATGTAGACATTATATATAAGATAGAAACGAACATTACAAAAAATCCAAAAAGGCACATGCATTTGAATATCGCTTGTTTTATAACAAATATCTTTGCAGCAGTTGATCTCCATCGTTAGATTGATAAATAATGAGATTAGATTATGACTAATGCATTATAATGATCTTATCATCCATAATTCTACTTTTGATGACGTAACGGTATGATGAGAATGAGATCATGCAGTACCCTACGTCACTTTTGACAAAGATATTGCTAGTTTTCAAATTTTAATCTGGAAACTATTTCAATATTGCTGCCAACTATGCCTCCAAATATTATCCGGGATCCGCTCCGAAAATCCGGATATCCGGAAGGCCGGATCCGGATCTGAATAATAAAACTTTGGATCCGTCCAAATCGTATATCTGAATTTTCAAGGCCGGATATCTTGATCCGGTTCATTTAAATATATTATATTTTTCTATTTTATTAATAAAATTTTAAATATTTTAAGAGTTATACATAAAAAATAAACTTAACTTTTTTTATAATAATCTAATTTTATTTTTTCTAATATTATATTATTTTTTCTTATATTATATATATATATTTTGAACATTTATATATAAGTATTAATTTAATGTTATTTTTGTTTCATATATTTTTTAATCATCCAAATCCGGATCCGGATATCCGCGGATATCTTAATATTTAGACGGATATCCAAAATCCAGATATCCGGAAACCTTGGATATAGATCCAGATAATAGAAACATGGATCCGTACGGATCCTGATACCTAAAAAAATCCGGATATCCGGATCCGCCCAGGCAGTGCCAACACATATATACTTTCTTTTTTTTTGTTTTTTGTTTAAGCGTGAAGCAAACCTTTAATTTGAAAAAGGCCAGGCTACACGTATATAGCCAACCCACTTGAACTATGCGAGCATTGTAGCGCGCGTCTCCGATATTCGGCGCATTGAACCAAAACGGTGCTGTTTTGCATTATTCCTAATTTTTACACGAGTTTTAAGTTATTTTGTCTTTGCTTTTCCGCCACGTCATCTTCTTTCTCGAGACCGTTGGTTGATTCAGCAGAGATGAGGTTCACAGAAATCTTCAAACCTCAGATTTTCAAGGCGAAATTTTCTCTCGTCTTCTCCTCTTCTCCAGGGAGAATCCAATTCCTGACAGTCTTTCCCTTCAAACCCCAATTTTCCTTTCTCAATTTCGATTTTCTCCGGAAACAGTCTGACAACAATAACCTAATTCAGGCACTCACTAACTCGTTTCTTTTCTCGGAAATTTTCTCCCTTTTTGGTTAATGAATCCAATCTCTTTAAGCCCAGAAAATAATAATGACCTTTACAGTACTTAGCTCTTAGGACGGATCCTTCATCATTTTTCAAGAGACGTATTCTCTTCTTTTCGTGATTTCTCCAATATCATTGCGCTCTTAAGGAAGAGATGGCTTCTGTACAAGATATTGGTTTCTCAGCAGCTATAAATCTCATGTCTGCATTTGCTTTCCTCTTTGCGTTTGCCATGCTTAGGCTTCAGCCAGTTAACGACCGAGTTTACTTCCCCAAATGGTATCTCAAAGGGATACGTGGAAGCCCCACGCGTTCCAGAGGAATCATGAACAGATTCGTTAATTTAGATTGGACAACGTATGTCAAGTTTCTGAACTGGATGCCTGCAGCGCTTAAAATGCCTGAACCTGAGCTCATCGATCACGCGGGGCTTGATTCTGCTGTATATATCCGCATTTACCTTCTTGGGTAAGTTACTATTGCTCTTTCCTTTTTTCCTTCAGAAGGCTTTCTAGCGAGGCATAAAACATGTTTTTGCTTCAGTCTATGTATCCTTGTTTTTTTGTCTTCTCAATGCATTGTCTTGACATGTGTCAGGCTAAGTTTTGTTCTCCTGTTGAAATGCAGATTGAAAATGTTCATACCGATAACACTACTTGCTTTTGGAGTTTTGGTTCCTGTCAACTGGACAGGAGAAACGCTAGATAAGATCGACGACTTGACATTTAGTAACGTCGATAAGCTGTCGATATCGAATGTTCCACCAGGATCTCCGAGGTATTAGACACATTCGTCAGCATAATTCAATGGTTGTTTTCTTTGTGTTAAGGGCATATGTTACTACCTTGCCAAATCTTTATCTGCAAGTCATAGATAGCTTCAGTAACATATTCACGACAAAAGGCTTTGATAGTGTTAGCATTAGTGCTTTGTTTTTTACAAAGTGTGTGATGGTATGTGCAGCTTTCTATTTAAATCAACTAAGACGGCTCGAAGTTTCTTGGTTCCAGGTTTTGGGCACATTTAACTATGACATACGTTTTCTCAATCTGGACTTGTTACACATTGTATATGGAATACAAGACTGTCGCTACTATGAGATTGAGACATCTAGCATCTGAGAGTCGTCGCCCTGATCAACTCACAGTGAGTTATTCTATCCTTTTGAGTTATCTCTACTGCTATGTGGAAACTTACTTCGATTTTGAATACAGCTTTGAATGAAATCTCGGAAACATAATATATATTGCTGAGTGATGGCTCTGTGTATGCTTTAAGAGAAATGATTCGTAGTTACCATAAAAGCTGATTATATTGTTGTTTCTGGGATCTGAGTCGGTGACCTGCTTTTTGCTACATCTTGTTGTTATTTGAAGTATTGGCATTTATGCTTTTGCAGGTACTTGTGAGAAATGTTCCTCCAGATCCTGATGAATCAGTCAACGAGCATGTTGAGCACTTCTTCTGTGTTAATCATCCAGATCATTATCTTTGTCATCAGGTATCTTTCTTTAGCCGGCTAAAATTTTGACACTATTTGGCTTCTTCACTTGAAGTATGTCATGCATTTTCTGATTTGATGTTCTCAGGTAGTGTACAATGCAAATGAACTTGCAAACCTAGTCGCACAGAGAAAAGCTATGCAAAATTGGTTGACCTACTACGAGAATAAATACGAGAGGAAGCCATCAAATAGGCCAACAACAAAGGTACTCTCTGTTGCAACACTATTTTGACCCTTTCTTACAATGTTTCTACTTTCTAGCTTATCTTGATTGCAAATATCTTCTGGTTATTTAATTTACTATATAGACAGGTTACGGAGGCTTTTGGGGTACTACAGTCGATGCAATTGACTTCTATACTTCCAAGCTCCAGAATCTAGCCGAGAAAGTATGTACACTCACATTTACAATCGTCTCCTGTAAACGTTATCATGTCAATCATAAGCTTATTGTAAATGTGTACATACACAGGAGGCTGTAGAACGAGAAAAGATCGTAAACGATCAAAAGGCTATAGTTCCGGCAGCATTTGTTTCCTTCAGATCACGGTGGGGAACAGCTGTTTGTGCTCAAACGCAGCAATGCCATAACCCCACAATATGGTTGACGGAATGGGCTCCTGAACCACGTGATGTTTTCTGGGACAATCTTGCTATTCCATATGTTGAGCTCTCGATAAGAAGGTTGCTCACAACAGTTGCACTCTTCTTTCTTATTTTCTGCTTCATGGTTCCTATAGCATTCGTTCAGTCTCTTGCCAACCTTGAAGGGATCCAAAAAGTTCTCCCTTTCTTGAAGCCCCTAATAGACATGTAAGTCCCCGTTTCTCCATTGTTGCCTTGGAACTTGATCGTTGATGCCACTTATAACGTATTGTTTTCACATTTTGCTCATATGCAGGAAGACTGTAAAGTCTGTAATCCAAGGATTTCTCCCGGGAATAGCCTTAAAGATTTTTCTCATTATACTTCCAACTATTCTGATGACTATGTCCCAGATTGAAGGATATACATCACTTTCTTATTTAGATAGAAGATCGGCCGAGAAGTACTTCTGGTTCATTATCGTCAATGTCTTTCTTGGAAGCATCATTACAGGGACAGCGTTTCAGCAGCTTAAATCTTTCCTCGAGCAACCACCAACAGAGTAAGTACATGGGGATTGTTCTCTTTGTGTCGAATATCTAACACAAGAAAGATTGATCTTGACTTTCTTCTCTCTTTTACTTTAGGATTCCTAAAACTGTTGGTGTGTCAATCCCAATGAAAGCCACATTTTTCATCACTTATATTATGGTCGATGGTTGGGCTGGCATTGCAGCCGAGATTCTCAGACTGGTTCCATTAGTAATTTTTCATCTGAAAAACACATTTTTGGTCAAGACTGAACAAGACAGGCAGCAAGCAATGGATCCAGGTCATCTGGACTTTGCAACATCCGAACCTCGGATTCAGTTCTATTTCTTGCTAGGGCTTGTATACGCTGCTGTTGCGCCCATTCTTCTTCCATTCATTATAGTCTTCTTTGCTTTCTCCTACGTTGTTTTCCGGCATCAGGTACCTTAAAAGCTAAAGAGCATTGTCATTAAAAATTTGCCTGGAACTGTCTTCTTGAATCTCTTTTTTTATGTCTTGTCTTGTATCGCAAGGTTATAAATGTCTACGACCAGAAATACGAGAGTGGTGCTAGATACTGGCCAGACGTGCATAGACGATTGATCATATGTCTAATAATATCTCAGCTTCTGATGATGGGCTTGCTCAGCACAAAGAAACTGGCTAAAGTAACAGCTCTGCTTCTCCCTCAGCCTATCTTGACCATCTGGTTTAACAAATACTGCGCAGGACGGTTTGAATCCGCCTTCTCAAAATTCCCCTTACAGGTGATGATTCAAAGCTCTTGAGGCAATATATCTGTCAAAAAGACTTTTATATAACTGATTTTTGGAGCTGCTTTCATTAACAGGAAGCGATGGTGAAGGATACACTAGAAAGAGCGACTGAACCGAATCTAAACCTCAAGGAATATCTGAGAGACGCGTACGTGCATCCGGTTTTCAAAGGCAAGGACTTTGACCGACCACGAGTAGTGGATGAGGAAGAGAGCAATCCTCTTGTACCAACCAAGAGGACTTCTCAAGGCACGAGCCGACACAACTCAGAAGCTAGTGGCTCTACTACAACCACTCCTGTAGCCAACAAGCACAATGGCTCTCCCGGGTTAATGTAGAACGCTCTTTTGTGTGTCTCTTGTTGCTACTGTAAACATTTTCTTTTATGGATGTTTAGAAAAGATAGAAGCTTTGATGTTGTAGATGTTTGGGGTAAAAAAGTTGGGTTCCTTTGGATATGTAATTGTTGTTTCATACATTGATTAATCTCTTGAAGACTCTTGCTTGTTGTGTGTATTATTGTCAGGTTTCTCAAAGATTCTAACTTTGGTTACAATCAAATTACCCGACGCATCGTCGTTTTTTCTGACGATGTAAGAGAAACAAATCTTTAAATTAAGAGAGTCAAAAGAGTTTGAGCTACTCAACCAAAGTATTAGCGTAATTCATATTTAATTCGTCAAGTAGAGAAATAGAAAAGGTGATGCATTTTCACTTTAAAAAATATGATGTTGTAAGAAAAAATCTAGATAAATATATAACAATTTTAATACGAAGTACTTAGGTATATTTTTGTTTTTTTTTTGGTCGACAATGCTGGGACGGATCCGGATATCCGGGTTTTTTTGAGGTATCCGGATCCGGATCCGGATCCGGCCGGATCCATATTTTCATTATCCGGATCCGGATTCAGGGCTTCCGGATATCCGGGTTTCGGATATCCGCCTAAATATCAAGATATCCGCGGATATCCGGATCCGGATCCGGATCCGTTAAAAATATATATTAATTTAAAAATAATATTAAATTAATTATTTATATACATTTAAAATAAATATATAATATAATAAAATATAATATAATATTAAAAATAATATTGAAATATTAGAAAAGTAATTTTAAATTTATTTTTATGTATAAATGTAATATATTTAAAATTTTACTAATAAATAAAAAAATATAATATTTTTAAAGGATGCGGATCCGGATCTGGATATCCGGACTTGAAAAATTTGATATCCGGATCCGGATCCGGCTTAGACGGATCTCAAGTTTTATTATCCGGATCTGGATCCGGCCCTCCGGATATCCGGATTTTCGGAGCGGATACGGAGCGGATACCGGATCCAGATCCGGATCCCGGATAATATTCCCAGGGCTAGTCGACATAATAATACTTAGTTGGGTATATATATATATATATAAATTTTTGTTTGTTTGGTCGACATAAATAAAACTTAGTTGGGTATGTATCTATTTTGTTTGTTAATGAACAAATGTAGGCCGCAAAAAAATCTTAAAATTCAACTGTCTTCTTCTCTTACAGCCAAAAATCGAGAAGATTCTAAAATCTCGTTTCTGCGGCGTAGGTGAGTCGTAGCGATAAGCTTTGCTTATTTCTCTTCCCATGGATTTCTGACGAAGAAGAGAAGAGAGAAACCGAGTTTTCTTCGAAAAAGGAATTGAATTTTGGTTTCTCTTCAACATCAGGCAAGAAGAAAAATGATTAAGCTTTGCTTCATGACTTCTCATGGCTATTCAATCCCTGGGCTTGGTCGTCCTCAAGAGCTCAGTAACGCCGATATCATCAAGGTAACTAATTGATTTCCCAAACTGCTATTGGAAATCGATACGATTCTATTTAGACCCTTCTCTCGTTTGAATTTCATATTGGATTTGATAAAGTTGCTGTCTTTTCGTCTACATCTTGTTGGATTCGACAGCTTGACTGAACCAGTTGATCTGGGTTCATGTAAATTTAGCATCTTGTTGGGTTAGAATGACTTTGTTTGATTGTGTTATTGTCGATGAATGATGCAGAATAGCCGGTCTTTTCTGGTGAGCCCCGGAGGAAAACAAGAGATCATACCTGCAAGCTCCTTCAATCTGAATCCTGACCAGTTGGAACCATGGAAGCCGGTTTCTTCATTGAACAAATCTAGCCAGTTCGTGGAGCTTGACTCAGTCATGATGAAACCTCTGCTCATGGATGTTCATGGTAAGCTCAGTTGCTTCTGAATTATCATCAATTCGGTTAATTGGATTTTCATGTCTTCAGTTTCCGCTATTTGCATGAACTTTCCTTTATATGGTTGATACAGATAAGGCACCAGAATCTCTGGTTTTGAGCTTTGGAATCACTGAGAAGTATGCGAGACAAGAGAAAGTAATGGATTTTCTTTTGTCTAGGTCAGAGGAATTCAAGGAAAGAGGACTTGATATGTCTATGCTATCTGAACTGATGGAGCTAGAGGCTATGAAATCAAGTTCTCGGCTGCTACCATGTGGTGCTTCCTCTGTTCTTTACTTGAATCAAGACTTAGGGAAACCGGTTTTGGATCTCGTTAGGGATATGATGGATAGTCCGGATTTCTCTGTCAAACCGAATGGTCACCTTCTGTTCTCCTCAAGTAGCAATCCTGAGTTGATTGATATACTTTCTATTGCTTCTGAGTTCAATCTGTCAAGAAATTCAACAAAATGGAGACAGCTCTCACCGCTTATCCCGCATTTTGAGAGGTAAAATTTCTCAAAGAGCCTTAACGTTCCTTTGTTTGTGATTCGGTTCTCGGTGTTAAAAGTTTTTTCTATTTCGTTTGAGCAGGTTTGAAAGTGAAGTATTAACACCGGTTACAGTATTAGCACCTTTGAAGAGGTAAAATCTGATATCATTTTTGCTTGCTTCCATATCGTCATACGTTTTGTGTAGTTTAGTGTTCTCATATTCGAACAACTGTTTCTTTTGATTCCAACAGTCCTGAGAAAACCAGGCTCAAGCCTTCACCGAAGAAACAAAACACGAAGCGGAAAGCTAAAGAGAGAGACCTCTACAAAAGGAACCATCTCCATGCGTACGAGAGCCTTCTGTCTTTAATGATAGGCAATGATCATCAACACAAACAAACGACAATACTCTCTTTACAAAGATCATGCGGAGAGCTCTCAGAGCTTCTTACTCAGTTTTCCGCCACAGCCGCTGGAACTGGAATCGCTGTGCTCTTTTCTGTGGCCTGTAGCCTTGCTTCAAGGAGTGTACCCTTTTGCGCAAACAAGTTCTTCGACACTGGACTTGGTTTCAGTTTGGTAATACTGTCTTGGGCTGTGAATAGACTCAGGGAGGTGATTGTTCATGTCAATAGGAAAGCAAACAAGCCATGCTCAAGTTTGAAGGGTGATGAAATCATAAACAATGTGGAGAGGAGCATCAAGGAGGTCTACTTCAGAGCTGCCACTGTACTCGCGGTGTTTGCACTTAGGTTTGCATGCTGAGAACTCGCGGTGAAAGGTTACAAATGTTGATTTACTACTACATGGAAAGCTTTAAAGGTCGTTTGTAAATGACTAAAAACTTGTTTGCTACTGAGCATGTAAATGTGAAGATGATTTTGTGTTGTAGAACCTAAGATAAGAGGTCAAGAATTTTGCAGAGAAATAATGTTTTGCAAGAATCTCTTCCACAATTTTTATGAACAAGAAAATCTCATCACTGATTGTTTTTCACTGAATAATTAGAAAGATTTGGAACAATTCGAAATAAAAAGAACTAAACAATGCAGAAAGTGAGAGAATAGGAAGTGGCTCTTTTAAAGGGATCAAAATCTTGAATGGTGTCGGGGAGCAAATTGTATTCTAAAATGGTGTTGTTATATTTTAATTTCTTTTTCTTTTTTTTAATCAATGAAAAGTGTATGAAAAGTCAGTTTGCCCATTATAGTTCATAATATTTACAATTAAACCTATCTGGTTTACTTATAATAAACCAAACATGAACAAACCAAGATTTTTTTTTCAAACCCAGAAAATCGACGGTTGAGTTAAGTTTATCACTCTTACTAGTTGTACGACAAATACCAGTAATATCAAATGTACCACTTATACTACTATTACTAGTTGTTTTAAATGTACCAGTTGCACTATAATTATTAGTTGTACCATACTTATCAAATGAAATAAGACTAATTTGTACGTAGTTAAACTTGTTGTACCTAATAATAAGTCTTACAAAGGTGCAACAATAACACAAATAAATCTTACAATGGGACAACAACACAGATAACATCCGAAAAAGCTAAAAAGAACACAAAACATAAATAATCAGCATCCCGAGCTCTCACCTCCACCGGATGATCCAAACCAAGAATGTTGTGGATTCTTCTTCTTTTTACGAGGTTCTCCAATAAATGAGTGTCTTGTCACTTGTGGTCTACCTTTCTTTGGCTCATAATGTTTAGATAAGATAATCTCATCTAGAATCTCCCGTGAAATATCACAAGTAGAATGATGAGGTACTGTATCAATAGAGTTGTAATACACCAATGTCCACTGCTCCATCGAGTAATATTTCGAGCAATAGTCATGTATATCAATCTGCATCTCTGCATCTATGTGTGTTCTGTGATCTGTCATGTAAATACTTCGTATTTGTGCTAGTTGTTCCAATACTACTCGTAGTACTAATAAAATCAGTACAACTAAAACCCTAGTTGTCCCAGTAGTTATAGTTAGAGTAGTGGTAGTAGTAGTAGTAAATCAGGTGTTCTAATGGCCTATTTTGTATGTAAAACAGTTTACAGATGTAATTTTAATCATTTTTCATAACATATACAGTTTACGCAATTGTACCAGTTGTACCACTATTACCACTTGTCCAAGTAGTACTAATTGTACCACTCGACATGTGCCACCTTTTCTTCTCCTAGTAGTACCAGTTTTGGAGTTGTACATTTTTGTAACGAGTTGTACTTTGGGAATTTTTCAATTTTAATGAGTTGTACCATACTTTAAATTTAATTTTAGTGTGGTGAAGTTTGAAAAACAAACCTTAGAAATATAAGACATTTCATGTAAACATAAGATGTTCATGTAACCAATTCCAAAAATTCAAATTTAGTTTTCTAGTTTATGTAGAATTCAGATGTTCTAATGACCTATTTTGTATGTAAAACAGTTTACACATGTAATTTTAATCATTTTTTTATAACATATACAGTTTACGCAATTGTACTAGTTGTACCACTATTACCACTTGTCCAAGTAGTACTAATTGTACCACTCGAAACGTCACGTGCGCCGACTTTAAAACGTGCGCCGACTACATTTAACATAATCTCAGACCAAAAAAAATCATGTGCACCGACATTTCAGCCGCATGCACCGCATTTTCATGTTTCGAGTTGTCCTAGTTTCGAGTTGTACCATTTTTTGTTGGAGTTGTAACATAATCTCAGACCAAAAAAAATCTTGTGCACCAACAACGATTCCTACAGCTCTTTAAAAATTTGGGTTTAGAAGCTTTGTGTACCTTTGTGTTTTGTGTACCTTTGTAAGACTTATTTGCTTGCCTCTGTAAGACTTATTTGTGTACCTCTGTAAGACTTATTTGTGGTTTGAAGACTTATTTTTAGGTACAACAGGTTCAACAGGTTCAACTAAGTACAAACAGGTCTCGTTCAACTTAATACGTTTGGTACAACTAGGACCACACGAACTAGTCGTCTAACTGGTATATTTCGAACAACTAGAACTTGTGGTACTACTGCTATTTGTGTAGTTGTAGTGATAGTTCTAGTTGTACCATTTGAAAAACTCAAGCTGCCTAAAATGATTTAAATTAGATTTCTAAACATGTTTCCATACCAAATATGGGATTAAAACATCTGAACTTTACCCCAAATAGATAACAGAAGTTGAATTTTTGGAATTGGTTTGATGAACATCATATGTATCCATGAAATGCCTTATACTTTATAGGTTTGTTTATAAAGCTTCACCATACTAACATGAATTTTTTTTTAAAAAGTCTTTTTAAAAATTTTATGGTCTGAGATTATGTTGAATGTAGTTTGTATACGAAATGTTGTAAGAACTACTGAAAATATAAAATTAAAGTGTTGTACAACTAATTAAAACTAGAAAATGCAGAAAGTACAACTCCAACAAAAATGGTACAAGTGGAAACTAGAACAACTCGAAATGGTACAAGTCGAAACTAGGACAACTCGAAATGGTACAAGTCGTAACTAGGACAACTCGAAATGGTACAAGTCGTAACTAGGACAACTCGAATTGGTTTTTGGAACTGGTTTCATTACACTTCATATTCTTTGTCTGGCACGTGTCTGGCATTTTCCAGACATATTTCTTCTTTTTATATGGTGTCAAAACCTGTCAAGCAGAAAACACAATGGAAACGAACAATCAAAGAATGCATGATCAAATTCAAATTTCAACATGAAGCTCAGAGTTTCTTTAACTTCCGTAATAGCCCAGCTGGGCACAGATGGACACTACAACCGGCTACAGCTCTGCTAGTCAACAGTGTGGAATCAGAATTTCACCCAAAACTTCTTACAGCACCACAGCTTAATCGTCGTAATGAGCTATTCAAATCTATATGTGACCTTGATTAATTTCCTTAAGACTATTATTACATAACCAAATTTTCCCTGAATTTTCTTTCCTTCTAGTTCCTTCTTAGCTCTAGCATTGGATTGTATCGAAACTGAGTTTAATGGTAAACAACCTTCGAGGAATAAGGTAGCTGCAACGGAGACGCCCATCTCCAAAACCTCTATTCAATACAAAACCTCAGCGGATTACAGAGAGAGGAGAAAGAGAAGCTCCCTAACCTTGTCATTTTTGAAGCATGTACGTATGTTTCCGAGCTCCTTATCAACTCGGAGCCGCTCCGCCTCCTTGTTCTGGCAATTGCGAATGTCGCTGATGAAAACGGAGACTCCTCTCATCCCGGTCATGGTGGAACCAATTCCTCAGATCCATCGTACGCCACCGCCTCACGCGGGCAGATCCAACTCGCGACCTCCGGATCTAATTAGGACGAAAACCCGTAGAGCTACACAGCTCGAGCATAAACAATTCGCCGGAGCGGAGATCGGAACCCTAATCTAGAGATGGAAAATGACACTTCCAATCGAAGAAAATTCAAAAGGTAAATGAGTGATATGCACAAGGTGAAATGAGAAGAGGTGAAATGGCGGCGACTCTGTCAGTATCACGGCGCATACGGGCGTGGAGACGGTGGTGGTGGTTACGGTAAGAAACAGAAGGGAACTTGTCGCGGTGGAGAAGAGGAAGAGTGTATTTGGAGTCATGGGTGTTGTTGAAATCGGGAAGGGTTCCGGTGAGGGTGAGAGGAGGTTGTAAAACGTCGATGATCTGAAAATCAGGAAAGGAAATTGAGGAGGAGGAGGAGGAGAGACGGAAAGGAAATTGAGGAGGAGGAGGAGAGGAGGTTGTAAAACGTCGATGATCTGAAAAACGTCGATGATTTTTTTTTGCTGTAGTGAACCAGAAAACAGGAGAGAGAAGAGAGATGGAATGTCGAATTGGTTTGATGGTGTATTCAATTGGATTCAATTTGGTTTGTTGTTGATACTCATTAAGGGTACAAAAGACCTTTCCACTAGATGAACACCATGTAGATTATATTAACACCATACAGATTTTACACCCTTTCATTAACACCCTTTAAGATTTTGATCCCTTTTAAAGTTTACACAGAGTAGGAAGCAACACATCAAGAGGAGGAAAAAAAGAAAAAGGAATAGACGTTTCGTGCCTCTGCCCTAATCTTTCTCTTTCGGAAACTTAAATAATGTTTCTGTTTCTCTCTCTGTTATTTGATCTAGTCGAAAGCTCAAAGCAGCAACAAAAAGAACAAAAAAAAAATCACATCATTGATGGGTTCCTAGAGAAAAACCTAAGGATGTGCCTTTTGAGAACTCTCAAGTCATCACTTTCGATACAACACCAGCTCCAACTGTTCTACCTCCTTCCCTTAGGGCAAATCTTTGACCTGTTTTGCAAGAGTGCAAAAAAATGTTAGCAAGTCAGAAACTGAAAATTGTTGAAGCACAAAGAAGTGGAGTGTCTAAAAGATTGTTGACCTGGTTCTAGTGGTACAGGCATGATTAGCTCGAAAACTGCAGTTACATTGTCACCAGGCATAACCATCTTCACGTTTTCTGGCAATTCTACTTTCCCGGTGATATCTGCAGTCCTCAAGTAAAACTGAGGCCTGTAGTTGGAGAAAAAAGCAGTGTGACGTCCACCTTCGTCCTTTGTGAGCACGTAAATCTCCGCTTCAAATTTCTTGTATGTCTTGCATGAACCAGGCTTAGCAATCACCTAATAAGCAACCATAGAGAGAGAGAGAACGAAAGCATCAGTGAAGTTGGCTTTGCTATTTTGTTAGTCTTCTTATTCGATTATTAATTAGTCATAACGCCTAAACTTACCATTCCACGCTGAATGTCTTCTCTCTTTAGCCCACGCAGAAGAAGCCCTACATTATCACCAGCCTAACATAATGGAATCCAAGGTTTGATTAATCAGTATCATACATGCCTAGAACCTGTCTTTGTAATCTCTAGGTATTGCCTTTACCTGTCCATTATCCAAAATCTTCTTGAACATCTCGACCCCAGTTACAGTCGATTTTATTGGAGGTCCCTGAAAATCAAATCTTGCAGTTATGCTAAAGAAAATGCTTAACTTCAGTAATCACCACTTTGGCTGAAAAAATGCAAAATTCATGCACACTCACATCTTTCAAACCCAATATCTCAACTTCTTCACCCACTTTGATGACTCCTTGTTCAATACGACCGGTTGCAACAGTTCCACGTCCCTTTAAGAAAAAAAAATACTATCAGAACTGATTTGTCAAAAACAAATGAAAAAAAGGAGCAACTGTGAAGAAAAAGGACAAGGATGCAGATTAGTATACTTGAATCGAGAAAACATCTTCAATTGGCATCAAGAAAGCCTTGTCGAGCACACGAACAGGGTCGGGTATGTATTCATCAACGGCATCCATTAGCTTCAATATAGCTTGCCTTCCAATTTCATCATTTGTACCTTGCAATGCAGACAGAGCAGATCCCCGGATGATGGGAATCTCATCCCCCGGAAACTTGTAGAAGCTGAGAAGCTCTGGATCAAGACAAAAGTTGATGTCAGATGCCTGAACTTACTTCATATGCAGAAAGAAATGAATTCTGTGAAATGAGAAATCTACAAACCACGCAGTTCCATCTCAACAAGCTCCAACAACTCTGGATCATCCACCACATCAACTTTGTTCAGGAAGCACACAAGTGATGGAACGCCAACCTGTGTTACATCACATCATTAATATCTAACTCATTTTGAGTAGCTTCAAGTGTTCAGATTGTAATGATGCGAACCTGACGTGCAAGTAGAATATGTTCCTTCGTCTGAGGCATGGGTCCATCTGGACCTGAAACCACAAGAATCCCACCATCCATTTGTGCAGCTCCAGTAATCATATTCTGAAAGTTAGCAATTGAAGCATTAAGTGTTCATCAAAGTATTTCAAAGGAAATACATGCACTGGTGAATGTTACTCGACTAAACAGTTCACATATGCTAGATTATGATGTATTCCTAGTTTAAGTTTTTTTAAAAAGGAAAACATGTAATGCTGCAGCGTTAGAATAAAATATACCAAGGAAACTAGACTCTCATTATTGGCAACACCTATAGGAAGTACAAAGAGTGTTGCAGTCTTACCTTAACATAATCTGCGTGCCCAGGGCAATCCACATGAGCATAGTGACGCTTAGCAGTCTCATACTCCACATGAGCCTACAGAACCAAGTAAAATCAAGTTAAAGACTAGAAAAAATATCGGCTTGGAGATGAGAAAATGGAGAGAAGAAGATGTAACACAAACCGTGGCAATTGTAATTCCTCTCTTCTTCTCTTCAGGAGCTTTATCAATTTCATCAAAGGCAATAGCTTTAGCTTTGCCCTCTTCAGCAAGAACCTAAACATGTATAGGTATCGCTATGTCAGCTTGAAAAAACGGCTTTCCATTGAAACTCTCATCAATGCTTTGGCAAAGCCCCCGTAAAACAAAAATACGAAAAAATGGTATAAAGGAAGCACCTTTGTGATGGCAGCAGTTAAAGTGGTCTTCCCGTGATCTACATGACCAATTGTTCCAACATTTACATGAGGTTTCCTGCCACAAACAACAACAATAACAGAGGAAAGTCATTTCCAGAGAATCGATACTAATCAGAATCACTCAAATTCTCCAAATCTCCTAACCAAATTCAAATCGATGAAAAAGAGGAAACAAACTCACGTTCGAGTAAAAGTGGCCATCGATCTCCACAGCGAAGTTCCGAAACTGGAGGAAGAGAGATCATCTCCTCCGACTGAGTGAGAGATCGAGGAAGACGAAGGAATGGAACCACCGCAGCGTGAGTAGATCTGAGAAGAGAACGGAAGAAGCCGCTTCGAGCTAGGGTTTCGGAGAGCAATGGAAGCCATTTTGACTCTTTACACGAAAAGAGAGATGGCTCGAGCCACAGAGTGAAAGATAAATCGACTATAGGCTTAACAAAGTGAGATGGGGTTTTAGTCGCCTTCGAGGGTTTCTGCTGAAAATCTCCACCCTCATTTTTTATTTTAACCCGACCCGACCCGACCCGACATCAAAAGCCCATTTTAGTAGTTTTAATTATTATTGGGCCTTGAGTTCTTTATTTCTTTTTTGATCAAATATTGGGCCTTAAGTTCAGTGAAGAAACAAATCAATATTCCCATGGGCGAAACTTTTGTTCTCTCAGGATTATTCACAACTTCGTGTGTAACAAACAGTATTTGTTTTTTTCGATTTTTACACGTTTTAAGATTTAGGATTAGTTTTTACAATTTGAAGTGACTGCAGAAGATGAATTGACGATGATATGTACACGATGAATTGGTTACTGTTCTGTTGTTAAATAGCTACAAATTGTGTTTTTTCGCTAGGCTGTAGCTAAATAGGTTAAAGATTAAGGCTACACTAGGTAGTAACCCGCGCCATGCGCGGAGTAAAAAGTTTATATAAATATTAATTAAATATAATTTTATAGTCATTTATATAGATATATAATGTGATTTCAACATTTTCAAATTTTTTTAAAATTGTTTAATAAATGCAAAACAATTAAATCATATATAGGATAACATTGCTAAAAAAATCAGTTATTTGTATATCATTATTGATCAAATAGAAAATTATGGTATATTATTTATATCTGAATTTATTTCTAAATTGATATGAATATGCATAAATTCAACTACTATATGTTTATTTAATTAAATGTGTGGTTACTTATTTTAATCTATATTATTAGTTAAGTTTAGAAATAGAATAATTTTTCATTACCATAATTTTATTACTGATTGGTATCAATACAAATCAAATATTTTATGTTGATTTATTTTACGAAATTTGAATTATGTTTAAATACAATGAAATTTATTATAGCTGTAGTTATATACTATAATAGATATATCTGATAATCATGATAAGTTGATATAAATTAGTGATTTTTATTTAGAGAAAATTTGTAAAAATACCTTTCTCTGAAATTTTATTTTGAAAACTGTACTATCTTTTAACTTTTTTGAAATATACACTTATTAATAAGTGAAATGACTGAATTATCTAATTTAAATATTATAATTCTTTAAAACTTTAAATTAATAATATTGGTAAAAATAAAATTTCACACGTTTTTCAAAAAAAATTTTTAAAAAATTCAACAATAATCATATATTTTCTTATTTTATTTCCAAATAAAATCTTCAATAGTTAATTAATTTTAGAATCTCCCTATTTTTTAAAAATAATATCTTTAATATCTATAAAATATCATATTGAAATACATGTTCATGGTATAATAAATAAATAAAGATAAATAGTAATAATCTTGGTCAAAAATTCTACAAAATCGAAATCCATGTTAATATAGATAACAAAAAGGTTAAAAAAGTTTTAAATTTACTCATGAAAATAATGATCTTATAAACAAAAATATATTGCTTATAATCTAATAAAATATATATTTAAATATTGTATTTATAAAATATTAACCTAGCAAGGTCGTATGTATGAGAAACGAAATATTTTATAACATAATTGTGTAAACTTGCATTATATAGAATTTATAAAAATGGAATTTTATAGAGATAAACTTTAAAATATTTTAAAACTTATCGAGTATATATTTCACAATTAACATGTATTTATCTCAATTCTATAGTAATCTCAAACATAAATAATAAAAAATTTAACAATAATTATATTTTAAATTTTAAAACTCCTTAGGATTTAGTTATTAAAATATAATTTTAAATTAAAATCAGAACTAAAATGTCTTATTATATATAAGAAAGTGTAGTTTTCAAAAAATATAAAAAGAAGTGTATTTTTCAAAATCTAAATCCTAAGCAGGGTATTTTTCAAATTCTCCCTTTTATTTATATATTAAAATTGCTTGTAAGTTTCTTTTTAAGAAAAATAATATATACTTTTTATTATATTATAACCTTTAAGAAAAATAACATATATTTTTATTATATTATAATCTTATAATATAATATTAATAAAGTAAAAGTATTTATAAGTTTTATATTAAATAAAGATTAAAGAATTATAAATATACATAATATAAAATTATGTAAATAAATCATTATGAAGTGATATAGTTATTATTGTAATTCATAAATATAAGTTAAAACGAATAACTATACTGAAATATAATATATATTTTTCATGTAAAAGTTATTTAATAAACATGATATATATATATTAATATAAAATTATTTGATTATATTGTTCAAATACATAATTAAAGTTATATATTTTTTGAATGAATAAATAACATGTATTTTAATTAGAGTGTATGAGATATATCATAGTTTTGATTATGTAATAGTGATAATTAATATAAGTGATCAAATCATATAATAGCATTATATGTAATAAATATAAATAAGGATGTCACTCTTGTAATAAACACATGAAGTAAAGGTTAATCTTTTATAAAGGATTCTCAGATAATATATAAGGGATATTAGCTAGTAGTAAAACTATACTCAGTTATACCAGGAATCAATTCGGATGTAGAGTTTCTAGGCCCATTCAGTTTAATGATTAACTTAGGATTTCTTTTAATAGATAATTTTATTCTTATCTTTAGCCTTCTTTCATTGGACTTTAAAGCCATGTTTTCAGTCTCCAGTGATAAAAAAGATCAGTTTGTATGTGAAAAGTAACTATGATGAATTACGTAAATTTGTGTCTATTTTCATGTTTATGTTAGTCTTTTCACCTCCATCATTACAAAACTAGCGACAGTTTAATTGTGTTGCAGATATATTGTCACGAGAGTGTGCCAGCTGATAATCAATTCAAAATCCAATTTATTAGATCTATCAATTTTAGAAAGAAAAAAAATTAACAAAAATATATATATATATATATATTAATCAATTTTAGAAATGTGGCTTTAAGTTGTGCTTATGTTAGCTCTGATACCGAAGATAAAACTATATTTGAAAATAAAAAACCACAGCTATTAAAAACTTGTTGTGATGCCAGTTTGAAAAATGTTTATATCCAAAAGTCGAGAACCCTCTAATATATTCTTCTTTTTGAATTAATATAGAGTGTACAAGTTGTATACAACTTTACATGAAAGAGATCCAAAAATAATTGAGTTGCGTTTCTTCCATAGACATATATGTCGGGACTAAGTTGTATACATCTTTGTCAAGAACATCTCAAATGTCACATATATTAATGCATTTGTAGTGTTTACGCGATTTCCTTTGTAATTGGTGTCTCTCTTATGCTCTCCAAAGCAACGGTTCCCGTTGATCCACGTTGCATGCTAATAGTTCGTATAATCACATGTGTGTTGCCCTGGACGGCTGGACCGTCTTACTTTATTTCCTAAATAGTCTATATCAATCCTATTTTGACGATTTATATAAATATTTAGTATTCAGCCACGAGTATACCCGAGATTAGGCCTGGGCGCGGGGCGGGTACCCAGACTTTTCGGAGTACTTGCGACCCGCCTTACCCCGTTCAATTTTCACAAATTTCGCCTTGCGACTTGCCTTGCGACTTGCGAGTACTTGCGATGACGAGTACTTGCCAAAAATTGGCCGACTTGAAAGCTACTTGCCTTGCGACTTGCCTTGCGACTTGAGATTTGCGACTTGCGACTTGCTAATTTAGTAGAAAACTACTCAAACAAAATAACATAAATACTTAACAAGTTTGTTACAATCTCAAAATACAAATTATCAAGTTTCAGAACATCCAAAATAACATAAATACTTGAAGATAGAATTTGAAATACTTAAAAACAACATAACTTTGCTTCTTTCTCATGAAGCTTTTTATTCTTCTTAAGTCTTTTTGTTTCTATAAAATAATGTAGATCACAATAAAACAAACACTCAAATTATTAGAGATCACATACTTCTAAATCATAAATGTGCACAAATGAAATAAATTTTTTAATATAACATAGCGGGGCAAGTTCGAACGGGGCGAGTTTCGGAAAAAAAACCGTGACTTGATACTTACCCCGTACTTACGAGTAATAAAAAATTTCGACTTGTTACCCGACTTGCGCGAGGCGGTTACTTGTCCGGACGAGGCGGGTACGGGACGAGTCACGAGTAATGAGCGAGTAACGGGTACTTGTGCCCAGGCCTACCCGAGATGCCATTAACGATGATGAAGCCTTTTTACATGAAAGTTTTTTTTTCTTGAAGATCACGATTCTTCCACCAGTATATCAACAGCAAACCATGAAAGTTTTCCACCAGAGGTTTGGTTTGATGATACAACAGAATTTCGTACTTGTGAAAAAAATGTAAATTCACTTAAAACTCACATATTGTATTTGTTGTTGTTTATTGAATTTAAAGGATAAAAATAAAAAGAATTTGAATTATGAACTTACACCATAGTTCCGTATAAAAATGTTATTGGTAAAGTCATGCGAGAGCACGGGTCACAAATCAGTTTCACTTTCATAGATACATAATGAATTTTGAAAAAAAAGTTAGATCTTTACGTTTTCAAATGATATATGTTATTTCTTCATCATTGAAAATGGTTTTATTTTACCAAAAAAGAACTTATTTTACTGTACTTATATACGGGTCCTAAACAGATCTAAAACGGATTAACAACGTCAATATATACTGAACAATTTCACGGCTTTTATTTGCTATTTTAACCAAATTATTTAGAGTACTAATGTTGATAACATGATAAGACCAACAAAAAAGTTCTAGGCAATTGGGATAAACATATTTTATATTTTTTATAGTTTCGAAATTTTAAGATCAAGGTTCTTATATCTCTGTGGCTTCAGGATTACGATTGATAATACTATGATAGGGTATAAACCATCCTCTCCAAAAAGATTAAAAACTGGATTTTAATGCCTACTATGGAGAACATATAACTTTCTTTGACAAAAGAAAACATATATATATACACACATTAAAACACATAATCGTCGAAACCATGGGAAAATATGTTAACGCCAAATTGTCAAAAAAAGGGCAATTAGCTTTTCTTGTTGCTATGGTTATGGGAAGAGTTTTTGGTCGAAACTTGTATACCTCTACATCGGAAATGCATTAGCCCGTCCCAAAAATATATAGTAAGTTGGAATATAGATAGTTAATGCATCCCTAATTTGATATATGCACGAGTGTTTTCTCTAACTCATGTTGTGATGAACATACATAATCCAGTGTTTGAATGTTTAGCACCACAGTGTTTTTCTTATTAAAACTATTACAGTATTTAAGCAAAAAAAAAAAAAATATATCATACAATATAGAAGTTTAAGATTATAAGGCCAACCACTGCTGGATTAAGATAGATTCCTCATTTTTAGAATCTGTTTAATTACCCTTGTTTTAAATAATGACTATATCGATATTTATATGTTTTACGTATGCAACATAGAATATTACACCAATTTGCTTACTAATATTCCAAAAAATAAAGGGAACTTTTGTTTTCCGGACCACATGGGAATGTGTTACCAACTATCTCTCTTTACTACTTTGACATGTAAGATATATAAGAATCTTCGTAATTGGCTTTGAGGCTCAGAAGAGAAGAGCATATTTTTCATTTATCGTACCTTTTAACGGCAAAGGTAAAAAAGAATATAACTTTTCCAACTTTAATTGTTTAATATATATCGCTAGTCTCTAATCGTTATTAAGTTATTTTGTTACAACGTAGGTCTAGAGGCTAAAAGCTGAGTTTTGTATGATATTATCCAGTAATGTCGGTAAACTGTGTATATGGTTAAAATGAGTTCCGCACGATGCCAGGATCCATAAAACATAAATTTATCATAGAATCATAACATACGAATTAATTTAGTACCCGATCTTATAATATACAAGAATTTTATAAATGGCTGAACGCAAAATATGCAATTTTTTAAATAAAAAATAGAATATAGCTAAGATATATATATATATATATATATAAATTAAAAGTTTCATATCATGGATGTCGCAAATTATTGCTACCAAACCAAATATATTTTCATTGTTGCACTACGAACGTCAGTATTATATAACCACCTAAATATCTATATTGTATGCTGTCGAAAAGAAAATTTTATACATAATAATACATACTCGAGATAAATTGATAAAGTGACAAAGCCATCTTTTTATTCCTCATTCTCGAGAAAAAAATATTCTTAGCCATTTACAAAAAGAGAGAAACTATTCTATCTTTCTTCTTGTAGAGCCTGGCTCATATTCCATGAATAATAATTATAAGCTTTACGCCAATCAATACTTAATGATTCATAAAAGAAGTAATTGTATACAATTGTGTATAAAGGTTGATAATAAACAAATATATATATATATATATATATATATATATTTGTGACAAAAAAAAACAAATATATATATATATATATATATAAGCTAGCTAGCTTTTACTTGGTTGGACCATTTTCTCACATGGAAGGATGGTATCTCTATCTATACACGAATAATGCGATATCCACATATTCGGCATGTTTAAATTATCATATATGTATGTATAATAGACATGTTAACGGGAAAAAGGCTACTGAAAAACTTACTTCATTTAGGCAGCATAAACCCGATCAGAGTTAGAAGAATATAAAAACTCATTACAGTCCAACACATGTGTAACATTATTCTCTTAGGAAAAAGTAACTTTACTTCCTAATGAATGTGTATATATGTAAGGAAGAAAAAGAAGTCACAACTAGATCAAGCCCTAAGCAAAGACGAAGAAAACATGTAAAACAGAATTATATATAATTGATCAATAAGAAAATACAGAAATTAGATGTGTACATTTGATTAATCAGACGTATACACGTTTATTCTGTTACTGAATATATAAACATTTAACATATAATGTAAGTAAATTAAAATGATTTGATAATGTTCTTGAGCATCAATCTCACACCCATATAATATAGTAATAGTAATATCTGCAAAAACACAGACAATGATCACGTGTTAGTTGATTCAAAGCAACTCGCAAACTCATTTTACTCTTTAGTTCTATTTTTGTTTGAAGTAACTATGGTTTTTTGGGCTATTTGGTTATGAAATTGGGTTCAAATGTTTTAACACGGTGTATTTATATTCAGCAAGTTTTCTCACTTCCCACCATATTTAAAACAAAACTATAACAAATTTATCTAGTAAACTTATGTGACGAATAACTTACGTACGGTCTTAAAGTTTATATGCAATATCTTGATGAATCATGACTAGAAACTTTCTTATGAATAAAATGAGCAACACTTTTACGGGTCACTAAAGGGTTCGTAGTTAACCCCGTGCCCTCTTTTGAGTTTGTGCCTTAGGTAGTGGAAAAGGGAATCTACTGATGTTAGAGGGTGGAGGAGATGTTCCTGCGACCCACAAATCTGGAAGACGTAGGGCCAATTTTCACCTCGCCCCACCAATTTGTAGACTTTTCCTTCGGGTCCCATAATTTTACATTTCGTTGCTCCTAACCCATCATTCATTGCTTCTTCTAACCTTTTTGACAAGACTGCATTACCTTTTGCTCCTTATGGGTATGTTATAATTAGTCTTACCCTAAAATTCAACTATTACTTTTGTCAAACACCATCAAGTTCAACTTATTTTCAACGCTTAATTCAAACGAAACTTACGTATATAGACTAATGTTGCATTCCAACGGTAGACATTATTTGTATGTAACCGTTAAGGTTCACATATGCGCATAGAATTGTATATCCACCAAGTCTAATCTCAAACCCTATACATTGATAACACCGCAACGACCAAATGTATTTTATTAAACATAGTATTGTAGCTAAATATGATAAAACCAAACAATTTTTAAACCGAATTAACCGCAATCGTCTGAAATAAATATTAAAAACGACTATACAGAACTGTACTTTATTTGATCCGACTAAAAAAGATTATAAGAACTTGGTTGTAAGTAATATGAAACCATCTTTTATATATATATATATATATTGGATAGTATGAGATGCCAAAAAAAAGATAGTATGAGATGCCGGCATTACTTAAAAATGTTATTAAAAACGATTAATTGTAACTGTGATACTTAAATGTCAGAAATTTATTTAAAAAAATTCACAACATTCTCATTTTATTCAATGATCGGAAACATAAGTTTTTGGCTTCTTTGATACGGACCCAACAATAAAATCAGGTAACATGTTAGACTGTAGAATTACAACAATGAAATACAAGGTATTATTATTGATTAGAATCTCAATACACTCGTCTTCCTTATTCAAGTTTGGGAGTTAGAGAGGATATATAGTTCTTCCAATCTTCTCTTTCTTGCCTTCAAGAATCTTCTTCACTGCCCATACTTCTGCTCCAAGTGCTGATGAAACATGCATGCCTTCTAGAATCAGATAACTCAATAGTAATATTCGTATTTTCAGAGAAGAAACCTCTAGCTAATACCACAGTTTTGTGTAGAAAACTCAATGGTATCGGTAATTTGCAACGACTAGATTCTTTCCATCACTGCATACCAGTTTTTGTTTTCGAGCATATTGCCATTCTCATGATTTAGATAGAGATTTTAAAATCGTGTCTTTTTTTAAAAAAATTAACTTGTTTTCGAAGACCAATTTGTTATTTGTTATCTAAACATTCCAGTAAACTCACAAATAAAACAAGATTTATAGTCCTGTAAAAGAGATATTAATAAGCGTTAAAGAGAAAAGATGAAAAACCTGATTAAACTAACTAACTGGTTCTGATAGGGGAAATATCCTAGATATTTTGTGCGAACTGACATTGGAACAAAACATTGATCAATAGACTCAATCAGTGAGCATCGTCGGCACATTAGAGACGCCTACATGCCTCTTTTCGCAATCTGTTCACCAACCGGTCATAAATTTATAATTAATCACGTAAAAGGGACCTTTTTCACGATTAGTAGATTGACTTGTAAAGAAAGGAAAAAGTCAAATGAGAACAACGACAATAGTAGAAGGTCTTACACTAGTTAATGTCTTGGACATATATATAAATCAATTTGGTTTGTATTATTTTATACGTCACCTCTTAGATCATCTTCCACGGGCCTCATGGACACGGACATTGACATCATGACTCATGAGTTTGCCAGTTTGGTTTGGTGTAAAGTTAAAAAAAAAACACTTAAACACGGAACAATCAATTTATTTTTAGGTATGCAATTTACTAGTAGTAAACAGAAAAAAAAAATATAGTGCTGGACATATGTTAGCTGCATATATGATATAGCCATAGTCCATAGATGATCTTAAAAGAGACTCACAGAAAATGAAAGAAAAAAATATAAAATGAGAACAAAACGGAAAATAGTATGGTGTACATATAGTTATTTAATCTATTTTCATCTTTTTTTTGGCAAAGAATTTAATTTTTATTTTCATAGCAGATGTTTATATAGAAAAACAGAGAAAATATTATTGAAAAAAGAACTAATCATATTTTCCCACATAAAATTTTGACAGATGATAGTAGATAAATTATCATATATGTAAACTTTATACTTCATAAATCTGTGAAAAGAAATACATCATTCATAATTATGCATTACATTAAGATATGCGTATCATCTTTCAGCATATTAAAAATTCGTTAAAAAATGAAAAGAGAAAATAGTCTATGAAAATACGACCAGTTCCGGTTGTAGAAAAAGAAAACATGAAAAGTACTATTAGACATTTACACAATTTAGAATAGATACATAAGTACTATTAAACTTTATACTTCATAAATCTGTGAAAAGAAATACATCATTCATAATTATGCATTACATTAAGATATGCGTATCATCTTTCAGCATATTAAAAATTCGTTAAAAATGAAAAGAGAAAATAGTCTATGAAAATACGACCAGTTCCGGTTGTAGAAAAAGAAAACATGAAAAGTACTATTAGACATTTACACAATTTAGAATAGATACATAAGTACTATTAAACTTTATACTTCATAAATCTGTGAAAAGAAATACATCATTCATAATTATGCATTACATTAAGATATGCGTATCATCTTTCAGCATATTAAAAATTCGTTAAAAATGAAAAGAGAAAATAGTCTATGAAAATAGTCTATGAAAATACGACCAGTTCCGGTTGTAGAAAAAGAAAACATGAAAAGTACTATTAGACATTTACACAATTTAGAATAGATACATAAGGTCATTTGTGTAACATGGGCAATATAACTCTTTTTCTCTTCGCCGTCCTTTCGTTATTCTTGCCTCTTTCTCTCCCAATGAACTATTGTGCGTTAACATCAACCCAAAAAGGTAGGCCATGTCACAACTTTTGAAAGAACTTAAAAACCATGACTCTTTTGAAATAGGCGAATTTTATATAATTATCTAGCCAATGCTTAATAAATCAAATTTTAGTAACAAAGTTGCCCCTGACATTTTAAAAGCGCTGCTTAGAAAAGGCTTTTTTTTTTAATCATAGATCAAAATGAACTGGATTTTCTAACAAAAAAGAATCAATTATTTTGCTTCCATTTTTTTTTTATCGGGCACAAGTTGGTGCTGGACCAGTTTCCTATGAAGATCGACTCTGTTTAAGAACAAAAGTAAAGCATAGATAATAACATATATATAAAAGCTAGAATAACAAACTTTCACTCATAAATTTACAAAATAACGAAACAATAAGATATAAACAATCGTTTCAGGAGATAAAATTTTGACAAAATATATAGAAAATTTTGACTTACTTGTTTGCTATTTTAATTTTTATCTATTGATTTACCAATGAATAAGTGTTTTTACATCGTGATTTTTTTTGAGAAAAATGTTTTTACATAATGTTTTATGTTTAATTTTCAGAATTATTTTACAGATTGTGAGTATAATTACTATTTGAAAAATTTTATATGTAATTTTTTTTGTTTGTTTGCATATATTATAGAGAAATACCTTCAAATACCATACTTTCATGTTTTTATGACAAAAATATCACAACAAGGTGAAAATGACAAAAATAATATTTATTTAATGTTTTAAAGATAATTAAACTAATAAATTTGGGTTCAAAAGTCATTAATTGGGATTTAGATTTTGGGTTTTAGGATTTATGTTTAAGGGAATGGGAAAAAAACATATGAAAATAAATGTATAATAGTATTTTTTTTCTCTTAAAAAAATGTCATTTTTGTCATTTTTCACCTGGGTGTGGTATTTTTGTCACAAAAACATGAAAGTGTGGTATTTTTGAGAATTACCCGATTATACTTAGAATTATATAATCAGAATAATATACTTCACTAGCTTTTTTTTTTTTTAATGTGCAACTATTTTGCTTCCTTTATGTATTGCGCAAGTAAAATCGTCTTAAACTAATCATCTATGAATAGTATATCGCAATCTAAGAATTTAATAGATGTAGAAAAAAAAACAAAACAAAATCACCAAATTATGCGTAAAATACCAAATTTAGCCCTTTTTCCTGTCCCAATTTATAAAAACTCGGTGGAATCAGAGACGGGCCAAGGGCCAGAAGTTTAGCCACGTCAGCCATAAGAGAGTGCCACGTCATTTCCATAAGTCTCTCCCACCTGTACGGATCCCTTTCCCCGGCTGCTTCAATATATATTGGAACGAACCCACCAGAAATACCTTTCTCATCATACTGCATGTGCAGCGACCCGACCCGACTCGATTTAACCCGGCCCACATTTCTCACCCAACTTTGTTTCGCCGCCGACTGATCGGTAAAAATCGTTCCCGAGTGAGAGAGAGAAGTTCAAAAAAAAAAAAAAAAAGAACTAAACAACTGATCTCTTCGCCGTATTCTGTATGCCGATGACGATTGCGGCAGCGCCAGCACGCCAGACAGATCGATCAGCCTCTGCACTTTCCCCTGCCTTTGCGACGGCGGCGAAGGCGGTTCCGCCGGGAGCTGTGGTTTCCGAAGGATTGGGGAAGGATGCGTTAATCTCGTGGTTCCGAGGCGAATTCGCGGCCGCCAACGCGATAATCGACGCCATGTGCTTGCATCTCCGTTTAACTGGAGTCGAGGCGGTTCCTGGATCGGAGTACGAAGCCGTTTTCGCCGCGATCCATCGCCGCCGTCTCAACTGGATCCCTGTTCTCCAGATGCAGAAGTACCATTCCATCGCCGAGGTCGCGATCGAGCTTCAGAAAGTGGAGGCTAAGAAGGCGGAAGATCTGAAAGAAAAGAAAACAGAGGCGGAGGATCTGAAACTGAATAAAACAGAGACGCCGGAGGTGAAGAAAGCTTGTTTTGACGGCGACAAGTTAACGGAAAATGAGCTTAACGGAGATGTTGAAGACGTGGAGGACGATTCTCCCACTAGTGATATCACTGATTCAGGTAAGTAACAGTAAAAGAAACTTTCCGTTTAAAGATTTCAAAAAGTTGTTCGAAATAATATTTTTCATTCCATTTTTTCGTGGATCCAGAATTTCTATATAATTTACAAGAGATCAATTTTTTCATAAGCACAATTTGAATCTGATTCTGTTTTTTTTTTCTTCCCTTTTATTTTCATGTCTTGCTTTTTTTGTTCTTGTTTAATAATAGCATATTCTTTGAAGTTTGGTCATTTGATTCTCTGTACACAGCAAACTAGTTCTGTGGTTGGTGACGACAACAAAAAACTCCATTAAAAATATGGGAATAGGTTGAAAATGGTATTTTAAAATAGAAACATATTTTTCGTCCAAAAAAAATAGAAACATATTTATTGTTTAAGAAACAAATCGAATATTTGATTTAACTACTAAGAAAGAAAGAAAAATATTTCTCAGACTAATTCAAGTTTCAAGATTCAAGTACGTGTTTCCCTCCACTGGATCCGATATGCATTCTAAAAGATTTTGACTTTAAATTAGTAACTCGTGTTTTTTTTAATGTTTTAAAAACCAATCGATGAGATTTTATTGCATCATTTATGGCATATTGATCCGATTTTTAGAAACATATTTACCAAAAATAACCAGATTCCCCCTAAAGAAAGAAATCTTTGATTTTTCTCTGGTCTACACCAAACACTTATCACAGTTTTAAATAATAAGTACCATGTTTAAATTACACTTAATTCTATTTTTTAGTAGAAAAGTATTTAAATTTAAAGCTAATAAAAATTGATAGTATGCAGTACTTTAACTATAAAAATATTAACGTTTAACGCATTTACCAGTGAAATCATAGATTATTAAGAACCTTTTTTGTCGTATAGTATGTGGCTTTGTAACGTAGAAATTGGAAACTATTCTATTAATTATTTTCTTGACTTGATTTGTTTTCTTTTATCTTTTGTACGTAAATTTTAATTCCTTAAAACTTTTGTTACCATTATTACAAGACCTTAGCATTACTAGTAAAAAACAAGAACAATTAACACAGACTTTGATGAGAATCGTACAAAAGGACGAATCCGTTGTAAATTTGTTGAAAAAGCATATCTTGAAAAGTATCTCCGACTCCAGAAGGTAAGACCAGGAAACGTAGTCGTTTTTGAAACGTTTCGTTTTTGAAACGTTTCGTTTTTTTTTTTTTTTTTTTAAGATTAGGATTCCCATTTCTCAATGTAGTGGCTTGTGTGTGTTAGTAGCAACAATTTTGTTGTTGTCTTCTGCTGCTGTAGTTGATGTAACTGTAAAACGCATCAAAGGTATCAATCTCACATTGATTCGCGTGTGATGATTTTATTGCGTTTATTTTTCTTTTGTTTTCGAGTGGTGACCTCTTAGCAGCCGTTGGATTTAATTACAATTAGGTCGTCATCAATCATGGTCCCCACGATTTTTTCGTGCCGCCCTTCTTTTATTTTTCCTTCTTCTCCCGAATGTTCGAATCCTTTCAACGCCTCACGAGCCTTTTTAATTTTTAATTTTACTTTATACTACTAGCTTTTTGCTTTATGTTCACGGCCATTAAAATAGTCAGCAGTCTTGAAAGTTTATTTTGAAAGATCTTTTTACCCGTCTTTGAGAGTTTTTTCGTGATGTGTGTGTGTATTTATTAACTCTACTCGTGTTGAAAGTTGAAGTTTAGGTAACGTATAGAATGTGACACGTGCACAAAGGCATATAGACTTGTCTTTCTACATTGGGATTCAGTGTCAGATCAGCATTGAAATCTCTGAGGAAACTATAAGTTCTTAGAAATGGTCCATGAGATCATTCATGCATTGGAGTAGAAAAGAGATTGTCTTTACTCCAGTCGATTGCTTTCTCACTAAAGCCAAAAATCACATAGACTTTGTACTCTTGTCTTCTTCATTGAATCTCTGACTTTCTCTGCTACAATTTACAAGGAAAACTATTAAGTTCTTAGAATGGTCCATGAGAGATGATTCATGCCTTGGAGAACGAAAGAAACTGCCATCTTTACTCTCTAGTCGATCGTTTTCTCACTAAAGACAAATATCATTTAGTTATGTGCTTAAAGATACGCTGCAACTAATATGGTGTGTATGAAGTATGAACAAATTTTTTGATTTTTATGGGTGTTCGTAGGTTCTCATCAGGATGTTCACCAAACTGCTCCTGCGGATACTCCACAGATTATATGCCAGAATCATGAAGATTGCGATGCACGGTCATGTGAGATCAAGCCTATCAAAGGTTTCCAAGCCAAGGAGCAAGTGAAAGGCCACACTGTGAGTGGTGAAATTGGGTTTCCTCCCTTAATTTGATGAGATCGTTTGATCATGGAACATGTGAATGATTGTTGGATGAAATTTTTTGACAGGTGAATGTTGTGAAAGGACTAAAGCTGTATGAAGAGTTACTAAAAGAAGATGAGTTATCCAAACTGATAGACCTTGTCGCAGAACTCCGAGAAGCTGGCCAAAACGGGAAGCTTTCAGGTGACTTTTTCTTGCTCGAAGCACATTAATGATTTTAAGAGCTATCCGGTGCTTACTCATGATCGTGAATACAGGTGAGAGCTTTATCCTGTTTAACAAACAGATAAAGGGGAACAAGAGAGAGCTGATTCAGTTAGGTGTCCCAATCTTTGGCCATGTGAAGGATGAAAACACTAACGACAGCAGCAACTCTGGTAAGGAATCGCTCTGATCTGCAGGGCTCAGTCTAAATGGTTTGATGCAAGTGGTTGGCTTGACCGGGAGAGACTTTGTTGGTTTGCAGTTAACATCGAGCCAATTCCACCACTTCTTGAGAGTGTCATTGATCACTTTGTCACATGGAGGCTCATCCCAGAATACAAGAGACCAAACGGATGCGTCATCAACTTCTTTGAGGAGGTATATGATATTTCCACGGATCACAATCTTGTTTAGGTTTTCGCTTCTTCTGCTCACTTTGTTTTAACGTTTAAGATTCTGTTCTTGTCTGCAGGGTGAGTACTCCCAGCCTTTCCTCAAACCACCTCACCTAGAACAACCAATCTCTACTCTTGTCCTCTCTGAATCAACAATGGCTTTTGGACGCATTCTCTCTAGTGACAACGAAGGCAACTTCAGAGGACCTTTAACTCTTTCACTCAAACAAGGGTAAGAAAACTTCAAAAACCCTTCCTCTAACTCTTATACAGAATGTCGATTTCTCTCCATTAACATCTCTTGGATTTGATCTTTGTAGATCTCTATTGGTGATGAGAGGAAACAGTGCAGACATGGCAAGGCATGTAATGTGCCCATCACAAACCAAAAGAGTAAGCATCACATTCTTTCGTGTACGTCCTGAAATAAACCATAACCATTCACAACCCAACAGTCCTCACAACGACGGTGTAATGACAATGTGGCAACAACAACCATGTCACTACCCAATGACACCAACTCCATACCTCAATGGCTATGATCATTCAATTGAAATGATGCCAAAACTTGGTGTCCTTCGTCCTCCAATGGTGATGATGGCACCAGCACCGGTTCAACCAATGGTACTATCAAGTTCCAGTGTGATGGGAACCGGTGGTGGTACCGGCGTTTTCTTACCATGGGCCTCAGTTAGCTCAAGAAAACATGTGAAGCATTTGCCTCCACGCGCGCAGAAGAAGCGATTACTTCCTCTTCCTCCTCCTGCTGCCTCTCCAGCTGGAGAATCCACCTCTGAGCCTGTGATCAGTGTAGGTGGAGCCTGAGCCTAAGCCAAGCCACTTCGATCTGGTCCGTGTCTAAGCCATCATGCTCTGTTTCTTCTCTTTTGTTCTTGTCTTTTTCTTCACATTCAGTTTAGGTTTAACTCAGGGTTTATAGATAGAATTAAGTTGTTCAATCCCCAGAGCCATGTGTTTTTTTTTTTCTGTTTTGTTTGTGTACGATTTATTTATCAGTCTATATTTTCAAAATCTTACCTTCCATTGCCATTTTAAGCAAAAGGATATTAGACCATCAATATGTGAGTGGTGTTACCATTCACTAAGTGGGCTCTATATATATATATATTTCAACCTTAGGTAATTTCAATATTTGCACATCTACATATCTGCAACACCAATAAGACTTGCTTGAATTGATAGTTCCAAAGATTGAAGCTCATGTATCCATTTACCTAGAACCAGAACACAGATTTTGTATTTTTGATTATCTTTTTGAAGAACTGAAACAATTATATTTTTCCTTTGTTGACAAGAGAAGAGAAGAGAAGAATAGATAATCTCTTCCAAAAATAGCAAATTTAAGAAGGAATAGGATAAAACAGAGTAAAAATAATAAATATCCCATGAAAATAGGTCATTAGTTAACGCATTACAAGGGAACTTTGTTACAAAAACTCCGAAGTTGACATGCATCATCTTCTCTCTCTCTCTCTCTCTCTCTCTCTCTCTTCACTCTTAACCAGTATCCATTGATCTTGAAAACACCATTGATATACAAATGGATGTGTTCTTCGAGACCCAGAGAGGCTCACCATTCTCCATTGAAGTGGGTTACTTCGATACCGTTTCAGAGATCAAACAAAAGATCGAGAAATATCAACGTATCCCTGTTTCAAAACAAACCCTTTTCTTCCAAGGCAATGCTCTTCAAGACGATCTCAATATCGAACAATCTCAGATCCTCCACAACTCTCGTCTCCAGCTCTTCGTCTCTTCTCCCGGTAACAACGACCAAAACAGCAGCAATCAAGTGTTCAAAACAGAGCAATCTCCAGGGCCAAACTCAACGGAAGAGATCATCAACGTTCATCAAGACTCGAGTTTGATGATGGCGGGGAGCAACAACAACAACAACCCGAAGAAGCTGAGAGTAATAGTGGTGCCGAAATGCGGGACCAAGAAGATTCCAATGGAGGTGAACGCAGGTGATAACGTTGGAGAGCTGAGGAAAGAGCTGGCTAAGATTCAACAGAGGCTTCAGTTGAATCTGCCTCAAGAAGGTTATTTCTTTATATATAAACAGAATGTAATGGATGATGAACGGTCATTTCGGTGGCACCGTGTTGATCACGGCGATACAATTGAGATTTTCAATGGCAGTGTCTCCGGTGGCTCTTAATAGCCACCATTACTGGATTCGAAAGAGCCATCAAACCTATTTTTATCATGATTCCAAGTAGCTAATTCCTTACAGCTTTCAGTCTTTCATGAAGTTTCTAGCTTTCTTCGAAATTGTCAATATGAAGAACGTTGAGCTGAAAAAAAGGGAACTTTGTAGTTATTGACATTACCTCTTGCTGACAGCAACGATCATGCTTCAGTTTAAGCTCTGTAGATTCTCCCAAAAAAATTCCAATTGGATCATGTAAAATTGTTCAAATTTTTGTTGAAAGAAAAGGCAAAAGCTTGTTCATGTCAAGTGAACTCACTTCCAAACACGTTGCATGTCTATTAGTGCCAATGGAATTTTTTTTTTCCTATAGATTTTTTTAAAAAATCAGTCCTCCAGCAGCATCAATGGCAATTCTATAACAAGTTGCTATTCTATTACAGTAAATAGCAAAAATGGAAACTTCAACAACAAGTTGCCATTAATCCATCCACATTTAAAAAAAAAAAAAACCTATTCGAAGACAAACGACGAAAATTATCAAGCTAGAGAGACTTCAGAAATCAGAACCAATACGCGAAATGAAATTGGGGAAGAACAGAGGCGGGTAAATAGTTAGGGTTAACGGGTCGGATCTAATGTTTTTTTAATAAACGCTGCGTTTCAAATTTTCCATCATTTCATGTTTGATCATCATACACAGAAGAATGTTTATTCACCGTTGGATCATTTTAATAAGAAGAGTTTCTGCGACAGGTGCTTTCGTTAACTTAAGAGACACGTAACCAATAAGGTGAATCTGGGCCAGGGCTAGGGCCAAACCCATTAATACGTGAAATAAAATTATTTCAACCAAATTGTGAGAAAACTTTCGTTACAGATCATCGTCACTTTCTCTCTATCTCTCTTTCGCTCTCTTTCTTCTTCATCAGTCTCTGTTGAACTTGAAAAACCAACCATTGATACAGTTATGCTGGTGTTCGTCGACACTACGAATGGCTCAACGTTGCCCATTGAATTGAATTCCTGGGATAGAGTGTTAGATATCAAAAAGAAGATCGAGACGTCTCAAGGTATCGCTGTTTCCTCACAAGAACTTTACTTCAAAGGCCAGGCTCTTCTTACAGATGATTTTGATCTCAAGATATGCAATATCGTCAACTATTCTCGCCTCCTTCTCGTCTTACCTGATGAAGACTACTATCAAGTTCTTCTGCAAACAGAGCAATCTCCACCTCCGTCAAACTATATCACTAACATTGAAGATTCGCTTGGAAAGAATCAAGGTTGGCCTGTGACGGCCACGAGAAACAACCGTCAAATGCTTCGTCAGACGGAGCATTATCGAGTACCACCGTCAGATGCAATTGAAGCTTTCGATAACCAAGGTTTGCCTGCGATGGCGTGGAGCAACGACGATCATATGCTTCAGCAAACGGAGCAATCTGTGGTACCGTCAAATGTGCTTCATCAAACGGTGCAATCTCCAGTACCACAAGCTTTCTTTAACCAAGGTTCGCCTGCGATGGCGTGGAGCAACGAAGATCAAGAGCTTCATCAAACTGTGGAATCTCTATTTCCAGATATGCCTGTGACAGCTGAAGATATCAGTAAAATGCAAAGCTGGACAGCCGAAGGAAACGTCAGTATTCAAGAACCGTCGGGGAGAAACGACAACCATCAAGATTTTCTTCAAAGGGTTTCATCTCATCCGTCAAACACATTTGGAGACTTCTCGTTCGGTGAGGATCGTTTTTTGTCAGCCGAACATGTCACTAACAGTCAAAGTAACTTGCTTGCGAGGACAACCGAAGCTATCTTCTTCAACAAGGATCAAGTGTTTCAAACGGAGAAGTCTACAGTACCGACAAACTCATTTGGAGACTTCTCGTTTGGTGAGGATAGTCCTTTATCAACAGAACATTTCACTAACAGTCAAAGTTACTTGCCTGCGAGTACAATCGAAGAGATCATCACAGAGCAAGCTCCAGCTCCATCAAACTATATCACTAACATTGAAGATTCGCTTGGAAAGAATCAAGGTTGGCCTATGGTGGCGAGGAGTAACAACCCTCAGATGCTTCATCAAACAGAGCATTCTCAAGGACCACCGTCAAATATACTTGAAGCTTTCTTTGACAAAGATCGGCCTGAGATGGTGAGGAGCATCGACGACCAAATGCTTCATCAAACCGAGAAATCTCTATTAAGTTCATGTTCAATTGACGAACTCCTTCACTTAGTTCCAGAGACGCCTTTGACAGACCAAGATATGAGGAAGATGCAAGGTGAATGGCCTGAGAGTGCAACCGAAGGAAGCGTCAATATTCAAGAATCGTCGGAGAGAAACGACAACAATCAAGATTTGCTTCAAAGGGAGTCGTCAAACTCATTTGGAGACTTCTCGTTTATTGAGTTTCCTTTGTCAGCCGAACGTTTCAGTGACATAAGTTACTTACCTGCGATAACAACCGGAGATATCATCACCGAGAACCAAGTGTTACAAACGGGAGAGACTCCAGTACCGTCACACTCAACTGAACAGAGGATCAACACTCAAGATTTGCCTGTGAGGGTTGAGAGCAGCGATCAAGTGGTTCAAAGCGAGAAGTCTCCACCGATCAGAGAGGTCATTAACATTCCAGATTCGCCTGTGAAAGTGAGGATCTTCAAAAAACCGCCGCAGAAGCTGAGAGTAATGGTGTTGCCATATTCCCGGGAGAACAAACCTGTGAGTAAGTTTCCGGTGAACGTGAACGCGAGCGAGAAGGTTGGAGAGCTAAGGAAAGAGCTGGAGAAGATTCAACAGAGGTCTCCGTTAGATTTGCCTCCAAAAGGGTATTTCTTTATAAATAAGTTTCATTAATTAAGGGTTGTTATGTTAAGTGCTGTTTCATTGTAGAGGAAAAAGTATGAAGAGACAAAGCTAATCATTGTGTTAAAGGAGAAGAGATAATTTTGTATCTCTTATTCTGTCTCTTCCTTCGTTTCTCTTCTATAGAGAAATCAATACTTTAACAAAAAGAAGGCAAAAGACAGTAATGGTAGGTTCACTATACGTTTGCATTGAATGACTGATACACAGACTAGGAGATTCTCAGAAAGACGTAGAATTGAAACCCTAATTTCAGCAAAAACAAATTTGGAAAACTTTTTGTTTGAACAACACTTAAGAAATCTCCTCCTGGAACATCAACACTGTAGAATCATATTTTTGACAGAAGATAAAGAGAAGATCATATCAAACAAAAAAAAAGAATATGACTTGATAGGTTTAGTAAAATCACAATCTACTGGAAATGAAACTGGGGAAGAACAGAGGCGGGTCAGCTTTCCGGGTTAATGGGTCGGATATAATCTTCTACGTTTCATCCATTTTATCTTGGATCGTACACAAAAGGTTCCTTATTTCACCGTTGGATCATTTTAGTAAGAAGGCGGCTTTCGTTAACTTAAGAGACACGTAAGCATTAAGGTGAATCTGGCCAGGCCCAAACCAAACCCATTTGATACTCGAGATTAAAATGATTTAAACTAAATTGTGAGGAAACTATCGTTACAGATAGATAGATCAGTCTCTGTTGATCTTGAGAAACACCATTGATACAGTTATGCTGGTGCACGTCGAAACTACGAGTGGCTCAATGTTCTCCATTAGAATGCATCCCTGGGATACAGTGTTAGATATCAAGAAGAAGATCGAGAAGTCTCAAGGTTTCACTGTTTCCTCACAAGAACTTTACTTCAAAGGCATGCGTCTTGTTATAGATGATATGCATCTCATAATATGTAATATCGTCAACAATTCTCGCCTCCTTCTCGTCTTACCTGATGGATACAACATTAAAGATTCGCTTGTAAAGAATCAAGGTTGGCCTGGGATGGTCACCTACGATCAAATGCTTCGTCAAGCGATGCCATCTCTGTTACCGTCGAATGCAACTGAAGGTTTCGTTAATCAGCGTTGGCCTGCGATAGCGAGGAGCAACAACGATCAAATGCTTCAGCAACCGGTGAAATCTCCAGTACCAAAAGCTTTCTTTAACCAAGGTTCACCTGCGATGGTGTGGAGCAACAACGATCAAATGCTTCAGCAAACGGAGCAATCTCCAGTACCACAAGCTTTCTTTAACCAAGGTTCGCCTGCGATGGCGAGGACCAACGACGATCAAATGCTTCAGCAAACGGAGCAATCTCTGGTACCACAAGCTTTCTTTAAGCAAGGTCCGCCTGCGATGGCGTGGAGCAGCGACGATCTAATGCTTCAGCAAGCAGAGAAATCTCCATTAAATTCATGCTCAATCGACGAGCTCCTTCAGTTAGTTCCAGAGACGCCTGTGACAGCCGAAGATATCAGTAAAATGCAGAGTTGGACAGCCGAAGGAAATGTCAATATTCAAGAATCGTCGGAGAGAAACGACAACAATCAAGATTTGCTTCAAAGGGAGTCATCTCATCCGTCAAACACATTTGGAGACTTCTCGTTCGGTGAGGATCGTTTTTTTTCAGACGAACATTTCACTAACAGTCAATACGGGCCTGCGAGTGCAACCGGAGATATCATCAACGAGAACCAAGTGTTTCAAGCTGAGCATTCGCCAGTACCGTCAAACATATTTGAAGACTTCTTGTTTGGTGAAGATCGTCCTTTATCAACCGAACATTTCACTAACATTCAAAGTTACTTGCCTGCGAGTACAACCGGAGTGTTTCAAACGGAGCAGGCTACAGTACCGTCAAACACATCTGGAAACTTGTCGTTTGGTGAGGAACCTCCTTTGTCAATCGAAGATTACACTAACGTTCAACGTTACACGACTGCAAGTACAACCGGAGATATCATCAACGAGAACCAAGTGTTACAAACGGAGCAGACTCCAGTACCGCCACACTGGATAGAACAGAGGATCAACACTCAAGATTTGCCTGTGAGGGTTGGGAGCAGCGATCAAGTGGTTCAAAGCGAGAAGTCTCCACCGATCAGAGAGGTCATCATTAACATTCCAGATTCGCCTGTGAAGGTAACGGGCTTCAAAATACCACCGCAGAGGCTGATAGTAATGGTGTTGCCATATTCCCGCGACAATAAACCTGTGAGTAAGTTTCCGATGAACGTGAACGCGAGTGAGAAGGTTGAAGAGCTAAAGAAAGAGCTGGAGAAGATTCAACAGAGGTCTCCGTTACGTCTGCCTCAAGAAGGGTATTTCTTTATACACAAACAGAGAGTGTTGGACGAGGATGAGTCCTTCCGCTGGAACGGTGTAGCTCACGGTGATACGATTAGGATTTTTCCCGGATCTGTTACCAAGGACGGCGACCGTACAGAGAGATTGGAACGAACATTTGGTATCTAACTCTGTTCCTGGGCATGGGCTTTTCAGTCTTCTTTTGATTTGTTCAAAGTTTGCTTTTTTCCGTTTCACTGTTTTCTGCAAATATGCTAAAAGATATGTAATTACCGATCTGAGCTAAAAAAAGAAGAAACACTTGTTGTTGTTGTTGTTGAACACTTGAAGCTTTGTGTTCTAAAATTGTTAGCATTTGGGAAGTATGACATTCAAGTGTCTTTATTAAGCAAGACTTCAGTTTGTTTGTAGGCAAGACTTGAGAAAGTTGTAGGCAAAACTTGAGAAAGTTGTAGGCAAGACTTGAGAAAGTTGTAGGCAAGACTTGAGAAAGTTTGTAGGCAAGACTTGAGAAAGTCTTTAGGGTTTTATGGGGGGGCATTAACTTTCCTATAAAAACCCCTTCCCCTTTGTAGCCACAAAAATATACAGATCAATATCATTTCTCTCTACAATGGTTTTTCTCTCATTTCTTCTCCTCTTTCTCCTCTTTCTCACTTGGTGTTCTTAATCTCTTCACTTATAATCTTTCATAATCCGCAATATTTTCATGGTATCAGAGCGTTTCGATCATTAATCATTCATATTCTCACTTTTTCATCTTTTGGTTCTCTCTCTTGTTCATCATTCATCTCTGTTCTTGGTTTGTTTTGTTATCCATAAACCTGGAGTTCATACCTTCAGGAGTGTTATTTGACAAAGCAACCATCTTTTCTCCTGTTCATCTTCACTAAAGCACAAAGCTTTAGCTTATTTAAGGAGGATTCACCAAGTTTGAGGTATTCAAACCGAATCTCTTTTCCAAACAAACTGTTCTTGCTAGTATCTTCTCAAAGGTTGTAGCTTTCTCTGAAAAATGAAACTTTTAGGTCAGATCTAGCATTCAAGTTTGTATCTTTCTGGGTTTATTTTTTTTTTCTTTTAAGCTCAAAGGTTCTAACTTTGTCCATAAAGGTCAAAGCTTTCTCCTTTCTAAAGCTTTCAATCTTCAAAACTCAAAGTTGTGTTCTTTCCATCAAATGGAGGACAAACCAAAACTCAAGAAAGTTGCTCTGCCTACGATACTTAAGGGTGGAAGCAACTACTTGTTATGGGCTCGCACAGCTAAGGCTGTGCTCTGTGGAAGAGGCATTTGGTCTCATGTTGGAGAGCCGGATGAAGATGGCTTCACCTCTTCTGAAGATGAGGGCGAAACCAAACCGGTCTCTAAGAAGCAGTGGTTCAAGACTGATCAGGCTGTGCTTGCGATTCTTCAAGGGTCTTTAGATGAGCCAGTCTTGGAAGCATACTCATATTGCACAACTGCTCAAGCTCTTTGGGAGACACTCAAAACTGTGTTTGGCAATGTCTCAAACCTGACCCGAGTATTTGAAGTCAAGAAGGCTATCAACTCTTTGTGCCAAGCTGACATGGAATTCAATGCTTTCTTTGGCAAGTTTCGGTCTCTTTGGGCAGAGTTTGAGATGCTTAGGCCAGCAACTATTGGTCTTGAGTGAGAGAAGAGAGCAAGACAAGGTCTTTGCGCTTCTTATGGTCCTGAATCCATCCTACAATGATCTCATCAAGCATATCCTGCGTGCTGACAAGTTGCCGAGTCTTGATGAGGTATGCTGCATGATTCAGAAGGAGCAAGGCTCATTCGGACTGTTTGGGGGAAAGGGGGAGTTGTTGCTAGCTAACAAGAGCTCCTACAAGCCTGAAGACAAGAAAAACATGACTTGTGAGCATTGCAAAAAGATAGGTCATCCCAAGAATAAATGTTGGATTCTTCATCCACATCTCAAGCCACTTAAGTTCAACAAAGCTAAGGCTCATCTCGCTGAGGGCATGACAAGTCAAGGACATATTGGAGGACATACAATACAAGGTCAGACCATGGTGGTGCAAGGAGGACAAGGAAGCCCGGATGTGAACCCCTTGGCCATGGTCGCTTACAATGGAGCACTTGGGACTGGACAAGCTATGCATGGCAGTGGATCAAGCAACGATGTGGTTAGGAAGTCAGGCCTGGAAGCGTTGATCAAATCCCTTAAAGAGTCTGGTACTTCTTTTCTCTCCACAAAGCCTAGTAAATCTCTTGTTATTGATAGTGGTGCCTCTCATCACATGATTAGTAACCCTGATTTACTAAGTAATGTCCAGCCCGCTCTAGGTAGTGTAGTCATAGCCAATGGAACTAAGGTATCGGTTAGTGGCATAGGGGAACTGAAGTTGTTTGACAAACGATCTAAAGCTTTATACATGCCTGAGTTCACTTCCAACTTGTTATCTGTGAAAAGAGCTACTACTGACCTCAATTGCTATGCTATTTTTGGTTCTAACAATGTTCACTTTCAGGATAATGAGACTATGAGGTTGCTTGGAGAAGGGGGCACTAGAGGAGATTTATATGTCCTAGAGAACACTTCACCAAGCACCAATCTATCTACTATTCCTGTTTCTGTTGGTTCTTGTTTTTCGGTTGAGCTTAATAAATTGTGGCACGCTAGACTTGGTCATCCCCATTTGAGGGCTTTACAGTTATTGTTACCTAAAGCTACTTATGATCATTCCAAATGTGAGTCTTGTATATTAGGAAAACACTGCAGAACTGTGTTTCCAAAGTCTCAAACCGTTTATGCCAATTGCTTTGATCTTGTTCACTCTGATGTTTGGACTGCTCCTTGTCACTCTAGAGATAGATACAAGTACTTTGTTACTTTCATTGATGAGAAGTCCAAATATACTTGGGTAACTCTTTTAGCGTCTAAGGATAGGGTTTTTGATGCATTTTTGAACTTTCAAACATATGTCACTAATCAATTCCATGCCAAAGTTAAAATCTTAAGGACAGATAATGGTGGTGAATATGTGAGTCAAAAATTCAAAGACCACTTATCCAAGCATGGGATATTGCATCAGACGAGCTGTCCCTATACCCCACAACAGAATGGTGTGGCCGAAAGGAAGAATAGACACCTTATGGATGTTGCACGTTCCATGATGTTCCATACCAACGTACCCAAACGGTTCTGGGGTGATGCAGTAGTAGCAGCCTGCTATCTGATCAACCGACTACCAACAAGAGTTCTTAGTGACTCTTCTCCCTTTGAGGTATTGCATCGGACTAAACCATCTATTGATCATCTAAAGGTGTTTGGATGTCTTTGTTTTGTGTTAGTTCCAGGTGAGCAAAGGACAAAACTTGATGCAAGGAGCCTGAGATGTTTGTTCCTTGGCTATTCACCTACACAAAAGGGTTATAAGTTTTTTGATCCCATATCAAACCGGATGCACATATCCAGAGAAGTGAAGTTCATTGAGGATCAAGGGTATTATACTACAAAAGATGTAGAAGGGCTGCAAAAGCTGACTAAGACCTCTTCTGGTATTGCAACTAGTCTTCGCTACTTGCTTGATCACTTAGGCAACTCAGCTCCAGCACCATCTAGTCCTCCACTAAGTGATACTAGTCCGGAATCTGATTCTTCTCAAAACACCGCTCCAGAAAATACTGAACCGGTGACTCAAGCAACTACCTCAGTTTCTCCAAGTCCTTCTCTCACAGCTGATCCCAACAGCCCCTCTCATGATGCTGACCAGGACGTAGCCAATGTGGAAGAAGACAATGAAACTTCAGCAGAATCTCTTGAAGCACCTTCAGAGGATTCAGTAGAGGATGTTGCACTAGTTGAGCTTCGCCGAAGCACAAGGATCCGGAGACCTTCCAAATGGGTTAACACACAAGTCTACTATAATAGCCAAGCAGTGGCTCATCCTGAGATCGAAGCAGTATGCTCTCTGGCCGTGTTGCCATTTGATCATCAAGTGTTTCTTGCCAAGATTCTACCTGATCTCATTCCCGACACTTATGAAGAAGCAATGCTTAAGGATGAGTGGAAAGGTGCGGTTGGGGATGAAGTGGGAGCTATGGTGCGCAACCATACTTAGGATGAGGCAGATCTTCCTAAAGGTAGAAAGGCTGTCACCTCTCGTTGGGTCTTTACCATCAAGCACAAGAGTAATGGGGACATTGAGCGTCACAAAGAAAGATTGGTGGCTCGTGGCTTCACTCAGACTTATGGGAATGATTACAAGGATACTTTTGCTCCAGTAGCTAAGCTGCCTACTGTCCGAGTTGTTCTCTCTTTAGCAGCTAATCTGTCTTGGGATTTGTGGCAAATGGACGTCAAGAATGTTTTCTTACAAGGAGAACTTGAGGAAGAAGTATATATGCATCCACCACCAGGCCTTGAAGACATTGTCGCTCCAGGCAAGGTTCTTAGACTCAGAAAGGCGATCTATGGACTAAAGCAGAGTCCCCGAGCTTGGTATCACAAGTTGAGCCGTACTCTTTGGGACCAAGGCTTTAGGCGCTCAGAGTCAGATCATAACCTCTTTACACACAAATCTTCCAAGGGCTTAGTTGTGATTGTTGTTTACGTGGATGACCTCATCATCTCCGGTGACAACAAGGAAGGTATTGATAGTATCAAGTCTTCCCTCAAATCCACTCTTGATATAAAAGACCTAGGTGAACTCAAATACTTCTTAGGTATTGAGGTTTGTAGGTGTACTGATGGCATATTTCTCTCTCAAAGGAAATATGTAGTTGATTTGCTAAATGAGACATGTTTTATGGATGCTACACCAGTCAAGACTCCCCTTGAAGATGGCTACAAGGTCAATCGAGAGGGGGAGAAGGAGGATGAGCCATTCAAAGATCCTGCTCTATACCACAAACTCGTGGGTAAGTTGATCTACTTAACCCTTACAAGACCTGACTTGTGTTTTTGCGTGAATCAGGTGAGTCAACACATGAAAACTCCCACCAAGTATCACTGGACCATGGTTGAAAGGATTCTGAGATATCTCAAAGGAAGCTTAGATCGTGGAGTGTGGATGGGACGACATGAAAGCACAGAGATTGTAGGCTACTGTGATGCAGATTGGGCTGGAGATAGAGTGGATCGACGGTCTACAACCGGATATTGTACATTCATTGGAGGCAATATGGTCACTTGGAAGACAAAGAAGCAGAAGGTGGTGGCTTGCTCAACAGCTGAAGCCGAGTACCGTGCCATGAGAAAGCTGACCAATGAGTTGACATGGCTCAAAGGACTCCTTGCGGATTTAGACATTGATCAAGCTACACCAATAACCATGCATTGCGATAATCAGGCAGCCATACACATAGCCTCCAACTCAGTGTTTCATGAAAGAACCAAGCATATAGAAGTGGATTGTCACAAGGTTAGGCAGAAGATGGAAGATGGGACAATCCTTCCATGTTATACAAGGAGTGAAGATCAATTGGCAGATATCTTCACCAAAGCAGCAAGCTCCAAAGTCTGTGATTCCATTTATGGTAGACTTGGACTTGTCGATATTGCTAGACCGTGGTGAGCACTTCCCTCGCCCATGAAGCTCACACTCTTTTACCTTATAGGGTTTTGTCCCATGTGGTTTTCTCTATAAGGGTTTTAATGAGGTGAGACTCATGGGTAATCCAAGTTAAACATTCTTTGGGTGATTCCAAAATGTTTAGCTTGAGGGGGAGTGTTAGCATTTGGGAAGTATGACATTCAAGTGTCTTTATTAAGCAAGACTTCAGTTTGTTTGTAGGCAAGACTTGAGAAAGTTGTAGGCAAGACTTGAGAAAGTTTGTAGGCAAGACTTGAGAAAGTCTTTAGGGTTTTATGGGGGGGCATTAACTTTCCTATAAAAACCCCTTCCCCTTTGTAGCCACAAAAATATACAGATCAATATCATTTCTCTCTACAATGGTTTTTCTCTCATTTCTTCTCCTCTTTCTCCTCTTTCTCACTTGGTGTTCTTAATCTCTTCACTTATAATCTTTCATAATCCGCAATATTTTCAAAAATGACATTTTTTGATATTACTCAATGATGTGACATTCTAGGAGCAAGAATACAAAAGATAAAATGTTTTGCATGAAAGGTCAAAACTTTGTTGACAAAAGAAAGCAAAAGACGGTGGTAGCTTCACTAAACGTTTATCACAATCCGAGTTGCATGATTGAAGGACTGATACACAGACCAAGAGATAACGTAAGGCATAAGTTAGAGAATACCTTTGCTAGAACAACACTTCAGAAATCTTCTCCTGCAACACCAACGCTGGAGAATCATCATATTTTTGACATAAGGTAAAGAGCAGATCATTTCAGACCAAAAAACGAATATGACTTATTAAGAGGCTTAGTAGAATGACAATTTACGAGCGATAATGTTTCCTTCTTCCTAGAACAGATCAAAATGAGTTTCCAAAACAGTGAGGCCGAAGCACAATCTCAATATGGTTGTGTTTAGGCAGAAGTAACAGTTTTTGATTTTTATCTTTGATAAGGCGCGCGTTTGGGCTTTTCATAGTCATGACTACTTATGGCTAAGTTGATTGTTGGGTTTGATCATTACGTCCATTACGTGATCTCCTTACCATATTTGCTCTTGTGTATATTCTCGTCATTAACACCACATGTTTAGGTGATTTCCTTTGCTTCGAATGTATATATACGGCTATACTCTCTCTTTGTGCATACACAGAAAAGTCTTTGACCTAGACGTCTCCTTCTCTCTGTCCCTGAACCATATCTTGTCATGGTATCAGAGCCTACCCACTAAAAACTCCATAAAACCAGTTTTTTTTTTTTCCTACGATTTCGTTTTCATCACCATGGAATCCGCAACTCCTATCAACCGTATAGAGAAAAGAAGGACGATATCTCCTTACGATCTCTCTCCTTCAGACAATCCGGGTGCAAAGATCTCGCATCCGCTCCTGAATGGACAAAACTACGACGAATGGTCGTGCAGCTTCAAGACAGCCCTCAAGTCTCGAAAGAAATTCAGTTTCCTCGATGGCACAATCACGAAACCTGCACCTGACTCTCGCGATTTTGAAGATTGGACACCAGTCAATGCACTTCTGGTGTCTTGGATAAAAATGAGCGTCGATCCGGTGATTCGTACGAATCTCTCGCATCGTCCTGTGGCACGAGACTTGTGGGAGCATATCAAGAAATGCTATGCTGTCAGCAGTGGACCGAAGAATCAGCAGATTAAGGCTGATCTCGCAAACTGTAAGCAAGGAACTCTCTCTATCGAGTTGTACTACGGTAAACTCTCTAAGATTTGGGACACTATGGCTACTCACCGTCCCATATGTGCGTGCAAGTGTGGTCACTGCACATGTGATCTTGTGATGTTGCAAGAACAAGACCGAGAGGATGACAAGGTGCAACAGTTCCTCTACGGGTTAGACGACACCAAATTTGGCTCGGTTCGGTCTAATCTCACTCTGCGCACTCCACTTCCGACTCTTGAGGAAGTTTACAACTTTGTTCGTCAAGAAGAAGACTTGCAGAATAATACAAGTGCACGGAAAAAGAAAGAAGAAATTACGGCATTTGTGGTTCAAGCTCGTGCCCGATATGATGAAACTCGAACCAAAAACAGAGAAGTGGATAAATCGGTCTTGTGCAAACACTGCAACCGCTATGGACATGAGTCCGACAATTGTTTCGCTGTCCATGGATATCCAGAGTGGTGGGGAGATCGTCCCAAGTCCAAACCTATCTCCACCCGTGGCCGTGGACGACACCATGGAGGCTCTGCACGCGGAGGTTCTCAAAACACGTACCGTGCAAATGCAGTCACGACATCTTCGTTTTCTGGTCAGATCACTCATGCCAACCACGTTCTTACTGACCGTGATCGTGATGCGGTGGTTGGTCTCTCAGACGAGCAATGGAAGGCAGTTACAGCAATTGTCAATGCTCGCAACCCAGCTCCATCACACACCGAAAATTTAACCGGTACGTCTCCCTCTCAAACTTCTTGGATACTTGATACGGGAGCAACACATCACATGACTGGCAAGATGGATGTGTTGCATAGTGTTCGAACTGTTCCTCCGGTATTGGTCATCTTAGCAGATGGCAGAGAACGCTTTGCTACTGAGGCAGGCACTGTTGACTTAGGCTCCGGTTTGGTTATGAACACAGTGCTCTTTGTTGAGAGTTTGAAAACTGATCTGATATCGGTTGGTCAGTTAATGGATGAGTCTCGCTGCGTAGCTCAAGTTGCTGACCGTTTTCTTGTGCTCCAGGACCGTATGACGAGGACAGTGATTGGAGTTGGTAAACGAGAACGTGGGGAGTTTCGCTTTAGGAGCATGGCGACTGTGGACGCTCTTGCCGCTAAAGCTGACGACACCATGGTTCTTTGGCATCAGAGGATGGGTCATCCACCTACTCAGATTTTAAAGTTTCTTCCGGTTTTACATTCAACTCGTTGTAACGATTTGCTTCATAAGACTTGTGATATTTGCCTTCACGCAAAACAAACAAGAAACACGTTTCCGATTAGTGATAATAAAGCGAGTTCTGTTTTTGAGATGATTCATTGCGATGTTTGGGGTCCGTATATGACACCAGCTTACTCTGGGGCTCGCTATTTCCTCACTGTGGTTGATGATTACTCTCGTGAAGTTTGGGTTTATCTTATGGTCGATAAGAAGGAGACACAAACTCATATGAAAAACTTCTTCGCCTTGGTTCAGCGACAATTCAATACGAATGTCAAGATCATCCGAAGTGATAATGGCACAGAGTTTGTGTGTTTACGTGATTTCTTTCTCCAACACGGGATCCGTCATGAAACTTCATGCGTGGGAACACCACAACAGAACGGACGTGTTGAACGTAAACACAGACACATCTTGAATGTTGCAAGGTCACTGCGGTTTCAATCAAAGTTGCCAATCGAATTTTGGGGAGAGTGCATTCTTACAGCCGCTTTTCTGATCAACAGAACTCCTAGCAAGCTTCTCGATGGTCTTACTCCTCATGAACGCATCTATCAGAAACCTCCAACCTATGCTCAGATTCGGGTTTTCGGTTCGCTCTGTTATGCTCATAACCAGAATCATGGGGGCGACAAATTTGCTCCGCGTACTCGTCGATGTGTTTTTGTTGGGTATCCGCATGCACAGAAAGGTTGGCGCCTATATGATCTCGAAACAAATGTCTTCTTTGTCTCTCGCGACGTTGTATTCGTCGAGACAGAGTTTCCATTTCAAACGCCCCTCAACTCTCTACGGCTACTTCATCACCGGCACTAGATTATTTATCCGAGGATGAACCTCCGGAGTCCGAACCTGTAGTTGTGGCTCCTACACCAGTCGTGACTCCGTCATCTTCACCACCGGTCTCAACAACTCCTGATTCTCCTACAAGTTCGGGTCCAACTCCAGAACATTCTGAAGCTACTTCTGGTACCCCTACAGAACAGTCTACTGAATCCAGTTCGACCAACACGGCTCCTCCTTCTCCGGTTCCAGTAAATCTTCTTCTACCTCAGGCTCTTGCTGAAGAATTGGGCCGTGGTCGTAGGCAGAAAAAGCAACCGGCAAAATTGAAAGAATTTGTAACCAATACGGTTACCACTTCCTCGCCTCTCTCCACTCTGTTGAAGACTCGATATCCTATATCCAACTATGTCTCTTGCTCTCGATTCACGGCTCGACATACAGCTTACCTGGCTGCTGTATCTTCGATCTCTGAACCGAAGCATTATACACAGGCTTATCGGAATGAGAACTGGCGTAAGGCAATGAAATCAGAAATCACGGCTCTTAAACTCAACAACACTTGGAGTCTCACACGACTTCCAAAAGGAAAAAGAGCTTTGGGCAACAAATGGGTTTACAAACTCAAGTACAAGTCTGATGGAACATTGGAACGGTACAAAGCTCGCTTGGTTGTTCTCGGGAATAATCAGAAGAAGGGGTTGACTATGGCGCCTGTTGCTAAAATGGGAACTGTCCGTTTGTTTCTTGCCACTGCAGCAATCAAAAATTATGAACTCCATCAGATGGACGTCCATAATGCCTTTCTACATGGCGACTTAGAGGATGAAGTCTATATGAAACTTCCTAAAGGCTTCGAATCAGACAATCCTAATCTTGTTTGTCGCCTACACAAGTCTCTCTACGGCTTAAAACAAGCGCCAAGATGCTGGTTTACTAAGCTCTCTCAGGCTTTAAAGACATACGGCTTCACTCAGTCAAGGTCTGATTACTCTCTTTTCACTTACAGAAAACGTGGTCAAGTGTTACAAGTCTTGGTATATGTTGATGATTTGGTAATCAGTGGTAGCTCTCCTACGGAGATTTCAACATTCAAATCCTATCTCTCTACCTGTTTTCACATGAAAGATCTGGGTACACTGAAATATTTTCTTGGGATTGAAGTTGCTCGCAACAAAACTGGAATCTATCTATCTCAAAGGAAATATGCTCTTGATGTCATCTCCGATGCGGGTTTGCTTGGTGCCAAGCCTAGTCTTCTGCCTTTGGAACAGAATCACACATTGGCAAGGTCAGACTCTCCTTTAATTACTGATCCTGAATCGTATAGGAGAATTGTTGGTCGCCTTATCTACCTAGCTGTTACACGGCCGGATCTTTCGTATTCAGTTCATATTCTGGCTCAGTTTATGAAAGCCCCGCGCCTTGATCATTGGAATGCTGTTTTAAAAACAGTTCGATATTTGAAGTCCAACCCAGGACAGGGGATCTTACTTCGGGCAGATTCAGATATGCATATCACGGGATGGTGTGATTCAGATTGGGCTAGTTATCCCCTCACGCGAAGATCAACCACTGGATACATTGTTCAGTTGGGTTCATCTCCGATCACTTGGAAAACACGCAAACAACCTACAGTTAGTCGCTCCTCCGCTGAAGCAGAGTACCGTGCTCTGGCTTTCCTCACTCAGGAGCTCCTCTGGCTAAAGCGAGTTATGCGTGATCTTGGCTTCGACCACTCTAAACCGATGACAGTCAAGTCAGACAGCAAATCGGCAATACATTTGGCAGCCAACCCGGTTCAACATGAACGAACAAAGCATATTGAGGTAGACATTCACTTTGTTCGTGATGAAATTATCAATGGCACCATTAAAACAGTTTATGTCCCCACCACGGCGCAGCTCGCAGATATTTTCACAAAATCCCTAGGCCGGAAAGAGTTTGTTCGGTTCTTTGACAAGTTGGGAGCTTTCGATCTCCACGCTTCAACTTGAGGGAGGGTGTTGGGTTTGCTCATTACGTCCATTACGCGATCTCCTTACCATATTTGCTCTTGTGTATATTCTCGTCATTAACACCACATGTTTAGGTGATTTCCTTTGCTTCGAATGTATATATACGGCTGTACTCTCTCTTTGTGCATACACAGAAAAGTCTTTGACCTAGACGTCTCCTTCTCTCTGTCCCTGAACCATATCTTGTCATTGATTAAAATTGCATTGGTCATTAAACGTTGGTTTTACTTTTAATCCTTGATTGGGTAATTAAACTCTTCTGTTGCATGTCTACAAACGTTGGTTTAGAGGCAATAAACTTATTTTTGATGTGTGTTTTAAAGTTTTTGTTTTTGTACACATTTTCTCTGAAAAATATTGAAAATATTGAAGTTAGCTCAGGAACATACGTCCATATCAATTTGGGTGATGCATGGGAAGGCTATCCACATCATCAAAACTTTCATGGGTCTTTGAAACCCTAATCCCAAAATAGGCAATATGTTGTAGTTTAGAGATATCAAAAGCAAAATATAAATTAACTATCGGCATCTCTAATTGGCAAACTCACTTTCGTTTGAAAACCAACATAACTCTGTCAAGCATTTTTACCAAAAAAAAAAAAAAAACTCTCTCAAGCATTTTTATTATGAGCCACAAACTATGTACATGTTACTTTCTCTAGATATAAGTACCTATCATCTTTCACTTTCTCTCCTCTTCCACTAGATTATATTAAACATTTTCAGGGTATGATACATTGTTCACACCTAATAAACAAACCTTTTTTTTTTTTCTAATAAACATACTTGTTCAAGAAAAGCTTATTGTTCATGCCAAATGAACTCACTTCCAAACACATGGTGCTGTGAACTTATACATTGACTCTTAAAGGAAAATTAAAAAACTCCTGCTACATCAGATTTAATGAGAAACTCCAGAATCAAGACGCGAAATGAAACTGGGGAAGAACAGATGCGGGTCAGCTTTTCGGGTTAATGGGTCGGATAAAATCTTCTTTTTTAAGCGCTGCGTTTCATCCCTTTTATCTTGGATCGTACACAAAAGGTTGCTTTTTTCACCGTTGGATCATTTTAGTAAGAAGGCGGCTTTCGTTAACTTAAGAGACACGTAAGCATTAAGGTGAATCTGGGCCAGGCCCAAACCAAACCCATTTGATACTCGAGATTAAAATGATTTAAACTAAATTGTGACACCAGAGACACTTCCGATTTGATTTAAACTATCGTTACAGATAGATAGATCAGTCTAAGTTGATCTTGAGAAACACCATTGATACAGTTATGCTGCTGTACGCCGAAACTACGAGTGGCTCAGTGTTCTCCATTAGAATGAATCCCTGGGATACAGTGTTAGATATGAAAAAGATGATCGAGAAGTCTCAAGGTATCGCTGTTTCTTCACAAGAACTTTACTTCAAAGGCATGCGTCTTGTTCTAGATGATATGAGTCTCTTTGTATGTAATATTGTCAACAATTCTCGCCTCCTTCTCGTCTTACCTGATGAATACAACTATCAAGTACTCCCACGAACAGAGCAAGCTCCAGCTCCGTCAAACTATATCACTAACATTAAAGATTCGCTTGGAAAGAATCAAGGCTTGCCTGCGATGGTCACCTACGATCAAATGCTTCGTCAAGCGATGCCATCTCTGGTACCACAAGCTTTCTTTGACCAAGGTTCGCCTGCGATGGCGAGGAGCAACAACGATCAAATGCTTCAGCAAACGGTGCCAGAAGCTTTCTTTAACCAAGGTTCGCCTACGATGGCGAGGAGCAACAACGATCAAATGCTTCAGCAAACAGAGCAATCTCTGGTACCGTCAAATGTGCTTCATCCAACGGCGCAATCTCCAGTACCACAAGCTTTGTTTCACCAAGGTTCGCCTGCGATGGCGAGGAGCAACGACGATCAAGAGCTTCATCAAACCGTGGAATCTCCATTGAATTCATACTCAATCGACGAGCTCCTTCAGTTAGTTCCAGAGACGCCTGTGACAGCCGAAGATATCAGTAAAATGCAGAGCTGGACAGTCGAAGGAAACGCCAATATTCAAGAATCGCCGCGGAGAAACGACAACAATCAAGATTTGCTTCAAAGGGAGTCATCTCATCCGTCAAACACATTTGGAGTTGGAGACTTCTCGTTCGGTGAGGATCGTCCTTTGTCAACCGAAGATTTCACTAACAGTCAAAGTTACAGGCCTGCCAGTACAACCGAAGAGACCATCAACAAGGATCAAGTGATTCAAACGGAGAAGTCTACAGTACCGTCAAACACATTTGGAAACTTCTTGTTTGGTGAGGATCGTCCTTTGTCAACAGAACATTTCACTAACATTCAAAGTTACTTGCCTGCGAGTACAACCGAAGAGATCTTCAACAAGAACCAAGTATTTCAAACGGAGCAGGCTACAGTACCGTCAAACACATCTGGAAACTTGTCGTTTGGTGCGGAACGTCCTTTGTCAATCGAAGATTACACTAACATTCAAAGTTACACGACTGCAAGTGCAACCGAAGCTATCATCAACGAGAACCAAGTGTTACAAACGGGGCAGACTTCAGTACCGTCACACTCGACAGAAGAGAGGATTAACACTCAAGATTTGCCTGTGAGGGTTGGGAGCAGCGATCAAGTGGTTCAAAGGGAGAAGTCTCCACCCATCAGAGAGGTCATTAACATTACAGATTCGCCTGTGAAGGTGGGGGGCTTCAAAAAACCGCCGCAGAAGCTGAGAGTAATGGTGTTGCCATATTCCAGCGACAACAAACCTGTGTGTAAGTTTCCGGTGAATGTGACCGCGAGTGAGAAGGTTGAAGAGCTAAAGAAAGAGCTGGAGAAGATTCAACAGAGGTCTCCGTTAGGTCTGCCTCAAGAAGGGTATTTCTTTATACACAAACAGAGAGTGTTGGACGATGATCAGTCCTTCCGCTGGAACGGTGTAGCTCACGGTGATACGATTGAGATTTTTCCCGGATATGTTTCCAATGACGGCGACCGTACAAAGGGAGTGGAACGATACTGTTCTCGGAAATGAGCTTTTCAGTCTAATGTTGATTTGTTCAAAGTTTGCTTTTTTCCGTTTCATAGTTTTCTGCAAATATGCTAAAAGAAATGTAATTGCCGATATGAGCTAAAAAGAACACTTGAAACTTTGTGTTTGATCAGATGGTCTAAAATGACATTTCTTGAAATTACTCAATGATTTGACATTCTAGGAACACGAATACAAAAGATAAAATGTTTTGCATGAAATGTCAAAACTTTGTTGACAAAAGAAAGCAAAAGACGGTAATGGTAGCTTCACTATACATTTATCACAATCCGTGTTGAAAGATTGAATGACTGATGCACAGACCAGGAGATAACGTAAGGCATAAGTTAGAGAATACCTTTGCTAGAACAACACTTAAGAAATCTCCTCCTGCAACACCAACACTGGAAAATCATACTTTTGACTGAAGGTAAAGAGCAGATCATATCAAACCCAAAAAAAACGAATAAGACAATCTCCGACCGATAATGTTTCCTTCTTCCTATAACAGATCAAAAAGAGTTTCGAAAACAGTGAGGCCGAAGCAGAATCTCAATAATGTTTTCTTATGGTTGTGTTTAGGCAGAAGTAACGTTGGTTTAGGTGACTGTAGTGACTTTTTCTCTCTCTCTCTCTCCTTTAGTTTTGTTCCTCACTCCCTGAATGGTGGACAGCGAGGGTATCTACAACGTTGGTTTAAAAAGGTCTTTGGTTATTAAGTTGGTTTAAGTCTTTTATTAGGGAAAAAAACTTATTTTTGATGTGTTTTTGAAGTTTTTTTGTACACATTTTCTCAGTCTTTCATTTCTTATTCCTCTTCCCTGCAAATATTGAAGTTAGTTCAGAAACATACGTCCATATCTATTTGGGTGATGCATGGGAAGGTTATCCACATCATCAAAACTTTGATGGGTCTTTGAAACCCTACTAATCCCAAAACAGGCAATATGTTGTAGTTTAGAGATATCAAAAACAAAATATAAGTGAACTATCGGCATCTTTAATTGGCTAACTCACTTTCGTTTGGAAACCAACATAACTCTGTCAAGCATTTTTATTATATGAGCCACAAACTATATATGTTCATGTTACTTTCTCTAGATATAAGTTACTAACAAATAATCAAAATGTAAAGCCTTCAGTGTAGTTGGTCAATTACAGATACCGAAGAGGGAAAAAGTAAAGTCAGGCTCTATATATATATATATATATATATATATATATATATCAACCTTATCAAGATGTGCCCATTTACATATTTTCAAAACCAATAAGACCATTTGGCTTGAGAATTTTAAAGATTGACGATTCGTTTACTTTCTGGTAACACCATTCATGTAAAACCCTTACCAATTTAGAGATATCAATAACAGAATATAAGTGAACTATCGGCATCTTTAATTGGCTAACTCACTTTCGTTTGAAAACCAACATAACTCTGTCAAGCATCTTTATTATGAGCCACAAACTATGTTCATGTTACTTTCTTTAGATATAAAGTACCTACCATCTCTTTCTCTCCTCTTCCACTAGATTATATTAAACATTTTCAGGGAACTTAAATCGTATATCGCTTGAAGAAGATTATGGTACATTCAGTGTTCACACCTAATAAACACGCTTTTTCAAGAAAAGCTAATTGTTCATGCCAATAGAACTCACTTCCAAACACACTGTGCTGTGAAGTTTTGACTTTGATTCAAGGGAATATTAAAAAAAACTCCTGCTACATCGGATTTAACTGAAACTCCAAAATCAAGATGCGAAATGAAACTGGGGAAGAACAGAGCCGGGTCAGCTTTCCGGGTTAATGGGGCGGATCTAATCTTCTTTTTTTAAGCGCTGCGTTTCATCCCTGTTATCTTGGATCGTACACAAAAGGTTGCTTATTTCACCGTTGGATCATTTTAGTAAGAAGGCGGCTTTCGTTAACTTAAAAGACACGTAAGAATTTAGGTGAATCTGGGCCAGGCCCAAACCAAACCCATTTGATACTCGAAATTAATTGATTTAAACCAAATCTTGAGGAAACTATCGTTACAGATAGATAGATCAGTCTCTGTTGATCTTGAGAAACGCCATTGATACAGTTATGCTGCTCTACGTCGAAACTACGAGTGGCTCAACATTCTCCATTAGAATGAATCCGTGGGATACAGTGTTAGATACCAAGAAGAAGATCGAGATGTCTCAAGGTATCGCTGTTTCCTCACAAGAACTTTACTTCAAAGGCATGCGTCTTGTTCTAGATGATATGAATCTCTTTGTATGTAATATCGTCAACAATTCTCGCCTCCTTCTCGTCTTACGTGATGAATACAACTATCAAGTGATTCCACGAACAGAGAAATCTCCAGCTCCGTCAAACTATATCACTAACATCGAAGATTCGCTTGGAAAGAATCAAGGTTGGCCTGTGACGGCCACGAGAAACAACCGTCAGATGCTTCATCAGACGGAGCATTATCGAGTACCACCGTCAGATGCAATTGAAGCTTTCGATAACCAAGGTTTGTCTGCGATGGCGTGGAGCAACGACGATCAAATGCTTCAGGAAACGGTGCAATCTCCAGTACCACAAGCTTTCTTTAACCATGGTACTTCGACTCAGATGCTTCATCGAACGGGGCGTTCTCAAGTACCACCTTCAAATGCACTACTTGCAGATTTGTTGAGCAAAGATTGGAGCAACGACGTTCAAATGCTTCATCAAAGGGAGCGTTCTCAAGTACCACCGTCAAATGAACTTGCAGCTCTCTTGAGCAAAGATTGGAGCAACGACGTTCAAATGCTTCATCAAATGGAGCAATCTCCATTAAATTCATGCACAATTGACGAGATCCTTCAGTTAGTTCCACATATGCCTGTGACAGCCGAAGATATCAGAAAATTGCAGAGAAACGTCAATATTCAAGAATCGTTGGGGAGAAACGGCAACAATCAAGATTTGCTTCGAAGGGAGTCATCTCATTCGTCAAACACATTTGGAGACTTCTCGTTCGGTGAGGATCGTTTTTTGTCAGCCGAACATATCACTAACAGTCAATACAGGCCTGCGAGAACAACCGAAGAGATCATCAACAGGGATCAAGTGTTTCAAACGGAGCAGTCCATGATACCGTCAAACACATTTGGAGACTTCTCGTTTGGTGAGGATCGTCCTTTATCAAGCGAACATTTCACCAACATTCGAAGTTACTTGCCTGCGAGAACAACCGGAGAAATCATGAACGAGAACCAAGTGTTTCAAACGGAGCAGTTCACAGTACCCTCAAATCCATTTGGAGACTTCTCGTTTGGTGTAGATCGTCCTTTGTCAACCGAAGATTACACTAACATTCAAAGTTACTTGCCTGCGAAGCTGAGAGTAATGGTGTTGCCATATTCCCACGAGAACAAACCTGTGAGAAAGTTTCCGGTGAAGGTGAACGCGAGTGAGAAGGTTAAAGAGCTAAGGAAAAAGCTGGAGAGGATTCGACAGAGGTCTTCGTTAGATTTGCCTGAAGAAGGATATCATTTAATCAACAAACAGAGAGTGTTGGACGAGGAACAGTCCTTCCGCTGGAACGGTGTAGCTCACGGTGATACGATTGAGATTTTCCCCGTATATGTTCCCATGGAGACTCGCCGTAGAGGGGGATTGGGGCGAACATTTGGTATCTAGCTCTGTTCCCGGAAATGAGCTTTTCAGTCTTCTGTTGATTTGTTCAAAGTTTGCGTTTTTCCGTTTCATAGTTTTCTGCAAATATGCTAAAAGAAATGTAATTGCCGATATGAACTAAAAAGAAGAAAGACTTGTCGTTGTTGTTGAACACTTGAAGCTTTGTGTTTGCAGAATGTGCAGTCTCCTCTTTTTCTTATAGCCTTTTAGTCTTTCAACTTTTTTGTTGCTTTGTTCAAAGTTGGCCTTTTTAGTTTCTTCAGCTTTCTGCAAAGATGCTAAGAAGACCTATAGGAGCTAAAAAGAAGAGAAACTCGATGTTGTTGTTGTTGGTGGACATCTTAAGCTCTGTGTTCGATCGGAACCGGATGGTCTAAAACTCTAAATGAAAAAAAAAAAAAAAGCTTAACTCTGTGCAGTCTCTCCTCTTTCCTTATAGCTTTCAGTATTTCCTTCAAAAGTTTATTTTGTTGCTTTGTTCAAAGTTAGGTCTTCATCTTCGTTGTGGCGATTACAATGTGATTGATGAAATCATCATCTTTTTCTCTATAAATTACTAACAAATAACCAAAATGTAAAGCCTTCACAGTGTCGCTGGCCAATTAGAGATATCGAAGAGGGAAAAAGTAAAGTCAGGCTCTATATATATATTATCAAGATGTGCCCAGTTACATATTTTCAAAACATTCATTTACTTTCTGGTAGCACCATTCATGTAAAACCATTACCAATTTTTACTACTTAAAGATTGTGCTCGGTTTTACCCTCGGTCTTTGCTTTAGAGCTCGTCTTTTTGGGATTCTTGGAGGCATTGCTCATCCCAATAGTAAGGGAACACTAACCTTGCAGCAGTGTGTGGCATAAACCAGTCATCGTAGGTGAAGCTGTTATAAAAAAAGAAGCAATTTCCATATGATTAGTGAAAAGACGCATACACATATAATATCTATATGCAAATTATTGGAAACAGATGTTGCATACACTTTAATTGGCGGCCGAGATATAATAACCAACACCTGCAGGTCCTCATGACCTGTATTTTTGACCTGTAAGAACCGTAATAGATGAACGTAAGCTAGTTTCATTCGATATCCAAAATGAGAGTTTTTCGCAGAAGAAAAAGCCATCTTCCTCTCATTTATTTATATGGATATGCAATGATTGTGAAAAAGACCGGTGTTCTAATCATAGGACATGCAGAAAATCCAATACTCTCAAGCAATCTTAAGCAAAAGATACGGATTGCTCTAATTTGTTCAATGCTACTTCAGCAACATGCAAAATAAGATTGGTTATCATCACCCTCAAACTCTAACAAACTTGGATTTCAAAGTCTTAACTTAAGGGTCTAGGCAAGAGCCGAACCATCTGGAAAGATTTGGGAGGTTGAAGACACGTACCTGATGAGCATCATTGATGGGAATATGAACAGTACTGTTGGCAAAGACTGGAAATTCAACTGGTTTCCCAGGGAAATTGCCATGTGTTTCAGCGAGATACAGAGTACCACTGCCCTTTACCACAACGAAGACCTCTTCACAAGAGTGCCTGTGAATTGGTGTCCCTGAACCTGGAGCAAATGTTTGAAGCCATATCTCAAGCTGAAAAAACCCGAAACGAACCAGTGTTACTGTAATCTAGTGTTTAAACTGTAAGCAAAATCTCCATGATCACAATCATGGGTGTTAAGTTACAGAATTCATCGAGCACAGATAAGAGACGAGATGATACATATGGACAGAGTTTTGAAAGATTACCTCTTTCATTCCGTGCAATACTGACCCAGCAACAGTCATGTGGGAAAGGCCTGGTCTTCCATAGTTATCCTGAGGAAGTTCACTAATGTTCCTCACGATTGGAAAGCCTCGATTCACCATTCAATACCCATCAAAATTAGAATTTCACAAAGTAACTAAAGCGACAGATCGATCAAGTAGCAGCAGAATCAGACTACAAGAGATTGAGATACAACTTTATATCGAGAAACGAGGGATCTTAGGATCCTAGTCAATCGCAAGTTCAGCACATTTTCATTTTAATCAGTCATCCATAAAATAGATTATATCAATCTACTGCAAAGATAAATAAGGGGAAATCTTCAGAGCATAATCTCCTAGTTCGTAAATCGAAGCAATCTTCTGTTGAGTAAAGTAAAAAAAAAAAAGAAGCGAGATTCACCATTGATCGGGCAAGGAGCTCCTAGAGTAGCTTCAGAGAAGTAGAAAAGAAGAAGCGCGGCGGAGAAAACGGCGGCGACCGGAGATGACGAAGAGGAAGTAAACGAAAGAAGGATCATTGCTATCTCGATGCTTCGTCTAACAGCTTTTTCTCTTTAGAACTCTCCCAACTTATTAAAGATCAAAGATAATTTCAAAAAGGCCTGTAACTTCGTCTCTTTCTACATAAAAACCCAATACTTTAAAATGCTCAGAAAACAAAGAGAGTTTTATATGGTTTTGAATATTTATATAGAGAAATTACTTGGAATGACTCTAAAAAAATATGGAAAATACTAGATTAGCATTGTTAATGGATGTTTACTAAATTGGCACTAATTTTTTTACCAAAAGACTTGTTAACCACATAATATACTAATACTTGCAAACATGCCATTTAATTAACTTTTTAAAAAGATATTAAATTAAACTTTAAAATTGGGGTTTAGTTGACAAAAAAAAATTAGGGTTTAAAACTGATTTGTTCTAAAACAAAAAAAAATAGTTTATAACCCCTGACCAAAAAAATCTGTGTGTAACCTTAATCTCCAATTCGTCGACCTCTCTATCTTACCAGCAACGATTTTGAAATTTCGGCGAGTCTTTCGATTCGAAATTCCAACGGCTCTGTTCATCCCTTATGTCCATGTCACCTCCGTCTGTCGAGCCTCCCCTTCTTCTTCAATAAACCTAGGCTTCTTCTTCCGTTAAAGCTGAAACCTTGTCATCATCTTCTTCAATCAACAATTCACTCTAATAGAATCTGCTACTTCATTCGATAGATTTTGTGGACAAATCTATTTACTCAAATAAATCTATCGCAAAAAATCTGTCATTCCCACTTCCCAGTAACTCTGCTACTTCATTAAATTTTGTGGACAAATATATTTACTCAAATAAATCTGTTGCAAAAATCCGTCATTCCCAATAAATCTGTTATTTCGTACCACAGACATATAGTGAAAAATATGTCACTCTAATAAAATCTGCTACTTCGTTAAACAGATTTTGTAGACAGATCTGTTTACTCAAATAAATATGTCGCAAAAATCTGTCATTCTTAATAAATCTGTTATTTCGTACCACAAACATTTAGTGAAAAATTTGTCACTCTAATAAAATCTGCTACTTCGTTTGACAGATATTGTGGACAAATCTGTTTACTCAAATAAATCTGTCTCAAAAATCTGTCACTCCCAATAATCTGCTATTTCATTCGACAGATTTTGTAGACAAACCTGTTCACTCAAACAAATCTCTCGAAAAAATCTGTCATTCCCAACAAAATTGTTATTTCGTATTACAGACATTTAGTGAAAAATCTGCCATTTTTAGAAAAGTCTGTGAAATAAAAACTTTCGTCGAAAATAGTTTGTCAAATTCTAAAAATCTGTCATCAAAGCTAGGAAGGGTAGTATAGACATTAATAGTCATTTTTAAGTCAGTAATTAAAATACAATTAGAGCTATTCTAGTAATTAACATTAACTTTAGAGCTAATCTAGGCTTTTTCTCATTTATATATTCTATCGACTATCTGCTTACCTCCGGCGGCACCGAAGTGCTACAAGGACGAACGAACTGTTGTGCTTGTGGTTCAACGAACACCATGAGCTGAGTCAACAGACCATGCATGAGATCCAAGAGATGCAACCGCACTGCCTGTTCCAAATCGAAATGCCTTCCGACTAAATACTAGTCGGACCGCCTACATTTCTTACTAACAGATAAACTAATTGGGCCAAAGTCCAACTGAATGACTTCTCAACAAAATTTTTGTTAATAACAAGGGAAGAGGAATGAATCCTGGATCTGTGAGTTCCACCATTTCACTAAAGTGCGCCCTACCACTCGCCCACCACGTTGCAGACATCAAATATATATATCTACCATCCTACAAGGTTTGTCATCACAAAAATCAGTGTTGTATATTCTCAAAAAGTTGGACTTTCTTTTAATGGATTTAATTTATAAATCAATGTTATTACAAAATAAACCAATTATAATTAGAATTAATCATTTTTTACATAGCCCACATGTTATAATGGACAAAAAATTAATTAGGTATTATGTTGGTTATGATATTGTATTTAAGTTTTAAAATTAAATTTCAATTAATAATTGATTTTATCAACATGAAATTAAAACATAATATTATATTATTGAATATAAATTTATAAATAATGAAAGTAACAACATTATTCATTATGTTTCATTATCGATTTATGGGGGAAGAGATTTGTATGAATAAACTTTGATATTCTTCAAAACATTTTGAATTAATTATAGTTTAGCTACTTTTATAGTTTTTTTTTCAATATGTTATTTTGAGGTTTATAGTTTTTGGTTCAAATATTTTGTTTATTTTTTATATTTTCTAGTTAAGTTTATTTTTACTTTCAGTTTTCATTCATATATGTCTGATTGGTTGTTTTTGAATTTAGATTTAGAATTACATGTTGTTAACTATTTAGTTATTTATTTTATTTTCAACTTTTAAGTTGAAATTAATAATTTCATAATAGTAATATAATGATGATAATGTTGTTATCAAAATAATAATGTTATCATGAAAATATAATAATGTTATGTTACAATATTGTTATGAAAATAGTAGAATTATGTCATATTATGAAAATATTATGATGATGATGTATTTAAAAAGTAAATAAATATGATGTTATTGTACTATGATGATGATGTTATGATGCTATAAAGATGTTGATAATCTCATAATTATAATATTGTGATGAAATCTGATGATGTTGTTAAGATGATGATGTCAACTATAACAGTAACAATACTGACTATTCTAATAAATATAAAAATATTATGTATAATAATTTTATAATTATGATGATTGTGATTTTATCATGATAATAATATTATAATGTTGATGATATAATAATACAGTTATAATGAAAATAAATTTATTTTAAAAAGTATATATCATGGTATTATTATTATTCCCTTATTATTGTAATATTTATTTGTTGTATTTCGAATAAAAATAATTATTGGATAAAATAAATATCATTGTATCTGAATTTTGTTCAGTATATATCTCATATGTGAGATAATAACTAAAAACAAGAATAAAAATTAACATAAAAAACTTTAAAAATTGAATAAATTTTAAGTGTCTATTAATTAGAGCATTGTAGATTGGTTAAACCGTTCATGTTCTAACAAATATGAAATGAGATCAATGTTTGAATATGTAGTACCTATAAAATAATAAAAGTGAGAGCTGCTACAAAAAATATCAAACATTTATCTTAGATTTATCTTGAAGTTCTCATATATGAAAAAATAAGAAAATAAATGATCTATGATTTTTTTCGTAAGTAATAAATGTGTAAGCACTGTGGCTCAATATTTTTTTTTAATAAAAAGGATATAGTTATCATCAAGAGAAATCAAGTTTGCTAACTGAGGTGTCGAAACTCTTTGTTTTATATTCGAAATATATGTGATATATCTTATAATCTACTTTTAAATATATAGAATTCCAATAACCCATCTCGATAATCCATATTAATTTGAGAGAAGTAGATAACATCCATATCAAATAGATTGATCTTGACACATACATATATCAGTCGGAAAACCTTATAAAAAGTATTTTAAAGCAAGAAAACAATCATATTAATATGGATTTCAAATCATCATCTTAATTATGAATTTAAAATCATCATCTTATATAAATCTTAATTATATATTTCAAATCATTATCTTAATGAAATCTTAATAAAATGTCAAATTTTCTATATAAAAAATCATACCTTTCAAAATAAAATGAAATTTTTTCCAAAAATCTATACTAATAAACAAAAAAATCATCTAAAATGAAATTAATTAGATATCTAAAATAGTATAAATTAAAATGTATAATAAAACATTAATCTTTCATGTCATTAAAGTAAATAGATACCTACATTAAAATGAATAATAAAAACATACACAATAGTTTATTGGTTGTTCATGTGCATAAAAAAAATTAAAATAATATTTGAAAACACTTCATTCTGCTCAAAACATAGCAAGTAGCAAAATCCAAGTTTTTTATACATAGATACTATCCACATAAACGACATATAAGTAACATCTTCTAAAATTCCAGTTAAGCAATTACAAACGAAGCAAAATTAATTAATTACTAATTACACCATCAATACTAGTTACACTCACTACTATCAAAGTAGACATATGGGTTGTTGAGAAACATTTTAGATAATATGGGGTGAATGGGATAATATAATAACATATGGGGGAGCATCGATATATCGGATAAAATATTTGAAGAGAAAGAGACGGAGAGTCTGGCTTGTTGTTGTGATGAGGATTCTTGTTCTCCTGTGAAAAGAAAACCTTACCCGCTCCTCTAAAACCCTCGTCTTCTCCGATATCTCCCTTCATCTCCGGTGAGATTTCATAGTCAAATTCAATCTCTCGCTGGTCCATTTCTTCTTCTTCCTTTCAATTTCATAGTTTCTGCTGTTTGCTTCTAATTAGGCTTCTGTTATTCGGATCCTTGCTGTTAAATACCACTGAAAATGGGTAGAAATTGTTTGGAATTTTAGTATATCTACGAAGTCTTCTGAGTAATTATCCCTTACAGGTTCCTGGGTCACTCCAAATTGATTTGATTTACAAGTTGCGGAAAAGAATGAAGATTAGGCTCTGTAGCGGCTTCACGAAACCTGGGTTTTTGCTAGTTCACTTTGTGCCACCATCGTTTCTTTCACTCACTTATGGAAACTTGTGCAACCACAAGAAGGGACGTGGGATAGGTTTAACACTCCAATGCGCTATTGCAAATAGGAGATTCTCTTCTTCACGTTCTGTGGATTCACCGAAAAGGGAAAGGTCTCGTTCTTCTTCGGGACGTGATAAGGACAAGGGGAGGAGAGAGTCTCAGTCCTTGTATAGTCGTCCGAGTTTGTTAGAGATGAACAAGGAGAAAGCTGCGAATCGCGCTAGGGTTTACGAGTTCTTGCGTGGGATTGGGATTGTCCCTGATGAGCTTGATGGACTTGAACTCCCTGTAACAGCTGATGTGATGAAAGAGCGTGTAGATTTCCTTCACAAGTTAGGTCTTACCGTCGAAGACATCAACAACTACCCTCTTGTTCTTGGTTGTAGCGTGAAGAAGAACATGGTTCCAGTTCTAGACTATCTCGGGAAGCTAGGCGTGAGGAAGTCGACGTTCACCGACTTTCTTAGAAGATACCCGCAGGTTCTTCACTCTAGTGTTGTTATTGATCTTGCACCTGTGGTCAAGTATCTCCAAGGACTTGATATTAAACCCAGCGATGTACCTCGGGTGCTTGAGAGGTATCCAGAAGTTTTAGGGTTTAAGCTGGAAGGGACTATGAGCACATCAGTCGCTTATTTGATTGGTATAGGTGTAGCTAGGAGGGAGATTGGAGGTATTTTGACTCGATACCCTGAGATTTTGGGAATGCGTGTAGCTCGAATTATTAAGCCTCTCGTGGAGTATCTCGAGGGTCTTGGTATTCCGAAACTGGCTGTAGCTAGGTTGATTGAGAAGCGGCCTCACATTCTCGGGTTCGAATTGGATGATACGGTGAAACGAAACGTGCAAACTCTCCAAGATTTCAATGTTAGAGAAACATCTCTTCCTTCTATAATCGCACAGTATCCTGAAATCGTAGGAATCGACCTTAAACCTAAGCTTGAGGCACAAAGGAAGCTACTTTGTTCAGCCATTGATCTAAACCCAGAGGATCTCGGCTCTTTAGTCGAGAGAATGCCACAGTTTGTTAGCCTCAGTGAGTCACCAATGCTAAAGCACATTGCTTTCCTCAAGGAGTGTGGATTCTCGATCGTTCAGACGAGGGAAATGGTGATCGGATGTCCTCAAGTTCTGGCTTTGAACATCGGAATAATGAAGCTTAGCTTTGAATACTTCAAAAAGGAAATGAGGAGACCTCTTCAAGATCTGGTGGATTTCCCCGCGTTCTTTACCTATGGGCTCGAGTCAACGGTAAAGCCGAGGCACAAGAGGATATTCAAGAAGGGAATCAAATGTTCGTTGGCTTGGATGCTGAACTGTTCAGACGAGAAGTTCGAACAGAGGATGAGCTACGACACAATGGATATGGAGGAAGTTGAAACCGATCCATCTTCTTTTGACATGAGTTCATTGATGCAACCTGAAAGAGAGGAAGAATCTGATTCCGAGTATGAGGAAGAAGCAGATGATGATGACGAGGAGTTTGCTTAAACCAGAGAAATCGGAGTTAGAAAGAAGAAAAAACGATGAACAAAAAGGTCCAGTGAAGATTCAGACAACGAATTAAAAGTAAATTTTGTGTCTTGATGGATGGATCAGTGGAGAATGATTGCTTTGAATTCGAACAGAACATATTCTTTGTTGATCAGAGAGTATCTCTTATGGTTGTATCGATTCTTTTTTTGTTCATGTTGACAGAACACTGTTAATGTACCAGAAGAATGTAATAAATGTTTTTACTCATAGTGACGAAAGTACCCTCAGGGGCAAATCAGTAATATTGGATTTCCAGCACCAACCCTCCTCTTGTCACAATGAAAAGAAGCTCACGATCGATTTTGTTCGGCTCCTCCTCCTTGTTCTAGCCACGCACTTCCTGTCTTCTCACAGTGCATCTCTCTCTCTCTCTCTCTCTCTCTCTGCAACACTCTTATATATCAATATTCATCGATCCCTCTCTCTTATCGATTCTCTTCCGATCATCTTTTTCCCGCGGTTTCGCTTCCACCGTAATTCGATTCCGGTCAGTTTTTTTTTGTTTATTGGTTGAACGATCAGGAGATTGATTCAATCTCGATTCGATGTAGTTCCTAAATTGCATTCAGAATTGGGCTGCTAATCAAATTACCCTTTTTTTTAAGTTTTGAGAAATCTTTATCTGTTTGCGTGGGGGAATTGCGTTTGATATTCTTCTGGGATTTAACTTTTGGCCGATTGTGTTGGTGTTTTCTACTGAAATTCTTGAATCCTTTCATTATCTTTCAAAGTTTCTTTATTAGTTTATCGAATCTGTCAAATGGGAAAGAGACGATTTGTGAACAGAATCGTTTATTTATTGTTGTTCTCTGGTCATAATTTCAGGCAAGTCGCTTAATGGTTCAGAAGCAAGAAGAAATGAATGAGTGTGGTGCTGCTTTTGCTATGAATGGTGGCAAAGTGGGAACTTCTTCAGTGTCACCACCTCAAGAGAAAGGTAGGAAGAACAAGAGAAAGTTAGCTGATCCTTCTCAACATATTGCTGCTGCTTCCTTGACTGAATTCCCTCGATATGAGTTACATTCTTTGAAATTTCAAAACCCTTCGTCTGAAAATGACTGGAAAGCGGAAGAATCTGAATCCGTAGGATGGGATGATCCGTTCGCTTGTCATCTCGAAGAACTGTTATCATCAAATTTGCTCGCCCTCTTCCGGAGCGCGATGAATCAGATTGTGGACTGTGGGTACAGAGAGGATGTTGTTCTCAAAGCTATTTCAGGCAGTAGGCTCTACTGTGGGGGAAATGATCTCGTGTCGAACATTGTCAATGATACTTTGAGTTTTTTGAAGAGTGGTAAAAAAGTTTCTGGTATGAGAGATTATGTGTTTGAGGATTTGCAACAGCTTGTTGCGTATACGTTGGTAGAGAAGATAAGTCTTGTTAGAGAGGTTAGACCATCGCTTTCAACAGTCGAAGCAATGTGGAGGCTGTTGATGTGTGACTTGAATGTACTGCAAGCATTTGAGGTGGAAGGAGATGGCTTGGAAGGATCTTCAGGTTTCAATCCGAATAATAAAGCATCGGAAACTCAAGGTGCTGAGTGCAATCCTCCAAAGTCCAGTGACTCAGATAACACCAAGCCTGCAATGTCCAATTCTCAAAGCAATCAGAGTGAGCCTGTCAAATTTGGGAACTTCCCGAACTCAACTAACTCCAAAAGCTCTCATGCTAGTGGAGGTTCAACACCAGGGAAAGAGGTATTTTCTGTTACCACTGGTTCTGGTGAAGGCACTAAAAGTAAGTCCCTGACTTCTGTTTCTGATGAAAAATTAGTATCTTGTCGAAAAGGCCGAACCAAAAAAGAGATGGCCATGCTGCGGCAGAAATCATGTGTAGACAAGATTAGAACTTATAGCAAAGGCGGTGGCTACAAGACGGCAAAGTTTGCGTCAGTCGGCGGTTTCCTTGTGGAGAAAAGAGGCAAATCACCGTCTGATTTGGCGTCTGTACAGGCAAGAAACTCTTCATCAAAGATAACAGCAGAGGTTGTGAAAGTTCCTTCAGCCGAGAGTAACAGTACTAAGACAGATTCGCTTGCGGTAGATGAGAAGGGAACTGTTACCGCATTACCTGCTATTAGTACTCCAGCACCATTAGCTACAGAGAAGAAGTCTGGTTCTGAGTCTGAAGAAAAGGCTTCTGTGTCTACAAAGCCAGCACCAGATTACTATGCTGCGATCCCGTATGATGCATCTTTAGGAATATATGTTCCCCGGAATAAAAGAGATGAATTGATATTGAAGCTAGTTCCCAGGATGAAAGATCTGCAGAATGAACTTCAGGTTTGGACTGACTGGGCTAATCAGAAAGTCAAGCAGGCTACTAGCAGACTTCTTAAGGACCAACCAGAGATTAAGGCACTAAGGAAAGAGAAAGAAGAGGCAGAAGAGTTCAGAAAAGAGAAGCAGTTATTGGAAGAAAGTAACATGAAAAGGCGGTCTGAAATGGAGTTTGCCTTGAAGAACATGACTAACCAGCTCGAAAAAGCTAACAACACAGTTCGCCGGCTCGAACTGGAACAAACTCTGTTGAAGAAAGAGAGGCAAGTTGCTAATATAAGAGCTGTCGAGTCTGCTGCGAGCTGTAAACAAGCGAAGGAGAGAGTGCAACGATCATTGAAGAATACTCAGTCTTGGGAAGGGCAAAAGGGTTTGTTGCAGGAAGAGCTGAAGAGTCAAAGGGAAAAGGTGGCTGAGCTGCAGCAAGAAGTTGCCAAGGCCAAAAATCGCCAAAACCAAATTGAGGTTAGCTCCTTTTGTAGACAAAAAACCTTATGCACGTCTTAGGTCTTCTCGTCTTCGGAGCTGTATTATATTGTATGGTTACTGATCTATCCTTTCCTCTACAATTCTTTTTTACAGGTAATCATTTCATTCTTTTGCCCAATACGTATTCATTGTTTTATCAATGAAAATTGGAGGAGAAAAATATGTTTACATTGAGAGTTTATTATATACACCTATTGTCCCGTGTTCTTTTGATTCTTTACGTTAAGAATTAACCATAGTTGTTGATCAAAAAAAGATGTTTCTGATTGACTTTGTAGTCGGTATGAGAGAGATTGTAGTTTTAAGTGCCGGAGTTACGATCAAGATAACTAATGAAACTAAGTTGCAGGCTACTTGGAAACAAGAAAAGGCAGCAAAGGAGAAACTTGCTACTCAAGCGGCTGCATTGCAGGAAGAGAGAGGGAAACTGGAAGAACTTGGAAAAGCAGAAGAAGAGCGAATCAAAACGAAAGCAGAGAACGACGTGAAATACTACACTGAGAACATCAAGAGACTCGAGAGCGAAATCTCAAAGCTGAAACTCAAGTCAGATTGTCTGAAGATAGCTGCGTTGAAGAAAGGCATTGATGGAAGCAATGATGGTAACAGGAACGGGTTGACTCATACCACCACCACAAAGGCAAACCCGATGACAGCAGCAAACATGTGGGAGAATAATCACGGGACAGAGGCTAAAATCAAAAGGGAGAGAGAATGTGTGATGTGTTTGTCTGAAGAGATGAGTGTGATCTTCTTGCCTTGTGCCCATCAGGTTCTTTGCTCTAAATGCAATCAGCTTCATGAGAAGGAAGCCATGGAGGATTGTCCATCTTGTCGGGCTAAAATCGAGAGGAGGATTCAGGCTCGTTTTGCTCGCGGGTAAAAGCTTCTTATCTCCTCTCAGGTCTCCAATCATTATGGCAATGAAGGTTTTGCTTTGGTCTTTTTTTCTGGTTGAACTTCTCTTATTACATCAATGGCGTCTAAGTTATACACATCTTGTAAAGAGTGACTTTACATTTGCTCATTTTTACATATCCCTCAATAATAAATGGAAGAAGCTCTGCCGACGTTCTCTATCTCCATTTCCATCAACAACGTTGATAATTTAATTGTCTTCAACTCAGAAACCAAAGGAGAATATTTTATCTGAAACTCTTTGAAATTTTCTTAAACAATTTATACAGTTTATACATTTTCTGTGGATTTGCTTAATTTTACGTTGGCAAGACTCTACTTTTTCTTTTGTCTATTTGCATTTTCTCAGTTGGTTTGAAAGTCTCAAATGTGACTTCTGCTCGTTCTTTTTTATTTCTTGAATTTGGATTTTGTGAATTGGAGATTATGCTTTAAGATGTAATGACCTACTCCCCTGTAGCAGAGTGAGTTTGGAATATGGCTCTTTGAATTTGCTTAATTGTAGCTTTTGGTAAGACTTAATTGTTTTTTCTGTATGATTCTATTATCTTTCTTGTTGATTGTATGGTCCCAATTCTAGTTTACTTCTGCTTGAACGTTTGTTTGGTTTTTGTGTTTGAAGCTGTGGTTTTCTCTGTGTGTTTCAAGTTAATCATTTTCTTTGCTGCAGAAGAAGAGTTTTAATTAAAAAAATTGTCACTAAAAAACCACCTTTGTTTCCGTTATAATATTTCAACATTTTGATTTATCGTATGATCCTTGTTCTACTAAACGCTATATGTTTATGAAAATTGTATCGTTTGTTTCACATCGAAGTTATCTTTTATTTGTACTATATAACACTTCAAATTTTTGTAGGCGCACTCTTGATCTCGAGTCTTGCTCACTATGACGTAATCCATATGACCATATTGACACTTTCGTATATGATTTTGGGAAATGATTTTCACATGGCAATGGCTTCTATCCATCAATTTAGGTTTGATAATACTCTTGTGTGCTTAGCCGTAAAGCAAAACACGTTTTACAAGGCTTATGAATACTATGCGACGCTTTCTATCATCACTACGTGTGGATGAATCAACCTTTTAATTAATAGTTTCCCTCTATCAAAAATACACAACTGGTTAATTTTATATATATAATGCATAGTTCATTACTCTCTAGGCATATGATTAGCAGTATAACTTAGTTTCTAGGAAATGTTGTCGACAATTGATAATGGGTATATATACACTAGCTCGTCTTTGTAGGTCCATTGAATGAAATGGTCCAAGTATGATGAAATATAGGTTTCGATGCGTCCTAGGGTTTGAATGGTGACCATAGGAATGAGTGGGAACAGTGAATTCCTCTCCATTCCTCAAAAATTGCACCATTCATAAGGAATATTTATTACCCATGATTCCTTTCCATTCCTTATTTTGCAGAGAATTAATGAGTAAAAATATTACTTATTAAAATTGGTAAGGAACAAATATTCCTCTTCATTCCTATTATTTTGTTCCTTTTCATTCTTTTCCTTTTCATTCCTATTATTCTTCCAATTGTCACCATTCAGAGCCTTAATGTGCACACATGGAATTACAAGATTTGTCCTAAGTTGAAAATTGGTTAGACTGTGCACACATGCTACTAAAAGATTGTTCGAAGTTGAAAATTTGTACACTATATAAACTCCAGTTCAAGAACTAAGCATTCTAACTATATGTGTGTGCTCATAACATAACTGCTATATTATATATAATAATTACATTGATCTAATTTGCATCATTCAAAAGGTAATCATCAGAAGCCGTATATAAATCCTTTTCCATTTTTTTGGACAAAGTTCCTTTTCCTTTATGTGCAAGTGTGGGAGCACAAAAAAAGAAAAAAAAACAGGAGATGGAGTGAAAATGACGACTCATAGAGCATCACTAACATACATCTTTCATTAGCTCTATATCAACCACCATCATCATAAAACAACATCGAAGATCTCTTAGCTTTTAATTATTTAATTTATAAACTTTGGTGAGCACGTACATGGGTGCAATGTGATCATGACGACTGAGAGGATACAAAACACACATTCCAAACAGGTGTGCAAATTCTCTATTGGTGGGACCATCATTTTTTAGACTAATAACGTTTTCTTCTTTGGCTTTCATCACTTGGAATTTTCTCTATTGGCTTCCTCGCTCAAATAGGAGATCCACTTATAATTTAATTCGATGCAATACCATAAGATATATAATCCAACCCAATTATGTTACCTGAAATTTGATAAATCAAGGATAGGAAAAGAAAATTTGTTTTCCATGCTACTAAATCAAAAACTTGAATCCATTCCAAAAAGAACAACAGGAAGCGACTTTCTATGCTACGAATATATTAAGTAATTACTAATTAGCGTTGCGGACAAAAGAAAAAAAAAACAAGTTGCTGACGTGTCACGGAAATCGCGTACACGTGTCACATGACTTACGACCCCACCAGCAGAAGGCTGTTCTTTCTCCGGAAGCTGCTGATCTGTCACTACCCGAACCTTAGGTTCGGACGGCCGTTTTCCCTGTTACATATTCCCGACATGAAAATACATATTTTTTTAATCTTCACTGACACAGACGAATCACAAATGTAAAACACCTTTGCATTCTAGAATTTATTAGTCTTTCTTTCGGAAAACAAAAAGCAGAGGAAAAGGCAAGAGGAGGAAGAAGAAGAAGAAGAAGAAAGAAGAAAGAATATTCAGCCCTTGATTTCGCTTCCTTCTCAAGCCATCTTGATTACCATTTTTTGTCTCTCTTACACTTCTCTGCTTTAAATTCCTTCCTTTTTTTTTTAATTCATCAAACTTCGTTAGTGTCAAAATCCGCCATTAAAACGCCTACAAGAACCCTTCAGTTTACAAACACACACCATCATCTCTTTCTGAGTCTACTCGTACGATCCGTTTATCAACTTCAAAGCTTGTCGGGTTTGTGTATTACAAAGTCTCTGTTTTCTGTACTTAAAAGCTGTAACGGCTAAGTAACTTGAAGAAGATGAGATACGCTCCTTTGAGTTTGGTTCCGGTGCTTCTTCTTTTTCTTCTTCGGTCGGGGCTATTCGTGGACGCGATCATCGACCCAGTTGATTTCTTGGCTCTTCAAGCGATTCGTAAATCTCTCGACGATTTGCCAGGTTCCAATTTCTTCGATTCCTGGGATTTCACCGCCGACCCTTGCAGCTTCGCCGGAGTTTACTGTGACGGAGATAAAGTAACTGCTCTTAATCTCGGCGATCCCAAAGCCGGTTCACCCGGTTTATCAGGTCGGATCGACCCGGCCATCGGAAAGCTCTATGCTTTAACAGAGCTCACAATCGTCCCGGGTCAGATCATGGGTTCGTTACCTGACACTATATCGCACTCCAAGAACCTCCGTTTTCTCGCAATCACCCGGAATTTTCTCTCCGGCGAGATTCCGGCGAGTCTCGGCGAGCTTCGCGGACTCAAAACACTCGATCTGAGCTATAATCAGTTAACCGGGTCGATTCCTCCGTCAGTCGGATCCTTACCGGAGCTCTCAAATTTGATCCTTTGTCACAATCACTTGAACGGATCGCTTCCTCAGTTCCTCTCCCAGACACTATCCCGAATCGATCTCAAACGCAACAACCTCACCGGTGCAATTTCTCCTACGTCTCTACCGCCGTCGCTACAATACCTCTCACTCGCCTGGAACCAGCTAACCGGGCCAGTAAACCAGGTTTTGCTCAGACTAAACCAGCTCAGCTACCTCGATCTCAGCCTAAACCGGTTCACTGGCGCAGTTCCCGGTCAGATCTTCGCTTTCCCGATCACGAGCCTCCAGTTACAGCGCAACTTCTTCTACGGCGCCGTTCGACCGCCGAACCAAGTAACGATTCCGACCGTCGATTTAAGCTACAACCGGTTCTCCGGCGAGATTTCTCCGCTTCTCTCCAGCGTACAGAACCTCTATCTAAACAATAACCGGTTCACCGGTCAAGTCCCGGTTACCTTCGTGGATCGGTTGTTGGCATCGGGTATACAAACACTATACCTCCAACATAACTTCTTGACGGGTATACAGATTAGCCCGGCGGCGGATATTCCGGTGAGCAGCTCGCTGTGTCTTCAATACAACTGTATGGTGCCGCCGGTACAGACTTCGTGTCCGGTTAAGGCCGGTCCGCAGAAAACCAGACCCACAACGCAATGCAACGAGTGGCGAGGGTAGAGACGTCATTTCAAGCAGTTATGGATTTTCGGGTCAAAGATATCTTTCTCCGGTTATTTTGTTATAACTTTCGAGTTTCGAGGGTGGAAGGAAAAACTATTCGTTTATTCGTTGGTGACTTTGTGAATGGAGAAAATCATAATGAAAATGTATGTTAAATTTATTTTATTGTATGGCTTCGAATAAAACGAACAAAATCTATACAGTATTAGCCACCACGTTGCTTTTATTCACTTTCTTTTCCCACTTAGACACAGAAAGATGTGAAGAAACTTTATGTTGATTCGAATGTTATCTGTTCAATTGTCTGCCAGAAAGATGTGAAGAAACTTTGTGAATGGTTGGAAATCATAATGACTATGTATGTATCAAACCCTTATATTAATAGCAAAGAGTCCATAAAGAGAGTAAGTGGCAAATGGCAATCAAGTATGTTAAGACAAAGTGAGTGACACTAACACTCAATTCATTCTAAATTACTCAGCTAACAATCAAATCTAATAGTAAGATCATAAGGATATCATTATGCAAATTTTGAATGATCACCAAATGTTTAGAACATAACGGAGAGTAAATACATCAACATTCAAGGAAACTTTCTGAAGCAGATACCTGAAAGCAAAAAAGAAAAAAAAAACAACAGAATTAGTTAGTCTTTAGACTCTTACTTCACGTAAAGTGCTTTGGGGTAGTGTAATGAATCGGTTTTTTTCATTCATAGCATACAGAATTAGCTGATCGTAAATGTCATCCACCGAATCAAATATAGTTTTTTTTCTAAATAGCTATAAGCCCTGGTGAAAGTTCAGAATCTGTTTTCGATTCATAGTCTTTCTCTAGTGACTTCTGTAAGCTTTTGGTCTCACTTTCCTTAAGATCCATAATCTTTGTCTAAAGACTTTTATTTAAGGCCTTGTGGAGGAGTACAGTCATGAGACTCTTTTGAGTTGTGGGTTCTTTTTCCGTCTCTATTCTTTGTCTTGAGACCATCTCAAGCCATTGGTCGTTTTACCAAAACCGACCCATAGTCTTTCTCATCTTGTCAATCTTTGCCTTATGACCTTTTATAAGCCATACAACAAGTCGCTTAAATGACTTGTGGCTTGTAGTCTTTGTTTAAAACTTTTTAAAGCTATTGGCCGTTTGTTTTTTCCATCCAACAAGTATTTTTCTCAGCCATTTGTCATTCGTCCATTGTCTTTGTCTGAAGAGCTGGCCGTTCTATCTATCCATCCAACTCATAGTTTTTGTACACTTTTCAGCCTTGTCGTTATGGAGCTGAACTAGTTTCTTTACGCCCCAAGCAGAAATGTCTCTTTTGTCTTAGACTTCATTAAATGGATTTTCCAGTTTTGCAAGAGTCGATTGAAAGAATTCTCTACAGAAAAAAAAAAAATGAAGAGAGAAAACCCAAATAGCTTTTATGGAAAACTGAAAATAAAAGTTGGAAGACAAATCTTTTTGTGTTGCTGCATTCGATAACACGCGCTTTCGTAACATTTATAGTATTTTAGAAATAGTCGATTTTATTTGGAATCAAACCGGTTCAGCGTTCTCTAACGGTTATATTGTAAAAACTCAGTCGGTTTGCACAGATCTCACTTTTTAGTAGTTTTTCTTTGCGTATTAAGGGTCCTTAAATTTTGACTTTTTGTAAAAAAAAGCGCTTTGTTTTCAAATTGTATAAATATAGATCATAATTTCAGCAAGCACAAGGCTCAGATGTATTTTATATTATGCATTTCTTCTCTCACTCGCCTAGTTACTCATTCACTCAAACGTCTTCTTCGAATTAAACGAACAAAAACCACGTTTCTTTTATGAAAATGCTGTCCAATCTTCCACAACATTTTATGAAATTTTTCTAAAAAATGAAAAAGACGATGAACTCAAAAAAATTGAGATCCATAAATAATTACTTTCACTATTTTAGGTAATATCGCATGTCACAAACATACATATATTAGTACTACATTGCATATCGTCATTAGAACACACATTTATATATATAACCTTATAAAAATGGTTGGAGAAGAGAATGTTTTTCCTTTCTTTTTTTTTTTCAATCACAACAACATACACCACAGCCTTTTTTATACCTTAAAAGCCTTATTTGATGATTCTCACTTGTGTTTATATCATTCAACATCTTTTCTACATATAATATATTAACTTACAGAGACCATATATGTGTATGTGTAGAGGTAGAGATGCTCAGTAGTAGAAATGTCTCCTTCGAACCCTCTTCTTGCTCATGATTGGCGGCTCACCGCTCCCCGGAAATTCCCATTTCACAAGATCTCCGTCCCACGACGAGCTTATAAGCGTCGGGTAATGCGGATGCCAATTACAGTCTCTTACAGGTGAACTGTGGTGCTTTAGCACTGCCACTTTATCCCCACTTACCTAAGAACAGATTAATCGATTCCAAGATTGGTCAAAAACCAAAAACAACAATGGAAGATTCAGCTATCGAACTGAAACATAAAACATTAAGTGTTACGTTCTCATGTGATTTGTGTCACTTGGAATGCGTTTACAAGGAGGTTAAAGCCCTTACCAAGTCATATATGTAGACAGAACTGTCGTTGGATCCTGTGTAGATGTACTTTTGACCAGTACTGTAAATAGAAATGGGACACAAGAATTAGAGGCATATCTAAAGAGAGTTCTTCTAATGTCAAGCTTGGAACATCATGGAACTTTAGAAGACTGACCTATGCGCTGGAGAGAAGTAGCAACGAATTAGAGTACGCAACACTGAGTGACCTTTATATGTGGAGACTGACTGATCGAAAGGGTGCTTTAGATCTCTCGACTCGGGAGGGTAATCCATCCATCTGTAATCCCATTCATAGTTTCTGTGCACCTCATGCCTGTATAAGATTATAGAACAATTCATTAACTCTACTAATTCCTTGTGATATATCAATTATCTCATATAATAAACAAGATGCAACCAATAATGTCGAAGATCATTACTTTGCAGGTGGGGTTGAGGACATTTTTCTGATATCCCATAATTTGATGGTTTGGTCTTTGCCATTTGATATGAAATAGCGACCATCTCCACGGCTATCGATAAAGGTTACACCTTCGAGGTGTCCTACCAAAACACCAGCTGGCTTATCTCTCCCGATGAAACAACGCCTATCCCACACCTATTCGTGTAATGAATTTCGAACAAGATCCTGTTACAACGTTGATTATAAAGGCTAAAAAGTATTCTACTTTTGCAGAAAATTTTACCTTGCAGAGATTATCATCACCTCCAGATAAGATCAGGTTTCCACTTTCATCGGCAAAACACACAGTATTTACATCCGACTGCAGCAGTGGAGGATATGCTATCAGTATTCAAAAGGAAAATTTCTCTGGCGAATTGACTCAGCATTTTCCAATTTGCATAATATCTTACCATAGAACTTGTTAATTGTTGTGTTAAAAAGAAGCATGAATGTAGAACCAAACATGAAATGATTTTACCGTGTGAGCAACAGTCCGGAGTGAGACTCGATTTGATTCAAGATCATAAACATAAATGGAATCATCACTGCTCCCAGCAACAATTTCTCGTCCATCGGTTGAAAATTTCACAGAGAATATTCCAAAAGAGTACCCTCCATCTTCATCAGAAGAGAAGTCTAATCCATCGTGGAGCTCCTGCAAAAGACAAGGACCTCAAATTAATTAAACACCGTTAAGAAGCTGCTGAAAAGGATAGTAAAGAAAAAACATGAAGCAGAGATCCCATCTCGTTATAATATTCTGCTCTTGCTAACAAAGATTGTGGGTCCATACCGTAACATTTGCGTGAGACTCGGTTGTACCAGACCCAACATCGACGATGTGTACAATAGGAGACATGCTTGCATAAACCTGCAAATGTCAAAAGGATTCATTATTCATTTCTTTGGAAGATAGAAGAAAGGTTTCATATAATAAGAGACCATGAAGAACTAAACAAAACTACTTTCCCTGCATCACTATCAAAGATATGATAACGAGGTCAACATCTGCACTTTAAAAACATATGAGAATTTTTTCACAAACATGAACAAGTAGTTGAAGATACAAAAACTTACCAGATTTCGCTGATCAGGGGACAAGGAAGTATCGGTAACAGTCCAACGCAAGCTTTTTGCAAGAATATTCTTTTGAACTTTCCAACCCTTCTCTACATTATAAATCCGGATATGGCTTCCCTGAAAGAAAAAGAAAAAACGATTTAACACAAAAGATGCAAAGCATGAAGGTTGAAACATGTTTCTCAGCTTAGAACTTAACTTAAGAAACTACAGTGACCTCCTACATCAATGAAATACAATTTTGCACACGACAAAGCCAAAACCTCTCGATAACACAAGACTAGAGAGAGCCTGTTTCCTAATTACGGGGACGAAGAATTTACCTGAAACCCCGCGATAAAAAGAGATCCATCAGTTGAAAACTGAGAGACATATGCTCGGCTGTCCATTTGATCTACAAGCCAAGGACCCTTAACAGGCAAATATCGGCTTATCATATGACAACAATCAGCTGCTGAAAACCTTCCTCTTCCAGAGAAATTACTTTCTCGACCAGCCAGCATCCTCACAGTGGAAACAGGTAACTGATGTCTCCCAGGGACTTCACGGCTATACCGTTGATGAGGACTAGACTTCAACTTAGTGACCTGGCTGATCTCATGGTCTAAATCTGCCGAACGCTCACTTGATCTGTGACTACCACTACTGCTACTACCAACTCCACAAAAGTCTTTTCCAGCATCGCATAAATCGGATTCAATCTCAAGTCTACTCATTGCATAACCCATTTCATCAGCATCAAACTCACCTGGTATAAACAACATTATAGCAGATAACCACCATCGACATTCGCTTGTACCATCTCATGGACAATAACTTCCCTGCGAAAGCCCAGTATATGATCAAGTTGCATCAATAACACATTCACACGCTGAAGAACTAAATCAAACAAAACAAACGACGATTACAATATTACAACTTCATCGATCATCAATTTAACAATCAATCTACTGGAAGAAAAAAAAAAAGAGAAATTGGTGAGAGCAAGCAAAACCCTAGTTCCAAATCAATCAAAGTCGTCGTCTTTATCTGCGTACTAGAGAATGCATAGAAACAGCATCAAACCCCTAATTATTGCAGTATCGAATTAAAAATGGCACAAAAGATGAAATCACCAGAGACATCGAAAGAACCCATAAACAGCATCACTCCAAATTGAGAACTTTATGAGACCTATGAATCTAAATTGGATCGCGAATTTGATTAGGGAAAAAAAAGGTCAGATTTCTAGATGATTTACCCGTGAAGGAGACAACTCGTAACAGTACGCAAAAAGCTCTCTCTTTTTTTTCCCTTTGAATTTCTTGAAAATAAAAATTTCGCCTTTTTCATAAATTTATGAGCGGATATGGTTTTTCGTCGACGTGTGTGTCGATGAAGCGTGCAAAGCTGTGCTGCCACGTTTGACTTACGTAGAGAAATGTGGTCACTCCAAATCATTGCTATCAAATATTATACTCAATTGACAATACTATTTTTTTATCATTTGATCGACTCAAAACCTTCGCAGCTTACTCATCATCATAAGAAAAAAGGAACTAAAATCGAATCACGCAACATAATTGTAAATGTAAACATATTAATCTCAATCCGATGGAATATGATCATTATTACAGAGTAAAAATTATATAGCATATACCAATGCAACTCTGGAAAATGAGATTGCATCAGATTTATTTAGTGTAAAGTTACAGATGCTAGGTTCAATGTCTGGTTCGTCGGACAAACAATCACATCATGCTACAATAATTTAATGTAAGAGTAAAGAGTCTAAGAGACTGTCTTGTATTTGCTCCATGACCAAACTTATGGTAGGAAACTGTCTTCTCTTTTTATGACAAAACCTTTATTACATGATCTGTTGTCATGATTGAGAGTCAAAACGAGATTCAAAAAGTCTGGACTTGGTTAGTAAATGAAGAAATTAACTTGGACTTAGAATAGAAGAGTTTTTTTTTCTACCTGCTTTCATACGATCATCTCCCACTGAGTGTTCTAAGCAGTTTGCTGCGAGACAAGCGGACGACAAATGACCAAATCCTGCACTGTTCGCAGTAAACCTGGGAGAGCATTTACATACAAATCCACAGAATAATTTGTATTTACAATAGGGACAGTGTAACATAATACCCAGAGTTCATTTTCTTGTTTTTCAACCTGTACAGACAATGCATCATTCAGAACCAGAGCTAGCTCACACCATGAACAAACGAATCTTCCTTCTAGGTGATGTGATGAGATTTATTTACTTCAACTACAATCGGATGGTGCACATAACCGTGGTCCTGAAATCGAGTTGGTGATTGAACGGTGGCTTTGTAACAACAGATCTCCAAGTCTTCTTCTTCGGATCATACATATGAACCATCAACGACCCAGCATTGCTACGTTGTCTAGTATGCCTCGTGTCCATCAGATTATACCCATCCAAGAGAATCATAACGTGTAATTCACCGTTCATCGCAACGAAACCAACTGGCTTATCAAAAGGAGCTTTCTTCGGCACACTCGACTCCTTTAGCCAACGATTCGAACCCATCTCATACCTGAGAACCCAGTCCATATCCAACATGAAAAACGACGGCTTTCCACAGTCAAGAGCAACAATCTTCCCTTGCTTAGGGCTCTCTTGCCCTCCCCACATATCTCCAACCAAACGCCAATTCTCGCCACCACCGTTTCTCCTCAGCTGCATCACTGCTGCGTCTTTGCAGTACTCATCAACAGGAAGAATACCAGAAACAGTCCTTGATCCGTCATAGCCACCCATCACCCAAAACTCTCTCTCTTCCTCCTCATTCGCAACGATGAAACCAACACAACCTGCTCTGAACCTAGGCAATTCGTGCATCTCTCTCCACTCATCTTTCTCAACATCATACACCTCCACCGAGCTCATCCTACTCCCAGCAGCACCGAACAACGTGTGACGCGATCCTCCTCCGGCGACGATAATCCGGTCCGAGGATCCCGGAACCGCGGCGCAAGCGAAGCTACCACGGGGAGACAGCATCGGGGAGAGCCGATCCCACGCGGATGTCACGAAACTGTAACGGAAGACGGAGGAAGAAGGCAAAGGACGGTCAAGAGGGTAAGACCTGGTGTCGAAAGCGGAGCCACCGAGGACGTAGAGGTGGGGACCGAGCGCCACGGCGACGAAGTTGCAGAGACCGTACACGTGGGGGTTGCAGGGCATGAGGGGAAGCGATCTCCAGGAGAGAGAGACGGGATCGAAGAGGAAAGGAGGCGAGATCGAAGGATCCTGAGGGAATATGCAGAGGAGATGCGAGAGGCGGTCCTCGTTCCCGCTTCCGTATCGTCTGTGGCGGAGTGAAATTAGGGTTTTGGAAGAGAGGAAAGCGTACCATGATTTACAGGTGGGTTTGAGGCGAGAGATGTGAGGGTAAGGGAGGGAGGAGAGGATCAGCCTCGCGACATCGTTGGATAATCCTGGGATTAAGGTCAAGCTAGGGTCGATTCGAGGCTTGGGCCGAGGGTAATACGATCGCGACGACGACGATTGAGAGGAAAACTGCAACCGCGAAGAGAAGATAGGCAAAGGCATGGATGTTGACCCGAAACTCCGGCGGAATTTGTCAGTGGAATGATGGATCAGTGAGGCAGAATCATAGAAATGGTAAAAAAGGTTTGAAAGTTTAAAGGAAATATATTTTTGATGTCGATGTCTGGGTCGTCCAACAAATCTAAATCTGGTTGAAGATAATAAACCCATCGTGCGTGGACAATCGGGCCTATATTGGGCTTTTTCTTTTAACATTTGCAAATAACATAACAGCTAGTCTATAGTCTATAGTATACTATATAAAAAATTGAGGATGTAAACATATAGTCTACGTTATCATTTTAAATTAAACTATATATTTTAGGTTAATTATTTTTTTTATCTTAAGATAATATTATTAAAGAAGGGAACAAGAATTTCTATTAAAAAAAAAATAATTTAGTAATAATTTATGAAAGTTTTTTTTACTTTATTAGATGCGATAAAAATCAACATCGTAATTGAACTATTTTTAGAACTATAATAAAAAGGTAAAAATGAAAATGAAAAATTGAATTATTGTAAAACTATTTTTAGTATGGATTTATGATTACTAAATAGCAGTATTATTTGCCGTAAAAAACATAGTACTAGTTTATTCAAAAGTGAAGAACTTCTGCTCGTTAGTGTTATCTTTTTATTTTTAACGACGTTTTGAACGTTAGTTTCACAATTAACCTATTTTTAAATTACTAAATTTTACAAAATTAACTTCAGCTAGAATAAATAATACTTCTACTATGAAAAATAAGTTATATAACCTATTTAAATAAGTAATATCGATCCTTCAACTTTTTTTGTTTGGTTTAAAACATCCTTCAACTTTGAGGCCTTAATTATTAGTTATGAAAAGAACAAATTAACTCCTTTAACAAAAAAAATTAACTCACGTACGTTATGTTTATTGTTAGTGCGCCATGGATCATTGATTAAGAGATCTAGTGATGCATCCTCTGTAAAACATCAGGTCTTGTGAATCATTGAATTGTTGTCTGCTGAAGAAGATCACTTTGCGAGTGAGGAGAACCTTTATGTCATGTTCTTGATTTTATGTTCCTTTGTTTGCAGATATGTGAACGACGCGAGACCTTTCTGGCAATACATAGTGACTGCATTCAAGCAGTTAAACGAATCTCTCTGGGTTCCTTAAACCTCTCATGAGTTTAAAATCATTGGTATCTTCAAATGAATGTTTTTCTTTTGATTTTGTTCTGCAGGTTGCTCAAAGGATAGGAGTGAAAGTCTGAAGCAATACATATTTGAGTGAAGGTCTGAAGGAATACACCAATAATGTTTTTTTCCTTTTTAAATCTCAGGGATTCTCCCTACAATCAACAAAAAAAACAATAGTTCTTAATTAATTTTCTTAAGCTAACTTAATTAATAAACTAATGCTTAAGATGCTAATGTGGATTGTTCCTATAATGCTCTCATAGTCTAACTAATTTAATTTTGGCATCTTGCGAGCCAACAAATGCAAAGGTAAGCGGGCCATTGATGTAAAAACAAAAACAAAAAAACAAAAAAAATGAGCATAAAAAATCTACATGAAAGCAATGTAGCACCTAGTTATTAAGTAATTGGGGCCGTCAACGTGGACAACGCAATTATTCATTACATGATTGTAAATGTTCATGCACATCTACTTTAATGATTTTTCATACAAAAGAGAGACTTGATTAGGTCTCCCGGAAAACACGTATCAATACTTTATCACACAAACAAAACTCAACTAATCAAAAAACTCTTATTTAGTATACTACATAGTTTTTGATATCAGTTGAATCTTGAAACCACCAAGACATCATTGAAACTCTCGTAATTAAGCACACACACATTTATGCTCCAGAGACGGCACAGTAAGCATGGAGTGTAGATCGAGCTCGACGACCTGCCTCAGTGTGATAGAAACTCATCAAGTCAACATAAGTGAATGGTTTGAAGACACGAGGATGCTTCTCGTCCACAACTTCTTTTGGTGGTTCTATGATGTAATGTCCGTTTGGAGTCGAGAACAATGCTATTGAATATCTCGTCTTCTTTTTTTCCGTCACTCTTACTCGATGAAACGGACGACATAGTCTACCATTCATAAGTGCCTGTAAAGGAACAGAAAAACAAAAACATCACCAAGTAAGTCATTCGTTACTTTTCTTATTTCGGGTAACAGCAAGATCATGATGAGAAGAAAACAAAAAATGATAGTCAAGACATGAACTTGTGAAAGTGATGAGAGCAAATAAATCTTAAGTAGTTGCTAGAGGATTTGGGTTGGTCCCCTGGTGAGAGTGAATATGAAGTAAAATCATCTTCTTCTTCTTTTTTCCTCCACTAGTTTTGTTACCTTTTGTTCGTTTTTAACTCTCTTTTTTTTTCCCTTTTCATTTTAGTGTTCTTTTTTTTCTCTCTCTACATCTAATATTAAAAGTCAGTTTACTTTTGTTCGTTTTTAACTCTCTTTTTTTTTTCCTTTTCATTTTAGTGTTCTTTTTTTTCTCTCTCTACATCTAATATTAAAAGTCAGTTTACTTTGCCGACAAATAAAAAGGTCGGTTTACTTTAAATTATTCTATGTAATCATGCACCACCATATCAAAATTTCTTACGTTTGAAAAGATTACAAATCATCGATGTTTAGAAAGGGAGTTTCATCAAAAGTTATAAAATACTGCGTGGATTTATTGTTGTAACTATTCAGTATTCACGTATCGATTAATATATTTATATATGTGCACTAATTCAATATATCTTTCGTTCTATCTATCGAATGTTACTTATTAAACAATAAAAGTTCTTTTTCTTAGTTTGATATTAGCTTTTAGAATATAAAAACTTAAAAGGGTGAAATATCGAATACTTATGTCGTAAAATCATGATTACTATGAGGAGCCATTTATATTTTATATATGCGTGCATGTCATGTAAAATTAAAAGAAGTTAGAACTTACATATAGAGAATCTCCAGCCATAACAACGAATGAATTGTGAGATGCTTTCAATCTGATCCACTTTTCATCTTTGGTTAACACCTCCAAACCTTCAATCTCATATTGATAAAGTACTGTCACAAGGTTTTTATCAGTATGAGAAGGTAGACCCAATTTCTTCTCCTCAACATCTGCGCCACCATTAGCTTTGACACTATCACCAACACTAGCACTACTACGAGTACTATTATTAGCATTAGCAGCACCATTAGTGCCAACATTAACATCAGCACCAGCACTAGCTTCAGCGTTAACATCAGTACCAACGTCGGCAATTGATTTAACGCTAGCATCATCACCATCATGATTAGCATTAGCACCAGCATGAGCATCGTCATCAATATGAACATTAGCAATACCATTGGCAATATCATTAGCGTCAGCACCAGCACTAGTAGAATCGCCAGCACCAATATCCGCATCAGCGTTAGCATTGGTATTCGTATTAGCACCATCATGATCAGCAGCATTAGCACCAGCCGCAACATTAGTATCAACATCAGGTGGTGCAATATACTTCATCAGTCGCAGACGGTAGTTCGTTGACTTGAGGTGTTCGTCAAAGTAGTTCTCTATCCCAAAACTCTCTATGACCATTCTTCTCACCATTACATCCAATTCTGCTAACTTCTCTGAAAACTTCTGGATCGTTTCACTGTTTTTAACACACAGAAAATTATTATATCAATTTTAACGGAAACGAGAAAGAAAAAAACGTGAGACACGTGTGATTGGAAACAAATTTTCAATTCATTGGTTTCATGCTATTTGACTGAACTGACATTTTTTTTTCCACAAAAACAATAATTAAAAGCACGTTTCTTATGTAGAAACAAAAAAAATTGTCACTTTGTCCGAGCTGCAACCAATCTGAGGGGAAATAAATTAACATAACTAAAAGCAACGAACAAGAACTTACGAACAATATATTTGATAACAATCAGCAAGAATTTACAAACAATTTACTATATGAAACAATATTGAGTTTTTCACATAACGTTACCTGATACTCTTGTTACCGTTACAATCAGGGCGTAGCAGCTGAGTAAATTCATGAACTTTCTCCAAATCATCGGCATCCTGGATCCCCAAACTCTCAGAAAGACCATTATGAGTGGAATAGCCAGTGTAAGGTTTCGGAGACACGTTTCTCTGTTTCGCCTCAACTGGTAACTCGAAAAGCTCTTTCATGGCTTCCAAAACCGACTTCCTAAGCTCCTCTGACACTCTATCGTATGACACCTCGAAAGCGCCGTAGTCTTCAAGAGCTTTACGGACATCACTCCTCACTTCAACCCACTTCTCACTTCCTGGTTTTAGGGTTTGGTCCGAGAGATAGATGACTGGAAGCTGAGGAGTGTCCGAACCCATTCTTCTTTTTTTCCTTTGGTGCAAAACCAAAATCACATATTTACAAATATTAAATAGCTTTATTTGAACCCCAAAAATGTTTAATTAGCTCTTTCATTATAACAACAAAAGAAAACATTCCAAACTCATAAGAAAATTACCTTCGGAGTTTTTCTTGATTCTAAGAGACCAAGTTGGTTTTCTTTGCTTTATGGATTTTTGCTTTCGTGCTGAGAAAGTAAGTGATGGAGTGTTCCATTTATACAGAAATTTTATAGACATTTGAACACATGCTGCTTTCCAGATTTTTTGTCGTTTTCTATAGAGAAACACATGTGGGTTTAATATGAGTCTACAAAGGGAGGAAAGTTGGTGTATCACAAAAACAGATGTCTTTCGATAAGTTGGTGAATCATTTTTCTCTTTCATAGCATCTAAAAACACTGCGCTATCCTCATATATTAGTATAAGATGAACAACGACTCGACGACTAACCTAACACTTCTTTCTGTAAAAACAAAAGAAAAGTAACTAGGCTATTAAAATATCAACCTTTTTTTAATATGGGCTTTTAGTTTAAAGAAGAAAACTAAACCAATAGTCTTGGTGTAAAAGAGAGATTCAGAGGAAGAAATTAACCCAACAACAAGGTTTTATATATTTTCTTTGAAAACTGGTTACATAACTATCTTTAGAGATACTAATTAATTTTCTAAAATCTTGGCTATAAAACAAAAAGCTAACATTCGAAGTCTTATATACTACATGAGCTAGCTAACAAATCACGTAACCCTAATTACATTCTAAACCAGAGAGTTGGCGTGATTCCGTGCTATTATTACCATTTAAATTCTGAGGCCAGTAATTGGTTTTTGTAAAGCAAAGCAATAATGAAGAGAAAAAGGAGCAAGGCCCATTGTGTTAAAGCAAGTCGTTTTTAACTGATTTCGGTTGGATCCAACTGTGCATTTGGGTACTATGGAGCAGGAAGCTGTCTTTTAAACTGCATCCACACATCAACTCCGGAATGTTTCTGGAGATTTCTCTGGAGATAACATTGGAGGTGGAAGATGATGATTGATGAATAAACCTCGACACTGCTAGTCATAATCATCACAATCTTTATATGTTTTGTTGTCCAAAGAAAATAAGATAAATATTTACGAGATGAAAAAAGTTCAAAAAAAATAAATATAATTACGAGATGAAGTTTTCGACTGATATAATTAGCTCTAGTTTATTGGTAACTAAAATTATAGTCCACGGATACGTGGGATATTGCAAATCTTTTTTACTACTTTTAAATAATGACAAATACAAAAACCCAAAACACCATAGTACAGTCGTTGACACTAAAATATGATTGTGATTTTCTTTCCATGCATCCAAAACTATAAATAAAAATAATTAGTAAATAATCCGCACTATGTGTGTGAATATATTTTATATATATATATATAATTCTATTATTATTATTTTGAATAAATAATGTTATAATTTAAGCTTTTCAATATATTATAGATGTAGATGGAAAAGTTTTCATCCACCCCATTACGCTCTACTTTTGGTCCTAAATTTTTGTTTTCTGTGAAATTATTTTTCTATATTAAATAAACTTTTGATTTTCATTTGGAGAATTGAACATGACCAAATTGTATGCTTTGTAGAGTTACTCTTTGAAACTCGGTTTTTTTATTTATAAAGAAAAGAAATTACTCTCTTTCGGTTTTTTTATTTATAAAGAAAAGAAATTACTCTCTTTCGGTTCTTGTGTGATGTGAATTCGCCTTATTTAAACAAGAACTATACAGCAAGAGAATTAGGGTTGGAGAACCTTTAGTTTCTTGTTTCAAACGCGTCTAGCCGCTGCATTAAAAATCTGCAAGTTTTTTGTTTGATAATTGGTGTTCTATTGGTCCTCTTAAGGAGGTGTGATGCAGAGAGATATCTCCAAATATCTTAATTATTTAGATAATTATGAGTTATTTGTATTTTAATTAATATTTATATTTTAATATTTATCTTTTAGGATTTTCTAGAATATTCCATATTTTAGGGTTTTGAGCTTTATTATAAATAAGCCGTTTAGGCCTCATATTGTATTCAGTTTATGATTGATTAATAGAATTGAGCTTTTGTCTCTCTTTTCCTTGTTTTCGGTAGATCTATAGAGATCTCAACGAGTCCAAGAAGCAGGTCCCAAGCGAGGATTCTATCGAATCCCTTGGTCGAGCTGGCAGGTCCCAATCGATTCCTTTGAATCTATTGGTTGAGCTGTGTTTATCTAGCTTCCGCTACATCAGTTGGTATCAGAGCTACGTTTCTTTGATTTCTTAATCGAAGAACGATTCTGGATGTCATGCTGAGTGATTGCTTTTATCCTTTTGTCGAGAGAGAAGAGAGTCAGGAGATCTACAGAGAGATCTATGGCGATCCGATCTACGACGCTTATGAAGATGAAGTTCATGATGTGATTGACTTCGTTTTCAAAGAAGATTCTTTTGCAGATCTCGTCCGTGCAAATTTCGTGCATAATCGGATTTGTGCGAAAATCGGGCAGATCCAGATCCGTGCAGAAACCGGGCAAAATCAACTTCGTGTAAAATCCGTTCGTGCAGAAACCGGGCGAAATCAACGTCGTGTAAAATCCGTGCAAGACCTGGTTTGGGTGCATAATCAGGTTCGTGCGAAAATTGTGGACAATCCGATTCGTGCAAATCTCGAGCGTCTGTTATATAATCAGATTTCTGGAAAATCCCTGAAGATTCGCGTTTGTGCAAACTTCGTGCAAATAATATTTAAAGAGGGATCTTGGAAGATTTTAGCAACGAAGAACCGATTCAAGATTCGAGGACGAATCTTCTCCAACCCGGAGAGAATGATGCAGAGAGATATTTGGAATATCTCCAAATATCTTAATTATTTAGATAATTATGAGTTATTTGTATTTTAATTAATATTTATATTTTAATATTTATCTTTTAGGATTTTCTAGAATATTCCATATTTTAGGGTTTTGAGCTTTATTATAAATAAGCCGTTTAGGCCTCATATTGTATTCAGTTTATGATTGATTAATAGAATTGAGCTTTTGTCTCTCTTTTCCTTGTTTTCGGTAGATCTATAGAGATCTCAACGAGTCCAAGAAGCAGGTCCCAAGCGAGGATTCTATCGAATCCCTTGGTCGAGCTGGCAGGTCCCAATCGATTCCTTTGAATCTATTGGTTGAGCTGTGTTTATCTAGCTTCCGCTACATCAAGGTGGCAGGAGACAACGCGCTTTCTTTCATAGGAGCCCCGTCCCAGCTCAGGCCACAGTAGCACAAGGTTAATTACAGATCATTTGATTGGCATACTCCTTAAAGATTCAGGAACGCGTCTATTCGTTTGATAAGAGACGACTAACTAGCATCTGTTCAAATTCCTGCAGTTTAGAGAGGCACGGTCGTCTTCTATTAGGGTCCTTCAAACAGTCGTATACAGAGTTTTGCTACCTAAGAAAACTTGGAGCTTTCTTCAACCTGCAGAAGATGTTAAGAGGTGGATCAAGGCAGTCTGGTTTAAGAACACCGTTCCAAAGCACGCCTTTACTTTTTGGACAGCCAAACTCAACAGGCTTTCGGTTAAAGTTAGGACAGCAAATTGGAGAATGAACACTAACGCGATCTGCTCATTTTGTTGCCAACATCCAGAGACGCACGAGCAAGTGTCCCTTGAGTGCACTTATGCAGGTCATGTCTGGGCTTATGTTCTACATAGGTTAGGATCTCCCCAACTCTCTTTTGATACTTGGTAGAGTCTTATGCGTTGGCTACTAACAACACCTCCAAACAATTATTGTATCGTGTTGAGAAAACTTGCAACCCAAACAACAATATAATTACTCTGGAGAGAGCGTAACAGCAGCTTCTACAGCTCCATAACTCTTCCACCGGCCAATATATTTGGGCATGTTGATCACTTGATTGCGTTACCAGAGACACACTTCTTATCGACCTCTTGTCAGCCATAATCCATGCTAGTCCAAAGTAAATACTAATAAATAAAAAAAAAATCAATACAACAAATGTGAGAAAGTTGAAATCTTTTTTCTCTATATATAAGCTGAGGAGTGATATGTCTGCAAAGATTTAGAAAACTATATGGCTGTTTTGAGGCTTCTTTTGATAAAAGTATCTATGGAGCTTAAGGAGTCGAATCTCGATGCCATTGCAGAGCTTTTCGACTTGCCAATTCAAACAAAACAGAGAAATATGTTCTCAAAACCAATAGATATATATAGTAATCATACTCGCTTCAAGAGTTTGGGGATTAATGATCCGGATATTGTTGAGAAAGTCGAAGACTTTACTCTACAGCTATGGCCTGATCATGGTAACAAAAGTATCATGTAAAGTGTTTGTTAATTAGCCTTTTGTCTTCATTCTTTAATTTTAGTGTTAATTTGTGTTTACATGCTAAATTTTTTTGTTTTGTAAGAACTATGGACTAGCATGGTTGAAAGTAATTCAAGGGAAACAAAAAAAAAAAAAAAAAACTGAAGTATGGGATCATTTCTTTATCATTTAATGTTCATAAGTGTACATAACACACACGTATACATACACCTGCAAGCAGCAGCGTAACCGTTGTTATTAATTGCGGCCATTACCTGTCAACAAACGCAATTATTACATAATTATTTAATTAATAAACAAGTATGCAATAACAGCCAAAGTCAAGCTAGCATCTGAAAACGCATCCTAACTAAACAATTTTGGTAATTAGGCCAAAATCAAGAAAGCAAAAACACCATCACAACTCTCAGAATCAAGAAATGGATTCAGACTCTTTTCTTCCTCTTTCTGATTCTCTCCACCTCCCAGTCATCGATTTCTCCGACCAAACCTTAACACCAGGAACCTCAAAGTGGGATAAAGTGAAGGCTGATGTCCGCAAAGCTTTAGAAGACTTTGGCTGTTTTGAAGCTTTCTTTGGCAAAGTGTCAAACATAGAGCTTGATAAGTCTGTTTTGAAAGCCATGGAAGAGCTTTTCGATTTGCCGGTTCAGACCAAACAGAGAAACGTGTCGTCGAAACCCTTTCATGGGTATCTAACTCACGATCTTTACCAGAGTTTAGGGATCGATGATGCTAATGTCGCGGAGAAAGTCAACGACTTCACTCAACAGCTATGGCCTGGTCATGGAAACAATATTATTAGGTATGAAATGTGAAGTCAAATAATTTTAGCTAGTCCTTGTTAATGATTAAAACCTTTCAACGATTCGTATTAATTAATCAAATCATATATTTGTGTTGAATAAGTGAGACGATGCACGAGTTTTCGAAGCAATTAGTGGAATTGGATGTGATGGTGAGAAGAATGATAATGGAGAGTTTTGGGATAGAGAAGTACATTGACGAACATCTGAACTCTACAAATTACCTTATTCGAATGATGAAGTATACAGCACCTCCTGATGATGATGTACAAGAGGCAAAGTTAGGTTTAGGTTCTCATACCGATAAGAACATCATCACAATACTTCATCAGTACCAAGTTGATGGTTTGGAAATTAAGACCAAAGACGAAAAATGGATCAAAGTGAAACCATCTCAACACTCTTTCATCGTCATGGTTGGAGATTCTCTATGTGTAAGTTCTTCCAACTTCCTTTTCATATATAACATTTCCTACGTTCACACTATTCTAAAGTAGAGAAATAATCTTCTATATTCGTTGATGTTACAGGCACTTTTGAATGGTCGATTGTCTTCACCATATCACCGAGTCGTGATGGCAAATAAGACAAGATATTCGACTGCATTGTTCTCTGTTCCAAAATCAGTAGCTATCATCGATTCACCTGAAGAACTTGTTGACGAAGAACATCCTCGTATGTTCAAACCCTTTAAATATAATGATTTTCTTCACTTCTTTCACACGGAAGCTGGTCGTAGAGTTGAATCTGTTCTCCATGCTTTCTGTGCTCTCTGAAGCATTTAACGTATTCACAATAATGAATGTAATGACCTTACTATTGATGATTTGTATCAGTCCAACAATATTTTATGTTCTGCTTTTCATGTAGCGATTGTTTTCGTTATCTGATATGTTTCACATGCATATGCATACACACAAGATGCAAGAGAAGAAAGTTATCTCATCTCGCAAAAGTTTTTTCTCTTTTTCACTTGAGAGACGCAAAAGAGGGAAGAAAGAACCAAAAAAAACAAGTACTATACCATTCTCATTCTCTGGTACAGTAAGTAGGTGATTATATTACACATGTGCGGCAGAGTATATCAACACTGCAAATTTTGAACCATAAATCTTGCTATACTTGTATATAGTTGTACCAAAGTTTCAATGTCTTTTGCTCCTACCTTGACTTCAATAAATTGTGATAAAACACGAATGCAATTTAGATTCAGATGTATGCAAGCGAGCTTCTGTCAAAATCCGGTTGTGGCCTCCCTCGTGTTGGAGTAGGCGGTCTCTGGATATTCAGCTCCTGCACACAGATACATTAGTTTCAGTGTCTGATTCTTTCTTAGCTACAACAAAACATATGGCTACATAAACTCTAAGAGAGACTATCTTCCTTTTCTCAGCAAAATTGACGATATTGTGGAGACTTTATTGGTATGCACACACATAGCTACTAACTTAGATTGACTTGTGAAACAAAGACATGTGGTAGGATAGTGTCTTGTCTTGTTCCAGGACTACACGTGTTTTACTGTTTAGACACAAAGACAGACACAAGTGTTGTTGTTACCTGCATCCAAGCGTCGTCTCCAGAATGTTCTGGAGAATTCTCTGGCGATAAGATAGGAGGAGGAAGAGGATGAATCAGCTTAGGAACAATCACCAATCCTCGGCCAACCACCAATATAGCTCCCGCATTGTTCGCAGTTCCTGTTGCAAAGTATCAGAAACGTTTACCTCAAGCCTATCCAAGAATACAAACATTAGATACAAGAAAAAGTTTTTGACTGATTTTTATTTCTCCTCACCGCAGTAATTTGTCGCTGAAAAAAGCGTAATCAACTGTCCTTGTGCAAATCTTTCGAATCCATCCATTACACATTCATGGGCCCTAATAATTAGCTGTAGTTTGTTCTTCTTACAGAATTCTGTGACTCTATCAGGCTGCAATATCAAGATTTAAGCCCTCAGTGATTGGCCCCAAATTTTTATTAATGAAAAGCGACATTAATAAGAGAACGTGCTTTACCCCAAACGTGACAAGACCGGGTCCTCTGGCGTTTGGTCTCAAACCCTCTATACTATCGTTCTCTGTAGGATCAGACCTGTACTTCAAAATATTATATTATGAGTTGGTAATGTAAGGATATGGCGATGGATGTTTAAACCAGGAGGAGAAAGGACGTATTACCATAATAAATCCATAAGAACAAGGGATCCAGCATCCATTGTTATGGGTCTTTCGATTTTTTCAATCTGTTCCACTGAACTGATTGACCTCCCAATTCCACCATGCATACATATAATTTTATTCTCGATGAGTGCAGCGAGGGGAAGATAATTGAAAAGTTGATTAAATCTTGTCCATGCCCAGATCCCATCATTCTCTCCCTGATAAAAGTAAAGAGCAGGCTTAGTCCAGGCAGAAAAGCTAGAGACAAAGACAATGTATAATTTGATTATACAGAGACAAAGACAATGTACCATTCTTTCTATGCACTCAAGACGGAAACCAAATAGGGCATTAATATCGGCAGCCTCGTGATTTCCACGAATCAAGTGAACATTCTCCGGATATTCAATCTGCACAGGAATATCTCAGGACCATAAGCCCAAAAAGCACAATTTAAATGACACTAGTAATATGATATGAAATTAGGCACCCTCTTGCCTTCAATGCAAGCAGCAAAGTTATAGTCTCCAGGCTGTGTTGCCCCCGGTCAACATAATCTCCCAAAAATAAGTAATCAATATACCTGATGTGAATACGTTTAATGGGTTAGTGAGTACTTTTTTAGCAAAACTCACAAGAATCGATCGTTTGCTTAAACTTACGTGATATCTCCAGCTGTTGAGGGAAATCCATATTCATCAAACAACCGCATCAAATCGCCGAATTGCCCATGGAGGTCACCAAATACTTTAATAGGAGCTTTTAGCTGAAGAACCGTTTGTTCATGCATAAATATTTGTTCAGCAGCATAACAAAGTTCCCCAACTTCATAAGAATCCAAGAAAAACTTCCTATTGCCAGGAGGTTTCCAGTTTCGAGGTCTCAACAAAGCAGAAATGACCTGCAAGCAACAACATATTAGTAGGTATTAATTGTATAATTGCGACAGCGTCCAGGAGGAATCATACCTTTTTATGCAGGCCTTGAGGAGATTTCTGTCTCGTGAACTTCTTGGTGGGTTGTGGCACATCGCTATTATTCAAGGGAACCATCCGCCGGCTCTCATTCTGAAACTGATCCAAGCTTAGCTGTCTCACCATGCCGCCCAGACTGCCGACTGTCTCCTTTGCTACCACAACCTATTGGTAGTAACGCCATTTTTGGTAAGCAAATAGATGCAAGTCTCGATATAAGATACAGTTAAAGCAAGCAATATGCTGAAACGAAGCAACCAAATATATCTAAGGTATGAAAGACAGAAACAATCTATAAAAAGTATAACACTAATAAAAATAAACTAATGATTGGGGATTAACATACAGCTCTTGGATGAAGCCGGACATCTCCTTCAGTTTCAGGACCGTCATAAGTGGTTCCTACTGTTGGCGAGCTGCCATCAGATGCAGAGGTTTCTTCATCTAGAGAAGCAGATCCTAGTTGTGCAGCTCGCCAAACAGAACTAGCTACCTCTGCTTCTGCTGCAGAAGCCTCCGTCAATTTTTCCAAGGAATTTTCATCCAAGCTGATATTGTTGAAGGGAGAAAAGAAAGATATGTAATGATTGAACAACTAGATAGAGTAAAGCATAAAACCAAAAGAGTGTAAGAAATGGGATAGACCTCAGTCCTTCGGACATGGAGAGTGCTGGTTCAGAGCCTGAAGGAGGTCGCGCGGCATAAGAAAACCTGGGTGTAGAGCTTTGTTGGGTTCTATCTGATGCTAACAAAGGAGAACTGATGTCTGACTGGAATGTTGAATTTTCAGCGACTAGAAAATCATCAAGCAACACATCTGCAAGGAAGTAAAATTACGGCAATAGTCATACTAAGAAAGGCATTAGCTAAACTATAGAGAAATGTAAGTGTGTCACAAAAAACTTCCTAAGAATCAGCTTGACCTAGGCTAGAATACGAAAAACCATAGAGCTAAAGTACATGTATTGCGATAAACAAATGCTTCTTGTGTATAAAAAGAAAAATAATATCAACGTTACCTCCTCTAAGACCACCATGTACATAGATCCGGATGCCAACTGATGCAGCACCATGGCGACAGCGTCGCATAAGTTCGAAAGATGGATCTTGATCGATTTGTCCTTTACCGCCGCGCGCAGAAGTGACTTGCCCATTTCTATCCAACCATACACCGGCAGCAGTATCAAGCACTGCGAGATGAAAAGATTCCATAATAATTAGTTAATTACTTATACTGAATATGGCTACGAGTGAGTAAAACGCAGCTTTTCCATTCACAATACATTCCATGTGATTGACCACCATCCCCAGGAGAAGCTTGTGAAACAAAATCCAGACGCAAAAAAAAAAAAAAAGATAAATTACTCAATAGGAAAAACCATTGAACATTACCTGCAACAGATGCTTCAGCATCTATCACGCGACCTCCTCTCAGAACACCACCGCTGACATGCAATCTTGCACCTACGAAAACCTGATGGGAAAAACAATCAAAGAACGCATTGAAACGGCTAGGATTAGAGCACTGTACTGTAAATTTGTAATTGAAGTTTAATGCCTCACTAATAATTTCGTTTTAAAGCACAATAAGTGTTGACTTAGTTTCTAAGGCTAAAAGGTGCACTCTTCTGTGATATAATGCGCAGTCCATAATTAGCCAACGCTTCAGAACTTATTTTCCATACGTTTTGAAACTAGAGTCAGATTTAGTTTACCGCTGCATGTTGATATCTTGGAGAAGGAGCTACGCCTGGTGCCAGCGTCCATTCCCACTGACCATTTCTATGCATGAGTAAACCGTAAGCATCTCCCAGTGGCTGCAGATTCACGGACATATTAGGGAATATGCCAGTACTCATAGATGAGATAAACATTTTAAAATTGAGATTATATAGCAAAATAAGCCAAGCTCCAGTAATGGAGATGTTCGTAATTTAAATATCCCTATCCTCGAAAGAGAATTCTACTACTTTTACACATTAAAATAAAGTAGTGGAGAAGATAAGTATACCGCCCCCAAGGTGTCTCTTCCACCGCAGAGTAAAAACATGCCGTCGGAACGAGCACTGCCAGAAGCATACCTATGCAGAAATATCGAAATATGAAAGTTTAGTTGAAGAAACATATGTTCTACAGTAGCATTGACTGCCACTGAAATCAACTAAATCACTAACATTCTAGCACTTGGTCGGTCACCATCAGGGTTCAATCTCTGCCATACATATGGTTTCTGCGCTGTATCCAATGCCCAAGCGTCAGAAAGAGCTCGTTTCCCTATTCCATACATAGAAGGAACAAAAAAAATCAGGATATTTGGAATTTTTGAGAAATAAACAGAATAATGAAAACTAAATTTTCCATTAAAGAACTTAAGTTATTTAGAAGCACGGAAAGTTTTCATAAACATATAATATATAAATCCGAAAGCACGGAATTACAGTGTTTCATTGTCTGATGAATAATGGCCCGTTCATTAGGATTTTGACTGAGACAGTTTCTTTTGTGGAGGAGAGACACTGATAATCTTTTATCATAACTCTATGATGCATGTTAGGGTAAACAGAAATCCTGAAGCTAGGCTAATGAAATATCGTATAACAAATCAAGAGATATAAATATATATATATATAGTCTTACCATCATTTCCGGTGACTGTAACAAGATACCTCTGAGAAACCAAATCCATAACATGACCGTAGCGAGGGCCTGGACCCTCCCCTTGAACAACCACCCTGAAGACGCATTAAATGCAAGAATATTGTCACCAATAAAATAAATAGCAAAGAGACACAGAAGTGAGAAAATTGAAAAAGAATCTCTCACCTATGCCACTTGTACTTATCATTAGTCATGTCAAGAACGTAAAGATCATCGGTAGAATGCCCGGCCGGGCCAATGCCACCCTGTTAATCAGCCAAACATAAACATATGTTTCATACATGGACAGTGCTAACTGTCAAATGACCAAACGCCTTCACATTTGCGACTTTGCAAGAAAAAAACAATAAACGGTCTGATTAAGTGATTGGACAAACAACCTGGAAAACGACCATGGTACCAACTGCAGCTGCGGCATGAGCCGCCCTAGGAGACGGAGGCTCACCAGCCGGTTTAAGCCTACACAATTACACAATTACACAAATTCACAAATGTGATCTGTTTTTTACAAGAAAACATTAAGACCGAAACAACGAAACTTAAACTCTTTAAAAAGGAAAAATGTCTTTTTTACCTTGTCCACTTCCTAGTGAGAACATCATAAGAATGCACCGAATTGGTCACACCCGCTAACCCTAGAAAGCCCCAGCAGCATCAGGCAAGTCCAGATCAAATCCGGGAAAAGAATGAAAAATTTCAAGTTCAGTGGATGATACTTACTGATCCCAGGCACGGAAGAACTCCCGCCCTCAATAGCGGTGGCGCCGCCGAAGAGTATGAGTCGAGGGCCGTGAGTCTTGGTAGCTGCAACCGCCGTGAGTGTGTGAGCGCATCTAGGACCAGGAGCGTCGTCTTCATCGTCCCAAAAGGTTTCTAGGGTTTTGTACTGAGGAGCTGGATGTAGCCACGGTTTCGTGCCCATGGAAACCACTTTGCGCGTCTGAAATCGCCTCAGGGGAAGCCAACAAAGCAAGACGGAACCTTAGAGAAAGCGAATCAAACAAGGTAAAGACAACGCCACTGATGAATGAACTTCGTGGGAACTTCAGATCGGAGGAGTAAGACTTCACGGTGGACAGAGCGGCGGTGATTCGCGGCGGACTCTGTCTTCTCCCTCTTACACCCCTCAAGTAAAAACCTTTCTTTTTTTCCGGAGACAAAATTTTTTTTTTTAAAGTAAAATAAAACAGAACGAAAATGTTGCTCCGGCGGATTTTCGAGGACACGGTTTTCAGCGGATAGAAAAGGCGTTTGCCCTGAGCTGTACTTTTAGTCCTCTTTGCTAGTCAACGGCTTTATTTGTGTCTGAAATGTCGATGATACCCCTCAATTTGTGAGATTAGTTTGATATTTTAATTTAATTACAAATCGTAAATATTTGCTAATTTCTATAACTGAATGATCTCGTGCTCGAGCCAGATCACTCACATATTGTATCCGTTAGTGTGATAGCTGTTAAAGTTACATTAAGGTCCAGGCCATTAGTAAGAAGAATTCCTCAATTTATGCATCTTAAATACTGTAATTTTTAAACAGAACTTATGACATTATAGCTCTTATTACTATGTCATTTAGTAGCGTTACAACATACCTAATGCAGACAATTCCAAGAAACTCATTTCTTAGAAAATACATAATGCAGACAATTCTAAGAAACTCATTTCTATCTTAACACTTTATCTCCAAGTTTGAATTTTTCTCTTAAGAAAAGCTCAACCTACTTTTTCAAAGAATATAATTGAATCACTTACTAGCTATAACAGCCTCATAATAGGTGCTAGCTCTTTCAAATACATTATGGAATTGATTGTCTAAAGCTTAAATTGATTACTTCTTAGCTTTATTTCCTTGCATCCCCCAAAAAAAGAAAACAATTATTTGGAAAGCATTAAGTCAACGGAAGCAGAAAAAAAGTCAAACTCTTCCTTTTGTACTGTTATATTATTATCTTCACTATTTGCTCTTGAAGTCCCAACCTTAACCAGTAAGTTAACCAGAGAGCTAGAGATGAACAGAGGCCGAGCTCATAAAACAGAGAACCTGTGGGACTAGGACCAAAAGAGAATCTCTAAAGTCTAAAACAGTTAAGAAAAGAAAGAACCTAATGACCAAATTTCAATGCAACTGAGTCTGTTACTGAAGCTTCTTCACATCCCAAGCCACTCTCATAACACCAAACCTCGCATTCGCTTCTCCAAAAGTCCTCCCAACATCATCTGATCCATAAGGGATGATCATTTTGCTCCAATCATATGACCCAGTAAGCTCCATTACATCAACCACGCAAACCTGTTTTGTCTCCAGGCTTAAACCGTACCATTCACCGTCTGTTCTCAAAACCATTCCTTTCCCGATCTCATCTCCTCTATCGTCCATAAGCATCACTTGCTGCCCTCGCTTCAGCCCTTCTTCTGACGATGATCTCATCGGGTTCTCTCCTGTTCTCGGGTTTCTTGATGCAGCAGCTTGATCTATAAATGCTGTTGATGGTTTCTGCTGCCAAGCGTTTTCATCTCCAGGACTCTCCGCTAAATCCCCTGAGCTAATATTATCACGAGCTGGCCCTTGCTTGTTTGCTCGAGCTAGTTTTGCTCTTCTGTTATTTAGCCTGAGGATAAAAAAAAACTATCAATGTCAGATTGAGAAATAGGAATGGCGAGACTCTCTATGCAGTGGAGAGAGAGAAGCAAGTACCAGTTTTTCAGCTGCGAAGACGTAACCTCGGAACCCTGCAAAAATCGCATAATCAACAGGCTCAGAGTTTGTAATACCGGTTGGAAATTTAAAAGAGTAGAATTCTTGAACTCACGTTTTCACTCAGTTTAGCGGCCCATAACCGTATCCAAGTTGAATTTCGCTGCATATCAGGTTCATCAACAAGGGCCTTCTCGATCATCCCCATTTGATCATCACTCATTATGCTGCGCTTCCGTTTCTTCCTCTGCTCAAAGAGAAGTAAATTTCCACCTCTCTCATACTCCTTCACATCACCCGATGTACTCACTTTAAGCCGCTTAGTAAAAGCGTGAACCAACTCTCCCTCTTCAGCCTGATCAACCAGACTCTTTCCTCTGTTAGAGCTTGTATCTGAACCACTGGTTTCAGGATTGCTCGCATCTGCGTCGCTCTCTTTCAACCGTTCAGCTATATCCATCCCCTCGTTCACGCCTTGCTTTGTCCCCGCACCTTCCACTCGGACATCAGAATTCTCCGAAGCTTCCTCATTGTTAAGATTCAGAGGCTCTTTTCTTTGCTGCTTACCAGATAAACTCCCTCCAGCACCTTGATTATCCTATAACAAACATAACATTTTTTTTTAAGTTAGTATATGACCCGTCTTTCACAAATATACTAACATATGATCGACAAGAGTAAAACGTCGTTACAGTTCCTTTGTATCAGTGTAACTAAACAGATAATCATAAACAAAAGCAGACAATTGTAACAACCATGTTCAAGAGAGTAACAAGCTTTTCACCTTCACATCAGCCTGATTTTCCTCAAACTCAGAACGGATTAGCGGTTGCAACTGTTCACAGAACACCCTGCAGACGACAGCATCCCGAAAATATATATCAGTGGTGATACAAAACAGCACAGTGAGAACTATAAAAATGTTCTAATATTGTCTTAGGTGAAATGTAGAATGATTGAGAGGTTCTATCACCTCAAAATCATTAAATCTTCGACATTGAGAGCATTGGGGATTAAGGAATCTGCATGACGCACCAGAGAACCTACAAATACAAATATCCATCACAATGAAATCACCAAAACATGTGTAAGAAGAAATCATATATGTGCCGGGATAAAGGTACACACATATGTTTTTGCAAACACTAGTGCCTCTCTGTGCCACCGGAGTATATGAAGAGCCTGGTAATAGATTAACCAATATGCTTGAAGGATCCTTTCGCAATCCACTCACAAAAGCATGAATGAAACGGTTCCTGTCATCTTCTGCGGGTTTCAACAGCAAATTCACATAGTAAGAAATAGAGGTATGCCACACAGTACGATCCAGGAAAATCATTTTGGCAGAGGACAGGGAAAAAAAAAAAAATCACCTGTGCAGACTTCGGGAACGAAGCAGTGAAGATTCGCCATAATTTTAACAATTAATGATGTTCTTTGATGTGCGTATGAAGACATGGTTATGTTATTTTGAAAGCTAAGCTTGAATTGAGGTACGACCAATTCACGAGAAGATGAAAATACACTTAAAACCCATCCAGCCGACGTAAACAGATCGTAATCCAGTGTTGCATCATCCTCCCTTGAAGAAAGAGCAGAAGAGCACAACATTGACAAGAAATCCCCATGAGCGAGACAAAAGACTGCGCTGAGAACCGTAGTCTGTAGATAACATTTAACATCCGTCACACATTAAGTCACCGAAGTTGAGTTCCGAAACCAGAGAAATGAAAGTTCATAGATTGTACCCTGGATAGAGAATCTTACGTACCAAAACAATAAATAAAGCAAGAGACTTTTGCAGAGGCAGGGGTGTATTCAATACTTACAAAATGTTTGGTGAAAAAAGGTCGAAAATGTGAATCATCCGTGAACACGTCAGCCAGGCGCATAGCGTTAAGTAGCACAAATCCCATTGGATAGTCAGGAGAAGCACTGGCCTTGGAAGCTTTAGAAAGTCCAAGCCTCAATAATTCAAGAACCTAGATTACAGATATAGCATCGTTAAATAGGTCAACACTAACTTTACAAATATAAAAAATGTAAAAAAAAAAGTCAATTCAGCAACATATGCCATTGCGGAAACGGTTGGTACTAGACTCTAGAGTAGGGCTGATATCACTACACCAACATGAGTCTTCAGCAGTGAAGCTTGATCTATAGCTAGTTGGATGTTACGAAGTATTTGAAACCCGCAATAGTGTCAATTTTTATGGAGTCTCCATAAGTAGCAGCGTCAAACCAGTGGCAAAACCTTTCAAATTGAGAAGGAAAGCTACCTATCAATTTTCGAGCAGAACTCCTAATCAGGACTAACCTCTGAGGCAACAGTTTGTGCTAAAGGCAAGCTTCCTGCACGTTCAACCTCGTCAAGGAATGAGACACTTTCCGCCTCAAACAAATGGTGCAACTGCAGGAACATAAACTTTGGTATGACTTACAGACAGTAAATAATGAAACACTATGCTAAGTTACAATAGACTTACAAGTGAAAGGACTTTTGCTTTTATTCTAGACATGGAAGCTATTGTTACGGCTGCTCCAACAAATTCAGGTGTAACAGTTAGTGATAGTATGGATTGAGCTAGCATAAGAACACCACCTTTTCCACATAGCTCCTGAAAGAAGAATACCATAAAACCTAATTCTGAGAATCATTCTCCGTAACAGTGTTAATTTATATTAGCGGCCAACGACAATTGGTAATAAACGTACAAGAAACTGTTTAATCTAAAACGGATGCATTTCAAGATTTAAGAACCAAGCATTGAAGAAACCTGGTTTTTAGCGACACGGTCTCTAAACAGTTTGTGTTGGCATAGAGAGTGAAGGAACTGCAAAGCAGCTTCAGCTTGTTGGCAGTGCATGTTAACCGCCCCTACAGAATTCGCAACTGATTTTTTCGGTTGGTCAGTTCGCCGACACAGAAACTTCGCTTTTAAAGATATCACAACATTGTGAACCGCTCCAAAAGCACCGTTTATAAATACATCAACCTAGATGAGAAATATAAGAATCAGATCAACGAAACCCAACGCAGAGGAACACAAATATCTCACAGCACAAGTGTGATCCTATTAGTTTCCGATGATATGTTCTTTCCGCATATTGGCATTTCAAGCACATTATGGTAAAGGTCATACCTTAGGGTGGGCAAGCAAGACTTGAACAAGATCTTGGGAGTTTGGAGAGATAAACCCGTGAAGCAGGTGAAGAGAAGAAGCCACCAACGTGGCTTCTATCAATGAGTCCTTTTCCGATTTCCAGCCTCCCTGGAATAAAAAAGCAACAGAGATGAATCACAACTTGAGAGAGAGAGAAACAGGAATAGACACAAAGAGGATTTTCCGGAAAATAACCTTTCTCTTAGCGCCGAGAGTTGCCATCGTAAGGATCACCAGATCAAGCATCTGAGCTGATAATTTCACATCATCAAGCAAGATCTATCACAATATGCAAAAAAAGAAAAACAGAAACAGAGAATTTTCTAATTACTCTTCCATCAGAGAGACATAAAGTCCAATTCTTTAAAAGATATAAAGATGGAACCTGCTCGAGCTTAGGGTGACGAGATGTCAAGTCGCAAAACGTATTCAACAGTCTGATCCCACACAATAAATATCGAAACTTGTCCTCTTTATCAGGTGAGACAAACACTGCTACAAGGTGCAGAGGTAACATTCCTACCATTTTCTCTACATGAACCTGAACCAAACTCAAAAAAAATTTAAAAAAAAGTCAGTAATTTATCCCCAAAACAAAATTGGAGAAGAAAATTTGAAAACCAAATGAAATTCATTGCACCTTCTCCGGTGGTGCCCCATCTTTTCCATCCTTATAAGAAATACAGAAGTCTTCATTATCTTTGAGAAGCTTATGAATCTCCAGAGAGCTTCGCCAATGCAAACCCTTCACAGCTGCTACCAAGTGTTTAGGCTGCAACAACTCAACCATGTCACTCATATGCACCACTCTCTTAATCTAAAAATTTCCGGTGAAATAATAACTACGGCGACGGAGCAATCAAAGACTAGAAATTTGTGCCGCCGTGATCTCTAGCGTTGGATTATGGCAGAGAAATAAGATAAGAAATCATAATAAATTGGGGAGAAGAGGAAAGGATAATGGAGATATCAATTTTGAGGGTGTAATGGCATAACAGTAAATATGTATAAACAGAGGGGTCAATTACTGGCTGTAATGACACTGCGTCTTGCTCTCTCTGCCATAGACAGACACAACGGGCTTATCAGAATTAATTTTGCCCCAGCGACAATTTCAAACCCTAATAAGTGACAACATTTTCCTACAAATGTCGAGACGATGAAGACAATCACGTGACTTGAACACGTGACCTTTTTTTTTTTCTCTTCTCTCAACTCTGCATTTCCGTTTCATCAAAGCCCAAAATGCTTTTAAATCTAGCCCAACTAACACAACATAATAACAGTTGTACTAGTAAATCAAATCATTTTAAACTCATAAATGTTTAATTTAATCAGCTGATCAGCTCAAATTATCAAATCAATATGAAAAAGAAAAAAAACACTTACTGTATCTTCGTATATTTCTGTGTCTTTTTCTTTAGAAAGTTTTGTCTTAAGCTGAAAACAAAAACAAAGCTTGTAAGAAAAAAATTCATGAAAATACCAATTGATCAACTAGAACTAGCAAATCATATACACCATGATCGAAATAATAAGTCATTAAACATTTTAATACGAAGCACTTACTTTATTAGCACGTATGGCTGAGACTCTTGCTTTAGATAGTTTTGTTTTACGTAGGGCCTCCTAAAACACAAGAGCGTCCAAAACAAACTGTAAGTAAAGTAAAAAATATTAAGATCAAATCTTAACATCAACAATCAAATCTTGCAAGTCAATTTCAAACATACGCTGATTAATAAACTCCAAATATAAAAGAAGTTATAGTACAATAGAGATATATGAAACCCCATTAGATATGAATATGAACTAGTAATTATATGATCCACTGTCACACCCAAAATAAAAATATGATCCACTGTCACACCAATAAAAAATATGATCCTGTTTATACACTTAAAGGATTACCACATCTAAAATTCATGGATTAGTCACAACATGCATAATATTTATGGTATACATTAGAGTTCGCAAAACAAAGTATGATATAAACTTCAACTTCAACTTCAAATTTGAGAAAAATTAAAGAAAATATTTGGTAAAATATATGATCATTTATCAACTATCTACTTGTAAATCTATTTTCTCATATATATATAATTCACATATTCACATTTTAGTTTTGAATCGTATTATAACAAAGCGATGTCATTAATACAAACTAGAAGATTGCAAATATGGGTTGACTATTAATAAGTATTTTGTGTTAATCAATTTAGATGCTCATTATCAAATACTCGTATTGAAATTCTTCTAGCGGAAGAGAATAAACACAAACTAGATGATAGCCCGCACCCTGTACGGATATAATATTTTGTATATAGTTTATTATTATATAATCTGTTATCATAGTAGTTGAGTTTTTTTATGGCTAATTGTTGGGATTTGTTCAGGTTTTAATCGAATTAAAACAGCCCTAACAACAATCCTAAACCACGGATCTTGTGCCAATTGAATCTACGATGAATATATATGTCAAATCTCGAACATACCTGAAGATTTGCAGCGGAAGAAGAACAGGTAATCGAGATTAGGAAGCGCCTCAAGTGCTGCGCCTCTACAGAAGTCCACACGCACACAAACTGGATGGCGGGATGCTAGTACCGGAGCGAACGATTCGCCTTCGGGTTTTCTGAAACGTTTTCTCTGTTTTCTCAAGCTTCCAAGAGCTTCTATGGTATATAAACTCGAGCAGCCCTCATATCATATATATAGGCTGGAGTTGCCGACAGGTGTCGATCGACACCCACCATTGGTGTCGATCGACACCTTGCCGACAGGTCCTCGCAGAAAGTCAAGGATCTTCTAGAAGACGATCCTGAGTGGTGTCGATCGATACCAACCATTGGTGTCGATCGACACCTTCACAGAAAATCGATATCGACGTATATCTTATATACGTTGATCATAATCATTACTCTAATGATCAAAACCCAATTTATAATATCCAGTTTGCTTAGGTGTGTGACCCTATAGGATCATATGATATGGTAATGAGTTCATAACTCATAAGTTATAAGCGGCTTCTAGCAAAACATTATAACCGTCCAATACCATATGATTGTCTTATCTCGACATCACGACTCTACTAGAGTAAATACAAGTATGATTTCAGGACATTCCCTTCAATCTCCCACTTGTACTGGAATCAACTATTCCCATAATCCCTTTGTCTCTATATCTCGATCTAGCATAAGGCAAGAACTCGTGTCATCCTTAATCAACCAAACCATGTTTATCGAACTCCGATTTATACTGATAAAAGACAAACGATTGACATTCAATCCGTTTGAGCGCGGCCACGCATTTCCAGTATCAAATCTTCGATAGGCCCAAAGATATTTATCTCCCGTTATATGGGAGGGACAAATTCCATCTTGTTCCATCCCTGTTTCCTACACACTTCATAATATGCCCAATCAATGCCTTTATAGCCACCAGTTACGGCTGACGTTTGACAAAGTCAAAGCATACCAATTCATATGTAAGAAAACATGATGAACTCAGGTCAAAGGACTATACTCTATAGTCGTAATGAGAAACTCTTATGACACTCATATAACAATCTTGTAGAGTTCTCATTAGCGGGTCATGTCCGATCATGTGTTCTCTAACACATATCTATGTGATTGACTTTAATACTCCTATTAATGACTCCATGAAACTTAGTCATCAGTCACCTCACATACTAGTCTCGCGCGGTTATCAATGTCCAACTTTGATAACCTCGACTATGGACACAAATAATTTTGTCATCTATCACTTATAGAGTCTCATGATCAAATCACATATTTGATGATCTATAAGAATGCCATAAATTACTTTTGGACAGTTATTTAATAACACCATTAAATAATACTGAAACAATTTCATTAAATAAAACATAACCAAATGTATGTTTACATGAACATCAAAATATAAATATGATAACTCCCACTAAAACAAGATTACTGCTTAAGGAATCTAATGCCTATAGCAGCTGCATGACTCTCATGTTTCGGTCGTGGGAGTGGCTTAGTCAACGGGTCAGCAACGTTCTCGTCTGTCGGAACTCTGCTGATCTTGACGTCACCTCTCTCAATGATATCACGAATCAGATGATATCTCCTCTCAATGTGTTTGGATTTCTGATGTGATCTGGGCTCCTTAGCCTGAGCTATGGCTCCATTGTTGTCACAAAACAATGCCACAGGCTCAGAAATGCTAGGAATCACACCAAGCTCAGTAATGAACTTCCTAATCCAAACAGCCTCCTTCGCCGCTTCAGAAGCAGCGATGTATTCAGCCTCGGTCGTTGAGTCTGCCACGGTGCTCTGCTTGGAACTCTTCCAACTAACTGCACCTCCATTCAGACAGAAAACGTAACCAGACTGAGATCGGAAATCGTCTCTATCTGTCTGAAAGCTGGCGTCTGTATAACCACTCACTACAAGCTCATCACTTCCTCCGTACACTAAGAACTTATCCTTGGTATTTCTCAAATACTTCAGGATTGTCTTGACGGCAGTCCAGTGACTCTCACCGGGATCTGATTGGTATCGACTCGTCATGCTTAAAGCACAAGCAACATCTGGACGAGTACAAAGCATGGCATACATAATAGATCCTACTGCAGAAGCAAAAGGAATCCTACTCATGCGCTCTCGCTCAGCAGGTGTCGAAGGACACTGCTTCTTGCTGAGAGTAATGCCATGAGACATCGGAAGCAAGCCCTTCTTGGAATCATGCATGTTGAACCTGTGTAGAACCTTATCGATATAAGTGTCCTGGCACAGTCCAATCAGCCTCTTTGATCTATCTCTATAGATCCTTATTCCAAGAATATAGGCGGCTTCACCCATGTCTTTCATCGAGAAACAACTTCCTAGCCAGTCCTTTACTGACTGAAGTAACGGAATATCATCTCCTATGAGAAGTATGTCATCTACATACAGTACGAGAAATGCAACTGCGCTCCCACTAGTCTTCTTGTAAACGCAAGGTTCCTCTTCGTTTCTGATGAAGTTAAACTTTTTAACTGCTTCATCAAAACGTAGGTTCCAACTCCGAGATGCTTGCTTCAATCCATAAATGGATTTATGAAGCTTGCATACTTTCCCAGCAGCATTAGGATCAATGAAACCGGAGGTTGTGTCATGTACACATCCTCCTCCAGAATTCCGTTAAGGAAAGCTGTTTTCACATCCATTTGCCAAATCTCATAATCATAATGAGCGGCTGTTGCTAGGAGAATCCGAATAGATTTAAGCATAGCGACTGGGGAATAGGTTTCATCATAGTCAACACCTTGAACTTGTTTGAAACCTTTTGCCACCAACCTAGCTTTGTAAATCTAAACGTTTCCATCCACATCGATCTTCTTCTTGAAGACCCATTTACACTCAATGGCTTTTACACCATCAGGTAAATCACCCAAAGTCCATACTTGGTTTTGTGACATGGAACCGATTTCGGATTCAGCGGCTTTAAACCACTTTTCGGAGTCAGGGCCCATCATTGCTTCTTCGAAAGTCGCAGGTTCGTCACTGTCAATGATCAAGAGATCATGACAATTAGTCACAAGAAATCCATATCTCTCGGGCTCTTGACGAATCCTTTCGGATCTGCGAACTTCTGGCATCACAGGTTCGGACTCTACAACTCTTTGTAGATCCAGTCGCTGCTCTTCCTCGACAGGTTGAGCAGGCTCCTGTGATTCTCGAACTTCTTCGAGTTGTACTTTACTCCCACTGTTCTTCTTGGAAAGAAATTCTCTCTCAAGAAAAACAGTTCTTAGCAACAAACACTTTGTTCTCAGAACGGTTGTAAAAGTAGTAAGCCTTGGTTTCCTTAGGATAACCAACGAAGTAGCACATATCAGATTTGGGTTCAAGCTTATCAGATATCAACCGCTTGACATAAGCTTCACAACCCCAAATTTTAAGAAAAGACAATCTTGGAACTTTTCCAGTCCACATCTCATATGGTGTCTTCTCGACTGATTTTGATGGAACTCTGTTTAGCGTAAACGCAGACGTCTCTAGAGCGTATCCCCAAAAGGATAATGGAAGATCTACTTGACTCATCATCGATCGAACCATATCTAATAAAGTCTGATTCCTCCTTTCAGACACACCATTCCACTGAGGTGTTCCAGGAGGAGTGAGTTGTGAAACAATTCCACAATTACTCAGATGATCACTGAACTCTTGGCTTAAGTACTCACCTCCACGATCTGATCGAAGAGCTTTGATACTTTTACCAAGTTGGTTCTGTACTTCATTTTGGAACTCCTTGAACTTTTCAAAGGATTCCGATTTATGTCTCATTAAATAGACATAACCATATCTACTGAAGTCATCAGTAAACGTGATGAAGTACTGAAAGTTTCCTCTAGCACTAACACTCATTGGACCACATACATCGGTATGTATTAGTCCCAATAGGTCACCGGCCCTTTCATTAAACTTATTGAAAGGAGCCTTTGTCATTTTGCCCAATAAGCAGGATTCACACTTCTCAAATGATTCAAAATCAAATGAGTCCAAAAGTCCATCTTTATGAAGCTTTTGAATCCTTTTCTCATTGATGTGGCCCAAACGACAATGCCAGAGAAACGTAGGGTTCGAGTCATTGGTTCTTAACCGTTTGGCATTTATGTTATAGACAGGCAAAGATTGGTTAAGAATATAAAGTCCATTCTCTAATGGAGCGCTACCATAAAACATTTCATTACGATCAAAAGAACAACACTTGTTTTTAATCGAAAATGAAAGTCTTCTAAATCCAAAACAGGAATAGAAATGATGTTTCTGCTTATAGCAGGTACATAGTAGCAATTATTCAATTCTAAAACCAAGCCTGACGGCAAAGACAAATGATAAGTTCCTACGGCCAATGCAGCAACTCTTGCTCCATTCCCAACGCGTAGGTCCACTTGTCCCTTCTCCAGCGTTCTACTGTTGCTTAGACCCTGCATATTTGTACAAATATGAGCGCCACAGCCGGTATCTAATACCCAAGACTTAGAACCTGAAGTAGTAACATTTACTTCTATAACATAGATACCTGAAGAAGTCGTCTCATACGTCTTCTTCGAGTTCTTTAGATCTGCCAAATACTCTTTGCAATTTCTCTTCCAATGCCCAGACTTATTGCAGTAATGACATTTATCCGCATCAGTAGGGCCGCGTTTGGGTTTGGAAGAAGTCTCAGGCTTATCCTGATTCTCAATCGGGAATGCCTTAGCTTTTCCTTTACCCTTAGCATGTTTCTTAAACTTTTTACCCCCTTGCACCAAAAGTACATTAGGGGTGCCCTTTTTGATGTTTGGCTCAGCTGTCTTGAGCATGCCATGCAGTTCCGTCAAAGTCTTTGTCATGTTGTTCATGTTATAGTTCATGATAAACTGATCAAAGCTTGACGGCAACGACTGCAGAATGATGTCCGTAGCCAACTCTTGGCTAAGGGGACAATCCAGTTTTGCCAAGTTATCAATATAACCCATCATCTTAATGACATGTGGGCTAACTGGACCATCCTTTGGTAGCTTGCACTCAATGAGAGACTTAACCGTCTGGTATCTCTCAGTTCGTGCTTGCTCCTGAAACATCCCTTTCAGGCTAGTGATCATCTCAACAGGTGACGCCACGTTCTCGTATTGCTTCTGCAAGTCTGAGTTCATGGTAGCCAGCATGAGACAACTCACATCGACCTCATCATTGGAATGCTTCTCCCAAGCATTCCTTTCAGCGTGTCCGGCATTGGATTTCGGTTTCTCAGGGAGAACCTTCTCAAGGACATATTCCTTTTTCTCTTGCTTGAGAACAATTCTCAAGTTCCGATACCATTCAAGGAAGTTCGATCCATTAAGCTTGTCCTTCTCAAGGACGGATCGAAGCGAGAATGTGTTTCTGTGAGGGGAGCTAGCCATAGCTGAAAAAACACAAAATGAGAGTTTAGTTTCGATGTTCAAGAAATGAGAAATCTTAACAATTAAGAAACTCACATTATATTCAAAACAATTTTCCTCAATTGAATATAATGATCCAAGATCCATATTTCACAAAAATTTGAGTGAGCTTTGGCCCATCGCCCAAACTTTTAGCTATTTAGGTAAGCAACACTTTGCTAATTATATCATATATAATTCTTGTCTCGGATTAATATCTTATATCAAATCCGATCCTATATCTCTGAGCCCAAAACTATTTTGATAGCCCAGTTAAGCAAACCAATCTTTTAAGTCCGTAGTAACGATTACAACCTGCCTCACTCATGTAATTGCGGACACCCTGCTTTGGCAGACCCATCACACAATGAAACGAGCCTTGACAGTTGACAAGATTGGGAAGATATTAAAAGCTTAATATTTTGTTTGAGGAATTGAACCTTAAATCAATTATATATCCTAGATATTTCAACTTGTTTTAACACTTTAAAACTTCTTTAAGTTAAACAAGCTAGGAACGCAAATTCTGAAGTGGTGTCGACCGACACCAGATCAGTGTCGATCGACACAACTAGTTTGTGTTGACTGACAGATTCCGATCCGGTTCAATCGCGATAAACCATTTAACCGATTAAACCGATCGAATCAATTTGCAAATAACCAACCGGTGTCGATCGACACTACATTAGTGTCGGTCGACACCAACCAAATCGGTTCAATGAACGATAACCGATTTACCGCTTGAACCGATCGCGATTACCCGGTTCAATCCAATTGAACCAAACGCGATGAACCGATTGGTGTCGATCGACACTACTTTAGTGTCGGTCGACACCAGTGGTTTGAGGAAACACGATCTTCGATCGTGACCTAAAAGTTCACGCGAAAACCCGATCGGTGTCGATCGACACTCACATGGTGTCGATCGACACACGTTTCGCACAAACCCAAGAACGAACGATTTATGCAGCAAAAACGATTTTTGAACATAACAAATCTAGCATGCAATCCTATATATCATATATATCACGATTTGAATTCAACTAATTCAATCTCATGCTTCAGATTCAATAAAACAAAGTTTTCACGCGAAAACCGTAGTGGTGTCGATCGACACCGAATTGGTGTCGGTCGACACCGAAGAACCCAGAACGGCGTTCTTCTTCAAAACGATTTTAACAGGTGGATTTTTAACAAAATTCAACAGATTCAATAGAAACACACCGCTCTGATACCACTGTTGGGATTTGTTCAGGTTTTAATCGAATTAAAACAGCCCTAACAACAATCCTAAACCACGGATCTTGTGCCAATTGAATCTACGATGAATATATATGTCAAATCTCGAACATACCTGAAGATTTGCAGCGGAAGAAGAACAGGTAATCGAGATTAGGAAGCGCCTCAAGTGCTGCGCCTCTACAGAAGTCCACACGCACACAAACTAGACGGCGGGATGCTAGTACCGGAGCGAACGATTCGCCTTCGGGTTTTCTGAAACGTTTTCTCTGTTTTCTCAAGCTTCCAAGAGCTTCTATGGTATATAAACTCGAGCAGCCCTCATATCATATATATAGGCTGGAGTTGCCGACAGGTGTCGATCGACACCCACCATTGGTGTCGATCGACACCTTGCCGACAGGTCCTCGCAGAAAGTCAAGGATCTTCTAGAAGACGATCCCGAGTGGTGTCGATCGATACCAACCATTGGTGTCGATCGACACCTTCACAGAAAATCGATATCGACGTATATCTTATATACGTTGATCATAATCATTACTCTAATGATCAAAACCCAATTTATAATATCCAGTTTGCTTAGGTGTGTGACCCTATAGGATCATATGATAATGGTAATGAGTTCATAACTCATAAGTTATAAGCGGCTTCTAGCAAAACATTATAACCGTCCAATACCATATGATTGTCTTATCTCGACATCACGACTCTACTAGAGTAAATACAAGTATGATTTCAGGACATTCCCTTCACTAATATACTATTTGTAGTTGTTTGTTGTATGAAGTTTTTTTGGTTGATGTATGAATTTTTTTTTGTTGTATTATGTGAGATTATATATTGTGTTGATTGGTGTCTGAATAATTGTATTATGTGTGTATTATATTTTGTGTTTGTTTAGTAGGCTAAACGTTATAAATATTTTTATATTGGTTGATTATATGTTTTTCTGTTTAGTATTTAAAAAATAAGTTTTTGAAATATAATCAAAGAAATTCTGTATAGTTGAATAACTATTTTTAAATATGAAATATTTAAACTCATATTTAAAATTTTTAGTATTAAATTGACATATGTTTAATTTTCACCAAAATATAGACCTAAAAAATAAACCCATTAAATTTAACCAAAACGAATTAGAAAGAAAAAAATCGATATATATATAAATGGGTTGCAATAATTTTTTACTATTTTCATAAAAATAGTTAAAAATTATAAAAGTCATAGGATTTTATAATTTTTACAAATGATAGTTAATCTAATATCTCTTCATTTGTAAAAAAACATTTGATATATATATAACCAAATTAAAAAAGAAGTTCATAACTTTATTTGGGCTATATTAGAGTGAGTTTTGTAAATAGAAGCCCATTAAGCATGTCCATTAAAGATGAGATTTTTAATAACATGTATAAAACAAAGATTCTGATTGGTTATTTTTCTTCAATTTAATCTCTTTGAGACATGTAGCAAAACGTCTTCTCTATTAATATATAGGGGATATAAATATATAAGGGATATATACAACTTCTTTCTTTTAACACATGAATTTCAGTTTCAAATATGTAAAGTTATGTCACTTTAACACTGGTTGTTTAAAAAAACACTGGTTGTTTCTCAAAATATTTCATATATATATATATACACACACATATATATAATTTGAAAAGGTTTACATATCGATAGAAATGTTTGTAATGCTTGAACCATTTTTATCAATCATATAAATTTTAAAATTTATGGTGATTTTTTTTTTTGAAAGAAATAACAGTAAATTAAACAGGAATTTATGGTGATTTACTGGTTAAGAACGCCTACATCTTGAAGATCTATCCTTTATCACTGCATAAATGATTGATTTGTGGCACACACATAAACAACTACTTAAAACTATACGATCGATTGTATAGATTATCTAAAAAATCTAAACATGTATTTTATATAGAATAAATCAACACCTAAATATCAATTGATTTCTAAAGAAAATTGATGATTGAGAAGATGCTCAAATCTATTAGTAATTTTAGATTTCTTCTACAATAAAACAATATACAAATGTCTCGAATTCGGTAGGATATCAAAAATATATACAATGTAAAGATCTAGTAGATATTATCATTAAATTTCAAAAACAAAAAAAGAAAAAACTCAACTAACCCGAAGCGAACTTCTGGGAGGCGGCTTCATTGCGTAACATAGAACAAAAACTCTAGCGACGAAAGACAAAAAAATGTGTTGGAGGCGGCTTCGTCCCGTAATTTAGAACAAAAACCCTAGCGGCGGAAGACAAAAACATGTGTTGTAGATATATATACACACACTGATGATAAAGTCAGCTAGATTCTTTTGTTAGTAAACTTTTAATTTTCCATTTTTCCCCATAAAAAGTAAAGAAAAATAAATCAATTTATGGTAAATATAATGTGTTCTCTAATTAATATTATTCATTAGCATATTATCAAATAAATATAATTTAATATAAAATGTCCACGACAAACTATGTACTGTTGAATGTAGATAATTCTATTAGTTCATTTAAAATGAGATTCAAATAATTTGCGAATTTCAATTGCAAAGTCATTAAGATAATATATTTGATAATTACGATTGACATACATTTGCTAAGATAATAATGAAAATGTTGGAGAATTTTGAAAAATACCACAATACCACATTGGGGTGTATAATTTTCAAAAATACCACCATCCCTAGAGACAAAAGTGATATGGGCCGCCACGCTCCTATTTTGTGCTAAAGTAGTATTTCTGAAAATCTCCCAAAAATATTTTCAGAGTTAGTGTTGATTACCAAGAGAAAATTGAATGTTGTTATTTGGAAAATGAGTAATTTGAGGAGTTAATAATTAAACTAAGTTTGAGTTATTGTGATCAACAATTCTAAAGAGAAAAGATTCAAACTGATAGAGATTTAAAATGAAGTTTACAACATTAAGATGATATTGGTTATCTTCAATTACTACAAATGTCACGTATATGATTTAGGACATGATGTAATATTCTACAAATAAATTACTGGCTACAACAAAAAAAATTAATATAAGCGTTGACGAAATTGTGGCTAAGTTTCTATGGATATATATATGGATATAATGAAGTTTAATGAGATATTTGTTTAAGGTTCAGATGAAATCAGGATACTAAAACAGAGAAAATTTAACAAAGTTCTAACATCAATTACACTATTTGCATGTGATTATATTAAAACTCCGACAAGACAATATTGCAAATATGTTATGAAAAATATAAATAATTGATAATAATCTTTGTGTATGTTGTATTATACTTGATATTTTTGAACATTTACATATTTATTAATACCAAAAATATAAAGATGGGTCTCTTAATCTAAACCCATCTTTGGGGTTGCATGACTTGTTGGATGTCTTTGCTGCAGAGGGAACCTTCGCATCCGCTGATGTGACTATTGTGGCAAAGCTAATGTTGCAGGCGGTGGTGTACCATCTTTGGAGAGAACGCAACAGGCGGGTCTTCACGGATATCGCTCTTCCGGTCCTCTCTCTCCGTGCCGATGTGGATCGACTTGTTAGGGACCGTCTTCTGTCTTCTCTCTTTCCCTTCCGACAACGTCAGTGTCTCATCTCTTTTGGAAGTGTATTTTGCTATTGTAACTCATTAGTTAGTTTTTTTTTTTTTGCTCCTGTTTCCTCCTCCCTTTCTTCTTCTTGTAATAAGCTGCTTGCAGCAACTCTAAAAAATTTGAAAAAGGTATAAAATTAACATTCATACCAAAAAAAAAAATATATATTTTGTGTATTTATAAATTAAAATTTTAACTTTTAAAAATAATTTTCTTGTATTTGTGATTATATATGATATTTAAAATTATACTTTTAGTTATCAGATAAATTAACAATCTTAGTTTGCATTATACATAGTTTATTTTAGTTTGTGAAAATATTTATATGTAACTTGTATTCCACACTGTTTGTAATTTTTTGTTTACCATTCCAATATTTATTTTGCACCATATATTATTTTTTTAACCATTTAAATTTTATCATACACCATTATTCTCTTACTTGAACCGCTCATATTAGCCAATATGCATTATTTCCATAAAACCATATTTGAATCATACCGCATTATATTATCGGTTTATAAAAATGTATAGATATATAGTATATATAAATTTTTGGTACCATTAAGTGCGGTGCGGTGCGGTGCGGTTGATATGTTATCATTTGAAACCTTATTGAAAAAAATAAGAATGGAAGAAAAGAATTCAATAAATCCATAAATGAAACGTCAACAACCGAAAACTAAGCAGGCTCATGGAGTGGCATTATTGTAGATTTGTAAAATTGGTCAGGGTAAAGCGTGATTCACATTAAAAGCCCAGACATTAGATAAAAGGCATAGCAGTCTCCTAGAGGGAGAGAAATTTGAAATGAGTGGCCGTTGGGTTTCAAATCCAACCAAAAAGACAAAATTCAAAACCAAAATTAAAAATATTAAATCAAATAAATAAAAAAAGATAAAGGAAAAAAAAAAAGAAACCTTTTCGAGAACTTCAAAAATCAAAATCACTCAAAGAGAGAGAAGAAGAAGAAGAAGCACAAAGTCCAGAGAAAGAGAGAGCAATCTTTGTCTCCTTCTTCTGTGGGTAAGTTTCTGCGAGCAATGACGGGGCTTGTGATGGTGACTAAAGGCGTCGGCTGTGGCGGAGGAAAAGGAGGAGGAGGGAGGGGAAAATCGGAGGAAGAGGAAGAGCAGAACCAGCAACTCTCTCTTGTTGAGTTCCTCTTGACGGCGCTGCGCAAATCGGTGGTTTCTTGCCGTGTGGATAACCGGCAAGACGACGGCGGAGTCGGAGTCGGAGGAGGGATTTCCTCAGCCGTTCATCACATGGAGATCGGATGGCCGACAAACGTCCGACACATCACTCACGTGACATTCGATCGGTTCCATGGCTTTCTCGGTCTCCCACACGAGCTTCAGGTCGAGATCCCATGCCGAGTCCCAAGTGCAAGGTAACTGTTGGATTGGTTACTTTAAATCTCGATATTGCATTAAAAGCTTCGGATTTTTGAAACTGGGTCTGCACTTATTTCTGGATTTAGCTTAATAAATGGTTCTTAATTGGATCTTTACAACATTAATTATCAGCAAAATCTATAATTTTGAATTTTCAAAGCTCTAAAAGCTCTTGACTCTCTTGATAAATGCAGCGTGAGCGTGTTTGGTGTCTCTGCGGAATCGATGCAATGTTCTTATGACGAGAAAGGGAACAGTGTCCCAACTATTCTATTACTAATGCAGGAAAGATTATATTCTCAACAAGGTCTCAAGGTATGGAAATAGGAATTCAAATCAAATCTAGATTTTTTTTTTTGAATTTTGAGAGCAGTTAAATTGATTCTATTTTGTCTGGATATATAGGCTGAAGGGATTTTTAGGATAAACCCTGAGAACAGTCAAGAGGAGCATGTAAGAGACCAACTAAACAGAGGTATTGTTCCTGAGAACATTGATGTGCATTGCTTGGCTGGTCTTATCAAGGCTTGGTTTAGAGAGTTGCCTTGTGGAGTGCTCGACGGTCTATCTCCTGAGGAAGTTCTCAACTGCAACACCGAGGAAGAATCTGTCGAACTCATCAAGCAGCTCAAGCCAACTGAGTCTGCTTTGCTCAATTGGGCTGTTGATCTTATGGCTGATGTTGTTGAGGAAGAAGAGTCCAATAAAATGAATGCAAGGAATATAGCCATGGTTTTTGCTCCTAATATGACTCAGGTAATAACAAACACAACCTTTCTCTTTTTCGATATCGCCTAATGGTTTTCTTAGACTCACTCAAGTTACTGATTCTTGTTTTTTTTTTTTTCTCCCATTTTTGAACTCTAGATGACTGATCCGTTAACGGCTCTTATGCACGCTGTTCAAGTGATGAACTTGCTTAAGACTCTCATCACGAAAACACTAGCTGATCGGGAAGAAGCCGGAAGCGGATCAGAAGGATACTCACCATCCCACTCATCAAATTCCCAAACTGACTCCGACTCTGACAATGCACAAGACATGGAAGTCAGCTGTGAATCACAAGGCACAGATTCAGAATCCGGAGGAGACGAAGAAGAAGTACAACAACAAGAACATCTCAGCCGCCCCTCTATTCACGGAGATGAAAACGATATTGGATCATTAGGCTCGATAGAGAATTGCTTCTTGAGTCAGCTCAACAACAATGCTAGAGTTTCAAACACCAGTATCTCTGAAGACTGGAGCCCAAAATGCTCTCCACTGGTATCATTCGCAGACAACAAGAACAACACTTTAGGCTCAAGCACAAGCGACTGAGATGAAGCTATGACCGTCTAATTCAAGTCAGTTTCCACGGTTTCCGAGTAACAATCACACTTGTTTCTAGCTTTCCTTATTTCTGCTTAATCTGCTGCAGAGAACAAACAAGAAGGAAGAGAACTGGTTGTGTCTGTAAATCAATACAGAGATTGTTGTCCAATTTGTTAGGGACTTTAGGGTTTGTTGGTGCTGAGTCTGATTAGGGTTCAGCAAGGGCTGAACCTGTCTGTTGACTGTTGTTGTAGTCCTGCTCCATGTTTGTGTTTTTCTGTTTGTGTTGTGCTGTTTGTTTTGTTGTAGCAAAGATACTCTGATCCTTATTTTTCCTTTTTCATTTGAAACACTAAATCTTTCTTCTAAGGACAACATCAGATCATCAAAAAGAAAGGTAAAGAGAAAAATTCAATGAATTTAATGTTAATTAGTCATAAAATGTCTACATGAATTTCAATGATGCACATAAATTACAAATTGTTATTTGCAGAATAAAAAAAATGAAAAAAAAGAAGAAGAAGATTATCCATTTGCAGGGGAAGTTACAGATTTTGATTTGATGGGAAATCTTTAACTCCCAATGAGATTTGGATTTATACACAGATGCATGATGCATCCATTCAAGATCAGTCCAAATCTTGAACCGGGTCGACCCATTAGCCCGACTTTTTTTTTTGTCATGAATTTTTTTTGTTGGTAGTTGAAGAGAGAAAGATGGTTTAGAGTTTTAGGAGTTTAACTATTCTGTTGGCCATTGTTGTTGTCTCTCTTAAGCTGGACTTTCAGTTTCTTACCGCCTAAATGGCGACCATTCATCATGTTAATAGCGTTCTGAGCGGCTGCTTGTGAGTCATAACTAACAAAACCTGCAAACAACAACAACAACATGCATTCACTCTACCTTTTACAATGACCAATCTTGAGTAGCCAAAACCAAACAAAAAAGAAAGCTTACCAAAACATTTGCTTACACCAGTGGCTTTGTCTACAAAAACCTTGGAGCTCAGAACAACACCGAAAGGTTGAAATGCAGCTGCGAGTTCTTGATCCCCAAATTCACGAGGTATGTTATAGATAAACAGATTCGCACCTTCCGGACCTGAAGAACCAAAACCATGTTTCAGGTCCAAAGCAATGGGAGAAGATAAAAGATTAAGGTTTCAACACTAACCTTCGGTTTGAACCACAGAATTCAAACCGATGCCTAAAGGTATTGACACGCCACTTTGAGCAATGCCAGGTGATAAGGATCCAGGAGAGCTACTTAGAGGGCGAGGGCTCATGATCCCTCTCGGATACGGCAATGGATAAGAGAGACCTCGTACAGGGGGATAACCAGAGCCCATGTAGTTTGCCGGAGGCAAAGGAAAGTTTCTACGGGCCAAGCGAGGTGGCACAGAGTCAGGTGAGGTTCTTTGCAACGCGTTGCTATTACCTTGGTTTTGTTGTGCAATCATATTTGGAAATGGAGCTTGGTTCTGAATTGGTGGTAGCATGTAGCCAAAAGTTCCAGGAGCCTGCTGTGGAAATGAAAAAGGAGGATTTTATAAGCTACGAGTTGAATGAAGCAAATGTTATAGCTTGAAGTAAAGCAGCATTAGGCTTTGCTTACATGATAACCATATCCATTGTATGGCGGAGCATAACTCATGGGTAATGCTCCAAACAATGATGGATTTGTTGGATCAGCATTAGCTAATCGAGCGATGTTAGATTGAGCCTTTTGAAGTCTTCTTGTGTGTCTCTCCCTTTCTGTGTCTGCCCATTTGACAACTAATGGAACAGTTGAACCCTAAGAAGAAAGCAAACAACAAACCATGAAATTGTCACACTACACAGGAGAAAAAGGTAAGAGTGTTGATAAGTAGCAAAAGCAATCACCTCCATTTTATGTTTTCCGTTGATAGCTTCCATGGCAGAAACAGCTTGTTCTTTTGTCTCATACTTAAGAAAAGCACAGCCTAGCAAAAAAAAAAAAAAAAACCAAAAAGGTAATCAAAACTTGGTAAAAAGAAACGGAAAGCGAAAACAAACAACAACGGGGAAAGAGAAGAAGACAGAAGACAGAACACAGAGAATGGGTTTAGAACCTTTGCTTGTTTGTTGAGCACCTCTAAGAATCTGTAGATCCTTTATGGTCCCGTAATTGGAGAATAACGATAGAACTTCAGCTTCGGAGACATTCTTTGGAAGCATACCAACAAAAAGCTTGTGCTCTGGATTGTAGAATACAATACAATACATCCATCAATTGCTGTTACAACAATCACATATAAACAGTTGAAATAACAGCGTTACCTAGCCTTTCCAGTTCGCCATCTGCATACTTGACTTGCAATAGACTGGCTGCCTGAGAAACATAAAAAAAAAGCTAGTTAGAGACCGATAAGGATCTAAGCTTGATAATCATCCCAAAGGTTACCGCAAAAGCGCACAGAAATATCAAATTAATCATTGTCAAAGATTTTTTTTTTAAAAAAAACACAAAACATTTCACTATTCACACATCAGAATGTTGCATTTTTTGTCACAGAATGCATTTGTGCCCCAATATTATTCAGGTTATCATAAGAACAATGACCAAACCAACACTTTGCTTCTTATTGTTTTAAGCGAGCTCCTTGATCTCATATCTAGCAATTTACTAGAACTTTCAATTGATTTTAAGTTTCTTGGGTTTGAAGATATCAATTCAGAACAATGGCATAAGATTCCAACAAAACTGACGCTTGAATCGAAAGATTCGATTCTGACTCGGGAAAAGGGAAATTGACGTTCACCTAAATACAGAAAAGAAACGCTTCGTGGGAAGCATGTATACAAATCACAAAATTGCCTATTATGGAATTAATCAGAAACCAAAAAGAAGTACAATGCAGTTTAATAAAATGATTTCTCGAGATTCTGAATAAAATGTGCGATGGGAAATTCAATTCAATTATTAGAAACTACAGAACATCATCAATCACATTCAAGCATCAGAGAAAGAAAGAAAAAGTCAGAAATTAAAACATACCCCAGGTAATGTCTTCTTATTATGGCAAGCATTGACCAACTTATCTGCTTCCTCTCTCGATGGACATAGCAGAAAACAACAGCCTACACGGGGAGAAAATATTTTTTTTTAAAAAAAATTAGGGTTTCGGAATTCGAATAAATCTCGAGTGAATCACGCGAATCAAACACCACATTCTCGAATTGAAAAACTTCAAAAACCGGAAAAAAAATCCCAAAAAATTTTTTGAAAGAAGAAGAAGAAGAAGAAGAAAGAGAAACAGAGGATGAGAAATAAAAGAGGCATGAGGAAGAAGAAGAAGAAACCTCGAGAGGCGCGTGTAATCTTGTCCTTGATGATGTTAACCTCGTCGACGACAGCGAACTCTTGAAACAATGTAAGGAGTTGAGATTCCGACATGTGTTTCGGAATTTGTCCGACGAAAAGCTTAACGCTCTCTTCTTCTTCATTCTTCTCCCTATTCTCCTCCTTTCCTTCCGCCATTGTTGTCTCCGTCTCTCCTTTTCTCTATCTCTCTATTGACAAAATGGTCGTCTCTCTCTCTCTCTCTCTCTCTCTCTCTCTCTCTCTCTCCTGTCTTCGTCGTCTTCTCCTTCTCTCCTCTGAGTTTTTCTCTCTCTCTCTCTCTGCAATTTTTTTTTGTTTTCAAAATTTATTTATTTTAAATAAAGGAGGAAAAAAATAAAAGAAAAATCAATTATGAAGGAGAGGAAGAAAATGGTGGAATTCGAGAAGTTGGAATTAAATTAAATGCTGACAAAAACAACCCTTACTGTGACGACTAATTTACGGTATTTGCCATTACAGCTGTACAAAGCGGAAGACGAGAGCTTTATGATGCGAGGGAACACTTCGGATTTGTTTTGTCTCGTTATGGGAATGCACTCTAAATTACATAATTACCCTTCCCTTCCACCAGCGTGTACTTGTGTTTCTTCGGTCTCTCTCTCTTTGTTTTTTTTTATTATAGTCAAACTTGTTTTTTTTTCTTTTCCATCAAATTGAATTGTTTAGTTAAAAACGGGAAGTTGTCAGTGTACACATAATACATTTTATAATTAGGCTGAGATTTCCAAACCTCTTATTGGATAGTTAGAATCTAAAAATAAACTATCTTCAACAATTGAGAGTCTTAAAAAATAATCACAAACATAAAAAGTCATTTTACAAAAAAATACAATTATAGATTAATTTAGAGTAATTCTTAAAAATAGCACACTTTCATGTTTTTGTCACAAAATAACACACCAAAGTGGAAATGACAAAATATCATTCATTAAAGATAAAAAAATAATATTATACATTTATTTTTCATTCGTTTATTTTCAATCTCGTAACTCTGTACCCTAAAACCTCAAAATCTAAACCCTAATTAAGAACTTATGAACCCAAATTCATTGGTTTAATTGTCTTTAAAACATGTAATGAATGCTATTTTTGTCAATTTCACTTTCTTATGCTACTTTGTGATAAAAACATCAAAATATACTATTTGAAGTATTTCTCATTAATTTATAAAAGAAATTAATGATCGTAAAAAAATTGAGCAATAAAAATTGATCAAAACTAAGCCAAAATCTATAACAAAATCTGATTAGAATTAGATGCTAAAACTAAAATTTATCAAGCAACAAGCAAAATTCCATTAAAAGCAATAAGTTTAGGTTTTACGATTGAAAACCTAAGCAACAAAAAAAAAATTAAAGTTTAAATGATGAATTTGAATTATATAAAATTATCTCGAATCTTTGAAACTTTATCATAACAAAATATAAAATTATTTATCTGTTGTGTTTTAACATATCTTCGTAAAATCTATAAACAATTAATGATATTTTTAAACTAACAATTTTTTTGATATTTCTGAAAATATCCTATCAAACAATTTGTTTGATTTTCTTATTTTATTCAAATAAAATAAGTTAATAAATTAGATTGCTGAAATTTTTTTTGAATACGATTCTCGTTTTTAAAAATTATCTAAGATTATTCTTTTTAAATATAGAAAATATCACATATAAAAACAAGACACCTAATATTTTAATATGTAATTTTGACTAAAACGTCTGATTTCATTTTGCAAACTGACATTATTTTGTCTTCTTTACTTAAAATATAAGAGAAAATTTGGAAAATACTTTATTATGAAATTATATTTTGAAAACTACACCATATTTTAACTTTTTTGAAATCTACACTTATTAATAAGTAGAATGACTGATTTATCCAGTTTTAATGTTTATAATTATTAAAATTTTAAAAATAATATTAATAAAAACATAATTGCATAGGTTTGAAACAAATAATTTTTAAAAAAATCCAATTATAATCAGATATTTACTTATTTTATTTCTAAATAATATATTTAATATCTATAGATATCATATTAAAATATATCATTTTCAATATAGTAAAGAAAAATAAAAATAACAATTATGATAGAAAATTCCACAAAATCAAAATCTAGGTACATATAAATAGCAAAAGAAGCAAAAATTCTAAATTTACTCATTAAAAAAATGATCATAGATACAAATATATTGCTTACAATCTCATAGAAATAATTTTAGAAATTAAGCTTATAAAAAATTATAAAATAGTGAGCTAATAAGACCATATAAGTATATATGAGAAAAAATATTTTGCAACATAGTTGTATAAACTTGGTTTATATAAAATTTATAAAACTGAAATTTCATAGAGATAAACTTTAAAGTATTTTAGAAATTATCGACTAGATATATTAAAATATTAGTATGTATTTATCTCAATAATAGTAATCTGAAACATAAATAATAGTGATTTTAATAATAATTATATTTATTTTTAATTTAAAATTATTTAAAATTTAGCTATTAAAAAGATAAGTTTAAATTTTAAATTAGGATAGAAAAGTCTTATTACATATATGAAAGTGTAGTTTTCAAAAAATAAAAAAAGAAGTGTATTTTTCAAAATTTAAATCTTAAGTAGGGTATTTTTCAAATTATCCCAAAATATAAAAACATAAATTATTTAGAAACACACAAATATATTTGGTCTTTTATAATTTACAAAACAGCCAACTAATTTAAAATCAAAAGAATATGAATCAAACACATATATTTTATTTTAATGCAGAAAATAAAATACTCAGAACATATGTTAAAAAACTACCAATCCTTGTTTCCGCAAATTACATCATTTGTACTTTTGTAGCCTTAGGGTCCGTATCCCATAAAATCTAAACTAATCGAATCATAGATTGCCCAGCTAACTCTTGTATATAACATAATGATCATAGTTAAGAAACCCCTTTTTGAAAGCGAAAGAAAGTTAACTTTTTAGAACATTTTAAGAGTTTCGGACATAATAACATTTTTGATCTAAATGGATAAACGCGAAAAGAGTTTGACCGTAGATCTCAAAATAATGAAAGAGGATCACAACTGAAAGGTCATTGTCTAAGGGCAAAATAGTTAGAGGAAAGTATAATGGCAAAATCGTAAAATGAATCGTAAACCAAGGGGCAAACATAAGCATGACAGACTGTCCCGCCAACGCGACCAAAAAACAAAGACTCGAGCAGCTCCAACTTGCTCCTTTCTCCACGCCACAAAATTAAATTTCTCTTCTATTTCCAACAAATAGACCCCTGAATTTATTCACCTTTTACGCTACGGCCCTACAAGTTTTTAACGTGCATGTTTGTATAATTTTGACCATCTAGTTGTTTCGAGAAGAAAAAAGACAAACATGGTCCAGCGTTTTCTTTGTCTACAACCAACTTCCACCGTAACAAATCTAATAATTATTATTTTGTTTGGATAATTAGTTAATATTCAATTATTAAAAGTTTGTATTCTTCGTGATGGAGACTAGTATACAATTATTAGAGTGACACACACTTTCCAATATAGAAGTGATTTCCACATAAAAACTACGTATTTGGATAATTATCATTTCAAATTAATGCCTATCCAATCTAACTAAGAAAAAAAGGGCTCACTTTACATCCAGCGTGGATCTAGAAGACAATAAGAATATAACAACTAAGGGGCTGTTATTCGATTATGTATTTAGACTGATTTAGAAATCTGTATAAGAATTACAAATCTAAGCAAAATATACTGATTTCCAAATCTAATATGTGAATTTTAATAAGTACTTACAAATCTGAGGGTTTTACTTCGGATTTTGGTCTTTGTATTTTTAAGAAAGAAATCCACCCAAATCCACCCAAATTCAGTTTAAAATCAAATCCATTAATGAATCCGTATGATTGAATAACACCTGATTTGAATTAGGATTTATAAATCATAGAACCAATAACACTGAATTTTAACATGGATTTTAGAATCATAGAACCAATAACACTGGATTTTGTTCGGATTTATAAATTCATTAAAATACTGAAACCAATAACCCCCACTAAAAGTACTTTTTCTTTATAATAAAAGTTGATTCTAAACCTTCGAATGGTGAATGAGATATTGTGATTCTGCAAAATTGGACGGTTGATAAAACTGACACATGTCTAATATTGTACCCAATTTAAAATAAATACATTCAATCACTAACAAATAAATAAATAAAAATTTTGGTGGTGAAAAAATTTAATAAAAAATTGGAGTAAAACTTAGCTGGAACCGGACACGCTTGGCACGAACCGATCAGTGGCTACATTGTGTGAAGTCCAGCGAGTGATCTTAGCTTCTCGCAGAGTATGAACGTGATCATAGTTTGTGGCCCGAGCCGTGCGAAAATCGCAAGGCCTCTGTGTCAATGAAAAAGACAAGAAACGTTTTATTTGTTTTACTAAGAATTGTTTAAAGATATCCTCAAGAAATGGTTTCTTCTTCTAACCCTTTGTAAAGTGCCATAGGTCCTTCTTTGCGAACAACCTGAAGGATGATACAGAGATACAGAACATCAACGTTCAACGGCAAGCAAATCCCAGTGAGAATACATACGACAATGTATAAAAGAAGTGGTCGATATTACATTACCTTGTAACCACAATGAAACCCGTTTCTGTAGATTCTAGTACTTTCGGAATCTTGCTGCAACATCAAGCGGGTTTTAATCATGTCCATGGGCGCGGTTATCAGAGTGCTTACTACACCTGCAACCACACTTGAGCTTCATTCATAAAGTGCTAGAGTAAGTTAGTTTCTCCACATGTATCGGATTTTCTTGTGTAACAGTAGAATTGGGTGATGTTTGTTAAACTTTTACCACAAATGAAGATGAAACCCTTCTTCCAAAGAAGTTCGTTTAACCAGAATCTGCATTTACAAGAAACTTTAGGAGCTGGAATGTTAGAAAACAGTAACTATTTTTTTATCAATAAATGGTTGAGAAGCAGGATAATTTGATCATAATTTTAAATAAATAAAAAACATAAGGAAATGATTTCATGGTGCTCAAAAAGCGGAAAATAGTAGTCTAAGAATATGACCCGCTTGGTTTCGTCGTATGTTGCGAGCTGTGAGGCAGTTAGTGCTGCAGCTCTAACCATGGCAGGACCAACTCCTTTCCATAAAGCTCCTATGCCTTCTTTAGAGACTATCTCCCGCATTTCTGCAATGGGAACTGCGTTTGGATTCATCTGCAACCTTACCTAACAGAAACGCAAATTGTTACGCTTTTTATAAACCAAGAATGAGCAGAATCTAATCAGTACTTAAGGTTTTATCTACCTTCACAACTTCAACCGGGTTGGTTAATGCTGTGGAAAACGCCCCAGCAAAGGCGCCTGATGCTATCTTGACCAAGACATTGGTAGACCCAAACGCCCAATCGAAAGAAACCTTGGTGGGTTCGTATAACCCCAATCTGAGACCCCCGTACAGTACTGATCTAGTGAGAGCAGGAGTCAATCCCAAGTATAAAGACCTAGGCCCTTCCTTCTTCATTAGCTGAAGAAAAATTCCACTCTGAAAACCAATTCAAAGAAGGCAAACTAAAAGTTAATCTAACATCCCCAAAAACATCAAGAGGTCAGTACATCTTTCATTAGAACATTAGGTACCATTCCAATTAAAGGGCCTCTGTGACCAACATGCTGCATCTGCAGTCTTACTTTCAGTACATCTGAAAATCCAAATGACGAGGAGAACACGTTTAAGCCGAGTATGAAGAATATGACAACATTTATGTGATATATATCTTTCCAGTCCTTAAAATTAATATGCCACATTATGTGCCTCAAATTTCACATCAAAGAACTCTCCTATGCAATGTTTCGTTCTCCAGAAAAGGAATTTGCAGGCATTGCGAAATCCAGATATAGCCATGTTTCTCTTCTATGGTGGAACCAATAATCCTAAGTCTCCAGTACAACAAGTTTGTAAAAACTGGAGCTAAAGAGCTCTTTTTCTTATGTATAAACCAAAACGCCCACATTTCCGGAATTGGATTCATACAAAATTATGAGTGAACAAAGGCATCAGGAATCTAACCGAGAGGATGAGTCACGCCTGTGGCCAACGCGACGGACAATCCGCTTGTGCCAAAATGAGACGCCACCGTTGACAACGGCGGAAGAAGATTCTTCGGCTTCATCACTTCCGCATTTCCTTCAACAACTAAACAAATTCCCCCGCCATTTCAATTCGTCGACACATAGAAAACGGAGAAAAGGAAATCTCGATTCAAGCTAGAATTATCATGATTCACGAAATTGAACATGAAACAACAGCGAGATCCGACGAACCTGGGATTGAAGCGACCGGCGGGGAGATATCTCCGATCATTGTTAAAAAAAAAATTATTTGTTTTAAATTTTATCATTCTTGGGAAATGGTATCTCCCCTTTTTATATGCGTCGTGTGAAACGACGTCGCTTTAATTAAGAAACTTCTCTGGTTATTTATAGCCGTCGGATATCATAAACAAATCTGTACCATTGGATGAAAAATCATCCTTCTTGTTAAAAATTAGGCAAAAGGGAAAATCGACTGTCTGCACCTTCTTCTTCCTCTCGCTGCTGCACTCGAAGCTTCTGTCTCTCTCACTCGCAGGGTTCTTGGAGATTCCTGCACGATGCCGAGGTATAGGGTTTTAGATCTTCAAAGTTATAGTGATAAATAGATAATCATGTAGCTCGATATTAGGTTTTAATTGCTTGTTTCTGTTGGTTTTGGCAGGTATTACTGTGATTATTGCGACACTTATCTCACCCACGATTCCGTAAGTCTAAATCTACCTTTCTTCCTTTACTTATGCGTCGTAATGGAGAACTCGCTACCGTTGAGGAACTTAAGTTTGGTTGTACTGAATTCGATCTCCGGCGGTATCAGTTAGGTTTCCGATTTGGATTCCATTTAAAAGCAGTAGGTTATTAACTTGGTACATTGGTTCGCTTATTGCCTTCGGATTGGCTCACTTAGTTGGTGAGAAGATGATTGATTACTAGGAATCAACTCATGATGTTGTGGTGAAGATTGGTTTTGAAAGAAAAAAGCTGGTGATTATAAGCTCAAGTTCTTCAGTTAAACTTGATTTGCTCACTTATGATGAAATTTATCAAAATGATTTCACTTTTGTTTATGAGTTGTTATAATATATCGCGTTTCACGAATTGTACCTTCTTCTCTAATCAGTTAAGTTTTGATATTTTCTCCCTTTTTCAGCCATCGGTGAGGAAGCAGCACAACGCTGGTTACAAACACAAGGTACATAAGGAGTCCATAATGTTTTATATTTTGTTTGGTGTGTCTAAGGCCTTTCTTTTAAGTTAAGAGTTTTGATGATCTTCAGGCGAATGTGAGAATATACTATCAGCAGTTTGAGGAACAACAAACCCAAAGTCTGATTGATCAGAGAATTAAAGAGCATCTTGGCCAAGCTGCAGCGTTCCAACAGGTTGGTGCTGTGTTTAATCAGCATATGCTCGCTAGACCTCGCATGCCTATGATGCCACCACCTGGAAGTATGCCAATGGGGATGCGACCTCCTGTTCTACCCAGACCGATGATGCCTGGTCAAGGTACTTTCTACTACTATAATAATAACCCGTCGGTTCACGGATTTATAGCACAAAGCTTTAGGAAATAACTCTCATAGTAATCTCTAGAAAAGACTACGGATAAAAGAGTTTTGTACAGAACTACATCTATATAGGTGGTTGTGAGAAACATCGGCTTAATTGTAGACTGTTTGTACATATGATCAATATGAGATTTGGTTGGCACTTGTCACTTGTGTGATGTATCATGACTCTGACGAAATAGATTCCATTTGCTTAAATCATGCCTGGTGAAACATCCATAAGTATACGTCATACATAGATCATTTCTTCTTTGCATTAAGTTCTTTTCTAAAATTGACATGTAATATTGTACTTTTACAGGTTACATGCCTCCTCCGGGAGTACCACAGATGATGGCACCGCCTGGTGCTCCTCTACCTCCACCTCCGCAAAACGGTATTCTTAGGCCACCAGGAATGGCTCCAATACCTGGTCAAGGCGGTGGACCTCCTCCCAATTATAATGGACCTCCTCCTCCGCCTCCTCCTTATCATACAAATCCAGCTACTGCTCCACCAAGTGGTGGCTTCAACCATCCCAACCCCGGTGCTGAATCTCCTGAAAGCAATGAGTAGAGTTTAGCTCTGATGAGTCATTTTTCTCCTCCCAAATATTCTCAGAGCTCTTGTTTAACACAGTTTCTTTACCTTTTCGAATCCAATCTATGTGAAGAGGTTTAGAGGTGATGTATGTGAATTGCATAATTTTATGTACTAGATTCTTATTTCCGTAGAATGATGAAAGATCTCTTATAACAAACAGTCGGGTTTTATGAAACGTTTTGATACAATGGCTTCATTCGTTGCTTGCACCAACCAGTCGATCCGTAAGTTGACAGAAGCAGATGTATTGCTGCAAAATTTGTGTTTTGCCTGCAATCTAGAAGAGACAATGCCTGCAACAACAAAGAACAATTTTTTTTTTTTAAGGAGATTTGCATGTGACCGATTTCTCGTATATCCATTTAAAACAGGTTCGTATTCGCACAAACTAGCATTATAATTTCTGAACTAGGTGACCTGTGGTATAAGTACAGTTCCAAACCTGGCATACTCCAGTTTCTGAATCACGATTCCATTCAGCAAAAGCTCTGAGGTGTAAATTTCAGCTCCTACATTACACAATACAAGTTAAAAGTGTTTTTTCTTAGCGTAACTTCATAGTGTTAAATTGGCAGAGGTTACCTTGATTAACGAAAGGAAGACATAAATCTCTATCGTCTTCACAAGAAAGAATCAATAGATCATCTGGAATTTCTCTATCCGCAGCAGCAATTATATCATTTATCTCCACTACCTGATAAAGGAACTCATAACCATCCTCAAGAATTGCTAAGATGTCTATAAAACAAAATCTCTCAATGGAAGTGAGTTGTTCTTACCTGCCCTTGAGTCAACTTCACTAAGTGAGCAATCATACCTCTGTCCGGTTTAATGTTGGGAGTGATGCAGACTTTTAATCCCTATGAATAAATGTGACTTATAAATCTCGGATATTTGTGAACAAAGTGTTAATGAAGCTCTGAGGATAAAGGCTCAATTGAGAGAGATTGTGACCTTAAGAAGGGGATGCTGCTTTGCACGGGCCAAAGATGTAAGCATGCAGAACCCAACTTTTTCCTTTTTGCTATCCTTTAAGATGTATTTCTTCTCATCTATCAAACATCTTGTTTGTCCACAGCTCTCGAGCCATAGAGGTGTAACAACAGGTTTTCCAAGGGCTATGGCTTCCAACATATTCCTTGTCCGAGAAAATCTTTCTGCTATAAAGTGTGTTGAGTCTGCCGAGGAAGATGCCGGAGAAATTCCCAGTCGACCCATGATCTATGGAAGAAAAGAGGGAATTCTTGATAACCAATATGGTGTACACATGTATATACTTACACAGTCAAAATTGATAAAAAGGAGGTATAGGAAGTAAACCTTCTTCTGCTGCTTGATTGTTTCATCATCCAGGTTATGACTGAATAAGACTCGAACATGTGCCAAGTTTCTTCGTCTTCTCAAATCTTTCCACATGAGGTCACCTACCTTCCCTGATCCTCCAAGCCTTGTGATCTCCTTCGGAAGAAATGGCCTATTACAAGAGCTTTCATGACTTCTGCCATATATCTTCCTTGGAGATGCGTGGTTCGCAACATCCAAAACACTGACACCTGATTGGCAAGAAGAGGCTTGTCTTGTCCCATTTAATGATACTCGTAACCTACTTGACAGAGTCTTGGTTTCGCTTCTGTCTTTAGCTGAGCTAGCACCCCAAGATTTCCTAGGTAGGACGTGATGTTTCTGCGAAAGACGTGATCTTTTGGCCCTGGGATGCCTCCATTCACATAAGTTGAGAAGACACGTTCTAGCGGAGGCGTTTGTACCGGCTGGCTCTTTCATAGTGAATTTTCTCTTCTTCTTAGAGTTTCTCTTCTTGTTTGGAGCACTAAGCAGATCATTCCAGTTGTCTCTTTCTGACCTACCCTCAATGGTATCACTGTTCCGTCTAGAGAGATTACTGACTTGATCCCGCATTTCTGATATACGAGCTTCTTCATTAGTGCAGGGAGCATACAGTAAAGCACTCATTGCTTCAGCAGCAATCTGAGTGTTAATACCGACATCAATAAAATCTTCCTCAGGTTCCGGCTGCTGCTTTGACGCTTTATCCTGTGATTGAGCATCCATCTGTGAGATTAACATAATGTCCTGACACAAATTCGATGTTTGTTCCATATTGTGATGTTTAGCAGAATTGTTCTCCATAAATCTTTGTGTGGGATGAGTTGAGACTTTTCTGTTCCCACACGAATCCATAGAACCTTTCTTCACCCAAGGATCATCATCTTTAAGAAGATCTTCTCTTTTCTTGGAGCATGTAGTGTTTCCACCAATGACAGGAGGAGAATTCTGAGGGGCACTCACATCACACTGATCACTATCCCAATCAAAGACTCTCATTTTCTTGGTTGGACTCATGGTCTTAATTATTTTGGCCAGAGATTGACGTCCTTTTGCACCTGAGAAAGGAGGCGACTTCCTTCTCCGACTAGTTTCCAGGAGATTCACTGGTGACAAGTTTAGATCTTTGTCCAGCAAAAATTGGTCTACAAAACCAAGAGCTTCTGCTTGTGTTGACTCTCCTGGTTCCTGAGAATCCAAATAATCCAGCGCTGGACCATGACTATCACAGTTTGATGCTTGCTTACCTTGAAGAAAGAGACACAGTAAGATTTGCAGAGTCAATACAACAACGATTTTCACAGAAGAGGATCAGATGCATCAATAACAAGACAGAGATATGTTTACCTGTGTGACGACATTCGTGATCATTCGATCCATCAGACTCCAAAAGTATATCTGCAGGTTTGACGCTTCTCTCTGGCAAAGATGTGGGCCTAGCGGAAGCGACACTTCCTTTCCCTCCTTCGTCATCCTCACTATCATCCACCACTTCTTCGAGACCGCCAAATTCATGGTCAAGTGTTTCTCCGTCACCACAGTCTCCGTTATCTACGAGCTCCGTATCGTCGTAGAGCTTGTGAAATGGGGCTTCAAGTAACGAGCTATCATCATCAATCGGCTCCGTATCTTGAAATTCCGTGTCTCCCGAAATTCCATTAACCTCAAACCCTAAGAAAATTTCAGAAAGGGAAAGTTTGTTCATCCGTCAAAATTCGAAAAAAAATGAATCTAATCACCTCAAAGCTACAATTATCAGGAATTCACAATTCGGAATTCCCAAGGCGAAAGGAAAATAAATTGTTCCTAATCGCAAAACTCACTATGCTCCGAAGACGCTGAAGGAGACTTCGAATCGGAGGCGGAAACTTCGGCGTCACTATGATTGACCATCGAGACTCGACTCTTTTCGAGAAATAAAATCGCTATAAGCGCCCAATTCTCCGACGACTAGAAACCCTAGAGTTGCAGTGACGATAACTGGCGATTCGGTGGCACATTGGCGGGAGAGAGACGAGCCGAGGAGCTATGTCGAATGGTTTTCAAAAGCAATTCTGTAATACGCTTTGCTTCCACCTTGATCTATGGAAAAAGTGACATAGATGTCAAAAAGGGCATTTGGTCTAGTGGTATGATTCTCGCTTAGGGTGCGAGAGGTCCCGAGTTCAATTCTCGGAATGCCCCTGTTTTTTAATTCGTTCCTTTTTAAGAATTTGTTCTGTTCACTTTTTTCCACCATATAGCTTAATTCTTATTCTCTTCAGCTCTATTGTTCTCTCTTTAATCTACAGCTATATTTCGAAAAAGAAAAAAGGACTAACGTGTTTTCTCTTGTTTATACCTTCGAGAAGGAAACATAACTACTTATTCCTGATCATGGATAGTTTTCGCACAAATTCATCATCAAAGAAGAAATAAGTTATTCGACACATCATACATCTCGTTTTTTTTCTTCTTCTTGGTGTGCAAATTGGCGAAGAATCTTCGTATTTAAGAATCTTACATTTTATGTCAAATAAAGATAGGCAACATTGTATCTACAAATATAGTTCCACCTAATGACAATTATAAATCGATAAGTAAAAAAAGATAGATAACACTTTCAGTTACAAAAAATAAACGAAAAAAAAAGATAGATAGCACTTTGCTTTTCTTTTGCCTTCCTCTGTTTTTTCCCCCATCCCATGCGATGTATCTAGTGTTCCACGGTTCCACCTAATTACAATTACGGATTTTCAATAAGCTAGTTTATAACTTTATATACATGGCAATTTGCAAAATACGTAGTATGCTGTAAAGAAGAATTATATTTTATCAACATAATTATATATATATATGACTATACCTACAAAACGATACATTTGATTAGGTGGGACACCTTAGATAACAAATGAAAATGTGTCGTATGCAATCCAGCAGATGTTTCTGGATAATAACATCATAATGTGAATCGCTTTCTGTCGCCATTTGAAGATGGTATTGGTAGGTACCTTGTATAAGTGAATACGTAAATATAATTCATTAATAGACAGCTCATGATAAGCACCACCACATGCCACAAACATTATAGGTTTTTATAGTTTTTCTTTTGTCCGGACAAAACAATTCATTTAAATCAATGTATGAATCTAGGAAAAAAAAGAGATGATTGATAAAAAATACTATATACAACATACTTTAGATTTACATTGAAGATTAAAATCTGTAGTTCAAAAATTACCCTTACCCTAGTATGCTATTGCATCTTAATTTGGGAAGAAATCAGCACATGCTTCACTAATAAAACATGTTCCTTTTTAAGTTTGTCTTTATTAGCAAAAAAAATAAAGATCAGACTTTTTACAGAAACAGTTGCATGCGAGGATGCTACTGGTTCAGTCACAGCCCCATTAGATTCTCTTTTCTTTGTCTCCTTCTCTATCCTTCAAGTGTACACCTTTCTCTCTCTCTCTCTCTCTCTCCCCTTAAATCCCACACCTTTATGTATCTCTCTCATTTCTCTGTTACTCTGTATATATATCTACTTTAGACACAAACACAGAGACCCATCTCTTCGAAATACTCGAAGTGTAGAAGTTAGAAAACGATAAAGACCGATCTAGAGCAATACACAAGCCATGTTTCGGATTGGGTCAAGCTCCTTCTCCAATACCCTTTTCTACTCATTTCTGCGGATTTATCAAGGAACACTTTGTATTCTAACTTTCTTTATTTATATATATCTGAAAACAGAAGAAATGCATTAATCAAGAGATTGTATGTGGGCAAAAACTTCATCATCAATGGAATCTCCTCTTCTGCATCATCTCATTCAAGTTCAAGGCAAGTCCCAACTTAATCCCATTTTTCAAAGAAGAATCTGAACTTTTGTAGGATATATCATATATGGTCTCTTTATTTAAGTTTCATGTGTTGAAGAACTTCTAATATTTAGTTAAACCAAATTTGTTTTTATGTATAATTAGGTTTATTAGTAGTAAATGCAATAACAGAGAGAGATTCCCTGGGATAACATGTTCTGTTTTCGGAGAATCTGAGAAGATAAAAGCAACAAGAAACGTAAGACAGAATAGAGGAGTTTAGATTCATAATCGAGGAGATAAAAAGCTACAAGAAAACTTTGATGTTAAAACCCATTTATAACTAAGACAAAGATTTTACTTTAGAAAGAATTTGAGTTCCTGGTTATCGCATATGAGAGTCTATAGTTTGATTTAGAAGTATGAGAAGTCTTACCTAATACTAATACCTAATCTATAGTTGTCACACACATGTAAAAGGAAGCTAGAAGGCAAAGTAGCGCTCATCACAGGAGGAGCAAGTGGGATTGGCAAAGCAACAGCCGGAAAATTCATCAGCCATGGAGCCAAAGTTATCATTGCCGATATCCAACCGCAGCTCGGCAAAGAAACCGAGCAAGAACTCGGTCCAAACGCTGCATACTTCCCGTGCGATGTGACTAAAGAATCAGACATTGCAGACGCGGTTGATTTCGCTGTCTCGCTACACACAAAGCTTGACATAATGTACAACAATGCTGGTATTCCCTGCAAAACGCCTCCTAGTATCGTCAATCTTGATCTCAATGTTTTCGACAAGGTACTACTGATCTAAAAGAACATACGAGAGAACGGGTCTAGGGACAGTTAGTTTTATCTGGTTCTTGTTTTTTCTTAATGTTTTGCAGGTAATCAACACAAATGTCCGTGGAGTCATCGCGGGAATCAAACACGCTGCTCGTGTGATGATCCCACGTAACTCAGGATCCATCATTTGCGCAGGGAGTGTCACGGGGATGATGGGAGGTTTAGCGCAGCATACTTACAGCGTCTCAAAATCCGCAGTGATCGGAATCGTGAGATCAACAGCTTCAGAGCTATGCAGGCACAGGATCAGAGTCAACTGCATTTCTCCTTTTGCAATCACAACATCATTCGTGATGGATGAGATGCGTCAGATTTACCCTAACGTCGATGACTCGAGGCTGGTCCAGATAGTGCAGAGCACGGGAGTGTTGAACGGAGAGGTTTGTGAACCGATCGATGTAGCTAATGCAGCGGTTTATCTCGCATCCGATGACTCGAAGTATGTAAATGGGCATAACTTGGTGGTAGATGGAGGTTTCACAAGTGTGAAGACTTTAGATTTCCCTGCACCTGATCAAGTGAAATAACAGAACTAAGATTCATATTTTTTACAAAAAAAGACACTGTTCTTGAAACCTTATTCAAGGGAACTAAACTAAACTAAGATTCATAAGTTAGAGTAGGCCGGTTTCTACTCTTTCAACAATCAAATTTATAGCTGCATTTGCGGATGTGAAAGCTCCGTGGAAGCTTTCTTGGTATGAAATTGAGGTTAAGTCTTGAGCCATCTTCAACAAAATGACTCCCATGTCAGTTTCTTTCTCTAGCAGTGAACTGTAGAAAGACTTTGCAGCTACATTACTGATCTCCACATTGGTTGGCTCAGGGCAGTACTCGTCATCCAACCATTTGTGCAGAGTTACTCTCAACCATTCAGATTCCTGATCAAACTTTTCAAGATCAGCAATCTAAAGAAGAATCATACCATATCAAATACTACACAAGCTAGACTTCTCAACCCTTTTGCTATTTCTTGGAAAAAATTAAGCAGCTTTATGAGGAAACAGAGAACCACTAAATCAGAATTCGAAGAAGCTTTTAAACCAGAAACAGAGAAACCCAAATCAGCAATGATGGGGAAATTTGAAACCAAAAGCAGAAGAATTACGAAACACCTCAATGGCCTTGGAAGGGAGCAACCACTCGTCTGGAATCTTGAGTGCTTGTACGACTGATTCTGAGTCTTCTTCCCCTTCGTGGGTCGACGACAAAGATTGAAACTTTTGGAGTTTTGGCAGCCGAAGTTTCGGCGCAGATGTTAAGGGTAAGCTGACGGATGCTCTTCGAATCGACGCCGGAAAACCAAAGTGTTGGGTTAATGAGAAAGGATGTGGATAATCTGCGGTTACGACGTTTCGGGTCACGTAAGAGCAAACCCATGAGCTCATTCTTTGTTCTCGTGCTCTTCTATCGCTCACTTTGCTTATTATATCAAGAAAAAAAAAACAGTTTTTTCTCTTTGGTGGCCAAGGTTGAAGTGAGGAAGATAAGATGACGTCATATCACATTACATGGATGCTCGTGACGTGGCTTCCATGTACAGGTTGTAACGTTTCATTGAGATGTCACAAGATCCAAATCACAAGGAAACAGGCGAATCTATCATCTATATAACGATTACAAATGCTCTAAAATATGTGTTTCACCTACTTGTTGAATCTTGTACTAAATAGTGAGAGATTTTCAATTTAGATCAAGAACTTATTGCCCAATCGGATTCCAAGTTTTCTTTTTCTTTAGAGCCTCTGCTCGTTTCCAGAGCAATACTCATCTTCCTCTCTGTAAGAGAATTTTAGTTAGCACAGAGAGCAGAGCAATGGTCAATGTTTCCAAATGTATGACATATTATCGGAGAAACAGTAATTACAACTAAGCAAGGACAAGTAATTGATGAGAGTTTTTTTTTTAATTTCTGAACTACAAAACTAGTTTTATGAAAGATACGGTCCACCATTTTTCAAGGATTGTTAATAGTCCATTTTTGTTTTCAAGAACTCAACTTACGTACTCAAAGATACGATCACCTATGCATGAAAAATCACCTCCACGTTTCTAATAAGGCTAATTCGTGCATGAACTCCATAATGTTGGTCACATGTACAGAAGATGAAGAAAGTTTAACATTTTTGTTCCCCGCACTTCCTAGCTAGCATCCAGTACTCTCTTGTGACCTCTCCCAACCTTGACCCCAACTCCTTTCTTAGACAAAACAAGTTCTTTCTTAGGCTTCCTTGGCTCTGTTGCTTTCTTGTATAGCTTATATATATTCTAACATATATTGATTAGAAAAACCTAATACAAATATTTAAGATTTTCCCTTCTTGAATGGATTTTTCTTAGTGTCTCCTCCATTGTTGTCTCTTTAAAAGATGAGTCGCTAAATCGCAGAAGCTGGAATAAAGATGCATCAATCGCTGACGCTTTCTCTGCATCTCTTGTTGTTGATGGCTGTTCGAATTAAAGCTTGGTCTCGTGGTGTTTGAGGGTGAGGAAGGTGGAGGAAGATGAGAGAGTTTGATTTGTGACATGCTTGCTTTCGCTTCCTTGGTCTCTATTTGTTGTTGTTGCTGCTGCTGCTGCTGTGTTACGTGCAGATGAAGTATATATAGTATACACAATACTCCTCAAAATATAAAAACATTCAGTTGATGCAGATCTTAGATATCCAATACAATCAAATCAAATCAGAGGTATCTAAAACGAAAAATCTTTATCAGTCCTATTAATACAAAAAGCATCCAATCTCCAATAGAATTCTAAGAAAACAAGTAAACAAAAACGCAAAAGGAGAAAAGAAAGTACTAAATCTCAACTGAAATGGAAGCAAAAGCATACGAAAGCAAACCCTAATAATTGAACTTGATGTAAATAACGAAGTCACTCGTCTCTTCTCACTCATCATCTCCTTGTAAACTCTGTTTTCTTCTCTCAATCTCTCCAACTCTTCTTTCATCTCCTTCATCTTCTCACCATCATCATCGCCAAATTCAACAGTTTGATCGTTTTCACCTCCACCACCATCATCCACTTCAAACTCTGTTTCTTCACACGAATCCGACCGGAACTCGTCGCGTGTTGATGAGTTATGTCTGTGCGGTACCAGAGGGGAGTGTTTAATCAGGAGATCATACTTATGCGCCAACGAGCGATGCGAACGGTATGAATCTTCGACCATGGCAATGAGTTTTGGCTTTTTCTCGTAATAGTTCTTTGCTCGTTTCACGAAGGTATCTGCTTCATCATCAACCTCATCATCAATCACTCTCAGAATTTCTTCCGTCTTTGCATCGAGTTCTGAGATTTCATGTTACAAGCAACCAAATCAATCACCACATAAGTTACAGAGCTTTTGTGATTGTGAAAAAGGGCTAATTAAAATTCGAAAAAGAATAGAGTTACCAGAGAGAGTAGAGTTAAGCCAAGCAGAGGAGGAATGTGATGTGTTGTTGTGATTTCCACCAATCCACCACCACTTTGATGTCTCTTTCATCATCTTCACTCTTAAGTCACCTCTTACGAAACTCTTCTTCTTTTCTGAGTCTGTGGTCTCGCAGCACTGCAGCAGTGCAATTTCGTCGACTGTTTTTATGTGAGGGACTCTTGAAATGTTTACGTAACCTCTTATTTATTCAAGTACAGGACCGTACACATATATACGGTGACGTCAGAATTTTAATGATCTCCAAGTTAAGTTTTCACTCTTTAAAATACTAGTATATTCTAACAATGTTTTCTTTTTCTTTTTGTATGTACATTTAGATAGGAATAAAATCACGCGATATTTCTTTCTTTTTACACATTCTACTCAAAGCCTTTATTTATTTTTCAAAACTTTGAATTGGTAAGGTATTCTTCAAATGCATGGTCTTAATAGTTTTCTTTTTGTTATTTTGTGGTCAACAGTTTATTTATGCATATGATTGGATTTTCATCCGGATATGGTGATCACTGATAAGACTGGTACAAAATCATTAGGCCATGTGCAACGCTGATACCACAAAGGGATCCTTAGCCATATAATTTTTTTTTTTTTTTTATAGAGGTGAACCAATCACATGCTGCCATGTCAGCAAGGATTCAGTCCTTAAATCTCCTCCTGTCGGACCGATCCTTCCCGTTGCACATTGCCCTTAAATTACAATTTTTTTTAATTCTTTTAAAAGAGAAAACTACAAGGGTAAAACAGAAAATTACTGCGATACCCTATGATTAAAAAAAAGAGTAAAAGAACATGGGCTTCTTCATCATGACAGCCCAATAGAACGAATTCTTCTTAAGAAAAATAACAAAAAGAGATAAATTATAAGGGTACTGCAGTAATTTGAATAAGGTCGTAGTTTCCCCAGTTCAGACTTCAGAGTCGCCGCCGATTGCCATTTAGGGTTCGTAATCTCTTCCTACTCGATTCAAAGCCCCGAGAAAGAGAAAAGATTCGGATTGTGGAGTTTGTTTGAACCTTGAAGGATCACGCGAACAAAAAATGAAGAACTTTTATCAAAGAGATGGACATGATGCCGATACAAGGAATAGCTCAAAGTCGACGGATACGAAGAGAAGGAAGAACATGAAGAGATTAGGAGGCGGTGGTCTTTCTCTCCAGACTTTTGCTAACATGAAATCGAAGAACAGTCACTATAACCCTGCTTTAATCAGTAAGAGCTTTCTTCTCTCCTATTCCAATTTGAAAAGATTTTTTTTTATCTTTTTTTACTCGTAACTTATGTTAGTCCTCGAAAGTTTTGCTCTTTGATGATTCAGATTTAGCTTCAGGATGATAATATGATTGCTACAGTGTGTTTGTCAGCTCGGAACTTTGATAGAATTTACTACTGAGTTTGTTTTTGTTTTTCCAATTTCTCAGCTGAATCTGTGATGTGTAAGTTTTTAGTGTTAGGTTCCTTGTGAGAGTGAGACTAGGGTTGAACTAAGATTGAATGAGTTTTCTTTTCGCGATCATCTGTAACTTTTATCCCCTCTTGCTTTTCAGAACAGCAGAAGGAGTTCTACAAGAATGCCAAGTATGTGAGCAAGTTCAAAAAGACGATGAAGCAGCATACCTTTTCTAAAAAGTATGAGACTGGAGAGGGTAGCAAGGTATATGATGATGATGATGATGATGATAAACTAAAGGGTAAACCTCACAGCTTTCATGAAGAGGATCAGACTGGAGAGAGTAGTCGCAAGGTAAATGATGACTATAAGCACAAGGGTAAATTTGGAAAGAGAATCGGTTTAGAGGAGGTGTACAAGCAGACACGCGAAGAGATGGATAAAGCAAGGATGGAGAGAGAGGCGGCCTTTCAGGCCAAGAAAGCAGCGAAAGAAGAGGCTGAGTCCCGGAGGAAGGCAGCGAAAGAGAAGATGAGGATAAAGACGAGACATGGTCAGCCTGTGATGAAATACAGAATCGAGCAACTTCTTGAATCCATCAAGAAAACTGCTGAAATCGATCGAACCAGAACCGCATGACCACCTCATGTAGTAGATACAGTGCATATCTCTAGTTATTGCCAAGGATATTACTACTGGTTCGCTTTTTGCTTATTGTGTTGGTTTGAGGTAACATTTGTTGTAGTTTTTGGCTAGGCTTTGCAAGTATCAGCACCTTGGTGTTTGCTTACTGTTTATCTCATGATTTTGGCTGTTTCTTTACAACACTGATGAATATATAAATCTCATAAAGTGAGAATTTTTATTCCAAACTTTGGTACAAAGGCATTAAATAGCTTTGTTTTAACAGAGTACAAGCTATGAAATGCTTCTATTGCTGATGATTCTAACACCTTGGTGAAAACAATATGAAAGAAAAAAGAACATATGGAAGGTGAATCTCCCACAACAATGCCTGCAAAAACTTAACATGAAAAACAGAAAAAAGTACTGAAGCAGCAAGGTTACTTTATGCGTAGACGTGAAACTCCGATCTCAAGTTTCTTGTGTATTGTCCACACAAATTCAGGCGTATCCAACCTCGGTCCTGCGACTGTTCTATATATGTATATCCTCTCAACTGGGGAGCTCTCAGGCCTTGTCTTTGGAGGATGTTCATCAATGACTTCGACATTTAGCCTTGGCATTCTTTGACTCAGGAGCTTGCAAGCACCAAAACTTACAAAGCAAGACGACATCCAAAGGGATCGCATGGTTTCTAGTTTCGCAGCGTTCTCCAGTAGCGCTGTGTCTCCAAAAGGGCAATCCCTTATCTCGAGCTTCTTTAAACTCTCACAACCTGATAACAAGTGATGAAGCATCAAATCACTGTCCCCAGCAAATGCTATTGACAGCATCCTAAGCTTCTTGGCGTGTATCCCAATGTATTCAAAGGCCTTGTCAGTGAGGAGACCAGAGACAGAGAGCCGTTGAAGATCCTTGCATCTCTGTACTATGGCTTTGAATCCTTCATCAAGTGGCTGCTGTGTTTTGTAATCAGGAGCAAATGGTTCCATCACACAGAGGCGGAAGCATCTGAATTTTGGACGGTTTCTTGCGATTGTAACCAAAGCTGCGTTTGTAAACTGGACACAAAAGTAGAGAACAGATTCAAGCTTTCTACAGCCTTCAGACACAGAGACCAGACCTTGTTCGGTCAGTGCCACATTTGTTTCGTCGAGATCTGCTCCAGATGGAAACACCCTTAGTTCTCGCAGCTCCTTACAACACGAGGCAACAGCTTTGAGACCTTTGTCCTCTATCAAGTCCATTACCTGCGAGAAAATGTCTCGTTTAGTAAGAAACCAACATAATGAGTGTTCAAACTTTTAAGAATCAAATGCAGAATACTGACCCATAGCTTCTGCAGTTTCGAGCATCGGCTAAGAAGGTCGACAAGATCAGGCATTTGGACAGTAGCATAGCTCAAGTTCAGCGAGGTAAGACGAGGACAAACAGAGTAAAGAAGTGGAATATACTCAGGGAGGACATCCCAAAGACCAGATAAGCACTTAAGTTGCTTCAACTCTGAAAAAGCTTGTGTTAACTTTGAAAGCGCTTCTGGATTCAGCTCATCTGAGAAAGAACCTGTGCCAAGCTCAACCAGCTGTGGAGCTCGCCGAAGTAAGCTTTCGAGAACGTCTAAAGTCACAGCTCGATTCAGCTTGAGAGACTTGAGGTTTGGAGACCTGCTCACGAGACGCTGTAAGTCCGAGAGTTTAACCTCTGAGTCCAAACAAGAGAAGTCAAGAGAGACAAGAGAAGTCAAAGTTTCTGGGAAATAGCTAAGCCAGTCTCCTCCCAGATCATCGACTATGCACTCTCGCAATTCCAGCTCTCTCAGGTTTCTGTTTCGAACAATCAGACAAAAAAAGAAAAGACAAAGTTGTTACTAGCTATGAGACTTCATTTAACCTTGACAAAGAAAGTTCTTTTTGTTCTGTCTTGATTTGTTTCCAAACCGAACCTGCAAGTTGCTGCGATTGCTGCGAGACCATCAGTGGAGAAACCTTCACAAGAAGTCAACACAAGGACTTTGAAATCCTTAAACGAAGCAGCAATCTTCTCCAAGCACTCATCAGTCACCACCATTCTCTTCAACCGTATCTCTTCAAGCGAGGGGCTTTTCGCCGCCATGGCTTCAATCCACGGCCAAGCATAGCCACCCCAACCATCAGGAACCAAGTTGTAGTCGGCGAAGTGAGGCTTCCCTTTCAGAGTGAGAGATCTCATCTCCGGGAACCGCCGTGCAACCGTGGCAGGACTAACCGCGTAACAGTTTCCGACAAAGACCTTTTTCCTAGTTCGCCTCTCGGTCTCAAACCATGACTTGCAGACCAGAGAAACTGAGTTCCGATCCTCGTTGCAATCTACGAAGGAGAAAATATGCTCCAGAACCTTAGATGGTAATCGGAGATCCATCAGAACTGAGATACAGAGAGAGAGATGAAAAAAAAGGTTTGAGATTTGATGCAAAAGGAGTGATCTAAATCGAAAGAGTGGAGCTTTTGATATATATAAACTGTGAAAGTGGAGAGACAAAGACTAGTGTGTGACAAGACAAGAGAAACAGAGGAGACAATGTCCATGTGAGACCATTAATAAAGTTGAGCTTGCACCCATGTGAGGCCCCCGGCTATGTAGCCTGTTTAGCTCACTAATTTAGTTAGTTGCCTTAATCATAATTACATCACCAATCATCACATGTAGTCTGTGTGATATGATTCTTAAATCCAATCATTTATGGAATACCCCAGTTCACACATGATTTCAAATCGGTTTATTACTAATTTACTTACTACGGGAACGGTGTGAAGAATCAACTGGCAGCATTTAAAATAAAGAAGTTACCGGTACAAGTTTATTTACCGTTATATTTGAACCGCCACTAAGAATATTTTAACTTGAAATATTTTTTTCGTCTAATCTCAGTCACAAATTGATATTAGAATAATACAAAAGGGAAAAATATATTACATAAACAAATATATGTGCTATATGTTAAAATTACTATAAAACAAACAGGTGAGTTAAAGACACTTTTTTTATTAAAAACTGTGAATTATAAGCTGAGTAACTTATTTGAACAAAGAACAATGGCTTTAAATAGCTTTACAAGAGTAGACAAGAGAAGACAATAAATAAGAAATTACAGATACCATGACTTTAGCTAACATAGTTCCATGACTTTAGCTAACAACTCCATAAAGACTCAGATTTGTTATTCAACAATGACAGCTAACTTATTCAACAAAAACAGCCAACAACTTATTCAACAAAGATAATTCAAACTCCAACATATCCTCCTTTAAGCTCAATTCTTTTGAATTTAGCTTACTTCATACAAGCTCACCATTCCAAGTAATGCACACAGCTTCTCGAATTGCTCTGACTTCAAAGGCTTTGTAAAAATATCAGCAACTTAATTTTCCGTAGCACAATACTCCAGCTTAATAGTCTCGTCATTCACCAACTCCCTGAGATAATGAAATCTCACCTCAATGTGCTTATTCTTACCATGAATAACAGGATGCTTTGACAACTGAATCGTTGAGTTGTTGTCGCAATGAATCACTGTTGCTGATTTTTCTTCAGCTCCAATCTTCTCCAAAACTCTTCTAATCCACACACACTGACAAGCATAGAACGCAGCAGCTATATATTCTGCCTCAGTGGTGGATAGTGCGACAACTGGCTGTTTCTTCGATGTCCAAGAGATTGCTCCCGATGCCATCAGAAACACACAGCCTGTTGTGCTTCTTCGATCATCCAAGTCACCAGCGTAGTCACTATCAGTAAAGGCCATGAGCTTAGGGTCGTCACTTCTTCCTCTTTTGTATAGAATGCCAAGTTCAGTGGTGCCTTTTAGGTATCTCAAGATCCTCTTTGCAACCAGCCAGTGAGACATCTTCGGATCTGCCATGAAACGAGCTAAAAGACACACTTCATACATGAGATCAGGTCTTGTTACTGTTAAGTACATAAGACTCCCCACTAGCTGTTTGAACATCGTTCCATCTACCTTCTCGCCATTCTCATCCTTAGTGAGTTTTGTACCTGGAACAATAGGATTCTTGACAGCATTGCTCTCATTCATGCCAAACCTTATCAAAACATCACAAGCATACTGCTTTTGACAAATGAAGATACCAGTACAGCCTTGCTTCACTTCTACCCCAAGAAAATGTTTCATTTTCCCCAAATTTGACATCTCAAATTCCAGCATCATTGACCTCTTAAACTCATCACACATAGCCTTATTGTTCCCAGTAAATATCAGGTCGTACACATATAGACTAACAATCAGAATGTTACCTCCCTTTGTCTTGGTGAAAAAAGTATGCTCACTTGGACACCTCTCGAACTCCTCCTTCAGAAAATATCCCTCGATTCGACTATACCAAGCCCTTGGTGCTTGTTTGAGTCCATACAAGGCCTTCTTCAGCTTGTAGACTTTTTCTTCTTCTCCTTTCTTCACAAAGCCCTCTGGCTGAGTTACAAACACTTCCTCTTTCAATACTCCATGCAAAAATGCACTCTTCACGTCCAATTGAAAGATCTCCCAGCCACGTTCTGCAGCAACACCCAGAATGGTTCGAATTGTATCGAGACGAGCAACTGGGCAAAGACTTCTGTGTAGTCTACCCCATAACTCTGAGCATAGTCTTTTGCCACTAACCTTGCCTTGTGTTTCTCTGCTTCTCCGTCTTCATTCAGTTTGGTTTTGTAGATCCATTTCATCCCAATTGGTGAAACTCCTTCAGGTAAGCTGGTTAGCTCCCAAGTGTTGTTCTTCACAATTGATTCGATCTCGCGCTTCATTGCTTCTCTCCACACAAAGTCTTTCATTGCCTCATCAAATCGAACATGATCACTTTCTGTCATCATCATCAACAGCATGACCGCCAAGTTCCCTTCTTCATCATCAATGTCTCCTACAACATAATCAGTTAGATGTGGTGGCATTCTCCGTGTGCGTGGGCCTGTAACAGTGGAGTTCGTACCTGGACTCGACAAGTTTGGTGGGCTTGGTGGAGATGAATCCGACGCAGAAGCAGAAGAAGAATCACCACTTGTCACACTCGGACTCCTTTCATTTCCTGTGACAACTTATTCTCTTTCTTCTGCATTTTCATCTTCCTCATCTCCACACTCTAGGTTTTGCCCTTCATCACTTGTTTGACTCCAATCCCAGCTCTTACTCTCATTAAAAACCACATCTTTGCTGATCACAATCGACTTCATCAAAGGATCATACAGCCTCCAAGCCTTTGATTCTTCACTGATTCCCAAGAAGACGCATTTCTTGCTCTTGTCATCAAGTTTCTTCCTCTTCTGATCAGGTATGTGAACGTATCCTATGCATCCAAAGACTCTAAAATAATCCACTGAGGGTTTCTTATTGCTCCAAGCTTCCTCAGGTGTGATTTCTTCTAAGGCTGCAGTAGGTGATCGATTATGAATATAAACGCTCCATTTAGTAGCTTCAGACCAGAACATCTTTAGGACTTTCTTGTCACTCAGCATTGAGCGAACCGCATTCATTATGGTTCGATTCTTTCTCTCCGCAACTCCATTCTGTTGGGGTGTGAATGCTGCTGTTAGCTGTCGCTTAATCCCATGAGTTTTGCAAAATTCCCCAAACTCATTCGATGTAAACTCACCACCTCGATCAGTTCTTAAGCACGCAATGGACATCTCAATCTGCTTCTCGATATTTGCTTTGAACATCTTGAATGTAGCAAACGCCTCTGACTTCTCATGAAGAAAATAAACCCATGTTTTTCTGGTGAAGTCGTCAATAAAGGTCAAGATGTACCTTTTTCCACTGTGTGAGAAAGGTGAGATTGGCCCACAGATGTCTGATAGAATCAGTTGGAGCTGTTTTGATGCACGCCATGAACTCTTCTTTGACATTTGGGCTCTGTGTTGCTTCCCAGTCATGCACACAACACAAATATCCTTTGTTGGCTTCAGACTAGGTAGCCCAGTGACCATCTTCTTTTTGTGACAGAACTTGTAATCCATGTTGATTTAGGTGTCCAAACCGACAATGCCACAGATTCATCTCTTTCTCAGATACCTCCTCAGTCTGTAGACACATCAAACTCTGATGTTGTTTTGAAGCAAGGAGTAAGAACATTCTTTTTCCACTCATATTGGTCTCCATGATCACTCCTCTGTTGGGATGGTACACTTTACATGTTCCATCACGAATCAGAATGGCCATTCCTCTTTCTTGCAACTGCCCAAGACAGATGAGGTTGTTCTTGAGCTCTGGAACATAGTAAACCTTCGGTATGATTTGAGTAATGCCGTTGACTAGCACCTTCACACTTCCTTTCCCGACTACTGACATTCTGGTGTCATTTCCAAGTTTTACCTTGTGGTTGAAACCTTCTTCCAAGTCTGAGAACCATTCCTTACATCCTGTCATGGGATTGCTGCATCCCGAGTCTAGAAACCACACTTCATCTCTCTTTGTATGATGTTCTTCCACATAAGACATCAAAAGAAATTTCTCCTCTTCTTCTAGCTCAGTGTAATTTGCTTTCTCCTTCTTCTCCCATTCAGGACACTCCCACTGAAAATGTCCTAATTTGTGACATTTGTAGCACTCCACAATGGCACGATCAAAATTTCTTCCTCTTCCCCTGCCACGGCCTCCTCTAACAGCTCCGCGACCCCTTCCTCTTCCCGATTTCTCCTCATAAGAAACCTTTAGTGCTTGCTCTTCTTGTGTGTTGCCATTCAGTCTCTGTTCATGGACAAGAAGACTCCCGTGTAGCTCATCGATGCTCATGCTACTCAAGTCATTGGATTCCTCAATGGAACACACGACATACTCAAATCGTGAGGTTAGAGATCTGAGAATTTTACTCACAACCATGCTGTGATTCATTGATTCACCATTGATCTGCATCTTGTTCACCAACGCCGATGTTCTCCCTAGAAAAGCATCGATCTTCTCTCCTTCTTTCATACCCAGCAATTCAAACTCTCTCCTCAGAGCTTGCAATTGAGCCAGTTTCACTTTTGTCGAGCCCTCGTATTTCTTCCTCATGGACTCCCAAATCGATTTGGAGGTGCTCTTGTCGAGAATCGTCTCCAAGATCTCCCTATCAATTGACTGAAAGAGAAAGTTTTTAACTTTCAGATCCTTGAGCTTTGCCTCTTCAACGGATTTTCTCTGTGCCTCTCCTCCTGGTGACGTTCCGATCGGCACCGTCGAAATCCCATCTTCCACCAAGTTCCAAATTTCTCTGCTCCTCAGGAAATTCTCCATAGTCATAGATCAGAAGTCGTAGTGGCCATCGAATTTAGGTATGGCCGGCCGAACAAACTTTTCCGATTTTTCACTCATCTTTTTCTCTCTCCTTTTCACGATTACTTTCGCTTCTCTCTCTCTTTTTCTTTTAAATGGCTCTAATACCAAATGTGAATTATAAGCTGAAAGTAATACCTTATTGAACAAAGAACAATGGCTTTAAATAGCCTTACAAGAGTAGACAAGAGAAGACAGTAAATAAGAAATTACAGACACCATGACTTTAGCTAACATAGCTCCATGACATTAGCTAACAACTCCATAAAGACTCAGACTTGTTATTCAACAATGACAGCTAACTTATTCAACAAAAACAGCCAACAACTTATTCAACAAAGATAATTCAAACTCCAACAAAAACTTATTCATAAATAAAGATTATTTTTTTGCTACCAGATGATTTTTTTCTTTTGTAACACCAATCTACTAAATGAATTTTTTTATACGACTGACTATTTTTAAACCCAATCCGACGCTTGATCTGATATCTGAATTCAAGTTATGTAACATTTACAAATACATTTCTCCCCTTAACGAAAAAAGAGTTCGAAATTTTACTCTCAATACTACAATATCTCTCGTTTATTTTCTCTAAGCAACTATTTCTTTCACCGGTTTTGAGATCTCTTTGGTCTCAGTTTTGACTTCTTTTGTCAATGATCCGATTGTTCAGTCTTTTTAGTTTTTTTTTTATATTCTTTTTGAGGTTACTAACACATCTTCTTTTGTGATCTTTCTCATCTGTTTTCTAACTTAAACTTCAGAAAGTTACTGAAAAATATTCCACCATCGTGTTTTCCAAACTTTGACATTATTGCTTGTTTTGCAGGAGATATGTCTCCTATAGAACGAAAAATTCTCTAAACAATATTGGAATGTTTGGATGATTTATCCCACCAAAAAAGAGTTGCATATTTGGCTTGATTCAAAGTTAAAACTCTGAATTCTTGTTAGTGATATAGCCATGTCCGGAGTCTTCTGGTCCAGTGGTAAAGAGACGAGATTGGAAAGCGAACCTGCTTTGAGTTCAATCCACCTATTTTGCGAAACTAATCCACATTATCTTAGACATCCACATAGATACTAGGGCTCATTTGCATACTTGGAAAAAAGTTCTATCCATAGGCTGCTCCGTCCAAAATTAGTCTCAGTCTTTCTATATGTTGCCCTAATTTTTTTTAAAAACAGTAAAATAGCCATTGTATTCAACATACCATTATTCTTTTCAACAATGCATTCGACTATTTTCTCTCCAAACATCATTGGACTGAGAAGGCACAATAGTCATTTTAATAACTCCTCATAATCGAAAAATATGGAGTCTGACCCCTAAAAGATGACCACTTTGAATGACTAAAGCTAGGCCTGGGCATATAATCCGGATCCGATGGATCCGAACTGATCCGATCCGAAATAACCGATCCGGTCCGGATCCGGTCAAAGCTAATAATCCGGACGGTTCCAGAATAAATGTGTTTCAGATTTCGGTTCGGATCGGTTTTAAATCCAGAACCGATCGGGTATCCGAAGAAACACATATTGTTTGTGTTTTCGTATTTTTCGGATTTTCATCGGGATTTTCGGTTTTTTTTTACGGGTTTTTCGGATTTTTGTCGGATTTTTCGGATTTTCGTCGGGTTTTCGGATTTTTTTCCGGGTTTTTCAGATTATGCGATTTTTTTGAAAAACATCGGATTTAAACCCGGACCGGTATATGTTTCGGATCTGTTTCGGGTCTTTTATAAATTTTGAAAACCGATCCGAATCCGAAAAAATCCGAACCGAACCGATCCAAAATTTAGTCGGTTCCTAAACCGAAATCCAAAAAACCCGATCCGATCGGAACCGAGGATCCGAATGCCCACACCTAACTAAAGCCTTCTCTTTCAACTATTTCCTTTTTTATCGCTGTTCTTGAAAAAAAAAAAAAAAATTAAGACCGCCGATCGGATCCAATATCCTTCTTTTTGTCTTATTTGCACGTGTCAGATGATGAACATATCCAACAGAAGAAAGATGTGTCTGAAGCTCTCTCGCTCGCATGGCGAATCTTCTAGTCAAGAAACCTGACATCGTTTAGCTAATCTCACTGACTAAAACCCTAAAACGGTGTCGTTTCTCGATCCACTGCTGATGAAAAGTCTTCACTTGTTGTCTTCCTCAATCCTCCACCGCCTTGCTTCTCGCAGCATCGCGTCTCTGTCTTCTTTACCCAGAAGAAGAATTCGCGTCCGTACAAACTGTCCTTCGTTCTCTTTCCCTTTCTCGCCGATTCTATCGAGACCCATTTCTTCGGGCAAGGTCTTCGCCATGGCGGAAGGGACCTCCTCTTCGTCAACATCTCAGAAACATACTAACCGTTTAGCCGCCGAACACAGTCCTTATCTTCTTCAACACGCGCACAATCCGGTATTTAATTCTCTATCTTTTGTTAAAGTCTTCATCTTTTCTTATATTCATACAAGGTCTATCGATAAAAGAGAGCACCTTTGTTTTCAATTAAGGCATCTTCAGTCTCAATTAAGGAGTTTCGTTGCAAGTAGATAAGCCATAACTGGTTTTAGATTGTATGGAACTTTTTTTTTATTTCCTGGCTTGATCGTAATTTGAATTTGAAATGAATTCATGTGAAAAAAGGTTGATTGGTATCCATGGGGAGAAGAAGCTTTTGAAGAAGCAAGGAAGAGAGATGTGCCCATCTTCTTATCAAGTATTTTTCTTTTATCCCCTATTGATCGTTTTAACTTCTGCTGGATTAGATATTCTTGTTATTTTAGTTTATGACACTAATTGCTTCCCTTTTGTTTTCAAAAATCTCTTTTATATGGAATCGTGAAGTTGGATACAGTACCTGTCACTGGTGAGAATTCAGTAGGTTCTTTTTTTGGATTGTGAGTTTTAGTTCTTCTTTTGCTGAATCGAAGTAGGAGAATGGATGACATATTAAAATTATTCTGGATTTGTTAGTACAATCAAAGTCCTAATGAAGGACTTAGGATTTTGTAAAAGGAAAGTGGAAGAAGAATTGTACTCTAAGAACTCGTGTTATTGTTTGGGATGCCGGAAGTAGAGAAGCGGAGCAAGAATTATCATCTTTCCTGTTTTGGAATGTGTGTTTCGGTATTAATTAACTCTTTTGTCAGGTGCCATGTGATGGAAGTTGAGTCATTTGAAGATGAAGAAGTGGCAAAACTCTTGAACGATTCGTTCGTTAGTATTAAGGTTAGAGTGTAAGGCCGAATAATTTCTTCTGGCTATGGGTTATAAATTGATTTCTTGAAGCACTATCTTTGAGCTGGTTGCTCTTCAAACACTTTGTCAACTTCTTGTTTAACATGTCTGCAACAGGTGGATCGAGAAGAGCGGCCTGATGTCGATAAGGTAAATTACTGTAAGCATGCCCCAAGAATGTTGTAATCAACCTGGATAATAGTTGTTTGTTGGGGCACCTCCATTGAGGGACGCAAATTCGTAGTAGAGTTGTATCGAATTAGTTCTAACTGTGTCACTTTCTGAAAATAAGGGAAAAGTAAGTCTTGACTTTGTTCATGGACTTGACTTACCAATTTTCTTACTGAAACTTTCAGGTTTATATGTCGTTCGTCCAGGCTCTGTACGGTGGAGGAGGGTGGCCACTCTCAGTCTTCCTTTCACCTGATTTGAAGCCACTAATGGGTGGAACCTATTTTCCTCCAAATGACAATTACGGAAGACCAGGATTCAAGACTCTCCTCAGGTAAGGAAAACCGTTTCTCTCTTGTTATCTTCTACGCTAACATTCTCGGCTCAGGATGGTGAAACTGGTTCTGTTTTCAATAATAAGAAGAGAGTGCATGTAAAAGAAAACGAAATTTTGGCAGAAGAAGACAACTAGTGATTCAACTAGATTCTCCATTTTTTCTTTGGGTTCTGGTTCAGGAAAGTTAAAGACGCGTGGGACACTAAGAGGGATGCGCTTGTGAAGAGTGCTACCTATGCTATTGAAGAACTTTCAAAAGCTTTATCTGCAAATGCTGGAAGTGATAAATTGCCAGATGGGCTTTCCCGGGCGGCTGTGAGTATATGTGCAAAACAAGTATGGTTCCGACTCTGGTTTACTCTTAGAAAAACATGTGCGGTTGATACATCCACATGAAGAAGCCTTCTAACACTGAATGTTTGTGTTCAAGCTTTCTCGGAACTATGATTCGAAATTCGGTGGGTTTGGATCTGCGCCGAAATTTCCAAGGCCTGTCGAGATCCAGGTGATGCTTTATCACTCCAAAAAGCTCAAGGAAGCTGGGAAAACTAGCGAGGCTGATGAAGAGCAAAGTATGGTTTTATTCAGCTTGCAAGGCATGGCAAATGGAGGGATGCATGATCACATTGGAGGCGGGTTCCATAGGTACAGCGTCGATGAATGTTGGCATGGTGAGACTTCAAATAGTATCTTGCAGTAACCAACAGAGAGAAAATATATGAACTTGATGCATTTTTTTTTTTTTGTTATTGTGCAGTTCCGCATTTTGAGAAGATGTTATATGATCAAGGGCAACTAGCTAATGTCTACCTTGATGGCTTTATCATTACCAAGGATGTTATGTACGCTTATGTGGCAAGAGACATCCTTGATTATCTGAGAAGAGACATGATTGCACCTGAAGGTGGAATATTTTCTGCTGAAGATGCTGATAGCTTTGAATTCGAGGGGGCAAAGAGAAAGAAGGAAGGAGCTTTCTATATATGGACCAATGATGAGGTTCTTTTCTCTGATATATTCAACAGTTGAATTGAGTTGTCCTCTCTATACTGACATTTCTTGTTTTTGTGTGTATGGTGTCAAGATTGATGAAGTCCTCGGGGAGAATGCGGATGTTTTCAAGGAGCATTACTATGTTAAGAAATCAGGTAACTGCGATCTTTCGAGCAGGAGTGACCCGCACAATGAATTCTCTGGCAAGAACGTGCTGATCGAAAGAAATGAGCCGTCTGCCATGGCATCAAAGTTTGGCCTCTCCATGGAGAAGTATCAGGAGATTCTAGGTGAATGCAGAAGAAAGCTTTTCGATGTACGATTAAATCGACCTAAGCCTCATTTAGATGACAAGGTAAGAATCTTCTTGGAACTCTTTTATTGTCGTCTTCTACTTATTTCTTCAGCTTTGTTAACTGTTTAAGATTTGTTATTTTAGATAATCGTGTCATGGAACGGTCTTGTTATCTCGTCTTTCGCAAGAGCTTCCAAGGTTCTTAAGGCTGAGCCTGAAAGCACCAAATACTGTTTCCCTGTGGTGAATAGTCAGGTAATGAATGCTATACCCCCTTGATGCCTCCTTTTGCCCCTTGATTTTTCTCTGACTGTTGATTTTTCTTATTCGAATTTCGATTTACAGCCAGAGGATTACATAGAAGTTGCAGAGAAAGCAGCTTTGTTTATAAGAAAAAATCTCTATGATGAGCAATCCCACAGGTTACAACACAGCTACAGACAGGGACCATCGAAAGCTCCTGCCTTTTTAGACGATTATGCTTTCTTAATCACTGGTTTACTTGATCTCTACGAGAATGGAGGTGGGATTGACTGGCTTAAATGGGCAATCAAACTTCAAGAAACCCAGGCAAGTGAGATCTTTACTAGCTTAATTTCTCAAATTTTTATTTTATTTGATTTAGTTTGGGTGTAAAAGTGGAAGACATTTTTAGGATGAGTTATATCTCGACCGAGAAGGAGGAGCCTACTTTAATACTGAAGGACAAGACCCATCTGTTCTTCTCCGTGTAAAAGAAGATCATGATGGTGCAGAGCCTTCAGGGAACTCTGTTTCTGCTATTAACCTTGTGAGACTAGCTTCCATAGTCGCGGGAGAAAAAGCTAACTCCTACCTAACCACTGCACAGCGTCTCCTGGTAAACAAACAAACAACTCACTCGAAACTGCTTTTTATTTGAGGCTTTTTTTTTTTATTAAAGACTATTGTGTCTCTTTTGTTGTTGTTTTTGCAGGCAGTCTTCGAGTTGAGGTTGAAAGAACTTGCGGTGGCAGTGCCGTTGATGTGCTGTGCTGCGGATATGATCTCTGTTCCGTCGAGGAAACAAGTTGTATTGGTTGGTTCCAGGTCTTCTGCAGAGCTCAACGACATGCTTGCCGCGGCACACTCAGTCTATAATCCTAATAAAACGGTAAAATGCGTTAATTGATTTGAGTTTCCAGATCAACGAGCAATATTTGAGGGTTTTTTGTTTTGGTGGGCAGGTGATTCACATAGATCCTTCGAGTTCTGATGAGATGGAGTTTTGGGAAGAGCATAATGGTAATGTAGCTGAGATGGCGAAGAGAAACAGAAACTCTGAGAAAGTGGCGGCTCTTGTTTGTCAACACTTCACTTGTAGTCCTCCTGTCTTTGACTCTTCTTCTCTCACTCGCTTACTCTCCAAGTAAAAAAAAAGATTCCATGTTTTAATGTTTGCTTGCGTTGTAAGGAACAAGATGAACGTTTTTGTTTGTGTAAACAGAGTTGATAAATAAAGAAGATACAGTATGTAAAGAAAACCGAGTTTTGCATGAGGTTTGCTTTGGTTGAACTTAACCGAAAATAACCGAATTTGGTCTGAGCTTGACGATTCCTTATCAGTTATCATCGTCTCTATCTTCCTCGGCAACAGAGAAAATGTGGACTCGATCGCCGAAAATGATGCCTCACTCTTCGACTCTCTTTTCTTCTCCTTCTACCTTAAGTCTCTTCTCCTCTCATCGTCTCCATCTTTCTCCGAATTTCTTCGCTCTCCACTTCCCTCGTCCCGGAAAGAGATCCGATTTGAACTTACGATGTTCAGTTTCTATCGAGAAGGAAGTTCCCGAAACCGAAAGACCTTTCACTTTCCTCAGAGACTCTGATGGAGATTCCCAATCTTCTTCTTCTTCTTCAGTTAGGGCTCGTTTCGAGACAATGATAAGAGCTGCTCAGGATAGCGTCTGCGAAGCCATTGAAGCAGTCGAAGGAGGTCCCAAATTCAAAGAAGATGTTTGGTCTCGACCCGGAGGAGGCGGCGGAATCAGCCGTGTCTTGCAAGACGGAAACGTCTGGGAGAAAGCTGGAGTCAATGTATCGGTGGTTTATGGTGTTATGCCTCCTGAAGCTTATAGAGCTGCTAAAGCCGCTGCGTCTGAGCAGAAACCAGGCCCGATTCCGTTCTTCGCCGCCGGAATCAGCTCGGTACGTTCTCTCTCTCTCTCTCTCACTCACATTCGTCTTCATCGTCGTTAAATTGCTCTTTATGTTCTTCAACTAAGCTTGATCACACATTCATGTCCAATTTCAGGTCTTGCATCCAAAAAACCCTTTTGCGCCGACTCTGCATTTCAATTACCGCTATTTCGAGACAGATGCTCCAAAGGGTAAAAGCTACATTCTCTCGAGAACTGTAAAGTTGTAACTTTTTTTGTTTGGGCACAAAGCTTGATGCATTTGCTGTATTGCCCAATTTTGACGAGTAGATGTTCCTGGAGCTCCGAGACAATGGTGGTTCGGTGGTGGGACTGATTTCACGCCTGCTTACATCTTCGAAGAGGACGTCAAGCACTTCCATTCGGTCTTAAACCTCCTCGCTGTGTTCTGTAAGTTTATAGAGCTTTGTTATTATGGAGTTGCTCATACAACTTTCTTTCATTTTGTAGGTTCAAAAGCAAGCATGTGACAAATTCGACCCTTCCTTCTACCCTCGGTTTAAGAAATGGTGTGATGATTACTTTTACATCAAGGTAACACCAGTTCGATTCTTCTATGAGATCTTAGCATGTTCTGGAACTAAAAGACGTTTTAGAGTCATGTGTAGGGGGATAGAATTAAGAGTCTCAAGGTTAGGTTAATACAGTGAAGGTTTGTTGTTCCGGATGCTTTGAAAACACTAAAAACTTAAACGGTCTTGCTTGCAGCATCGTGACGAGAGGCGAGGGCTTGGAGGGATATTTTTTGATGATTTGAATGACTATGATCAGGAGATGCTTCTGTCATTTGCCACAGGTTAGAGTGGCCGTTAAAGCTTATGACATTTTGTTTCTAGAGACTTCCTAGCTAGCTAATTCGAATGGTGAGGCGATTTCTGCAGAATGTGCAAGCTCAGTAATACCAGCTTATATACCAATAATAGAGAAACGTAAAGACACGCCATTTAACGAGCAACATAAGGCGTGGCAACAGTTGCGAAGGGGGAGATATGTTGAATTCAACTTGGTAATATTAATATTTGTTCTGTTTGTAAATTCTCTTTGATCTCTTATGAAACCTCTCGTCTCATGTATTTGTTACCGATTGACATAACGAAGGTGTATGATCGCGGAACAACATTTGGTCTGAAGACAGGAGGGCGAATAGAGAGTATTCTTGTCTCTCTTCCGCTATCCGCAAGATGGGAGTACGACCATGTAAAGTTTCTTATCATGTTATCAAAATCAAGAGAGTAAGCAAAGCTTGATTCTTTTTAGCTGAGTACTAATGATTTTTCTCGAGTTGTGAATGCAGAAACCAGAAGAAGGAACTGAGGAATGGAAGCTATTAGATGCTTGTATCAATCCAAAAGAGTGGATTTAGTTAATTTGTGGTTATTATCCTCATTGGGCTCTGTTGTTAATTTTGAGTTAAAAGCCTTAAAAGGTTAAGAGTCTAGTGAAGAATCTGTCATGAACAGGGTGGCCACTTACTCTGTGTAATTTTGCGTCGTCTCATCATGAGCTACTGACGGAGGAAGGTCATGATTATAATGATGGAGTGTACAATACCATTGATGATGATGAGAAAAGCACTGATCTTTACAGATTTTACTGACAAAGCCTCACCGTACACGTATCAATCCAAAAGAATGGGTTTTGCTAATTGTGGTTGTTATTCTCATTGAGCTTCAAGCGGTAAAAGAGGTGAAAGACTAATGAAGAGTGAGAAAGGGAACGTGTAATGAACACGACTTTAGTTTTGAGTCCTCATCATGAGTTATTGACAGGAAGATGTACTGTAGTAATTAGTACCATTGGTGATAGGGCTGGGCACAAGTACTCGTTACTCGCTCATTACTCGTGACTCGCCCCGTACTCGCCTCGTCCGAGCAAGTACTCGCCTTGCGCAAGTCGGGTAACAAGTCGAGAAATTCTATTACTCGCAAGTACGGGGCAAGTATCAAGTAACGATTTTTTTTCCGAAACTTGCCCCGTTCGAGCTTGCCCCGCTATTTTATCATTAAGAATTTTTTTTTAAAATAGTTTTATGAAGTATGTGATCTCTAATAATTTGAGTGATCGTTTTATTGTGATCTACATTATTTTATAGGAACAAAAAGACTTAAGAAGAATAAAAAGCTTCATGAGAAAGAAACAAAGTTATGTTGTTTTAAGTATTTCAAATTCTATCTTTAAGTATTTATGTTATTTTGGATGTTTTGAAACTTGATAATTTGTATGCTGAGATTTTAACAAACTTGCTAAATATTTATGTTATTTTGTTTGAGTAGTTTTTTAATAAATTAGCAAATCGCAAGGCAAGTCGCAAGGCAAGTAGTTTGCGAGTCGGCTAATTTTTGGCAAGTACTCATCATCGCAAGTACTCGCAAGTCGCAAGGCAAGTCGCAAGACGAAATTTGTGAAAATTGAACGGGGCAAGGCGGGTCGCAAGTACTCCGAAAAGTCCGGGTACCCGCCCCGCGCCCAGCCCTAATTGGTGATGCTGATGATGATGTTAAAAGTATTAAACTTTACAAATCTACTGACACAGGTGAAAAGCATGAGTCTCAGGTAAGAGCCGTTGGCTCAAAGAAACAAGCCTCTCGGTGCACGCACGCGCGTGATTAAGTAAAAGCCACTTGCTCGGTAAACAAATCTAGGTGTGGTAAGTGATAGCATAGAATCTGATGATTTTGATTTATATAAGAATATCGTTTTCAAGTTTCAACTAATCGGTTTTTGTGTGTTTAAAAAACATTACGGATTTAGCATACGTCACTGTTTCATTTTTGTCTTGATTCAAGAAACGCCCGTGATATTTATATTCATTTGAAATCTTGTACATGGAGGCCAAAAAACGCGGTCGTTTTCCATGTCTCTAGTGGCGACAAAGAAAAGCAACAACTTAGTCCCCGGATGTACACACACATGCATAAATGTTGTATTGCGATTACACACAACTTGACATTGTTTTAAATTACCAAAGCAAGGCAAGATATTTTATCTATTCATCAAAAATGACGTCACACCTGCCATATCTAATCCATGTCTGCAACACAAAAACAAAAAATTGAATTCCCCCAGAAAGTGAGGAGAGAGAGAGAAAAGAGACTGTGCAACCCAATCAATTTCTTTCTTTTATGCAAAGAAAAAGATTTAAAATTTAGAGCTTCTGACCCCAAAAGAGCCAAATGCACAGCTGGATCCAATCCAATGCAATGAAAACATCTTAGCTGTAAAATGGTCCTTTCTCTTTCTTTTGTTCATTATTACACCCAGAATCAATTATATTCACTTATCTCTCTCTCTATCTCTAAAAGCAATAAAGTCTCTGTTTTCCTACACAAAGAGAGGGTTTTTTTAGACAGAGAAGCATAAATTCTTGTCCTCTGTGTAGTACAAAGTGGAGCCCCACTGAGTGATGCTCTCACAGCAACGGCTACATTTCCCAGCTCTCTCTCTCTCTTTAATCTCTTCTTCTGTATTGATTTGAGTGAATTTGATTTTTTTTTTCATCTTTACGGAGATGGGTTTTTTTGTCCACTTCTAAATGTCCTGAATCACACGTCGAATCCAACGTGGCACCTCTCTCCATTGTATGCCAGCTCACACTCCCCTCCCCCACTGCCTTTATAAACCCACTCCTCTCTCATTTGTCTCCTCCACTGAGTCAAATGTGTGAGACTGTAGAGTGAGGTTTGCATATTAACAGAGAGAGAGAAAGAAACACAAAATGGTGGGTATGGGTTGGTTCATGTGTTTGATGATGATGGTGTGTGTGATATCTTGTGGCCAAGCTGCTCCTGGAGCTAAGTTCGAGGAACTTTACCGCTCAAGCTGGGCTATGGATCATTGTGTCAACGATGGAGAAGTCACAAAACTCAAGCTTGACAATTTCTCTGGTACATAATTTGTAACCAATACCCTTTCTTCTATCTGCTCTGCTTGCTCTGTTTCTTCTGGTGTTTCTGAAAGCTGATGTTTGATGTATTCTTACAGGAGCTGGGTTTGAGTCGAGAAGCAAGTACTTGTTCGGTAAAGTCTCTATCCAGATTAAGCTCGTCGAGGGTGATTCAGCAGGAACCGTCACTGCTTTCTACGTACGGAACAAAAAACCCTCTCTTGCTCTGTTTTATTGGACTCAGATTGATTACTATGTCTCAAATCTTGAAAATCTTACCATATTTGTTTCTTACAGATGTCTTCTGAAGGTACGAACCACAACGAGTTCGATTTCGAGTTCTTAGGTAACACAACCGGTGAGCCTTATATTGTCCAGACAAACGTCTATGTGAACGGAGTTGGAAACAGAGAGCAAAGACTCAATCTTTGGTTCGATCCCGCAGCTGAGTTCCACACTTACTCAATCCTCTGGAGTAAACGCAGTGTTGTGTGAGTCTTCTCTAAAGAACAGTCTCTGACTTTCTTGCTCAATGATGAGGTGATGGGACGCTTTCTAATGATTTTTAAATTGCTAATGACAGATTTATGGTAGACGAAACTCCAATCCGAGTCCACAAGAATCTTGAAGATAAAGGTATCCCATTTGCTAAAGATCAAGCCATGGGAGTTTACAGTTCGATTTGGAATGCAGATGATTGGGCAACGCAAGGAGGTCTTGTTAAAACCGATTGGAGTCACGCTCCTTTCATTGCTTCTTACAAAGATTTTAAGATTGATGCTTGTGAAGTTCCAACGACGACTGATCTAAGCAAGTGTAGTGGAGACCAGAGATTCTGGTGGGATGAGCCAACTGTGTCTGAGTTAAGCCTTCATCAGAATCATCAGCTTATTTGGGTTCGTGCTAATCATATGATCTATGATTATTGCAATGATGCTACGAGGTTTCCTGTTACTCCTCTCGAGTGCCAACACCATCGCCACTTGTAGTTTTAAAGTCAATCTTTGTGTTTAACTTAGTCAAGAAGTTGTGTTGTGATCATGGCTCTTTGATGATTCTGTTTATGTATAAATAATCAATTATCCATTGATTTTCTTGAATTTAAAATATGTTTTTTAAACTGAAAACGCCGAGATTTTTGGAAATCAACGCACTTATCGTTATGACTTTTAGGGTTTGTTTTGAATGTTTCAAACCCTTATCTCGAACTAGAGGAAAAACAAAAGCCAAAAGCTTGGTTATGAGTTTTCGTTTTCTTTAACAATGGAGACGAGATCTGTAAAACGGAAGAAGAAGAGGAAGAAAGAAGAACCAAATATGTTTTCTGTAGAAGAGATAATCAAAGTAGATAGAATCAGTAACCTCCCTGACTCTCTTCTTCATCAGATTCTTCTCTTACTTCCTATAAAATCTGCAGCTATAACCAGCTCACTCTCGAAAAGATGGAGATCTCTCTTTCTCTCGTTGCCTGATCTCGATTTCACCTCCATTGATGAAAACCCTAAACCACCATCTTTCTCGTCAAACTCCATTTACAAACTGCTCTCTCATCGTCATCACGGATATTCCAACAATCTCAGATCACTTCGTTTTCGTACTCCAATCACTTTCACAAGTCTCAATTCCTTGATTCGTTTAGCTGTTACTCATCAGGTTCAAGATCTTGACATTGAAGTCACTACCAAAGATTACTTCAACTTCCCCCGTTGGATTGTAACATCTGGAAGTTTAAGAACCTTGAAGCTTAAGTCATCTTACCCTGGTTTTAGATTACCTCCTTCATTATCAATCCTTGGAGGTTTTCAAAAACTTACTTCACTTTCTTTATCTCTTGTGATTCTGTACAACCAACCTTATCTACCAGATTTCTTCACTGATCCAAACTTTCCTCTTCTAGAGAAATTAGCTCTAGAAAATTGCTTCGGACTCAAGGAACTTAGGGTTAGTTGCCGTCTTCTCCAAGAATTTACTCTAAAGAACTCTTTACAGCTTGATAGCTTAGAGGTTTCGGGTAATAAGCTTGAGAGACTTAAGGTTATTAGTTGCTTCCATTCATACTCAGAAGAGAGCGTTGTGAAGATTAACACACCAAATCTCAAAACTTTCCTTTGGAACTCAAACGCAGTCACTACTGGTGTTCATTTCTTGGACAAGTTAGTTTGTCTGAGAAAAGCTTTCGTTGGAGTGCTTTTGCTTCCTCAAGATATTAATTCTCAGACACAGAGCTTATTCACTCTCCTGTCTGATCTCTGTCATTCCTATAAACTACAGCTTGGAAACCAATCCGTAGAGGTATATACTTACACATACTTCCACAACTTCATCTTCTGCAGTTATCTTTGCTTCACTGTCTTATTAATGTTGTGACAGATTTTGTCAAGCAAAAAGGGATTAGTAAAGAATCATCTTCTACCGTTTCATAACATGAGATTCTTGGAACTGCAAACACGTTTCGACAGACACAATGTTCAAGCACTGTCATGTTTGTTCAAGAGCTGTCCGATGCTTAACATACTTCTTCTCAAAATCATTGATGATCAAACAAGTGAGAGAAGGGTGAGTATTCAGAGAAACAAGGCTTTCTTTTTCCTCGGTTTTAAAGTGAATTGTCTCTGATTCTGCTTGTGTTTTGACAGCAATGGAATAAGGACTTGTGGGATATGTCTAACTCAGAAATTCAGTACTGGGAATCTCAAACCTACGAAGTGGAATCTTTCTTGAACAACTTGGAGTTTGTGGAGATTCATGGATTCTTAGAGTGCGTGAACGAAATGAGCCTTGCTATCTTTCTGCTTAGACATGCAAAGGCTTTGATCAAGATGACTCTAAGATCTAGTTTCCTCTGTAGAGACTCTCTCCGGAGACAAATGATAAGGTCACAGTTAATGGGATTCTCCATGGCATCTTCCAAAGCCGAAATCTCATTCCATTGAAAGTTTCTGCATAATCTCTCTGTTTCAGGTCTCAGGTTATTTAGTTATTACACTTTTGTTTCTGTTGAAATCTTATATGCTTATTGAGAATAAATACAGAAAAGCTAGCTCATGGCTCAGTTGAATGTTGAGAGCTGATATTATCTTCCATCTTCAAGAGTTACGGTAAGATCATTCTGGGAGTAAGTTTCTGGTTTGGTAGATGAAGAAGCTTTGCTTGACGAAGGGCAACGTCTAAGGACAAAAGCCGGTTGTTTTGGATTTGGAAGCGTAGCTGCATCGCTGCTTCCGAGCATGAAAACAACGTTTGACATTGTAGGACGATCATTAGGATCTTCTTGTACACAGAGCAGTCCAACGGTCAAGCACTTCAAGAATTCCTCTGTTTCGCACGTTTCTTGTAGAGCTTGATCCAGTAACTCAAGCCCTCTTTCCGCTTTCCAGAGATCCCAAGCCTGCACATTTATATACATGTGTTTATCCGTTAAGTTTTTAAACAAGTAATGTGCATAAACATGTCTAAAAGTCTCAGATCCCTCACATAGCCTAGAAGGCTTAAGGATTTCTCCGGTTCATAAAACCCAGTGTTCCTCTTCCCGCTGACAATTTCAATCACAACCACACCGAAACTAAAGACATCTGACTTGAATGAGAAAAGACCATCTAGAGCATACTCTGGAGACATGTATCCACTGCAATACAAAGAAACCAAGTTGTTGTAGTTTACAATAAATTTGAAGGAATGGGTTGCGTCAGGCAAAATCAAAACTTACTAAGTTCCGACAACTCGGTTAGTATTCACTGAAGTTTCATTGCCTCCAAATATTCTAGCCAAGCCAAAGTCAGAAATCTTGGGATTCATCTCCTCATCTAACAAAATGTTGCTCGTTTTCAGATCCCTGTGGATGATTCTCAGTCGAGAGTCTTGATGCAGATAAAGAAGTCCCCGTGCAACTCCTAGAATGATATTACAACGCATCTTCCAATCTAACCGGTGGCACAGAGTCCGGTCTTTTCGAGAACCAGACTTTTTTGTATTAAGAACTGAACAAAAAAGAAAGACTCATTTAATAAGAGACAAGGCTCTTTACTTACCGAAGATGAAGAAGTCTAAGCTTTTGTGTGGCATGTATTCATATAACAACAGTTTCTCTTCTCCAGCAACACAGTAGCCAAGAAGTCGAACAAGATTCCGGTGTTGGAGCTTGGCAATCAAAACAACCTCATTCTTGAATTCCTCCAGTCCTTGACCTGAGCAGCGAGATAGCCTCTTCACAGCAATCTCTTGATCTCCAGGAAACGTGCCCTGAGTCACACAAGTCACAATAAAATTTCAAGTCTCTTTTAGCAGAGTCTCATTAAATCAAAATCAGATTGAAAGATGAAAAACACGTTCAGACCTTATAAACCGGTCCAAAGCCTCCTTGGCCTAGCTTGTTTGCACTTGAGAAATTGGACGTTGCAAATATGATGGTCTCGAGCTCAAAAGAAGGAACATCGATGCCTTGTGTATCATCTTGTTTAAACCTTCCTGAATTAATCAAATCTTTGATATGTCTCTCACTGTCACATAAATTAACTCCTCTTGGCATGCTTCCTAGATCCTTGTTTACTTTTCTTCTTTGCAAATATACATAAGAAGCAGTGCTTGACAAAACCACAAGAATGGCTGCACTTGTAAAAGTCAACACAATGATCAAAGCCACCGGTGCTTTAGCTTCCCCATATCTTCCACGAGCTTGCTCTACATGAGAGACTTGCATTAAACAAAGTGATACATCTTTGCAGTAAAATATTGAAATGAGTTTTATCATGGCTTTACCTTTAGTGCAGTTTAAATTGAAGCCATCCCACTTAAAATCATGATTGCAGAAGCACCGATTCTTCCCATCTCCAGACTTACTGCAAGATGAATTAGGCCAGTCTTTACAATCTGCAGATAAAGAGCAAGTTGGCTCAAGCGGAGGATCCCATCGAATCTCCACTTCAGTTCCGCCAGTAACCATGTCTGTATTGCACAGTCCAGTGAGATGAAACGGCGAAGATAGCTTCAACTCTGAAATTCTGCTCATCTGATTTTCAGCTGTGCAATTTACAACCTCCTCTTTTATTTTGATTAAGAATCTGTGAGTATCCGGATTGATACTTGTAATATTGTATGAGTTGTTAGATCCTATGAAAATGACTTGACCAGTCGACATATTGCAGTTGAAACTAAGGTAGTTGCTGTCGCCACATCCAGGAGCCGTGCTCAAAGGATAAGGAATAATATTTGTGCCACAGGTCACACAATCTCTACTCGTCGACTCTGCAAAGTAAAACCATCGACCGTTATATGTCCTGATGCATTTCCAAAGCATTCTATATATATTGAAATCAATAGAGAGTATTTACCTATGTCAGGAACTGCTACGCGGATGAATATGTTACGGCTACCTAAATAGCCTTCCTTGAGATTGTTAAGGTCCTCCAACCAAATCCAGCACTTGGTATCAACTTCTTCATAAGAGTAAGCTTGGCATTGGCAGTTGTTCAAACACTCTGCTCTGCATTCTTTTTCGTTATGTGCATCGAATTGCGAATCCGGACTTCCTACTTCAACCACGCTCAGATTCAAGAACATGTCGCCCACCACAACACCGTCCTTACCACAGATCTTTGATTCTCTAGAACATCCACCAGAAAAATCTCCCTTGACCCATTTCTCCAGGAAATTAGGCTTAAAACCTGGCAAACACTTGCACATTTCCTCGTTCTTGCTGTTACAGCTACCGAAATTTCCACAAGCATTGTAGACACTACACTCATCTCTAGGCTCAGCCCAAATCTGTGCCCATAGTCTTTCCCCGTCTAACCTGAAGTACTGAGCTTGACCAGAGGAGCTCATGATAAACCTTGTATCCGTATACAAAGATGTGAGGAGAGGAGGCACAGAGGCATTGTGAACGGTTACAGTCTCTGTGAAGTTGGAAAGAAAGTAGGAAATTGCGTAAGGCAACTCATCGGATCCGATGAACTTACCCGAAACTCCGGTTTTCCAGTATCTCATTGATCTTTTCCAAATGATGAACTGTTTGTCTTCTTCTTGATCCATCTCAAAGGTGAAGTTTCCAGGTGATGGATCGTTGAAGCTTCTCCATGATGATAAAGTCATATTCTCGTCCATCTTCATCCCAGGAAGAAACGTATCAGTAGGATTCTGAAAACTTTGCCAAACCCAAACCACATTTGCTTCATCTCCATCTCTCATCAACACAAGATTGCCACTGTCCATCAGCTTTACCGTTCTCTGCGCAGAGACCGAGGAAGGTTCAACATCAGTGTCCCAATACACTCTTCCCTTTGAATCAGTGACTTCAAGATTTCCATCTTTAGAGATACTGAGAATGCCGGAACGGTCAAGAACCGGGGTTTCACGATTTGCAACCCAGACAATAGTAAGTGGATGTAAATGGTAAAGCCAAATCCCTAAGTACCTTCTTCCACCGGAGCTTCCATTAGGAGTGAAGAAACCGAGCTCGAATCTCTCACCAGCTGAAACAAGAGTGTCTCCCTGGCTATCATTGATCAATGTTGAACCTTTGAGCAATGTCACGGAGTCTTTAAATGCAACAAAGCAGTCTAATCGACAAACATTCAGCAAAAATATATAGAAGAAGACAAAAAGTACCATTTCTCTGACAAGTACTACTGAGTAATGAGTCTACTGGACCATCTCTCACTCATCTGGTATCTCCATTTGTTTTCTTCTTAAAAACTCAAAGCTTGTCGAAGGAAAAACAAAAAGGAAAGAAAAGAAAAGAGTTTGCCTCAACGTCAACGAAAGACCCACCTTGAAAAGTATGTTTGTGGAACGCAGCTAATCATGTGTTTTGAAATGTCCAAGAAAGAGCCATGAAAGTGGTAGATACTACTTTACACTCTGCTAGCTTCTGTTTGAGTGTATGTATACACAAGTGATACAATCCACGCACTGTGTCAACTTTTCCGGCGATGGGTCTATAGCTAGTTCAAAAAGATCCAACATTCTTCGAATAATACGTATTTTGAGAGTATTTTTTTAGCTGGGGGAGAGACTTAGGGGTACCTATACGGTGAATTTATTATTGAGGAAAGGGGACAGTGGTGTCGAAGAAGTCAACCTTTTGTCCTTATTGGTGCTTTTGAAAGAGTGAAGACTGACCCTGCAAACTTTGTTAACCAACCTTTTTCCGGATTTTCTTTGTGGTGAAATTCTATGAGTTTTGAAACTTTTGACAAACGCGAGATTCTTGTCTTTGAAACAATGTTCATATAAAACGCGTAAAGGCAGCCTCAGCTTCTGACTAAACAAAGAGAGCTTTAGCAGAGAAGAAATGATGCACATTGTGTAACAATGTCACTATGAGACATTACTTAAAAAGTACAATAAAAGAAGAACAATCCGGTTTCACAATGAAAAAAACTTTTTCTTGTGCCTTGTTTGTTTATTCCTCTGGATGTTTCATAGATATACCTTTAAAGGGCCATAGCAGTTCCAAGTTCCTAGATAAACTCACAAATATTGGTTAAGGCTTTTTTACGAGAGTTGAATTGGTTCGCCACATAGATTCTCTAACTCCTCTTCCAAAAGTTTATGCAACTTCGCTTCTGTTCGCCGATAAATCCATGCATTAGCATCACGGTCCCAGTCGAATCTAGACGGGCCACTGTGCCAGAACAATATGAAAAAAGGAAGAATTGAGATGACATCAATGTGAATCCAAGATGTTGAAGCACAAAGTCAAGTGCAGCTATATGCAGTTATAAAATCTTTCCTTTCTCCACAAATTACGAATACAAGATACAGCAGTGCATGATGACCCAGATAAGAAATTCGATTTAGACCCCTAAAGTTAGCAACTTTCAAAGAAAAACCAAGAATCTTTACCTCACAGGTGAAGACATCCAGATTTGTCGATTTGGAGTTTGCTTATTTATTACATATGTGCCTAAAGATCCAAGCTTAAGGGTGAGAACTTCATTCTGTTGGAAACAGCAAAAGGATTGACTATCAGCACCAAAGAGTTTTGAAAAATAAGAAGAAGATCATAATTAAATGCTTAAAAGAGGTTAATCTTTACCCCATAATCTATGTCGAAACCATCAATCTGAACATTATCACCATAATCCTGAACATGAACCATGTTGTTCCAGTCAGGCATTGACAAAGTACAAAACTATAGCAATCTAAAGCTAGCCACAATCCTAGAGAGACAAAAAAGGCTTCAGCTTTGACTACCTCAATTTTCTCAAGAAGGTCATTTATAGTGACATTGGCTAATCTGTGAAACTCGTCTTCCTGCAAAATCGAACTGTTTTGCTTTCGTTTGTTCACATTTTTATGAAATTAACGAATCCGGAACAATAAAGGAGACTAACAGGAGGAGGTTAAGGAGTAAATTACCTATAATCGATAGAAGCAGGACCTTGAGAAGAAAAGCTTCTGGTAGTGATAGAATCAAGGAGGATACGAGATCCTACTCGCAAGAATGAATCCGACGGCTCGGTGGTTTTCTGAGTCAAACAGATTAAAACCCTTGCACCATTGCTACGGAGAAGGGATGGAGGAAGCTTGAGAGACCTCGGCAATTTCCGGAGAAACCTTGAAGCTGTAGCCATGGCGGTTCTGTTCCAAAAACATTCGTCGCCTCTCTCTTACTTATTTCTTCGCTGTCCAGTAAGGCCCATACTGAGGCCCAAAAGTTTGGTTTTGCCGGTTCGAATCTCTCCGATTCTTAAGACTTCAATGCGGTTTAGCCTAGCCGGTTCGCGTCGTTTAAAGGTTTCGATTTAATAAAACCGATTCGGTTTACAAGATTTTTGTTTGTTTGTGAAGAGAAGTTTTCTTCTCCTCGGATGAGAAAATCAGAGTTTTGAAAGAAAAGAACAAAAATTGTTTCTTTTTTGGGCTGATTAGGTTTTGTTCCATCAATCTCTGGAATTTTCAGTCTGGCTATGCTCTCAGGTTATTTCGTCTCTTTCAATATCTGTCTTTCCATCGTTTGGGTATTTATCTTCCTGTTTCCTGCGAGTTTACGTGAGAGAATAGTTTTCAATGATCCCTGACTTCGTTTTGTCTATTGAATTACAATGCCACTCTCATTTTCGTAGTTTTGTTTAGTGAAATCCATCAAATAAATTGGGAAGTTTGAGCTTTTTGGTACTAATAATCGAGCTCAGAATTTTTGGAAGTTTTCCTTCGTTTTGATTGGTTTTAAAGTGTGTTTTGGCAGATCAGAGAAAGGTTAAAACTGCTAAAATTGAATCCTTTATGTGAAACTTGTGTAGATTTAAGGACTGAATTGCGGAATTACTTGCAACATTTCTAGGAAAGAAAATAAAACATAATCAAAAGTTCGACTTTGGTCTTCTGATTAAACTCTTGATTATTGAAGCAGAAGTGGACATGTTTCGTTTGATGGAGAATATGTTTCCATTTTAAATCGTCATGTTATATCCTTTTTATGTGTTTTTTTTTTGATAGATTCAGGAGAGGTGCCCGCTGATGGCGATAAAACCTCTGCAGAGAACAGCAAAAAACGGAAGCTTAAGACTCCTATCCAAGTTATGGCGCTTGAGAATTTCTATAATGGTAATTTATGGTTTTGTTATTTGTATCGATTCCTTTATGCCAAGTTGTATATGCTTTACAGGTGTGATTTGGTTTCTCTGCAGAGCATAAGTACCTGACCGAAGAAATGAAGGCTAAGATAGCAGAGGAAATAGAGTTAACTGAGAAGCAAGTTTCAGGCTGGTTCTGCCATAGAAGGTTAAAAGACAAACGTTCTGTAAAAGAAGATGGGAACGCCATCGGGAGCCAAGACCGTTCGAGCGTTGTTCTGCAGGACCGTGGGAGCGGACTTCGACAGGATTCATGTGGTAGCACTAAGCAGACGGATTATTGGAACCCGAAGCCAAGGGAAGTTGAAAGTCAAAGGCTTTATGGGGGCTCTTACATTGGAAATGCTGATGGTGAAGATAGCACATCCTCGGAACGTAGCTCATCATTACATAAGAATCTTGTCTCTAGCAAAGATGGCATCCGTGATGTAGAAAGTTCTAGATACGTTGCACGTAATGAGCATCCCCAGGTTATGAGAAGCTATGGGTATAATAAGCCTTCTGGATACTTGAAAGTGAAGGGAGAGACTGAGAATGTTGCTATTACTGCCGTAAAGAGACAATTAGGAAGACATTATCGAGAGGATGGTCCACCTCTGGGGATTGAGTTTGATCCTCTTCCTCCCGGAGCATTTGAGCCTCAGACCAATGTTATAGTCCAAGGTGAGTCATGATAAAATGTTTCAGCTTTATCTTAATGATGTTATGAGTATTGAGTTAGTGGTTCAGAGAAGCTAAAATCATCTTCTTCGTGTGTCAGATTGTGAATGCCTTTACCCATGTCCAGTCGGATTTGATTGCTTTTTATATCAACTGTTTTGTCAGAGCCAATCTATGTTGGGAATCAAAGACGGTCTCAACCTCCATATTTATCTGGAACTAGGAAGAGCTTTATTCCTGGTCCTGTAAGTGAACTTCTTGAAGCTCTCTTCGTATATTTTACATATCCATGGGGATCATAAACTAGAGTCTTTTATGTTTGTTTCTCTGAGGTATTATACTCTAATCGGTCTCATGTTTGATGTCTTATAGAGCTATGAACTAGCACGTAAATCGAAGATGCATTTGCCAGAACCATGTTCGGAGGATGATGATGATGATGATGACGATGACATGATGTTTGGAATGGAGCCTGATCTACGAGATAAGAAGAGTCTTCGGGAACCAATACTTAAATCCCCTTCTCTCGGTTACTCCCATCCAGTGCCTGACCACAAGTCGTTGAAAGAGACATTCAAAGGTCCACCGCAAGGAATCCCTCTAACTAACAGTAAGAAGAGTAGGATAAGCTCCAAAAGTCGGGCTGAAGGTTCGAGAAACAATCCGATTGCCAACTTCCATAACCTTCCTGGAAGCAATATTGAAACCAATCAAACTCATGGTTATGATAAAAATATATCCAATGGTGGACGCAAGACCGGATATCTCACTACATCTTCGAAGCTGTTGCCTCTGAGTAGCAGCCGATCCCCTGATTCAATGGAGAGAGGTCCATCTTCTGGGATGGTAATGATTTGACTAAAACATCCAAGTCTGCAGTTTCCTTCCTCGCTCTTTTGTAGAAATAATGAATTGTGTTTTGTGTGATATCTTCTTTCGAAGGTGGGAAAATATCATGGAGAGAAGATGAATCATATGAAAATGCATGGAGGAAAATTGCATTCGACCGGTGAACCACCGGTGAGTTTGAGGTTTAACTGTTTAAGTATATGAGAATTACATATGTTAAATATATAGCATTTACACAGTTTAGAGGCTCGAACAAGTTCTTGTTCTTAATCTTAACCTTAATTGTTCTTCTGTTAAATAGGATACCAAACGATTGAAACATGGCTATCCTCAACAAGTTTATGCGCCAAAATCATCAAACAGCGAGATTTTTGGACGAAAAGGCCAAATAAACCGGTTGGTAAACACCATAATGCATTTGTTGTCCCAAAAGAGAGATCAAAACTGACTTATTGGATCATACTATGGTTGTAGGTCTGGTGTGGAACTGCCCTCTAGTTTCAGTGGAGACGAGACAGAAGAATCTAGCTCTTCTATGGATTGAGTTAAGGTGCAAAGGAAGATTAGGAATTTTCGGTTTGTAGATATGACGAAACCCGATTAGGATATGAATGAGGTACATCGTGTAATAGGTAAATGTTAGAGCTTTCTACGTTTTGGTAACATCTAATACGCTACCAAAGTGATACAATGAAAGAAAAAGGGAAAACGAGCTAATTCCCCACAGGAAGTATCATATAGCACCAGATGCGGCCCGAACTATGACCCCGTTCTAGATGTCCCTCAAAAAATACTTTACGATCCAATTGCACATGGAATAAAAGTTCGAAACCAATTTACCCATACAATTAAAGTTTAAAAACATAATTAACCATAATGCTTGGTTTACTGTCTCGTGATCAAACCATAGCCAACCATAAATCATATTAAACCAGAGAATGACCCGATTAGGTAGAGTAAACCGTATTTTACACTAAACCAGAACCCAAACATTAAAAAAAACCCCAATCGGCGAACCCCGCAAACGCAGTCGGAACAGTCCACGGAAACAATACTATCGCTCTCTGGAACGGAGATCGAATCTGGAGCTGAATCGGGGACCGTAAGAGTCAGACGAGGAAGCTGAATCACGGCGAAATGGTGAAAGCTCGAAACGAAGAATATGAAAATAAAAAAGAGCAAAATCGAAGCAAAAGAGAGAGAGGATACGAAGCTTTGTTGTTGTTGTTGTGTGTTCTTCAAAAGGGAGTCAACAATGATGGAAGAAACCTTCTCTGCTTATCTTTGCTTTCTTTTGATTCCTTTTTTTTTCCTGATTTTAGGTTTCTCGTTTTGTTCTTACTTTTTTTCTCTATTTTTCAATTTTTACTACTTTTGCATCTCTTCTTCACCTTTTTGTTTTCCTTGTTTTTTTTTTTTTCTTGATCAACTCAGTGCTTATTCTTTATAATGGAGAGATTCTAATAAATATTTAGATCTCTTTCTATTGTTTTTTCGCTCAATTGGTAAAGAACGCGAAGAGCTTCGAGAAACCTGAAGGTGGTGGGATCAAAACCCATCTCAACAATTTGATTATAGGCCTTTGGTTGATGAGACTCTTGATGAGGTCAAACGGGATACTCAGGTAAGGTTTGAGGAGAGAGCATTTGTTTTCGACTTGGAGAAGAGCGGAGATGGAGAAGATGAGAAGTTAATTGGAAAGCAAGCTTCACATGCAGAACAATCGAAGAAAAATGGTGGAGCTTTGGATGATATGATGGACGATTCAAAGGAAGATCAGGTGGATGTATCTCCAGTTTCACCTGGAGACCGATGAGGCATGAGGAGGACGAGGATGATGATGCAGACCGTGATGACTCACTGGATTCTGGGTCTGATGGTGCGGAAAGTTCGTCACCTGATCCCTCTATGACAGACATCATCCCGATGCTTGATGAGCTTCACCCGCTTTTACACTCCGAAAATCCAGGTCGTGGCATCGCAGATGTTGAAGGATCAGATGCAGCTTCGGAGGGGCCACATAGGAGTAGTAGTGATGAAGGTATGGAGTCTGATGTTGACAGCGAGAGTCATGGAGAAGAGAGCGACAATGAGAACGAAGAGGAAGACGAGGATGAAGAAGAGGAAGAGGAAAAGGAAGAGAAGGGCGATGAAAGTAAATCAGCAATCAAATGGACAGAGGCTGACCAAAAAAATGTTATGGATCTAGGAAGTCTTGAGCTTGAGAGAGGAGCAATTTAGACTGTTAATAGCTTTCGTGAGCTCTGATTTCCTGGATTATGGATCGAGAGTTAGAGATTCGATTTAGGGTTCATTCGATTTGGGATTTTTTTAAAGATGATTTCAATCCTCATTCCGGTCAACAAGTGTAATGGGTTACGATTAATTCGGATTTTACTTTGGTTTATTTTTACGGTTGGGTCGTTCTTCTCTCGAGTTTACTGTGTAAACCATTGAAACCACACATTGTGGGTAAATTGGTTTCGAACTTTTATTCCATGTGCAATTGGATCGTAAAGTATTTTTTGAGGGACATCTAGAACGGGGTCATAGTTTGGGCCGCATCTGGTGCTATATGATACTTCTTGTGGAGAAATAGCTCGTTTTCCCAAAGAAAAATATAAGCTATGTTTGACTATTATATGTAATAATAGCCTCTGTGTTTTGCTTTGCTCCAAAACCGTTGCAGGATTGAGTTTATTTACGAAGGCCTCTTACGAACTAAAAACAGAACAAAAGTATAGCAAGGCCCATTATCAAATCCTGAAGTAATTTGGTCAGCCGGTTAAGTACGTGAAAGGCGGTCCGGTTTATATATAATGCAAATTCTCTAAATAAAATAGTAATGTGTGACTAGGAATTTTCGTCATATGAGAAAAAATCAGAGCCGTTGACTAGATTCGTAAAAAGTGTGTGGTCGTACAATTTTGATTCGGCCCAAAAAAGGTTTCTTTTAGGGTTAGCGTGGCTTTGCCTCAAAGTCTCTCTCTCTCTCTCTCCTTTTGAAGATAATAATTTTTTGGTTCTCTGGAGCTGATTTCGAATCTTTTCGCTCTAATCTTCTCGATTTCAAATCTGGCTCTGCTCTCTGGTGAGAATACATCTTCTCTTTTTTTTCTTTTTTTGTTTCTCTCTCTCTCTTCCGATTACACTGATCTCCGATTCTGTGTTTTGGCTCTTACGCGTTTTTCGTGACGGAGGTTTCGTTTTCGATGGTATTTTTAAAACCCGGGTTCGTGTTTTTGTTATTGCGGTTTTTTGGGTTACTTGAACTTGTTGACTTTTTTTTCTCCTGTAAGATCATTGAACGGTTCTTATTTTCTTGTTCGATTCGATTTTTACGGTAGCTCCTTTGTCACGGTGGATTTTGTTGTTTTTCGTTTGCTCTATAACCCTGTCCTTTTCCTTTGGTGTCAAGCTTTTATGATCTGAAAGTTGCAAGCTTTTTGCTTTTTTTTTTTATTGGTCGTGTCTCAGTGTTAAAAAGAGCTCTCTTAATTCGATTTTTTTGGTCCATTAGGTGAGCAAGTTGTAAGGATTTTAGAAAGAATTGGGCTTTCTTAAGCTCAAATCAATTGTTCTTCACTCTGGCCGCTTCTGCAAAGTCGTGTGCTTCTCGCACCTCTGCGCAGGTGTGGGGTGGCCTTCAAGTGGTGACTTCACTCACTCTTCCAAGGATTTCTCTAGCATCAATCATCTGGAGGCTCCGTCGTGTTTCAGAGGGTCTAACCCTTGATTACGGCTAACATTTGCTTAACGCGCGCAAGAACCTCGAAAACTCATAACAAGAACATTCCTTTCTTGCAAAAACATAACTTGATCTTCTTGTTTCTAGTTGTGCTTGTAATTAAGTCAAAACAGTTTTTTCTTCTTCTTTTTTTAGTTTAGCTCTGTTGTTCTAGTGGGTGATGTAGTCGATGTTATTTAGTTTGATACGATGGTAAGGTTTTCATGCTTCAACGCCCACGTCCCCCGCCATAAACCTAAGGTAAGTTTAAACACCATCATCGACTCTTGTGCAGAAGAACCGTTGTGTTACATCGATTCATTTGTCTTATAGAGGACGTTAACTAATTCGTTCCTATGTTCCGGTGATGCAGAAATCCGCTGAAGGGTTTTCAGAACGAGTGATCAGAGAAGATGGGTCTAAATCAAAAGGATTGAGCTCAATCATATTTGGGAAGAGCATTGCTTCCGTTGGTGAAAACAGCAAGCCATCTGGCTCCTCGGCTATTGAGCGTGTATGGAAATCTGAGGAAATAAAACCCAGTGGCATTCTTGAGCATGATGTTGAGAAGCATAAGGTACGGCATCTCAAGAAAAGTCAGTCTCATGGAGATGAACTCTACTTGGATGGGAGGGATGCCATAGAGAATGGGACAGATGATGGATCAGAGCGGATTACTTCTCCAAATTCGCTTGCACAGAGTGATACTCTCGCGGCAGGCAGAAGCAGCAAGCGTGTAGAAGGAAGCCCTAATATGTATCAGAAAGATCCTCGAGGTTCAGTTTCTGCTTACCAGGGTTCTGATCAAGCACTCTATAGGTCTATTTTCTCGGTCGGAGATCTTCAGCATGCTGATAAAGACAGCCGTCAACTCGATGAGGCCTCGTTATTTGGTGAACAGATGGACAACTCAAACAGCCAAACGCCTTATGATTCACCATTGATGGTGAGGTCGAGCTCAATGCCTAACATTGCAGACTCTGCATCAGGGAAATCTTCACCTTTCAAATATTCTTCTCACCACTCTAGATCCTCTGATGACCTTCGTGTTCTAGACATGCGCCAAACAGATAAATCTGTCCACGAGACTGATGCAGAGGTGAAGCAAGAGCAAGATGAAGATCAAGATCGGGACTATGATATCCATAAATCTGGAGATAACAAGGAAAATCTTGAGGATGGATATGATGATGCCTATGACTATTCTTCCATGGCAAAAGATTGGATAGTACCACCTACGGATGAGCTCAAATTAACAAAGTTCCTTGAAGGAGAAACATCAAACCAGCCAGCAGAGTTTCCGGGAAAGGATTTCAAAATCAAGCGTATCGAGGATTGGGTCAATGACCTTCAGCATGCAAAGTTGTCAGAGGAAGCCGATGAAATAACAGGGTACGACGATGAGTTGCCAAGAGAACCCGAGTTAAATGAGAAAACGACAGCATCTGCTAAAGTAGATGTCATGAAGCCAACCCCTGGAATGGAATTAGCAACAAAGTATATATCCTCTCTGAGTGCTTCTGCAACCACAGCTCAGCTGGTTAGTCATGGACTGGTTGTGATACCGTTCCTCAGTGCATTTGTTGGCTTGAGAGTTCTCAATCTCTCAGGAAATGCAATAGGTAGGCTAAATTACCCCTTTTTGCTAAATTTTCTACACACTGATTGTTTTCGTTTCGTCTATATTTAATATCTTAATACATGTTCCAGTTAGGATAACCGCTGGTGCTCTTCCTCGAGGACTACATGCATTGAATCTGTCAAAGAACAGTATCTCGACGATTGAGGGCCTACGTGAACTCACTCGGCTTCGAGTATTAGACCTGAGTTACAACAGAATTCTGAGACTTGGTCATGGTATGACACCTTTGCTCAGCTACATTCTTCAGCTATCTGCTTTTATATGGAAACCATGTTTGATGTATTTTCGCTTTTTATTGTTGTTGTTCGCTTAGGTTTGGCTTCTTGCTCCTCTCTGAAAGAACTATACCTAGCTGGGAACAAAATCAGCGTAATCGAGGGTCTTCATCGGCTCTTGAAACTGACGGTCTTGGATTTACGCTTCAATAAGTTCTCAACCACCAAATGTCTCGGCCTGCTCGCTGCAAATTACAGCTCTCTTCAGGCAATAAGCTTGGAGGGAAACCCTGCACAGAAGAATGTTGGTGATGAACAACTGAGAAAGTACCTTTTGGGACTCCTGCCACATTTGGTATACTATAATAGACAGGGCGCTAAAGACGCTCGGCTCGGGACAAGCACACTTCAGTTGGAGCGAGGTCTCAGATCAGAGCTCAAAAGCGGTAGCCGGAAGAGTAGCCATGGTGCATCCAGTACCCACAAACCCGGTTCATCCACAGCTCGTAAAGCTTCGGGTTTGCAGAAAAGATCTAAGGAGAGAAGCAGCCGTCTTCCGCCTGTGGGACACAAAGTATCACCAGCTGCTTACGAGAATTATTACGTTGCAACTGGTGATAGATTGTCAAGTCTGAGATCAGAGCTCTCTATGCGAAGAAGTCGAAGCGAAGGAACTCTTGGACCTGTCTGATCTCTCTCTCTGTCCGTGTCTCGTTTGCCTTTGCGAGGTAATGATGAAGATGATTTCTTTGTTCACTGTGCGTCTTCCCTTTCGTCAGGTTTCATTTTTGTGTTTTTCTTTGTTGTTGTGCATTAGAAATTACATCAGAGAAGCTTTGATTCTTTCTTTTAGCTTCTCAATAATGTCTGAAATTGGAAACCATGTTATTATACATTCTTTTCAGCACGGTTTGAAATTTTGAATCTCTCGTCTCTTAAAGTTAAATGTTTTGTTTGATTCTGTCATCGTAGTCGAAGTCTCGAAGTAACAGAGAGTCTAATCCGGTTTTCAGTTCGGTTTGGAATGGGGTTAACCCGAATGATCGGTTCTCCTAAATTTGATTTTTACAGGGCTGATGTATAACCTATTGCACATTAATGGGCCTGAATTGTTCTTGTTTTTCGTAGCCCATTACCAACGTAATGGGCCTAACTTGGGTTAGTACAAAGGAGGGATTTGATTACAGTAAGAACAAAAGCAATTGAATGATTCAAAACTGTAAAGTGGTCCAAAGAGTATCATATTGCCTGCCTGCAACAGAGATTCTGGCAACTGGATCCATATAACTCGGATAACGAAGTCTCATAAGACAAAATCTTATTCCTGATAAAATTAAATTCAATAGTTTTACTCATTTTTATCTCGTGACCACATTGTTGTTCATATAGTAAACACAAACCATAGGTTTTACATAAGAGCCAATATTTATTGATTATTCCCCCCCTCAAGTGAAACAACTTAACTGCAGAAACAAAAAAAAAAAAAAACTGTAAATACAGAACATGATGATAGATAAAAAAAAAATGCCACAGCCTGGTTTGTTTTTTTCTTTTTTGAGTTTAGTGATGTGGTCCAAAGGAAGGAACAATGAAGAACGGAACCCGAGATATCGTATTTGATCATTCATTCATCACTCTCTCTTATCTTCCATGAAGAGAGAATGGCTTATTTTCGAAAGAGAGAAGATTGATGGAGAAAAAGAAGGAAGAGTAAAGTGTCTCTTTCAAAAGGGGACCATCATAAGTGGTTTTTGAAGTAGCTAAGTGATTGCATTGTCTGGGGATTATGTCTGACCATTAACCACCTTTTCAGCTTAACATCGACGAGTAGTACTAGTAGTAGTAGTAGTAGTTTTCCTCCTCTTAGGTGAAGAAGCTGTGATAGTGATGCTCTTATCGCTTTCTTCACAGCTCGAGAATTGCTGATCAAGCACATTTACTGCTGTTTCAGTGCTTCCTTCGTTTTCTTCAACTACATCTCTCTCTTGTATTGCTTTGTAACACTTCATTAGCTCATCCTGTAGAGACCAAAACGTTTTTAACTTGTCAAGATCTCGCGGTTAACAAAAAAAAAAAAAATCATTACTTGTTTCGGAAACTTTTACCTTATTTACATATGTGCATTGCCAGATTCTGTTACTGAAACATGGAAACTGTAAAGGACAGAGCTCAGAAGAAGCAAAGAGAAGTGCAGCTCCTGCAATAACTGATGGTTTAAACTCTAGGAATTTGATATCTGCAGCATTTTTACAAGATTTATTAGATTAGTCGATTTTGCATTGATGAATTTTTTTTTTTTTTTTGTGATTGAAGAAAACGTTCAATAGTATACCATGTTGAAGATTGAAAGTAAGATCGGTGGCTTGAGACTTGAGTGAATGTTTCAGTACTAAAGGATCGTCTTTGAGCTCAAGGAGACTAAGGAAAAAGGAGAAAAAGGAGAAAGGAGTGACAGAGCGCATTCGCCATTTAAGAGCTCCTAAAATCACATTCTCCATTCTCTCTATCATCTGAGCATCGAACATCTCACCTTCCACCTGCAAAATTCAAATCGTTCAGATTACTTAAAGAACACACATTCCACAGTGTAAAGATTCAGTCTTTTTGAGCCCTTTGTAAGTTTTAGTTACCGTAAGATCACAGACAGATATCTGTGGCTTTCTCATTTTGGCAGACAAAGAGACACAAGAAAGAGAGATAAGCTTGAGAATCCAAGGCTTTGATTGCTGCTGAAGAAACAATAATTAAACAAACAAAACAAAAAGTCAAATTAAGCTCAGATGGAAAAAAAAACGACAGATTCTGTCGGAAGATTCTGTTTTGTTTTTTTTTTTATTACCGGCGTATCTTCGCTGGACAAGAACCTGTCTAGATAATTCACCGCAAGATAGGTCAGAGATGGGTCGTCGAATTTTCTGGAATACTGCGAGATTAGTAAACATCAACAAAAAGGTAAGTTTTTTTCCGATAATGATGATTAAGTAAAAATCCAAGAAATTTTTTGAGGTAAGTTATAGAAAGACCTGAATGATTGAAGAGATGGCGTGGTTACGATTGGAGAGAAGAAAAGCAGAGGACTTGAGGCTATGGAAGTAGTGAGAAGAAGGCATGTGTTGTAATTCGACAAGGAATAGAGAGAATGGTAAAGTATCATCCTCTGTTTCGTCGTTGAAGTTAGTGTGGGTAGAAGATGAATGTGAGAGAGGGTGCTCGAGATGAAACTCCATTGATTGAGAGAGTGTTGAGAGTCTCTTCAACAAGAAGAAGAAGAGAGAGATAGAGAGCAGGGAGACATTAAAAGAGAGAAGTTGTCTTTATTGTGAGGGAGATGGGTTTTGGTCTTTTGAGGGATATATGATAAATCACTCTTCTTCTTTTTTTTTTAATCATCATTTGAGTTATCAACATATGATGATCTCTCTCTAATTATTCGATTTTCTCGTTAATAGTTATGAGTTAAGATTCTAGTATAGATAAATCAAGTCTTTTTAACATAAAGGAGATTCTTTATTAAAAAAAAGAAAACTCATCTAGTTAAATAATTTAATTCTTTCTGGTAAAATTATTAAATATATTCATCCATTCGTATCTCGTTATTTCTTATAAAAGGAAAATCATACTATATATTAAGGAATTGAGTTTCGAGTTTAAGAAAGCAACTTTAAATATAGTATCTATTTTGTATTAATGTTTCAGATCATCCAAATTTGACCGTTTGAATCATGCATAACATTTTTTTGTTTTTTCTACATCTTTTTTAGACGAATGATTTCACAATCTAATTTTCTAAACGATACATATATCTTTTCTAGGTTTGATAATATCATATATCATCAAACCATGTCTTTAACCAAATCACGCAGTCATTAATGGAGCTTCGTGAATAACTTAAGGTGTTGATGTATTTATATAAAAGCCAATTAAAAGATTCGTCACTTTGGAATCTCGTCTTAACAGTTGCAAACATTAATCAACTTTTGAAAATCTTAGTCTTGTTTTTTATTCTTATCAGACATCCCCTATATATTAAAAGAGAAGACGTTTTGCCACATGTCTCAAGGAGATTAAAAGAAGAAATAACAACCAATCAAAATATTTCTTTTGTACATGTCATTAAAAAGTTCATCTTTAATGGGCATGCTTAATGGGCTTCTGTTTACAAAACACAATCTAATATAGCCCAAATGAAGTTATGAATTTTTTTTTTCTACTTTGGTTATATTTATCAAATGTTTTTTTATAAATGAAAAGATATTAGATTAATTATCATTTGTAAAAATTATAAAAATCCTAGGACTTTTACAATTTTTAACTACTTTTATAAAAAATTGTTAAAAAAATTTACAACTCATTTATATATATCGAATTTTTTTCTGATTCGTTTTGGTTAAATTTAATGAGTTTTATTTGTTTTAAGTCAATATTTTGCTAAAAATTAAACATATGTCAATTTAATTCTAAAAATTTAAAATATGATTTTAATTGTTTCATATTTAAAAATAGTTATTCAACTATACAGAATTTCTTTGATTATATTTCAAAAATGTATTAAACAGAAAAAACATATAATCAACAATATAAAAATATTTATAACTTTTAACCTACTAAACAAACATAAAATATAATACACACATATTACAATTATTCAAACACCAATCAATACAATATATAATCTCATATAATACAATTCTTCTAACATCAACAAAAGAAATTTCATACAATAAACAACTACAAATAGTTTAATAGTCATAAAAAACTTGACTAATGTGATAACGGTTTATATAATAATCAACTATATATCAAATATTATACCCGCACAGGGTGCGGACTATCATCTAGTTGTTAATTAAGTTGTGACAGCTTGGTTTCCTTGTCCTTAAGTCTTTGTACTCACCTTTTGTTAGGTTTTGAATTTCCCAATATTATAGTTCTTCAAATTAATTATGTTTTGAAGTCAATAAAGAAAAATTAAGAAGTCAATGACCAAACTGCCATGTGAATACGCCATTTGAACAACCTTTTTTCTTTCTTACTTTTATCTTTTACTGCGAAAGCCTGACTGTCTATTTTTAGACGAGAATTACAAAAAGGAAAAAAATCGAAATCAATATTTTATATAAAAATATGCTAAGAAACGTGAAATACAAAGCCCTTTGAAATTTTAGATGTGAACGAAATGAAGAAGAAAAAAAGATGCATTGACTGACCGTTAGTAATAATAGTACCTAACAAAAGTAGAATTAAATGTGAAGAAAATATAAATTATGCATGTAACGTAAGAACAAAAAAGCATTGTAGTTTTGGAGATATTAAACAACAGAAAGTAAATGTGATAAAAGAAGAGTGATTAATCATACATTAAGGAAGATAATTGCATAAGGATTAAGGAGAATGGATTAAATGGAAATTAATTAAGTTTAAAAGTTTATTGAGTAATGAATAACACCCAAATTTTCAAGGGCCAACTACTTTGTTTGAACTCTGAAGATTAAAAGGATACTTATTTGTTATGCCCTTTATTTTCTTACTTTCGTCCATACATTAACAATGATGGAAATTATATCATTGTTGTTACTTTTTAAAACTGTCTATTAGTTAATATCCATATAGCTATAGTGATCAGTAATTTAGTAGATCATAATGGGTTTCACCAGATACGCTTTAATATTAAACTACTTCGTTATTTAATGGGTGCTTGTATGTTTTGTGATTAATTTGGTTCGGAGAGATAATTTTTAAACGACTTCATATTTATATTAATTTCTAACCAATAAAAACAAAAAACCTATCCCAGATGTGTATAGGTAGCTTGTTCGAAAACTCGTCTGTCTAGCCGGAGTATATATACGAGAATACGGTAAAGTAGAGTGTGGTGAGTTGAAGTAAACGGTTACATTATACAGTGACTTATGTTTTCTTCGTTTAAACCGTATAAATATGAAAACTAAGTCAACTCAAATCACTTGAACCTATAATAATTTGAAAATTTTGTTATAATTTACTCTAAATTACAAAAAAAAAAATTATGTAGAAAATGAAGATAAAATAGTTGGTTATAGAAAAATGAAAAAAATCACTCGAACATTTATCTCATGATTTTTTAATACATTTTTAACCATTAAACTATGTTATTATATCAATATTATTTACCAAAATAAATATATAAATAATATTATAATAAAATGTCTTAAAATTACTTCCTGAGTAATATCCGAATAATCTTCAAGTAATCGATAACTCGTTAGATCTTTAATCGGTCATATGCGTAGCGGGCGCAGCGAACTTTCGAACAAGGGGTAATAATAATAATATATTGACATTTCGATATTCCAGAGGATTAACAAAAAAACAGCCAAATATATATACCAAGGTCACTGCTGATTGTTTCTGCAACTGCAGAGTGTGTGGAATAGAGTGAGATCCACGACCAAATCATGACATTATATTACAACATATTTAATTGCATGGTTTATTAATGTATATTATCCCATTGATATATATGCTTATATCACATTTTGATATAAGAACCGGTGGTGTTCTTATACTGAAGGATAGATTGATGGAGCTTTGAGATGGTGATCACTCTTTCTCTTGGCTAGTTGATGGTCGATGGTGAAGATCTACACAATGGCGTTCGCTTCTCTTGTGTTGGATCAATGGAATGGGATGCGATGGTGGATTGAATCACGACACAAAGGAGTTGGCTCTTCCTTTGATACGGTGAAGCTCCTACTCTTGTACGAATCACACGAACAAGAACAAGAACAAGTGCTTGAGAATTCTCTTCTCGGTTTACTCTAGGGCAAACTGACTCATATATTAATCAAGGCAAAAAGTGGTGGCTACAAGGCTGTGAAGGGACTTTATTAAATAGTCCAGCAGCATGAACCTTCTAGGGTTCGACTCTAAAAACAACAAAAATGACTCAAAACAACAGGACGTTTAAAGTAAAGAAGCAAACAAACTGCAAGGCGTCCAACATGGAGCCATTTATGGAAAACTAGAGTTCGGATGCTTAAAACAAAGAAAACGAGAAATAAAACTAAGTGTTGGAAGCACCGGACTCACATGCAAGCACAGTATAGCAGTTATAAACTTACCTGACTTACCTTGCTGATTGATTGAATGGATTAGCGTGTGAGCTTCCTTGAAGGTGTAAGTACGACCGCTTGAAGTAGCTTCCGAGTTGTCTTGGTCTTGAAGCTCTTGATGCTTGATCTTGATAGCTTCTTCTTCACTTATCTTGATTTGTCCAAAGTCTTCAGCTAGGTTCTTGATGATAGTATTAGGTGATAGCTCTCCGGATGTAACTTCTAGGGTCTTCACACGGTGGACTTGTCCTTTTGGCGTTTGCTCATGCTCGGTCTCTTCTTTGGGATCAATCCATCCGAGTTCTTCAGGCTCCAAGGAGTAGATGTGGGCTTGTACAGCTGCATTGAATCTCCTTCTTAGTTGCTTGGACTTGGACCTTGTCATGGGGCCTTCCAAAACGGTTGGTGGCTCTGGTTCTGATTGGATGTTTACATCAGATTGGATGTTTACATCAGATTGGATGTTTACATCAGATTGGATGTTTACATCATTCCCTCCCTCTTCAAGAGGTTTTGTCCTCAAAACTGAATCTCCTGCATCATATGGAGATAGATCAGCAACATTAAAAGTGTGAGAAATGTTAAACTCACCTGGCAGGTCCAAATGGTAGGCATTGTCGTTGATCTTGGCTAGGATCTTGAATGGGTCATCTCCTCTTGGTGCTAGCTTCGAGGTGCGTTTGTTTTGAAACCTCTCTTGCCTCATATGCATCCAGACCCAGTCTCCTGGTTCAAACTTTTGTTGGCGCCTTCCTTTGTCAGCATTGCGCTTGTACTCCTCAGTCTTCTTCTCGATGTTAGCTTTGGCCGTTTCATGAAGCTTTTTGATGAGCTCCCCACGTTTGACTCCATCCTGACTAACCTGATCAACTAAAGGGATAGGAACAAGGTCTATTGGCGATAGAGGGTTAGTGCCATAAACAACCTCAAAAGGTGAGAACTTAGTAGCTGAATGCCGTGACCTGTTATATGCAAACTCAATGAATGGAATGCAATCTAGCCAAGTATTCATGTTCTTTCCAAGCGTGGCTCTAAGTAAAGTGGATAGAGTACGGTTTACCACTTCAGTTTGTCCATCCGTTTGAGGATGACAAGTAGTGGAGAAAAGAAGTTTGGTTCCTAACTTCCTCCACAAGGTTCTCCAGAAGTGGCTCAAGAACTTGGTGTCCCTGTCAGAGACAATGGTCCTTGGTATCCCATGCAAACGCACTACTTCTTTGAAGAACAAGTTTGCGGTTTGTGTGGCATCATTGGTCTTATCACATGGAATGAAATGGGCCATCTTTGAAAAACGATCAACAACAACAAAGATAGAATCCTTGTGTTGAATCTTGGGCAGACCTAAAACAAAATCCATCGAAATATCCTCCCAAGGAGCATTAGGAATAGGTAAAGGCATATAAAGACCATGGGGATGAGATTTGGACTTAGCCTTGTGGCATTGAACGCATCTAGCACAGAATCTCTCCACATCTTTCTTTAAGTGAGGCCAATAGAAGTGCTCCATTACAACAGCTAAGGTCTTGTCTACTCCGAAATGTCCCATGAGTCCTCCTCCGTGAGCTTCACTCAGCACCAATTCTCGCATGGAACCCTGTGGAATACACAAGCGTTTATCCTTGAACAAGAAACCATCATGCAAATAAAAGGCAGAGAAACTCCCTTTGCCGTGTTCCTTGTAACATTCTCCAAGCTCGGGATCATCCTTGTATAGCTCCTTGATGTGCTCAAATCCCAAAACCTTTGCTTCCATGGTCGCAATCAGTAGATGTCTCCTTGACAAAGCATCGGCAACCACATTATCTTTTCCCTTCTTGTATTTGATTACATAGGGGAATGTCTCCACGAATTGTAGCCATTTTGCGTGCCTCCTCTTGAGGTTGGTCTGGCCTCTTAGATGCTTCAAGGTCTCATGATCCGTGTGTATGATGAATTCCTTTGGCAAGAGATAGTGTTGCCAAGTCTCTAAGGCTCGGACCAATGCATAGAGCTCCTTATCGTATGTAGGGTAGTTTAGAGTTGCTCCACTTAGTTTCTCACTGAAGAAAGCTACTGGTCTCTTTCCTTGGTGTAGAACAGCTCCAATGCCTAAACCAGATGCATCACATTCTACTTCAAACGTCTCTTCAAAGTTAGGTAAGGCTAGGACTGGTGCGTGTGTCAAGCGTTCCTTCAAGGTGTTGAAAGCATTATCTTGAGTTGGTCCCCAAGAGAATGGTGCATTCTTCTTAATCACAGCTGTGAGTGGCGCTGCCACGGTGCTGAAGTCTCGCACAAACCTCCTATAGAAGCTAGCCAAGCCGTGAAAGCTCCTAACATGTCCAATGGTGGTTGGTGTTGGCCATTCTTGAACCGCTTTGATCTTCTCTTCATCTACTTGGAGTCCCTGTTTACTCACTACAAAGCCTAAGAAAACAACATGATCAGTACAAAAGACACACTTCTTTAGGTTGGCATATAGACCTTCCTTCCGAAGCGTTTTCAAGACAAGTTCTAAGTGCTTAAGGTGATCAGATAAGCTGCGGCTATATATGAGTATATCATCAAAATAAACTACCACAAACTTGCTTATAAATGATCTTAGAACCTGGTTCATGAGTCGCATGAATGTACTTGGTGCATTCGTGAGACCAAATGGCATTACAAGCCATTCATACAAGCCTTGCTTGGTCTTGAAGGCTGTCTTCCACTCATCTCCCTCACGCATTCTTACTTGGTGATATCCACTCTTGAGATCAATCTTAGAGAAGATTGTGGAACCACTAAGCTCATCCAACATGTCGTCTAGGCGTGGAATTGGATGTCGGTACTTGATGGTGATGTTGTTGATTGCTCGGCAATCTACACACATTCTCCAAGAACCGTCCTTCTTTGGCACTAGAAGCACTGGCACAGCACATGGGCTGAGACTCTCTCGGATGTATCCTTTGTCCATAAGTTCTTGGACTTGCTTCTCTAGCTCCTTGTTCTCTTGTGGATTCATTCTGTATGCGGGCTTGTTGGGCAAAGCTGAGCCTGGCACAAGATCAATCTGGTGCTCTATCCCACGGATTGGTGGCAATCCTGGTGGTATGTCTTCAGGAAAAATGTCCTGGAACTTGTTGAGCACGGCACTAACTTCGGTTGGTAACTCTAGTTCTTCAATTCCTGTCCTTAAACATTCTTTGTAAATCATTAGTAATATAGTGCCTTGGGCACTCATAACACGGTTTAATCCACTAGAATTGATGTAGAGACTAGTCTTACTTACCTGGGACTCTTTGTTCATTCGCTTTTGAAGCTCATGAACTTCGGCTGGACTTAGTGGAGCTAAGTTGTATTTGTGATCCTCATGCGTGAATGAGTAATAGTTTGTACGACCATCATGAAGTGTGGATCTATCAAATTGCCATGGCCTCCCTAATAACAAATGTCCAGCTTGCATTGGCACTACATCACACAGGACTTGATCCTTGTACTTGCCAACACTGAATGGGACGATCACTTGCTCATTGACTTTGAGTTCTGTTGAGTTGTTGAGCCATTGAAGCTTGTATGGTCTCGGATGCTTGGTCTTTTCAAGACCTAACCTGTCTACCATAAATTTACTAGCAACATTAGCACAAGAGCCTCCATCAATCACAAGATTGCAAACCTTATCAATGATGGTGCAACGAGTGTGGAACAGGTTCTCTCGTTGTGCTTGATCTTCAGGGTGGTTCAGCAACACACGCCTAGTGACAAGCATCTCTCCTGTGTCCGGATACTCAATGTCTTCTTCTGAACTCTCCTCACCTCCCTCCATTTCATCCTTAGACTCGTAACCTCCATCGGCCGTGATGAACATCACTCTCCGATTTGGACAGTCTCGTGCATAATGTCCTCTACCTTGACACTTAAAGCAAACAACGTCACGTGAACGGGATTGATTAGGAGCAGTGGTCTTACCTGGTTCGGCACGATTGGTCTTGGCTACTTCTTTAGCCTTGTCTTTATTCTGTGCATCATAATCAACCGCTTTGCCTTTGTCCATAGCTTTGTTGCTACTTGAAGCCCATGGTTGATTTGATTTGTTGCGGTTGGAGTAAGATGTCTTCTTCTTGATCTGACTCTCTATTTGAACCGCTAGATGTAGTAGCTCATGTAAGTTGCGATACTGAGCTCGTTCCACCTTGCGTGCAATCCGATCATGAAGACCATCAACAAATTGAGCCATCAAGGCTTCCTCGGATTCCTCCAGCTCCAATGAGTTCATTAGCTTCTCAAACTCTTCGAAGTACTCATCAACTGACCTATTTCCCTGTGCCAACTTACGAAAACGTTTCTGTAAGTCTCTATGATAGTGTTCAGGCACATACCTTTGGCGTAGGAGGTACTTCATGTCATTCCATCGGTTGATAGCCTGGAAGCGTTGCCTTCTCCTTTCGGCAAGTGTTCTATCCCACCAAGACAAAGCATTCTCGGTGAGTTGAGCTGCGGCAATGGCAACCTTCTTGTGCTCATTGTATCCATAGCACTCAAAGATGTACTCCATGCGTCGCTCCCAATCCATGTAAGCTTCTGGATCGGCTTTACCTGAAAAGGTAGGAGGTTTTAGTTTAATCTCATGGTTCTTGCCTCTATTGTTTACCTCTCTATCTCGGTTGTTGAGAAGAGGATCTTGTCTCCTCCTTCTTTGGCCTTGGTTTTGATCCAGCTGATCATCCTCCAAGTCTGGCATATCCTCATCGGTCGCTTCACTATCAGTGTCTCTGTTTCTTGCAAACACATTGCGGTTGAGTTGCCTCCTTGGCTGTCGCTCAAGTTGATCCATGCGTGCTCCTAGTTGGTGTCCAAGAGCTTGCATCTCTTCCCGGAAGGTAGCCATCATCTGAGCTAAGGCATCAGACTGTGGTCCATTGGCTCCCATTGTTTTCGTTCTCTTGTGTGTCTTGCACTCAACAAAAACAAAAAAAGAAATCAAAGATACCAAGTGTGACAAAAGTAATGGAAACAAAAGAAAAGAAACAATGCTTTTTTTTTTTATAAAGTTATGCGGTTTAAACTAGAAAGGAAAGAATGAGATGCGATGCAAACACAAAAGGAAATAACAGATGTGGTCAAGACAGAAAAGGAAATTTGCAATGCAAGGTTTGGATGCTCGATTTAACCTAAGGAACTAAGCAATGGTTGGCGGCTACTATGGATGCAACAAAGGATGCTCGGATTCAAGACTAACAAGCTTGCACCGATGAATCAAGAACTCAACAACCTAGCAAGAACAAACGGATGATATATATGGTTTTTTTTTTTTTGACTTATGGATGCAACAACTAACAAAACGAAAACAACTATTTTTTTTTTTTTAATTTAGATGATGCAACAACTAACAAAACGAAAACAACTATTCCTTTTTTTTGATTTAGATGATGCAAACAAGAAGCTAAACAAACGGATGCAGCAAGAAACAAGAGAAACGAGTTAAGGGATAGAAAGAACCGAAGTTTGGGAACTTCGGCTCTGATACCAAACTGATATAAGAACCGGTGGTGTTCTTATACTGAAGGATAGATTGATGGAGCTTTGAGATGGTGATCACTCTTTCTCTTGGCTAGTTGATGGTCGATGGTGAAGATCTACACAATGGCGTTCGCTTCTCTTGTGTTGGATCAATGGAATGGGATGCGATGGTGGATTGAATCACGACACAAAGGAGTTGGCTCTTCCTTTGATACGGTGAAGCTCCTACTCTTGTACGAATCACACGAACAAGAACAAGAACAAGTGCTTGAGAATTCTCTTCTCGGTTTACTCTAGGGCAAACTGACTCATATATTAATCAAGGCAAAAAGTGGTGGCTACAAGGCTGTGAAGGGACTTTATTAAATAGTCCAGCAGCATGAACCTTCTAGGGTTCGACTCTAAAAACAACAAAAATGACTCAAAACAACAGGACGTTTAAAGTAAAGAAGCAAACAAACTGCAAGGCGTCCAACATGGAGCCATTTATGGAAAACTAGAGTTCGGATGCTTAAAACAAAGAAAACGAGAAATAAAACTAAGTGTTGGAAGCACCGGACTCACATGCAAGCACAGTATAGCAGTTATAAACCTTACCTGACTTACCTTGCTGATTGATTGAATGGATTAGCGTGTGAGCTTCCTTGAAGGTGTAAGTACGACCGCTTGAAGTAGCTTCCGAGTTGTCTTGGTCTTGAAGCTCTTGATGCTTGATCTTGATAGCTTCTTCTTCACTTATCTTGATTTGTCCAAAGTCTTCAGCTAGGTTCTTGATGATAGTATTAGGTGATAGCTCTCCGGATGTAACTTCTAGGGTCTTCACACGGTGGACTTGTCCTTTTGGCGTTTGCTCATGCTCGGTCTCTTCTTTGGGATCAATCCATCCGAGTTCTTCAGGCTCCAAGGAGTAGATGTGGGCTTGTACAGCTGCATTGAATCTCCTTCTTAGTTGCTTGGACTTGGACCTTGTCATGGGGCCTTCCAAAACGGTTGGTGGCTCTGGTTCTGATTGGATGTTTACATCAGATTGGATGTTTACATCAGATTGGATGTTTACATCACATTTCAAGTAAGACGTGTCAATAATAAGTCGATTATCATTAAAAAAACCTTGATACAGAGAGAGGGATTTGCATTGACCGGTCATCTAATACCCACAAGGTTTCATCATGACCAACGCATGCATATCACACAAGAACTTTAATTAAGAAACCTTGATGAAATATGTTTATAGCATATTCTACATATGTAGTTACCAAATGTACAAGCAAGACACATGAATTGTTTATTGTAGCTAGTATGAATAATTGAAACCGATGAGCATTGTAATTTCCGGTGGAATCCAAAGCTTCGCATATAGTAAAAATAAAATGTTGATAACGGAGATTGCAAGTTATTGATAGTTAATTATGAAATTAACTAATGGAGGGGAGTTTGCTAAATTCAAGATAACTAGTTCAACCTTTGTCGTTAACAACCTTGATTATATTACATCACTTTCTAAATGATAAATTAGATACAGATTTGCCGTATAACACGAAATTATAAAATAACTTTGTGATAATTTAGTTTAATACAATAACTGTTATAAAGATGATGTGATGTACATTAACTTTATTCTGTGTTTCTATGGAATAATATATGATGTATATTAAATGATATATATTCACATTTAGTATTTTCATAATCAAAGTTAAAGTAATATTATTAGTAATATAACACATGATTAAATGTTACCTTTAGATAATAATTTTAAATTAATAAATTAGATTTTTATAATTATCATACATTTTAAGAATATAATCTTACTTTTAACAAATATTACTTAAGTTTTATATTTAGATCATTACTACTTCTTTCGTTTTTAAGATACAAAAGTTTATAGAAAAAAATATTTTGAAAATATAGATTTTTAAAACATTTTACACATATCTTATTAATTGTTAGTTATAAAGTATAAATTTCAAAAAAAATTGAATTTATTGAATTACTCTTAATTTAAAATTATTGAACTAATCACATAAAATATTATGCATTTATAATCAAATTTAAGTTTTAATAGTGTAAAAACATACTATAATTTTTTTATTTAAAAACAAAATGAATATTATATAGCCAACCTTAGAAAAAATAGTAATAACTAATAACTACACATTAATAATTGGAAACATCTAAATTTTTGAAAAAGAAAAATTCTAAAACAGCATTCAATAAGAAAGAGAGAGGGAGTATCTATTATCGACTTAGGCTATGTGGAATGCAGGTGTTGAATAATTAATTCAACTGTTGAATCTGTGCAATTGGTGTGTTGAAAATCAAAAAATGATTATGTGAATTAATCGGTGTTGAATAAAGAAATTGTGGATCCACCAACACCAGCTGCAGTACTTTTATTGGCTGCTGAGATTTTTGGTATTTTATTTTACATCTCAATACTTTGATATCAATTATTTTATAGTAAAATAACTTTTTGATCATAATTTTTATACAAAAATTAATTAATTTTATACTTTATAAATAGATACTTGTTTTATTTGATTTGGATACAAAAAAAAATCAATATTTAAAAATATTAAATTTTGTTAAACAACCCCATTGTAGTGTTTAAAAATGAGGTGGGTGTTGAATTATTATGTGGAATAAAGAGAAGATGAAGTGGAGTGTTAAAAAGTGAAAAGTAAGGTGTTGAATCTGTTTAGTATTAGGACATAATGTCCCACATCGGAAGTTGGAAGGGATCCTAACTAGTATATAAGGAATATGAGTCAATCCACTAATTGCCAATTGGTTTTGAGTTGGAAGCCCATAGAACTTAACATGGTATCAGAGCCTGATCCACACTATCCAACCCGATCCGACCCATAGTTGGTCCAACTATCGACAAGCCAGGCCCGTAATCGGTGCCGTCGATCCATGCCCAAACATTTCGAGATTAATGGCCAAAGAACCATCATCTCGAGGGGGCGTATTAGGACATAATGTCCCACATCGGAAGTTGGAAGGGATCATAACTAGTATATAAGGAATATGAGTCAATCCACTCATTGCCAATTGGTTTTGAGTTGGAAGCCCATAGAACTTAACATGGGTGCGATCATAGAACTTAACATTTAGCATTGTACATAGCCTTATAGTTATAGACATGACCCATGAAATTTTTTTCTTCTAATTCTCATAAGATTCAAGGATTGCAATTTATATATATGTTTGTCATGTGTGTATATATATATTATATATAAAGCATGGGAGGTGCTTTTTTCTTTCTTTTACATTGCCCATTTAATAATATGAAAAAGGATAGAAAAGGGAGCAGACGAATATTAGACGAAGCGTCAGTGACTTTACGAGCTCACTTCTTTGCCTTGGGGTGCCTTGCTTCACCAGTGCGCCATCTTTATAAATATATATGTGTGTTTTGTTATCTTATTATATTTAAACTATTACTTGATTAACTTTTGGGTGATAGAGGTGTATATACACTAATATTTTCTTTCTACCAATTACTTGATTAACTTAAGGTAAACTAACAACAAAACTTAATATATTCTATAAGAAATCAAACTTATCTATTACTTACTAGAATTCTATGGACCATAAAAATGTGTCAATATGTGAATGAAATCCAAATAATCAAGACTCTAAAATATTGTGATACAATTTTACTTTACCTAACGAATTTCCACGGTTTGAGATATGATGCATTGTTGGAAAGAGGACAAGAAAGAGATGATGCATTGGATAAAGGAAAAGCCTAAAAGCACTCCCACAAGTAAATTGAATTATTTTTATTTCTTTTAAAGTTTTATGTTACTCTATTTTTTTGTAATATTAATGTATTCTTTTCGTGAAAAAAATCCATTTAAAAAGAACATTCGCATGTTATGCTTTTCTAACCATTACCAAAACAGAGCCGACCGAAAGAGTCATTATAAGACAATACAAAGAATGATCATAACCCATTTTACTTGGTTTAAAACGCATTTTCAATAGTTTTCATTTACAAGTTAGTATTTTGGTTGTTTGTTTTATTCTACACTATCATTCATTTCAATCATTTTTAAAACACTTAATACGCAGAGTCGTGACTCCTATATAAACAATAAGGCAAACTGCCATAGGCCACATTTTCAAAAATTTAAAATTAAAGGCCACACATTGGATCTAAAAAACGATATTTTAAAACAAAAGACCAAAAAGAAAACGACATTTGTAACAATAAATAATGGTCGAAAAGCTTATGAATATTTTTTGTTCATAGCAAATATTTACATTCTCTTCTATGAAAAAATATACGTCTAGATGTATGATATGTTTTTTTTTTGAACGAAAGATGTATGATATGTTTGCATGTAAATATAGAGTACTTGTGAAGACACTGCAATTTTAATATATACTTATGATTTTCTTTTTTAATACTAAATGGTTTGTTGTTGACCAAAAAATAAATAAAGGGTTTGTTAATATCTGATTAAAATTAAGAATAGCACTTTGGACTAATAAATACTATAATAGTGGTGAAGGATTCAATGCAAAAATGGCACCGGATATGAGGAGACATTTTCATATTTAGGTGTCTAATTAATAATGCGAAACTGATTAGCCAATTAAGAAAGAAAATTTTGTATATATATTGGGGATTATCTATGACAAAAAAAATATTGGGGATTAACTATTTTACATTAACCAAGCAAAAAAACAAAGAGAGGGAAAGCAAAGAGACACACATGCAAGCACGTGATGAGTGCATGTCTCTCAGAGTCTCACGCCATGCACATTTCATCATGTCATCTAATTTGCTTCTTCGTCTTTCTCTCTCGGTGCCTCGTTACCTTTCTCCTCTTTTGTTTAACACTATAATTATATGGGCTGAATTAAATTAATTTTCCCACTAAAGCCCACTTGTTTAGCCAATTGGTTCACTTACTCGTCTCTTAATCATCGGAAATATCGTGTAAAAGCATGGTTGAGCCCTGATTAACTAATGGCTTTACATTAGGTTTGGAGTTTGATTATTATAATATTTGAATTTGTGAAGACGATTAAAACAACTTTATCATAACAATGTATCGCATTCATAAAATCTTTTATGGTCTGAAACAGTTTATAATATAGGTTCATTCTCTATGTTTTTAAAGCTCTTTCTTAATTATAGTTTTCGATAATTTACATTAGATTATATACTATAATATATGATTTATGATTTGTGGATCTATCTAATTGTATTTGGTTTAGGCAGATGATTTGGTAATTTGTGAAAATGAATTTTGTATTACTTTATGTAAAGATTATCTATATGACTGTTTTTACTATAAATTCACGTAAATGTTTTGGTGAGACCAGCAAATATAACATCAAATCTTCGGTTGTTATGTAATAACTATTGAACTGAAGATAAAAGCTGAAAAAATGTTTAAGACAATTTGATAAGTATTGGAATGTCTTGAAAACCATCAAATCTGAGTAAGAGGATGCAGTTTACAAAAATGAGTTTTGAGGATTTGTATGGGGAAAATACTACACAAGCTAATTAGTTGTATGAAGTAGTTCTTAATATTCTACGTCATATGTTTAAGAGGTATAGTGAATGATATAGTAAAGCAAATGTGTAACCATCTCAGTCTCAGTCTTCTAATTCATCTCAGTCTACTCAACAACAACAAATTAACAAACATAATAAATTTTGTTGATGATGAGTTTGGTTACCATATAATTGAGAAAATGTACAATACTTTTCTAAAAAAGATCAAGTTAGAGACACAAATGAGTTGGATTCATATATGAAGGACAAAGTTGAGAATCCTGCAGTGATGATGAGAACTGATCGAGATGTACTCTTTTGGTGGAAAATCGACAGTGATAAGTATCCGATTTTTCAGAGGTAACTCGGAATTTATTTGCTATGTAAGTGTCTTTGGTTGTATACTTATATCTGAAAGTAATTTTAGCACTAGTGGGAGAATAATAAACTCATATAGGAGTTGTCTAACTCACTATTATATGGTTGAGATTTTAATGTGTATAAAACAGTGGATTAAACAAGGCATTGTATTTGAATCAAAAGTGCTTACAAATACACAAATACTTGCTGAAATTAATTTGAAGATAAGCTTATGAAAGGTTTGTATATTTGTTGTTTATTATTATTATTTATTCTCTTGTATTTTATGTTAACAATCTGCTTTTGTTGTATTTATTTTCAGAGTTTGAAACCCAAACACATTAAGAAAAGAGGTCGCTTTGCTAATGTTCTTTGCTATTCCTAGGTACAAAGGTAATTTAGTTTTCAATTTCATAATTGTCATATGTTTTATACTTCTACTGCATGGTTCTAACTTCCAATTTGTTGTCATTCACACTTAGGAACTTACATCTAATGCACTTGGTGTTTTGGTAATCGTTTGCTTTATTGCTTTTTTTCATTAGTGTGTATGGATTTATACTTTGGTCATAACAAATTATGAACCTGTTATGTTATGTCTTTGTTATGTCTTTTTGGATATTTGGTACTAGTATGATGGAAATAATGTTTGTTGAAAATTTAAATTGATTTCAGATAATTTAATAAGCTTTCAGATATAAATAATTAATTTTGGTTAGAAAAAACCCAAAATACTCGGTTATCCAACTAATATTATGGATTTTGGATATAACTCAAAAATAACCAAACTCAAAAAGGTTACTAATTGAACCTGATCCGAAGATGTAAAATATCTTAATGGGTTTTATACCCCTAAACTCAATATCTGAAAACTTGAAACACCTGATACAAACTATCACTGACATATGAATACCCACCCCTAAGGATGCATATTGAATGAACAAGAGAGATGAATAATATGTGTGAAATGTAATAAGTCAATAGTCTACTGCGTTTTGTTTGGGTTATAGAACAAAGTTTGGATTGGTGTAATTGTCGCTAGTTTTTGTTTGATGTTCGGTGACCTTCCTTTTTTGGGTTTTTTAGCTCCAGTTCGAGATGTCTCCATTATCCTTTAGATTTTATTTGTGAAGAGGTTTTTGTTTTTTCACCGATTGTTTCAATTTTGTTCGTGTTCAAGATTTAGTATTCAACAGAAAAAAAAAATGACAATTTCAAATTGGGTAGTATGGACCAACTTATCTAATCTAAATGGTTTCAAAAAAGGATAAGGGAGGATATGGGCCTAATGCTAATAGCCCATTTAGTTTTTCTGGGCCGGTTTAAAGCCCATTGATGATTACGTCATCTGGAAATCCAAAAATCTGAAAAGTATGTGGCTATGTGGAAGCAGAGGCTGGCGCGTGCCTTATCTGCTTCTCTCTCTTCAGTGGTCTTAAAGCTCTCTGCGTGATCCTACTTGTCTTCCTCCTCCATAACATCAAAAGCTCCATAACCAAAACCCTTTCACCTTTTCGGCTAAAGCTTTCGAGGACTACATCAATGGCGTCCTCTTCCATTTCCCCTGCTACTCAGGTTCACTCTGATCATTAAATTTTGAGCAGTTTCGTTCTTTTTTTCACGATGGGGTTTCTGATCTTTACTTTGGCGTGATCGATGGAACAATCGGGTCTCTGTATTTAGGAATTTTCAGTTTTACGTTAGATTTATAAAAGTGGGGTTTTTTTTTTGGTGCAGCTGGGTTCGAGCAGAAGCGCTATGTTGGCGATGTCGCGTGGGATGTTTGTGAAGCCAACGAGGACGAATCACCAAATGGTGAGAAAGGAGAAGATTGGACTGAGAATTGCTTGTCAAGCGACGAGTATTCCAGCGGACAATGTTCCAGATATGGAAAAGAGGAAGCTTTTGAATCTTCTTCTTGTGGGAGCTCTTTCTCTCCCCAGTGGCTTCATGCTTGTCCCTTACGCTACCTTCTTTTCCCCTCCTGGGTCAGTTCCTTTTAACATCTCCCTCCATTTTGTTCCCCAAGCTTTTTGTTAATGAGATTGCAATTGGGTGTAATCTTGAGACTCTTGCCTTGGTGAAACTTGAGTTTGCTCTGTCTGTTGTTATAAAGCCTTAAGAGTAGCTCTTGGTCCTGATTCAATCCTATATTCAGTTAATGAGTATGTAGATGGTGTCTTTGGTGTTACTGAGATGTGATTACAATGAGACTTGATAGAGTTCCTTTCCTCTTTACATTGCGTTTTGCTTTGGTGTGAAGTTTGCACTTGCTCTGTATGTTGCTAGCTTGTGGTTTCTTTGGTGTTACTGATGTGAGATCAATGAGACTTCATACACAGTTTCTTTTTAATTCATTGCTCTTGGTTTCTTTGAAAAATGCAGATCCGGAGGTGGAGGTGGTGGTACTCCAGCCAAGGATGCACTTGGAAACGATGTAATTGCAGCGGAATGGCTTAAGACTCATGGTGCTGGTGATCGAACCTTGACCCAAGGATTAAAGGTAAAAGAAGATGAGAAGTTATTAAGCCCTTGAGACAGTACTTTAAGATCTCAATGATGTGGATTTTTAATGTTATAGGGAGATCCGACTTACCTAGTTGTGGAGAACGACAAGACTCTAGCAACATACGGTATAAACGCAGTGTGCACTCATCTTGGATGTGTTGTGCCATGGAACAAAGCTGAGAACAAGTTCTTATGTCCTTGCCATGGATCTCAATACAACGCCCAAGGCAGAGTCGTTAGAGGTCCAGCACCATTGGTAAGTCAAATACATTACACTCTCTCTAGCATAAGATTTGAGTATCTCTCCAAGTAAACTTTCAAAACTAAACTTAATTCGATGCAACAGTCGCTTGCCTTGGCTCACGCGGATATCGATGATGCTGGAAAGGTTTTATTTGTTCCATGGGTCGAAACTGACTTCAGGACTGGTGATGCCCCATGGTGGTCTTAAAACTCTACACAACTCTTTTGTGGGGAGAAGAAAATGCCGAGTCTTTTTGTGTATTACTTCTTTGAATGTTCTTATAATGTAAAAGCTGTGTGTAATCATCATACATTTCATGGCATTACTCTGTGAATTCTTGCCTCTTATATGAAATTTATGTTCATTCACTCCGCATGTCTTTAGTATAATGTCACTTCGACACTTCCCAATTCCCATGTCTTTAGTCTAATTTCGCTGTAATTAGATTTTGGTTTGTTGAATTTATTTTAGTCTAATTAAATTTATTTTCTATGCTTCTTGGTTGCACAACAGATTTGTAATATAAATGAAGTATGTGTAACATAAACAAGCAGCCCGTATAGCTCAGTGGTAGAGCGTCAGTCTTGTAAACTGAAGGTCCGTAGTTCGATCCTGCGTGTGGGCAATTTTTACCTTTTTTCTGTTTTATATATTTTTTTTTTTTTTACTAATTAAGATAGCACGTTATATTTTATTCATTTTCCACAAATGGTCATATACTCGTATATTTGTATGATGAATTGTCCCGAAGCTCGACAAAAGACATCTTATTTTTTCCAATACGAAATTTGTTCGTCTTACCCACGTTCTCCTTTTTGGTATTATTTGTTTTTACCAATAACAGAAGCGATTAACAATATGAGAATCGGAGAAAATGAACATATATCATTATAAAAACAGAGTTACTAACAGATTAATATTTTTGTTGACATACCATCTTTAGTGTTTTATTATAAAAAGTGAATTCGAAGACTTGACATAGTGGTTCACCACTCCAAAGGATTTGGTCTTTCGCTGCCTGCAAATTAGTTAGTTTAATCACTTTATAACTATGATAAAGTAAAATACAGCTTTGGTTTGAATTGATGTTTTAGGATCTTGTTTACTTAATACGAATAGTTTAGATTAGTATTGTATTTAACTAAAAATAAAAACTTAAGTTTTTAGGGTTAAAATTTACAGAGCCGCTCAACTTTAAAAAGACTTTGGATACAATGCCAGAAGTTTCCTTTAAATGACCCAACATTCCCTCTCCACCAACAATAACCCAACCCTAAGACGATCTCTCCTATTTTTATCCGTATTTACAAGTTATTACCTCGACTTTTTGGCTAAGATTTTCAATCACATTTCTTGATCATTCTCCTTAGTTTTTGAAACTACCCTTATCGGGTCTCCAAGAGGCCAAGAAAGGGACCTCTTTCTCGGTTTCTCGGAGTCTCATCATTCTCCATTTCGCGCTTTCTTCCTCCACACGCAAGCAACCTCTAATCCAAACCTAGCCCTGAAATGGATGCCACGGAGCTAAAACGTGTGTTCCAAATGTTCGACAAGGACGGAGACGGCCGGATCACGAAGAAGGAGCTATACGATTCACTGAAAAACCTCGGGATCGTAATACCAGAGACCGATCTATCGCAGATGATCGACAAGATCGACGTGAACGGCGACGGCTGTGTTGACATTGAAGAGTTCGCAGAGCTTTACAAGACGATAATGGTGGAAGACGAGGACGAGATAGGAGAAGAAGATATGAAGGAAGCGTTCAACGTTTTCGATCGGAATGGAGATGGGTTTATAACGGTGGAAGAGTTGAAAGCGGTCTTGTCTTCCTTAGGACTTAAGCAAGGTAAGACCTTGGAGGAATGTAGGAAGATGATAATGCAAGTGGATGTTGACGGTGATGGTAGAGTTGATTACAAGGAGTTTAGACAAATGATGAAAAAGGGTAAATTTTTCAGCTCTTTGAGCTGATGATGATCGATCGACGATAGTTTTCTTACTTTTGTTTATAATTTTGGTTATTTGTTTAACCATTTTTCTCTCGCGTTCTAAAAGGAAAAATCACAAGATTCAATAGTCTAGACTTGCGAGAGCACATTGTAAAATTGTAGACCTCTTTGTTTTAACTTTTAATGTGATTTGTGATGCTTTATTAATCCTGACTACTTGAAACTAGATTCATATTTTAGGATTAAAGTGGAGATTTTACATTTTTGGTCAAAGTGAAAATTGTAATTACTACTGTTTCCAATCCAAAGTCCAAACAATGAAACTAGAATCATATAATAGGATTAAAATGGAAATTTAACGTTTTTGGTCAAATGATATATTGTAATCCCCTTTGTATCCAATCCAAACAATGAAACAAAGTAATATTCAACGCAAAAAACATTAAGAAGCAAAAGTAAAGATAATTTTTATTTCATTATGATTCAGAAACTTTCAAGTCATGACCGTTTAAACAGGAGTTTAAACAAATGATGAAAAAGGGTAAATTTTTTAGCTCTTTGAGCTGATGATAAATGGACGATAGTTTCCCAATTTTTCTTACTTTTGTTTATAATTTTGGTTATTTTTTTAACCATTTTTCTCTCGCGTTCTACAAGGATAAACGACATGATCGTTGTGATGATTTACTAATCCTGACTACCTGAAACTAGAATCATATTTTAGGATTAACGTGGAAATTTTACGTTTTTGGTTGAATGATAAATCACTGCCTTCATATTATTGTGTCCAATCCAAACAATGATTAGTAATAGTCAACACAAAATTCATTAAGAAGCAAAAGTACCGATAAATTTATTTTCATAATGATTCAGAAACATTCTAGTCTTGACCGTTATATATACATATCGATAATACTACAATGGGCCTGCAAAGTAATGTGCCGGATATTCTGCATACTTCATTGCCATCATCTCTAAGCACAAGCAAAATCATCTAATTAGCAGCGAGGCCAACAAATTTCATTATCAATTGCCATGAAAATAATTTAAAACAGATCAGAAAAATATAATTTGGTCGATGATTTGGTGTTCTAGTTTAACTAATATCTCAAGGTCGAAACCAGAGACAAAGCTGATGTAAACACTCAATTATCTGAGTTATTCAGACTACAAGCAAATTGGCCATTGCTAGTGTATAGTTAAACTCAAAAAATCTGTTTCACGAATCAAATAATCAATGAAAAAACAAAAATGTTAAAGCAATCAAAAGCCTCAGTTAATCCATTAGCTTCATAGAAATTGCAGTTTTGCTGAGGGGTTCTCCCTGAAAACAGGGTCTCAGCTCCACTGCACCTCGAAAATTGGATTTCCTCATCGGCAACAAAAACCAAAATTCAAAAACAAGAATAAATTAAAAAAAAGGCTCAGACTTTATATACAGCTTCTTCGATCAAGAATTTTCTGAAGCAGAACTGGCGTAAAGCTGTTAAATTTAATCATCAATGCCCAAAACAAAAAAAAAAACAAAACACAAAGACAAATCGATAGAAAAGAGAATCACATTATAAAAAAAAGGCTCAGACTTTATATACAGCTTCTTCAATCAAGAATTTTCTGAAGCAGAACTGGCGTAAAGCTGTTAGTTTTAATCATCAATGCCCAAAACACAAGAGGGAAAAACAAAGCATTTAAGAGGGAAAAGGCTCATATTAAGAAATTCAACCATTGTTTTCCGTATATACTTCATAGACAAAACCTCAGAAGCGCGGATAATCTTGTAATCATAGCCAAATATACTCTCTGTTACTTCAAAACCAAATAAACAGTAAAAAACGATCGTGAAAACGAATACTGAATGTAGACATTGCTTTGACACAGTTAAGCCAGAGAAAATTTAGACAGAACTGCAACACGAATGGCATCTATCTAGCAGGAGCTTTGGGGCTTATTTCCTCATGAGTTATCATCAGATTAGCCCGGGAGGCTCCTGCGCAAAACTATAGTTTACCAATTTTTACCCTAAAACTTTGACAGAAAGAGCTGAAGAACCCTAATCTACAAACAAGCCATAGTGGGGTGGTGGAGATGTTTTGATCTAGGTTTCATGCGGCTGTTATATAGAGAGAGACCATTGCGTTGATTAAAAACCCTAGTCCTAAAACACCGACTCAAAATTGTCGAAACTACCCCGCTAATTCACTTTCCTCTTCGTTATTGTCGGTTTCATGTAAACCGAGTGTTATTATGTTTGGGCGGGCTTTGTACAAAAGCCCAAATTCAAATTTAAAATGCCGAACACAAATGTCGAAATTGTCCCCACTAGTCGAGTTGGTTGTCGGTTTAATGTAGTTTTGGGCTTTCGAATGAAGCCTAAAGTGAATAAGAAAACCCGATAAATTCTCATTGTTATTATTTTCGGCCCAATCCTAGGTTCAACAGGTTAACCGGTAATAAGCATCTCTCTTTCTAACTAACTCGCACGCTCATCCCTTTGCTTCTCTGCTTAGGTTTCTCTCAAACGTGAAGGTAATGGATTTTCTCGATTGCTTTGAGTTTTTGAATCTCTTGGCTTTTTTTTTTCTTTTTCTTTTTTTTGCTATTTCGAGAATTCGTTTACTAGGTTGCCTTTTTCTGGTTATCCCTCTTTGTTTGGAGAATGTGGAGCTTAGCTTGCTTTTATTTGATTCTTCTGATAAGGATTTGACTTTATTCTCTTTTGCTAAGAATTTTGATTTAGTTCGTTGGCTCTACAGATGAAGACAGCAAACGGGAAAGATAAAGCTAAGGAAGCCTTGAAGCCAGTTGATGACAGGTTCATCCATTACCTCTCTGAAATTTAGTATCTTTGCAAATCAAAAACTCAAAGATCATCCATGGGGTTTTTTTTTTTTTTTAGCATTGATCTCAAATTTTAAAATAAAAGCTTTGGACTCTGTTTGATTTTCAGAAAGGTGGGAAAGAAAAAGCCGAGGAGACCTATTAGTGTCATCATGGTCTTCCTGTAAGTATCGTTCGATGCTTTCTCTGCAAGGAGATTTCCCACTTGCTAGATAATCTTTCATGATTTACTCGTTTTCTTGTTTTTCTTCTACTGTTAACTGCTTGGTATCTTTGTTTTGTTTCAGAGAGGAGTTTAGAAGAACGTTCTACAAAGAATATACTTTCTCTACTGTAAGCATTTGGCAGATTCCTTGAAAGTTTTGCATGTACTTACTCCTCCTTTTTCGGATGGATTCCTCATAGTCTTATACCTTCCCTTTTCCCTGTGAAGATTAATCAAGCTGGAAGACAGAAATGGAACTCAATGTCTCAAGCTGTAAGTGTCCAACTTTTCCTCTATGACACTGCCATGCAAAGAATTGCTTCTACAACTGTTTGTTCATTAAAATACTTACCTTTCTAGTAAGGATGGTTCTGAATTCATATTCAAGTCTTTGAGCCTCCAAAAACATCACTTGTGAATACTCTATTGTGATCTTTGAACCAAACTAGTGTCTTTCACTGTGACATTGACATTCATTTTCACCCCTTCCTTATGAAGGAAAAAGCTCCATATGAAGAGAGAGCTGCAAAGGTGAATGCTGACCATGACAAGCTTGAAAAGCTTATGGATGCATACAACAAAAACAGGGTAAGTCCTAAGCCCTGTCTCACATATACAAGCACTTATGTGTCTTTGCTCTGATTTTATTACAATGTGGGGTGCAGAAGAAAGGGAGTGATGAACCTCAAAAATTTAGGTCCGACGTGAATGATGAAGATGAAGCTATTGATGAGGTTAAAATTCCTCTAAACGATGCAGAGTTCATGCATGATCCATTGTGTCTTGTTGTGAGGTTTTAGATTTCCCAAGAATTTTGACAAAAAAAAAAAAGATTTCTGAAGAATATATTTGGGTCAATGTTTCTCTGCAGGCAGAGCATCTAGAGAAGGGAACGGCAGGAGATGAAAAAGGAGATAGGCATTTGCGTTCCAGGTTTTCGGGTTTGAAGATATAGGATCCAAGAATTTTGGAATTCTGGTTTGGATATCCGGCAATTTATAAAATAACATAAAATTAGTTAAATTTAAATTTAATTAAATATAGTTAAAAGTTTTGATATATCCTATTTATTTTTGATATTTTAGTTAGGGGCAATTCTCATATATGCCACAGTTTCAAGTTTTTCTTCTCAAAGTAACACAAGGGATGATTTCTTCCAAACATAACATTCATTAAACAACAAAATGACTATTATATCCCTTCCACTAAAACACGCGATGAAAAATAAAAATAGAAACTTCTCTCTAAAAAACCATAATCTGTCGCCGGAAACCTACCACCCTTGTCGTGCCGTGGCCAGTAAAGCGCCTCCGGTTGTACCGATTCACGGAGCCACTTCCTCAGCCTTAGGTCTCCAGTTTTGCGCCTTCCGTCTTTAGCTTCCTCGGTGACAGGTTTATAGACGCCACTGAGGTTGTACCAATTCACGGAGCCACTTCCTCAGCCTTATGGATCTCTCCCAATCTCTGACTCTGGTTTTCGAATTGCAGACCGAGATTTGACCCTTCTGAATCGAAGGAAAGAGACGATGGAAAGAGACGGCATCGTGACGGAGCTGCGAGTCTAGGAGATGTGTGACAGTAGAAGCCATAGATCCAGAAACAATTGCGACGGTAGAGAAATGTGCGGAGGACAGAGAAGGACAGAGAAACGGGGCGAGAATTGATCATTGGCGACTGAATGTAACGGTGAAGATAACGAAAGGGAAAAAGTAAAGGGTGGTGGTAGTTGTGGTGGTGCTCCGGAGAGTGATGAAGGAGGTTGATTCTCGAAGGTGGAGAGACGATGATGGAGATGAAGGAGGTAGTGCCCTCATCTCCCTGCTCGTTTTTTTTTTCTTTGTTTCTATTGCTTCTAAGAACAGTTAATTGGGTTGAGAGCTTCGTATATATGTCTTAAACGAACTATATAATTGGGTTTCAGGAGCTGGAAGCTCAGGTTCAAGAAAGGCAGCTGGTAGAGGCAGAGGCAGAGGCAAAGCAGCAAATGCTTCTGCTAGAAGAAGGCTACGTGACGAGGCTCTGGTGCCAAGAGAAAGAGATGAGAAGGTAGGGTTTCAGGAGCAGCCTTAGGAGGAAAAAGAGGCGCAGCAGGAGCAGCAGCAGCAACCATGGTTCTCAAGTAATCCAATCTCCCATCTCTCTCTTGACATCGTTTATTGCAATTATTCATGATTCCATTTTAGTAGGGATCGATTTTGTGAATTGGGATCTATTGCTTTCTCGTTAGTTTGGTAGTCAGAGTAATTTCGTGGGTTTCTGTACGAGGATGAGAATATGTTCTGCAATTACTGGATCTGGCTCTGCTTCATTTTGAACTGGTGTGCCATGTTGTTATGATTTAATCCATTTGTGTATATGTTTGTGTGATAACTATGTGAAATATATTAGTGGTCTGATTCACTTATATCATGTTTGTCTCAGACCGTTTACTTGTTTGCTATGTCTCATTCATTGGTTGTCTTTGTTGTTTCAGTGGCCAGATTCTTTTATGTTCAGTATGTTGAGTTTGAATGTGTGATATTTTTTTCTACAGAATGACTGAACCTCAACCTAAGTCCTCTGCCTTCAGAGAAGCGAGTTTCGGACACGCAGTATTCTCCATTAGGAACAAGACGCATGCATACTATGGTTGGCACAGGAACCAGGATGGCTAAACTTTGAAGAGTGACACCATGTGGTTCCATAACAGATTCTGGCAATACCATTGATCTTACTTTTGATTCTTGATAAACTTAGAATCTTGCTTGTATCAGTCTATGGATCACTTCGATTGTGCATGTACTGGTTTAGGTGACGACACATCTATGAACAACTGCAGAAACTACAGATTTTTCGTATTTGTAACTGTTTTAATGTATGATATATTTATTCTGGTTTAGAAAGCGTGACTCAAATATTATTATAATCTTATAGTTATCTTCTTCAGTTCGCTAATAATATTAAGCTACTCTAGTTGTTTCAATTGTCTTCTTCTCTTCGTGAGTTAAGTCTTCAGACATATGTTTACTATTTACCCTCTACGAGATTCTTTTTGTGTTCCAAAGTATGTCTACAGTTGATTTCATTCAAGCATAATACATATTTATTCATACCAGCCTATTAGCAGGATCCAACGGAAATGTCTATATTGTTTCTTGTCACTCAAGGGAAAATTGTTTTTTCTAGGCCTTATTTCATTATAATGCAACCTTGTTTCAGATTCTTTGGAAAACATTCCTAAAAGTTCAGAAAAACTTCTTAAATTTGTTTTTGATCAACTAATAATTAACATATTTAAGATGATCTTCCTAAATTTATATGAATATTCCTTAAAATTCAAGAAAACTTTATAAATTCCAGAACTAACAGTTCTATATATCTAAAAATACTCATAGAAATTTTAGTAAGACATTCCTAAAATTTTATAATGTATTTTTCAAAACTCTAAGAATGTCTAAAAAAACAATAGGAAAACATTTTAAAATTTCAGGAAGGTCTTCCTAAAAGTTTAGAAAAACTTCTTATATTTTTTAATCTAGTAATTAACATACAATTTTGGATGGTCTTCCTAAATTTGTATGAATATTTCTTTAAAATTCAAAAAAAAAATTCATAAATTTCAAAACTAACATTTCTAGATATCAAAAAATACTCATATAAATTTTAGCAAGACATTTCTAAAATTTTATAATGTATTTTTCAAAACTCTAAGAATGTCTGAAAAACAATAGGAAAACATTTTAAAATTTCAGGAAGGTCTTCCTAAAGGTTTAGAAAAACTTCCTGTATTTTTTTTATCTAGTAATTAACATACAATTTCAGATGGTTTTCTTAAATTTGTATGAATATTTCCTTAAAATTCAAGAACACTTCATAAATTCCAAAACTAACATTTGTAGATATCTAAAAATATTCATACAAAATTTAGTAAAATATTCATAAAAATTTATAATGTATTTTCAAAACTCTAAGAATATCTTATAAAACAATAGAAAAACATTTTAAAATTTCAGGATGTCTTTCCTAAAAGTTAAGAAAGCTTCCTAAATTTGTATTTTATCAACTAGTATATAACATATAATTTAGGATGGCTTCCTAAATTTATATGAATTTTCCTAAAAATTGAAGAAAGCTTCACAAATTTGAAAACTAACTTTTCTAGATACCTAAAACTACTCATACAAATTTTAGTAAGATGCAATGTCAAAGTAAGTTTTTGTGTCATAACTGAGAAGAAAACACTTTTATAAGTATTATTGGGTAAGTTTGATTCTGTTTCTTTACTCTGTGTAAAGGCAAATGGGCATCTTCATATGTCTAAGAGTGTCTAATATAAAAGTTTATGATATATTTTTTCAAAACTCTAAGAATGTCTTTATAAAACAATAAAAGAAAATTTTAAAATTTCAGAATGGCTTTCCTAAAAGTTTAGAAAAGCTTCCTAAATTTGTATTTGATCAATTAGTAAATAACATATAATTTAGGATGACTTCCTAAATTTGTATGATTTTTTCCTAAAAATTGAAGAAAGCTTCACAAATTCTTTTTATACTTTTTTCTTCTTTCAGGGAAACAAATAACATGTCAGACGTTGAAGACCTCATGTCTATTGTCCGTAGATAGACATTGTTATCTATGTTGTTTAAATATTTTAGGAAACAATAATAAGATTTTAGAAAGATCTTCTTGAATGATTACATTTTGAAGAGTTAATACATTTTAAAGAGTTGGTACATATCATCTAGAAACGGGCTCATATAAACTTAAAAACAAGATCAAATCTAAAAAAATAAAGTGAATAATCTATTTTGAATGAATGAACATAAATTCGAGAAAACGTTTCTAAAACATATGAAAAGCTTCCAAAAATTAAATTAAAATAAAGTCTCACCCCGCTGAAGAAACAAAAACACGATTATAATTCGTTCAGTCATTCAGGTTAAAACCCCATGTTAAAAAATATGGGAATTCATAGGTTATCGGATTTGGGAAGAAACTTATTTGATTCAGGAAGAAACATATCATATTTTGGAAGGCCTTCATGAATTTATGAAACTTTGACATTATCAAAGAACTAGATCATTTTTGAGTTTGTAATGTCTTTATTCATCTTTAAGAATGTTTTTTAAAAACAATAGAAAAACTTGTAAAAAAGTTAGGAAAGTCTTCCTAAACATTTATAAACACTAAATTTGTATTTGATCATTATAAAAAGCTTAGAAAGACATGTTAGATGTTTAAAAAATGCTTAATGTCAAAAAATTCTTGATAAAAAATTATCAGGAAAACTTCAGAAATCTCTTATATATTAAATAAAATTTATTCTAAAGAAATTCTTCATAAGATATTTTAGTAAGAGTTTCCTAACATTTAGGAAAGCATTCCTAAAATTTATAAAATGCTACTAAAATGTTAACATAAATTTTCAAAAAGCTTAAAACGTTAAGAAAAACTCATAAAATATTTTATAACTTTTAGACACACGGTAAACAAACAAAAAAGTTGTATGGCTAAAAGTCTTCGAAAAGAACTCAAAAGATTCACATAGTTCCTAAAAATTTCTGAGAAAAAAAATCCTACATATGTAAGAACATTAGGTACAAAAAAAAAATGAAGAGATCCCATCAACATATAACTCTTACAAGATTTAAGAACATCCAATTTTTGTAATCGTCTGTAGGAGACAACAAGTGGAACTAGCACTGAATAAAATATCATTTCCCCTTTCATCAGAACATGTAATGATTCTTATATTTCTTGATGAGATTCTACTGCTTTCGGTTTGACCAAATGACCTGCCAGTGTCGAAGCTCATCTCATTTCTCTCTGGTTCTTTGATGTTACCTCCTTCCTTTGATCCTTCTTATAAACGAACAAGTTGTGAGTAAGCTCCCTCTGGATCTTCAATCGTCTCATCGTGAGTTCCTATGCAACATCGTAAACCATTATAACATAATGCTCTCATATACATCATATCAAAGTTGATTACTTGCACCAAGTATCACACCTTTCTCGATGATTTTTCCCTCTTGCACAACAGTATCATGTTTGCTGTTCTTATGGTGGTTAGTTGGTGAGCCACCATGACAGTGGTTCGATTAGCCATTAGGTTCACTAGCGAATCTTCAACAATGTGTTCAGATTCTGCATCTAAGGTTCTTGTAGCTTCATCTAGAAGAAGGATATTATGATTTTTTAGAATCACAAGCACGCTTATTGTACTGCCAATACTTAAAACCACAAAAAAAAAAAATTATCCCCAAAATGCAGAATATAACTTCCAAGCAAGCGTCACACACACTCTCTTACTCAATCAAGTTCCAAGCAACCATGGAATAAATCAAATTAATCAGAAAAAAATAGAGATAAACTTTAATAAAACCACTATAGCCTTTATCAAATCCGTCCAAAAACCTTATATTATAGAAATAACTATGAGGAAGACGATTAATTAGGGAATGAAGAATCTTCATACTGTCCACCTATTTTCCTAATCAATCGAGCATCGAACGAATCTTATTCATCATCGAATCAAAAATGTTATGAGAGAGGGAGAGAGAGAAGCAAACCTGAGAATAGTTTTAAAGCCTTAGACACCTCTAATGAACGGCGATAACTTTCAGAGAACGAGTGCGAGATCTTTGACTGAGTAACGCCGCTTCAGTGTCAGATCTAATCAAATCGATTTAAAATTTTCTATTCAATAATCAGACAGAGTTTCGAATCTCCGATCAGCATTGCAGAGAGTTGACGAAGAAATATACCTTCCTCCCTCGTCTTCTGTCGCTAATTGCCATCGTCTTCAGTCGCCGTTGTCTCTCGTCTCCATCTCCGTCGTCCCTCGTCTTCTGTCTCCATCGTTCGTCCTCAATCGGAGATTACAGGCGAGTCGATTTTTGATCTTTTTTTAATTGTTTCTATTTTTATTTAAATTAAGGGTATAGTTGTCATTAATTTATTAATGAATGTTATGTTGGGAACTTTGGTTCCCTTGTGTCAGTTTGGGAATAAAAACTCCAATGTGTGTTATCTCAGGCAATTTCTCTTTAGTTATTTTGGTCTAAAAATAATTTATATATTTGGATTTATAATTATAACTTAGGATAAATAAGTTATATCAAAGTCTAAATCTATTATATAAATGTCATTTTCTCTTTGTTGACACCTGTCGAGTTATTTTTAAACAAGAAAAACTGTATTGTCTAAATATTTCTCGATAGAGAATCTCTATAAAAGCCCAATAATTATGTAAGTCATGTCCAGAAACAATATTCCTTTTCCACAAAATCATTTATCCTACTCTCACACCCACAAAAATAGTCTTTTTGCTCTTCTATTGCTGAGAATAGTTAAAGGTTCACGAAGTTCTTAATGGATTATACAACGTAAGATTATGTTAATAGAGACCAGTAAATTATGTTGCTGAGTATAGTCAAAGGTTCACGAAGTTTTTAATAGATTTAATTATATGAGTTTGCTTAACGGAAACCGGCCTAAGTATGTGATATTTGGGCTTCTGTGGAAAGCCCAATAAGATTGATGGCTCAAGTTCGAGAAAGTTCTTTAAAACCGAATTAGCCACCTCGTCAAAATCAGGTAGATTCATTCATATTTCTTGCACGTAAAGATACTCTTCGGCGATTTTGTTTTTCTTTTTGTTTTTTTTTTTAATATCGAAAACCTAAAAGCCGTCAAGGTTTTCGCCGGAGAAGAAACTATGCAGGGTTCGGCGGCGACCACCACCAGCCATGGCTCTACTTTTCTCGCTCCCAGGTTTTGTTTTCCTTCTCCTCGTTCTGTTGATTATTTGTGTTGCATCGGCTGTTGGAAACTTTGAATCGTCGATTTTTAAAGAAAGTTCGAATCGATTCGGCTACAAAATTGTTGAGATTTAGATTAATTTCTTGTGAAGAAATTGGATTCTGGGTCTCTTTTGCTTAAGAGTCGCTTGCTGCCCAAATTCTGTCTCGTTTCTGTTTGTGTTCTCAAAGTTTCTCGAGTCTTTCGATGTTCATATGCCCTTTTCTTACACGCTTTCAGATAGATTGATGTTTTGTATGAACCGTTTTGTGATCATGGTTTATATAAAAGCAGGAGCCATAGTCGAATTCTCAAGAAGTATGTGAATCCAAGGGTGTGCTTCCCCAACTTCGATCCATTCCCAAAACTAAGCTTGTCAGTTTCACAGAAATGTCCCCGTGAGATTACTCCTCACTCAGGTACTATTTTGATTTATGTTGATAACATGGACCATTTGGGATAACTTATGTTATTGAGAGTCGATGAGCTTATGTGGTTTTACTCATCCCATTATCGTTATAGAAGCTTGTTTCCTGTACAATCGTTCCGGGACTTGAGGCTAATTACATGCTTATGTGATTTAACTCATCTCAATTGTTAAAATCTGCAGCAGCTGCATCTACGGAATTTGCAGCAGCTTCATCTATGGACTTTCCAGGAGCTGCATCTATGGACTTTGCAGCAGAAGCATCAGGATCATCCAAACAGCTTTTTGCTCATGGCTTGCCATCATTGGCTCCTGGTTTTAGAAGACACCGGAGACCAGTAGAACCTGCGAGAGCATTCAAAGACGACTTTTTAAAAATCAAACTGCCCAAAATCGCAGAGAGACCTGAATGGTGGTGGAGGACACTGGCTTGTGTCCCTTATCTGATATCCCTCCAAATATCTGATGTTGGTTTCTACGTCCAACCTTTTCTAGAAAAGTACGATGCCATTGGGGACATGATCTACTTCATCCCTGGAGCGATAAACAGATGGCCGAGCTGGTTCTTCATGTTGTACTGCTACTTGGGTTACATGTTTGTGGTGAAGAACAAAGATTTGCCTCATTACTTTAGGTTTCACATGATGCTGGGTATGCTTCTTGAAACAGCTCTTCAGATCATATGGTGCACGAGCAATTTCTTCCCGCTGATTCATTTCAAAGGACGGTTTGGGATGTATTATTGGATGGCGATCGGATTCACCTACATCTGTCTGCTTCTTGAATGCATACGGTGCGCTCTCGCTGGAGTTTATGCTCAGATTCCTTTCGTTACCGACGCTGCTTCCATTCACACTCTCTTCAACCTGGGAGGTTTTTCGAGACCACTCAGGTGAAAAGGTGGAAAACTGGTCCTCTTGGTGTTTGCATACTTGATATAGGAACAGGTCTTTTATTCTTTTTCTCCAGAGAGAGGTTGTTATTGTGTCTTATCGAGTCTTTGAGTTATATGTGAAGTCTTTTAGCTTAGTGTCTCATGATCTGAGGGTGTTTAGTTCTGCTTGAGTTGGAAATCAGTGAATTTTTCAAAAATATACAATCACAAACTAATAAACCTTTGTAACTTCAACGGATAAAAAAAACATTTCTTATATTTAAGAAAACAGGTTTTGTCCTTCTTGTTCTGAATCCTAATACTTAAGACTGATCAAACTTTGTACCTAACTTATAAAAGTATTAAGGTCCACTGGCTTAATTACACTGAATATTTTGGATTAAGTTGGCTCCATGTTTTCACAGAACTTAAAAAGTGATAATAATGGAGACCACGTCCCAGCAACATGGTACCAACCAAATCACAATGTCGTAATTACATTCCATCTTCATCACAAAGTCTTCCTTGGTCTTTTAAACCCTTGACTGGTTCCTAAACACAGCTCATACAATCTCTGTTTTGTATAAACACATTCGTTTTCAAACAGCTCTTAAAGGTTTCTCTAGCATCATGTCAATCATGTAACCAAATGGTCCTTTCTATCAAAAAGAAATTCATTTTCTCTGGTTTCTCGATTTGTCGCCATGAACGATCTAATCTCAAGCTCGTTCAAGAGATACACAGACCTAAACCACCAAGTCGAACTCGACGACATCGAATCTCAAAACGCTTCTCTCGATTCAGGCAACCTTGATGAGTTCTTCGGATATGTCGAGAGTGTTAAAGAAGACATGAAAGCTGTTGACGAGATTCACAAGCGTCTCCAAGAGGCTAATGAAGAGTCCAAGACCGTACATGATTCCAAGGCCGTGAAAAAGCTTCGAGCTCGTATGGATTCGAGTGTTACAGAAGTCTTGAAACGTGTCAAGATGATAAAGTCGAAGCTGGTGGCTCTGGAGAAATCGAATGCTGCTCAGAGGAAAGTCCCTGGTTGTGGACCTGGCTCGTCTGCTGATCGAACCAGAACATCGGTCGTGAGTGGATTGGGGAAGAAGCTTAAAGATATGATGGATGATTTTCAGAGACTACGAACCAAAATGGCTAGTGAATACAAAGAAACAGTCGAGAGACGGTAACTTTATATGTTCTTCTTTTCATTTGGATTATGATTCAACAAAGATCAAACATTTTTTTTTCTTACAAGAAAAGGTTTACTGTTAAGGGTTTGCATTTTTGATTTTGAATCTTTGAAGGTACTTCACTGTAACGGGCCAAAAAGCGGACGAAGAGACGATAGAGAAGCTGATATCAAGCGGAGAGAGCGAACGTTTTCTCCAAAAAGCGATACAAGAGCAAGGTCGTGGACAGATCATGGACACATTATCAGAGATTCAAGAAAGGCACGACGCGGTTAAAGATATAGAACGGAGTCTGTTGGAGCTACACCAAATTTTCCTCGACATGGCAGCTCTTGTTGAAGCTCAAGGGAATATACTCAACGACATCGAATCAAATGTTTCAAAGGCAAGCTCTTTCGTCATGAGAGGGTCTGAGCAATTGCAGGGGGCTAAAGTACTTCAGAGAAACTCGAGGAAATGGACTTGTATCGCCATCATACTCGCTATTGTTCTTGTCATTGTGATTCTTTTCCCGATCCTCTATACGAGTTTACTTAAACCTTGATTTCAAAAGAAACTTCTTGTTTATCTTCACTCTTTTTTGTTAGAGCCCTTTCAAATTCTTGCATTGACGAAACAAGATCATTTTGAGCTGAAAATTTGGAGCATTCTACTGTTCTTCTTGCTACTGTAATTGCTTTATATTAGAAAAATTTGGGATACAATGATCGTTTTTGTATAACTGTATATCAAAAACCTACAAATCTATTTGAGTGAAACACAAACAATGTACAATTTTGAGTTTATATAATCATTACCTCTCATGAACACTGTTTACTTCTGAAGTCATCAGATAAAAGTGTCTGAACAAGCTCCTTTAGTCTCTCAGCACCAGGGCCTGGTTTCAAAACCGAGTCATCGCCTCGAATAGAGCACGGATCAGCACCGTCTTCCGAGCTCCCAACACACCAAGCTCCTGAGGAGAACCGGTGAGTGCGGCCTAAGAGTTCTTTATCAATCTTGTCTAATACAGGATCGTTCTTGTGGAACTTTCGAGCAAAGGGGGCTTTGCTTTTGACCATCTTGTCGAAATCCTTCATCGATAGAGAGTTCGGGTGTTGCTTTGGAGGATAGTCCCAAGCAATGTAGTGCAAGTCATGCCCTATAGCCGTGCTTTTAAACTCTTCAGTGTTGCATATTACTGTGTGGAAATATCCTTCCGGTGAAGAAACAAAGTTAGTGTAGTACATCAAGATCGTCCTCGGGAAATTATCCCATCCCAAGATTGAGTATTCAAGGAAAGACCGAGTCAGAACTACCCATGCTGAGCCTGCGAGATGAAAGACAAGACATATAGACCATCTTTTTTTTTTTTCCATTCACAAGGAGACTGTTGAAGATGCTAAGCTAACCTGTGAACAGCTTGAAAGAAGTGGGAATTGATCTGTGCTGCGTAGTCCAAGCAATTTCGGTTTTCTTTGATAGGTATAAGCCAGGATCAACAATGATTGATTTGGCCCTCTGGTTCCTGTAAAAGACCATGAGAAGCAAATCTTATTTCAGAAATCATCAATCAGTTGTTACTTTCAGTGGTTTTGACTTACAGTTTCCACCCGGTGAGCTTCATATGTTCGATGAAATTGATGTTCCGAGACAAATTCGAGAAGATGTACAACAAATCTGCAGATTCAGAAAGAAAAAAGAGTCGCCACTAAGTACGAAAGACCAAAACATCCAAGTGCAAAACAATATCACTAACGCAGGATTTTGAGTGAACTAACCATCTTGTGTCATGAGAGGATAATCCGAGGCACTAAGGTTGAGAAACCAATCCCAATCCAAGCTCTCCTTAAGCAAAATCGCGACGGCCTGAAGCGTACAAGCGATCATTGTAGGGCCTTTATAGGTAACCAGATTAGACTGAGACATAACACGAACGTTCTCAACTTCACGGAAAGTAGGATCACTCTTCACAGACATTGCGAGCTCCAGCCTTTCCTTAGGTGGAGCTTCGAGATCCAAGTGAAGAACATACTGATTTCTTGGATGATACACAGCTTGCAAAGTCCTCATCATCCTATGGCTATCACCTTTAGTCCCCGAGATCAGATAAGCTAACCTAGGAGCCTCTGAAGAATTCGAATTCCGCGTTGAGTTCAAAGACTTTCTCAAATTTGACTCTACAAAGTATTCATTTGGTCCTTCTGAGACATTATCAAAAGGCGATGGCTCTTCCACATAAGAACTGTCAAACTGGAGATAAATGACAGACATTAAGAGAGTAACCGACAAGACCAAGCTTGCCAGAAACGGGAACATCCATTTCCTGTCTCTGAAAACCCTAAACCCTGAATGTCTGATCCAAATCAGCTTCCTATACACTTTCCTCATTCCCTAAAAAACCAGAAGCTTCTCCTATCCGATGAGAAGGAGATCAAAAATGTCTTTCGAATACTTAAACCAGCAAATCAAAGTCTTAATCTTTTGTTCAAATAAAGACAAGAGTTGATAGAAATTACCAGAATTTCAGGAAACGACCCAATAGAGAGATTTTGCTGCAGAGTTTTCGTGAGCTATGTTCAGAATTGTAGAAACTTCAACGAAAGTAACAAAAGCTTATTAATAGAAGACGAGAGTTGATAAGAATACCAACAACCAATGCACCAACCGAACAAAAAGAAAAGGGTTTTTACTGTTTATCGCTTTTGGCATGGCAAGCGAAAAAGCTTGTTTAGTCCTAAGCTGAGTCAGATCTAATTACTAAATCGAGTTCAAGAACCAAACAATGCTTAAAGTTTAAGTCTTGCATCTTTAAAAAACATAACAAGACAAATTCTTGGACAAAGACAGATGCTGCAGATGAAATGAAGGCCGAAGCAGCAGACGCACGAAGGATAGGAGAGTTTTCTTAAGCTTCTTCTCGCAGCTTTACATGAACGGAAACCAGACAGATAGAAGAAACTTCAATGGAAAGATGATTTGTGTATTAGATTCGCAGCCGACGCGTTGGTAAGTAGAGAGACAGAGAAACAAAGGTGATTAATTTAAAATCCAGGGTTTCTTGGCTATAGATATAGCTTAAATTGTTGGCAAAATCAATCTGATTTTAATTAATTATCATCTTCTTTCTTTATGGGATTAGCTTAATTAATGTTAAGTACCTCCTTTAAGTAAAACGTTGAAACTGAAGAAGCTCTCTCACACGACACGCGCCACATGAACGAGGAGGCGCGTGCGCCACGTCAATTAACCAATAGCTCACGCGCGTGTTAAACAAAGTAGGCAGTGTAAGAAAACGGAATCTTTAAGTAGACTATAGAGTTGAAAAAGTTTGAAATAGTATGAGAAGCCTCCTCATTCTTCGAGACTTTTGAATTGATCTTGTCTAAAACGGTAAGTAACGTTTCATTTTGCAATAATTTCTCATCTTATGAACTTGAAAGAAGAGGAGAGTCATTTCTGAAGTTGACTCTCTTATGGAGATAAAAAATGATTTGCTAAACGAAAAGATTGGGAGGAGCTGAGAAAACTCTTTCTTTTTACAGACATTTGAATAAATCTCGACTAAACAGTTATCGATCCTTAAATTTTTTACAGAAAGTAAACATACTAAAAAGAGAACTTCAAGAAGACTAGAGTGAAACTTGAAACGATTTGATTACGAGTTTAACAATGAAGCAAACTTTGGTGTATGTTGAACTTGCTAAAACTAAAGCTATTCAGAAGAGAACTCTTCCTTGTTCCAGAGCTTTTGACCAAGAAAGACACTAACATATCAAAATCAATCTGAAAGAGAGATAGAGAGTTCTAGCGAAAACAAAAACTTGTTAATAATGTCAAGACTAGACTCGTTTTTTCCTTCTTTTACTTAGGCTTAGGCTAAGGCTGCTGTTGATCTTGACCTTGGCGAGAAGACCCTCCAGCGTCAAACCTCGGAGACTGAGCTTGCGTTTGAAGCTGATGTTGCTGCCTTTGTTAATGATTCAGCGCAGGCCGTGGTGCTGCTGCATTGGAAAAATCTGGGTGGAAAGACATTACCACGGGGAAGAAAGTATGTGGTCCTTGATAGTTTTGAAGGCAAGATCCTACTGACGCAAGCGGTGGCGCATATACTACTGCATCATCTAAGGAATATACAATCCTTCGTTCTTGATCCGATGGGAGGTACGCAAGTACGAGAAACCTTCTTGGCTGTCCACTTGGTGATGTCAGAGTTAAGATCTGATCATCCCTGAAACGCGGCCTCCTCAGGCTCGGCTGGTTAGCCTCACCTCCCATCAAAGGAAAATATTGGTACGTCAACGAAGCTAGTGCAGTGAGATGAAGATGTGCAGGAACGGAATATGTAAGAAGAGCAGAAAATAAAGGCTTTGGAACAAAGATCTGATTCTGCAACCCGGCTATATTGGCCAGCTGGTTAGCCATCGGGTGCTGCTGGTCTGAAGAAGTAGTCTGATTTGGCCTTACAACCTGAGGTCTCCAAGCTGCATCGTTAGGATCGAATCCAGCTTCAAAGATGTGATCACTTACATACCATCCTGGCGGTAGCGGCTGCACACCAAAAGGCTGGTTGACATTGTTCTGAAGTGATGCAATCATCATTTGATCGCTCTGAGGACTCTGCAATGGAAGCTCAGTAACACGGCTCCCAGTTTGATGATAAATAGGATGATTAAGGCGGTACTGATCAGTTAAAAACGATGTTTGAGGACTTATGTGACGATACTGAGGAGCAAGAAGGCTGCTCAGCGAAGGTAAAAACGATGTTGAGCGACGGTTCGTATGTTGATCACTCCTAGGAATCTGAATAAGATTTTGACTATTAGTAAACAAGACTAGGGCTAACCTAATCCAACATTAATGGCGGAACAAGAAGCAGAGCAAACAGAGATAATACGCCTAGGCTCTAATCACTTAAGGAAGGTTTTTGATCATCACAAAGTTTGGGATTTACCATTGTCGAATCTTCTTGAGGATTCTCATTCCTTTCGTCCGACTCTTGCTCGAGATTAAGAGCAGAAATGTTTGGAACAGAATCAAGAAGGCTCTCAATAGCTTCTTCCCTCGGAGCATCTTTGTCTGTTCGCACATCTTCTTCTTCGTCGGTGGTTTTGGCGCGATCAGCATCCTCTGTTCGCACTCTTTCTTCTTCGACCTTTTTGACGGAATCATCTTTGTCTGTTCGCAGATCTTCTTCTTCTTCGGTGGTTTTGGCGCGAGCAGCCTCCTCTGTTCTCACTCTTTTTTCTTTGACGGCATCATCTTTCTCTGTTCGCACATCTTCTTCTTCGACGGTGGTTTTGGCGGGAGCAGCCTCCTCTGTTCGCACATCTTCTTCTTCGTCGGTGGTTTTGGCGGGATCATCTTTCTTTGTTCGCACATGTTCTTCTTCGACGTTTTTGACGAGATCAGCCTTCTCTGTTCACACATCTTCTTCTTCGTCGGTGGTTTTGGCGGGATCATCTTTCTCTGTTCGCACTTGTTCTTCTTCGTCGGTGGTTGTGGCGAGATCAGCCTCCTCTGTTCGCATTTCTTCTTCTTTGACGGGTTTATCAGATGAAAACCCAGCCATGGCCAGAGATGAGAAATATAGAAAGAAGAATCAACGAACAAAGAAAGTGAAAGAAACTCAGGCGCGAAGGATGAAAATGATTTACACCTTATAAAGTCTCAAGGTGCAAATTGTACCCAAAAAAAAAAAAATATTATAAGAAGAAATGAAAATGTTGGGTGGTTAGACCGTTAAGTCTCTCTCTCTCCCCTAAAAAATATATATATATATTCCACATAGTCAATTATCCAAATAGCTCACGCGCGTGTTACACAAAGTAGGCAGTGTAAAAACAGAATCTTTAACATGACTACAGAACTGAAAAAGATTGAAATTACACGCTTGATGAGACGAGAAACAAACACTCTCCATTCTTCGAGACTTTTGAGTTGATCTTGTCTATAAAACGGTAATTAACGTCTCATTTTGAAAGAATTTAAGTTGACTACCTTGTTCTAGTATGGGTATAGTAAACGATTTGCTAAACTAAAGGATTGGGAAGAGCTGAGAAACTCTTTCTTTTTACAGATATTTGAATAGATCTCGACTAAATAGTTATCGATCCTTAATTAAAAAAATTACAAAAAGTAAACATTCGAAAAAGAGAATCTTCAAGAAGGCTAGAGTTGAAACTGAATCCTTTTGATGACGAGTTTAACAATGAAGAAAACATGTTAAACTTGCTGAAACTAAAGCTATTCAGAAGAGAACTCTTCCTTGTTCCAGATCTTTTGACCAACAAAGTCACTAACATATCACTTACAGTTATCAAAATCAATCTGAGAGAGTTGTAGCGAAAACAAAAACTAGATAAATTATGTCAAGACTCGTTTTTTTCCCTTCTTTTACCTAAGGCTTAGGCTAAGGCTGCTGCTGATCTTGACCTTGGCGAGAAGGCCCTCCAGCGTTAAACCTCGGAGACTGACCTTGCGTTTGAGGCTGATGTTTCTGCCTTTGTTGATGATTGCGAAAGCTCGGTAGGGAAACAAATCCATGGGGAAGAAAAGATGTGGTCCTTGATAAAATTGATGCGGCGTTTGTTAAAGCGATGGCGCATATACTAGTGCATCATCTAAGGCATATACACACTTCCGTTGTGGAATCAATGGCTGGATATTATTATATGGGTACGCAAGTACAAGAAACCTTCTTGGCTGTCCACTTGGTGATGTCAGAGTTAAGATCTGATCACGCCTGAAATGCGGCATCATCAGGTTCAGATGGTTAGCCTCTGGGCTCATCAAAGGATTATAATAGCACGTGAGATGAGGTTGTTGAACGAAGAAAGAGATCCGAGTAGTAACAAATAAAGGCTTTGGAACAAACATCTGATCCTGCAACCCGGCTATATTGGCCAGCTGGTTAGCCATTGGGTGCTGCTGGTCTGGAGAAGTAGTCTGATTTGGCCTTATCATCTGAGGTCTCCAAGCTGCAGTGTTAGGACCGAATCCATCTGCACAGCTGTGATCAGTTATAGACCATACTGGCGGTAAATTGTTCTGAGGAATCTGATTAAGCCTTGGATTCTGATTTGGACGCCCAATAACACGGTAGGCGACGTTCTCATCACTTATAGGACTATTCTGAGGAACACGACGGCGGTTATGATGACTTATAAACGTTGTTGTCGTAAGTTGATCACTCGTAGGAATATGATTAAGACTTTAAGTTAGTAAACAAGACTAGGGCTAACCTAATCCAACATTAATGGCGGAACAAGAAGCAGAGCAAACAGAGACTATATAGGCCTAGGCTCTAATCACTTAAGGTTCTTGATCATCACAAAGTTTGGGATTTACCTTTGTCGAATCTTCTTGAGAATTCTCATTTCTTTCTTCCGACCCTTCCTCGAGATTAAGAGCAGAATTGTTTGGATCAGAATCAACAAGGCCCTCAATAGCTTCTTCCCTGGGTTCCTCTTCGTCTGTTCGCATTTCTTCTTCTTTGTCGGTGGTTTTGGCGGGATCAGCCTCCTCTGTTCGCTCTTCTTCTTCGGTGGTTTTGATAGAGAGAAGAATCAGAGAACAAGGAAAGTGAAAGAAACTTATAAAATCTCAAGGTGCAAATTGTACCCAACAAAAGAAAAAAGAAAAAAAGATTCTAAGAAAAAATGAAAATGAGGAATTGAGGAATTGTTTATAAAATGAAAATAAGCAAGAAGCTTATAAAGATGAGGAATTGTTTTGGCAACAGAAGAGCAGGAACATGTGGCATCGAGCGGGGGATCAGAATACTAAATTTTATCATGCTTTAACTAAGCAGCGGAGAGTGCGGAATAGGATTGTGGGCCTGCATGATGAGCAAGGAGATTGGATAGTAACAGATGAGGGGATTGAGAAAGTTGCGGTGGATTATTTTCAAGATATCTTTACATCTACAGATCCGCAGAACTTTGACGAGTTTCTGCGAGTAATCCCTTCTTCAATTACGGAGCAGATGAATGACAGTCTACTCGCTGCAGCTACGGAGGAGGAAGTTAGAGCGGCATTATTTATGATGCATCCCGAAAAGGCTCCAGGACCGGATGGGATGACAGCTTTATTTTTTCAGCAATCTTGGCCTTTCATTAAAGTGGACATTTTGCAGCTAGTTAATGATTTCTTAAGATCAGGGATTTTGGATGATCGGTTGAATTTGACAAATATTGTCTCATTCCTAAGACAGAAAGACCTAATAGGATGACAGAGCTTAGACCTATTAGTCTTTGCAATGTGGGGTATAAAATTATCTCGAAGGTGTTATGTCAGCGTTTGAAGGTTTTACTTCCGGGCTTGATCTCCGAGACTCAGTCGGCATTTGTCTCGGGTCGTTTGATATCGGACAACATTTTAATCGCCCAAGAAATGTTTCATGGCCTTCGTACGAATCCTTCATGTAAGAGTAAATTTTTGGCAATCAAAACGGATATGAGCAAGGCATATGATCGGGTGGAATGGAGGTTTGTTGAAAAGGTTCTATCCAAGATGGGTTTTGCGCAACAGTGGGTAACCAGGGTAATGCAATGTGTAACTTCGGTTCAATATAAAGTCCTCCTTAATGGACAACCCAAGGGTCTAATTAAGCCTCACAGGGGGCTGCGGCAGGGTGATCCTCTTTCCCCGTATCTCTTCATCTTATGTACAGAGGCACTGATTTCAAATATTCGGGAAGCAGAGCGAGTGAAGTTGTTGACGGGGATGAAGGTGGCTAGAGCTAGTCCACCAATTTCACATCTTCTTTTTGCGGATGATAGTCTGTTCTTCTGTCAGGCAAATAAAGACGAATGCCATGTCATTCTACGGATTCTTACGGACTATGAGAGGGTTTCGGGGCAAAAGATAAACTATGAAAAATCATCACTTCAGTTTGGTCATCTGGTGGATGAGGGAGTCAAGGGAGAGATCAAAACATTGTTGGGAATATCACGACTGGGTGGAATGGGCTCCTACTTAGGAATCCCAGAGAGTTTAGGTGGAGCAAAAACTCAGGTATTCGGTTTCCTTCATGACCGAATATTATCGCGTGTCAATGGGTGGACACCGAAACTACTGTCAAAAGGGGGCAAGGAAGTCATGATTAAATCAGTGGCAACGGCATTGCCTACACACATTATGTCTTGCTTCAGAGTTCCTAAAAAGGTTAATTCTAAGCTTATGAGTGCGGTAGCTCAGTTCTGGTGGGGTTCGGGTGGATCGAGGGGTATGCATTGGATGTCATGGGAAAAGCTATGTAGGAGAAAAGTTGATGGCGGTTTGGGCTTTCGAATGTTAGAGGAATTTAATACTGCTTTGCTTGGGAAACAGCTGTGGCGGTTACTGGATAAGCCAAATTCTTTATTTGCAAAGGTTTTTAAGGGACGGTATTACCGTAATTCGGATCCTCTGGATCCTATCCGATCATACTCTCCATCTTATGGGTGGCGAAGTATTATCTCAGCTAGATCTCTGGTTAGAAAAGGACTAATCAAGAGGGTTGGAACAGGGCGATCTATTTCAGTTTGGAATGATCCCTGGATTCCGGCTCACCGCCCGAGACCAGCTTTACCGAAAACTATTATTCACTACTCACAACTTCTCGTTTCTCATTTGATTGATGAGCGGACCATGACTTGGAACGTCAATCTGGTGAAGGACCTTATCTGCCCTGATGATGCTGCTCGCATTTTAAGCATCCCGATCAGTAAGTTTAATCGTCCGGATACATATGGGTGGCACTTTACAAAATCTGGACTCTATACGGTCAAATCGGGGTACAATACGGAACGGGAATCCAAGGAGGAGAAGCGAGGCGTTCAGGTTTTTGGGCCGGATATTAAACCGTTACAAGCATTCACTTGGATGGTGAGATGCCCTCCTAAACTCAGACACTTTATGTGGCAAGCTGTCTCGGGTTGTTTACCTGTCCTCGGTAATCTTAACTCTCGAGGAGGTTAAGTGTGATACGCAGTGTGCACGTTGTGGAATAGAGGTGGAGACAACCAATCATGCTTTGTTTGAGTGTCCCCCGGCGGTGCAAGTTTGGGCTTTATCTCAAGTACCATCGAATCCAATGATTTTCCCGGGAACATCCCTGTTCTCAAACATGGATCATTTGTTTTGGCGTTTACCTACGGATGACAGAGTTCTGACATATCCATGGTTACTGTGGTACATTTGGAAAGGTCGTAATGACAAGTGTTTCAACAATATTGATAGAGATGCTAGGGACATAGTTCAATTAGCAGAATCGGAGGCCCTGGGTTGGGCAGAGGCCCAGATCGTGGAGGAACCTTTGTCCACAATGGAGATCTCAGGACCCAGGATACTTTGCAGCCTATACAAGGCCGTTATTGCCAAGTTGATGGTTCCTGGAAAGAAGGTGATATTTTCTCGGGACAAGGGTGGTATACGGAGGATGGGGGTTTGGATTCCCTAATGGGGGCCCGTAATGTTAGGACCAGCCTATCTTCACTACATGGAGAGTTTGAGGCGCTTATCTGGGCGATGGATTGTATGAGTATTTTACAATTCAGAGAGGTTACTTTTGCAACGGATTGTCTGGAGCTGGTGACGATGGTGTGTGAACCAATGCTTTGGCCGGCTTTTTCGGTGCATCTGGACGAATTTCGGCGCTGTCAAGATCTTTTCGACAGATGTGTGATTGTGCACATTCCCCGATCAACTAATACAAAAGCGGATAAATTAGCAAAAAGTGCTAGATCCTATCCGTCAGGCGTAATTCATGTGGGTGTTGATACTCCGACTTGGCTTGTCGAGTCGTGTTAGAACTTAGTTTACTTCTGTTGTCAAAAAAAAAAAAAAAAAAAAAAAAAAAGAAAAAATGAAAATATTGGGTGGTTAGACCGTTAATTATCTATCTCTCTCTCCCAAAAAAAAAAAAATAATTCGATATTCACATAATCGTCCGTTCAACGATAGAATAGAATGTGGCAAAGAATCAATGCACTGAGCTTCTTAAGGCCATGGCAGCTACAGAGACCAATCTCTCTGCATCTCCGCAGAATATCCAGTGGTCTCTCGGGCATAAATTGGTTCGTTTCCTCCCTGAGAACCCATGGAACCAACCTCAAAACATTAAAGCAAGCTCATTGTTTCATGATAACAACCGGTTTGAACAGAGACAACCTCATCGTTGCCAAATTCGTCGAGGCGTGTTCACTTGCTGGATATCTCCGTTATGCTTACTCTGTATTTACCCACCAGCCGAGTCCCAACACTTATCTCCACAACACCATGATTAGAGTCTTGTCCCTTTCCGACCAACGCGATGCGCACTCAACTGCGGTTTCAGTCTACAGAAAGTTTTGGGCTTTATGCTCCAAACCTGACACGTTTACTTTCCCGTTTGTGTTGAAGATCGCTGTTCGGTTACCTGACGTTTTGTTTGGGAGACAGGTTCATTGCCAAGCGGTGGTCTTCGGGTTTGACTCCAGTGTCCATGTTGTTACAGGTTTGATTCAGATGTACTGTTCGTGTGGTGGTGGTTTGGGAGATGCGCGTAAGGTGTTCGATGAAATGCGCGTGAAGGACGTGACTGTTTGGAATGCGTTATTAGCTGGGTATGGAAAAGCGGGCGAGATGGATGAGGCAATGAGTTTGCTGGAGATGATGCCTTGTTGGTTAAGGAATGAGGTGTCTTGGACTTGTGTGATCTCGGGATATGCCAAGAGTGGACGAGCTAGCGAAGCCATTCAAGTGTTCCAGAAAATGATGATGGAGAATGTTGAGCCAGATGAAGTTACGCTCTTGGCAGCACTCTCAGCTTGTGCTGATCTTGGTTCACTTGAATGGGGTGAGAGAATACGTAGCTACGTCGAACAACGAGGGATGAAGAGAGCGGTTTCTTTGAACAACGCACTCATTGATATGTATGCGAAATCAGGGAATATAACAAAGGCATTGGAGGAGTTTGAGAGTGTTAGCGAGAGAAATGTGGTTACTTGGACGACTGTAATTACCGGGCTAGCTACACACGGGCTCGGAGCTGAAGCGTTAGTGATGTTTAACCGGATGGTCAAAGCTGGCGTGAAACCAAATGATGTTACTTTCATTGCAGTCCTTTCAGCTTGTGGCCATGTGGGTTGGGTTGATCTTGGAAAACGTTTGTTTGCCTCTATAAGATCGGAGTACGGGATTCAACCAAACATTGAGCATCACGGATGCATGATTGATTTGCTAGGGAGAGCAGGTAAACTCCGAGAAGCGGAACAAGTTTCTAAAAGCATGCCCTTTGAGGCTAATGCTGCAATATGGGGATCTCTTCTTGGTGCTTCAAATGTTCATCATGATCTTGAGCTCGGAGAAAGAGCTCTGAATCAGCTGATTAAGTTAGAACCCAACAACAGTGGTAACTATATGCTTTTAGCCAATTTATACGCGGATTTAGGAAGGTGGGACGAGTCGAGGCTGATGAGGAGGATGATGAAAGGGGTTGGTGTGAAGAAGATGGCTGGTGAAAGCTCCATAGAAGTTGGAAACAGAGTATATAGATTTATCTCTAATGATCTCTCGCATCCTCATGTCGAAAAGATTCATCAACTTCTACAAGAGATGGATTTGCAAATACACAACGCAGTGCAATTTGAGAAAGAGAGAGAGAGAACAAAGGATTTGAATTTTGATAAGATTGAGTTGATTAAGGATGAACAACAGCTTCTCCGTTTTGGTTTGGTTTAGTCTGGTTTATTGATTAGTAAGTGTACAATGTTTCACACCAAGAATGCAGCACGGAGCAAGTTTTATGAGCGCTCAAAAGGCTGCAGAATCATCTTCATGTCTGTATTTTAGTTATCCTTTGCTGTTGCTTCCAGACGCTCTTGCGTTAGATCTCCAGATAAGTTCTTGATGTACAATTATCTGACCTGCATTCATTTCACACAGCATAAAAGTATGAAGATTGTCTGTTTAGAAAGAAAAATGTTTGCAGAAGACAAGTTCTTAAGAAGATTATCTATTGGTAGTGCAATTTTGTTGGCAAGATAACTGTTACTGATTCTATTATCTGTTTGTAAGATAAGTTCTAATGAAGCAAATCTGTGAAGAAGAGTCTCCTCATCATGCTTAAAACCCTAAACTCTAAACATGCTTCTTCACCCTCGCTAATGGGAGCTTCCTATACACCTTCCCCTAAAACCAGTTTCTTAACCAACGAATGATAATTATGCAGAAAGCAGATCGGATTTGTCTCTTCATAATTTAACATTCATACCAAAAAGAAATTGTCTCTTCAACACTTAAACCAAATCCAAAAATTCTTAAGTCTTTTTGTACACATAAACACATGATATTTTCTATGCAATTGACCAAACCAATACAAAGGGATTGACAGAATTTTCACAAAAACGACTCTCCAGAATCCGAAAATGAAATGAGCCAATAGACATTTTGAAGCAGAAAAGGAGCAGTTTCTAAGAAAATGTCAACCGCCACGACATAACTCGGAGTTGAAGACAAAGAGATGCTTAAATTTTTATGTTGTCAAAGAGTTAGAACAATGGGTTTTTAGAGTTGAACTATGAAATATCTTTCTTTTTTCTTTTTATATTTTGTAAAAAAAAAAAGGAAAATCATCGTTGCAAAACGACAGATGCTACAGCAGAAAGTAGAATCAATAAGAGTTTGTGGGACTTCGTATTATATAGTAACGGTCAGATATAACCCGATAACGCTTTTCTTTATTCCCCCCATACACCATACTAGAGTTATGACTTATGAGTGATCTTTCGCTAAATACTACAGTCATGTTGAATTTGACCCGTAACTCCCCGCACACGTGACGTGTGAGTAACTACAAAAAGTGAGAATTGTGAAAAGGAGGATCTTTAGGAAGTAAGAAGAGTTTGTAATGTTCTTCATTCAAATGTGAAGAAAAGTTCAATACATCTTGACTTTTGCTAAACTTAAACAACCCAGAAGAGAACTATTCCATATTTAGAGTACTTCTGAATAGATCTTTGGCTAAACAGTCATTAACATTTCATTTGCAGTTATCAAGAAAAAAACTAAAAACAGTTTGTGAGATAACGTCAGTAAAAGCAAAAGGTTAAAATCATGTCAAGAGAGTTGTTTTACTTTCACCTAAGCATTTCTGCTATAATGTTGACTTTGGCCAGCAGAAGACGGTCCAGCGTTAAACCCTTGAAACTGCGTTGGCTGTTGCGTTTGAGGCTGCCGTTGTCTGTTGGGTTTGAGGCTGACGTTGCTGCCTTTGTTGATGATTAAGCTCAGGCCGTGGTGCTGCTGCTATGGGGAAGCCAAAGCGTTGTCCTTGGTTGAATTGTTGCTGCTGGTTGTTCATCATTGGTCTCGCTAGAGCTTGATATGGGACTATGACGGGAACAACCTGGTCCTGCATTGGCGTCGTTTGAGCTTGAAACTGGAGTCCACTGGGAACAATCTGGTCCTGGTTGTACATCATTGGCCACATATTGGAGCTTGAACTGGGACTACGTTGGGAACAATCTGGTCCTGTTCCTGGTTATACATCATTGGCCTCATTAGTGGTTGACCTGGGAATATACGGGGAACAACCTGGTCCTCCTCTTGGTAGTACATCATCGGCCTCATTAGAGCTTGACCTGGGAATATACTGGGAACAACCTGGTCTTGTTGCATTATTGGCCTCATTGGACCTTGAGCTCGGATTATATTTGGAACAATATGGCTCTGTTGCATCATTAGCCTTCTCGGAGATTGGCCTGGAAGTAGATTTGGAACGATCTGGTCCTGATGCATCATTGGCCTCATTGGAGCTTGACCTGGGGCAACATGGGGAACAATGTGGTCCTGCTGAAGCATACCAAAAGATTGGTTGAATTGGTTTGGCCTTGGAACAATATTCTGAATCGGCCTTTGCATCATCATCGTTTGATATGTGTTCTGCTCGAAGAATGCAGGCCCTGGAATAAATGTTTGATGTGGATAGTAGTGATCTACTCCAAACAATCTTGGCTGTGTAGTCAACATCGTTGGCTGGTGCATACCAAAAGGGTGAACGATGTTCTGAACAGATGCAACCGCTGCAAATCCACGGTTTGGTATTGTGAATTGCTGCTGCTGATTCATCCTTTGATCACTCCAAGGACTCTGGTTCGGATATGGAGGCTGAGTAACAAGACGACGCTCCTGATCTCTTGCAAACGATGTTGAGCCACGGTACAGTTTGATCACTCCAAATACTCTCGTTCTCATATGGAGGCTGAGTAACAAGACTATCACCTAATCCAAGATTTTGTCCAGGATGCATCGTCGCTTGAAACAGTTGAGCACCAGAGCGATTCGGAGGAACAAGACGACGGTGCTGATCACTTGCAAACGATGTTGAGCCATGGTACATAGTTTGACCACTCGTAGGAATCTGATTAAGACTTTTTTTATTAGTAAACAAGACTACGCTAACCTAATCCAACAATAATGGCGGAACAAGAAGCAGAGCAAAACAGAGACTACAGGCCTAACTCTGATCACAAAGTTTGATGAGATTTACCACAAACCAATTTTCTTGAGTAGGCACGATTCTCTCGTCGGACTCTCCGTCTTCTACATTGAGATTAGGAACAGAATTGTTTGGATCAAAAGCTAGAGCGTGCTCGTTACCTTCCTCCTCAGTATCATCTTCCTCTGTTTGGAGACTCAGGCATGGCCAGAGATAAAGAGCGATCGAGAGAGAGACACATGAATGAGCGAAGAAGGAAAAGTGAGAAAGGGTTATAAAGGCGCGAGGTTTTAAAAGAAGGATGAAATGTTGTGTTAATTAGTCCGTTAGGGCTTTTAAGCTTTGATTGAAGATTCGAGAAAGTGAAACTCCGCAACAACCGAGTCGTTGGAATCTCACTCGCGCGTGAAGAGTGAACTGCAAGAAAGAGAATGTTTAAGAACACTACATAGACTAACACCTTTGTGTTTGTTTCAAGTTGATATAATAGAGAACTTTTACAAAACCAAAACCAATGCAAGAAAGTGGACCAACAGAAAAATTGCTACAGAATTGGGGCAAGGTTCAACGAAATATGGTAGCTACTTAATAAAAGTTGATTAAGAACTAAACAGCCGTTCAGACTCTTTCGTGAGAGTGAAGAAAAAAGTTTGAAATCATGTCACTTAGGCTTCTGCTTAGTCTCGACCTCTCCTCCCACGTCCTCTGGCTCTACTCCGGTGAGCTCCTCTGCCACGGTAAGAAGATGGTCCAGCGTGAAACACCTGAGACTGCATTGGCTGCGTTTCTGGATTGAAATTCAGAGCAGGCCGCGGTTGGGACAAGGCAGAGTGTTGTTGGTTGGAGTAGTTCTGATCTACACCATATGATCCTGACCATCCACCTTGTAGTATTGTCGATATCTGACCACTCGGACGCATTTGTTGATTCGGGTGAGGAAACACTTGAGAAGTATAGGCTTCAGGCCGTGGTGCTGTATTTTGCAAATAATGTAGTTGGTCGACATAGTTCTGATATACAGCTGATTCCAGCGTTCCACCTGGTCGTATTGCTCCTCCTTGGTGAAAAGACTGTCCAGCGTTGAACCCCTGAGACTGTGTTTGGGACTGCATTTGCTGTTGATTCGGATTTGCATATGGATTCAGTAGTGCATGGGGCGAGCCAAAGTGTTGTTGTTGGTTGATAGAGCTCTGATTTACAGCTGATCCTGACGGTCCACCTCTCTGTATTGCTGGCCTCCGACCGAAAAGCCTCTCCCTGTACCAATTGACATGCCCCTCTGACACTCCCGGAAATTGAGGAAGACTGTGATTGATATTCTGTTGACCTCCTCTGACAGATGATCCGGTGCTAAACGCTGCAGAAACAGGAGCCGAGTCATGGGGCTTCTTTCTTGAGCTTTGTGATTCTTCCACCTTTCTCTTTCCCCTGTTAGACTTGGCCTTATCTTCCTCAATGTTCTCTGAAGATCCCAAGGAAACATGCATTCCTTGGGTATTCTGTACAGCTAGTGAATCCAATCTTATGATATATTGACCATTCCCAACAATGTAAACCACATGACCAAGAAGAGTTTTCGTTTCAGTTATAAAAAAAGTAGAACCTAGCCTCAAAGGTTCATGCTCTTTGTTGCTCTGAATTAGCACATGTGTTGTACCTGCTACAACTCCAAAAGCTGATGGATTTGGATTTGGAGTTGGAGGAACCTCTTCAGCCTTCTCAGGTGCCGTCTCAGGTGGATTCATGCTTCCTTCATTCGGATTCTTGTTTCCTTCATGTTCTGGTCCTTCATTCACTAAACCAAAACTGTATTCCTCTTCCTCTTTTCCGAGCCCGATGTCAGAAAGAATATCAAGCGTGGCTTTATTGTCTTTGTCCATCGCGACTGAGAGAGAAATCAGCGAACAAAAAGTGAAAAAATCTGCACAAAGAGAGAGATGAAACAAGGGATGAAAATAAAGAAACTTTGCGGAAAAGAACAGCGTGACAGAAACCGAACTCTCCGTCTTCTACATTGAGATTAGGAACAGAATTGTTTGGATCAAAAGCAAGAGCGCGCTCGGTACCTTCCTTCTCAGGATTATTTTCCTCTGTTCGCACCTTCTTCTTCTTGCACAGTTGGAGACTCAGCAATGGCGAGCGATAAAGAGCGATCGAGAGAGAGAAAGAGATGAATGAGCGAAGAAGGAAAAGTGAGAAAGGGTTATAAGGCGCGAGGTTTTAAAATAAGGATGAAATGTTGTGTTCATTAGTCCGTTAGGGCTTTTAAGCTTTGATTGAAGATTCAAGAAAGTGAAACTCCGCAACAACCGAGTCGTTGGAATCTCACTCGCGCGTGAAGAGTGAACTGCAAGAAAGAGAATGTTTAAGAACACTATATAGACTAACACCTTTGTGTTTGTTCAAGTTAATATAATAGAGGACTTTTACTAAACCAAAACCAATGCAAGAAAGTGGACCAACAGAAAATTTGCTACAGAATTGGGGCAAGGTTCAACGAAATATGGTAGCTACTTAATAAAAGTTGATTAAGAACTAAACAGCCGTTCAGACTCTTCGTGAGAGTGAAGAAAAAAGTTTGAAATCATGTCACTTACGCTTCTGCTTAGTCTCGACCTCTCCTCCCACGTCCTCTGGCTCTACTATGGTGAGCTCCTCTGCCACGGTAAGAACATGGTCCAGCGTGAAACACCTGAGACTGCATTGGCTGCGTTTCTGGATTGAAATTCAGATCAGGCCGAGGTTGGGACAAGGCAGAGTGTTGTTGGGTGGAGTAGTTCTGATCTACACCATATGATCCTGACCATCCACCTTGTAGTATTGTCGATATCTGACCACTCAAATACTGCTGCAGGTTCATCATTATATCTGCTGTGATCATCGTTAGACCTTGATTAGAGATAGTACCCATTTGGTACTGCTGATTAGTCTCAGGTCTCATGTATTGCTGCTGCTGGTTGTACACCATTGGAGCTGCTGCATTGAGAAAAGATTCTTGGTTGAAATTGTTCTGATCAACAAAATAAATAAATAAATAAATAAAATGTTCTGATCACCTGCAAACATTGTTGATACTTGTGCCCCAAGGTTTGGTTCTGTAATCTGAAAACTGCTCCTGAAATCATGCTGCTGGTTGTTCATCATTGGAGCTTGACTTTGGAGTAGATTGGGAACAATTCCCATTTGGTTCGGCTGATTGGTCTCAGTTGTCATGAATTGCTGTTGCTGGTTGTACATCTTTGAAGCTTGATTTGGGAGTACATTGGGAAAAATCTGGTTCTGCTGATTGTTCTCATGTCTCATGAGTACATTGGGGACAACATGGTTCTGCCGATTGGTAGGTCTCGTGAATTTCTCCTCCTGCTGGTACATCTTTGGAGCTGCTGCATTGAGACAAGGCTGTTGCTGCATACAAAAAGGTTGTTTGAAGTTGTCTTGTGCCCCACGGTTTGGTGTTGTACTCTGAGCCGTTTGAGAATCGAAATGATTAGACGAGCTTCCCAAAACCCTCTTCTTTCTTGGGTTATTGCTTTCATCTTCATTACTCCTCTTCTTGGTCGTCGTACTCTCACATTCAGCTTCTTCTTTTTCAGAGACAAACTCATTTTTGTTTGGATCATAAAATCTCTTGCAAAGATTCTCTTCATGATCAATATATTCTGCAAATTCCTCATCAACGCACGAGAAAGTTTTACGGCAAGGCAGTTGGATATCTGAATCCAATCTAACAAGATAGTAAGGTTTCGTTCCAGATCCATGTCCAAAGTAGTACCCAACCACACGACCTAATGGAGCTCCTGTTTCAGTATTAAGCAAGGTAGAACCTATTTTCAAAGTTTTATTATTACCGGTAATCCTCCTAAATATCACAAAACGTGTTCCTAATACCTGTGATGATAAACGGGGTTTAATGAATTCAAGGCATGTAACTGCTAAGAAAAAATATCATGTAAAATTCATCTTGATATTACCATGTTTAAAACTCCAACAGTGGTGTGATCCAGCTTCTAGGTTTTTGAGGGTCTAGAATCTCTCTAGCTACGATTTATAGCCCGTGGATATCAAATCTACGGTTAGTTACTTATCCTCCTAGATTTCTTAGATTTTTTTCTTTTTTTTTCTTTTGACAAAAACAAATAATCTTAGATTTTATCTAAATTTAGTTGTAACTAACAGTAACAAATCCTTTGTCTGGTTTAGTCCGGTTTGGCAAAGGAATTCGGTTGAAACACACTAAAAAAGGAATACAAAAGAGAGCAAATTCCTTAAGCTTAGTATAAAACAAGCTTATAAAAAATCCAGTAAACACACCGTTTTACACCAGAGGAGGTTGTATTCAAGGAACAAAGTTTATAAACAGATACTTATTCACCAACAAAAACCGAATCTTTGGCGATTGGAAGCAACCACATTGGTCTTTTACTTAGAGCCAATTCACATGAAAGAATCCTCTATTTGGCTGTAGAGGCATCTTTACAGTCTTCTTCAGAGAAGAGGACTATTTTTATGTTTTGTTGAACATATTAGCTTCCTGAGTCAAATTCTGGAGCTCCATATCCATTAGAGGCTACACGTGAAAACAATCATAATCAAGCTTTATGGGTTTTAGCAGTTTATCTGAATCACAGACCTAGACGCTCAGATCATCGTCAAGTAGAATATTAATTGTCTTAACTTTTTGAATGGGACACAGCTTGTGTTGAACTCAGACATTCTTATACATGGTTCTCCAAAGTAATTATTTGATTGTTCTGATCTAAGCACACTTGATCCGCCACATATGAACCGTTGAACAGAATCTGTATATATGTATGAATGACATTAGGAGAGTAAGCGATACGGACCAATATTGCCGTTTACTGCTTTTCTATTTTTTATTCTTTTTGTTCCTTGTGCTACAAGTTTTGATCTGTTCCCTACAACTCATCCTTCACTTTGTTGCCAACTTTAACTGCATTTACTTGCTAAAAGCAGAGAATTGCTAAGACATCAAACAAATAGTACACAAGTAGAGATTGTATGGTAACTCATTTTTCTTTACGAGAGATTATGGACTCTAAAGCAAACCCTAAAGCTGGTTCAACTACTGTTCTGCGTTACTGGAAAAATAACGAAAGTTTCGAATCTTTGCAAAGCAAAAACAACAATTTTATACGAAGTACAGAGCCGTCTGGTTCAGATTAGCAAGGACAGTGTCTCAGATGAATAAGTTACACGCACTAAAAAGAATACAACGCAGAAAAAAATTATACGATATTTTAAGTACAAACAAGGACAAAGAATCAAGTAAACACACAATTTTATACTAGAAGAGGTCTTCAGCAAACAAAGATTAAAAAAAGGGATGATCTAAAATTCACAGAAAAGAAAGAAAAAAACGAAACTACCCACCAGTCGAATCATCTGCGGTTGGAAGCAAGCACAATGATCTTTTCCTTGAGCCAATTTATTACTTGAAATAAGCCTCTTTTTTGCTGCATAATCAGCTTCCTTGTCAGGATTATGACTCATGTCTATGGTTTGGTCCCCTTTGTTCTTCTTGTTGTTTCTGAGAACTGAACATCTCTTGTTTCCGCGAATTCACAGATATGATCCGGAAAAAAAAAATTGTTTCTTTACAATTCACTAGTCTGCGCTAGGCTCGCCTGAACCATGACGCTCTCTTCTGATCATATCTAGCAGATCTTGAACTACTTCAGACATCAATGGTCTGAATTCTGGTTCAGACTGTCACAAGAAAAGAAAAGAAGAAACCCCTTTTGGTCATGCAAACACACAATCACAAGTATCTAATCACAGTTTTTCATTGTTCCAATATGTGCTTTTACCTGAACACACCGGGAAATTATATCGGCAAAGTGTGACAATGACTTTGCAGGGTATTGTCCGTTAAGAGATGGATCAACCATTTTTCCCAATGCATCGATATCGTGAAGCTGAGGGATTGCCCACCTTACCAAGAACTGCTCTCCTCTACTCCGGTCCCTATAAATCGACTCATATGAATACACATTTACCCAAAAGAAACAAAAAGACAAGACAACAACGTGTTGCGCATACCTGTCGTAGGACATTCTACCCGTCAAGAGTTCTAACATGACAACACCAAAACTGTATACATCACTCTGCCATGTATAGATTCCTGAGTCGAATTCAGGAGCTCCATATCCGTACGCAGCTAGTAACTGTCCTGATAACTGATTAATACAACAAAACAATGTTGGTTTTAGATTTTCAAGAAATTACAGTGGTGAAACCAATCAGAATCAAGCTCATTGGGTTTTAGTACTTTACCTGACTCACAGAGCCTGATGATATTAGTGGGGCCAAACCACAATCTGAGACAAGAACACTCAGATCATCATCGAGTAGGACATTGGCTGATTTGAAGTTTCTGTGTATGATCGGTGGTTCACACACCTCATGCAAGTACCTTAAGCACATTGACAAAAATCAAGAATCAGGTTAAAATGCGATTGAAAATTTTCCATTTTTTCAAGTGAAGGAAACAAGAAACTTACTCAAGGGATCTAGCAGCTCCAAGTGCCATTCTGACACGGGTATTCCATGAAAGTTTCTTCTTGAATTCATCGTCTGAATGCAAACCGTCTTGTAATGTACCGTTACTGCAATATTCGTAGATCAATAGTCTTTGATCGTGCTCAGCACAGTAACCCACAAGTTCAACGATGTTGGCATGGCGAATCCTATCTATATCGTTGACTAGTTCGATGAATTCATGATCCTGTTGTTGTTCAGAAGCCCTCTTGTCCAACTTCTTGACAGCAAAAAGCTGTAAAGACGAAAGTAGAGATTAAAGATTCAGAACCCAAAACAGAGTTTCCTTAGCCATAAATGTTTGAATGAAGTTGCATTTATACCTTTCCATCGGGAAGACGAGCCTTGTAAACACTCCCGAGCATGCCTGAGCCAAGGAGATTTTCCTGAGAGAAGCTTTCTGTGTATTGTTGAAGAGATGCAATGGAATAGTGCTTCACAGAAGTTGAAGGTAAGCGCTTTTTAGGGGAAGGCTTCTTAAAGGGTCTCTCGGGAGACTTAATTGGCATAACGGTGACCTTCTCAGCCAAAGGAGGAGGTGGTGGTGGCGGTGGAGGAGGAGGCGGTGGAGGCATCAACATTGAAAAGTCAATATCTTGACTCTCCTGTCGTGTTATAGGCGGCGGCGCAGGTCTTTGCAACCGGTCAAGGTCATGTAACACCTTTGGTTCTTGCCCAGCTTTCGTGAAGGGTACTGTTTCATAACCACAATCCGAGCATTGTTTATCGAAACGACAAATAGGAAAGCAATGGCCAGACTTGGCATAATCTCAAAACCTTTTACCTTTCTCAGATCGAACAGGTGGTGGCAGTACGGGAGGCCCGTTTTCAAGAGCATTCTCTCTGGTTCTATCAGCACCAACTTGATGCCTTTTAAAGACTCCATTAGAATGTTCTCTTCTTCGTCTTGCACATTTTGGCAACAGCAAGAGTATTGCCAAAACAAGAATTATGAAGACGAGGACGCCAGCGAATGCTATGAGGACTGTCCGTTTAGTATGTGAAGAGCTTTTTTGCTCTCTTGAGTTCCCGGAGCTCGATCCTTCTGAAGCAGGAGGCCCACCAGCAGCTTTCCCTCGATTTCTTTGAGTTGGAGGAGGTGGTGGACCTCCAAAAAAGGGTCGCGTAGGAGCTGGTTTTGTTGGAGATATAGACGGAGACAATGATGGTGCAATTGTGGTGGAATTGAACAGGTTTCCTTCCTTTCTGCATCACCAATATAAGCATACACAAGAGCAACTGAAAAAAACCTGAAATGCCCTTTAGGACTAGTGAAACATAAATAAAACTAGAGAGCACTTACAGGAATGTCGGAATGCTTAGGAGTTGTTCCGGTATGGGTCCAGAGAAGAGGTTATTCTCTACGTTTCTGTTTCCAAGAAATACATTAAACAACTAAAGAAACTTTCAAAAGGAATATTATCGCTGCTTAAGAGTTGGAACATTTTGTGAGAGAACGAAACATTACAAGTCTTGAAGAGGAAGGCCTTGAAGAACGTCTAGAGTTCCCGAGAGCTGATTGTTCTGAACACGTCTGAGAAACTCAGATATATCAGCCTTTCTGAAGAACGAAACCAAGAGAGGCTCAGCAGAAAAAAAAAGACAAAAAACTTACAATGTCGTAAGAGTTGATAGATTCTCCATTGAAGGAGGCAATGTGCCGCTTAGATTGTTAGCTGATATGTCTCTGCAAAAGCATATTAGATCACTAAAAACCCCATAGAAACAGTAACTGCTCACAAAGGTATAAGGAAAAGAATCATACAGATTAATCAGCCCAACAAGGTTTAGAAACACATCAGGTAACTCTCCTGAGAGATGGTTATCGTTCAAAGACCTGAAAATAAACGGTATGATTTTCATCAGAACAAATAACTGGAGATACTCAAATAGATACTGGGAGTAATAAGAACTTACATGTCATTCAGAGAACTAAGTGTCCCTAAAGATTCAGGGATGCTTCCGGTAAACTGATTTGCTGAAAGAAAACTGCCAAAAGGAAAAAAGACCATTATCATGCAAACTGTTACTAAACAAATGATGCATTGCTAGGGTGTATACATACAAATGCTGCAATGTAACTGGCAAATTAGAAGGTATGCTTCCTCCAATGCGATTGTTGCTGAAGTCTCTGGAGATAAGCAAAGTAAACAAAAAGCAAATACAAAAACGTTACAAGAAACATCGAAATTGACTTGTCAAAATCGTCACATTTTGTGTGGAAAGACTTACATTCCCCTGATAGAAGTGAACTTAGCTAAGTTGTCACCAAGCTCTCCTTCCAAATTCGCGGCATTTACAGTTCTGTAACCATTCAAAAATAGAATTAACGGAAAGAAATCAATGACAGATAAAGTAACTCAGAGTTGTTGCTATATTTGAAAGACCTTACATGCTTATGATATCTGAGACATTGCAGACAATGCCTTGCCAAGCTTCACCACATGGGTCTCCACCAGAAGCAATCCAACCAGGGAGAACAGGTGCGCCAAGTGCAGCGAATAAGCCGTTAATTGCAGCAACTGATTCAATCACAACAATGCTGATTAATTCTCAGAAAAATGTTGAAAAAAAATCTGAAGATCTCTAAGCAATTTACACAGATCTCACTTCAGAAAAAAACGCTCAACTCTAAATTCAGTGAGACAAAATGTAAATCTAGAAGCAAAAAAAAAAAGAGCTTACCATCATCAGGGTTAGTAGCAGCAAAGGAGATCGAAGGAGTCCAAACCAGTAAAGACAAGAGCAGAGGAAGAAGAAGACAGTAGAGCTTAGAACACTTGAACTGTGTAATAGATCTCTTAGCAGCCATTGGTTCGAAGTAGGAATGAAAGTAAACCAACATTAATCAAACAAGAGAGATGTCTAGGAATCTGTAAACAAGCAGCCATCAGAATCGAGCAAAAGAACCATCATGAAAGCGACAAGATCCATAACCAGTCGAAGAGGAATGAAACAAGTAGCAATCTCGAGAAGAGGAAAGAGGAAAAAAACTTACTGGAAAAGTAGAGGAATCGTCATCAACGATCTTAATGGTTGGTGAATGGTGAATTAAACGAAAAAGGAGAAAGTCTTTTTATTTAATTTACAAAAACCCAATCCTGAGAAGAAAAAAAAAAGTGCAAACTTTTATTTTTGTATGTGGGTGAGAATGAGATTTTAAGACGCAACGTAAGGGCTAAGGTTCAATGAACTTTCGTCATTGAAGTAAATTTTACCCACTCCTCAAATAATTTGACACTAGAGAATCTGCTCTCATAAGCTCGACACTCGAGGAAGAAAAATCAAAGAAAAAACCAAAAAAACCCAGAACGGAAAAAGAAAAAAAAAAAGGAAACGTTTTTCTAAATTCAGGATTCAGAGGAGATTGTGGGACCAAAACCTACGAATTAAGAGAACTGGCGATTTTTCAGAAATTGGTTTAGTTCTTACTTGACTGAAACAACCAGGAAACTCTGTTCATGGGGGGTTTAATTTTTTTATTAGTTAAATTTGGAAACAAGTTTTGACCAATGCTAGTACTGTTGCTTCAGATCACTACTACATCCATGTGAATAAATTAACATAATTAATCAATGAAGACTCTATTAATTAATCAATGATTTAACGCCATGATGTGTGTACAACTGTATCCCTTTGGGGGCAAGTTGCGTCTTGGTCTTCTTCAAGATTCTAAATCCGACCAGAGACCTGTTTCAAAGTTGTCAAGTGTTAGGACAATGACGAGAATAAATTGGTTGTTAGTTACCAGATATAAATGGGGATATCCAGTTTAGCTTATCGGTTGAACCGGTCTTAACCACCGGTTTAGAGAGAATGTTGTATGACACGCCCTTGGCAAGGCGCGTGTGGATGGAGGATAAGGTGGGACGGTGAAAAGTGGAAACGGTGAAAGACAAAAGTAGCCGCAAGGAGGAAGGAAGGAGAAAAAAAAAAGGTTTAGTTGGAATTGGATTCTCACTACTGTTTTCTTGCTGGCGAGTGTCACGTGCTCATCACTGTCAGATGACGTCACTCATTCCCTACACGTCCACGTCAGCTCCTCCTCCACTCTCTAGCTAGTCTTTCTTATTTTGATTCTGATTAGTAAACTCCATAACAAAACAAAACTATGATTACACAGTTTTTTTATAAATCAGAATATAATACGCTGAACTGAGTTTTCTCATATCAGGTTTCCGCAATGATTCCTTGACATCCAAGTTGCTACGCTTGAGTGCACAAATCACAATACAAAATGGATATACATTCAAAGGCGCAAATTCTTAATTCATCAGTGCAGCAAGTCGTTGATCTCGTAATGTATGTATTTACTCGAGGTCCTATCTCATTGGGCCAATCCCAAACCCAAATCGGATCATATATTTTATATGTCTCCTTTTCCATATGGGTCGGTCATCTTCATCCTACTTTGATCATTTGAATTAAACAATAAAAACGCTTTCCTATAAATGAACACCACGAAATAGCAGACCTAAAAATTACTTTTTACTAAGATCAAAATATATTCTGTTCTTAGAAAATATTTATGAGTATCACAACAAAAGAAAAATTAATAATTTAGATAGAAAACAGTATACAAAAATATATATTCAAAACTCACTTTTCTGTTTAATATAATTTTGTATATTTTTTTCATTTAAAATTCGGTCTGCATTTCTGTCACTCCATCAACTAAACTAAAAGTTGATAAGATTGTAAATGACATATGGGATCAGCTAAAGTTTTCGAAGCTTTCTATGAAAAAGAGGTAAACGAAAATACCGAATGATAAAGAAACACTTCTAATTCTTTTTAACTCGGTACTTTAACAAATAATGACTTCATCTCTCATGATAGGTAGCCGGACAGAATCCCACAAATCTTAATTTTAAATGGACTTTCTCGAAAACATACATACTGAATCATAAATCGACCATTATATTGAAATTATTATTGATTAATTTACTTTATTTTATCTTCATTTTCAGTTTCTCGATTGGTTATGTAGTTTAAATATAATTTGGGGTAAAAAGAAAATAAACACATTATATATCATATTAAATGTATTTGGTTATTTATTTCTATTTTAGGCACAGCTGATACCAAAAAAAAAAAAAAAGATTCTTGTGGTTACATTCAAAAACAAAATTAGTGAATTTTCATCGAACATATTTTTTATTTTAAAAGATAATTGTTTTGCAGTCAGGAGTTCAAGGATGGGATTTGAATTTTGTTTGCTTCCGTAATGGGATTGTATTAGTCTTGATATTAGCCTCTCTTTTTGTTAACATATAAGCCATTCTGTTTATTAGAAAATGTATGGCTTTTTTAATGGACATGCAGGTAGAGGTGGATACTTGAATGGTGATGGTAGCGCTTGGCGTTCGGTTTTCGGTTCGGTTTGGTTCGGTTTTTTTGGTTATAGGGATTTAGTAACCGTTCGGTTAATCATAAAATTCGGTTCGGTTTTCGGTTCGGTTTGGTTCGGTTTTTTTGGTTATAGGGATTTAGTAACCGTTCGGTTAATCATAAAATTCGGTTTGGTTTTGGTTCGATTTTTTCGGTTTTCGGTTTTTCGGTTATAGAGAGTAGTAACCGTTCGGTTAATCATAAAATTCGGTTCGGTTTCGGTTCGGTTCCGGTTTTTCTTATGTTTTTTGGATAATTTGGATAATTTGGATAAAAAATCCGGATAAATCCGGATAATATCGGATAATTTCGGATATTTTGGATAAAAACATTTGGATAATTTTGGATAATTCGGTTTTTTTACTAATATTTGGTTAATTTTAATTATTTAGTTATTTTAAATATAAATATAAATAATACTTCTAAGTATATGGATCGTATTTCGGATATTCGGTTATCCGTTCGGTTATCCATTCGGTTTCGGTTCGGTTCGGTTATTTCGGTTATCTCAATTCAATATCCAATAAGTGTTTCATAAAATTCGGTTCGGTTTCGATTTCGGTTATTTCGGTTCGATTTTCGGTTAAAATGCCCAGCGCTAGGTGATGGCCCAGCAATCATTTACATATATTTTTTTTGCTTGGTTAATTCTGGACATCGGAATGTGATGTGTGGAGCTCTCTTGAAAGTAAAAATTGTCAGTCTTGGAGTTTTGTTGGAGAAAATAAAAGTTTGTTCAAATGAGTGGTAGATTTCATTTGATCGTTTGGAGAGATGTTATGTCAACATCTTTATGATTTTCACAAACATATTCGCTTAAGAGCTTTGGCTGACCATTCAGTTTCGATTTCGGGATAGTGATATATTTGATGATGAGTTTGAGAAACACTTTACTGAAAGACTTGTTTACCAGTGATGATGGTGAATTGTCGATACTAATTAAACACAATTATAAACACTTATTATTTTCTTCTGTTTGCTATGCGAATGTGATTACGTTTATACGTTATATTATTAGTTTGCATAAAAAATGTTTATGTCAAACTTTTTATTTATTAAAACCATAATTTGGAATTGAAAAACGCAAAGAAATATAAGTATTTTTGTTTACAGTTTCTAAAGAATGTTTGTAAAACGTATAATGTTTTAAACTTTAAAATAAGATAATTTTAACTAGTAGAAAAAAAACAAATCTTAAAAAAAGAAGTGGAAATGTGTCAGAATGACTCATTTTCAAACATTAATGTCAAGGGAGATCCACCAAAAGGAAAATGTTGCAAATGACCTACATATTAAGGCAGAGTACGGTAGACAAATTTTGTTTGGGTTCACTGTTCCCTAAGGAGGTTGGGTTTAGTATTCCTTAAAGGTAAAACGTAATTTCACACCAAAAGGGGTTATTTCTAAAAAAATTCTTTTCGGTAGGTCTCTCTTCACATTAATGTCTCAAAAGATGTCATTTCTAAAAATCTCTCAGAAAAGAACTAGTAAACGTCATTTAAAAAAAAATAAGTATAGTGCAAGTTAGATGATTATAGGTGATAGATCATCTATGAGATTATATTTTAGTTTTTGTAATGAATAAAAAGTAGCTTTAGTTATCCTCATATATTTCTTTGTGTTTTAATTTATCTAGTACTAGGGGTTAACCCGCCCTACGGGCGGGTGAGCAGATAAATAAATAATTGCAAGATGATTTTAATTTAAACGCATATGTTAAATTTAATAAATATGTTAAAATATTTAATTTAATTTTAGTTGAAAGTAACACTAACTTTATTTTTGTTTTGTTTTATTATTCTTGCTATAAACTATAGAGTTATCTCATTATAAGAAAATTCTCCTAAATATATAATTATTATACATTTTTTCTTATTGTTTATATTATCATGATTCTAATAATACAATAGAACTTTTTATGAATCCAGTCAATTGATATTAATATGGATAATTAGAATGTTTTTCTCTCTTGTATATTTGTCTCTTTAATCCATTCATACCCTTTTACTTTCCAAAAAAAAACGGCTTAGTTTATTTAATCTCATGTGGTTACATTTAGAAACATAAATGCCACATATATTTTTTTATAAAATTTAGTTGATTTAGTATCATTCATAGAACAACTTAAGCTAGATAATCAACGCTACCGTTTAGTTTATTTAATCTCATGTGGTTATATTTAGAAACATAAATGCCACATATATTTTTTTATAAAATTGAAAGATATGGATGAGTCAGATGACCTTAGAATGACTTTTGAATGATTTGGTGTGTTATATTGTTTCTTAATAAATATTTCAGAATTTACTTTGTTTCTATAAGTGTAATAATAATTATATATTTTGAACTCTGAAACTTAATATGGTTATTAAATATGAGTAAATTTTAGTAATCATAAACCATAATCTTCTGTATTAATGGCATCTTGTGTATTAATTTATTCATTAAAATTCTATAAGCTTCAAAATATTATTCTAAATTTCTACTATAAAGTTTTTATATTCATTTTTATAATTTATAATTTTAATCTTTTTGGTTAAGTTAAATTTAATACCTTAATTTATTTTTCAGATACAAAATTTAAATAATACTTTTGAAGTACCAAATTTTAATTATAAATATTTGAATAATATACGCATGTTCATATTTTTTTAATGGATCATATATGTTGCCAGTGGATTAAGTTTTATAAATGGACTTAATGGATATTGTGATTACAATAAAATATTAACTTTTCATACAATAAAATATTAATTTTTGAAAATATAATTATACATTTCTACTATAAATTTTAGATATTGATTTTTTCTATTTTCTAATTTTATGACTTTTGGTTAAATAAAATTTAGATATAAAATTTGAGTTTTATTTTTGGGTATACAATAGAAATGACTTTTGAAATTCTTTTTAGTACTGTTATATTTAAATATGATAGTTATTATGGGTATTAGAGTATAGATAGCACACATTTTAATTAATCATGTAAATAATTTTTTATAAAATAAATCAAATAATAATTATAGATTAATTAAATGAATTAGTGATGTGTAAATGTTTTAGAGAACACTTGATGAGGTGGCACTCTAAGAAGAGAGAACATTTTACTTTATATATATAGATTTTGGTTAAATAAAATTTAGATATAAAATTTGAGTTTTATTTTTGGGTATACAATAGAAATGACTTTTGAAATTCTTTTTAGTACTGTTATATTTAAATATGATAGTTATTATGGGTATTAGAGTATAGATAGCACACATTTTAATTAATCATGTAAATAATTTTTTATAAAAATCAAATAATAATTATAGATTAATTAAATGAATTAGTGATGTGTAAATGTTTTAGAAAACACTTGATGAGGTGGCACTCTAAGAAGAGAGAACATTTTACTTTATATATATAGATACCTATTTGTGTGTATAATTTCTTATACATGGTGTCTTTGATGAAATTAACCCATCATCAAATATTAGAATTCATAAATATGTGTATGTTTTTAGTGTTGTAGATATGCTCCAATGATTAATTATTTATACTTTTTAATAGGAGTAGACATTCTGTTTCAATTTGAATTATTCATATTTTAATCTTTTTCGGTTTTAGAAAATAAATCCTATTTGGTTCAAATTTATATTAGTTTGATTTTATTTTATATTTAGCAATTTGATGTGGTTTGGATTTAGGTTCGGTTTTGAACAAAGAATTATAACTGAAATATAAAAACAATTAGTTAATTTAAATATTTAAAAGTTTTAGTAAATATACTTCTCTATTTCATTAAAAAATTGGATTTTTAAAATTTTTAATTAGTTTGGTTATCTTTTCTCTTTCGACGAAAAAAAGTTAATATTCTCTTTTCTTTAAAGAAAACCATTGAAAACCTTTATCGTGATTATAAATAATTCTTTTTAAAAGTTTATAAAAGGAAACTTTTCTTCCATGGAATGACTTCTGAAATTTTCTCACCGAGTTCTAAAGGCTGGGGCCCAGCTGAGTTATTTGTAGGCCGAATCCCAACAGTCAACATATTCAAACCTACGTTCCAGAGAGAGATTGAATAAAAGCCCAAATTTATCCAATTAGACGAGTCAAGTGACGAGCGTGGCTAACTGGTCATGAACATGTGTATGTATGAAGTATGAAGTACGAACTCTCAAGGATGTATCGCTATTCGCTAGAATTCTTCTACTAGTTACTTGGGTTAGGTACGACGTAAAAGCAAGAAATGTGTGTCACACTTTGTTAATTAACGATAACAGTATGCAACACTCTCAATAGAACTGTTCTCTTTAATGAAAAATGTCTTCTTCACTTCCTCAATTTCAACATGTAATAAATGTTTTTATTTTGGGTATTTTATGAACTCGGTTAGGCCACTTGTCTTTGGCTTTTTTATTTTGATTGCGTGCTGTTGTGAGTGTGACATTTAAATGTTTTTCTTGGCATCAATTTATTTAGTTCTATATAGTATATACTATTTCCGTTTCACAAATAGTGTAGTTTTAGAGGTTTATTTTTGTTTCATAAAGAATGTCGTTTCAGTTTTCTATGCAGAATTTATTGATTTTTTATATTTTATAATTATTTATATTATGTAGTTTGTTTTATGATTGGTTGAATTATGTTTATGTAGATAGTTAATGATGTTTTCGTTTTTGGAAAACTAACAAATTAAATAATTCTTAATCTGTGTGCACAAATCTAAAACTATATTTTTTGTGAAACAGATGGAGTATTAACTTATAGAGTTTTATCAATTTCTTTCTCATTTTTTTCCTTTTGATTGTGTGCAACTTTAGATGCTACATGATCTCTCGCAAACTATAGTGGTGAACAAGGAGTTTTTTTTTCTCTCTCCTCGCCTTTCTTCTCTCCCCCGACCCTTCCTGCGTTTGTTTCTGTTCATGGTCCGATCTCCATCTCCGTTGGTCGGTTTTTGTCACCGCCACTGTGAGAGGGACCCCCTTCGTATGCTCTTCCTTTTGAATTCAGTTTCGGCCGCTATTCATTGATTTTCCCATAGTTTCGAGCTTTCCAAGCGATGGTGTTTGGTTGGAACGTGGCGTCTTCTGGGCTTCTCCTTCATCTTCGCCTTGCAGTTTGGTTTCTGCCCTCTTAGATTGTTTTCGATCTATGGGTTCGATTGTGTTTAATGGCTGCTTTTAGTTTTTCAGATTTGGATCGATTTTCCTTATGCCTTAGGTTATTTCGTTTTTCTGTCCTCTTTTCGGTCGTCGGGTTGGGTCCAGCTTAGTCTCCAGGTTGTTTCTGGCTTAGTCGCTGGTGTTCTGTTTTTTTTATGGTGTTAGCTTGTCTTCCATTCGAAGTCTTGTAGTAACATTGATTCTCAATCAACGGGTTATTATATGGCGGGGCTATATATTCTGGGTTTAGTGTTGTGTGACTACTTCTCTTTGGATGGTCGTAGCTTTTAAAATCTTGAGTGCTCCTGCTTCCTCTTCGTGGTCTGTGGTTTCGCTGCTCTGTGGTTCGGCAGGTCTCGTTGGTGGGGTTCGATTTTTGGATGGTATTCTGCTGTGGAGGTATCTACTTGCTTCTTCTCTGTGCTTTTCGTGTGGAGTTAGGTTTCAAGACAAAGCAGCGGTTTCGGTCTTCAGCTCTTCTCTTGCGAGGAGGTGACCATTCTCTTGCTTGTAGATGGTTGAGTTTGGCTAAGCGAGTGTCCGCGTGTAAGAGCTGTTGATCCTTTGTGTCGTTTTCCCCTCCTGAAGTTTCAAAGTTCGACTTTGTGCCTGCTGTTTCGAATGGCTCGTTTTCTTGTAGTTTTCGTGGTTGTTAGTAGTTTACTGGCTTTGAGTTTGCCTTGTTGGTCTGGTTGTTTCTGCTTGTGCTGTAGCCGTGGGGTGAGTTTGCTGCCTGCCTAGATGTGGGCGTCTCTCTTCTCTTGTTTTTGGTTCAGCTCAGCTTCTCCTGGTTCTTTAAATCAAGCTTTCTTCGGAGGTGAATTTTGAAGTTCAGGTTTAGTGTATTTTGATTTTAGGTATCTCAAGTTATTATCATTAGTTTTTTAATGTCGTTTCAAAAACGTTTCTGGGGAAGTTGTTTTACTCTTCCAGCTTAAGTCGTTCATTTGGCTTCGAGGATATCATTTCATCTGCTGACTATGTTGTCTCCTTCTTTTGGGCTTATATCTCCATTTTTTGGGCTTGTATTTTTGGGGATTGTGTCTAATCCGCCAACTCTGTTGTAGTCCGAAGTTTTTTTGTTTTCAATAAATTCAACAGATGACAAAAAAAAAATCTCTCGCAGACTATATTTACTTCTCACAGTCCCCACCCTCGAATGCCACCCCACGCTAGTCCATTTGTTTGAAAAGTTAATGCAAATATATGATTGAAAACTGACAAATTGTGAATCTGAGGCTAGATATACTAAAGCTTTATTTAGAGAAGTTTTATTTCTAATAGTTGTTGAATATGTTGATGATAATAATACTTTTTTTATCTTTTTGTTATTTTAAAGATACAGTTTGTATTAAAATGCCGAAGAATTTACATAGAGTTTTTTTATTTATCACCCAAAAAAAAATTAAATTTGGATTATTTAAAAAAGTTTGTATTTTAAAGAAGCAAACTTCATATAAAATGAACAGCAATATCAAAATTTGAAAACATACAAGGACAATATGTTTTAACGATTTTCTAATGTTTAAGTTAGAGAACAAACAACCGAAATACCATAAAAATAGTAGTACATCAGTAATTAGAAATGGTAACGGAAAGACAAAGTCAGAAAAAAGGAATTGGAAATGGGAGAGGGTAGTACCTCCTTCGCCACTCGGGTTCGACATGCGTTGGCCACCGGATACCAGGTTTCGGCCTGGATTTAACCCGTGCCCGTCCGGCGCTCCAAGATCCGTTGAGTACCCCACCTCCGTGAGCGGGCTAGTCGGTGGGCACTGCTCGCCGGATACCTGGATCATCAAAAAAAAAAAAAAGGAAATGGGTTTGAATCGCATAATTAGACCATTTGGAAGGTTGTGAGACAGGTTCTGAACAATAAAAAAAGGAAAAATAATAGAAAAAGTAAGAGAAAAGAGAGATACGGTTCACATTTCTTAATTTACCAGATACTATAAAAATTTATATTCTTCTTGGTGTCATCAAACAATTGGCTCACTTCATTTTAAGGAAAAAAAAAGAAAATTAATTACTTAATGAAAATATATAAAAGTAATAATATTTTATGTGTGAGAAGTTTTTTTTTGTTTCTCTCCGATGGAGTTGCTTTTTAAATAAGTGGATTTGATGGTTAGAGAAGAAAGTATAAGTGAAGAACCAATCAAAGAATGAGTGAAAATGTTGATTCACAAAACTGTACTCAAAACATAATATTTCTTTCAATATCAAAATTTAGGTTCTAATAAGTAAGATTTTGGTTATATATTTAAGAAAATTTAATAATTCACCTTATAAATATCACAAAGTCAAAGTATTATTATTTTAGGTATTTTGTTCTTTACAACCAACATAAAACAAAGAACAAGAAGAACAAGAAGAGTGTAAATTTCTACGTATGATATGACTGAAAGAGATTTGGTTTTGTTTGTTACAAAGTTATAGCTGTGAAAAAAATAAACATTTTATCAATCAAAGTTTACAAGCTGAAGAGAACGATATTCTAATTTGTAGAAATAATAAAATTTAGATACTTCATATTTAACTAAAGCTTGGCAATACTGGGTACATAATTTATGTTATTTTGAGAATGTCAATTTTGATGAAACTATTATTTAAATGTTTCTCATATTTTATTAGCCAAAGAATAACATACATTATTCCTTCATTATTATTCCTCGTAAAATGGTCAAATCTGAGTACACTAACACAGCCGCCACGGGATCACGGAGACAAAAACAGAAAACTAAATATAGCTTTTAGTCATAAGCCGAACTGAGAAATCTCTTGACAGTAGAACCATCAAGTATGTCAAGCATAACCGAATTGGTCGTACACCTAGGAGTCTTAAACTGGTTCAAGCCACCACATTTCCCGACGCACCATTCCGCCACTTTCCCAAACGTGCCTCGTTGCACGACTCTTAGCTCGAGCGGTCCGATAGACTTCATACGCCTGGACACAACGTAACCATGGTCAACAAAACCAGCATCCATCTCTCTGCAACAATCTTCAAGAGCTTTATCCTCTGCTTCTCCTCTGATTTCCCAGTAGATTATGTAGCGACCGGGACTAGCTGTAACGTCTGCGTGGCTCGTAAAGTCAACGACTTCGGCTTGTGTGGTTCGGCTCAAAAGCTGAGATGCCTTGTCGACCACTCTCTGAAGATCCTTCTCTGTATTCTTGTCAATGTTGATGGTTAAGATGAGTTTTCTTCTGTATATGAAACTTAGCTTCGGTGTGCCTTTGTGAAAACCAGTCACTTCAACCACGTCTCCTAATCTGTACCTGTAAAGACCTGAAGAGAGCACAAAGTATAAGGTGATAAAACAGAGGAAGTGATGAAACAGAGGAAGCGACGAGGCTCAAACGCTCGTCAATTATAACAACATTCTATGGAAAATGAGTGGTTTACCGGTGAAAGTGGTAAGAACAAGCTCGTACTCCTGTCCGAGTTTGACTTGAGAGAGCGGCACAGGTTTTTCTTCGACAAAGTCACCGTCACAACACATGCCTTGTTCATTCTGCTGCCTGTAAAGTGGTATAAACTCGAAGTAACTAAAAGTGGGAATCACAGCAAAGCTCACGTCTTCTGGGGGAAGCTGAGGATCAACGTTCACACCGATCCAGCTCTCGGTTGACCCATAATCTGCGCTCACCAGAGGCAAACCACCGGCGTAATGCCTCAGCCTTTTCAGATACGGCAACATGGAACCCGTCATGATTGAGGAGATGTATTTTGCGTTTGGCCATAGCTTCGGAATCACACCGAACCACCCCAGATTTGATTCTAGCTCAATGCACATCTCTTCGATATGAGAAGCGAGGGATGGGTTTGGTCTGATCAGAGCCAATACAGCTTTTCTCATCTTGGGCAGAGTGATTCTTGAGCTAAGTTTGCCTTCCTTGATGTCAGCACATATATCTCTCCAGCTTTCCTCGAAAAAGGAGAAAGCTTGGACAATGGTGTAGGAAAAGGTAGAGGCGACAAACTCTACTTGGCTGGAGAAATGGAGACCAAGTAGGAGATGACAATACGTGCACTGTCCGAAATCACCTCCCGAGATGACCTCTTGTGGGCTACAGGTGAAGGACTTTGTTGTCTCTTGCTTTGTTTTGAACTCTTTGCTCGCATAGTAATGTGATGTGGCCGTTCCTACCGTCAATCCTCCTACTGTCTTAAATTCCTTCCCGGAGTATATAAACTCAAGAATCCTCCCTCCTTCCCTTATTGGATAAAACCTTTAAGAAAAAGCATAGTAGGTAGGAACTGGTGAGGGAATGAATAACTTTTTTGTGGAAAAAGAAAGGACAAGAAATGATAAGAAACCTTGATCTGTAAGCCGCTGATAATCTGGAAATCTGCAGAGTAGTTTGCGAACTGTGGCCAGTAAACGGTACATACTTTTGTCTACCTTCTGTTGTTCCAGAGCTGTGTCAAAAAGAGAAGGGATCACGAGAGAACAGATATCACACACACATACACGCAAATCCAAACATGTATGTACCTGAGGGAGAGAACAGTGATGGGTTCTTGTGTGAGTAAAGGAGAGGTCTCTCCATCTGCAATTCTTTGAATATAAGGATCTAAATCAGCATGGGAAACAATAGGCACCAAGGAAGTAAAGAGAGTTTCCAAGGCGTAATCGTCCATCTCTTGTACATTAACAGTCCCAAGCCATTTCCTCAGATACTCTACTCCGGAGTTGAGCTCAAGAATCCTGCGCAGTGTCTCGCTTTGAGCCTCGCTGGCTTTCTCGGACACATGCTCGAACCAACCAATAACATCAGCATGCCCAGCTTCTGCAGTTTCCATCCAGGATGAGCCAAACAAGGCACTGCTGTATCTGAGATATGCAAAATTAGTAGAAATCTTAACCCAACATATAGGGGAGAACTGGTCATTGACCACTCTCTTTTGTCTTCAAACAAATAAAGCTCTGATATTTTCTTTCTGTGTATTGTTGTTCTCACCTTTTTAGGTATCCTTATCTGTCTTTTTAGTATGCAAACATCTCAGATACCTCCACAGCAAATGTCACGGAAATTACCGTCCACAGGTTCTATCTCCATTTATAACAGCTATTAAATGCGTTTCCACAGACCTAAGAGCATCACTGTCGTAACATGTGCTCCGGGAACAAACCTTAACCACAATGTAAATTACATTTTCGACCAGTGTGGTCCCATGATAGCCTCTTGCCTCCTAGAAATCACAAACCCCATCAATCTTGTTAAATCTCTTTCAAACTCCTTTCCTGTAATAATTCAGTGAATATAGTCAAGTCTTAGGCAAAGATTAAAGGATGGGAGCTTATAAAACACCTATTTGAGCAATCTAGCAGTAGATATATTTAGGTCTTTCTCAAATGGAGACAATCCTTGATGTTTCTTCCTCTGCTGGTATCTGGGTAAGCATGTAGTAGGACCATGCTATACTAGTTATCACATGTTGCACAAAGATAATTTTTTCTTTCTTTGGGGGCAGGCTGGCTCTTCCCTCAGCCTCAACCTTTACAGGCCCACCACCACTTTGAATGGATCAAACAATAAAGTCTTTTTCTTTCCCCATTTTCCGTGTAGGTAACCACAAAATATCAATCAAGGTTTGCAAGGTCAAATGAATATGTCCGTAATATCTTGATTGGGTAGTTAAATTCCATAAACGTCCTATCAAGCTATGTAAAGGAAAGTCCCGTATGCACGTTAATTTCAATATTAACCAACAACAGAGAGGTCAACAATCAACAGCTTATCTTATCTCCGTGGTACCATACAAAAAACGTGGGGGAAAAGTACCATTTAGAAGCTAACAAAGTTTAGTCATGGAAAGTTACTGTTTCAAGAAGCGATTACTAGACCAACCGAGAAGCTGAACATCCGTGATTTTGGAGTTGAATGAATGTCTTAGACACAGAATCTTTGGATGAAACACACAGAAGAAGTCAAGGTTTGTTGTCCCCCTTAGTCCCTTACAGATGCATCTTTCAACGTCTGAGTAGTTGGCTAAATCTGACTTTTGGACGGTGGCCACATGTTAATTTTTCCCTCATTGCAGAGTCTCCAATCACTAAACTATATGCATTACGCAGAACCTGAAAGTCCCTTCTCATCCATTTCTTGATACAAAGCTACACATGAATCAATACTGTCTCCATATATATTGGCTCCAAGATCTCCAGTCTCAACAACATAAAGGTCTGATCTTGAAACTGTAACTAACCTCAAAGACGTGCTTTGTTGAATCAACGAACAATTAAGCTCACCAAAAATACCAACTATACAAAGTGGGTTCGATCTCATTTTCTCCACTCTTTCACTATCTCAAGCTTTCCCAAAACACTTCATCACAGAACTGATCATGGTAAACTCTCCCATTTGTAGATTCCTTGGAAGCCGAACCATCACTCGTGGAGAAGGCTGAAAGATCACGAGTCGTCTTCACCAAACCGAAGACATCAACGTTACGAACTCGTCTCGGAGATCGGTTGAGACTGAAAAGCTTGGAATCATCCGAACGAAACCTCACCAACCTGATACGGACAAAGAGTTTTTAGGGTCACAGAAAACAATGGCTTCGTCCAATTATTTTGCTCGGAATCTTTCCGAAACGGCCGTAGTGGCGGCGACCGCGGCGAATAACATGTCCAAGTCTTAAAACCGTCTGGAACTTCTGAAAGCAAATGGTCCTATGGTCTAGTGGTCAGGACATTGGACTCTGAATCCAGTAACGCGAGTTCAAGTCTCCGTAGGACCTTTTTCTCGGCGGATCTGTAGTCTAAGACCTTCACGAGCCAAACGAAAATTGAGACATAGACCTTATTTCAGATATTTTTTTATTAAGTAAATAAATAATTTTAAAATTTTTAATTCTATGTGTGTGTACCTTTGTACTAAACTTAGTGAATATGATGATAGCGATTAACACAGCGCCTGAGTGAGGTGGGTTGAGTCTAGTTTCTTTTGAAATGTTTCACTATTAATTACTCCCTCTGTTCCATTATATATGATGTTTTAGAAGATATTTTTGTTCCATTTTGTTTGATTTTATACAAATCCCAAAGCAAATTTATGTATTATAATTAATATTCTGCAGTAACTATTGTTATTGGTTAAAATAGTTTGGATTAATATTAATTTATAGTTTCTATGTAAAAGCAAAAGCATTTATAGTTTCTTAATTCTAGTGCTTTTAGCCAAAACATCATACAAAATGGGACAGAGGGAGTAGTATCAATATCTTTCTTTTGTTGTGAACAGAGGAGAGAAAGAGGGGAACTGGTGTTGTCTTATTCCAATAGGTAGAGACACTTATATAGGAGTACAAGTAGATATGTAATTAGGTAAAACCTAATGGGCTTTATGGGCTCCTAATGGACATCACATAATATACTCCTCCTTGATGTCCATTAAACAAAATATCTCCTAAAGCGCTTTAGATGCTGCCTCATTAAAAACCTTACCAGGAAAACCCAATGGGAAAAACCATAGTTAAGGGAAAAAGAGTGCAGCGCGCATCTACTCCCCCTCATGAAAACATAACTAGAAATCTCGGAGACGATATAATATCATGTGATGAACCGACTTCTTGAAAGTGGAAGGTTGAAGCGCCATGGTGAATAAAGCAACCAATCTTCACTTACTTGACTTGCTTAGTCATTGGTTTGGGCCGGTCCACTTCTTTTGGCAGATCTGACATTCTTCACTGAAACTTGAATATCTTGATGACCATATCACGAAATGACTTCAAACCACTTGGAAATTGAAGCTAACATCCATATCTATCTTTAGACACCGGTCTTTCTCTGGTAAGATGGAAATATCGAGCGATATTTGGGACACCAGTCGAAATTGAGTATTCTGAGACAGCTTGTACATGTCCCACGAAAATAGCCATATCTTGAACTATGTCATCTGGAATGACTTGATTCAAATTGATGATGAAAGTAGACTCAAAGGCCTTTCTCCAGATACCAAGATCATATTTTAATTCCATCGGGAAGGTCTCCTTTGGTTGAAAACTTTCGACCTTCTATTATGTCTCTCGAATGGAATATGTTCATGCCTTGATTCTTCTTCAAGTATGATTGATCTTGATCATTCCTTTCTACTTCTATCAATCTCGAAAATAATTTGGAAGATTGATGATATGTCTCTTTAGGTATCAATCATTTGCGTGTTCTTTGTTGCCTCGTTAAAACCTTAACATGGAAAACCCAATGGGATAAAAACCATGTAAGGAAAAAGAGTACAACCACGCACATCATCATATTCTCCCCCTGGAAGCATCATCTTTAAGATATGCATTCCAATCATATATTGAGAATGTGAATAAACTAGTGATTATCATATATAATCTCAAAGATCACTGGACTTCTAGTCCGTAACATCCCTTTCACATAAAAGGTCATATCTTTCATATTGTACATACTTGTACATATGAGTTATTCTTCCTCTTCTTATAGAAGTTACTAGTATGACTAACCTTCTTGTCATACAAAATCACATCTTTCAATAATGAAAGAGATCAATAAATTTCTCAGATATCATTTTCATATGGTACTCCAAGACCAAAAATTATTCCATGTATATGCTCAATGATGTTCTCGCGAACTAGCATTTCCTGCTTCTTGCAGTCCAAATCCTTTTGAGACTTTCATACAAATAATCTTTTCCAGTGGTTCTCAATTCTTTTTCTTTGTTGCCAGACAAAAGAAAATTTAAAGTTGATGCTTCCACCACATGATGATGTGTTTCTTTATAATCCACTCTAGGTCTTTGTGAGAGTCCTTGTGCAAATACTGCTTTGCACCTCACAATTTCATATTCCTTAACATAAAGACCCATTTATATGCCACTGGTTTTACACCTTTACGTGTACGGACTACTGATCCGAATACTCTTTTCTTTCAAAGAGATTTTAACTCTGCATCTATTGTTTCTTTCTCTTTTTGGCCAATTACACTTTGTGTACACTTTTCAATAGATGGCTTATGATCCTCATTCTCATCAACTGCTACATTGCATGCATAAGTATTTACGACGTCGATTTGATATCGGTTCCACATTGTTCCATACATGACATAACTATTTGAGATCTCTTTATTCTCAGGTATCTGAACCTCTTTCTTGTCATGTTTTCCATCTCTTTTCGAGATCCTTAATATTTTAGTCCTCGTTCATGCCATTCTCATTAATGCTCCTTTTTATTTTTCGAGGATTGTTTATCTTTGGAACCGGTCTATTACGCTTCTGCGCTCTTTAGACTCATTAGCAGTTGATACTGTCCTTCTGGGACATTCAATATTGGAGCATTTACAGCTGGAACATGTGACTTAATCACGTTCTTAGGGTCAGTAAATGAGTCTGGCAACTCAAATACTATTCTCTGAAATAGAATTATCTCCATACATTCTCTTTATTTTGGACTTTTATTCACGCTCTTTAGTCCGAGGATCAATGATAATTCATTTCAAATTCATGTTCTTTTCCAGCTGTTTATTTTCTCCCCCTGATGTTGGATAAACTGACTCAACCTATTTAATAACTTGAAGGTTATTAGTTAATGGAGATTCACATCCAACATTTGTTCACAACCTCCTCTGAGGTTCCCATCTTTTAGCGGTGTGGTGGAGCAACTATAATATAAACCACTTATCCAAATTTTCTAGATGGGATCTTTTGGTTCCTGACCCAAAACCAATTACATGGGGAGAGTTATTAATTACTCTTTGGCATTATGCGAATTAATGCTGCTGCATTTTACGTATGAACATTATCTACATGATGTTCAACGAAAACCTCAATAGACTCACAATAATCATCAAAGGCTTGTGATTTCACCAGTATTATCAATTAGTCTCGCAAACACCAGGTTGCGGATCTATGACAAGGATACATACGACCATCTTGTCGATGAATATGGTGGATGATCAGTCCACCAGTGGGTGATCAAGCCCACAAAAATCTCCTTGTATAAATAGATTCCAATTCTATTTTGGTTGGTGAAATCATATTTCCATATTGCCTTGTAAGCACGCAGCATATAGCAGATCATTCGTAAGAATCTCTGGTTCTTCAACGAATGTCGCATCATTACTAAACCGGGATAGCATAACCGGTTTGCCAAAGGTTAAACTTTCAGTAAACTTCTGGTTTACTATAACATTTGTCTCCATTTTACTATGTGTAGTACAATCAAATAGAGAATGCATGTAGTTTCTCTAACATACATTTACTGCCTTGGGAAATACTCTTGACGGAAGGTATTCAAAATTTCCCTTTAGTTATTGTCTCACTATTTTGAAATCCCTTAGATTATCTCTAGAAATGATTCACCGAGTCCATTTTCAGTGTGAACATACCTTTCGGTTGTTCCACTTACAAAGGATGTGGGATTCTCTAATTCTCCCCCACGAGATAATGACATTCCAGGTTCATATATCTCGAATTGAATCACACTTAAGAATCAACAACATACCCAACTTAGGTCATGTGTTATATCTTAGATTCTTTTCAACCTTTGAGACTTGGGAAAATATAACGCATACATGGTTTCAAATTGCGTTCCCATAGGCAAACATGTATCTGCTCTTCTAGAGCTTCCAATTATCTTGATACTACAAGACATTGTACTTACACTAGTTTCTTTCCTCGTCACATAAAAGAAATTTCTCTTATTTCCTCACTTCTTGTGATATTGTTCTTGAAAGAAACTCATTAGGCTCGACCTTGAAAATATTCATATCCACATTCACGTCTACGACCAGATTTTCAGCCACTTCCCCGGGCAATAATGTGGTCTTTCCTCTCTCAATATAAAATGTCACATTCACTTCAGTGAATGGAGCATAATCAAGTAGACGTGATTCCGTATTTTATCCATTGCCTTTCTCTTTTGCTCAGCCACAATGAGACAAAATATAAGCTCAAAGTACGTCCTAATTCATTTTTCATAGTATTGTGTCTCCACGACAACAATAATATTTCCATGAAAAGATAGAACATGTTTTCTCTAACATCTCTATATCAGTACTCATTACAGACTTAAAGTCATGTAATCTTAACCAATCAAAATGAGTTTTCAGGCTATACCACAATACCACATTTTGGTAATCATATCTTTCTTTTACATTGTTCCAAAGAACATGTGGATATTTTACATCAAATCTTCAATATTAAAAGCCTCTTGAAAGTGATAGTAAACAATATGATCATTACATTTTGATCAAACTAAGCATTCTATCTATGCTAAATCTGTACAAATCAAGGCTGTATGATTTGTACAAAAATCGTAATAAGATCAGATAATGACTCTTATGTGCAAAATCCGGATTATAACTATATATGTGCGTAAACCATGAAAATATAGACATACTCATCTCTGCAGAAATTAGTATAAAGTGAATCATGTGCAAAATTCATGCAGAAATCCGGATTTAAAGACGTGATAAATACACTAGTGCAATCGTTCTTAAAAAATTTGTTTTGAAAACAAATCTGATAACTAATTATCCGTGCATACTTTACGAGAAGACTGTTCTCAAAATTTCAGTGACTTCTATTAATCAGTTTTTTTTTTTTTTTTTTTTTTTCGTAATAGTTAAAATTTAGTCCATTACTTTAGGTCCATCAAACCTACCGATTCCTCTTTTACTAACTTATCAAATTCTAGTTGTGATAATATCAAACCAACATCAAACTCAAAACAAATGATAGGACATAGTCCATTGATAAATACTTATCTCGATGATAGAGGCGGCGGTTGAGATCCGGTGAAATCATCCAGCTCCATGCAGATCCATCCAAAACGAGGCAAAGTCGGAGCCGTCGAAATCATTAACACCAATTAAGGTTGTATATGCAACAAAAGAATAAGATTTCATTGATCAAAATGATGGAGATTGAAGACGTGATGATGTAAACATGTTTCGCATAATTCATATTCAAACAAGAGCCAAGCTGCTATAGATCTACAATAAACATGTTAATTTGCAGTTTCAATTATAAAAACCACGTTTGTCTCACAGTAAAAAAAACGATGGTAAATAAATAATCATTAGTAAATCAATAATCATGCTCACTCACAAAATCCAATATATGAACCTCCAAACTTATGTAAGTAACGATTAGAGCATTTATAAGTGCGATCGTATGGGCTATATATAAAAGCTTTAAGAACATAAATTCAGTTACATGAAATCGGCTATTCCTTATGTAAACATTAGTATAACAATTTTAGTTCATACTATTAAGAATAACTTGAATCAATTTTAATTCAGCCGATCATCTGGAAAAATAATAAACTAAAAGATCTCGATAAATAGCAATAACTTATTGTGAAGATGAGATAATGAAACAATTATCAAACATCGGAATCAAAAAGTAAGCCTAATTATGCTAAGTCATTGACACGCTTACGATGATAGCACAAAGACAAAATATCGAAGTGTTTTGATCAGAGATATCTATGTATTCAGCATAAAGCAATAGAACATAAATCGATATGCGGTTGACATTTCAGCTACAGCAATATATATAACATAAATATTATCGGTCGATATGCTGTTGATAATTATAGAACATAAATCGATAATAAACTATGATCTGCATGCCAATATGTGATTGCAATTACTCCACTACGACAATTAATTACTCTTCCAATATACACTAAGACCTAAAATCTAGGCGTGCATATATTCATACATGTAGCAGCAAATTTTTGACTAAACAAACCAAGTTTAAACCAAGATTCCCATACTAAACCAATGAATACCAAACCAAACTATAAAATATAAATCATGAATCACAAATAAACATATTTGTCGTGAAGCAATAATTAAACAAAGCGGATTGATAGCATACAGACCAAAGCAATAAAACAATAAAGCAATAAAGCAATAAAGCAATAAATCATGAATCAATTGATCTTAACGAGTTTACTTATCTCCCGAGACGAGTTACGACGGAGACCTCATCGATTTGATTTGGAAACAAGGGAAAGTCAGAGACGTGGACAATGGACACATCGATTAGGGTTTTGAGTTTTGTTGAGACGGCTATAATTTCTTTTCTTTCTTTGCTCAGACGGCTAGGGTTTCGAGCGTGCTGATAACGTGTTGTGAACAGAGGAGAGAAAGAGGAGAACTGGTGTTGTCTTATTCCAATAGATAAGACACTTATATAGGAGTACAAGTAGATATGTAATTAGGTAAAACCTAATAGGCCTTATGGGCTCCTAATAGACATCACATAATATATCATAACATCTTTGAATTTGATATGACATTTATGGATTTATATAACCCAAATTTAATCTAAAACCTGAAAAAACTAACTCAAAACCTAGATTGTCCAGCCCCATCTATAACCATTCCGCAAAATCTCTAGTCTACCCCTCCCTTGATCATGCCTCTTGTGAGTAAAAACAACATATGGTCTGATGTCTGATCTTGAAACAAATAACCTCAAAGACGTGATTTGTCGAAAACTCAAGCTTTCCAAAACTCTGGTCATAGTAAACTCAAGAAAGTCAACAGTGTAGCCTGGAGCGACCGATGGCAAATGGTCCTATGGTCTAGTGGTCAGGACATTGGACTCTGAATCCAGTAACCCGAGTTCAAATCTGGGTAGGACCTTTTTTTTTCGGCTATAGTTAGGACTCTGTAAACCGGTTTTTATTTAAAAAATGCTAGCCGATCGGTTTATTTTAATCGAAATTTCATTTTCTGGTTTTTGTAAATATTATACGGTTTGGTCACCAAAGTCGGCATTTTTTGTTCTTCATCGAGGAACTTCGTTCATCTTTCGCGGCGAGAAGTGGAAAAAAACTAAGAAAGTATCTTGCTTTGAGAAGTGGTAATCCCATGGCAGCAGCTCTTTGCTCTACCACCATCGTTCTCTCCGGGAAGATCTCTCCACGGATGAGAACTCATAACCAATTCCCCAAACTCAATCGTTTAAAGAATCATAAACAATTGACTACAGAGAGAAACCGTTTGATCGTTGGATCGATCACTGAAGATAGAGAAGAAATCGATGTGAAGAGTGACAGCTTCGACCCAAAAGAAGAAGAAAAAGGAGGAGAAGAAGAAGAAGATAGAGATTCCGATCGGCTGATGAGTCGAGGAATCAACGCAGCCATAGTTCTCGCCGCCGGTACCGTTGCAGTTACCAAGATTTTATCTATCGACCATGATTATTGGCATGTAATCCTAGAGATTAATCTCTTCTTTGATAAATTTCTACAAAGCTTTCTCCTTTCTGAGATTGTTTACTTGTTACTGTTCTTCTTAGGGTTGGACTCTGTACGAGATACTTAGGTATGCACCTGAACACAACTGGGTTGCGTATGAACAAATCCTTAAAACAAACCCGGTTTTGGCGAAAATGGCGATCAGTGGAATTGTGTATTCTCTAGGAGATTGGATTGCACAAGTAATAAAGAAACTAAATACATTCTATAAAGCTTCTCACTTTGAGCTCTCTCTCTCTAATCATTTTTGGCTATGCATTTATGCAGTGTTACGAAGGAAAACCCTTATTTGAGTTTGATCGAACTCGTGTACTTAGATCAGGTCTTGTTGGTTTCACTCTCCATGGCTCACTCTCTCATTATTACTACCAGTTCTGCGAGGTAAAAAAAAAATTAAAAATCCAATCTTTTTTCTGTAGTTCGGGTTGTAAATAATGACGTGTCCTTGATCCAGTGAGCTGAATCTATATCCTTTTTGTTTGCAAGGCTCTGTTTCCTTTTCAAGATTGGTGGGTAGTCCCGGCAAAAGTCGCCTTTGATCAAACCGTATGGTCAGCAATTTGGAACACTATCTACTTTACAGTTTTAGGGCTCTTGCGTTTCCAATCACCAGCCAGAGTTTTCAGCGAAATCAAGACAACATTTTGGCCAATGATCACTGTGCTTATCTCTCCTTGCCTTCTCTCTTCATAATAATCATTTAGTTGGTCTGTTGATTTGTTTTGCTAAATGTTTATTTGTCATAATTTTGTTTGTGCAGGCAGGCTGGAAACTCTGGCCATTGGCTCACTTAGTTACATATGGTGTAATTCCTGTAGACCAAAGGCTTCTTTGGGTGGATTGTATTGAACTCATTTGGGTCACTATACTGTCCACGTGAGTCTTCCTTCATCTTTAATCTCTTGTTTCCAATCTATTTGATCATACTGTACATACTATCATCAAGAGGAGTTTTAGTTTTGCTAATATGGACTGCCTGATTGTCATTTTGAATCTTTGAAGTTACTCAAATGAAAAAGCAGAGGCGCAAGCATCAGGGGAAACAAACTCCACTACTCAATCGAACGAGGTTAATAAATTGTTCCTTGTTGTTTTTCAAGAATCTCACTTCAAAAAATCAGTCTTGAGCAATTGTTTGAATGTTTGTTCTAAGTGTTTCTTCTAACGTGCTCTGTATCTGCAAATACTTGACAGGACTAGGCAATATCAGCTTCTGGTGCTCAAATTTCAAAGGCATCAAGGTTATAGGTGAATGAAGAACAGCAACACAGGTTCTTACGTATAGACAGAAACCTAAAACATGTACATACATTTGGTTCATGGATTCCAAGAGAGAATCTGTGTTAAATCTATTGTGTCAGTACAGATACAACAAACACACGAAACACCAGCAAAAGAAATACAAATCGAATACTCACAATGCTCAAGCATAACAATGAAAACTACTACACTCTTTTCAACATCAGTTAGAAGAAATAGCATCAAAAGCTAATCTCAAGTCTTCGACTTCTCTCAAGAGAATCTCGGACCCGGAAGAAGATGAAATGTGTTGAGAAAGGCTTAAAACTGAGATTTTCAAAGGATGAAGTTGCCAGTAAAAGTGACAGTGACTATTTGTGTTATTCAGGGAATGGAGTGTATGTCTATAGCACAAACATCAAGCACAGCTTCTTTAATATATAAGAAACCTAAAACATGTATATATACATTTGATTCATGGATTCCGAGAGAGAATCGATGTGGCAAATCTATTGTGCAATACATCAAACACGAAACACCAGCCAAAAAACAAAAACCAAAAAAACAGATTGGGCGACTCACAATGCTCAGGCATAAGAACAACAAAGTACATTTTTTTCAAGATCAGTTCTCAGAAATATCATTAGAAGCTAATCTCAAGTCTTGGACTTTTCTTCAGAGAATCTCGGAAGCTGAACGAGTGAGTTCACTCGTGTAACACCTTCTAGCCCCAACCAGTTTTGATCTCCTACAGTTTTCTCATCCTCTGCATCAGTCTCTGTTTTCACATTACCGTGGCTCTCATTTTCTTGATCAGATGATGATCTAACTGTGAAGTTTCTTTGGAGACATGGTTCTGATCTTTGGCCGTCATCTGATTCTACTGCATTTGTGGCTGAAGAGAAGCCCTGTTCATCGTAATCCGACTCGGAATCCATTTTCCCATCAAGAAACAAACACACCACTGCACAATCGTCCATTTTTGAAGTCGGGTACTTCAGTTTCCATTCACGTGCAGCCGAGTTCACCAATATCCTAGCTGCTGATGCCCGGCTTGAGGCTGAAGCTACAATATCAACCACTTCTTCGTTGCTTAGCACATCCCAAACCTGTTCAATCAAAACTCACAAGATCAGTAAAGCCTTTGTCTTGAGGCTCAAAAACTTATACGATCATCCGCTTACTTACTCCATCTGAGGCAAGAACAATGAATTGATCTTTGTCTGTAAGGACACGGTGAGTGAACTCAGGTATCGAAATGACTCCATACTCTTTCAGACAGAAATCACCAAACGCCCTAGCCATGGCCAATCCAGGTGCATCATCAAAAGGTAGCCAAACTCGCGACACCTCTGGCTCGTCTTGCAACGCAAAGACTCGACCTTTACACCGTTTGATCCTCTCAGCTTCCCCTATCATACCCACAAAAACAGTAACATCCAAATTAGACAAATGCATATATGCAAAAAGAATGTGAAAAGGTGTTAAGCATACTCGGTAAATCCGGCTTCAGATCAACTGTTAGTTGAGTTGCCACCATAGTATCATTACTGTCTTTTGATCCAAGGATGGCCCGAGAATCCCCAATGTTTCCCATGAAGAGATTAGACCCCTGAGCAACCAACAGACAACATCTTAGATCAAAAGAAACATGCTTGAAGCTGAAAAGAGAGAGAGCTCTGTTGTTCTCCTACCTGTTTGAGAATTGTAACAGCAGTGCTGCCACTACAGAAACAGTCCACATTAGGATGAGACCGCAGTTCCTTATCCATGGCTTTAAATGATCTCATGAAAGCTTCTCCCCACAAGCCTTTTAGTTTATCCTCATCAGATCTTCCTTCTTTAACAGCTTCTTGGACAGCCGATTTGCTTGAATTTCTTCTGAATCGACTCCCTTTGGAACCGTTTTGCTTTGACTGAAGCGTATGAAAGAAAGACTGCAACTTTACAGGCAAAGTGTCTCTCACTTTACGAGAAACAAGATGACCAAAAGGACCATGGCCATCGAATACACCACAAAAGGTCACATCTTCAGACATAAAATCCTACAAAGCAACACCACGCCCCGCTTTATAATTATCCATATTGCTAGAAATACAAAAAGAGAGAGAAGGAAGTACTCACTTCCCACACAATCATGGCGTCCTGATTAATACCCTTGCGTCCTTGTTGAGTGAAAATGCAAGAGCTCCTGCTCTTGCTGCTCGTGATGATCCGATTTGGTATAGATGCCAAGCTCTGCAGTGAGACGATGTGGTCTGAAAACGTTCTCTTTGCCCTTTTGCTCACACAACAACCGATCCCAAGATATGGTCGACGCACAGGCTTCTCTCCATTGCTCCAGCTGCTGCACGTACTCTTGCTACTAGTCGACACACAACCCCCCATTGTTCAATCCCAGCGTATTAGACGAAAACAGACTCTCCAACACAGATCTCCAATGCTATGCTTAAGCAGAATATTTGGTGAAGCAGAGGGCGTTTACATGAGTGGTTCGTTTAATAGTATATACTTCCGTATGACCTGAAAACGATACAGAAAAGTTTTAATCGAATAGTTTACTTCATTTTCAGTAAACGCCTCAACATGTCGTAAAGACCAGATTCCAGCATGTGATCTTAGCAATAGAATATATTACTAAATAGACTGTCTTCATTGTTTGTCACTGACACTTTACCAGCCTTGGGGATCTTATTGATCTAAGTTCCTGGTTTTGTTTACTAATCCCTGGGATTAAATTAATCTAAGTAGGACCTACAGGAATCACAAAAAACAGGGGAAGTAAGAAAAGATACTGAAAACCGCATAAGTCATCAAGAACAGAGTTTGCAAGTATGTTTATTTACACACGAATCCTTACGAATATCTCTTTGTTGAAGACACAAAATTGTTATTTAAATCTTTCACATAACCATATTTCATATCCTACTGGCATAAATCGTCGATCTCTGTCCGAAAAATGATGTCTTTCCTCAACATTTTCCGAGGAGAAACCAAACCCTATGAGTTAAGTTTATTAATGTTCTAAAGAAAAAAGGCGCTTATCTGAATACTGAGAATGGAAATATCCTGAAGGCTGAAGCAGATCAGAAGAAGGAACCTTAGTTGAAAAAAAAAATCCAAATTACTTGAGACTTGAAAGCTTTCATTCACTTTCTTTGTGGCTATATAATCTCAGGAAACTAGATACGTAGATGCAAAATTTGAATAACAGAGAGACTAAGCAACAAAAAAAAGAACTTTTTAGCGGAAAAGCGATACACTTTTAAGGAATCCAATGTAGACAAAGTGAATGAGCAAAGAAAGAACTATTACTTTCTTCTGAAATTTCCGGAAACCAAACTAGTGTAGAGTGATGAAGAAAAAAAAAACAGCCAAGTGTCTGAGCTAGGGCAAATCACACGAACGGACAAGACAGAGACCTTAAAAAAAAACATGGTAACAACGAGAAACCCATGAAGATAAACAGACGATTCAAGATCAAATGTGAGAACGCACCTCTGTGTTGTGTGGTTGTTTCTGGAAATCAAGAACAGTTGATCGACACACAGACAAGGAGTGTAGGAAGTGCGAGAGACAGCGAAAGAGAGAGAGACGAAGAGGAAGAGGAAGAGGAAGAGCAAGTTTACTGACGTTTAGCTTATAGAAAATTGGGTGAGATCTCATTAATTCAAGAGTGAAAAAGAACACACAGGAGAGAGAAGAGAGAAACAAAAGGGTTTAATTTCACCAAAGAATTTATCTTTTATTTCTTTCCTGAAAGAGATATCAAAATTGCTTTTGTGTGCTTTGCTGTTACCTTTTTCTAAATCTCATATACTACATGAAAATAAAAATTTGAATAACTAGACAAATTTTATACTTGTATTTTTCTGATGATACACATACTACTAAAGACATTAGACATAGCATCCTTGAGACACTTTACTATCAAAACATGTGTAAGAATGTTGTGAACTGAATGTTCTGTGTGTATTATTATGAGGACCAAAGGTCTCTTTATATAGTGGTTACACCAGGTAGAGAAAAGGTAATTATCCTTTTACTACTCATAACAAGAAAAAGAAATATTATATAAACCTATTCATTGTCTATAAAGAAAAACATCTAATTATACTAAGGACCGGTTATGTTAATAACCTCTATTTGGATCGATCTATATTGAGTCCATTAAACCACATGGTTCATAACACTCCCCCTTGGACGAAATGACCGAATCCCGATGCTATCAAGGATCTTTATAATACGCTTGGGGATGCTGCCTCATTAAAACCTTTCTAAGGAAAACCCAGTGGGACAAAACCTTAGCGAGGAAAAAGAGTACAGCACGTATTACTCCCCCTGTTTTAGACATCCCTATAAGTCCTTTAATCGGCGCATGCCGATCTGATACACCAGCCTTTTGAGCGTGGAGGTTGGGAGCGACTTCGTGAACAAGTCAGCTGAGTTGTCGCTTGAACGGACTTGAAGCACTTGTATTTCTCCAGCCTTTTGGAGATCGTGAGTGAAAAAGAATTTCGGCTTCGTCCGGTCTCCCTTGATGTATCCATCCTTCAGTTGAGCTATGCACGCAGCATTGTCCTCATGAAGTACGGTCGGTTCGTCCTCTCCATCTGTCATCCCACAATCTCGCCTTACGTGCTGAGTCATCGATCTCAACCAAACACATTCACGGCTGTCTTCATGAATCGCCAAAATCTCTGCGTGATTTGATGACGTGGCCGTGAGTGTCTGCTTCATGGATTGCCATGAAATTGCGGTTCCTCCGTGAGTGAACACAAATCCTGTCTGAGATCGTCCATTGTGTGGATCCGATAGATAACCTGCATCAGCAAAACCAACTAAACCTTTGTCGTTATGGTTAGTGTAAAACAGACCCATATCCTTCGTTCCTTTTAGGTAACGAAGTATATGTTTAATCCCGTTCCAGTGCCTCTGGGTCGGACAAGAACTAAATCTTGATAGGAGGTTCACGGCAAAACAAATGTCTGGTCTAGTATGATTAGCCAAATATAATAACGCTCCTATGGCACTGAGATATGGCACTTCGGGACCAAGGACTTCTTCATCCTTTCTTTTCGGACCGAATGGATCACTGTCCAATCCAAGGCTTCTCACAACCATTGGGCTACTCAATGGGTGGGCCTGGTCCATATTAAATCTCTTGAGTACCTTTTCTGTATATGCCATTTGATGCACAAGGATTCCATTATTTATGTACTCAAGCTGTATTCCCAAACAGAACTTAGTTTTTCCTAAGTCTTTCATTTCAAATACGGCCTTTAAATATTCAACTGTTTGGGCGATCTCTCCAGAGGTTCCGAGGATGTTCAAATCATCCACGTATACTGCTATAATCACAAATCCTTTGTTTGCAAACTTCTTTATAAAGATACACGGACTGATGGGATCATTTTTTATATCCGGATTTAATAAGGTACTCGCTTAAACGATTGTACCACATGCACCCACTCTGTTTCAGTCCGTATAAGGATTTGGTTAGCCTAATGCAGTGTTCTTCTCGAGAACTTTTCTTATCTTTGAGCTCAATACCCTCTGGTAATCGCATATAAATTTCATTCTCCAGTGGACCATATAAATAGGCGGTTACTACATCCATTAACCGTAAATCCAATTTTTCTCTTATGGCCAGACTTATCAGGAATCGGAATGTCGTTGCATCCACCACAGGGGAGTATGTCTCCTCATAATCGATTCCTGGTCTCTGTGAGAATCCTTGTGCCACAAGCCGTGCTTTGTGTCGAACAATCTCTCCTTGTTCGTTTCTCTTCCTCACAAAGACCCATTTATGTCCAACTGGGATTATATCTCGAGGTGTCCGAATTATGGGACCAAAAACCTCTCTCTTCTTTAAAGAGTTTAACTCCACGTCTTTTAAGCCAGTCTAATCTGCGAGTGCACTCTAAAATGGACGTGGGTTCTAGATCCTCATTCATTACATCAAGGGCTACATTGCATGCAAATATTTCATCGATGTCGACATCTTTTCTGTTCCATTGGAGTCCGGACTTAACAAAATTTATCGAGATCTCATTGTTATTTTGAACTTCAGGACCATGATGCTCGGCGTCCCGAGCTTCATTTTGCGGTACCTTAGGCTCATCTGTGTCCGGACTATCCACTATCTCCTCGTCTGAATTTCAGCACCTTTCTTTAATTTCCGAGGAGTCTTATCTTTGGAACCAGTAGGTCTCCCACGTTTCAAACGGGGTTTAGACTCTGTAGCCACTTGCGGTCCATCTTGGACATCAATTCGTATTGGTGCATTCACGGCTGGTATATACGATTTAGTTACTCTCTGCGGGTCAGCAGAGGAATCTGGCAATTGTATAGCTAGCTTTTGCATATGAATAATCTTTTGGACTTCCAACACACTTTCTTGGGTCCGAGGATCTTGCCGATTTAAGGATGTATGATTCCATGAGAGTTCTTTTACCAGCCGGTTCTCACTACCTACTGTTGGAAAACGGACTCATCGAAATGACAATCCGCGTACCTGGCCTTAAACAAATCACCGGTAGTTGGCTCTAGGTACTTTATGATCGTGGGTGAATCATATCCAACATATATTCTCATCCTCCTCTGAGGTCCCATCTTAGTCCTCTGTGGTGGAGCAATCGGTACATAAACTGAACAACCGAATATTTTAAGATGGGATATGTCTGGCTCTTGACCCGTAATTAATTTGGGAGGGGGAATATTCATGGTCACTTGATGGCCTGATACAGATTAATTCTATGGCATGTAAGACTGCGTGTCCCCAGGCTGATACTGGAAGCTTTGACCTCATGAGTAATGGTCTAGCGATCAGCTGTATGCGTTTGATGAGAGATTCGGCCAAGCCGTTTTGTGTATGTACATGTGCCACGGAGTGTTCCACACTTACCCCCATGGACATACAGTAATCATCAAAGGCTCTGGAGGTAAACTCACCCGCATTGTCCATACGGATGGTTTTTAAAGGAAAGTCTGGAAAGTGTGCCCGTAGGCGAATTATCTGCGCAAGGAGTCTTGCAAATGCCAAGTTTCGTGTTGACAATAAGCATACATGTGACCATCGTGTAGATGCGTCAATGGGGACCATGAAATATCGGAACGTCCCACAAGGTGGGTGGATTGGTCCGCATATGTCTCCTTGAATTCTTTCCAGGAAATTTATGGTTTCCTTAATCACTTTTATTGGTGACGGTCTTACAATCAAGTTTGAATTTTCGGGATCACTCTCCTTTCTTTCAAGGTGTGTCCTCTCGTTTTTAATATCAATTTCCGCATCATTCCTGACCCGGGATGTCCCAGCCGGTCATGCCATAAAGTGAACATATCCGTAAAAGCTTTGTTTACGGTGGCATTGGCTTCTATCATACTGATCTTCATACAGTATATGCCAGTAGCTATAGCAGGTATAGTCTCAAAGACTCTCTTTTGGCCTTGGGCGATTTTAACTATCTGGAGAAATTCTCTGTTTCCTCCGCCCATTGTTTCCACATGAAAACCATTCAGACGAATGTCTTTAAAACTCAATAAGTTTCTATTTGAGCTTGGTGAAAACAATGCATCCGAGATTTCTAGATGCGTGCCTTTAGGCATTAAAACGTTGGCCTGGCCGTGGTCTTCTATAAGGTCGGTCGGTCCTGCTATAGTACTTATGCTTGCCCACAAGAATTTATGTCTTAAAGCCTTAAAAATTATTCATTCAAATCAAAGAAACAAATCCAAAGACATAAAATCCAAACACAAAATAAAAGCAACAAGAAATGGAAAAACTTAAAATCTCGGATTCACTTCAAACAGTCGGAAATCTCATAATCCATGTTATCGTTCCGATCATAGTCAACGTATGAACTGCCTTCACAATCTGAGGACTCTTCCTCATTTTCAGGAGGGCTCATCTCACTGTTACAAAGCTCATTGTATCTTTCTAGCAGTTTATCAAATCTGGTGATGACCTCTTTTGTCCTCTGCCCTCTTAAAAGGTAATATAGTAGGTCATTATAGTTGGTGAAAGTTTTGGCCTTACGTGATAACAATATTTCCCTTGGATGGAAAGTAGAGATGGTCTTATTTAAAAGATCTCTGTGCGTTATCACTTCGCCACATAGCATAAAGCCATGTACGATTCTCAGTAGAGTACAATTGTACTCATCCACGGAATCATAATCCTGGAAACCGAGTTTACTCCATCCATCCATGGAGGTTAGCCATAATTTCATTGAGAACCTTTCACCGAGCTTTGTCCAAAGGTCAACCGGATCTTTAGTATCTTGATACTGATCTCTTAAATCTTCAGTGAGATGACAGCGCATAATTGTTATGGCTCTTTGCTTTTGGCTTTCAAGTTCATCATTATCTTTGTAGATGCATCTTCCGAGTCCTCTGTCATGTAGAGCAAGTCTAGTGCTCAATGACCATTCTAGGAATTCGTCTCCGTAGAGATCTAGGACCGGGTATTCAAAGTTATTTACTTTGGCCATTCTTTCATATGCATCAAATCTTTCGTTGACATTAGCCATCTGAAAACGTTTAACGAATTTCAGTTAGGGGCTTTAAATATGATCCGGACCTTAGGAATATGGCCGGTCATGCATCAAATTTTCATTCAGGACTTTTAATAAAATCCGGACCTTAGGAATATGGCCGGTAATGTTTATCCGAGTTTAAGCTTTACAATCAAGCAAGCAATTTAATTAACTGAATCAAGCAACCGATTTTAATTATGCTAATATCGATTTTAATCAACTTTCCTTTTTGCAAAAATTAATCCTAAGGCAATTAATTAAAGGAATAAACCAATAAAGAAAATTAAGCAAAAGGGAAAAGAATATTCTTAAAACTTTCCTTTTTACTAAAAGGAAAGGATTAAGATTTTCCTATTTGGATTAGGATTATGGCAAATTGATTTCAACCTTCTTTTCTATATGGCCGATTTCGATTAATGATTAAACAAGGTGATCTAACAACCTAACTCATGAAACAAGCAATCCAAATTCGATTTTCATGATTAAACAACCTTAAGCATGCGATTTCTATATGAGCCAAACAAGCTCTTATGCGATTTTAAACAAGTAAACAAGCAGGCTAAGAAACCAAATTTAATCATGCAATAATCGATTTCAACAAGCAAGCAAACAATTATTCAAGCAATCCGATTTTAAAGGTTTCATATAGCTTATGTCAAATTCGATTCTTAGGGTTTAAGCAAGATCAAACAAGTTTAAACAAGCAAATCGATTTTAGGTCATATCCTTAGCTTAGGTTCAAGTTCAGATATTGGTTTAAACATGAACAAACAAGTTCTAGAGAGAGATTGATTTTACGGTTTCTTATTCTTCTTAGTCCAATTCGATTTTGTTTTGTTCTTAGCATAGGAGTTTACCTTAACACCTTTTGGGTTGACTGGTCGGAACCGGGAGCTAAAGACCTCGGAAAACACAAGCTGAAATCGGATCTCCTTGGTTTATTTGGTAGATCGTCGTGTACTGTATGCATGCGTGAGAGCGCGTCCAGTGTCGGATCGACAAGCGGTTTTCACCGGTAGATTCGTCTCGTCGGGGGCTTCGATTTGATATCTAGATCGCCTTCTGGTTCCTCACGGTTTGAAAGATATGACTCTTTAAAGTTTCGGCGGCTACTCAGGGTCTCTAGGGCTATCGTGCTGATAACGTGTTGTGAACTGAATGTTCTGTGTGTATTATTATGAGGACCAAATGTCTCTTTATATAGTGGTTACACCAGGTAGAGAAAAGGTAATTATCCTTTTACTACTCATAACAAGAAAAGGAAATATTCTATAAACCTATTCCTTGTCTATAAAGGAAAGCATCTAATTATACTAAGGACCGGTTATGTTAATAACCTCTATTTGGATCGGTCTGTATTGAGTCCATTAAACCACATGGTTCATAACAAAGAAGAGTATGTATTGTTGCTACTTAAGATATTAGAGCATCATTATATAAGAGAAACAGATTAAAAATTCTTAGTTATTATTTAATTGATTATTTTAGGAGAGAGAAAAGAATGGTGGAAATAGAAAGAGAAAAAGTTGTGGTGTAAGCTAAGAAATAGTTCTTCTTACGCTTAAATAAGAATTTCTTCGGTTTTAACCTATTTTTTATTTAATTTTAATCTTTTAATTGGCTAAGATAATTGTTAAGAATTACCTATAATGATGGTCTTAGAGCACCTCCATTAGAGGTTTATAGCATGGGGTTCATAAAAAAAAAATTATTAAAGTATCTGTGGATCCCATGAACATTGATGAATTCATCTCTAAAAAACTCTCTTCTCGGATTTGCCACGTGTCGACACGTGATTGGTCGATTTTAATTTTTTTTTTCTTTTTTTTCTTTTTGCAGATTTAAAAAAACTTAAAAAATTATTAAATTTTTTTTACAACCCAAAAAGAAGTTTACTAATTTACATGCTCTTAGTATCTTCGAGACTTTGACCAGCAAAACAAAATAATATTTTGTACCTATATCATGGCTGACCCTGACTGACATAATTCGAATCCTAATGCATTAACTCTTTTTGTTATTTAAGACGTGTAATAGTTCAAAAGTTCATCAACTGACTATGGTAAGTAACTGTGACTGTAATTGTAGTGGAAATATTCAACACCTAGTCCATTAAGTTCATCATGTTTTTTCAACAATTCGACCGCCATGAGTTCATTAATTTTTTTTTTTTCATTTTTTGTATATTTTAGGTTGAAATATAAAATTGGGTGTATAACTAAGGTCAAAGTATATTCTTTTCTTCTACTTTTAATTTTTTGTTTCATCTATAAAAATTTGCATGATATACAAAGCAGATAAAAGATGTATTTTATATGATAGAACTGATGAATTCTTAGAACCTTAGAAATAGCAGTCACAAACGGTGAAAACAAAACATAAAATTAATTTCTTATGATAGATTTTTTAAAAATCTGTATAAATTTTGATTTTCAAATATTTGCTATTTAATATAAAATTTGTAACATAGAAATAAGTTAATTTCATTCATAATAAAGAAAAAATATTTTGAATCAGTAGTATACATTTGGGATAAATCTCGTAGACGGCTTCTTCGTGCATGCATTTTTTTCATTAAACAAAAAAAGACGAAGAAGATTTGTGTTTTAAAACCGTGTCGCAAATGGAAAAGAAAGTGTATTTGGATCAAAGTTTATTTTTTTCTTTATTGTCGCAAGCGATGATGATGAGGATGGACCTGAATGTTATTAGCTTTGATTGCATCACTAACAGTAATACCTGTTTCCCATCACCTACATGATTCACTTCCTTTTTTCCCAAACTTTATTTCATTTAATTTCATGATGTTACTTGTCCAATCATTTTACGCATTTACACAAGTTCTGACTTTTTTCTCAGAATTTGTGTGTTATACAATTTAATTTTGCAACTGACAATTCATCCACTTGGATTCGTTATCTTTAAACTTTTCTAGTTGTGTTGAAAACTACGTATGTAAATGTGAAATCCTCTTTCTAGTGTTCATACTTTGAGAGTTTACAATTAAGTAGTATTTGTTATTGTTTACTCTTATTTTTTCCCTCCTTTGTGTTTCCTAATTAAAGCGACGCGACAATCAAGATGAGATTTAGATTTTCATGGGCACTACGAAATCGATCTGTTTGTCCACTTTCATCTCCACATCCTAATCAATTGATCCTTTTTTCTTTATTACTTTTTATGTTTTTTTTTTTTCTTTGGCTGAGTTCTTTTGGGAAAACGACCTATTTCCACCTCGGAACTATCATATAGTAACAAAACCACACAAAGTTTAGACATCTGCGTATTTCCCCCTAATTTTAAAGTTCGAAACCTTTATCCCCACCATTCCGTAGTTCGAAACTTTTTTCCCCACAATTAGAAAGATCGAAACTAACCCTTACACAAACCGTAATTAATCGCGGTTTAGTGGTTTTCAGAAGTAAAGGTAACCAAAGAGAGAAGAGATTAGACCGATTTAGGATCCGATTAGGATCCGAATAAATCTGTAAACCGAAAATTACAAACCAATCGAGTTTTTAATCCCAAAATTGAAACGAAACCCTAAAAAAAAAAATCCCCAAATCTCTTAGAACCCTAACTCTCTCCGATTGCCGACTCGTCTTCCTCCTAAATCCTCTTCCCGATTCAGAAATCCTCACCCCATGTCGATTGTTGAGTATCCCGGCCCACCTGATGTTGATTCCGACGGTGAAGATCGACGGGAGCGTAATGAATACAACATCGAGAAAGATGTATCAGAGTTTCTTGACGAGCCTCCTATCAATCACAATGTGTACCCTGATACTGAAGAGGATGAAGATGGGGAGGATGTGCAACGAACAGCTTACAGGCGCAGCAACATCAAAAGAGGTAACGGGAAATTGTATGATAGACAAGTTTTCATTAGTGGAATTGCGTTTAAGGAGGCTGTCTTAGATCACGCTTTGAAGACGGGTAGGAACATAAGGCAGTATAGATATGACAAAACTAAGCTCGGGTTTAGGTGTGAAGGGAAAGGGGATAAGGGGAAAGAGTGTTCATGGCGTATCTACTGTTCAACTGCTCCTAGGTACAATAGGTGGCAGGTTACAGTGTTTAAGAAAGATCATATCTGTGCTCCTAATGGGATGTGTGAGATGTTGAAGGTCCCTGCCATTGCCCGTTTGTTTGTGGACAAAATCAGAGAAGAACCCGACTACTATATGCCGATGAAAATTGAAGAGTTGGTTATGGAGAAATGGAAGATCAGCGTGACAAGACCTCAGTGTCAACATGCTCGGAATAAAGCATTGCGATGGATTGAGAGAGAGTATGACGAACAGTTCTCACGTCTTCGGGATTATGCGAATGAGATACGAGAGTCGAATCCAAATTCTTCAGTTGAGGTTGACTGCACCGACAATGATATCTTCAACAGGTTCTATGTTTGTTTCGATGTGCTTAAAAGAACATGGAAAGCTACATGTAGACCTCTTAGACCTTCGTTTGGTTGCTTCTTTTGGTCTCCTTTAGCTATGGTTTTCGACATGTTTAACCAGGTTATTGATGTCAAATTTTCTCTCTATGAACAACATTTCTGATGTCAATTTAAACTCTATTGTTCTATATGAACACAATTTCTCCTCCACACTATTTGTCTCTACAAACACAGGTTTTAAATGTCAACTCATTTAGAATTCCATATACTCAAGTTTTACAAAGATGAACAACAACTATTCAAGTTAAACCACACAAACACTCACAACAAACCTCACAAGTTCAACCACAACACAACAACTCAGTTCATAATCATACTAAAACCAACAATGATCACACATCCTAAAAACACAATAATCATCATTTTTCGCATCTCGGATTTGGCTTCAAGTAAAACATCTTCCACTCTTTCAAAAATCTCTTTCTCTAGCTTCATTTGGAGCTTCTCAAACATCTTGTTCTCGGACTCCAACCGTTCTTGTTCAATTCTTCCTGTTCTTAACATCAATGCATCTATCTCATCTACCACTGCCTCATCAACCCACTTGTAAGTGTGGTTATCATTGACAAGCTACAATCTCAAATTAAGATGACCATCAAAATGGGGTTAACAAACCAAATGTAATGACTTATACTTCACTTTACCTTTCGCTCAGCCGCATACCCACAACGATAGTATCGGCGATATGGATTAGCATCAGATTTTGACATTCTTGAGACAATTATTTCACCACACCAACATCTTCTCAGTATACCCACAACTCTTCCTCTAGCTCGACCCGTTGAAGTGCCACTCGAACCTCCAGATTCATTGCTCACCATCTTTAATAAATGAACCTCCCAATCTATTTCCAAAATCAGAAGCGAAAATCATAAGACAATTAGTAATTAAGGTTCGTCGGATTTTATAAATCGATTTGGGGGTTTCAGGGTCAAACTGGGTTTCTTTCGCGGGTTAGTGGATCGGGTTAATGCTACTGGGCGGGTTTTTAATTCGGTTTGGTTTACGGTTACCGTCTTTCGTTGCTCGGTTAATGTCGAAAACCATTAAAATTTGGTATTATGGGGAAAAAAGTTTCGAACTACGGAATGGTGGGGATAAAGGTTTCGAACTTTAAAATTAGGGGGAAATACGCAGAGGTCTAAACTTTGTGTGGTTTTGTTACTATATGATAGTTCTGAGGTGGAAATAGGTCGTTTTTCCAGTTCTTTTTGATGTTGTTGTTTGAAATAAAGCTTACAACGTATTTTAGATTTGATCAATATCCATTTGCAAAGAACCTATTTATCAATATCATGCAAGGTTCCCTTGGCTATGAAAAACAAATCCATGGAAAAAAAAACACAAGAAAAGAGAGAGAGGCATGGAAAAAATAAATAAGTAAAAAGATATCTTGTGATCGGGAATAAACAGTCGGATCTGTCGTGGATGGCGGTTCTCCACGGTGGTAAAGATCTTGTTTTTGAACCGTTGATACTCTGAACGGATTGAAGAACAGCGTCCGCGTGGTAAATCGAAGCGGTGTGTGGCGTTTTTTAGTGACGAGATTTGAAGATCTATGGTCAGTTACAACCTTGGTGGAGCTGATTAGTTGGCCGTGGGTTTTGGCGTAAATGGCGGCGCTTATTCCGGGAACGTCGAAATTTCCTGTAAGCTTTTTGACTCTCTCGGTTTGTCAGACCTGGACAACCTGGCTCCGATATTGTCATCAACAGCTCCGGTTTTTCATTCGTTCATGTCCACCCGGAATTAATTAATAGAATTTTTCTGTTTGCTTCCTAGTCTCATAAACTTTTTTCCAATCATAGATTTTTTTATTTCCGATGTTTTCTAGTAGGGTGAGCCTAGTCTAAGTTCGTTTTTGCCACACGTTTATTTAATCCATCGTCGGAGGATTCTGTTCCGACGCCCTTTCCGTGATGTTATGAAATAAACGGTTAATTAAAAAAAAAAAAAAAAAAAAAAAAATATCTTGTGCTAGGAGAAAAAGAACGGCATCATCATCATCATCCTCCCATGTTATGATGATAGCGATTGATTTCATGTGGTGGTGGGTCACTTTCACCGTATGCTGCATCATATAGCCTACGATATGCCTTATATCGTATTATCAAACTATATTACACATTGCATAACGAATCCAGCACACAAAATGGATCACTAAATTATCATTCTTAAGCTCTGATTTCGAGTTCAATGTGGCGATAGTTTGATGGCTTATTTAAAGATGTCAATGATTTGATCATATAAATGCGGATATGCCGTATCGTTTTAGTTTACCAGTGATAGTGATTACGAAATTTTATACGTCCTGTTTAACTTTTAGTAGCTCTTTATAAAGTCTCTAAATTATGCACATGTAACGAAGTAGTGCAGAGTTAAAATCTTGTTAGAAATTTTCCAATGTAAAATTTATTGGTTTTTGTGGATGCGGCGGCGATTTCTAGCTCTCGTGGCGATCTCGATGGTTCTCCTCCGGATCTCATCCTCCTGCCACCTCTGTTAGGCCGTTGTCTGCAGATCTATGTGTTCCTTCCATTGAAGGACCACTCTGAACGACGCTCATCTCTGGCTCTCAAGGTGGACTCGACGATTTTTGGCTCACAAGACGATCTCGACGCTTCTCTCCCCCAAATCTCCTTCTCCTATCATCTCTGCAAGTCCTTTGACTGCAGATTTTTACGATCTCTCCTTTGAAGGATCAGTACCAATGGCGCTCATCCTTGGATCTACTCTCCTCTCTCTGTCTCTGCCCTAGTAGTGACGTCTCAAACAAGAAACCTTAGTAATCTCCTCTATTTGGCATCCACTCATCGATAGTACCCACCGAAATCAGATCGAACCTCCTTATTTGGATTGTTGGCCGATTTACATCCACCGGTGTGAGTTTGTGTCTGATCAGATCTCACGTCCCTCATCAACTCTGTCTTCGATGACGGACAGAAAAGGCAAGGCGATTGCCTTTGAAGACGACGACGACCCGATTCTATTACCAGATCAGGATTACTCCCCTCTCATACAGGAATACAGTCTTTCGCTTATTGGCAAAACCCTGAACCCAAAAAAGCAAGATGTTCAAAAACTCCTCGGATTCATGCCCGGTCACTGGGGAATGGAAGGACGGGTAACTTCAAATGATCTTGGTAATGGCCGCTTTCTCTTTAACTTTGCCTCTGAGGATGACTTAAAAGAAGTACTAGATCAAGGACCCTTCCACTACAATTACTATATGTTTGTTCTTGTGCGATGGGAACCGATTGTCCATATGGATTATCCTTGGGATATCTCGTTTTGGGTATCTTTCACCGGTATTCCTCTACATCTTTGGACGGAACTGAACCTGCGAAGTATTGGGGATAAGCTTGGAACAGTTCATGCTGTGGAAGTCGAGGAAGGTCGGCTTCTTATTGCTCTGGACAGCCGTAAACCTCTGAAGTTTTCAAGGAAAATCCGTTCTCACAACGGTGACGAGACTCTGATTACGTTTAAATACGACCATCTCTTTAAGTTTTGTTCCTCATGTGGTCTTATGTCACATGAAGTTGGGGCTTGCCCGGGTAAGGAGATAGAAGTCATTGCTTCTCGTCAACCTCCCCGCTCCGGTGTTTTTGATCGGATTGAACCCCCTCCACGTTTTGACCGTACTGCAGCTTTTCTACCTCCTCCTCCTGATAAAGCTCATCATGATTCTCGCCCTAAAGATTATGAAACTCGCTCGGGAGATAAACATGTTGACAGACGTGATGATAGATGGAATGAAAGAGACAGTCGTGATGGAAGAGTTAATCGCAATGAAAAGGACAGAAAAAATGAAAGGGACAGACGGGATGTTAGAGACAGACAGGATGAAAGAGACTATCCTAGAGGTTCTCGTGACCCATCCTTCCGGAGATACAGCCCTCCTAGATGGGTTTATAGAGATAACCAAATGGCGTCTCGGGTGGATCGACCATTGTCGACCACTGTATACCGTCGGAAAGATCAAGCTGAAGGATCTTCCTTTCTTCTTCCTCAAGCTGAAGGATCTTCCTCTCAAGACTCACGTCAGCAAATGCAGCGCCGTGAACATTTAACCCGAGATCAACAGTCCCGTGAGCAACAATCCCGTGAACAACAAACCCGTGAGCAACAAACACGGGAGCAATAAACCCGCTATGCACCCCCGCTCAAAGGCATTATATCTGTTTCATCTCAATTACAGGAGAAAGCTCAGCCTCAAGAGCGACCTCCGGTTTCGGCTGAAAAGATTCCCCCACAAGTTTATCTTGCTCAGAAGACAGGGGAGAATGCTACCAACAAGAAAGAAGCCTCAATCTCTGTTCATGCCAAGTCTGGACCTATTAGAGATACTGATAAGACTACCGTAAAGGTAACCGCTAATCACCCTCAGTCACTGCCTGAACCATCTCCTATGGATGGGATAACGATGTCTGTACCATCACCGGATGCAATGATGATCAATGCACTTAATGAAGAGGAGGTCGACATTAATGAAGAGCAAGATGATCTGCTTGGAGAGGAACTAGAAGAACAGGAAAAGCGCAAGGACATGCCAAGTGTTGAGGAATCAAAGAAGATTTCCAATTCAGATGACAACTTACTACAAGACACATTTGAGAAGATTAATAAAGAAGCCTCGCTTAATGAGACCATACGAGCAATCCGAGCGAATGCTAAGGCTAAATCCAGTAAGAGTAATGCTGCAAGCCATCCTAAATCCCCGAGGGGGGGGGAACTAAAATCTCCTTTCCCTCCTAAGTTGCTGGGCGAAAAGGCTGAGATTCTCCGTAGAGGTTCTCCTAAGAAACGCGGGGCTTACGCAGCGGGGATTCCTAATCATGGAGACTCGTCGACGCGAAGGGGCATCCAATTCTCTTCAAAGGATGCCAAGCTAATGAAGACTACTGCTACTTCTGACACCTCTGGTTTGGTGGGTTCCCAGAAACCACCCAGTCCTCATATATGAGGATGCTCAGTTGGAACTGCAGATGCTTGGGAAATGACCTCACAGTTCGACGCCTTGAGGAGATGAATAGGAAGCATCGTCCAGGCATCATTTTCCTATCTGAAACTAAAAACAATAAAAGAGTCCTCCTTAAGATCACTCAAGTCGATTTAGGTTTTGATCATCTTTTCACCGTAGAGCCCATTGGCCAAAGCGGTGGTCTTGCGTTACTTTTTTCTGATGAACTCCAAATTAATGTTTTGTTTTCCAATAACCGTATCATAGATGTAGAAGCTACGATTGAGGGGAATAAAGTTTTTATCTCGTTTGTCTATGGAGACCCTGTTGTAGCTCGCAGAGGAATAGTTTGGGATAAGCTAACCCAAATCGCTGAACACAGATCAGGACCTTGGTTCATGATCGGAGACTTTAACGAAATCACAAACCATCAAGAGAAACAAGGTGGAAAACAACGATCTGTCTCATCATTCCTTCCCTTCAAACAGATGATAGATGATTGTGGAATGTTTGAATTTCCCTTCACCGGAAAACATCTCTCGTGGGTAGGTAAAAGAGGCTGCACATCCGTACGATGTCGCCTCGACCGGGCAATAGGAAACGAGAAGTGGCATGACTGTTTTCCTCATACAAATACTCAATATTTACGATTATGGGGATCAGATCACAGGCCATTCTCGCAAATATCCTCAAGCGACTGTACCGCATCAAACGATCGTTTCGTTTTGATAAAAGATGGCTTGAGCGCGAAGGCTTTTTCGAGGCCATCAAAGAAGGATGGAGATCGCCCGACCTTAGCCACACGGCAAGTATTGTGGATCGCATCTCACAGTGTCGCAAATCTCTCAGTTCTTGGAACAGAACCCATATGGTTAATTCAGAGAGACTGGTGAATGAACTTAAAGATAAAGTAGATGAGTTATATGCAAACGACCAAGCCACCACGGATGATATAACAAAGGCCTCTACAGAGCTTCATGAAGCTCTTAAAGCTGAAGAAATCTTCTGGAAGCAGAAGAGTCGGATCCTATGGCTGCGAGAAGGGGATCGCAACTCAAAATTTTTTCATCTCTCCACCAAACGGCGAAGGGCGAGGAATAGAATAGTGGCTCTTCTCAATGGTCAGGGGCAACGGGTAGAAACCGAAGAAGGTATTGTCGCCATTGCGACAAAATACTTTCGTAATCTCTTTGCCTCGTCTAGCCCATCCGAGATTGAGCGAGCCTTAGAGAATGTCGAAACTAAGATCACTGCACCTCAAAATGCGGACCTAATAAAAGACGTCACTGAAGCAGAGATTAAAACGGCCTTGTTCGAAATGCATCCGGAAAAAGCGCCCGGACCGGATGGTATGACGGCTCTTTTTTACCAAAACTGTTGGGATATTGTCAAGGATGATATAGTTAAGATGGTAAACGATTTTCTACTCAATGGCACCGTTGTGCCTGGTTTAAACGAGACAAATATTTGCTTATCCCTAAGATAGACAAGCCGACAGAGATGGGACAATTTAGACCTATAAGCTTATGCAACGTCAGTTATAAAATCATCTCGAAAGTTCTATGCCGACGCCTCAAACGGGTACTCCCTTCCCTGATCTCTGAGACCCAGTCAGCCTTTGTTGCTGGGAGACAAATTTCGGATAATATTCTGATCGCTCAAGAGATGTTTCATGCTCTACGCACTCACTCTGGGGGGCGTACGAAACGAATGGCCATCAATACAGACATGAGCAAAGCTTATGATCGCGTGGAATGGTCATTCATAGAAGCGGCTATGACAAAAATGGGTTTTCACGAAACATGGATCCGATGGATTATGCGGTGCATCTCTTCTGTTTCATATCATGTCCTCATTAATGGCAACCCTAGAGGGAATATCTCCCCGCAGAGAGGACTTCGACACGGGGATCCTTTATCTCCCTTTATTTTCATTTTATGCACGGAGGTGCTCATCGCCCTTCTCCGTTCAGCGGAACTCAATGGTAAGATCACTGGTATGCGAGTTGCTCGAGCTAGCCCACCAGTATCACACCTACTTTTCGCCGACGATAGCCTTTTTTTCTGTAAGGCGGAGCCCCGTGAATGCAATGAAATATTGTCGATCCTCCATATCTATGGAAAAGCCTCAGGACAATGCATCAACTTTGATAAATCCTCCTTGCTCTTTGGCAAGCGAATACCGGAACATAGGAAGCTAGAGATCAAGACGTGTCTTGGTATCATTAAGGAAGGCGGCATGGGAACCTATCTTGGTATTCCGGAAGACATTAGTGGATCTAAATGCAAACTCTTTGCCTTCATCAAAGATCGCCTACAAACAAGAGTGAATGGCTGGTCAGCGAAATTGTTATCTAAAGGGGGCAAAGAAGTACTAATCAAATCAGTCCTCCTGGCACTGCCGACTTATGTTATGTCCAGCTTTCTATTGCCCTTGGATATATGTGAGAAGCTAACAAGTGCCATAGCAAAATTCTGGTGGCGTTCCGATCCTAGTAAAGGGGGCATCCATTGGTCTAAATGGGAAAACCTTTGTTCTCCCCGCAAAGAAGGTGGTTTGGGCTTTCGAACTATTCATGAGTTCAACCTAGCATTACTGGCAAAACAATTCTGGAGACTTCTGCGTTTTCCGGACTCACTTCTAGCCCGTGTCTTGAAAGGAAGATATTACAAATACAGCTCCCCTTTACGGGACATTTCCTCTGATACTCCCTTCTATGGCTGGACAAGTATTTTGGCTGCAAAACCTCTGATCCAACTAGGTATTTCCCATAAAATTCATTCGGGACTAAATACACGTGCGTGGGAAGACCCGTGGATACCGACCAAGCCTGCGCGCCCCGCCAGAGCTATCGCCCCAGTGGTGCATCCATTTACAACGGTTAGTGACTTTATCTCTAAAGAGACTCTTACCTGGGATCTTACGGCCTTGGAGACATATATAGTTCCGGAAGATATACCCCTCATTAAAAGCTTGGCAATAAGTCAATCGTTCAATATGGATCGATTCGCGTGGAGCTTTACAAAATCCGGGAATTATACTGTCAAGTCTGGTTATTGGGTCGCAAGTAACGTGCTGTATAACAACCAGGATCAGGCAATAACGGAACCGAGTATCCGTTCTCTTCAGGCACATGTCTGGAGAATCCCGGCACCGCAAAAAATACGTCATCTTATGTGGCAAATCCTGTCTGGTCATATAGTCGTGACAAAGAACATCTCACACCATGGTATACGCTGTGCGGACCTTTGCCCTAGATGTGGTGAACCGAACGAGTCTGTGAACCACGCGATTTTTGAATGTCCCCACGCTACCCAGACCTGGGATTTGGCTCCAACACCGACTCCCATTGGAGTGTTTCCGTCTCCGGCGACTTTTACCAATCTCGATTTCTTGTTTTGGCGTCAAACTGATTATTTGTCTGCGGAGATAGCCGAGGATCCCTTCCCCTGGATAATTTGGTTCATTTGGAAGGCCAGAAATGACAAACTGTTCCGCGGATTCCTAAGGTCCCCAGAGGACATTGTCCGACATTCTGTAAGCGAATGTAATGCTTGGCATCAAGCTAACTCGATAAAAGACCCCGTACCGGCAGCAATCCGTTCATCCCGCCAGAGTATTTGTCCTATCCGTGAAATCTGCTGTGTTGATGGATCTTGGCAGGAAGAACGTGGTCAGAGTGGTCTAGGATGGACTCTGTTTGACTCCGAGGGCAACCGCAAGGTATTAGGAATTCGAGGTTTTCATCGTCGGTTATCACCTTTGCACACCGAACTAGAAGCTCTGCTTTGGGCGATGTCTTGCTTACCCCATCATTCTCCCATCCAAGCTTTTGGAACGGACTGTCAAGACCTGATTCAGATGATCAAGGAGCCCACGGAGTGGCCTAGCTTCGCCACGGAATTAACAGAGTTTCTGAGATTACGCCAGAATCTACCCCTTTTCTCGCTTTCATATGTGCCGCGGAATCTGAACACGGCTGCGGATGCTCTAGCTAAACTTGCTTGTTCTCGCTCTTTTGTGTTTTCTTTTGTGGGTTGTTCTGTTCCGATGTGGATTTCCGCATCACCTCTAGCTTGAGATACAGAATGGCTCTTTGATGTAAAAAAAAAAAAAAAAAACGAAGTAGTGCAGAATTTTGGTTAGACGCTGTCCCAATTAAATTGAAAAGCAAAATCTCGTGTTCAACAAAGAATCTTAGTTAGAGAAAGTTGTTGATTTGCGTTTGTAATTTCACCTCAGCTTCTACATCTAATTTCTCCCCTAAATGAGAAGGAAAGGAGAGCTTCTTCTGGTCTCTGAGTATATGTCTAATGGCAGTCTTGATCGATACTTGTTTCACAGAGAGAAACCGCCTCTCACATGGTCTCAAAAGGTATGCGATTCTGAAGGATATTATTGCCTCTGCTCTCACTTACCTGCACACAGGAGCTAGCCAAGTTGTGTTACACAGAGATATAAAAGCTTCTAACGTCATGTTAGATTCTGATTTCAATGGAAGGTTAGGATATTTTGGAATGGCGAGGTTTGAAGATTACGGAGATAGCTTACCCGCAACGGCAGCTATAGGAAACGATGGGTTACATGGCACCTGAGCTAACTACAATGGGAACTTCTACAAGAACCGATGTTTTTGCACTTGGTGTTTTCATGTTTGAAGTAACCTGTGGAAGGAGACCATTAGATCCCAAGTTTCCATCTGAGAAAAGGCATTTGATCAAATGGGTTTGTGATTGCTGGAGAAGTGATTCTTTGGTTGATGCTATAGATACATCATTGGGAGGTGAGTACTCAGAAGAAGAAATCTATATGGTTCTGAAACTCGGATTGCTCTGCACAAACATTGTGGCGGAAATCAAGACCTTCCATGGAACAAGTGGTACAATACATAAACCGGAATCTCCCATTGCCCAACTTCTCACCAGATTCTCCAGGAATAGGAGTTTCTGCTCCTGTTTTGCTGAAGCAGCCTTCACTTCAAGAAGCTCTTTAGCACCATCAGCCTCTCCTCCTTGGCCTCATAACTCCATGTTTGTTACTCACACTATCACATACGGAGAAGGAAGGTGAAAATCTAAGAATCTTCTTGCAACTTCAATCTTATATGGTCTCAGACTCTCAGACAAAGAAAATGTAATCAGTGTGTGTATATTGTCTTTAGCTACTCTCTCGATTTGTTAATAGATAGACTTGAATGTGAATCTGAGATTGAAACAGCATAGAAGGTTATATAACAGCAATCGAATTCATTACTAAGGAACTTACAACAAAAATCTCACTACACTTGTAAGCACTACAAGTTTCAGACCATAGTCTTTAAAGACAGCAGAAATGAAAGAACCAAAGCAGAACAAGAACAGAGTAGTCACGTTGAAGCAACAGGTGATCCATTTGTAAGAAGTTTGGAGTTATTTCTTCCTTCAATCTCCAAATGAGTTGACGTTGGACTTCTTGGAATCACAATTTTAATCTCGATCTCACCCGCGTCGCCTTTCTTCAGAGCCTGGCTAGACCAAAGAGGAGATGATGAAGAAGATATAGTGACGATATTTGTGAGATCATTCTCCTTGGATGACTTTGGTGGCCGGACAATCCACATGAGGTTGTAACCTCTGGTCTTATGCAGCAATATGACAGCAGAACTGACCAGAAGTTGGATTATCAAGGTAAAGTCATGAGTAATGTTCCCAATATCGAAAAGAATTTGATGTAACCAAAGTTATGTCTTTTCGTGGTGGAGATAGTGAACAGAAGGATTCCAACGAGAGTTATCCAGAGAGAATGAGAAAGGATTGATCTGAGAGAGGGAGGCCTCTTTTTTCCATATTTGCTCTAGTTTTTCTTCCCTCGTTAAGAAAAAGTTGTCATTTTTGTAGTTAAAAGATTGTTAAGATGTTGTTAGAGAGATTACTGGTGTTTAGTTCAGATTTTATCTCAAAATATCTTTTTGTTTTTCATTTACAGGATTCTGTTTTAAATCAAAATTTTAAAATATTAAAAGAATCTTGAATATCAAAACAATATCATAGCAAAGGATTGGTAATCTTTCATTCAGAAGGACTTGGCTGTAGTAGCATCTCCAGGTTTTTTGGTAAGATTCCAGTAAGATTCCAGTAGCTTCACCATCAACAACAAGTTCACTCTGATCCTTAATGCATTTGACTGAGAATTTGACACTAACAAAGCAAAATGAGAATCTATATTATACATGTATGATGTATGACTCCAAAATAATCAAAAATGTAAGATTTTTTTATTAAGTTTTCGCATATATAAATCATATAAATGAAAATATATAAGTATTGTTACTTGAATTATATAACGTAAATCCATCCAACCAAGTAAGGATACAAATCAATGTTTCAATATATTTTAGTAGAGAACAATTTTTATATTTGTTTAAAACATGTGCACCAACACTAAAACTAGATTCTTATGTCATTGTAATTATCAGAATGCTCAGAATATCACATGTCAAAAGTCCGTTTATTTGAGATTTTATTGGAAGACATGATTAAAAAATTATGACTTTCGTTAACATATAAAAAGTATCTTATATCATTATGATATAAAAAGTATCTTATATCATTATTTTAAAAAATTAAAATCTTAAATAAAATGATTAATAAACTAATTTTAGTCTAAAATGTAAAATATTGAACTTTTTGGATTGACTTACAAAAATTCATAACCCAAATAGATTTAGTCTGTACCCGATTTTTTTTTAACGTATATATCTAAACTCAAATCTATTATTTGTAACTTTTACATCAATTTATTAACTGATGTTAGTATTAGTGTCAGTTAAAATAATTTATTTTAATCATTTATATAATTTATTAATAGTTGCTATAAAATTTGTATTAATTCGTAATTTTAATAATTGTATCATTTATAATTAGTGATTTGAAATATTATTATCACTTGTATATTAGTGATGTAAAATTAGTGTTAATTTTAATAATTGATTTAACGTAAATTTTAAAATATTTTATTAATGGAAAATTTATTTTTTAATAATTCTACAATTAATTTTGTAGCAAGAATTATTTTTTAAAAACAGTTTTGGATAATACATTTTGAATTTGTGAATATCCGCATACGTCTGAATACGAAGAGGAAATAACATATTTCATATTTTAATTAGTAAAACTTCTGTCAGGAAATTTTGGTTATATTTTATTTATTAGTTTAGACTTCAATTTCCATATTTATTTATGTGTAAAGGTTCATTTTTCAATGATCTTGTTTTTTGTTGAAAAATTATTATGATATACAGTATTTGATTTGCCCAGGAAAAAAATAAAAAGATTGGGTACGTGATCTATGTCTTTTCGTGGGCCCGATGGCAAGCCCAATTTATTGTACGGTGTCTGTAATTTACTTGCCCTGTGTCACAAAAACTACCACACGAGGCAAACGCCAAAAAACCAAAAAATTTCATAAAAGAAAACTATATTAAGAAAATAAAAATAAGAAGATTGGTTATGTCTGTTAAAAAAAAAAAAGATTGGTTATGTAATTTACGTTTGATAACATTGTTTTCTTTCTCAGATTTGGGATAGATCTCATAACCAAGTTGGTACATTTCCACGTAATTGACATTTTACACGTGATCTGCTGGTGACTACCGTAATAGTACCGTTCAATAACGTGATACTTTTATTTTATCTTTTGAATAACGTGATATTTAGACATAGTTAATTTTTTGTTCAACTGATTTCTTGATTAGTCAGCTCAAAAGTTATTTTTTATTGGGCAATTCTAAAAAATGGCACACTTTCATGTTTTTGTCAACAAAATAGCACATTAGGATAAAAATGACTTAAATAGCATTCATTAAATAACAAAAAGACTAGTACATCTTTATGTTCATTCATTTCTTTTCAATCTTTTAATCCTAAACCCTAAACTCTAAAATCTAAACCCTAATTAATGATTAGTGAACCCAAATTCATTAGTGTAATACACTTAAACATGATTAAAATGTGCTATTATTGTCATTTTCACCTTAGTGTGCTATTTTTGTGATAAAAACATGAAATTATGCAATTTGGGAATATTTCTATTTTTTTATTTCCAAATATCTAATTCGTAACATTTATTAATTTATAGGATGGAAAATTATCATATATCCATGGCATTTGCTTCCAATGACGTGATATCTCGGAATTAAGATATGGCAATTACTTGAATTGACGTTTCTATACTACTAATTCTCTATATATTAATTGAGAAGACATTCTATCACGTGTCTCACTGAGAGTAATTTAAGAGAAAATGAACCAATGAAATAATTATATTCAGCCATATCCTTAAAAATTATTAACTCATAAAAAATTTTGTAACCCATTAAGACATATAATATATTAGAAGGCCATTCGAAATTCGTAGCCCGTCTCCTCCCATCTCTTTTTGCAAACCAAAAATGATTTCCGCTCATCACAAAATATATTGTCGCTTCTCTTCAAAATTTTAAATATATTTGTAGAAAAAAATAAGTTGAGATATTCACGAAACGGGGTATGCTTTTATAACAAGTTTCGAAATTTCTCTATATTTTTCTTCTTAACATTTATAAAATTTATCATGTCACATAGTTATTAAATTTATTTGGGGAAGCTGGTATATATATCCCCAACTTTTCGAATTTCGTAATTACAATTCCAAAATTCGTCTTGCTAGAAAAAAATCACAAACTTTTGTAGACTTTGTGAAAAAAACTCTAATTTTTCGTTGACTACGTAATTTTGGACACGCCGTTATCTCTACTAACTGAGCGTTAAACTCCGTCTAATGTGGCCGTCATACCCTAAAACGACGTCGTTTTTGGTTTTTTGTTTTAAATTAAAATTGCCTTATTGAATATAAATATTTTAAGAACGTTATATCATAAATTAACTATTACTTTTATATATAAAAAAAATTAGTTTAAATATATTATATAATGATTTTATGAATATATAATACCCTAGCCGGTCTCGGGTTATAATCTAGTACTACTATAACATAAACTTACAAACTAGATATACAATCAAAGTCTTTCAAAATCAAGCCCATCTGCAAAAATTCGGTTTAATCCTCATTATAAAAATGGAAAAAATACGTAATATAGTTTATTTTTGAATAAATATATGATATATGTTTATGACATATAACCGAAGAGCATCGATCTTGGCTATCATTGTAATTAGCAATTTAATTATTGTTTCAAAAATATTTAGTATATAATTACAGAAAAAAGAATTGAAAGTTAAAAATAAAATTTATAAGTTGATTGATTATAAAAAAAACTATCAACTGATCTATAAACTATAGTCGTCTTTAAAAAGTCAATTATTTATTTCTTTTTTTTATTAATCTTATTATCTTAAAATTTAAAATTAAATCTACTTTTTCCTTATTCAATAAAATTGGTGTCGAATATACGAGGAACTTATCAAAAATCTCATTTCTTAGTTTGGTAAGATTGGTTCCCAAATCTTAAAGAGAATCAGTTTCGAATCTACACTATTAAATCGAAAACAAATAATCAACACTTAGAAATTTTTGTTGTTTTATATTTTCTTTTTAATACATTTTATGTCAAATTTAGTGATAATTTTTTTTCCAACAATTATAAATAGTGTTATTACTTTCTTAATATAGACTTCGGTATTTTTAATTTTGTGGAATTTTCTTTACGAACATGATTAAGGTGTAAAATATGATATAAAATCTAAAGTGATAGATTAGTAATATATCAACCAAATGTATGCACCCCATATAAAAGCAAGTATGTGTATGTATTTATTGTCTTATTGATATATATATATATATATGCACATATTTTCTTTGTATTTTTCCTCTACAACATGGTATTTATGATAGCCAATCGAAATATACGGCAGAAGCCATAAGTAGAACACAGTATTAGAAGAACTTTTAGTAAAAAAAGTAAGGCAGCCTAATTAGATATTAGATAGATATGTATACATGTATCTCTACATATATTCTGTATATTTAGTTTCTAATTAACTTGTCAAACTGGACATGGACAAACAGAGTTTTTTTCTTTCTGTGTATTGTAAAATCCATGTTAATTTTTTATAAAACAATATCCATGATAATTCACAAGCTCAGTATAATTCTAATTCACATGCTGGAATTATGTTCTTAAACTTTCACATTTAACTAGTTCTCTAAATAAATTTTTTCATTATTATATTATAATCAGAATTTTGGGTTTTTATTACCATGCATATTTTAAAAATATTTATATCATTATCTTGTCTATAAAATTATAAATATATTTTTTTGATGAAAAACCTCTGAAATTTAGATAAGTATTGAACTCCTAAACTATAAACATAATATAAAAATCTTTCAAATATAGATTTGTTAAAATAAAATCTCTCACACTAAAACTTAAACAATCAATGTTAAATTAAAATTATTCACTTTGAATGATAAACAAAAATAAGATAGAATTAACAAAAATCTCTTTGAATACAAATCGGTTTAGATTAATTTTTCAATTGTAAATGTAATGTAAAAGTTTTTTAAATATCGATCAATTAATAATAAAATATTTTAGAAAGCGAATCTTACTATTAGAAATTGGATATTGAATTCGCTATCTCAAACTAAGGTTTGTTGTTGTTAAGGTTTACCACTTTAAAATTTTTGGAAATTTTTAAAATTTTCAATTTTAGAATTTTAAACATATTATTGTTCTCTCTTTTTATTAACAATTTTGTCATTTTATCATTAATCATATTGGTTTTCGAATTCAAAATGTATGGTTTTGATATAACAATAATCGTTTAGATTTTAAAATTATTATACATGGATAAGTTTTTCATTAATAAATTAATATTTAAAGAACTTTTACATTACATGTATAGTTGAGAGGATTATTTTCAATATACTTTTGCATAAAATGCTTTTTATTAAATTTAAAATACGTAATTTTGATTTAACGGTGATTTTTTTATAATTTGATTTTATTGTAGATAGAGATAGTTGAGAGGTTTAATTTTGATCCATCTATATTTGGAGATGGTCGAACACAAATTTAGAAGCTCTTCTCCTGGTAATTATTAGAACATTTCATATGTAAGAAGGTTGGTTGTTAAGTGTTATCAACTAGTTTTCTATAATCTTCTAATCGAGTATCAAAGCCAATACCTAATAGATTAAGAGATTATAAATAAAAAACAAACCACCACGTGAGGATCATGAGATGTGGACGGGGAAAATCGTCAAACTTTGAGATAATCTTTGATTAGGTGTGTATGTACCCCTTAATCTCAGAACCTTCTCTTTTCTCAATTTTGTCTCTTTAATTTTTTTATTTTTTTATCTTACTGTGTTTTTATTCATTTCTATTTTTTTTTTTTGGTTTTTAAAAGAAAAACCCAAAGAGAGAGTAAAAAGAAAGAATTTTTGAAGAGAAAGCAATCGATTCTATTTCTCACCTTATAGTATATAAGTAAACCCAATCTCTGTTTCGTATCCCGATACCCTCTGGTTTTTTCCTTTGTTTCAAAAAATTCCCCGAGAAAGTTTTTTTGAGTTTTCCGGGAAAATTGTTTTCAGCATCAAACAAAAACTTTGTTTGACGAATTGGGACTTTTCTTTTTCCTGTCAAGTCTGCGTTTATTTTTTCTCTCGTCTCTATATTTTCTCTCACTTTCTCGCTTTAATTCTCGATTTGAAGATCAGATATCAATCATAGACCTGTGTCTGGCGTTCGTAAATCTAAATCGCAGAGAAACAAAAACAAAACACAATTATTGATCGCGCCTTTACATTGTTTTTTTCTCGTTTCGGTTTTTTGTTTTCCCGATCATAGAAACAAACAAAACAACCGGAAAATCGGCTCTCTCCACAGAAAAATAAAAGACTTTTCTTTCTTCCAAGTAACTCAGCAGATTTCGGTTTTGTTTTGTTTTGTTTTGTTTGTTTCCCTTTCTTTCTTCCATTTTCTTTTTTTGAAAAAAAAAATAAAAAACATTTCTTGTCCATAATTTCCGTTTCCCTTAAATTCAGCTGTCCTAACGTCAAAACTCAGACACTCGCTTGCGTGTCTCCCTCTTAAAATCCCCAATTTCTTTCTCTCTCGTTCCTCTCTGTTTCTCTCTGTTTCTGGGACATTTCAAAGAAGAATCAAGAAGCCCAATCTCTCTCTTAGAAAGGAATCATGGTGTTTGGAAAAGGGTCAACGAAAAAATCGAACCTTGACCGGTTCCTTCATTGCACAACACCTGTAGTGCCACCCCAATCTCTCCCCAAGGTCTGAAACGTTCTTCGTTTCTTTCTTTCTCTTAATGCCAATTTGTTTATCATGTAATACTTAAAAAATAGATTTTCGTTTGTGTTTGTGGGGTTGAATTTTGCAGACGGAGATTAGGAGTTTGAATCGGATTTGGCATCCATCGGAGAGAGAGAAGGTTGAGTTTTTCAGATTGAGTGATTTGTGGGATTGCTACGATGAATGGAGTGCTTATGGAGCTGGTGTCCCAATTCGTCTCACCAATGGAGAATCTCTTGTTCAATATTATGTTCCTTATCTCTCTGCAATCCAGATTTTCACCTCTCGTTCTTCCTTGATCCGCTTAAGGTGAGAGCTTTAAATAAAATTGCCCCCTTTGATACGCTTCTCAGACTCAAATTTTTGAACGACCCTTTCTCTGTTGAGGGAGTTTCAGATTTGAAAGTTTGATCCTTTTTGATAAATCTATTGAATCTTTGAATACGTGTGGGTGTTGATTCCTTTACGTTGTTGTGGGTTTGTCAATTAGGGATGAGTCTGAAGATGGAGAAAGCGAGACGAGAGATTCGTTTAGTGATTCATACAGTGAAGAGAGTGAAAGTGATAAACTTTCGAGAAGTGCTTCTGATGAAGGACTTGAGCAAGACGCTATTTTGCATCCGAGTGATCGGTTGGGCTATCTTTATCTGCAACACTTTGAGAGATCAGCTCCTTATGCTCGAGTTCCTCTCATGGATAAGGTAACTCAATGCAGCTCCTCTCTCAGGTTATAATGATCTGATCATTCAAGACTCAAGACACTTGTAATGACACATGTTGGTTTTGGTTTCAGATCAACGAGTTGGCTCAAAGATATCCTGGACTAATGTCGCTGAGAAGCGTAGATCTTTCCCCGGCAAGTTGGATGGCTGTAGCGTGGTACCCTATTTACCATATACCAATGGGAAGGACCATCAAAGATTTGTCCACTTGTTTCCTCACTTATCACACTCTTTCTTCTTCTTTCCAAGGTACTCCTAATCTTCTCAGTACTCTCAGACTCAAGTCCCTTCGATGTGTTACATCCCGCAAAAATGTAACCGTTATTGTCTTGATATATACAGATATGGAGCCAGAAGAAAATGGCGGGGAAAAGGAGAGGACTCGGAAGGAAGGGGAAGGCGTAACGTTGCTTCCTTTCGGGTTAGCCACTTACAAGATGCAAGGCAATGTTTGGCTCTCGGAAGACGATCAAGGTCAAGATCAAGAGCGAGTTCTGTCGCTTCTAAGTGTTGCTGATTCTTGGCTTAAACAGCTAAGAGTCCAACACCATGACTTCAACTACTTCTCAAGAATGGCTTACCGTGGCTAAACAAATCCGTCACTATACCGATGATTTTCAACTGTAGATTTTTATTTATATCTCTTTTTTGTTTTTTTTCTTGTTGCCCTCAAGTGAAAAGGAGATTACGTTTTTCCCCTGGTCGCAATAACCGTGTTTGTCCAGTTGTTGGAGCTGCAGTTGCGGTGACGAGGAGGCTCAAACCGCTGACTGAGCGTTTCCTTAGTGCAATTAAAACGGTTGCTGCGTTTTGGGTGTAGAATAGCTTTTGAGTCCTATCTATGGGAGATGTCGTATATTATGAAAGTTGCTGATCTTGTTGAAAGAGTGTTTCTTGTTTTTGGATAACATTGACTGAGAGGGTCTTGTTCCTGTACCTCGTAACATTTTAATGAAATAGTAGATGTAACGATCTGATCATCTTTACGCGTATATACATCGAAATTTGAGGATTTAAAAATGATATCTTCAACCAATTGTGTTTTTATTAATCAACGGATCAGGGTATTAAATGCACAATATCACCTTTGATAACCATATCATAAATTAATATGTATTGAAAATATACCTAATCTACTACAGATTGACTTTATTATATAGACCATGCCTTTTTTTTACATTGTGTAGATATTCGATTCATGATCTTATATTAGAAACAAAATATGGACAAAGCTGAATTCAATTTTTTTTCTTACAATTTAATTGTACTCAACTCGAAATCAATAAAAAGTAGAAAATGTAATTGAATAGGAATACTCAAATTGTTTTTCTAAAGAGACAATAAAACAAAATAACGTGTATTTAATTTGTGTGGCACAATGTGAAAACGACACTTATTGTAAAATAGAAAAAAAAATAAAAAAATAAAGAAGAAGAAGGAACTATTGATTTTGAAAAAAATGTGATTATACCAACTTAAAATTAAGACAGTTCCGAATTAGATTAATTAGTAAAAAAGACAGGTTGTTTGACAAAAAAAAAAAAAGTAAAAAAGACAGGTTAAACAACATGTAAAAAGTGGGACCGTTTAGAGGACAAAAATGTCAAACGTGTGATGGAGAAAAATGAAATATTGTGGACCTTAAATTGTAAAATTGACTTGATGGAGTGTTCAGTGTTTGGTCCCTCCACCGATTTTTCTAGACCTACTTGTAATTATTTAAATGGAACGAATCATCATCTCCTAACAATTAGAAAGTGAAACTCATTAAGTGGTCGGCCCATTTCATTTTCTGTAATAAATAATATTGATTGAGCTTTAATAGTATAGATTATTTTCATTACTTGCTAACAGAAACAATCTAAAGAATTGAAGAAATTGATGTTTTTGGGTTTCTTCTTGACCTGAATTCACGTTGTAGATGTTGTGAAGACTTAAAGAGGCATCTAATTCCGAAAATGACCGACACTTTCTTTTTCACGTCGACCAATATTATTTCATTTTTCCACTCAAATTCTTTTTTCATAAATAATAATAATAATATTTTTTACTGTTTAAATTTTTTTTGATATAGCCTAATAGAAAATTTATTATAGCAATTTTTTTTTATAAACAGTCCACAGATATCTATTACATTATATAAATTCTACAAAAAACAATATCATGTTAGATAATTTTTTTACAAATTTATCTCCATTATAATGTAGAAATTATATTTTTTGGGAGTCGAACCCCAAACTTCCAGACAAAAAAGCTTCAAATAACTCTTTAATCAACCAATATACTAAATAATTTCCACAAATAAAAATATATATAATCCCTTCACAGATGTTCAAGATAAAATTTTGGATATTTCTGTGTTAGTTGATTATACAAAACAGTAGCTAGAATAGTGGTTAAACTCAAAGTATACGTTTGATCTCTGGAAAAATGAGATGTAGTTTCCTAAGTGAGCTGGTGGCCGATCATTTATTAGATTTTTCATGCACACATAGAAAGAAAGAATAAGATGTTTCTTTCTTAAAGACTTTCTGATGTTTAAGGTAGACATCGTTCGCCAAAAAAAAGTTTTCCGCAAAAATTGAAGAGATATCTAAGAAGTTTCGTCTAAAGATCGAGACTCTTATCTATCATAAAGTTTATGATAAATTGATAATCGATATGTATTATAAATTCAAATGAAATGAGCTTGAAACTCATACTTATAAAGTATGATGAAAATATGGATGCAGATGGTTTTTATTTTTTATGTATATAAAATGACTTAAATTTATAAATAAATAAAAAACATTAACTAATTATTATATTTTAGTTATTTTATAAATATTAATATCTATGCATATGCAACATAGTAAATCACCAAGTAATGATAATCATTATGAAAAATACTAACGAGAAAAATAACTTTTGAATAATCTTATAGTTCAGGTGAATTGTAGAAATTAGTTGTTGATCGTACATTAAACAGAACCGATACAATTCTTGTAAAACAATGTGACAAAACCAACCGCACTAAATTTCATTTTACATGTTTTTTTTTAAGTGAACAGTTCATTTTACATGTTAAATCATAATTGAATTGAATTGGGTTGCTGGACCAATTAAAAACGTTATCTTTTTTTTTTTTTTTTTTTTTTTTTTTTTTTTTTAAAAAAAAAAACGTTATCTTGTTTGCATATTGATCTCGGTTTTATGTAACACTCACGAGGAGGAGATATGAAGAGACCCCTAGTTCAGATTACGTCTTATCTAATAAAAATCAACTATAAACCACTAACCATACCACAGAAACGAAAAGAGCACAAAAGTCTAACCCCTAAGATATTTAATAAAAAATAATAGAAGAGTTCAACAACCAACAAGCCACGAACAATAGATAGTACGAAAGTCAGATATGCGGTTTTGATATATATCCACTCATAATATTTTTCAGTTTATGCTCCACATTCGCATCATACATAGACCAACAACATCGTTATCTGCTTGCATTATTTCTTTATATCTTTTTGGAAAATGTTACCGAACATGTTCTCGTCCCATCATCATATGATGATCACAAACCTCATAATGGATTAGTTTTTAATTTTATTTTGTTGGTTCTGCTTTTGGTAGCCATTTTGGGGTCCATCTTAAGTCTGGACATGTAGTCGGCATATGTCTTTTTTAGGTGCAAAATATAATGAATTTGGATAATCTTATAACTAGTCTTATGAAATTATAATTGCAGATAAAATAGTTTCATATGACATTCGACTAGATTTACACACGCTCTAAGTTATTTTTTTTTTTACAAAGAAATTTGTAGTTCTGAACTGAACCAAACATGCTGGAGACAGGACGTCCCTAGGAAATTCCCAATTTTATATTTTTTAAATTATCAGAAAGTCTTTAACCTCGATCAATCAATGATGACAAAGGTAGACACGTTTAAATCGACTTACCAATATACTTACTGATCAAGTTGATAGATTGAAAGAATCGGGACCGACCACATGTATTGAATCAGATTCTAGATTCAGAGTGTTTCTTATTAGATATATTGTAGCTTAAAAAATCGGTTCTGGTTGGAGTTTCAAGCGTGAGTTCGAATTACGTAGGGATGGTCTGGTTCTTGAAGATCTGGCCACAATTGCCTAATACAAAAACTATTGATAAAATTGACAGTTTGGTCCGGTCTGACTTCGATGTACTTGGTTGGTAATGTACAAGCTGGTCCGGTGTTGGCGATACTCGTCATTAGTAAACGGATGGATCCAAAAGTCTTCGAAGATGAGGTCTTCGATATACACTAAACAACTATTATATCTATCTTGTATTTTTTTTTTAAAAAAAATTCGAGACGTCAGATATTATGAACTCTATGATTTTTGGTTCGATTCATTTTCCAGAGAGAGACATATGTTTTGGTTACAGACGTTGTGATGGGCTAAATACAGACTTGTGGTCCAGCTTTCGTACCAAGTGGGCTAAGCGAATAACCTTTGACTTGGCTCTAATTTTTAGTCGAGTTCGGTCCCTACGCCTCTATAGATCTGCAAGTCGTTAACCACCAAATTCTGAAGGATTCGATAGACAGCGTCTTCCTCAAAGCCAATTTTATAATAATACTTGGATACGTTTTAATCAACGTCCTCTATCATAACTATTGACTGCGTCATGTTCAGACGTCATTAAGATTTTTAGTAAAGACCAATACCATGGTGACATCAGAGATCTTGCTCAATGGGACGGGCCAGCTTGTTGATCTATGGCTGCGATTTCAATGGAGTAAAGACGCTATGGCACGGTCAAATCAGGTTCTGTCTTAACCCTAATTGAATTGACATACTGGACTGTTCTAAAATATATCACCAAACTAGACGTGACTGCCCGCAAAACAAGTCTCTAGCGAAACGGTAACACTAACAAATTTAGCTATTCAGGATCAGACCAAATTGTCAAACTCACCAATATTCTTACACACGCCTAAAACTCTGACTAGGAACTGATCTTGAAGCTATATGCAAATCGGTTAACTAGTTTTTTGATTTAAACAGGCAAGAGGTTTGATACATTCTCCTGGTATATACTATCACAATCAGTGTTATAAATAGCGTGGACAAAACAACTCTAAAAACTATGTCAGGGGTTAGTCGCTTACACTGTCTAAAGAAGCATTGGAGTGGATTTCGTGACTTGTACACGCACGCCAATCTTAGACACCATGAAGACAAAAGCTCCTTCAAAAGGAAGGCCAATGCATGAAAGGAACAACAAATGATCATCAATACAGAAACAAGATATAGAAAAATAAGTTTGATAGCTGAGCTACAGCACGCAGAAACTCACAAAGAAGACTGAAGGACTCAGTAAACTGAGAATTCTACAAGTGTCTGGTGAAAACACTCCAGCAAATCATTATCAGTTCTCGCTACTGAAGAAAAACATGAACAGCTAAAAGTTGAGCCTGCAAAGAAGAAAAGAAGAGCCAAGGTGTAATGTGCAATGATCATGGAAAACAAATGGAATTTATTACTCTCAAGCAGCCTTCTGTTCCTTGCTCAATGCAATCACGACTTTCTTCAAGATGACCTCGATAGGCTGGTGTGCATTCTCCACCGCTTTTGAGATAGCTTGCCACTTCTCACCATGCTTCGGCTCACAAGCTACACATTTGGCAAGGACCTCCTTCTGATTCTCCTCAGAGCCATGTTGAAGTTCAAATTTGTAATACAACGCCCAGAAATCACCAATATCTGGCGCGAGGGTCACAGCCCGTTTTAGCCACGCTCTGGCTTTCTCCACCTTCTTGTCTTGCCAGAAGAGCTTGGCGACAGCTGCAGTGACATACGGGTCACGATCACACTTCTTCATAGCATCCATACTCTTTGTTTTCCGGCGAGGACGTGGTGCCATCTCGACGTCTGCAGCCCAGAGGATACCACTGTTGGGACACACTTGGAGAGCCTTTGACATCAAGTGCTCTGCATCTTTCTTGTTGTCATGCCTCAGTTCAGCACGGATAGCAGCTAACCATAGCTCATCCGCCTGAGGATTCTTATTCCTGGCATTGGTGAGAATAGCCCGAGCTTTGTTCAGCCCATTCACTTTCTCTTCAAGATTAGCGTGCGCGAGCCACAGCGGTACGCAGTTGGGACAGTTCTTCAAACCAGAGTCATAAGCTTTCCTGGCCTGTTCCAGATGATTGAACCGTTCCTCGAGCTGCCCAAGCATCAACCAAAGCTTGAAGAACTTTGGGAACTGCTTCAAGCCTTCATCAAGCAATCTCCTCTCCTCCTCTACGTTGCCAAGTTCTCTCTCAACAATGGCTGATTTCATCCAGACCCTCTCAGTTCCTCCTCTTTCCCTTGCTTTTGCAAGAAGCATTCTCGCTCTCTCTGGCTCCTTGTTCTCAAACTCCAGCTTGAAAGCAGCAAGCCAGATTTCCTCGGAGTCGGGAATTGCAGCATAAGCCTCTTGTAGAATAGCACGGGCGGATGGAACATCTCCGGCAAGCCATTTCTCTTTAGCACCCATGAGCCAGAGAACCTCAGCCTGAGGAACATATGTCACAGCCTTACGCAACAAGGCATCAAGAGACTCCCTACTCCCGTGGCTCTTCTCAAGCTGAGCCGCTTTAAGCCAGATACTTTTCTTGGTCAAGAATACAGTAAGAGAGTGGGCATATATTGCTCTTGCGGTCTCAATGGAACCCCTCTTCTTGCACTCCTCTGCATCAGCAACCCAAGTTCTCTTTCTATCCTCTTCATCGACTCCAATACCAATAGTGTTCTTAATAATTGCCTGACATGTTGCGACCGACCCGGCTCTCTCAGAGGCCTCAGCTTCGTTCATCCAAGCTTCTCGGTCAATAACAACCCCTTCTCTCTGTAGAGTCTTTATACCCCTATCAATAATCTTCCCCACCATAGCCGTATTCCCATTAGCTTCCTCAAGCTTAGCAGCGGTGATCCAAATAGCCGGCTCCTTAGGGAGCTTCTCTCTCGCTCGATTCAACACCTTCTTTGAATTATCGTATGTTTCAAGCCTCGCAAGCGCCACCCATAGCTCCAGATGCAAAGGGCAGCACTCCACAGCCCTGTGAAGCAGAATCCTTGCATCTTCCTCATTAGCCAACTCAACAACAGCCTTCCATAGCCTAACCGAGTCTGGAATATGCTCCAGTCCCTTCCTCAGCACCCTACTCTTGTTCTCCTCATCATTCTCCAGCTTTGCAGCCTCCAACCATAGCTTCACTGAATTGGGTATTAGCTTAACTCCCCTTGCAATCACCGCCTTGGCATCTTCTGGATTGGCCAACCTACAGGCTTCGAGCCAAACATCCTCATTTTTCGGGCACTCTTCGCAGCCCCTCTGAATCTGAAGCCTAGCTGCTTTTATCTTCCCGTCCATCTCCTCAACTCTAGCGGCAGCAATCCAGCCATTAGGATTCTTTGGGTTCGACTGTGTTAGACTCTTGTATAATAATCTAGCTCTATTGCGATCGTAAATCTCTTCATCAGTGGTTCTCTTCATACTCTTCAGATCAGTTAAGTAGCCTTTAGGATCCACAACAGTTTGCCCTGAGACTGAATCCGACAACCTATCAAGCTTCAGAGACAACACCGTACCTCTTCCCTCACCAACGGCAGTCAAATCTGTCACCGGCGTCTGCGACCATGGTGTCTCCGAACCACCAGCGGCTCTGCTCTTTGGGTCTAAAGCCATGACAAGCTCCTTCTCCTTCTTCGCCTTCTCCAAAAGCGTATCGGGAATAGGCACAAAGCTCTCAAACTTCTTCTTCTTGTTACGCAGCGAGTAATCCCCAATCTCAGGAATACTATCCCATTCATCCGCAGACAAAGTGTGCAATTTCCTCTTCAAATCCGCAAACTGCTCAGTAATTTTAGGGTTCGAGGCTCGGTATTTCTCGATCTCTTCCTTGAGCTTCGCTTCTCTCCTGTCTTTCCTCCTCGAATCCATCCTCTGATCAATAGACTCCCAGATCGCATCAGCCTCTTTGTCATCCTCATCATACTCGGCATTAGCAAACAAACCCGCATCGTTCCCTTCAAACTCATCAAACTTCTGATTCTCATCGTACCCTTTCTCCTCAGCTTCTTCATCGTCATCCGCCTCACTTGGCTTCCCTGCCCCTCGGCCAACTCCCGGAGCAGGCGCTGCAGCCGCGGCGGACCTATCAGGCAGATCGGGAGCGGCACGAGCGGGACCAATATCGGACCGAGTTGTGAATCCCGTCGCACCACGACCCAGACCCGCGACATAATTGGACGGAGGCTTCGAATTGAGGAAATCGAGACGAGGCTTGGGCGGAGCAGCTCCTTGCATCCCACCCAAAAGAGGGACATGGATAATCAAAGTAGTGAAACGACAAACGCCAAGATCGGATAACAGGAGCGAATCGGAATTCTTTGAGTCACCAAACACACGGCTAAGGTTTCGCATACGGAGCGAGTAGCGAAGGAGAGGTTGAGGAACATCGGTGCGTTGGTGAACCAATTGTTCGAAGGCGGAGATGGTGGTTGCGTTAGGGTTAACATCGATCGACAGAGTCTTCCCGTTCGGAATCGAGAGGAACACCATCGTATACCTAAGTCGAGATTCTTCTTCGGTTAAAAAAACACAAAACTGAGAGAGAAATATAAAAATCAAAGGCGGTGGAATACGTAGTGGGCTTAGTATTGGGCTTTTTTTGGACCGTTCTTAGTAAAGCCTAATTTCTTGTTTTTCGACTTATTATTACGATGTCGTATTTTCATTGTTAATTAGGGGAAAAAAATTGCGGTGAGCGTGGATCGAACACGCGACCTTCAGATCTTCAGTCTGACGCTCTCCCAACTGAGCTATCCCCGCATGTTGTACAATGTACACAAAATTATATTAAAAATATAAAAACGAGACTGTCAACAGTAACGAACGGTGAAATATCTTTGGTAGTTGGTTACAAAATATTGTTATCATAAAGCAGAGTAGAGTACGTGGGAAGCATAAATAAAACAAAGAGATAAACTAGTACCCAGACAAGGTAATTACGTTGGTTTCCAACAGCTGAATTAAGATAAGCATACATCTTTTCTCCTTTTACATTTGAATCACACAGAGGTGTGATGTGTTGCAGCATCGTCTTCATCAACAAACCGCAATAGAAACTGGAAATATTGGATCCTTAGCCACTGAGATCTACAAAGCGTGGAACTTGAATATACTGGCCACAGTAAGCGGCAAGGAGCGGAGAGAACACACAACCAAAGGCGAGATATATCATTGGAAGTACGAACAAAATAGTAACACTCTGACTTGTTGTAACAATCATGGCAGAAAAGAATGCGAGCGCTATGAAGGATAGGGACAAGGACAGTGATGGCAAGGCCATCTGAAAGGCTCTGTGAACGAGTTCTGGATCCCCCAGCTGAGCCCAAATAGAGAAATTATTGCTACAAGAGAGCTTAGCATGGCCACAGTATCAGCTACCACAAACGTGAAAAATTTGTTTTCACCCATGAGAATGCGAAAGTTTGAAGCAGAGCTGTAGTTGTTGGCCAAAACGGCCATGCCCTCGCTGTTTAAGCCTCGTGCTAGTGTAATACTTGCACCAAACGTCACAGTTGCTACGAGAGTTGGTGAGCCACCGATAAAAAACAGAGCTAGAGATTTTAAAAACAGAGAATGCTGGAAACAAACGTAAAACTCTCACATTCTATTCATTCATCTGAAGAAATATACATGACACATGATTTTCCTCAATAGAAAAAGAAAAATCTGGGAATTGACTCAGTCCAGATTACTCATTTCTGCTATTGTCACCAGTGAGCAAAAGATGTGTCCAAGGATTGGGTAGAAAACTTTTTGGTCACATACGGAACAATGATCAGCAGCAAAACCAACTCCAATACTTAAAACCACAAGAGGTCATTTTTACTATCTGCCAACCTCAGTTTGATTGACAAACATCAGACGAAGCAATTGTTTTTCTTTGAATAAGTTACAAATCAGATAAACAAGTATTTAAATTTAATCTCTAGTAAGAAAACATATAGAAACGGGATTGCAAAAATAACAATCACATAATCAAACAACTCCACAATTATACATTTTTGGACAAACAAATTATTTTAGGAACTTTCAGGCTTTTCAACATGATCCTTGCATGTGATCTTCGGAGAGGTCTGATACATCTCAATGTCCTCGTCATTAACATACCACATAAAATGCAAGAAAAATATACCAAAGAAAGCAGGAATGCCAGGTATTTGCAGAATAACGTGAGGGCCAAGGACAAAGAGCATGACCAAGAAGAAGATTATGGCTATAACGGAAAGGACTATGACAAGCCCTCTAACATTTCCTACTGTGATAACAACCCCAAAATAGAACGCACACGGCATGCAGAACAGAGCAAAAAACAGTGATGGCAATGCCACATATAAGCATCTGTGAGCGAGTGCAGGATCCCCTAACTGAGCCCAAATCAGAGTGGCTATCGTCACAACGGAGCTTGCATTGCAAGTGTGTCAAATACAAGAAAATAGAAGAGGTTTGGATCATTAGCCAGTGTTGCCATTCCCAAGTTTGGAGCAGAGTTGTTAAAGCCACCTGGTATTGTAAAACCTGCAGCGAAGGTACAGTGGCTACAAGAGCTGCCACCAGTAGAAGACCGCTGATGTACTCTTTGTTTTTGCCACTGTCTAGTGGCTCTGATGGTTTTGTTAGCTTTTTGGTCCATTGCAATCTAAACTCTCTGAATGCATAACAATATACTAAGACCAGTAGTGTCACCCTCTGCAATTCATCCAACATGAGTCAAGCAAACGGCCTATAAATACTTTGATAGAGTTAAGAGTCAAGAAGATACATAAAAGTAATCTCATGGTTGATGTGAAACTGAAGATACCTCCCGGAATATGTAGTTGGGTTGCAGATTTGACTCTACAATATCCAGAGCTGTTAGACCACTATTGTTCCGCATGTATAAGCTCCCACAAATCCGACTAAGGAAAGGAAGAGCTCGAGGGCGCCACGTTATGGCAGCCAAGTGCAAAGGTGTATTCCCATCCAGATCTTGCTCAATAGCCAGGTGTTTGGTTTTAACACAATTTGTGAAATGAAACAGAAGTAAATATTTCCCACTATATGCTGCAATGTGAAGAACGTTCTGACCATGATTATTAAGCAGATGTTTTGAATCTGGACAACGCTTTAGAATCTCTTTGACAATTCTGATGTGGCCGTTCTTTGCTGCCAAATGATCAGCAGCAAAACCAACTCCAATACTTAAAACCACAAGAGGTCATTTTTACTATCTGCCAACCTCAGTTTGATTGACAAACATCAGACGAAGCAATTGTTTTTCTTTGAATAAGTTACAAATCAGATAAACAAGTATTTAAATTTAATCTCTAGTAAGAAAACATATAGAAACGGGATTGCAAAAATAACAATCACATAATCAAACAACTCCACAATTATACATTTTTGGACAAACAAATTATTTTAGGAACTTTCAGGCTTTTCAACATGATCCTTGCATGTGATCTTCGGAGAGGTCTGATACATCTCAATGTCCTCGTCATTAACATACCACATAAAATGCAAGAAAAATATACCAAAGAAAGCAGGAATGCCAGGTATTTGCAGAATAACGTGAGGGCCAAGGACAAAGAGCATGACCAAGAAGAAGATTATGGCTATAACGGAAAGGACTATGACAAGCCCTCTAACATTCCCTACTGTGATAACAACCCCAAAATAGAACGCACACGGCATGCAGAACAGAGCAAAAAACAGTGATGGCAATGCCACATATAAGCATCTGTGAGCGAGTGCAGGATCCCCTAACTGAGCCCAAATCAGAGTGGCTATCGTCACAACGGAGCTTTGCATTGCAAGTGTGTCAAATACAAGAAAATAGAAGAGGTTTGGATCATTAGCCAGTGTTGCCATTCCCAAGTTTGGAGCAGAGTTGTTAAAGCCACCTGGTATTGTAAAACCTGCAGCGAAGGTTACAGTGGCTACAAGAGCTGCCACCAGTAGAAGACCGCTGATGTACTCTTTGTTTTTGCCACTGTCTAGTGGCTCTGATGGTTTTGTTAGCTTTTTGGTCCATTGCAATCTAAACTCTCTGAATGCATAACAATATACTAAGACCAGTAGTGTCACCCTCTGCAATTCATCCAACATGAGTCAAGCAAACGGCCTATAAATACTTTGATAGAGTTAAGAGTCAAGAAGATACATAAAAGTAATCTCATGGTTGATGTGAAACTGAAGATACCTCCCGGAATATGTAGTTGGGTTGCAGATTTGACTCTACAATATCCAGAGCTGTTAGACCACTATTGTTCCGCATGTATAAGCTCCCACAAATCCGACTAAGGAAAGGAAGAGCTCGAGGGCGCCACGTTATGGCAGCCAAGTGCAAAGGTGTATTCCCATCCAGATCTTGCTCAATAGCCAGGTGTTTGGTTTTAACACAATTTGTGAAATGAAACAGAAGTAAATATTTCCCACTATATGCTGCAATGTGAAGAACGTTCTGACCATGATTATTAAGCAGATGTTTTGAATCTGGACAACGCTTTAGAATCTCTTTGACAATTCTGATGTGGCCGTTCTTTGCTGCCAAATGGATTGGAAAGGATCCATCATCGTTGCAAACATAAACACTCTTTGTTGATCGGTCTAAAAGGTTGCATACTCCTTTGTAAAACCCAATGTATGCTCCAAATGAAAGACAAGTCATTCCTTCTTCATCTCGCTCGTCCAGAACACTTGGATCTTCGTTAAGTATAACATCAAGGACATCTGTATATATTAGCCCACATGCGAAGATTTAGTTCTCTAGATGAATATAGGAATTTGAACAAACTACATCGAGCTACTCATGATAAAAACAAAAACAAACCTGTATTCCTGGCCTTCAAAGCCACATGTACAAGAAAATTTCTACCTTCCAACTGTGAACTAAAGTTAAACTTTCTCCCTTCAAGTCCATTAATTCCTGTAGTTTTGAACATTGCTTTCACAAGCGAGACATTACCAGCTTCTACTGCCAAATACAAGGGAGATATTCCATCTTTATTCGCAAGAAATGAAGCACATTGGTTCACATTCACCAGACAAGCAGCTATCTTCACGTTGCGGCCTGTCAGGGCTAAGTGCAGAGCAGTATCTCCATCTATGTCTTTCATATCATAGAGATTTAGTCTCTCCCTCTCTTCCTCAGACAGTCTAGCTGATAAATATGTTACCGATGCAACAAGAGCTTCAACAACAGCCAAATGGCCAGCACGAGCAGCAGCATGGATTGGAATCTGATTCGTTAAGTTTGGCTGAATTAGAAGACATGGGCATTCAGAAACTATGCTCTTAACTAGTTCAAGATGACCCCAAGCAGAAGCAAGGTGAAGAACAGAGTCTCCTCGATTGCTCTTGAGACATGCCATTGGCGTTCCATAGCTTCTCAACTTCTGCATACATTCTTTATTCCCTGCACTCATTGCGCTAAAAATCTCAGGATTCATCAGCACATATTCATCCGGGAGGTGGAAAAGGTCCGAAGTTCTGAGATTGGTAAGGAACTCTGGTACAGATTCAGTGCTTTCTCCATTATATTGAGGGAAACAACTTAAACGTCGAGTTTGTGCGCCGTTGTATATCAGATTCATCGGGAAATGTTTTCCTCTATGTTGGTCTTTAGACACGTACCCGTTGACTTTTGTGACTCAACCGTATCTAGACGTACTTCAGAACAATCCATCTAAACCTTAAATCATCACCATAAGTTTAGAAGAAACAGACAAACCATCAACCATACCAAGAAGAGAGGGGGAGAAATATACCAAATGCATATGATCGGCTAAAGCTTGACGAATATCGAGAGTATGCCTTTGTTCATTTCAATAACTGTTTTAAACTTTCAAGCAATGTGCCAGCGTCCAGAGAGATAGCTATGAGTGTGATGGTGACCTTGTTGATAAAATAATGGAAAGTCTTTTGCTTTAATCCTAAATAATTACAGGAAATAGTCAACACAGAAACAGAGCCAGCAATTGCTATCGTCATCTTTTGGCCTTAAACCTGACTTTGTCACAAAACGGCAATTCAGTCAAAAGGTATTGGTACGATTTTGTACCTGAAGCGGTTCAAGCTTTGCACAACTACGATGCCGCTTGAGAGTAGTCCGTTTAGTTTTTCCTCGTAAGACGTTTCGTAGCCATAGTTCCTTAGAAAGAAGGTGTGGTGTAATTTTTTTTTCTTTTCAAACGAATTAAGAGAAGTTACAAAAGTCGTTGGAAGCAATGTTTTTTTAGGAGCTTAAAAGATTCTTTCCACATTCCATGACTTTTATAACTTCTACTATTTCATTTCAACGGATAAAACAATAGCCTATTCCCAAGTCAAACAGAAAATCTTGTAACGAATCTGAAGTTCAACGATGAAGCAGACAAACAGAGAGAGAGTACATGGAAACCACAAAACAGAGTGATCAAGCTGGTACCAGGGTAGGAGTCCAGTCCAAAGACGAACCGACTTGACATCATGTCGTATACTAATGCAGTAGCACACCAGGTCAGAGACATTAAACAAAGTGATTCCACAAGTCTCGAAGAAACATGTATGGCAGTATGGGTCCTACATAACCACATATCACTTGCTGAACTGTCTAGAGACCTCTAGAAAACAGAACGGCAAGCCAGAGACTGCCTCAAAACCAGCCGCAAAACTCTGACGTTTTATTCATTCATTCATCTGACGCAATGTACATGACATATTTTTTTGGTTTCTTTACCTCGGATTCTTTTAGTAATTGTTGCGGTTGTCAGTGGCAGCCAAAAGCATAAGGAAATAGGGGCAGTAAAAGATGTGTCGAAGAAATGGTTGTGTAGGAGAATGTGGGGACACGTAAGGAGTAATGATCAGCGGCAAAACCAAGAGGAAGAGCAGGACACATGTTTTGTCACTTCTCTGACGCCGTTTAATAAGCTTACGAAGTTTTGTTGAAAGTGTACAGGTTGTAACGTATGCAGCAGAAAGATCAAGCATGGAATTATTACTACAACCATGTTTCAAGCAAATGTCCTTTTTTTTTTATTATAAAATCCCACAATTAAACACATAGTGATGATTGATGAAACCATACAGTTAACTCCTGTACGCATTTTCTCAAAACCAACCATCATATTTGATTAAATGCCTGCATTACTAAGTACGATTACGACCAGATTTGACGTTTCAACCTCATCTCCAAGACTCCACCTGAAGAAGATCCCACAGACTTCACGGCGACAAAAGTGACACCAGCGCTCTGACCTTTGATGTTTTTTTGTCTTCATCTTCCTCACAAAAGAAGGGTCGAAGGAAAGGCATACCAGGAACTTGCGGAACATCACAAGGAATATAATGGCACACAGGAAGATCGTAGATTTTAATGTAATAGGCTTGACAAACCCTCAATTGTATGGCCACAAGAGAATGCTAATAAGATTCTGGTATTCAGAAGATATCTGTTTAAGGTACTTTAGACTTTTCCACTTGATCCGCGCCTGAGGATCTCAGAAACTCCGCCAGCCTCTTCACATACATATATATTACCAGAGCCAGAAGTGTAATGTCTTTCAGGATCATCTTCATTAACAAAGAACAAAAGAACGATAAGATATATACGAGTCAATCTTTGAAGAAGAGGAATGCCAGGAACCTGCGGGATAACGTAAGGGGCAAGGAGGACGATCATCAAACCATAGAAGATCATAGATATGATGGATATGACGTTTATAAGCAACCTGTTTTGCTTTAATGTAGCCTGCAAGGCAGCAACGAATGCCCATGACATGGAGAGTAGAGCAACGAAGAGTGATGGCAAAGCCAAATGAAAAGCTCTCTGAACTATTGCAGGATCCCCCAACTGCGCCCAGATAAGAGCAACTATTGCTACAACTGAGCTCTGCATCGCCAATGTATCTAATACCAGAAAAAAGAAGAGGGTGGAGTCATCCGCCAGAACGGCCATACCCATGTTTGGAGCAGAGCTGTTAAAGCCACCTGGTATTGTAAAACCTGCAGCAAATGTAACAGTGGCTACAAGAGCTGCCACCAGTAGAAGAGCGTTGATACGGTCTTTGTATTTGTTAGCATCTAGATGCTCTGATCTGCTTCTTAGTGTCATCCCACTTGTCGGTAGCCAAGCAACACCTCTCGGTGCATAAGCACACAGCAATACCATCAATGTCAACCTCTGTCATTTAACGGAAGATGAAAACAAAGACAATTAGCTCTATATGGTTTGGTATCGGAACAAAAATTGATATGAAAAGATAAATGTTATACACCTCCCGCAGAATGTAATCAGACTGTAGATTTAACTCTGCGATATCTAGAGGTCTCAACCCATCTTTGTTCTGAATATTCAGGATTTTTGTTTTGGTCGAAGCAAAACTAGTTAGGCTATCAACAGTTCGAGGGCGCCAATTTATGGTGGCTAAATGCAAAGGTGTATTCCCATCCACATCTTGCTCCTCCATTAAATGATACTTCTTATCTAGTTTTATTATATAAAACAAAAGAAAAGATGTAGCTTTCCCACTCTTTGCTGCAATGTGAAGAATGTTCTGACCTTGTTTGTTAATCAGCACTTTCGAGTCTGGACAACGTTTTAGAATCTCTTTAACAACTTTCTTATGACCTTTCTCTACAGCCATATGGATTGGAAAGGAACCATCTTCATCACACTCATAAACACTCTTTGTTGATCGATCTAATACCTTACATATTCCTTTGTAATACCCTATGGATGCTCCAACAGAAAGACAAGTTCGTCCTTCTTCATCTCGCTCGTTGAGAAGACTCGGGTCTTCATTGAGAATGACGTCAAGAACATCTGTCCAAACAAGGAGGAACTTCGATTAGTTCTTCGAGCAATGAAATCTGAACAACTCAATTTGGAAGTACACCTGTATTCTTGGCCTTCAGGGCTGCATGCACAAGCGATTTTCTCCCTTCCAAGTTAGAGGTTTTGCTCTGGACGTTATTACCAGAACGCTTTAACATTGCATTCACAAGGGATAGATTACCAGCTTCAATGGCCAAATACAAAGGAGTTTTTCCGTCTTTATTCGCGAGAAATGAAGCTTGCTGGTTCGCACTCACCAGACAGGCAGCTGTCTCCATTAGGTGTGTTGATGCAGCAGAAAATAAAATGAATTTGAGCCAATGCATATTAAGGTGAGACGAGGATGGTTTTCCGCAGCGTTGCTGATATATCAAAAGCAAGGTCAGAGATTATCAATGCGTCAGATGCGTATCAGTTGTTGGAGATATTAAAAGAATTACTAGATCAAGGGATTTGGCCTAACAGAGATAACTCATTAAAACGAAACATAGAGTAAATATTGTATTAGTCCAGGTTGGGACTAGGCATAGAAAGCTTGAGAGCAAATTGAACAGGATGCTTTGTCGTGAGAGGTACTATGAACTTGTAGAGTGTCATGGGAACATATTTTAATTTTTATAACAAACTTCCGGAGTGAATCTTAAGCTCAATTCTGAGTCATAAACCCAAAATCTCAACAAAAAAATGCAATACCTTTGTTTTTTCATGGAGGTCTTTCAATGCTAAGTGCAAAGGAGTGTCCCCATGTTCGTCCTTCAAAATATATAGATTCAGTTTTTCTGTATCTTCTTCAGAGAATCTAGCTGAAAAAAATGTTACCGACGCAACAAGAGCCTCAAGAACTGCTGAATGGCCAGCACGAGCGGCCACGTGAAGAGGAAGCTGACCCTTCCAATTTGACTCCAACAGAAGAGATGGGCATTCAGAGACTATGCTCTTCACTAGCTCAAGATGGCCCCAAGCTGCAGCCAGGTGAAGAACCGAATCTCCTAAATCGCTCTTGAGACAGAGCATTGGTGTTTCGTAGCTTTTCATCTTCTCTAGATATTCTCTGTTCCCAGCTCTCATTGCACTATAGATTTCCGGATGCATTGCCACATATTCACCGGGCAGGTTGTAAAGATCCGACAACCTGAGATTGGTAAGAAAATCTGGGAGAGATTCGGTGTCATGAGACACACCCGTTAACCTCTGTGCCTCGATTGTATCTAGAGCTGCTTCAGAACAATCCATCTAAAGCCTAAATCATCACACAAAGAGTTTAAAAACGCAGTTTTAAGTTCCCTGGAGAAAAGAAAGACAGCCAATCAACCATACCGCCCAAGAAGGAGGGAGACTTACCAAGGAGATCAGAGATGCAATAACATGTTATAATGTCTCAGCATGTGCACGCTGGGAGATCACTGTGAGTGTGATGATAACCTTATACAATTATATATTGGAAGGTCTTCCCAAATAGTTACACAAAATGTCAACGCAGAGAGCCATTGTTGTCGTCTTTCTTCGGCCTCAAAACAAAACATATCTTAACACGCAAACCCGGACAGAGATTGTTATTATGATAATGTACCTGAAGACTGAAGATGTGAGTAAATTATTAGATTGATGCCTTCTTATGCGACACTTAATAATTTTAGTATAATAAAGGTCTAACATTAGGTGGAAATAGTGCTGTCCATTATATTATTAACTCTTTCAAGTTTTATTGAAGTCGTCTCCTCTTACTAGTTTCTAGTCTGTTGGCAGGACGTGACATCCAAGTTATTAAAAACCGACTGAAACCTTAATAAATAATTAATGTCTTATCAGTCTTACGTTAGATCTTATAATAAATGCAGGGAAGGTTGAACTCCTCATGTGTCCTTAGGAGAACTCGTAGAGACGCTCTATCTTTTCAAATAACACAAAAAATGTAAAAATTATATTCTTTGGCAGTTTGGCGTATAAACACTGTGGGAACCGGTAACCAAACCAGACCTCACTAACTAACCAAACAACCAAATATGATTAATCTCCAGGGAATAGAACTTCCGATGATCGATTAAATGTCAGAATAAGCACTTCTATTTCTTTAAAGAAGTTCAAGTCAGAGAAACAAGCAAATTACTCCTCGACAAGGATATAAATGTTTAAGGAGAATCTGGAGAAGATATAACCTAACCTAATCTATCTGTGAGGGCTGAGGAGAATGCTATCTTTTAGGTGCTTTCTGGCTTTTCGACGAGATTCATGCCCAAAGATCTCAGTAGACATGTGTGCAACAGGGGTCTGATGCGTTTCATCGTCGTCTTCATAAGAAAACAGCAGAAAATGCAGACAATATTCACCAAAGTAGGCAGGACTGCTTGTGGTAGGCTAATATTCTGTCGATTTTGGTTTCGGCTGACCTAGGAAAACTAAAATAGAAAGCAGGACAATCACGCCCGACCTACTTGAATGTTGTGACTTTCCATTTCTCCTCGATACTATCTCAATCGTTTGCTCCCATATCCAGATCTGAATCGAAACACTCCTACTCTCCCTCGATTCTGATTCTGATTCTTCGCCTTTCCTTCTTTCGACTTTTGCACTTGATCACCGCTTGATGATCCCGCAGACTCCAGCCTCTTCATACTCGTGTGACAAGAGCCTTCATTAACAAATAACAAAACACTTACGAGAGCCGTATCAGTGTAGCTTTGAAGTAAAGGAATGCCAGGAACCTGCCGGATAACGTAAGAGGCAAGGAGTATAAGCAAGAAAGTATAAAAGAAGGCTGATACAACGGCCAATGAAGTTTCTAAGCAAGCCGTTTTGATGTATCGTAGCCTGCACTCCACACGTGAATGCAGAGGAAATGGAGCAGAGAGCGAGGAAGAGTGATGGCAATGCCAAATGAAAGGCTCTGTCGAGAGATTTTTAAAAAGACCAGAGTGAGTTTACTAACTCATTGAAGACTTTGAGGTCGTCTGCTAATAAAAGTATAAATATATGTCTTTTTTCCGGAGAAGCTGATCGATAGATTATTCCCTATGAATGTCTAGAGCAACGCACTTCTTCCCTCGCGGAAAATTTTCCCGGCGCAGACGGAGATTATAAATGGCAGAGGAAAAACTCTCTCACTGGCTTCTGGTTATCGGTCTTTCCTTCATTCGAGAAAATGGGCAACTTTACTTCCGGCACTGTTTCTCCGGGAATGTCGATTGCGATCATGGTGAGACAGTGCCGCCGACTGATGAAGAGCGAGGCGCAAAAAATGGGAAACCGGACAAGGAGTTGTGGTCAATCTTCCGGCGGTAGCTTAAAATCATTTCCGTCGTAAGATTGGGCCCAATGGGTTCGTTAAAGGTTGGGGCCTTTTTTTATTCACACCCTTCTATCGAACAACGTCGTATATAAAGCGGGGGAAATAACAGTCCATTGGACTCATAATAACAGAATATTGACTTCTTGTACTTTTTTTTTTGAATTGAATTGTTAAATTTCAAATCCAAAAAACTGTTTTACATCTGAGTGCTACTTGATTTTTAAGGAGAGCTTACAAGATAACGTAGTAATTAACTGATGATACAAATTAGCATCGAGTGCTAAACCAAAAACTGAGGCCGTGTTCCAGCTTCTTTTCTCCTGCGGCTCTAGCAGTGCTAAGCCTGTTCCGAACGATTTTGTCAATGAGCCTGACAAGTCTTGGTGATGGTGAAGGCTGTTCGCCATGTTTTCGAAGATTCCTTTCCCACCATATACCATAAAGTGACGCCTGAAAGACATATTTGAGGACAAAAGCTTTGACATAGTCCAAATCAGGTTGGAGAAGGTAGGAGATGATGTCAGTCCATGATGTAGTGTAGGCTGAGTTCATGATCTCACTCATAAGCCGATGCCCGATTTCCTCTGAGAAAGAGCAAGTAAAGAAGAGATGATCCCTACTCTCAATAGATGTGTTGCAGAGGACACAAATAGGATTGTGACTATGATTCCAAGCGAGGATCCTGTCACTTGTTGACAGTCTGTTTTGCATCGCAAGCCAGGCGAGAAAAGCGAATTTAGGTGTGCCATAAGGAACCAAATACACTTTGCCCACCGTTGAGGTTCATGAAGCTGACGGATCTGGGACCAAGTGTTTTTCGCAGAGAATTTTGCTTTAAAAACGTTCTCCTTCTGCCTCCATAATGCGATATCTGTCTCCTCTCCAACTCTCACTGAGCGATATCTATCAATTGGTTTTTCATTGTCAACACATCTACTCTTGGTTTTACTTTTACCAATGTTAATTGTATATACTAACGAGATGCATACAAAAATAAATGTTGTAGTCAAGTTATTAAAAAACAAAATATAGATTTTATTTCTACAAAACAAAGGAGAAAACAAATCAATCTCCACTAACAAAAATGATGTTAAATATAACCAGCACAGAACAAATCAACTCATTATATATCAAAGATGAAAAAAATTGCTCTTTTTCAAGTATTTTCTGTTTTTTCGGGGTGATCCTTGCCTGAGATTTCCATAGATGTGTGAGGCGAGGTTTGATCCATTGCATCGCCGTCACTATAAGCTAACAGAAATTGCAGAAAGTATAAACCAAAAATGGCAGGTATACCAGGAATTTGTAGGATAACGTGAGGACCAAGAATAAATAGCATCCCATATAAAAAGACGGCAAATGTGAAGTCAAGAAAGCTCGTAAGCCATTTAGCATCCCCAACTAAAATAAACATGCCAGAGGAGAATGCCATTGGCATGCATAGTAGAGCCAAAAACAGCAATGGCAAGGCCACGTTTAAGGACCTGTGAACTAGCGCAGGATCCCCTAACTGCGCCCAAATTAGAGTTGCTATTTGCATTGCTAGGGTGTCAAATACCAGAAAGTATACGAAATTGCGATCATTGACTAGAGTTGCTCTGCCCAAGTGTGGAGCAGAGCTGTTAAATCCACCTGGTATTGTGAAACCTGCAGCAAACGTCACAGTTGCTACAAGAGTTCCCATGAGTAGAAGAGCGTTGATGTACTCTCTGTTACTGTCACGGGTTACAGGGTACGATGGTCTTGTTAGCTTCTTGGTCCATCGCGATGCCGGATCTCTTGATGCGTAAAGATATACTATGACCAGCAGTGTCATCCTCTGTAATCCAACCATATATAATAAAGAGACAAATAAAGAGATCTATAAACAGTCAAGATGATACATAGAAGTCCAAAATTAATGTCATACCTCCCGGAAGATGTAGTTGGATTGCACAAGTGACTCGACAATGCCTAGAGCTGTTAAACCACTGTTGTTAAGTGTGTACATGCATTTTTTAGTGGAAACACGGTAAAGGAGAAAAATGTTGCGATGGCGCCACTTTATGGTGGCAAGGTGCAAAGGTGTATTCCCATCCACATCTTGCTCAACACCCATATATTTGGTTGTATCACGTCTTGTTAAGTGATATACAAGCAAAAGCTTCCCATTTTTAGCTGCAACGTGAAGAATGTTCTGACCTTGTTTGTTAACCAGGTGTTTTGAATCTGGACAACATTTTAATAGCTCTATAACAATTCTGACGTGGCCTATCTTTGCTGCCATGTGGATTGGAAAAGAGCCATCATCGTCACATTCATAAACACTCTTGGTTGATCGGTCTAGCAACTTGCATACTCCTTCATAAAACCCAGTGGACACTGCAAACGAAAGACAGGTCATCCCTTCTTCATCTCGCTCGTCTCCAAGACTTGGATATTCTTTAAGACTTATGTCCAGGATATCTGTCAAACAAGTGTGGGAATATCAATTAGCAAAAGAAACTCAAAGAGCTCTTGATGGGCAAAGAGCAAAACAATTAACCTATATTCCTGGCCTTCAAAGCGGCATGCACAAGACATTTCCTCCCTTCCAAGTCGAAGTCTAGCACAGAGGTTTTCTTTTCAAAGACATCACTTTCTTTAGTTTTCAACATTGCTTCCACCAGGGATACCTTACCCGCTTCAACTTCCATATACAGGGGAGACATTCCCTCGTTATTTGCAAGGAACGACGCGCGTTGGTTCGCATTTACTAGACACAAAGCTGAATCTGTTTGGCATCCCTTCAAGGCCAAGTGCAGAGGAGTATCTCCATCTTTGTCCTTCACAACATATACATTCATTCTCTCCCTTTCTTCTTCAGACAGTTTAGCTGTAACAAAATGTTATCGTTGAAACAAGAGCTTCAACAACAGTTAAACGGCCGTCATGAGCCGCGACATGAAGCGGAAGTTGATTCTTCAAGTTTGGAGCCAATATAAGACATGGACATTCAGAGACAATGGTCTGCACTACTTCAAGATGACCCCAAGCCGCAACAAGGTGAAGAATGGAATCTCCTCAATGGCTCTTGAGACATGCCATCTGCTTTTCGTAGCTTCTTATCTTCTCCAAGCATTCTTTTCTACCCGAGCTCACTGCACTAAAGATCTCTGGATTCATTGCTACAGATTCACCAGGAAGGTAGAAAAGATCCGAAACTTTGAGATTGGTAAGGTACTCTGGTACAGATTCAGTTTCTCCTGTAGGTGGCTTCGTGCCTTCTCCTCCAGATTGTAGGAACCAACGTGAACTGAGTGTGCGTAAGCTGTTTATCAGATTCATAGGGGAGTATCCTCGTTTCTGTTGGTGATGATACACATCCGTTGACCTTTGTGCCTCAATTGTATCAAGACGTGCTTCAGAACAATCCATCTAAAGCCTAAACAAAATACAAAATGTTTGAAACAATTTCAATCAATTCCTTCACAAAAGGAATTCAAACCAACCATACCAAGAACGAGAGAGGGAGAGAAAATACTTACCAAATGGAAGAAAAAGATCAGGTGTGTAAGAGGATTTGCTAAAGCTTTTATAACGCCCCAACCGCCCCTAACAGTGAGCCCACATGTCCTCATATTAGGTCCATTGGGCCTCTCACTAGGCCCACATGTCCTCTCATTAGGCCCATTGGGCCCACCCCTGTCCGACGGTCGGTGCGTTATTCCGGAGGTTCTAAAGTCATGATATACTGTCCCTGCAATCACCACATGACCGTTCCCCGTGTTTTTCCCTAACTCACACGATACCGCAAATCACTTCCCGGTAGGTCACCCATCTTTTGACTACTCCAGCTCAAGCACGCTTAACTCTGGAGTTCTCTCTGGATGTGCAACCGAAAAAGTAAGTGCACTTTGGTGACATAGGTAGCCAAATCAATTCTTTTAACCTCTCCCACATATGTTTCCATATATACGAGAAATCGGGATGTTACAGCTTTATGGAGAAATGACTTATATGTCAATCTATTTATATAGCTCCAGTGTCTAAAGCCATGTGGTGCAGAGAGATGAGCGAGAGTGTAAAAGTAAACGTTTTATAAAAAAATTATTGCAAGGTCTTTTATTAATGCGAAGTAATCACAGGAGAAAGTCAATCAATCACGTATTTTCTTTACTAACCTCACTTATTGAGATCTCTTTAATACCTGCCACCATTAGATACTCTAATACATTAATTATAAGATCACAGTCAAGTCAAGTAACTATTAAGTTAGAACTAGACTCGTACCCGCACATTGGCGCGCGGGATATGAATAATCTTTTTTCAATTAAATATATAAATTTATGAATTTATAAATTTTTGTGATATAATTATAATTTATAAAACTATTAAAAGTAAACAATTACATAAAGTTGTGGTGTGAATTATTTTGTGAGTTTTTTTTATGGCTTGATTAGAAATTTAGAGAAAGAAAGTAGGTTCGACATCCAACAACGGTGGTTCAAGTCCGTTCTCAAATCCAACTTCCAACCACTTGGACGTATCAACGTCGATTATCATTTCGACTATCTGTTGCTCTTTAGAGCATCTTCTTTCGGGTTACGGGTGAAGTTTCTCTATGAGTTTCTTTACGCTGCTGAGCAAGTCTCGCTCATTAATGCGTCTATCTTTTATGTTATTGTACTGCTGTTCTTTACTCGTCTAGCCATTGAGCATGACTCCGGTTGTATCTTCCCAAGTCTATTGGACGCTTAGTTTCTAGTATAATATGTTGTCCAAAAAAAAAAAGTAGGTTTACAATGTGAAATAGATAAAAAGCAAAAAATGAATAATTATATGCTGTGTTCAAAATTACGCTAGGCGCTAGTCGGGCAGCCGACCCGAGCCTAGCGAGTTAACGAAAAATCGGGGATTAATCGGGGAGTACTCGGGGACTAGTTTTTGAGGTTTTTTAATATAATTTAATATATTTATAACGTAATTAACATATTTATCTAAGTTTATCGAATATATAATATAGATATTGTACAATGATACCAAGAGAATGGTTTAGTTCAGTGGTTTAGTCTTGACTTGTTGTCCTCTCAGCCCGAGATCGAAACCCAATCTCTACCTTTTTCCAATTTTTTTCAATTTGGTTTAATTAAGGTTAAAACCGTCTTTTCTTTATCATCTTCTTCCTCTGAAAATCAGATCGACAAATCTGTTAACCCTAAAAAACCAGCTGCCGCTTATTCTTTTACTATCTTCATCATCTTCATTCGATTTTTCTTCTATTTTATCTCATAAATCACATATCTATTACAAAATATTCGAGTTTTCAACGAAAATGGACACAAAACTAACTTTTTTTAAAAGCTTCCGATGTTTAAGCCGAGTTGAACGAAATCGCGGCGGTTCCCTGCCGCCGAACGCCTACTCGCCGACTAGCGGCCGCGGAGGCCGTGTTTTCGAACACAGATTATATGTAATGTTTGCTTGCTGAAATAGAATTGAATTTGTTTTCCGGAAACATATAAATTATAATTATATAGTTTTATAATTTAGAAAACTATCTTTAGTATCACAAACATATAGTTTAATTTAATAGTAAGTTAATCAATTATTATGTCTTTATGTTTACACAAATTTGGATATTCTTTAATGCGATTTTTTTTTCTAATTTAGAAAGAATATAATTTTATAGATTAAAATGTAATTAGTTAACTAAATCATTTCTAATATTTTTTTTTTGAATTTTGGTTGGTGAAATTATTTTCATAATATTGGTATCTAATCAATAAATTTGATTTAACTACAGAATCTCTGATATTAAATATATTGTAATCAGATATTTTTGTAAAGTTCTGTTATGGAAATCAGAATATAATTAATATAATTATGTTTTAAAATTCGTTTCGAATATTGTTTTTTGAATTGTAAATATTTAATATAGTTTTAATATATGCTAAGAGCGGATAATATTTATTGTTGATTTTTGTTTTTATGTTTTCTATTTTGGATAAAGATATATTTGTCTAAGTCATAATTTGAGAAGTGTTGCTAATTTTATTTTGAATTCACTATAATAATATATAATTTATATTAATTTCATATTTATAGTATGATTATATAATATATCATCGATTTTTATATATATATAGTTTTAATTATTTTAATATATGAATATTATAGTTTGAAAAAATTGACAGACCCATTATATATATATTTGAATGTAATTTTACATTTATAAAAAAAATATATGCTAATCCGTTAATTTATTAGTTATTTTTAATGTCATAGAAGATCAATTAAATATCTTAACCCATATTATTGTTATTTAAATATTTTAATAATAGAAACTATAAAAACCCTGTAATTATATATTTAAAAAAATTAAATTGTCTCACTATATAATTGAATAATATAATATATATAGACTTAGTTTTAATATTTTCATTTTATCAAGTTAAAATATATTAATCTAATTTAAGAATTTTAATTTTCCAAGTTAAAATTTTATATTTTATAAATTATATTTTGTTAATATTATATTTGAATTATTTATGTATGTTTTTATTTATTAATAATTGAAGTATGTTCAAAAACATATTTATTTATTTTGATTTTGTAATTTATAAAAACAATTGATGTGTTATATTATTTACTTATATTTATTATTTGATTTAATAATTTAATATGTGTGATTTTATTTTATTTTCGTTTTTAATTAATAAGGAAAGTAGGACCCATTATTTTATATTGTTTGGATACATATTTAATAGAGATACTCTGAATTTTATCATTACCAAAAATTTTTTTTTAATGATAAATGTTTATCTCAACTTCTAATCTAAACCATTGATCTCAATTTCTAATCTTAACCGTACATTATTAATAATATGATAATTGACAAAATTACCCTTAATGAAAATCTTAAAAAACCAAAAAAAGACAATGGCACAAAATGTAATATAACACATGACTAAATGTTTGTTTCAAAAATGTTTCTTGTTTTAATAGTATAGATAAAATACGATCCGAGTTAAGTATTATTATTAAGTTAGAATTGAAATCTTATCCTAACATTATCTAAAAGGGTTTTCTGCAAAAAAACCATTGACTCGGTTTTGTTTTGCAATTTTACCCTTGACTCGGTGAAAATGCAAATCAAACCTACCAAGTCTCAGTCAACCCGCAATATAGCCCTCCATCGTGTATATGTTTTAAAATCTGTATAAGACCGTGTATACACTATCAAAACTACGTCGTTTTAAGCATTTTAATCAAAGAAAATTTTGACTCCAAAGGGATTCGAACCCGTGACCTTCGAACTAAACAAGATGCACGCTACCACTGTGCCACATAAATCTTTGAGGAAGTATCAAACTTATGTATATATAATATATACCTTCGTCATTTCTTTTTTATTTGAAACAATAAATCTTTATATAATAAAAATTATATTTTTTCTTCCTCATTTCAATGAACTTAAAACAAAAAATTCAGAATCAAAAATTTTAACTTCATTAACATATCCAAATGATATATTATTCTCCATATGTTTTTTACTCCATATGTTAATGAAGTTTTGATATATTATTCTCTATATGTTTTTTTATTATATTCTACATATATTAATGAAGTTTTGATATATTATTCTCCATATTTTTTTATAAACGATATATTATTCTCCATATGTTAATGAAGTGTTGATATATTATTCTCTATATGTTTTTTTATTATATTCTCCATATTTTTTATGTTTTATATTATTCTCCATATGTTTTTTTCTCCATATTTTAATGAAGTTTTGATATATTATTCTCTATATGTTTTTTTATTATATTCTACATATGTTAATGAAGTTTTGATATATTATTCTCCATATTTTTTTATAAACGATATATTATTCTCCATATGTTAATGAAGTGTTGATTTATTATTCTCTATATGTTTTTTTATTATATTCTCCATACGTTAATGAAGTTAAAATTTTTGATTCTGAATTTTTTGTTTTAAGTTCATTGAAATGAAGAAGAAAAAATATAATTTTTATTATATAAAGATTTATTGTTTCAAATAAAAGAGAAATGACGAAGATATATATTATATATACATAAGTTTGATATTTCCTCAAAGATTTCTGTGGCACAGTGGTAGCGTGCATTTTGTTTAGTTCGAAGGTCACAGGTTCGATTCCCTTTGGAGTCAAAATTTTCTTTGATTAAAATGCTTAAAACGACGTAGTTTTGATAGTGCATACACGGTCTTATACAGATTTTAAAACATATACACGATGGAGGGCTATATTGCGGGTTGACTGGGACTTGATAGGTTTGATTTGCATTTTCACCGAGTCAAGGGTAAAATTGCAAAACAAAACTGAGTCAAGGGTTTTTTTGCAGAAAACCCTATCTAAAAAATTGTAGTTAGTTGGGAGAATCAACATTCAAGAACGTGAGACCTTGGCCTAGGGAGACTCCATTTATACAAAAACCAAACATGGCAGAGACATTATTAGTAAATTAACCAACCAATTAATACCATCTTTATAAAGACATCTCCCGTCGATTTTTTTTTTTTGAATTAAAACGACGGGAGAGGTGAGGCTGTGTTGTGTAATCGATGATTTAAGTTAAATACTGTAGAATCTTCTACGAAGCGGTGAAACAGCTCTTAAGACAAACGATTCCTTGCCAAACAACTGGCTCAGTCGAGACTAAACTCCAATATGAAAAAACTAACTATGCATAGTTAGAGACATCAAACAAAGTGCTTCCACAGATCCGGAAGAAACATGTATTAGTATAAGCTAATGAATTGAATAAGAGACTCTTAAAACAGAGCTCGAGATCTTTAAACAAATCGCAAGCCAGATCACATAGGCTGCCTCAAAACCAGGTTTATATATAAGCTAATGAACGTAGAACTTGGACGTTTTACATTCATCTGATGCACTTTAATATGACAAATGATTTTCCTTTCTGTGGTCACCAGTAGCCCAAAGTAAAAGGAAATAGGGGAAGTAAAGGATGTGACGAAGAAAGGGATAGGTAGAAACCTAGGGGAACACGTAAGGAATAGTGATGAGCAGAAAAACCACGAGGAAGATCAGGCTCATAAAGAAGACATGGACATTTTAGGTATATGGTCTTCACTAGACCGACATGACTCCAAGCAGCAGCAAGGTGAAGAACAGAATCTCCTCGATCGCTTTTGAGACATGCCATTGCCGTTCCGTCGTCTCTATAATCCCTTATAAAGGAAGTCTCCCCTGCTCTCATTGCGCTGAAGATCTTTGGATTCATTGGCACAGATTCACCGGGGAGGTCAAAGAAGCGACAATCTGAGATTGAAAAATCTGAGAACATAAACGTTTCCTTCGGTAGATTCGTTGTCATAAGACTCCTCAGTTGTCCTCTGTGCCTCAACTTCGTCTAGACTTGCGTCAGAACAATCCATCTCGAACCTAAAATGTCATGACACAATCTATTTACGGTCCACTAATCAAATAAAAGAAAGACCGACAGTCAACCATACCAAGAAGAAGAGAGAGTGAGGCTCACCAAACGGAAGAAAGATATCAGGAAATGCAAGAAGATTTGCTAAGTCTTGACAGAAGAAAAACTCATATGTTCATTCATAATCCATTAATTTACCTCCTTTAGTGTCTCAAGCCATGTGCGTGCAGCGAGATCACTGAGACTGTGATAGTAAACTTGTAAATAAATTCTTGTATAAGGCCTTTTTTTAAAATTTGAAGTAGTCACAGGGAGAAAGTCAATTGATCTTGCATTTTCCATACTAACCGCATTTATTGTCATCTCTTTAGATGCCAGCCACCATCCGATACTCTAATATAAGATCATACCTAAGCCTGTTTGATATACGTGAACTGCAATAGAATAAAAAACGACCCGAGTTAAGAGCCTAGTGAGTCAGCGTTGAAGTCTTATCCTAATAATGTCTTAAACTTGTAGTTAGTTGGGAGATTCAGCATTCAAGAACGTGAGACCCCCAATGGGAAATTCTCAACATGGAGTGAGCATAAGTATATATGATTATTAATTTTTAATTTTGAGATACTACAAAAAATAATTTATCAATATCCTTACTTTAATATATTTTGAGAACTTGTGTGAGATATCCTCAATGAGGATGCTCTAGTCCCGTTTTGATAAAAGACAACTCTTCTTTAATTATTTTTGAGTTAAAACGATAAGACTCACTTATCGTGGAAGAAGTGAGGTTGTGTGAGTATTCTATGATTTAAGTAAAAATACTGAATATACAAATATTTAGTTTTCCAACTCAGGAATGGCTTAAACAAACCTGTGTTAAATATTGGCCTGACTCATGGTCAAGAAACTTTTTTTTTTTTTTTTTTTGATCGAAAAAGGGTTAAACCAGGGCCACTATTGGAACCAGACCTAACTCCCGGGTGGAGGTACAGCCCACAGATAGACCCTCTCCTGGGTATTCAAATGAGCCGAAAGCATAGCCCATATCCGTGTGGCCAGCGGGAATCGAACCCGGGTCCGTATCGAGGCCGAAGCTCCCTCAAGACCACTAGGCTAACCCCACTGGTTAGGTCAAGAAACTTTCTCCGTTCCAACATGAAATCTTTACGTTCAGGATGACCCCAAGCTGCATAAATGTGAAGAAAGGACTCTTATGACATGACATATCCACACCGTAGCTTCTCAGCATTTGATAAACATCGATCGAGAATCAACGCTGACTTACGTAATCACATGTTTCCCCAAGATCCCAACACGAGAAAAAAAAATTGGTAGCAGTCTCAGAATTGAGGAGGTCTAGGCAGAGCCATGAACGATGAATGTGCATGGAGAAATGTGATAAGAGGATTTTGCAATCAAATATCAATTACTCAACCCACTCATGTCATTGTAGTGTTGAGGTTCAATCCACCTAGGAAGTTAACACACTAAAGATGCAGGAAATTTCTCAATCCAAGTGCAATCAGATTTTGGTTTTAGTGACTTAACTAACAAGAAACTAAGTAACCTCAAGGTAAACAAGATAAAAGCAAGTAATCTAACAAACAAATAAGTTGCAAATATTAAACAAGGTGATTCAAACAGAAACAGAATGATTTATAGAAAAGCAGAGCAATAGCAAAAGATTAAGATTAAGATTCAATATTAAAAGCATTAGACCCTGGGATTAGGTTTTAAGACTTTGGATGATCTTTTGGAGACTAAAGGGTAACTAGGAGCCTTACTAGATCATTTCTAAACTAAGAACACAATGGTGCATTGATTCACTCTCATGACATCAATCCTATACTATCAAGCAGTTTGTAAACTCAATTCTCATTGGAAACTACAAGATAATATGCATTCAATCAAGTCTCTTCTAGTCTATCCAGCAACCTAGCATCAACTCTCATTGGCTAAGTGAGTACTAGACTCTCCAAGAATCAGTTCTAGCACTTTGAACACTTTTGATGTACAAAGATGCCTAAGATCATAGTTCTAAGCAATCAAGACTTATAACTATGGTTCAATCCACTCTAGGAGAAGAAATAACTTAGAAACCTCTAATCAAACTCTAAACTCCTTCAGATCATCCTTGGTCAACCCATCCCAGAATCTAATTAAGAAACTACTCCATACTAGAACAAGTTAAACTCAAAGTAATCAAGAAAGAAGACATGATCATAAGAAAATATGAGATGATAAAAAGAAGATTTAATGATTCATACAAAGATAAGAATCTAGATGTTGTTCTACAATACAAAGCTTAGTTTTTCAGATCTAAAAAAAACATCCTCCTTTCATAATGGTCGAAATCCAGGCTTTTAAAAGGGTGAGAGAACACTTTTTGGGAGTTGGTATAGTGGAAAACAGGCTGTTTAGTGAGTGGGATGCTCGTAGCGACTTGATCCAGGCGCTATTTCCAGTCGCTGCGAGTTCTTGATTTTGTAGCGACCGAAATCAAGTCGCTAGGACAAGTCGCTATGGGTTCTTGATTTTGTAGCGACCGAAATCGAGTCGCTAGGACAAGTCGCTATGGACTCTTCTTCTCGAGCTTCATCTTCTTAGCGACTCGATCACGTCGCTATATCCAGGCGCCATATAAACGCTGTAATGTTTTAAACTTCGTAGCGAGAGGATCAAGTCGCTATATCTGGTCGCTATCTACGGTTGATTTGTAGCGACCCAAATCCACACGCTACATCCAGTCGCTACAGTGACTCCGAGTTGTTTTCTTTATTTTCTTGACTTATCTCTTCTTGACTCCCCCCAATTCCACAATGCAGCTACTCCAGAACCTGATTGGGACAACGTACACAAATGCAATCCTAAACAAACCTAAATGCAACTAAAATGATCAAAAAGAGGTGAGAAAACATGATTAAAAACATGAAAATTCTATAAACATCAACTCCCCCAAACTTATCCTTTGCTTGCCCTCAAGCAAAGCCAAAGAAAAATTATGAGAAAGAGGTTTGAAAGTGGGGACTCAGAGCCACAAAATTCACACAAGAGATTCAGCCTAAGGTCCTTCCAAGTAGTTACAAATTGCATGAACTAGACATCATAGACTTTGTAATACTTCAATGCTATCAAAACTTAACCCCTAGTCCACTAAGCCAATTGGAACTCAAGCAATCAAACCAATACAACCTCTTACATTCATTAAGTTGTTTCAAGTGCATTCTTGCAAAAGGGGAAATCAATCACTCTCATTTGGTTAAGGGATAATGGCTTTTTAAGGTGGCTTAAGGTTTCTTTTTCTTTTGGTGGTGGCTATCTCTCAAAACAAGGAGCATTTGACATTATACAAAATTTATCTAAGAAAGGGAACAATTCATGCATACGAAGATTGATCCTCATTGTTCTACCCAATCCTAGAATGATCTTGGTACTAAACTTTTTCTAAACCAATGTCTACTCTTTTTAATTCACTCACCACCCCAAACTCTTTCCCAAAACCAAACCTCATCAAATGAACTTTCACCTTTGGATTGTTAGTCAACTAGAGAACTTTTAACTCAACTTTTTACTTAGCTCATTTCATCTTTTCTCTTCCCTTTTTTTTTATTCTATTTTTCTCTTCAAACACTAAGGAAGGGTTCTTTCTTTTCTAATGATTTTAGACTTAGAGTTTTTCTTAGACTAGTTCCCTAGAGACTCTCTTTTCTTTTTCATTTCACACTTAGTTCATTTATACTTTCCTTTTGATACACTCCCAAATCCCAAAAATAACACCATTAAGAACATCTCATCTCACTTCCCAACCTAAATGCTAGCACAAATGATGTCCTATTGCTAGCCAAAATGAGGATCAGCCCTTGTCGTTCCCAATACTCTCAATATTTTGCACATGTAAACACTATCAGGAAAATGCCTCACTCAATCAAAACAATGCAGGCTTGAAAGGAAGCTAAGGGTTTAAAGGTAGGGAGAGGTGCTTGGATTAACACAAGAGTGGTGCAAGGAAAAAGGAAACCCAAGCAAAATCCACAAGAGTGTATATCAAGCCCCTGAGCAAGAGAAATTAAGTCCATATTCAAGTTTAATAGTTCATGAGGTTGAATTGAAGATCATGCAAGGTTCACTCAGGCCAGAGTTTTCAAGGCAAGCATTTTTAACAATGAATTTTCCTTTTTCTTAGAGGAAGTCCAAGCAACTTATAACTACTAACAAGGGCATTATTCTCAATCTTCAATGTGAACTCTTACAAGACAAACTCATCATTATCCACTATGCATATGCAAATGCAACCTAGAATGAAGCTAAACTCAATCCTAAAATCAAAAGAAAGATGATGATCTAAATGCATTTTTTTGTATTTTTGAAATATTTTTTTCAAATTTTTTTTTTTTTGGGTTTTTAAGCAAACTTAACTATGTGCAATGCAAATGAGACTCAATGAAGAAACCAAAAGAAAACACATGGTCAAATACTAGGCCTCTCCCCCAAACTTACTTCACACAGTCCCTTGTGTGAGAGTAGACTTGAGAGAGAAGACCTAAATAGAAAAGAAAACTAATGCAAATAGGGTTTGGAGTGTTACCTGAAGTTGGCTTAGCTGAAGAGGGAAAGTGAGAGAAGAATGAAGCTTGAAGGCTCCCCCAAACTTGGTTTTGCCAGCATTGACCTAAGTTTTTTTTTTTTTTCAAAACACTTGAAAAACACACAAAACAAGATAAAAAGATAGGGATAGAGATATAAATACAAAGGATACCATGGGACTTCCTCCCAAGTGAGCTTGTTTAAAGTCCCTAGCTTGACTCTTCTTCCATTTGCTAGTGAGGGTTTGGATTTGGCCTGCCTTCAAAGGTGAGGGTCAGGACTTGAGAAAGAAGCTCTTGCAGCTTGATTGGATCTCCTTGAAGTTCAGGACTGATGATGGCTTTGACACATGAGAATGGTTTGGACTTTCCCTTGCACTTGGTCTTGTACTCAATGTATCCATCCTTAAGCTTCAAGGGGTGAAGGCTAAGAGTGTTTGGAGATGGATCAATAGAGGGAGGCTGAGGTCCTTTTATCTTCTTCTTGTCCTCAAGATTAGCCTTTGTGGCTCTTCTCAACTCCTCTTTTTTAGCACATCCCATGTGCTCATCAAACTCTCCTTGTAGACATTTACCATCTAAATTTTTTTCTGCACCCTCAGCTTTTGGAGACTGATCCTTCACCACATTCATAAACTCAACCTTTTCAGCTCTGTCTGCTTTGATATCCAACTCTCCAATGGTTATTGTTCCACAATAGTCAGAAGTGGAAGAATGTAGTGGGTAGGAGACCTTGTTGTTGATATGATGAAGGGTTGCTCTCTTGTTGGGGAAGTCAATAATGGCACCAACAGTGTAAAGGAATGGTCTACCAAGGATCAAAGGGACTTTCCTATTTTCAGCCATTTCCACAACAGTGAGATCTATTGGGACTGTGCAATCTTCAACCTTCATAGGATAATCCTGGATGATTCCAATTGGAGACTTAGCAGAAGCATCCCCAAGCATGATAGAAGATGTGAGAGCCTTTATGTCAGTGATCCCTAGACTCTGAACCATCTCAAGAGAGATCACATTCACAGTAGCACCAGAATCAGCAAGTGCATCATCAAGCTTTAAAGGTCCAAGAGAACAAGGTATTGTGAACTTCCCTTGATCTTCAAGCTTAGGAATGGAGGTGGGGTTGGCTGGAGGCTCTTTGGGCAATGTAGAGATTCCCATAAGCTCTTCTACCCTCTCCTTGTTTGCTAGAATATCCTTAATAAGCCGCATTTGTTGATGAGCTTCTTTCATAGTTGGCATATTTGGCAGCTCAATACCAATCTCACTCATATCCTTCCTGAATGTGGAGATGACTTTCTTTTGTGCCTTGGTGAGGAATCTACCTGGAAATGGAAGCTTGGGCTCATAAGGAGGAGGTTCAACCTCAGTAGATTCTGACTTTTCAATCTTCTTGGTGACCACTTGCCTTTCCTTAGGTTTCCCTTCAACTTTCACAGCCTTCTCAACAACATAATTCTCAGCACTGGAACCATGAAGAAGCCTGGAGATCTCCTCTATTGCTTGTTCATTCTCATCAGATTTGATGTCTCTCATAGCTTTGGGAGGAGGAGTGGATTTTACCTCATTTCCATCATTGGAGAATATGGCATTGCAATACTCCTTGGGGTTAACCACAGATTTTCCAGGAAGTTGACCACTTGTTCTTGTAGAAGTTGATGATAGTTGAGCCAATTGATTGTCCAAGGTTTTGATATGTTGCTGCAAGCTGTCCACTTTGGCATTGAAGTCATTCTTCATTGTGGAGATCTCAATAGCTGACTTGCCTTGCCCTTCCAATATCTGTCTAAGTAGGGACTGAGTGGTATCATTTTGAGAGTTGGAAGAACTGCCCTGAACTTGTTGCTGGTGGTTCATCCCTTGGTTAGGGTTAAACGTCTGTTGGTTAGGGTGTTGAGGTTGGGGCTGGAAAGCCTGATTGTTGTAGAAAGGCTTTTGTTGGTAGGTTCCTTGTTGTTGATTGGGAGGTTGGGGTCTAGGTTGGGGGTAGTTCTGCTCTTGAGGGTTCTCCACATTGTTACTTCTATAGGACAAATTGGGGTGATTCCTATAGTTGTTGTTGAAGCCTCTTTGATACCCTTGATTCCCAATGTAGTTCAGCTCTTCTTGTGAATCATGGAGCATGTCCAAATTGCAGACTTGATAACTTTGAGTAGGATCATGATCACCTACATAGTTGACAGCTCTTTGGTTTGCCTTCAGCAACTTATCCATCTTCTCATTAAGGGCTAGAATCTGCTTCCTTTGATCATCACCTCCTCCCCTTGATGTTCTGTCATAATCATCCCCATAAGCTGAGTTGCTTTGGTAGACATTCTCCACAAGTTGTAGCCCATTAGCTTCAGAAAGTCCCAAGAAGTTTCCATTGCTTGCTGTATCCAACATCATCCTATATTTAGGAAGAACTCCTCTATAGAGTGTTGTAAGAAGACTTTCCTTGGAGAAACCATGGTGTGGACATTGAAGGGTGTAGCCATTGAATCTCTCCCAAGCCTCTCCAAAATTTTCATGCTCTTTCTGAGCAAAGCTTGAGATTTCATTCCTGAGTCTGGCTGTCCTTGAAGTGGAGAAGAACTTAGCTAGGAATTCCTTCTTGCATTGATCCCAAGAGGTGATCTTTCCTTCAGGTAGACTCTTTTCCCAAAGGTGTGCCTTGTCTCCAAGGGAGATTAGCTTAAATGCATCTTCAGACATTCCATTCATTTTGACTGTGCTACAGAGCATGTCAAACTTGTCAAGATGATCTAGGGGATCCTCCAAAGGTAGCCCATGAAATTTGTTGCTCTGAATCATGTTGAGGAGGCTCCCTTTGATCTCAAAGTTGTTGTTCTCAATTGGGGGTGGTCTGATCCCACATCTATTGCCATAGATGCTAGGTGCATCTATCTCTCCAATTGGTCTTGCTGCTCTTCCTTGAGCTCCATGAGCTTCTTGTTGATTAGCCATATTGTGACCCAACCTTTGTAAATGAGCAGCTCTTTCTTGATCCCTTCTTTCTCTTGCAATGTTTCTCTCTAAAGCTCTGATGTCTTCAGCTCTAGGAACTAAGTCTGTTGGACCTCTGCTCCTAGTGATCATGCACCTTGCAAAACAGAGAAAACTCAAAGAAAAAGTTAGAGTTCAAGGTAGAAGAAGACTTAGTCTCAAACAATTTCCAAACTCTAATGGCTAAACAATCCTAGGATGGCAACGGCGCCAAATTGATAAGAGGATTTTGCAATCAAATATCAATTACTCAACCCACTCATGTCATTGTAGTGTTGAGGTTCAATCCACCTAGGAAGTTAACACACTAAAGATGCATGAAATTTCTCAATCCAAGTGCAATCAGATTTTGGTTTTAGTGACTTAACTAACAAGAAACTAAGTAACCTCAAGGTAAACAAGATAAAAGCAAGTAATCTAACAAACAAATAAGTTGCAAATATTAAACAAGGTGATTCAAACAGAAACAGAATGATTTATAGAAAAGCAGAGCAATAGCAAAAGATTAAGATTAAGATTCAATATTTAAAAGCATTAGACCCTGGGATTAGGTTTTAAGACTTTGGATGATCTTTTGGAGACTAAAGGGTAACTAGGAGCCTTACTAGATCATTTCTAAACTAAGAACACAATGGTGCATTGATTCACTCTCATGACATCAATCCTATACTATCAAGCAGTTTGTAAACTCAATTCTCATTGGAAACTACAAGATAATATGCATTCAATCAAGTCTCTTCTAGTCTATCCAGCAACCTAGCATCAACTCTCATTGGCTAAGTGAGTACTAGACTCTCCAAGAATCAGTTCTAGCACTTTGAACACTTTTGATGTACAAAGATGCCTAAGATCATAGTTCTAAGCAATCAAGACTTATAACTATGGTTCAATCCACTCTAGGAGAAGAAATAACTTAGAAACCTCTAATCAAACTCTAAACTCCTTCAGATCATCCTTGGTCAACCCATCCCAGAATCTAATTAAGAAACTACTCCATACTAGAACAAGTTAAACTCAAAGTAATCAAGAAAGAAGACATGATCATAAGAAAATATGAGATGATAAAAAGAAGATTTAATGATTCATACAAAGATAAGAATCTAGATGTTGTTCTACAATACAAAGCTTAGTTTTTCAGATCTAAAAAAAACATCCTCCTTTCATAATGGTCGAAATCCAGGCTTTTAAAAGGGTGAGAGAACACTTTTTGGGAGTTGGTATAGTGGAAAACAGGCTGTTTAGTGAGTGGGATGCTCGTAGCGACTTGATCCAGGCGCTATTTCCAGTCGCTGCGAGTTCTTGATTTTGTAGCGACTGAAATCAAGTCGCTAGGACAAGTCGCTATGGGTTCTTGATTTTGTAGCGACCGAAATCGAGTCGCTAGGACAAGTCGCTATGGACTCTTCTTCTCGAGCTTCATCTTCTTAGCGACTCGATCACGTCGCTATATCCAGGCGCCATATAAACGCTGTAATGTTTTAAACTTCGTAGCGAGAGGATCAAGTCGCTATATCTGGTCGCTATCTACGGTTGATTTGTAGCGACCCAAATCCACACGCTACATCCAGTCGCTACAGTGACTCCGAGTTGTTTTCTTTGTTTTCTTGACTTATCTCTTCTTGACTCCCCCCAATTCCACAATGCAGCTACTCCAGAACCTGATTGGGACAACGTACACAAATGCAATCCTAAACAAACCTAAATGCAACTAAAATGATCAAAAAGAGGTGAGAAAACATGATTAAAAACATGAAAATTCTATAAACATCAAAATGTTGTTGCGGTATTTGAGATATCATGGCGATTAATTAAGGTGAATCACAAGCTCCAAGGAATGTGATTGCAATCATTTTGAGATATTGTTCCCTGTTGTAATTATATAGTTACAGCAGTTTAGGAAGCTTCTTCTTCTTCTTCCTCTTGTATATATTTATCACTGAATTAAATGTTCATCAATACACAGAAAATTCCACAGCTTGTACCTTGTTTTACAAGAAACGGACAAACACCTAGATCGGATAATAGAACCGAGTCGAAACCCTTATAAGGGTTTCCGAAGACTGAGCAAGTAGAAGCAGCAGCAACAGGTTAAGGAACACCGCGGGCCCGTTGGTAGAGCGCTATGGTTCGCAACTTCGCATCGACCGATAGGGTTTTCGCGTTGGGAACAGAGAGGAGCTCCATGCTTCCGTCGCCGGAGTTTCCCGCTCAAAAAAAAACAAATTAAGTGGCGGTGACGGCGAATATAAAGGGGCGGAGAGTAATCGGATCAGAGTTTGAGGATCCGTTTCTCTTGTAAACGGCTAGTAAAGATCTTTCGAGGTTTTCCATTAAAACGATGTCGTAAAGGTTTGAGAACTCGTTACCGTCGTTTTCTAGTACGTAGATCGTTGTTCATTGTGTTTGGGGTCAACATTTCCAACATCACTGACACTGTTCATTAAAATAACAGAAAAATATTTTTGTTTTGAGTAAGCAACGTGTTGCATGCTTTAAAAGAAAAAAAAAATTACAAGTTGTATGCTAATCTTGTTTTTTGTTTAGCTAGTTGGAATAATTAAATATCATGCCATTTCCAAGTAGCCTTTCGTATATCAAAAGGTGCTTGGAAACTAAAATTAATGGCTCTAGCTATCAAATAAAATAAACTGGGGATTATTTTACTGATCTGATAAAACACGTCTACAATAATCCTTGCCTTTTGATCATAGATGATGCAATTTTCCGGGCGATAAATTTACAACTTTCAAACCCTTACTGTGCTTAAGCAAATTTAGTGGCAACGGAACAAACCTGGTATTTTTTCTTCTATACATCATATTTAGTTATATATTCACATACAGTACAATACTAATGAAAATTTTCATTCGTTTCACTGATGTAGATATAGCTAGTTATATTTTCAGGTTTGGAATTATCAATGGGAAGGCCTGATGTGGACTTCGAACGGCGAGTAGTACAAATTTCAGGACCACCAAGAAACGATGTTAGATCCACACCATCTTTCAATTTGTCCACTCTCTTTGACGATACCCGTGAAACTATATCAATGGATCCAAAAGACGATGGCTGTGGTAAGAGCAGGTAATGTAAATTACCTGAGAGATAATAATCACAGGTACTTTAGGGTTGCTCCAAGCTTAGTGAACGATCGTGGAAATACAATGCTTCATCTTGCTGCATCATCGGGTCATGCAAGCCTTGTGCGCTATCTGATAAAAGAATACCCAAGTTTGCTAGTGAAGGTAAATCAGATGGGTGAAGTTGCTCTCCATGTTGCCGCAGGAGCAGGCCATCTTGATGTTGTGTTGAGTCTAGTTGACTTCATAAAAGATATATCTCGTAATAGTAATGTAGGTGTTGCAAAGAGGATATATTTTGCTAAGAACAAAAACCAAGACACTGCTTTGCATGTTGCCTTAAAGGGGAAACATATGTTGGTGGCTTCCTATTTGGCCACGGCAGAGAAAGGTTTGTCTTTTGTTGCCAACAGCGACAGGTTTTCTCCCATGTACCTTGCTGTAGAAGCAGGACAGGCAGGTCTTGTGACAACTATGTGTCACCAATCATCTGATTTAAGTTCAAAGGTTGGAGGAAGATCCATAGTGCATGCGGGTTCTGGGTTGGTTCCGAGGATTACATCATCCTCTCCCCCTTGAAAAGGTTCTGTCCTCAGAACATCATCTGCATCATAGGGCAGCAAGTCAGCAACATTAAAGGTGGAGGAAATTTTAAACTCACCGGGCAGATCAAGCTGATATGCATTGTCGTTGATCTTCTTGAGGATTTTGAATGGTCCCATTCCTCTTGGTGCCAGCTTGTGTTTCCTCTCGGCTGAGAACCTGTCTGGTCGCATGTGTACCCATACATAGTCGCCTGGTTCCAGCAGAACTTCCTTGCGGTTTTTATCAACTTTTGCCTTGTTCTTCTCATTCTTTTGCTCCATGTTGTGTCTGGCTTTTTCGTACAACTTCTTCATGAGCTCAGCTTTGGCCACTCCATTTTGGTTCACCTGGTCTTTCTTTGGCAAAGGAATAGGTGCCAAATCCAAAGGAGTCTGCGGCTTAAACCCATACACAATCTCAAAAGGACACAGCTTAGTAGAAGAGTGGGTTATGCGATTATAAGCAAATTCTACTAAGGATAAACAATCCAGCCAATTTTTCAAATTGTTACCGACTGTGGCTCTTAAAAGAGTGGACAAGGTGCGGTTAGTGACTTCAGTTTGGCCATCAGTCTGTGGATGGCTCGTGGTGGAGAAGAGGAGCTTGGTACCGAGCTTTCTCCACAATGTTCTCCAAAAATGGCTGAGGAACTTTGGGTCACGGTCTGAAACAATGGTTCGGGGTATGCCATGTAGCCTGACCACCTCTTTAAAGAATAGATCCGCGATCTGGGAGGCATCATTGGTTTTGTTGCAAGCGATGAAATGAGCCATCTTGCTGAACCGGTCAACCACCACAAATACCGAGTCCTTGTTCCTGATTTTGGGTAATCCTAAAACAAAATCCATAGACAAATCTACCCAAGGCATGTCAGGAATAGGTAAAGGAAGATAAAGACCATGAGGATGCGACCTGGATTTTGCACTAAGGCAGGTAGTGCACTTGGACACAAATCGTTCCACATCCCTCTTTTGGTGCGGCCAGAAAAAGTGTTCTGCCAGCATGTCCTTGGTCTTGTCCATTCCGAAATGTCCCATAAGGCCTCCTCCGTGGGCTTCTCCAACTATCAGCTCACGCATGGAACTCTGAGGTATGCACAGCCTTTTGTCCCTGAAAAGAAAACCATCATGTTTATAGTAAGGACCAAGGGCACCTCGGTTGCACTGTTGGTAGAGCTCTCCAAAGTCTGGATCATCTTCATATAATCCCTTGAGATGATCAAATCCCATTATCTTAGCCTCCATGGTTGAGATCAGTGCATGTCTCTTGGACAAGGCATCCGCAACTATGTTTTCTTGCCCCTTCTTGTACTTGATCACGTAGGGGAAAGTTTCCACAAACTCGAGCCATCTTGCATGTCGTTTCTTGAGAGTGTTCTGGCCTCGCAAGTACTTAAGAGTCTCGTGGTCAGTGTGGATTACGAACTCCTTGCTGAGTAGATAGTGTTGCCAAATCTCCAACGATCGCACCAAAGCATATAACTCCTTATCGTAAGTTGGATAGTTCAAGGCTGCTCCGGTCAGCTTTTCACTGAAGAAGGCAACCGGTTTTCCTCCTTGTGTCAGCACGGCTCCAATCCCTGTACCTGAAGCATCACATTCAACTTCAAAAGTTTTGTTAAAGTCAGGTAAAACAAGAACCGGTGCATGGGTAAGGCTGTCCTTTAGCCTTTTGAAAGCTTCTTCTTGGCTTGGTCCCCATGAGAAGGCCACGTCCTTCTTGATCACAACAGTCAATGGGGAGGCTATGGTGCTGAAATCCTTCACAAACCGCCTATAGAAACTCGCCAAACCATGGAAGCTCCGGACATGTCCAATAGTAGTTGGTGTGGGCCAATCTTGTATGGCCTTGATCTTTTCCTCATCTACTTTCAAACCCTGTGCACTCACAACAAAGCCTAAAAACACCAATTGATCAGTGCAGAAAACACATTTCTTAATGTTGGCATAAAGTTGTTCCAAGCGCAAAGTTTCAAGTACTTTTTGAAGATGTCCTATATGATCTTCTAAGCAAGTGCTGTATACCAAGATGTCATCAAAATATACGACCACAAACTTACAGATGTAGGCTCTTAGAACATGGTTCATGAGCCGCATGAAGGTGCTGGGGGCATTGGTGAGTCCAAACGGCATGACCAGCCATTCATACAAACCTTGTTTGGTCTTGAATGCGGTTTTCCACTCATCGCCCTCCTTCATTCGGACCTGGTGATAGCCACTCTTTAAATCGATCTTTGAAAAGATTATAGCTCCACTTAGCTCGTCCAACATGTCATCAAGCCTCGGGATGGGATGCCGGTATTTGATGGTGATATTGTTGATAGCCCGGCAATCAACACACATCCGCCATGTCCCATCTTTCTTGGGCACCAAGATAACTGGTACTGCACACGGACTAAGGCTTTCTCGGACATATCCTTGCTTCATTAGGTCCTGTACTTGGCGTTCCAGCTCTGCAGCTTCCTCTGGGTTGACCCTATAAGCTGGCCGGTTCGGTAACGGAGCTCCAGGTACCAAATCGATCTGGTGCTCTATCCCTCGGATTGGTGGTAAACCGGGTGGGATGTCTTCAGGAAAAACGTCCTTGAAGTCAGTCAATAGCTTGTGCACGCCCTCCGGGTAGTTGGTTTCCTCATTCCCTGAAAAATAACTCTCCTTGAAGATCATGAGTAGCATCTGCGTTTTGGAGTTAGCAGATTTAATAACCTGACTAGGAGAAATAAAAAGGTTGGTTTTACTTAGCTTGGCAGCTTTGTCCCCCTTATCCATGGCCTTTTGAAGCTGAAAAACTTCGTGTGGAGTAAGAGGTGCAAGATTGTGCTTCTTGTTGTTGTGCACAAAGCTGTAGTAGTTGGTGCGGCCATTGTGGATGGACTCCTTGTCGAATTGCCAAGGCCTGCCTAAGAGAATGTGGCCTGCCTTCATTGGGACGACATCACAAAGGGCCTGGTCTGCATACGAGCCTATGCTGAATGGTACCATGACTTGTTCACCGATCTTGAGTTCTACTTTATCATCTAGCCATTTAAGTCTATATGGCCGAGGGTGCTTGGTGGTTTTGAGACCTAACCTGTCAACCAAGTACTTGCTAGCCACATTAGTACATGAACCACCATCAATGATTAGGCTACATACCTTGGATTGCACGGTACATCTTGTATGGAAGATGTTTTCTCTTTGGATGGTCTCGGGTTCGTAAAGTGCACTTAAGGACCTTCGGGTGACTAAGATTTCTCCCACATCTGGATAATCAGTCACTTCATCCTCAGAATCCAACGGCTCATCCTCAATTTCGTCCTGAGACTCATATTCTCCATTCTCTCGGATGACCATAGCTCTTTGGTTCGGACAGTCCCGGGCATAATGACCCTTGCCTTTGCACTTGAAGCATGAAACATCTCTTGCTCGTGGGGCCTGGCCTGAGTTGGATCCGGATCCATTGGCTTTGCTAGCCTCCGGAACTGACTTCTTGTCCTTAGAAAAGGGTTCGGTTGATTTCCCTTTGTCCGAGTTCCGTGTGGTCGAAGGGGTCCAGTTGTTTTTGGACCGGTTGGTGGAAGCAGTCTTCCTCTTGATATGCTGCTCGGCTTGAGTAGCAACATGCAGTAGATCCTCTAGATCAGAATAAGTTTGGCGCTCCACCTTTCTTGCAATGCGGTCATGAAGCCCATCAAGAAACTGAGCACATAAAGCCTCTTGAGACTCCTCGGTCTCTAGTCGGTTCTTGAGCTTCTCAAACTCCTCAAAGTATTCTTCAACAGACTTAGTTCCTTGAGTAAGACGCCTAAACCGCTTCTGTAGGTCGCGGTGATAGTAGGCTGGTACATATCGCTTCCGGAACTGATAAGTCATGTCTTCCCAACTGTTGATTGGGTGCAGCCGTCTCCTCCTTCGGTCAGCTACATCACGATCCCACCAAGTTAGGGCACTGTCTGTGAGTTGTGCCGCAGCTAAGGTCACCTTTCGTTGGGGTGAGTAGTTGCAATGGTCGAAGATGTACTCCATCCTTCTCTCCCAATCAAGGTATGCATCCGGATCAACTTTGCCGGCAAACGTGGGTAAGGTGAGCTTAAGGCCTCTCCCCTTAAACCCAAACTCATCATCATCCTCGCGTCGGTTCCCGCGGTTCTGGTGCTGGTCGTTATGATGGCGGGCTTGTGGGTTGCCATTGGCCGGTTGATGGTTGTCACGGCCGTGTTCAGTTCTAACACCACTCTCGCTTGCGGAATCTGTCTCTTCACGGTTGTGGTGTTGCTGGTCCGCCTGGTTCATGCGGTTGGTTAAACCTTGGATAAGGTTCATGAGCTGGTTAATTTGGTCCTGGACACTAATGTCCCCCATTGGTTAGTACCTGAAACACCAATAACACTAAGTGTTAGATTGTGTTCACGATAACCAAAGAAAACAAAGGACTCAAAACGAAAATGATTCAAGCAATTCAAATGATCAGTATTTAATAACAGCAATGGTTGACCAAGTTCTAATTATGGAAATAATTTCTGTCACAAATTCAAATGAAAGCTCGGTTTCAACTATGGAAGTGAGTAATGATAATTTTTTTTTTTGACTAATAATGAAATGACTAGATCAAAGGAAATCGATCAACCGAAAATTCAATGACACTTAAATTCGAACTAAATGCAAACAACTTGAAACAAAATTCAAACAAGCAAAACGAATCAAAGACTGAAACAAAACGAGAATAAAGATCAAAGCAAGATATGTGAAATTTGAGAGAAAGGTGAGAAAGGCTTAGGAATGTTGAAGGTAGGTCGGTTGGCCAAATTCTTGGTGTGTTCGATCCTTCCTTGTTTTATCCTTGAAACTTCTCAAACCTGAAACAAACAATCAACACAAGATCAATGCTCTTTTTTTTTTTTTTATATAATATGTGAATGCAAAAACGAAATGAAATGATTCAGATGAATGGTTCTATTCCTTTTTTTTTTTTTTTTATAAGTTTAAGCAATGAAACAAGAAACAAAAGAATGCAGACAAGTTCTTATGGTTTTTTTTTTTTATCGAAATGAAAAGATTGAACAATGAAAGATAAACAAAAAGAAATGATAAAGGATTGATAGAACCTGATTCAGGAGCTTTTAAGCTCTGATACCAGATGAAACAAACTCAGGAACTGAAGTTTGCTGGTGGAGGATGAATGGGGCAAGGCTGGCCGTACGGCTGCTCTCCTTGTTCCCGGATAGTGGTGGACGGTGGAAAGAAGTGGTGGTGCGGATCCAAAACGGCTGGCCGTACGGCTGCTCTCCGGTTGGACGGTGGATGGTTAAGCGAATAGTTGGTGGATCGAGGTCGCCACAAAGCTTTATGGGAGGAAGCTCTGATAAGACAAAGATGTTCTTGGTTAGAACCGTTCTAAACAAGAAGATCGAACTTAGAGAGAATTCTCTTAAGCAAAAAGGTTTTTGTTTATTGATCGTGTGAAAAATACAAGGCTGTGAGGGGACTTTATATAATAGTCCAAACAGCTGGTGCCTTCAAGGGACTTTAAAGGAGATTACAAATTTATTGAAAAATCACACTAATTTGGCTACATGCCATTAAAAACGAAAATTAAAAATAAATTGTCCAAACATAAGGCCATTAATCTATGGAATGAAAATCAACATAAAAACAAATCAAAGACAAGAAAATCAGTTAGTCCACAAATAAATAATTGAAATAAATCAGGCTTACCAGTGCTGATTTTGTGGTGATGGAGTGAAGACTTTGACCGTGGATGAATGTGGACTTGTTCTTGTACTTTGGGGAAGACCGAGCATTAAGTGGGCGAGATGCTAAACAAGGTAAGTCCGGTTGCTTCTCTTGTCCTAAGTCCTTCATGTGCATGATTTGGACCGTCCTTGATGTCCATGAATGCTGGTTCCTTGGTTGAGCCGGTTTGATGTTGATCAGATTCTTCAATTGGTCCGGTTTGATCCTTTTGTTGATTTGGGCCGGATTGGACCTTCTTGGCAATACTCATTTGGCCAAGTTGATCAGCTAAGTCCTCAACCTCGAACTGGGCCACTAGGCTTTCCACGGCCTGGTTGAAGTTCCTTTGTTAGGTCAAGTTAACAAGATAAAGCAGAAGGCTAAGAGGATAGGTTTGTTGTCAATTTCCACTAAACATAACTAGACCTTTAAGTTTCTTGTTCATGCCACTCATATCCGAAAAAATTATATCTTTAACAGATATCCTTACTGCTTTACTCAGCAAAGATGCAAGTCTTATTAACTTGAGAGATGAAGGAAGGACTTGTCTTTCTTTTGGAGCATCCATAGGATATTATGAAGGGGTTTGCTATCTCTTGAACAAAAATCCAGACAAGGTTTATGTCAGCGATGATGATGGCTTATTTCCAATTCATATGGCGGCCAAATACGGCCATGTCCAAATTCTTGAGGAAATTCTTCAATATTGTCCGGAGGCACTTGAGTTGCTTGACAAAGACGGTCAAAATATTCTTCACGTTGCAGCAAAGAATGGAAAAATTGAAGTCATCAAGTTTATCCTAAGAGTTTATAAGGATAAGAACAAGAAAAGATTGATTAATGAACAAGATGTTGATGGAAACACACCGTTGCATCTAGCCACCAAAAATTGGCACCCCAAAGTTGTGAGTTTGCTTACTTGGGACAATAGAGTTGACTTTAGAAAAACAAATTACAATGGTTTTACAGCTTTAGATGTCGCCGAGGAGAACATTGATTCAAGTTATGTATCTCATCAGGGAATATGACAAAGATTTCTCTTCCAGTCAAACTATTTCAAGCTTCGAACTATATATTAAAAGTACTTTTTTCTTACAAATTGATTCGAAGACTCTAGTTGCACATGCTAAAAATGGCTTTCCCCCCAATGTTTACCATGTGTAAAGCTTCCATATACTAATCTTTGTATGTGTATATAAAGAGATTGACTTGGATGGCTTTGATAAATTGTGGTGCACCAAGAGGTTCCATTCCAACTACAGAAAATCGTAGATCATTCAAGAAGCCAGATGGTGGAAAGTACAAAGGTCGAGTCAATACTCTTCTGCTGGTTGCAACTCTTGTAGCCACCATGACTTTTACTGCAGGATTCACATTACCAGGTGGTTACAACGACTCTGTTCCTGACTTGGGGATGGCCACTTTAGCAAAGAAAACTGCATTCCAAGTCTTTCTTGTATGTGACACATTGGCGATGTACTCTTCTATCATAACCATAGTTGCTCTCATTTGGGCACAGCTCGGTGATCTTTCTCTCATACTCAAAGCGTTCAACATCGCACTTCCATTTCTCGGACTTGCACTTACATCAATGTCGCTAGCGTTTATGGCTGGCACATACGCCGCAGTAAGCCATCTCCCTTTGCTTAGTTATTTCATTTTAGGCATTGGTGTCATCTTCATGTTGGTTTTGTTGCTGCTCCTTGTTCCTTATGTGTCTCCATACGCTCATACCCAACCCTTTCTTCGACACATCTTCTACTACCCCTATTTCCTTAAGCTTTTGGCTGCTGGTGACAACAGCAGTAATAATGACTAGAGAATCCAGGCTAAGTAACTTTCAGGCTTCTTGATGATTTGTAAAGAACAATCATGTTTCAATGTATGTACACTGCATCAAATGAATGAAGAAACGTCAGAGCTTCTGTTTTTAATTTGCCGTTGAATGAAAGTTAAAATAGAAAGTAAAAGAACAACACCACCGAAGCAAAAATATAAGAATATGCTTTAGGGCAGTCGGAAAAAAGAAGGATACATAACGGTTTTCAAGGGAAGCTTCTTGAAACTATAATACCTGAAGAAACGCAAAGCATGAACATCATGATCAGACAACAAGGCATTGATCATTTTCCAAGTCTTAATCTTACAATAAATGACCAACGGAAAACTCGTGACGAGCATATGGCATGCGATTCCGCAACCTGTTGGCTAAAGTGGTGGACCCTTTGTAAATTCACTCCTTTCAAGTAGGTAAGTCTATTATCATCGAAGAGACTTACAACCTTGGGATGTAAATTTACGATGGCTAAATGTAACGGTCTGTTTCCTCTTACGTCTTGTTCACTGATTAAAACCGTCTTACATCAATTTTTCTGAGCAGAGAGCCAACAGCGCCTGCATTCCCGCTTTCAGCAGCTGCTGTAGGACAGGAGCTTATAGTTGACCTTCTCATTGAATCCCTAAGGCGGCTTCCGCAAGATAGATACTAGTTGGAAAAAAATTCAAAGTTTTCCAACAATGATGGGGTTACTTGATTGCACCTCTCCCTGAAAGGGAACATGTAGGCTGTAGCTGTCTCCTTGCAACTTGTTAGTAAAGACAAGAGCACTTGCTTCTTCTGGACAGGGAGGGTGTATCTCCACTATATATGGCGGCTAAAGCTGGAGATATTACACTTGTATAAGGAGGATGTAACTGAGAGATATTAGTCTATAACGATCGATTTTATCAAGGTGAGAAAGAAATCAGAAAGTCTCTGTTGTTTTTGAGAAATGAAAAGAACCGCATGTCGTTCTGACAACAAAAGTTCTCTGTTGTTTTTGAGAAATGAAAAGAACGTACCGAAGAAAAAAAGCCGAAAAACCGATAGGCGTTTCCGATTTCCGAAAGCTATTCTCATCCATCCTCTGAAAAGTTCGAGAGAGTTTGGCCATGGACGGTGTCTCCGAAATGGAATCGTCGCAGCGAAAGCGGAAGCTCGAAACTTTAGATCCGGTGCAAGAGGTGCCGTATTCTACCCGAGAAGCATGGTTTAAGGTAATCCAGATGTCGATCTCTAACCCTAAGTAGGTCTTTTTGCTGCACGGAATTGATATTTCTCTCGTGGCTTTATAGAGAGCCGAAGCTGCAGGTTTCAATGTATTTTGTGGTGGTGAAGTAGGGACCTTACCATTAACTCCCTCTGGAACACTCATGGGAAAGGTTGGACTCCATTCCTACAATTCTCACAAGGTACTTACTTCTCCCTATGGATTTTACTTCTTCTTCTTTGCTTCCTCTATGGATTAATTACTGTACATCTCCACCGGTTCCTTAGGGCACAAACTTACAGTTCAAGTCTGTAACCAAACTCAGAGGAGTAGTGGTTTCAATAATGAGCTACTATGTGACAGTGGAGGCTATGGATCCAGAAAACAATTCACCAGTTTCTATTGAAACCTGTCTTTGGCATGCTTCCCCGAAGAACAAGGAGGCTCTGAGGATAATCACAATCTCTTGCTGGGTTGAAGGTACATGTTTCAAATATTTTTATGAAGGATATGCATGTGGTTATATAGCCTAGGCTATGAATGAAGGATTAAGCTATATAGGCTAAGTGCAGCATGTTTATTGTAGGATCTAAAGAAGATATCTCCTTTTGGGACCCAAATCGTGTTCCTGTGCTCTATACAGGTTTGATGCCTAAGTGGCTAGATGATGGTGCACGCGAGAAGCGGCTCAAGTACTATGAGGTTAGCTTTTACCAATTTCCATTATGTGTCATCTCCAGAGACGATTACCAACGTTTATTTATATATATGTTACTCAAATGCAGGTGAAAGAATCGGAGCTGCAAGAGAATGAATGGCTTCAAGTGTATGCTCAAGTTGCAGCGTACGCTAAGTGGGATGAAGGCATGGTGAGGAAAAAGAGCCTAGAGAAGTGATTATACTCATTTGTTTGGGCTCATGCACTCTTCCCTCACCCGGCTCAAGCTCTTTGTTTTTGCAGGTGGCTTATTGCCCATTGAAGATAGAGAAACTAGTGGTTCAAACAATGAAAGATGTAGAGCAGAGTCTGAATAAGTTCAAGTCTTGCAATGCAATCTTCTACGTAAGTTTCAAGACTTGTGGAGGTCTCAACTGCAGAGGCATAATAAGGCAAACTTCGGATGGAAGACCACCGCACATGTGCCTTGAAGTTGATTGTGAGATCGACGAGTAGACAACTGCTATGACCTTCAGTTACATCTTTATTATATGCACTTGGTTCAGTTAACAGGACATCCATGTTTTCCTCTGAATTTTCTTTTTTCCTGGTTTTTACTACTGTTTAAGAGTTGTGTGTGTTACTTTTATTTGTCTTTCTTCGTAGAATATCTTGTTGGAGATAAACAAGTTTGATTGGTTTGTGAGGTATATGATTAGGCTAAGAAAAGAGATGACAAGTAGATTCCTACATATGATCATTAGAAAGAGTTTGGTGCGAAATAGGAAAGATGAACCATGTGATGTCCCTGTGTTGATAAACCATGCTTGTTACAGGTAAAAGTGTGCGACCAAACTATATTCCGGGATAGTGCACACCAAATTATACTCGAAGATGGCGCATTGATTGTCTCCGTGTTGACTCTAGGAGGCATATTAATATAGAGGATGGGTTTGTTCATAGTTACTAATTACTAGGAAAATAATGAGGTGTTGTCCTTTCATTTTCAAGAAATAAATGAAACAGTTCATCATCCAAGGAACAAAGAATCAATACTTCTTGCTTGTGTAGAGGCCTGGATAAGCCCAAGGATCCTTACGAAGGGATCCCGATGAGCTTCCCTCGTGCTAGAGCGGACTGTTTCCAAGGAATCAGAGCTAGGATTGCTGCGTTGAAAGGGAACCATGTAGCTGTCTCCTTGCAACTTGTTCGTAAAGATAAGAGCACTTGCTTTCTTCTGGACAAGGAGGGTGTGTATCTCCACTATATATGGCGGCTAAAGCTGGAGATATTACACTTGTAGAGCGTATGTTTGATAAGAGAACAAACACGATTTTATTCAATTATCAAGTTGATTACAATCTACATGTGGAGGATCTCACCGACTTTGCCAACGATCGAATCAAGATCTCTCAGCTCAACACTCGATCTAATACGAAATCACTTAGAACGAGAATCGATCGAAAGATGAACAAAAGAGTAATAACAGAGACACACGAAACTTTTACGAGTTCAGGTCTTCGATATGAAGAACCCTACGTCTCGGCCTGGCAAGGCAATTCACTATATCACTCAATACGAGTTTCAGATACAATCTCTCTTCTCTTTACAACAATCACACTTAGAGAAGAAGAACACACAAGCTCGACTTAAATAGCTCGAGTCAATTACAACAGAAAGACCGGTTAACAAACCGTAAACCAATTGAGAATAAAACCAAAACCCAATTAGACTAAACCAGCCTAAGGCTTAAGCTACATCGTTTTGATTTCCCATCACCAAAGACTCTACAAACTCCACCTTGATGACAATCAGAAACGACTAGCTATCTTTCAGTGTAAACTTGTGCAATGCCAGGCTCACGCAAGCACCTAGTGCTTGGTGACTCCGAGGAAGCTCAACGCTTTCTCGAACTTGACTGTGGGAATCACCTTAGTCAACATGTCTGCAGGATTCTTTGCCGTAGCAATCTTCTGCACTTTCACATCACCTTGTGCCACAATATCCCTGATGAAATGAAGCTTTCTGCTTATGTGCTTCGTTCTCTCATGATGTACATTATTCTTAGCAAGACATAATGCACTCTGAGAATCACACCAAATATTGACTGAATCCTGAGAAAAACCGAATTCTTCAGCTAGACCCTTTAACCAAATCGCTTCTTTAACAGCTTCCACAAGAGCCATATATTCTGCTTCTGTAGTCGACAAAGCAACAACATGCTGAAGACTAGCCTTCCAGCTAATTGTGTTTCCACCAGCTGTAAAAACGTAACCGGAGATCGACCTTCTCTTATCAAGATCAGAAGAGAAATCAGAGTCGCAGTACCCTTCAACTTTGAACTCCTTATTCTTTCTGAACACCAGCTTCACATCCTGTGATCCTTTCAAGTATCTCAAAACCCATTTAACTGCATTCCAGTGTATCAAACCCGGCTTACTCATGTACCTACTGACCAATCCAACAGCATAAGCCAAATCACACCTCGTACCAATCATCGCATACATAATGCTTCCTATAGCATTTGAATACGGCACATCATCCATCACAGTTTCTTCTTCATCCGTAAGAGCCATTAGCTTAAAATGTGAACCAATTGGTGTAGCAACTTCCTTACAATCTGCCATGTTGAACACTTGCAGTATTTTCTTTATGTAGCTGGACTGAGACAGAGTTAATACTCCACCTTCACGATCTCTTTCTATATCCATTCCGAGAATTCTGCTTGCACGACCCAAGTCTTTCATCTCAAATCTGCTTGCTAACATCTGCTTTACCAAGTTGACCTCCTTCATGCTTTTAGATGCTATAAGCATGTCGTCTACATACAACAACAGGTAGACAAATCCATCGCTACTCTTCTTGATATAAACGCAATGATCATAGTCACTTTTCTTGAATCCCTGACTCACGACATACTGATCAAAACATTTATTCCACTGTCTTGGAGCTTGCTTAAGCCCATACAAAGCCTTATCCAATTTGCACACAAGCTTTTCCTTTCCCTTAACCACATAACCTTCAGGCTGTTCCATGTAAATATCCTCCTCAATGACTCCATGAAGAAATGCGGTTTTTACATCAAGTTGTTCCAACTCCAAGTCCTGATTCACAGTTACTGACAAGAGAAAGCGAATCGAGACATGTTTCACTACCGGGGCAAAAATGTCTTGATAGTCTATGCCCTCCCTTTGAGCATAACCCTTCGCAACTAGTCTGGCCTTGTACCTCGGCTTCTCAACACCTGGAATTCCCGGTTTCAGACGATAAACCCACTTACAACCGATCACTCTCTGATCCCTAGGCCTGTCCACAAGCCTCCATGTACCATTTTTATCAAGCGAGCTCATCTCCTCATCCATACCCTTGTTCCAGAATTTATAATCTTTGCTCTCAACAGCCTCATAGTAGTCTCTTGGATCTTCTGAACTAACTTCAGCAGCTGCAACCAAAGCAAATGCAGCCATGTCGTAATCATCAAGCCGAGACGGTAACACAACGTTTCTTCTCACTCTATCTCTGGCTAACTGATAATCTTCAACATTCTCTTGTTGGTGTTGTTGACTAGAACTCGCAGTCTGATCTGTTTCTGTATCCTGATCTGAACCTGATTCACTGATCTGATCTGACACTGCACCGTCTGTAACTCCACCTGAGACAGAACCTTTTTCTTTTCTGCCTATTTCCTTTAATTCGCACGACACCTGAGCTGTCTCTTTCTCATTCTTCTTTGTAGACTCAGTATCAGTTACAGGGCTGTCTCTAACATCCTTATACACCTTGTCTTCCACAAAGAGAACATTCCGGCTTATGACACATTTTTCTTCTTCAAGCAGCCAAACCTTGTAACCCTTTACTCCAGGCGGATAGCTGACAAATATTCCTTTCAATGCTCTCGGTTTAAGTTTCCCCTGATCTGTATGAATGTAGACCAGAGAACCAAACCTCCGCATATGCTTGTATCCAGGTTTCTTTCCTAACCAAAGCTCTTCCGGAATATTACCATCAATCGCAGATGAAGGACTTCTGTTTATTTGATAAACCGCAGTAGATACAGCTTCTGCCCAAAACTGCTCATCTAAACCAGATTCGTCAAGAATGCACCTGACCTTCTCCATTATTGTCCTATTCATCCTCTCTGCTACGCCGTTTTGCTGAGGCGTATAAGAGCAAGTTCTGTGTCTCTCAATTCCGTGTTGCTTGCAGAAGCCATCGAACTCCTGATTACAGAACTCGAGACCATTGTCTGTTCTCAGACATTTCACTTTTTTACTGATCTGATTTTCAACAAGTTTCTTCCACTCACAGAACTTGGAGAATGCTTCATTCTTGGTTGCTAAGAAGAACACCCACGTCTTATGAGTATAGTCATCGATGATTGACAAGAAGTACTGCTTCTGAGATAGACTAGGAGTGACATTTGGAGAGCCCCACAGGTCGGCATGAACATACGTCAAGGCTTCTCCAGAATCATGTTTACCAATATGAAAACTGAGCTTCTTGTGTTTTCCCATTACACAACTTTCACAAAAGCTTAAGTCTCCTATCCTCCTTTTGTCTAACAGACCCTTCTTAGCAAGAATACGCAAATTCTTCATACTCATATGACCAAGACGCCTATGCCACAACACTGTTTCATCTTTTGCCGCTTTCTTCTCAACGACATTGTTAATTTGACCTGAAACAGTTTCACCATCCAACAGATACAAAGTACCAACCAGGGTTCCCTGAAGAGCTAGTCTATTATTCTTATAGAACCTAGTCTTACCATTTCCACCTGAATGTTCAAAGCCTAGCCTATCCAATGTTCCGGTTGACAACAAGTTCCTTTTGAGATTAGGAATGTACCTTACATTGGTGAGAGTTTTGACTGTCCCTCCATAGGCTTTGATTCTGATCGATCCAATTCCTTCAACGCTGACTGCATTGTCATCACCGAGCAGAACCTTTCCAGTGCTTTTTTCTTCAAACGTATCGAACCAATCTCGTCTAGATGTCATGTGATACGAGCACCCTGAATCGATAATCCATTTCTCATGATGCCATTTATCAGATACAGATAAAGCATCATTCCCATCTAGCATTTCAATCACGACAGCCGCTTCAGCATCTTCATCACTATCATTGCTTCTTTCATTTCTTTTCTTTGCGAAACAATCTTTCTTGATGTGGCCCTCTTTCTTGCAGTACCAACACTTAACTTTTGATTTTTCACCAGACCTTGATCCAGATCTTGATCTGCTCTTATCTTTTCTAGAGCTTGAATCCCTCTTTTGAGATCTTCCACGAGCCACATACGCATCACCGAATTTACTTGTTCCCAATGCTTCTTTTGCATCTTTCAGCTCCATCTCTTTAGATTTTGCTGCATTTGTGACATCCTCTATTGTTAGAGTTTCCCTTCCATACTTCAGTGTTTCCTTCATCTGATTATACGCAGACGGCAAAGAGCTTAACAGAACAATGGCCTGAACTTCTTCAGATACCGAGACATTTACGCTGCTCAGCTGGGAAACTATTTTCAAGAAATCATCGACATTTTCATCGATTGTCTTTGATTCAACCATCTTGAATGTATAAAACTTTGTTTGCTGGTGAATGCGATTCGACAACGTCTTCGTGTTGTACAATCTTTCAAGAGCTTTCCACACTTCAGCGGCTGTAGTACAATCTTCAACCTTTCTGAGAACGTGATCTCCGAGATGAAGAATTAGCACATTCATGGCGTCTTCCGCCTTTTCAAGCCTCTCAATTTCGAGCTGCTCCTTTCTTTCTTCGAATGCTTCTTCATCTTCGCCTTTCAGTCTTGTGACTTCGGCTTTTACGGCTGAGGACGATGAATCTTCAAACAACGCGTCCTTCAAACCTTGAAGAGAAATATGAGCAAGCATGCGTTTCTTCCACATCGAGAAATCACCAGATCCCTCAAAGATCGCAACCTTGACCTTGACCTTCGACATCGAAGCCGTTCACAGAGAACCTGGCTCTGATACCACTTGTGGAGGATCTCACCGACTTTGCCAACGATCGAATCAAGATCTCTCAGCTCACAACACTCGATCTAATACGAAATCACTTAGAACGAGAATCGATCGAAAGATGAACAAAAGAGTAATAACAGAGACACACGAAACTTTTACGAGTTCAGGTCTTCGATATGAAGAACCCTACGTCTCGGCCTGGCAAGGCAATTCACTATATCACTCAATACGAGTTTCAGATACAATCTCTCTTCTCTTTACAACAATCACACTTAGAGAAGAAGAACACACAAGCTCGACTTAAATAGCTCGAGACAATTACAACAGAAAGACCGGTTAACAAACCGTAAACCAATTGAGAATAAAACCAAAACCCAATTAGACTAAACCAGCCTAAGGCTTAAGCTACATCGTTTTGATTTCCCATCACCAAAGACTCTACACTACACCAAGAATTATCAATTCCGAATGTAAACTGTAATCTCAGAATCGGGAGACTCTAATCTGCCCAAGGTTCTTTCTTCTACAATTTTCCAGATAACATCGAATAACAAACTCTCCAATCTATTTATATTGAGCTAAGACTAAACGACGACGTCTCTCACGTTTCACTTCCAGCTTCCGTGTTTGACTTGTGGTTTAGCTCCTGTTGACCAATCAACTCACGGTTTAGTTCATCCGAATCAATTGAACCTTGGTTTACTCCAACGTCTTTCCTCTTCCTTCGAAAATAAGCTCTCAGCGGTCTATCAATACCTCCCCCGCCGAAACGAAGCTTGTCCTCAAGCTTCATGTGAGGAAATTGTGAGATCAAGGACGTTGCTCGTTCCCAAGTGTTCTCATGTGGCGGTAAACCTTTCCAAGCAATTAAAGCCTCCAAATGGCCATCCTCTGAGTATCGAGTATCAACCACTGAAGCGGGTTCCATAACCAACTCATCTGCGACCGTTAGTTCTGTAGGTAAAGGAGAAACCACGTGGTTGCGGCCAAGCACCGGTTTTAACTGAGACACATGAAAGACATCATGTATTTTTGAACCCTCCGGTAAACGCAGTCTATAAGCCACAGCACCAATCCTTTCCAACACCTCATATGGACCATAAAAACGTGCAGCTAGTTTCTGGTGAAGCCTCTGCGCCACTGAACGCTGACGATAAGGGCGTAGTTTAAGAAACACCGTATCGCCCACCTCAAAAACCAGCTCACGCCTATGTTTATCGGCATTCACTTTCATCCGTTCTTGAGCAAGCACCAGATGATGTTTAATCTGAGATAAGACCTCATCGCGTTGTTTCAACAAAGTTTCCAACTCGAAATTCTCAGTGGATCCTGCCTCGAACTTCAACAAATCAGGTGGGTCTCTGCCATACACCACTCGAAAAGGAGTAGTAGCCAAGGCTGAATGGAAGTTAGTGTTGTACCACAACTCAGCCCACGATAAGTACTTAGCCCACGTTTTTGGTTGGGTAGAGGTAAAGCAACGCAGGTAAGTCTCCAAACAACGATTGAGTACTTCTGTCTGACCGTCGGTTTGAGGGTGAAAGGCTGTACTGTACTTCAAGTGAGTTCCTCCAAGCTTAATAAGTTGTTTCTAAAAGGAACTCAAAAAAATCCTGTCACGATCCGACACAATCGATCTCGGGTATCCATGCAGCTTAATAACCTCTTGCGTGAACACTTGTGCAACATCCACCGCTGTGAAAGGGTGTTTCAACCTCAGGAAATGACCATACTTACTTAGCCTATCCACCACCACAAATATGACATTGCATCCCATAGAAGTCGGTAACCCTTCAATAAAATCCATGGAAATGTCTTCCCACACTTGATTCGGAATAGGCAAAGGTTGGAGTAGGCCTGCTGGAGACAGAGTGGAGTATTTGTGTCGCTGACAAATGTCACACATAGACACATACGACTGCACAGCCTGTATCATTTTCTTCCAATGAAAAACAGTTTGTATGCGACGCAGTGTCTTTAGAACTCCTGAATGACCCCCCAACTTACTATCATGATACTCAGCCAAAATCACCGGAATAGCAGCTGATGTAGCTGATATGAACAACCGTCCTTTATACAGTAAAGTCTCATTCACCACTGTAAACCCCTCTTTTGTGCACGTTCCATCCATCACGGACTTCTTTAATCTCTGTATATCCAGATCCTTATCAATCTCGGCCAACAGATCCTGCATGTTAAGACTTGTTGGGACTGTGAACGAGGCAAGCAACGCCGTATCAGTAAGGGAAGGACCTGGAGTAATACGAGAAAGACCATCAGCTGCTTTGTTCTGTACCCCTGGCTTGTAGACAATGTCGAAATCATAGCCCAACAACTTTGACAGCCACCGTTGGTAATCAAGGGACACTTCACGTTGTTCCAGCAAGAATTTCAAACTCTTCTGATCGGTTCGAACCACAAACTTTCTTCCCAGCAAATAGTGACGCCACTTCTGAATAGCGCAGACAATGGCCATAAGCTCGCGTTCGTAAATTGGTTTGATCTGCTCCCGAGCTGTGAGAGCTGAGCTAAAATATGCGATAGGCCTCTCTTGTTGCATCAAAACTGCTCCCAAACCGTAGCCTGAAGCGTCGGACTCAACAACGAATGTGCAAGAGAAATCCGGTAAGGCTAGAACTGGAGCAGAACTCATGGCCTCTTTCAACTGATCGAAGGCAGCTTGAGCTCTGTCTGACCATTCGAATGCGTCCTTTTTTAACAACTCAGTGAGTGGCCTAGCAATGATCCCATAACCTTTGACAAACTTCCGATAGTAGCCAGTCAGACCCAAAAACCCTCTTAAATCCTTAACATTCTTTGGAGTAGGCCATTTTCTCATAGCTGCTGTCTTTGTTGGGTCTGTAGCTACGCCAGTCGAGCTGATCCAATGCCCCAAGTAATCGACCTCTGGCAGCGCAAACAAACACTTCTTCTTGTGCGCAAACAACTGATGTTTGTCAAAGATCTGAAAAACAATCTCCAAGTGTTGCACATGCTCCTCCAATGTGCGACTATACACAAGTATATCATCAAAGAATACCAGAATGAATTTCCTCAAGTATGGTCTAAACAATTCATTCATCAAAGCCTGGAATGTAGCTGGCGCATTCGTAAGGCCAAACGGCATGACCACAAATTCGTAATGACCATCTGCAGTACGGAATGCAGTCTTGTGAATATCTTGTTCTTGCATTCGTATCTGATGGTAGCCCGCTCTTAAATCCAACTTGGAAAACAACTTGGCACCATGTAACTCGTCCAAAAGTTGATCAATCATTGGAATTGGAAATTTATCCAAAACCGTGGCTTTATTAAGAGCTCTATAGTCGATGCAGAATCGCCAACTCCCATCTTTTTTCTTTACCAACAACACAGGGCTTGAATACGGACTCCTACTAGGTCGGATCAATCCAGCATGTAACATTTGAGAAACCATCTTTTCCATTTCTTCCTTATACGCATGCGGGTATCTATAAGGACGAACACTTATTGGCCCAGTGCCCGCTATTAAGTTGATAGCATGCTCTCTGTCACGCAGAGGCGGCAACTGAGTGGGCTCTGCAAAAATTTTCATGTACCTTTCCAATAAGTGTTCTATCGGAATTGGAATCTCATGTTTCAATGCGGATTGTTCGACGTGAAACAGTTCAACGTCGAAACCCAAACATGTAGTACTGTCCAACTGTTGCAATTGCTTCGGAACCGAGTAATTTTCGTGAAGATTGGGGTCTCCAACCAAGTGTACTCTACGCCCTTGGTAGAGGAAGGAGTATTCGTGCGTTTCCCAGTCAACTACCACCTTTCCCAGCGTACGCAACCACTGTATCCCAAGAATAACGTCAACCGTTCCCAATTCTAAGACAATAAAATCATTGGAGAAAGCTGTATCTTGAAGCGAGAACTGTATGTTAGAGCAGACTCCTACTCCTTCCACTGTGACACCAGTCCTCAACAGCACATCCAATGAAGGTCTTGAATCACTTTTCAACTTCAGTCGATGCACCACACTTGGAGAAATAAAGTTGTGTGTTGCCCCACTATCTATCATGACAACAACCGACTGTTTTTTTAACACTCCTTTGAGCTTGGTGGTGTGAGGAGAGGACAGTCCCAGGAATGAACGTAATGAGATAGCCATCACCTGCGGCTCCCAAACTATTTCATCCTCATCTCCCTCACTCATATCAACATCCGAGATCTCTATTTGCAACCCATTGAGCAACGTCAGAACTTTAAGTGTGGCATTGGGACACTGATGTTGCTTAGACCACTTGCCATCACACTTAAAGCATAACCCGAGCTTCTTTTTTTCAGCCAACTGTGCTGGGGAAAGACGCACTGGCTGATTTGGCTGAGTAACTAGTGCCTTAGACTGATCTGTGCTCGGTGTTGTAGTCGATCCCGACTGTTGATGCGTAGAAGAAGATTTAATCCCCTTGTAACCAAACTGTCTCTCTTTTTTAACCACCCGATGTATAGCACTAGATTCCATTTGATAGGTTGTGGCTATCATTTCAGCTAAATCTGTTGGCTTATACATCTCAACCACCTCTTGCATCTCCTGAGTCAATCCATTCATAAAGATCCCTTCTAACTGTTTATCAGACAATCCAGACACTTGTGTGGAAAGATCTTCGAACAAGTGAATATACTCACCTACGGATCCCGTCTGTTTAACAGCAAAAAACGGTTGGCTTGGATCGCGTATTTTAGCCTTGCTAAACCGAGCAATAAGGCGTTGCTTGAACTGTGACCAATTCAGAAATGGTCGACGGTTGACCTCACTATTGAACCAGCTCAAGACATCTCCCTTCAAGCTCACTGAAACGATCTCAAGCTTCGCGTATTCACTATAGCCACCCAATCTGAAAAATCTTTCCGCTAAGGCAATCCACGCAAAAGCATCTTGACCATCAAAGATCGGTAACTCAACTCTCTTAACCATTTTTTCACGAGACGCGAGAAATGTGTTCGTATCATTCCGTTCATCTCCCCTAAAGTTATGGCCAGGTTCCGGGATATTAGAGAATACCTGTCGGGGAATGTTCGGATGTACGTTCTCATCGTCGGTGTGGCTCGTCGAGCCCCGCTGCATAAACGCCATGATCTCCGCAAGCTGAGCCTTCAAGCTCTGTTCCATCTCTGTCATGTGAGCATCCAGCCGTTGTTCACTTGCGATTTGAGAAGATCGTTGAGCTGAGATCTGCTCACCAAGTGATTCCAGCGATAACGGCGCCGATGAACGCGTTTCCGGACCTCCCCCGTGTGAATTCTTCGGTGGCATCTTTGCTTCGCTTCTCCACTCTTCGCTTCGCTTCGCGTCGTCGATCCGATCGTCAACCGCACCAATTGATAAGAGAACAAACACGATTTTATTCAATTATCAAGTTGATTACAATCTACACCAAGAATTATCAATTCCGAATGTAAACTGTAATCTCAGAATCGAGAGACTCGAATCTGCCCAAGGTTCTTTCTTCTACAATTTTCCAGATAACATCAAATAGCAAACTCTCCAATCTATTTATATTGAGCTAAGACTAAACGACGACGTCTCTCACGTTTCACTTCCAGCTTCCGTGTTTGACTTGTGGTTTAGCTCCTGTTGACCAATCAACTCCCGGTTTAGTTCATCCGAATCAATTGAACCTTGGTTTACTCCAACGTCTTTCCTCTTCCTTCGAAAATAAGCTCTCAGCGGTCTATCAATGTTACAGAGTTTGAATACCAGCTTTGTTGGGAAGTCAGTCGATTATATCAAGGTGAATGCCTACTATACAAGGAGGGTGTAACTGAGAGCTATAAGTTATAACGATCGATTATATCAACCTCTGAAAGAAATCAGAAAGTCTCTGTTGTTTTTTGAGAAATGAAATGAACCGCATGTTGCCTATAGTTTAGTTCTGAGAACATAAGTGAAAAAGAGTGGTTAGAACTTAGAAGGTGACATATGCATTAGTCATAGAGGTTTCATGGGCTTTCAACTATTGATCATATAGGTTTAATGGGCTTTTAATTATTAAAAAATTCCTAAAACATGATTCCATTGTGCGAAGATTGCGAAGACTTTAACACGTTGACATGGCATTGACTTTTTTAATTAGGTTTATGAGACGTGGCAATCTTAAAAAGAAGTTTATCAGTGGGTGAATATATATATATATGTGTGTGTGTGTTAGAAAATATAAACCTTAGTTAGAAGAATATGACGAAGAGGATAGGCGATCTTCCACCGGAAGTGGTAGGGGAGAAGATACTCAGCAAGGTTCCGCTAACATCATTGAGAGAAGTGCGATCCACTTGCAAACTATGGGAATCTTTATCGAGAGAATGGATTCTTGGAAAAGCAGTCGCAAAACAGCAGTTTATGAGGTTCATGACGATGGATTCCAAGGTTTGTTCATTGATATTCCAACTCCGCAAGGACGAAGGCTTGGTTGATCTATCTATAAAGCAGGTAGATTTACTCAATAGAGTCGAGATATCTGAAGTTCTTCAATGCGACGGGCTATTGTTATGCGTCACCAAGGACAACTCGAGGCTCGTGGCGTGGAACCCTTATCTAGGGCAAACAAGGTGGATCACACCCAGAACACGTTTCCACAGAGTAGACAAGTATGCTCTCGGATATGACAGGAAGAACCGTAACCACAAAATCTTAAGAGTTTTGGATATTTACGAACATAAACACCTTTTGGAGTTCGAGATGTACGACTTTAGCTCTAATTCATGGAGGGTTATTGAGGTCACACCCGACTGGGCTGTAGACTCTCATCAGCGCGGGGCGTCTTTGAAGGGAAATACGTATTTTTTTGCTCATGATCGATTAATAAACCTTTTGGATCCAAAGCGGAGGATAACTGTGATAGACTATTTCTTACTCTGTTTTGATTTTACAAGAGAGAGATTTGGACCGCACTTGCCTCTCCCGTTTCACTCTTGCTGTGGAAGCGTAAGCACTCTCTCTTGTGTTCGAGAGGAACAGCTCGCTGTGCTATATCAGAATGGGGATGGGCGTGCGGTTCCATATGACGGATTGGAGGTTTGGGTTACGACTATGATTGAGTCAGACACCGTGTCCTGGAGCAAGTTTTTGAACGTGGATATGAGACCACTCACTAGTCTTGGTGCTCCTCGGTTTGACTCTCTATATGGGAGCTTCTTCATTGAGGAGGAACAGAAAGTGGCTGTGGTTTTTGATGAAGACGGGTTTATACCGACGGAGATGCCTCGGTACCACACAGCTTTTATCATCGGAGAAGGTGGCTACTTCAAGTCTGTCAGTCTCGGAGAAGCTCCCAATGTCTTCGTACCTGAGACGCCTATACCGCCTGGTGGATATATCCCGAAATTTTACACTCCCCCACTTGTCTGCTCTTCTTCCTATCTCCCAAGCTTAGTGCAACTCAACCAACCGCCCAAAAGGAAAGAAACAGAGTGATTTTTTTGAATCGTTTCTTGCAAATCTAAATGCTCCGTTTCTTTTTTTTTTTTCTTTCTTTTTAACTTGTCTTTGTCACATGTTTAATTGCAAAATCGTTCAAAAAACTATTCGCGGATTGGCATACAAACAGTTTTCATAAGCTATCACAAGTTTAGAACCAACTCCTAAACTGTGAAAAGTTGTGAAAACAAGGAAGCCAAGAGTTAAATCTATCAATATCACCATTTGCCTCCACCCACACATTGCTTTGCATGACTGTATCTGTCCACTGTTTAATATAGGTCCGAGTCTAATTGCCTGCAGGTAATGGTCTCGTCCTTGGCACAAGCCCTACTCAAGTTACTTCTATTGCACTTACTTTATTCATATATCGTTGAGGGTATGTGTCAGTACTTTATTGCACTAAGATTTATTAATTACTGCGGGTCCGTGCTTTTCCCCAAAAAAAAAATTAAAAGGAGAAACATTACAACATGAAACGAAACATGTTCAAACGTTATCAGCTGGTATATACATAAAAATCAAAAAAAAAAAAACAGAGACAAACTGTATAATGTTGTGAACTGAATGTTATGTGTGTATTATTATAAGGACCAAGGGTCTCTTTATATAGTGGTTACACCAGGTAGAGAAAAGGTAATTATCCTTTTACTACTCATAACAAGAAAAGGAAATATTCTATAAACCTATTCCTTATCTATAAAGGAAAACATCTAATTATTCTAAGGACCGGTTATGTTAATAACCTCTACATGGATCGGTCTATATTGAGTCCATTAAACCAAATGATTCATAACACTCCCCCTTGGACGAAATGACCGATCCCTGATGCAACCAAGGATCTTTGTAATACGTTTGGGGATGCTGCCTCATTAAAACCTTTCTAAGGAAAACCCAATTGGGACAAAACCTTAGCGAGGAAAAAGAGTACAGCACGTATTACTCCCTCTGATTTAGACATCCATATAAGTCCTTTAATCGGCGCATGCCGATCTGATACACCAGCTTCTTGAGCGTGGAAGTTGGGAGCAACTTTGTGAACAAGTCAGCTGAGTTGTCGCTTGAACAAACTTGAAGCACTTGTATTTCTCCAGCCTTCTGGATATCGTGAGTGAAAAAGAATTTGGGCAAAATGTGCTTCGTCCGATCTCCCTTGATGTATCCATCCTTCAGTTGAGCTATGCACGCAGCATTGTCCTCATGAAGTACGGTCGGTTCGTCCTTTCCATCTGTCATCCCACAATCTCGCCTTATGTGCTGAGTCATCGATCTCAACCAAACACATTCACGGCTGGCTTCATGAATCGCCAAAATCTCTGCGTGATTTGATGATGTGGCCGTGAGCGTCTGCTTCATGGATCGCCATGAAATCGCGGTTCCTCCGTGAGTGAACACATACCCTGTCTGAGATCGTCCATTGTGTGGATCCGATAGATAACCTGCGTCAGCAAAACCAACTAAACCTTTGTCGTTATTGTTAGTGTAAAACAGACTCATGTCCTTCGTTCCTTATAGGTAACGAAGTATATGTTTAATCCCGTTCCAGTGCCTCTGGGTCGGATAAGAACTAAATCTTGATAGGAGGTTCACGGCAAAACAAATGTCTGGTCTAGTATGACTAGCCAAATATAATAACGCTCATATGGCACTGAGATATGGCACTTCGGGACCAAGGACTTCTTCATCCTTTCTTTTCGGACCGAATGGATCACTGTCCAATCCAAGGCTTCTCACAACCATTGGGCTACTCAATGGGTGGGCCTGGTCCATATTAAATCTCTTGAGTACCTTTTCTGTATATGTCATTTGATGCACAAGGATTCCATTATTTACGTACTCAAGCTGTATTCCCAAACAGAACTTAGTTTTTCCTAAGTCTTTCATTTCAAACTCGGCCTTTAAATATTCAACTGTTTGGGCGATCTCTCCAGAGGTTCCGAGGATGTTCAAATCATCCACGTATACTGCTATAATCACAAATCCTTTGTTTGCAAACTTCTTTATAAAGATACACGGACTGATGGGATCATTTTTATATCCGGATTTAATCAGGTACTCGCTTAAACGATTGTACCACATGCGCCCACTCTGTTTCAGTCCGTATAAGGATTTGGTTAGCCTAATGCAGTGTTCTTCTCGAGAACGTTTCTTATCTTTGAGCTCAATACCCTCTGGTAATCGCATATAAATCTCATTCTCCAGTGGACCATATAAATAGGCGGTTACTACATCCATTAACCGTAAATCCAATTTTTCTTTTATGGCCAGACTTATCAGGAATCGGAATGTCGTTGCATCCACCACAGGGGAGTATGTCTCCTCATAATCGATTCCTGGTCTCTGTGAGAATCCTTGTGCCACAAGACGTGCTTTGTGTCGAACAATCTCTCCTTGTTCGTTTCTCTTCCTCACAAAGACCCATTTATGTCCAACTGGGATTATATCTCGAGGTGTCCGAATTATGGGACCAAAAACCTCTCTCTTCTTTAAAGAGTTTAACTCCACGTTTATGGCTTCTTTCCATTTAGCCCAATCAGATCGTTGAGTGCACTCTCTTATTGACGTGGGTTCTAGATCCTCATTCATAATCTCTCAAGTGCTACATTGCATGCAAATATATCATCGACGTCGACGTCTTTTCTGTTCCATTGGATTCCGGACATAACAAAATTTATTGAGATCTCATTGTTATCGGGAACTTCAGGACCATGAGGCTCGGCGTCCCGAGCTTCATTTTGCGGCTCCTTAGGCTCATTTGTGTCCGGTCCATCTATTATCTCCTCGGTCTGAATTTCAGCACCTTTCTTTAATTTCCGAGGAGCCTTATCTTTGGAACCAATAGGTCTACCACGCTTTGCTCGTGGCTTAGACTCTGTAGCAACTTGCGGTCCATCATGGACATCAATTCGTATTGGTGCATTCACGGCTGGTATATACGATTTAGTTACTCTCTGCGGGTCAGCAAAGGAATCTGGCAATTGTATAGCTAGCTTTTGCATATGAATAATCTTTTGGACTTCCAAGTCACTTTCTTGGGTCCGAGGATCTTGCCAATTTAAGGATGTATGATTCCATGAGAGTTCTTTTACCAGCCGGTTCTCACTACCTATTGTTGGAAAAACGGACTCATCGAAATGACAATCCGCGTACCTGGCCTTAAACAAATCACCGGTAGTTGGCTCTAGGTACTTTATGATCGTGGGTGAATCATATCCAACATATATTCCCATCCTCCTCTGAGGTCCCATCTTAGTCCTCTGTGGTGGAGCAATCGGTACATAAACTGAACAACCGAATATTTTAAGATGGGATATGTCTGGCTCTTGACCCGTAATTAATTGGGAGGGGGAATATTCATGGTCACTTGATGGCCTGATACGGATTAATTCTGCGGCATGTAAGACTGCGTGTCCCCAGGCTGATACTGGAAGCTTTGACCTCATGAGTAATGGTCTAGCGATCAGCTGTATGCGTTTGATGAGAGATTCGGCCAAGCCGTTTTGTGTATGTACATGTGCCACGGAGTGTTCCACACTTACCCCCATGGACATACAGTAATCATCAAAAGCTCTGGAGGTAAACTCACCCGCATTGTCCATACGGATGGTTTTTAAAGGAAAGTCTGGAAAGTGTGCCCGTAGGCGAATTATCTGCGCAAGGAGTCTTGCAAATGCCAAGTTCCGTGTTGACAATAAGCATACATGAGACCATCGTGTAGATGCGTCAATGAGGACCATGAAATATCGGAACGTCCCACAAGGTGGGTGTATTGGTCCGCATATGTCTCCTTGAATTCTTTCCAGGAAATTTATCGTTTCCTTAGTCACTTTTACTGGTGACGGTCTTACAATCAATTTACCTTGTGAACATGAGGCACAAGTTTGAATTTTCGGGATCACTCTCCTTTCTTTCAAGGTGTGTCCTCTCGTGTTTAATATCAATTTCCGCATCATTCCTGACCCGGAATGTCCCAGCCGGTCATGCCATAAAGTGAACATATCCGTAAAAGCTTTGTTTACGGTGGCATTGGCTTCTATCATACTGATTTTTATACAGTATAAGCCCGTAGCTATAGCAGGTATAGTCTCAAAGACTTTCTTTTGGCCTTGGGCGATTTTAATTATCTGGAGAAATTCTCTGTTTCCTCCGCCCATTGTTTCCACATGAAAACCATTCAGAAGAATGTCTTTAAAACTCAATAAGTTTCGATTTGAGCTTGGTGAAAACAATGCATCAGGGATTTCTAGATGCGTGCCTTTAGGCATTAAAACGTTGGCCTGGCCGTAGCCTTCTATAAGGCCGGCCGATCCTGCTATAGTACTTACGATTGCCTTTTTGAGTGTAAGATTTATGAAGTATCTTTTATCTTTTAGAATCGTGTGGCTTGACCCACTATCCACCACGAACTCGTCCATACTTCATAAAACAAAGATTTATGTCTTAAAAGCCATAATATTATTATTAAACACCAAAGAAATGAAAAACAAAGACATAAAATCCAACACAAATAAAAGCAACATGAAATGGAAAAACTTAAAATCTCAGATTCACTTCAAACAGTCGGAAGTCTCATAATCCATGTTATCGTTCCGATCTGTGTCCATAAGATCATCTTTTCCATGATCGAAGTCACCCTCATTGTCATGTTCATGCTGGATCATGTGGGCCTCAGGATTCTTCCCTTTAAGGCTCTCTTGATAGCATTCTACAAGATGCTTGGGGGTCCTGCAAGTCTTGGCCCAATGATTACTCATCCCACAACGATGGCAAACAGATTTGGTCAGGTTGGACTGATGTCCAGATTGATATCCGCGGCCATTTCCACGGCCACGGCCACGGCCGCGGTTAGAGTCCTCTTGGAATCCGCTGTCGTTACGGCCTTTGCCTCGACTATAAGGGTGGTAATTATTGCGACCACGCCCTTTTCCTTTTCCACCACGTCCACGGCCGTAATGCCTTTGATCTCTATGGACGTAGTTTGCCTCGTTTTCTTTCTTTTTCTCAGCGGCCAAATTGGCTTCAGGGAGTGGGGTTGTTCCAGCTGGTCTCATTTCGCTGTTGACCAGAACAAGCTTGTTGTTCTGTTCCGCGAGCAGCAAATAAGCGATCAGGTCCGAGTAAGTCGTGAAACCTCTTTCGCGGTACTGTTCTTGTAACAATACATTACTCGAATGGAAGGTGGAGAAGGTCTTTTCCAGCATATCCTTCTCCGATACGGTCTCACCACATAGTTTCAACTTTGAAACTATCTGGAACAAGGCTGAGTTGTACTCATCCACGGACTTAAAGTCCATGAATCGCAAGTTCAGCCAGTCGAATTTTGCCTTAGGCAAAACGACCGTTCTTTGATGGTCATACCTCTTTTTTAATTCCTTCCATAGTTCTAACGGATCTTCAATCGTTAGATACTGATCCTTGAGACTCTCAGTAAGGCGATGGCGTATGATACGAATCGCCTTGTATCTATTTCCCACGGACTCTTTGTTTCCGTCGATGATACATTCACCAATTTCTTTTGAGTTGAGCATGATCTTTGTGTCAAGCGCCCATTTGAGGTAATTATCTCCAGAGAGATTGAGGGCCGCATAGTCTAAGTTTGCAACTTTAGACATCTGAAAATATCCAACAATTTTCAGTTAGGACTTTTAAATATGATCCGAACCTTAGGAATATGGCCGGTCATGCATCAAATTTTCATTTAGGACTTTTAATAAAACTCGGACCTTAGGAATATGGCCGGTAATGTTTATCCGATTTTTTTTTAAGCTTTACAATCAATCAAGCAATTTAATTAATTAAATCAAGCAACCGATTTTAATTATGCTAATATCGATTTTAATGAACTTTCCTTTTTGCAAAAATTAATCCTAAGGCAATTAATTATAGGAATAAACCAATAAAGGAAATTAAGCAAAAAGGGAAAAGGATATTCTTAAAACTTTCATTTTTACTAAAAAGGAAGGGATTAAGATTTTTCTATTTGAATAAAGATTAGGGCAAATTGATTTCAACCTTCTTTTCTATATGACCGATTTCGATTAATGATTAAACAAGGTGATCTAACAACCTAACTCATGAAACAAGCAATCTAAATTCGATTTTCGTGATTAAACAACCTTAAGCATGCGATTTCTATATGAGCCAAACAAGCTCTTATGCGATTTTAAACAAGTAAACAAGCAGGCTAAGGAACCAAATTTAATCATGCAATAATCGATTTCAACAAGCAAACAATTATTCAAGCAATCCGATTTCAAAGGTTTCATATAGCTTAGGTCAAATTCGATTATTAGGGTTTAAGCAAGATCAAACAAGTTTGAACAAGCAAATCGATTTTAGGTCATATCCTTAGCTTAGGTTCAAGTTCAGATATTGGTTTAAACATGAACAAACAAGTTCTAGAGAGAGATTGATTTTAGGGTTTCTTATTCTTCTTAGTCCAATTCGATTTGCTCTTATTCTTAGCTTAGGGTTTTACCTTGATCTTCTTTGGGGTTGAATTGGAATGGACCGGGAGCTAATAGACCTCGGTAACACAAGCTGAAATCGGATCTCCTTGGTTTATTTGGTAGATCGACGTGCACTGTATGCGTGCGTGAGAGCGCGTCCGGTGTCGGATCGACAAGCGGTTTTCACCGGTAGATTCGCCTCGTCGGGGGCTTCGATTTGATATCTAGATCGTCTTCTAGTTCCTCACGGTTTGAAAGATATGACTCTTTAAATTTTCGGCGGCTGCTCAGGGTCTCTAGGGCTTTAGGGTTTAGGAGCTTTCGTGCTGATAACGTGTTGTGAACTGAATGTTCTGTGTGTATTATTATGAGGACCAAGGGTCTCTTTATATAGTGGTTACACCAGGTAGAGAAAAGGTAATTATCCTTTTACTACTCATAACAAGAAAAGGAAATATTCTATAAACCTATTCCTTATCTATAAAGGAAAACATCTAATTATTCTAAGGACCGGTTATGTTAATAACCTCTACATGGATCGGTCTATATTGAGTCCATTAAACCAAATGATTCATAACATATAAGTAGAGGTTCAGCGAGTTCCATCTCGTTCGAACTCTCTTGTTGTTCCGACTCAATTCTTCGACCTCCAACAAAATCAATCCCGAGAAGTGGCCATGGCCAACACACATATCTAGCTCTGTTTGAACTATTCATATCTCGATGGGTTTCGAAAACTTTACGGTTTAGATCTTGTATTCTTTCCCTCAACCTAGTTGTCCTATTGTCTGCGAGTCTCAGAGATCTCTCTGCTGCATCCCTTGTACCCATGGCTACTGCAGCCGTCTCTTCCTTAAACTAACCAAGTGGAAGAACGAAATCAGAAATGCAAGAGTAGTAGCTAAAAGCTTGAGAGGAGAGAGACGTTTCTTCGTCCATTTATAAAAGTCCTTTAGTGTCTCAGAACACGACTTTACTCCAATCTATTCTCTGACCTCTCAGCTACTCTCTCCGACGATTCACGGCGACAACTCTGTTGGATTAAGCTTGAAGAAAAGATTGAAGACATTCATAAAAGAGATTAGGATTAGGAAAATATATGTCTCATATATGTTAAGGTTAATGAGAATAGGAAGTTTACCTATTGAGAGAATAGGAAATTGTTACATCTTTTTCTATATATTAGGAGATGCCAAAGTTGTGGCATAACTTATGAGTTTATGAGAGATTTAGAGCTTTAGGTTTTGAGTGATTTTCCTAAAGAACTAAAGAGAGTTATTCTTTATTAATCTTGAGTTTATATCATCTATCAAATTCTATAAACTCCACCAAGAGACTTTAACCGGCGACTCTTCTACGTCTCCGATCAGTTCACGGCGTCTCCTCTTTTTTTGTCGAGAAAAAAATAAAGATAAAGCCAGATGGGCTTGAAATCAACCTAGGCCCAGATTTTGCTTATTTCAATTCATCTGATATTGAAAAATAACTAGGCCCATCATCGAGCCCAATAACCCATTGATTGATCTCTCATCTTCTCTTTCTGATTCCGGTCAACGAGAAACGTCTCCAGCAACCTCCGGTGACTTCACTGATGGCAGCACGAGTTCAAGCCAAACCAATCGCAAACCACAACTCTTCTTCGTGAATAAGCCTCTGTATCTTCCGGAGGCTCCTCCGGGTCGCTCGTCAACCCGAACCATATCGGGAAATGACAAGCAGAGAAAACCCTAGCGGAATCTGCAAAGACATTCCAAATCTCGTCTCTTCCTTCGTCGACGCTTTCGTTGATTACTCCTTCTGTGGCATCTTCTTGCCACAGGATCCTAATCCACTGAACGAGATCCCGCAAACGAGGTTCGACGAACCGGACCGTCTGGTTGCCATCGGCGATCTCCATGGCGACCTCGAGAAGTCCAAGGAAGCATTCAGGATCGCCGGATTGATCGATGCTTCGGACCAGTGGACGGGTGGATCCACGATGGTTGTTCAGGTGGGCGACGTACTTGACCGAGGCGGAGAGGAGCTTAAGATACTATATTTCCTAGAGAGATTGAAACGAGAGGCCGAGAGATCAGGAGGTAAGGTTCTGACTATGAACGGTAACCATGAGATCATGAATGTGGAAGGTGACTTTAGGTATGTCACTGAGAAAGGATTAGAGGAATTCCAAATTTGGTTAGATTTGTATTGCCTAGGGAACAAGATGAAGAGCTTGTGTAGAGGCCTGGATAAGCCCAAGGATCCTTACGAAGGGATCCCGATGAGCTTCCCTCGTGCTAGAGCAGACTGTTTCCAAGGACTCAGAGCTAGGATTGCTGCGTTGAGACCCGAAGGTCCGATTGCAAAGAGGTTCTTGTCCAAGAACCAGACAGTCGCTGTCGTTGGTGATTCGGTGTTTGTGCACGGTGGTCTTTTAGCTGAGCACGTCGAGTATGGGCTGGAGAGGATTAACGAGGAGGTTACGGGCTGGGTCAAGGGGTTGAGAGGAGGAAGATATGCGCCTGGGTATTGTAGAGGAGGGAACTCTGTGGTTTGGTTGAGGAAGTTCTCTGATGAGAGGCCTCACAAATGCGATTGCTCAGCTCTTGAGCATGCTCTTTCCACCATCCCTGGGGTTAAGAGAATGATCATGGGACACACAATACAGGATGATGGTATCAACGCTGTTTGCGATGATAAAGCCATTAGGATTGATGTGGGTATGTCCAAGGGGTGTTCTGACGGTTTGCCTGAGGTTTTGGAAATCCGCAAGGACTCTGGTGTGAGGATAGTCACCTCCAATCCATTGTATATGGAGAATCCGAATTCTCGTTTAGCTCCTCACAGTAAAACGGGTCTCGGGTTGCTTGTACCACCTGACCATGCTCCTAAGCAAGTTGAAGTCAAAGCTTAAAGACCATATTCCCTGATTAGATGATTGATGCTTTTTACAAGTCCAGCATTTGCGGATTCTTTTGTATGAACATCAGCAGCAGATTCTTTTGCTCTTCGTGGAGCATAAATTTGTGGTTTCTTTGTAGCATGTACTGAATTGTTTGTTCAAAACATTATATCTAATTCAGTGGGAGAATCAAAATTCAAGAACGTGAGACCCCAGTTCAAATAAAAAACAAGAGAAAGAGTGACAGATAACCTTATAATACTAGTAAATAGATCAATTAGTCAATACCATCTTAATTAAGACAACTCGCGCTTAAAATTTTGGAAGTAGAACGACGGGAGAGGTGAGGTTGTGTTGACTGTAATACCACCTTGTTCGGAAAGAGAGACACAATAGAACGTAAAAGAATTATTATAGGCTTATAGCACTGAACCAAAAAAGTTGAAGACTTCAACATAAGGATACGCTTTGCAAACTCTTAGGACACAGTTAAAAAGCAAGATGCAATTTGGAATTCAGGGCAAAGTTGATGTAACTAATTCACCTAAGACCAGCACCCAAGAATTCAAACTCAACCAAAGCTGGAACATCATGCGACAAAAAGGAATTGATCTTTTAACCAATAAATGACCAACGGAAAACTCGTGACGAGCATTCCCCATCAGTGCCATCCCTCCAGTATGCAAAGAAAACCAACATGGAGAAGGGAAACCGCAAAAAATAGCGGAAAAGTAGCGGACTAAAAGTATAAGGCGAAGCGTAAGGGATGATGAGCAGAAGAAGAGCTATGAGATAGAAGCCGCCTGAAGCCAAGACGAATATTGCAAGCCAATGATGCTGTCCCAAGACAAGGTATAAGCCTGCGACAAAAGCCAAAGACATGGCAATGATAGAAAACCCCAGAAGTGGTACTATAAACTTGAAGGTGGTCAGCATGCATTTCATGTCAGCCAATTGCGTCCCTATAAGAGCAACCGTCGATATAACAGCACTATAGACGGCAATGCTATTGCAGATGACGAAAGCATGAAATGCAGATTCTTTGTAAGAATGCTTGACATTTGACTTGAACTCTGTGCTGTTGTAACCTAGTGGCACACTCAAGCCAGCAGCAAAGGCCATTGTAGCCACCAGTGTTGCCACCACAAGAAGAGTGTTAACTCTGTCCTTGTACATTTTTAGGGTGGAGTCTTCATCTGTGGTAGAACTGTCTGCTCTGAGATGAACACGTGGAGCTCTAGTGGTCCCGGCAGACACCAATGCTACCCATATCAACCACTGAAAATATGTATAACGCAGAATATGTTCAGTGATGTCAAACAGAGAATAAGCCCAGTGATGTCAATAGCTTCGGATACAATGAAAAGTTGCACAAAGATATCCAATGGGGTATGAAAGTCGTGGGAGCACAGGCCAAACCTGTTGGAGTGAAGGATGCGCCGCCATATGCTCCTCCGCAGCATCTAAAGCAGTGAACCCTTTGTAATTTAGTACCTTCAAGTCAACTCTGTTATCATGTATGAAGAGACTTACAACCTTGGGATGATAATTTACGCTGGCTAAATGTAACGGTGTGTTTCCTTCTACGTCTTGTTCATTGATTAAGCTTTTGATGTCCGCTTTTCTGAGCAAGTAGCCAACAGCTCCTGCGTTCCCGCTTTCAGCAGCGACATGAAGAACGTTTTGGCCCTGTGAGTTAAGCATCTCTATTGTGTCTGGGTGGTGTTTTAAGATCACCTTGAGAGCTGAGTTGCGACTTGCAATGCAGGCTGAGTGGATGGGGAAAGAACCATCTTCGTTCTTTATGTAAGCAATCTGTTTAGAACTTGCAAATCTGGTTAGCATATGCTGCACGCCTATGTCATATCCAATGGATGCTGCAAGGGCAAGTGGAGTTCTTCCATCTTCATCCCTCGAGTCCACCAGATCTGTGTCACTCTCCAATATAGCTGTCAGTATATCTGCTATGGCAGTAAGAATACATAAGATTGTTAAGATTCACTCCATATGTTGAACACAACGTAAAGCATAGGAACAATATGAAATTCAATGGTTCAAAATGTACAGAACTGACCAAGATTCTGGCTTTTCACTGCAGCACACACGACTGACTTCCAAACAAAGCTGGCATTCAAACCCTGTAACATATGCTCTACAAGTGTAATATGACCAGCTTCAGCCGCCATATACAATGGAGATACACCTTCCTTGTCCAGAAGAAAGCAAGTGCTCTGATCTTTACCAACAAGTTGCAAGGAAACAGCTACATGGTTCCCTTTCAGGGCAATGTGCAATGCAGTGTTCCCATCATTGTTAGAGACTCTGAAAATATTTCCAACTAGTATCTGCTCTGATCCCAGCACAATACTTCTATCTTGCGGGAGCCGCCTTAGGGAATCAACGAGAAGTTCAACTATCAGCTCGTGTCCTGCAGCAGCTGCGACATGGAGAGCAAGGTTTCCTTCGGAGTTTTGTCTCACCAGAAGTGTCTGATAATGGGAGAAATTCGGAGCGAAGTTACCATTTAAGTTAGGGTTCCAACTTCTAAGAACGTTTAGCTCATGGTCAAGAATACGCCTCACTAGTTGGTCATGACCATAAATGGAAGCAAGGTGCAGGATCGTGTTTCCCTGAAAAGTGACCTGATCAAGAACAGGAATTTCATTTTCCTGCATAATCTTGTCAAAATCCTGCACCTTACCCGTAACCACTGCTCTATAAGTCTCCGGATCCATAGATGTAAATAAACTGAATCTGCTGCACTTTCAAACCAGCGGTATAGATCCTCTTCCTTAATGATATGCTTGATATCCTAAAAAATGCTGAGAGCTTATGCCTATAAATCTAAATCTCTGGGAATCTTCAGAATATGAATTGATCGAAAGCATAATGACATGAAAAGCTATACACATTGACAGTACCAATCTAACACATATGTACGAATCGTGGATTATTTGCCTCTATATGCTAAGATATTCTAAAAAATTAAACAACAGATATAGCAGGAGACAGCTACAGCTACTTTGTCTTTTAGTAATATGCAATGGTGGGAACAAGTTGCATTAGAATAATCAGAAAGAAAATATCCTAAACATGTCCACAACAATAGCATACAGAGACAGATACGTTCGTTCCAATCAGATGGAGAAAGCATAAAGACATAAAGATAAGATATTTAACACGTAGCTCTTTGATTATAGTTGATAATGGATCTTCTTCTTCAGATGCTCCTTGCTATCTTCTCGATCTGTTTCCCGCTAACCTTCCTCACATATCCAAAGCTGCATCGAAACACTCCAATTCTCCCCCCGATTTCGATTTTCGATTTAATATATAGCAATTTCACTTCCGACCATGGATTCTCTGGAACCTCGTCGTCAGGAAAGAGGTGACTGCCACAACCTCCGTTCGCTGTGGACAGGAGTTTTCCGTCGTACGACTCCATCTTCGGCGTTAAGATTTGGGCCCTTCAGAGTTTGGGCATTTTTCTTCAAAGCCTTTCGTAGAACGATCCCAAAAAAAAAGGTATCTTTAGGTGCAAGTGACGATCTTTACGTGCAAGCCCAAATAACTTGATATCTTTAGGTGCAAGCGACGATCTACTTTCTAGGTCAAGAAAGAAATAAAACAGTTCATCATCGAAGGAACAAAGAATGCTGAAGATATGGAAAATTCAAATGAAAAGCTCTGTGAGCTAGTTCTTGTTATCCCAACTGTTCCCCTGACAACAGAGCATGAGATTGCCAAGGTATCAAAATTATTTCACCATATCAACGGATTCGTGGAAACAGTTTCTCTCTTCTTACTAGTTTCTTGAACCTTGCCTTCGATCTTGGCAGACGTGTGAGCAGGAAAAGGCTGTTCAACTTCATATCCGTCAGCATTAAATAACAAGAGAACTGGGATGAAATAGAAACCAAAGTATCCAGGAATTTCAGGTATCTGTACGAAAACGTGAGGGCCAAGGATAAAAAGCATCACAAAGAAGAAGATCAAAGATGTAACGCTAAGGAAGGCCACAAGCCCTGTAACATTCGCAAACACTGTTAAACTCCGCAGTAGAACGCAACCGGCATGCATAGAAGAGAGAAGAAGAGTGATGGTAAAGCTATGTTTAACGCTCCCTGAACGAGCGCTGGACCTCACCACTGAGCCCAAATCAGAGTAACTTTTGTCAGCACTGAACTTTGCATTGACAGTGTGTCAAATAACAGAAAAGGCATGAGTTTCGGGTCGTTAGCTAAAGTGGCCATGCCTAAGTTTGGAGCAGAGCTGTTGCTAAGTAGAAGAAGAGTATTGACATACTCTCTGTTTTCTTCAACATTAAGTGGCTTTGGATACGATGAAAATTTGTACAAAGATATCCAATGAGGTATGGAAGTCGTGGGAGCACAGGGAAAACCTGTTGAAGTGAAGGAATCGCCGCCATATGCTCCTCCGCAGCATCTAAAGCAGTGAACCCTTTGTAATCCAGTACCTTCAAGTCAACTCTGTTATCATGTATGAAGAGGCTTACAAGTTACAACCTTGGGATGATAATTTACGTTGGCTAAATGTAACGGTGTGTTTCCTTCTACGTCTTGTTCATTGATTAAGCTTTTGATGTCCGCTTTTCTGAGCAAGTAGCCAACAGCTCCTGCGTTCCCGCTTTCAGCAGCGACATGAAGAACGTTTTGGCCCTGTGAGTTAAGCATCTCTATTGTGTCTGGGTGGTGTGTTAAGATCACCTTGAGAGCTGAGTTGTGACTTGCAATGCAGGCTGAGTGGATGGGGAAAGAACCATCTTCGTTCTTTATGTAAGCAATCTGTGCAGAACTTGCAATTCTGGTTAGCATATGTTGCACGCCTATGTCATATCCAATGGATGCTGCAAAGGCAAGTGGACTTCTTCCATCTTCATCCCTCGAGTCCACCAGATCTGAGTCACTCTCCAATATAGCTGTTAGTATATCTGCTATGACACTAAGACTTATGTAAAGATTCACTCCATATGTTGAACACAACGTAAAGCGTAGGAAAAATATGAAATTCACTGGTTCAAGATGTACAGAACTGACCAAGATTCTCGCTTTTCACTGCAGCACACACGACTGACTTCCCAACAAAGCTGGCATTCAAACCCTGTAGCATACGCTCTACAAGTGTAATATGACCAGCTTCAGCCGCCATATACAATGGAGATACACCTTCCTTGTCCAGAAGAAAGCAAGTGCTCTGATCTTTACGAACAAGTTGCAAGGAAACAGCTACATGGTTACCTTTCAGGGCAAGGTGCAGTGCAGTGTTCCCATCATTGTTAGAGACTCTGAAAATATTTCCAATTAGTATTTGCTCTGATCCCAGCACAATACTTCTAACTTGCGGAAGCCGCCTTAGGGAATCAACGTGAAGTTCAACTATCAGCTCGTGTCCTGCAGCAGCTGCTACATGGAGAACAAGGTTTCCTTCGGAGTTTTGTCTCACCAGAAGTGTCTGATAATGGGAGAAATTCGGAGCGAAGTTACCATTTAAGTTAGGGTTCCAACTTCTAAGAACGTTTAGCTCATGGTCAAGAATACGCCTCACTAGTTGGTCATGACCATAAATGGAAGCAAGGTGCAGGATCGTGTTTCCCTGAAAAGTGACCTGATCAAGAACAGGAATTTCATTTTCCTGCATAATCTTGTCAAAATCTTGCACCTTACCCGTAACCACTGCTCTATAAGTCTCAGGATCCATAGATGTAAATAAACTGAATCTTACTAAAAAAAAGAAAGAACTGCTGCAGTTTCAAACCAGCGGTATAGATCCTCTTCCTTAATGATATGCTTGATCTCCTCAAAAATGCTGAGAGTTTACGCTTATATCTCTAAAACTCAGGGAATCTTTCATAACATGAATTTATCAAAAGCATAATAACATGAAAAGCTATACATTCATAGAACCAATACTACTCATATACAGTATACGAATAGTGGACTATTTTCTACGATATTCTAAGAAATTAAACAACAAATATAGTAGCAGGAGATAGCTACGGCTTCTTTGTCTTATAGTAACATGCAATGGTGGGAACAAGTGGTCTTAAAATAATCAGAAAGAAAATATCCTAACATGTCCATAAAAATAGCATACAGAGACAGATACGTTCGTTACCAATCAGATGGAGAAAGCTTTTCGATTAACACATAAGGCATAAACAGAGACGAGATATTTAACAATTGGCTCTTTGATTATAGTTGATAATGTATCTTCTTCTTCAGATCTCCTAGCTATCTTTTTGATCTGTTTTCCGCTAACCTTCCTCACGTATCCAAAGCTGCATCGAAACACTCCAATTCTCCAGTCGATTTCCATTTTCGATTATTCCTTCATTCCAGAGAGAGAGAGAGAGAGAGATAGCAATTTCACTTCCGATCATGGATTCTCCGGAATCTCGTCGTCGGGAAAGAGGGGACTGCCACCGACTGATGAAAACGAGTCTCGGACATCCGGTGGTATAAGAATGCTTAAGACACGAAGAAACAGAGCAAAGAAGAGTGATGGAAAATCCTAATGAAAAGCTCTGTGAGCTAGTTCTTGTTCTCCCAACTATGCCCCAGACAACAGAGCATGAGATTGCCAAGGTGTCACAATATGAGAATTTTTACAAGGTATCTCTTGGATTAAAACGGCCATGACCAAGAGAGCAGTTAAATACTCCTGGCATTACAAAACCTGCAACGTTATGGTAGCCACAAGAGTTGACACCAGTACAAGTACGTTGTATTTTTCACCACTTAGTCGCTCTCGATCTCTTTGCCGCACCCATATCCAAATCTGCAGCGAGACACTTCTATTAACTCTTGCTTTTGATTCTCACTTTGGCACAGCAAAATTTAGTGACAACAGAGAAAAGAAGTTTAAAATAATCTTATCGGATGTATTGAGTCGGATAGTATATATGGTAGCATGGAAAAATGATCAGTATGGTATTTTTTTTACTTATGGCTTTACGTTAAGTCAATTTAGCATTACCTGATCTGAGCTTCGATTGTGAGAGAGCCAGAGTTGGTTGAAATGTGGCTCACATTTTGCTTATCTCTTTTCTTTTTATTTTATTTTCTTATAAAAGTAGTCTAGTGATTACGGACACTGCTCCAACAGTGGTATATGATAGAATAACAGATTTGGATACGTCTGTGAACTGGTGGTGTTTTGTGGATGGTGCAAGTATACTCAGGTCAGGATTGGTATTGTAAAAAGGAGGGTCAAGCAGCCTCTATCATTTGATTCGTAATATACAGTGTAGTCTTTCACCGCTACAGGCAGAATTCGAGACTTTGATTTGGGCAATGAAATGTATGTGTAATCTTCGGTATGGTATTTACCGATTTTTTTTTTGCGACAGATTGCTCTGATTTGGTGAACATGGTGTCTTCTCCTTGGGAATGGCCGGCTTTCTCAACACACTTCGAAGAATTTCAGATTTGGAAGGAGCTTCTCGATAATTTCCATCTCAAGCTTATTCCCTGGACAAATATTTCAGGTCAAATGGGTTACCGAAGTCGTGTTCGGTTTAGTCTCGGTTTTTTCCTTTGTCATGTTGTCCCGGTTGAACCGGAGTTCGGTGTTTGTACCAATTGCCCGGTTTAGGGGTTATTAATAAAAAAAATATATTAAAAAAAAAAACATTGTACATGCACACAAGCTTACTCGAAGTGTAAGAAGTTATCCTTTGGCATTGGTCAATATGATTCAATACCGCCCATTTGGTTATCACATGTTTTGTAGTTAATTTCTAATTCTTTTGTTGAAAAAAAAAATTAGTTACAAAATTTTAGGAGTTATAATTATATTAGTCAAACTAAGGAGTTACAATTGATTGTTCATCAGATTTTGAAATAGATTTATTTTTGTTTTTGTTATTCACATGACCACTTTAGCCATTCAAGTTTTTGGACAAATGAATTTTCTGTAATTTAAAGTAACTGGTTTTTCAAAAAAATTATCATTTTTTAAACGAAAACCAAATATCATTTGTGATAGGTTTTTCAACATAATTTTAAAAACCTACATAATTTGCTTCTGCTTTTGGAACTGAAGATGGCGTTGAATTCCTGGAATGTCAAGACTCCTACGGTGTTTACCGAGGAGATGAAGGATTTATTTGGCTTGCCGGCTGTTCGATGTAATAATAGCATTTGTCGAGATCAAGCTCTTCGACGCCACCAACAGACTAGAGTACCCAAGCGATCTAATAGGAAGGCGAACATGGTGTCTTCTCCTTGGGAATGACCGGCTTTCTCAACACACCTGGAAGAATTTCAGATTTGGAAGGAGCTTCTTGATAATTTCCATCTCAAGCTTATTCCCTGGACAAAAATTGTACATGCACACAAGCTTACTCGAAGTGTAAGAAGTTATCCTTTGGCATTGGTCGATATGATTCAGTACCGCCCATTTGGTTATCACATGTTTTGTAGTTAATTTCTAGTTCTTTTGTTGAAAAAAAAATTAGTTACCAAAATTTAAGGAGTTATAACTATATTAGTCAAACTAAGGAGTTACAATTGATTGTTCATCAGATTTTGAAATAGATTTGTTTTTGTTTTTGTTATTCACATGACCACTTTAGGCATTCAAGTTTTTGGATAAATGAATTTTCTGTAATTTAAAGTAACTGGTTTTTCAAAAAAAAAATAATCATTTTTTAAAAGAAAACCAAATATCATTTGTGATAGGTTTTTCAACATAATTTTCCTCAGCATTTCCAATTTCTTTTCTTTTTTAAGAATTGCTATTTTCAAATCACTCTCTGAAAATATCATTTTTATATAATAACAAAGTTTTCATAGTTTTACCCACATTATCATATTTTTGACTCTATGTGTGGGCTTTAGTTTCAGAAGACGTGTGTTTGTCCGCCTGCTAAGTATTATACTCATGTTTCTTCTTAAGCTTTTGGTAATGAATTTACATTAAAAAAAAAGGAAAAAAAAAAGTGTTCGTTCGACGTTCACATCTGTCTAACTGTATAAAGAGCTTATTGAGAAACTGGAAACTTGCATTAAAGAATCCAGAATGGTTCGAGTAAAATTGAAAATCGTCCAATATAACAAGTTTACCATATCAATGGATTCGAGGAAATAGTTTCTATCTTCTAAGAGCATGTTCATTAGTGAACCCCTTTTAAGTTCTAAAAAAAGAAATTTAATAATTTTTTATTTTATTTTTTTTAAAGTAGCAAAAAAAAAATTAAAATGGGCTAATCACGTGTCGCCACGTGGCGAATCCGAGGAAAGAGAAATTCTAAAATTAGAGTTTTTATGGGTGAATTTATCACTATTCATGGGACCCACAAATAATTAATAAATTTTTTTTGAACCCCATGACGTGAACCCCTAATAGACACATGCTCTAACTAGTTTCTTGAACCTTGCCTGCGATCTTGGCAGACGTGTGAGCAGCAGAAGGCTGTTCAACTTCATATCCGTCGGCATTAATAACATGATAAATGGGATGAAATAGAAACCCCAATATGCACGGATTCCAGGTATCTGTAGGAAAACGTGAGGGTCAATGATAAAAAGCATCACAAAGAAGAAGATCAAAGATGTAACACTAAGGAAGGCCACAAGCCCTGTAACATTCGCAAACACAGTTAAAACTCTGCAGTAGAATGCAACCGGCATGCATAGAAGAGAGAAGAAGAGTGATGGCAAAGCTACGTTTAAGGCTCTCTGAACGAGTGATGGATCTCCTAACTGAGCCCAAATCAGAGTGACTATTGTCAGCACTAAGCTTTGCATTGCTAGTGTATCAAATAACAGAAAAGCATGAGTTTTGGGTCGTTAGCTAAAGTCGCCATGCCTATGTTTGGAGCAGAGCTGTTGAATCCACCTGGTATTGTAAAACCTGCAGCGAAAGCAACGGTTGCTACAAGAGCTGCTACAAGTAGAAGAGTATTGACATACTCTTCGTTTTTTTCACCATTAAGTGGCTTTGATGGTATTGTTATCCTTTTCAATAATAGACGACGATTGTCTCTTGATGGGTACAAGAGTAACAACAACATCAATGTCACCCTCTGTAATCCGAAGAAGAACAACAAAAAGACCTAAAAGTTAGTCAAGAAGATAGTTAAAAGAGAAGTCAATAGTTAGTGTGTGAAATCAGATATAATACCTCCATGAAAATGTAGTTGGATTGCAGATTTGACTCGGTGATATCAAGGGCTGTTAAACCACCATTGTTCCTCGTGTCCAAGTTATTTGGAAAGAGGAGAAGAAAAGAACGAGGGCGCCAATTTTTTGTGGCTAGGTGAAAAGGTGTATTACCACTCACATCTTTCTCTGAACACAGATGTGACGTTTTGATATTTATGGCTAGATAAAAGAGAACCCAAAAGCTCCCATTACATGATGTAATGTGAAGAATGTTCTGACGAAATTTGTTGAGAAGTTGTTTTGAATCTGGACAACGTTTTAGAATCTCTTTGACAACTTCAAGATGGCCTTTCTTTACTGCCAAATGGATGGGAAAGGATCCATCATAGTCGCATACATATACGCTCTTTGTTGATCGGTCTAAGAGCTTGCAAACTCCATCATAAAACCTAATGGATGCTCCAAATGATAAACAAGTCCTTCCTTCTTCATCTCGCTCGTCCCCAAGACTTGGACTTTTATTAAGCAAAGCATCAAGGATGTCTGCTTCAGAAAATAAAATATATATGAACGACCTGTGATCTTGAAGAGTATATATTGATGAAAACCAAGTTGGCGAAAAAATCATAGAGGAAAAACCAGGGAGGAACAAAACCATATATTATAATTAAGGAACGGTTTGAGTCACAATACACAGCAATACCTAGTTTTTTAGATTTGATATATAAGATTAATAAAATTTAAACATTTTAAAAGCTGTCAGGTGGACGCATCATGGAGTAAAGAAGCCAAACTCGTGGGTTTTGGATTCGTCGCGCTCCAGGGACACGATCCTGTGTTGTTCGGTCTTGGAGCCAGAAGCAATAATCGCTCCTCTATTCATGCGGAACTGGAGGGACTTGTGTGGGCAATGCAGGAGCTCTATCGGAACGGAAAGCGAGAAGTATTGTTCGAATCAGACTGTGCACAACTAATAAAGATCATTAACGAGGAAGCAGAGTGGCTATCTATTGATACGGAACTTGAAGAGTTCTATGAAATTCGTCAAAGCTTCACTAAAGCATTGTTCGAATACATTCCGCGAAAGGCGGATTCCAGGGCCGACCTCTTAGCAAAAGCTTCTAGACGTCGCAATGACCCCTTCTCATCTGTTGATCGGCTGGTTCCGCAGTGGTTAGGACACCATCATAACCTTCTTGCGTCAGTTTAGTTTTTCATATCATATTATCTCGATGTCAAAAAAAAAAACATTTTTAAAAGCAAGATTTTTGATTTGTTAAATTTTGATAAGTTAATTAAAGAAATTTCTGACTATTTTCACGTAAAATCTTATTTGATTGATAAAGTTGGACAATTCTTCTATGACCCACACAACATATGTGAACTTTTCCACCAAAGTTCTCAAGATCTTCTCCACGATCTTTGCATCAGGCATATCTTCACCAAAATTTCTCATATAGTTGGCCACCACCATAACCCGTGAGAAATACTCTGAAATGGTGTCTCCTTCCTTCATTTCCAGTATTTCAAAGGTTTTTCTCAACCACTACAACTATGCGCTTTGCACCCTTAGATTTCCATGAAATTTTGTTTTCATGGAGTCCCATATATCCTTAGGACTTTCTTTCTTTGCGATCGTCTTCAAGATAGTCTTGTCTGTTGAGGCAAAAAGATAGTTCTTCACCTTCAGATTCTTCAAGGTCAGCTCGGCTAACTCTGTGCGTTGTGGCCTTGTCAAGATCACATTTTTCTCTAGCCTTGTGATCCCTGTCTCAACAAGCTCTCACCATTTTTGGACCTCAACAATGCGCATAGTCACCATCAAATTTTGGAATACTTGACTCTTTATCACTCATTTGTACCAGGCTCGTGACGAGCTTTGATACTACTGTTAGAAACTTTTGGTGTGAATTTTAAACTGAATGTTCGACTTGTTTATTGCAATGAAAATACTGATCCTTAAATAGATCATACAAATAACAGAGAACGAAACAGACTACTAAACTGTTGTAACAACTGATGGAGTCTTACTTCTATTACAACGGAACCTTATTCAAAACATAGACCAAGTCATACGACTTGTTATTCAAACGCCAAACTTAAAACTTAAACTCAAACCAACGGCTCTTTAGTCTTCATCTTCAGTTGTACTTTGGTTTCGAACTTCTTTGACCAAATGTCGCAGACCTGTTTCAATTCCCAAAGTATTAAATCATTTCATAGTATACAAAATTGCTAATAATACATTAGATGTCAAAAAAGAACTTACAGTTTTCTCCTGTTTCGTTTGTTTTCCTCATCCTGGCTTAACAGTTTTGGGTAGATAAAATGGGAGAGGAGTGATGCTGGTCTGGAAAATGCCTTCTGATGCTGTGAATCATGCCAGTGACCACTGTCTAAGCCGACAATCAAGGTGTCGAAGGAGACTTTGATGCAGCCATCAATACCAAAATCATCTCCATCGCTTGATCTGGCTACTACGTACCTCTCACCACCCTCCTCTACACCCGCAGCCACTAAAGAGACCTCATGGAAACTATAAAAGTATGAACCAGGTGCAGTAGGTCCACGGTAAATCTGTTGCAAACAGAAACGAAGTAAATTAGCTTACATAAAACAAATTGCTCTTGGTAAAAAAATCACTTACCTTTTTGACTTTTTCTGATCGTTCCTGAACTCTGGCAAAAAAATTGCCAACATAGCTCCAACTGGTTGGTATTCTAGTTGTTGAAATGTCTCATCCATCGAGTGACTGGTAACTAAGCTCTCTATGTAGGCACATTCTGATAGGATGCGTGGAGGATTATCTGGAGAACATCCTGTGAATGGCATGTCCACTTCCTTGGCGAAGAAAATGACTTATGAAATATAATCAAAAGGGAACTCAATCCAATTTTTCTTGAAATTGGTCATTCACGACACCCTTTGTAGTAGCGTTGAAAGCAGCACAAAAAGCAGACTAAATGAAAGTTGTGTACAAAGTTTGTACGCCGCTTTCGAGTGAATAAATTGCCGAGTACAAATGTAAGCAGACTATTTGATTTTGAAATCTTTGCTCACATATCTAAATAATAAATGGCCGATTAAGCTTTTACTCCCAGCATCAACCTTAAGAAAATGTGGTTACGTGGAAAAGCATTTACCAATAGAGGCAAAGTAGATTCATGTTTGTTAATACGCTAGTCGTTATATAACTATCATTTAGCTGATAAAATCTTCATACCATTTTGCTTAACAATATTTTGGTTAATATCTCTAATTTAAATTTTCATAAAAAGACATATGAAAATTTAAAAGAATTTGAAAGATATTAAAAGAAACCTCTAAAAACTAGTCTCCAATCAATCCCAAAAAATTTACAAAAAAAATTTAAATGTTAGATCCAACCCAAACACGGAAATAACATGTACCCAAATAATTGTCATGGAATATATCTAAAACAATATTTCTAGTCAAAAAAAAAGAAAAAAAAAAAAAACAGAAAACGTGGGTTTGCATTCACCAGACAGCCAACTGTCTCCATTAGCTGTCTTGATGGATGAAGGACTGATGCGTCGTCAATGCATAACAAGGTGAGAAATGAATTGGTTCCTAGTATGACGCTGAGACATCAAAAGCTACAACAGAAGTTATCACTTAATAAAAGAGACATAGGAGATAGTAAGGAAAGAAGCAGAACAAGATATTTGCTTATAAAAGATGAGTAAGAGTGTGCTCCTATTATAAAAAGGACTGTGATTTTGCTTGAAATTGGTCATTCAAATATTTATAGAGAAACACACTTGTTCTTAATCTATCAAGATATCATCAGGGATAAAAGATGTGATCATGTGAATGGGTAAATATCAAAACAAACTTAAACTTGTGGACTTCAAAGCAGCTTGTGCAAGATATTTTCTCCCTTCCAACGGTAAATCTAAGTTTCGACTTTTTCCCTTCAGCGCCATCATTTTGTAGCATTACATTCACAAGGGACTCATCTCCGGCTTCTGCTGCCAACCACAAGGGAGATATTCCGTCTTTATTGGCAAGAAACCAAGCTTGTTGGTTCGCAATTACTAGACAGGAAGCTGTCTTCATATATCATCCTTTCAAGGCCAAGTGCAGAGGAGTATCTCCATCTATTTCCTTGAGAAACATATGGATTCAGTAAGTCTCCCTCTCCCTTATTCATCACAAAGTGTAGCTGAAACAAATGCTACTGTCCTAACAAGAGCCTCAACAACAGTTAAATGACTAGCACGAGCCGCCACATGAATGGAAGCTGATTTTCTGAATTTGGCTCCAATAAAAGGCATGGACATTCAGACACAATGCTCTTCACTGGTTCAAGATTATCCCATGTATCGGCAAGATGAAGAATAGAATCTGTTCGATCGTTCTTTACACATGCCAGTGGCGTTCCCTGGCTTCTCAATTTCTCCAACCTTTCCATTTCACCATCACTCAGTGCGCTTAACATCTCTGGAATTATTCGAACATATCCACCAAGATCGGTATATCTGAGATTGATAAAGAACTCTGCCACACCTCCGACTAGAAGAGAAACTTGTGAACTGAGTGATCGTGTGAGCTGTTGTTATCAGATTCATGGGTTAGTATCGTCGTCTCAGTTTGGTCACGATACACATTTGTTGACCTTTGTGCCTCAATTCTATCTAGATGTGCTTCAGAACTCTCCATCTAAAACTCCAAATCATCACAGAAGTAGTTTGAGAAAACAAAAAGGGAGGTACAGTTCCCTGGCCAAGACCAGACCGAAGGACATCAAAAAGGCAAGAGGAGTTGCTGAAGTTTGACTTAGAAAAGACTCTTAATAAAGACCCTTACTTTGTTTTTATATGAACATATATTGTTAGTTAAACAAATTGAAAGAACAAAACCAATAATGCAAAGAGGTAGTCTTGAAAACAAAAGGTGTTAGAATATAACGTATATCAGTATCATATCATGGACAGAGAAAGCATTGTATGAATTTGAAAAACCTTGAGTTCATATTTTTATTATTCCCATGGGCTGAATAACACAAATGCAAATCAGGCCTATTTACTTGGCCTTTTCATCTGGACGGCACTATCCTCCAGACCAAATCTATAACAAGTTAAACCAACACAAAGTCCTCAACATAAAAGCAACTTTGATTTGTTTTTCTAACACAAATGTACATTTCTTTGTCTACGTGTCCTTACACTCAAGAAAGTGAAGAGTAGGACAAAGCTAGTGACGGGAACACTAAAACAGTAGAAGACATAGAAGCGCACAACACAAGAGAAACAAGTAGATTCTTCCCAGCGATTTATCAGCCTGCATTATCCGTCTTCTCATCCTCGGGCCGCTTGTCCCTGCGAGATTGTAAGTGTCCGGATACGTGAACCTATCCATCACTCGCATTCCGAACAAGCTCGTAGCAACCATTTCTCCAACCATCACCATCATTGGATCCATAACAGCAGAGTATGACAAACTGTTCGAACTCAGCACCTCTGAGACAGGGTAGTAACCTCCTTCATGTGGGTTATTGAAATGAACCCGTTGGGATAACCGCAGATCGGTGCTTGAATTCGCCATCTCAAGGCTGTAAACCGGTCTTCTAGGGACGCTGCTTTTAGCCTTGTCCTGAGTATTGCAACCGCCTCGGCCGTACAAAGGAACCAACGTAGAGTGAGACACTTTGGATTTACAAACAGGACACTCTGTGTGTCTTTGGTATTCATCGCTACTTGAGACGCTCTGTACATGAAGCCATTTGTGGATGCAGGGCCAGCAGAAGAGGTGACCACAGAGAGTCACAACGGGTTCTTGCACCGAGTCTAGGCAAATGTTGCAGTCGAAGTTCGAGTCATCGGTGTCATGAGAAGGAACCGAGACTGTGACTGGTTCAGGTTTGCTGTTCTTGAAACAAAATGCACCTTCTCCATAGAGCTCTCCAGGTACAACAGCGTCTTCCAAGGACTGGTTCAAAGCCATTCGTCAAAATTTCTGGAAGAAAAAAAAAACAGAGAATAATTAGATCCCATATGGGAACAATACGTTGTAGAGAAGCTTTGGTATAAATCAGGTTTACAAGTGAAGAAGCACACAAAGATAGCCTATTTTTGTGTAAGATGTGGTGAGAATTAGGTTATATAGAAAAAGTGTCAATGATTCCAATTAAAAAAAGAAAATCATGAGAGCAAGCTAAAGAAGAACCCTAAAATTTGAAACCGGTGAAATGATTAACAAAAACTTGTGATTTCAATTGGAAGCTGAAATCTTCTGAGAACTCGTAACCGATTATCAATGTATTCTCTCGATCATCGTTAGATCAAATTTTAGCTAAAGAAAACAGAATTTCTCGGCAACCAAGAAAGAAGAGAGAGAGAGAGAGAGAGAGAGTGATCTGAAAACTCGGTAGAAGCAGAGAGAGTCAAACTTATCGTCCAAGTACGAAAAACCCAAATCGCCGGTGAAGAACAGAGGAAGTGAAGTCGTATACACACGTTTATATAAAGTAAACACGCAAACGCAAACGCAAACGCACGAATATAGAAACCAGGAGAGGAAGAGAGAGAGAAGAAGAAGAAGAAGTATACGTACCAGACAACCGGCGGCGTTTGAGGGAAAATCTAAGCACTGTGTCGATGACTGAACTGAGCAGAGATTGTAGATTGAGAAACGGAGAAGAAGAAGAAGAAGAAAGAGTGTTTTGCGATAAATAGAGAGAGACGAGCGGAGAGAAAAATCTGGGTTTTGTAGAAACAGCAAGAAAAAGGGTTCGCATTTATATGATTTAATTAAAACAGAGCAAAAAAAAAAAAAAAGAGAGAGAGAGAAGAAGATAGTATTACGCATCGAGTTCGAGAACGCAATGATAACTTAATGACGTGGCGATGTGAAAGATTCGCCAGTTTTTTTTTTATTTTATGGTAAACTATATACTAATCAATAGTCATTAATTAATCCATAGATATCTCTGGTCTCGGGACTACAAAATTAAATCCACGTACTGGGAGTAAAATGCGCTCGAGGTTTTATTGGCCACTGATTTAGCATTTTATGTGGGTTACGAACGAATTAGTAACTTAATATTGGCTGACAAAAATAAAAAGTAATTTAAAAGATTGTGGTATTTAAGAATTTTGTCCTGATGGATCCCACCAATCTTATTCCCAATTTTTTCTTACCAAAAAGAAATTCAGGCTTTGGTTATGTGTAACAGTCGTGGCACAACGCACAAGTGCCATCCTAATGGCTAAGATTCTTTTTCGGTGCATTCACCAAACATTTTTCTTCCGTCATAAATGTTTGCACGTATAGAAAGAAAAATTGTATTATGAATCCATTATCTATTACTATTACAAGTCAGAATTCTTGTGAATGATTCATATCCATATAAAATAAATGTTCATTGTGAATGTTGACTAAATACGATTCTTGCAGCTATATATCTGGCATTGCCATATTGGCCCCTGAATGTCAATGTTACAAATGGATTAATAAAATAATAAACAGATCATTGATCGTTCAAAAAAATTAAATTAATAATATATTGGTGGCGTGTTAAACAGATAAACATAAATTAAGGAACAGTGGAAAACGAAGATTGGGTAGACAGAACAGATGCGAGAAAAGGACTTATGAGAAAGTTCGAAGATGGCTCTCTTCACGCTTGGCAACCTTCACAACTAACGATGATTCTCATGAAACAACCTCACGAGACACGTTGTTTTGCTTTGTGGACCTTTCTTTTTCTTATATATTAATATACTAGTACTACTTGTGTTCACAACTGTTTTGTTTTTTTTTGATTAATTAGTAGCCGAATCTTATTTTTTAGTCGAGATTTTTGTGATTAGGCGCCAAAAACATATGATTTATGGGGATTTGTTGTATCATCGGGCTAATTATCCTGGCGCGTGGAGATTTGTTCCTTTATTCATATCTTAGAGAAATAATTGATGTGATAGGTTCGAATTCATTATTCAACACTACCTGATAGACTTTCGATCAAAGAAAACGAACAGGGCCTTAGTATAAAACTTTTATGAATTCATCATGTTTATTCTACGAAAATTGACTATCAGAAACATATCTATCATTTTATTTTTTTTATTAGTTATCTAATCAAGTTGCCGCATGTTTGGTATGAGAATATGGCCGACACTCGTAATCAAAATGTTAAAACATTGTCCGCTTGTTAATTTTAAACATCGATGAAGTCTTCGTATAAGTACGCCTTATCAAACAAGGCTTAGAAGAACCTAAAGTGGGGTAGGTTTAACGAAGTTGTCCGATATTGACTTGCTTTGTTTCAATATTCCACACTTGTTCTGATTTTCCGGTCGTTACGCTTTTGTTCCATTTATATATCTTGTGTGGCTTGTAAGGTCACGAAAGTTTATACCAACAAAAAGGTCACGGAGAAGCATTTATCAAGAAGCTCAAATGATAATATTATTAAACTGGAGGGTTGGGAAGTTGCGTGTACCCTTCTTTTGACCTTATCTTCGAGCCTAAAATAATTCTCGAAATATATGTTTAGCATATCTGAATAAAACATTACAAATAGAGGACGGCAACAACCAAAAAAAAAAAACATTACAAATAGAGAGGTGTAATCCGATTTTCTGTTTAGTTTCATAGTGGACTTTTTCAGCTTTTTATGATTTTTGGTTTCTCATACAGAAAAACCAAAGTGAATTTGAACCATATGTCAATCTGCTTGGTTATTCTGTGGTATGAATATGATTTTTTAGTCTCTTTATATTTGACCTTAGTTATATTGAGTTAATCTCTATAGTTTCCACTTTCCAAGTCAAGTTGGCGGAAGAAGACTAGGTCAAAATGAAGATTATTGTCAAGATTTAGGATACAAACCGGATTGATTGGGCCGAATCTAAGTTATCCGAACTAACAACATGTGGTCCGACCAGAGTCCAACTTACCAGGTTAAAGACATTTGTACTTTTTGTTGGCAATCAAAACTAAAAACAAAAACTTCTCTTCCTCAAATTCATACCATCCACCAAAATAAAACAATTTTGAGTTGGGTCGAATTTTGTCCTAGAGCTGACAAATCGACTCTGGATCAGTCGATTAAAAATTTATAATCAGCAACTAAAAAAAAAAAATAACCTTTTGTTGGGAACTGTGGATCAGTCCAAGAACATTGATTTCTTTCGGCTCTCATTCATTTTGTCCCAATCGACGTCCTTATCCGTAAACTGGGTACACATAAACTATGGTGAAAAAAAAAATCTTTTTTAAAAAAAATTAATAAATATTTTCAGAATGTAATATCTTTTGCTCGTGGATCCAGAAAGAGCTTTTTACAATTTAAATTCTCTTAGTTAAGTCCCTTTGCGTACAAGCGCTCACAGAATACAATCTCCAGTACGAGTTTTGGAATCTGTGACCAAACCTTAGCGTGTGTTCATCAAAAAGTCGCAGAACCGAACAATCATAAGATCTCTCTCTCTCTCTCTCACCGACCTTGAAAGAGATTCATTTTTTCATAGGGTTCCATAAGTCTAGTCCAACACTGATCTCTCTTGTCTTTAACCGGGAATGGCGGTGAATATAACATAAAAACATGACATCATATTATTTATCCAGGTCTAGATGTTCAGTAATGAAGAAAGATACAGCAGACGAAGCAGATGGCTATAAAGAAAGCGCAGTTACAGAGATCATGAGAATAGGAGAGAGAGAGACGGAGGGATCTTACAGACTCACAGTGTAATCTCATTGCAAGAATTTGTCAATGCTAGACGTGAGTGTGGATTTGGGCACTGCACCTATGATTGCATCCTTCTTCTCGCCATTGACAAAGATCATGATCGTTGGGATGCTTCTAACATTGTACTGGCTTGGGGTTGAAGGAGAGTCATCGGTGTTTAGTTTGTAGAACTTGACCTTCCCGGTGTACTGTTGTGCTAGCTCATTCACGAGCGGGTCAATCATCTTGCAAGGTCCACACCATGGTGCCCAAAAGTCAACAAGCACAGGCCCGTCTGCCTTGAGAACTAGAGACTCCCACGTCGAGTCGTTGACTACTGAGACTACTATGATCAATAAACAAGAACAACCAGCTTATTCTTTAGAATCATGAATGAGAGCAAATTAAATTAGTCAAGAAGGTAACCAGAGAGACAGCTGAAAACCATTCATCCATCTTTGGTCACGTGGGTATGTTGCACTAAACCAATATATATACAATCTCTATCTAGAAATGAAAATTTCTCTAAACATAGTTTTTGATTGCACACACATCTCCAGAGAAATCGTGAAGGAAGCACAAGTAGAATGAAGTTTGTGTGATATCAAAAGCAGTCTAAGTGAATGATAATGCTTCATGTTCTTCAATCTCAGCAAAACACATCTTGTCTAAAATCTTACGAAAGCAATAGTATGGATAATAACCAAAGTAGTGATTTGCTGGTATAGATCCTAGAATCAAGACATGTTTACTCTTAAAGCACAAAATCCACAATACTCATAGCTCAACACTTTCTTGTCCCCAATGTGTGTGACCCAACCCGATAAAATAGCTGAGTTAGGTAGCCAGCATAATCTCATAGGTCATAATTTACATTTTCTTTCTACATAACCACTGAAAGAACGCAGCTTTCTTCACGCAAACGGCATGACGTTGTTTCCTCTTAACAGAAACCTCATTTTCAGCAAGAATTTTCTCAAAACGTTTAATCTCCTAAAACAAACTCTTCTTCCAGATTCACTAATTACAACAAAGTTGCAGATTGCGAATTACCAAATGCGTACTAATTCGAGAACCCTAACACACCAACCAATCAATAAGTTCATGAAACACTATCAAAATCAATCAACCAGCAGGAATCGAGGCCAGAACCAAACAAAATCGAACAAGGAGAGTTGTAAGCAGAGAGCGCGAGAGCATACTGTCCGTAGTAGTTTCCTGAGCTTCACAGACGACGCCTCTTCGTAATCGAGAAACCCTAGGGTGAATCGAGGTCAACGAAGCCGGAGAGTGAGAAAGACGGATTCTCAATCCTCCTGATTCCGGTAACACGGCGAACATCCGCCGAGCAGAGAGTGAACCCGACGGCGAGGAAGCGATTTTCGTCTCTGAACGGAGAGAAACCGGAAGACGAGAGGTACAAGTGAAAGCAGCCATGGCTAAGAGAGAGAGAGAGAAGCACGAGAGATCCTCCTAATCCCAAGTGTAAAATAATATCCAGATAAGAAAAAAAAAATTAGATAACGAAACTATGGAAGAGAAAGTGTGCAAGTAGAAACTGAAGCAGATTTTTTTTTTTTATGTGAAAACAAATAAATGCTTCTTTATAATTTTTTTTTTTTCTTTTTATCTTCTAACTGAAAACAAACGTTGCGAAAAAATCTCGGAAAATATTTGTTCGTTTGACAATAAGAATTTATTTTGAATTTTTTGATTCGTTGAGATTGATTTGTAGAAGCTGTCTGTGTGATAACAATATATAAGCCCAGAAAGCTGTGGGAATCTACTTTACTGGGCCTCGAGGGAAACAGAAGCCCATGTTCATATGACTCGACAAACCGTGAAAGACACATCCATGATCCATACATGCGGGGAAAAATAAAAACATGTTACTGTTTTAGTGGTAAACTTTTCTATTGATTAATCCAACACCACATTATAACATGATTTTTGTTATAATAATACTGATAATTTATTATATCGGAAATAATAAATAAAGACAAAAATTCATATCCGCAGAGTTTTTAGAATACCGAGAATAAAAGATGAAGAGAGAGAGAATTCTCTTGTTGAGATTATTGTTATTGAAGAAGGTGTGATTTTACAACGATCGAAACGATCGTATATATAGAAGAAATTTTACTGTGAAAATAGTGACAGTGGGCTCCACAATTAATTTTTTCTTCCGTCTCTTTACGACTTTCTTAACACTCCCCCTTGGAGACCAATGTCGCAATCATATTCTGCTCAACGCCTTTTGTTGCCTCGTTAAAAACCTTGAAAAACCCAATGGGAAAAAACCATAGTAAGGTAAAAAGAGTACAACTGCGCAAGCTCCCCCTTGATTAAGGTTGTTTTAGAGATCTTGTTGACGACGCATTCCAATACTATGTACATGCTTCCTGAACATAGTGGTGGGTAGTGATTTTGTGAAAAGATCAGCTGCGTTGTCGCATGAACGGACATATCTCACTTCAATCTCCTTATTCTTCTCGAGTTCTTGGATGTACATGAACAACTTCGGAGGTATATGTTTCGTTCTATCACTTTTGATATATCCTTCCTTCGTTTGAGCAACACATGCAGCATTATCTTCGTATAAGATTGTTGGCTCCGTATCTCGGAGAATCCCACTGCTTGATCGAATGTGTCGGCTTATTGATCTCAGTGAAACACATTCTCTACTTGCTTCATGGAGTGCAATAAGTTCAGCATGATTCGAGGAAGTAGCCACCAGTGTCTGCTTCTGAGAACGCCAAGATATAGCAGTGCCTCCGATCGTGAAAACGTATCCCGTTTGTGATCGGGCTTTGTGTGGATCCGATAGGTATCCTGCATCTGCAAAACCGACCATTTTACCTTTTGAATTTTTAGGATAAAATAATCCTAAGTCAGTGGTCCCTTGAAGGTAACGGAGAATATGTTTAATCCCGTTCCAATGCCTTTGTGTAGGGGACGAACTGAATCTTGCCAAAAGATTAACAGCAAATGATATATCAGGCCATGTGCAATTTGCAAGGTACATCAGAGCTCCGATTGCACTTAGATATGGTACTTCAGGACCAAGTATCTCTTCGTTTTCCTCATGTGGTCGGAATGGATCATTTTCAATATTAAGCGATCTTACGACCATGGGAGTACTGAGTGGAGTTGCCTTATCCATGTTAAATCTTTTTAACACTCTTTTGGTATATGTGGATTGGTGCACAAATATACCCTTTTCAGAATGCTCAATCTGAAGGCCAAGACAATACTTTGTCTGCCCGAGATCTTTCATCTCAAATTCTCCTTTTAAATAATCTGATGCTTTCTGTATCTCATCATGAGTTCCGATTATGTTTAGATCATCAACATATACTGCGATTATTACAAATCCAGTTTCTGTTTTCTTAATGAAAACACATGGGCATATAGGATTATTTACATATCCTTCTTTCGTTAAATGCTCACTGAGACGATTATACCACATACGTCCAGACTGCTTTAACCCATATAATGATCTTTGCAATTTTATTGCACATAATTCCTTTGGTTTAGAACTCAATGCTATTGGCATCTTAAATCCATCAGGAACTCTCATGTAGATATCTGTATCTAATGATCCATATAGGTATGCCGTAACGACATCCATAAGACGCATTTCTAGATTTTCATCAACCGCTAGACTCATCAAGAATCTAAACGTGATTGCATCCATAACAGGAGAATACGTTTCCTCGTAGTCTATTCCAGGTCTTTGTGAAAAACCTTGGGCTACGAGACGAGCTTTATATCTCATGATCTCATTTTTCTCATTTCGTTTGCGAACGAAAACCCACTTAGATCCAACTGGTCTCACATCTTCGGGTGTGAGCATAATGGGTCCAAAAACCTCTCGTTTATTAAGCGAATCAAGTTTGACTTGTATTGCATCTTTCCATTTTGTCCAGTCATGTCTTTTTTGACATTCATATACAGACTTTGGCTCTGGATCTTCATTTTCCTCATTTATTTCTTGTGATACAAGATATGAGAAAACATCATCGAGATCATCTATTTCTTTTCTTTTCCATATCTTTTGATTATGGATATAATTGATAGAAATCTCATGATTTTCTTCTGGAATTTGATGCTCTACATTATCATGGGTCTCATGATTTGTTTCCTCCAAAGTACTTTCTGCTACTTTGGGTGTTTCATGAGTTTCAACTTTCTTTTGTTTCTTATGATTCTTAGTCTTAGAACCAACGGGCCTACCATGCTTCCGGCGTGTTTCAGGCTCACGTGTATCATCTGCTTTCCCACGTTCTTGTGGTATTTCAATACGAGCAGGAGCATTTGCAGCCGGTATATGAGATTTAGTTACCGTTTTGGTATCCACAAATGCATCAGGAAGTTGATTTGCTATGCTTTGCAAATGCATAATTCGTCGAACTTCTAGTTCTGACTCTTTAGTAGGAGGATCAAGGTGTAATAAGGATGGTACACTCCATTTGATTTCCTTCACTACTTGTTTATTTTCTCCCCCTAGAATCGGGAACACTTTTTCATCAAAGTGACAATCGGCAAAACGTGTCGTAAAGACATCACCTGTCTGTGGTTCTAGGTATCGTACAATTGATGGAGAATCACAACCAACATATATTCCCAACCTTCTTTGTGGTCCCATCTTTGTGCGTTGTGGTGGTGCTATAGGCACATACACTGCACAACCAAAGATTCTGAGATGGGAAATATTTGGTTCTCGACCAAATGCTAACTGAAGTGGGGAATACTTATGGTATGCACTTGGTCTTATCCGAATCAGTGCTTCAGCATGCAAAATAGCATGTCCCCATACAGAGGTTGGAAGTTGTGATCTCATAATTAATGGTCTTGCAATTAATTGCAGACGCTTAATTAATGATTCTGCCAAACCATTTTGAGTATGAACATGAGCTACAGAATGTTCAACTTCAATTCCCGTTACCATACAATAATCTTTGAATGCTTGGGATGTGAATTCACCAGCGTTGTCTAATCTAACTCTTTTAATGGGATAATCAGAAAACTGAGTTCGCAGTTTGATTATCTGAGTTAGAAATCTCGCAAATGCCAAATTTCGAGATGATAATAGACAAACATGTGACCATCTACTGGATGCGTCAATTAACACCATAAAATAGTGGAATGGTCCACAAGGTGGATGTATTGGTCCACAAATATCACCTTGAATTCGTTCAAGGAATTTTGGTGATTCTTTATCGATTTTGGTTGGCGATGGCCTTATGATCAATTTGCCAAGAGAACATGCAGCACATGTCATTTTATTTCCCTGATATATCTCTTGGATTTTCAGTGGATGACCATGTGAGCTTTCTATGATCTTGCGCATCATTGTGGTGCCTGGATGGCCAAGGCGATCATGCCACAATGTGAAATCCTCAGGATTTCTTTTGATCACAAGATTTGATTCGATTGCATCTATATAAGTATGATGCAAACCGGAAGGAAACTTTGGAATTCTTTCAAGCATAAGCCTTTTTCCAGATTTCTCAGAAGTTATATACATATACTTCTTTCCATTCTCAGTTGCTGACTGAGTGTCATACCCATGAAGGTATATATCTTGGAAACTCAACAAATTCCTCTTTGAATTTGGAGAATATAAAGCATTTTCTATGGAAAAATTTGTTCCATTTGGCAGCATAAAGCTGGCTTTTCCAATTCCTTCAACCAGGTCTGTAGGACCTGATATTGTACTGACAATAACATTGGTCAGTTTTAGGTTAGAGAAATATTGTTTGTTTCTCAGAATAGTGTGGGTTGTCCCACAATCGAGTATACAAATCTCTCTAACCATCTTTTTGGATATTGTCCTATTTGTGTTGTGATCCATTTTCTGCAGGTAACATAAACATCAAGAAAAGAGATAGTAAAATTTAATTCATAAAATCACACAATAATTATACATTAATTTTGTTGTATAAACAACATTATTCTTAAAACAAAGCAAAGATGAGCAATAATTATACATGGCTTATTTTGAGATTTTACAAGCATATCAATGTTCCATTATCATGGTCTCATCAAAGTCGTCCCCAAATTCGGAGGAATCGAGGTACGTTGTACCCTCAAAGTGTTCTGTAAGGTTCACTTCTTTCCCTTTGCTTTTAATTGACTCTTGGTACAATTTGCAAAGATGTGGGGGAGTTCGACATACATGGGACCAATGCCCTTTCGATCCGCACCTGAAACATACATTTTCTTGTTTCTGGGTGGAACTCCCTTGGAGTTCTTTTCCCTTTGGGAATTGTTCGGATCGGACCCATCTGTATGATTTCCTCTCTTGTGGGTTATAATTTCTCCCACGTCCTCGATTAAATCGTCGACCACGGCCACGGCCTCGGCCACGACCACTGCCACGACCACGACCATGATAGGTTTGATCCTTTCTCTCCGGAAATTTTACATCCGTGGTATTTACTTCAGGAAATGCCTTGCTTCGTGTTGGCCTAGAATTGTGATTCTTTATGAGAAGTTCACAGTTCTTCTCAGCTAGTAGGAGCGTTACCATTAGCTCAGAAAACCTAGTGTATCCACGACTCCTGTAGACTTCTGCAAGAACACGGTGTTCTTTATGGAATGTCGTATAGGTTTTTTCTAGCATTTCTGCCTCAGTGACAGGTTTATCACAATATTTTAATTGTGTCACAATTCTTAGAATAGCGGAATTATAATCTTCCACTTTCTCAAAATCCTGAAATCTCAGGTATTTCCACACGTCGAGTGCATGGGGGAGAGTTATATCTTTTTGGTTGTCAAACCGCTCTTTCAGAGCTTTCCACAGATGTGCTGGGTCTTTTATATTAGCATAATCATGCTTAATATTTTCATCGACATGTTTTCTGAGGAAAACTATCGCTTGTGCCTTTTCATGGGCAGGCGATTCGATGTTTTCTTTTATAGAGTTTGGAATTTTTTTCATCTCTAAATGGAGTTCGACATCAGTCGTCCATGCGATGTAATTTGCTCCGGTAATCATTAGAGCTGGAAATTGTAGCTTCTCAACTTTTGCCATTTTGATTTTCTAAAACAAAATCATAAAACTTTATTAGTGCGGTAATAATAATAACTCATTTAAATTGAGTCGTTTACATGAATAATCCAAGCAATTACAAGGAAAAACAATGCATAAAAAGTAAAGCAACGCTTAAGGCAAATTCTGCCGGAGTAAAATCTCCCATGCAAAGACCATAAATCGATGTAAAAATTACAATCGTACAGAAAATTAAAAGCAAACGGATCATCATTCTTATCATTTTTACAAAAATTAGATGAAAAATATTTGTGAAATATTTGAGAGAAGAAGAGAGAAGATATGAAATCGATGAGTGAAATGAAATGAGTGAGGGATGAGTTTATTTATAGATCGAAAAACACTGTTCATAGCCTTTGAAAAACACTGTTCATAGCCGTTAGATGTAGCCGTTGGAGAGTAAAAATTTTGTGAAAAAATCTTTGTGACCGTTATGAAAAAGGCTACCGGAAAAACTGAATTTTTGATTAAATCCGTACTACTTCTTCCCAGTTGGACAAGAAGGTGCCCTTTAACGGAACAGGGGTTCCTGGAGATGTACGTTGATATGAGTCTAGATTTATTCGCCTGAGGAATAAATGAGACCGCAATCTTATTTTGAACACAAAAATATGCATATTTAATTTATAACGATTATAATATAAACAAATATATAATCAGAAAATTATGGTGATATAATCATCCACATTGAAACAATAAATAAATATGTGGTGGCTTAGCCATCCATTATGACATTAATAATAAAATTATACAGGTGGCTCAGCCATCCATTATAACATCAACAATAAAATTATACAGGTGGCTCAGCCATCCATCATAACATTAACAGTAAATAAATAATTATGGTGCTTTTAGCAGCCATGATATAGTGCAGGTAAATTAAATAACGAGGCGACAAACCGCCCACGGTAATATTAAGAAAATAATGGTGCGTTAAACAACTATTACAATAATAATAAATTATTATATAGGCGGGTATCCCGGCCATTATAACAGGGTAAATATTACATATATATATATAGCTCATATCGTAGAACGATCGTGCTGATAACGTGTTATAATAATACTGATAATTTATTATATCGGAAATAATAAATAAAGACAAAAATTCATACCCGCAGAGTTTTTAGAATACCGAGAATAAAAGAAGAAGAGAGAGAGAATTCTCTTGTTGAGATTATTGTTATTGAAGAAGGTGTGGTTTTACAACGATCGAAACGATCGTATATATAGAAGAAATTTTACTGTGCAAATAGTGACAGTGGGCTCCACAATTAATTTTTTCTTCCGTCTCTTTACGACTTTCTTAACAATTTTCAAAATAATTTAATAATAATCAACATTAAACAAGACTTCAGACCAATGGGCAAGGTTTGAGTCAATTTATCAAAACTCAAAAACAGAATTCATCCTCCTCATATGAAAAGCTCTCGAATAAGAAAGAAAAACTACTTTTATTTGGTAAAGATCTCATTTCAAAGACTTTAAGTGGTACATGCGAAGAGCATGATGAAGTTTTTCATTATACTGGAGCAGTTGCGGTTCAAGCTAGTCATATGGAAAAACTGCAAACTCAGACTTATGACATTGACATCCCTCTTCTAAAATTTTTTTGGGTTTAATCATTTTTATGTAGATTTTCAAATAATTTAAGGGTTTTCGATCATTCTTGTGGAATTTTTCTTCAAGCTAAGAAAATTATAAAAAAAGCTTTCAGTTACATGTAGTAAAATGGACGAGTGTTTTTTTTTTTTTTTTTTGATTCATTGCGATCTATGAAAACTATATCGAGAACCATCTACTTGTGGACCAAGACATTTTCTTACCATTGCTGACAACATCTCAAGAGATGTATGGATGATCTTGTTGTTAGTGTTGAACTATTTATGGGAAAACTTTGAGAATAACATAGTAAATTGCCGAAGTGACTTTTATTGATGATGATTGAATTACAAGCAAATAATCAATGCTTTTAACCTAGCCGAGATGAATACTAGATCAAAAGCAGAGAGTCCTAAGTTGTAAGCGAAAAGAGCGTATCCCTTCTGAAGGAAGACCTTCCCCCTATTTATAAGATTACACGCCGACCTAATGACTTCAGGATAAGGAAACATTCCGATTTCTCCGCTTTCCTTTTATTGACGTCGTCATTATCTTCTTGCATAAATTCCGGGTCGGCGTACAATATTTCCTTTTGCTTAGAGGGAAATATTCCTTCTTCGATGCGATTTTGTCTCTTTCCGAAAATACTAACATTTATCAATTTCGAGATAAATATTATTATTTTAGTTTTTAGGATATTAATTAATCGATAATTAATATCCACCGGGCCGAGGTGAAATGTTGGTGGGCCTTGGAGAGGGTGCTAAACCCGTACCCAACAATAAGCCCCCCCTCAGTTCGTCGAGCAATGCAACCGAGCTCGTCGAATTTGAAGAGAGTTGGGCTCGTCGAGAATTCACCTCGGTGGGTACGAAGGGATCTTTCGAGGTCGAGAATATTCTTTTATCGTAAAAGAATATCCTAAAAAGGTTTGATGTTTAAAGGACATGCATTAAATGCGGCGCGACCTCTTCTGGTCTAGGCGCGTGAGGAACGTACGGAGATCATAGCACGCTTTGTCGTGTTTTCTTTGATTGAAACGACGTTGACACGTGTCAATCATGCAGAAGATCGCGTGCGTTTCGCGGCGAGATGATGTGAACGAAGAGACGCGGGACGTGACTTTTTAGACCTAATAATGAAGAGAGAGGGCGGCGGAAAATGAATAGTTGTCTTAAACCGTGATGATTACCTCGAAAACCGTCGCCTCTCTCTTCCTATAAATCTTCGTCTCCTTCTCATTTCGCCCTCACTTCTTCATTTCCTTGTTTTTGCAAAAGGTAGAGCTCTCTTCTCTCTCCTCGTTCCGTTTCTTCTTTTCACCGTGTTCTTCATTCCGCCACCGCGTTCTACGACCTCGAAAATGTCATCAAATTTCTCTCCACCCTGTTCTCCACCATCTTGGCGTGGCCTCCGACCCGAGGCGGATGACTTAGAAGACAGAGATCTGGGCTTCGGGCTCAACCGTTGCAGATACCCACCTGGGGTAACCGAGCCGAGCTACCATTCTGATCCTCAGCCGATGGACGAGGATCGCGGTCGCCAAGAGAACAAGAACGCCGAGGCAGCCGCCCCGTTACACGATTGTGACGAGGTCGAGAGCGGCGGTCCAACGACAGTTGGCGAGGCTGCGGAAAAAACCAATCGCGACGAGGTCGCGGAGGACGAGCTGCCAGCGACAAACGAGGCGAACGACTCTGGGAGCGATGGCCCCATCCTTGAGATAGACGAGCTGATCTTCGAGCCTCACCGAGCCGAACGCATTTCTCGAGATGCGGACAAGGAAAGGATGAAGCGGGAAGGCATACCGATCCCAGACGAAGTTGCTGGGAATATTTGGAACGTCATCTCTACTAAGTCGACGATGAAAAGCCTTACAGAGCTAAGGACGCACTGCCACGTCGATCCGAGAGTGACTTTTGTCATCCCGGGCCCGGGAGAACGTTCGTGGGATGCTCCGCCGGGGCACTTCTGCGTCTACGAGTCTTTTTTCAAGTTCTGCCACCTCCGATTCCCGATCCCGCGTCTTCCGCTCGAGTATTGTGCACGAAGGAAGATGGCGCTTACGCAGTTGACTCACGGGGGAATGCGGCATATGGTGGCCTTGATGATGCTCTCCATTGAAAACAATCTGCCGATGAATAGCAGAATCCTCGAGGAGATGACATGGATCAAGGCCTCGAAGGCTAAGAAGTCTCTCGGTTGCTTCTACCTTCAGATGAAGACGAGGCACAACATCATTCTCGGGGAGACAGCGAGGTCCAAGGTCGAGGACTGGCGCACCCGGTTCTTTTTTGTGAAAAAAGATGAATTCGCGGTGGCGGATCCTAGTCTTGAGATCCAAACTCAATGGAACGACCCGATTGGTAGAATCCCGTTCGTTGTGAGTTCTTGTTTTTTTCTTGTTTAGTATTGACGTCGTGGTTTCCCATTTTGCAGATAGGCCATCTCCACTGCTCCCTCCTCCTGACGATTTTAACGCGGTGGCTGACGAATACGCGAGAATCAGCCACTTGACTTGGCCCGAAGTGTCGGCGGAGAGAGTCGAGCGCGCACTCCGTAGGATTTCTCAGCAATCCAATCCGTCGCCGAGACCACAGATGGGACTGCGTAAGAGGAAGTTCAGCAGCCTCACCGACGACCTGGTCAATATCGTTGGAGAATCCTCTGGGGGACCGAGGACGGCGACGCCGCCCTCTCGAAGACACGAGGCTGCCGTCCCTAATTCTGCTGAGGCGAATCCTCAAGACGAGACCCGCGACGAGTTCGTTGACATCATCGGGGTCGATTCTCCGCCAAGGCCTGAAGATGAGATTTTGACGGCGCAGAGCCGGGAATCGACCGATCTGAACCGCGCCGATCCGATTATCGAGCGGGATGATGCGGGACATAATCCGTTGGAAGAAGATCCCGACATGCCTGGGGACGAAAACAATGAACAGGATGGGCCTGATGATAGGCAAGGTCCTGACGCTCCGGGAGAGAGTGCTGCTTTCGTGAGTGGCGAAAGAGCGGGTGGAGATAGGGATCCAAACGAGATCCGAAATCCCTCCGAGTTCTTTTTTCACTACTTCGGAGCGCCGCCGATCGCAGGCGATGACGCTGCCGCTGCCGAGCTCCTCTGGAGATTAAGGACGAAGCCTCTGGCGCGTCCTGTTGTCCCGACGGAGCTCGAACATTACGGTTCGTTCGAGACCTTTGCCGGGGAAATAACAAGGGGTCTGAATGCCGCGGTCTTCACGGTGGGCAAATATGATCAGGACCTGAAGGCAGCCAGGAAGGAAGCGAAAGATCTGGTGGACGAGCTGGCCTTACTTCGAGCAGAGAAGGATCGTCTTGCCGAGGCCAACGAGAAGCTGTCGTCAGAAAATGCGGAGCTTGTCAACCAGAAGACAGAGTTGCTCTGTGCCGCCGAGGAGGCGGATTCTCTGAAGGCCAGAGTTGCCGAGGTCGAGAATGCCCGGGCTGCCGCGGTGGCAAGCAAGAAGAAGGCTCGAGAGAGCTTGAGAAGGGAGCGGGAGCGGCTCCGTCAATCGAGGGCTGATCGTGTCGCCGCCGAGCGAGTTAAGGTCGTCGGTGAATATGCTCCTCTGATGGCGAATATGAGGGACTTCGTTGCCCAGAGAGAGGTGATAGAGGATGTCGTAGGCGGGTCCGCCGCGGCCGAAGGCGCGTTGGCTTTCGCGAATGCGCTAAAAGCCAAAGAGTGGGACATCCCTGCCGAGATGATCGCCAAGCTCGAGGCGAAGAAGAAGGAACAAGAAGACGTCGCTGCGGTGATCAACGAAATCACCTTTGGCGAAGGTGAGCTGGACATTCCAGCTCGAGTTGCTGCCGAGGCGAGTCTGCCGCGACCAGTACCCGAAGAAGCGGACGAACAGACCGATGAGGCAGAGGAGACGGCCAATGATCCTGCTGGGGATCAAGAGCAAGAAGAAAGGACCGAGGCGGTCCATTAGCTTATGTATTTTGTTATCTTTTTTTTTGTAGAGCCGGGGTCCGACTTGTGGACCTCGGCGTCGTAGCATTTTGTAAGCCGATAGGCTAGTTTTTCTAAGTTAATGAAAGTACGGCGTTTTCAAGTAACATAGACGTTTCACGAGTAATACTCCGAATGATTTAGATTACCGTGCTAGTGGAATGACTGAGCTAAGTAGTAGATACTCGAAAACTTATTCAAAGTCAGTTCGATTCGGAATTAGACTTGGTCCTTGAACTTAACAAGGTAAGTCGACATCCGGGGTGCGAGGCTAACAACTGCTCGCATACGACAGAGGCTTACGTCGGCTCGGCTTACACCTTGAAAGGTAAGTCTGTTTCGGACTCCGGCGTGGTTTCGTGGGTCAGTCGTAATTTCGAGAGGTGCGGGCAACGATGGACCCGGCTTTATTTGACCCATCATTCACTTGATCAGGGTGAAGATGTATTGGTTTATAGCTTAGAGCTATGAGGCGAAGCGCCTACGTTTGAGCGTAGCTCGGCACAGTTTTGACAGTTTAACTGAGAAACTGAAGTGAAGGCGACCGTTAATGGCGCAGACGTTTTGTAACTAGACGTTTCTTCAAAGGAAGATATTTTTATTGATGTATAGTGGAACTCTTTTACAGGCTGCCTACGTACCCCGAAAGGGGATCAAGCCATTCGTAGTTCGATTTTTTTTTTTTTTTTTTCTTTTGGCGCTAGTCGCATCGTGGAGATGGACTTAGTAGTAGAAACGTTTGAGGTTGTTGACGTTCCATGAACGCGGCACGGCGTCGCCTGACATGGTCACGAGTTCGCAGACACCCGGTTTGACGATCTTTCCGATGATGTATGGCCCTTCCCACTTTGCTCTAAGCTTGCCGGCGCGATATTCCTTTGTGTTTTCGTAGACTTTTCGTAAGACAAGGTCGCCTTCTTCGAAGTGCCGAGGCCGTACCTTTGTGTTGTAGTAGCGTGCCGCCTGATGTTGGTAGTTTTGCATCCTGAGGAGAGCTTGGCCGCGTGTTTCCTCCAAGGTGTCCAAGTTATCGAGTAACGTTGCACAATTGACTTCTGGGTGGAGGGGTGCCAGTTGTCGCCGAAGTGTAGGTACCGCGGCTTCGGCTGGCGATAGGGCTTCGCAGCCGTAGACCAAAGAAAAAGGTGATTTCCCGGTGGCGCGGCGTGGAGTTGTTCTGTGAGACCAGAGGACACCATCGAGCTCGTCAGCCCAAAGCCCCTTTTTCGATTCGAGGCGTTTTTTGAGGCCGTCGATGATGGTCTTGTTTGTTGCTTCGGCCTGGTCGTTACCTTGCGGGTAACGAGGCGTTGATTTGCTGAGGCGAATCCTCCATTTAGCGCAGAAAGCTTCGAAAACGCTTGAGATGAACTGGGAGCCGTTGTCCGTGACAATTTCGTAAGGCAGACCGTGGCGGCAGATGATATGTGTCCAAACGAAGATCTGGACGTCGTGGTCCTTTATCGAGGCATATGCCTTAGCCTCCACCCACTTTGTGAAGTAATCCGTCATGATGAGCACGAACTGGCGTTGCCGAGAGTTTGGTAAAGGACCGACGATGTCCATGGCCCATCGCATGAAAGGGTACAGAGGACAGGACGTGGTGAGGAGCTCTGATGGAGTATGGAGGACGGGCCCGTGTCGTTGGCACTTTTCGCACTTGAGGGCGAATTGTTCGCAGTCTGCGATCATGGTTGGCCAGAAGAAGCCGTGTTTTTTGACTTTAAGTGCGAGAGCGCGTCTGCCTGAATGATTGCCGCCTGCGCCTTCGTGAATTTCTTCCAGAACGAACCGAATTTGCATGCCATCGATGCAAGTGAGAAGGGCGCCGGCGGCGGTCCGTCGGAGGAGCTCGCCGTTTACGACCGTGTAATGAGCAGCACGGGCCTTGAGACGCCGGGCCGCCCATCGTTCGGTTGGTGCATCGCCATTTGTGATGTACTGGATGATTTCGGTTCTCCAGTCGGGCTTTGCGCCGGTCTCCTTATTAATGTCAACATTGGAGTGCGTCCCGACCTCATCATCGTCAGTTTCGTCGGCATCGTTATGGTCCTCGCGGATGGATGCGCAAAGTCCCTTGGGTAATTCGATGCTTGGTGTTGGGATGCTTGCGATTGGTATCTGTCGTCGAAAATCGTCGTCTTTGTTTGAGCCGATTGTTGCGAGTGCATCGGCGGTGGTGTTTTCGGCACGAGGGATTTTGGTGAGTTCGAAGGACTCAAACTCCGCGGCGAGTTCTTTGACGAGCCGGAGGTTATGGATTTTAAGCTCGACGACTAGCGGGTCATTGTGCGGCATATTGACTCCTGTTGTATCCGCCGCGGTGAAAGTGATTGGGACTTCGTCCGCCGATGGTTGCTGCCACTTTGACGCGGTGATAGCTCGTCGTTCGTGCTTCTGGACGGAGCGGACAGAGTCGGTGCAGTTCTGTAATCCTCCCATGATCATGTTGATCCGTTGGATTTTTGGCCGCAGGTGGAGGGCTTCCGTTTTTATCGTCGTGGTCGCGGTTGCGTTTGTTTCCTTCGTCAGATCGTCGATCTTTGTTGTTTTGTCGCGGGTCTCTGCAGCTGCTAGAAGTATTCCGGCGTTCCCGTGAGGTGTTTCCGGTTCGATCGCGGGAGTCGAGTTTGAGTTTCCCGGATAGATAATCTTCTACGGCGTGGTCGCGAAAGTGGTCACAATCTTTTAGTTCGTGTCCTGTCCGCCTGTGATAGGGCCAGAATTTAGAACCGTCGAAGGGCTTTTCGCCCTTAATCGTTGACTCGTCGTCCTTGCGAATATATTTGTTCCAGCCCGGCGGTTTGTCGGAGACGTGGTAGCTGGAAGCCTTCTTTTCGTCGTAATGCTGACGAGGTTCTTTTGGTATGCTCGTCGTCGGCTTTTCCTTGGGGGCGGCAGTGGTTTTCGTTCGGTCCGACTTTTTGGCTCGCGCAGCCCGTTCTTCGTAGAGCTCGATGAACGTGGTGGCTCGGTGGAAGGCATCTTCGAGGCTAGTTGGTTCTTTCTTTTTGAGGTCTTCCCAGAGTGGTTCGTCTTCTCGCATTCCCTGTCGCAAGGCGATGAGCGCGATGGCGTCGGGACATTCGACTTTGGCGATGATTTTGCGGAAACGCTCCACGTACGCGCGGAGGCTTTCGGTCTCGCTCTGAACGCAGTTCCAGAGTTCGGTCAGATTCGTTTGTTTATCGATGAACATCGAGTAGTGCTTAAGGAAAGCAGCCGATAGTTCTTCGAAACTCCCTATCGAATTCAGGGTGAGTCGAGTGAACCAGTTGAGAGCTGTTCCTCCGAGTGTCTCGACGAAGCGCTGGCAGAAGATGGCATCGCGTGTTTCGGGTGACAGGTCGGCTCGTCCCATCGCTATGGTGAATGCGACGAGGTGTCGTTTGGGGTCGTCTTCCCCTTTGAAGGTAGGCACCTCTCTGATCTTGCCGTGGTATCGTTGTCGGACACTTGTTATCGCCTCGGTGAATGGGGTTTTACTCGTTTGTCTGAGTACCCGATCGAGCTCCGGCGCCGAGCTTGTTGCGCGATGAATTTGCGAGTTCATCTCTTCGAGGCGCTTCATGACGTTCTCGAGCTCAGGATTCTTATCGGAAGACTCCTGTGTTCCTGTTGTTGTTGCAGGGATTCTCGTTCTGTTGGATCCGCGAAGTTCTCCTGTTGGAGTTGAGCCGAACAGGTTTCGGATGATGGGATCTATCCTGTCTGGGGTCCCGGTAGGATTTTGTTCTCGGGCGTCGGCGGCGTTTCCACCGGTTTCAGAGGCGGCTTGTCTGGCTTCAATGTTAGTTACTTTGTCGGTGAGGGAAGCCAGCAGAGCGTGGATTGCGATCAAGGGATCGGCTTCGTGTGCCGCGCCGCTAAGAGGTGGCGGCGGAAGTTGTTGATTCTGCGGACCATTGCCGTTGGGATCGGCGTGATCCTGGGGACCGTTGCCATTGGGATCGGCATGATCCTGAACTTGAGGGATGTTGTCGTGTGGGCCGACATCCTGCGGGATTCCTGGATTTCCTTGTGTGTTGTCGGCGTTGGCTTCGATTTGTGGATTATTGAGATTGATGGCGGCGTTGTTTGGATTATTGGCCATCGCGATTCTGAGTTTTCTCAAAAGTATTCCCCACAGACGGCGCCAATTGTTGAACTATGACCTCTCCTAGGTCAAGTTTATGGGAAAACTTTGAGAATAACACAGTAAATTGCCGAAGTGACTTTTATTGATGATGATTGAATTACAAGCAAATAATCAATGCTTTTAACCTAGCCGAGATGAATACTAGATCAAAAGCAGAGAGTCCTAAGTTGTAAGCGAAAAGAGCGTATCCCTTCTGAAGGAAGACCTTCCCCCTATTTATAAGATTACACGCCGACCTAATGACTTCAGGATAAGGAAACATTCCGATTTCTCCGCTTTCCTTTTCTTGACGTCGTCATTATCTTCTTGCATAAATTCTGGGTCGGCGTACAATATTTCATTTTGCTTAGAGGGAAATATTCCTTCTTCGATGCGATTTTGTCTATTTCCGAAAATACTAACATTTATCAATTTCGAGATAAATATTATTATTTTACTTTTTAGGATATTAATTAATCGATAATTAATATCCACCGGGCCGATGTGAAATGTTGGTGGGCCTTGGAGAGGGTGCTAAACCCGTACCCAACAGTTAGAAAAGAGCAAGACAACCCAATGCCGTAAAAAAAATTGTGCTTAAATTGAAAGACACTTCGACAAGCAAATCAAAACAGTACGAAGTAATAACAGATTAGAATTAATTTCTATGAAAAGTTCATAAACTAACTCTCCATCAAAATCAAAAAAAAGAAAAAAAAAAGCTTTCAGATCTTCGTTCCCGTTTTGCCTCTCCGGTGGCCGGCTGCGTCCGGCGCCGTGAGAGGGCCCCTTTCTATCGTTTTCCTTTCTTCTCTAGTTTTCCGATCTATCCCGGCGGTGGCTTTCAGTGCTTGTGAGGAGATTTTTGGATCTGTCTTCCACGGTGGCGGAGTTATCCTTCGTGTGGCGGCGAACAGCGGTGGTCTCTCGGCTTCTCTTCCCCGATGGTTCCCCGTTGTTGCGGTGGCTCTGTGTCGAGACTATGTTCGGTTTGGGCGGGACGTGGCGTTGATGCGACGTCTCCGGTGCTTCGTGTCTTCTCCGGCCAGATCTGGATCTTGTTTCTCCTTTCTCCGACGTTGTTCTTTCTCCGGCAAGGATCCCTGTCCTTTGCTGGCCTGTGGTGGTGGTGTAGTTTGCGAGTTTGAGCGTGGAGTCTTCTGAGGTCTTGCTTCACGCTGGAGTGGTACCGGTGGTCCTGTGCGGTGCCCTCTTCATTATGGTTTCAATTTTGCTTCAATTAGAAAGCTTTTGGTCCATCCGTTGGGGTTTCTCCTTGGTTAATAGGTAATGAAGGTGTGTGTGTTGCGGAAGCGGTTTTGTTATCATGCTGTTGTCGAAAGTATTAGAAGTCCGTCTGCTATTGTGGGTACGGGAACGTCTTTTCATCGGCATTTTCAAGCTTCGAAACAAGATTGTTTCGGTATCACTAATGTATCGTCAAAAATCCCTCTATATTATTTTGTTGGGAAAGATCATTGGCTTCTCTCTGTATTTTATTTGTCATATCTCTTCTATATTGTAATCATTTGACATGAAGATCCATAAAACAAAGCGTTAAAAAAAAAGAATTAATTTCTATGTATTCGGCAATTTTTTTTTCCAGAAAAGGGAATCTTACATCAAACAAATATATTAACATATTTCGCTATATTATCATAGAAATGTTTCTATTTCTCTGACAACTTGTATATGTGCAGAATTTATATTAAATCTTAAGTATCGTCAATAAACAGAGCAATTCATACATTTGCTAGCTGATAGACATTTACTAATTGTTTACGCAAAAGATTAGTGAAAACATACACATAGTTTCTATAATTGGGTTTCATTCCTAAACGTAGGGAAATATTTTATTTCTTTCTCTTTTTTCATACGTAAATTAGTAAATAGTTTAAATAGGTCACCCACTACAAAACACAATTATCTTTCGATTAACAAGTCGTACATCAAAACTATATTTTGTATTCCACTGACTTTTGCCATTAAAAGCAATGTTAGACCGATAGTTGGGACTTGAGAGGAACCAAGATTCATATTATTAGATGTGATTCATGTGAAAGTATTTTTTTTTTTAACAAAAGAAACGACTTTTTTGTAGATACACTGTTTCCTGCTGGTAATATATCAATATAGTGTTGACAAAAAGATCGATATAGATATATTCGAGTGTATATATGTCAACGTTAGTACGAGCCCACCAGACAAAACAACTAAGTTAGGACAACGGCTCACTGAAAAAAAAAGGACATCTGTTTGTTCCGTGATGTCATTATTCACGAAATATATATTTTTTTCGTATAATATACATATTTCACATTGAAACCTTGAAGGCATGATTTAAGTCGGCCCCTTTTTTTACATGGAATCAACTGCTATGTTGTCCTAGAACTAATATATATATATATATATTAACCCCTATAAATTATATAGCAGAACAAACAACTAAATATAATGAATTTCTTAAGAACAAAAAACATAACCCGTGTTTGATGACAAACAGTAAAAGAATTGAAGAAAATAGAGAAAATGCATTTGAAGGAACAAACTAAACAAAACGAAAGAGAAGTGTTATGACAACTAACACTACAATAAAAAATCTATATATGTAGTAAATGATTTTTGTATCCATAACATATAATTCTCTTTTTTTTTAAAGAAAAATTGTTAGAGAAGTAGTTTGTACGTAATATTGATTTTGATGGTTAATTAGTTTTTTGAAATGGTAAGCATTATAATTTACTATGCTGTCAACTTCGTTTTGGAATTCAGTACAAGTGTTTTTTCATCTTACGACTGCAAAATAAAGAAATTAAATTTCTGGGACTCGCACGTTAGATCATTCTATAAAATAATTAAACAATTTACAGATACTTTCACGGCTTCACGTGTCATAAAGAGAGCAAAGAGAAAGAGAGTCGTGAGCTGAAAATCGGACGATGACGGTGAATATAGTTGAAAAACCTCAACTAACAACACATTCCACTCAACTAATATAAATATTTCTAGTGTTTATTACCAATAAGTTTATTTCATGAGCTCATGCGTTTGTGTTCTTCTCTTCATGAGCTATATTTGTTTTCTTTTTTTTTGAATAAAAACTATATTATGCTATATTTGTTTTCTTCTTACATTTTTCTCTGTTCCAACTAAAAATAAATAGAAAACTAGACTGTCTTGATCGATCGATGGTGAAGTTGACAAAGAGAATAGGAGGGCTTGTGCTGCGGTTAGCGGCGTTTGGGGCCGCTCTCGCCGCTTTGATCGTTATGGTCACTAGCCGCGAGAGAGCTTCCTTCTTCGCCGTCTCTCTTGAAGCTAAGTACACCGATATGGCCGCGTTTAAGTATGTACAACATTTCTTTCTTATTTTGTGTTAGCTTGTGTCAGTTGTGTGTGTGTTAAATGCAAATACAAATAAATTATTCTTCTTATGAGTTATGTGAATATGTAATAATTGGATACAACATGTTTTGTAGGTATTTTGTGATCGCAAACGCTGTCGTGAGTGTTTATAGCTTTCTAGTTCTGTTTCTTCCAAAGGAGAGTTTGCTGTGGAAGTTCGTCGTCGTGTTGGATTTGGTAATAATTGATATTTGTTTTAGTTCTCTGCGTGCATTAATACATTTTCATACTATTTTAAAGCTATCGTAGTTTTTTCTTTAAGGTAATACTATTGATATCTAGTTAATTTGTGGTATTAATAACTCATTTTTCCTAAATAATCTATTGAAAGTTCATCGCATATATATCAACAGCATTAGATAGCTCTGTTTTAAGGTGATGTTGTTAATATCTAGTTAGTTTGTGGTATTAGCAACTGGATCTCCTCGAAAACTTATTGAAAATTCATCGCATATTAACAACATTATCTATTTGCAACAGAGTTAAAGTTGAAATTAGTATTTCTGTTGCGAAAGTTTCACAACTATTTTGCAGCTTTTAAATAGTGTCTTTGTCGTTGTGTTAAGTTTTGACCCATTCAAATGATTCATAAATTGAAGATCATGATATATTTCATTAGTAATGTTACCCCATATTGACTAACGAGTTCAATTTGTGGTAAAATTTCCACCTGACTTTTAAGTCGAGCGTAGCGTTTATTGATTGATGGTATCGTTTAAGACAATACTAATAAAATCTTATATATGTAAGCAGTTTCAAAGTTTTCGGTTTTTGAAATAAGACGCTCAAAATATTGGTAGGAGATGTTGATGCGAGGAAGTGTTTTTGCAAATTTAAATCCAAATTTTCTGTTTGAATATATTTGATGTTGGTTTGTGTTTAGAGGAATAATAGATGAACCGTTGGGTGGAAAGTTAAAAGAAAAAAACTTGTATGCATACATTATTTGTGACTTAATATATAACACGCTTTCTTAATTATCGTCTGTTAGGTGAAGACTAGATGACCAACATATATATAATAGATACATTTTTAGTTGTTATACTAATTTGTGGTCATTGACCGGTGAATGTAATGAAGGTGATGACAATGCTACTAACGTCAAGCTTATCGGCGGCATTAGCGGTGGCGCAAGTTGGAAAGAAAGGAAATGCAAACGCAGGTTGGCTTCCAATATGCGGCCAAGTTCCAAAGTTTTGCGATCAGGTCACCGGAGCTCTAATCTCCGGCTTCCTCGCACTCATCCTTTACGTATTCTTACTCTTATACTCTCTTCACTCCGTCGTTGATCCTTTTCTTCTTCAGAAATCTTGAATCTAACTTTTTCTTTTCCTTTCAATATCGGTTAATATATATAAGCCTCAATATATATATATATCTAATATAAGAGATATAGATATGTAATTAGATTGAACCCAAGGGTTATATATGTCTTTGATGTAATTAGAGTTCACCCGAGGGTTTACATTGCCTTGTATATATATTGTACCACTAATCTAATAATAATCAACACTTCAACTTATTATATGGTATCAGAGCGCCGTAAGCTCCTCAGACCAAAGTTTTTTTTTTTTTTCCTTTCTAAACACCACCGCCATCATCAATGGCCGCCGAACACCATCAAACAACACTTATTCCTCTCAGATCTGACTCAATTCTCAGCATCAACATGAACCATGTCACCAAGCTTAACAACACAAATTACCTCATGTGGAGTATTCAAGTCCGTGCCTTCCTCGATGGTTACGATCTTGCCCACCACCTCGACGGTACTGCCGTACCTGCAACCACCATCACCTCTGCAGAAGTTTCCTCTGAGAATCCTGCCTTTGTTAAATACAATCGCCAGGATCGGTTGATCTTTTCAGCTCTTCTTGGTGCGATCTCGCCTACTCTTCAGCCGGTCGTCTCCACCACCAAAACGGCATCAGAGATCTGGTCCAAACTGGCCTCGATCTATGCAAAGCCAAGCCGGGGTCATGTCAAACAGCTCAAAGCACAACTCAAACAATCCTCCAAGGGCAGTAAAACCATTGATGAATATCTTCAAGGCATCACCATCAAACTTGATCAACTTGCTCTCTTGGAGAACGCCATGACCAACGAGGATGCCATTGATATCATTTTGGATGGTCTCCCCGATGAATACAAAAACGCCAAAGATCAGATTGAAGGCAAGGATACAACACCATCGATCCCTGAAGTTCATGAACGCCTTCTTAATCACGAGGCTAAGATACTTGCAGCTGCCAAAGAAACCTCTTCAGTACTTCCAATCTCGGCTAACGTGGTCCAACGTCACGACAACAACAACAAACACAACCACTCCTCCTCACGCTACAACAACGGCCAGCGGTACCCTAGCTCATCCTCCAACTGGCAGCCCTTGCAGACCACTGGTCCTTCTGATGGCCGTACTCCACGTCCATACCTTGGAAAGTGCCAGTTTTGCTACACGCAAGGACACAGCGCGCGTCGATGCCCTCAATTGCAGTCCGTGAGACCACAACAACAACAGCCCGTGAACCCATTCCGACCATGGCAACCGCGAGCAAACATGGTAGTCCATAATCCTTACACAGCGGATAATTGGCTTCTTGATTCTGGTGCCACACATCACATGACGTCTGATCTCACCAATCTCTCTTCTCATCAGCCGTACAATGGTGGAGAGGATGTGTCAATCGCTGATGGTTCGAATCTCAAAATCTCTCACACGGGTTCCACCTTTCTTTCCTCTCAATCTCGTCGTTTGTTGTTAGATAAGATATTATGTGTTCCCGATATACACAAAAATCTTGTCTCTGTGTATCGTCTGTGCAATGCTAATAATGTCTCTGTGGAATTCTTTCCTGCTTCCTTTCAGGTGAAGGATCTCAATTCGGGGGTCCCGTTACTCCAAGGCCGAACTAAGAATGAGCTGTATGAATGGCCGGTGATGAGTTCTCAAGCACAAGCTTTCTTGTCGTCTGCTGGACCGAAGACAGATCTTCATGCGTGGCACTCAAGACTCGGTCATCCTTCTACCACCATTTTAAACTCTGTTGTTTCTAAATTCTCCATTCCTCTTTCTACCTCCACAAATAAACTTGTGTTATGTTCTGATTGCTCTATTAATAAAAGCCATAAGCTTCCTTTCTCTCATTCATCTATTGTCTCAACCCGGCCCCTTGAATACATTTATACCGACTTATGGACATCACCTATCATATCTGTTGATGATTTCAAATACTATCTGGTCCTCATTGATCACCATACCCGCTACACATGGTTTTACCCACTAAAAAGAAAATCTGACGTCCACCAAATTTTCCAAGCCTTTAAACCCCTTGTCGAAAACAAATTCCAAACCACAATTGGAACACTATTCTCGGATAATGGTGGAGAATTTATTGCTCTTCGCCAATTTCTTGCCACGCATGGTATCTCTCATCTAACGTCGCCACCGCACACACCTGAACACAATGGAATGGCAGAACGAAAACACCGCCATGTTGTTGAAACTGGGCTCACACTTCTTACCAAAGCATCAGTACCAAAAGCCTATTGGACCTACGCCTTTGCCACTGCGGTCTACTTGATTAACCGGCTCCCTACTCCAGTTCTGTCCATGATGTCTCCCTTTCAGGCGTTGTTTCATCAAACACCAAACTATGAAAAGCTACGCATTTTTGGTTGCTTGTGTTTTCCATGGCTACGTCCGTATAATAATCACAAGCTCGATGCTCGCTCCATGGAATGTGTTTTTCTTGGATACTCGACGACTCAGAGTGCATACCATTGTCTCCATCGTCCCACTGGTCGTCTTTATACCTCGCGCCATGTTCAGTTTGATGAACACACGTTTCCATTCGCGGTTACAGTGCCATCTCTCAAGTCAATACCTGATGAGAGTATGCCTGCCTTGACACCTACCGTTCAAGCGGTTCCAATAACTCATCATCCGGTCACTCCTCCTCTGCCGGGAACCCCGAATACAGACCTTCACTCCGGCACTCCTCCATCACCATCGCCACCGGAGTCTCCTCAGGTATCATCTTCTCTCTCTAACTCTACTTCTCACTCCCCATCTTCTTCTGAGCCCACTGCTCGCCATGAAAATGAGCCGCGACCCACGGCTCAGACATCCCCTCCAAGACTTGCGCCCACTGCTCCACTGCAAAATGAACCACGACCCACAGTTCAGCCTGGCCCACCTGTTACTTCCTCTGTCAATCCATTACCCACATCTACCACACAAAACCAAACTAACCCACCTACCCAAAATCAACATCAAATGCAAACCAGATCCAAAAATAATATTGTCAAACCCACCAAGAAATTTGCTAACATTGTTGCAGGTCCGATCTCTTCGACTGAACCCACCACGATCAATCAAGCCCTGAAAGATGCAAACTGGAGTCGCGCTGCCTCTGATGAGTTCGATGCTCAACAAATCAACCACACATGGGATCTAGTTCCACCTCAACTAGACCAGAATCTCGTTGGCTGCCGCTGGATTTTCACCACGAAGTATCTTCCGAATGGTGCTATTGACCGCTACAAAGCTCGTCTCGTTGCCAAAGGGTATACCCAACAGTATGGTGTTGACTACACTGAGACTTTCAGCCCCGTCATCAAAACAACTACCATCCGCCTTGTTCTCGACATTGCAACCACAAAATCCTGGCCTCTCAAACAACTCGACGTCAACAATGCGTTCCTTCAAGGCGAACTCATTGAAGAAATTTACATGTCTCAACCGCCTGGGTTTGTTGATCGCGATCGTCCTTCTTATGTCTGTCGCCTTCGCAAGCCTATCTATGGTCTTAAACAGGCTCCTCGAGCCTGGTACAATGCGCTCAAATGTCATCTTCTCACCACTGGTTTCATTGCCTCTCTTGCGGATACGTCACTGTTTATTCACTCATGTGGATCCTCTCATACATATGTGCTTGTGTATGTTGATGATATCATTATAACGGGAAACAATCCTCAGTTTGTCGATCAGGTACTGGCTGACTTTGCAGCTCGGTTCTCCATCAAAGATCCGGTCGATCTTCATTATTTCCTTGGGGTGGAGGTTACACGCTCTTCTACGGGTCTTCATCTTATGCAAAAGAAGTACATCCACGATCTTCTCACCAAACACAACATGGTCGATGCTAAGCCGGTCGTCACTCCACTTGCCCCAACGCCGAAACTCACGCTCATAGATGGTTCACCACCAGCGGATGCTACTCTCTACCGTTCCACTGTGGGCAGCCTTCAATACCTTGCGTTTACTCGTCCGGATATTTCATTTGCTGTCAATCGTCTCTCCCAGTTTATGCACAACCCATCGCAAACACATTGGGCTGCCGCAAAGAGAGTGCTACGGTACCTTGCAGGGACACCGACTCACGGAATTATGCTTTACAAGTCTTCATCACTCGCCCTTCATGCTTTCTCTGATGCTGATTGGGCTGGTGACTCTGACGATTTTGTTTCTACCAATGGTCATCTGGTTTATCTTGGTCGCAATCCCATATCCTGGTCATCTCGCAAACAAAAAGGGGTTGCTCGCTCATCCACGGAAGCTGAATACAGGTCAGTAGCCAACACCGCTGCAGAAATTCGGTGGCTGTGTTCTATTCTCTCTGAACTCCGGATTGATTTACCTTCTGCCCCAGTTATTTACTGCGACAACATTGGGGCGACTTATCTGTGTGCCAATCCCGTGTTTCATTCTCGTATGAAGCACATTGCTCTCGACTACCACTTTGTTCGCAACCAAATTCAGACCGGTATGCTTCGCGTCTCTCACGTTTCAACGCATGATCAACTTGCTGACACTCTGACGAAACCCTTACCTCGCTCTGCTTTCCAACGTGCCTGTATCAAGATTGGAGTCTCCAAGGGCCCTCCATCTTGAGGGGGCATATAAGAGATATAGATATGTAATTAGATTGAACCCAAGGGTTATATATGTCTTTGATGTAATTAGAGTTCACCCGAGGGTTTACATTGCCTTGTATATATATTGTACCACTAATCTAATAATAATCAACACTTCAACTTATTATATCTAAGACGTAGTTTCTGTATTGTCTTTATAAAAGTTTTATTTTCGCGTGTCGAAATTTTTGTTGTATTGCATTTTACATGGATTATTTAACACTATAGTACGCATTTAGGATCGACATTAGTAATTAAGTAACTGCTAGCCTCAACCAATTCTCAGTAACGGTTATACTCGTAATCAAAATTAAAACTTTTCATTCCTTCATATATTTTTGCACCTCTATAGACCAATCATTTGATTCGATACTCTATGATACATATCAACAAATTTATGATAAATACTTTAACGTTGTGCAATAATCCAGCAAACGAAATTCCCTTAGCTATGGAAATTAACGAGTATTCTTCGTTGGATCAAAACGTAACTGTTTGATTAATTGCACTTTTTAGCTAGTCAATTCTCTCATTAATTGTAACAAAACACCAATCATGGACAAGCTCCATCTTCACCTTCGGATCCTTGAACTTCATTTTCACTTCCGTTAAAGTCTGCTGCGTCGTTGAAACCAATCGACGGTGTAAAAATGTCAGGCTGGATTTCATTATCATGTGTATGGTTTTATGCTGGATTTACTAGTTTGTGTAACCAACTAAAAATACTAAGATATGCGTAATTACAAATCTATCATATATATATATATATATATATATAATACATGTAACTTGACAAAATCTTGTAGTTTAATGGTTAAGGCATGCATTTTAAATGAGATTAAATTATCATATGATTGGTTGTATTATCAAGTGTACGACCTTGAGTATTTATAATTTTTTTTGTTAGAAAGACAAATTTAATTTGTATAATAATCTTGCAGTAAAAAAAAAGTATACTGTTTTTTTTTTGACAAAAAGTATACTGTTTGTTTTGTTTTGTTTTAATGTTTAAAAGTTATAATATTAGATTAAAAAAAAAGTTATAATATTAAATTATTTTAAAGACCACGAAGACCTAGCTGAAGATACACATAGACAGGCGAATGTTGATATATTTATGTGGGATGTAAGTTTTTTTTCTTTTCGTAAAGTGGTATATACGTTGTGTATCCAACTAAATTAGTATCGCGAACCGGCCTGTATCGAATGTAGTAACAAAATATAAGATTGTTATATCCATCTTCAGCAAATTTAACGTTAATCTTGTTCCAAATCATTAGAGGGTATATTTTTGTAGTGCGTGGTAAAGCAGCACATGCGACCGTCTATTAATCGTGTCAGAAGTCAGAATAAAAGGAAGATTCCATCTGATGGATTTTATAATCCCACATGCCCATTTTTCTGTTCTTATCAATGGTGAACCTTATGATAATTTTCTTCCTTCTAGGGGAATCCGTCAAGGTGATCCCTTATCACCATATCTCTTTTTGCTTTGTGCTGAAACCCTTTCGCAAATGTTGTATCAGGCGCAAGCAGCACAGGAATTTTCAGGTATGAGGATAGCAAGAAGATGCCCATCTATCACACATCTTCTTTTTGCAGATGATTCTTTATTTTTCTGTAAGGCTACTAACAAGGATGTGCTGCGAATAGCCTTACTCCTCCGACAATATGAAGAGATTTATGGTCAAAAGGTCAACCTAACAAAGTCTTCAATTATTTTTGGTATGCGTATAAATCACCAAAGACGACAACAAATTCATTCGATGCTTGGGATCACGAATGTAGGTGGTGGGGGAAAATATCTTGGACTACCGGAACAGTTTGGAAGAAACAAAACTGAATTGTTTCAATTTGTTTCTAAGTCGGTGAAGAATAGTGTTGATGGCTGGTACAATCAGTTTTTGAATCCCGCTGGTAAGGAGGTTCTTCTCAAAACAGTTGCTACAGCTAAACCGGTGTATACTATGAATTGCTTTCTGCTTCCAAAGACGACGTGTGATAGTATAAATTCTATGCTTGCAGAATTTTGGTGGGGTCGTAACAATGGTCGGAGAAAACTACCGTGGATATCTTGGAAGCGTCTCTCATTGCCGAAGAAGGAAGGGGGACTTGGGTTTCGGGATCTACATGCATTTAATCTTGCTCTTCTAGCAAAACAGGCTTGGCGAATATTGCAGAATCCGAATTCGCTATTAGCCCAAATTTATAAAGGTCGATATCATAACTCATTGACGTTCTTAGAGTCAATGTGCGGACATAACCCATCTTATGGATGGCGTTCAATACAAGCAGGGAAAGATCTGCTTCAACAAGGTTTACGAGTTCAAGTAGGTGATGGCCACAATACTAGTGTTTGGAAAGATCACTGGTTACCGACTTTACCTCCGAGATTACCACATGTAACAGGGCATCAAGGTCTTAATCCAGACATGAAAATAAAGGACTTATGGAAAGAGTCTGTGCGAGAATGGGATGTGGAGAAATTACAAGAGATTTTAACTCCTCAAGATGCTGTAATTGCTCAAACTATACGCCTATCTCGTTATGCCACGTCGGATAATTATTTCTGGCCATATGATTCTCATGGGATATATACAGTAAAGTCAGGTTACTGGGTGGCCACACACGTTACTCCATTTATGAATGATGTTGAGCCGCCTGATGGAGATTTGGTTTTAAAACAAAAAGTCTGGAAACTTAAGATTCCTCCCAAGATACAACACTTCCTATGGAAAGCTCTAACAGGTTCTCTGCCTACAGGGGAAAGATTACAGAGTCGGCGTATTAATATTGATCCGATTTGTACGCGGTGCTGTTTATATGATGAAACAATCAATCATATGCTATTTGAGTGTCAGTTCGCACAAGCAATCTGGAGATGTGCTGATTTCCCGGAGTTTTACCAGCCAGCTTCAATACTTGAGGATAATATTTACACGATTATGCAAATCAAAGACTCATCATCGTTTTCGGCTGAACGACGTCTTCTACCTTTTTGGATTCTATGGATTATATGGAAAGCGCGCAATGAATTCATTTTCAATAAACGATCTGTCAACCCTCAAGAAGAGGTCACTCGAAGCATTCATGCTTTGGAGAATGGCTGGTTGCATTTCCAGAAGCATGAGAGATAATATTAGGAAGTTGTCAGACCCGAAGATGTGAAAAATTAAACTGGGAACCCCCAACGCAAGGATGGCTCAAATGTAACTTTGACAGTAGTTACAGAAGTAACTTTGATAGTATGGGTGTAGGATGGATCATTAGAGATTATATGGGCCGATTAGTGGAGGCAGGAAATGCGAAATTACCTCAGGTTACCTCTTCTTTGGAGTCTGAAGCGGCTGGTTTTTTGTATGTCTTACAACAGGTTTGGAGCAAGGGTTTGAGACATGTTTGGTTTGAAGGTGATAATTCAGAACTCACAAAAATTGTCAATGAACGATTGGGAAGTGCTCATCTTGGTAGTCTGCTATGGGATATTGAGCATTGGATTCAGAAGTTACCATTATGTTCATTGGCTTATGTTAACCGGGGCAGGAATATGATTGCAGATATTCTGTCTAAACAAGTTTATAACTCTTCTGTAATGACATATATGTTTGTAACTCCTCCTCCATGGATGGTACAGTATCTGTATTTCCCGTATACTATTTAATAATATTAGATGTTAAAAAAAAAAAAAACAATATAAGTTGTAAGTTTGGCAAAAAAAAAAAATGTCCCATAAAAGCATTAAAATAAATTAAAATTTAGCTCTCTTTTGTGTCCAATAGTGATGGCTAGATTCACTTGCATCTAATTACCAAAAAAAAAAAGATTCACTTGCATCTTTTTTAAAAAAAAAAAAAAAAAAACTTGCTTCGTCGTTTGACTGGTCAGGATCCACGATAAGTACATTGTTTTTGGAACCAAAATAAAGTCTCAAATGCTGGTGAATCTAGCCACATCTGACTTTAAATAAGAGTTCATTTTATCGCCCAATCTCTGGCTGATAATGCTGAAGGAACACTCCTGATATTGGAAGAGTCGCCCGAAATAACATGTACTCCATATTAGAACACAAAGACCATCCCATGCTGCAATAAAAACACATTTAAAACCAATAAAAATAATACTAGTAAAATAAAAACAATTAACACGATTAATTGTTTCTCTTAGCTGTAAATTGTTACGTTATCATTCATTTTTATCAACTTACATCCTTTCCTTTTAATGAAAAATATAGTAGAAAATGTAAAAGAAGTTATTAGAAAAGGAGAGGGAAATGGGGGGAGAGTATGAAGAGGGTCCCATGTGTTTCGAATCAAATTAAAAAAAAAAAAAAAAGAAGGGAAAATATGTCTTTCTTTGGGCTTTTGATTTAGCGTCCAAAGCGGCCTCACTTGCCGTTCAGCGAGCTTTCGCTGTTCTTTTTGAAATAAAACGCGCCACTTGTTTTTTTTTTCTTTTTTTTTTTGGGTGGGCTAATTCAACCCACTTGTATTAATAACAACGATATTGCTAATATTGAACAAATCGTGGATTGTCTTTTCTTCTGATGATTTCATCCCTAGTCAAAAGTCAAAACCCCAAAATAAATAACTACTGAGAATACAAAAATTAGTATTTTCGAATGTTTTTAATTTTAGAGTTTGGAGAGATCACTGTCAGTGTCATGAATAATTCGGTGACTGCAAATTTTGTGACAAAAAAACTAGTTGATGCTTGGCGAGATCTTGGATGATTCTTTTTTTTTTTTAATAATTTTGTTACGACAATTTTTTTTAACATGTAACGGTCAACAAATTTAGCATTATTCTATTAATAAACATTCCAATCTGTAGAGCACTAAATCCATAGCGCACAAAGAAAAATTCTAAAACGTCAGATATTCCAGATCCAAGATATGAATGAATGATTTTCAGATTTCCAAAACATGAATGTTCTTTTGTTTTTGTTTATGCTGACTTGCTTTTCCTATATTATTACTTAGATCATAAGGAAACGAGAGAGAGAGAGCTTGAAGATACAAAGAAGTTTCCCAAGCATTTAAAACATAAAATGTATCACCTCTTTTTTTTTGGTCAAGAAACATAAAATGTATCAGTAAAAATCAATATTTACCAAGTAAAGCACACAAAAAGTAATTGACAAGAAAAAATGAAAATTGACAAAAAGAAGTATTTATTTGTAGAATTTGGCTAATAATCTGGAAAATTTCTCAAAGTATTACGCACAAAATAATTAATAACCATAACAAACTTTATTTGATCATTAGTATTAGTTTTTTTTTTCTGTTTGTTTATGGTAATGATTCATACGGGATCTTTAAGAAAATTGAATTAAAAAAAAAAAAAAGCAGAAAGGAGAGAGAAACCGAAACGCGGAAAGGAGGCCAAATCGTCTCGTTCGTCGTTGTCGCAGAGCAGTCTTCAGCTAAAAAGAAATATCGCAAACGCTTCAATTTCTCCATTGTTTGATTCAGTCAAGCTTTTTCTCCGAAAAATCTCCAAGATCCACCACATGCTACTATGAGCCTCCGCCACCGCACCGTCCCGTCTCAAACCGGGCGGCCGTTGGCGGCGGATGCTGCCGGAATCGATGGGGAGCCCTACAATATCATCCCTGTGAACAACCTCCTCGCCGACCATCCTTCTCTCCGTTTTCCCGAGGTCCGTGCCGCCGCCGCCGCTCTTAAAACAGTCGGGGACCTTCGCCGTCCGCCGTACGTTCAATGGCGTTCTCACTACGACCTCCTGGACTGGCTCGCCTTGTTCTTCGGCTTCCAGAAGGATAACGTTCGCAACCAGCGCGAGCATATGGTGCTCCACCTCGCCAATGCTCAGATGCGTCTCACGCCGCCGCCGGATAACATCGACTCCCTCGACTCCGCTGTTGTCCGTCGGTTTCGCCGGAAACTCCTCGGTAACTACTCCAGCTGGTGCTCGTATTTGGGTAAGAAATCGAACATCTGGATCTCAGATCGGAACCCTGATTCGAGACGGGAGCTTCTCTATGTCGGGCTCTACCTTCTCATATGGGGCGAGGCGGCGAACCTCCGCTTCATGCCTGAATGCATCTGTTACATCTTCCACAATATGGCCTCGGAGCTCAACAAAATCCTAGAGGACTGCCTCGATGAGAACACCGGTCAACCCTATTTGCCTTCTCTCTCAGGCGAAAACGCTTTCCTAAACGGCGTCGTAAAACCCATCTACGATACAATCAAAGCCGAGATTGATGAGAGCAAGAACGGGACTGAGCCGCATTGCAAGTGGAGGAACTACGACGATATCAACGAGTACTTCTGGACGGATCGTTGCTTCAGTAAATTGAAATGGCCGCTCGACCTGGGAAGCAATTTCTTCAAGAATAGAGGCAAAAGCGTCGGGAAAACCGGTTTTGTGGAGCGGAGGACTTTCTTTTACCTTTACCGCAGCTTTGATAGGCTTTGGGTGATGCTTGCTTTGTTCCTTCAAGCCGCCATTATAGTAGCCTGGGAGGAAAAGCCGGATAATGGGTCCGTGTCAGGGCAGCTGTGGAATGCCTTCAAGTCTACAGATGTTCAGGTGAGACTTTTGAGCGTCTTCATGACCTGGAGTGGTATGCGGCTACTGCAGGCGGTGCTGGACGCTGTTTCACAGCGGCCCCTCATTTCCAGAGAGACCAAGCGGCTCTTTTTCAGAATGCTGATGAAGGTTATAGCTGCCGCAGTTTGGATCATTGCTTTCACTGTCCTCTACACGAACATCTGGAAGCAGAAGAGGCAAGACAGGCGGTGGTCCAAAGCCGCCACCACCAAGATCTACCAGTTCCTTTACGCTGTGGTGGCCTTCTTGGTGCCTGAAATTCTGGCTTTGGCCCTGTTTATAATCCCATGGATAAGAAACTTTCTGGAAGAGACCAATTGGAAATTATTCTTTGCTTTAACTTGGTGGTTCCAGGGCAAAAGCTTTGTGGGTCGAGGTTTGAGAGAAGGTTTGGTGGACAACATCAAGTACTCGACTTTCTGGATCTTTGTCCTAGCAACAAAGTTCACATTCAGCTACTTCCTGCAGGTTAAACCAATGATTAAACCGTCGAAGCTACTATGGAACTTAAAGGAGGTAAATTATGAATGGCATCAGTTTTTTGGCGACAGCAATAGGTTTTCTGTCGCATTGTTATGGTTGCCCGTTGTGTTGATATACCTGATGGATATCCAAATATGGTACGCAATCTATTCTTCGATTGTTGGTGCTGTTGTTGGGCTGTTTGATCATCTGGGGGAGATCAGGGACATGGGGCAGCTTAGGCTTAGGTTCCAGTTCTTTGCTAGTGCTATTCAGTTCAACCTAATGCCTGAGGAACAACTCTTGAATGCTAGAGGCTTTGGTAACAAGCTTAAGGACGGCATTCATAGGTCAGTTTTTGGAAACATATTACTGATATTTTCCTATATAATTAACTGTACAAAGTTTGTCTTGACGGCACAAGCTATAGGAATTCTATCTTTGTTAAAGCAGATTCTGTGCATTTAACTCAACTTTTCAACATTGTAATAACCTTGAGTTTGTGTCCTCTATGCAGATTGAAGCTAAGGTATGGATTTGGGCGGCCGTTTAAGAAGCTCGAGTCTAATCAGGTTGAGGCCAACAAGTTTGCGCTGATCTGGAATGAGATAATCTTAGCTTTCAGAGAAGAGGATATCGTTTCTGATAGAGAAGTAGAGCTACTGGAGCTACCAAAGAATTCCTGGAATGTGACAGTTATCCGCTGGCCGTGTTTCCTGTTGTGCAATGAGCTTTTGCTTGCACTGAGCCAGGCGAAAGAGCTGATTGATGCTCCTGATAAATGGCTGTGGCACAAGATATGCAAGAATGAGTACAGGCGCTGTGCTGTAGTTGAGGCATATGACAGCGTCAAATATCTACTGCTCTCAATCATCAAAACTGATTCTGAAGAACATTCCATAGTTACGATTTTCTTTCAAATGATTGCAGTTTCTATTCAGTCAGAGCAGTTCACCAAGACCTTTAAAGTGGATCTTCTGCCAAAGATTTACGAAACACTGCAAAAGTTGGTTGGGCTGTTGAATGATGAGAAAGCGGATAATGGGCGGGTGGTGAATGTTCTGCAGTCTCTTTATGAGATTGCCACAAGACAGTTCTTTATAGAAAAGAAGACAACTGAACAGCTATCTGGTGAGGGGTTGACTCCTCGTGATCCAGCCTCAAAGTTACTGTTTCAGAATGCTGTTAGGCTTCCTGATGCAAGCAACGAAGACTTCTTCCGGCAAGTTAGGCGGTTATACACAATTCTCACTTCTAGAGACTCTATGCACAGCGTCCCCGTGAATCTAGAGGCGAGACGGCGGATTGCCTTCTTCAGCAATTCGCTCTTCATGAACTTGCCTCATGCACCTCAGGTTGAGAAAATGATGGCGTTCAGTGTTCTGACACCATACTACAGCGAGGAAGTTGTATACAGCAAAGAACAGCTCCGAAATGAGACTGAGGATGGGATTTCAACCCTGTATTATCTGCAGACGATTTATGCTGACGAATGGAAAAATTTTAAGGAACGGATGCGTAGGGAAGGAATAAAGACAGATGGTGAGTTGTGGACAACCAAGCTGAGAGACCTCAGGCTTTGGGCTTCTTACAGAGGTCAGACTTTGGCACGTACAGTTCGGGGAATGATGTACTACTACAGGGCTCTAAAGATGCTCGCTTTTCTTGACTCTGCATCTGAAATGGACATTCGGGAGGATGCTCAGGAGCTTGATTCAATGAGGAGTCGGCAGGGAAATCTGGGTGGTCAATTGGATGGGGTCGACTCTGTAAATGACAGATCTTCCCTAAGCAGAGCAAGTAGTTCCGTGAGTATGTTGTATAAAGGTCATGAGTATGGGACTGCGTTGATGAAATTCACATATGTTGTGGCGTGCCAGATCTATGGGTCTCAAAAAGCAAAGAAGGAGCCGCAGGCAGAGGAAATTCTGTATCTGATGAAGCAGAACGAAGCCCTCCGTATTGCATATGTGGATGAGGTGTCTGCGGGCAGGGAAGAGACTGAGTATTACTCCGTTCTGGTGAAATACGATCACCAGTTGGAAAAGGAAGTGGAGATATTCCGTGTGAAGCTACCTGGTCCGGTGAAGCTGGGAGAGGGAAAGCCGGAGAACCAGAATCATGCAATGATCTTTACTCGTGGTGATGCCGTTCAGACCATAGACATGAACCAGGATAATTATTTCGAGGAGGCTCTCAAGATGAGGAATTTGCTTCAGGAGTTTAGACATTATCATGGGATCAGGAAACCAACTATTCTTGGTGTCCGGGAGCACATCTTCACGGGCTCTGTCTCGTCGCTGGCGTGGTTCATGTCTGCTCAGGAGACGAGTTTTGTCACTCTTGGTCAGCGTGTTCTTGCAAACCCGCTGAAGGTCAGAATGCATTATGGTCACCCTGATGTATTTGACAGATTCTGGTTCTTGAGTCGAGGTGGCATCAGCAAGGCTTCGAGAGTCATAAATATCAGTGAGGACATCTTCGCCGGGTTTAATTGCACATTGCGGGGCGGAAACGTCACCCACCACGAGTATATTCAGGTTGGGAAAGGTTCATTGTTTGGATATTTCAACTAATTTATACCCCGACAATGATCCTATAGTTCTTTTTGTTTGTTATAACCATGCAACTTAAGGTTCCTTATTTCTTAAATTCAATGAAATTTGCATAACCCTTGTCTTTGTGCATATATTCAGGTTGGAAAGGGTCGGGATGTTGGATTGAATCAAATATCAATGTTTGAGGCTAAGGTAGCCAGTGGGAACGGAGAGCAGGTTCTTAGCCGCGATGTGTACCGTCTCGGTCATAGGCTCGATTTCTTCAGAATGTTATCATTTTTCTACACAACAGTCGGGTTTTTCTTCAACACGATGATGGTCATCCTTACTGTTTACGCTTTCCTCTGGGGGCGGGTTTATCTGGCTCTGAGTGGAGTTGAGAGGTCCGCTCTAGCAGACAATACAGATACCAACGCAGCGCTTGGGGTGATATTGAACCAGCAGTTCATCGTTCAGCTTGGTCTGTTCACAGCCCTGCCAATGATTGTTGAATGGTCTCTCGAGGAAGGTTTCCTTCTTGCGATATGGAATTTCATTCGAATGCAGATTCAGCTTTCATCTGTCTTTTACACATTCTCAATGGGGACAAGAGCTCACTATTTTGGCCGAACCATTCTCCATGGTGGAGCAAAGTACAGAGCGACTGGACGTGGATTTGTTGTCGAGCACAAGAGTTTCACTGAGAACTACCGATTATATGCACGCAGTCACTTTGTGAAGGCCATCGAGCTTGGACTGATCCTCATAGTCTATGCTACACACAGTCCGGTGGCCAAAGACTCGTTGGTCTACATAGCCATGACCATCACCAGCTGGTTCCTCGTGATTTCATGGATAATGGCCCCTTTTGTGTTCAACCCGTCAGGATTCGACTGGCTTAAGACGGTCTATGACTTTGAAGATTTCATGAACTGGATCTGGTATCAAGGCAGAATCTCGACGAAATCCGAACAAAGCTGGGAAATATGGTGGTATGAGGAACAGGAGCACCTGAGAACCACCGGATGGCCAGGAAGAATTGTGGAGATTATCTTGGACCTTCGGTTTTTCTTCTTCCAGTACGGGATTGTATACCAGCTCAAAATCGCAAGCGGATCCACCAGCATTTTAGTCTATCTGTTCTCATGGATATACATATTTGCGGTGTTTGTGGTTTTCCTAGTAATCCAATACGCCCGTGACAAGTACTCTGCGAAAAATCACATACGGTACAGGCTTGTCCAATTCCTCCTGATCGTGCTTGGTATACTGGTGATTGTTGCTCTGCTCGAGTTCACGCATTTCAGCTTCGTAGATACTTTCACGAGTCTTCTTGCTTTCATCCCAACCGGCTGGGGAATCCTGCTGATCGCACAAGCTGTAAGGCCTGCGATAATAAAGAACAGGCTTCTCTGGAACGCTGTTGTCTCTGTTGCTCGCTTGTATGACATATTGTTCGGGATACTCATCATGGTTCCCGTAGCGTTCTTGTCGTGGATGCCTGGGTTTCAATCGATGCAAACGAGGATCTTATTCAATGAAGCCTTTAGCAGAGGACTTCGCATCATGCAGATTGTCACTGGGAAGAAATCAAAAGGCGATGTCTAAGTTTGGAAAAAAACATACGGTAAAGCTCCTTTTTTACTTGACATCTTTATGTCCTGTTTGTATGAATCATTAGTTCAAACACCAATGTAATATTCTTTTTCTTAACTTGTGTAGGTCTTAAAGTATATGGTAATTTGAAGTTGTTGGTTTGCGGCGATGGAGTCAGTTGGAGGTTAGTTTTCCAGAGACATGGAATTTTATAAGCTGTGGTTCTTGTGTGAAGAAGAACTCATGGTTTGTCGTCTTCTTAAAAACAGGTTTTTGGAGAGCTTGGTTGAGGAATTTGGAAGGATGGTTTATTCGGTTAGATCGGTTTAGGGGGGGGGGATATATATATATATTGTCAGTACTTTCTTAGAGTGTGCGGAAGGGAACTCTGATTCTTGTATGGTTTTGTCTGAAAAGTTACAGCATTTTGTGTAGTAGGCTTATGTGTATTATTTGTTCTCTTCTCTCATTGTAGAGCTTTAGAGCATTTTAGTTTTATTATAATCTTGATTTCTAATGTCATTTGCAGAGGTTTATTCGTATTTTACATCATCTCTCTTCTTCCTTGGTCTGAAGCCAGTTTTCAGATGCTTATCCATATCCACTTCTTTGTATATCTGTTTCTGTTTGTTATGTTGCAATACTGTCTTTTATTCGTTTATTTGGACCACAACACCACTCTCACTCTGTGTCCTGTCGGTTTTGACCAAAAAAATAAAATAATGTGAATTGGAAAAAAAAAAAAGCTTAAGCGCATTTTTGCGCCACGTGTCAAGAAGTCGTCAAAGACCCAACGTGTTTGTCTGCAAGATCTATCTATCATTTGCGACTGATCTAACGGGAAAAATTCGAAAAGTTTTAATTAATTAAAAATTCAACTACTTCTGGGCCATCACCATCTTTCTTCGTCTTCTTTCTCCACTCTTCTGATCTCTATCATTAAATTAAACACGTAGTCAATAATAATAACTCAGAGAAAGCTACTACTAGGTCCTTGGCGTTTGGTTCGATTTCGATCCAGATTTTGTTTGGTTTCGCCGGAGAGAGAAACCAATAAAAAAAAAAAAAATGGAAGATCCTTTGATTGGTAGAGAAAGTCGTGGTGGTGTTACTGATCGGATCGTCCGTCGATCAGAAGCTATCACTCATGGTACCACGTATCAGAAAGCTGCTGCTCTCGTCGATCTGGTTCCTCTATCTCTTAACGCCCTCATTTTTATTCTTCTGATTTCTCAACAAGTTTCTATATATATGGATGTTTCTCCGACCATGACTTGCTGTCTTACTCCATGAGAGAGATTATGTTAATTTACCTGATTGGTCAAATATTTGTCTGTACATATATTCCTTACGGAATTAGCATTAGCATCGTTGAGAATTGGAATTTCTGAAGCTTTGGTTTTTTTCTTAAGAGAGAATGTCTCTTTTGTCTTTTAGCTGATTTTCGGAACCTTTTGCTTTGGTGTCAAAAAAGGATCTTTATGGATTGAATCTGGTACGTATATGGTTGTTTGTAGGCTGAAGATGGTATTGGTCTTCCTGAGCAAATACTTGATCAGTCGAGCTTCGGAGAGTCTGCAAAGTACTACTTCATCTTCACACGATTAGATCTTATCTGGTCACTCAACTATTTCGCTCTCATTCTGCTAAACTTCTTTGAGGTCAGGACTTGTTATCAACTTTGCCCAAAAGTAACCTTAAAGAAAATCAAAAGCTTGTAACAACACTCTTGCTTGCCTCTCTTTTGCAGCAACCCTTGTGGTGTGAGAAAAAGCCTACACCGTCTTGTAAAGACAGAGATTACTATTACCTGGGGGAGTTACCCTACTTGACCAATGCAGAATCTATTATCTATGAGGCAAGTGGTGACCTTAAAAGTCTTGTTGGCCTTTCATTTTCGCTAGAGATGCATGGATATCCTGCAAATGGGCATACGAGATACGTCTGAATCCACTTGAAATTTCAAGTCTGAGAGTATTCTCAAAGATCAGTTTATCTCGGTTTAAGTAGTTGTTAATATTAACAGACTCGTCTTATCTGTCTTGCATGATGTTTATTGTATGGATTGGCCAGGATCCTTTCTCACTGTGCTGAAATTCTTGTATTTTGCTTTCTCCAAATAGGTACTTACTCTGGTTATACTACTTGTACATACTTTTTCCCCAATCTCCTATGAAGGGTCCCGAATCTTTTGGACAAGTCGCCTGAACTTAGTGAAGGTATTCCCCTACAAGCCTCTTCACTGTCTCTTGCTTCTATTTGTTGTAGATTGGACAGAATCGTAAGATATTTATATTCTTCTTTTTAACACAATAATTGTCTTCCTCTTGATACCAGGTCGCTTGCGTGGTAGTTTTGTTTGTTGATGTGCTGGTTGACTTTCTGTACTTGTCTCCGCTGGCTTTCGATTTTCTTCCTTTTAGAATCGCCCCGTATGTGAGAGTTATCATATTCATCCTTAGCATAAGGTATCAATAGATTTATGCTTCTTTTCTATCAACTCGTTTCAATGCAAATCATGCCACGTATGAGAAATGTGCCGTTTGTTTGTTTCACCTTCTTGTCTTCCTACCAAATCATTCAACTCCGCTCTAGTTAATCCCTAGATTTGTTTTTCCTTTAAATTTCTGTACAGGGAACTTCGAGACAGCCTCATCCTTTTGTCTGGAATGCTTGGCACGTATTTGAATATCTTGGTCAGTGGCCTTACTAATCAAGTTTGAATTTCAGATTGGTGATGAACACTCGTATTGATTGTCGTTCTATGCCTAACTCCTTGAATATTTCCACAGGCCCTATGGATGTTGTTCCTTCTATTTGCCAGCTGGATTGCTTTTGTTATGTTTGAGGACACGCAACAAGGCCTCACGGTCTTCACTTCTTACGGTGCTACTCTATATCAAATGTTTATTTTGTTCACAACATCCAACAATCCTGATGTCTGGATTCGTGCATACAAGTAAGTATATGGTGAAAAGTCCAACTATGTCTCACTTTATTTATATTGAGTTGCATCCAGTGATTTGGGCGACTGATTTGTTCTGTTTTGTAAGGTCTTCTCGCTGGTCTTCGTTGTTCTTCGTGCTCTACGTGCTAATTGGCGTCTACTTTGTCACGAACTTGATTCTTGCCGTTGTTTATGACAGTTTCAAAGAACAGGTTGATTAAAAAGTTGATGTTTGTACGGTCCGTTTGTCAAAATTAGAAAGGAATGTACTAACGTGTTTCCACACTGTGTGTCATGTATTCTTTCTATAGCTCGCAAAGCAAGTATCTGGAATGGATCAAATGAAAAGAAGAATGTTGGAGAAAGCCTTTGGTCTTATAGACAAAGACGTAAGTTCATCCACGCATAATGATTAAATTTCTCCTACAGATATACATGGAAGTTCCCTGTACTTACCACATAGCTGAATATATGTGTTTTCAACGTTCTCTATTTCATGATTTTTTCAGAAAACCGGGGAGATTGATAAGGAGCAATGCATTAAGCTCTTTGAACAGTTGACTAATTACAGGTATTGGGAGAACTATATGCACCGTTTATGTACTTTTTCACAGTCTCTTCATTCTTATTTTGTCAACTTGTGAGGTTTGATATGCATTCCTATGTGCTTATATTCAGGACGTTGCCGAAGATATCAAAAGAAGAATTCGGATTGATATTTGATGAGCTTGATGATACTCGTGACTTTAAGGTAGAAATCAACGAAGGAACTCTTTGGTGGCACAAATGATCAGGGGATAACCTTAAAGATTACTAGCCACATAAAATTTTGATTCATAAGAGTTGCTTTGTCCTTCTTCTTACCTGTTGAGCAGATAAACAAGGATGAGTTTGCTGACCTCTGCCAAGCCATTGCTCTAAGATTTCAGAAGGAGGAAGTTGTAAGTCGGCGTATACTTTATGTTCCTCTTCTTTTGGAATTTACTTACCTCCACCATATGTTTACATTAGCCATCCTGTTTGTTTCCACTGCAGCCATCTCTCTTCGAAAATTTCCCGCAAATCTACCACTCGGCCTTATCACAGCAACTGAGAGCCTTTGTCCGAAGCCCAAACTTTGGATACGCTATTTCTTTCATCCTCGTTCTGAATTTCATTGCGGTCGTTGTTGAAACAACGGTATATCTTGTACCCATAAACTGATCTCCTTGACATTTAATTTCTAAGTTTTCCATAAACCATAAAAGGTTCTTGTATGCAGCTTGATATTGAAGAAAGCTCGGCTCAGAAGCCTTGGCAAGTTGCCGAGTTTGTCTTTGGTAAGAACTTGACTAGGTTTCCTGTAGCTTCTCTCCCCTAATATTTTTTTCTTTCATCTGATGCTATTTTCTGTGTGTTTAACCCTGAGTAGGATTTACACACAGAAAGTGCCTTTTTAAGGATTAATCTTGAGATTGTAACTGCAAGCTTTTATTGATCCTGTTCTCATGAGTTAATTTCTTTTCTTTTAATGTTTTCACAGGTTGGATATATGTGTTGGAGATGGCTCTGAAGATCTATTCATATGGATTCGAGAATTATTGGAGGGATGGTCAAAACCGGTTTGATTTTCTAGTCACATGGGTCATAGGTAAACCTTTTGAAGCAGCAATTTCATCACTTTTTTCCCCTCGATTGAGTGAGTGATGGCTATGCTATATATAATTGATAATCTTTGTATCCACAGTTATTGGGGAAACGGCTACCTTCATAACTCCAGACGAGAACACTTTCTTCTCAAACGGAGAATGGTGAGGAATACCTTCATGACATTGTTTGTTCCAATGGTTTTTTCTTCTGTAAAAAAATCCTGACTCTGTTTCTCTTCCGTCGTTGATAGGATCCGATACCTTCTCCTTGCAAGAATGTTAAGACTGATAAGGCTTCTTATGCACGTCCAGCGATACCGAGCCTTTATTGCGACGTTCATAACTCTTATTCCAAGTTTGATGCCATATTTAGGCACCATTTTCTGCGTGCTGTGCATCTACTGCTCCATTGGCGTACAGGTAAATAATACTTCTAAGTTTTTTTTTTACTGGAAAATGGATGCTTCCATTGATATGTCGAAGCCTTGGTCCTTCTTTTCGTTTTTGCATCTACTAAACTTTCTTCATTTCATTTGTTCGTAGGTCTTTGGCGGGCTTGTGAATGCTGGGAACAAACAACTCTTCAAAACCGAGTTGGCTGAGGATGAGTATCCTTTTTTGGCTTTATGAAAACACTTTTTATGCACTCAACACCATTCTTTACTTGGTATATCTGTTCTGTTCCTGTAGGTTGCTAGTGAGTCTTTATTGTTAGGAAAAAAAAAACTTTTCCAGTATATGATCGTTTCTTGACTAGAGAAACTCAGCTATCTACTGTTCAACTTCAATGACTATCCCAATGGAATGGTCACACTCTTCAACCTGCTAGTGATGGGGAACTGGCAAGTCTGGATGGAGGTAATTTCGCTCTGTTAGTCTCACTCAACTTTTAGAATCATAAGAGTTTCCAACAAGAAGCATGGATAGATGTGATTTTAAACAGCTTCCTTCTTATTGCCAATCACTATGGTGCAATTCTTTAAGCTACTCTTAATGATGTTTTCTTCAGAGCTACAAAGATTTGACGGGGACGTGGTGGAGCATTACCTATTTCGTCAGTTTCTACATCATCACTGTGTTACTTCTGTTGAATTTGGTGAGACTCACTGAAACCAATTTGGTCGTGATTGTTGTAAGAAAACCAAACTTTTCTTGACTAATGATGCATGATTGTTTGTTTCAGATTGTTGCCTTTGTCTTGGAGGCGTTCTTTACTGAGCTGGATCTTGAGGAAGAAGAAAAATGTCAAGGACAGGTTAGTTATTTTCGTCGTCTGTTTGTCATAAAGTTACCTCACAGACATGAACAGATGATATGGAGATTACGACGGTGTAAACCTTTGATTCTGTGTGATCTCCTTGGTATTGCTCGAAATGTGGGTTTAACCGGAAGAGTTTTTCATCTGATTATTATGTTTGCAGGATTCTCAAGAAAGAAGAAACCGGCGTCGATCTGCAGGGTAAGCAGAGATATCAGATCATGCCTTTTTTTATATGTTAATTTAACAGCAGACACTTAGAAAAATCTAAAGCTTTTTTCTTGTTTGTTGTTGTGAAATTGTTAAAAAGGTCGAAGTCTCGGAGTCAAAGAGTTGATACACTTCTTCATCACATGTTGGGTGATGAACTCAGCAAGCCAGAGTGTTCTACTACTAATACATAAAAGCTCAGGGTTTTATTCTCTTTTATGTATTTTCTTTGTGAATCTTCGAAGCGTTCTTGATTCTATTATGTAAAGAGATCATAAGAATCTTGAAGGTAACTTACATTTTGTTTGTTTGTTGAAGATTTAAAAATGTAACGATTGTTTTTGTATGGTTTTGTGCCTCTTTACTCTTTAGTGCTTGTAATAACGACCATACGATGAGTATCGATTCCCTTGACCCTTTTGTATAATTTATTAACTTAAATTTTGTTTTCTATTTTATTTAACTGATATTATTAGGAAACACCAAAAGAACTAGAAACTGGAAAAGGAGAACACTATAGGAGAATTACATTTTGCTTCCATGACTCATCGAGAATTCTACCAAAACAATGAACAAAAAAAGTTCATATTGTTTCTTATGGAGTAACCTTTTAACAGTTAGCCCACCATATTATTTAGTGTTCTTAACTATTATCACTACAGACAAAGTATATTTGTCCCCTCTTCTCTCTTTCTCTCACTCTTATTTTTGAGAGAGAAATGATGATTTTTTATCTGTTTTTGTCACTTGTTTTTTTTTTTTGTCATCTGCATTTCATTAGATAATAAGTTCGAATACAACACAATCCTTATCGCGAGGTTCCCCTAAAACAAACAAGGGCGACAACCACTAAACCAATACAACAAAAGATCGAACCCAAAAAAGCCTTTGTGACCTAGCCTACAAAAGACACTAAACACAGGGAAGACTCTCACCCTCAAACAAGTTTTTCAACCAAAGAGGAAGCCCGGAGGCTACATACGATTGGGAGAAACCGAATTTGATTACGCTCTGAGCAATGAGAAAGGCCCCTCTGTTTGTTGTCTTAGATTCCTGTACAATGCGCCACCACTCCATTCTAGAAAAACACTTCAAAATATCCAAGCTTTGGTACTTGAAAGATGGCCACGCTTTCGGTCTGGTGATGATGCCGACCGTATGAGGATCATTCACTGCAAAAATAACCTTGTTCAATCTGAGACTAACCATGCTATCAATAGACCATTTCAGGACTTCATGATTTAAGGCAGCCAAACTATCTAACCCGACGAAACTGCTCCTGCTGTGCACCAAAACTTCTCCAAAGTTATCCCTTACTACCCACGAAGCGCCACCAATCCTTTGAGAAGGATCCCAGTGAGAGCCAACATTGCATTTAAACCAAGTATTAGGGGGAGGTTTCCACAACTTGCAATAACTCCTAGCAAGCACCTTTTCTTCACTATCCAAGCGCTTGTCTAAATCCTGCGCTAAAAACCAAAACTCTGCTTCATCTTTGATCTTTGAAATGATCTCTGTCGCTAGAAAACATCTTCCTTCAAAAGCTACACCATTTCGATTTTTCCACAAAAACCAAACTATCCAAGGAAAAAGCCTAATCACTTCTTTAGGAAGATAATTACCACGCCACAGCAATATCAAGAAGTGAAAATTGGCGAAAAAAGAGTTCTGACAAAAACCAGTTTCCGGTAATGGAATATTAGAAAGAGCCCAGACCTGTCTAGCAATAGAACAGCCAAAAAGGAGGTGATTAACCGATTCACCAACGTAACCACAGGTCTGACAAACAGGATCAATCTTCAAACCCCTTCCAAGCAGAAGATCTCCCACTGGAATGGCATTTGATAATGCCCTCCAGATGAATGTTTTAATCTTGGGGGGAGCATTGAGATTCCAAACCTCGCTTTTTAAGACATTTATGGATGGATTTGCTTCAGCTTCTTGAATCAGATCTTTGTTAACCAGCCGATTGATGAACCAGTAACCTGAGCGGACCGAATAAGCACCAGACTTGTTGTGCACCCAGACCCAAAAGTCCTCATGATCAATGATAGGTTGCATCTTTAGAATGCTCTGAACATCTTCTGGAAAGAAATGTTCATTAAGGACTTCAGAGTCCCAATTACCTGAAGAGGGATCAATCAAATTGTCAACCGTGAGGTCAATATCAACCAGAATATTCTTCATAAGAGGTCGCCTAGCTCCCGCATCCCTGATCCAACTATCAATCCACACCAAAACTGAATTCCCATTCCCGATTTCCTTCCTTAGCCCTTGTCTCAATAAGTCTTTGCCGAATTGGATACTTCTCCACGCATAAGAAGGACGAGATCCCATTGTTGCGGAGAGAAAGGTTGATTGATTGAAATATCGGCTCTTGAAAATTCTGGCGAAAAGAGAATCCGGCTGATCCAAAATCCTCCAAGCCTGCTTAGCTAGCAGAGCCTGGTTAAAACAACGAATGTCTTTGAATCCCAAACCACCCTGTTCCTTAGCTAAGCAGCGTTTGGTCCAGCTCAGCCAGTGGATCTTTCTCTTGTGCTCTAGGGAATTCCACCAAAAGTCTCCCATTGCTCTGGTAAGGTTGTCGCAGGCATTCTTTGTCAACTTGAAGCACGACATCGCATAGACCGGCATGGCCATCGCTACCGCTTTAAGAAGAATCTCTTTGCCTCCTTGGGAGAGTAACCTAGCAAACCAGCCAGAGAGCCGCGATTTGAGCTTGTCATAAATGTAGGATAGCATCTCCGTCTTAGAACCACTGAAACACTCAGGTAACCCGAGATAAGTGCCAGAGCCTCCTTCTTTAGAAATCCCGGTGATACTCTTAATCTTAGCTTTTTGCTCCGTTGAAACTTTAGCCCCAAACGAAATGGCTGATTTAAGAAGGTTGATCTGTTGCCCAGTCGCCTTCCCATACTCATCAAGAATCTTCATAAGGATTGAAGTTTGTTCTTCTTCTGCTTTGCAAATGAAAAGAGTATCATCCGCAAACAACATGTGATGGATCATAGGACCTTCTTCAGAGAATTGAACTCCTTCTAACTTCCTGTCAAACGCCGCTTCCTTAAGTTTGTGAATTAATCCTTCTGTGCACAAAACGAACAAAAAAGGGGAGAGCGGGTCACCCTGTCTCAACCCCCTTTCCGGCGAAATGTTTCCATAAGGTTGATTATTTATCAGCACAGAGAAGGTGACCGTCGAAACGCAGAACATAACTCTTTCTATCCACCACACATGAAACCCCATAGCCTTAAGCAGAGATCTCAGATAACTCCATTCTACTCTGTCGAATGCCTTTGACATATCTGATGTGATGGCCATGTAAGAAGAGGAGAACTTCTCATTGGTTCTGATAGCATGGAGAACCTCGTGCGCTATCAAAATATTGTCGGATATGAGCCTTTCTTCTACAAAAGCCGATTGTGTGGGAGATACAATCTCGGGTAAAAGAGGCTTCAATCTCCACACCAATATCTTACTGACGATTTTGTATAAGACGGAGCAGAGACTTATTGGCCTCAAGTCTGACATGAGCTCAGGATCAACAGTCTTTGGAATGAGGCAGAGCTGCGTGTAATTCCATTCCAAAGGAAAGGATCCATTTAAAAAGAAATTCTGGACTTCTGCCGTGACTTGAACACCCACCGTTGACCAGTATTTCTGATAGAAAGCCCCTGTCATACCATCCGCACCTGGAGCACTAGCAGCTTTGATGGCAAAAACCGCTTCACGAACTTCCTCTTTGGAAACCTCCCTGATAAGCTGGTCATTCATAGCTTCTGTAACTGAGGGAGTAAAATTGATGAAAAACTGCTCAAAATCTGTGACATTAGAGGATTTGAAGAGCTGAGAGAAATATCTAGAGGCCACATCTCCTTTAGAGGCATCCGCAAAATGCAAAATCCCTTTCTCATCCTTGAGTTTAACTATTCTTTTCTTTGCTCTGTCAGCCTTAACGGAGGCGTGATAGTACTTGGTGTTGCGATCACCTTTGACAGCCCATTTCTCTTTGCTTTTCTGGCTCCAGAAAAATTCTTCCTCTTTGTAAGCTTTGACAAGTTCCCATTTGAGTTGGTCAACTCTGTTTTTGGAAGGGAAATGAGTAGACTGCTCACGTTCCAGCGAGATTTGGATTTGCTCTATCCGATCTCTTGCATTGAGATTTTGATTTTTCTTCCAATTACTCAGCGCCTTTCTGCACCTTTTTAATTTTTCGGACACTGAGACATTGAAGAATGGATGAGTCGTAAGCCAAGCTTTCTTGATTTCCTCATTAACCTGCGGCTTGTTAAGAAATCTGCCATCGAATCTGAAACTTCCTCTGAAAGTAACCCCCGACGATATAAGATTGACCAACACTGGTCTATGGTCAGAGCCTCGTTTATCCAAGAACACCTGGTAAGAGGCAGGGAAGAGGTGAAACCAACCTTTGTTTCCAAAGCATCTATCAAGCATGCTCTGAATCCATAATTTTCCCCTCATGCCTCCCCACGTGTAGCTGTTCCCCATCCCAGGAAGCTCTGCAAGATTGCCAGCCTTTAACATATCATTGAAGGGAATGAAGGTTGATTCTCCTCGTCTTGGACCTCCTAGTTTTTCTCCATTATGCCGGATTTCATTAAAGTCACCAAAGATACACCACGGATCCTTCCTCTGAATGCCAATTCTCGTGATCCTTTCCCAGAGTTTGGATCTGTTACCTCTTACTGGCTCTCCATAACCCTTGTTTACATCAGAGGAAACCAAAGGGAGAGGTTCCCGCCTTAGCATAGATTTCTGACCCAAAGGATCGGATTCCAAATCCTTGAGCGTAGATTTGATTCTCTCTTGTCTTGCTAGCTTCTCAGGACCATTAGCTGTGAGGAGATATTGCCTCAGTTCATCCAAAACTTCTGGGGCCATTTTTGGTCTTCCTGTTAAGGGGTCCATCCCGACTTGAGTTTCCGCAATGACACCGAAAAGGGGATCTTCCTCAGCAATAATTGTGGCAATCGAAGGCGCCACCGAGCTAGACTTGGAGTCTCCTTTGTTCGAACCTTCATGAGGCTTGGATTTAAGGAAAGGACAGAAGTCCGAACAATGGGTAAGCCTTTGACATCTGTAACATCTTTTCTGGACTCTTTCATAATCGAAAAGAATATTGACAATTTCCCCATTCGGAAACTTGAATTTCTTGGCCAAGCGAAGCGGTCTTGAAAGATCAAAACGAACTTTAACACGCTCGTAGATGTTTGCTTGAGGTTTCTCTGGGTCAAAGACAACTTCACGAACCAAACCAGCAAACTCACCAAGCATAGAAATAGTCTGTTCGGTTCTATAGTTGACAGGGATGTTTCGAATACGAACCCAGAGCTCAAGAAACTGAAGATAATCAGGGGGAGGTTTGGGGACCCATCGCTCAGTGACTAAGGACCATTGGTGGAAGGTGTGAGCTCCTCTCAATAAGATAGCCTCCAAATCGTGTTCGTATTTGAAGATGAACTGGAACCGATCATTGGAGAGGGCAACTCCTCTAACTCTTTCATATAACTGCCATTTGCGGGGCATTTCTTTAATGAGCTCGCTCATATCTTGATACCGAGGATTCAGCAGGCGACCCATCAAACTGATGGCATTTCTTTCACTTGAACAGAACTGAGGCAAATCCGGGATTTCAAAGGGTTCGTCTTCTTCATCAAGAGACAGATCCAGGAGAGCACGGTTAAGATTGGGGTCCATCACGATGATAAAACCACAAGCAAGGAAAGTTTCTAGCAGAAAGGGGAAGAGTGAATAGTGAAAGACTGCAGGAACCCTAGAAAGGAATTCAGAGATACGCAAAAGACTGAAAGAGGAAGCGAAAAGGGGAAAAGAGGTTGAGGTCTCGATGGAATTGAGTGTTTAGGTTAAAATAACGAAGAGAAGGTAGAATTCAAAGCCTCTAATTCAATTAGAGAGAACTAAGCCAAAAGGAGAGCAAAAAAACGTGTGTTTTTGTCACTTGTATACTACCTCTTTAATATTTATTACTAGGTGACTCACCCGCGCATATGCGCGGGCATGAATTTTTAAAATTAATTAATATTTTGTTATATTTGTTTTAAACTTTTGTTTTGTTTTTTTTGCAATTTTTATGTTTTAATATTAAATATAAAATAACGTAAATAATTTTAAGTTGTTGTTTTAATTACGATTGCTGTTTTGGATTACTTTATTTCGCAAATTTTTTCTAATTTTATTCGTCGTTTTGTTTTTTATTTTATTTATTGTTTGTTTTAAATCTAGCAAATATGGTTACTTTCGGTTAGTTTGATTATTTTTGTTAACTTGACAAATTTTTTATTTTACTAATTAATTCTATATACATGTATTTGCTTTTTTGAACTTTTGTAAATCTACTAATCACTTTAAAATTGAATCCAAAAATTAAAAAAAGAATTTTCCTTTACTTTTTTAATCACGTTCTAATATAAAAACTTATTTTTTTTAAAAAAACATTTAAATTATTTCAAAAAAATAAAATTTAAAAATAAATATTTTAATTTTAATCATAAATTAATATATAAAAAGATATTTAAGAAAAAGCTTTTTAAAAAAATAATTGAATGTACTAATTTTATCTCATTAAGGGTAGCTCTGTATTTGAATATATAAAAAAATTATTTAAACTTAAAAAAAAAATTATTCTATTGCTAAAAGGTGTAAATTTTTTTTTTTTTGTAATCATGTTAAGAATGTTTTTTAATAAATACATTAACTTCTTTTTTAAGTTTTTGAAATTTCCTTTTTCTTATTTATAAGTTTTAACCTTTTTAACTTTTTTCCTTTTAAAAAATAATAATTTATTTTAAACATATTTATAAAGTATAAGTTTTAAAAAAAAATTGTTTTTTACAAAAATTTAAAAATTGGATAGTTATCAAAAGTAATATAAAACAAATTTGTAAATAAGAAAAAGGAAACTGCAAATACTTTTTTAAAAAGAAGTAAATATATTTTTAAAAAATTATATAAAAGAAGTAAATAAGAAAAAAAGAAATTTAATAAATAAAACTTTTCTTTATTTTTTAAGCACGTTTTTAATATATAAACTTTTATTTTATAAAAAAGAAATTGAAAAATCAAACTTTCCTTTATTAAAAAGGAATTAGAAAAAATTATATCATTAAGGGTATGCCTGTAATAGACCACGGTGAAAATCAATGTGAGCGCGACACATATGCAAGTGACTTCTCAAATAATATTATTAAGATCAAAATGTGTTATTTGGAAATATTTTTCATTAATCTTTTTTATTCTACTTAATTCTACTCAATTAGTTATACTAAACCCAACTAATATATTTTCGTTTGTTCCAATAGTTCCTCTGCGTCTCAGGAGTCACAGCGATCTGAAAATCTCAACTAATACAATAAACAAACATATAGCCGTTGGCTGTGAAGTCAACTTTGGGTAGACGAGAGAGGATCGGGGTCTTGAGGTTGGAGATGAATGATTTTGATGATGATCGAACGGCCCTTATCTTTCTCGGAACAGGCTGCTCCGGCGCAGTTCCCGATTTCCGATGCTTGCTCCAGCCGTCGGATCCTCCTTGCCATGTCTGTTCTCAGTCCCTCTCTTTACTACCTCACCTTAACCCTAATTACAGGTAAATTTCATCTCTTTCCGACATCAACTTCTCTTTGTGTGTTTGGTCTTTTAAACCTGTGCAGACTGTGAAATGTTGAAACTTGTTCTTGTCCGTAAAGACCCTTTTGGAAATTGAAGTTAATTGGTTGACATCTTTTGAGCTCTCTGTTCGGTAAATCTTGTCTTTCTTCTTCTTGGAACAAAAGGATTTGAAAAGAAATTTCCAGTAAACTTGGGGTTTAGATCATAAAAAAATTTCAGTTGATGGCTCTAAAGTAACTTACATTACCCCTTCTGATCTTCTTTGGTAGATTCTTGAATCTTGCTTGATACTCTGCTTTTTGGCAGATGCAATACATCGCTCTTGATCGATTATCGCTGCGAGAAAGAAGATGGTAGACATTATTACATAATTATTGATGTTGGCAAGAGTTTTAGAGAGCAAGTCCTTCGTTGGTTTACCTGCTACAAGATTCCTCGAATTGATTCCGTTAAGCCTTTTTTTTTATTATATATCTTGAATTCTTACATCTTTTTGTCTAAAATGAAATCTAACTTTTTCGTTTTTTTTTTGTAGATCATTTTAACTCATGAGCACGCAGACGCAATTCATGGCTTAGATGACATTCGTTCCCTTCAACCTCGTGGTTCAGCCATTGACACCAATCCACTTCCCGTCTTTCTGTCTCAATTTACAATGGATAGGTAAAAGTAAAGCATACCTTTTTTTCTTTTCTTGCTGCCGTTTTCAGCAAGTGTTCTCTGATGAAGCAACTTTCGTGCAGTATCTCTACGAGGTTTCCTTATTTGGTTGAAAAGAAGGTTAAACAAGTACCTAGGCGGGTTTCGAAGCTTGACTGGAGAATCATCGAAGAGAATTGTGACAAACCATTCATTGCCTCAGGCTTATCTTTCACGCCTCTTCCAGTTACGACTTTTTTGAGTAAAATAAACAAACAGTCTGATATCTTCCTTGAGACCTTAATCCCTCAAGACTCTATGTTTTGCTTCAGGTGATGCATGGAGAGGATTACGTTGCTTTAGGTTTCCTGCTCGGTGATAAAAGTAAAGTAGCTTATATATCAGATGTATCACGCATCCCACCGAGTACTGAGTATGGTATGAGCTAAGAATATTTTTTATCCTAAAAAAAAACATATAAAATCTCACTAGTTAGCATTTTGTATGATTGATCTTGTTACGAATCTTTGAACATGCAGCTATTTCCAAAGCCGGAGCTGGACAGTTAGATCTTCTTATCCTGGATACAAATATACCATTCAAGGTTATTATACAGTTTTGCAACTTCTGTTCTCCACTTTTTGTTCATGTAAACTTTTTGCTGCTGACCATCTCTTTGACAATAGAGAGGACTACAGCCTACACACATCTGTTTTCCTGAGGTTACCTTTCAATGTTTTTCTTCATTTGTCAGATAATGTTTCACTATTCTGAGCCTTTCTGAAGATAAGTTTTACTATTCTTCTTTTAGGCTCTTGAGATCATAAAGAGGCTCTGTCCAAAGAGAGCGCTTTTAACAGGTATGACACATGACTTTGATCACCATGAATACAATGAGATACTTGCGGAGTGGTCTCTAAGGTACGCAATGAAACAGTGTCGTATCGTTTTGGTAATTCCACATCGCTGAAAGCTAATGGGCTATGTACACTTTCTAGGGAAGGAATCAATGTACAGCTCGCTCACGATGGATTAAGGCTTCCAATAAACTTATGAGCAAATTGCTAAATCCAAAGTTACGAAATGGAGAGACTAGTCTCAGTATTCTCGTTACCAATTATAGTGACAAATCCTTGTATGATTAAAACTCTGAATATTGATACAGAAACGAAATCTCTGTTTTTTTTTTTTTTTTTACTTTTTTTGGGAATGGTTTGAAATCTTTAGACCAAGCCCCTGAAAAAACTTCTCTAATTCTGAAATCTCGTTCTCAAGATTCACTCCATCTTCTCTTGTGACCTTCTCATGCAGTTCCCTTAGTCTCTGAGTCCCAACATTCACTTCTTCTGCAGAATCTTTAAGAACTTGTCTCATCGATCCATTTTCCTCTTGAACATCTTTGTATCTCCTTTTAAGAGATCGATATCCGTCAATAGATTTGAGAAGCTGTTCAGACAACTCTTTGTTTCTCCCCTGCAGAGACACATCTTTGTCTCCTTGGCCATCACCATCTCCTTTCTTCTCCTTATTGTGCTCTACTGCGCAGTTCTGCACTTTCTTAAGTAGTTTCTCATTTTGTGCCCTGAGATCGCTAATAAGCTCCTCCATTTCGGTCAGCTCGTGAGATTTCCTCGAAAGCTCAATAGCCATTATCTCTTTCTCCTTCCCTAAACTTGAGCACATCATCTGAAGACTCTTTCTTGCAGCCATGCTCGCAGTTAGCTCTTTTCTCAGCTTCTGAACATCATCAGAATCGTTCTGTGGTGGCTTCATCGGATTCTTGTTCGGATCATGAATCGGCTTCAGATCTGTGTTGCATCTTCTAAGCTCTTTTTTCCCTGTTGCTGATTGTTGTTGTGCTTTCTGGATTCGCGTCTTTAAATCTTCGAGAATCGTCATCATGGTGTTGACTCTCTGCGCCTTCCATTCGTCGCGGTGCTTCGAGGTTGCTTCGTTGTGATCTTGAACGAGTTTCAGGAGTAGCTTAACATTCGTAGAGATGCCTTCACAGAGAAACAAGAACACATTCAACAGATTTCTTGTCACGCAAGTCAAAACTTTTGTTCTTCTTGGCGAAAAACGGAAAAAGAAACTTTAGAAATCAGGTCTTAAAGCGGTCTTTGTTAACGTGTTAAACCAATTTATGAGGAAAATCAAGAGAAAAAACTCGAAGATGATTAGATAAAATTATATGATTGATTTACCTTCTAAACCAGAATCTTTATTGGATTGGTGCTCTGTGGTTCTTGTTGGTGACGTAATAGAACCAGAATCAGAAGGAACTAAATCCGGCGAAGAAAAAGCTCGGAGCCGGCTCATTTTTCTAACGCCGTCTGGAGAGAATCAATCAGACAGAAATTGAAGAACAAGGAAGATGTTGGGAAATCTGGACAATAACAGCTTATGGTTGTTGTAATGTTGTATGGCGCAATTAGTGGATAATCATTTTTTCTGACCCTTTTGGCTCGGCTTTTTTTTTTCAACTAAATTTATCTGTCTTTCCTCATTTCACGCTCTATTTTCCATTTCCTATTAATATATATATATAATATATATATATTTTTACTGACTGTGAAATTTTCATTATCAGGTAAAGCTATTAATTTCATTTACTGCGTTTAAGGGTCCATAAAGAACTGTGAAATCCTTAGACATAAATTCGCTGGAAAATGTGAATCCGTAAGCCAACACACCTTAATATGAAAAGCACTAGCTAATCACTTTTGTTTTTCAAATTGGAGCTGTAAATTTTTAATATATTTTGTTTGTAGAACTGCTGATATGTGGATTATTTATCAATGTACAAAATGAGATAAATTAAAAAAATTCTTTGATCATTAATTTTTGCATTTTTGTATATGGTTGTTTTGTATTTTTGTTATATATAGATCAAATTCTAGAATAAAGTATAACGTTTTTTTTAATACATATTAAGTTAATATTGAAATTCAAGAAAAAAACTAAAATAAACAAGAAACGTGAACCTAAAAATAAAATATCATATGTTATAAAGTTTAAAATAAATAATATGAATTATTATAAATATTATTAAATAATTAAATACTGTAATCAAGAGTCTAATCGTCCGCACATAATAATCTAATCGTTGACCCATTCTTCAACGCAGAGTGACATCTTGGAGTGTGATAAGGTTGACGGATGCTGAAGGCGCCGTAGAAGATTCTCCAATATCATAATTATTGGAACCTCCTCCGTCCATGAAATATCCGGGGGGTTTAGCTTTCGGAACCTCTAGCGCTTCGTTCTCAAACAGTGACATCACCGTAGACATTAGCGGTCTGTCTTTAACAAACTGCTGGACACATAGGAGACCAATCTCGATGCTTCGTAGAATTTGAGACGGTGACGATGCTTGTATGGCTTCCTCTACATTCTCCTGCCATTTTCCCTCTTTCCAATTTTTCCACATCTATTTAATATTTATAATCACAAATCAAAATTATGTATCAAACACTTTTTTTGCTAAAGATATGTTTAATTTGAAGACTAGAAATTTATCAAAATTAATCAATCCTACCGAATCTTATATTAAGCAATAACGTAATTCACCTAAAGTACTTACAAAGCTTAAAAAGTTGGTGTCGGATCGCGAGTTGGAGAAGGTGCTGTTCTTCTTGCCGCTAATGATCTCAAGGACCATCACTCCGAAGCTAAACGTATCCGATTGTGGAGAGTATCGCCCAGTCACAACATATTCCGGAGACATGTACGCGCTGCATGAAAACTTGTCAATCACACTGAGAATATTCAAAGACTTAACGTTAATGCTTACCGAGTTCCAGCCGCACGCGTCGTCCAAGCATCATTGTCATTCCTTTCCAAGATTCGGGCCATCCCGAAATCCGAAATCTTAGGAACAAAATCCCTAGTTAGCAAGACGTTTCCAGGCTTAAGGTCTCTGTGGATTGTTGTAATCCGCGAGTCATGGTGCAGGTAAGCTAATCCTCGAGCAATACCCTTGATCACTTTGTATTTTGTGTGCCAGTTTAGCTTAGTGGAGCTTTGGCCTCCACCTACAAATCAAACGGGTCAATATATAAAATTACTTTTGTCAAGAATAATTAAAATGTATAGACTAAAGGCATATACCAAAGAGATGACTTTCCAGGCTTCCATTTTCCAAGTATTCGTATACTAGCACCATTTCTCCATCATGAGCTGTCCAACCAATCAAGCGGACGAGGTTAACATGTTGAAGGTTTGCAATCAACTGAATCTCAGCCTTGAACTCCACGATCCCCTGACTTGACATTTTGGATAATTTCTTAGCAGCGATCTCTTGCCCGTCAAGTAATTGACCCTGCCACCAAATATCAATTGTTTATTTTATTTTCGAATCAATGTTACATTTGAATTCATAAAAAAAACCTGAGTTATATCAAGTGTTATAGAGTTCGGTGGGTTTTAATAGAAATTCGTACACCAGAACATGAGAAATTTAAGAGACATTACCTTGTAAACGTCACCGAAGCCTCCCCGGCCAACTAAGTTAGATTCACTGAAGTGATCGGTAGCCTCAGCAATGGTGTTAAAGTCCATGACTGAAACTAATTGATCCTCTCCTGTGATCTCGTTCCTCAGAAGCTCAATCTGACTTGGTCCTACACATACACACACGAAAAAGAAATTAAACAATAGTCAAAAAGAAACAAATAAAAATAGAACAGAAAGCAACTCGTCATTACCATGTGTATCTGCGGCTCGCTTCCGGAAGCGGAAACAGAAGCAGCAGCATATGCATAGAATGGCGAATACAGCAAGTGATCCAAAGATAAGTCCGATAATTTCACGAGTAGACAAACCTTTCTTTGTACTTGTTTCCTTGGCCTCTGAAAAAAAAAGGTTGAAGAACTTTATCAATATATATCCTCTCTATCATGATCAATATTGGACAGCTAATTTTAGGTTAATAATAAATTTTACTAAAAACTAAATTATCCCTAAAAACAAAAGATTTATCCTATTTCAAAATTTTCTTTATTAAAATATTATTCAGAAGAAAATTATTAACCGTAAACAGAATATATGACCTAGAACCACTAGTTTAATTTACCAAGAATTTGTCTGACTAAATTCAAACTAAATCAAAAAATAAATTTTGATAAACCAAACCAAAAAAGCAAATCACAAATGGTTTTTATGGTTTAATTCTCTATAATTAATAAAGTAATAAATCAAAGTATAAACTAAATTTATAATATCAAAGTTATAAAGTTATTATTTATGCCTATGTTACATAAGACCTAATAGATTATTATTGTGTAGTTGTGTGCTAGAATTTTTATGTTTTAATGTAAAATTAAATTTTAAACATATACAGCCAAAGTCTTTTTTAGGTTTAGTTGTGTTTTATGTTACGTGGTATATTCTCACATATGTTTACATTAGTACATATATATGTGGAGAGAGAAGGAAAGGTAACAAAATTAAGACAGAAAGTGTTTGTCGCGCTCTCTTTTTTTTTTTGTCTTGAGGAGGAAATAAAGGCAAAAGAAATAAGACCCAATAAAGCTTGTTATTAATTATATAAGATTCTTTTTTATATTAATTGATGCTAGAAGATACCAAACTCTTAAGAACTCACCGGCATGGAGGAAGATAGCTAGGAGAGTTTAAAAGAGGAAGTATGGGATCAAACAGTGGTGTTTTGTTTATTGTAGGAATCTTGTGGTTCGGTCGATGGCGAGAAGCTTTGTGAGGCTGTAAGCTAACTATTATTATAATTTTAGAAGCTCCCAACAGTTGACCCCAAAAAAAAGCTCCCAAAGAAATCCAATGCGAAAAGAGAATAAAAGTAAAGAGAAGTTAAAAGTGTAAAAATAGTCCCAATATCGAAATAACTTGTGCACTAAAATCATTTATGTTTAATGATTAGATTTTCACAAAAATATGATTAGATTGAACCGTAAACCTAAACTTAAGATGCAAACTATTTTTTTACATATTCCTAAAAAGCCATTAGCAGAAAACTCTTTTTAACCCAAATTAATTCAAGAATAAAAAATGATTTATTAATAAATAATTTAGGTAAAAAGTAGTGGGAAGTGATTTTTAATAATGTGTGAGTAGGAAAAAACTCATAGTAACCACAACCAAAATCTTTTTCTCTTTGATTAGTGTACAGACTACCAGACGAGTGAAATTTATAAAACCGATGGTCGACTAAAAGAAGTGTAATTCAGATGTGAAGATAATAAATTCAAACTAAATTAAAAAATAAATTTTGATAAACCAAACAAAAAAGGCAAATAACAAATGGTTTTTATGGTTTAACTCTCTCTAATTAATAAAGTAATAAATCAAAGTATAAACTAAATTTATAATATCAAAGTTATAAAGTTATTATTTATGCCTATGTTACATAAGACCTAATAGATTATTATTGTGTAGTTGTGAGCTAGAATTTTTATGTTTTAATGTAAAATTAAATTTTAAACATATACAGCGAAAGTTTTTTTTTAGGTTTAGTTGTGTTTTATGTTACGTGATATATTCTCACATATATATATATATATCATTCTTTCTTTCTTTTTATTTTGTTCCAAATATATAGTACATATTATTCTTAAAGACGATCATAGTTCTAATTTTAAATTGATACTTATCAACAACAAAAAAAATTACCTTTTCAGTTTATAGATTATGAAGAAAATGTTATACCATGCAAAAATTGGTGCATTATTATTATTTTTTGCTTTGATACAATTAACAAATTTACATCTATCAAGTTATCAGCATGTTTTTTTTTTTTTGTTCCTTGGCGTTATTCTTTCTTTTTTTAAAATCTAATTGACTACTAAAAAAGATATTTTATACTATGATGATACTGATGTTGTGCCATTTGCTGAGTTATAAATAGAATAATCTATTTATCACGTTTATGTTGAGCATAATTAACAAGATTTGACTAACCATGATCCGGAGGAGCCGGAGCCAATTTGACGTAGAAATCTTGGCCACCGAGAGTGTAGTTTCGCACACCGTGGAACTCTCCAGTCCAAGTCAAACAACGGCGGTGGCCTTTTCCGATTTCCACGTGCGCAAACGCCGTACACCGACAATCCGTAAGACAAGCCTTCTGACATTGTTCCACAGTAGCAGTTACTGTACCCATATCCCAAGTATCATTATTCGGCAAGCTCATGTTTTGTAGTTTTAAGAAACGGTCCCCACTGCAGTTTAGAGCAGTCATCCTCTCGCACCCAGTCCAGTGATCCTCTGACTTTGGCTTGAACCCTTGGATACAATTACACCTGCGTGATATACTTTTGGAACAGTAACTGTAAGCTCCACATGGCTCAGTTATATAGCAAATATCGCCGAATGAGGGCCATGAAAGCTCCCACTCCGCGGATTCCGGGATCCATGTATATAATCCATAAAAACCTTCTGGATGAAGTGTCAACCTTGAGTAGTTGCTTTCGGGCTTCATCACGAACATATCGGTGTCATCATCTAGTTGGAGTACTGGTGGCATATCGCCAAACCGATACCCATTCCAAGGATCAAACCTCCAGTACACTTCTGAATGTAATTCCAGTACATAACTCGCAAAGAAGTGCTCTTCAGTCGAAATTCCGAACACGAAACTCCCGCTTGCCGGATCTCTTGAAGCATTCCAAGACACAAGGTTCGTCAGTTTCATCTCCGGAAGTAAAGTATCCGTGGGAAAATCGAAGCTCTGCCATAAGTATTCTTCTTTTGGGTCGTTGGAGTCTTTCACCACCACCAAGTTTCCGTTGTCAAGAACTTGGAATACCATATCAGAATTCTCATCTCCTCCTGTTATATTCGCCTTCCAGACAATGTCACTACCTTCATCGAACAGTACGAGGTCGTTGTTGAAGAATTTGAGGGTTCCGTTGGGACTGGAGAGAGGTCTATCTCTGTTGGCGACCCATAAACAGGTTCTATTAGAGTCTTCCTTGTACCAAATTCCTAGAAACCAGCGAGAATCCAACCCTGGTTGAAAGAAACCCAACTCGAAAACATTTTGGGGAGAGACGATTGTCTCGTTGCCCGAGAGTGTCAGAAATTGGGAATGAAAACAAGGAAGAGAAAAAAAGAGGCTGAAGAAGATAAAAATCTTTGCTCTCATCTCTTAATCTCACTCTGTTTTTGTTGGTTTTTGTTTGGATCGTAAAGTTATAAAGATCTGCTGTGTACCGAACAGTCGCAAGAAATGAGGATTTGCTGAGATAATTAACCGACAAGTCTTAAATTTACTTTTCAGCACCCTTTGTGACAGGACCTTGTGGAGCAAGTACAAAAACTTATGGATCCTCAAGAAAAAGGCTTCCTCATCATAAGTCCTAGTTTGACTCTGAACCACTGGCTACCAAAAAGAAGAAATATGGATTCAACATAAATGTAGAGATTAAAAGAGAAACCTCTCACAGTACCAGTGACCATTCTGACTACGACCGTATCATAAATTAAGACGGAGAAAAGTTTTAAAGGCTACGTGAATTGGTTCATCTATCTTTGATAAAAAGTTTGTGGATTCATTCGGCGACATTGAAAAACAAAAGAGCAATCCATGTGCTAATTAACGCTGCAGTGAGAATCGTCAAAAGCAACTTAAAGCTTGTTCTGTTTAAAACTCAGACACAACAATAAATGAGAAAATCAAAACTAAGATATGTAATAAAACTGTTTTCCCTCGGTCAATTTATCCACTAGACACATGAATCATCTCTTTTGTCCTTAGTGCCTCATGTTCCATTAAATGGTAGCGAAACGATCCGAGTCTATGGATAATTAATGAGGTTTTGGAACAAATCCATCAACCGGAAATTCCTTGTGGCTGAAGGAATGACCAATCGAACACCATCTAGCTCTGCTCCTGCAATGAATTGGCATCCGAGTCGTGACCTGAACCATTATCTCTCATCAAGAAAACAGATGGAAACTTTCTATTTTGTTAAGAGTAAGAGAGAAAGTTTACGTTTCTATGAGCCCGAAAGCAAGATCAAGCATATCATTCTCTTTATCTGTTTTTTTTGTAGTGTTAGTTGTCATAAGTAACATTTCTCTTTCGTTTTGTTTAGTTTGTTCCTTAAAATGCATTTTCTCTATTTTCTTCAATTCTTTTATACTGCTTGTCATCAAACACGGGTTATGTTTTTTGTTCTTAATAAATTCATTATATTTAGTTGGTTTTAGTGTTTGTTTCTTCTGCAATATTATTTATAGGGGTTAATATATAAATATTAGTTCTAGGACAACATAGCAGTTAATTCCATGTAAAAAAAGGGGCCGAGTTAAATCATACCTTCAAGGCTTCAATGTGAAATATATATTTTATAAGAAAACAGTATATATTTTGTGAATAATGACATCACGGAACAAACAAATATCTTTTTTTTTTTTTTCAGTGAGCCGTTTGTCCTAACTTAATTGTTTTGTCTGGTGGGCTCGTACTAACGTTGACATATATACACTCGAATATATCTGTTGGTTCTTCAAGTTTGTTATAGTATTATGTGTCCTGTAAATAAAATTTCAGATATTTTCCTCAGCAAAATCGTGATTTCAAGGAAAGCAGAGGATGATCTATAAATAAAGGAGGAGATATGCTCACCATCACGATCACGTGACACGTTGAACACGCTAAAGAAGCCTCACAAGCCCCTGGAGATTAAGTGAAAGCAATCCGTGACTTCTCAATTCAATAAAGGGCTTAATCTTAGAAACATTAAAAAAACGTATTCGTTCTTACTATAGGCTATAGCTACTTTAACATATGTGCATTTCAATGTCTCCACCTCAATTTTTTTTTTTATTACTTATATTTTAACTATCAATCGATTATATCATTTTCAGAATATACATATGATCACTACCATAAAAGAAATCTCATCATGGACCAATGATCTTTTTTTATCAGGTTAAAAGAGTTTTCCTTTACGAGTCACATGTTTTTTCTCAAATAATCTTGTCTGTATTTATTTTTGACAAGGTCAACTGTGAATTTAAAAAGTCCAGAATTAGTAAATAATAATAATAATGATAAATCTCAATAATTTTGTTGAATTTGCGTAACATTTTCTTCGTCTTTCTAATTTAAAAGAAGGACTATATTTAGAATGTATTTCATGTATATATCACGAATAATAAACAAAACCTATTTGTAAATTGTTACTACAAGTCTACAATAGGTTTTTGCAAAGAAAAAAAAAAATTATATTCTCAATATTGAGTCATGAGGTCTCCCATTATGTTCATGGTTTCTTGTATTTTTATATCACTCATTTCGAGCCATGTTCAAGGTAAATATATCAACATATTTTTTAGTTTTAAAGATTACACACGGAGAAGTTAAGAAGACTTCTTATTGTTGCACATGAAATTGATTTTGCCATAAAAGGTAGAAAGAGAAGAAAAAAAACAATTCTAGGGATTAGTTTGATAGTAAATTTTTTTGTGCTACGAATTGTTTACCTACAAAATTTTAATCTACAATTGAATTTTTGTTTTTTTGGTTGATATCATCAAATGCTAGATGCAGAAGCTCGGAAACGCACGACATTTGTATGTGTACTCCCAGAGCGTCACGATGGATCTTGCGGCAATCCTCATAACTGCATTGAAGAGTCAAAGTTAGCCGAAAAATGGAACGGAACAGGACCACTGTCTAAAGGATCAAAACCTTTTCATTGTTCTTGCAAGGATCTATTTCCTCGCCATCTTTGCTCTTGTAAATTTCACTGCCACAACTAATGGCCAAATTAACTAAAAAGAGGCGTCTGGATCCCAATGTTATGATGTTCATTCTTGCGAATGTAACTATACTTACTAAGTCAATTGTTTCATTGCTAAAAGTTATTTACAAATAAATAAAACATAAACTATTAGAAAAACCAGAGCAAATCACTTACACTAAAAGAGGATAATTGATGCTCTCGGAAAAACAGTTTGTGTGGTAGAAAGACTGAAGAAGATTGAACGTCGTCACTCGGCTTATCGTGACAGAAAAAACTCTTATGACAAACAATGATTTCTTTAATGTTTCTTGTGTTCATCATCTCCCTTCAATTCGTCTTCTTCCTCGACTCTACTACACCAGTGTTTTAACGTTAACCTTTGTTGGGGAGCTGGAGATATGTAATAAACTGCTTTAAAGCTTGTTCTGTTTAAAACTCAGACAACAATAAATGAGAGAATCAAAACTAAGATATGTAATAAAACTGTTTTCCCTCGGTCAATATTTCCACTAGAAACATGGAATCATCATCTCTTTTGTCCTTAGTGCCTCATATTCCATTATATGGTAGCGAAACGATCAGAGTCTATGGATAATAAATGAGGTTTTGGAACAAATCCATCAACCGTGAAATTCCTTGTGGCTGAAGGAATGGCCAATCGAACACCATCTAGCTCTGCTCCTGCAATGACTTGGCATCCGAGTCGTGACCTGAACCATCATTTCTCATCAAGAAAACAGATGGAAACTTTCTGAGTAAGAGAGAAAGTTTACGTTTCTGCGAGCCCGAAAGCAAGATGTATTGCAGGTCAGTAAAGTGAATGATCTTAAAGAATAAGAAGGCCTTGACTCAAGACTGCAAACAAATAACAGCCTGAAAGCGACATCAAATGTTCTGAAATTGATGTGCAAGTTGCTGTAAAAAGTTGTTTCAGGCGGATCACAAGTTATGTGGTTATGAAACAGGTTTTGATGGTTGCTAGTAGCAGATTTTTCCAGCTGCTGGTGTGTTCTGTTTTAACAAGAGGGTGGAGCAAGGGTTCTGTTCTGACTTCTGAGATTGATTGTTTAAACAGGTTGGTGAAGTGAACCTACAATGATATAAGCTGCTGGTGAGATTGATTACAGGTAGAATCAAAGAGCTTCAAATTCGAGGCTAAGATGATTCTATTTTCTGCATTTTTCGATTCAAGGGAAGTCACAGGATTTTGGTTCTCAATGCGCATGAGGAAATCCTAGAAGCTAGCAAGGGTATCAAGGTTTGCAGAGGTTTTATTGGAATTTTCAGTCACTGAAACAGATCTATGGTATAGACTGAAGCCATAGAGGATACTGTGAGATTGAAGGAGTCATCAGTGATTAAGCTTATGGAGTTTTCTGTTGCAGTAACAGTCTGGACGTTTTCTTAGCTTGTTAGAGTTTGTTGAGCTGTTATATCAGGATCATTCTTCGTTAGTTGCTGCAACGGGTATTATGACGTTGGCACATGTCATAAAGGGATCTGTGTGACTGAAATGTGTTATGGAAAGCAACAAAGGAGGTTAAATGAAAAAGTTAAGCTTTGCACAAGCCGTGTGTAAGCTGGTTTTATGACTTGAGTAGACATGGGAATGTCAATGGCTCTGTAACGGTAGTGTGATTTGTCTCACAGCTGGAGTACATTGAATTTGTTGTCTAAGTTCATTGATGGCTGTTCAGGTGCTTGGAGTTTAGTAGCACAGTAATTCTACAAGCTTGAATCAAGAGATGTTGACTTAGGTGCTTCAAAGAAATCAAGTGTCAAAAAGATTTTTTCGTTGCTGAAGCTCGTCCATGGTTGAGGGACAGAGGCTGCTAGGTTCAGCAGGGTTATAGCTATCAAGAAGAGAAGGTGGAGATTATTGAGTATTGGCTAAGTCCATTGAACCCTCAGGATTAGAGAGAGAGACTTCAAGTCTGAAGATATAAGAGAGAGACTCTAATGTGCTGTGCAGGTTTCGGTTTAATTGAAGAGGAAACTGGTATGCAAGAATTAGAGAAGCAAACCAAACTGGTTTGGAGAAGAGGTATAAAACGACAGTCCATAATGGTGTCCTTTCAGAGATGACCTATATATTTTGTGACAAAGAAGGTTACTATATGAAAGAATGTTTAGCCGCTTCTTTGCTCTTATCCTCTTCTTCCTCTTGCTCATGTAATCTCTCTCCATGTAAACTCTCTTGATAGTAAGATGCAGTTGAGGGACACAGCTTCCCTCCCCTGAGAGTAAGTAGTAGGAACAGACATATAAATCTTGGTCCCTGGATCCTATATATTCCTATGATATCATCCCCTTGATGACTTTCACTGTCTTTTGTTACAACTTACGACTGACAACTTCGCATTGCTTACTTTTTCTAATTTAGTTCATTACTTTTATAATCCCCTGTCCCCCTCTCTCTCTCTTTGGATTATCACCCTCTTCTCTTCTGTTTTCAGACTTATCTGAGTGTCATAATTTTGTTAATATTTAGGTCCCATTTGTTAGAAATCTTATTGAATAGTAAAGATGAGACATGATATATATATAAGTAGGCTGCTGTGGTAACTTATCACGGTTCATTTTGGAACATCTCTATACTCATTTGAGGTTCTTAGTACTAAAATACTAGTACTTATATAACAATTTTATTTTGTATTTAAATTTATATTAAACATGTGAGATTGTTTGATGAGTTTCTTTGGGTTTATTCTTTGAGAAACTCTTATCTCACTTACCTTTTTTATTATCTTTGTTTTGGTGAATTGCATACTCATTAAGAAACTACCATTGAAGGTAGTAGACTAGTAGTATCCTCTTGTCAAACATAGTCAAGTAGAAAACTGATCATTGAGAACATTGTACATTCTTTAAATTAGTAAAAAAAAAACAATTCTCGAAATATTTATATTAGTATTTTAGAGTAAATGTATTATATACCTAATTTTTTTTTGTTGAAAAAAACAGTAAAATTTGTTTTATTTGAGAAGAACTAAAATATTGAGAAAATGACATTTCTTAATGTAGCATCTAGTTTTCGTCGAAAAAAATGTAGCATCTAGTTTTAATAGTTTCTCATATAAGATAATGTTCTTCTCTTTCATCAACTTTCTCTTTTCTTATAATGTATACTGAGTTAAAATTTACTGATGGAAATACTCTTATAAAATTAGTGACTAAGTTCGAAACGGTGCAGCTAAGGATTTTTTTGAGATTATAAAGAAGACGGTGTGTTGAAAATTAAAGATATAAATTCGAACAGCTGATATAAAGATTACTAAATTTCATTAAGGTACAAGAATTTGATAGCACTCTTGACGACGGCTCTAATTTTTTTTTTTATTTTATAAAAAACTATAATTGGTTCTTTATATATACCTCATACTTTATTTTTAGTTTTTATATAGTAACTCACTTCTAATCGATTTTTTTTTCTTATAAGTTTGAGTTGTATGTAAAAAAAGGATTACTATGATTAGATTATTAGTTAGTTAGTATAACTGGACCGTTGGGAAGCATAATACAATGGAAATAAAAGGTATTATATATGTTTCTTTCCTTTTATTCTTACGAAAAAATCACTTTCTTTCTCTTAATTAATGAATTACACACAGCATATATGTTGAACAACGTATATTCGTTGTCTACTTTCACTAGTTATCTAGTCAACGAACAAACAAACAAAACAATACAAAAAATGGAACAATAATAATCCAGGATGGGGCCTTCGTGTCATCACAAAAAGAATAAACAACAAAGAGTCTATTGGTTGCTTTTTAAAAATGTTTACCCTTAAGTCTGGTGGATTAATTATCATATTAAGATTTCGATTAGTTATCCTAATTAAGGAAACTATGATGCATAATACAACATTTAATGTAATATATTGTGTTAACATGTTATAATATAATGTTTGATTAACACCTGCTTTACTCTTGTTAATATACTTATAGATTTTAATTTTTACATTAGGCCGGAGCATAACAACTGGGAAAAACGAACCGACTCAAATAAATTGGTTTGGATCGGTTTTGGATACGCAGTAGTAGTCCTGGGCGTTCGGGTTCGGATCGGGTTTTTCGGATTTTCGGGTTTTCAGATTTAGTCTTATAGAACCCATTTGGGTTTTAAAAAATTTTGGGTCGGGTATGGTTAGTAATTTTTCGGATTCAGATCTATTTTGTAATACCATACAAGTCCCATTTTATACCCAAACTCAATTCGGATTTGGATAATACCTCTTCCAGTTCGGATACCCATTTTAAAAATAACATATTTTAACTAAAACCACATAAAACTAAACAATAGAATTAATAAAATCTTCTTAAACATTGTAAAAATATATCCGAACTCATCCATCTTTAACATAACAATAAAAATAAGTCATAAAACTGAATTTTCAAAATATTTGAAAGTAATCAAATTATACAAAACTATGTAAAAATGGTTAATGTCGGATTTTTCAGGATATTCGTTCGGGTTTCGGTTCGGTTCGTATATTACCCATAACCCGAAATACCTAGTTCTAAGTCCTATTTGGTAATTTTTTTAATTCTGGTTCGGATCGGATTCGGATATTTTGAATCGGATTCGAATTTGGGTTCGGATTTCGGTTAAAAATGCCCAGGCCTACGCAGTAGACTCGATTAGGGTTGGGCAAAATATCCGAATCCGAACCCGGACCGAACCCGATCCAAAAAAAATGGAACCGAACCGAACCCGGAATCGGTAAAATACCCGAACGGGGCTTAAATTTTGGTATTTCAAAACCCGAATCCGAACCTAGACCGAACCGAGAACCGAATAGGTACCCAAAATATCCGATATATAATTATATTTCTAAAAGTATTAATTATATATATACTTAAAATATCTCAAAATACTCAAATACAATTAATATTTTAGCTTGTAATTGTATTTTTTTAGATGATGTTGGTGTTGCTTTCGTTTTCATGTTTAGCAATTTAATTTTAGCATTTTTCTTAGAATTATTGTTCACAATATCAATTTTCAAGTTTAATTTTAGCCTTGTAAGTTTGATAAAAAAGGTATTTTTTAGTATGAAACATGTACTTTGGGTCCCAAAACCCGAAATAGAACCGAAACAGAAATTATTTCGAGTTTTACTGGGTTTTACATGTGTTACTAAACCCGAACCGAACCCGAAGAAATCCAAACCGAATCCGAACCGATAATTCATAATACCCGAATGGGGCTAAAATTTTGGTATTTCAAAACTCGAACCCGAATTGCCCCCGAACTGAACCCGAACGGGTACCCGAACGGGTACCCGAACGCCCAAGCCATCGAGTCACTCGATGGTTTTTCATAAAATTATATGTATAGATAACTAATTGAACATGATTTTATATTATTATCGCGTGTGTAACCAAAAAAAATTAAATCACCGGTAAATGCTTTTCATGAATTTGAGATTGGGAACAAAAGTTCAACACATGTGGGCAATGATGGTTCAAACCTACCGCAATCGAATGAATTTCTCAAAACCGAATAATTATGGGGAAAAACAATTATAGCTTAACTAGCAGCGGCAAAAGCGGAGAGACCTCAGACCTATCTATATAGATATAACCATACACATGAGATAAATGTTTTTTCTACTAAGGTTAAAACAATACAATTAATATGTGCAAATTTGTACCCTGCATCTAAATATGACTGAAATCAGATCAACTAGACAAACACATTTTTGCAGATTATAATTATAATGTTCTTGACGTTCAATGACCCCGCGCAAGTGTTTCAGGCTAAGTTATCAGAAACATAGATATCCTAAATAAGAACATATATTAAAAAATGATGAACTAATTGGGTTAATTTAGTGACACCCTTTTACTGGTGACGTATAGTATACTCATTTTCAATAAAAACATTCTTGTTACTTGTGAAACTCCTAAGATATCGCTGATCGAAAGATGCATTGCTTCAAGTTTGATTGTAAGTTATTATAACGGGAGTTGGTGAATAAAATCAGTTTTAATTATTAGGGACCTAATAATTATAAAGAAAATTTGGCATTTAGTGAAGAGTGGGGGCTTAGGTGAACTTACAGCAAAGCAAAATTCAAAAGTTGGAATGATTTTAATGTAGAAAAATATAATTGGAGCTTTTAGCTTTTGTGACTCATAGCCACAGATCATTCATTCATGACAAAAAAGAGGCCATCATGTGATCAAGTTGATCAGATCAACTCTCTTTTTTATTCACTCTTTAGCTTTTTTTTCCTAGGCCATTTTCATTTGAACCAGTTCCCTTACTTCTTCTCTTTTTGTGAAGTCTTAAAGAAGTTTCTCCAACCTGACGGAATCAGTGCTGGATAATAAAACAAATCTGGCTAATATATATCCCAATGGGATGGGTGCTTACTGCTTACATACATGAGCATAAATGTTAAATAATGAAAGAAAGAAAAAGCATTTAAAACATCAGCATTAGGGTTAAAATATACTAAAAGAAAGAACGCGTCGTCTCATTTTGTACATAAATAATGAAGGTTCTTCTTAATTATAATTAAGCCTGAGCGTTCGGTTTTTCGGTTCGGTTTGGTTCGGTTTTTTCGGTTTTCGATTTTTCGGTTATAGAGATTTAGTAACCGTTCGATTAATCATAAAATTCGGTTTGGTTTCGGTTCGGTTTTTTTGGTTTTTGTTTTTTTCGGTTATAGAGATTTAGTAACCGTTCGGTTAATCATAAAATTCAGTTCGGTTTCGGTTCGGTTTCGGTTCAGTTATTTCGGTTTCGGTTCCGGTTTTTCTTATATTTTTCGGATAATTTGGATAAAAAAACCGGATAAATTCGGATAATATCGGATAATTCGGATAATTTCGGATATTATGGATAAAAACATTTGGATAATTTTGGATAATTCGGTTTTTTTACTAATATTTGGTTAATTTTAATTATTTAGTTATTTTAAATATAAATATAAATAATAATTTTTAAGTATATGGATCGTATTTCGGATATTCGGTTATCCGTTCGGTTATCCATTCGGTTTCGGTTCGGTTCGGTTTCGGTTCGGTTATTTCGGTTATCTCAATTCAATATCCAATAGGTGTTTCATAATATTCGGTTCGGTTTCGATTTCGGTTATTTCGGTTCGGTTTCGGTTCGGTTTTTGGTTTTCGGTTAAAATGCCCAGCACTAATTATAATGCTCCATTTGTATAGAGTCTGATATTCAAGCTATAGTACTGCGGCTCGTTTTTGAATTGACACGTCGTCGTCGGTGTGGAACTAATATTTGGGATTCAAAAATTAATTTAGCATAACGGAATGAAAAAAGAAAAGAGAGAAGTGGTGAGTGGTGGCCATAAAATGATAAAAATAACAAAAACTAAACGGAATAGCATGATTTTACGAATACTTTAACAGTAACTAATTGAGAGCATGAGTGAACAAAATTTGTTCTAGACATCACTTTTGTAAATCGACACGTCGATTTACTGTTAGAATACCCGATTTCATGGAATTTTTATTTCAAAAAAATAAAAGATTGCTTCCCAAAATAGTAATATGCACGTGAGTAACCAATAAAAGCAATGTCCAAAAACATTTTTGCATGTACACAATCTCAAATAGTCATTGCACCTAGCTAGCTTAGTTTATGAGATGATATAATCATTGATTTAATAATTAATATATTATGGTGATTATGTCCGAATAGCTAGATATATATAGAGTATTAGGGAATTTGCCAGCGCCTTGCGCCGGCAGTATTTTGTTAAAAAAATATTTATGTAAAAATCTCAAAATATGTATGAATTTCTAAATCAATCTTACTTGAAAAATAAATAATCGATCATAGAAAAATATAATAAAAAACAATATAAATTTGATGTCAACTCATGAAAAAGAAATAACTAAAATATTATACATATAAAATAAAGTTACATTGAACCCGATTTTTATGTTAACCCATAAATATATAAGCATACGGTAATGGAAACAAAATATTTGGATAAGCCTGCATATGGCACCTTGCAGGAACAGTTTTTTGTCCAAAACGAAGATTGCTAAAATCATATATAGATATAATAGAGATAAATATCTATTATAGAACATTCATATATATGAAAATGGAAACTTTGTTGTTCAAATATATTTATATGGAAATTTGAAACAATCTTCGACAGCATCATTTATCTTCTTTAACAAATGAATTATACATAATCCAAATGTCATCAACTATTTTCGTTTTTGTACCATTTTTCCATTAACGTTGAGGCATGTCCATCGATTCTTCAAGAAACTGAAATAAGTCAATAGATGCGTACGCAATTGATATTTTTGTAACGTATTTGAGTGTTTTGCAGGTACATTTAAAATTGAGAAAAACTTTGATGAAATTTCGAAAAATTCATCGAAGAACATATTCTTGTAACTGTGTTAGTAAAGAAATAAGTTTTGATTTTACCATACTCCTAAGACTCCTCTTTTTTTTTTGTGGGCCAATACACGTGCAAGTTAAGTTAAAAAGAAATTGAAGTCAATTTAAGTATAATTTATTATATATATATATGTATATTATTATTTTTAATAGTATATATATATATATAAATATTATTTTAGATTGTAATAGTTTCACTTTTCAAGATGAAAATGATTTAATAAATAAATAAATAATAATCTAATGCATGAGTATTTCTTTTGCTTCTTCTCCTCCTTGTTTATAATCCTCCTTGCTTCTCCTCCTTACTCGTCCTCCTTGCTTCAACTCCTTGTTCTCTTCCTTGCTCCTCGTCCTTACTACTTGCTCCTCGCTTTTCTCCTTGTTTCTCATCCTTGCTTCTGCTCCATGATCTTCCTCCTTGCTCCTCGCTTATCCTCATTATTTCTCCTCTTTATTTCTCTTCCTTGCTTCTCCTCCATACATAAAACTAATCATGAATTCTTTTTAAATAGATCGCACATATATTTTTGTTTTTGTAACATTTTTCATTAACGTTGAGGCATGTCCATTGATTCTTCGAGAACCCGAATAAAAAAATAAATGCGTACGTAAGGGATAATTTTGTAACGTATTTGAGTGTTTTGAAGGTGCATTTAAAATTGAGAAAAACTTTGATGGAATTTCGAAAAATACGTTGAACAACACATTCTTGTAACTTTGTAAGAAATGAGTTTTGATTCTACCATACTCCTAAGACTCACCTTTTTTTTGTGGGCCAATACACCTGCAAGTTAAGTAAAAAAGACATTGAAATCAATTTAAATACAATTTATTATATATATATATATATATATATATATATATTTTGTTTGTTGAATTGTATATATATATATATTATTTTAGTTTGTAATAATTTTATTTTACGATGAAAATTCATTTTTACAAAAAAATAATAATAATAATCTAATGCAGTAATATTTCTTTTGCTTCTTCTCCTCCTTGCTTCAGTCATACTCTCATATTTACTCTGGACACAACAACATACAACTGACCATGCGAAAACACAGGCCTTGGCATAAACAAGCCAACCCTTTGCAGTGTTTGGCTTTGACTTTTATTAATAATCATCGCAAAAGCAAAAGCATCAGGAAACTGTCTACACCTCATCCTGAATGGAAATCTCATCTCCAGGGGTGTAACAAAAAACATCGGGAGAAAAATCTTCTGACCAACCTTTTCACCTGTAATAAGCTTTGCTTCGATCACGTGATTTGCTAACTGTGTCACATGTAGTCTGGTACCATTGCACAATCCACCATTTGTATTGATATTCCTAAGCATTATAATCGGAGCACCGATCTTCAGTTTCAGGACATGGTTTGGTAATCCTGATATCTGAATGCTATTTAAGTATTCCTAAGTATACACAATATCGTCATTTTTACTTGTATCCAAAATATCGATACTATTGGCATTGAGATACGAATGCTCTACTAACGCTCTGCTTCAACCGTGCTTCTACCATGCTTCTACCATGCTACTACCTTGCTTCTATCTTGCTTCTACCCTGCATCTGCCCTGCTACTACCCTGCTTCTGCCTTCTGCCTTCTTCTAACTTCCTTCTGACTTGCTTCTGTTTTGCTTCTGAATGCTTCTAACTTGCTTCTGACCTGCTTCTGACTTTTTCTGCCTTGCTACTACCTTGCCTCTGCCTTGCTTCTCACATGCTTTTGCCTTGCTTGTAACTTGATTCTTTCCTTGCTTATGCCTTGCTTGTGCATCGCTTTTACCTTTCTTCTGCCTTGCTTCTGCTTTGCCTCTTTGTTGCTTCTGAATTGCTTGTGACTTTCTTTTGGCTTGCTTTTGACTTGCTTGTGCCTTGCTTCTAGCTTGCCTCTAGCTTGCTTTTGGCTGCTTTCGACTTGCTTCTGACTTTCTTCTGCCTTGCTTCTGCCTGCTTCTGACTTGCTTCTGCCTTGTTTCTTCCTTGCTTCTTCCTTGTTTCTGACTTTCTTCTGAATTGCTTCTGGCTGGCTTGTGCCTTTCTTGTGCATGCTTTTGGCTTGCATCTTCTTATAGTTTCTTCTTCATCTTTTGTTTTTCTTTTCTGAGCTTTCTTAATCTTCTTATTGATCATATGTATATCCTTAGTATTCTTGACTTCTAATTCTTATGGTTTTTCTAAATCTCTTCTTTTTCTCATTCCTTGTTTTTTTTATTATTCTTCATGAACTTATCCTACTAATTATCCTAAAAATCTTTCTAACTTTTTATTTTATTTTTACGGCTCGATACATTGGCAAATTAAATAAGAAAAACAATGAAATCAATTTAGTTACAATTTAATTTTTACATATGTTATTTTAGTTTGTAACAATTTCATTTTTCTCCATGAAAATCATTTTTCAAAAAGAGCAAATAATCTAATGAAGTAATATTTCTTCTTGCTTCTGGTTGATTGTGCTTGCTTCTGACTTGCTTATGCATTGATTCTGACTTGCTTTTGCTTTGCTTCTCCCTTGCCTTCGACTTGCGTCTGCCTTGTTTCTGCCTTGCTCCTGACTTGCTTCAGCCTTGTTTCTGCCTGTTTCTGTCTGCTTCTGAATTGCTTCTGACTTGCTTCTTCCTTGCCTCTGTCTTGCTTCTGGCTGCTTCTGGTTTGCTTTTGTTCTTCTTGATTCTTATTCTTCTTCTTGTATTTCTTCTTTTTGTTCTCACCTTTCTTATTCCTCTTATTCATCATACGTGTATCCTTAGTCTTCCAGACTTTCGTTTTTTCTTAATCTCTTCGTTTCTCATTCTTTATTTTCTTATTCTTCTTCATGAACTTTCCCTATTAATTCTCTTAAAACTCTCTCTAATTTTTATTTTATTTTTGCGAGTCAATACACTGTGAAGTTAAATAATAAAAACATTGAAATCAATTTAAGTACAATTTTATTTATATATATATATATTATTTAAGTTTGTAATTATTTCATTTTTCTCCATGAAAATCATTTTTCAAAATGAGCAAATAATCTAATGCAATAATATTTTTTCTTCCTTCTTCTTGCTTGTTCATGCTTCTGCTAGCTAGTGTTTGCTTCTGACTTGCTTCTGACTTGCTTCTCACTTGGTTCAACACTTGCTTCTCACTTGCTTATGCGTGCTTATGACTTGCTTATGACTTGCTTTTGCGTTGCTTCTGCCTTTCTTCTGCCTTGCTTCAACCTTGCTTCTACCTTATGGCTTCTCTTCCTTGCTTCTCTTCCTCACTTCTACTCCATACATAATATAGTCATGAATTCCTTTTAAATAGATTGCACATAGATCTTCGTTTCTGTAACATTTTTCCACAAGGCATGATTACATTGATTCTTTGAGAAACTGAATAAAACAATAGATGCGTAAATAGTGGATAGTTTCGTAACGTACTTGAGTGGATAGTCATGTCTTCTCCTCCTCCATATCCTCCTCGTGGCTTCTCCTCCTTGTCGCTCCTCCATGTAGCTCTTCCTCCTGGATTTTCCTTCTTGCCTCTCCTCCTTGCTCCTCGTCCTTATTCCTCCTCCTTGCTTGTGAGAGTCGAAACTAACACAATCAAAAACTTATATAAATGGGGGTTCGAAAATCCTATCTTATAAGAACTCGAGGACCGAAATTGAAAAGATAATTTTATTAAGTGGTTTTTTGCCAAAGTACAAGAAAACTCGCAAATGCTTAGTGTCTTATATTGCGAAAACCCTTATACTCGGATTCTGAATGAATTTCAACCTAGTACATGCATATCTATATATACTAGGCGTCCTAAGGAGTTGAAAATACTTCTGGGCGATGTGGGACTCTGCTCCTTTCTCCATCCGCCGACCTTAGTTGGTTTGGGCTCGATTCATGGCCCAAGTCCTTAGCAGCCCGCCTCTTTGTCCAGCCTTGGTCCAATTCGCCTCTGGTTCACCTAGTCTCGGCCTTTTACTGAGATCGGATCTCTTCTTTGGTTTGATAGTATTTCGAGATAAGCGGTTTCTTCGGATAAGAATTCAGTCCGCCCGTTTCTCGTCTGATCTCAATCCGCCGGTTTCTTTTTTCAAAAACTCAGCCCACCATTTTCTCAGTCCGCCCGTTCCTTTCTTCAAAACTCAGCCCGCCACTTTCTCGTATAAACTCAGTCAGCCCGTTTTCTCGTATAAACTCAGTCAGCCCGTTTTCTCGTATAACTCAGTCCGCCCGTTTCTTGTTGAAGTCCAGCCCGCCGATTTCTTTCACTAGCTTAGCCCGTCCATTTCTTTGGGAAGTCCAGACCGCCCATTTCTTATGAGGAGAAACGGGCTGGCTGAAGAAAAACTGGCTGGCTGAATTGTGCATGAGGAGAAACGGGCTGGCTGAAGAGAAACTGGCTAGCTGAATTGTGCATGAGGAGAAACGGGCTGGCTGAAGAGAAACTGGCTGGCTGAATTGTGCATGAGGAGAAACGGGCTGGCTGAAGAGAACCTGGCTGGCTGGATTGTGCATGGAGAGAAACGGGCTGGCTGAAGAGAAACTGGCTGGCTGAATTGTGCATGAGGAGAAACGGGCTGGCTGAAGAGAAACTGGCTGGCTGGATTGTGCATGGAGAGAAACGGGCTGGCTGGATTATCCGTGTTAAGTCTTCAGCCCGCCCAATTCTTTTTGACGAATCTTAGTCCGCCCAATTCTTTTTGACGAAATCCAACCCGCCCAATTCTCTCAACTCGCCCAATTCTCTTTGATGAAGCTTAGTCCGTCCATTTCCTTAGAAGAGAATGTGGCGGGCTGGCTAAGGAGAGAATGTGGCGGCCTGGGATGTTCAAGGAGAGAATCCGGCGGCCTGGCTTGTCCTAGAGGAGAAAGTGGCGGCCTGGAATGTTCAAGGAGAGAATCCGGCGGCCTGGGATGTTCAAGGAGAGAATCCGGCAGTCTGGGATGTTCAATGAGAGAATCCGGCGGCCTGGCTTGTCCTAGAGGAGAATGTGGCGGCCTGGGATGTTCAAGGAGAGAATCCGGCGGCCTGGCTTGTCCTAGAGGAGAATGTGGCGGCCTGGGATGTTCAAGGAGAGAATCCGGCGGCCTGGCTTGTCTTTTATGGTAACGTTATGTTCTTTAGTCCGTCAATCTCCGAGGAGTGGGTTTTGACCCCAACAGTTAGCCCCCCAGCTCATTGATTCCGCTTGCTGAAGTTAAGAGCTTTACGTAGAGCGTTTATCGGGATTGATGGACAAAAAGTTCGGATAGTATGCGTTGAGGCGAGTCGGCTGTGTGCAGAAAAAACTGGCGCCTTGGACAATAGGAAAAGGCGGTTTGGTTTTTTTTTTTTTGTTTTTTTTTTTTTTTTAATAGAGCCAAAGTCGGCTGCGTCGAGAAAGGATTTCCTTTTCGTGTCCGAGATTCCTGGAGTGTTTGGCTCGGGAATTGGAAATTCTTTCTTCTTTTTGGGTTAGGATAATGGAAAATCCTACTCTTTGTCAAGTCGGGATTTAGGACTGCCCTAATGTATATATACTCACCCCTTTTCCTCTTTCTATCCTCAAAGAGATTTTCGAGCGTTTGCTTTTTTCCAAGCTCTTCGAAAAATCCGTATCCCGTTCTGAGTTTTCCGATTATGGCCGGGTTAACGTTTCGTGAGAGGAAGGAGAAGGAAAAGCGTGAGAGGGAAGCGAGAGATAAAGGCGGGCTGACAGAGTCGATTTCGCTTGGGAAACCGATTACTTGTCCTTCAGAAACGAAATTATCCGAGGTCGGGTCGGCGATTCCACCTTTGGAGTGGCCTGTTAACAAACTGGCCCTGTCAACAGTTCTTGTTACTCCTTTGAGGAAAGAGACGATCATGGAGTCGAGGGGTAAAGCGACCCGTCCTTCCGAGGGTCAGTCGACGACTCAGAGAGTTGTCTGTGGTTTGGCTAAAGAAGATTCTATGCTGCATAGGAAACAAGCGGACTGCCCTGCTGATGGCGGCGCGCAGACGGTCAGAGGTTCTTCCCTTGAGGTGAAGCTTCCCGAGAATATGGCCGTAAATCTTTCTCAGGGAGTTGACTTCCCTGAAGCGGTGTGCGGTAATCGCCGACAATCTGCGAGGAGTTTCTCCACGATCGCGGATGCGGGTTTTAGGCTTCCGTCTTGGGACAGTTTGGAGGAATCCGAGAGATATGCGGACATGGCCCACTCCGGGATGAAGGTCTGACTTTGTTCCTTGAAAGAATTTGGCGGTTTGCTTTCTTTCTGTTTATTGATACTGCTTGTTTTTCCTTTTTTGCAGTTCATCTCTTCCGTCAACAAGTGTGTCAGCTCGTACGACGCTGCTATCCGTGGGATCCGCAAGCGCGCCGAAGATGATGCTAGGTCAGTCCGAAGAAAGCTCAACGACCTAGAAGCGTCAAGTTCAGGACGAGTCAAGTTGCTTGAGAAACAACTCTGTCAACAGCGAGTGGAAAAAGATAATGCGGTTCATGCGTCAGTTCGCCTAGAGGCCACCGTCAAGCGTCAGTCCGACGATCTTGCGGCCATGAAAAATCAACTGAAGAGCCTCAAAGCCTCGAATGAAGCAAAGATGCAGCGTGCCTATGCAGACGGTCGGAAAGCCTCCGTCACTAAGCATCGTGCCTTTCTGGGCGAACTGAAGGAGTTGTTTGGATCTTTGTTCAAAGCGAGGACCCAAGTGAAGGGAATGTCCTGAAATCAGACTTGTATTTATTCTATTAGAGTCGTGATGTCGAGATAAGACAATCATATGATATTGGATGGTCATAATGTTTTGCTAGAAGCCGCTTATAACTTATGAGTTATGAACTCATTACCATTATCATATGATCCTATAGGGTCACACACCTAAGCAAACTGGATATTATAAATTGGGTTTTGATCATTAGAGTAATGATTATGATCAACGTATATAAGATATACGTCGATATCGACTTTCTGTGAGGGTGTCGATCGACACCAATTGTGGGTGTCGATCGACACTTGTTCGGTCACGACTTCTAGAAGTATTGACTTTTGGATGGTGTCGATCGACACCAATTAGGTTGGTGTCGATCGACACCCGTCGGCAGCTCCAGCCTATATATATGATATAGGGGCTGCTCGACAAGAAATAACCAAAAACATATCAGAAGTTGTTCAGAAATTGTTTTGAGCTTCAGAAAAACACAGAAACGAAGATAGAAACCCGAAGGCGAATCGTTCGCTCCGGCACTAGCATCCCGTCGTCCAGTTTGTGTGCGTGTGGACTTCTGTAGAGGCGCAGCACTTGAGGCGCTTGAGATCTCGATTACCTGTTCTTATTCCGCTGCAAAACCTTCAGGTATGTTCGAGATTTCATATATATTCAAACATAGATTCAATTGGCACGATCCGTGGATTTAGGATTGTTGTTAGGGCTGTTTTAATATGATTAAAACCTGAACGAAATCCATCAGTGGTATCAGAGCGGTGTGTTTCTATTGAATCTGTTGAATATATGTAAATCAATCTGTTCAAAAATCGTTTTTGATGAAGAACACATTCTGAGTTCTTCGGTGTCGATCGACACCAATTCGGTGTCGATCGACACCACTATGGTTTTCGCGTGAAAAATAGTTTTCGCGTGAAAACTTTAGTTTACGATCGGTTTAAACGGTAAATTAGTTATCGTTAATTAAACTGATTTGGTGGGTGTCGACCGACACTAAAGTAGTGTCGATCGACACCGGATGGATATATGCAATTGATTCGATCGGTTTAATCGGTTAAATGGTTTATCGCGATTGAACCGGATCAGAATCTGTCGGTCAACACAAAAGTTGTGTCGATCGACACTGACCTGGTGTCGATCGACACCACTTCAGAATTTGCGTAACTTGTTTAACTTAAGAAAATTTTAAAAGGTTTAAAACAAAGTTAAAATATCTAGAATATAAACTAGATAAATGTTCCGTTCCTCAAACATAATATTAAGCTTTTAATATCTTCCCAATCTTGTCAACTGTCAAGGCTCGTTTCATTGTGTGATGGGTCTGCCAAAGCAGGGTGTCCGCAATTACATGAGTGAGGCAGGTTGTAATCGTTACTACGGACTTAAAAGATTGGTTTGCTTAAATGGGCTATCAAAATAGTTTTGGGCTCATAGATATAGGATTGGATTCGATATTAGATATTAATCCAAGACCAAGAATTATATATGATATAATTAGCAAAGTGTTGCTTACCTAAATAGCTAAAGTTTGGGCGATGGGCCAAAGCTCACTCAAATTTTTGTGAAATATGGATCTTGGATCATTATATTCAATTGAAGAAAATTGTTTTGAATATAATGTGAGTTTCTTAATTGTTAAGATTTCTCATTTCTTAAACATCAAAACTAAACTCTCATTTTGTGTTTTTCAGCAATGGCTAGCTCCCCTCACAGAAACACATTCTCGCTTCGATCCGTCCTTGAGAAGGACAAGCTTAATGGATCGAACTTCCTTGAATGGTATCGGAACTTGAGAATTGTTCTCAAACAGGAGAAAAAGGAATATGTCCTTGAAAAGGTTCTCCCTGAGAAACCGAAGTCCAATGCCGGACACGCTGAAAGGAATGCTTGGGAGAAGCATTCTAATGATGAGGTCGATGTGAGTTGTCTCATGCTGGCTACCATGAACTCGGACTTGCAGAAGCAATACGAGAACGTGGTGTCACCTGTTGAGATGATCACTAGCCTGAAAGGGATGTTTCAGGAGCAAGCACGAACTGAGAGATACCAGACGGTTAAGTCTCTCATTGAGTGCAAGCTACCAAAGGATGGTCCAGTTAGCCCACATGTCATTAAGATGATGGGTATATTGATAACTTGGCAAAACTGGATTGTCCTCTTAGCCAAGAGTTGGCTACGGACATCATTCTGCAGTCGTTGCCGTCAAGCTTTGATCAGTTTATCATGAACTATAACATGAACAACATGACAAAGACTTTGACGGAACTGCATGGCATGCTCAAAACAGCTGAGCCAAACATCAAAAAGGGCACCCCTAATGTACTTATGGTACAAGGGGGTAAAAAGTTTAAGAAACATGCTAAGGGTAAAGGAAAAGCTAAGGCATTCCCGATTGAGAATCAGGATAAGCCTGAGACTTCTTCCAAACCCAAACGCGGCCCTACTGATGCTGATAAATGCCATTACTGCAACAAGTCTGGGCATTGGAAGAGAAATTGCAAAGAATATTTGGGAGATCTAAAGAACTCGAAGAAGACGTATGAGACGACTTCTTCAGGTTCTAAGTCTTGGGTATTAGATACCGGCTGTGGCGCTCATATTTGTACAAATATGCAGGGTCTAAGCAACAGTAGAACGCTGGAGAAGGGACAAGTGGACCTGCGCGTTGGGAATGGAGCAAGAGTTGCTGCATTGGCCGTAGGAACTTATCATTTGTCTTTGCCGTCAGGCTTATCTTTGGAATTGAATAATTGCTACTATGTACCTGCTATAAGCAGAAACATCATTTCTATTTCTGTTTTGGATTTAGAAGACTTTCATTTTTCGATTAAAAACAAGTGTTGTTCTTTTGATCGTAATGAAATGTTTTATGGTAGCGCTCCATTAGAGAATGGACTTTATATTCTTAACCAATCTTTGCCTGTCTATAACATAAGTACTAAACGGTTAAGAACCAATGACTCGAACCCCACGTTTCTCTGGCATTGTCGTTTGGGCCACATTAATGAGAAAAGGATTCAAAAGCTTCATAATGATGGGCTTTTAGACTCATTTGATTTTGAATCATTTGAGAAGTGTGAATCCTGCTTAATGGGCAAAATGACAAAGGCCCCTTTCAACAAATTTAATGAAAGGGCCGGTGACCTATTGGGCCTTATACATACCGATGTATGTGGTCCAATGAGTGTTAGTGCTAGAGGAAACTTTCAGTACTTCATCACGTTTACTGATGATTTCAGTAGATTTGGTTATGTCTATTTAATGAGACATAAATCGGAATCCTTTGAAAAGTTCAAGGAGTTCCAAAATGAAGTGCAGAACCAACTTGGCAAAAGTATTAAAGCTCTTCGATCAGATCGTGGAGGTGAATACTTAAGCCAAGAGTTCAGTGATCATCTGAGTAATTGTGGAATTGTTTCACAACTCACTCCTCCTGGAACACCTCAGTGGAATGGTGTATCTGAAAGGAGGAATCGGACTTTATTAGATATGGTTCGATCGATGATGAGTCAAGTAGATCTTCCATTATCCTTTTGGGGATACGCTCTAGAAACGTCTGCGTTTACGCTAAACAGAGTTCCATCAAAATCAGTCGAGAAGACACATATGAGATGTGGACTGGAAAAGTTCCAAGTTTGTCTTTTCTTAAAATTTGGGGTTGTGAAGCTTATGTCAAACGGTTGATATCTGATAAGCTTGAACCCAAATCTGATAAGTGCTACTTCGTTGGTTATCCTAAGGAAACCAAGGCTTACTACTTTTACAACCGTTCTGAGAACAAAGTGTTTGTTGCTAAGAACTGTGTTTTTCTTGAGAAAGAATTTCTTTCCAAGAAGAACAGTGGGAGTAAAGTACAACTCGAAGAAGTTCGAGAATCACAGGAGCCTGCTCAACCTGTCGAGGAAGAGCAGCGACTGGATCTACAAAGAGTTGTAGAGCCCGAGCTGGATCTACAAAGAGTTGTAGAGCCCGAGCCTGTGATGCCAGAAGTTCGCAGATCCGAAAGGATTCGTCAAGAGCCCGAGAGATATGGATTTCTCGTGACTAATTGTCATGATCTCTTGATCATTGACAGTGACGAACCTGCGACTTTCGAAGAAGCAATGATGGGCCCTGACTCCGAAAAGTGGTTTAAGGCCGCTGAATCCGAAATCGGTTCCATGTCACAAAACCAAGTATGGACTTTGGGTGATTTACCTGATGGTGTAAAAGCCATTGAGTGTAAATGGGTCTTCAAGAAGAAGATCGATGTGAATGGAAACGTTCAGATTTACAAAGCTAGGTTGGTGGCAAAAGGTTTCAAACAAGTTCAAGGTGTTGACTATGATGAAACCTATTCCCCAGTCGCTATGCTTAAATCTATTCGGATTCTCCTAGCAACAGCCGCTCATTATGATTATGAGATTTGGCAAATGGATGTGAAAACAGCTTTCCTTAACGGGATTCTGGAGGAGGATGTGTACATGACACAACCTCCGGTTTCACTAATCCTGATGCTGCTGGGAAAGTATGCAAGCTTCATAAATCCATTTATGGATTGAAGCAAGCATCTCGGAGTTGGAACCTACGTTTTGATGAAGCAGTTAAAAAGTTTAACTTCATCAGAAACGAAGAGGAACCTTGCGTTTACAAGAAGACTAGTGGGAGCGCAGTTGCATTTCTCGTACTGTATGTAGATGACATACTTCTCATAGGAGATGATATTCCATTACTTCAGTCAGTAAAGGACTGGCTCGGAAGTTGTTTCTCGATGAAAGACATGGGCGAAGCCGCCTATATTCTTGGAATAAGGATCTATAGAGATAGATCAAAGAGGGTGATTGGACTGTGCCAGGACACTTATATAGATAAGGTTCTACACAGGTTCAACATGCATGATTCCAAGAAGGGCTTGCTTCCGATGTCTCATGGCATTACTCTCAGCAAGAAGCAGTGTCCTTCGACACCTGCTGAGCGAGAGCGCATGAGTAGGATTCCTTTTGCTTCTGCAGTAGGATCTATTATGTATGCCATGCTTGTACTCGTCCAGATGTTGCTTGTGCTTTAAGCATGACGAGTCGATACCAGTCAGATCCCGGTGAGAGTCACTGGACTGCCGTCAAGACTATCCTAAAGTATTTGAGAAATACCAAGGATAAGTTCTTGGTTTATGGAGGATGTGATGAGCTTGTAGTGAGTGGTTATACGGACGCCAGCTTTCAGACAGATAGAGACGATTTTCGATCTCAGTCTGGTTACGTCTTCTGTCTGAATGGAGGTGCAGTTAGTTGGAAGAGTTCCAAGCAGAGCACCGTGGCGGATTCGACGACCGAGGCTGAATACATCGCTGCTTCGGAAGCGGCGAAGGAGGCTGTTTGGATTAGGAAGTTCATTACTGAGCTTGGTGTGATTCCTAGCATTTCTGAGCCAGTGGTATTGTTTTGTGACAACAATGGAGCCATAGCTCAAGCTAAGGAACCCAGATCACACCAGAAATCCAAACACATTGAGAGGAGATATCATCTGATTCGTGATATTATTGAGAGAGGCGACGTCAAGATCAGCAGAGTTCCGACAGACGAGAACGTTGCTGACCCGTTGACTAAGCCACTTCCACGACCGAAGCATGAGAGTCATGCTGCTGCTATAGGCATTAGATTCCTTAAGCAGTAATCTTGTTTTTAGTGGGAGTTATCATATTTATGTTTTTGATGTTCATGTAAACATACATTTGGTTATGTTTTAATTAATGAAATTGTTTCAGTATTATTTAATGGTGTTATTAAATAACTGTCCAAAAGTAATTTATGGCATTCTTATAGATCATCAAATATGTGATTTGATCATGAGACTCTATAAGTGATAGATGACATAAATTATTTGTGTCCATAGTCGAGGTTATCAAAGTTGGACATTGATAACCGCGCGAGACTAGTATGTGAGGTGACTGATGACTAAGTTTCATGGAGTCATTAATAGGAGTATTAAAGTCAATCACATAGATATGTGTTAGAGAACACATGATCGGACATGACCCGCTAATGAGAACTCTACAAGATTGTTATATGTGTCATAAGAGTTTCTCATTACGACTATAGAGTATAGTCCTTAGACCTGAGTTCATCATGATTTCTTACATATGAATTGGTGTGCTTTGACCTTGTCAAACGTCAGCCGTAACTGGTGGCTATAAAGGCATTGATTGGGCATATTATGAAGTGTGTAGGGAACAGGGATGGAACAAGATGGAATTTGTCCCTCCCATATAACGGGAGATAAATATCTCAGGGCCTATCGAAGATTTGATACTGGAAATGCGTGGCCGCGCTCAAACGGATTGAATGTCAATCGTTTGTATTTTATCAGTATAAATCAGAGTTCGATAAACATGGTTTGGTTGATTAAGGATGACACGAGTTCTTGCCTTATGCCAGATCGAGATATAGAGACAAAGGGATTATGGGAATATTTGATTCCAGTACAAGTGGGAGATTGAAGGGAATGTCCTGAAATCAGACTTGTATTTATTCTATTAGAGTCGTGATGTCGAGATAAGACAATCATATGATATTGGATGGTCATAATGTTTTGCTAGAAGCCGCTTATAACTTATGAGTTATGAACTCATTACCATTATCATATGATCCTATAGGGTCACACACCTAAGCAAACTGGATATTATAAATTGGGTTTTGATCATTAGAGTAATGATTATGATCAACGTATATAAGATATACGTCGATATCGACTTTCTGTGAGGGTGTCGATCGACACCAATTGTGGGTGTCGATCGACACTTGTTCGGTCACGACTTCTAGAAGTATTGACTTTTGGATGGTGTCGATCGACACCAATTAGGTTGGTGTCGATCGACACCCGTCGGCAGCTCCAGCCTATATATATGATATAGGGGCTGCTCGACAAGAAATAACCAAAAACATATCAGAAGTTGTTCAGAAATTGTTTTGAGCTTCAGAAAAACACAGAAACGAAGATAGAAACCCGAAGGCGAATCGTTCGCTCCGGCACTAGCATCCCGTCGTCCAGTTTGTGTGCGTGTGGACTTCTGTAGAGGCGCAGCACTTGAGGCGCTTGAGATCTCGATTACCTGTTCTTATTCCGCTGCAAAACCTTCAGGTATGTTCGAGATTTCATATATATTCAAACATAGATTCAATTGGCACGATCCGTGGATTTAGGATTGTTGTTAGGGCTGTTTTAATATGATTAAAACCTGAACGAAATCCATCACCAAGAGGGCGATCTTGCTCAGGTGCAGGGTAATCTCGAACTCATTGCTTTGCTTCAGGGTAGCGATCCTCCGAATTTGGACGAGGAGAAGAAGACTCTGTCTGAGTATCAAATTGAGTTGGATGGAGCAGATGGTCGGTTCGATAAGGTAGCTGCTCGGGTTCGAGAAAAGATCGATTCTGAGTTGATTCCACCTTCTGAGAGGAAGCCTGTTCCGAGGTCGGAGGTCGAGCCATTGGAAACGACGGCTGCTGCGATCGGAGTGGTTGACCCGGCTGGATCCAATGATGGAGTTCTTGGGATCTCCGACCTTGCTGTTGCTAAGGCATTTGGTCAGGATTCTTAGTTTTGTTGCTTGCGTTTTGCTTTAGTTTTTATCTTTGTTTGGCTTTTCCCTGGTTTTTCTTATGGTGTTCTGAACTGTCTTTGGTCCGGACTGGTTTTGTTTAAATATTTCAATAAAAATGCTTTGATTATTTCGTTTGCCGTTTTATGGCATGCTTTGATAAGGGCGCTGTACCGGGCACGCTAATCAGTGAAAAGTCTCGCTTTCGTATTGTTTGACAAGCGTAAAATCGAATGCTGGGTTTAGAGTTCGGTTGCTAGTTTAGCGAACGAGTTTATGATCTCATACCAGGGCCGGTTTGGTATTTCGTTTACGAGATGTGTTATGACCAGTGTTCGTGTGTGGTGTTTACTGGGTTTAGCGAGCTTATTTCGCGGTTGACGCCCCGTAATATTCCCAATTTTCGAGACGCTCCTGAGGATAAGCTTAACAGAATATCGTCCTGACGCTTCCCGCATTCCCGATCAGGTTACGCCTCTCGGATATTATCCGGAAATTTATATAGCGCGCTAATTTTATCCACTCTGGGATGTTCGAAAGAACCATGGTTGATAAATCGTCTTGTTGTGATCAGCAACATACGGTGATAAGTATGCCAAGAGGCAAAAGTTTGTGTATGCCAAGGGGCGAAATTTTTGTGGGAGTATATGTGTATACGGACGGCGAAATTTTTGTGGGAGTATATGTGTATACGGACCCATTCCCCCCATAAAATATTAAAAAGGAAAGTAGCTGAACTTGCCGAAAGACAAGCTGCCTACGTACCCCATAATTGGGGATCAAGCCAATTCGTAGTTCGTTTTTACAGTGATTCAGTTTATCTAGTGATAATATTTCTTCAGGTGCATTGCGTTCCAAGTCCTTGGTACGGGATTTCCTTCTCTGTTTTCTAGCTCATATGCCCCCGGGCGGACCACCTTCGTAACTTTGTACGGTCCTTCCCACTTAGCGCCAAGTTTCCCTGCGTTCGGCTCCGCGGTGTTCTGGAAAACTTTGCGGAGGACGAGGTCTCCTTCTTTAAACTTGCGGCTTCGTACGTTGGAGTTATAATACTTTGCGGCCGCTTGCTGATAGTTTTGGATTCAGACAAGGGCTTGATCTCGCCTTTCGTTGATGAGGTCTAGCTCGTCGAGCATCATAAGGTGGTTCAGGCCTTCTTGTCCGGAAAGGAGTCTTCTTCTGACTCCAGGAAAATCGACTTCTGATGGGATGACGCATTCGGTGCCGTAGACTAGTGCAAACGGTGTTTCTCCCGTTGCGCGCCTCGGGGTTGTCCGGTGGGACCACAAGACTCCTTCGAGCTCATCCGCCCACCGTCCTTTCTTCTCTCCAAGGCGTTTCTTCAGTCCGTCGACGATGGTCTTGTTTGAAGCTTCGGCTTGTCCGTTGCCTTGTGGGTAGCGTGGTGTCGACTTGCTTAGCCTAATTTTCCACTTTTCGCAGAATCCCTAAAATCGAGCGGAGATGAATTGGGAGCCGTTGTCGGTGACGATTTCGTACGGAACTCCATGCCTGCATATGATGTTCTTCCATACGAAGTGTTCCACTTGAGCGTCCTTGATGCTGGCGTATGAGTCTGCTTCGACCCACTTTGAGAAATAATCTGTCAAGACGAGTAGGAACCTCTTATGCTTTGAGTTGTGCATTGGTCCCACTTTGTCCATCGACCACCTCATGAACGGGTACGGCGCTGAGATGGACGAGAGTATTTCCGCGGGTTGGTGGATTATTGGTGCATACCGCTGACACTTCTCGCACTTAAGGGAAATTTTTTCGCAATCTTTTATCATGGTCGGCCAATAGTGTCCGTGCCTCTTGATTTTGATCGCGAGAGCTCTTCCCCCGGAATGGTTTCCGCAGGATCCGCTGTGGACTTCTTCCATGATTCTTCTTGCTTCTTCGCCTTCTACGCATGTCATCAATGGTCCGGACAGCCTCCACTTGAATATGTTTCCGTCAAGCATGATGAAGCGGGCTGCCTGAGCTCTCAGCTTGCGTGCTGCCCATTTTTCCTTCGGGATTTCTCCATCTAGGATGTAGGCTCGTATTGGGGCCATCCATTTGCGGTCGCAGCCATACTCTTCTTGTGGTTCTGTTGCTAGTTCTTCTTCCGGAGGTTCTTCCTCTTCTTCGCCTTCCGGCTGTTGTATCAGGTTTGCGACTTGAGGTGGATCGATGCTTGGTCGTTCGATGAACTCGACGGGGATGACTCGTCTTTCTCCCGGGGCTGATGTCGATGCCAGGGCGGCTAGTGCATCGGCTGGAGCGTTCTCTCCTCGTGGGATCCTCGTGAGTTCAAACTCCTCGAATTGCTTCGCCAAGTCTTGGACAATTTTCAGATACGCTTCCATCCGGTCGTCCCTCGCTTCGTATTCTCCATTGAATTGGTTTGCCACAAGCTGGGAATCGCAGTAAGCTTGGAGGTTTTGGATCTTGAGGCCGAGTGCCAGTCTCAGTCCTGCGATCAGGGCTTCATATTCTGCTTCGTTGTTTAAGGCGTTGAAGAGTAATCGGAATGACTGCTCCAAGATTTCTCCGGTGGGCGATGTTAACCGCACCCCAACTCCAGAACCTTGTTTGGATGATGACCCATCCGCATGAAGTGTCCAAACCGAGTTTGGAGTTGGCTCCTCAACACCAGTGGTTGGTAATTCGATCAAGAAGTCTGCTAGAACTTGAGATTTGGCGCACGTTCTACTCCGGTACTCGATATCGTACTCGCTTAGCTCAACCACCCACTTTGCTAACCGTCCTGACTGACTCGGGCTGTGCAAGATCGTTCTGAGAGGGAAAGTCATGAGTATGACGATTGTGTGTGACTGGAAGTATGGCCGCAACTTCCGAGCTGACATCACCACCGCCAAGGCCGCTTTCTCCATCAACGGGTATCGAGTCTCTGCATCCGTCAAAGTCTGACTGACGTAGAAGATTGGTTTTTGCTCGTCGCGATCCTCTCTTATGAGTACTCCGCTTACTGTTGTTGAAGAGACTGCTGTGTACAAGAACAAGGGTTCTCCTTCGATTGGTTTTGACAGGACGGGTGGACTTGCCAGGTACTTCTTCAATTCTTGGAAAGCTTTCTCGCACTTCTCTGTCCATTCGAATTTCTTGTTTCCCCTGAGGGTGTCGTAGAAAGGCAAGCATTTTTCCGTTGGCCTTGAGATAAATCGGTTTAATGCCGCGACTCGTCCTGTCAATCTTTGGATCTCCCTTTTCGTTTTTGGCGAGGCCATCTCTATCAATGCGTTGATTTGCTTTGGGTTTGCCTCTATCCCGCGATGCATCACAAGGTAGCCGAGGAATTCTCCGGACGCCACCCCGAATCTGCATTTCGCCGGATTCAGCTTCATGTTGTGCCGGTTTAGTTGCTCGAAACATTCCCGCAAGTGCTTCACATGGTCTTTCTCTTCTAGGGACTTCACCAGCATATCATCAATGTACACCTCCATCGTTCTTCCAAGCTGCTCAGCGAACATCTTGTTGACGAGTCTCTGATATGTTGCGCCAGCGTTCTTGAGTCCGAACGGCATTACTTTGTAGCAGTATATCCCGCGATCCGTGATAAATGCGGTCTTGTCTCGGTCGTCTGGGCTCATCATGATTTGATTATATCCTGAGAATGCGTCCATGAAAGATAGCAATTTGTTCCCGGCCGTTGCTTCAACCAGTCGATCAATGTGCGGGAGCGGGAAACTATCCTTCGGGCATGCCTTATTTAAATCTGTGAAGTCGACGCAGACTCGCCATTTTCCGTTCTTTTTCTTCACTACCACTAGGTTGGCAAGCCAATCGGGGTACTTCACCTCCATGATGGATCCGACTTTGAGCAACCTCTCTACTTCATTGTTCACCGCTTGGGCGCGTTCTGGGCCGAGTTTTCGTCTCTTCTGCTTCACCGGCTTAAACGTTGGGTCTACATTGAGTTCGTGGCTTGTTATTCCGATGTAAATCCCGGGCATGTCCTCCGCTGCCCATGCGAATGCGCTGGCGTTTCCCTTCAGGAGAGTGATCAACTCCGATTTTATTGGTTCTTCCAGGTTTGCTCCGATCTCCGTACACCGTTCCGGGTTTGCTTCGTCTATGTTTACCGAAATCACCGGTTCGCACGAGGGATCCTTATCCGTCTTCCTGGCCTCCTCCATTTGTAGCTTGTGCTCGAGCTTCGCGAGTTGTCGTTCTCCTTTTGTTTTATTCGATCTCGTCTGGGCCTCGGATTCAGTCACCGGCTTCCTTAATCTGTGCTCCACTAGGAGACAAGCTCGTGAATCCCTTTGACGTCCCCATATTGTTTCAATTCCATTTGGGGTCGGAAACTTCAGGCAGAGGTGATAGGTTGACAGGATAGCTTTCATTGCGTTTAGCCACTGTGTTCCCACAATTGCGTCGCAAATCCGCTGGCTGTCTACCACCGAGAACTTCGTGTCTTTCTTCACTCCTTTTGCTTTGACGGGGAGTTGGACCGTTCCTATCGTCATTGTCGTCTTTCCGGAGAAACCAGTCAACGGTTTTGGATGGGTTTTGAGATGCCATGTCCCAGTGTTCATCCCCCAAAGGGTTTCAAGGAATATGACGTTCACCGTGCCTCCCGTGTCAACCAGAACTCTCGGTATATCGTGGCCTCCAATCGAAAGACTGATGATGAGTAGATCGTTGTGCGGATGGTCTATTTCGGCGGCTTCACCCTCTCGGAAAGTCATTGCCTGGACGCGATTGCCACCCGTTAAACTCCAGTCCATTGCTTCTTCGGCCATCGTCTTCTTTCTCGTATCCTCTTGTTCTTAGGGTTTAGAATATTTCTCGTCCCCACAGACGGCGCCAAACTGTGAGAGTCGAAACTAACACAATCAAAAACTTATATAAATGGGGGTTCGAAAATCCTATCTTATAAGAACTCGAGGACCGAAATTGAAAAGATGATTTTATTAAGTGGTTTTTTACCAAAGTACAAGAAAACTCGCAAATGCTTAGCGTCTTATATTGCGAAAACCCTTATACTCGGATTCTGAATGAATTTCAACCTAGTACATGCATATCTATATATACTAGGCGTCCTAAGGAGTTGAAAATACTTCTGGGCGATGTGGGACTCTGCTCCTTTCTCCATCCGCCGACCTTAGTTGGTTTGGGCTCGATTCATGGCCCAAGTCCTTAGCAGCCCGCCTCTTTGTCCAGCCTTGGTCCAATTCGCCTCTGGTTCACCTAGTCTCGGCCTTTTACTGAGATCGGATCTCTTCTTTGGTTTGATAGTATTTGGAGATAAGCGGTTTCTTCGGATAAGAATTCAGTCTGCCCGTTTCTCGTCTGATCTCAATCCGCCGGTTTCTTTTTTCAAAAACTCAGCCCGCCATTTTCTCAGTCCGCCCGTTCCTTTCTTCAAAACTCAGCCCGCCACTTTCTCGTATAAACTCAGTCAGCCCGTTTTCTCGTATAACTCAGTCCGCCCGTTTCTTGTTGAACTCCAGCCCGCCGATTTCTTTCACTAGCTTAGCCCGCCCATTTCTTTGGGAAGTCCAGACCGCCCATTTCTTATGTGGAGAAACGGGCTGGCTGAAGAGAAACTGGCTGGCTGAATTGTGCATGAGGAGAAACGGGCTGGCTGAAGAGAAACTGGCTGGCTGAATTGTGCATGAGGAGAAATGGGCTGGCTGAAGAGAAACTGGCTGGCTGAATTGTGCATGAGGAGAAACGGGCTGGCTGAAGAGAACCTGGCTGGCTGGATTGTGCATGGAGAGAAACGGGTTGGCTGAAGAGAAACTGGCTGGCTGAATTGTGCATGAGGAGAAACGGGCTGGCTGAAGAGAAACTGGCTGGCTGGATTGTGCATGGAGAGAAACGGGCTGGCTGGATTGTCCGTGTTAAGTCTTCAGCCCGCCCAATTCTTTTTGACGAAATCCAACCCGCCCAATTCTCTCAACTCGCCCAATTCTCTTTGATGAAGCTTAGTCCGTCCATTTCCTTAGAAGAGAATGTGGCGGGCTGGCTAAGGAAAGAATGTGGCGGCCTGGGATGTTCAAGGAGAGAATCCGGCGGCCTAGCTTGTCTTAGAGGAGAAAGTGGCGGCCTGGAATGTTCAAGGAGAGAATCCGGCGGCCTGGGATGTTCAAGGAGAGAATCCGGCGGTCTGGGATGTTCAAGGAGAGAATCCGGCGGCCTGGCTTGTCCTAGAGGAGAATGTGGTGGCCTGGGATGTTCAAGGAGAGAATCCGGCGGCCTGGCTTGTCCTAGAGGAGAATGTGGCGGCCTGGGATGTTCAAGGAGAGAATCCGGCGGCCTGGCTTGTCCTAGAGGTGAATGTGGCGGCCTGGGATGTTCAAGGAGAGAATCTGGCGGCCTGGCTTGTCTTTTATAGTAACGTTATGTTCTTTAGTCCGTCAATCTCCGAGGAGTGGGTTTTGACCCCAACATTGCTTCTTCTCCTTGTTTCTCCTCCTTGCTTCTGGTCATTGATCTTCCTCCTTGCTCCTTCTCCTTGCTTATCCTCCTTGTTTCTTCTCCTTGCTTCTCCTCCTTGCGTCACCTCTATACATAAAAATAATCATGAATTACTTTAAAACTAATCACACATATATTTTCGTTTTTGTAACATTTTTCCATTAACGTTGAGGCATCTCCATTGATTCTCCGAGAAACTTAATAAATCAATAGATGCAAATGCAATGGATAGTTTTATAACGCATTTGAGTGTTTTGCAGGTGCATTTAAAATTGAGAAAAACTTTGATGGAATTTCGACAAATTCGTTGAACAACACATTCTTGTAACTTTGTAAGAAATGAGTTTTGATTCTATCATACTCCTAAGAATCTTCATTTTTTTTGTGGGCCAATACACCTCCAAGTTAAGTAAAAAAGACATTGAAATCAATTTAAGTACAATTTATTATATATATAATTTTTTTTATTTGTATATATATATATATATATATATATATATTATTTTAGTTTGTAAGAATTTAAATTTTTACGATGAAAATCAATTTTTTAAAAAAAAAATAATAATCTAATGCAGTAATATTTCTTTTGCTTCTTCCCCTCCTTGCTTCTCCTCTTTGCTTTTTCTCCTCCTTAATTCTTCTCCTTGCTTCTCCTCATTGTTTCTCCTCCTTGCTTCAACTCCTTGTTCTCCTCCTTGCTCCTCTTCCTCGCCTCCTTGCTCATCGTCCTTACCACTCCTCCTTGCTTATTCTTCTTGTTTCTCCTCCTTGCTTCTGCTCCTTACTCTTCATCTTTGCTCCTCCTCCTTGCTCTTTCTCCTCCCTTATCCTCCTTGTTTCTCCTCATTGCTTCTCCTCTTTACTTCTCCTCCATACATAAAAATAACCATGAATTCCTTTAAAATAGATCGCACATATATTTTCGTTTTTGTAACATTTTTCCATTAACATTGAGGCGCATCTCCATTGATTCTTCGAGAATCTGAATATATCAATAGATGCAAACGCAATGGATAGTTTTGTAATGTATTTGAGTGTTTTGTATGTGCATTTAAAAATGAGAGAAACTTTGATGGAATTTCGACAAATTCGTCGAACAACACATTTTTTTTAATTATGTAAGTAAAGAAATGAGTTTTGATTCTATCATACTCCTAAAACTGTTCTTTTTTTTTTGTGGGCCAATACACCCGCAAGTTAAGTTAAAAAGACATTGAAATCAATTTAAGTACAATATATATATATATATATATATATATATATATATATATATATATATTATTTTAGTTTATAATAATATCATTTTTACGATGAAAATCATTTAAAAGAATAATTATAACAATCTAATGCAGTAATATTTTTTTTGCTTCTTATCTTCCTTGTTTATCCTCCTCCTTGCTTCTCCTCCTCCTCGTCGCTTCTCCTCCTTGCTTATAGTCTAGTTTTACACATATTATAATAATGAAATACTTGTCTTATTTTAAGAATCTACGAACCATCTAAATAATACAAAAAGAAAATAAAAAGTTCTTAAATTCCAAACTAAATTCCTTGAAAAAATTTATCTTTCTAAAATAACTTATATAAAAAATAGATAAAACACCATTTTAAAAACAAATAAGTCTTAAGCATTAGCCAAAATACTTGTAAATAAAATACAAAACATAAAATCAGAAGCATAAAAACAATGAGAATTGATTTGATATCTCAATACTTTCAAAGATTTCTTTAGAAACAACCTGTATGGCCTTCTTTTGTGGAATCCTCTTTTTAGCTGTCATCAAAATCCTTTACCAACTTTACTACCATGATTTTCTATTATGCACTACGTGATTGTGATGCTAACGAAGATAAACAACAATGGGATAAAACCTCTATAGCTAACGAAGAATCCAAGAATATCTATTCCATTATAAACTCAAAAATCGATGACAACAGAATCTATAATCAAAACCTCATCGGATCCACCAATATTCGTTACATATTAATAATATAACCATAAATTACAACACACATAATAAAATTCAAAACCACTCCAAAAATCGTATAATTTAAAAAAAAAAACTCCTAAAAGCTCCGCTCTCTCGTGGGTACATTCCTATTATAGTAAGAGACATATAACTATAAACAAAAATTAGAGATAGCCAAACAATCCTACATGATTAACGTCTATTCCAAAGGCCACGATTTTCTAAAATCAAACATAACATAAATCACAGGATAATTACATAAGCAATTCGAGAAGATATAAAACCTTTAAAAAAGTAAAGCATAAAATCAGAAGAAATACCAAAATAAAAAGTCATACTATATGGACACGATATTAGCAAAATATATCAAGAAACATAATACATATCACATTATAAAATCACTAATAAACAATAACTAAAGAACACGGAAATAAATAAAATACACTTACATGATTAACGTTTAGCCCAAGGAACACCGCAAAAATCTGCAACATAAAGTTATAGATAATTAGACGGATAATTCAAGACCTAAAAAACATTGTAAAACCCTAAAACAAAAAGAATTAACGAAAAGCATAAGAAAAAAAATACTGAAACTGACAAACAATATATACTATATAAACACGATACTGGAAAAAAGATCAAAATTAATAACACAAACAACAGTATTAAAACACTAATAAAGTCAACTAATTTTAAGAACATAATAATAGATTAAAACTCTTACACATATGATTATCGTTTGACCCAAAGAACACAGCATAAATCTGCACACACAACATAAATTTGAAGATAATTAGATAAATAGAAAAAATAGGTAAAACCCTACAAAAGATATTAGGAAAAAATATAAGAAGAAAAACTAAAGCCAAAATGTCTTACTATATGAACACTATATTAGACGAAATCAAGACACAATAAAAAATCAAATAATGAAAAACATAAGAAACGATATAAACCTTTACATAATCAACTTTTAGTCTAGGAACACTGTATGAATCTGCAAGCAAACCATTCGTTTTTAAATAATAAGATAATATTCTGAGAATACCAAAAAAAATATGTAAAACCCTAAAGTAAATACACAGAGATTTGTTACTCTCTGAAAATTAGATAGATACGTAATGATGCAGTAAATTTTCAGAGATTTACAAAAAGAAGAAACACTATCTCAAATCTATTCGTCACTCAACGCTGGGAATTCAATACGACTACAGCACAACATCCACGATTCCTGCAAAAACATGAGACGAAATCTAAAATTAGTAACAAACATGAATATCAAAAAAGAATTAGAAAGTAAAACGGAAACCATAAAACTAATAACTACACAAAAACCACCAAATATGGCATCATAATGAAAATGTATCAAGATTAGTATATATAACGCTTGGAAAAGCTAGGGTTTCACGATTGTTATTATTATTTCCTTTTTTATAGAAAAGATTAAACCAAATTACTTGCGGCACAAATAAATATGAAGATATAAAGTATATATTTAAAGAAAAATAGGATTTCTTAAAGATATGGGACTGAAGCCCATCCATCACAAAGATATTGGAGCAAGAGAGATAAATATTAGAAAATATATCCATTAGAACTAACCAAGATTTTTTTGTATTCACATCTCAAGATATAAACCAATACTGCTGAAAGCATCTTCACACGCCGCACCTTTGTCTGCGGGAAACAAAACCAAGAGAGGCCGAAACTTTTCTTCTTCTTATTGGTGTGTCTCCTTACTCTCTAGGTTAAATAAATTCTAACAATTCTTCTCCACAACCCAGCGAAGGAAAACTAAACTATTACACAGATAAAGGAAAGTTAATACCTCTATTGCTTCGAGTGAATGGAAAGAATGAGACTTTTAGTGTTAGTATAATAATGTTCAGACAACAGCTTCCAATATTTTCCAGTTCTGTATTAGACAAAATTCAAAGCCCTCAACATGAACAAAGCATTATCAAAACATTAGAGAAGAGAAATAATAGTGAGGCTCCAATCAAACAAAGACGCTGCATCTTTCTTTTTAAATATATAGCTTGACCAAACAACAACATAATCATCTTTATAAATTCGAAAGTCAGTATTTTAATTTTTTTTTTCAGAGTTATGATTGATACTTGAAACTCCCTATCAAACATATGAGCAGATTTAATGAGCTTCCCATGAGGCTTCGTCCTTACGTATCGTGTTCCAAGGAACTCTCTGCGCCAACATCTATCAGAAACGTCGGATTAGAATCCCCATAAGAGCAAACTATCAAAATAAAACAAAGTAAACAATAAGAGAACATGCATCAATGTTGGTACAGGTCATAGAGTGAAAGATGAAAAACGAATAAGTTCATCATCATGTAAAATAGCTACAGTTTTTCATGTACCATCAAAGTCTTATTCTTCTCCTCCTTTGCCTGTTGCAGGTTTTGAAACTCAGCCCTTTTTCTTTTCCTATTTTGATAACTTCTCTTTCGTATTCAAAACCTGTTTTATCTTTAAGAAAAAGTAAAACCATTAATAAGTGAATCAACTATGAACCAAAACGAAAGATTAAAAAAAATGGTTATATAAACAAAAATAACGGAACGTCGACTTCAATATTATTAGAAATAACTTTCCATACGAAAAAGGAAGAGAAAAACAAATAAGAACGATAACATTATCTTGTGTATAGCTGGAGAAAATATATCTTGGATGCCCGTGAGCAATACACAAAGCATAAAAAACATAAAGATTCTAAAATTTTAATGAATTACCTGTTTTTGTTTCCAATAGCAAAATTTTTTCTGGATCCATGTATCCTACAAAAATAAAACCATACGATCAGATTCACACCAAAACAAAGAAAACACACAAATAACAGCAGTACAAGGGCACCAAACACACTAAAACTAAGCCCTAAACACTAAGAGCATCTCCAGTGGTTCAGAGTCTTTTTTAGGCTTCTCACAAATATATTATTACTACTTTTAATACAATTAATTTATACAATTAAATTTTATTATCTTTTTAAAGGTTGACCAATCAAAATCATACATGTGAAGTGAGAGGGTATCTGAAAATTTCTCACAATATGTTTATTGAGATACGATATCTGTCATCTCTCTTCCTTCTTAATTTTTTTTAATATTTTAATCACTCAGATACTCATTCACAACCCCTCGCTGGACATGCTCTAACTATGAATGACGACAACAAAAAGCAAAGATGTGCGAGGAGGTGATACCTAAAGCCGAAGACGGTATATATAGCTTTCTAAGCGTAGAATTGCAGGAAATAAGGAATACTTTAATAAAGGATTCAAAAATTTACAACTTCAAAATAAAGGACAAAGTTTATATATGAAGAAAAGGAACCCAATATCATAATCTTGTTCCATTAGATTCTGAAGTTCCTTAGTCTGCATCAACTACAGAAAAAACATTAATACAAAGTTCGATAAACACTGTCAAAGTAGTGCATGTCTCAAAACCAAATGATATCGTACTCTGTCCCCGTCAATGTCTTCATCATCATCAGGAACTTGGGATGGATTGAAGATGTTGAAGAAGCTTTCACAGTCTTCAGTTTTGGTGGCTTGGCATTATTCGCCATGGTTGCTTAATCGATAGAATAAAGTTTAGGAGACACACATAATCTGATAAAAATATAAGAAGAATAAAGATCTTACGCTCCGTTTGACTTAAGTCGCTGCAACATAAACTAATCGTGAACAATCTCTGAAACACAAAAATGTTTCATGATTTGAGACAACTGAAGAATCAAATCCAATTATGGACTCAAATAAATAAAAATACCCATAACTGCTGTTAATTCAGATCCGCTGGCCCAGAGAAACAGAGCATGGCTGGGAGTTCTAACCCCAGGCTAAACACCATCTTTTCCTTTGAGAACTTCCATGCCCCGTCTCATACTTTCAATAGCTTCTTCCTGCCTTCTTGGAGCTGCTTGTACGTTTTTTTGTCTCTTGTCCCTTGAGAGGAACCCATGGCGGTATTCGCTTCTAGAGTTTTTGTAGTAAAGCCGTTGCCGCTACACCAAGCCGCTTAAAAAAAAGAGGACCCGAGTCAACAAAACCAATCATAAAAGTCAGAGAAAGAGATTAGAAACTGTGATTCTTCAATGAACAATATTCATCAGAAGCCTCAAATTCTACAATATACATACTCAGCACAAGCAAAATAATTAGAACACAGAACACACAAAAAGAGATTAGAAACATTCAAAAAAAGTAAAAGCAACATGATCAATTAAATTATGGTCTGTAATTTAAAACCAAACTCCATGAAACCCTGTAAAAACTCAAAAGCACGTAAAAGAGAGATCATAACATTCATTGTATCAAAAAAATATATGTAAAAGAACACAGATTATTTAGTATGGACTAAGAGAAAAATATTGAAAACTCTATGAAACCCTGTAAAAATTTAAAAGCACGTAAAAGAGAGAAAAAGCAAAAACCAGCCACGATGGCAAACTCTTCTCTGAGTTTCATGATCATCCTCCATATATCCTAAAAAAATGAAACCATATAAAATATAAGCAATTATACGACAGCAAACAAAACCGGTTCCACCAGATCAGAATTCTTCTTTCATGAGATTAGGGTTTAACACACTAACCTCAGCGCCTCTAGCTCCTTTTCATGAACTACCTGTTTTGGTTTCCGATAGCAAACACTACTCTGATCTCAATGATCTTGATCCATGTATCCTACAAAAATCTCGATGATCTTGATCCATGTATCCTACAAAAATCTCGATGATCTTGATCCATGTATCCTACAAAAATCTCGATGATCTTGATCCATGTATCCTACAAAAATAAAACCACACGATTAGTTTCACACCAAAACAAAGAAAACGTGCACATAGCATCAATGTAAAAACCCCCAAAATATTAAATCTAAAACCTAACAACAACGAAAGACGATAACAAAAAAAAATGGGTGAGGAGAAAATACCTAAAACAGATGAGGTATATATAGCTTTTTAAGGATATGTTTGATAAAACTATGCCATTGTTTTATAACCCGATAAATACAAGCTCGAATTTATCTTTATGTTTTTTTAAAATTAATTCGTATGATAAGGATCGAAATTTTCGGATGAGATCACTTTATATTCTCAAAACATTAGATTCTATTAATCAATTTTATACGATATCGTTTCGTATTAATTTTTTTCATATACTTCGATATAAACTACGTCGTATTGTATTCCTTTTTTCAGATAAATTTCATGTTTGGCCACGTTTTTTTATAACAAAATCAGATAAAAATTCTTAAATTCTTATGATTTTTTACTAACTTTTAAAAATACAATATAACACTAACATTTTAACCTTTAAAAATACGATAAAACACAAATATCTTACACTAAAAATTAAAACTAACAACCTTTTTTATACGTCAGCATAAACGACATCGTTTTGTATTTTTTTTTACTTTCGGATAAATCTCATGTTAATCAATGTTTTTTTTTATAAAAAATCGGAAATATAAGTTCTTATTATTTTGGGTAACTATTAAAAATACAATTTAACACTAACATTTTACCTTAAAATTTTATATTAACTACTTTTTCATTAAGGGTAGAATAGTAATTTGATACCCCAACTTGCAACATGAGCGCGACACGTCGAAAAATTACCTCGCTTTTAATAGAATGATAATAAATATGAAAACACAAAATCACGAACAAAAAATTAACAATGATTAAAAACAAATATAATGTTGGAAAACTATATATTAGATGAATATATAATTAATATCTTGTATTCCATATACTTTACGGTGAAAAGACAAATAATTAATACACTTTTAATACATGGGAATATAAACATAGAGGATCCAGCAATAGTTTGCCGACGAAGAATGGAAACACTGATCTTCTCAACAGCAATCTCTCTCTAGCTCGTTAGATTAATTTGGATCCTCTCTTCAGTTACTGGTTAGGTTAGTTAGAGTAATTGTTTACCAATAACCGATTTCCTGGTTATCAATTCTGGTATTCTAGCTACAAGGTTATATTTGGGTCACTTTGGTTCCTCGCCATGGGTCTGTGTCTAACTGTCTATAACAAATTTCTTAGCTATAGGCTATAACGACTTTAACATATGTGCATTTCAATGTCTCCACTTCAATTAGAATTTTGTTTTTTACTTATATTTTAACCCTTGTTCAGAATCTTGTTAGGCGCTACACCTACGGTCAATAGGAGCCTAACGAGTTATCAATTACTCGGGTATTATTCGGGGATTACTCGGGGAGTAATTTTAAAACATTTTATTATAATTTTGGTTTATAAATTTGTTTTGCTAAATAATATTGATAGAATAACATGATTTAATGATTAGAAAACTATCAAAAATCATGAGATCAGTGTTCGAGTGATTTTTTTTCATTTTTCTACCACTCTAACTACTTTATCTTCATCTTTTACATATTTTTTAGTCAATTTTCCATTTTGTTTTGTTATTTAGAGTAAAATACAACAAATTTGTCAAATTATTATCGATTTAAGTGATCTGGATTGACTGAGTTGTCATATTTATACGTCATTTTTTCCCCAATTATATGGTTTAGACGGAAAAAATACGAATCATTGTATAATACAGCCCTATAACTCAACTCGCCACGCTCCACCACCGTCGAGCGTATTCTCGGACGTATACTCGGCTAGGCAGGCGAGTTTTCGAACAAGGATTTTAACTATCAATTGATTATATCATTTTCAGAATATACATATTATGTGATCGTTACCATAAAAGAACTCTCCTATATAATTGACCACTGATCTTTTTTTATCAAGGGTTGAGTTAAAATAGTTTTTCTTTTTACGAGCCACATGTTTTTATTCAAATAGTTTTTTCTATATTTATTTTTGACAATATCAACTGTGAAAATTCCATAATTAGTAAATAATAATGATAAATCTCACTAATTTTGTTGAATTTGCGTAACATTTTCTTCGTATTTCTAATTTAAGAGAAGGACTATATTTAGAATGTATTTCATGTATATATCACGAATAATAAACAAAACCTATTTGTAAATTGTTACTACAAGTCTACAATAGGTTTTTGCAAAGAAAAACAAAAAAAATTATATTCTCGATATTGAGTCATGAGGTCTCCCATTTTGTTCATGGTTTCTTGTATTTTTATATCACTCATTTCGAGCCATGTTCAAGGTAAATATATCAACATATTTTTTAGTTTTAAAGGTTACACACGGAGAAGTTAAGAAGACTTCTTATTGTTGTTAAACACCTACAAAATTTTATTCTACAATTGAATTTTTGTTTTTTTTGGTTGATATCATCAAATGCTAGATGCAGAAGCTCGGGATAAGAAGAATACAGAAGTATGTAATATCCGGGAGCTTCACCCAGGATCTTGCGGCAATCCTCATAACTGCGTTAAAGTGTCATCAAAGGAAAACAAGAAACCTTTTCAGTGTTCTTGCCATGATGTTCGTGGTACCCGTCAACATGTTTGCGCTTGTAAATATTACTGCCAAAAATTCTAAAAAGAGGCGCCTGGATCCCAATGTTATGATGTTCATTCTTGCGAATGTAACTATACTTACTAAGTCAATTGTTTCATTGCTAAAAGTTATTTACAAATAAATAAAACATAAACTATTAGAAAAACCAGAGCAAATCACTTACACTAAAATCGTCCAAAGCATGTAATTAGTAGTAAGCAAAGAGGATAATTGATGCTCTCGGAAAAACAGTTTGTGTGGTAGAAAGACTGAAGAAGATTGAACGTCACTCGGCTTATCGTGACAGAAAAAAACTCTTATGACAAACAATCATTTCTTTAATGTTTTTTGTGTTCATCTCCCTTCAATTCGTCTTCTTCCGACTATGCTTGTACAAATATGTAAATAACACCATTTACTAACGTGTTTGTAAACATATTTACATATAAAATATGCCATGAAACATGTGCAAACCTATTTGAACATTTCATAATTAAATAAATTTGATCATAAAAAAAGTTTGATCCATAAAAATGTAATGTCTACACAATATACCTTAGACTTTTAAGGTTACTTTGAAAAGCTTAACCACACAGACATGAAAACTATGAAAGTTTGTATTTTTATACAAGTTATAGCATTACAATATGTTAAATGTACTTTATTTACTCAATTTCATAAGTACAACTACAAAAGTTTGTTTTAAGGTATGGTACAACTGATTACAAAATTTTACCATCAAAGTCCAACTTCATGGACAGTGGGTACGACTAGAAAACTAGGACGACTCTGTTATAAAAAAAGGGTTCATTTTTTTTTCTTTTGACGGTGCAAGTGGTCATTTTTTATTCATTTTATATTCTGACAGCGCAAGTGGGTATTTTTTATTCATTTTCTCTTTTTGTCTATTTTTAACTTCAACGTTTTTTGGGACCCGTTTTTTTGCTGTCACACGTTTTTTTTGCTGCCACACGTTTTTTTAAACTCACTTATAGTTGATTTAGTTATGCTAGTTATACCTTTTAATTTAACACATAAAAAAACTTGCATATATGTCCAAATCTTGAAAAACACAAAGACAAATTATAACAAAACACACAACAAAAGCCAAAGCCTAAGCTCAAATCATTCTTACGTACTAACAAAAGGGTCATTCACCGAACGTGAACGATTCGATTTCCTTTTAGGCATTGGAGTCTTAGGGCCTCTTCTTTTGCAGGTCGCAGCGACCTGCGACTGTGACTTGCGACTGCGACTAAGTTTCGCAGGTTGTTGTTCGTTTACATGTCACAGCGACTGGTCGCATGCAGGTCTAAAAATAAAAAATTTAGCGACCAGTCGTAAGTTGTTGCGACCAGTCGCAGGTTATTGCGACCAGTCGCAAGTCGCTACGACCTGCAAACGAACAAAAAGCTGTCGCAGGTTGCAGTCGCAGATCGCTGCGAGTTGCAAACGAACATGCCCTTACACTACAAAAAAAACTGTTATTGTTACTATTTTTTTGTCACAATATCTCCATATTTGGTCACAACAAAGCTATTGTGACTAAACTGATACGAAATATAAAACGTCACAATAGAATGGTCACAAACCTATTTTAGTCTCAAAAAGGTAAAAAAAAATTGTGACCATCAATTATGGTAACAATTGATGTCACAATTTGTGACTCAATTTAATGTCACAAAAACGACACAATTTGTGATGAATAATAGTTACAAATAGGTCACTAATTGTTACCAGAAAATATCACAAATCTGTCACATATTATTACCATATTTTAGTCACTAATAAGTAACAAAATTGCGACAAAAAAATGAAACAAATATGTCACAATTAGTGAAAAAATAGTCACAAATAAATCACAATTTGTTACAAGAAAAATATCACATATTTGTCACATGTTATTATCATATTTTAGTCATTAATACGTTATAGAATTGCCAGAAAAAAAACCGACACATAAATGTCACCGAAAAAAACGGTAGATATAGGATGATGACCAAGAGTGTTTCGTGATTTCGTGGTTAATTATCTGGCCACGATTTTGGTGATTATTTCAAAACTATTTCCAAAAAAAAAATATTTTGTATTTATAAGTTTTGTATTACAAAATATAAATGTAATTTTAGCTAGTTACAAAATAAAATAAAAATACAAAATAAAAATGTCGTGTATATCGTTGTGGTCTGCCGGCGGCGAGTTTAGCCGTAGCAAGATGGTGTGGGAGAACATATACGTGGCGGCGGAGAGAACACGAGAGAGATCTAAACTGCAGCGGCGGATGGTCGGAGATGTGGCGGCTGAGAGAACACGAGAGGATCGGAGATGCGACCGTGCAGAGGATTCAAGATGTGTTGATGAACGATGGCGGAAGCTTCGATCGAAGTGAACAGCGGCTCGCGATTCAATAGATCTGTAATAAGAACAAAAAGCTTAGTCGAGATGAAAAAAAACAGATAGAAGAAGAAGAAGAAGCTAATTGTCTCACCTCGGTGTGATGGTTTGGAGGGAGATTCTGATTTGCAATAATAGATAGAAAAAATAGAAGAAGATCGAAGAAGAAGAGATCTGGTCCATGGGAAAAAAAAAAAACTGACGTCAAGAGAAGGAGACAAATTAAAGAGGAGAGAGACGACAAAAGAAAGAAGAGATTTGGTCCATTAGATTGAATCTAATCAACGGCGAGAAGTGCAATCCTTGCCTCTAGGTGTTAACCAATGAAAAAGCTTTCGTTATTAACTTTCTTTTTTGGCAATAATCATTTTTCTTTCTTTTAATTATTTTTGCAATTTGTAACCATTTGGATTTGGTTTTATAGTTTTTTATTAAAATTTTATGTTTACGTAAAAATTTTAACATTTAGATTTCATAATCTAAGATTTGGGATTTAAGTTTTAGAATTTATAAATTGAGGTTTTAGGATTAAAAAAGGATTTGATTTGATTTAGATTTTTTTTTTTGAATGAATGATTTGATTTAGATTTAAAATTAAAATTCTAATTGGTGGATCTTATTTATGAGTGTATACTATAAGGAAAAGTTGGTTTAATATTCTCAAAATATTTTGTAATTTGAAAACTAACACATGTTTTCAAAATATTGTAAACTAACTTTTTTATTAAATAAAAGAATCATTAATACCATAATCAGTTTTGAGAGTTTATAATTAAAAATGATATATACTTTAAAAACCCAATTGAAATATATATATATATATCTTAAATACAATATTTTAATAGTATATTATATTTTAGATATAATTTTTGCTAGCTTATATCAATTAAATTTAATTTTCTTTATTTATATTTTCAGATAATGTTATTACTAAACTATATCATATATGTGCCATGAATTTTTTTTTTTAAATTACAACATCTTATATTTAGAAATTCAGTTATGATAGAGTAAAAATGAAAATATTTAAAAGATTAAATTAAATTAAGTAGAAATGAGAACTTTAGTGATATATGATACAAAAATTACATTATATTTTATAATTTTTAATTTCTAATACTGATTTTGTTAAAAATGATTATTTTTATTTTTATTTTATAACTAAAATTTAGAAAAAAATTAATAATAGATTTTATGTATTAGTTGTAAATAATAAAATTGAATTTAAAATAATTTATATGTTTGATTTATTTATGGTAATTGGATGGTTTTGAATTTCAGAAAGTTAGTTTTCAAACTTTCAAAAACAGAGGTTAGTTTTCAAATATTTAAAATTTCTAGAATATTTAATCAAATTTCCTCTTTTAATTTCTAATACTGATTTTGTTAAAATGATTATTTTTATTTTTATTTTATAACTAAAATTTAGAAAAAAAATTAATAATAGATTTTATGTATTAGTTGTAAATAACAAAATTGAATTTAAAATAATTTATATGTTTGATTTATTTATGGTAATTGGATGGTTTTGAATTTCAGAAAGTTAGTTTTCAAACTTTCAAAAACAGAGGTTAGTTTTCAAAATATTTAAAATTTCTAGAATATTTAATCAAATTTCCTCTATAATAATTACTGGTTTAGAGTTTTTTTATATGTTTATGATAGAGAAACTGATTGCATTTCAATAACTTTTTATAAGTAGATATTTTAAAATGGATTTTATGTAAAATATTTTGTATTAAATATTGTTATACTGTATATATAAATGGTTATATTCTGATTTTATGGTTTCTGATTTAATTAATTTCTATTATTAAGTGTTTAGAGGCTAAGGTAGAATTTATGTTTTAGGATTAATTTAAAGTTTGGTTATAGTCATAGGGTTTGGAGTATAGGGTTTGGATTTAGATTTGAGGTTAATGGTTAAGGTTTGAAAAAGATCAGATATGGAAAATAGAATTTTTGTTATAAGTGATGAATCTTTGTTTAGAGTTTATGCTTTAGGTTTACGAGTTTTGAGTATAGGGTTTGGACTTGTATTTTTGGAGTTTAGAATTAAGAGTTGGAGATAAGAATTTGAGAAAAGTTAGATTTGAAAAATTAATATTTTGTACTAGTATTGAATCTAAGGTTTTTTGGTATATTGTACTAATTGTAACTTTTCTTGATAACTAAGTGTTTTAGGGTTTTTGTTTTGAGGTTTAGGGGTTTGTGTAGCCACAATAAAATACTTTTTTTTGCTTATACTTTTTTTTAGTTATTATATATTGTTGAGTTTTTTTTTTTTTGCTAGAATTGAATCTGTTTTTTATTTATTTTATAATTTAACTTTTGATTTTAATCTTTGTCACAAAGTGGTAACAATAACATCACGATCTATGACCAATTTTAAAAGTCACTAAAATAGTGACTAGTTGTGACAAAATACTTACAAAATATTTGTAACTATGAATGACCTAAGTTTAGTCACAAAAATAGTAACATTTAGTTACTAAATTTGGTCGCAAATCCGTAACAATATTTGTTACTATATATTTGGTAACATTTACGTCACCCTTAGTGACAAAGTTTTGTTACTTTCAATTTAGTCATAATATTATGACCAAGTTGTAACATTTTTATGACTAAATAATTTCGTCACGATTTGGTATGTAAATTGTCACAATATTGTGACAAAACAATTAGTCACAGTTTTCTGTAACAATATGGAATTTTTTTTGTAGTGTTACTCCTCTTAAGCTTCTTAATCATTTTTTTTTTTTTGCTGCTTGGGCTTGAAGACCAGGTCTTTTGCTGGTTTTCACCTTTGTAGGAGTTCAGACTTTATCTACATTGTCTCCACCTACCAAAAATAAAGCAGAATCGATAAAACTCGTTATATTGAAAATAAATCAAAACCGATGGAAATAGGTGCGTATAAGCAAAATCCACAGCCCCATCACCTTTTTCGTTGCATAAGTCTTCATGTGAAACAGGTGCTTTCAGAAACCAACTCTTCTTTTGATCATCCAAATTCGGAAATTCATTCTCCTTAAATTTGTGTTGCACGCATTTTCTACTTAGCTTGCATCTTTTTCCATATGCGGTGGCATTGAAGAAATATCCGAGAAGCCGCATTTGTTCTTCTACAACTTCCTCATCATGCTACAAAAACAAGGAAATTGATTAAATATATTGCTGGTAGATTTAGTACGGCTAGTACGATTACTAAGTCAAATACTGTCAACTAGTATGACTAGGTCAACAAGTACGACTAGGTCAACTAGTACAAATAGTATGATTAAGAAATATATAGATAAAAAAATAAGTTATTTTTTATTGGGTTGGGGTCCGGCTTTGGGTTGCGTTCAGATTTAAGTTTGGGGCAAAACCCAATTGACTTTTATTTGGTTGGTTCGTAATTTAAGTGATTCATTAAACATTTACTTGTCTTTTCACCTTTTTTGATTTAAACAAAAATAGAAAAGAAATTAAATTTTATAACAAGGACAGATAAGTTTTTCTTACGGAGGGGCAAACAAGGTTAGTGCCCAAACTAAACGGAATAGCATGATTTTATGAATACTTTAACAGTAACTAATTGAGAGCATGAGTGGACAAAATTTGTTCTAGACATAACTTTTCTTTCATTGGATCATAGAAGTAAATTATATAAAAAAGAATAACAAACTATAAACATCAATATATGCAACCAATAAAACTGAATTTAGTTTAATGTAACAGCTGACTAATTAGGCAAGTCATCATTTAGATACATATCATCAAAAAAAAATTATATACTTATAATTATCTCTTTCTAATATATTAGATGGATACAACTTGTGGATGTATAATACTTTTATCATATCATTTTCCTCATACCAAAACACAAAAAATTGTGTTATATAAATAATAATATATATATATATATATATATATATATAAAACAAAGTATATATGACATATTTATCAATCGGAGAGAACGGACCTAGAAATGAAAGTTGGAATAGCGGATTCAAACGAAGAGGCTACAAAGGATGCAGGGAAGATGCTTTGTTTCTTAGATTAAGGATGTAAAAGGCGCTGAAGAAGGTAATGTGTGTTTACAACAAGGACCATATTATACCAAGACTAAGCTATGTTTACAACCATAAAAGTGACACGCATCACCACCAGGATAAATGATAAAAAGTTGTGGATGTGATAAACTAATCGAAAATAAATAAAGAATATGCAAAATAAACTTGATTAATTATGGAAACAAATTTGATGTTTTAAAAGAGAAAGGATATATATATCTAACTATGTCGTATGTCAGAAACAATAGGGATAACAAAACTAACAAAAAAAACATGAGTTCTCCTCACACAAAAAGAAAACATGAGTTTTCATTCAACCAGATGAAACCGAAAATTTTAAATTAAATTTGCAATAAGTGTTTGTCTTTGCAACAACTGTGTATCAGTGATATTTTAAGCTAATTGTTTTAAAAAATAGTTTATGACATATGAAAACCTATGTTACAATTAAAAACAACAAATTCTACTTCTGTTTTTACGGGGAAAATGGATCTATTTGTTAAAGAAGACATAAAAAGTTTTTTAAAATTTATACTTATTTCTTTTTGTGAATTATAACTTTCATTTTTCAACTAATCAATAAATTTTTGTAAAAAGTATGAGTTTAAAGTTTATTTACATAATCATTTTTTCTACATTTTATATTGTTATTCGCACAAGCGCAATTAAAAAAAAAATTATCTCGAATTATACTGCTATATGTAATGTGTTTATATGGTGAATTTGTTATATTGTGCTTTCTGATTTTCAAGTAACATACAAACGAACAAAGTATGATTTAAACAAAAAATTATATATACTATCCGCGCGTAGAATATCCCCTAGTGTTAAATAATGAAAGAAAGAAAAAGCATTTAAAACATCAGCATTAGGGTTAAAATATACTAAAAGAAAGCACGCGTCGTCTCATTTTGTACATAAATAATGAAGGTTCTTCTTAATTATAATGCTCCATTTGTATAGAGTCTGATATTCAAGCTATAGTACTGCGGCTCGTTTTTGAATTGACACGTCGGTGTGGAACTAATATTTGGGATTCGAAAATCAATTTAGCACAACGGAATGAAAAAAGAAAAGAGAGAAGTGGTGAGTGGTGGCCATAAAATGATAAAAATAACAAAAACTAAACGGAATAGCATGATTTTACGAATACTTTAACAGTAACTAATTGAGAGCATGAGTGGACAAAATTTGTTCTAGACATCACTTTTGAAAATCGACACGTCGATTTACTGTAGAATAGCCGATTTCATGGAATTTTTATATCAAAAAAATAAAAGATTGCTTTCCAAAATAGTAATATGCACGTGAGTAACCAATAAAAGCAATGTCCAAAAACATTTTTGCATGTACACAATCTCAAATAGTCATTGCACCTACCTAGCTTAGTTTATGAGATGATATAATCATTGATTTAATAATTAACTAGACTCAGACCCGCGCGTCGGCGCGCGGGATAATTATAATATTTTTCCAATTAAATATATAAATGTAAGAATTTTTAATATTTTGATATAACTAAAATTTTTAAAATTTTGAAAGAGAAGAATAACATTGCCATTAGTTTGTAGCACTATAGTTTAAAATTGCGGTGTGAATTATTTTGTGAGTTTTTTTTATGGCTTGATTATAAAATAAAAAAAAGAAAGTAGTTTAAAAAAAAGAAGTAGATAAGTAGCAACACATTTTTAAATTACTTCAATTTAGTGCACACATAAGTGGAAGTTATTTTAAAATTATAATTTTTTTTTACATAATAATATTTATGAAAATGTTTAGCATTTCTAGATACTAAATAGTTTTTAACAAAAAAAAAGATAAATAGCTAAAAATCGATAATTACATCAATATAAGTGAAAGATAAGTGCAAGTAAATTGTAAATATGTAAATTTAGTATTTACATACTAATATTTATGAAAATATTCAGCTTAATATTTATATTTGATAGTGGACTTTTAGAAACATTATTCTTAAATCAAAATAATATCTTCGTATTTTATGGAATATATGAAACCTTTTTTGTAAACATTTTTAAAAAGTCTAGAACATTTTTTAACTTATTCAACATATAAAAACATTACAATTATCACAATTTTCTATAGGTTATATAATTTTACCTCAAATACTTGGGCTCAGAAAATATTAAACAGCTGTTAATTTTCCAATATGAGCCAAATTAAACCCATTAATATTTCAGCAAACACTCAACAAAATCGGAAGCCCAATAACTTTGCTTTGTAATCATCGATCTCAACGTCTCTTTTAATTTAGAAAATATCAATCGCCTTTGTTTTGTTGTCGGTGAACACACCAATCAAACTTACTCCTCTTTGAACTTTTTTGTTTTCCTTTCATCTCCCCAATTCTCCGCACGAAACAAAGATTCAGGTAAGCTTCTCTTATTTTTGACCTTTTGTTTGATTATTTATTTTGATTCTTCATTTTTTTAGCTTCGTTCGAACTGATTATTAGCAAATAATTGGTCTGGATTCGTTTTTTTTTCTTTTGCATGAATATTTGCTTCATGGATTTCGAGTTCGAAACGGAGACCATCGACAGATTCATTAAAGGGTAAGCTATTTTTTGGGTAAAAATTTGATATTTTGTGAAGTTTCATAGCTCGAAATCGAAACCTTAGGTTTTTTTCATGGGTTTTATATATCGATTATACAGATCTATCACTCAATCTGTGTCTGCATGTGTCTTGTTATGTGAATAATCGGACCTTATGGGTTCAAGTCATGAAGTTAAGCATCTGAATTTTCTTTTGGTCCAAGTTCTGAGTTTAAAATCTTTATGTAACTTGATCATAGTTCGGGGGATAAAGTCCAAGCTTTCCGCACAAATCAGAGCACTCTTGATGATAGATGGCATTGATCATAGTTCAGGGGCTAAAGTCCAAGCTTTCTTTTTTTTTTTTCTCAGACTTTTCTTGTAATGATTTAAGAATGGAGTCGTTTTCTTTCTTACGGAATTCCTTTCTCTGATATTCTGCTTTACTTCCAGGTTCATGCTTATATATACACCCTACAAAGAAGCAGGATTACTCTATACTCTGGTAAGTCCAAAATCATGGTTCTACTTGTAATCGCTGCTAGTCTTTCTTAAATCCTTTCACATTGTTGAGTAACTTAAATGTTTATTTTTCTTTTTGGCGACGACACTTCCGATATACTTGAGCGTCTATCTGCTACGCTATGTAAGTGATGTTTCCTGTTTTTTTTTGTGTTGTTCTTTAGTTTTTTGAAGCATCTAGTCTTTTCTCTTGTTATTAAGATATACCTCTTCAAATGAACCATTAAGCAGCTGATTAGCAGTCTGATCAACAATCCTTTTAGCAACTGTGTCGAGAAGCATCTGTTCTGTATCATCCTTCACTTTAATATGCAACTTGAACCTTCATTTTAAAATATGATGGTCAGTTTTATTAAGATTGTCCGGGCTTACAATTCTATGCTTGAAAATACAAACTAAAAAAAACTAATCAGTTAAACTTACTTAGCTGAGACATCTGTCACAGATTTGTGACAAAACTCACAATAGAATGCAGGAGGATTTGCCACAATCTGAGATTTAGTTTCCCCACCTTTGTCTGAGTCGATTCTTTGGACCTTCTTGTTGCAGTGTTATTGTGCCCAAAATAGTACCATGAATAATCAGTATTAAGGGGTAGATGGTACAAATTACCCTGCATGTTTCGATCTGTATTCATACAATAAAGTATTTATTTTCTACGATCAAATAATGATAAATATACATACTCACACATGATCCAATTTATAAACATACCTCAGTAGATCCAAGTAGTTCTGCGATTTTTTTTTAGGAGAGTCATCCCATTCTACCTTTGGTTGAAATTGAATAAAATTGGATAAAATTGTCCCTCTTAGGTTGCACGGTAGCCAGAGGAAGACCATCATTTGGCAGCCTAAAAATAAGTAATTTAAACGATCTAGAAATCACAACGACTTAGAATTCAATTCGGTTGTTCAAATATAGTTTCTAAAACTCACTTGTTTTAAAAATCGCTGAGCTCAGGTAAATCTCTATTTAAAAATTTGATAATTTCCTGTTAAATGTATTCGATACATGTTTTAAAATGATTTGGAATCTTGTTTCCCTGTTCATTGTAGCAAATATAACACGATCAGTTTAAACAAACAAATCATTAGGTATCATGAGAATTACTGTATGTACTTAAAACTTACGGTTTCATCTGCCAGAATGAGCTCATAGGTTTTCTGCTGTCATGGCAGTGTATTGTTTCCAAGCATGAAGAACCCTGACCTAGATACGCCAGACTTGTAAGGCTTCAAATCCTTGAAGAAAGTGCACATAGTTTGTGAAACCATTTTCTTTAGGTCCTTAGATATGCTTGGTTGCTTGGAGAATGATTAGGTGAGTCTTCCGTTTATTATAATATATATATATATATATATATATATATATATATATATATTTATGCAAGCTAGGGGATAGATAGCATTTATCGTGGCATAAATCTAGGAAAATATATGCTAGTTAACAAATTTAGATTTTTAAGCGGTTAATTCTGTATCTTAGATATGGAAGTGGTTAAGTTCTTGATCTAGATTTGGAACTGAATAAGTGAATACCGGCATACAAATATACGGTTGGGATATAGTAGTTAAGGAATATTCTTGATATCATCAATATAATATAATCGTGTGAATCCTTCGTTCATTTTTTTGGGAATATCATTAAAAACACATATTAAATGTAATTTTTATATTTGGAATATCCTGAATAGATTTGAAAATAGCATTTAATTATATAATTATAAGAAGGAAATATTCTTGATTTCAAACATATACTTTATATGCATTTGCCGGTTATGATTATACGAAATATTATGAATTCAATTATGAAGATGAAAGGAATTCTGTAACCAAGATTATTTGCATAAATTCTTTTTTTTTTCTTTACTTACGATTGAAATAAAATGAAAAACACTAATAGCACAGCAAAAAAAGCATATGACATAATACATATATTACATGTATTATTCTCTATTTTTAGGTCGATCAATTTCAAATTATAATATAGAAACTTAATTTAAAGCCCTTTTGTTTATTGTTGAGTGATAATTAAACCTTGCATTTTTTCAAATTATCTAACTTATTTTATATAAGTAATTTGTTTAGATAACAACAGATAAGTAGTAATTATATGTTAAACTTAATTTGTATAAATATTTATTAAAATTATTGTCTAAACATATGATACCGTGAGTGTGAGTGTTACATATGTTTTTTTTTTTTTTATCACAAGAGTGTTACGTATGTTATTGGCAAAAAATATCGTTGAATAGTGAGTGTTACGTATTTTTTTCAATAGTATAAAAAGATACTTTTTAGTTAAAATCGTATGATACCTTTCTTTTAGTTAATATGTTGTAACCAAATCGTTGTGGATACATATGGAGTGATAATTTAATAGGTGGAGCCATTTTCTCATACCTAAAATACCCTTAATGAGAGTCCCTCAAAACCAAAGGAGACCAATGGCACAAAAAGTAATATGCCAAAGTCCTTTTGTCTTTTTTCCTATGGGACTCCTCTTTTAATATAGTAGATATATTATGGTGATTATGTCCGAATAGCTAGATATATATGGAGTATAATGAATATGACAACACAAAATCACGAACAAAAAATTAACAATGATTAAAAACAAATATAATGTTGGAAAACTATATATTAGATGAATATATAATTAATATCTTGTTTTCCATATACTTTACAGTGAAAAGACAAATAATTAATACACTTTTAATACATGGAAATATAAACATAGAGGATCCAGCAATAGTTTGCCGACGAAGAATGGAAACACTGATCTTCTCAACAGCAATCTCTCTCTAGCTCGTTAGATTAATTTGGATCCTCTCTTCAGTTACTGGTTAGGTTAGTTAGAGTAATTGTTTATCAATAACCGATTTCCTGGTTACCAATTCTGGTATTCTAGCTACAAGGTTATACTTGGGTCACTTTGGTTCCTCGCCATGGGTCTGTGTCTAACTGTCTATAACAAATTTCTTAGCTATAGGCTATAACGACTTTGACATATGTGCATTTCAATGTTTCCACTTGAATTAGAATTTTGTTTTTTACTTATATTTTAACTCTTGTTCAGAATCTCGCTAGGCGCTATACCTACGGTCAATATGGACCTAACGAGTTACCAATTATTCGGGTATTATTCGGGGATTACTCGGAGAGTAATTTTAAAACATTTTATTATAATTTTGTTTATAAATTTGTTTTGGTAAATAATATTGATAGAATAACATGATTTAATGATTAGAAAACTATCAAAAATCATGAGATCAGTGTTCGAGTGATTTTTTTTCATTTTTCTACCACTCTAACTACTTTATCTTCATCTTTTACATATTTTTTAGTCAATTTCCATTTTATTTTGTTATTTAGAGTAAAATACAACAAATTTGTCAAATTATTATCGATTTAAGTGATCTGAATTGACTGAGTTGTCATATTTATACATCATTTTCCCAATTATATGGTTTAGACGGAAAAAAATACGAATCACTGTATAATATAGCCGTATAACTCAGATCGCCACGCTCCACCATCGCCGAGCGTATTCTCGGATGTATACTCGGCTAGGCAGACGAGTTTTCGAACAAGGATTTCAACTATCAATTGATTATATCATTTTCAGAATATACATATTATGTGATCGTTACCATAAAAGAACTCTCCTATATAATCGACCACTGATCTTTTTTTATCAAGGGTTGAGTTAAAATAGTTTTTCTTTTTACGAGCCACATGTTTTTATTCAAATAGTTTTTTCTATATTTATTTTTGACAATATCAAGTGTGAAAATTCCAGAATTAGTAAATAATAATGATAAATCTCACTAATTTTGTTGAATTTGCGTAACATTTTCTTCGTATTTCTAATTTAAGAGAAGGACTATATTTAGAATGTATTTCATGTATATATCACGAATAATAAACAAAACCTATTTGTAAATTGTTACTACAAGTCTACAATAGGTTTTTGCAAAGAAAAACAAAAAAAAATTCTATTCTCAATATTGAGTCATGAGGTCTCCCATTTTGTTCATGGTTTCTTGTATTTTTATATCACTCATTTCGAGCCATGTTCAAGGTAAATATATCAACATATTTTTTAGTATTAAAGGTTACACACGGAGAAGTTAAAAAAACTTCTTATTGTTGAACATGAAATTGATTGATATCATCAAATGCTAGATGCAGAAGCTCGGACTCGCAAAACATATGTATGTAAACTCCCAGAGCATCACCTAGGATCTTGCGGCAATCCTCATAACTGTGTTAAAGAGTCAAAGTTAGGCGAAAAAATGAGCCGAACAGGACGACTGTCTAATGAATCAAAACCTTTTGATTGTTCTTGCTATGATCGGCCTCCTCGCCATCTTTGCTCTTGTGATTTTCACTGCAACACCTAATGGCCAAATTAACTAAAAAGAGGCGTCTGGATCCCAATGTTATGATGTTCATTCTTGCGAATGTAACTATACTTACTAAGTCAATTGTTTCATTGCTAAAAGTTATTTACAAATAAATAAAACATAAACTATTAGAAAAACCAGAGCAAATCAGTTAAACTAAAAGAGGATAATTGATGCTCTCGGAAAAACAGTTTGTGTGGTAGAAAGACTGAAGAAGATTGAACGTCGTCACTCGGCTTATCGTGACAGAAAAAACTCTTTATGACAAACAATGATTTCTTTAATGTTTCTTGTGTTCATCATCTCCCTTCAATTCGTCTTCTTCCTCGACTCTACTACACCAGTGTTTCAACGTTAACCTTTGTTGGGGAGCTGGAGATATGTAATAAACTGCTTTAAAGCTTGTTCTGTTTAAAACTCAGACAACAATAAATGAGAGAATCAAAACTAAGATATGTAATAAAACTGTTTTCCCTCGGTCAATATTTCCACTAGAAACATGAATCATCATCTCTTTTGTCCTTAGTGGCTCATGTTCCATTATATGGTAGCGAAACGATCATAGTCTCTGGATCATTAATGAAGTTTTGGAACAAATCCATCAACCGCGAAATTCCTTGTGGCTGAAGGAATGGCCAATCGAACACCATCTAGCTCTGGTCCTGCAATGACTTGGCATCCGAGTCGTGACCTGAACCATTTTCATCTCTCATCAAGAAAACAGATGGAAACTTTCTATTTTTGTTAAGAGTAAGAGAGAAACTTTACGTTTCGGCGAGCCCGAAAGCAAGATCAAGCATATCATTCTCTTCATCTGTTGGTTCTTCAAGTTTGTTATAGTATTCTGTGTCCTGTAAACAAAATTTCAGATATTTTCCTCAGGAAAATCGTGATTTCAAGGAAAGCAGAGGATGATCTATATATAATGGAGGAGAGATATGCTCACCATCACGATCGCGTGACACGTTGAACACGCTAAAGAGGCCTCACAAGCCCCTGGAGATTAAGTGAAAGCAATCCCTGACTTCTCAATTCAACAAAGGGATTAATCTTAGAAACATTAAAAAAACGTATTCGTAGTTATGAGAAGAAAAAGATGGAAGACAAGAAGTATGTGCCTTCGAGGTCTATATCATTTTCATGAGCAGCTTCGAGCACAGACATTCCAATAGGGACATTAACAGGAATCTCCTCTCCGTCTTTATCAACAAAGATAATGGTTATCCTGAAACAGAAAAAAAAAAAAAAACAAGGCTTCAATAACAAAAATAGCATAGTCTGTGTCCACATTTCCGTGTGCAAGTGTCAAATTCACTTTTCAGTTTCTTCATATATCACCCTTGTAAGAGGACGTTGTGGAGGAAGTACAAAACTTATGGGTCTTCAAGAACAAGGCTTCCTGATGGATTCAACATAAATGTAGAGATTAAAAGAGAAACCTGTGAGTGACAAAATCCATAATTTTGTATTCATCCAGATCATAACCATACATTAACAAGCCAATTTCTCAGCTTTTGCTTAGGTCTTTGAGCCAACACCAAAATTTTGTACCGAATCCTGAATCAAGTGTCATTAAGCATATAACTGCGCATTTCAGAATCGCTACTAAGTGATCCATCTAACACCCAATCAAGTGCAGAGAAGCTGGATTTCGTTCTTCTGCAATCTTCTTATGACAGTCTTGAAGACTCATTATCAAGAAGCTTCTAACTAGCCAGATAATAGAGTGGTCTCTAACAAAGAACACTATTTTAAAGTACTGTAATTGACTGATAACCGAACAAAAATATCTAGAAGAAGCCTCAGACTAACCAAAGATGGCAAGTATTGTTGTTGGAATTGTATCCTTGATTGAACCTGAAAAAGAGAAAAGAAGCTCCATGAGAAGAAGAAGAAGAAGAACAGAAGAAGAAGCGTATGAAGAAGAAGAACGAAGAAGATGATTTGGTCTGTCAATCTGAAAGTCAACAAGACAGAAGAATAGCATCATGGGCTTTGTGTGGCTTTGGTAATAAGGAGACATTGGGCCAGCAGATTTGTTCAAAGCCCAAAGTGAAGAAGTAACTTGTGTTTGTGTTTTAACTAAGTTAGAGTTGTGAGTTGAGTGTCTAGAGGGAGTTGTTAAAGAGAGTTGTTGTGTAAGCAAGCTTTGCTTGTGTAAGAGAGTCTAGTATATTAGGTGTATGATGAAAGTGTGTTTGAAAGTAGAAGAAGTAGTATAAGTAAGTGTAAGTGAGTTGTTGTAAGAATTCATCCAATGTAAGCAATGTAGAAGATTAAAGTGAAATGTGTTTCTTGTTCTCTCTAACACAAACCAAACATGAAAAAGAGAGAGGAGTAAAACACAGAGGGAGAGTGAGAGAGCTCACGACAGCAAGAGAGAAATAAGAGTGAAAGAGTGCAGAACACAAACCTGTGTGTTCAAGAAGAGAAAAGCTTGTTCTAAAGAGATAAAGCAAGAAGTTAAACATGGTATCAGAGCTGTAGTTGTCTTGGAGCCTGTTCAAAAAGAAGAATGGGTCCATAGAGAATTATCTCTCTGCCGTGGAAGAAGAAAAAGAAAGAAGCAAAGACAAAGGAGCCGTAAGAAAAAACGGCAAGAAGAAAAAGGAAGTTAGTCAAAAGGACTGACAAGAAGAAGGAAAAAGGAGACAGCTCGAGAAGCTGTTCAGAGAAGAAGAAGAACCTCATGGTAATGAACCTACTGCCCTATTGTTGGAGCCTAGCAAGCTGCACAAGAAGGAGAAAAAGAAAGGTGATTACCTGAGGAGAAGAAAAGGAGAACAAGAAAGAAGGCAACTTTGCAAGCTTAGTTGGAGTCTCTAAGATGAAATGTAGACAATGAAGTCTTGCATCAAAGAGGAAGCAATTAAGGTGGCAGCAATGGTGTCAAAAACCCAAGTATGTGAGCTGAGAAGAAGGAGCAAACCTGAGAGAGTGAAGCTCCAGTATGCTCCAGGTCTGAGCCGACGTCACTGAGAAGAGTCTTCAGCCAGACCTGAGAAGAAAAAAAAAAAAGAAAGCAACGGCAAAGAAGAGGCCGTGAGAAACAAGAAGAAGAAGAAGAAGAGAAAAAGAAGGAAGAGGCGTCAAAAGAGATGTCGTGAGAAGAAGGAGAAGAAGAAGAAGAAGAAAGAGCAAACCTGAGAGAGTGAAGGTGAAGCTCAAAGATGCTCGATGAAATTGAGAATTCATATGAGTGTTTTCTCAACTGAAACGAGAAGGAAGAGAAGAGCCTGCACAAGAAAGAGAAGTGTAAGGCTGAGAGAAAAAAGCAAAGCTGAGACTAAATCGGACAAGAGGTGGTGTCAAGAGAAAGCACCATCACCATTCACAAACCTTCACATGGCCGTAACCCTTCAAGAGCATCCAAGAAGACAAGGAGATCTCTGGAAGAAGCTGTGGAGATAGTGCGGAGGTGAAGATAGTATTGTGAAAGGGGAATTCCTTGCTTGTCCGACACAGTGAAGGTGAAGCTTGAAGATGCTTGTTCAAGTTAAGAATCCTTGTTCAAGTTAAGAATCCATGTGGTTCTCCAACTGAAACAAGAAGGAGAAAAGAAGAAGCCAAGGTTAGAGAAAGACCAAAAGCCAACAGTTCAAGGATCAAACAAACCAATTCCGAAAAGAGCGGAGGTTGATGATTGAAGAACGTAAAAGCTAAGGTTAGAGAAAAACCAAGGTGGAGATTCAAAGAACCAGACGACTAAAGCTAAGCTAAGGTGATGACTTGAAGAAGAAACCAATCAGACAACGGTGCTGATGGATCAAGTCAAAAGATTCTGAGGCTAAGCTAAAGTGATGGTTCAGAGAATCAAACTGAACAAGAAGCTGGTGATCATGAATGACACCAAGCAGAAAAGAAGAAGCTCGCCAAAGTGGAGCAGAAGACGGTTGCAGAGTCAACCACAGGAAACGTGAGAGAAGAGAAAGCTCACCCAAGAGAGGGAGATGAACAAGAACAAAAGGTGCTTACCTAAGAGAAAGAAGCAGAAGAAGGGAGCCGGTTGCACAGGTGACCAAAGAAGACGTGAAGCATTCAGTCATTCACGCACGATGCTTCAAGAAAAACATGAGGAATCATGGTAAACTTGAAAATGGAAAAGAAAAGTAGCTCACCAGAAAGAGGGAGCTAAAGTTGCGGAGACGTGAGGAGAGCTCACGATGATACCAAGATGTGAACAAAGAAAATGCACAGAGGAGAGGAGAAGACGCTCACCAAAGAAGGAGCTGAAGACATGAGGTTGCAGAGACAACCTGAAAAGTCATGAAGAAATTTCAGAAACCAGAGGAGATGGTGCAGAATAAAAGGAAAGAAGAAGAAGCTCGATTAAGGAGAATCGAAGCAAGAGGAAGATTGATGCGTGAAGGTTCTGAGCAAAAGAAAAGTAGAAACAAGGAAGCTTACTCGTGAGCTGTGCAAATGACGTGAATCGGATTCGCACAGGGAAGAAGCAATTCACCAAAGAAGAAAAGAAGATCAATAGGCGATGGGATTCAAATCCCTAAATTGGAATGGGGAAATTCAATCAAGGATCCAAGAGGGAGTGTTGGAATTGTATCCTTGATTGAACCTGAAAAAGAGAAAAGAAGCTCCATGAGAAGAAGAAGAAGAAGAACAGAAGAAGAAGCGTATGAAGAAGAAGAACGAAGAAGATGATTTGGTCTGTCAATCTGAAAGTCAACAAGACAGAAGAATAGCATCATGGGCTTTGTGTGGCTTTGGTAATAAGGAGACATTGGGCCAGCGGATTTGTTCAAAGCCCAAAGTGAAGAAGTAACTTGTGTTTGTGTTTTAACTAAGTTAGAGTTGTGAGTTGAGTGTCTAGAGGGAGTTGTTAAAGAGAGTTGTTGTGTAAGCAAGCTTTGCTGTGTAAGAGAGTCTAGTATATTAGGTGTATGATGAAAGTGTGTTTGAAAGTAGAAGAAGTAGTATAAGTAAGTGTAAGTGAGTTGTTGTAAGAATTCATCCAATGTAAGCAATGTAGAAGATTAAAGTGAAATGTGTTTCTTGTTCTCTCTAACACAAACCAAACATGAAAAAGAGAGAGGAGTAAAACACAGAGGGAGAGTGAGAGAGCTCACGACAGCAAGAGAGAAATAAGAGTGAAAGAGTGCAGAACACAAACCTGTGTGTTCAAGAAGAGAAAAGCTTGTTCTAAAGAGATAAAGCAAGAAGTTAAACAATTGTCCATAAGACCGTTGTAGGTTGCTTGTCCCACACGATCCCCCTGCCAAAAGAACAAATCTTAAGGCAGCATTGTGTAGAGTTTAAATCAAGCAGACAAATGTATGAGTTTTTATGTAATGCTGTAGAAAATAACTCAAGAAGGAAAAAGAATAGGCAAAGTAAATTAAAAGAGAAGTTCGCACCAAAACCCTGAAAGACTGTAATACCAAGTGAGAGTTTGAAAGTTTTATCAAAACCATCGCATAAAGAGCATCGATTCTGAATGATATCCTATGACCCACCATTGAATAGCTGAAACCTCCAAAGATTTGAGATTTAACCCAGAATTGAACAAAGGTGAAACGGGTACCAATCGAACTATCTCGAGGTTTTCGAAGAGATTAGTCTTAAAGCTTTTTTTTTCAAGAGGGGTTTGTGCTTATATACACAAGTTCAGAATCTCATGTTTCTTCTTCATCTTCTAATTTTTGTGGTATATTTCGATATATGTCAAACCGAACCGGATCGTACCGGTCCGTCTCAAGCAAGATTGGCACAAATTTGACGATGAGAAAGTAGAAACCAAACCAAGCAGAAGAACTTGCCTCTTAAGAAATTCTTTGCAAAGACAAATACAAAGACGAAACAGACACAAAACACTTGCAACTTTGGAGTAAAGTAAAGCAAAAAAAAAAAAAAAGAAGCTCAAGCAACATCATCCGACCTCTGATTCTCTTTCTGAAGCTCCTCTTCCGCTTTCTTAAGAACCTGATCCCAACCACTACCAGAACTCATGTCAAGATAATCGTAAGGAACAGCTGTTTTCAAACCAGGAAGCACGCTGCGACGGCTCTCAACAATCCTCAAATCCAATTCACGAGTTTGCTCAAGTTCTTCCCATGTATACATCAACGGCAACGTAGAGCCGCACCAAGTATTGAAATCTATCAGCTTGACCCTCCTCTCCTTTGTCACATAAACATCAAATGTGTAACTCTCCGATTCAAACTCCATCCTAACGTTATCATGGAAGAACTCTTGGATCAATCCCTTGAGCAAGTCCTTGTCCTTGAGAAGAAGAGGGTAAAACGTGGTCACCTCACGCTGGCAAATCCCAACAAGCTCGTTCGATCTGACAAAGCATCTGAACTCCATCTCAGGCCTTAGACAAGGGTACCATTTCCTCAACGCGAGGAAGAAGCTCTGTGGCCTCGACGAGCTTTTGTCACTGCATGAATCGTACGCCTTGCATAGGTCATGGAGCAACGAATCTGAGGAGCGAAACAAGAGAGCAATCTCACTGAGACAAGTGCAGCTGAGGTTCTGCGATGGGCTGATCCAAGCTGCGTCTTTTGGTGCACTCCAGTTCAGATTCGGGAATATCGCGCCGCCTAGGGTTTCGATTGATTCCTTCACCTCCATTTCCAGCTCTGGAAACGACGGCCCCTGCTCTGGTGATGATTCCTCGTCGTCTTCTTCTTCCGGATTCTGGACTCTGTTGGGCATCGCGTTCTCGTTTGCTACGGACTCAGGGAGGAGAAAGGGGCCAGAATCGTCCATGAGATACCTCACGAAACACTCCGGAAGCTTGTGAAATCTCGTTTTGATGCTTAAGGATCTGAATTTCGGGTACCAACTCTGGATCTGGCACCGGTTTACTTCCTCTCCTTTCATCGCAGAATAGGCTTACACGATTCTACCTTACGGAATTTTGTTCCTCCGCCGTTGATGGAGGTTTCCGGTGAGCGCCAAGGGACGGAGAAGGAACGTTCCTTTTTTTTTTTAATTTCTTTTGGTTTATTATTAGGGTTTTGTTGCCAATTAGATTTTTTTTTATTACGGGCCGTATCTAATGGGCCTCACAAACTAATTTAGTGGGCTTCCTAAATATTCAGGTCAGACCTTTTGAGTGTGTTATAAGTTTAGTTCGCGAGAAAAAAATTGATTATATTTCACAACTGAGATTTATATAATACTATATTATGATATTATTAAAGGAAATGAAAATATAATATGGATTTTAAACCTTTTTGTAATTGTAAGGAAATAATATAACGCTTTTGTGAGATTCTAAACACAAGAGGTAAGCGAATGACTAAACACAAAGCTTTACTGCTACAATACCAAAATCTTTGCAAACTTTGCTCACAGGAAAAAATATTCCGGCACAACTGATCAGAAGAAGATTGACGTTTCCGGTGAAGTTGCTAACTTCGTCGATAGATAAATAATAAAACTCCTATGTACATGAGCCGTATCCACCGTGGTTTATACTCCCAGAGAGATCTTGCGGCGGAAACTTCCGATCTGGATCAATATAAACGAAGAAACTTAAAAATTTTGCAACGAAAATCTATACTAATATAAAAGGAGCTGATTCCAAGCTTTCTCAGGGGTGCCACGTCAGCATTTAATCCACGTCATAATTCTACAACCAATCAAATGTCACCAACAAAATTAAAAAAAATAACTATTCCAAAAAAAAAATTTAACAAACTTCGATTACACATCCATTAAAGAACACAGATCATGCCCACAAAGAAATATACAGCGTAACTTAAAAACAACTTATAACACATTTTTCGGGCCCAAGATTTTCACGCACAAATCCCAACAATTTAGTAGCTACTGCGACACTAGAAATGGAAAAGGCCCACTTATGGCCCATTTAAAAAAACTAAACCCATTCGGCCCAGGTTTCTCACCATTTTCACTGTACCGTGATGGTCGACTTATCCAGTAATCCGACCTCCTCTCCGGTCACTTGAGACGTCCTCATAACCGTTTCAGGAAAGCAAACGTCACAGACCCACTCCCCCACGCTTCCATTAATCACACGAAACGCATCCACCCGATTCATCGTTTTCCACAGGTCGCATGTTAAATACGATGCTGGCTTCCATTAATCGTTTTTCACACGAAACGCACAGGAGCTTCTCATCTCCGGCTCGCCGAACAGTACTTAGGGTTTCAGCAGCCTAATTCGGTCTACAGTTTCTCCGATGCTCTTGAGGGATGTAAACAGGTCAGTTCGATATGTTTCTTTGTTTCGCTCTGTGGCCAATGCTTTGATGATTCTGAGTTGACTCGAGAAATTATCTTCTTTGCTGAAGAAATGTTTTCTTATGATGTCTGTGATCGTGTTTGGTTAAAGCTCTCTTTGGTTAAAGCTCTCTTGGACGTTTGACAAGGAAGGGACTAAACTCTTGGAGGTTGAAATGTATACCATTACAGGACAGCAAGAAGATCACTGTCGGGATTTTGGATTTTCTTATTGAGGCAATTCTCAGGCTAAGTGTAAGCTTCTGATTTTTGGGGGTTTTCTTGTGATGTTTGAGTAATGAAAAAGATTTATACGATTCTATTTTGGGAAATTAATTTGATGCATTAGATCTTGAATATTCCACTCGAACAAGTTGTGAACAAGACATGATCTTTTGAGAAGATGAAAAGCGAAGCCGAGAAATGCGTAACGGAAGCTGAAAAAATCTGCAACGAAAAAATGGAGTTTGAGGATCGACTTATGCAAAGGCATGTGTACTATTATATCTTTGAGGAGTAGTCTTCGTGAAAGGATGTTGTCATGTGTAGCATTTTTCTTAATCTTTTTTTTTTGTCAATGTAGTTCCTCTCTGTGTTAAATGCAAATAAGAAAAGACTCAGAGCACTAAGGGACAAAGAAGATTCAGGGAGAGCAGCTGAAGAGGAAGAGTCGACAGACAAAGCTGAGAGCTTTGAGAGTGAAAGAAGCTACAATGAGGCACATCTCAAAAAAGCTACAATGGAGCTCCTTCTCATCAACGAAAAGGTGTTCACTGCTTCCTTCACTTAATTCCTGCTGGGTCGTTTGGTTGTCGTCGTATATTATAGTCTCAGTATTATCTTCCATGTCGTCTGATCATTCTCACAAAGTTTCATGATGAGCTAAGAACCTCTAACTCATATATGCAGAACGATTAAGTCACAAATATATTGCAACATTCGTCTTATTATTTTCTATTATTTTGACCTTAAGAAGAAAGTGACAAGGAGAAGAAGAAGAAACAAAATCAAATTCTTTTTCAATAAATTGGGTAGTTAGGAACTGAAGAGCGGTTTTGGTGGTGGTGGTGGTCGATAAAAGAGAGCTTCTTCTCTGCGATCAAATTTCTCATAGGTACGGAAAAAAATTCTCTCTGCGTTTTTGATTACTTAAAAATAATCGGAGAATAATAATGAACTTGAAAATTTTGGTGCTCCATTTATGGATTGATTAGTCACTGGATATTAGTTTCGCTTGCACAGTTCGTTGTCCGTCCATATGTCTTTTTATCGTTTGTTTTTTTACTTCTTTTCAGTTTCTGAAGTTGTTTTTTAATTGATTTGTTGTTTCGAAAATGAGTTAGCAGAAGGACATCTTTGAGTTCCCCATGATTAGTTTCTGATGTTGCAAAATGGTTAATAATGCTGGGTTATCAAAAAAAAAAAAAAATTGGTTAATAATGGATCTGTTAGTGTATAGTTTTGGTTTGGTTTGTGTAAAGTTGGAAACTTTGCATCTTAACTAACAAACTCTTTCCTTCTCTCCTCTCTTTAAGGTTTAATTAATCGGTTCTGCAGTTATAAAATTTCTGTTTCTCATGCATATGTTTATGTATATACCTTAATTCAGAAGGAAAGATTCGTCTTGGGTTTTGGTTCTTGATTTCAAAAATTTCTTCAATTTTTGCAGTCAGATCAATCGAACGGGAAAGTTTTTTTTTCGTCTGCTTTTTGCCATGGGAAACGATGAGCTGTCTCACCTCAAATTCTCTCTTCTGCTCGAATCATCAGCCTGCAATGATCTCTCCGGCTTTAAGTCTTAAGTCGCTCACTGAAGAAGAGGGTCTCCAAAGCATTGATCGGTCTGGTTTGTGGTATGGGAGAAGGTTAAGATCAAAGAAGATGGGTTTTGAAGAGAGGACGCCTCCAATGATCGTTGTTTTGTTTGGAAGCAAAGACATCGTTGATTACACAGTACATCTGGTTTCATTTTGGTAAGATTAATTATGGTTTGGTTGATGTATCTTATACGAAAGCTCAAAACTAAACACCCTTGGTTAACACAGCTCTGCTTACAAAGGTGAATAACTATTTACCAGAAGACAAACTGCTGCAATATCATCTAGAGGCAATCAGTTTCACCAAACCTGTGTGTTTCAAGTCGTTGACATTCAGATTCACGATGAAACTTATACATTTTCTGTTGAAAGGCAATCTAAAAACGCGTGTGTCCTATTACCCTTTTATATGCAAAAATAGCGGTATAATTCTAAATTAACGCTACATTGTTTTTTATATATATTAGATTGCTTTTGGGTTAAAAATCTGATTACTTTTTAAAAAATAACATACAAAGGATGAAAAAAAAATGATTCACAAAGGACAATTAATCAGACTTCTAAATTATTTATTAAACCAGTTTTTTTTCCTGTACTTACATGCAAATCCAATTATTGATTGTCGAATATTATATTTTCCCAACAACTTAATATAAGATGATTAAATATTAAATATTTACTATTTACAAACTCAAAAAGTAAATATCAATTAGATAGTCAAATTTAATTTAGAAATATGTATCTATAATATAAGTGATGAAAACAAAATTTAAAAATTTTGAAAAATAAGATTCGAGAAATTTAAAGAAAAAACTAAACAAAGGAATATACAAAAAAAAATATTTATCAACAAAATAATCTGCATAAGAAACACAAGTTACCACAAAAATGGTTCTCATCACTATCAAGAAAACCCAAACATAAACAAAAGGAAACAAAAATTTGAGGGACCCCTTTTAGATACATCATAAATAACTCAAAGTTACATCTACTAATAGTATCTATTCACATGTACATATATTATACTGCAAAAAATGGTTTATCTTCAATATCAGGTTTACATAAATAAATGGTTTTATTAGTTATCCATTAACACATATTTTATTAATGTATGATTTTTTAATGTAGAAAATATATGTGAACGTACTATATTCAAAACATACGTAAAATAATAAATCAAATAAATAAAATAACTGGTTATTGAAATCTGAACATAAACAAAAAAAATACAGTAAATAATATAATAATAATAAAAATAATAGAGGAAGAACAGTACATCATGTAAAAATATTTTAAATATTATAATAATAATAAAAATAATTCAAAACACAACCCACGCGTAACGTGGACAAAAACACTAGTCTAAACTATATAAAAGGGATAGATTCCCTGAATTGTGAAGGTGTCCACGTCAAAAAAAATGCCAGGTCATTAATCAGCAGCCAATCAAAACACTTCTACAAGCTCAACTTAATATTCTGGTTTCAACAAATCGAACACACGTTTCAGCCCAAATGAAAATAACAATTACTTAAAAAGAGAAGCCCACCAAAAACACATTTTGTGTTTAACGTTTTGAGAAAAAAAATAGACCAAGATCAGAGAATAGCTAAATGTGCAAGGATATTTGGCTTAGAGTTCCTGACATTTTTTTTTTTACTTATAACAGAGCAAAAAGGAGACCAAGAAGGTTGCTGAGAGATACTGGGATAGGGAGCTTACTAATGAGATGCAACCAATATGGGTAAGGACTATAGGTGTATCTTATGTGCACTCATAGTCAAAGTTATGGAACCAGTGTAAGAGCTTATTTCTATTTATTACAGCTCTGAAACTCTAAGGAGGTGACAACAGAGGAGTAAAATGAGTTTTACAGAAAAACTTTCAACGAATATTTGGACTCGTTGGCATCTTCCCACTTCACTACAGAGGTACGTTCGAGGGAAAATATCTGTTAAAATATTATATCTCCATTAAATAACATAAGCAGATTATGCTTTGTATATGTTGAAAAGTGGTGACGCCACATTGATCCGCTAATGATATACTGTTCTTAGATTCTCTTATTGATAATGCTCTTATTGTAGGGTGAGGTCGAGTTTAGGTCAACCCTTTATGTGCCACCTGTCTCACCAATGGGGAAGGATGACGTGGTTAATCAAAAGAACATAAAGTTCTATGTCAAACGAGTTTTTATTTTAGATGGTGAGAGAAGTATCTCTTCATGTTGTCTTTCAAGAAATGTGTCTTTCTATTTTGTATTGATATCCACGTTTGTGGTGTTTGGTGCTCTGTGCTTTGTGAAAAAATGCTGGTAAAGAAGGCTTTTGATATGATTTTGGAAATATCCTTGAGTGAAAATAGAGAAGTATACTGCAGAACTCTTGATCCCTTCTGCTTACATTTTATTTCCCTTTAAAATACATGTTCTTAGAATGTAGGTTCTTTCATATGTGTTTTTTTTGAAACAGAGATCTCGAACAAGGCAAACCCATAATTGACAGCAACAAAGTTGGAGAGAGGCTGTGTAACTCTGAGGAAAAGGAGCAAGATCGGAACGTTTTCCTGACTAATACCATGTCATGCATTTCTGCAACAAGATCTCAATTTCACTCTCTCATTTGTAGATCATGAAAGAGATAAGAAAAACAGGTACTTTCACAGTAGTTTCTATCATTGATCATTATCTTTCTTTTTTTACATTGAACCAAAATATTATTGTATCATGATATCATCTGAAGAATTGGCTCTGAGTAGATTGGAGAAATAATATATATGCATGATCTTTTGCTATTATGGTTTTCTATTTCCATTACCGTTCAACAGTTATGAAAAACTTGTGATATAACAATACAAATCTTCTGGTTTGATATTCAAAAACCTTGATTTAAGTATATGGCCATTTACAAGCAGCCAACAACCTAAAAAATTTGAAAAAGATTCACTGATGAAAGTAGAACATTAAATCTTCCTTGCAAGGTCGACCATGTGTTAGTTTCTCATTAGATGAAACTACTTTGTTTACCCTAACTCGATATGCAATTACTAGAGATTAGTTCTTAATTGTAACAGTGTTTCAGACGTGTTTGTAAGGCCATCTCCATCACTAAAATTCTAAATGAAAATTTAAAAAAACTAAAGAAATGAAAAAAATGAAAAAACGAAAAAAAATTAAGGGAGAAAGAGATTCTCAAAGAAGAACATTTGAGATCTCTCACTATTTATCAGCCATTTCGGTATGAAAAGACATGTTCACATCGATCAAATTCGTTAAACGAAATTGAAAAGCCAATAGGTGTATTATTGGCTAATAACAAAGCTCTCCTGTTAAATAATCAATGGAAAAATTTCGAATGTTGTCCATGGTTCTTAAGACCATATGTAAATTCTTATATTCTATAAAATGCTTTTGTCGGAAAAAAAACATTTGAGATATGGTCTAGAAATGAGTTTGTTAATATTTTATTTTCAAATATTATTACAGTTTAAATATTTAATAATAATTAACAAACTTATAACATTTTCTATTTTAGATACTCATTTTGAGATATGATTGGATGAAAGTGTTCTACAAACTGTGTCCTTAAAGAATGTGTATTGTATTGAAAATTTATTTATAATGTAACTTTTAAAAATAGAATATAACTTTAATCTGTTTAGATTGTACACTAATTTGTCTTTATATAATAGTAAAGAAAATCAACATGTTTAATCTATGATTTAGAAAAAAAAAACCAAATCTATAATATAATCATATCAAATAGAAAAACAGATTTTAAAACATTTCATAGCAAATTTTTCTATAATTAAATCTGCGCGTACCGCGGAAAGAACCTAGTGATAATTAAAAGATGAAAAATAGGCTTCTTACTTGGATACATCATAGGAACACTTTCCGTAGCTTGCAAGCAACATAAAAATATCGAGGACAATTAGTTTTATAACAATGATGTTAGTAGAGAGGTTATCTCAAATCCACACATGTATTTCTTGTGTCATTCGTAAATCTTTTATCTTATTTTGGGAAAAATAATTATACATGGGCAAATCCATATAATATAATAGGGCACACATTTTCTTATATACGTACATATAGATATTTTAATGTTTTATTGATCCTGTTCTCATGAGTTCATTTCTTTTCTTTTAATATTTTCACAGGTTGGATATATGTGTTGGAGATGGCTCTGGAGATCTATTCATATGGATTCGAGAATTATTGGAGGGATGGTCAAAACCGGTTTGATTTTCTTGTCACATGGGTCATAGGTAAACCTTTTAAAGCAGCAATTTCATCATTTTTGTTTTCCTCGATTGAGTGAGTGAAGGGTATGCTATATAATTGATAATCTTTGTATCCACAGTTATTGGGGAAACGGCTACCTTCATAACTCCAGACGAGAACACTTTCTTCTCAAACGGAGAATGGTGAGGAATAACTATGACATGTTTGTTCCAATTGTTTTTTCTTCTGTAAAAAAATCCTGACTCTGTTTCTCTTCCGTCGTTGATAGGATCCGATACCTTCTCCTTGCAAGAATGTTAAGACTGATAAGGCTTCTTATGCACGTCCAGCGATACCGAGCCTTTATTGCGACGTTCATAACTCTTATTCCAAGTTTGATGCCATATTTAGGCACCATTTTCTGCGTGCTGTGTATCTACTGCTCCATTGGCGTACAGGTAAATCATACTACTAAGTTTTTTTACTGGAAAATGGATGAGCCTTGGTCCTTCTTTTCGTTTTTGCATCTACTAAACTTTCTTCATTTCATTTGTTCGTAGGTCTTTGGCGGGCTTGTGAATGCTGGTAACAAACAACTCTTCAAAACCGAGTTGGCTGAGGATGAGTATCCTCTTTTGGCTTTATGAAAACACTTTTTATGCACTCAACACCATTCTTTACTTGGTATATCTGTTCTGTTCCTGTAGGTTGCTAGTGAGTCTTTATTGTTAGGAAAAAAAAAACTTTTCCAGTATATGATCGTTTCTTGACTAGAGAAACTCAGCTATCTACTGTTCAACTTCAATGACTATCCCAATGGAATGGTCACACTCTTCAACCTGCTAGTGATGGGGAAATGGCAAGTCTGGATGGAGGTAATTTCGCTCTGTTAGTCTCTCAACTTTTAGAATCATAAGAGTTTCCAACAAGAAGCATGGATAGATGTGATTTTAAACAGCTTCCTTCTTATTGCCAATCACTATGGTGCAATTCTTTAAGCTACTCTTAATGATGTTTTCTTCAGAGCTACAAAGATTTGACGGGGACGTGGTGGAGCATTACCTATTTCGTCAGTTTCTACATCATCACTGTGTTACTTCTGTTGAATTTGGTGAGACTCACTGAGACCAATTTGGTCGTGATTGTTGTAAGAAAACCAAACTTATTCTTGACTAATGATGCATGATTGTTTGTTTCAGATTGTTGCCTTTGTCTTGGAGGCGTTCTTTACTGAGCTGGATCTTGAGGAAGAAGAAAAATGTCAAGGACAGGTTAGTTATTTTCGTCTTCGGTTTGTCATAAAGTTACCTCACAGACATGAACAGATGATATGGAGATTGCGACGGTGTAAACCTTTGATTCTGTGTGATCTCCTTGGTATTGCTCGAAATGTGGGTTTAACCGGAAGAGTTTTTCATCTGATTATTATGTTTGCAGGATTCTCAAGAAAGAAGAAACCGGCGTCGATCTGCAGGGTAAGCAGAGATATCAGATCATTGCTTTTTTTTATATGTTAATTTAACAGGAGACACTTAGAAAGATCTAACGCTTTTTTCTTGTTTGTTGTTGTGAAATTGTTAAAAAGGTCGAAGTCTCGGAGTCAAAGAGTTGATACACTTCTTCATCACATGTTGGGTGATGAACTCAGCAAGCCAGAGTGTTCTACTAATAATACATAAAAGCTCAGGGTTTTATTCTCTTTTATGTATTTTCTTTGTGAATCTTCGAAGCGTTCTTGATTCTATTATGTAGAGAGATCATAAGAATCTTGAAGGTAACTTACATTTTGTTTGTTTGTTGAAGATTTAAAAATGTAACGATTGTTTTTGTATGGTTTTGTGCCTCTTTACTCTTTAGTGCTTGTAATAACGACCATACGATGAGTATCGATTCCCTTAACCCTTTTGTCATAACCACAATTCGATGACTATGGATTCCTTTGACCCTTTTCTAGAATTGATTGACTTTTTTTTTCCTATTTTATTTAACTGATATTATTAGTATACACCCAAAAGAACTAGAAACTCCTATAGGAGAATTACATTTTGCTTCCATGACTCATCGAGAGTTCTACCAAAACAATCAACAAACAAAGCAAAGATTCATAGAAGGCCAAAAAAAGTTCATATTGTTTCTTATGGAGTACCTTTTTAAAAATTAGTCCACCATATTATTTAGTATATTTGTCCCCTCTTCTCTCTTTCTCTCACTCTTATTTTTGAGAGAGAAATGATGATTTTTTATCTGTTTTTGTCTTCTTCTTTTTTTGTCAACTGGTATTCTATTATACAGAAAACATTATACAAAGAAAGTTAAACAAAATGATTATGGAAACCACGATATAACTAAAGATTTATTACAGATACGAGCCTCTTTTGCTAAGTTATCAGCTTGGGAGTTAAGCGTTCGACTAATGGATCTAAACAAGTAAGAGGGAAGCGCCAGACGTTGAAAGTCTTTGAAATAGTTCTGGAGAGGTGAGGGTATAGTAGATAAGATAACACAACGATTGTAATACCTCGATACCAAAGCGGAAAGCACGACGGAGAGAAATATTTTCTGATGGAGGATCAGAACAATTTTAAAAATTCTGGAACTTGGAGCGTAGATGCACAAGGAGTTAAGGAAGCCATTACAAAAAGATTCAAGTCATGAAACATTTCAAGGCAGCACAGAAAAATCGTGGAAGATCGCTTTGCGAGGAAAAAGGACCAATCGGAGGAATAAATTCAAAAGGAGGAGTTACGAGTATTAATAAATTCAGGGGATTTTTCACAAGGCACTAGACACCAAGAGGAAGCTTTGGGAGGTGTAATATCAGTATTTGGACATCGGATGCATAAGTTATGAAATTATTTCCAAGAGGGTACGAAGAGAAGTACATGGAGGAGAATAATTCCAAAAGGGGAGCTCCGGTTATCTAAAAATTATGAAATTTGGAGGGATAATAAAGGACATATAGAAGAAACATCAGAAAAAGACAGAGCAATTTTTGGATAAAGGAATCATCAGATATGGATTTTTCTTCTCCAAAGGTGTTAGGTGGAAGCTTGCAACAACTAGAGTCCAAGGGAATATTCTGCATGACCAGTTTCGACCAATGCATGATATTTCTACACTTGATGACTAAAAAGAAATACAAGAAATGTCTGAAAAGGTTTTCTAGAGCAGAAGTCAGTTGGGAAAATGATTATGTGGGAGAAATTAGAAGAAAATATGGTTTAATTGAAGAATTGTGCATGAAGAGGACAAGTGGAGGTGTGATGGACGAAATTAGTGACACTTTGAGTTTAATCTTCTCATCTCCAGGGATTATGTGTCAAGCTAGTAGGAGATCAACCCACTAACTCCAGACTCCACTCTTCACTTCTCTCTTCCTATGTAAACCAAGTGCTCTCCTCTCCATTCCATTCTTTTGCCAAAGCTCAGATCAAAGAGATTCTCTGTGTTTTTTAGAGTGAGAGTAGTGATAGTGAGAGATCTAGGCGTGAGTTAAGGGAGGTATCTTGTTGGTGCTTGTGTGAATCTTGTTGCTCTCTTCCTCTTCTCTCTTTGCCAATTTTTCCAAGGTGGGTTTCGGTGTGTGGTAGCCCTTCTCCACTCTTTTTCTGCATCATTGTGTTCATGCATGGTGTTGTAGGCAAGACTGGGTTGTAATTTTCATGGTTTCTTTCTCTTTTTAAAAAAATCGATTTCTTGCTTGATTGATGAGAAAAGTTGTTGCATGTTAAGTATTGCTTGGAAATGATTTAGTAAAGAATCTCCAGAGTTATTTCAGATGATTTTCAAAGTTATTCTTCTTCTGGAGAATTGATTTCAAGTTTTAAATTGAGGAAGTTGTCTTTGATTTCTAAAAAATAAATCTTGGTTTTCTAAACTTGAAACTCTTGGGTTTAGAGTAAGGATAGTTGCATGAGTTCATTGCATGTAAGTGTTTGAGAAGGAGAAAGATGGTGGTAGTGTTTATATTCATGCATGTAGTTGTTAAGTGAGTTTTAAGTCTAGTGAGTTGCATGCATGCATGAGGAAGTAGAAAATTGAATTGATAGATATTTCTTTTGCATGGTAGAAAGGTGTGATTAAGCCAGAGATTGTGTAGATTTGTGTATGTGATTTAAGAGTTAGTATTTTAGAAATTATTTGAGTAAGTTCCTCTTTAATAATCAGTTAGTATGAGTATTAAGAGAATTTTATTTGAATTTTAAAGGCTAGAAAATTGAGTAGAGTTTAAGATCTTGTATGAATGATTAAGTAAATTTTAGCTAGTAATTAGCAGTGAGTTAATTTAATATTTTTGATTAGAAAGCATGTTAGGCAAGATTAAATTGATATATTTGAATTTGGATATAGTTTGAATTAGTAAAAGTATTCTAAATACTATTAGGTTGTATGTGTAGTAATTTGTAGAATTGTTAGTATTGTTAATTATTGGAAAGTAAATGAAAGTGTCATAGGTTATAAGAAGTCACCATAGGTTGTATGTTAGTAATTTTAGACTTTGCTAGAATTGTTAGTTATACGTAAGTAACTATAGATGGCATGCTCGCTAGGTTATCGATAGTTAGCCCTTTTCTTTTGATTTCTAGGTTGAGAATTCATTTTTTTTGGTTTTGTGTAGTAATCGGTTGCATTTGGGTTTGAGAAGTGTGTTAGGTTGGATTGATTCGGGGCTAGAAAGTCTAAGTGTGGTTGCGTGTTTAAGGGGGGATTAAAGCATGTTAGATGTTAGTGTGAGTTAAGTCGTGCATGTTGTGTTTTGTCAAGCGATGATTGTTAGATTTGGATTAAGAGTTGCATTTAGATGTGGAGTAAGAGTTGCATAATAGAGTTTAAGAGAATGGACTTTGCGGGAATAGCATTGACTTGTGTAAGAGGATCGTTAAGTTTAAGTTGACATGTTTAGCTTTGCATTGGGGTAATAGTCTAAGGAAGGAGTTTCGAGTGGTATTGATTTACCAAGAAAGTTTTAAATCGGTTTTGATGAAAAGAAGCATTTTCAAAGGGATTTTGATTGCTTGTTGCATGTGCGTGGATTGGTTGTATGCTTGTGTGGTGGTTGTGATGCAGGTGACCTCTGTGGTGAAAGACTAACGTTTTATGCAGGTAGCACCACAGAGGAATGTATTGAATCCGGCTAGTGAGAGCCATGAGACTGTGGAGTTTGAGTGATGGTGGATTGGTTGTGAGTTATAGTGTTTGTGATGTGGTGGAGATGTGATGAGTGTGGTTTGAAGTTTGTGTTGAGATATTGTGGTGTGGTGTCAGTCCGTTGACGGGTAGTCTTCGGACTGGAGCGGAACTGGGGCATACGGTTCAGTGGCGGTATGTGCGTGATCCCCAACCTACGGCATCGAAGGACAGAGAGGTAGGTTCCTCCACGGCATCGATGGACTGAGAGGTGGGGAAGACTCGGAGAGACGGGGTTGCAGCCTAATTGGCCGAGTGTACCCGACGGGGTACGGAGACGGTGTTCCGGAAGAGGAAGGGCGGAACTGGACCGTAAATCTGCACTTTGGCCGCAAGCCAGGATGTATGATTGAGTTGTGATGTTCCGGCTTGATGGTCTTTGTGATAGTCAAGTGCAGGGTGTTCACGGGGGATCTGCCATGCTTTGAGATCTCAGTGCCCACGCGTGTTGTGCGTTTTGAGAACGCGTTTTCAGAAGGATGTAGAGGCATCAGAGGAGTGCTGGTGCACTCAACAGACTAACGTTGTTTTGTGCTTCGACTATTTACTTTTATGTTGCTTCGGCTATATTGATTGATTGCTTGTTTGATTATTTCATTTATCGCTTTGTTTTAAATCTCCTGTGTGAGTCCTGAAACTCACTGGGTAATCTTATGATTGCTCACCCTTTTCCCCTGTTTCCCCCTTTCAGGAGCCCTTAGCTTGGTAGCATGGCTTTGTTTAGGATTGGCGCGCTTATCCAGGTGTTCCAGTGGTGTTTAGTAAGTCCAGGAGTTTTTAGGCTGATGCCCGTATCTTATGTTGTACTAGTCTATGCTGTTTTCTAATCCGCGGATAAACGTATTTGTGTATTCGGTTTTCTTGAATTTCATGTGATATTAAGACTTGGAAAACTTAAGTTATGAATGAAATGAAGTATGCTTTTGTTTAAAACTCCTTGCACTTTATATTTGAGTCTTCCGCTGATATGTATGGTTTGTCCGAACTTGTTCACAACTCGAGACCGAAGTACGGGTTGCAAAGCCTTAGGCCGAGGTCGAGAGGTAAACAGAGTTAGGTATTGGGATGGTTCTGTTTTCGGACTTAGTCCTAGAATGAGCTGACTCGATACTTAACCCCGTACTGTGGCATCTTCGGGTCGGTTAGGCTGGAGGGTTGGTCGTTCATGTTCTTGTTTGATTGTTGGGCGGCCAATCCTGTCTAATCCGGTTCGGGGGTGTTACAACGATGATTTGCTGCTTCAAGAGGGTAGAAAAGCTGATCCGAGTCTCCACAGAAAGTGATGCTATTGAAGTTCAAACGCTGGAGATGGAAGAGAGCATCTCGCAGATAGATTGTTTCTGCTTCGAGCGGTGTTTCAACTGGGTCTAATGAAGTGGAGCCTTTAAGGATACAGTGACCAGTGGAGTCAAGAAGAATCCATCCAATGCCAGCTCTACTTTGAGGATTAACCCAAGAGGCATCTGTAAAACAGTAAAGAGGGGATAATGGCGTTAGTACCTCCTCAAACGTTTTTGGTTTTCTTCTTACTTCCCGAGTATGTCGCTGGTTATTGTGGAGTGAAGCTAAAGAGGCTTCGTGCCACATTTTATGATCATTAATGGCTTGGCGAATTATATCGCAGATATGCCGACGAATATTGTTGAAAATCAAGTCGTTGCGGGATTTCCAAATTCTCCAGCCAATAAAAGGGAACAATTGATCTTTCCCAGAGACAGCCTTATTGGCAGTTATAAGATTAAGAGTGATATCTGAAATAGATTGATCTGGATTGAGCTGACCTGAAGGCATCATCACCGGAGACAGCTCCCAGATCTCTTTAGCGACACGACATCGAAAGAGCAAGTGAGAAACCGATTCTTTCTCCTCTCCACAGATAAAACAATCTGATGGAATTTTAAGATGACGTTTAGATAATGTATCAGCACAAGGAAGAGCTTCATGGAGGACTTTCCACCAAAAGTGTTTAATTTTAGGAGGAATGTTAAGGCTCCAGATAGACTTACAGGCAGTGGACTGAACTGACGAAGAGGATGAGGATGGAGATTGCGAGTTTGGCTTTATAAGCTGGTGATATCCAGATTTGACCGAATATTCACCATTAGATGTATAAACCCAAGAAGGCGAATCTTCAGTAGGGAATAAAGGCAAGCGAATTCTTTTGACCAGCTTCACATCATCAGGATGCATAAGAGAATTTAGCAGATCTTCATTCCAGCAAATGGTACCGGGAAGAAGAAGATCTGCAACTGTTAAATTGGGATTAGAAGCAGGGTCAATTTGACGCGCAGGTCTTGGGGGATTATCAATCCAATGGTCTTGCCAAACTCGGATGGTTGAGCCTTTACCTACTCGCCATTTCAATCCTTGCTTTAGAAGTTGCAAGCCTTGAAGAAGACTTCTCCAACCATGGCTAGGTCTATACCCGATGTTTGCTTCCAAGAGAGAAGAGTTGTTAAAATACTTTGCCTTTAAAACTCGGGATAAGAGAGAATTAGGATGCTTCAAAAGTCGCCAGCACTGCTTGGCTAGGAGTGCAATATTGAACTTGTATAGATCCTTGAAGCCCAAGCCACCATATTGCTTCAGCTGCGTCAGATGTTTCCATGGAACCCAATAAATTTTTCGTTTTCCTATCACTAAATCCCACCAAAATCTTCTCATAAAACCTGTAATTTTTGCCAGAAGCTTTTTAGGTAGGAGAAAACAAGACATACAATATGTTGGAAGGGCAGTGGCCACAGATTTTAGTAATATTTCTTTGCCAGCTTGAGAGAGAAGCTTTGAATACCAGCTTTCAACCTTAGATTGGACTCTTTGCCCTATATAAGAAAAGACATCACCCTTACTGCGACCTACTGATTCAGGAAGACCCAGGTATTTCCCAAAACCTCCAGTTTTAGAGATACCAGTTAATTCTTTTATTTCTTCTTGAATGGAAGGAGAAGTGGATTTACCGAAGAGAATAGCTGATTTCTGAAAATTTGTATATTGCCCTGATGCGTTTGCATAGGTTTGGAGAAGTTGAAGAATATGAGTGCATTCCTCCCGATTGGCTTTACAAAAAAGCAAAGAGTCATCAGCAAAAAGTAAATAAGAGATAGAAGGACCACTACGACTTGCCTTAAAACCATGAATAGATTTTCCATGCATTGCAGAGGTAAGAAGAGCTGAGAGACCTTCTGAGCAAAGCAGGTAAAGATAAGGCGACAAAGGATCACCTTGCCGTAATCCTCTCTGGGGATGGAGCTTGTCTGTAGGGGATCCATTGATAAGAACTGAATAGGTGACAGAAGTAATACACTTCATGACCCATCGACACCATTTATCTGCAAAACCCATTTTCCTTAGGAGGGCTTCAATATAATTCCAATCTACTTTATCAAAGGCCTTCGCAATGTCAAGTTTCAAAGCCATGAAAGGAGATTTTATTTTTTTAGTACGGAGGGAATGGATCAGTTCATGGGCTATGAGCACGTTATCTGTAATTAAACGACCAGGGATAAAGGCAGATTGAAAATCAGATATCAGATCATGAAGCCAAGGTTTTAGACGTTCCGCTAAAATTTTTGACACAAGCTTATAGGCGACATTGCATAAACTAATTGGGCGGAAGTCCTTAACTTGAACAGGAGATTCTATCTTAGGTACTAAGCATATGTTGGTGTGATTAATTTCAGGATCTAAGAAATCTGATTCAAAAAAGAATCGAACATAGTTAATCACACCTGATTTGATAACATCCCAGTGATTTTTAAAAAATCCTGCTGTGAAACCGTCAGGGCCAGGGGATTTATCTTCATTCATCTGTGACAGAGCATGGAAAATCTCATTTTCTGTGACCTGTTCTGTCAGCTTTTGATTCATGTAGGAGGAGACCCTGGGTTGAATATGCTGGAGGACCACATCAACACTAGAGCTGCAGGAAGACGAGTAAAGATTAGTAAAATAAGAGTTGACTACTTGCTGAATTTCTTTCTCAGATTGGAAAAGGGTTCCTGTTTCATCCTGAAGTGAGACAATACGGTTATGATTACGTCTCTGCTTACACTTTGCATGAAAATACTTTGTGTTTTTATCACCAGATTGGAGCCACTGAATTCTGCTTTTAAGTCTCCAATATTCTTCTTCTAATCGGTATTCTGTTTGGAGCTGTAACTTAAGATCAGAAATTAAATTGTAATCTAAAGGAAGAGAGTCTTACGCTTTTTGTAGATCATTATACAGCTTCTGGATTTTTTTTTGCAGAATTCCAATTGTTCTTTCTTTTCCATTGAGAAAGACAGCTCCTATAGTTTTTGAGGGCTTCATGGAATGCATAAGGAGGCAGATTATTACATTTACTGGTCCAAACATTGTTGATGAGATTGTAAATCTCAGCAAGGTTCTTCCAGCGATTGTCATATTTGAATTGCTTGTGGCCTCTCCAGTTGTTTCCATCCGTAAAAAGAATGAGCGGCCTATGATCTGACCCAATCCAGTGAAGTAATTGCGCTGTTGCATTTGGAAACTGATCTTGCCAATCTGCATTTGCAACAACTCTGTCTAATTTGACCTTTAAGTGACCATTTCGACGATTTCCCATCCAAGAAAATTGGCCACCAAACGTCTTGACTTCATGTAGCCCAGAAACATTAAGCATACACCTGAAATTTGAAAAGTACCAATCAGGCTTCACAGTACCTCCCAATTTTTCTGAGTTCTCCTTGATTTCATTAAAATCTCCTAGAACAACTCTAGACTTTCCTTGATAATGACCGGCTTGAGCAAGATTAGTCATATAATGCCAGCTCACTGTTGACGAGGCGAACGACTGGGGTTACCATAAACATAAGTAAGGTAGAAAGTAGAGTACCCTGCTGTTATCTTTATATCAGAGTAGTGAAGGGTAGGAGTCAAAACAAAATCACACTTCACTGCTTCACGCCAAAAGATTGCTAATCCGCCACTTAAACCATTCGGAGACAACAAAAATCGATGGGGAAAGTGGAGATCATCACCAAGCCGCTGTACATAATCATCCTTATTTTTAGTTTCTATGAGGAAAAGGATATCAATCTTATATTTACCAATGATATCCTTAAGGTAAGGAATTGTTAAGGAGTTTTTCAAACCTTGACAATTCCAGTGCAAGAGCCTCATGGTGAGAAGAAGGAAGGGAGACAAGAGTTTCCGAGAATCGGAAAGATGAGATCGCCGATGGCGAAAGATAAGAAAACCGAACAGGTCGGAGATTAGATCGCACTATGGCGAAGGTGAAGCTCGATCAAAGAGATCTGAAGATGAACAGTACTTTTTCGCTTCAAAAGGAACTCTCTCGAAATGAGATTACCCTATGCATATTAGTTTAAACCCCCCCCAAAAAGTTTCTGTTTTTGTCAATCTCACACTTGTATACTATCTTTTTAATATTTATTATCAAAATGTGTTATTTGGAAATATTTTTCATTAATTTTTGTTTATTCTACTTAATTCTACTCAATTAGTTATACTAAACCCAACTAATATATTTTTGTTTGTTCCAATTGTTCCTCTGTGTCTCAGGAGCCACAGCGATCTGAAAATCTCAACTAATACAATAGACAAACATATAGCCGTTGGCTGTGAAGTCAACTTTGGGTAGACGAGAGAGGATCGGGGTCTTAGAGGTTGGAGATGAATGAATTTGATGATGATCGAACAGCCCTGATCTTTCTCGGAACAGGCTGCTCCGGCGCAGTTCCTGATTTCCGATGCTTGCTCCAGCCGTCGGATCCTCCTTGCCATGTCTGTTCTCAGTCCCTCTCTTTACTACCTCACCTTAACCCTAATTACAGGTAAATTTAATCTCTTCCCGACATCAACTTCTCTTTGTGTGTTTGGTCTTTTAAACCTGTGCAGACTGAAATGTTGAAACTTGTTCTTGTCCGTAAAGACCCTTTTGGAAATTGAAGTTAATTGGTTGACATCTTTTGAAAAGACTTTCCAGAAAACTTGGGGGTTTTAGATCATAAAAAAATTTCAATTGATGGCTCTAAAGTAACTTACATACCCCTTCTGATCTTCTTTGGTAGATTCTTGAATCTTGCTTGATACTCTGCTTTTTGGCAGATGCAATACATCGCTCTTGATCGATTATCGCTGCGAGGAAGAAGATGGTAGACATTATTACATAATTATTGATGTTGGCAAGAGTTTTAGAGAGCAAGTCCTTCGTTGGTTTACCTGCTACAAGATTCCTCGAATTGATTCCGTTAAGCCTTTTTTTTTTTTTATATATCTTGAATTCTTACATCTTTTTGTCTAAAATGAAATCTAAATTTTTCGATTTTTTTTTTTTTTGTAGATCATTTTAACTCATGAGCACGCAGACGCAATTCACGGCTTAGATGACATTCGTTCCCTTCAACCTCGTGGTTCAGCCATTGACACCAATCCACTTCCCGTCTTTCTGTCTCAATTTACAATGGATAGGTAAAAGTAAAGCATACCTTTTTTTTCTTTTCTTGTTGCCGTTTTCAGCAAGTGTTCTCTGATGAAGCAACTTTCGTGCAGTATCTCTACGAGGTTTCCTTATTTGGTTGAAAAGAAGGTTAAACAAGTACCTAGGCGGGTTTCGAAGCTTGACTGGAGAATCATCGAAGAGAATTGTGACAAACCATTCATTGCCTCAGGCTTATCTTTCACGCCTCTTCCAGTTACGACTTTTTTGAGTAAAATAAACAAACAGTCTGATTTCTTCCTTGAGACCTTAATCCCTCAAGACTCTATGTTTTGCTTCAGGTGATGCATGGAGAGGATTACGTTGCTTTAGGTTTCCTCCTCGGTGATAAAAGTAAAGTAGCTTATATATCAGATGTATCACGCATCCCACCGAGTACTGAGTATGGTATGAGCTAAGAATATTTTTTATCCTAAAAAAAAACATATAAAATCTCACTAGTTAGCATTTTGTATGATTGATCTTGTTACGAATCTTTGAACATGCAGCTATTTCCAAAGCCGGAGCTGGACAGTTAGATCTTCTTATCCTGGATACAAATATACCATTCAAGGTTATTATACAGTTTTGCAACTTCTGTTCTCCACTTTTTGTTGCTGACCATCTCTTTGACAATAGAGAGGACTACAGCCTACACACATCTGTTTTCCTGAGGTTACCTTTCAATGTTTTTCTTCATTTGTCAGATAATGTTTCACTATTCTGAGCCTTTCTGAAGATAAGTTTTACTATTCTTCTTTTAGGCTCTTGAGATCATAAAGAGGCTCTGTCCAAAGAGAGCGCTTTTAACAGGTATGACACATGACTTTGATCACCATGAATACAATGAGATACTTGCGGAGTGGTCTCTAAGGTACGCAATGAAACAGTGTCGTATCGTTTTGGTAATTCCACATCGCTGAAAGGTAATGGGCTATGTACACTTTCTAGGGAAGGAATCAATGTACAGCTCGCTCACGATGGATTAAGGCTTCCAATAAACTTATGAGCAAATTGCTAAATCCAAAGTTACGAAATGGAGAGACTAGTCTCAGTATTCTTGTTACCAATTATAGTGACAAATCCTTGTATGATTAAAACTCTGAATATTGATAGAGAAACGAAATCTCTGTTTTTTTTTTTTTTTTTTTACTTTTTTTGGGAATGGTTTGAAATCTTTAGACCAAGCCCGTGAAAAAACTTCTCTAATTCTGAAATCTCGTTCTCAAGATTCACTCCATCTTCTCTTGTGACCTTCTCATGCAGTTCCCTTAGTCTCTGAGTCCCAACATTCACTTCTTCTGCAGAATCTTTAAGAACTTGTCTCATCGATCCATTTTCCTCTTGAACATCTTTGTATCTCCTTTTAAGAGATCGATATCCGTCAATAGATTTGAGAAGCTGTTCAGACAACTCTTTGTTTCTCCCCTGCAGAGACACATCTTTGTCTCCTTGGCCATCACCATCTCCTTTCTTCTCCTTATTGTGCTCTACTGCGCAGTTCTGCACTTTCTTAAGTAGTTTCTCATTTTGTGCCCTGAGATCGCTAATAAGCTCCTCCATTTCGGTCAGCTCGTGAGCTTTCCTCGAAAGCTCAATAGCCATTATCTCTTTCTCCTTCCCTAAACTTGAGCACATCATCTGAAGACTCTTTCTTGCAGCCATGCTCGCAGTTAGCTCTTTTCTCAGCTTCTGAACATCATCAGAATCGTTCTGTGGTGGCTTCATCGGATTCTTGTTCGGATCATGAATCAGCTTCAGATCTGTGTTGCATCTTCTAAGCTCTTTTTTCCCTGATGCTGATTGTTGTTGAGCTTTCTGGATTCGCGTCTTTAAATCTTCGAGAATCGATCGTCATCATGGTGTTGAGTCTGTTGACTCTCTGCGCCTTCCATTCGTCGCGGTGCTTCGAGGTTGCTTCGTTGTGATCTTGAACGAGTTTCAGGAGTAGCTTAACATTCGTAGAGATGCCTTCACAGAGAAACAAGAACACATTCAACAGATTTCTTGTCACGCAAGTCAAAACTTTTTGTTCTTCTTGGCGTTAAACGGAAAAGGAAAAAAAACTGTAGAAATCAGGTCTTAAAGCGGTCTTTGTTAACGTGTTAAACCAATTTATGAGGAAAATCAAGAGAAAAAACTATATGATTGATTTACCTTCTAAACCAGAATCTTTATGAGATTGGTGCTCTGTGGTTCTTGTTGGTGACGTAACAGAACCAGAATCAGAAGGAACTAAATCCGGCGAAGAAAAAGCTCGGAGCCGGCTCATTTTTCTAACGCCGTCTGGAGAGAATCAATCAGACAGAAATTGAAGAACAAGGAAGATGTTGGGAAATCTGGACAATAACAGCCTATGGTTGTTCTAATGTTGTATGGCGCAATTAGTGGATAATCATTTTGTCTGACCCTTTTGGCTAGGCTTTTTTTTTTGAACTAAATTTATCTGTCTTTCCTCATTTCACGCTCTATTTTCCATTTCCTATTAATATATATATATATATATATATGTTACTGACTGCGAAATTTTGATTATCAGGTAAAGCTATTAATTTCATTTACTGCGTTTAAGGGTCCATACAGAACTGTGAAATCCTTAAACATAAATTCGCTGGAAAATGTGAATCCGTAAGCCAACACACCTTAATATGAAAAGCACTAGCTAAACACTTTTGTTTTTCGAATTGGAGCTGTAAATTTTTAATCTATTTTGTTTGTAGAACTGCTTATATGTGGATTATTTATCAATGTACAAATGAGATAAATTAAAAAAATTCTTTGATCATTAATTTTTGCATTTTTGTATATGGTTGTTTTGTATTTTTGTTATAAATAGATCAAATTCTAGAAAAAAGTATAACGTTGTTTTAATACATATTAAGTTAATATTGAAATTCAAGAAAAAAAACTAAAATAAACAAGAAACGTGAACCTAAAAATAAAATATCATATGCTATAATGATACAGCAAAACTAGGATAGATAGAAGAGTAATCCAATGTTCATAAGAAACACCCGATTACAAACTCAAGACAACGAGAATCATTGAAGATCGAAGAACAATGAGCAACAAACCCAGAAAGGGAAAACAAAGAACAAACGATAAACTTTTTTCGATTCCTAAAATCTGAACTCTCCGCTTTCTTTTATTCTTCTTCTTTAGACGAGGCCCAATATCAGCTCTTCCCTGCTCACATCTTCAGTCCAACAGATATCCAATTATCCGTAACATATAAAGTGTAAAATAAATAATATGAATTATTATAAATATTATTAAATAATTTAAATACTGTAATCAATAATCTAATCGTCCGCACACAATAATCTAATCGTCGACCCATTCTTCACCGCAAACTGACATCTGGGAGTGTCATAAGGTTGACGGATGCAGAAGGCGCCGTAGAGGATTCACCATATGTCTTGGAGGAAGAAGAAGATTCTCCTTCGTCCATGAAATATCCGGGGGGTTTAGCTTTCGGAACCTCTAGCGCTTCGTTCTCCAACAATGACATTACTGCAGGCATTAGTGGTCTATCTTTAACAAATTGCTGGACACACAGCAGACCAATCTCGATGCTTCGTAGCATTTGAGACGGTGATGAATCTGGTAGGGCTTCATCTACATTTTTTTCCCAATTTCCCTCCTTCCAATTTCTCCACACCTGTTCAATATATTAATAATCACCCTGTCATCGGCTTTTCTATTAACCAATAACATAATTCATTAAAAACACTTACAAAGCTTAAAAAATTAATTTCGGAATGCGAGTGGGAGAAGGTGCTGTTCTTCTTGCCACTAACGATCTCAAGCACCATAACTCCGAAGCTGAACGTATCCGATTGTGGAGAGTATCGCCCAGACATAAGATATTCCGGAGACATATACGAGCTGCATAAACAAAAACTTGTCAACCACTATGAGAATATCAAAGACTTAACGATAATTCTTACCGAGTTCCAGCCGGATGCTTCGTCCAAGCATCGTTATCGCTCATCTCAAAGATTCGGGCCATCCCAAAATCTGAAATTTTGGGTATGAAATCTCTGTTCAGCAAAACGTTTTCAGGCTTCAGGTCTCTGTGGATTGTCTTCACGCGCGAATCGTGGTGTAGATAGGTAAGTCCTCGAGCAATGCCTTTGATAACTTGATACCTCGTGTGCCAGTTTAGCTTACTGGAGCTTTCGCCTCCACCTACAAATCAAACAGGTCAATATATAAAATTTCTTTTGTCAAGAATAATTAAAATGCAAATACTAAAAACACGTACCAAAAAGATGACTCTCGAGGCTTCCATTTTCCAAATATTCATATACTAGCACCATATCTCCATCGTGAGCTGTCCAGCCAATCAAGCGGACGAGGTTTATGTGTTGAAGGCTTGCAATCAATTGAATCTCAGCCTTGAATTCAACGATCCCCTGCCGTGACATTTTGGACAATTTCTTGGCAGCAATCTCTTGCCCGTCAAGTAATCGACCCTATCACCAAATATCGATTGTTTTTTTTTTTCAAATCAATATTACATTTGTATTCATAAAAAAAAATCTGAGTTATATAAAGTGTTATAGAGTTTGATGGGTTTTAATTGAAATTCGTACACCAATTAGCCTCTAGTAGAAAACCAGAACATCTATTATATTAAAATCAGGATCATTATATAAGAACATTTAGTTATGCGTTATATTACACAAAATGCCACTAGAATTATTAAAGTAAAGTTGGTTTAATATTCTCAAAATATTTTGTAATTTGAAAACTAACACATGTTCTTAAAACTTTGTAAACTAACCTTTATTAAATAAAATAATTATTAATACCATAATCAACTTTGAAATTTTATAGCTCAAACTGATATATACTTTTCGAAAATAAATTTAAATATATATATATATATACATCTTAAATAAAATATTTTAATAGTATATTATATTTTAGATATCATTTTTGCTAACTTATATCAAATTATCAAAAATCAAGTAAATTTAAATTTTCTTTATTTCTATTTTCAGATAATGTTATTACTAAACTATGTCATATAAGGGACAAAAATACTATGTCATATATGGGCCATGAATTTAAAAATAAAATTTACAACATCATATATTTAGAAATTCAGTTATGATAGAGTAAAATTGAAAAGTTTAAAAATATTAAATTCAGTTAAGTAGAAATGAGAACTTTAGTGATATCTGGTATAAAAAATTACATTACATTTTATAAAAAAATTTATTTCTAATGCTTTTTTGTTAAAAATGATGACTTTTATTTTTAAATTTAATAACTAAATTTAAGAAAACATTTAATAATATATTTTATGTATTAATTGTAAATAATAAAAATGAATTTAAAATAATATATATGTTTGATTTATTTATGGTATTTGGATGGTTTTGGATTTCAAAAATTTAGTTTTCAAACTTTCAAAAAGAGGAGCTAGTTTTCAAAATATGTAAAATTTCTAAATTATTTAATCAAATTTCCTCGATTATTAACATGTTAAGATTTTATTAGTGGCAAAACGGTCAATTCATTAGTAATAAATTTATCATTGGTATCTTTTAATATCTTTAATATAAATATATATTTCCATTTCAATTATAACATGGTTTTTAAATATATATATTTTTGTTCCCTTCCACTTTTAAAAAAAAATTATAATTTTTTAAAATAATATCAAAATATTATTATATATTAATAAATTAAATTTTGATTTATAAAAAGAAAAAAAATTAAAATACTATAATATCTTTAGATATATATTTTTATTTAATATGAAACATAGTAAATTAACGTGTTAGTCTTTTTGTTTTCATAAATGTAAAATTGCATTCATTTAAACTAAAAAATAAACTAACATATTTAAAAAATCATATAATATATTGAAAACTATATATATATTAAAATCTCAAATCATAGTATATACTAATACTATAAAGAAAATAAAAATTATATAAAATCATCATCTAAACCAAAATAAATCATCAACATATCTTAAACTCTGACTTCTGCGAAGTAAATTTTTTTAAAAATAAATAATATAGTCTGCATTCATAACACACTACAAAAAAAAAGGGTTATTACATCATTTATTTTTTATGTTTGAATCACTTATAAATGATGTAAACGATATTTGCATCACTTATAAAAGCGTCTTAATATTTGATGATGTAAACAATATACATCAGTTTAAACAATTGTTGCAAATATTTGTATCGATTAAAGTAAGCGATGTAAATATGTGTCAATTTTGAAAAATGATGTTATTATTTATGACGGTTTCAATAACTGATGTTAAATGTTTATATCACTTGTATATAATTGATGTAAAATTTGAATCATTTTTATAAGTGATTCTAATTATTGCATCACTTTAATTAAACGATGAAAAATATTTATATTTAACAAAATTATTTACACGAAAAATATTTATTTTTAAAAATATTTATTTTAGTTAATTATATAAAAAAAATTTAAAATGGTTTATATATTTTTATTGTAAATTGATTTATAATTAAAATGGTTTACAAAAAAATATATGATTTACAAATTAGAAGTAAATCTAATTAGAATAACAATTATTAAACTAAAACTAAACCAAATACCTTAACCAAGCTTAAACCTATTTACTAACTAAACCTAAAAACAAAACCAGCCACCTTCAAGTTTCTTAACTACGCCGCCTTCAACCACCTCCATCAACAACGAACTCGGCCATGGATTCGATAGGGACTGAGAGAAACTCAATTTCGCAGAGGAAGAGCTTGTTTGTGTCGGATCTGTAAGGTCGTGGAGGTCTCCATCAAGCTTCTTCAGCTTCCTCCACTGCACTCAACCACCACTGTTAATGCCGAGACCACCACCATCAAGCTTCTTTACTGAGAACAAAACACAAAATCAGATAAAGAAAAGTTATATGATTTGTGAACAACAAAGTCGAGAACTGAAGCCACAATCACAATTCGCAAATACCTTGGGAACAAAGGAAGAAAGACGAGTGTGGGCCTCGGATCCAGGAACCAAAGCGAAATCAAGGAAACAAGAGATCACAGAACCGGTGAGCTTCCGTCTTAGCCCGACGGTGAGGCGCACAGCACGAGCAATACGGCGGTCTTCTTTGGTGTACGAACCAGTATCGATCAAAGCTGCAATCTCTTCACCCTGAATCATGCAAAAAAAAAAAAAAATATTAATTTGGGTCTTCAACACTTCATCTTCTTCTCCCCGTATTCAATTAAGTAATCCCAGAGATGGTGAATTAATGGAAGCTCTTTTACCTTTATATCGAAAGCATGCGTCTGATTTCTATCTTTCTCTTCCTTTTTCTTTCTCTTCCTTTGTCGGATTTTACTCTTTTTACTGTATTATCTTAAACTGGTTTCAATTGGTTGCTGAGATCCAAAGACTCAGAAATGAAACTCGGTTTCCACACAGTCGCAAATCTGAATTAGGTTATGAGATTAAAGAAGAAGAAAATATCAATTAAGAGTTTATATGCGTTTGTTTGTAGAATATGAGAGATATCGAATATGGAAAAGAAAAGATAGTGGACGAAGAAGAAGGATCGTGATGGGCAGTTTCGAAGTCTTTTTTTAATAAGTATTATGATTTTAAAAAATTAAAATTAAAAAAAAATAAAAAAATAAAGAAATATTAAAATCGACTCTAAATTACATAATTATCTAAAATCTAATTAATTAATTTTTATTTGCATCGCTTATTATTGATTTAAATTTTGTATCAATTTTTAAAACTGATGTTAACACTATTTTCAAATACATCGACTGTGTAATCGATGTAAATTTATATTTTTGCATCAACATTTAATAAGTGATACAAACTAATAGAGATTTGTATCAGTTTTAATAAAATGATGCTAAACAAGTCAATAATAGCATCAATTATGATAATTGATGTTAATCCATATAGTTTGTATCACTTACTAATAAGTAATTTAAATTAGTATCACTTAATTTTATGATGTCTTTTAAGTGATGTAATATAACCCACTTTGTTTTTAAAAGTGATCTTAACATTATTTAAAAATACATTAATTCTTGAAATTGATGCAAATTTATATTTTTGTATCAAAAGTTTTTAAGTGATGCAAATTAATATAGAATTATATCATTTACAATAAAATGATGTTAAACATGTAAATATTAGCATCAATTATCATAATTGATGTTAATCCACTTAGTTTGTATCACTTACTAATAAGTAATTTAATAAAGCATCATTTAGTTTTCTGATGTTTTTTAAGTGATCTAATATATCCATTTTTTTGTAGTGACATGTTAAAATTTAGTAAAATATATAATACCTATATCAGTATTAAAATTGCAAACACATCTTAAAATTTAATATTTATAAAAAATTAAATACTTTTAAACAATTAAAAATTAAAATTAAAATTTTTTCTTTCTATTAAATTAAAATGATGTAAAAAAATTTAATTCAAATCTAGCGAGAAATTTAAGAGACAGTACCTTGTAAACGTCACCGAAGCCACCTCGGCCAACTAAGTTAGATTCGCTGAAGTTATCGGTAGCCTCAACGATAGTGCTAAAATCCATGACTGAGACTAATTGATCATCTCCTGCTATCTCGTTCCTCAGAAGCTCAATTTCACTTGTTCCTACGCACACGCGCGAAAAAAAATTAAACAATAGTCAAAAGTCAAAACTACAAATAAAAATAGAAAATAATGCAAATTGTGGATTACCTTGACCTTGAGTATCGGCGCCTGCGCCTCTTTTGAAACGCTTCCGAAAGTATATACAACAGCAAATGCAGATGGCGAATACAGCAATTCCTCCAAAGATGAGTCCAATAATTTCGCGAGTAGACACACCTTTCTTTGTACTTGTTTCCTTGGCCTCTGAAAAAAAAAAGGGTGAAGAACTTTATCAATATATATCCTCACTATCATGATCAATATTGGACAGCTAATTTTAGGTTAGAAATATATTTTACTAAAAACTAAATTATCCCTTAAAACAAATTAAACAATTATCCTATCTCAATTTTTTTATTAAACTCTTATTCAAAATAAAATATTAACCGTAAACAGAAAATATGACCTAGAACCACTAGACAACTTCTAACAATGATAAAAATACCAAGAATTTTAATTTAAATCTGACTAAATTTAAACTAAATTAAAAACAAATTTTGATAAACCAAACCAAAAAAGCAAATCACAAATGATTTTTATGGTTTAACTCTCTATAATTAATAAAGTAATAAATCAAAGTATAAACTAAATTTGTAATATCAAGTTACAAAGTTATTAGTTATGTCTATTAGATTATTATTGTGTAGTTGTGTGCTAGAATTTTAATGTTTTAATGTAAAATTGAATTTTAAACATATACACCCAAAGTTTTTTTTTTCATGGTACTCATTGTTGGAAAAATATCAAATATGTTTAATAAATCAATTTTCAAAGATAAAAAATATTTTAATTAAAAATAATTATAATCTGTTGGAACCTTCTCACTTAGAGACTTCACTTCGCATACTTCTCATTTCTCAAATATTTAGGTCTATTTTAGATTGTCTTAATTATGATTTAAAACCCCCAATTCTAAATTATTGTAATGGATGTTAATTTATAAACTAATTTTATGGATCACAATTATGCATGTTATAGCTTCTAGACTTTAAAATATATACATCTATATATAGTTTTCAGTAAATGTTTTTACCCTCTTATCACACGATTCTTAAATTAGTAATATATACTATACTTGGTTACAAAAGTAAAACAATAAATCAAAACACATGCTCAAACAATTTTCAGTAAATTACAGTTATATATTTTTGGTTTGTTTACACGAAATCCCCAACAATTTGAACCATAAACCAACCATTTCTCAAAGTGGGTAACTGGTGAATTTGTTGTACGTGGATTCTAACTATCGGGATGATTATTTTTCGCAGTCTCATAATGGTCAACCATTTTGGTACGTAGTTTTATCCATTATAGCATGTCCGGCGCATGTTCAATAATGTACGTATATATTAAAAAAACAAAACTAAAATCAAGAACCGTTCCAAGTAACACCCACATACAAACCATTCATAAATTAAAAAAAATCAATCATAACCAATTTTGACTGTAATTAACATCTTTTTAAAAATAGAATTTATACAGCAGTTAAATTTATAGCAATGTTTTTTAAAATTTATCTTAATTATCCTTAACTACAACAATATATTCATATACTCTAGTTTTTTTCCTTAGTTTCCATTTCTCCATTTATATGTTTATGTTCCTTCTTTAGGTTTAGTTGTGTTTTATGTTACGTGATATATTCTCACATATGTTTACATTAGTACATATATATATATATATATATCATTCTTTTCTTTCTTTATCTTTTGGTCCAAATAGTACATATTATTCTTTAACGCAATCATAGTACTAATTTTAAATTGATACTTATCAACCCAAAAAAGTTACCTTTTCAGTATATAGATTATGAAGCAGAAAATATTGCATTATTATAATTTTTTCCTTTGATACAATTAACAAATTTCCATCTATCAAGTTATCAGCATGTTTTTTTTCCTTGGCGTTATTCTTAATTTCTTTTTAAAAAATCTAATTGACTACTAAAAAGATATTTTATACTATGATGATACTGATATTGTGCCATTTTCTGAGTTATAATTAAATAGAATAATCAGTTTATCACGTTAATGTTGAGCATAATTAACAAGATTAGACTAACCATGATCCGTAGGAGGAGCCGGAGCCAATTTGACGTAGAAATCTTGGCCACCGAGAGTGTAGTTTCGCACACCGTGGAACTCTCCAGTCCAAGTCAAACAACGGCGGTGGCCTTTTCCGATTTCCACGTGCGCAAACGCCGTACACCGACAATCGGTAAGACAAGTCTTCTGACATTGTTCCACAGTAGCAGTTACTGTACCCATATCCCAAGTATCATTTCTCGGCAAGCTCATGTTTTGTAGTTTTAAGAAACGGTCCCCACTGCAGTTTAGAGCAGTCTTCCTCTCGCACCCATTCCAGTCATGCTCTGACTTTGGCTTGAACCCTTGGATACAATTACACAAGCGTGATAGAATTAGGGTACAGTAACTGTAAGATCCACATGGCTCAGCTATATCGCATAAATCGGATGAGGGCCATGAAAGCTCCCACTCCGCGGATTCCGGGATCCATGTATATAATCCATAATACCCTAGTGAATCCAGTGTCAACCTTGAGTAGTTGCTTTCCGGGATCATCACGAACATATCGGTGTCATCATCTAGTTGGAGTACAGGTGGCATATCGCCAAACCGATACCCATTCCAAGGATCAAACCTCCTGTACTCTCTGGAAAATGAATCCAGTACATAACTCGCAAAGAAGTGCTCTTCAGTCGAAATTCCGAACGAGAAACTCCCGCTTGCCGGATCTGTTGAAGTATTCCAAGACACAAGAGTCTTCAGTTTCATCTGCGGAAGTAAAGTGTTCGTGGGAGAGTCGAAGCTTTGCCATAAGTAGTCTTCTTTTGTGTCGTTGGAGTGTTTCACCACCACCAAGTTTCCGTTGTCAAGAACTTGGAATACCATATCAGAATTCTCATCTCCTCCTGTTATATTCGCCTTCCAGACAATGTCACTACCTTCATCGAACAGTACGAGGTCGTTGTTGAAGAATTTGAGGGTTCCGTTGGGACTGGAGAGAGGTCTATCTCTGTTGGCGACCCATAAACAGGTTCTATTAGAGTCTTCCTTGTACCAAATTCCTAGAAACCAGCGAGAATCCAACCCTGGTTGAAAGAAACCCAACTCGAAAACATTTTGGGGAGAGACGATTGTCTCGTTGCCCGAGAGTGTCAGAAATTGGGAATGAAAACAAGGAAGAGAAAAAAAGAGGCTGAAGAAGATAAAAATCTTTGCTCTCATCTCTTAATCTCACTCTGTTTTTGTTGGTTTTTGTTTGGATCGTAAAGTTATAAAGATCTGCTGTGTACCGAACAGTCGCAAGAAATGAGGATTTGCTGAGATAATTAACCGACAAGTCTTAAATTTACTTTTCAGCACCCTTTGTGACAGGACCTTGTGGAGCAAGTACAAAACTTATGGATCCTCAAGAAAAAGGCTTCCTCATCATAAGTCCTAGTTTGACTCTGAACCACTGGCTACCAGAAAGAAGAAATATGGATTCAACATAAATGTAGAGATTAAAAGAGAAACCTGTGAGTGACAAAATCCATAATTTTCTATTCATCCAGATCATCTATGAAATCTTAGTGATTCATGTTAGTCACAAATTAAAGTACCTTCCGGGAACAGACTCTCAGACACAATTGTCCTAACCTGAAAAACCTTTGATCTACACCAGTGTTTCAACGTTAACCAAGGATCAAAGTTGTGAGATACCCTAATACCTCCACTCATGATTATCCGTTCAATGCAACGGTTATCGTTAAGGATTCATTTAACCATGAGGATCGTTATGGCTTCATGCCACGCGGTGATTATTACTATGACCTCTCTCACAGTGCCAGTGACCATTCTGACTACGACCCGTATCATAAATTAAGACGGCGAAAAGTTTTAAAGGCTATGTGAATTGGTTCATCTATCTTTGATTACATGTTTGTTCGGCGACATTGAAAAAAAAAAGAGCAATCCATGTGCTAATTAATGCTGCAGTGAGAATCGTCAAAACGAGTTGCTTTAAAGCTTGTTCTGTTTAAAACTCAGACACAACAATAAATGAGAAAATCAAAACTAAGAGTATGTAATAAAACTGTTTTCGCTCGGTCAATATTTCCACTAGAAACATGAATCATCATCTCTTTTAATTTGTCCTTAGTGCATGCCTCATGTTCCATAATATGGTAGCGAAACGATCAGAGTCTCTGGATCATTAATGAGGTTTTGGAACAAATCCATCAACCGCGAAGTTCCTTGTGGCTGAAGGAATGGCCAAGCGAACACCATCTAGCTCTGGTCTTGCAATGACTTGGCATCCGGGTCGTGACCTGAAACATTTTCCGAGGAAGATACGATTATTTCTCATCAAGAAAACAGATGGAAACTTTCTATTTTTGTTATTGGGTTAAGAGTAAGAGAGAAAGTTTACGTTTCTGCGAGCCCGAAAGCAAGATGTTAGATGTATTGCAGGTCAGTAAAGTGAATGATCTACAATATATAAAAGGGTTATAACATCATTATAGGGAGTTTCTAACTCAAAGTTCTTAAAATAAATCTTATGTGTATGTATATGTTTATATTATTGTTTAATAAAGTGTTTCTTAAATTTGAAGAACCAAACACAAATACCTCTAAATAAGAAACATTTGGGTTTGATTCTTCAAATTTAAGAAACACTTTATTAAACAATAATATAAACATATACATACATATAAGATTTATTTTAAGAACCTTGAATTAGAAACTCCCTATAATAATGCTCTTAGCTTCCAAGTGATTTTAGAGTATCCACGTATGCACAAAAGCCCTTATTCTTGGGGTCGAAAAATAAAACCGAGATCCACATTTTGTTCGAGCCCAGTCACGGCCCATCACGTTTTCTGTCCCTGTCCCTTTGGTGACGGTCTCTGTTCCTCTTCTTCGATTAGCTTCGCTGGAAACCTCAATCGACACGCAGGCGTTACAGAATTGAACACTCCAACTTCCCGGCGATTAATTGCGTCCCTTACTCCTTCAGTAAAGCCAGATGCTTCATATGTTCGCATCTTCAGTGTTATATATGGTAGAGGCAACCATTGCTTCCCAACTCAACCATCAATTCTGATCATCATCGTTAAACCAATACTGCTCACACGCATGTCGTTAAGGTAAGCCATCTCCAAAATGTTTATATTGTCCAAATTTTTTTTTTTTTGTATTTAACATATCTTTGAATTTGTGTGGATGTTGCTTTCTCTAATTCGATCTACCAGTTTTCTACGTTAGATAAGATGCATATTAGTGGAGAAATTTGCTTGATTACGATGATGAAATTACAGAGATTTATGGGTAAAGTGTTCACTTTTCATTGTGTTTATGGAAAGGTATTAGGGACTTTCATCACAGACTGGGATGAACGAAAAGCTACCTACAAAGAGTTTCTTGCCACAAAGGAGTCTGCTCATATGTATGCAGAGCACTTAGCAGAGCTTCCTACTGCTCTTGGTTTTAATGGGTGGTTGGTAATTTTTGTCTTCTACTCTTGAGTTTTCTTGATTGTTCTCTTCATCTGCCTGAATTTGCCATTCTGAGTTCTGTGATTTTTTGTGAATGATTTTTGACTGCTTACCTGCAGATTAATATATACAGTAATCTCCAAAAATGATAAGAAAAGGTGTGTCTCTTCTAATTTATTCCATCGTTTGATCCTAATTTCGTTTGAGTGACGGAGATTAACATTTTAAAAGGTCCTGCACAAAAATGATTTCAGGTTCTATTAAAGCTTCAGTCGTTGGAAATTGATGAGAGTCATATAAGCACTGTGATTAACATGCGGAAGAATTTTTTTGGGAACTAACTTGTAATTGTTTGCTGTTTGGGTTTTGAGCAACTGGCCCATTTGGGAAACAAGTCAGGTTTTCATCCTAAAATCGTTCTTTTTTCCTTTGTCTAATTTTAACTTTTATACCTTAATTGTTATTCTTCATTTCCTTCGATGTTTACTTTGCCTTTGTAGGAACTACACGACAATCTAATCGGTGCTAAATCATTCAATCGGTGAACTTAGATTGCACTCGCCGGGAACTGTCTTTGGAAGGATTTCTCAAAAAGGGTTTAAGATCGGAGAGTTTTACGTACCGGAGGAGACATCATTTGCTATTAATGTTTAAGCTATAATGAGAGATCCTGATTACTGGGAAGATCCTGATGAGTTTAAGCCAGAGAGGTATCTTCAAGATCGTTCAAGAACAGGGGAGAAGGAGGATACAAGAGAGTAAGAACTCTAAGTATATTCCTTTTGGAAGCGGAAGGAGAGGCTGTCCTGGAGCAAATCTAGCTTATGTCTTTCTAGGAACTGCAGTTGGGATGATGGTGCAGGATTTAACTGGAGAATCAAAGGAGGTGATAAAATTAGCATGGAAGAGGCTGTTCTACGACTGAGTTTGACCATGGCTCATCCTCCTAAGTTCCCTCCTGTTGCTCGAACCGCAAGCCCTTTAACTTCGAATCGCAGTTTGTGAGTCTCCACTTATGGATTAAATGGTCCGTAATGTTGAAGTAATAAGGAAGCTTAGTATTTTATTACGTTTCTGTTCTGTGTCCAAGTCTTCCACTTCAGTTGGTTATCTTTGGTTTACTTTGGTTTATTTTGTGAAACCGTAGACAATTGTGTATTGTTCTCGGTTTAAGTGGTGCCATGTTTTCTGGTTTAATTTATTTTGGTTTACTCCTGTACTGTTTGTTCAAAAGTTGTATAAAAGTGTTGTTTGTTCCCCACTCTAATCTCAAAGCAATCATTTCAGATGAAAAAAGTTGTAAGGAAATCAAAATATGAAAAATGCATGAATCAAATATGAAATAAATAATGATGATGGTCAAATTTACGACATTCTACATGAATAAGAAAAAAATGTAAGTTAGATGTAGATTTGCAAAAATTAACAAATTGGGGCAAAACATGTAAATATAATATCGCACACAAGTATAAAATCTACTAATTTTATTGTCTATGATAATGTTGTATCTTTAATTTTTGATAATAGGTTCGATTCAAAGTTCTCATTCACATGGCTCTCAAACAAGACACTCTTTTGAATTAAGATATTTCCAATCTTTAATTAAATTAAAGAATATCAAAAATCAAAATTAATATCATTTTTGTCATTTTCATCACTTTTTTATAAATTATATTTAATGAATATAACTACTATAAAATTATAAAACATATAAAGGTAAATTCTATAAAATTCATTATATATATCCATATTTAAAAATAAAATAACCTATTTTATAAATACAATGCATGAAAATTACTACTCACGCCAACTCCAACAACTCAATTCTACTTTGATTAATCCATCGATGCTATCAAAAACTACAAACAAAAAAGAATAAACGTCTAAATGCAAGTCTTAATGGAAACAAGAGGAAGATATCAACATGATAACAAAAAAAACAAACTAAAATTAATGAAAATCAATGATTACTCAATCTTATAATAAAAATGTTTACGATAAAAATCATCACATGTTTGTCATTTAAAAATAAAATCAAACATATTTCTTTCATAAAAAAGGTACAAAAAAAAACATTTTCCAAATAAAATAAAATTAACTGACTTCAAATACATTTCTTTAAAAGAAAAAAAGAAAAGTGGGTGAGGTCACAAAAAAAAAATAACTAATCTAACCAAATTCACTATCTCCCAAACCAACACAAATGACCCACAACTCTCAAGCTATATCTTCCTGCCTAGCACGATCTTCTGCTTATTTTAAATTACATATTTTTGGTTTATTAGATAAACTAACCGAAAAAAAATTAAATATAGCAATAACAAAAAGGAGGAAAAAAATAATATCACAAACTACGCGCGGGCAAAGCTCTAGTATCAAAAAAAGGAAATAAGCGGAAAAAAGGTAATAGGCAAAACCCGTGTTTCAAAAACGCAGACGCCTAGCCGCCTAGGCGGTCGCGTAGTCGCTCGACGGAGGCTGACCGTGGCGAAGAAGACCAAGGCGGAGGTGTTAGGCGGGAGGCGATTTTTGGCCGAAGAAATTCGCGTAAATCCGCGTAAATCCGTATAAATCCGCTTAATCCGCCTAAGAATCGTTAAAATCTGTATTGAAATCCTTTTAAAACAAGCTAAAATGAGTCAGAATCATGAAAAAAAAAAAAAAACACAAAACGGCTGTCGGCTAGGGTTGCAGGTCGTGGGAGGAAGAAGAAGATATCGGGGGTATTTTCGTCATTTATCACTCATTAAACTTAACAACAAAAAAATTCAATTGTGGGGCTTCGAACCAGGGTGTATAGGCACAAGAAAGACTCAATCAACCACTGGGCTGTGGTGATATAATGATATTTGTTACCAAGTTTAATATATATACACTATATTATTTAAAAGTATCAAAAACGCATTGGTGGAGATTTGAACCTAGGGTGCCTAGACATGAAAATGAACTTAAAAACTAGGCCCCGATTAATCCCCGCATATACCCCGATTTTTTCAATAGGCGCTAGGCCCAGCCCGACCGCCCGACTAGCGCCTAGCGAGTTTCCGAACATTGGGCAAAACAAAGGAAGCTGGCATCGAACCGCTAACACGTAGGTCTGATACTCACCCGCCTAAACCAGTGCAACATAAGAACTTAACAATACTTGATGTCCACAAAACATTTATAACCCAGGGCAGGCACTGTGCATTTCAATGTCTCCACCTCGATTTTTTGTTTTTACTTATATTTTAACTATCAATCGATTATTTCATTTTTAGAATATACATATGATTGTTACCATAAAAGAAATCTCATCATCGACCAATGATCTTTTTTTTTTATCACGTTAAAAGAGTTTTTCTTTACGAGCCACATGTTTTTTCTCAAATAATTTTGTCTGTATTTATTTTTGACACGGTCAACTGTGAATTTGAAAAGTCCAGAATTAGTAAATAATAATAATAATGATAAATCTTACTAATTTTGTTGAATTTGCGTAATATTTTCTTCGTCTTTCTAATTTAAGAGAAGGACTATATTTAGAATGTATTTCATGTATATATCACGAATAATAAACAAAACCTATTTGTAAATTGTTACTACAAGTCTACAATAGGTTTTTGCAAAGAAAAACAAAAAAATAATTTATTCTCAATATTGAGTTATGAGGTCTCCCATTTTGTTCATGGTTTCTTGTATTTTTATATCACTCATTTCTAGCCATGTTCAAGGTAAATATATCAACATATTTTTTAGTTTTAAAGATTACACACGGGGAAGTTAAGAAGACTTCTTATTGTTGTTGAACATGAAATTGATTTTGCCATAAAAGGAAGAAGAAAAGAAGAAAAGAAGAAAAAAAAAGAACAGTTTCGATAGTACTTTTTGTGTGCTACCAATTATTTACCTACAAAATTATAATCTACAATTGAATTTTTGTTTTTTTGGTTGATATCATCAAATACTAGATGCAGAAGCTCGGAATGGCAGGCCACATGTATGTAAACTCGAGGAGCCCCACACAGGATCTTGCGGCAATCCTCATAACTGCGTTAAAGAGTCAAGGCAAAAAGAGAAACCTTTTCAGTGTTCTTGCCAGGATGTTCCTGGTACCCGTCAACATGTTTGCTATTGTGAATTTCACTGCCGAAAATACTAAAAAGAGGCGTCTGGATCCCAATGTTATGATGTTCATTCTTGCGAATGTAACTATACTTACTAAGTCAATTGTTTCATTGCTAAAAGTTATTTACAAATAAATAAAACATAAACTATTAGAAAAATCAGAGCAAATCAGTTTGTGTGGTAGAAAGACTCGTCACTCGGCTTATCGTGACAGAAAAAAACTCTTATGACAAACAATGATTTCTTGTGTTCATCTCCCTTCAATTCGTCTTCTTCCTCGACTCTCAAACACAATTGTCCTAACCTGGAACACCTTTGATCTACTACACCAGTGTTTCAAAATTCAACGTTAACCTTTGTTGGGGAATAAACTGCTTTAAAGCTTGTTCTGTTTAAAACTCAGACACAACAATAAATGAGAGAATCAAAACTAAGATATGTAATAATACTGTTTTCCCTCGGTCAATATTTCCACTAGAAACATGAATCATCATCTCTTTTGTCCTTAGTGCCTCATGTTCCATTATATGGTAGCGAAACGATCAGAGTCTCTGGATAATTAATGAGGTTTTGGAACAAATCCATCAACCGCGAAATTCCTTGTGGCTGAAGGAATGGCCAATCGAACACCATCTAGCTCTGCTCCTGCAATGACTTGGCATCCGAGTCGTGACCTGAACCATTTTCCAAGGAAGATATGATTATTTCTCATCAAGAAAACAGATGGAAACTTTCTATTTTTGTTATTGGGTTAAGAGTAAGAGAGAAAGTTTACGTTTCTGCGAGCCCGAAAGCAAGATCAAGCATATCATTCTCTTCATCTGTTGGTTCTTCAAGTTTGTTATAGTATTCTGTGTCCTGTAAACAAAATTTCAGATATTTTCCTCAGCAAAATCGTGATTTCAAGGAAAGCAGAGGATGTCCTATAAATAATGGAGGAGATATGCTCACCATCACGATCACGTGACACGTTGAAACACGCTAAAGAAGCCCCTGGAGATTAAGTGAAAGCAATCCCTGACTTCTCAATTCAACAAAGGGATTAATCTTAGAAACATTAAAAAAAACGTATTCGTAGTTATGAGAAGAAAAAGATGGAAGACAAGAAGTATGTGCCTTCGAGGTCTATATCATTTTCATGAGCAGCTTCGAGCACAGACATTCCAATAGGGACTTTAACAGGAATCTCCTCTCCGTCTTTATCAACAAAGATAATGGTTATCCTGAAACAGGGGGAAAAAAAAACAAGGCTTCAATAACAAAAATAGCATAGTCTGTGTCCACGTTTCCGTGTGCAAGTGTCAAATTTACTTTTCAGTTTCTTCATATAACACCCTTGTTTGTGGGTCTTCAAGAACAAAGCTACCTGATAAGTCCTAGTTTGCCTCTGAACCACTGGCTATAAAAAAGAAGAAAGATGGATTCATCCAGATCATAACCATATATTAACAAGCCAATTTCTCAGCTTTTGCTTAGGTCACCAAAATTTTGTACCGAATCCTGAATCAAGTGTCATTAAGCATATAACTGCGCATTTCAGAATCGCTACTAAGTGATCCATCTAACACCCAATCAAGTGCAGAGAAGCTGGATTTCGTTCTTCTGCAATCTTCTTATGACAGTCTTGAAGACTCATTATCAAGAAGCTTCTAACTAGCCAGATAATAGAGTGGTCTCTAACAAAGAACACTATTTTAAAGTACTGTAATTGACTGATAACCGAACAAAAATATCTAGAAGAAGCCTCAGACTAACCAAAGATGGCAAGTATTGTCCATAAGACCGTTGTAGGTTGCTTGCCCCACATGATCCCCCTGCCAAAAGAACAAATCTTAAGGCAGCATTGTGTAGAGTTTAAATCAAGCAGACAAATGTATGAGTTTTTATGTAATGCTGTAGAAAATAACTCAAGAAGGAAAAAGAATAGGCAAAGTAAATTAAAAGAGAAGTTCGCACCAAAACCCTGAAAGACTGTAATACCAAGTGAGAGTTTGAAAGTTTTATCAAAACCATCGCATAGAGAGCATCGATTCTGAATGATATCCTATGACCCACCATTGAATAGCTGAAACCTCCAAAGATTTGAGATTTAACCCAGAATTGAACAAAGGTGAAACGGGTACCAATCGAACTATCTCGAGGTTTTCGAAGAGATTAGTCTTAAAGCTTTTTTTTTCAAGAGGGGTTTGTGCTTATGTCAAGACACTTATCAAGATTCATTCTCTCTCTCTCTCTCTCTCATTCATGACAGAAACAAAAAAATATCGCTTTTATATCTGTCTCCATGTCAGCTGCATGCAGGGTGTGTTTTAATATTGTACTGCGGATTGTATATTTTTATTTGGTTTCAATTATTTGTTACTTTTTTTTGTTATATATACTATGTTATTTATTCTCCTCTCTAATTGCCCGGTTTGTTTTAAATTATGTTTAATTGTTTTGTTAATATTTTTCAATATTATTTGACTTATTTGGAATTGAAAAATTCTTGTAAAAATATAGAATTCACGTAAAAAATAGTATTTTTTTGAACTTTGATAAAATGCAGAGAAATCTTTAATAATTTTTTCTTTTAGTTTAATTTTAAAATTACGCATTTGGGCTATATTTCTATTTTTGACAAATAATATTTATTTATGTTGTTTTAGCGAATTAGTTCCTTAAAAAGTTTGCTAAAAGAATTGATCTTTTCAGGAAATTATAAAAAATTCAATATAAATTTGAAAACCATTTTCATGAGCTTTTAAAAAAAAGTTCGTATAGTTATATATTTGGACAATCTAGTATATGGAAATACTTTTGTTTAAAAAATACTTTTGATTGTCACTTAAAAAATTATGAGAGTTAATAAATACATATTGCATAGTGCATTTATATTGATTTTATCATTGTTTTAATCCAAATAAAGAAAGATAGATCTGGTCAACAATAATTGTACATATCCATCTATAGCTATATTATATAGCAAAGTTTTTTTTTAAACTACGAAGAAGACATTTGTATATCCGATGACAATATTGTTACTATGACGTTAAAACTCCGCTAAGGTCAGTATAATTGATGACATATGTTTTTAATATATAATTTCTCTCAAAGTAATCCGAAAACCAGCCTAAGTTGATGTAATATATGAAATTCAGTTGACAAAAAAAAATTCTCTCGAAAAATCTTTCAATCATCTACTTGTTCGTGTTTAGTCAAATTAATGTTTCTTTGTAATATACATATTTCGTTAATCCTTATTAGTGAAAGTGTGTTACAATAGATAAAAGCAAAAATATAGGTTGGTTGGACATTATAAAAAGTTCAATACAAATTTGAAAATTTGGGATTAAAATCAGCTGGATGGAAGAAATTAAAAAGTTTGGATTTGTGTCTAAAATCATGATGAAGAAGAAGACAGTGATGCCAATTATACAAAAAGTTAATGTTAACTTCGTCGGATCCAAAATGGTTTAGTCAACTCAATCTTTATAAAGTTTGGGGTTAGATAGTAACACCAGTATGCTTCGTAACTCTGGCTGCTATTTCCAAAACAAAAGAAATAATGCTTATAATCTTATAATCTGGTTACTTTAGTTATCTTGGATTCAAGTAGATTTTGATCTACGATTATTCATAGAAGATAGAGGATGATTTAAGTTATACATGTAGACATCTATACCACCCCATACTCCCTACTCCATCCTTTAATAACATCCTTAGCTTGTATTATAAGTTATAAACGTATTTTGGCAAAAGAAAATTTGGTGTGGGGATAAGTAGGGGTGGGATAATGGGTATTTACCCGTAGGGTACCCTAAAACCTTATCAATATTCTGTACCCATACCCTACTCTCTTAACCAAAATAAACGCGGGTATTTATTAGGCGGATACCCTTAATTAAATTACCCTAACGAGTTTACCCTTTAGGATATAGGGTACCCTTAGATTTTTTTTTATTTAATGGATGATATTAACAATAATATTTTTCTATTTAATAATAAAATTATCAACAAATATTTGTGACTAAAATATTAACAAAAATTGAGAAATAATAAACAGAAATCACGGTTTTGGCGGGAAAACGTGGAATCACGGTTTTGGCGGGAAAACGCGGAATCACGGTTTTGGCGGGAAAACTAGGATTCCCGGTTTTGGCGGGAAAACTCGGATTCCTGTTTTTGGCGGGAAAACTCGGATTCTCGGTTTTGGCGGGAAAACGGGGAATCACATTTTTGGCGGGAAAACGCGGAATCACGGTTTTGGCGGGAAAACGCGGATTCCCGGTTTTGGCGGAAAAACTCGGGTTCACGTTTTTGGCGGGAAAACGCGGGTTCCCGTTTTTGGGGGGGGGGAAACTCGGGTTCCCGTTTTTGGCGGGAAAACTCGGGTTCCCGTTTTTGGCGGGAAAACTAGGATTCCCGTTTTTGGCGGAAAAACTAGGATTCCCGTTTTTGGCGGGAAAACTCGGATTCCTGTTTTTGGCGGGAAAACTCGGATTCTCGGTTTTGGCGGGAAAACGCGGAATCACATTTTTGGCGGGAAAACGTGGAATCACATTTTTGGCGGGAAAACGCGGATTCCCGATTTTGGCGGGAAAACTCGGATTCACGTTTTTGGCGGGAAAATTCGGGTTCCTGTTTTTGGCGGAAAAACTCGGGTTCCCGTTTTTGGCGGGAAAACTAGAGTTCTCGTTTTTGGCGGGAAAACACGGATTCCCGGTTTTTGGCGGGAAAACTCGGATTCTCGTTTTTGGCGGGAAAACCGGAAATAACACGGATTCCCAATTTTGTTGGAAACACGAAAAATATTATTGTTTGTTTTAAATTAGTGTAGATTATTATGGTTTTCTGAAATTATTTTATATTATTTATGATTTTGTATAAAGTAACATATAGGGTACCCTAGGGTAACCCTAAATCTTTAGGGTATTGTTTGGGTTACCCTAATAATACAGGGTATTGTTTGGGTTACCCTAATAATACAGGGTATTGTTAGGGTAGTTCGCGAAAGGGTAATTTCTGAGAGGGTACCCTAGCAGTTAGGGTAGGGTAGAGTAATTTTACCCAGAGTCCCACCCCTAGGGATAAGCTTGAGCCATTCTCTGCAACGTTTGGTAAGACAAATACAAACAGTCAGTCTAAACCGCGACAAATGAAATGAAACGTAGATGAATGTAACTTCACAAGTTTCAGAATACCTGTAAACGTAGATGAATGTAACTTCAAAGCTATGCAAGAATCTGTTTGAAGAGATCTATTTAGTGACCTGAACGTGCTAAATAATCGGCAAAGATGATACAGCTAGTAAACTTAACCTTCTTATGCAAAGAATGATCAACACAAGAAGCCTATAAAGCTATTACTCACCACAGGTAAATGTATCTTTGCCAAGACCGTTTCTTCTCGGCAGGTGGAACATTAGCAACAGCCCTCTCATAGATTTATCTTATCCTATCTTTGTTCCCAACATCCTCTTCTAGTCTAACGTAATCGAACCACGAATCGTAGTAAAAAGGGTTCTTACTCACATCATCTTCATACTGAAACCTCCTACTCCCAACAATGGAATCCTCAATCCCCTCCTTACCCTCATACTGTTTCGCAAACGCCACAAATTGAGTGTGCAAATGATCAGCTCTTCCTTTAGGAACATGATCAAGAGCAGACTTGTAGGTAATCCTAGTCCGTACTACTTCCTTGCATCGTTCTTCAAATTCAGCAAACGGAAGAAAGAGAGTCTCAGTTTCTTCATCATCTGCTCGCGTTTTAATTATCTAAGAAATCTCAAGTGTTTGAACAAAAAGAGGAATATAAGAGAGCCGTCCGTGTTTTCTCGCCTCTTGGTTTATGCTCCCGGCTTGAGCTCTAGCGAGAAGCGAGTCGGTGAAACGAAGGTGAGGGGTAAAGAAAGGTATTGCGTATGTTTGAGTGGTGGTTGGGTCATCATAATCCACAAATTCATCTTCGCTTGAGCCAAATCTATAAGATGTAAAGAGTGGAAACCCAGACAGTGGAGACTCAGTTTATCCTCATCCTGAACACACTGTATAATCCAATCTCCACAAATCATTATAAAGAATCGATGATCCAAAACTAAGTTTCTAAATACAAACTCAATTAAAAAATCAAATAAACGAACCTGAGGTTGAAGCAGGATTCGATGAGAACTGCTGTCTAGAAAATTAAATCTGAAACTAAGATTTGAAATAAGAGAAATTAGACTGTAAACAATATGTACAGCTAAAACATAAATTTTATCGAAGAGAAGAAACTTAAGTATGTAGATTATGAGTGTTCTTCTCCTTCGGGTGAATCTCTTAAGTATTCTTTTCCTTCTAGCATTTTCGAAGAGCATGAATGATATTTATCTCCACACCAAGGGCTTCGCCGGAGACGAATATGCAAAAACTTAAAAAAAACCCTGAATGTGTAGGAGATAGGAGAGCATCGAAGATCCTGGATATGAAGAAATCTATCAGAACTCTCTTTCAAAAAAAAAGAAAGAAATCTATCAGAACAGAGAACAAACAAAATATAAGAATATTATGAAATTTGTACCTTTATCTATCATCTCCATACCAAGGCCTTCGTCGGAGATTACGAAATTTGTACCTTTATTTTCTCGACACTAAGAAAATGAGAAGAAAACGATTAGTGTTTCTCAGACCCCATATATAACATCTAAGGCCGTGACAAATGAAGAGTCTGCGTTCACTCTGCCATTAATGGAACCAATTAATCGTGAGAAGGTGGGACGCCTGGGTCCGTAACGCATTGGAGGTGGCTCCAGCTCTCCGGAACGGTGATAGGAAGAAGAAGAAGGAAGAACGTCGGGAAAAAGACTGCAATACAAAACACCAGGCCTGAAAACTTCTTTCTACGGTGGGCTTTTGTTGAGCTTTTGTTGAGCCCAAAAAATAATATGACAGCTGTCATTTTTTCCCAAAGAAGATAAAAAACTCAACTATAAGATTAGCGAGAAACTCTCCTCGTTTAGCCTAAACTAATGCCACGTGTCTTTTTTTTTAGTGTTTTCTTCTGGGCTCTGCTATTGTTGTTTGGCCTGGTCCAAAGAAGTCCACTTCAATTATCTTTTCTTTCGTTCTTCTCGGTGGTAATGAAGCAGTCGTCGCCGAAACTTTGCTTCTTCAGCTTCCTGTAACGCCGGAAACACCCTAGCCTTTTCCTCTGCCACTCCATTTAACTTCTCTCCCCTCTTTCAATTCTCTTTACTACCCAACCGATGCCTTTCCTTCGATGTTCCACAAAGTCTCTTATATATTGTGCGAAAAAAATCACAACCCTCACTCACCAAAATTCATCCTCCTCTCTCGCCTCCTGCTTATATCCGATCAGATTATCACTCTTTCTTTTTTCCAAATGGCCCCTGTCGATTACGTTGCTGGTCCTAGCGATTCTTCAATAGCCCGCTTTGGTTTACTTGGAAGCAAAAGATTTTAGATTTGTTACTCCATGAACGCTCGTCACTGATTTGTCTCCAGGTAAAAAGATTACTATGTTTTTTTCTTTTCCATTCTTATAAAGTCAAACTTCGAGCTTTATATGTTACAGAGACGTTTAACCAAATTGTCAATGTTTATAGGAAGTTTGGGTTGGGAATGAGGAATTGGTGAGCATGTACCACGACCGGCTTGGCACTGCAGGCTACACTCTTTTACAGCTGCCTAGAACTAACGCTAGCGGTGATGGTAAGTAAAGTTCTCGGCTTTATGACGTTACTTGATAGGGAAATGGCCCGCGATACATTCTATTCATGTCCTTACATCTGATATTTGATCTCATTTCAGAATGCTTTTGGAGAACGAGGACGGTTCAGATATAGCTTCTAATGTCTCGGGTGAAAGTTCTGTGCTGCTCACAGGTTCGTATTAGCTGCTCGATCTCCCATCTTTGAAAGCGAGTTCCTTGATGTTAACCGAGAAGAAGATCGTCATATCGAAGTTACCGACATGGAGCCTAAGGTTTTCAAGGTAAACTTTCTCTTCACCTTTAGAGACAAAGTGTATGTAACATCACTCACTGCATTCCTGTCTAATTCTTGATAGATATCTGATGCATGCTTTGCTCCACTACATATACAAAGATGCTTTCATCGAAGTAGTGTCTCGCTTATGGAAACTCTTCCAGTGCAAAATTTATTTTAATGAATTCAACGTATAGTTCAAATAAAGTTAAACTGCTTTGTCTAATATCAAATCGTTTATGAGCCAAGACCTGTATGGTAGGTCTACACCACATACTACCTTACTTATAAGTGGATGATTTTTATGATTTTGTACTTTGCGAGATGTCAATTGATCCTACCCATTTGTACTGGTGTTTTATTCTATATCTCAGTCATGATGAAAACAAGTTCACATGCAGAAAAACCTACAGACTTCTTTCCTTCATGATTAAAGATTTTAACATCGTAGCAGTCTAGCAGATGATCAACTCCATATAAGTTAAAATATTGTTATTTGTGTTTGTCTGATGATTGATAAGTACAAACTCTCACCTTCACCTCTTTATTCCATGAAAATTTATTTGGGATGTTAGACAGGGACGAACCTCTGAAGATCCTCCTAAATCAAGCAGTAGTATGAAAGGTGACCAATATTTTATTATTTCCAAAGCTTATATCTATTCTCTCTTTGTGTTCTTACAGAAAAGAGAGTGGGAATGTCTGCTTCAGCGTTCAACAAATCGATGTTTGACTATCACGAACAATGATTCACGTGAATGCTACAAAAAGCATCAAGTAAGAGAAGAGAACAGAAAAAGGGGAAAAACTAAAGATGAGAACAAGGGGTGGTTGGAAATAGAAAGACCAAGGATATGCTAAATATGTGAGATGTGTAGTCATCTCAGCAACTTGCCAAACAAGAAATTATCCCATGACACCATCTGCTTGAAGTCCAGAATCTAAATAAAAAACATAAAATGTATAAACTTGATTATCTGGCGTTATACATTTTTATGGTTTTGTTTTTCAAATGTCATAAACTCGAAATAGACTAATTTTTGGATGGATAGAAGTTTCTCTCCGAGGTTATAAAAGTTATCTATTATATAATTAGAGAGTTTTATCACCAGCTAAAGTAATTCTCACATCAATTTTGACATATCTCACTTAAAAAAAAATATTAGTGCACAATAAAAATTTCTCACTAATTTAATACTTCAATTATATAGATGGTAAAGAAAATTAGTGGAAAAAAACATATTACAAAAGGTTGAACTAAGGATGACATAAATCCAATAATTGTAGATTGATGAGAGAGAGAAAGTTCTATTCAGAAGGGAAAACATAATTCCCAAAAACGATATTAGAAAATGGCAATATGAAAAGAAATATGTTAGAATGGTTACGTAAAACACGTAAACAAGAGAAAAACGGAAAAAATTAAGAATTAAATAATATTACGTAAAATACTGCGTTTAATTGTTCGCATTTGTATTTATATTTATAATAAACATTGTAACAATACATATGGTAAAAAGACAAACGGGATGTGCTTTTATTTTTACAATTTCAGAAACACATAATAACTAACAAAAACAAGTTAATATACATATAAAAAATAGACAAAGAAAACAAAATAGATTACATAAGAGAATGTTTGTAACCTAACAGTATGGAGATGATAAAAAAATAATAGTAGCAGAGGAAAAAAACGGCAAAAAAAAAAACAAATATATAAGAATTACAATTGCTACGTTTAAAAACACAAAACTATCAGTAAAAAAGACCCAACATGAGTACATACCTTATAAAAAGATATGAGACATATACAACGCTAATACGCAGAAAATATTTTAACGAAATAGAGAAACAAAAACAGTGGAAAAGATAATCACATAAGACGATCATTACAGCAAAAACAATAAAGAATACCCACAAAACCAACTAAACAAATCAAAATCACAGAAAAATAGAAAATTTACAACAACATGGTTTAACATATATAACTGTTTTTTACAAACCCATATAATCTTCAAAGGTATTAAGTCAACAAAAATGACCCCGCGCATGCGCGGAGTAAGCAGCTCAACTAGTATACACAAGTTCAGAATCTCATGTTTCTTCTTCATCTTCTAATTTTTGTGGTATATTTCGATATATGTCAAACCGAACCGGATCGTACCGGTCCGTCTCAAGCAAGATTGGCACAAATTTGACGATGAGAAAGTAGAAACCAAACCAAGCAGAAGAACTTGCCTCTTAAGAGCATGTGCAGCCCAGAGCCAAATATTGGGTTCTTATAAAAAATTTAGTATTAATTTTATGTTAAGAACTCTAACATAATAAAACTTGTTATATAACCTCCAACTCCAATGGAGAACTTAAGTAGAAGTTCTTAAAAAAAAATGTTCTTTTTAAAAAGTGCAAGAACCAACCTGTTGGAGACGAACATACACGCTGATAACATTTTACCATCTTACAATTATCTAATTTCAGTGAAGGGAAAATCTCTACCAATGATGAGGACTGAGGTTTTTCCCTTTCTTTCTCCATGGAAGCACTTAAATCTCTACCAATGATGAGGACTTCCCAGTTGTTCTTGTTGCAGTATTTAACGTCAGCTTTGCTACACTGGTTGGAGACTGAAGAACATTGGAGTCGGACTGATTCATGTATTCATTAAAACCTTCAACCTATTAAATCCAAATAAAAAGAATCACAGATACAAAGCATTAGTGGTGCAATTAATCTTGCAAATACATATTGAGAACAATTTAAATCACCAGTCTCTGAGTTAAAACCACAAGCAACAACCACAAGACGAGTTAAAGATCAAACGCATACTAGAAATCAACATCAATTTGACCCTAATCCAAGTAGCCATACGCAATTCAGGTTTATAGGGAAACAAAGTCTAAAACCCACATGATAAGAGACAAGAGGCAGAGCTCAGAAAATCAACACAAAAACATGATCCAAACAAGCAAATAGAAAGCTATGTCATTTATCAACATGATCCAAATCAGATTGAGAAAAAAAAGAACTAAAACTTTGATTGGTTTTGGTTCATACAAGGTATAATTCATAGAATTGAGACTAATCCCCAACGTAGCAATCTTACGCCTTCCCACAACCAATCCCACCTTCGTCTTAGCTGTCACCTTCACCACCAACTTCTTACTCTTCATCTCCACTCAAAATCTCCAAACATCTACAATCATCTCCATGATTTGGGCTTTCTTTTGAAATCGCTAGAGAGAAGTCCGGTCGAACATCTCAGCGGAGGAAACGATTCTCTTCGGTGGGGACGAAGGTTGAGTTGTCGGAGTACGGGACAGAATCTGCCGGGGAATGCTCGAGAGTTCGTCGGAAGAAGATGGAGTAAAACGATCACAGTCGTCGGAATTTCCATCTCTCTCTTCTCTCTGTATCTGACAAATCCCAGGATGAAATTTCCGAAGCTGAGATCGAAATCTCTTGACATGGAGATGATTCGTCTGGTTGAATTTCATCTCCATTATTGAAATGCAAGAGATGAGACCAAAGTGAGCTTTTTTTCTTTTTTCTGTCATAGAAAAATTCTCCTCAAGACACGTGTCTAATAAGATACGTTCCTAAAAAATACTATATAGAAAACGTTTCTTCTCTTTTATTCTCTTAAATTGATTTTTTCATTATATTTAATACTGTTATGAAATCCAAAGACGGCATCACAAATGTTATAAAAAACGGAAGAAAAATTAATTGTGGAGCCCACTGTCACTATTTGCACAGTAAAATTTCTTCTATAAATACGAACGTTTCGTTCATTGTAAAATCATCAATCATCGATATACAATACGAATAAGAAAGAATCTCTCTCATCCTCTTTTCCTTATATCTCAGTACCATTTATTCCACGAGTATTAAATATTTGTCTTTATTTAATTATTTCGATATAGTAAATTATCATTATTATTATAACACGTTATCAGCACGATCGTTCTATGATATGGGCTATATATATATGTAATATTTACTCTGTTATAATGGCCGGGATACCGCCTATATAATAATTTATTATTATTGTAATGATTGTTTAACGCACCATTATTTACTTAATATTAATATGGGAGCGGTTTGTCGCCTCGTTAATAATTTACCGCTTTATATTATGGTTGTTAATCCACCATAATTATTTATTTTATAATGGATGGCTGAGCCACCTATATAATTTTATTGTTAATGTCATAATGGATGGCTAAGCCACCGCATATTTATTTATTGTTTCAATATGGATGATTAAATCACCATAATATTCTGATTATATATCTGTTTATATTATAATCGTTATAAATTAAATATGCATATTTTTTGTGTTCAAAATAAGATTGCGGTCTCATTTATTCCTCAGACGAATAAATCTAGACTCATATCAACGTACATCTCCAGGAACCCCTGTTCCGTTAAAGAGCACCTTCTTGTCCAACTGGGAAGAAGTAGTACGGATTTAATAAAAATTCAGTTTTTCCGGTAGCCTTTTTCATAATGGTCACAAATATTTTTTCACAAAATTTTTACTCTCCAATGGCTACATCTAACGGCTAGTGAACAATATTTCAATCTATAAATACACTCATCCCTCACTCATTTCACTTCACTCATCAATTTCTTCTACTCCCAAACATCTTTCAAACATCTTTCTCTCGATTTTATTTTGTAAGAATGATGAAAATGATGATTCGTTTGTTTTTATTTTTCTGTTCAATTTTCATTTCTGCATCAATTTATCTTCTTTGCACAGAAGATTCTAATCGGGCAGATTTTGCCACAAATGTTGTTTTACTTTTTTTATGCATCATTTTTATTTGTAATCGCTTGTATTATTCATGTAAACGGTTCATTTTAAATCATTAATATTAATAATATTTTATGTTTCTGTTTTAGAAATCAATGGCAAAAGTTGAGAAGCTACAATTTCCAGCTCTAATGATTACCGGAGAAAATTACATCGCATGGACGACTGATGTCGAACTCCATTTAGAGATGAAAAAAATTTCAAACTCTATAAAAGAAAACATCGAATCGCCTGCCCATGAAAAGGCACAAGCGATAGTTTTCCTCAGAAAACATGTCGATGAAAATATTAAGCATGATTATGCTAACATAAAAGACCCAGCACAGTTGTGGAGAGCTCTGAAAGAGCGGTTTGACAACCAGAAAGATATAACTCTTCCCCATGCACTCGACGAGTGGAAAAACCTGAGATTTCAGGATTTTGAGAAAGTGGAAGATTATAATTCAGCTATTCTAAGAATTGTGTCACAATTAAAGTATTGTGATAATCCTGTCACTGAGGCAGAAATGCTAGAAAAAACCTATCAGACATTCCATAAAGGACACCGTGTCCTGCAAGAACTCTACAGGAGTCGCGGATACACTAGGTTTTCTGAGCTAATGGTAACGCTCATACTAGCTGAGAAGAACTGTGAACTTCTCATAAAGAATCACAATTCTAGGCCAACGGGAAGCAAGGCATTTCCTGAAGTAAATACCACGGATGTAAAAATTCCGGAGAGAAAGGATCAAACCTATCGTGGTCGTGGTCGTGGCAGTGGTCGTGGCCGAAGCCGTGGCCGTGGTCGTCAATTTAATCGAGGACGTGGGAGAAATTATAACCCACAAGAGATGGAATCATACAGATGGGTCCGATCCGAACAATTCCCAAAGGGAAAAGAACTCCAAGGGAGTTCCACCCAGAAACAAGAAAATGTATGTTTCAGGTGCGGATTGAAAAGGCATTGGTCCCATGTATGTCGAACTCCCCCACATCTTTGCAAATTGTACCAAGAGTCAATTAAAAGCAAAGGGAAAGAAGTGAACCTTACAGAACATTTTGAGGGTACGACATACCTCGATTCCTCCGAATTTGGGAACGACTTTGATGAGACCATGATAATGGAAAATTGATATGCTTGTAATATCTCAAAATAAGCCATGTATAATTATTGCTCATCTTTGCTTTGTTTTAAGAACAATGTTGTTTATACAACAAAATTAATGTATAATTATTGTGTGATTTTATGAATTAAATTTTACTATCTCTTTTCTTGATGTTTATGTTACCTGCAGAAAATGGATCACAACACAAATAGGACAATATCCAAAAGGATGGTTAGAGAGATTTGTATACTAGATTGTGGAACAACCCACACTATTCTGAGAAACAAACAATATTTCTCTAACCTAAAACCGACAAATGTTATTGTCAGTACAATATCAGGTCCTACAGACCTGGTTGAAGGAATTGGAAAAGCCAGCTTTATGCTACCAAATGGAACAAATTTTTCCATAGAAAATGCTTTATATTCTCCAAATTCAAAGAGGAATTTGTTGAGTTTCCAAGATATATACCTTCATGGGTATGACACTCAGTCAGCAATTGAGAATGGAAAGAAGTATATATATATAACTTCTGAGAAATCTGGAAAAAGGCTTATACTTGAAAAAATTCCAAAGTTTTCTTCTGGCTTGCATCATACTTATATAGATGCAATAGAATCAAATCTCATGATTAAAAGAAATCCAGAAGATTTCACATTGTGGCATGATCGTCTCGGTCATCCAGCCACCACAATGATGCGCAAGATCATAGAAAGCTCACATGGTCATCCACTGAAAATCCAAGAGATATATCAGGGAAATAAAATGACATGTGCTGCATGTTCTCTTGGCAAATTGATCATAAGGCCATCGCCAGCCAAAATCGATAAAGAATCACCAAAATTTCTTGAACGAATTCAAGGTGATATTTGTGGACCAATTGATCCACCTTGTGGACCATTCCACTATTTTATGGTATTAATTGACGCATCCAGTAGATGGTCACACGTTTGTCTATTATCATCTCGAAATATGGCATTTGCTAGATTTCTAACTCAGATAATCAAACTGCGAACTCAGTTTTCTGATTATCCCATTAAAAGAGTTAGATTAGACAACGCTGGTGAATTCACATCCCAAGCATTCAAAGATTATTGTATGGTAATGGGAATTGAAGTTGAACATTCTGTAGCTCATGTTCATACTCAAAATGGTTTGGCAGAATCATTAATTAAGCGTCTGCAATTAATTGCAAGACCATTAATCATGAGATCACAACTTTCAACCTTTGTATGGGGACATGCTATTTTGCATGTTGAAGCACTGATTCGGATAAGACCAAGTGCATACCATAAGTATTCCCCACTTCAGTTAGCATTTGGTCGAGAACCAAATATTTCCCATCTCAGAATCTTTGATTGTGCAGTGTATGTGCCTATAACACCACCACAACGCACAAAGATGGGACCACAAAAAAGGTTGGGAATATATGTTGGTTGTGATTCTCCATCAATTATACGATACCTAGAACCACAGACTGGTGATATCTTTACGGCACGCTTTGCCGATTGTCATTTTGATGAAAAAGTATTCCCAGTTCTAGGGGGGAGAAAATAAACAAGCAATGAAGGAAATCAAATGGAGTGTACCATCCTTATTACACCTTGATCCTCCTACTAAAGAGTCAGAACTAGAAGTTCGACGAATTATGCATTTGCAAAGCATAGCAAATCAACTTCCTGATGCATTTGCGGATACCAAAACGGTAACTAAATCTCATATACCGGCTGCAAATGCTCCTGCTCGTATTGAAATACCACAAGAACGTGGGAAAGCAGATGATACACGTGAGCCAGAAACACGCCGGAAGCGTGGCAGGCCCGTTGGTTCTAAGACTAAGAATCATAAGAAACAAAAGAAAGTTGAAACTCATGAAACACCCAAAGTAGCATAAAGTACTTTGGAGGAAACAAATCATGAGACCCATGATAATGTAGAGCATCAAAATCCAGAAGAAAATCATGAGATTTCTATCAATTATATCCATAATCAAAAGATATGGAAAAGAAAAGAAATAGATGATCTCGATGATGTTTTCTCATATCTTGTGTCACAAGAAATAAATGAGGAAAATGAAGATCCAGAGCCAAAGTCTGTATATGAATGTCAAAAAAGACATGACTGGATAAAATGGAAAGATGCAATACAAGTCGAACTTGATTCGCTTAATAAACGAGAGGTTTTTGGACCCATTATGCTCACACCCGAAGATGTGAGACCAGTTGGATCTAAGTGGGTTTTCGTTCGCAAACGAAATGAGAAAAATGAGATCATGAGATATAAAGCTCGTCTCGTAGCCCAAGGTTTTTCACAAAGACCTGGAATAAACTACGAGGAAATGTATTCTCCTGTTATGGATGCAATCACGTTCAGATTCTTGATGAGTCTGGCGGCTGATGAAAATCTAGAAATGCGTCTTATGGATGTCGTTACGGCATACCTATATGGATCATTAGATACTGATATCTACATGAGAATTCCTGATGGTTTTAAAATGCCTGTAGCATTAAGTTCTAAACCAAAAGAGGTATGTGCAATAAAATTGCAAAGATCATTATATGGGTTAAAGCAGTCTGGACGTATGTGGTATAATCGTCTCAGTGAGCATTTAACGAAAGAATGATATGTAAATGATCCTATATGCCCATGTGTTTTCATTAAGAAAACAGAAACTGGATTTGTAATAATCGCAGTATATGTTGATGATCTAAACATAATTGGAACTCATGATGAGATACAGAAAGCATCAGATTATTTAAAAAGAGAATTTGAGATGAAAGATCTCGGGCAGACAAGTTATTGTCTTGGTCAGCAAATTGAGCATTCTCAAAAAGGTATATTTGTGCACCAATGCACATATACCAAAAGAGTGTTAAAACGCTTTAACATGAATAAAGCGACTCCTCTCAGTACTCCTATGGTCGTTAGATCACTTAATATTGAAAATGATCCATTCCGACCACATGAGGAAAACGAAGAGATACTTGGTCCTGAAGTACCATATCTAAGTGCAATCGGAGCTCTGATGTACCTTGCAAATTGCACACGGCCTGATATATCATTTGCTGTTAATCTTTTGGCAAGATTCAGTTCGTCCCCTACGCGAAGACATTGGAATGTAATTAAATATGTTTTCCATTACCTTCAAGGGACCACTGACTTATGATTATTTTATCCTAAAAATTCAAAAGGTAAAATGGTCGGTTTTGCAGATGCATGATACCTATCGGATCCACACAAATCCCGATCACAAACGGGATACGTTTTCACGATCAGAGGCACTGCTATATCTTGGCGTTCTCAGAAACAGACACTGGTGGCTACTTCCTCGAATCATGCCGAACTTATTGCACTCCATGAAGCAAGTAGAGAATGTGTCTCACTAAGATCAATAAGTCGACACATCCTATCAAGCAGTGGGATCCTCCGAGATACGGAGCCAACAATCTTATATGAAGATAATGCTGCATGTGTTGCTCAAACTAAGGAAGGATATATCAAAAGTGATAGAACGAAACATATACCTCCGAAGTTGTTCATGTACATCCAAGAACTCGAGAAGAATAAGGAAATTGAAGTAAGATATGTCAAATCATGCGACAACGCAGCTGATCTTTTCACGAAATCATTACCCACCACTATGTTCAGGAAGCATGTACATAGTATTGGAATGCGTCGTCAACAAGATCTCTGAGACAACCTTAATCAAGGGGGAGCTTGCTCAGTTGTACTCTTTTTACCTTACTATGGTTTTTTTCCATTGGGTTTTTCAAGGTTTTTAACGAGGCAACAAAAGGCGTTGAGCAAAATATAATTGCGACATTGGTCTCCAAGGGGGAGTGTTATGAAATTCAAAGACGGCATCACAAATGTCGTAAAGGAACGGAAGAAAAATTAATTGTGGAGCCCACTATCACTATTTGCACAGTAAAATTTCTTCTATAAATACGAACGTTTCGTTCATTGTAAAATCATCAATCATCGATATACAATACGAATAAGAAAGAATCTATCTCATCCTCTTTTCCTTATATCTCAGTACCATTTATTCCACGGATATTAAATATTTGTCTTTATTTAATTATTTCGATATAGTAAATTATCATTATTATTAGGGACAATTTGCTGTAAAATAAGAATTTGAATACAAATTAGGAAAATAACAAAGCTAAAAAAAGTTAGTGGAAATCGGTATAAGGGTACCGTAAAAAAACAGTTTGGCAACAGAATGTGACGTTGTCACGCGTGGGTGAGAGTGTGGAAATATTGACGAACCTAAAGTAGATATGATGGTGAGATGTGACTGATAACCGCACAAGGAATTTCGTATCGTTGCTTCAGACGAAAACTGAGTTAATTAATGAGGATACACAGTTATAATGAGATTTTGCAATTAATGAGGACATGCACTTAATTGGGGTTGCATAAAGGAGAAACCGTGTTTATATTTGTGGATGTTAAGCGCAGTAGGAAATATAGATCCGTAAAATAAAAGATAACACGAAATCAGGGGAAGTATATGACATATCAATATTATATACACCTCTATTAGTCTACATAGCAAGTAAATCATATTCATATCAACTAAAGAATGCAGTTAGACCTATAAAATGCCTTATGGCGTTATATCTGGGGACGTGTAAACCAAACACATGACTCTTAATATATATGTGTAAATATATAGATAACACAGGATTAAAATCGATAGCATAAGAAATACAAATCCATACTAATCGAGGTATGCTATATATTTGCATGCTATAAGTATATATTGCATGCTACGTATGTAAATGATTATGGACAACGAATTAGATAACACCAGACTTGCCGAGGTATGTTACATATTTGCATGTTATAATTATATATTGCATGCTACGTAAATAGGTATGGGCATGTTATATTACGTGTTATGATTTTAAGTTGCATGCTACGTAAATATGTATGGGCAGATTATATAAAGTTGCATGCTACGTAACGATAACATTACCTGTTAAGATTAATACATAATAAACGATTATATTACGTGTTATGATGCTAGATTGCATGATACGTAAATAGGTATGGGCGACTAATTATATATATTAACATGTTAAGTTGCATGCTACACTCAGCTGGCTACACTGATGTTCAGTATAGTTATATTAATTTATACATAAGTACATTGTTTTATATCGTGTAATTAATGTTTGCTGATTGTGTGAGCAGCCCAAGCCGTGTCAGCTGTATTTAAGCTTCTTTATACAAGCGTCAATAAGGGGAAAAGGCTATGACGAGAAGGTTTTCGGTCTGGAGGACACGTTGATGATCTACCACCATCAGCAGGTTCTCAGTCTGGAGGACACGTTGATGATCTGCCACCATCAGCAGCATTCGCCAGAGACATCGCACCTATATTCGACGACGAAGAGAATGACGGTGTGTATAATTAATATTATATACTGTGAAATTAGAATTGGTTCTCTCACCAACAGGTTCTTCACCGTCTGCAAAATTACGTGAAGGCAGTGCAGGAGTTTCCATATCCTGACAAGCAAATTAAAGAAAATTATATATTAGCATGCTACGCTGTTGTGTTATATTAATTTATACATAACTACATTGTTTTATATCGTGTAATTAATGTTACGTAAATAAGTATGAGCAGTAAATAAGTATGGGCAGGCTATATTACATGTTATGATTTTAAGTTGCATGCTACGTAACGATAACACTACTTGTTAAGATTAATACATAATAAACGATTATATTACGTGTTATGATGCTAGATTGCATGATACGTAACTAGGTATGAGCAGATTATATAAAGTTGCATGCTACGTAACGACAATATTAGGTGTTAAGATTAATACACGAGCACCAAAGCATACTTCCCAAGAAAGCCGACGAAGGAGATGCCGACGAACTCCTGGAGCTCAGATCGAGATCACAAGCGGTGATCTGATGCGGCGGGGAACAGACGCTGCTCGGTGGACTAGCATAAATCGTTATCGTCGTCGCCACCACCATTGCAGCTCGCTGGTTCTGATTTAAAATTCGAAGACTCAGCTTTCAGATATCAAATAAAAAAATTGAATTAAAGAATATCCAGAAATCCCCAGAATTGGCTCCCCGAAAAAACATCAATTTCCCGGGAATCAAAGTCACCTTTTTCTATGGAAACCAACAGATTACTCAAAACCCACAAAACTCGCGAATTCGAGAAACCCAGATTTGTACGGAGCTCTCGAAAGAATGTTATACAGACAGAAAAAAGAATTTACTTTGTCGATGGGAAGAACAGATCAAAATCTAAGTTATTTACAATTTATACGAGTTCAAAGATGAAAACTGAAGAAAAGGAATCTTAAGGAAGAAGAATATGATGTGTGTAAGGAAGAAGAAGACACGAAGATGCTTTCCTTTAAGAAGAGACGAAGACGCTTTCCTTAACCAGATCGGAACCTGAGCAAGATTCATCGAGAAAGAGAGAGCCAGATTCATAGAGAGAGATGTTGGTGTGTTGTATTAAAGGAAAAGGAAGATAGAGAATATTAAAAGATCAGTTGTTTTAAGTTCCTGCGCGTGAGGTTATTTTAGACCAAACCATGGGCAAAATATTTTCATTGTCTAGTGTCTGAGTTGGATTTGTTAAAAAACTAATTTGGGTCTCAAATCTTATCTTCTACCCAATTATCCCTTATTATTATAACAAATACTAGATTTCTTACCCAGCAAATATCTGGGCTCCACATGTTCTAAGAAATTCTTTGCAAAGACAAATACAAAGACGAAACAGACACAAAACACTTGCAACTTTGGAGTAAAGTAAAGCAAAAAAAAAAGAAAAAAAGACGTGTGTTGTTGCTAATTAGATTTTTTTTTTCGATGGTTTTGTTGCTAATTAGATTTTTGTTGCTAATTAGATTTTTTTTTCGACGGGCCGTATAATGGGCCTCGAACTAATCTTAGTGGGCTTCCTAAAATATTCAGGTTAGATCTTTTGTGTGTATGCGTGTGTTATATTATAAGTTTTTTTTTTTTTTTGGTGAGTGTGTTATATTATAAGTTTAGTTCGCAAAAATTAACTTCGGGCTGAGAAAAAAATGATTATATTTCACAACTAGGATTTATATAATGATATTATAAAAGGAAATGAAAATATAATATGGATTTTAAACTTTTTTGTAATTGTATGGAAAGAATATAACGCTTTTGTGAGATTCTAAACCCAAGAGCCAGAGGTAAGGGAATGACTAAACACAAAGCTTTACTGCTACAATACCAAAATCTTTGCAAACTTTGCTCACAGGAAAAAATATTCCGGCACAACTGATCAGAAGAAGATTGACGTTTCCGGTGAAGTTGCTAGCTTCGTCTATAGATAAATAATAAAACTCCTATGTACATGAGCTGTATCCACCGTGGTTTATACTCCCAGAGAGATCTTGCGGCGGAAACTTCCGATCTGGATCAATATAAACGAAGAAACTTAAAATTTTTGCAACGAAAATGATAATTAAAAGATGAAAAATAGGCTTCTTACTTGGATACATCATAGGAACACTTTCCGTAGCTTGCAAGCAACATAAAAATATCGAGGACAATTAGTTTTATAACAATGATGTTAGTAGAGAGGTTATCTCAAATCCACACATGTATTTCTTGTGTCATTCGTAAATCTTTTATCTTATTTTGGGAAAAATAATTATACATGGGCAAATCAATATAATATAATAGGGCACACATTTTCTTATATACGTACATATAGATATTTTAATGTTTTATTGATCCTGTTCTCATGAGTTAATTTCTTTTCTTTTAATGTTTTCACAGGTTGGATATATGTGTTGGAGATGGCTCTGAAGATCTATTCATATGGATTCGAGAATTATTGGAGGGATGGTCAAAACCGGTTTGATTTTCTAGTCACATGGGTCATAGGTAAACCTTAATTTTGAAGCAGCAATTTCATCACTTTTTTCCCCTCGATTGAATGAGTGATGGCTATGCTATATATAATTGATAATCTTTGTATCCACAGTTATTGGGGAAACGGCTACCTTCATAACTCCAGACGAGAACACTTTCTTCTCAAACGGAGAATGGTGAGGAATACCTTCATGACATTGTTTGTTCCAATGGTTTTTTCTTATGTAAAAAAATCCTGACTCTGTTTCTCTTCCGTCGTTGATAGGATCCGATACCTTCTCCTTGCAAGAATGTTAAGACTGATAAGGCTTCTTATGCACGTCCAGCGATACCGAGCCATTGCGACGTTCATAACTCTTATTCCAAGTTTGATGCCATATTTAGGCACCATTTTCTGCGTGCTGTGCATCTACTGCTCCATTGGCGTACAGGTAAATAATACTTCTAAGTTTTTTTTTTACTGGAAAATGGATGCTTCCATTGATATGTCGAAGCCTTGGTCCTTCTTTTCGTTTTTGCATCTACTAAACTTTCTTCATTTCATTTGTTCGTAGGTCTTTGGCGGGCTTGTGAATGCTGGTAACAAACAACTCTTCAAAACCGAGTTGGCTGAGGATGAGTATCCTTTTTTGGCTTTATGAAAACACTTTTTATGCACTCAACACCATTCTTTACTTGGTATATCTGTTCTGTTCCTGTAGGTTGCTAGTGAGTCTTTATTGTTAGGAAAAAAAAAACTTTTCCATAGTATATGATCGTTTCTTGACTAGAGAAACTCAGCTATCTACTGTTCAACTTCAATGACTATCCCAATGGAATGGTCACACTCTTCAACCTGCTAGTGATGGGGAACTGGCAAGTCTGGATGGAGGTAATTTCGCTCTGTTAGTCTCTCAACTTTTAGAATCATGAGAGTTTCCAACAAGTAGCATGGATAGATGTGATTTTAAACAGCTTCCTTCTTATTGCCAATCACTATGGTGCAATTCTTTAAGCTACTCTTAATGATGTTTTCTTCAGAGCTACAAAGATTTGACGGGGACGTGGTGGAGCATTACCTATTTCGTCAGTTTCTACATCATCACTGTGTTACTTCTGTTGAATTTGGTGAGACTCACTGAGACCAATTTGGTCGTGATTGTTGTAAGAAAACCAAACTTATTCTTGACTAATGATGCATGATTGTTTGTTTCAGATTGTTGCCTTTGTCTTGGAGGCGTTCTTTACTGAGCTGGATCTTGAGGAAGAAGAAAAATGTCAAGGACAGGTTAGTTATTTTCGTCTTCGGTTTGTCATAAAAGTTACCTCACAGACATGAACAGATGATATGGAGATTGCGACGGTGTAAACCTTTGATTCTGTGTGATCTCCTTGGTATTGCTCGAAATGTGGGTCTAACCGGAAGAGCTTTTCATCTGATTATTATGTTTGCAGGATTCTCAAGAAAGAAGAAACCGGCATCGATCTGCAGGGTAAGCAGAGATTTCAGATCATGCATTTTTTTATATGTTAATTTAACAGCAGACACTTAGAAAAATCTAACGCTTTTTTCTTGTTTGTTGTTGTGAAATTGTTAAAAGGTCGAAGTCTCGGAGTCAAAGAGTTGATACACTTCTTCATCACATGTTGGGTGATGAACTCAGCAAGCCAGAGTGTTCTACTACTAATACATAAAAGCTCAGGGTTTTATTCTCTTTTATAATTTCTTTGTGAATCTTCGAAGCGTTCTTGATTCTATTATGTAGAGAGATCATAAGAATCTTGAAGGTAACTTACATTTTGTTTGTTTGTTGAAGATTTAAAAATGTAACGATTGTTTTTGTATGGTTTTGTGCCTCTTTACTCTTTAGTGCTTGTAATAACGACCATACGATGAGTATCGATTCCCTTGACCCTTTTGTATAATTTATTAACTTAAATTTTGTTTTCTATTTTATTTAACTGATATTATTAGGAAACACCAAAAGAACTAGAAACTGGAAAAGGAGAACACTATAGGAGAATTACATTTTGCTTCCATGACTCATCGAGAATTCTACCAAAACAATCAACAAAAAAAGTTCATATTGTTTCTTATGGAGTAACCTTTTAACAGTTAGCCCACCATATTATTTAGTGTTCTTAACTATTATCACTACAGACAAAGTATATTTGTCCCCTCTTCTCTCTTTCTCTCACTCTTATTTTTGAGAGAGAAATGATGAATTTTTTATCTGTTTTTGTCACTCTCACACTTGTATACTATCTCTTTAATATTTATTATCAAAATGTGTTATTTGGAAATATTTTTCATTAATCGTTTTTATTCTACTTGGTTCACCCGCTATCACCTGCAAACGCAAACGCAGCGGATGATAGCAGTTGACGGCGGTTAGTAATAGTCATAAAAACCGCTTTGTACCGCTTCAAACTGCTTTATACCGCTAAAATCCAAAAGCTGCTTTCAGCAAGCGTTTGTGGTTGTGGGCGGTAGCGGGTGGTTCCAGATTTTTTTTTTCTTTTCAAAATATAAAATAAATTATCTTAAAAATTAATTAAAAAGTAAGAAAATTATAAAAATTTGAAAAATTGGAAAAAGTTAAGAAATTTTTTTAATTTCTCTTATCAATAATTTTTATATTAAATTTTTATTCTTAATATATGTATCATTTATCAACTAAAATTTATATATGTAATGATGTAACTATATATATTTTATGAAAAAATTCAAACCTTTTAAAACTTCATATTTTATTTTTCATTTGATAATTTATAATATATATATATATATTAGTTAAATATATATCTTTATATACAATTATGTTTTTACACAGAAAATTGTTTTAGACTCTTAAAAATATTTATTTAACTATTTATTATATGATTTAGTTTTTGATCTTTAAATATTAATTTTACATATTTTTATATATAATTTCTGGTTTTTATATAAATGATATATTTTATGTATTTTATTATTTTAATATTAAACAGCTGTTACACCCGATGTCAACCAGTCAAAAATGTCCCGCAAATGCAACAGTTTTCAACTGCTATACCAGTCGTACAAAACGCTCATTAACGCTAATAACCGCAACCGCCCGCTTCTGCAAACTCCCGCAACCGCAACCGCACCCGCTGCGTTTGAACCAGTCAGCCATTAAGGGCTCGACTGGTTTAAACGCAGCGGTTGCGGCTGCGGTTGCGGGAGTTTGCGGATGCGGACTGTTGCGGTTAATAGCGTTTTATAGCGGTTTATGCGACTGATATATCGGTTAAAAACTGTTGCGTTTGCGGTCATTTTCGACTGGTTTACCAGCAGATGCAAAAGCAAATTATCAAAAAAATCGAATATTTATTATTATTATAAAAATATAAAAATATTAAAATAACTCAATCAACATAAATAATAAAATAATAAATAATAATTAAAAAATAAATTCATGACATGATTATTTTTTCATGCATTCAGATAATTACCAAAAATTACATCAAGTTGTGTAACAAAAACGAAAAAGCCTATTCGAAGACGATGATCTTCTGGATTTATTTTATACATGGTATAAAATTTATTCAATGAATTCAGAAGATTTTTTATTTGAACCCAACTCAAATCAATTCCAAATCGGTTATTAATTTTCTTAAGAATATTCTCTTTCTGCGAGGGAGTCAAAAATATGTTTTCTTCATCTTTGCTTTATTTCTCCATAATTACCGATTGAAGCAAAGTATGTGTTATCTCGTTTGTCCACATAAATTTCTGAAAAAAAGCAAAACATATTTAACTTATCTTTTTCATAATCTAATAATAACAAGAGAAGGATACTCCAAAAAATTATAGACTATAATAATAATTTACTACCTTAAAATTGGAAGCAATACACTCTTGTGAAGCCATAACTACCACCTTCGAAAAAATAGAAGAAGATATCGTCTTCTCTAGCAAAAGGAAAAAAAAAAGGTAAGCTATGTATTTATTTGAGATTGATTGACTATTGTAAAGATAATGATATATGCATATTGGTAAGATACGATTACTTATATATATTTCTGTTAACATGATATATTAATTTAAAGTTTAATGATTATTTTCTTTTTTTCTCCAGCCGCTACCGCCTGCAACCGCAAACGCTGGCAGGAATGAGCTTTTCGGAGCTTTTGATTTTCTGCTTTAAAAAATGGTATAAAACGGTTTAAGGCGTTTTTTGTGATTGGTTACATCCGCTATGAACCGCTACTAACCGCAAACACAGCGTTTGCGGCTGACAGTGGGAAAACCAGTCAGGCTCTAATTCTATTCAATTAGTTGGTTATACTAAACCCAACTAATATATTCTTGTTTGTTCCAATAGTTCCTTTGCGTCTCAGGAGTCAACAGCCATCTGAAAATCTCAACTAATACAATAAACAAACATATAGCCGTTGGCTGTGAAGTCAACTTTGGGTAGACGAGAGAGGATCAGGGTCTTGAGGTTGGAGATGAATGATTTTGATGATGATCGAACGGCCCTTATCTTTCTCGGAACAGGCTGCTCCGGCGCAGTTCCTGATTTCCGATGCTTACTCCAGCCGTCGGATCCTCCTTGCCATGTCTGTTCTCAGTCCCTCTCTTTACTACCTCACCTTAACCCTAATTACAGGTTAATTTTATCTCTTTCCGACATCAACTTCTCTTTGTGTGTTTGGTCTTTTAAACCTGTTCAGACTGTGAAATGTAAACTTGTTCTTGTCCGTAAAGACCCTTTTGGAAATTGAAGTTAATTGGTTGACATCTTTTGAGCTCTCTGTTCGGTAAATCTTGTCTTTCTTCTTCTTGGAACAAAAGGATTTGACAAGAAATTTCCAGTAAACTTGGGGTTTAGACCATAAAAAATTTTCAGTTGATGGCTCTAAAGTAACTTACATACCCCTTCTGATCTTCTTTGGTAGATTCTTGAATCTTGCTTGATACTCTGCTTTTTGGCAGATGCAATACATCGCTCTTGATCGATTATCGCTGCGAGGAAGAAGATGGTAGACATTATTACATAATTATTGATGTTGGCAAGAGTTTTAGAGAGCAAGTCCTTCGTTGGTTTACCTGCTACAAGATTCCTCGAATTGATTCCGTTAAGCCTTTTTTTTTATTATATATCTTGAATTCTTACATCTTTTTGTCTAAAATGAAATCTAACTTTTTCGTTTTTTTTTTTTTTGTAGATCATTTTAACTCATGAGCACGCAGACGCAATTCATGGCTTAGATGACATTCGTTCCCTTCAACCTCGTGGTTCAGCCATTGACACCAATCCACTTCCCGTCTTTCTGTCTCAATTTACAATGGATAGGTAAAAGTAAAGCATACCTTTTTTTTCTTTTCTTGTTGCCGTTTTCAGCAAGTGTTCTCTGATGAAGCAACTTTCGCGCAGTATCTCTACGAGGTTTCTTTTTTGGTTGAAAAGAAGGTTAAACAAGTACCTAGGCGGGTTTCGAAGCTTGACTGGAGAATCATTGAAGAGAATTGTGACAAACCATTCATTGCCTCAGGCTTATATTTCACGCCTCTTCCAGTTACGACCACTACAAGAAAACAAGCTCTTTCCAACGGTCAAATCCGTCGGAAATCCGTTGGAAATGAACGTTTACAACGAATTTCCAACGGAAATTGGCCGTTAGTTCTAGGTGGTTGGAAATTTAAAATGGTTGGAAAGTCATTGGATATTTCCAACAGATTTCCAACAGATTTATTTCCAACGGACTGCCAACGAATATTTCCAACGGATTTGCAACGGTGTTTTCCAATGGATTTGCAACGGTGTTTTCCAACGGATTTGCAACGGTGTTTTCCAACGGATTTGCAACGGTGTTTTCCAACGGATTTGCAACGGTGTTTTCCAACGGATTTGCAACGGTGTTTTCCAACGGATTTGCATCTAACATACCAAAGAACCTACGAGTTTCTAAATCAGGTTCCTCTATTCTATTTCCAGCCTCACCAATACCCCCAACATTTTCTCGAAATGCATCATATACCATTTGAATTGTACCAGCATGTTCATCTAATTCCGCTGATTCCTCTTCTAACCCACCCAAACTATAATAAGCACTACTACTAGGTAAATCAACCATTGTATCGTTTTCGCCATGTGAATACCAAATTTTATACCCCGACATAAACCCTCTCCTAAACAAATGCGCCCGAACTGTATTCACAGACGAAAATCTAAAATTTCGACATTTAGAACAAGGACAGTACATATTACCCGTTTCTATGGTTATGTCTTGATTTAACGCAAATTCCATGAATTGTTGAACACCTTCTACGAAAGCTTCGGTAAGTTGGCCCGTCACTGGATCGCGTTGTCTATCCATCCAAGAACGAAAATAATCAAAAGGATCTGAAGAAGACATTTCGTTTTTTTGTTTCAATTTTTGTTTGAAATGATTTGCATGAGGATATGGACATATTTATAATTAGAGTAAAAAACATTTTCAACGGATTTCTAACGGATTTCCAATGAATTTCCAACGGATTTCCAAGGAAAATATATTCGAAACGGCTATAATAACGTATATAAAATGGATATAAAACGGCTATTAACGTATACAATTTCCAAATGATTTTCGACCGATATTTTACAGAGTCGTTGGAAATCCGTTGGAAAATGAAGAATAGAGATTCCAACGAATTTCCAACGTATATTTTAAAAAAACATTGGAAATCCATTGGACATATCGTTGGAATTCCGTTGGAAAATGACGAATAGAGATTCTAACGAATTTCCAACGAATATTCTAAAAAAACCATTGGAAATCCTTTGGAAAATGAAGAATAGAGATTCCAACGAATTTCCAACGAATATTTTTTTAAAAACATTGGAAATCCGTTGGACATATCGTTGGAATTCCGTTGGAAAATGACGAATAGAGATTCTAACGAATTTCCAACGAATATTCTAAAAAAACCAGTGGAAATCCGTTGGAAAATGAAGAATAGAGATTCCAACGAATATTTTAAAAGAAACATTGGAAATCCGTTGGACATATCGTTGGAATTCCGTTGGAAAATGACGAATAGAGATTCTAACGAATTTCCAACGAATATTCTAAAAAAACCATTGAAAATCCGTTGGAACATTCGAATGGTATTTATCCGCCAGAAAGTCGTTGGAATTCCGTTGAAAATGCCAACGGAATTCCCACGAAAAAAAGTTGTTGGAAATACTCACGGATTTCCAACGATTTTATTTTCTAATGAAATAATCGTTGAAATTTCGTTGCTTATTTCCAACGAAAATATTTCCGTTGCAAATTCGTTGGTTTTAGGTCTGTTTTCTTGTAGTGGACTTTTTTGAGTAAAATAAACAAACAGTCTGATTTCTTCCTTGAGACCTTAATCCCTCAGACTCTATGTTTTGCTTCAGGTGATGCATGGAGAGGATTACGTTTCTTTAGGTTTCCTCCTCGGTGATAAAAGTAAAGTAGCTTATATATCAGATGTATCACGCATCCCACCGAGTACTGAGTATGGTATGAGCTAATATTATTTTTTTTTATCCTAAGAAACATACAAAAATCTCACTAGCTAGCATTGTGTATGATTGATCTTGTTACGAATCTTTGACTATGCAGCTATTTCCAAAGCCGGAGCTGGACAGTTAGATCTTCTTATCCTGGATACAAATATACCATTCAAGGTTATTATACAGTTTTGCAACTTCTGTTCTCCACTTTTTGTTCATGTAAACTTTTTGTTGCTGACCATCTCTTTGACAATAGAGAGGACTACAGCGACACACATCTGTTTTCCTGAGGTTACCTTTCAATGTTTTTCTTCATTTGTCAAATAATGTTTCACTATTCTGAGCCTTTTTGAAGATAAGTTTTACTATTCTTCTTTTAGGCTCTTGAGATCATAAAGAGGCTCTACAGCCTACACACATCTGTTTTCCTGAGGTTACCATTCAATGTTTTTCTTCATTTGTCAAATAATGTTTCACTATTCTGAGCCTTTTTGAAGATAAGTTTTACTATTCTTCTTTTAGGCTCTTGAGATCATAAAGAGGCTCTGTCCAAAGAGAGCGCTTTTAACAGGTATGACACATGACTTTGATCACCATGAATACACTGAGATACTTGCGGAGTGGTCTCTAAGGTACGCAATGAAACAGTGTTGTATCATTTTGGTAATTCCACATCGCTGAAAGCTAATGGGCTATGTACACTTTCTAGGGAAGGAATCAATGTACAGCTCGCTCACGATGGATTAAGGCTTCCAATAAACTTATGAGCAAATTGTTAAATCCAAAGTTACGAAATGGAGAGACTAGTCTCAGTATTCTCGTTACCAATTATAGTGACAAATCCTTTTATGATTAAAACTCTGAATATTGATACAGAAACGAAATCTCTGTTTTTTTTTTTTTTTTTTTTTTTTTTGGGAATGGTTTGAAATCTTTAGACCAAGCCCCTGAAAAAACTTCTCTAATTCTGAAATCTCGTTCTCAAGATTCACTCCATCTTCTCTTGTGACCTTCTCATGCAGTTCCCTTAGTCTCTGAGTCCCAACATTCACTTCTTCTGCAGAATCTTTAAGAACTTGTCTCATCGATCCATTTTCCTCTTGAACATCTTTGTATCTCCTTTTAAGAGATCGATATCCGTCAATAGATTTGAGAAGCTGTTCAGACAACTCTTTGTTTCTCCCCTGCAGAGACACATCTTTGTCTCCTTGGCCATCACCATCTCCTTTCTTCTCCTTATTGTGCTCTACTGCGCAGTTCTGCACTTTCTTAAGTAGTTTCTCATTTTGTGCCCTGAGATCGCTAATAAGCTCCTCCATTTCGGTCAGCTCGTGAGCTTTACTCGAAAGCTCAATAGCCATTATCTCTTTCTCCTTCCCTAAACTTGAGCACATCATCTGAAGACTCTTTCTTGCAGCCATGCTCGCAGTTAGCTCTTTTCTCAGCTTCTGAACATCATCAGAATCGTTCTGTGGTGGCTTCATCGGATTCTTGTTCGGATCATGAATCGGCTTCAGATCTGTGTTGCATCTTCTAAGCTCTTTTTTCCCTGATGCTGATTGTTGTTGAGCTTTCTGGATTCGCGTCTTTAAATCTTCGAGAATCGTCATCATGGTGTTGACTCTCTGCGCCTTCCATTCGTCGCGGTGCTTCGAGGTTGCTTCGTTGTGATCTTGAACGAGTTTCAGGAGTAGCTTAACATTCGTAGAGATGCCTTCACAGAGAAACAAGAACACATTCAACAGATTTCTTGTCACGCAAGTCAAAACTTTTGTTCTTCTTGGCGTTAACGGAAAAGGAAAAAAACTTTAGAAATCAGGTCTTAAAGCGGTCTTTGTTAACGTGTTAAACCAATTTATGAGGAAAATCAAGAGAAAAAACTCGAAGATGATTAGATAAAATTATATGATTGATTTACCTTCTAAACCAGAATCTTTATGGGATTGGTGCTCTGTGGTTCTTGTTGGTGACGTAATAGAACCAGAATCAGAAGGAACTAAATCCGGCGAAGAAAAAGCTCGGAGCCGGCTCATTTTTCTAACGCCGTCTGGAGAGAATCAATCAGACAGAAATTGAAGAACAAGGAAGATGTTGGGAAATCTGGACAATAACAGCTTATGGTTGCTCTAATGTTGTATGGCGCAATTAGTGGATAATCATTTTGTCTGACCCTTTTGGCTCGGCTTTTTTTTTGAACTAAATTTATCTGTCTTTCCTCATTTCACGCTCTATTTTCCATTTCCTATTAATATATATATATATATTTATTTACTGACTGCGAAATTTTGATTATCAGGTAAAGCTATTAATTTCATTTACTGCGTTTAAGGTCCATAAAGAACCGTGAAATCCTTAAACATAAATTCGCTGGAAAATGTGAATCCGTAAGCCAACACACCTTAATATGAAAAGCACTAGCTAAACACTTTTGTTTTTCGAATTGGAGCTGTAAATTTTTAATATATTTTGTTTGTATAACTGCTTATATGTGGATTATTTATCAATGTACAAAATGAGATAAATTAAAAGAAATTCTTTGATCATTAATTTTTGCATTTTTGTATATGGTTGTTTTGTATTTTTGTTATATATAGATCAAATTCTAGAATAAAGTATAACGTTTTTTTAATACATATTAAGTTAATATTGAAATTCAAGAAAAAAAACTAAAATAAACAAGAAACGTGAACCTAAAAATAAAATATCATATGTTATAAAGTTTAAAATAAATAATATGAATTATTATAAATATTTTATAAATATTATTAAATAATTAAATACTGTAATCAAGAATCTAATCGTCCGCACACAATAATCTAATCGTCGACCCATTCTTCACCGCAAACTAACATCTTGAAGTGTGATAAGGTTGACGGATGCTGAAGGCGCCGTAGAAGATTCTCCAATATCATAATTATTGGGACCTCCTCCGTCCATGAAATATCCTGGGGGTTTAGCTTTCGGAACCTCTAGCGCTTCGTTCTCCAACAGTGACATCACGGTAGACATTAGCGGTCTGTCTTTAACAAATTGCTGGACACACAGGAGACCAATCTCGATGCTTCGTAGAATTTGAGACGGTGACGATGCTTGTATGGCCTCCTCTACATTCTCCTGCCAGTTTCCCTCTTTCCAATTTTTCCACATCTGTTTAATATTTATAATCACAAATCAAAATTATGTATCAAACACTTTTTTTGCTAAAGATATGTTTAATTTGAAGACTAGAAATTTATCAAAATTAATCAATCCTACCGAATCTTATATTAAGCAATAACGTAATTCACCTAAAGTACTTATAAAGCTTAAAAAGTTGGTGTCGGATCGCGAGTTGGAGAAGGTGCTGTTCTTCTTGCCGCTAATGATCTCAAGGACCATCACTCCGAAGCTAAACGTATCCGATTGTGGAGAGTATCGCCCAGTCAGAACATATTCCGGAGACATGTACGCTCTGCATAAATGAAAACTTGTCAATCACACTGAGAATATTCAAAGACTTAACGATAGTCCTTACCGAGTTCCAGCCGCACGCGTCGTCCAAGCATCATTGTCGTTCCTTTCCAAGATTCGGGCCATCCCGAAATCCGAAATCTTAGGAACAAATTCTCTGGTTAGCAAGACGTTTTCAGGCTTGAGGTCTCTGTGGATTGTTGTAATCCGCGAGTCATGGTGCAGGTAAGCTAATCCTCGAGCAATACCCTTGATCACTTGGTACTTTGTGTGCCAGTTTAGCTTACTGGAGCTTTGGCCTCCACCTACAAATCAAACGGGTCAATATTTAAAATTACTTTTGTCAAGAATAATTAAAATGTATAGACGTACTAAAGGCATATACCAAAGAGATGACTTTCCAGGCTTCCATTTTCCAAGTATTCGTATACTAGCACCATTTCTCCATCATGAGCTGTCCAACCAATCAAGCGGACGAGGTTAATATGTTGAAGGTTTGCAATCAACTGAATCTCAGCCTTGAACTCCACGATCCCCTTACGTGACATTTTGGATAACTTCTTAGCAGCGATCTCTTGCCCGTCAAGTAATTGACCCTGCCACCAAAAATCAATTGTTTATTTTCTTTTCGAATCAATGTTACATTTGAATTCATAAAAAAAACCTGAGTTATATCAAGTGTTATAGAGTTCGGTGGGTTTTAATAGAAATTTGTACACCAGAACATGAGAAATTTAAGAGACATTACCTTGTAAACGTCACCGAAGCCTCCTCGGCCAACTAAGTTAGATTCACTGAAGTGATCGGTAGCCTCAGCAATGGTGTTAAAGTCCATGACTGAAACTAATTGATCCTCTCCTGTGATCTCGTTCCTCAGAAGCTCAATCTCACTTGGTCCTACACATACACACACGAAAAAGAAATTAAACAATAGTCAAAAAGAAACAAATAAAAATAGAACAGAAAGCAACTCGTGATTACCATGTGTATCTGCCGCTCGCTTCCGGAAGCGGAAACAGAAGCAGCAGCATATGCATAGAATGGTGAATACAGCAAGTGATCCAAAGATAAGTCCGATAATTTCACGAGTAGACAAACTTTTTTTTGTACTTGTTTCCTTGGCCTCTGAAAAAAAAGGTTGAAGAACTTTATCAATATATCCTCTCTATCCTGATCAATATTGGACAGCTAATTTTAGGTTAATAATATATTTTACTAAAAACTAAATTATCCCTAAAAACAAAAGAATTATCCTATTTCAAAATTTTCTTTATTAAAATCTTATTCAGAAGAAAATTATTAACTGTAAACAGAATATATGACCTAGAACCACTAGTTTAATTTACCAAGAATTTGTCTGACTAAATTCAAACTAAATCAAAAAATAAATTTTGATAAACCAAACCAAAAAAGCAAATAACAAATGGTTTTTATGGTTTAACTCTCTATAATTAATAAAGTAATAAATCAAAGTATAAACTAAATTTATAATATCAAAGTTATAAAGTTATTATTTATGCCTATGTTACATAAGACCTAATAGATTATTATTGTGTAGTTGTGTGCTAGAATTTTTATGTTTTAATGTAAAATTAAATTTTAAACATATACAGCCAAAGTCTTTTTTAGGTTTAGTTGTGTTTTATGTTACGTGATATATTCTCACATATGTTTACATTAGTACGTATATATATATATATGTGGAGAGAGAAGGAAAGGTAACAAAATTAAGACAGAAAGTGTTTGTCGCGCTCTCTTTTTTTTTTTTTTGTCTTGAGGAGGAAATAAAGGCAAAAGAAATAAGACCCACTAAAGCTTGTTATTAATTATATAAGATTCTTTTTTATATTGATGCTAGAAGATACCAAACTCTTAAGAACTCACCGGCATGGAGGAAGATAGCTAGGAGAGTTTAAAAGAGGAAGTATGGGATCAAATTAAATAGTGGTGTTTTGTTTATTGTAGGAATCTTGTGGTTCGGTCGATGGCGAGAAGCTTTGTGAGGCTGTAAGCTAACTATTATTATAATTTTAGAAGCTCCCAACAGTTGACCCCAAAAAAAAAGCTCCCAAAGAAATCCAATGCGAAAAGAGAATAAAAGTAAAGAGAAGTTAAAGTGTAAAAATAGTCCCAATATCGAAATAACTTGTGCACTAAAATCATTTATGTTTAATGATTAGATTTTCACAAAAACATGATTAGATTGAACCGTAAACCTAAACTTAAGATGCAAACTATTTTTTTACATATTCCTAAAAAGCCATTAGCAGAAAACTCTTTTTAACCCAAATTAATTCAAGGATAAAAAATGATTTATTAATAAATAATTTAGGTAAAAAGTAGTGGGAAGTGATTTTTAATAATGTGTCATGTGTGAGTAGGAAAAAACTCATAGTAACCACAACCAAAATCTTTTTCTCTTTGATTAGTGTACAGACTACCAGACGAGTGAAATTTATAAAACCGATGGTCGACTAAAAGAAGTGTAATTCAGATGTGAAGATAATAAATTCAAACTAAATTAAAAAATAAATTTTGATAAACCAAACAAAAAAGGCAAATAACAAATGGTTTTTATGGTTTAACTCTCTCTAATTATTAAAGTAATAAATCAAAGTATAAACTAAATTTATAATATCAAAGTTATAAAGTTATTATTTATGCCTATGTTACATAAGACCTAATAGATTATTATTGTGTAGTTGTGAGCTAGAATTTTTATGTTTTAATGTAAAATTAAATTTTAAACATATACAGCGAAAGTTTTTTTTTAGGTTTAGTTGTGTTTTATGTTACGTGATATATTCTCACATATGTTTACATTAGTACATATATATATATATATATCATTCTTTCTTTCTTTTTATTTTGTTCCAAATATATAGTACATATTATTCTTAAAGACGATCATAGTACTAATTTTAAATTGATACTTATCAACAACAAAAAAAAATACCTTTTCAGTTTATAGATTATGAAGAAAATGTTATACCATGCAAAAATTGGTGCATTATTATTATTTTTTGCTTTGATACAATTAACAAATTTACATCTATCAAGTTATCAGCATGTTTTTTTTTTTTTGTTCCTTGGCGTTATTCCTTCTTTTTTAAAAATCTAATTGACTACTAAAAAAGATATTTTATACTATGATGATACTGATGTTGTGCCATTTGCTGAGTCATAAATAGAATAATCTATTTATCACGTTTATGTTGAGCATAATTAACAAGATTTGACTAACCATGATCCGTAGGAGCCGGAGCCAATTTGACGTAGAAATCTTGGCCACCGAGAGTGTAGTTTCGCACACCGTGGAACTCTCCAGTCCAAGTCAAACAACGCCGCTTGCCTTCTCCGGTTTCCACGTGCGCAAACGCCGTACACCGACATTCGGTAAGACAAGCCTTCTGACATTGTTCCACAGTAGCAGTTTCTGTACCCATATCCCAAGTATCATTTCTCGGCAAGCTCATGTTTTGTAGTTTTAAGAAGCGGTCCCCACTGCAGTTTAGAGCAGTCATCCTCTCGCACCCAGTCCAGCGATCCCCTGACTTTGGCTTGAACCCTTGGATACAATCACACAAGCGTAATTTATTTTGGGAACAGTAACTGTAAGCTCCACATGGCTCATTTCTATTGCAAGCATCTTCGGATGTGGACCATGAAGGTACCAACATGTTGATTTCCCCCCATGTATATAATTCATAGTTCCCTTCTGAACTCAGTGTCAACCTTGAGTAGTTGCTTTCCGGGTTCAACACGAACATATCCGTGTTATCATCTAGTTGGAGTACTGGTGGCATATCGCCAAATTGATATCCATTCCAAGGATCAAACCTCAAGTACTCTCTCTTATATATTTCATATACATAACTCGCAAAGAAGTGCTCTTCAGTCGAAATTCCGAACACGAAACTCCCGCTTGCCGGATTTTCTGAAGTACTCCAAGACACAAGGGTCTTCAGTTTCATCTGCGGAAGTAAAGTATCCGTGGGAAAATCGAAGCTCTGCCATAAGTATTCTTCTTTTGGGTCGTTGGAGTCTTTCACCACCACCAAGTTTCCGTTGTCAAGAACTTGGAATACCATATCAGAATTCTCATCTCCTCCTGTTATATTCGCCTTCCAGACAATGTCACTACCTTCATCGAACAGTACGAGGTCTTTATTGAAGATTTTGAGGGTTCGGTTGGGGCTCGAGAGAGGTCTATCTCTGTTGGCTACCCATACAGGGATTTTAAAAGGGTCTTGCTTGTACCAAATTCCGAGAAACCAGGAAGAAAAAAACTCAGCATCGGGTTGAAAGAAACCCATCTCAAAGACATTTTTGGGGGAGACGATTGTCTCGTTGCCTGAGAGTGTCAGAAATTGGGAGTGAAAACAAGGAAGAGAAAAAAAGAGGCTGAAGAAGATGAAGGGGATAAAAATCTGGGCTCTCATCTTCTCAATCTCACTCTGTTTTTGTTGATTTTTGTTTGGATCGTAAAGTTATAAGGATCTGCAAGAAATGAGGATTTGCTGAGATAATTAACCGACAAGTCTTAAATTTACTTTTCAGCACCCTTTGCGACAGGACCTTGTGGAGCAAGTACAAAACTTATGGGTCTTCGAGAAAAAGGCTTCCTGTTCATAAGTCCTAGTTTGACTCTGAACCACTGGCTACCAAAAAGAAGAAACATGGATTCAACATAAATGTAGAGATTAAAAGAGAAACCTGTGAGTGACAAAATCCATAATTTTCTATTCATCCAGGTCATAAACCAAGCCAATTTCTCATCTATGAAATCTTAGTGATTCATGTTATTAGTCACAAATTAAGGTACTTTTCGGGAACAGAATCTCAGACACCAGTGTTTCAACGTTAACCTTTGTTGGGGAGTCGGAGAAGGATCAAAGTTGTGAGATATCCTAATGCCTCGACTTATGATTATCCGTTTGATGCAACGTACGGTTATCGTTAAGGATTCATTTAACGATGAGGATCGTTATGGCTTCATGCCACGCGGTGATTATTACTATGACCTCTCACAGTGCCAGTGACCATTCTGACTACGACCCGTATCATAAAGACGGCGAAAAGTTTTCAAGGCTATGTGAATTGGTTCATCTATCTTTGATTACAAGTTTGTGTATTTATTCGGCGACATTGAAAAAAAAAAGAGCAATCCATGTGCTTATTAATGCTGCAGTGAGAATCGTCAAAAACGAGTTGCTTTAAAGCTTGTTCTGTTTAATACTCAGACACAACAATAAATGAGAAAATCAAAAGTTCAAAACTAAGAGTATGTAATAAAACTGTTTTCCCTCGGTCAATATTTCCACTAGAAACATGAATCATCATCTCTTTTGTCCTTAGTGCCTCATGTTCCATTATATGGATCATTAATGAGGTTTTGGAACAAATCCATCAACCGCGAAGTTCCTTGTGGCTGAAGGAATGGCCAATCGAACACCATCTAGCTCTGCTCCTGCAATGACTTTGGCATCCGAGTCGTGACCTGAACCATTTTCCAAGGAAGATACGATTATTTCTCATCAAGAAAACAGATGGAAACTTTCTATTTTTGTTATGAGTAAGAGAGAAAGTTTACGTTTCTGTGAGCCCCAAAGCAAAATGTATTGCAGGTCAGTAAAGTGAATGATCTTAAAGAATAAGAAGGCCGTGATTCAAGACTGCAAACTGAATGATGCAAGGACCAAATTAAGTTTTTATTAAAAAAACGTATTCAAAATCGGAATTAGAAATCATACTTTTCATTAGTTATTATTGTATCAAAAAAGGATATAGGCAAACAAAAAAAAGGAAATAAGCGAAAAAAAGGTAATAGGCAAAAAGAACGATGCTGGAATGAAGCTGGTCAACTGAAGATTTCTTTATTGTTTCTTGTGTTCATCATCTCCCTTCAATTCGTCTTCTTCCTCGACTCTCAAACACAATTGATTACAGGTTCGAGGCTAAGATGATTCTATTTTCTGCATTTTTCGATTCAAGGGAAGTCACAGGATTTTGGTTCTCAATGCGCATGAGGAAATCCTAGAAGCTAGCAAGGGGTTGTATTGGTATTTTCAGTCACTGAAACAGATCTATGGATTAGACAGAAGCCATAGAGGATACTGTGCGATTGAAGGAGTCATCAGTGATTAAGCATATGGAGTTTTCTGTTGCAGTAACAGTCTGAACGTTTTCCTAGCTTGTTAGAGTTGGTTGAGCTGTTATATCAGGATCATTCTTCGTTAGTTGCTGCAACGGGTATTATGACGTTGCCACATGTCATAAAAGGATCTGTGTGATTGAAATGTGTTATGGAAAGCAACAAAGGAGGTTAAATGAAAAAGTTAAGCTTTGCACAAGCCGTGTGTAAGCTGGGTGTATAACTTGAGTAGACATGGGAATGTCAAGGGCTCTGTAACGCTAGTGTGATTTGTCTCACAGCTGGACTACATTTGAATTTGGAGTTTGGTAGCACAGGAATTCTACAAGATTGAATCAAGAGATGTTGACTTAGGTGCTTCAAAGAAATCAAGTGTCAAAAAGATCTTTCGTTGCTGAAGCTCGTCCATGGTTGAGGGACAGAGGCTGCTAGGTTCAGCAGGGTTATAGCTATCAAGAAGAGAAGGTGGAGATTATTGAGTATTGGCTAAGTCCATTGAACCCTCAGGATTAGAGAGATAGACTTCAAGTCTGAGGATGTGAGAGAGACTCTAATTTGCTGTGCAGGTTTCGGTTTAATTGAAGAGGAAACTGGTACGCAAGAATTAGAGAAGCAAACCAAACTGGTTTGGAGAAGAGGTATAAAACGACGGCTCCATGAAGGTTACTATATGAAATAATGTTTAGCCGCTTCTTTGCTCTTATCCTCTTCTTCCTCTTGCTCATGTAATCTCTCTCCATGTAAACTCTCTTGATAGTAAGATGACACAGCTTCCCTCCCCTGAGAGTAAGTAGTAGGAACAGACATATAAATCTTAGTCCCTGGATCCTATATATTCCTATGATATCATCCCCTTGATGACTTTCACTGTCTTTTGTTACAACTTACAACTGACAACTTCGCATTGCTTACTTTTTCTAATTTAGTTCATTACTTTTCTAATCCCCTGTCCCTCTCTCTCTCTCTCTCTTTGGATTATCACCCTCTTCTCTTCTGTTTTCAGACTTATCTGAGTGTCATAATTTTGTTAATATTTAGATCCCATTTGTTAGAAATCTTAAAGAATAGTAAAGATAAAACATGATATATCACGGTTCATTTTGGAACATCTCTGTACTCATTTGAGGTTCTTAGCACTAAAATACTATTACTTATATAACAGTTTTATTTTGTATTTAAATTTATATTAAACATGTGAGATTGTTTATGAGATTTTTTGGGTTTATTCTTTGAGAAACTCTTATCTCTCTTGCCTTTTTTTATTATCTTTGTTTTGGTGAATTGCATACTCATTAAGAAACTACCATTGAAGGTAGATTCTTCTTTTTGATCAATCAAAACCCCTTCCCAAACTGTACAAGCTTCTTCCAAAGCATACGGCTTAGTATCCTCTTTTCAAACATAGTCCAGTAGAAAACTGATCATTGAGAACATTTACATTCTTTAAATTAAATTAGTAAAAAAACAATTCTCAAAATATTTATATTAGTATTTAAGAAACTACCATTTGTTTTTTTTTGAAAAAAAACAGTTAAATTTGTTTTATTGGAGAAGAACTACAATATTGAGAAAATGACATTTCTTAATGTAGCATCTAGTTTTAATAGTTTCTCATATAAGATAATGTTCTTCTCTTTCATCAACTTTCTCTTTTCTTATAATATATACTGAGTTACAAATAATATAATACCAGTGATCACTGGTGGAGATACTCTAATAAAATTAGTGACTAAGTTCTAAACGGTGCAGCTAAAGATTTTTTTTTTGAGATTATAAAGTAGTCGGTGTGTTGAAAATTAAAGGTATAAATTCGAACATCTGATATTAAGATTACTAAATTTCATCAAGGGACAAGAATTTGATAGCTAAACTTATTTTTTATATATATCTCATACTTTATTTTTAGTTTTTTTATATGAGAATGAGATAGTAATTCACTTCTAATCAATTGTTTTTTCTTATAAGTTTGAGTTGTATTTAAAAAAAATAAGTTTGAGTTGCATGTAAAAAAAGGATAACGATGATTAGATTATTAGTTAGTATAACTGGACCGTTGGGAAGCATAATACAATTGAAATAAAAGGTATTATATATGTTTCTTTCCTTTTATTCTTACTAACAAATGATTTTCGTTCTCTTAATTAATGAATTACACACAGCATATATGCTGAACAACGTATTCGTTGTCAACTTTCACTTGCTATCTAGTCAACGAACAAACAAACAAAACAAATACAAAAAAAAATGGAACAATAATAATCCAGGATGGGGCGTTCGTGTCATCACAAAAAAAAATAAACAACAAAGAGTCTATTGGTTGCTTTTTAAAAATGTTTACCCTTAAGTCTGGTGGATTAATTATCATATTAAGATTTCGATTAGTTATCCTAATTAAGGAAACTATGATGCATAATACAACATTTAATGTAATATTTTGTGTTAACATGTTATAATATAATGTTTGATTAACACCTGCTTTACTCTTTTTAATATACTTATAGATTTTGCATTAGACCGGAGCATAACAACTGGAAAAAATGAACCGACTAAATTGGTTTGGATCGGTTTCGGATACAGGTAAACTCGATGGTTTTTCATAAAATTATATGTATAGATAACTAATTGAACATGATTTTATATTTTATCGCGTGTGTAACCAAAAAAAAATTAAATCACCAGTAAATGCTTTTTCAGAAATTTGAGAGAGAAATTGTTAAAAATACCACATTCAGAATACCCTTTTTCAATAATACACTTTACAAAAATACACTTATTTTTGTGGTAGTACAATTACATTCTTACCCTCAACTATTCTCTCCCTCTCTCTTCCCCAAATCCTCTCGTCACTCTCGATCTCTAGCAAACGGCGAAGATCTCCTGTCGGGATCGGCGAAAGAGATTGATCTGTTGCCGTGGAAAGGAGGCAGCGAGAGCAATCTCCGATCTAGATTCAAATCTCCTTAGCAACTGAAATGAGCATAAACGTATTCCCGTGAAGCTTGAGTTGAAGACAATCGCGACAGATTAAAAAGTCGGATTCAATTTAGTGGTGGCTTGTTTCGTCTGTGAAACTGTTATTGTTTGTTCCTTGGAATTGTGGATTTGGGGGTTTTCTTTTAGTTTTTTTTCAAAGGTGAAGTTGTTTGATCCTGCTTGTGTCTTTTAATGGCTGAGAGTAAGGAATTAGGGTCACCAAAGTCTCCTATTAGCTTGAAAGAACAATTGGCGAGAAATAATTTAAGGAATTTGAGGTCACACATACATTGAGATACGTGAGGATGGGAAGCGGTTTGTGTTCTTCTGCACTTTTTGTCTTGCCCCTTGCTACAGCGACATATTTCTGGTTATGATGATCATCTCGTTAACAAAAGAGTCATTAAAAAGGGTAATACGGGAGATTAGAAAGCAACATAGGATCTTTCTGAAATTATATGCGAAGTCTGTAAGCAAAAGATGCTTCCGGGGAAGGATCAATCTGGGTCGGTCACGCAGGTTTTGGAACTATGCTTTTTCTCTATGTTGAGTGTTGACATTGGTACATGACTCTCTACAAACAGTATTGCCATTTTAAATGTTAGACTACTATGAGATTCAGATGTGATGATAATGTCTTTGCGGTAATGTGTTGTTTAAAACGTTTCAATCATGTTTTGTTTTTAATAATTATTCTGACTTGCGTGTCATCCTCACTAAGAGGTATTCCAAATTGTCTACTAACTCGGGTTTGTGCTTGCTTTCGTTTTACGTTTGTCCTCTGATCGTTTTTGATTTTATTTGAGCAGAATTGAGTTAAGAACTGATTGTTAAGAGGGTATTTTCTTTTTGTATGTTGCAGGAGAAGTCTCACTGCCATGTGGTAAAGCGGAAGAAGATGACAAAGAGGATGGGATGACTGAGAGAAGCTGAGTAAGAATTGGATTAGACCCTTCACTTGTTGAAGTAATCAATTCTTTCGAACCATGTCTAAGTAAAAATTGTCCAATTCTCCTTATCTTCTTGGTGATACATGTTCCTGGTGAGAGATGACGCTTGAACGTCAGTGTCATAGTTTAAGTGTATGAGAATCATGTCGTTGTATAGGGTATAAGGAATATATTGGTTATATCTATTAAAGTTGCATTCTCCGAGAATCAGTGTGTCTTGCTTTCATTATCCACAATATGTATACTGCAGAAATCTGATGGTGTTGCTGGGACATTGCCGACTGTTTGTAACCATAACTCTGCAAGTGATCTCCTTCATCTTCCTCTATGTGCACAAACTTATATAAAAGATTTATAAACCTTTTTAAATAATTTTATAAACATTTATAAACAATTCTATAAACAAGTGTAGGAAGATATCATTTAGCTCATGACTTATAAAAAATTTATAAACCTTTTTGAAAGATTTCTTAACCCTTTATAAAAGATTTATAAATATTTATAAATAATTTTATAAGCCTTTATAAATGGTTTTATAAACCTTTATAAAAATGTATCAATCATGGATTTATATGGGTTTAATAAGTCATTATAGACTGGAACGGCCTCATAAGGTTAAAAGATTTCTTAAGACTTTATAAAGGATTTATAAACATTTTATAAATAATTTTATAAGCCTTTTAAGTGGTTTTATAAGCCTTTATAAATGGTTTTATATATAAGCCTTTATAAATGGTTTTATAAGCCTTTATAAAAATGAATAAATCATGGATTTATATGAGTTTAATAATTCATTGTAGATAGATTTTTATAAACTTTTATAGTTCTAGTTTTATATGGTTTTATAAAGTTTTATAAAGCCTTATAAAAATGGAGGCTACTCTCATCAATCTTACTTACATAGTCTCTTATTATGTCTGACTAAATAGTTTTATAAGGTTTTTCAAATATTTTTATAAGGCTTTATAAACAGTTTTATGAAGCTGAATAGTTCTAGTTTTTATAAGAATTTACAAACCTTTGTAAGATAATTTATCAATCCCTAAAAATGATTTATAAACTCTTATAAACACTTATAAATGATTTATAGACCATTATAAATTATTTATAAACCCTTATAAAATATTTATATACATCCATAAATTATTTTAAATCTGTATAAATTTTTTATAGACCCTTATAAATCATTTATAAATCTTTATGAAAGACCAATAAATATTTATAAGAATTTTATAAACCTTTATAAATAATTTGTTATCTCACATACAAGTTTTATAAACCTTTATAAAACAATTATTAAACCTTATAAAATTTTAGATTCGGTTCCTCTACTTGTTCATAAGGGTTTATAAAACTTGATAAACCCTTATAAATGATGTTTAAACCCCTATAAATGATTTATATACCTTTATAAATAATTTATAAACTCTTATAAAATATAGAGTTATTAAGTAATGTGTAGTACGATTTTATTAACCCTTATATGTAATTTTATAAACCCTTATAAATGATTTTATAAAGTCTTACAAATGATTTTATAAACCTTTATAAATGATTTCAAATGATTCAAAACCATTTAAAATCATTTAAATTATTATGTTTAGAAAGTTGTGCTGGCTTATGGTTATAAGTTTGAATGTATTCTGAAACACATGTATCCACTATTTTATAAATTCTTACAAAGTTAAATATTATTCATTTCATTATAAAGCTTTTGAAACCTTGTTAATTAGTTAAATACATTTGAATTCTGTAAACAAAGTGAACAACTGAATAGCTTTGTCTCGTGTGACATTAGACTGGATGTGATGACCTCGTGGTCCTATGAGATCACAGCAAGGATGGGTGATAACAGATCACTCATTATTTGGCAGTAGCCTATCTCAGGATCTTAGAGAGCATATGCTTTAAGAATTGCAACGACTTTTGCAAGTGTGGTTAAACCTGGAGCTTTCTAAGTAATCACTGTCTTTTAAACCCACAGATCCATGTAAACTGGGAGCTTTGATTTCTGTGATTGCAGTCAAAGATGGAGAGAAGGTTGCCCAGTTAGAATCTGCACATAAAGCATCAAGACATGATACATTGCCCACAGAGAAATCTTCAGGTACAGCGACCCCTACTTGGATCTCAGCGTAAACTAAAATAGGAGAACGATTCTCTTCAGAATCATCATTGTTAGTGTTATCCTCCTCTGTTTTTTTCATCGCTGAACGCAATTGATGGAAGCAGCTGAACATTTTCATCATATTCACAAGGGTTTGTACAGAAAAATCAAAGTTCACAGCAGAGACTACATCTTCAAAAGCTGTGTAATCGTCAGATACGCACGGTGACAGCAACGGAAACTAAATTAAAGAAATGCTAAGTATCAGCGAACAACATGTACAAATGACATATGTTTCTCTGTGATATCAACTTGAAGATTGCTATCTTAGGCATATTGCTAAAGCATTGCAACGCCAACTTTAATGGATGAGAATGAACCAATCAAAACAAGAAGATATAACCAGGTTTTATAAGCAAATTTCGAACCCATGAATACATATTGAGAATATCTAACATAAAAATAAACACTAAAAGTCAGCAAAGACGAGATTAGCAGACCTTAATCGTGCGTGTCCAATGTGACTGAGATCGTAAGCATGACACCGCAAACGTACATTCCAACGTTACCTTCGACCTTTGGCTTGAACAGCTCCTTCTTGCTCAACGTGTTGTGCAACAAAAGCTTATTTGCACCAGAATTTGAATCTCCTCCTTTAGTTATTTGGTTTACCGACGGGTGGGATGAAACAGCTACAGGATTGAGTTAACTTTCCGTGTTTGAGGAGAAATTGGATTCTCATGGAAGAAGTGAACTGAGACCTGTGAAAGGAAGGGAATCCAATTGGAGTGAATGGTCTACACGATTTGAAGACATCGACGGCACAAGCCGAGCCGATAACGACGACAAAAAACCACCAGGACCTGATCCAAACCCTAACAGCCTTAATCACGAAAGAAGGATGAGCTGCTGTAAACTAGTTACAAATTAAATAAGGATGAGTTATTGTATACTAATCACCAAAGCTTTAGGGTTTAAACGAAGAACACAAAATCAAAATCATAAAAGGATTCAACCTGGCGATGATGATTCAATCAACGAAAGATCTGGTGAGATCGCGATATTCCGGCGAGGCGAGATTCCGGTCAGGCGAGATTCCGTGAGATGAAGATCGAGGAAGAAGACAGAGATTGACGAAGGGAAGTAAAAGAGTATTTAATTGTTAAGGTTATTGTGGTCATTTTAATAAGAAGGAAAAGTGTAAAATTGAAAATGGCTTCTTTACAAGTGCATAAATGAAAAAGTGTATCAAAAAAATGCATTTTTGAAATTTCCCCAATTTGAGATTGGGAACAAAAGTTCAACACATGTGGGCAATGATGGTTCAGATCTACCGCAATCGAGTGAATTTCTCAAAACCGAATAATTAAGGGAAAAAAAATTATAGTTTAACTAGCAGCGGCAAAAGCGGAGAGACCACAGACCTATCTTTATAAATATAAACCATACACATGAGATAAATGTTTTTTTCTACTAAGGTTAAAACAATACAATTAATATGTGCAAATTTGTACCCTGCATCTAAATATGACTGAAATCAGATCAAACACATTTTTTGCAGATTATAGTTATAATGTTCTTGTCGTTCAATGACCCCGCGCAAGTATTTCAGGCTAAGTTAACAGAAACATAGATATCCTAAACAAGAACTAATATTAAAAAATGATGAACTAATTCGTTTAATTTAGTGACACCTTTTTACTGATGTGACGTATTTTATACTCATTTTCAATAAAAACATTCTTGTTACTTATGAAACTCTTAAGATATCGCTGATCGAAAGATGCATTGCTTCAAGTTTGATTGTAATATATTGGTGCTATAAGTTATTATAACGGGAGTTGGTGAATGAAATCAGTTTTAATTATCAGGGACCTAATATTTATAAAGAAAATTTGGCATTTAGTGAAGAGTGGGGGGGGGCTTAGGTGAACTTACAGCAAAGCAAAATACAAAATGATTTTAATGTAGAAAAATAGAATTGGAGCTTTTAGCTTTTGTGACTCATAGCCACAGATCATTCATTCATGACAAAAAAAGAGGCCATTATGTGATCAACTCTCTTTTTTATTCACTCTTTAGCTTTTTTATTGAACAATGTGTCCCAGTGGCCTTGGGTCAAAATTTGCCCAGAACCTTTTTTTTTTAAAACAACGTAATATGAAACATTTTTTTTGCTTATGTAAGTACCGTTTGTCCCTCCTAAAATAGAGGAATAACATATAAGTTCTGACAACATCTTTTTATTTCTCACGAGACTAGTCCGATCAAAATTATACTCACAAGTTATAAACACGTTTCTTCTTCTCTTTTCGTAGCTGTTCATATTCTTCATAAACACTACCGCTTTTTTGTCTCGATTCTTTTCTATTACCACTAAATATGTTCTGTAAACACATAAATAAAGCTTCGTCATGTTCCTGTCACTATTTTTTAGTTTATGGTTGTTGTTCGGTTGTTATCTACTTCTCTATTTGGCGGTAAAAAAAATCAACGGTTTCATTGAAGAAGATGAACAGGTATTTCTACAGGATTTATATTTAAACGTTAATATCAATGTATGAAAATTTATATCAATGTAGAAAAGTTTCCCTCAACATGAAATAATACTAATACGTAAATATTCAATTATGTATTATTTTTATATTATAGTTGGGTTCACTACTTCTTGGGTTTAGGGTTTAGTTTTTAGTTTTGGGTTTAGGGTTTGGGGTTTAGGTTTTGTATTATAGTTATGTTCACTAATCATTGAGTTTAGGGTTTATTTTTTGGTTTAGGGTTTAGAGTTTGGGGTTTGGGGTTTAGGGTTTAGGTTTTATATTATAGTTGAATTCACTAATCTTTGTTTTTGGGTTTATTTTTTGGTTTAGGGTTTAGAGTTTGAGATTTATGTTTTATATTATAGTTGGGTTCACTAATCCTTGGGTTTAGGGTTCAGTTTTTGATTTAAGGTTTAGAGTTTGGGATTTATGTTTTATATTATAGTTGGGTTCACTAATCATTGAGTTTAGGGTTTAGTTTTTGGTTTAGGGTTTATAATGAATGTTGTCATATTTTATGTGCGTTCCAAATATTATTGCATTAATTGATGTTTACCATTTATTATTTCTAGTAACAACATGTAACACCCGTCTCATCCTCACTCGAGAACGGCGTGTCACTTACCACAACACATAGCTCCAATCCTCAATCCAATAAATAACTACGACGTGATCTCCGAACATCCATAAATAAATCCATAACCAAAATGACTCAAAATAAATTGTAAATTAATTATCTGAAATAAAGTGCGAAATAAAACGTAAAATAATGTTGTAAAATAAAATACTATAAACCTTAAAATCCCAAAGTAGCACCCGATCAGATACTCGTCTAATTGTTCGTCTCACCTGAAAAAGAAAGAAAGAGGGGTGAGTAACAGGGGAGTCACTCAGTGAGGTACGGGATGCTAATAATCACAGGAAAACGCAGTTCCGGTCATAACACTCCAAATATGGTAAAAATAAACTAAATATGAAAAAACACGACACCTAAAGCACCCAATAAGCAATCAACAACCCTATGGACGGATCCAGTGACCGTCGGCACCCTCTCACTGGGAGGTCGTTATGGGATAGTGCCCAATCACACTGTCGGGTTTGACGATTTATCGATCTTAAGGTCCCAGACAGCAGATCGACTAGGCTGCCTGTACCCCCTCTCACACAAGGCGTAGCTAGTACAGAAGTCCGTCTCTGTACCCCTGCAATCTCTAAACTCTAACATGCTCAGCTACTCGTATAAAATATATATATATATATATATATGTATATTTAGTTATATATAACAAAGAATAATCAAATTAACATACACAATCAATGGGTTGAATCATCTATAGTCCTATCTCCAATTTACAAACAAAACTACCTAGACTCGATCAAAGAAACAGATCATATTTAGCTCTAAATCCCATCTTAGAAGTTTTAGACGAAAGTACGGAATTCTGTGGAAAGCCACCCTCACCTTAGCAAAATGGATGACAACTGCGGCTTCTGAACTCTGGATGCTCAAATGAATGCAAAAACTGAAATCACCACGGAAAATCGAGTGAGGAAGGTCTTCGAACGGCAAAAAACAGTTAATCGGGTCAAAGTCAAACCGGACCCGACCGACCCAGTTACCCAAACGGATCCAAACCCAACTGAATTCTTAACCTACTTGAATTGAACCAAACCAGGATTAAACCACCTTAACTAAACTAGACCAAAATTGATTTAAACCAAACCATAATTAAACTAAACTAAAATCTAATTTACTAAACCGGAACTATTAAACTAAACCAAACTTAATTGCATTAAACCGGAAATTGAACCAACTAAATCTTATTAACTTATTAAACTTAAACCACGAACCACCTGAGATCGTGATGCGGATGATGCGGTCTATGCGGTTGGAGCTCCGGGATGGGATCGGTGATGTAGTCACCGGCGAGCACTGACGGAGGTGATATGACGGCGCCGGCAAGGAGGAGAACACGGAGGAGATGAGATCGGAAGGACGGAGCAGATCGGAGATGGTGGAGGAGATGATCGATTGTTCCGCAAGCAACGGCTGGATCGCAACTTAGCTTCCTTGGCGGTGAATCGCAACGGCTCCGGTGATGGCGATGTGACTCTCCGACGCTGGCTGGTGCAGAAGGAAAGCCGGTGGAGGCTGAGGAGAAGACGCTGCGGTGAAGCTCCACATTTGGCAATGGAGGACAACGGCGATGGAGTGAGCAAAAACTGGTCTCCTTCTTCTTCACTCCTTTTCTCTCTCTTTCTCTCTCTTTCTCTCTCTCTATCTCTCTCTCTCTCTCTCTCTCTCTCTCTCTCTCTCTCTCTCTCTCTCTCTCTCTCTCTCTCTCTCTCTCTTCTTCTTCTTCTTCTGACCTTGCGACTGCTAGGGTTAATCGTTGGAGAGGGAGATGTATGCGTCTCTACACACATACACGTACACAAAGAGAAAAGAAAAAAACTGGGCCTTTAATGGGTCAGGGTCGTTACAATTCTCCCCCACTTACGAGGAATTCGTCCCCGAATTCAAGTTCTGACGCGTTGCTGAATCCATTCTTAAAATCATCTTGAAGTTGTTTACCTCTGCTTCTGCAAAGGCTTCAATGAGCTCACTCTTTCACTTATTACAGATACATCTCGATGAATGACGGAAGTTCCAAAATCTATCGCACTGAAAGTATGAAGACAACTACTCTTCGGCTTAAAGAAACTCTGAACTGACCAACGCTTGAGTAAACTTGAACGGACGAAATTTGCGAAACTCGGAAATCAAAAGGTATAACCTGCCCCACCCCAAGCTAAAACCGACCAAACACAAGTACTAACAAACGATGGTTTCCACATAAGAAAAATACTCAAAACCACAAACTCGAACTAACAGTCTCAAAGCACAACACAACAATGAGTATAAGCAACGGAAGCGTACCGGCTCTCAGATCTGCTCCCTCGTGGTCTCCAACAACAAATACTCGCGGTGCAATTGCTTGGCGCTTGGGTGGCGGCGGAAGTAAACCCTGCGCTCTCTGCGGGCAATCCCTGGACATGTGACCCTGCTGGCCACAACTGTAGCAATTCCTCGATGCAACTGCTTGTGCTTCTGGCACTGGAATCTGAGTAACGAACGGTGCATCCACTGGCTTAGACCGACAAGACCTGGCGATATGACCTAACCGCACACATGAATAACACTGCACGCAGTCTTCGAAATGATGACGGTGGCAATGAGAACAGTACGGTGCCAGTCCTGGCTGATTTGTCGTCCTCCTCTCTGTCTCTGGAGCCTTCACAGGCTTAAGCTGAGTCGGCCTGCTAGATCTTTGCTCCTCAGCTATCCCTTTTTCCATGACAACGGCCTTCTCAACTAAGTCGACCAGGCAGTCGTACTCCTGCACTGCACAACGGTTGCGGATCTCCACTCGCAAACCGTCTAGAAATTTCCTGATCAGATCCTCCTCGGCAATGGTGACTACGGCAAATCTGCGCAAACGGGTGAACTCTCGCTCATACTCTCTGACAATCATCGAGCCCTGCATTAAACGCTCGAAAGCAGTGGCATTCTCATGCCTAGCCTCTCGGGTGAAGTATCTCCGATCAAACTCCCTCAGAAAATGCTCAAAGGTGAGCATAACCTGACCGCAACTACCCTCGACGACTGCCTCCCACCAATGCATAACGTCGTCCTTCAGATACTGTGTCCCCAAGTCTAGCTTGAAATCCTCAGGGCATCTCGTCTTCTCCAGGTTGCGAAGAAGCATCCTCCTCCAATTGTCAGCAGTAGCAGCATCCGAACCTCCAATAAAGTACTCATAGCCCATATCTCGCATCTGCTTAGTGATAACCCAATATGTGGGTCCCTATGCGGCTCCGGCCGGTGGTGGTGGTGGTGGCGGCGGAGGAAAACCAGCACCCTGAGCAAATCCCACATGTGGTCCCTGAGCAGCGGCTGCGGCTGCGGCTCGCTCCGCCTGAAGACCCAACTGACGGGTCACCTCTTGAGTCGCGATACGTGCGGCCTCCTGCGCTGCTACACTAATGGCCTCCTGAGTCACGTTCCTAGCTACCTCCTCTGCGATCTGCCTCATCACATCTGGGTTGCCATCCTGAACGACATTCTGCGTGAACTCGACATTTCCTGCAACTTGGCTCTCTACAGCGGGGCCACGACCTCTGCCTCTGCCTCTAGTAGCACGGCTACCTCTCTTCGGCGGTATTTGAAAAAGGGAGAAAACTGATTAAAACCTGCTAACTAGAAACTCGAAATGGAACTGAGACAAACGGTTAGTAGACTTATAACAGATGGGTGCTATTTTTTTTCTTTTCGAAATCCCCCAATCCCAGAAAAAAATTGAATTTGAAAATCTTTGAAAACAGAATTTGAAATCCTCTTTTCAACTTCGCCTCCCGGGTCAGAACCAGAATGGCTAAACCTGGTTCTGCTACCAAAATGTAACACCCTTCTCATCCTCACTCGAGAACGGCATGTCACTTACCACAACACATAGCTCCAATCCTCAATCCAATAAATAACCACGACGTGATCTCCGAAAATCCATAAATAAATCCATAACCGAAATGACTCAAAATAAATTGTAAAATAATTATCTGAAATAAAGTGCGAAATAAAACGTAAAATAATGTTTTAAAATAAAATACTAGAAACCGTAAAATTCCAAAGTAGCACCCGATCAGATACTTGTCTGATTGTTCGTCTCACCTGAAAAAGAAAGAAAGAGAGGTGAGTAACAGGAGAGTCACTCAGAAGTTCGTCTCTGTACCCCCGCAATCTCTAAACTATAACATGCTCAACTACTCGTATATTATATATATATATATATATATGTATATTCAATTATATATAACAAAAAATAATCAATTTAACATACACAATCAATGGGTTGAATCATCCATAGTCCTATCTCCAATTTACAAACAAAACTACCTAGACTCGATCAAAGAAACATATCATATTTAACTCTAAATCCCATCTTAGAAGTTCTAGATGAAAGTACGGAATTATGTGGAAAGCCACCCTCACCTTAGCAAAACGGATGACAACTGCGGCTTCTGAACTCTGGATGCTCAAACGAATGCAAAAACTGAAATCACCACGGAAAATCGAGTGAGGAAGGTCTTCGAACGACAAAAAACGGTTAATCGGGTCAAAGTCAAACCGGACCCGACCGACCCAGTTACCCAAACCGGATCCAAACCCAACTGAATTCTTAACCTACTTGAATTAAACCAAACCAGGATTAAACCAACTTAACTAAACTAAACCAAAATTGATTTAAGCCAAACCATAATTAAACTAAACTAAAATCTAATTTACTAAACCGGAACTATTAAACTAAACCAAACTTAATTGCATTAAATCGGAAATTGAACCAACTAAATGTTATTAACTAATTATACTTAAACCACGAACCACCTGAGATCGTGATGCGGATGATGCGGTCGATGCGGTTGGAGCTCCGGGATGGGATCGGCGATGTAGTCACCGGCGAGCACTGACGGAGGTGATATGACGGCGCCAGCAAGGAGGAGAACACGGAGGAGATGAGATCGAACACTGATGTAGTCATCTCCCTCTCTCTCTCTCTCTCTCTCTCTCTCTCTCTCTCTCTCTCTCTCTCTCTCTCTCTCTCTCTCTCTCTCTCCTTCTGACCTTGCGACTGCTAGGGTTAATCGTTGGGGAAGGAGATGTATACGTCTCTACACACATACACGTACACAAAGAGGAAAGAAAAAACTGGGCCTTTAATGGGTCAGGGTCGTTACACAACACTCCTTCATTTGCCACCAATCATCCTTTGAAAGGAATATGAATTGAAAATATATGACATGTGCTAATAGAAATATTTGAGTTACACATATAGCGGCTCATTATTGTTATTAAATACGTATGCGTGTTGTTATATGTAAGAGGCTAGTCCCGATAACGTTATAGTATTTTCACGGGGCTATCCTTACTCGTTATAAAGACAAAATGGTCAGAAAAAAGTAGTTTGCCAATTCTAACTATTAAGGATAATATGGGAGCAAATTGACGGGGTCACCTACGATATTCTTGCAAGTCACCCTTTTATTTTCCTAGGCCATTTTCATTTGAACCGTTTCCTTTACTTCTTTCTCTTTTTGTGAAGCCCTAAAGAAGTTTCTCTAACCTGACGGAATCAGTACTGGATAATAAAACAAATTTGGCTAATATATATCCCAATGGGATGGGTGCTTACATACATGAGCATAACTGTTAAATAATGAAAGAAAGAAAAAGCTTTTAAATTCACATCAGCATTAGGGTTAAAATATACTAAAAGAAAGCATGCGTCGTCTCATTTTGTACATATATAATGAAGGTTCTTCTTAATTATAATGCTCCAGTTGTATAGAGTCTGATATTCAAGCTATAGTACTGCGGCTCCTTTTTGAATTGACACGTCGGTGTGGAACTAATATTTGGGATCCAAAAATCAATTTAGCCCAACAGAATGAAAAAAAAAGAGAGAGAGAGAAAAGGGGTGAATGGTGGCCATAAAATGATAAAAATAACAAAAACTAAACGGAATAGCATGATTTTACGAATACTTTTAACAGTAACTAATTGAGAGCATATATGAGTGGAAAAAATTTGTTCTCCACCTTCTAATGAAGAAATATCAAAGGTGCTACTCAGACGTAACCCCAACAAATCCCCCGGGCCAGATGGTCTTATCTTAGGTTTTTATAAAGCCGTGTGGAGGTTCCTGGGTTCAGAGGTTACATTGGCAATCAAAGACTTTTTTAGATCATCCTTCATGCCTGCTGCTGCGAACTCCACAATCTTATGCTTAGTTCTTAAGCATCCGGGCGCCTCTAAGATAACTGACTACAGACATATTTCTTGCCTTAATATGGTCTACAAGGTTGTGTCTCGACTTCTAATAAGGCGCCTCAAAAAGCTACTTCCTTCCTTGATCCTGCCCAATCAAACGACATTTGTTAAGGATAGGCTTCTTATTGAGATCACAACAATGGCAAGCGAATTAGTTAATGATTACCATAAAAACGCGGTCCAAAGAGAATAACCATAAAGGTTGATATTGCCAAGGCGTTTGATACTCTCTCCTGGGACTTTCTGTTTAACAATCTGTAGGGCCTGCTCTTTCCGGTTCAGTTTCTTAGTTGGCTCTGAGCCTGTATCTGCACAACAAACTTCACGGTGGGTTATAATGGTATAGTCCAGGGATATTTTAAAGGAAAAAGGGGGTTAAGGCAGGGAGATCCTCTGTCTTCTTACCTGTTCGTCATAACAATGAACACTTTGTCTTTGATGCTTAACAAAGCTGCAAAGGATGGGAAGTTTGGCTACCATCATAAGTGTCATTCCTCAAAACTCACACATCTTTGTTTTGCCGACGATCTCCTCATATTTGTTGAAGGCTCCATCAACTCGGTTCAACAAGTTCTCCAAGTCCTCAAGGAGTTTGAACTCAGATCAGGTCTTCCTGTAAGCGTCCAAAAGTCCTCTTTCTTTGCCTCTGGTCTTCCAACTCAGAAAATAGATGCGATTCAGGCTTCAACGGGCATGCCTCATGGAAATCTGCCAGTACGGTACCTTGGAGTCCCCTTATGTACAAAGAAACTATCAGCCCAACACTGTGAGGTGCTTATGCAGCAGATAAAGAATCGGTTAAATTCTTGGAGTGTTGAGTCCCTATCATTCGCAGGAAGACTACAGCTTATCAAAACGGTTATAGCTGGTATCACTACCTTTTGGTGTTCCTCCTTCATCCTCCCTAAACTCTGTATTAACCGTATTAATTCACTGTGTGGATTGTTTCTTTGGAAGGGATCTATTGAGGGTCATCATTCGACAAGAGTATCTTGGGATACTGTCACTAAGACTAAGAATGAGGGGGGTTTGGGGATAAAAGATTTAGTGGTTTGGAATCGAGCATGCTGTCTAAAGCTCATTTGGTTACTGTTTTTTCAGTCGGGCTCGGTGTGGGTAGCATGGTTTACTTCTGAAATACTATGAGGCTGTCTTAGCAACTTTTGGACACTAAAGGTTAGGCAATCTAACTCTTGGCTGGTGAACAAGCTATTGAAAATAAGGGAAGACATTTTCGATTGTATTAAGTTGCGAATTGGGAATGGAGCAACCACTAGATATTGGACAGATAACTGGTCTCCATTTGAGAGTTTGAGAAACTACCTTACAGAATGTCGAGTCACGCGCCTGGGCATCCTTGCTAATGCGACTGTTTCAAGTCTCTATCGCCACTATCGTTGGAATCTTCCCTACACAAGATCAGAGGAACAAGTGAATGTCCAAGCATTTCTCACTACTCTCCAACTATCGAATGAGGATGATCATTATGAATGGGAAATAGATGGCAAAGTTTCCAACAGATTTTCAACAGGCCAAGTCTATCTACAGCTTAGGGGAAGTCAATCAGAAGTACCTTGGCACGGCGTCGCTTGGGTGCCAAATGGGATTCATAAACATTGCTTCCATGCTTGGCTTTTTATACTCAACAGGTGCCCCACTAGAGACCGCCTTCTTTCCTGGGAACTTCGAACGGATGCTGCTTGCTTGCTCTGTAACACGAGCTATGAATCGCGAGACAATCTTTTTTTCGATTGCAGCTACACTTGGTCAATATGGTCTCCTCTCGCATCAAGATGTACCTCCCAAACAAGCAGATCCTGGGATAGCTTAATCACTCAGCTGCAAACTCTGCCAAAAAAAAGACGAACCACGACTCTAACCTTGCTTTGCTGGCAGGCCACAATTCACTGGTCTTGGGCAGAGAGAAATAGTCGCCTTCACCGCAACGTATTCTGATCTCCACAACAACTGGCAACACTGCTTCACCGTCAGATCAGGGATAGGATTCTCAGCTACCATGTCACTAGACCGACATTCGCATCAGAAATGATGCAGCTCTGGCATGCAACAACATCACCAGACTCCTCGACTCACCATTGATTACCTTCGGCTGTGCTCGATAATTTTTAGGTGGAATAATTAATTGGGTTCGAAGTAAGATCATATTTGTGAGTAACTAATGGGTATTTGTATTGGGGTTGGCCCGTAAAAAAACTAGCCAAATAGGCTTGTATTTCTTTTTTCTTCTCATGCATTAAATACGAAAGCCCTTAAGTTCAAAAAAAAATGACAAATATGCTATCCCTTATATATTAATTGTGAAGTCGGAGAGAGAAAATTCAGACACATATCTCACCCAGAGTAATTTTTGTGAATACTAACCAATGGAGTAGTTAAATTCAGACAGTCAACAAAAAAATTAATACATGGGGATATAGACATAGAAGATCCAGCATAGTTTGCTGACGATGAATGGAAACACTGATCTTATCAACATCAATCTCTCTCTCGTTATTAATTTGGATCCTCTCTTCAGTTACGGGTTAGGTAAGTTAGAGTAATTGTTTACCAATAACCGATTTCCTGGTTACCAATTCTGGTATTCCAACTACAAGGTTAACTTGGGTCACTTTGGTTCCTCATTGCCATGGGTCTGTGTCTAACTGTCTATAAAAAATTTCTTACCATAAAAGAAATCTCCTATATAATCAACTAATGATCTTTTTTTATCTGGGGTTGAGTTAAAATAGGATTTTTTTTTTTTACGAACCACAAATTTTATCTCAAATAATTTTTTCTGTTATTTATTTTTGACATGGTCAGCTGTAAATTTGAAAAGTCCAGAATTAGTAAATAATAATGAGAAACTCACTAATTTTGTTGAATTTGCGTAACATTTTCTTCATCTTTCTAATTTAAAAGAATGGCTATATTTAGAATGTATTTCATGTATATATTACGAATAATAAACAAAACCTATTTGTAAATTGTTACTACAAGTCTACAATAGGTTTTTGCAAGTAGAACAAAAAAAAATTATATTCTCAATATTGAGTCATGAAGTCTCCCATTTTGTTCATGGTTTCTTGTATTTTTATATCACTCATTTGGAGCCGTGTTCAAGGTAAATATATCAACATATTTTTTTAGTTTTAAAGATTACACACTGAAAAGTTAAGAAGACTTTTTATTATTGAACATGAAATTGATTTTGCGATAAGAGGAAGAAGAAAAGAAGAAAAAAGACAGTTCCAGGGCTTAGTTTGATAGTAATTTTTTTGTGCTACCACTAACCTACAAAATATTAATCTACAATTGAATATTCTTTTTATTGTTGATATCATCAAATACTAGATGCAGAAGCTCGGAATGGCAAGACACGTGTATGTGAACTCCCAGAGCGTCACGATGGATTTTGCGGCAATCCTCATAACTGCATTAAAGAGTCAAAGATGGACAAACATATAGTTAAAGGAAAACCTTTTGAATGTTTGTGCCGTGATTTGACACCGCCAGAATTAGTCCGTTAAGGAGAAAAAATGGTCCATAGTTGCGTTTGTAAATATCACTGCTTTTAATTTCTTGATGTCCATTTTTGCGAATGTAACTATACTTATTAAGTCAATTGTTTCCTAAACATTTTATGTTTTTATCACAAAAATAGTACAAAAATGACAAAATAGCATTCATTAAAGCAGAAAAATGCTATTATACCAATAATTCATTTCTTTTTAATCTTGTGATCCTAAAAGCAGGTAAATAGTAAGGAAAGAGGATAATTTATGCTCTCGGAAAAACAGTGTGTGTACTGGGTAGAAAGACTGAAGAAGATTGAACAAGGATTTCTTTATTGTTTCTTGTGTTCATCATCTCCCTTCAATTCGTCTTCTTCCTCTAGTAAGTGATTCATGTTAGTCACAAATTAAAGTACTTTTCGGGAACAGAATCTCAGACACAATTCTCCTAACCTGGAACACCTTTGATCTACACCAGTGTTTCAACGTTAACCTTGTTGGGGAGTCAGAGAAGGATCAAAGTTGTGAGATACCCTAATGCCTCGACGGTTATTGTTAAGGATTCATTTGACGATGAGGATCGTGATGGCTTCATGCCACGCGGTGATTATTACTATGACCTCTCACAGTGCCAATGACCATTCTGACTACAGACTACGACCCGTGTGATAAATACGGCGACCGGCATTTCTACAATACGTAAACTTAAGAAAAGTTTTAAAGGCTATGTGAATTGGTTCATCTACCTTTGATTATAAGTTTGTGGATTCATTCTACCACATTGAAAAAAGAGCAATCCTTGTGCTAATTCTGCAGTAAGAATCGTCAAAAAAAAATTGCTTTAAAGCTTGTTCTGTTTAAAACTCAGACACAACAATAAATGAGAAAATCAAAACTAAGATTTCCACTAGAAACATGAATCATCATCTCTTTTGTCCTTAGTGCCTCATGTTCCATTATATGGTAGCGAAACGATCAGTCTCTCGATAATTAATGAGGTTTTGGAACAAATTCCTCCACCGCGAAATTCCTTGTGGCTGAAGGAATAGCCAAGCGAACACCATCTAGCTCCTCTCATCAAGAAAACAGATGGAAACTTTTTATTTTTGTTGAGTAAGAGAGAAAGTTTACGTTTCTGCGAACCCGAAAGCAAGATCAAGCATATCATTGTCTTCATCTGTTGGTTCTTCAAGTTTGTTATAGTATTATTCTGTGTCCTGTAAATCAAAATTTCAGATATTTTCCTCAGCAAAATCGTGATTTCAAGGAAAGCAGAGGATGATCTATAAATAATGGAGGAGATATGCTCACCATCACGATCACGTGACACGCTAAAGAAGCCTCACAAGCCCCTGGAGATTAAGTGAAAGCAATCCCTGACTTCTCAATTCAACAAAGGGATTAATCTTAGAAACATTAAAAACGGGATTGATTGGGCCGAATCTAAGTTATCCGAACTAACAACATGTGGTCCGACCAGAGTCCAACTTACCAGGTTAAAGACATTTGTACTTTTTGTTGGCAATCAAAACTAAAAACAAAAACTTCTCTTCCTCAAATTCATATCATCCACCATAAAACAATTTTGAGTTGGGTCGAATTTTGTCCTAGAGTTGGACTCTGGTCGGACCACATGTTGTTAGTTCGGATAACTTAGATTCGGCCCAATCAATCCCGTTTGTATCAAGCAGAAGAACTTGCCTCTTAAGAAATTCTTTGCAAAGACAAATACAAAGACGAAACAGACACAAAACACTTGCAACTTTGGAGAAAAGAAAAGCAAAAAAAAAAAAAGAAGAAGCTCAAGCAACTTCATCCGACCTCTGATTCTCTTTCTGAAGCTCCTCTTCCGCTTTCTTAAGAACCTGATCCCAACCACTACCAGAACTCATGTCAAGATAATCGTAAGGAACAGCTGTTTTTAAAGGAACCAGAAAAAGTTTTAGCTTTTAGAGAATAGATTGCAGTCTGAATACTTCTTATTTGATGAAGGAGAATGGCTTTTTATAGCCTTACAACACAACTCTCGATCAATGAGAAAGATACGTAACAAAGCAAATAATTGAAATAAAGTTACAGCATAATTAGCTCCTCAAATGGTGCTAACAATTATTAGGTGATTTGGTCAAATAAAGCAACCGCATAATTAGCTCCTGAAATGGTGATATCAATTATTCGATGATTTGGTCAACAAAAACTTCCAACAAATTCCTCCCCTTAAACTGACATACTTCCTCAAAGTCAGTTTAAATCATCAAACCTCGAACTCCAAGTGACCTTCTGAGCTTCTCAAACTGATCCAACTTGATAGGCTTTGTCATGATGTCTGCAATCTGTTCATTTGTTCCACAGAAAACCAATTCTATGACTCCTTCATTTGCAAGATTTCGCAAGTAATGGTACCTTACGTCTATATGCTTTGTTCTTCGATGCATAACCGGATTCCTTGACAGCTTGATAGCTGAGCTGTTGTCACACATAATACTGATACATTCATTTCCAAACATACTCAACTCCTGCAGCATTCCTTTTAGCCAAACCCAATGACATGCAGAGGAAGTCGCTGCAACATACTCGGCTTCGGTAGAAGACAGCGTAACAATGTTTTGTTTCCTTGAACTCCAACAGATTGCTGCTCCATTTAGAAGAAACACATACCCGGATGTGCTCTTCCTATCGTCCACATCTCGAGCATAATCACTGTCAGTATAGCCAACTACTTCCACACCAGATGATCTTCCATAGAATATACCAAACTCCAGAGTTCCCTTTAAGTATCTTAGCACTCTCTTGGCAATCATCATGTGTTCTTCTCTGGGATCAGCCATAAAACGAGATATCAAACAAACCACAAACATTAAATCTGGTCTGGTTACCGTAAGGTACATTAAGCAGCCCACGAGTTGTTTGTAGATTGTTGCATCAACCTCTTTGCCTCCTGACTTCGAGAGAACAGTGCCTGGAACAATCGGATTCTTTACTGCATTACAATTCCACATGGTAAACCTCTCCAGCACTTCCCTTGCATATTTCTTCTGACTTATGTGTATACCATCACCACCTTGATGAACCTCTACTCCCAAAAAGAACTTCATCTTTCCCATGTCTGTCATCTCAAATTCCTTTTGCATTGCTGCTTTAAAATCTGCACATAAGCTCTCATCGCTTCCACAATAAATCAGATCATCAACATAGAGGCTTACCACCAAGTACTTGTTCTCTACGGTTTTGAAGAACAAGGTATGATCATAATTGCTTTTCTGGAACCCATTCTTCTTGAAATAGCTCTCTATGCGACTGAACCAAGCTCTTGGTGCTTGTTTTAGACCATAGAGTGCCTTCCACAAACGATATACCTTATCTTCCTCCCCTGCTCTGATAAACCCTTCAGGCTGATCCACATACACTTCCTCCTTGAGTTCTCCATACAGGAATGCACTCTTTACATCAAGCTGATAAATGTACCACCCTCTTTGAGCTGCCATCGCCAACAGACTTCTTATAGTATCCCAACGTGCAACTGGTGCGAACACTTCAGTATAGTCAACTCCAGCAGTTTGTGCGTATCCTTTTACGACCAGTCGAGCCTTGCATCTGTCCACATTTCCTTCTTCATTAAGTTTAGTTTTATAAACCCATTTGACTCCTATCTTCTTTGCTTGTGGAGGCAGGTCCACTAGCTCCCATGTGTGGTTCCTTTCAATTGATTGGATCTCTTGTTCCATAGCTTCTCTCCACTTTTCTTCTCTTACAGCATCAAAGAAGTGAATCGGATCGTCATTGCTTATGTAAAGAGCAAAGTTGACGAATCCGTCTTCATCGTCGTTTACTTCTTCTCCGGTTACAAAATTTTCCATCCAACCAGGTCTTCTTCTTGTTCTTTTCAATCGATCTACAGGTTCACTCACATGAGTTTCTGCTCTTGGAGCTTCTACGTTCTCCTCTACATGCTCCACTTCAGTTTCTTTTTCTGCTGCTTCTGGGCTCTCAGCAGTTTCTGCTTCTTCATCAGTCTCATCTCCATCAACAACTCCATCATCTCCCCAGACAAGTTCCTCGTGATCAGACTTCTTCAGTTTCCAATCCCATTTGTCATCTTCTTCAAATATGACATCTCTGCTGATGGTGATTTGCTTCTTAATAGGATCAAACAGCCTGTATGCCTTTGATTCATCGCTTACCCCAAGCAAGATACACTTGTGGCTACGATCATCAAGTTTGATTCTCTTTTGCACCGGAATATGAACATGAGCAATGGATCCGAAGACTCTGAAGTAGTCAACCTTTGGCTTAATTCCTGTCCACCTCTCTTCAGGTACCTTGTCTTTTACTGCTTTGGTCAAGCTTCGATTCAGGACATGAGCTGTCCATCTAGCTGCGTCTGGCCATAAGGTTCTTGGCATCTCCTTCTCTGACAGCAAGCAACGAACCATGTTCATAATTGTTCGGTTTCTCCTCTCTGCCACTCCATTTTGTTGAGGAGAATATGCTGCAGTCAGTTGCCTTTTGATTCCGTGATCTATGCAGAACTGATTGAACTTGTCACCAGTAAATTCTCCTCCCCTGTCTGTGCGTAACCCTCTGATCACATTCTTAGCTTCCTTCTCCACCGAGCTTTTGAAGAGTTTTAAGGTTTCAAAAGCTTCTGATTTTTCTGTAAGAAAGTATATCCAGGTTTTGCGAGAAAAATCATCAACAAAGACCATTAGATACCTTTTTCCACTGTGAGATGCTGGAGTGATTGGTCCACACAAGTCTAAGTGAATCAGCTCAAGCTTTTCAGTTGCTCTCCACTTGCTCCTTTTAGGAAATTTGTTACGTTGTTGCTTTCCAATATTACACACTGTACACACCTTGTCTTCCATTTTTAGAATTGGTAATCCCTTTACCAACTCCTTTTTCTGCATCAATTGAATGGTCTTGTTGTTGAGATGTCCAAATCGTTTGTGCCATAGAACACCCAAATCTTCTTCTTCCACCTTCATGCACGTAGAGATTACTTTGTTTTTGGCATAGACCAGAAACATCCTGTTCATTGTCATCTCTGTTTCCATGATGAGACCTCGCTGACGATGATATACTCTGCACATGCCATTCTCGATTATGAACTTCAACTGCTTCTCCTGCAGCTGTCCGATGCTCAAAAGGTTGTTGGTGAGCTGAGGAACATAGTACACATCAGTTATTACTTGTGTAATTCCCTTAACTTCAATTCTGATCTTCCCTTTTCCTTCAACCACCATCTTTGAGCTGTTCCCCAAACGGACTGAATGCTTGAAGCCTTCATCTAACTCCATAAACCATGACTTCTCCCCAGTCATATGGTTTGAGCAACCAGAATCTAAGAACCATATTTCTTGTCCTTCACCTTCAGTCTTGCTCAAATCTGATTGAGCCATCAACAGCAACTCTTCTTCTTCATCAAACTCAACATAGTTTGCCTTCTCAGTACACTCAAACGAGTAATGCCCCAATTTTCCACAGTTGTAGCAATTAATGGCTGACCTGTTCAATGATCTGCCTCTTCCACGTCCTTGGTAACTGTTTCTTCCTCTTCCTCTTAAGTTTCTTCTTCCACGGCCACCTCTTGGCTCGTTTTCAACTTGCAGAACTTGCTCTTCGCTCTTCTTCTCCGTCACTTTGTTCTCATGAATTTGAAGTGACGCTTGCAATTCATCAACAGTCATCTGGTCTATATCCTTTGATTCCTCAATAGAGCAGACCACGAAGTTGAAATTCTCCGTAAGGCTTCGGAGAATTTTCTCAACAACTGCAACATCCTTCATGTCTTCTCCGCAATTCCGCATGTCATTAGCTACCTCCATGACTCTCCCAAAATATTCCTGGATCTTTTCTCCGATCTTCATCTCCAAAGTCTCAAAGGATCGCCTTAGCCTTTGAAGTTGTGCCCTTTTCACTCTTGCTGTTCCATGATGTTTGATTTTCATGGAATCCCACAATTGTTTTGCTGTCTCTTTCTGGGCAATAGTCTTCAAAATTGCTCTATCAATTGATTGAAAGAGGTAATTTTTTGCTTTGAGATCTTTGAGCTTTGCTTCATCAAACGCCTTCTGTTGCGCAGGAGAAGGATTCGTGACTCTACTTAAATCTTCAAGCCCTGACTCGACAACACTCCAATACTCCTTGGATCTCAGAAGATTCTCCATTACCATGCTCCAATGGTCGTAATCTCCGTCGAATTTTGGAACAGCCGGAACCGAGTAATCTCGAGCTTCCGTCATCGGTTCGATCTCTCACTTTGTGTGTCTCTCAGGCTCTGATACCAGATAAAGGAACCAGAAAAAGTTTTAGCTTTTAGAGAATAGATTGCAGTCTGAATACTTCTTATTTGATGAAGGAGAATGGCTTTTTATAGCCTTACAACACAACTCTCGATCAATGAGAAAGATACGTAACAAAGCAAATAATTGAAATAAAGTTACAGCATAATTAGCTCCTCAAATGGTGCTAACAATTATTAGGTGATTTGGTCAAATAAAGCAACCGCATAATTAGCTCCTGAAATGGTGATATCAATTATTCGATGATTTGGTCAACAAAAACTTCCAACAGTTTTCAAACCAGGAAGCACGCTGCGACGGCTCTCAACAATCCTCAAATCCAATTCACGAGTTTGCTCAAGTTCTTCCCATGTATACATCAACGGCAACGTAGAGCCGCACCAAGTATTGAAATCTATCAGCTTGACCCTCCTCTCCTTTGTCACATAAACATCAAATGTGTAACTCTCCGATTCAAACTCCATCCTAACGTTATCATGGAAGAACTCTTGGATCAATCCCTTGAGCAAGTCCTTGTCCTTGAGAAGAAGAGGGTAAAACGTGGTCACCTCACGCTGGCAAATCCCAACAAGCTCGTTCGATCTGACAAAGCATCTGAACTCCATCTCAGGCCTTAGACAAGGGTACCATTTCCTCAACGCGAGGAAGAAGCTCTGTGGCCTCGACGAGCTTTTGTCACTGCATGAATCGTACGCCTTGCATAGGTCATGGAGCAACGAATCTGAGGAGCGAAACAAGAGAGCAATCTCACTGAGACAAGTGCAGTTCTGCGATGGGCTGATCCAACCTGCGTCTTTTGGTGCACTCCAGTTCAGCTTCGGGAATATCGCGCCGCCTAGGGTTTCGATTGATTCCTTCACCTCCATTTCCAGCTCTGGAAACGACGGCCCCTGCTCCGGTGATGATTCCTCGTCTTCTTCTTCTTCTTCCGGATTCTGGACTCTGTTGGGCATCGCGTTCTCGTTTGCTACGGACTCAGGGAGGAGAAAGGGGCCAGATTCGTCCATGAGATACCTCACGAAACATTCCTGAAGCTTCTGAAATCTCGTTTTGATGCTTAAGGATCTGAATTTCGGGTACCAATTCTGGATCTGGCACCGGTTTACTTCCTCTCCTTTCATCGCAGAATAGGCTTACACGATTCTACCTTACGGAATTTTATTCCTCCGCCGTTGATGGAGGTTTCAGGGTTTCCGGCGAGTGCCAAGGGACGGAGCAGGATCAAAATCTTAAAAGGTGTCGGAGGAGCAACTTGAATTCTAAAATGGTGTTCTTCAATTAGGTTTTTTTTTTTATTAAGCAAAAACGTTTGAAAACTCATCTTTGCCATTTAGTTTTCAGTTTATTTACAAAAAAACCTGCCCAATTAAATCAATTAAAACCAACTGGCTAAACCACATTCTGAAACCGCGACGGTTTTATTTCCAAACCGTTTGATTAAAAACGGTGCCGTTTGTCTTTTGGTTTATTCTTCTTTTTCTCTCTTCCTCGTTACACGAGACCAGTCTCTTCGTCTTCTCAACTCTTCCTTTTCTCTCCGAATCTCCTCTTTTCTCTTCGGCTTCTCAACTAGAAACACCAAAACCGATTCATCATCTCTCCCATTATCTCTTCTCTTCCTCTCCAATCTCCATTCTTCGATTCTCAGTTTACAATGGCTCCAAAAACGAGAGGTGGGAAATCCCGGGCAGAAGAGAGAAGACCTCGGATCCGGAATCCTCCTCCGGCGAAGGCCGATCCGGCGGCGGCGGCGAGGACTTCTAAAGAAGTTGGGTCGAAGGAGAAAAAGCGGAAAGCCTCAACACCGCAACGCCTCACTCGGAATGTCCGGAAGAAGAGAAGCATAACACCTCCGTCACCGTCGGCGGCTGGGTCTCCTCCGCCGCGTGTAGGAGAGGGATGTTCTTCCTCTTCTCGTGCGGCTCCGCGGAGCCCTGAGTCTCCTCGGCCATCTCCTCAAAGAGATGATACTCGAGTAGGGTTTCTACTACAGAACCCTCCGCCGCCGCGTCAGCCGTCACCTCATCCTCCTCCGGCAACTTCCTCCACGACGGAAATGGTTAGTCCTCCTCTGGATTTATTGAATTTTAGATTTATACTAGTTGTACTTGTAAGTTGGATATGTTGAAATACGAGTAGTACTAGTTGTGTGGGATTATAACAAGTAGGAATTTTAGGACAACTAGAACAACTAAGAATGACAAGACAACTAAAACAACTACGAATTTCAGTACAACCAGGGCAACTTGGACAGCTAGTAGTAGGCGTCTAAGTAGGACAACTAGGACAACTACTTTAGTACTTGTGCTACTTGTTCCAGTATTACTAGTATTAGTAGTATAACTACTCGTTTTTTTAGAAGTTCTAAATTGTTCTTTTTACTTGTTTTCAGGATGTTGAGCCAATGCAACCCTTAGGATTTATCTTTCCACCCGAGGACCTAAAAAAGAGCCTGACTGTCGCCGCAAAATGCCATCAAAGCCAGTTCCAAGATTTGATTAATCATCTGGGTTTGGAAAAAGAGGAGAAGAATTGGTTTCTTCAGCACCCGCAGTTCAAGCATATAATGCATATGACCAGCCAAAAAACTCGGAAGCTGAAAGCTGTGCACATGTTGCTGCTACGGACAGCCATAGTTGAGAAGAAGAAACAGGGAACATGCCCTCCTCTCTGGGTTGTTCTGCCACCAATACCCAGAGGATAAGGAGTTGTTGGGCGATCTTAGTTGGGCGAAGAGCCAATTTGGGGCAAAGAAAGTCAAGAAGAATCAAGTACATGAATCAGATGTGCTATCTCGGTTAAAGGCGATGAAGTATGATGGTACTGAGAATCGACTGAAGATGCTGGTACTTTACTTCTTGGTGACAGTTTTATGGGAGAGATCCAAGTATAATTCCGTCGTAGACACATTCCTTCTGCAAGTTGTTAATGATCTTGAGGCGTGTGTAACGTTCCCATGGGGACGTTTCACATTTGAAGATTGCATCTACCAGATCAAGCATGTAGCGGATAATTTTAATGGTGGGATGCGAGAGGACGCTAGCTATGTTCCAGTCAAGAGACTCAACCGGAGGCTGCAGCTGAGAAGGCTGAGAAATCGGGTGAAGACAAACAGCCTCTGATCGAGGAGCCTGATGGTTAGTATAACTACTCGGTTGGTACTAGTAGAACTATTAGGACTATTTGTGTTGGTAACATTAGGACAAGTAGAAATACTAGAGTGGTATTAGTAGGACAACTAGGACTATTAGTGTTGGTAACAGTATGACAAGTAGAACTACTCGAATGGTATTAGTAAGACAACTAGAACTACTAGAATGTGTATTGAGTTTTGAATACATTTTGACATTTTTTCTATGGTGTAGGTTCGGCTGCAGCGAAGAAAGCAGAGGCTGCGAGGAAAAAAGAAGCGGAGGAGAAGGAGGCTGCAGCGAAGAAAGCAGAGGAGGAGAAAGAGGCAGCTGCCAAGGAGACTGCAGAGAAAGAAGCTGCCGAGAAGAAAGCAGAGGAGGAGGCTGCAGCGAAGAAAGCAGTGGAGGAGAAAGAGGCAGTTGCCAAGGAGACTGCAGAGAAAGAAGCTGAGGAGGCTGCAGCGAAGAAAGCAGAGGAGGAGAAAGAGGCAGCTGCCAAGGAGACTGCAGAGAAAGAAGCTGCCGAGAAGAAAGCAGAGGAGGAGGCTGCAGCGAAGAAAGCAGTGGAGGAGAAAGAGGCAGTTGCCAAGGAGACTGCAGAGAAAGAAGCTGAGGAGGCTGCAGCGAAGAAAGCAGTGGAGGAGAAAGAGGCAGCTGCCAAGGAGACTGCAGAGAAAGAAGCTGCCGAGAAGAAAGCAGAGGAGGAGGCTGCAGCGAAAAAGTTTGCCGATGTTCTTTTTGGTAAGAAATGGTTCTATTTAAATTGGGATTTAAATTTTAGTATGTCGGTTTAACATCGGTTTATCCTGATATTGTAGCTGAGCCGACTCAACCGAGTCAATCAACTCAAGATACGGACTTAACTCAACCTCCATCTTCACCTCCGACTCAAACAACTCAACCTCCTGAGACTCCAGGTAAAATTATAAAACTTGTCAGCTTCAATAAATGAAAATGTAAAATTTGTTGTTAAACCTCTTGCACTTTTCTATGATGCAGAGACTACAGAAGCTGCACCTTCGGAGAGTCAGCAAGAGAAGCCTGCGGATGAGTTATTTGGTAAGCAATTGTCATTGATTTTGAGAAGGAGAAAATTTGACACTAACATTTTTACATAAAAAACTTACACATACATATTATGATTTTGTTTTTTTGCAAGGTCAGGACACTCCACAGCCGAAAACTCCTAGGCCAGATCTCCTAGGCCAAAGATGGATTAAGAAGGCTAGATCTCCTAGGCCAAAGAGGATCATAAAAGCTTCCTATTTTTTGCAGACTCCTTATGTTGCTAAGTGATCGTGGTGGTAGTTTTTATTTTCAAAACTTATGTTTCTATTTTCAAAACTTATGTTTCTATTTTCAAAACTTATGTTGATTGTGAAGGCCAAAAGTTATTTAGTGTCAAATTTTCTCCTTCTCAAAATTTGTGAAGTCAAAATTTCCACAAGTATATATATTGGTACAACTTGAGGTAATAAATACATTAGATGTTCAAGTTGTACTACTATTACTACTTGGCCGAGTACTACTACTTGTACCACTCGAGTCACGTGCGCCGACTTTCGAGTCATGTGCGCCGACTTTTGCGACACAAGCGCCGCTTTTTTTCTCCTAGTAGTACCAGTTTACGAGTTGTACTGGTTTGTGAAGAGTTGTACTTAGGCCATTTTATAGTTTTATTGAGTTGTACCCAAGTTTAAATTTAATTTTCGAGTTGTACTTTAATCAATTACTATATAAACAACATTTAACATAATCTCAGACCATAAAATTTTTAAAAAGACTTTTAAAAAAAAAATTTATGTTAGTATGGTGAAGCTTTATAAACAAACCTTTAAAGTATAAGGCATTTCATGGATACATATGATGTTCATCAAACCAATTCCAAAAATTCAACTTCTGTTATCTATTTGGGGTAAAGTTCAGATGTTTTAATCCCATATTTGGTATGGAAACATGTTTATAAATCTAATTTAAATCATTTTAGGCAGCTTGAGTTTTTCAAATTGGTACAACTCGAGGTAATAAATACATTAGATGTTCAAGTTGTACTACTATTACTACTTGGCCGAGTACTACTACTTGGCCGAGTACTACTACTTGTACCACTCGAGTCACGTGCGCCGACTTTCGAGTCACGTGCGCCGACTTTTGCGACACAAGCGCCGCTTTTTTTTCCTAGTAGTACCAGTTTACGAGTTGTACTGGTTTGTGAAGAGTTGTACTTAGGCCATTTTATAGTTTTATTGAGTTGTACCCAAGTTTAAATTTAATTTTCGAGTTGTACTTTAATCAATTACTATATAAACAACATTTAACATAATCTCAGACCATAAAATTTTTAAAAAGACTTTTTTAAAAAAAATTTATGTTAGTATGGTGAAGCTTTATAAACAAACCTTTAAAGTATAAGGCATTTCATGGATACATATGATGTTCATCAAACCAATTCCAAAAATTCAACTTCTGTTATCTATTTGGGGTAAAGTTCAGATGTTTTAATCCCATATTTGGTATGGAAACATGTTTAGAAATCTAATTTATGCAGCTTGAGTTTTTCAAATTGGTACAACTCGAGGTAATAAATACATTAGATGTTCTAGTTGTTCAAAATATACCAGTTAGACGACTAGTTCACGTGGTCCTAGTTGTACCAAACGTATTAAGTTGAACGAGACCTGTTTGTACTTAGTTGAACCTGTTGAACCTGTTGTACCTAAAAATAAGTCTTCAAACTACAAATAAGTCTTACAGAGGTACAAAAATAAGTCTTACAAAGGCAAGCAAATAAGTCTTACAAAGGTACACAAAGCACAAATAATCAGCATCCCGAACTCTCACCTCCACCGGATTGTTCAAACCAAAAGCGTTGTGGCTGCTTCTTTTTCTTACGAGATTCTCCAGCGGATGGGAATCTTGTGACTTGTGGTCTACCTTTATTTGGCACATACTGTTTAGGTAAGACAATCTCTTCTAGAATCTCCGGTGAAACCTCCCAAGTCAAATGATGAGGTACTGGAAAAATAGTCTTGTAATACGCCATCACCCACTGCTCCATCCAGTAATATTTTGAGCAATAGTCACGTATGTCAATCTGCACATCTCTGTGTTCCGTAAGCCAGTCTATGACAGCTAGGGCATGCACACATGGGTATCTGTCGATGTCAAAATGCCTACAGCTGCAACTTTTATTTCTCAAATCAACAATAAATCCTTTCCCCACTTTGTACTCCTGATGAAAGCTATTCAGCTCAACCACATCTAACTTCTTTGCTGCTTCACACATGTTGTCCAAATCATGTTTCACACGTGGCACCAGTACTTGAGTCTCGGGTATTTTTCCAGCTTCGTTCCGATACTTGTTGAACCACTCAATAATCTTTCCCAAAATCTCATCAATCATTGGTAGTAGTGTCAGCTTCCTTGCCTCTAACAGAACATTGTTCATTGATTCAACACAATTAGTGGTGTCTATGTTGTACCTCTCTCCAGGAAAATGGCTTCTTGCCCATCTGCTCAGGTGAACACCGTCGTTTAGATACACACCAGCAGCTTCATAAGTGTTGCAAAAATCAGTATAGAGACGAGCGAACTCATGCTTTTCATAAACTTGAGCGCATTCTCTGAACTTCTTAGCACATCTGTCTTTCCTAACGGCGTTCACCTTTCCTTTAACATTCTGAGACATGTGATATATGCAATATCCATGCGCAGATTTTGGATAAACCTCCTTTACAGTCTTTATGATGCTTTGATGTCTATCAGAAACAAAAACAAGCTCTCGATCATCCGGAATTTGTGTTTTCAACATGTTTAAAAACCACCTCCAACTATCATCTTTCTCACCATCGACCACCCCAAAAGCAAGAGGATAATGGTGTCGATCTGGATCTTGGGCACAAGCAATTACAAGCACTCCACCATAGGCATTTTTCAGGTGAGTTCCATCAATAACGATGACTTTTCTCATGGACCTAAAGCCTTCGATGCAAGCTCCCACAGCGATGAAAAGATACTTAAACCGTTTTCCCTCATCCACTTCCACTTTTGTCACCGTACCAGGATTCATCCTCTCTAACATGTGCAAGTATGCAGGAAGCATATAGAAACCCTCCTCAGGGCTACCACGCACATCACTAGAAGCTTTCTTTTTCCCTCTCCATGCTGTAGAATATGAGACTTTAACACCGACTCTTCTTTGAACCAAGCCTACGAGTTCTTTTGCAGTTGGAGTTTTGAGTGAACCCGGGTAATCTTCATGCAGCACAGATGCAACCATGCCTTGTGTTGCTCTCCTTTTATTTTTTGCTGTTATCGTATCCAACCGAGAGCATGTATGCATCTTATGATATGTTGCAACCAAGAATATATTAGAATTCTTAGGCTTAGAAACTCTTAAATTCCATTTGCAACCATCTCCATGACATTTCAGCACATATACCCTAGGTCTAGATTCGACCAAACGAGTCTGAAAACACTGTGTATGCATAGCTCTTTCCACTAGCAGTTTGACTTCCTCTTTACTTCTAAATTCTTGACCTATGTTCAGATTCAAACCGTCTTCCCTTTCACCATTTACAGCCACCCCTTCTTCGGTAGGTATTATGTCAACATCACCGGAGTTAAACTGGAAAGAATTATCCACATTTGAATTCCGAGGAATGATCGCTAACTCACCATGTGCAACACTACCCTCAACATCTACTCTAGCATCATCAGCTGCAAAAATATCATCATCATTATCTCTACCATCACTAAGAATCTCCTCATTCGTACTAAGATAGTGATTACTCTGCTTTTCTGAGACAACTACACCGACTTCCACATGCAAAAGATTCCTACACTGATCTTGATTAACATCCAACAGATATCCTAACACATCTTCATCATCCAAGATATATGATGGACTTTTAGGATTCAGGATCAATGGAATGTAACTCAGTCTAAGCTTCGCCGTAGCTGCATCTACCATAAGCTTCCTACATATTCTATCAACCAGCCGAGAGTAAGACACATCCTCGAGAGTTCCTTTCATCACAATAGTTAAAGTCCTATCATCTTTAGGATTCCATACCACTCCATCTGAATAATATCCCCCAGAATCAAAATGTATGACCGTGCCACGAACATTATCCATTGTCCCCTGAAAACAAACAATAAACATCATTATCACACTTTAATAGTATCAGTAATACTAGTTGTACCATTTACACAAATCGCATTACATACTAGTCGTACGAGTTATGCTAGTTGTTCGCACATGTAGTTGTACTAATAATTCTAGTTGTACATACTACCAATAATACCAATTATACTAGTTGTCTGAAATACTTATTTGTACTATTTGTACCATTTGTACCAGTTGTTTCGTACATGTAGTTGTACTAATAATTCTAGTTGTACATACTACCAATAATACCAATTGTACTAGTTGTCTGAATACTTATTTGTACCATTTGTACCAGTTGTTTCGTACATATAGTTGTACTAATAATTCTAGTTGTATATACTTCCAATAATACCAATTATACTAGTTGTCTGAAATACTTATTTGTACCATTTGTACCAGTTGTTTCGTTTCTTCTAGTTGTACATGTTGCATCTTCATCACTGTCAACATCGATTTAATAATTCAAGCTATACAATGTGAAGATTATCGATTTAACACGCTATAACACTTCGAAAACAAGTTTAATCACCCAAAAATGGATCCCTAATGAATAAAGAACCATTTTCCTAAAAGAGAGAGAGGAATATTCAATTGAAGCGGAGAAAGATGAAGAACGATATTTACCCAGGACGAACAAGGACGAAGAACTGGTGCTGTCTGAAACGAGGAAGAAGCGTTCGATTTAATGTCGAAAGAGAGACAAAGAGAAGAAGCTTTTCGCCAACGAGGCTGTCCGAAACGAGGAAACAAGGAGAGAGAGAGAATGTCCGAAATGAGGAAACAAGAGAGAGAGAGCTGGGTTGGTGGATGGGTTGGTTCACGAATTGATTTCGGTTGTTGGGGTGGTTGATTTCATTGATTTCAATTTTCGGTTGATGTATTCAATAAGGGTAAAACAATAATTCACCACTCATTAACACCATGAAGAATTCATTAACACCATAGTGATTTCAACATCCTTCATTAACACTAAAAGAGATTTTGATCCGACGGAGCAGGAACGTTCCTTTTTTTCTTCTTTCTTTTGGTTTTTAATTTTACTACGGGAATTGTTTTTTATTTTGCGTATATAAATTTTTTGATTATTGTATATTTTATTATTTAATATAATTAATTTTTTAACTTTTTATCCTATTTATTTTGTTTTTCTTTCCTGTTGCTTAGACGGAAATTTTGATCTTACAAGTTTTAGATTTGTATATTATGGTAATGTGAAAATATAGTATTATAAAAGTGTCTTATATTATAGAACTTATTAAAAACAAAATTTATGTATAAGCTAATAGATAATAAAACATAACCTGCAACATTATTGTTAAGATTATTAAGTATGAGCATCCATAAAAAAATACCATCACACCAAATTTGTAGCTCTTATACTTATGTAAACCTCTAACAGTATCTTAATTATGTAGTAATCATAAATTATTAGCACTTACAGAACTGCCTATAACAAAAAAAAAAGAGCGTGTCTCGTTAGGTAATAAGACTTGGTGTTTTACAATGTCATTGGACAACTCAGCTTCTTAGACCAGCTCCATTTGAGGTTTTTAAGGGGGTGTTTGCACTGTTTAATGGGCCCAAAAACAAAAAAAAAAATGATAAACGCGTTTTAAACTTAACAGTCGTCTCTTATTTATGGAACTGCAAGAGACGGGTATAACCACGTGTCAAGCTTGTTTTGTCATTTTTTTTTTTTCGCGAAGAGTTTTCATCCTTTCCTCGTCATTTCCGCAGAATCAACAACGAAACTCTAGCGATTTCATTGGCGAAAGGAGTGATTTTCTCACCGGAATCGATGATCCAAACCGTTTTAGAGGCTGAACCAAGTAAGTTTCGATGAGAGGAGTGATTTTATCTGAGTTTGGTCGATTCAGGCTAAGTTAACAAAAGCACTCTTCTTTCGCCTCTTCAACTACCAATCCCTTTCGACTATACTCCAGGTTTGCATCGCAAGGACTCAGTTTCGAAGAGCTTTACAGGTCTACCTTCTCTCTTGCTGAAGGTAGTTGATTTAGTTAGTTACCTCTCTCATATGATTCGATTAGTTATCTTTGTGCCTGGGTCTTCTCGAGTTGGGTAAAAGTTCAATTTGATTTGGGAGTCATAGATAGATTGTGTTGATGCAGATTTAATGCTTGACTCAAGTGTCGTTTCTGTTTGCAGAGAGAGTTTGTATGAAGATGAAGAATTCGATTTGCATCAAAGAGTTGATGCTTTTCCCCTCTGCTTAAAGCCCTTTATCGATCCGATGTGTTGCCAAAAGGGACATGTTTTCTGCAAGGAGTGTCTTCTGGCACAGAAGAAAGATATCCAAGAGGTAAATCAATCACTTATTTTTATTTCAGCCTCTGCTTTCATAAATGATACTTGTTTGTTGGTGTTAGTGTTCTGAAGTGGAAGACTCTGTGACTTGTTACTTTTCTGATAGCTTGAAAGAATCGTGTGTGCGTTTTTATTATTGAAAGCTGGACACTTTCGATTGTAAAGCTTCTTTCGTCCATGCTAAAGATGGAGGTCACCTCAATGCTAGAAAAATTTATACAATATAGACAGCTCTAAATTAGCCAAATCCTCTCTCTTTAGAAACGTTATTCACAAATCTTAAAACACAATCTCATTAATTTGTCCATTCTGTACATTAACTCACATGTTTGCATTGTTCATACAGATCGTTCCCTTTAAAAACAAGCTGTAGCCATTATGTCATTTTGGTTCAGCTTAGTCTTTTAAACATTCAATATGACATGTCAACATGATGTGGACACGAAATTTTATTATTAAACACAGAAAAACACTAATTAACCTTGTAACTTTACGAAGAAGACATGTCATTTGCGAATAACTCAAATGTTTACACTTTACACTTTAAGCATGATGGTTATTGGATCTCAGAAATTCATAATACATGGTTCTGTATAGATGTAGAGTGTGATTAACATGTTCATGGAGGCTTCTTCTGAGTTTTACAAGGTTGAGTCACATGAATGTATTGAATCTTGTCAATGTGGTGAGTCATAAGATTAACGACAATAGAGAATGATTGGTGTCTGCTTTGGTTAACGAAGTACGAGAGATGATAAAAAACCATTCAATCTGTTGAAATTAACAGTCTTTTCATAATAATTTTCTTTATACATTTTTCTGGAAATATCATGAGTGTCTTTACCTTCCTTTTGTAGTTTTCTTTTCGTGTGGCTATCTCATTCAAGTGAAACATTTGTCAAAAATACATGTTAATTGAGAGCTTGTATGAATCATTCTCTCCTATTCAGCTTCTTTATTTAATTGGTTTTTTTCCTATCTTGCAAGATCGGACAGCTAGCATATGAAGACTATCAGACTTGATGCATGTTGTTACACTAAGAGGACATCAGATTATAAACATAAGAGCAGCTAGCTATATCAATTGTTTGGTTACAGAATTATTTTTATGAACCCCATTTTCAGGTTCACTAATGGAGGAGCAAAATACAATAAGTTCTTCACTATTCATGTCCCCACCAAAATATTAATAAAAAAATCTTATGAACCCCAACAAGGGGTTCACTAATGGAGATGGTCTTAGGCCCATATAGCGGTATACTCTTAGGCCTCTTGTAGGTCGAGATTGTTGCTGACAGAATGTCATTAAAATCTTCATGGTGAGATATTTCACAAATCCATGAGTCAAGAGATCGACTTAATAATTGATCTCAGATAGAATTGTGAACCCAGTGTTTATGACTTAGATTATATCATTCATAAGTCGAACCTCTTGGCTTTTACTGTGAACGCATGAGGAATAAAGTTTGCAGTTCCAACTAATGAGACCTGCAGTTCCTCTACATGTCACAATTGTTAATTACTGCTTCTTAAAGAATCAAAATCGAAGTTAAAAGGACTCTAGATTAGGGATTAAACTTGGGTAACAAAATCGAGACAACGTAGACAAAAATTGATTTGAGACTTTTTCTTACGTCTATTTTCACTTCAGTTGTCCTAAAAACTAACATACTTCTGATTATTATCTAAAAGTAGGTTCTCTGTATTTATTTGTACCTGCAAGACTACTGAAACTCATAAGAAGTAAGACTGAAACCCTGAAGCAAGGAAAACAAACTCAATAAAAAAAACCAAGGAAAACAAACTCAGGTTTTATATATAATTTGTTATTAATCCACTAATGTAATCATTCATACAGTTCTTACTCTTCAACACCACACCCTCCCGCAATATTGTTCCAGGGCTTGACATGTGTACCAAACATATCAAGACCATATATAGCCTGGTATTAACCACACCAAATTGGATTTTAACTTATTACCGGTTTGATGAGTTAGCCTGCAAACCTATTGCAATAATCTTGCTTAGCCACGGTTTTCAGCTGACCATATGCACATAGAAGTTTAGCCAAAACTAATTGATGCAGGCTAGTGAGAATAGTTGGAGTTTAAAATAACCAAACGAAATGTCTACAATAGGAAAACAAGAGGTCACTATGCATGCCCCATACCCTCCATTACAGTAGCAACTAAGTTCTTGATTAGCCTAAACCTAGAATCCTACACAAAAAAGTGTACACATAATGGTAGACAAAAAAATTGGAGGGATTCCAGAACAGGAGACGAAGTAATTGGAGACTTGAAAACCCCAATAATACCTCGGTTGGTTATCACATGAGGCTAAACCAAGAAAATTCGTTTCAATCAATATATTGAAACTCGCCTAGCAAGTTTCTTCTGAAACAGATAAGATCCAATGCACAGAGCAGACTCCATCATAAGCAGATAAACTGGTCAAATAATTTTTATAGACCTTATTTGAAGCCATATTTTTGAAGCATGTTCTCAGTCATATCTTATCGTTACTATATATGTCACAAATTAGTCATCACGTTTCAGCGGTTTGCAGCAGTAATACAAATCCCTCGCGAGCATAAGTAACAATACAGTAGATAACGTGAACTACCGCAAGGACGAAGATGAATATATGCAGCTGGTGGATTCCATAAGCAGTTACAAAAGCCACATTCCCCTGAGATAATCCATCAATCAGAATCATATATTAGCTGATTATTAACAACCGGAGAATGGTTTGTGTATACATACGGGAGATTCTTAGTTACCTTCTAAGCGCACTTGTCATAACCTTTGGTGGCTAAACTTCGTCTAGGAGAAATCTAATAAGAAAAATACCTGTCAACAACCTGTTTGAACATTTTATAGTCATACAATTATATAAGAATCCATTCCTCTACTCGGTTTTCAGCTAATAGACTGAGACCTTCAGTATCTCTAGCATCTACTTTATTATCTATGGGTTTGGTATAAAAACAAAAAACATCAGATAGATACAGTAGCAACACTTAAAAGCCAAACAAAATCGAGATTATAGCACGAACCTCTTCACTTCCACCTTCTTGCTCATCGTTGACTTCAGACTTGGACTTGTCAGAGTCATCGTCTCCATTTGTATTGGTTCCATTGGCGTGAAAAAACAGACATACCATACATATAAATCTGGTTAATAATGATAAAAATAAAATAGGTTAACTTAAAAAGTTAACAAGGACAAAAGGAGAAAAAGTTTAATATACCAAGTTAATGTTGTATTGTTGCATAGTGTAACCCCTCATTTGGCTCTCTGCCTTTGTTACGTAAGTAGCTTTATCGTGTTTTATTCAAGATTTGACCAAAAATAACAATTGAATAACACAGATCTAAAGATTTGATCTCAACGAAGACCACCACTCACTTGATCAGTCATTGATTTACACTCCGCTCCAGCAGCTTTACCGACCTAATGTTAACAATATTATCAAAAAAATATCCATCGAAGAGAGCGTGATTTGGAGAAAAACGATTTTATACTAACAACTCCGACGGATTTGTAGTTAGGGCCGGTTAGCTAGATTGAACTGACAACGGCAGCCCTCCCTACAATTCAGAAAGTGATAAGGAAACTAATCATAAACAATTTGCATGCGAGAAGAAGAGGAGATTATTTGAGAGACATACAAGACGACGAAGAAAGCAGTTGGAGGTCTCTTACGTTTTTGAGATCCTTTTTTTCTTCCCACATCGAAATTTGCGATGCTGAAAAATTGGAAAACGCAGGAAACATCAAAATCTCAGATTTGGGATGCTTTGAAACAGATGAAATCGTCAGGAGGTCGACTGTGGCAAGATAAAGCACGAAAAATGGAGTTTGGAGGCGATTGTAATTGATGATTTTTTTTTTTCAGGATCGGAGGAGAAGGTACGATTAGATGAACGAAGACAGTTTTGAGATTCAAAAGATGCCAAAGAACGTGAATCGTTGGCAGAGTAAGGAGAGAATGAAGAGGTGAAAAGAGAATTAGCAGAGGAAAAGAGAAGTTTATTTTTTTAACAAAGATACACGTGTTCTCCTCTCTCGTGCTGACGTGTCTCTCCTGGAGAGGCACTTCTACTTTCATATAGTAGATTAGGGTTTTGTTGCTAATTAGATTTTTTTTTTGACGGGCCGTATATAATGGGCTTCAAACTAATTTTAGTGGGCTTCCTAAAAAATTCAGGGCAGACCTTTTGTGTGTGTGTGCGTGTGTTATAAGTTTAGTTCGCAAAAATTAACATCGGGATGAGAAAAAATTGATTATATTTCACAACTGGGATCTATATAATACTATAATATGATTTTTCGAAGGAAATGAAAATATAATATGGATTTTAAACCTTTTTGTAATTGTAAGGAAAGAATATAAGGCTGATTCTAAACCCAAGAGGTAAGCAAATGACTAAAAACAAAGCTTAACAGCTACAATACCAAAATCTTTGCAAACTTTGCTCATAGCTAGGAACAAATATTCCGGCACAACTGATCAGAAGAAGATTGACGTTTCCGGTGAAGTTGCTAGCTTCGTCGATAGATAAATAATAAAACTCCTATGTACACCAGCCGTATCCACCGTGGTTTATACTCCCAGAGTGACCTTGCGGCCAAAACTTCCGATCTGGATCAATATAAACCAAGAAACTTATAACTTTTGCAACGAAAACGATAATTAAAAGATGAAAATTAGGCTTCTTACTTGGATACATCATAGGAACACTTTCCGTAGCCTGCAAGCAACATAAAAATACCGAGGAAGATTAATTTTATAACAATGATGTTAGATTGTTAGTAGAGAGGTTATCTCAAATCCACACGTGTATTTCTTGTGTCATTCGTAAATATTTTATCTTAATTTGGGAAAAATAATTATACATGGGCAAATCCATATATATAATATGACACATATTTTTTATATACACATATATATAAGTGTTTGAAGACTGAAAGTGTTGAAGTTAAAGCTGCGGTTACAAGGAAGCTTTCAGGTTGTATCAAGGTGGATACTGAAAAGATGCTTGGAGAAGTTTTCAAAGAAGCACGGGAGTTGAGTTGTGAAGTTTAAGCTGAGAAAGTTTGTTCAGGAAGATATGAAGTTAAGCGAGATTGCTCATGTGCTAGGAGTGGTGAAGCTGGATGGGTTTTATTCAGGAGGATATAAAGCTGAGAGGTTCATGTCTCAGGAAGCTGCAGGAACATGCAGAAGGATGCGAGAAGGTGCAGCAGGTTGAGCGGGTTTGCTCATGTCACGGAGTGGTTTGCTGCAAGTTCTTACATGCCCAGCTCAAGGATCAACTGGTGGTATAAGCAGTTGGAGTATTTCAGAGATTATTGGATGATAAGTGTGTCTTCAGTCAGTCAGAATGGTTCTTCAAGGAGTATGAAGCACAGGGACATCCAGGCAGGTACTGATCAATTTATTTTCTAACGAAAGTGTGAGTTTCTGATTTTGCAGGTTCTTAAGAAAGAAAGAAATACAGTTTAAGGTGGAGCAATTTCAGCAAATGATCAGTCGTATAAAGTCAAGACATTCAAGAATAAGCTACAGCTAAGGATCTAAAGAAGTGACTTGTGGAGTTCTCTAAAGAGAGAAACTAAAAGAAGCTAGCTGCTGGGTTCGCAAGGAAAGTCTCAAGAGCATCTGCGTAAGAGATTCAATGTTATGGCGGCAGGATAAGTTTTTTGGGTTGATCATCCCAAAGTGAGTAAGCAACCAAAGGGAATCCATAATTGGATTTGAATGCAGAAGCATCAAGCTGCATCGGGAGTTAAGAACAAGTAAGGTCTACTTGTGTCTTTGGAGCATCACAAAGAAGAGACTGAAAGATTTATTCTCAGGATAAAAGAGAAGTACTACTCACGTGAGGTCTATCAGAAGTCAAGACAGGATTGAAGGATGCAAATGAATCAGAAGAAGTACTGATTGGTCTTGAGTCTCAAGGTGATGCATACACCAAGTCTGGTGTGATTCTAATTCACGATAAAAGGGTTAGAAGATGGCATAGCAGAGAAGAGATATCTGGGGTTCTAGAGGAGATATCTTAAGTGCTGGTACATACAGAAGTCTCAGGAACATCATAAGTGTCAGTTGGTGTGAGATGAAAGGAGAAGTCATCGGTGAGGTTTAAACTGATGATGAGGTTCTGTTGGATGAAATGCTTGAGCTAGAAGTTGTGTCAAGAATCTGTCTAGCAAAATTGACAGATGGGTTCCATTAGTGATAATGGAGATACAAGGACGAGTTCACAAGCAAATCTGTCACAGAAGGGTTTGAACGAGGTTAAGCAAAGATATTTGTTTCGAAAGTCTTCCTAGCCAGGTGGAGTTAGGAGGCGTGTTCTGTTGGTAACAGCAGCGGAGCAGAGTGATGCTTATAGTTCAAACAAGCAACTGTAAGTACAATCTCTTTGTTAAATACGTTTGACTACTAACATGGTGTTGGTTGAGATTGTGTTGCAGGTTTGAATCAAGAGATGTTTCAGGTTAATGGGACATTGTTGATTCGGTTCTTTGCATTTGTTTCAAGTAATTCAAAGAGTTTTGGGACTCGATGCACAATGAGGAAACTCTTGGAGGCTAGCTAGAAGGAGAAACATGATTGCAAAGGGATAAGTTTCAATTTCTTAGTCACTGTAACAGATTTATGGTTGAAACAGAAACCATAAAAGAAACTGTGTGATTAAAGTTCATAAGTGGTTATAGCTTGTGATGAATCTGTGGTGTTAACATGTTTAATGGTGATTTAGACTTGTTAATGTTTGTTCTCTGAGTGGTTTTAACTCAGGTATCCAGATGATGAAAACACAATAATCAATGGGAGTTTAGCTTGACATAAAAATGTGTGGAAGCTGGTATAACTCAGGAGGAGACATGGGACTGTCAAGAGCTCGTGGAAAGCTGTGATTACTTTGTGATCGTTCAGAATGAGCTTGACTAGTGTGTCTGGTTTCATTGGTGGTGCAGTAAGTTTAAGGCATTAAATTTACTAATGTGTTTGGTTTTGTATAAGTGGAACGTATGCAGGTTCATGAAGTTGGAATGCCAAGTTTTAGAATCTGGTCAAATGGTTCAAAGGGCAGCTCTTACAAGGAAGTTCTCAAGCTTGAACCAAGGTGGAGATTGTGAGTTGATGATTCAACTTGATGGAGTTATAAGAAGAAGAAGATAGATTAAGCTAAGTGTGACAAACACTTTGGCTGAGCAAGAGGGTCTCATAAAGATCTATTATTAAGAGCACGTGAGGTGCATGTGCGATGATTAATAGGAGAATTCTTTATAAGGTATAAATCTTTGTTCCTTTTGACGAGAGCGAGAAGGCGACGTCATCATCGTCTTCTTCGCAGGAGCTTCGCGAGAGAGAGAGATGGAGACTGAGAGAGAATCTTAGAGAGAGAGAGAGTACAGAGTGATCATTATATTCTTGGGGTCTTTGGGTTTCTTCTCTTCTTCGGGATTGTTCTTCCATTCTAGATCCGATTGGATTGTAATCGGAGGGTGAGCGTTCTTCGTGTAAAACCAGTCGGAGGTTATTTCCGATGTCATCTATGGAGTTGGGGATCTGAAAGGATCCTAACCGGAAGTAGCGGTTTTAACACCGTGAACCGGGTCAAATCGCTGTGCTCTTGATTGGTGAGTTCGTCAAATCGATCGGAGAAGTAATCGAACAGATACGATTACGTAACACACACGAAACGCATCCACCCGATTCATCGTTTTCCACAGGTCGCATGTTAAATACGATGTCGGCTTCCATTAATCGTTTTTCACACGAAACGCACAGGAGCTTCTCATCTCCGACTCGCCGAACAGTACTTAGGGTTTCAGCAGCCTAATTCGGTCTACTGTTTCTCCGATGCTCTTGAGGGATGTAAACAGGTCAGTTCGATATGTTTCTTTGTTTCGCTCTGTGGCCAATGCTTTGATGATTCTGAGTTGACTCGAAAAATTATCTTCTTTGCTGAAGAAATGTTTTCTTATGATGTCTGTGATTGTGTTTGGTTAAAGCTCTCTTGGACGTTTGACAAGGAAGGGACTAAACTCTTGGAGGTTGAAATGTATACCATTACAGGACAGCAAGAAGATCACTGTCGGGATTTTGGATTTTCTTATTGAGGCAATTCTCAGGCTAAGTGTAAGCTTCTGATTTTTGGGGGTTTTCTTGTGATGTTTGAGTAATGAAAAAGATTTATACGATTCTATTTTGGGAAATTAATTTGATGCATTAGATCTTGAATATTCGACTCGAATAAGTTGTGAACAAGACATGATCTTTTGAGAAGATGAAAAGCGAAGCCGAGAAATGCGTAACGGAAGCTGAAAAAATCTGCAACGAAAAAATTGAGTTTGAGGATCGACTTATGCAAAGGCATGTGTACTATTATATCTTTGAGGAGTAGTCTTCGTGAAAGGATGTTGTCATGTGTAGCATTTTTCTTAATCTTTTTTTTTTTTGTCAATGTAGTTCCTCTCTGTGTTAAATGCAAATAAGAAAAGACTCAGAGCACTAAGGGACAAAGAAGATTCAGGGAGAGCAGCTGAAGAGGAAGAGTCGACAGACAAAGCTGAGAGCTTTGAGAGTGAAAGAAGCTACAATGAGGCACATCTCAAAAAAGCTACAATGGAGCTCCTTCTCATCAACGAAAAGGTGTTCACTGCTTCCTTCACTTAATTCCTGCTGGGTCGTTTGGTTGTCGTCGTATATTATAGTCTCGGTATTATCTTCCATGTCGTCTGATCATTCTCACAAAGTTTCATGATGAGCTAAGAACCTCTAACTCATATATGCAGAACGATTAAGTCACAAATATATTGCAACATTCGTCTTATTATTTTCTATTATTTTGACCTTAAGAAGAAAGTGACAAGGATAAGAAGAAGAAACAAAATCAAATTCTTTTTCAATAAATTGGGAAGTTTAAAGGAACTGAAGAGCGGTTTTGGTGGTGGTGGTGGTCGATAAAAGAGAGCTTCTTCTCTGCGATCAAATTTCTCATAGGTACGGAAAAAAATTCTCTCTGCGTTTTTGATTACTTAAAAATAATCGGAGAATAATAATGAACTTGAAAATTTTGGTGCTCCATTTATGGATTGATTAGTCACTGGATATTAGTTTCGCTTGCACAGTTCGTCGTCCGTCCATATGTCTTTTTATCGTTTGTTTTTTACTTCTTTTCAGTTTCTGAAGTTGTTTTTTAATTGATTTGTTGTTTCGAAAATGAGTTAGCAGAAGGACATCTTTGAGTTCCCCATGATTAGTTTCTGATGTTGCAAAATGGTTAATAATGCTGGGTTATCAAAAAAAAAAAAATTTGGTTAATAATGGATCTGTTAGTGTATAGTTTTGGTTTGGTTTGTGTAAAGTTGGAAACTTTGCATCTTAACTAACAAACTCTTTCCTTCTCTCCTCTCTTTAAGGTTTAATTAATCGGTTCTGCAGTTATAAAATTTCTGTTTCTCATGCATATGTTTATGTATATACCTTAATTCAGAAGGAAAGATTCGTCTTCGGTTTTGGTTCTTGATTTCAAAAATTTCTTCATTTTTTGCAGTCAGATCAATCGAACGGGAAAGTTTTTTTTTCGTCTGCTTTTTGCCATGGGAAACGATGAGCTGTCTCACCTCAAATTCTCTCTTCTGCTCGAATCATCAGCCTGCAATGATCTCTCCGGCTTTAAGTCTTAAGTCGCTCACTGAAGAAGAGGGTCTCCAAAGCATTGATCGGTCTGGTTTGTGGTATGGGAGAAGGTTAAGATCAAAGAAGATGGGTTTTGAAGAGAGGACGCCTCCAATGATCGTTGTTTTGTTTGGAAGCAAAGACATCGTTGATTACACAGTACATCTGGTTTCATTTTGGTAAGATTAATTATGGTTTGGTTGATGTATCTTATACGAAAGCTCAAAACCAAACACCCTTGGTTAACACAGCTCTGCTTACAAAGGTGAATAACTATTTACCAGAAGACAAACTGCTGCAATATCATCTAGAGGCAATCAGTTTCACCAAACCTGTGTGTTTCAAGTCGTTGACATTCAGATTCACGATGAAACTTATACATTTTCTGTTGAAAGGCAATCTAAAAACGCGTGTGTCCTATTACCCTTTTATATGCAAAAATAGCGGTATAATTCTAAATTAACGCTACATTGTTTTTTATATATATTAGATTGCTTTTGGGTTAAAAATCTGATTACTTTTTAAAAAATAACATACAAAGGATGAAAAAAAAATGATTCACAAAGGACAATTAATCAGACTTCTAAATTATTTATTAAACCAGTTTTTTTTCCTGTACTTGCATGCAAATCCAATTATTGATTGTTGAATATTATATTTTCCCAACAACTTAATATAAGATGATTAAATATTAAATATTTACTATTTACAAACTCAAAAAGTAAATATCAATTAGATAGTCAAATTTAATTTAGAAATATGTATCTATAATATAAGTGATGAAAACAAAATTTAAAAATTTTGAAAAATAAGATTCGAGAAATTTAAAGAAAAAACTAAACAAAGGAATATACAAAAAAAATATTTATCAACAAAATAATCTGCATAAGAAACACAAGTTACCACAAAATGGTTCTCATCACTATCAAGAAAACCCAAACATAAACAAAAGGAAAAAAAAATTTGAGGGACCCCTTTTAGATACATCATAAATAACTCAAAGTTACATCTACTAATAGTATTTATTCACATGTACATATATTATACAGCAAAAAATGGTTTATCTTCAATATCAGATTTACATAAATAAATGGTTTTATTAGTTATCCATTAACACATATTTTATTAATGTATGATTTTTTAATGTAGAAAATATATGTGAACGTACTATATTCAAAACATATGTAAAATAATAAATCAAATAAATAAAATAACTGGTTATTGAAATCTGAACATAAACAAAAAAAATACAGTAAATAATATAATAATAATAAAAATAATAGAGGAAGAACAGTACATCATGTAAAAATATTTTAAATATTATAATAATAATAAAAATAATTCAAAACACAATCCACACGTAGCGTGGGCAAAAACACTAGTCACATATATATAAAAGGGATAAGTTCTTTGGATTGTGAAGGCATCCACGTCAGCCTAATCCAGGTAATAATTCCTCAACCAATCATTTCTCCACGTCATTCTGTTTTTTTATTCTGCTTAGGATCGTTTTCTTCATTATGCTTTTCATCACACATAAATCGAAGCCCAATTTCTAACCCACCTTTCTGACCCAGCTTTGAGAAACCTGTCGACAGAGGATTTTTTTCGGGCCCGGTATTAGCCCAATACGTTACGTAGGCCCACATTAGTTTGGTGAAAATCTCTTCTCCCTTCCCCCTTCCGTCTTCTCCCGTTTCTGGTACATTAATTAGTCGTAACTCCACGAAACTTAAATTTCCTCGGAAACTTCTTCCTGTACCGTTTCAGTTTCTTCCTTCCCTCTCTCTCTCTCTCTCTCTCTCTCTCTCTCTCCTTTCTCTCTTTTAATCGGCTTCTCGATTAAGGATTATTCCACTTGATCGATTCCCATCATGTCGGGTCCTCTTGATCAATTCACAAGACCCTGTAAGTAATTTTGTTCTGAGAATAGAAAGTTCATTTCTTTACTTTCCTCTCTTATGTTTTCAATCGAGCATGGTTTTTAGTTTAATGGTTTTGAGTATATCGAATTATGTCTGTCTCTCAAGGTTTTGAAGGTTTCTACGGCAATGAAGAGAAAAGAGAGCGGAAGTCGGATCTCGAAGTTTAAGAGGAGGAGAAGAAAACTAGAATCGAAATCTTCAAGAAGAAACCATCAAAGGCTTCTAGCAAATTAAAACGTTCTCTGAGTCGGAGAAGCAGACCAAGCACGGGAAGAAGCATCGATCGGACTCTATCTCTTACCTTCGAAGACATACATGATGCCGAGGAATTACGATACATCTCTGAGTTCCGACAATCACTCATCTCTGCTGGTTTGCTCCCTTCAGCGCTTGATGATTACCACATGAGGTTGAGGTCATTACTATTTCATGGTACCTTCTTTTCTTTTCTCTCTCGATAACCTGGGGATAGGTTTTTTCCATTGTATTTGGATGTCTTATTCAATCGCAACCCGTGGTATATGATCTTCGCAGATTTTATTCAACTGGCTATTAAGGTTATTCCCAAAGCAAAGGTTTGTTTTTTATTGATGATGATGAGATCTGGGTTTATTTTTTATTGATGATGATGAGATCTGTTGGATTATTTCGCACGAGTAGTTCAATGTAATATGTGCTGCAAAGCTTTTTCAGTTTTTGTGCCGGATTTAATGTTTTGGAATTTGATTGTTTGTTGTACTTTCTTGTGCAAATGACGACGGCTATTGCGATTGATGATGTGAGGAGAGAAGTGAAGATATTGAGAGCTTTGTCTGGTCATAACAACCTTCCTCAATTCTAAGATGCGTACGAGGATCATGATAATGTCTATATAGTGATGGAGTAAGCGATGTTTTAGCTTAGATTTTATTCAGAAAATCAGCGTTGGAGAGTCTTAACAAGTGGTTTTGATTTGGTCTTTGTTTGTTTTAGGCTGTGTGCAGGAGGAGAGCTTTTGGATGGAATACTCTCAAGGTAATGGGATTATACACTTCAGGAGTATGGTAGTTTGAGGTTTTAACTGAACTTGGTGGTGTTTTTTTATGTGCAGAGGGGGGAAGTTCACGGAGGAGGATGCAAAGACTGTTATGATACAAATATTGAATGTGGTTGCCTTTTGTCATCTCCAAGGTGTTGTACACCGAGATCTCAAACCTGAGATGATAAAAAGCTCTTTGTTTATACTTATACGTTTGATGTTCTTCACGCTCTTAATAAAGTTTACTTAAACTGTTTTGGATCAGAATTTCCTTTTCACGCTCCTTGGCCTTTGTTAACTTCAGAGGCACGAGATTTTCTGAAGCGGTTGCTAAACAAAAACCGGCGTAAAAGATTAACAGCTGCTCAAGCCTTAAGTAAGTAACGTAGAATGCATACAAAAGTCTGTTTGAATGTGAAAAGATTGTGTAATCTTTTCCATTGTTTCAGGTCATCCATGGAAAAAAGAATCAAATGACGCAAAAGGTTCCGTTGGATATTCTGGTTATGAGAGCTTATTTACGATGGGTACTTCTGCATTAAGGGTAAAGCTGCATTAAGGGTGAGCGGATCAGTTTTTCTGTATGTCTACTTAAATGGGTACTTCTGTTTTTGCTTACCATTCACCATTTTCTTGCAAGCTTTGTCCAAAACACTTACGGTTGACGAACTGTTTTATCTGAGGGAGCAGTTTGCTTTACTAGAACCTAGCAAGAACGGAACGATAAGTCTAGCAAAAAATCAAACCAGTAAGTTTTCTACCTTCCGTCGTGGTGAAGTCTGTTTTCTGTTATGCTTTGGTTACTATCATCACATTGACTCAACTCTCTTTGTTAGGCTCTGATGAAAATGGCAACAGACGCAATGAAGGATTCGTACCTGAATTCTTAGCACAAGTACGAGCCTTAAATTCAACAATTTAGTGTTTGAAAATCGCACAAACTGACTTGGAAATTGCATCTTTCTGGGACTATCTATAGCTGAGTGTTCTTCAATACAAAAAAATGGATTTTGAAGAGTTCTGTGCAGCGGCATTGAGTGTTCCCCAGCTAGAAGCTCTTGATCGATGGGAACAACACGTTCGTTGTGCTTATGAGCTCATATGTTTCACAAAATATATGCTCGAATATAAATTGTTATATTAATAAGTCAATGAAACTATAGTTTTTTGTATTGCTATATTAATGAGTCAAAGTAATTATAGTTTTTTGGCCTGTTTGCATAAATGTTAAAAATTTACAAATGTGATATTGATAGTCTAATACGTGTGACGATAGAAACTTTCCTGAATATGATTGAATTCACCGTTTTGAAGAATAAATTTATTTTTCAATTTGTTATTTAGGAAATAACTAATTAATAATAAATCAGTATAGATAAGACGAGATGCAAAAAAAAAAAGTAAACAGAAAAAAAAAATCAATAATGAAGAAAAACATACAATTTGTTCAATAACTAAAAGAACTGCAAACAAAATATATAAATAAGAAATATGAGAACAATGAAAAATGCTAACAACCCCGGCGCAATCAGAAAAAAACGTATCACAATTTATAACAAGCTACATTAAAAAATCTATGTATACGACTTCGACCGCATAATTGGCATTTTTGAATATTTTATTTTTAAATAGATACATTTAAAATATACATGTGTATAAATATAAGTATAAAGAAATAACTACAAATAAAAATATGTAAACAGACACAGCTAAACCCAAAATATGTAATGCTTTTCGGTAACTATGTAGGGAGAATATAAAACATTATATTTAAAGCTCATAAAGAACAAAAATATATTAAAAAAAAAAACAAATTCCTAACTCAACCCACGCGTAGCATACACGTGTCCGGCTTATTCTTATATTGGGTTGGATAACTCATCCTTATTGGGTTATTCCATTTGGACGCGGTCCGGCCCGTTTGACATCTCTACCAGATACTGTGTTAATAATACAAACTTCTTCGGGGTCTTCTCTACAAAAAGTCTTGCCCAAAACAACAACAGAGGCGGTTCCCGGCTTATTCCATCAATCAGAGGAGACGCGAAAGATTCACCCACAGAGGATACCGTTTCTTGTGATCCATTTTTGAAAGATATCAATTGTAAGCATTTCCTTTCCAATCTTCTAATACTTTAAAAACAGTGGGGATCTGTGTTTGATTCTAAGCTGATGTATTTGTAAATTCAATTGATAATTTATGTCTTCTTTAACTGAATTTATTGGGTAAGTGGAGGAGAACGACCTAGCATAAACATGGTATTATGTAATGCTGTGTTTTTAAAAGAAATCGCAGATTGGATTTTATCGTCTGTTGGTTTATACATATTTTCATTTCAGTTATGTACAAGTTATAAGTCATGATTCATATCAAAGAGTGGATTATTCTGTACTCTTTTCTATTGTGAGCTTTCAAGAGAATTCTCATTTATTGTTAGACGATATTAATAATTTTATTAAATTACAATTTCATATATTTACATTGTTCAGTGATCAAAGCAAAGGAATGTGGTAGTTCAAATAAAGTTATAGACAAAATTTGGTATAAAAAATTGATATATTTGTTGTGTAATGAAGTTTGTGTCTTCAAATTTATCTCTTTCTACATAGAAAAAATATATATAAAACAGTTCAATTAATAAATCGCAAGGTCAGAACATTAAAAGTTCAATAAAAAAATAACATGTTTTAAGTATACATTAAAAAAATTCATTTAGTGACAATTTTTAAAAACAATAAATAAACAAATTTTTACTTTATATAAAAATAAATTAAATAAAAAATTTAAAATAAATTTTATACTTCGAAAAATAAATGATAAATTTTCTACTTTATAAATAACATCATTTTTTCTGAAAAATGGAAGTATATATGTTTACTTTCATTTATCAAACTAATGACATATAAGCATACTCTAATAAATATGTTCATTCATAAATAACATTACGTTTACTCTCATGTTTCCTCTCAAGTATAAAAAACAACATAACAATAAATAAAACAACATTCTCTCATTTAATATAAATGATGTCAAATATAAAAGAAGACTACCGTGTGTAGTATTCAATCAAAGATATCATCTATCTTTACACATGATTTATTTTATTTAATTTTTTTTCTAAAAGAATATAGATGTAACAAGATGAAACAGATAACATATTGGATAAACAATAATTTATCAAAATTATTAATTTTTTTTGCTTATTTGCATACATATTTATTTTAATTAATTTTGGTGTCATGTTGTGATATGAACTATTAAAATAGGACACAATATATATGTATTATTTATACTTAACAAAATTATAAAATTTTATGACAAAGCCCGGGCGTAGCCCGGGAAAGACCCTAGTCTACACTATATAAAAAGGATAGATTCCCTGAATTGTGAATGTGTCCACGTCAAAAAAAAATGCCAAGTCATTAATCAGCCGCCAATCAAAACACTTCTACAAGCTCAACTTAATATTCTGGTTTCAACAAATCGAAGACACGTTTCAGCCCAAATGAAAATAACAATTATTTAAAAAGAGAAGCCCACCAAAAACACATTTTGAGAAAAAAAAATAGACCAGGTTCTTAAAACACGAAGCCCACCAACACCAAATACACATTTTGTGTCTTACAAAAAAAAAAAAAAACAAACACTACGAGAACAAATAAAAACAAAGAAACAAATGACAGCATAAAAAATGGCAAATCGCAAAGAGGCCCATCTAAGGCCCAGACTCAAAAATCCTAATCGGCCTTTTTTTTTCCGCAGGATCCCTTCCCGTGACCGTCTGACTTCTCAGCTCTCCGACCGCGAAACATCTTCATTCAATCGGTTTCATAGCTGGATCAAAATCTTGTTTGGTGTTAATGAAGGTGTTCAAAATCAGCATGGTGTTGATAAATTCTAAATGGTGTTCATGGAGTGGAAAATTCTTTTTTGCCCTTAATAAATTAAACCAAACCCATGTCCAAATTGAATTATCAACCATCCCAACCACTTCAATTCAATTTGATCGACCCAGCTCTCATTCCTCTCTCTCCTCGTTGTTCTCCTGGCTCCTACAGGAAAAAAAAAAAAAACTGAATCGAAAGCTTCTTCTTCTTTCCTTCGATCTCTGTCAATCCGTCGGCTTCATCAGAATATTTGTGTGGGTAGAGAGAAAATGAGCGGAGCCGGTAAGAAAGTCGCGGATGTGGCATTAAAAGCGTCGAGGACGATAGAAACAAGAGTTCGATTTTGTGTTTCTGTCGGGTTCCTTACCTGGGTTCTAATTCGGATTGGTAAATCTAATTTCGATTCTTTGATTTGAGATTTCGATCAGAAAAATTTGGTTCCTTTTGCTTCTGTATTCGATCAAGCTCTCCGGTTGAATCTCTTACTGCAAAACCCAAAAGGTTTTCTTGATTGGCGTTGAAGATGATTTCCCTCTCTTCTCAAACTCTGCTATTGATAGTATGATCCTTTAGTGCCTGCTTATGATTTCTATGTTTTCAAGGGATGTGCTTTAAAGCGTTTCGTCTCATTGGTTTGTAGGATCTCTAAGCCATGAAGCAAGGGAAACTTTCCTCTCAGCCATCGTTGGAGAAGGTGAGATCTCTTGACAATCATGTCCCACTTATAGAATGACTTTCTTTAATGTTTACACATTGTTTGTCCATTGAAGGACGTGCGTGGTGGCTAGATAAAGGGCATAGGAAATGTCTGGTTCTGTGGCACCAGATTCAAGACTGGGCATACATTATTCTTAAGTTTGTGAGTCACATGCGGATTAATCAAACAAACTTTTAAAAAATCTTTTTTTTTTCTCTAATCGATGTCATATGCATTATCATATTCTATATATCAGGTGAGAGAGAATTGATTAGAGGACAGTGTTATGACTGTTGAAGAAATACGTTCAGGGACGGAATCACGTGGAACCGGTAGAAAAATCTTTGGAGTTGTGTTTATGTTTTTGTTTTGTGTCGCACAATGTAATGAAACCAATTCCAAAAACCAATTCGAGTTGTCCTAGTTACGACTTGTACCATTTCGAGTTGTCCTAGTTTCGACTTGTACCATTTCGAGTTGTCCTAGTTTCCACTTGTACCATTTTTGTTGGAGTTGTACTTTCTGCATTTTCTAGTTTTAATCAGTTGTACAACACTTTAATTTTATATTTTCAGTAGTTCTTACAACATTTCGTATACAAACTACATTCAACATAATCTCAGACCATAAAATTTTTAAAAAGACTTTTTAAAAAAAATTCATGTTAGTATGATGAAGCTTTATAAACAAACCTATAAAGTATAAGTCATTTCATGGATACATATGATGTTCATCAAACCAATTCCAAAAATTCAACTTCTGTTATCTATTTGGGGTAAAGTTCAGATGTTTTAATCCCATATTTGGTATGGAAACATGTTTAGAAATCTAATTTAAATCATTTTAGGCAGCTTGAGTTTTTCAAATGGTACAACTAGAACTATCACTACAACTACACAAATAGCAGTAGTACCACAAGTTCTAGTTGTTCGAAAATACCAGTTAGACGACTAGTTCGTGTGGTCATAGTTGTACCAAACGTATTAAGTTGAACGAGACCTGTTTGTACTTAGTTGAACATGTTGAACATGTTGTACCTAAAAATAAGTCTTCAAACCACAAATAAGTCTTACAGAGGTACACAAAACACAAAGGTATACAAAGCACAAATAATCTTGCCTTCTTAATCCATCTATGGCCTAGGAGATCTGACCTAGGAGTCATATTAAAACAAATAAGTCTCAGATTTTCCATTCCAAATAAGGCATTAAAACATTTGACATTTACATAAAATGTCTCATATTATGTTAAATGTAGTTTATATACTAGTTGTACCATTATTTCTAGTACCTAAACCCAAATTTTTAAAGAGCTGTAGGAATCGATGTTGATGACATTTTGCACCGGCTTTGATGCTCTTTCTGTAGTCCTCGGGTGAAAAGATAAATCTTTCAGGTCGTATTGGTTCAACAACCTAAAAAAAAAAATATCAGAAATTATTCAATACGAGTAGTTGTACTACTATTACTACTCTAACAATAACTACTAGGACAACTAGAGTTCTAGTTGTACTAATTTTACTAGTAGTACGAGTAGTATTAGAACAACTATCACAAATACGAAGTAGTTATCCTAGTTGTACCAATATTACTAGTATTACTACTAAATCATTGCAACTAGAGAAAATAGGAATAGTGGGACTCTTGGTTGTTATAGTTGTATCGATTTCATTAGGAATACTAGTATTACTAATAAAATGGGACAACTAAAAAAACTAAGAGTCGTGATATTCCTAATTGTACTAATTTTATTATTTATGAAACAATCTCAAATTAAATTAATCATATTTTTTTACTAAATAATCTCCTTAATTCATCTACTAATTATGTCAAATTCAAATGTTAGTACATATGAAAATATCATACTACTTAGTACAACTAGTATAAATAGTAAATTCAATAAACTCAAATTCAACATACCATATGCGACGTCGATGCCAGAGCGACGTAGAGACAGGAGATGTGTTAGATTCGTACAAATTACTCTTATTCCATTTGATAAATTTGATACAACTAGTAATAATAGTGCAACTGGTACATTTGAAACAACTAGTAGTAGTAGTATAACTGGAATTAGTCGTACAACTAGTAAAAATGGTAAACTTAACTCAAACCGTGATTTTCTGGGTTTAGAAAAAAAAAATTGGTTTATTCACATTTGGTTTATTAAAAGTAAACCAAAAAGGTTTAGTTGTAATATTATGAACTCTAGTGGTTAAAGTGACTTTTCATGCATTTTTCATTGATTAAAGAAAAAGAAAAAAAAATAAAATATACCAACCCCATTTTAGAATACAATTTGACTCCCCGACACGAGAAGAGATTTTGATCGTTCATAGCTCTTCGAAACCGAACTCTTAAACGCTTCCATAGCTCACTCCGTAACTTCCTAATTCTGGCTCTTCCTCTCCACGGACAGTCATGATAAATACCATGCCGCTTCAACCTCTTCCATTCTTCAACTCAGCCCATTTCATTGTACGCCGACAGGCTAAGAGGAGCTTCAAAGGTCGCCAAGATGCCGAAACTCCATCGCAGGTGGTCATTTGTTGGCAAAACCCTCACAACCTTTAACGAATCGTAGGATACAAAAAGAACATGTTCGGTGGATAGCAAAATTAAGGTAATTTTCATTACGAAGTGAAGCTTTTGTAACATTTCGGTGGGTAGCTTTTGTAATTTTCATTATGATGATCGTGGCAATCGTGAGTTGATCAATAGCAAAATTAGGTGTTCACTCTTACCCACTCTTAAATCGTGTGTGATCGTATCAATATCGTCAACTTATTTCGGATCTCTATTATCTTCTATCTCGCTTTATCGTTGTTAGGAAGTTACATGATTTAATAAGAACCTGTAAATCATATATGGAGGACGATTATGGATCGTTTGCGGATGTTAACCAACCTCACTATCTCTATTTAATTTACAAAATCTACTTGCATTTAGATAAAGGAGATTATTGAGAACCGAAATTCTATAAAAGGGGGATTACATTCACCAAAACAAAAGAACCAATTCCTTTTTAGGTTTTACAACATTCAAATCCAAAATATGCACTTTCTATTGATGTGTTGGATTTCTGCTTGAATCCTCTATTGTGTTGTGTTTGACAATGCTATATATAGTTTCGTGTCTGAAGACAAATAAGATTCTTTATCTTACTGGATGACTTTGTATGTTTCGTTCACTCTTACACAGGTTGACGTTGATGATGATTCAGACGAGTCAAAAAAAGATGACCAGACAGAGGTATACTTGCTTCTTCGCAGGCTCTGTGAATTAAGTTGGTCAGGATCAGAGAATAGCTAAATGTGCAAGGATATTTGGCTTAGAGTTCCTGACATTTTTTTTTTTTACTTATAACAGAGCAAAAAGGAGACCAAGAAGGTTGCTGAGAGATACTGGGATAGGGAGCTTACTAATGAGATGCAACCAATATGGGTAAGGACTATAGGTGTATCTTATGTGCACTCATAGTCAAAGTTATGGAACCAGTGTAAGAGCTTATTTCTATTTATTACAGCTCTGAAACTCTAAGGAGGTGACAACAGAGGAGTAAAATGAGTTTTACAGAAAAACTTTCAACGAATATTTGGACTCGTTGGCATCTTCCCACTTCACTACAGAGGTACGTTCGAGGGAAAATATCTGTTAAAATATTATATCTCCATTAAATAACATAAGCAGATTATGCTTTGTATATGTTGAAAAGTGGTGACGCCACATTGATCCGCTAATGATATACTGTTCTTAGATTCTCTTATTGATAATGCTCTTATTGTAGGGTGAGGTCGAGTTTAGGTCAACCCTTTATGTGCCACCTGTCTCACCAATGGGGAAGGATGACGTGGTTAATCAAAAGACAAAGAACATAAAGTTCTATGTCAAACGAGTTTTTATTTTAGATGGTGAGAGAAGTATCTCTTCATGTTGTCTTTCAAGAAATGTGTCTTTCTATTTTGTATTGATATCCACGTTTGTGGTGTTTGGTGCTCTGTGCTTTGTGAACAGTTTCTTCGGTACTTGAGCTTCATCAAGGGTGTTGTGGACTCACCCTATCTCCCAGTTAACGTGTCCCGTGGGATTCTTCAAGAAATTCGCATCGTAAGTATTAATATCCATTTTTTATGCATAGTCTTCAAGATATGTGTTCTATTTTGTTTTTGGATAAGTGTCATGTATTGTTAAGCTTACGTTTTTGTATTCTGTCTCGAAGGTGCGGATCATGAAAAAATGCTGGTAAAGAAGGCTTTTGATATGATTTTGGAAATATCCTTGAGTGAAAATAGAGAAGTATACTGCAGAACTCTTGATCCCTTCTGCTTACATTTTATTTCCCTTTAAAATACATGTTCTTAGAATGTAGGTTCTTTCATAGGTGTTTTTTGAAACAGAGATCTCGAACAAGGCAAACCCATAATTGACAGCAACAAAGTTGGAGAGAGGCTGTGTAACTCTGAGGAAAAGGAGCAAGATCGGAACGTTTTCGGTTTTCCTGACTAATACCATGTCATGCATCAATTTCACTCTCTCATTTGTAAATCATGAAAGAGATAAGAAAAACAGGTACTTTCACAGTAGTTTCTATCATTGATCATTATCTTTCTTTTTTTACATTGAACCAAAATATTATTGTATCATGATATCATCTGAAGAATTGGCTCTGAGTAGATTGGAGAAATAATATATATGCATGATCTTTTGCTATTATGGTTTTCTATTTCCATTACCGTTCAACAGTTATGAAAAACTTGTGATATAACAATACAAATCTTCTGGTTTGATATTCAAAAACCTTGATTTAAGTATATGGCCATTTACAAGCAGCCAACAACCTAAAGAATTTGAAAAAGATTCACTGATGAAAGTAGAACATTAAATCTTCCTTGCAAGGTCGACCATGTGTTAGTTTCTCATTAGATGAAACTACTTTGTTCACCCTAACTCGATATGCAATTACTAGAGATTAGTTCTTAATTGTAACAGTGTTTCAGACGTGTTTGTAAGGCCATCTCCATCACTAAAATTCTAAATGAAAATTTAAAAAAACTAAAGAAATGAAAAAAATGAAAAAACGAAAAAAAAAATAAGGGAGAAAGAGATTCTCAAAGAAGAACATTTGAGATCTCTCACTATTTATCAGCCATTTCGGTATGGAAAGACATGTTCACATCGATCAAATTCGTTAAACGAAATTGAAAAGCCAATAGGTGTATTATTGGCTAACAAAGCTCTCCTGTTAAATAATCAATGGAAAAATTTCGAATGTTGTCCATGGTTCTTAAGACCATATGTAAATTCTTATATTCTATAAAATGCTTTTGTCGGGAAAAAAACATTTGAGATATGGTCTAGAAATGAGTTTGTTAATATTTTATTTTCAAATATTATTACAGTTTAAATATTTAATAATAATTAACAAACTTATAACATTTTCTATTTTAGATACTCATTTTGAGATATGATTGGATGAAAGTGTTCTACAAACTGTGTCCTTAAAGAATGTGTATTGTATTGAAAATTTATTTATAATGTAACTTTTAAAAATAGAATATAACTTTAATCTGTTTAGTTTGTACACTAATTTGTCTTTATATAATAGTAAAGAAAATCAACATGTTTAATCTATGATTTAGAAAAAAAAACCAAATCTATAATATAATCATATCAAATAGAAAAACAGATTTTAAAACATTTCATAGCAAATTTTTCTATAATTAAATCCGCGCTACCCTAGTGATAATTAAAAGATGAAAAATAGGCTTCTTACTTGGATACATCATAGGAACACTTTCCGTAGCTTGCAAGCAACATAAAAATATCGAGGACAATTAGTTTTATAACAATGATGTTAGTAGAGAGGTTATCTCAAATCCACACATGTATTTCTTGTGTCATTCGTAAATCTTTTATCTTATTTTGGGAAAAATAATTATACATGGGCAAATCCATATAATATAATAGGGCACACATTTTCTTATATACGTACATATAGATATTTTAATTTTTTATTGATCCTGTTCTAATGAGTTAATTTCTTTTCTTTTAATGTTTTCACAGGTTGGATATATGTGTTGGAGATGGCTCTGAAGATCTATTCATATGGATTCGAGAATTATTGGAGGGATGGTCAAAACCGGTTTGATTTTCTAGTCACATGGGTCATAGGTAAACCTTTTGAAGCAGCAATTTCATCACTTTTTTCCCCTCGATTGAGTGAGTGATGGCTATGCTATATATAATTGATAATCTTTGTATCCACAGTTATTGGGGAAACGGCTACCTTCATAACTCCAGACGAGAACACTTTCTTCTCAAACGGAGAATGGTGAGGAATAACTATGACATGTTTGTTCCAATTGTTTTTTCTTCTGTAAAAAAATCCTGACTCTGTTTCTCTTCCGTCGTTGATAGGATCCGATACCTTCTCCTTGCAAGAATGTTAAGACTGATAAGGCTTCTTATGCACGTCCAGCGATACCGAGCCTTTATTGCGACGTTCATAACTCTTATTCCAAGTTTGATGCCATATTTAGGCACCATTTTCTGCGTGCTGTGTATCTACTGCTCCATTGGCGTACAGGTAAATCATACTACTAAGTTTTTTTACTGGAAAATGGATGAGCCTTGGTCCTTCTTTTCGTTTTTGCATCTACTAAACTTTCTTCATTTCATTTGTTCGTAGGTCTTTGGCGGGCTTGTGAATGCTGGTAACAAACAACTCTTCAAAACCGAGTTGGCTGAGGATGAGTATCCTCTTTTGGCTTTATGAAAACACTTTTTATGCACTCAACACCATTCTTTACTTGGTATATCTGTTCTGTTCCTGTAGGTTGCTAGTGAGTCTTTATTGTTAGGAAAAAAAAAACTTTTCCAGTATATGATCGTTTCTTGACTAGAGAAACTCAGCTATCTACTGTTCAACTTCAATGACTATCCCAATGGAATGGTCACACTCTTCAACCTGCTAGTGATGGGGAAATGGCAAGTCTGGATGGAGGTAATTTCGCTCTGTTAGTCTCTCAACTTTTAGAATCATAAGAGTTTCCAACAAGAAGCATGGATAGATGTGATTTTAAACAGCTTCCTTCTTATTGCCAATCACTATGGTGCAATTCTTTAAGCTACTCTTAATGATGTTTTCTTCAGAGCTACAAAGATTTGACGGGGACGTGGTGGAGCATTACCTATTTCGTCAGTTTCTACATCATCACTGTGTTACTTCTGTTGAATTTGGTGAGACTCACTGAGACCAACTTGGTCGTGATTGTTGTAAGAAAACCAAACTTATTCTTGACTAATGATGCATGATTGTTTGTTTCAGATTGTTGCCTTTGTCTTGGAGGCCTTCTTTACTGAGCTGGATCTTGAGGAAGAAGAAAAATGTCAAGGACAGGTTAGTTATTTTCGTCTTCGGTTTGTCATAAAAGTTACCTCACAGACATGAACAGATGATATGGAGATTGCGACGGTGTAAACCTTTGATTCTGTGTGATCTCCTTGGTATTGCTCGAAATGTGGGTCTAACCGGAAGAGCTTTTCATCTGATTATTATGTTTGCAGGATTCTCAAGAAAGAAGAAACCGGCGTCGATCTGCAGGGTAAGCAGAGATTTCAGATCATGCTTTTTTTTTATATGTTAATTTAACAGCAGACACTTAGAAAAATCTAACGCTTTTTTCTTGTTTGTTGTTGTGAAATTGTTAAAAGGTCGAAGTCTCGGAGTCAAAGAGTTGATACACTTCTTCATCACATGTTGGGTGATGAACTCAGCAAGCCAGAGTGTTCTACTACTAATACATAAAAGCTCAGGGTTTTATTCTCTTTTATGTATTTCTTTGTGAATCTTCGAAGCGTTCTTGATTCTATTATGTAGAGAGATCATAAGAATCTTGAAGGTAACTTACATTTGTTTGTTTGTTGAAGATTTAAAAATGTAACGATTGTTTTTGTATGGTTTTGTGCCTCTTTACTCTTTAGTGCTTGTAATAACGACCATACGATGAGTATCGATTCCCTTGACCCTTTTGTATAATTTATTAACTTAAATTTTGTTTTCTATTTTATTTAACTGATATTATTAGGAAACACCAAAAGAACTAGAAACTGGAAAAGGAGAACACTATAGGAGAATTACATTTTGCTTCCATGACTCATCGAGAATTCTACCAAAACAATCAACAAAAAAAGTTCATATTGTTTCTTATGGAGTAACCTTTTAACAGTTAGCCCACCATATTATTTAGTGTTCTTAACTATTATCACTACAGACAAAGTATATTTGTCCCCTCTTCTCTCTTTCTCTCACTCTTATTTTTGAGAGAGAAATGATGATTTTTTTATCTGTTTTTGTCACTCTCACACTTGTATACTACCTCTTTAATATTTATTATCAAAATGTGTTATTTGGAAATATTTTTCATTAATCTTTTTTATTCTACTTAATTCTACTCAATTAGTTATACTAAACCCAACTAATATATTTTGGTTTGTTCCAATAGTTCCTCTGCGTCTCAGGAGTCACAGCGATCTGAAAATCTCAACTAATACAATAAACAAACATATAGCCGTTGGCTGTGAAGTCAACTTCGGGTAGACGAGAGAGGATCGGGGTCTTAGAGGTTGGAGATGAATGAATTTGATGATGATCAAACGGCCCTTATCTTTCTCGGAACAGGCTGCTCCGGCGCAGTTCCTGATTTCCGATGCTTGCTCCAGCCGTCGGATCCTCCTTGCCATGTCTGTTCTCAGTCCCTCTCTTTACTACCTCACCTTAACCCTAATTACAGGTAAATTTCATCTCTTTCCGACATCAACTTCTCTTTGTGTGTTTGGTCTTTTAAACCTGTGCAGACTGTGAAATGTTGAAACTTGTTCTTGTCCGTAAAGACCCTTTTGGAAATTGAAGTTAATTGGTTGACATCTTTTGAGCTCTCTGTTCGGTAAATCTTGTCTTTCTTCTTCTTGGAACAAAAGGATTTGAAAAGAAATTTCCAGTAAACTTGGGGTTTAGATCATAAAAATATTTCAGTTGATGGCTCTAAAGTAACTTACATTACCCCTTCTGATCTTCTTTGGTAGATTCTTGAATCTTGCTTGATACTCTGCTTTTTGGCAGATGCAATACATCGCTCTTGATCGACTATCGCTGCGAGGAAGAAGATGGTAGACATTATTACATAATTATTGATGTTGGCAAGAGTTTTAGAGAGCAAGTCCTTCGTTGGTTTACCTGCTACAAGATTCCTCGAATTGATTCCGTTAAGCCTTTTTTTTATTATATATCTTGTATTCTTACATCTTTTTGTCTAAAATGAAATCTAACTTTTTCGTTTTTTTGTTTTGTGTAGATCATTTTAACTCATGAGCACGCAGACGCAATTCATGGCTTAGATGACATTCTGATAAGCAACCAACTTCTACTTTGATTGATTATCAAGGAACGATATCGAATTACACCAAGAATCTCCTATTCCGAATGTAATACGATATCAAAGACTGAAGAACCCTATCTCCAATCTCTCTCTAACAAACTCTCTCTCAATACAATTCTCGATAAGATTGAAATGAGAAATCTAAAGCTATTTTATACAAGTGCTAGCTCTAAACGGTGTCGTTCACAAACAGCTTCTTTCCTTTCCCTTTAAACTTTAAACGACATCGTTCCACCAACTGGTTTCAATCTTTATTTGAAATCCGGTTAAGCTCCTCACAACAATCGCTTCCCGGTTCAGCTCGTGAGACCTTTTCTTCCTCCTGCAATCGATCTCATAGTCGTATCAATACCCCGCACGCGCAGAACCAGCTTGCCCTCAAGCTGAATGGATAGAGCTTTTACATCAAAACCAAACTGAAATGCCAAAACTTGTAGCGCCATTTATGCTTCACTTGGAACTGGTCAACCTTGTTCTGTCCCAGCCACTCTCCTCTATAAGCAATCAAAGAAGCAAAGTACATAATCTGATTGTGTCCGTGAGTAACCGTTGCGGCTCGTAACTCCTTAACACGGAACTTCACGCTGAACTCGATACTTCTCGTATCTGTCCAAGCAACCAGGTCTTCTACATGTCCAGCTGAGCTATAACGAGTTTCAATTCCTCTGTCTGGTTTCAGCACCACTTCATCTTCTATATACAGAAGAAACGCATCTTTTCCAGATAGACAAGGCCTATATTCTGTTTTATCAGACATCGACAGAGCATCCTGAAGCTTCTGGTCAAATAACTTGTCTCCTCTTTCCAGAGTGTTCTGAAAGTGAAGTTCCTCCTGCCAAATCTCCTCAATGATGCGTGGGGCCTTTAGTTGTATATCTGAATCGATATAAGTGCGCAATTCAAGCAATTTTGGAGCAACTGTTGGCAAAAACGCTCCTTTCAGATTACCTTTACCATCCCCATTAATCCCGAGAGACTTCCCCTTGCGAACGGCCCTTCTTATTAACCTCTTTACGACATAGTCTCGGCCAATATTTGAAGGCGAAACACCATCTGATATGAGGTAGACAACTGTCCGCATGTGATCTGCAATCACTATGAAAATCACTATGAAACTTGTCTTTGCCTTCTGAAGGATCAGAGCTATACGTTCCAGACCAAGACCAGTGTCTATGTTCTTCTGTTTCAAGGGTTCGAGCAATCCATCATCAGTCTTGATGTACTGCATGAAAACCAAATTATAGAACGCAATAAATCTGGTATCATCCCCAAGATCAACACTATCATCAGAACCTGTCTCAAGATAGAAGTCATAGTACAACGCTGAGCACGGACCACAAGGGCCAGTTGGTCCACTGATCCAAAAGTTGTCCTCTTCACCCATACTCTTGATACGCTCAACTGGAACACCGACTGCATTCTTCCAAATTTCAAAAGATTCATTATTGTCTTCGAAAATGTTAACCCAAACTCTAGTAGCAAGTAGCCCAAACTCTACAGTTGATAGCTCCCATGCCCATCTTAACGCTTCTTTCTTGAAGTAATCACCAAAGCTAAAGTTCCCAAGCATCTCCAAGAAGGTGTGGTGCCTTGCCGTCCTTCTAACATTCTCCAAATCATTTGTACGGATGCACCTTTGTGCAGTGGTTGCACAAGGAACCTGTCTTGGTACCTTTCCACGGAAAATAGGCATAAACTGAAGCATTCCTGCAATTGTTAGCAAGACAGTAGGATCGTCTGGTACAAGAGAGGTACTTGGAAGCACCTTATGCCCACGAGAAGCATAAAATTCAAGAAAACGCCTCCGTAACGAATCTCCACTAACATCTTTGGATTGGAAATCTTCCGTAGCGTCCTCAGACACAGGCGGTACTGAAACTGATGAGCTCATGGCAATAATCTGCCTTGATGTTTTTTTAGTTCTATGCAGCAGCAACTCCACCAGCAGCTCACGACCGTGTACACTATGCTTGATCTGTGACTTCTTATTCGTCACCGTTTGCTTATGCTTACCCTTGTGCTTCTTCCACTTGTCAAGCTTCTTTAAAACTCTTTTATGACCCTTCAGCATATCTCTTTCAACTTTCCTGTATCGCTTTAGCCTCTTTCCACAAGTTTTGATCTTCATTGGTACATTCTCTTTCCATCTCTTCCTCTTACGCTTCTTTGTTACTTGTTTTCCACCCAACCAATTCATTCCACAATCCTCTAACCGCATATCTCGATGGCCAGATTCCAAGAAAGAAATTGGTACCTGAGGTTGCTCTAATGATTTCTTCTCAAGAATCACTTGTGAATCAATTGTTTCCTGCGATTCGTTTTCCTGGATCGAGCTTATCTCCACCTGAGAATCTTTAAAGCTAGGCTCCAGAACATGATCGACAAACTTCAGAGACCCTTCGACGTGGCTCGTGATCCGATTCGAGTCGTCTTCAGGAGCCAACACCACTTCCTCCTGTTGTTTCTTTGCCTCTTCTACGCTCTTGCCGAACCGATTGAGTAATCGACGTTTGAGATCTTCCCAGCTTCTAAACACAGATCGTGAAAGTTCATCACAATACCATGTATAAGCATCACCCTCTATGAAACCGTATGCGAACTGATGAGTTTCGAAATCAGAGAATCCATGAGTAGAAACGAAGTCCTCGATCCAAGATAGCCAACTCTCCAGATCTTCACCATAGAAGAGCGGAATCTCGATCAGATCCTCCTCCGCCGTCTCGGAATTGCTCGCGATTGTTCGATCCGATCGCTCACGACGCACCATTTGATAAGCAACCAACTTCTACTTTGATTGATTATCAAGGAACGATATCGAATTACACCAAGAATCTCCTATTCCGAATGTAATACGATATCAAAGACTGAAGAACCCTATCTCCAATCTCTCTCTAACAAACTCTCTCTCAATACAATTCTCGATAAGATTGAAATGAGAAATCTAAAGCTATTTTATACAAGTGCTAGCTCTAAACGGTGTCGTTCACAAACAGCTTCTTTCCTTTCCCTTTAAACTTTAAACGACATCGTTCCACCAACTGGTTTCAATCTTTATTTGAAATCCGGTTAAGCTCCTCACAACAATCGCTTCCCGGTTCAGCTCGTGAGACCTTTTCTTCCTCCTGCAATCGATCTCATAGTCGTATCACATTCGTTCCCTTCAACCTCGTGGTTCAGCCATTGACACCAATCCACTTCCCGTCTTTCTGTCTCAATTTACAATGGATAGGTAAAAGTAAAGCATACCTTTTTTTCTTTTCTTGTTGCCGTTTTCAGCAAGTGTTCTCTGATGAAGCAACTTTCGTGCAGTATTTCTACGAGGTTTCCTTATTTGGTTGAAAAGAAGGTTAAACAAGTACCTAGGCGGGTTTCGAAGCTTGACTGGAGAATCATCGAAGAGAATTGTGACAAACCATTCATTGCCTCAGGCTTATCTTTCACGCCTCTTCCAGTTACGACTTTTTTGAGTAAAATAAACAAACAGTCTGATATCTTCCTTGAGACCTTAATCCCTCAAGACTCTATGTTTTGCTTCAGGTGATGCATGGAGAGGATTACGTTGCTTTAGGTTTCCTCCTCGGTGATAAAAGTAAAGTAGCTTATATATCAGATGTATCACGCATCCCACCGTGTACTGAGTATGGTATGAGCTAAGAATATTTTTTATCCTAAAAAAAAACATATAAAATCTCACTAGTTAGCATTTTGTATGATTGATCTTGTTACGAATCTTTGAACATGCAGCTATTTCCAAAGCCGGAGCTGGACAGTTAGATCTTCTTATCCTGGATACAAATATACCATTCAAGGTTATTATACAGTTTTGCAACTTCTGTTCTCCACTTTTTGTTCATGTAAACTTTTTGCTGCTGACCATCTCTTTGACAATAGAGAGGACTACAGCCTACACACATCTGTTTTCCTGAGGTTACCTTTCAATGTTTTTCTTCATTTGTCAGATAATGTTTCACTATTCTGAGCCTTTCTGAAGATAAGTTTTACTATTCTTCTTTTAGGCTCTTGAGATCATAAAGAGGCTCTGTCCAAAGAGAGCGCTTTTAACAGGTATGACACATGACTTTGATCACCATGAATACAATGAGATACTTGCGGAGTGGTCTCTAAGGTACGCAATGAAACAGTGTCGTATCGTTTTGGTAATTCCACATCGCTGAAAGCTAATGGGCTATGTACACTTTCTAGGGAAGGAATCAATGTACAGCTCGCTCACGATGGATTAAGGCTTCCAATAAACTTATGAGCAAATTGCTAAATCCAAAGTTACGAAATGGAGAGACTAGTCTCAGTATTCTCGTTACCAATTATAGTGACAAATCCTTGTATGATTAAAACTCTGAATATTGATACAGAAACGAAATCTCTGTTTTTTTTTTTTTTTACTTTTTTGGGAATGGTTTGAAATCTTTAGACCAAGCCCCTGAAAAAACTTCTCTAATTCTGAAATCTCGTTCTCAAGATTCACTCCATCTTCTCTTGTGACCTTCTCATGCAGTTCCCTTAGTCTCTGAGTCCCAACATTCACTTCTTCTGCAGAATCTTTAAGAACTTGTCTCATCGATCCATTTTCCTCTTGAACATCTTTGTATCTCCTTTTAAGAGATCGATATCCGTCAATAGATTTGAGAAGCTGTTCAGACAACTCTTTGTTTCTCCCCTGCAGAGACACATCTTTGTCTCCTTGGCCATCACCATCTCCTTTCTTCTCCTTATTGTGCTCTACTGCGCAGTTCTGCACTTTCTTAAGTAGTTTCTCATTTTGTGCCCTGAGATCGCTAATAAGCTCCTCCATTTCGGTCAGCTCGCGAGCTTTCCTCGAAAGCTCAGTAGCCATTATCTCTTTCTCCTTCCCTAAACTTGAGCACATCATCTGAAGACTCTTTCTTGCAGCCATGCTCGCAGTTAGCTCTTTTCTCAGCTTCTGAACATCATCAGAATCGTTCTGTGGTGGCTTCATCGGATTCTTGTTCGGATCATGAATCGGCTTCAGATCTGTGTTGCATCTTCTAAGCTCTTTTTTCCCTGATGCTGATTGTTGTTGAGCTTTCTGGATTCGCGTCGTTAAATCTTCGAGAATCGTCATCATGGTGTTGACTCTCTGCGCCTTCCATTCGTCGCGGTGCTTCGAGGTTGCTTCGTTGTGATCTTGAACGAGTTTCAGGAGTAGCTTAACATTCGTAGAGATGCCTTCACAGAGAAACAAGAACACATTCAACAGATTTCTTGTCACGCAAGTCAAAACTTTTGTTCTTCTTGGCGAAAAACGGAAAAAGAAACTTTAGAAATCAGGTCTTAAAGCGGTCTTTGTTAACGTGTTAAACCAATTTATGAGGAAAATCAAGAGAAAAAACTCGAAGATGATTAGATAAAATTATATGATTGATTTACCTTCTAAACCAGAATCTTTATGGGATTGGTGCTCTGTGGTTCTTGTTGGTGACGTAATAGAACCAGAATCAGAAGGAACTAAATCCGGCGAAGAAAAAGCTCGGAGCCGGCTCATTTTTCTAACGCCGTCTGGAGAGAATCCAATCAGACAGAAATTGAAGAACAAGGAAGATGTTGGGAAATCTGGACAATAACAGCTTATGGTTGTTCTAATGTTGTATGGCGCAATGCCGCAATTAGTGGATAATCATTTTGTCTGACCCTTTTGGCTCGGCTTTTTTTTTTTGAACTAAATTTATCTGTCTTTCCTCATTTCACGCTCTATTTTCCATTTTCTATTAAAAATATATATATATATTATATATATATTTACTGATTGTGAAATTTTCATTATCAGGTAAAGCTATTAATTTCATTTACTGCGTTTAAGGGTCCATAAAGAACTGTGAAATCCTTAAACATAAATTCGCTGGAAAATATGAATCCGTAAGCCAACACACCTTAATATGAAAAGCACTAGCTAAACACTTTTGTTTTTCGAATTGGAGCTGTAAATTTTTAATATATTTTGTTTGTAGAACTGCTTATATGTGGATTATTTATCAATGTAAAAAATGAGATAAATTAAAAAATTCTTTGATCATTAATTTTTGCATTTTTGTATATGGTTGTTTTGTATTTTTGTTATAAATAGATCAAATTCTAGAAAAAAGTATAACGTTGTTTTAATACATATTAAGTTAATATTGAAATTCAAGAAAAAAAACTAAAATAAACAAGAAACGTGAACCTAAAAATAAAATATCATATGTTATAATGATACAGCAAAACTATGATAGATAGAAGGTAATCCAATGTTCATAAGAAACACCCGATTACAAACTCAAGACAACGAGAATCATTGAAGATCTCGAAGAACAATGAGCAACAAACCCAGAAAGGGAAAACAAAGAACAAACGATAAACTTTTACGATTCCTAAAATCTGAACTCTCCGCTTTTTTTTTATTCTTCTTTTTTAGACGAGGCCCAATATCAGTTCTTCCCAGCCCACATCTTCAGCCCAACAGATATCCAATTATCTGTAACATATAAAATGTAAAATAAATAATATGAAATATTATAAATATTATTAAATAATACTGTAATCAAGAATCTAATCGTCCGCACACAATAATCTAATCGTCGACCCATTCTTCACCGCAAACTGACATCTTGGAGTGTGATAAGGTTTACGGATGCAGAAGGCGCCGTAGAAGATTCACCATATGTCTTGGAGGAAGAAGAAGATTCTCCTTCGTCCATGAAATATCCGGGGGGTTTAGCTTTTGGAACCTCTAGCGCTTCGTTCTCCAACAGCGACATCACCGCAGACATTAGTGGTCTGTCTTTAACAAATTGCTGGACACACAGCAGACCAATCTCGATGCTTCGTAGTATTTGAGAAGGTGATGAATCTCGTAGAATTTCATCTACATTTTTTTCCCAATTTCCCTCCTTCCAATTTCTCCACACCTGTTCAATTTTTAATAATCACTGTGTCATCAGATCTTCTATTAACCAATAACATAATTCACTAAAAACACTTACAAAGGTTAAAAAATTAGTTTCGGAACGCGAGTGGGAGAATGTGCTGTTCTTTTTGCCGCTAACGATCTCAAGTACCATAACCCCGAAGCTGAACGTATCCGATTGTGGAGAGTATCGCCCAGACAGAACATATTCCGGAGACATATACGAGCTGCATAAATAAAAACTTGTCAACCACTATGAGAATATCCAAAAACTTAATGATATTTCTTACCGAGTTCCAGCCGGATGCTTCGTCCAAGCATCGTTATCGCTCATTTCAAAGATTCGGGCCATCCCAAAATCTGAAATTTTGGGAACGAAATCTCTGTTTAGCAAGACGTTTTCAGGCTTCAAGTCTCTGTGGATTGTCTTAACGCGCGAGTCGTGGTGTAGATAGGTAAGTCCTCGAGCAATACCCTTGATCACTTGGTACCTCGTCTGCCAGTTTAGCTTACTAGAGCTTTCGCCTCCACCTACAAATCAAACAGGTCAATATATAAAATTTCTTTTGTCAAGAATAATTAAAATGCAAATACTAAAAACACGTACCAAAAAGATGACTCTCGAGGCTTCCATTTTCCAAATATTCATATACTAGCACCATATCTCCATCGTGAGCTGTCCAGCCAATCAAGCGGACGAGGTTTATGTGTTGAAGGCTTGCAATCAATTGAATCTCAGCCTTGAATTCAACGATCCCCTGCCGTGACATTTTGGACAATTTCTTGGCAGCAATCTCTTGCCCGTCAAGTAATCGACCCTATCACCAAATATCGATTATTATTTTTTTTCAAATCAATATTACATTTGTATTCATAAAAAAAATCTGAGTTATATAAAGTGTTATAGAGTTTGATGGGTTTTATAGAAATTCGTACACCAATAAGCCTCTAGTAGAAAACCAGAACATCTATTATATTAAAACCAGGATCATTATATGAAAAGAACATTTAGTTATGCGTTATATTACACAAAATACCACTAAAATTATTAACATGATAAAATTTTATTAGTGGCAAAATGGTCAATTCATTATTAATAAATTTATCAATGATATCTTTTAATATCTTTAATATAAATATATATTTCCATTTTAGTTATAACATAGTATTTAAATATATATATATATTTTTATTTCCTTCCACTTTTTAAAAAAATAATAATTATAAATTTTTTTAAATAATATCAAAATATTATTTTATATTAATAAATTAAATTTTGATTTATAAAAAAAACAAAACTTAAAATACTATAATATCTACAGATATATATATATATATTTATTTAATATAAAACATAGTAAATTAACTTGTTAGTCTTTTTAATTTTCATAAATGTAACATTGCATTCATTTAAACTAAAAAAAATAAACTACATATTAAAAAATATATAATATATTAAAAACTATATATATATTAAAATCTCTATATACTAATACTATAAAAAAAAAATACAAATTATATAAAATCATCATCTAAACCAAAATAAATCATCAACATATCTTAAACTCTGACTTCTGCGAAGTAAATTTTTTTAAAAATAAATAATATTGTCTGCATTCATTAAAATTTAATTAGTAAATATATAATACCTATATCAATATTAAAATTGCAAACACATCTTAAAATTTTATATTTATAAAAAAAAAAATATATACTTTAAAACAATTAAAAATTAAAAATAATAATTTTTCTTTCTATTAAATTAAAATGATGTAAAAAAATTTAATTCAAATCTAGTGAGAAATTTAAGAGACAGTACCTTGTAAACGTCACCGAAGCCACCTCGGCCAACTAAGTTAGTTTCGCTGAAGTTATCGGTAGCCTCAACGATAGTGCTAAAATCCATGACTGAGACTAATTGATCATCTCCTGCTATCTCGTTCCTCAGAAGCTCAATTTCACTTGTTCCTACGCACACGCGCGAAAAAAAATTAAACAATAGTCAAAAGTCAAAACTACAAATAAAAATAGAAAATAATGCAAATTGTGGATTACCTTGACCTTGAGTACCGGCGCCTGCGCCTCTTTTGAAACGCTTCCGAAAGTATATACAACAGCAAATGCAGATGGCGAATTCAGCAATTCCTCCAAAGATGAGTCCAATAATTTCGCGAGTAGACAGACCTTTCTTTGTACTTGTTTCCTTGGCCTCTGAAAAAAAAAAGGGTGAAGAACTTTATCAATATATATCCTCACTATCATGATCAATATTGGACAGCTAATTTTAGGTTAGAAATATATTTTACTAAAAACTAAATTATCCCTTAAAACAAATTAAACAATTATCCTATCTCAATTTTTTTTTATTAAACTCTTATTCAAAATAAAATATTAACCGTAAACAGAAAATATGACCTAGAACCACTAGACAACTTCTAACAATGATTAAACTAAATCTGACTAAATTTAAACTAAATTAAAAACAAATTTTGATAAACCAAAAAAAGCAAATCACAAATGATTTTTATGGTTTAACTCTCTATAATTAATAAAGTAATAAATCAAAGTATAAACTAAATTTTTCATTCAAAAAAAAAAACTAAATTTATAATATCAAGTTATAAATTTATTATTTTTGTCTATTACATAAGACCTAATAGATTATTATTGTGTAGTTGTGTGCTAGAACTTTTATGTTTTAATGTAAAATTGAATTTTAAACATATACACCCAAAGTTTTTTTTTCATGGTACTCATTGTTGGAAAAATATCAAATATGTTTAATAAATCAATTTTCAAAGATAAAAATTATTTTAATTATATTTAAAATCTGTTGGAACCTTCTCACTTAGAGACTTTACTTCGCATACTTCTCATTTCTCAAATATTTAGGTCTATTTTAGATTCTTAAATTAGTAATATATACTATACTTGGTTACAAAAGTAAAACAATAAATCAAAACACATGCTCAAACAATTTTCAGTAAATTACTGTTATACTTTTTTTTGGGTTAATTTGTTTACACGAAATCCCAAACAATTTGAACCGTAAACCAACCATTTCTCAAAATGGGTAACTGGTGAATTTGTTATACGTGGATTCTAACTATCGGGGTGATTATTTTTCGCAGTCTCATAATGGTCAACCATTTTGGTACGTATAGTTTTATCCATTATAGCATATGTCTGGCGCATGTTCAATAATGTATGTATATATAAAAAACAAAACTAAAATCAAGAACCGTTCCAAGTAACACCCACATACAAACCATTCATAAATTAAAAAAAAAAATAATAACCAATTTTGACTGTAATTAACATCTTTTTTTAATAAACTTTATACTTAAATTTATAGCAATGTTTTTTTAAATTTATCTTAATTATCCTTAACTACAACAATATATTCATATACTCTAGTTTTTTTCTCCTTAGTTTTCCAGTTCTCCATTTATATGTTTATGTTCCTTACTTTAGGTTTAGTTGTGTTTTATGTTACGTGATATATTCTCACATATGTTTACATTAGTACATATATATATATATATATCATTCTTTCTTTCTTTTTCTTTTGGTCCAATAGTACATATTATTCTTTAACGCAATCATAGTACTAATTTTAAATTGATACTTATCAACCAAAAAAAAGTTACCTTTTCAGTATATAGATTATGAAGCAAAAAATATTGCATTATCATAATTTTTTCCTTTGATACAATTAACAAATTTCCATCTATCAAGTTATCAGCATGTTTTTTTTTCATTGGCGTTATTCTTTCTTTTAAAAAAGTCTAATTGACTACTAAAAAGATATTTTATACTATGATGATACTGATATTGTGCCATTTCTGAGTTATAATTAAATAGAATAATCAGTTTATCACGTTTATGTTGAGCATAATTAACAAGATTTGACTAACCATGATCCGTAGGAGCCAATCTGACGTAGAAATCTTGGCCACCGAGAGTGTAGTTTCGCACACCGTTGAACTCTCTAAACCAAGTAAAACAACGCCGCTGGCCTTTTCTGGTTTCCACGTGCGCAAATGCCGTACAGTCACAATAAGTGAGACAAGTCTTCTCACACTGTTCCATAGTAGCAGTTTCTGTACCCATATCCCCAATATGAATTCTCGGCAAGCTCATGTTTTGTAGTTTTAAGAACCGGTCCCCACTGCAGTTTAGAGCAGTCTTCCTCTCGCACCCATCTGACTTCAGCTTGAACCCTTGGATACAATTACACAAGCGTGATATATTTTGGGAACAGTAACTGTAAGATCCACATGGCTCATATCTATAGCAAAGATCGCCGGATGTAAACCATGAAAGCTCCCACTCCGCGGATTCCGGGATCCATGTATATAATCCATAATACCCTAGTGAATCCAGTGTCAACCTTGAGTAGTTGCTTTCCGGGTTCATCACGAACATGTCGGTGTCATCATCTAGTTGGAGTACTGGTGGCATATCGCCAAACCGATACCCATTCCAAGGATCAAAGCTCAAGTACTTTCTCTTAAATGTTTCATATACATAACTCGCAAAGAAGTGCTCTTCAGTCGAAATTCCGAACGAGAAACTCCCGCTTGCCGGATCTGTTGAAGTATTCCAAGACACAAGGGTACGCAGTTTCATCTGCGGAAGTAAAGTATCCGTGGGAAAATCGAAGCTCTGCCATAAGTAGTCTTCTTTTGGGTCGTTGGAGTCTTTCACCACCACCAAGTTTCCGTTGTCAAGAACTTGGAATACCATATCAGAATTCTCATCTCCTCTTGTAATATTCGCCTTCCAGACAATGTCACTACCTTCATCGAACAGTACCAGGTCGTTGTTGAAGAATTTGAGGGTTCCGTTGGGGCTGAGGAGAGGTCTATCTCTGTTGGCGACCCATAAACAGGTTCTATTAGAATCTTGCTTGTACCAAATTCCTAGAAACCAGCGAGGAATCAACCTATCCGGTTGAAAGAAACCGAACTCGAAAACATTTTTGGGAGAGACGATGGTCTCGTTGCTTGAGAGTGTCAGAAACTGGGACGACAAGGAATGAAAACAAGGAAGAGAAAAGAAGAAGCTGAAGAAGATGAAGGGGATAAAAATCTGGGCTCTCATCTTCTCAATCTCACTCTGTTTTTTGTTGATTTTTGTTTGGATCTATAAGTTATAAGGATCTGCTGTGTACCGAACAGCCGCAAGAAATGAGGATTTGCTGAGATAATTAACCGACAAGTCTTAAATTTAGTTTTCAGCACCCTTTGTGACAGGACCTTGGGGAGCAAGTACAAAAACTTATGGGTCCTCAAGAAAAAGGCTTCCTCATCATAAGTCCTAGTTTGACTCTGGCTATCAAAAAGAAGAAATATGGATTCAACATAAATGTAGAGATTAAAAGGGAAACCTGTGAGTGACAAAATCCATAATTTTCTATTCATCCAGGTCATAACCAAGCCAATTTCTCATCTATGAAATCTTAGTGATTCATGTTAGTCACAAATTAAACTACTTTTCGGGAACAGAATCTCAGACACAAATTGTCCTAACCTGGAACACCTTTGATCTACACCAGTGTTTCAACGTTAACCTTTGTTGGGGAGTCGGAGAAGGATCAAAGTTGTGAGATATCCCTAATGCCTCGACTTATGATTATCCGTTCAATGCAACGGTTATCGTTAAGGATTCATTTAACCATGAGGATCGTTATGGCTTCATGCCACGCGGTGATTATTACTATGACCTCTCACAGTGCCAGTGACCATTCTGACTACGACCCGTATCATAAATTAAGACGGCGAAAAGTTTTAAAGGCTATGTGAATTGGTTCATCTATATTTGATTACATGTTTGTGTATTTATTCGGCGACATTGAAAAAAAAAAAGAGCAATCCATGTGCTTATTAATGCTGCAGTGAGAATCGTCAAAACGAGTTGCTTTAAAGCTTGTTCTGTTTAAAACTCAGACACAACAATAAATGAGAAAATCAAAACTAAGAGCATGTAATAAAACTGTTTTCGCTCGGTCAATATTTCCACTAGAAACATGAATCATCTCTTTTAATTTGTCCTTATTGCATGCCTCATGTTCCATTATATGGTAGCGAAACGATCAGAGCCTCTGGATCATTAATGAGGTTTTGGAACAAATCCATCAACCGCGAAATTCCTTGTGGCTGAAGGAACGGCCAATCGAACACCATCTAGCTCTGCTCCTGCAATGACTTTGGCATCCGGGTCGTGACCTGAAACATTTTCCGAGGAATATACGATTATTTCTCATCAAGAAAACAGATGGAAACTTTCTATTTTTGTTATTGGGTTAAGAGTAAGAGAGAAAGTTTACGTTTCTGCGAGCCCGAAAGCAAGATGTTAGATGTATTGCAGGTCAGTAAAGTGAATGATCTTAAAGAATAAGAAGGCCTTGACTCAAGACTGCAAACTGAATAATGCAAGGACCAGATTAAGTTTTTATTAAAAAAACGTATTCAAAATCGGAATTGGAAATCATACTTTTCATTAGTTATTATTTGTATTAAAAAAAGGAAATAAGCGGAAAAAAAGGTAATAGGCAAAACAAAGTAAGCTGGCATCGAACCGCTAACACGTAGGTCTGATACTCACCCGCCTAAACCAGTGCAACATAAGAACTTAACAATACTTGATGTCCACAAAACATTTATAACCCAGGGCAGGCACTGTGCATTTCAATGTCTCCACCTCAATTATTATTTTTACTTATATTTTAACTATCAATCGATTATATCATTTTCAGAATATAAATATGATCGTTACCATAAAAGAAATCTCATCATCGACCAATGATCTTTTTTATCAGGTTAAAAGAGTTTTTTTTTTTACGAACCACATGTTTTTCCTCAAATAATTTTGTCTGTATTTATTTTTGACATGGTCAACTATGAATTTGAAAAGTCCAGAATTAGTAAATAATAATAATAATGATAAATCTCACTAATTTTGTTGAATTTGCGTAACTTTTTCTTCATCTTTCTTATTTTAAGAGAATGGCTATATTTAGAGTGTATTTCATGTATATATCACGAATAATAAATAAAACCTATTTGTAAATTGTTACTACAAGTCTACAATAGGTTTTTGCAAGTAGAACACAAAAATTATATTCTCAATATTGAGTCATGAGGTCTCCCATTTTGTTAATGGTTTCTTGTATTTTTATAGCACTCATTTCGACCCATGTTCAAGGTAAATATTTTTTAGTTTTAAAGGTTACACACGGAGAAGTTAAGAACACTTATTATTATTGAACATGAAATTGATTTTGCCATTAAAGGAAGAAAGAGAAGAAAAAAAAAACAATTCTAGGGCCAATTAGTTTGATAGTAATTTTTTTTTGTGCTACGAATTGTTTACCTACAAAATTTTAATATACAATTGAATACTATTTTTTTATGGTTGATATCATCAAATGCTAGATGCAGAAGCTCGAAATCGCAAGACACATGTATGTGGACTCCCAGAGCGTCACCAAGGAGATTGCAGCAGTCCTCATTACTGCGTTAAAGAGAATCAAAACTAAGATATGTAATAAAACTGTTTTCCCTCGGTCAATATTTCCACTAGAAACATGAATCATCATCTCTTTTGTCCTTAGTGCCTCATGTTCCATTATATGGTAGCGAAACGATCAGAGTCTATGGATAATTAATGAGGTTTTGGAACAAATCCATCAACCGCGAAATTCCTTGTGGCTGAAGGAATGGCCAATCGAACACCATCTAGCTCTGCTCCTGCAATGACTTGGCATCCGAGTCGTGACCTGAAACATTTTCCGAGGAAGATACGATTATTTCTCATCAAGAAAACAGATGGAAACTTTCTATTTTTGTTATTGTGTTGAGAGTAAGAGAGAAAGTTTACGTTTCTGTGAGCCCGAAAGCAAGATGTATTGCAGGTCAGTAAAGTGAATGATCTTAGAGAACAAGAAGGCCTTGACCCAAGACTGCAAACTGAATGATGCAAGGACCAAATTCGTTTTTTGGTGGAGGCTGCAAACAAAGAGATGTATTGCAGGTTGTTATTACAGCCTGAAAGCGACATCAAATGTTCTGAAATTGATGTGCAAGTTGCTGTAAAGAGTTGTTTCAGGCGGATCACAAGTTATGTGGTTATGAAACAGGTTTTGATGGTTGCTAGCAGCAGATTTTTCAAGCTGCTGGTGTGTTCTGTTTTAACAAGATAGTGGAGCAAGCGTTCTGTTCTGAGATTGATTGTTTAAACAGGTTGGTGAAGTGAATCTACAATGGTATAAGCTGCTGGTGAGATTGATTACAGGTAGAATCAAAGAGCTTCAGGTTCGAGGCTAAGATGATTCTACTTTCTGCATTTCGATTTAAGGGAAGTCACAGGATTTTGGTTCTCAATGCACATGAGGAAATCCTAGAAGCTAGCAAGGGAATCAAGGTTTGCAGAGGTTTTATTGGTATTTTCAGTCACTGAAACAGATCTATGGTATAGACAGAAGCCATAGAGGATACTGTGCGATTGAAGGAGTCATAAGTGATTAAGCTTATGGAGTTTTCTGTTGCAGTAACATGCTGGACGTTTTCTTAGCTTGTTAGAGTTTGTTGAGCTGTTATATCAGGATCATTCTTCGTTAGTTGCTGCAACGGGTATTATGACGTTGGCACATGTCATAAAGGGATCTGTGTGACTGAAATGTGTTATGGAAAGCAACAAAGGAGGTTAAATGAAAAAGTTAAGCTTTGCACAAGCCGTGTGTAAGCTGGTTTTATGACTTGAGTAGACATGGAATGTCAATGGCTCTGTAACGGTAGTGTGATTTGTCTCACAGCTGGAGTACATTGAATTTGTTGTCTAAGTTCATCTATGGCTGTTCAGGTGCTTGGAGTTTGGTAGCACAGGAAGTCTACAAGCTTGAATCAAGAGATGTTGACTTAGGTGCTTCAAAGAAATCAAGTGTCAAAAAGATCTTTCGTTGCTGAAGCTCGTCCATGGTTGAGGGACAGAGGCTGCTAGGTTCAGCAGGGTTATAGCTATCAAGAAGAGAAGGTGGAGATTATTGAGTATTGGCTAAGTCCATTGAACCCTCAGGATTAGAGAGAGAGACTTCAAGTCTGAAGATATAAGAGAGAGACTCTAATGTGCTGTGCAGGTTTCGGTTTAATTGAAGAGGAAACTGGTATGCAAGAATTAGAGAAGCAAACCAAACTGGTTTGGAGAAGAGGTATAAAACGACAGCTCCATAATGGTGTCCTTTCAGAGATGACCTATATATATTTTGTGACAAAGAAGGTTACTATATGAAAGAATGTTTAGCCGCTTCTTTGCTCTTATCCTCTTCCTCCTCTTGCTCATGTAATCTCTCTCTAGCTTATCTCTCTCCATGTAAACTCTCTTGATAGTAAGATGCAGTTGAGGTGCAGTTGAGGGACACAGCTTCCCTCCCCTGAGAGTAAGTAGTAGGAACAGACATATAAATCTTGGTCCCTGGATCCTATATATTCCTATGATATCATCCCCTTGATGACTTTCACTGTCTTTTGTTACAACTTACGACTGACAACTTCGCATTGCTTACTTTTTCTAATTTAGTTCATTACTTTTATAATCCCCTGTCCCTCTCTCTCTCTCTCTCTTTGGATTATCACCCTCTTCTCTTCTGTTTTCAGACTTATCTGAGTGTTTTGTTAATATTTAGCTCCCATTTGTTAGAAATCTTATTGAATAGTAAAGATGAGACATGATATATATATATAAGTAGGCTGCTGTGGTAACTTATCACGGTTCATTTTGGAACATCTCGATACTCATTTGAGGTTCTTAGTACTAAAATACTAGTACTTATATAACAATTTTATTTTGTATTTAAATTTATATTAAACATGTGAGATTGTTTAATGAGTTTCTTTGGGTTTATTCTTTGAGAAACTCTTATCTCTCTTACCTTTTTTATTATCTTTGTTTTGGTGAATTGCATACTCATTAAGAAACTACCATTGAAGGTAGTAGTTATAGAAGATATACTCTCCAAATCACAATCCAATCGTATCTTCCATTTATTATGAGTATATCTTCTGTATATTTAGTTTCACTACTCGATCACTTGTATATATATCTAATGTAACCCTTTGTATCAATCATCAAGGAAATATACATTCTACTTTTCTCTATATGGTATCAGAGCATCTCCTTCCATAGGACCTGCTCTCTCTTCTTGATCTCAAATCTTCTCTTTTCTCTTCATTCCGATGGCCGCCACAACCTCCGACGTAACCGAAGTTTCTTCCGGCTCGTCCTCAAAGTTGGTTTCCATTAACATGGTTAATGTCACCAAACTTTCCTCCACGAACTTTATTACGTGGAACGTTCAAGTCAAGTCGCTTCTCCGTGGCTATGACCTTCTCAAACACATCGAAGAACCAGTCACCCCTCCACCGAAGACCATCATTGATTCCGGCGAGGAGATAACGAATCCGGCGTTCGTTCTTTGGCAGAGACAAGACAGTCTCCTGTTCAGCTCTATTATGGGAGGCATCGAGACTTCTCTTCAACCACTCATCGCAACTGCGACCACGGCTCATGAGGCTTGGAAACTTCTCGCCTCAACCTATGCCAAGCCCACTCGAGGGCACATCAAGCAGTTGAAAACACAACTGAAAAACTCCATCAAAGGTACTAGTACCATTGATGTGTATATGCAAAAGGTTAAAGCAACAGCCGATGCTCTGGCTCTGCTAGGTAACCCCATGGATCTGGAGGATATCACCGACGTTGTCCTTGATGGCCTTCCCGACGACTACAAATCCATTGTGGAGGCGGTCCAGGCTCGAGATCTTCCGATCTCCTTTGCTGAACTTCATGAGAAGTTAATCACCCGCGAGTTAGCCCTGTCCACGCTCTCCATAAACCCGTCTTCCGTACCTATCACGGCAAATCATGTTCAAAACAGAACAAAGAATTGGCGCTCCAATCAAAACAATAACTCGGGTTATCGACACAACAACAACAACACCATCGAGCAAAGAGTCTCCCGACCTTACCTTGGGCGTTGTCAAGCCTGTGGAACACAAGGGCACAGTGTCAAGCGATGCCCTCAGTTTCGTATTGTTTCACAACAACAAGGCTCACCACTCCTTCAGCAAAGTCAGGCACCACACCAGAACCCGAATGCCTACACCGCCATGACTCAGCAGATGGGAACTCCACCCTGGCTACTAGACTCGGGTTCCTCCCATCACATAACCTCGGATCTTGCGAATCTCTCTCTTCACTGTCCATACAATGGAGGAGAGGAAGTTCAAGTTGGTAACGGTGCAGGACTCAGTATCAACAACACTGGTTCTGCTCTTCTCCCAACTCCTACTCGTGATTTTCATCTGAAAAATATACTTCACGTGCCTGCGATTGCAAAGAATCTTCTGTCAGTCCAAAAACTTTGCACTGATAATGATGTTTCCGTTGAATTTTTCCCCTCTGTTTTTCAGGTAAAGGATCTGCACTCGAGGACTCCGGTGGTCACGGGACAAGCTAAGGATGGTGGATACGTTTGGCCCTGTCAAGACTCACCCTCTCCTATCGCTCTTTCAGCCACCACAAAAGTTCCTCTAGATATCTGGCACTCTCGACTTGGTCACCCTGCTATACCCATTCTTAAAACTATTGTTTCTTCGTCTATGCTTTCAGATTCTAAACAGTTGTCTTCTTTTCATTGTGTTGATTGCTCAATAAACAAAAGTCATAAACTTCCTTTCTCAGATACATCGTCTCTCACTACTTCCAAACCCCTTGAAATAGTGTACTCCGATGTCTGGACATCACCAGTCATTTCGGTTGATGGTTTTAAGTACTATGTAGTGTTTGTTGATCACTTCACACACTACATTTGGTACTATCCGCTTCGTCGCAAATCCGATGTTCATCAAACCTTTGTTACTTGGCAAAAACTTGTGGAAAATCGCTTCTCTCACAAACTGATCACCCTGTACTCCGATAACGGGGGTGAATATGTGGCGCTGGCACAATATCTAGCCTCAAATGGGATCTCGCACATGACCACACCACCACACACACCGGAGCATAATGGATTCTCAGAGAGACGCCACAGACATATAGTCGAGACAGGTCTTGCACTCCTATCTCACGCTGGGATTCCAAATACCTATTGGTCTTATGCACTCGCCTCGGCAGTGTACTTGATCAATAGGCAACCAACACCGACTCTGGAGCTCTCCTCTGCCTACGAGAAACTGTTTGGTACTGTCCCCAACTACTTGAAACTCAAAGTCTTTGGTTGCCTGTGTTTTCCCTGGATCAAACCTTACAATACACACAAGCTACAACCAAAGTCCCAACCCTGTGTCTTCCTTGGTTACTCTCTCAGTCAAAGCGCCTACCTCTGTCTGGATCCATCTTCCACCCGCATCTATATCACCAGACATGTTCATTTCGTTGAAAACACGTTCCCTTTCAAAATACTTTCGACCAATCGGTCTCTTCCTTCCTCACAGCTCGTGTCTCCTGTTTCCACTTGGTGCCCGCCAGTCACCGAAGTCTTGACAGAGCTACCGTCACCACCACCCACACCCCCACCAGAGTCCTCAGGTTCGGTTTCTCTACCTACTAACAGTGAATTACCTGTATTGCCGTCTGCAACTGATACACTGCAGGACGCATTACCTACGGACTCAGAGACAATTGCAGACACCAGCAATCAGCCCTCTCAGGAGACACTTTCGGCACCTCTGAACGATCATCCGATGGTTACTAGAAGCAAAAATCAGATCGTGAAACCAATTCAGCGTCTCAGTCTGCTTGCTCAAAAGACGAAGGAAACATCAAAATATGGTGCTCTTGCGATTCATGACGAACCTACATGTATCACACAAGCGCTCAAGGATGATCGCTGGCGAGCCTCTGCTACAGATGAGTTCAACTCGCAAGTGAGAAACAACACCTGGAAACTCGTACCACCCAAGCCCACTTATAATCTTGTGGGGTGCAAATGGGTATTCCGCATCAAGAGATGTTCTGACGGATCGGTTGAGAGGTTCAAATCAAGACTTGTGGCTAAAGGTTTCCATCAAAGACCCGGGATCGACTTTCAGGATACCTACAGCCCCGTCGTCAAACAACCAACTATTCTCCTTGTTCTTGGCCATGCTGTCGCACATGACTGGGATTTACGGCAGCTTGACGTTAACAATGCTTTTCTTCAAGGGAGTTTGGATGAAGATGTTTATATGGTTCAACCACCGGGCTTCATTGACCGAGATAAGCCGCATCATGTCTGCAAACTTCAAAAAGCCATCTATGGCTTGAAACAAGCGCCACGAATGTGGTACATGGAGCTTAAAACATTTCTCCTTCATTTGGGATTTGTTAACTCATTGGCTGACACTTCTCTATTCATCCTCATAGCTGGCTCACTCACACTCTATGTTTTAGTGTATGTGGACGACATCATCGTGACAGGGAATGACTCAAAGAAAGTCCAACAATTTATTGAGCTTCTGGGGAAAAGATTTTCGCTGAAAGATCTAGGAGAACTCTCCTATTTCTTGGGAATTGAAGTCCAACGAACACCATCTGGTCTTCTGCTCACTCAACGTAAATACATCACCGACCTTCTGGCCAAGATGAATATGTCAAACGCCAAACCAGTTGCGTCGCCAATGGTATCAAGTGATCAACTTCAACTCACTTCTGGTACCTCTCTTTCCGATGCCACCGAATACAGAGTCATTGTGGGCAGTCTTCAGTATCTTCATCTTACAAGACCTGATATCACCTTTGCAGTGAACAAGCTAGCTCAGTTCATGCATAGACCAACTGATCTCCATCTTCAAGCTACCAAACGAGTACTCAGGTATCTCGCAGGCACCCGCGATCTAGGCATTGCATTGAAGCGAGACAACATTCCATCTCTTCATGCATACTCAGATGCCGACTGGGCAGGCAACCGAGATGACTATACCTCGACAAGTGCAAACATTGTCTATCTTGGAGCAAATCCGATAGTCTGGTCTTCCAAGAAACAGAAAACAGTGGCTCGTTCCTCCACAGAGGCAGAGTACAGATGTGTAGCTGATACGGCAGCAGATCTCAAGTGGATCGCGTCTCTTATGGCAGAACTAGGCATCAAGACTACTACACAACCTGTTATCTTCTGTGACAATGTGGGTGCCACTTATCTCTCTGCCAATCCTGTTTTTCATTCCCGGATGAAACACGTTGCCTTAGATTATCACTTTGTCCGGGAACTGGTTCAAAGTGGGTTTCTTCGTGTTGCTCACATCTCATCACGTGATCAACTTGCTGATGCATTAACAAAGCCAGTCTCCCGTTCCTTGCTCGCTGCGCATTCTTCCAAGATGGGACTCTCTTCTGGCCGTCCATCTTGCGGGGGTGTATAGAAGATATACTCTCCAAATCACAATCCAATCGTATCTTCCATTTATTATGAGTATATCTTCTGTATATTTAGTTTCACTACTCGATCACTTGTATATATATCTAATGTAACCCTTTGTATCAATCATCAAGGAAATATACATTCTACTTTTCTCTATAGTAGTATCCTCTTGTCAAACATAGTCCAGTAGAAAACTGATCATTGAGAACATTTACATTCTTTAAATTAGTAAAAAAAACAATTCTCGAAATATTTATATTAGTATTTTAGAGTAATTGTATTATATACCTAAATTTGTTTTTTTTTGTTGAAAAAAACAGTAAAATTTGTTTTATTTGAGAAGAACTAAAATATTGAGAAAATGACATTTCTTAATGTAGCATCTAGTTTTCGTCGAAAAAAAATGTAGCATCTAGTTTTAATAGTTTCACATATAAGATAATGTTCTTCTCTTTCATCAACTTTCTCTTTTCTTATAATGTATACTGAGTTAAAATTCACTGATGGAGATACTCTAATAAAATTAGTGACTAAGTTCGAAACGGTGCAGCTAAGGATTTTTTTGAGATTATAAAGAAGACGGTGTGTTGAAAATTAAAGGTATAAATTCGAACAGCTGATATGAAGATTACTAAATTTCATCAAGGTACAAGAATTTGATAGCACTCTTGACGACGGCTCTAATTTTTTTTTTATTTTATAAAAAACTATAATTGGTTCTTTATATATACCTCATACTTTATTTTTAGTTTTTATATATGAGATAGTAACTCACTTCTAATCGATTGTTTTTTCTTATAAGTTTGAGTTGTATGTAAAAAAAGGATTACTATGATTAGATTATTAGTTAGTTAGTATAACTGAACCGTTGGGAAGCATAATACAATGGAAATAAAAGGTATTATATATGTTTCTTTCCTTTTATTCTTACGAAAAAATCACTTTCTTTCTCTTAATTAATGAATTACACACAGCATATATGTTGAACAACGTATTCGTTGTCTACTTTCACTAGCTATCTAGTCAACGAAAAACAAACAACACAATAAAAAAAAATGGAACAATAATAATCCAGGATGGGGCCTTCGTGTCATCACAAAAAGAATAAACAACAAAGAGTCTGTTGGTTGCTTTTTAAAAATGTTTACCCTTAAGTCTGGTGGATTAATTATCATATTAAGATTTCGATTAGTGATCCTAATTAAGGAAACTATGATGCATAATACAACATTTAATGTAATATTTTGTGTTAACATGTTATAATATAATGTTTGATTAACACCTGCTTTACTCTTGTTAATATACTTGTAGATTTTAATTTTTTACATTAGGCCGGAGCATAACAACTGGGAAAAACGAACCGACTCAAATAAATTGGTTTGGATCGGTTTCGGATACGCAGTAGACTCGATGGTTTTTCATAAAATTATATGTATAGATAACTAATTGAACATGATTTTATATTATTATCGCGTGGCAAGGACTCTCCCTGCAACTACTAGGCACGGACTTTTCGACGGAGTGGAATCGAATCCTGGAGATTATCTCTGTTGCTCCAAACTCTACCCGAACATTTCTACTCCGGTACATATTTCAGATTGCGGTATTCTCTCTATGGAAAGAAAGGAATGGAAGAAGGCATGGTGAAGCTGCGATTACAGCACCTCAACAAATCCAGTCACTTGATAGACAGATTCGAAACAGACTCCTCTCCTTTCGACTCACGGGTAACGCAAAATATGATGACGCCATGGAGATATGGCTAGCGACTCGATGACTGGCTGATCACTATTTAAATTCTATTTGTAACATTGAGCTTTAGCTTAAGGTTCTTCCTTCTCCAAATCTCTGCAAATCTGTAGCAGTCTCTGTAAAAACGTTGTTGTTTTTTTGTTTGCATAATTTAAAGTCTTACCAAAAAAAAAAAAAAATGCTTTTCAGGAATTTGAGATTGAGAACAAAAGTTCAACACATGTGGGCAATGATGGTTCAAACTTCAAACCTACCGCAATCGAATGAATTTCTCAAAACCCAATAATTATGGGGAAAAACAATTATAGCTTAACTAGCAGCGGCAAAAACGGAGAGACCTCAGACCTATCTATATAGATATAACCATACACATGAGATAAATGTTTTTTCTACTAAGGTTAAAACAATACAATTAATATGTGCATATTTGTACCCTGCATCTAAATATGACTGAAATCAGATCAACTAGACAAACACATTTTTGCAGATTATAGTTATAATGTTCTTGACGTTCAATGACCCCGCGCAAGTGTTTCAGGCTAAGTTATCAGAAACATAGATATCCTAAACAAGAACATATATTAAAAAATGATGGACTAATTGGGTTAATTTAGTGACACCCTTTTACTGATGACGTATAGTATACTCATTTTCAATAAAAACATTCTTGTTACTTATGAAACTCTTAAGATATCGCTGATCGAAAGATGCATTACTTCAAGTTTGATTGTAAAATATTGGTGCTATAAGTTATTATAACGGGAGTTGGTGAATGAAATCAGTTTTAATTATTAGGGACCTAATATTTATAAAGAAAATTTGGCATTTAGTGAAGAGTGGGGGCTTAGGTGAACTTACAGCAAAGCAAAATACAAAAGTTGGAATGATTTTAATGTAGAAAAATAGAATTGGAGCTTTTAGCTTTTGTGACTCATAGCCACAGATCATTCATTCATGACAAAAAAAAAGAGGTCATCATGTGATAAACTCTCTTTTTTATTCACTCTTTAGCTTTTTTTTTTTTTCCTAGGCCATTTTCATTTGAACCAGTTCCCTTACTTCTTCTCTTTTTGTGAAGTCTTAAAGAAGTTTCTCCAACCTGACGGAATCAGTACTGAATAATAAAACAAATCTGGCTAATATATATCCCAATGGGATGGGTGCTTACATACATGAGCATAAATGTTAAATAATGAAAGAAAGAAAAAGCATTTGTTTAAAACATCAGCATTAGGGTTAAAATATACTAAAAGAAAGCACGCGTCGTCTCATTTTGTACATAAATAATGAAGGTTCTTAATTATAATGCTCCATTTGTATAGAGTCTGATGTTCAAGCTATAGTACTGCGGCTCGTTTTTGAATTGACACGTCGGTTTTTGAACTAATATTTGGGATTCAAAAATCAATTTAGCACAACGGGATGAAAAAAAGAAAAGGGAGAAGTGGTGAGTGGTGGCCATAACGGAATATTTCTACTATTATAGCGATAACGATAGTTTCCTATAAACAAGGAAACTTAACATATCTTGTAATCTAAATATTCTCTACTAGGTTTAGGTTCTCGATTGTATCTTGTATAAATACTTTACCTTCTGAATCAATACAAAACAGCACATTATAAACTATTTCATGGTATCAGAGCAAAACGATTCCTAAACCTAATTTTTTCAAATCGTTTTCTTCTTTTGCTTTGCTTATTTTTCAAGCATGTCTACTTCTTCTTCTACTACTTCTTCTTCTACCCCGACTCTTGTCGACAATACTTGTCCTTATACTCTACATCACTCCGATAATCCTGGCGCCCTTATCACCCCGGTGATTCTTAAAGGAGATAACTACTCAGAATGGGCTATCGAGTTTTGGAATTCTCTCCAAGCTAAACGGAAGATAGGCTTCATCGATGGCTCACTCTCTAAACCTGTTGACAACGTAGATTTACCTCGCTGGACAGCTGCTAACTCCATGATTGTCGGGTGGATTCGAACCTCTATCGATCCACAAGTTCGTTCTACCGTGAGTCATGTCCCGGATGCCTCACAGCTATGGGAATCCCTCAAACGTCGCTTCTCTGTCAAAAACGGGGTCCGCAAACACCTTCTACAAGATTAGATCACCAACTGCAAACAGAACGGTCAAACCGTCCTTGAATACTACGGTCGTCTCTCCAAGCTTTGGGAGGAGTTGGAAAACTTCATCTCTTCCACTCCTTGTACTTGTGCGGCTTCCGCTGGTCTCGATCAAGCCCGTGAAGAGGCTAAAGTCCATAAATTTCTTTTCGGTCTTGATGATGCACGATTCAGCACCATTCGCTCCCAAATCATTGACGAGGAGCCCTTACCCGACTTAAACACAGTTTACTCTCGTGTTATTCGTGCTGAACAACACTTAACAATTATGCGCTCCACGGAAATCACACAAGACGCTGTCGGTTTCTCTGTTCAGCCTGAGAAATCATCTTCTCTCTCGTCTTCTACTCCTACTGCTGCTGCTGTTACTCGCAATCGTGATCCAAATCGTTTTTGTACTCATTGCAAGCGCAAAGGACACGAAGCCAGTGAATGCTTCATTCTTCATGGCTATCCCGATTGGTTTCATGAACAACAACAGTCACGCTCCTCTGGTTCCAATCAACGTGGTCGTGGTGGTCGTATCTCCACTTCTGGTGGTCGTGGCCGCGGACGTGTCAATGCCTCTTCTGCTCTCAACATCAACTCCACTACGACCTCATCAGATCAAATCGCCGCTCTGATCAGCCTTCTGCAACAACAGCAAGGCAACCTCTCTACCGATCGATTGTCTGGTAAAACTAATCTCACAGATGTTATCTTAGACACCGGTGCCTCTCACCATATGACAGGCGATTTGTCATTGTTACATAATACTCTCGACATTGCTCCCTCTCCTGTTACGTTTCCTGATGGAACGGCTTCTCGTGCTACTAAGATTGGCACGCTACAATTGAACAAAGATTATTTTCTGATCAATGTTCTCTTTGTACCGAATTTCAACACTACTCTGCTCTCAGTTTCACGACTTCTCAAGGAAACGGGTTGTGTTGCTATTCTCACTGATACTTTGTGTTTCTTGCAGGACCGTTTTACGAGGACCCTGATTGGAGCAGGTGAAGTGAGAGAGGGGGTCTACTACTTCAAAGGTGTCATGGTCGCACGAGTTAATCAGACGTCGAAGGCTACTACTTCTCCATCTGTTCTATGGCATCGACGACTTGGGCATCCTTCCTACAAAGTGCTTTCTACATTACCGATTTTTGATAGTTTACCTATTAATTTTGGCGATACTCATCCATGTGATATCTGTCTTCTTGCAAAACAAACCCGTTCTAAGTTTCATGAGAGTTTTAATAAAGCTTCCGCACCTTTTGAATTAATTCATTGTGATGTTTGGGGGCCTTATCGTACTGTTTCTTCTTGTGGCGCTTCATATTTTCTAACCATAGTTGATGACTACTCTCGGGCTGTTTGGACATATCTCATGCTGGCAAAATCCGAGGTTCCTACACTCATCAAAAATTTTTGTGCGATGAGCGACAAACAATTTGGCAAATCTGTCAAAATGGTGAGGTCCGACAACGGGTCCGAATTTATATCTCTACGTTCGTTTTTCCGAGAAAACGGCATTGCTCATCAGACCTCCTGCGTTGACACTCCACAGCAGAATGGTCGAGTTGAGCGTAAACATCGGCATATTCTTAACATTGCTCGGGCGTTATTGTTTCAGGCTAAACTACCTGTGACATTTTGGGGCGAAAGCATACTTACTTCTGCTCATCTCATAAATCGTACTCCTACTACTCTTCTCAACGGCAAAACACCATATGAGATGCTTCATGGTTCTCCTCCTACTTATGAGTCTCTGCGTATTTTTGGGTGTTTAAGCTTTGCACAAAAGAGGCCTCGCGACAAAGACAAATTCAGTGCTCGGAGTCGAAAATGTCTTTTCGTTGGCTATCCTTACGGAAAGAAGGCTTGGCAATTTTATGATCTAGAAACAAATGAGTTTTTTGCTTCCCGGGATGCAACTTTTCTTGAAGATCAATTTCCGGGCATACCTAATACGGAATATGTCCCGCCTCTTGTGTATCAACCTACTGCAGATTTTGATGAATGGTTATCTCCTATTCCTCCGGAGCTGCCGTCTTCTCCACCGGAAGTTTCTCCGGTCGTACCTACTCCTTCTACACCGGAAGTTTCTCCGGTCTTACATACTCCTCCTACACCTCCGGTTTCTTCAGAAAATGCAACGCCGGAATCCTCTCCGGCGACTTCTACTGATACAGATCCTCCTTCCCCTGGTCTTCTTGGTTCTAAGCCGGCATCTGTTCCTATTGAGCTAAACCACAAACTACATAAGGCAACTGGTCCTCCGTTGGAAAACCCGGCTGCATACAGACGTCTGGTGGGGAGACTTATCTATCTCTCTTTTACTCGTCCAGAGCTTTGCTATACTGTGCACATTCTCTCTCAGTTTATGCAATGTCCTCTTGATGCTCATTGGGAGGCTGCTCTTCGTACAGTTCGATACCTTAAAGGTTCTCCTAGCCAGGGTATTCTTCTCCGTGCCGATAATGATCTACGTATTACGGCTTACTGCGACTCTGATTGGAGTGCATGTCCTATTACGCGCCGATCTCTCAGCGCCTACATTGTTCTTCTTGGTCCTTCTCCGGTTTCATGGAAAACGAAGAAGCAGGATACTGTATCTCTCTCATCTGCTGAAGCAGAATATCGGTCCATGGCTTATGCTCTCAAGGAGCTTAAGAGCATGAAGAAACTACTTCTCTCGTTTGGTGTTCCACATCCTGAACCAATGCGGTTGTTCTGTGATAGTAAGGCTGCTCTTCACATTGCCGCAAACCCAGTTTTCCATGAGCGTACTAAACATATCGAGAACGACTGCCACTTTGTTCGTGATGCTGTGCAAGATAAGTTAATCACTACCGAACATATCTCTACAAAGGAACAACCGGCGGATATATTAACTAAAGCACTTCCTACACCTACGTTTGTCTACCTTTTATCCAAGTTAGAGATTCAAGATCTTTCACCTCCAACTTGAGGGGGGGGTATAGCGATAAGGATAGTTTCCTATAAACAAGGAAACTTAACATATCTTGTAATCTAAATATTCTCTACTAGGTTTAGGTTCTCGATTGTATCTTGTATAAATACTTTACCTTCTGAATCAATACAAAACAGCACATTATAAACTATTTCAACTATTTCTCTCCCTATCTCTCTCTACTCTCCCTCATACTTTTCTATCAACTTATCCATCGGGCTGGCGATCTATTTCCCCACCATAACTTTGGTGTCGCATTATTTGCTTCCCAAACTATTGTCTCTTCCTCCTTCCCCTTCATTTAAAAGTTAAATAGCTATATACCCACGAATATAAAGTTTTATATCTCTATCCCCATAATACCAATTGCGCTGGTTAAATGTCGGAACCCGACTCCAAACCAATAGACCGACGTTTGTAAACCGAACGAGAATCCACATCTCTCTAAACCGGACCCGACTCTCCAAGATTTAACCCATTTCACCAAGATTACCTAATATTATCCTCTCTCTCACTTCACAATAAATGTTTTCTCCTCCAAACTCGAAATCCCAAAAAATCTTTGCTTCCTTGGCTTTCTAATGGCGATAATGAACAAAGAAAAAAAGACAGAGAGCAAGAGAATCAACGAGATCGATGACCCAGAAGAAGACGAAGAATCAGAGAACAAGAAGATGGAGATGTTCTTCACTCTCATAAGAAACTACCAGGAGGCGAGGAAACGAAGACGACAAGAGCTAATCGAAGATTCCGGCGACGCTGCTCCCAATCCGACCAAGAGATCCGACGGCGGAGACAAATCCGGCATTGTTCCTGCCTTCCGTGCCGAGGATTTCTCTCACTGTATAGACTTAAACACAAAGCCATCGAATTCGATTGTCCCCATTGACAATCAAGAGGAGGAGAAGAAAGAAGAAGAAGAAACAGAGAAGAAGACAAGAGAAGAGAATGGAAAACTCTTTCTGTGTTGTAATCTTAATCTTGCGTTGTAATAATAATACTTCTCTCTGTGTTTTCTTTTGTTTTGTGAAATAGAAAAATTCTTTCTTTCTTTAAATTATTCATTCACTCGATTACTAAAAAAGTAACACTGCAATACATAAACTCTTGAGTAAAATCGATAATACAAGGGATCATCAAGTCAAGAAGCTGCAGGTGAAATTGCCATTGGTGAATGTTAGCTTCTCAGCTTTGACGACAGAATCTAGAGGAAGAGGAATAAAGGTTTTGTCCGGACCATAGAAGTGAGGGAAGCTATTCACGCCATCCGCAGCTTCATAGATCAATCCATCTCCAAGCTGCAATTTACACATGTTAAACAAAACATGTCAATCTCTTCCCTTTCAGACAAAAAACATCCTCTTTTGAGCCCTATAATCCACAAATGAATCCAAAGATGACATTGTTGTAAACTAGTTCCTAAAGATCATGGTTGTGTTACTTGGGATCGTGTGTCCCGAATAGAAACGTAAAGAACGAACACCGACTCTGGTACGAACCGCACGTAGGGCCACAACCCAATTCTAGCATCAATCAACATCGAGGAGTAGACTCACACGTTGACAAATACAGCCTTAGGAAGTTTCTTGCTTTCCTTTCACATCCACATTTTTAGTTAATTGTTCATCTGCTTAAAACGTGTGGAGCTTCTGTGTGGATACAGATGACCGTCACCACACCGTATATTGGTCCGCATTCTCTGTGGAGCTTCTGGATCTTCTTCGTCGTCTTCGTCATCGGTCTCCGGCAACTGGTCGTGGTGAATCGACGCCTCGTCTTCCAACTCCAGCAACATTTGCTCGAGGTGAAATTCTTCTCGTTCACCTGCTTCTTCATCAAACTCGAAGACTCCTCCGGCGACTATTGCCATGCTAAACGCGAATTCAATCAATTTCGTATCAGTTTCGAGTTTATTTCAGTCGAGCTATCTCTCCCACACTATCGATTTTGTAGATTTTGTTTCTAGGGTTTTGTGGTTTTTTGATTTGGGGATTTTTCTGGGTTAGATAAACATAACTGGTTTATTTGTTTAATCGGGTCTCAAATCGGGTCAAAAATCGGACTTAATATTGTTTTCTTCGGTTAAGACGATATTATCAAATAGGAAACCGTAAATACCAAACTAATTAACCAACTAACCATCGCTCTGTATGGATTGGAGTGTTCAACTTTGGTATTATGGGGATAGAGATATAAAACTTTATATTCGTGGGTATATAGCTATTTAACTTTTAAATGAAGGGGAAGGAGGAAGAGGCAATAGTTTGGGAAGCAAATAATGCGACACCAAAGTTACGGTGGGAAAATAGATCGCCAGCCCCTTATCCATAGATATTCATTAAAATCACCTCATAACAAAAACTAAACGGAATAGGAAAAAATGGCTTTTAAATCCCCAACTAATTCAAAAACGCCAAAAAAAAAGCTTGTCAAATATCGAGGTATAAAAAAGTCCCCAACTTTTGTTGACTTTTTGAAAAAATCGTAACAAATCGTTGACAAAGTCTTTTTAGTCCACCGTTAACTCGCTAATAACACCGTTTAACACGCCGTTTACTGTTTCCGTCTATCTCAAAACGACGTCGTTTTGACATAGTTTAAAACTGAATTAAATTGACAAAAATTGGACTCGAACCCAACATCCCAAACCAATAATCATGCCCTTTCAACCATTGTGCCACCGTAACTAATCGTACAATAATCGAATCCTAATTTATATATAGGAAAATTAAACAAATTAAAAAAATAAAAACTCAATTATTGGCAAAACAAATAATTGAGTTTAGGGTTTATATTTTTGCGTTTAGGGTTTACTGTTTTAGGTTTAGGGTTTAAGATTTTGGGTGTAGGGTTGAGTATTTTCGGTTTATGGTTTAGTATTTTGAGTTTAGGGTTTAGTCTTTTGGGTTTAGGGTTTACTGTTTTGGGTTTAGGGTTTAGTATTTTGGGTTTAGGGTTGAGTATTTTCGGCTTAGGGTTTAGTATTTTGGATTTAGGGTTTACTGTTTTTGTTTTATGGTTTAGGGTTTAGGATTTAGGGTTTAGTGTTTTAGTTTAGGGTTTAAGATTTTGGGTTTAGGGTTCAGTATTTTGGGTTTAGGGTTTAGTATTTTGAGTTTAGGGTTTAGTATTTTGGGTTTATTGTTTACTGTTTTGGGTTTAGGGTTTAGTATTTTGGATTTAGGGTTTACTGTTTTTGTTTTAGGGTTGAGTATTTTGGGTTTAGGGTTTAGTATTTTGGATTTAGGGTTTACTGTTTTTTGTTTTAGGGTTTATGGTTTAGGGTTTAGGGTTTAGTATTTTGGATTTAGGGTTTACTGTTTTTGTTTTAGGGTTTAGGGTTTTGTTAAGGAAGGTACTAAACCCTAAGCCCTAAACCCTAAACCCTAAAACAAAAACACTAAACCCTAAATCTAAAATACTAAACCCTAAACCCAAAATACTCAACCCTAAACCCAAAATACTAAACCCTGAACCCAAAACAGTAAACACTAAACCCAAAATACTAAACCCTAAACTCAAAACTCTAAACCCTAAAACAAAAACAGTAAACCCTAAATCCAAAATACTAAACCCTAAACCCAAAATACTCAACCCTAAACCCTAAACCCTAAAACAAAAACAGTAAACCCTAAATCCAAAATACTAAACTCTAAACCCAAAATACTCAACCCTAAACCCAAAATACTAAACCCTAAACCCTAAAACAAAAACAGTAAACCCTAAGTCCAAAATACTAAACCCTAAACCCAAAAAACTCAACCCTAAAACAAAAACAGTAAACCCTAAATTCAAAATACTAAACCCTAAACCCAAAATACTCAACCCTAAACCTTAAACCCTAAAACAAAAACAGTAAACCCTAAATCCAAAATACTAAACTCTAAACCCAAAATACTCAACCCTAAACCCAAAATACTAAACCCTAAACCCTAAATCCTAAAACAAAAACAGTAAACCCTAAGTCCAAATTACTAAACCTTAAACCCAAAATACTCAACCCTAAACCCAAAACAGTAAACCTTTGACCCAAAATACTAAACCCTAAACTCAAAATACTAAACCCTAAACCCAAAACACTCAACCTTAAACCCAAAATCTTAAACCCTAAACCTAAAACAGTAAACCCTAAACGCAAAAATATAAACCCTAAACTCAATTATTTGTTTTGCCAATAATTGAGTTTTTTATTTTTTTTAATTTGTTTAATTTTCCTATATATAAATTAGGATTCGATTAATGTACGATGAGTTACGGTGGCACAATGGTTGAAAAGGCATGATTATGGGTTTGGGATGTCGGGTTCGAGTCTAATTTTTGTCAATTTAAACTATCTCAAAACATAGACGGAAACAGTAAACGGCGTGTTAAACGGTGTTATTAGCGAGTTAACGGTGGGACTAAAAAGACTTTGTCAACGATTTGTTACGATTTTTTCAAAAAATCAACAAAAGTTGGGGACTTTTTTATACATCGATATTTGACAAGCTTTGTTGGCGTTTTTGAAATAGTTGGAGATTTAAAAGCCATTTTTCCCAAATGGAATAGCATGATTTTACGAATACTTTAACAGTAACTAATTGAGAGCATGAGTGGACAAAATTTGTTCTAGACATCACATTTGAAAATCGACACGTCGATTTACTGTAGAATAGCCGATTTCATGGAATCTATACTAATATAAAAGGAGCTGATTCCTTGGCTCCTTAGGGTGTCCACGTGGGATTAAATTCCACCTAAGCATGCTTCCACCAATCAGATTTTGCCTAAGATTTCCATGAAGAAAAAAATGCCGAACAAAAATCTAAAATATGAAACTCAGAGTTTGAACCCAAGTAGCAAAATCATTTTCAAACAAACAGAAACCCAAATAAAATTTCTTACCCGACCATTCAATGGAAAGTGGGGCAGGTGAAACGGATTAGGCCCACCTAGGGCCCATCCCATCCCATCTTCGTCACCATCTTCCCTAGACGCTGACACGCTTTCCCAGTATTCCGAGCTCCTTAGTCCTTTCCGTTCAAATCAGAAGTCCTCATTGCCGTTTCAGATGACAAATCTCACAAACCCACTCCCCCACCTTCTTACCCCCTTAATTCGTCCATTAATCACCCAAAACGCTTGCCCACGACTCATCGTCTGTCGCGGTCACAGGTGATAAATACGATGCCTGTTTCCCGAATTAGTTCAGCCCCATCTTAAACCACAACAGAAATAGATAAGAAGAGTATCAAATCTCCACCAGATACTACTCTAAAGGCCACACCATCTCGGTTGGTCGTACCATTCGACGGCGTCCGGACTGAGTGAAGAGAAGCTTCTCCGCGTGGTCCATTTTTGGGAGAAACATCAAATGGACCATCTATGCCGGAATCTGATCCTCGCTTCGCCAATCTTAAAGGCGTATGGTGGCGCGTGAATCTTAGTCTTCTTCCTTTTTCCATCGATGATCTTTGCAAAGCAGCAGCCGAATCTTCCATAAGTTAACTGTTTTTTCCCTACGTTTGCCAAAGTTTTCTAATTTGTGAATTGAGTGAGTTAATAAAACCCAACGTTTTGCTTTTTATATTAGTGTAGATATAGATATGCTGCTTTCAAAGAGATGACTTTTGATAGATCCACATTTGTCTAAAGATTTAAAAGTTCTCCTCATCTCTCAATCGACAATCCCTTATTACAAAACCCAGGTAAACAGAGATTATTCTGATTCCATGTTTCATGTACATACATTTTCCGTCTTTGAAACGCGAAGCCATATGCAATCTCTGTTCCAAAATCTTTTAAGTTTGTTTGTGTTCCTCAAATCTTTTGCAGAAGCTTTATGTGACAATGTTCCCTTGCAATGAATGTGCCAAGATTATTATACAGGTCTGTTCTTCAAACAACTCGGCTTGATTTGTCAAATTTGGATCTTAATAAGGTACTGTAGCAATGCTATATTGTTATCGTCTTCAGCATACCGGCTGTTTTGATATCAAACACCGAAACCCGAGTGATCTGTTTAGACCAGTTAAGTTAATGCAAGTAGATCATCACAGTCACATGGACTTGCTACATTTTGGTTTTTGTTGTTGCAGTCTGGTGTTGCTGAGGTAAACTATTTTGTGGAAAAGAGATTAAAAGACTCAGATGTTGCCTACGTAGCTTCTCACAAGCTCTTAGCCATGGCCAACATCAAAGTAAAGTCTCTTAGACTAATAAGTTGATGACCTTTCACTAAATTGATTGTTTTGGGGATCTCATTTTGGTATCTAAACTGTTTGAAACAATTTTTCAGGTTAGGAAACATCAACCTGAGATGGACCATATAGTTATAAAGTTATAATAATGAAACTAACAAATTTTGTTGTCAAACAAAATCAAGAATTCATAAAGGAAGTTACGTTTGGAAATTCTAATAGTTTGTTTCGCTGGAGGCGTTGAAACAGCCCTCTCTAACAGTTCACTTCGTTTCACATTCCAAAATTCTAATTCGTCTCAATCTTCTTCTTCTTTTGCTTGCTTATTATATAAATCTCTTTTTTCTTTCACAAAAATATTACAACATCTGCAGATAAAAATGGCATCTTTCTTGGAAAAAGCAACTTCTGCTCTTAACGAAGCCGAAGAATCCGTTACAGCCACCGCTGAATCCATCGGCGCCTCTCTAACTGATGCTCAGAAAACCGTTGCAGCCTCCACTGAGACCACCAGGTCCTCTATTACCGACGCTCAGAAAGCCTTTGCAGCCTCCAATGAAACGGTCAAGGCCGAGGCCGCAGCAGCACCAGAGAAGGTGTCTAATGTGTCTGCACAGGTCGGTTCTTGATCACTCTCACATCGTTCTTACATGTTTGTTTGTCCCAAAGAGTTAACATATTATGGTCTTGCGTGGTTAGGCAAGAGATGCAGTGGACAATGCTCTGTCAAAAGGTATAGAAGGATCCAAATCTTTGCTTCATGTTTTTGAAGAGAAGAGGACCGAAGTTTCCTCCAAGCTCGTTGGAGCTGTTACCAATGCTGTTGGTGGAGCATCGACCAGCAGCACCGTGGCAAGCCGAGACCTTCCCATATCCACAGACAATCAGGTCACAGATTTAAAGCAAACCTCTCTCTGATCTTTGAGAATAAGAACTGAAGTTGTGTCCTGCCAGAAGATTGTATTTCTCATTATGTTTTGACAAATTGGATGTGAGTGTTTTGCAGCCTTTGTTGACTGGTGAGCGTGGGGTTGATACGACACCGTTGTGGAGGAACTGTTGTGGAGTTCTTGATCTTCTCAAGACATCTACTACAAAATGAAAGGTCAAGGGAAACGGACAAACAAACGAATTTCACCATGAAAGAAGAACAGAACAGTAGAAGAAAGAAAGAACCCATCCGAAGACAACTTTTGATTATTTATTTGCATCCTTTTTTATTTTGATTTGAGATTGTGTCTGTATATCTTTGTTTTTTTTAAATGCTTAGAAAGAAGAAGAAAGAAAAATCTACAAATTAATGACAATCAAATATTACAACAAATATGTAGACAATTAAAAATGTTGGTGAACTCAAAATAAAATTGAAAATAATTAGTCAGATCGAGAAAAGTTAACTAATTTATTTTCCCTAAATAGAATACAAACAATAACTTAGAAACACGATTTTACAAATAAAAAAAAGTATAACTTCACCCGAAAAAATATATAAACAAACCAAATTCACCATTACCAGATCTACACAAATGCGTAAGAAGTCTGAAACTATTTCTTCCTCCATTTCTTAACTTCCCGCTTACTTTAAAATCAAACATTTTTCGGCGGTTATTAGTCAAACTAAACCAACAAACAACTAAATTTATAGAAATAAAAAAGAAGACAAAAAAAATAAAACACAAGTCAAACTCTTCAAAATTTATTTTATAGTCGTGGAGGTTATCTTAATAATATTATTTGAGAAGTCACTTGCATAAGTGTCGCGCTCACGTTGATTTTCACCGTGGTCTATTACAAGCATACCCTTAATGATATAATTTTTTTCTAATTCCTTTTTAATAAAGGAAAGTTTGATTTTTCAATTTCTTTTTTATAAAATAAAAATTTATATATTAAAAACGTGTTTAAAAAATAAAGAAAAGTTTTATTTATTAAATTTCTTTTTTTCTTTTTTTCTTATTTACTTCTTTTTTATAATTTTCAAAAAATATATTTACTTCTTTTTAAAAAAGTATTTTCAGTTTCCTTTTTCTTATTTACAAATTTGTTTTATATTACTTTTGATAACTATAGAAATTTTAAATTTTTGTAAAAAACGAAAATTTTATTTTTTAAACTTATACTTTATAAATATGTTTAAAATAAATTATTATTTTTTACAAGGAAAAAAGTTAAAAAGGTTAAAACTTATAAATAAGAAAAAGGAAATTTCAAAAACTTAAAAAAGAAGTTAATGTATTTATTAAAAAACATTATTAACATGATTACAAAAAGAAAAATTATTTTACACCTTTTTGCAATAGAATAATTTTTTTTTTTAAGTTTAAATAATTTTTATATATATTCAAATACAGAGCTACCCTTAATGAGATAAAATTAGTACATTCAATAATTTTTTAAAAAAGCTTTTTCTTAAATATCTTTTTATATATTAATTTATGATTAAAATTAAAATATTTATTTTAAAATTTTCTTTTTTTTTAAATAATATAAATGTTTTTTAAATAAGTTTTTATATTAGAACGTGATTAAAAAAGTAAAGGAAAATTCTATTTTTAATTTTTGGATTCAATTTAAAAGTGATTAGTAGATTTACAAAAGTTCAAAAAAACATGTATATAGAATTAATTATTAAAATAAAATAAAAATTCAAGATAACAAAAATAATCAAACTAACCTGAAGTAACCATATTTACTAGATTTAAAACAAACAATAAATAAAATAAAAAAACAAAACGATGAATGAAATTAGAAAAAAAATTGCGAAATAAAGTAATCCAAAACAGCAATCGTAATTAAAATAACAACTTAAAATTATTGACGTTATTTTATATTTAATCTTAAAACGTAAAATTTGCAAAAAAAAAGTTTTAAACAAATATAACAAAATATTAATTAATTTTAAAAATTCTTGCCCGCACATATGCAAAAGTTGTAAAACAGAGATTCTTATTGGCATGCAAATAAACAGGTACAAAAGACAAATATTATCAAATAAACTTTTCAAATAACTGACTAATACATATTTTTATCACAACAGGAAAACAATAATAATATTATCAATATGGGATGAACAAGCAGCCTGTTTCCGAAGCATGCTGTCTAAAAAAGATATGAGGAAAAAATACATCGTTGTTACCAGCATAAATCCAAAATCGCATAAAGGTAAATACTACACAACTTGATTCATATTTTTAAAATTTCAAATGTTGTTACCCATTTTTGCTACTACATTGCAGGAAAATTACTACTCGCATCAACTCCAGCTACACGGTTCTACTCTGACGAATCCATTGATGCTATTAAAAAATTCAACCAACGGACGAGAAATATTTAACGGCGAATCCTAATGGAAATAAGATACAGTTTAGAAGGATAGAGTTCTTAAAAAAATAGTATCAGTCAAATCAATAAAAATGTTTGAAATAAAAATAAATGTTCTAGCTATTCAATAAAGTCTAAAATTTTTTGTCTCCGTACTGCCCCTCGCATTAATTAAAGTCTCATAAATTAATCCTTCTATTTAGTTATATCGGCATTAAAAAGAAAAATAAATAATTAATTAAAAAAACATACATCTCCACCCTTAACCATATAAAACATAACAAAAAAAAAACACTCGAAAAGAAAATATCAAACAGGAAATTCATAACCACTTCCCATCCTACCTGTTATGAAAGAAATTTTCGTTAACAAATAAATTTCAAATATCGGAAATAAAAAATCACATTTCTTTTCGATTTTTCATATTTATTTCGCCTCTAATAATCTAAAACAAATCGTTAAAAAAAAAGAGAGAGATCATTCAGCCAAATCGTGCATAATTTTTTCTTTAAAAAATGTGATTCTTCTCGCAATTTAAATTTAATTATTAAGAAAAATATAATTACAAAAAACCGCGCGAAGCGCGGACTGAACCCTAGTTTTTATATCAAAAAAATAAAAGATTGCTATCCAAAATAGTAATATGCACGTGAGTAACCAATAAAAGCAATGTCCAAAAACATTTTTGCATGTACACAATCTCAAATAGTCATTGCACCTACCTAGCTTAGTTTATGAGATGATATAATCATTGATTTAATAATTAATATATTATGGTGATTATGTCCGAATAGCTAGATATTTTTTTTTTTTTTTTAAAAAACTTTTAATTTATATATTGTTTAAAACATACAGCACAAAACGCACACAACAGAAAAAAGAAACGAGAGAAACAAGTCAAACATGAGTAGAGAAGAAGGTGAGCCAAGTTTCTAAACACGTTGGAGCAGAGGCAGGTATTTGTTGTTCTCTTGCGATCGGATCTAGTTTGAGCTTGACCGTCTGCTTGATGTCGTCAATGATGTTTGCCGCTGATCTGCCAGTATCTGAATGTAGTCTTGAGTTCCTCTCTTTCCAGATCATGTATATAGAGGCTTGGAATAAGAGTTTAAATATCAGTAGGAGGTTTGCATCTGTTGAAAGGTCTTTTAACCATCTTACCACTTCATCAAAGACAACAGGAGGAGAAAGATGTGCACGAGCATGGAATGAAGACCAAACCTCTGCACTAAAGCGACAGTCAAAAAATAAATGCTGGCGAGTTTCATTTGCGTCATTACAGAGGAGGCATACCGCCGGCACATCTAAGCCCCACCCGATCAAGCGATCACGAGTCGATAGCCTCTCACGGACTGTAACCCATGTTATAAATGCATGCTTTGGGATTCTTTCTTTAAACCATACCTCTTTTGACCAACTTACCTCATTATCCACCGGATGAAGGTGCCTCCAAGTTTTGAAGGTTGAGAATCTTTCTGAGGAATCAAAGTGACCTGGTTTCCATAAATAAACGTCATCCGATTCAGAGGAGATAATTTCTAGGTGATCCGGCAGACACTGCTTCAACACTTCGATGATCGGAGATCTGCTTCTACTTCGAGCGAGCCACCAATTACCATTTCTGATTCCATCTGCAACAGAAGCATGCCTAGGAAGACCTGAGATCGCTGGCCCACTAGTACCAGTAATGTCAATAAGAGGTCCCAAACCTGACCAATTGTCTTCCCAAAAGCTAGCAGTAAGACCTGAACCAAGATCACATATTATCATCGGTCTTGCCAGATCTCGCATCTTACAGATGTTTTTCCAAATCCAGCTTGCATTTGGGTTAACCTGCATAGTCCAGAAATTTTGCTGACGAATCAAACGTAGACGGACCCAGGAGACCCATAATGAACCCCCTTTTGCAAAGATAAGCCATATTAGCTTTAGAGTGAGAACCGTGTTCCATTCTGCCAGCCTGCGAAGCCCTAAACCTCCAGCGATTTTCGGTGAGCAAACAGAGTCCCATGAGATCTTTGCTCCTCTCGCAGAACCTGGAGCTCCTTTCCACAAGAATCCATTACACATTTGCTCAATTTCTTGCACACACTGTTTAGGAAGTATGAAGATAGACGCCCAAAAAGATATTGTAGAATAAATCACCGACTGTATAAGTTGCAGTCTCCCAGCAAAAGAGAGATGACGAGCTGTCCAGCTATTGAAACGTCCTAAGATTTGATCAAGCATTGGTTGAAAATCTGACTTCTTCATCCTTTTGGAAGAGAGGGGAACTCCCAAATACCTTACAGGCAAAGCACCCTGTCGTAGACCGAACAAAACGGCCAAATCTTTACACCGATCATGAGATCCTCCGTCAATCATCAACTCCGTTTTTTCCCTATTTATATGCAGACCCGATATAGACTTGAAGGTGTCAAGAATCCCCAGAATTCCTCTGAGCGACCTTTCAGAACCGTCGAAGAAGATGAGAACATCATCGACGAAACTCAGATGCGTTATCAAAGGTGCATCACAGAGAGGGTGGACACCAAAGGTTCTAATTGTAGCTCCTTCATCAAGCATTTTTGATAGAATATTCATTACCATTACAAAAAGGAGAGAAGAGATATGATCACCTTGCCTCAAACCTTTTCTACCTTTGAAATGACCAGTGAGCTCTCCATTAACCACAATACTGTAAGAGGGAGTAGTAACGCATTCTTTAATCCAACCTTTAAGATCCTGCGGCAAATCCGTTGCCTCCAATAAATTGAGAATGCAATCCCAACTGACGTTGTCATAAGCTTTCGACAGATCAATTTTGAGGCACCCACGAGAGGTTAGACCAGGCTTATGATAGTCAGTCACCAGTTCAGAAGCCAACAAAACATTTTCACAAAGTAACCTTCCCTTAATAAAACCCACCTGGTTTAGTTGGACTGAATCAGATACAATCATATTTATTTTTTGCTTGAGTAGTCTAGCAATCACCTTGTAGACCGTGGTACAAAGAGATATTGGCCTGAACATTTTCATTTGGTCCGCCCCAACCACTTTCGGAATCAAGGAAATTGCTGTTGCATTAAACCGCGGTAACATTCTCCCAGAAGTGAAAAACTGTTTGATTGCTTTGACTGTGTCTTCTCCAACGACTGACCAAGCTTCCCAAAAAAATTCAACCGGAAACCCATCAGGGCCAGGGGCCTTATCTTTAGGCATTCTGAACAACACATTTCTGATTTCTTCTTCTGTTGGAATGGCAGTCATAACTGGGATCATATGAGGAGAGAGCCGGTAATGGATAATATCTTTAATGTGATTTACCGAATTCAGCTGAGGATCTGTATTCGAATTTGTCGTCCCAAGGAGGGAGATGTAATACTCCACCGCTTCCCTTTTAATTCTGTCCTCTTCCACAACTTTTGAACCGTCAGACAAAATCAGGTAATGAATAGTGTTCTTAGCTTGATGAGCAGCCACACATTTATGATAGAATTTTGTATTGGCGTCACCTTTAGAAAGCCACTTGATTCTTGCCTTCCTCTTGAAGAAGACATTCTGTGCTTTATCAAAGAAATTCCATTTCTTCCTTGCCACGAACTCAGCCCTGAAAAGTTCATTAGTGGGAGAGACCAATAATTCGGACTGAATTTCCTGCAACTTTGACATTGCATCGGAGGCTCTTTGTTGAATATTTCCAAAGCCTTCTTTGTTGAGCTCTCTACATTTCTGTTTGACCTCCTTTAGTTTTTGCCCCAAAGAAAAAAGGCAAGAGCCAACCGGAATCTCTTTCCTCCAAGCTTCTGATATGTAGTCAAGGAATTTCGGATGAGTCGCCAAGAAGGAGAAATACTTGAAATTTACCTTTTTACTGGTTGATGAAACATTGAGCTCCACCACACACGGTGAATGATCAGAATCCCCCGGTGGTTGAAACTCTGCAATAGCGTTTGGAAATGAATCTCGCCATTTCTCATTTCCCAGGGCTCTGTCCAGTTTCCTTAGGATTGGATCTTCCTGCCTATTGTTATACCAAGTGAGCAGGGCACCACGAGATTCAATGTCCACCAAGTTACATTCTAGGAGACATTGTACCATATCATCCATTCCCCGCAGCGGCAATGGGTATGGGTTTAGAGAATAATGTTCCTCTGAAGTCAGAATCTGATTAAAATCGTCCATGACAATCATAGGGGACTCTTTAATAATTCCCATTCCTGTTAGCTCAATCAAATCCTGCCACAGCATACGCCTCTGAGTCTCTGTATTGTGCGCGTAAACGAAGACCACAGTGAAAGCCAGATTAGATCTCGGATCAAAAACTCCACAGGTCACCATCTGATCAGTTTTTTTTGTAAATTATAACCGATAGGGAAGGCTCCCAGACCACCCAGATTCTTCCCCCTTCCGAGTCTATATAGTTAACTGCATACCTCCAACCGGGCACAGTCGCTTGAACCACACTACAAGCATTACTTTCTCTGACATGAGTTTCCAAAAAAGCTCCTAAGGAAGGTCTACTACTACTACACCATCTCCGAATAATGCCTTGTCGGCTATCACTACACAGCCCTCTAATATTCCAACTAAAAATCTTCATAGTTATAGAGTTGCAAGTGAAGCTACTGCTATAAGAGGAGAATTTACACTTCCTACCCAAGGAGGAACCTTGGGTCTGAAGCGTTGAGCGTTGCCAGTTTTTTTGAGCCGAGAAAGGCTGTTTTGTAGCATTTCCTTTTTTCTGAGCCTGGATCGTTTTTTTTTATTGTTTGATAATCCACAAGGGTTCCTGATCGTCACCTATTTGGTCTGTACCATTCCTTCTTGATTCCTCAGCTAGAGTGGGCGGGTGTATGGGATGTTGTTGATCATCCGCCAATATATCCTTTTCATTCCTTTTCCGCTCCTGAATCATACTAGCGGTTGTTGGTGGGATTCCAATTTCCCTCGGTGCTTGATTTCTCCTAGGCACTGCATTCTGTGACTCAACAATCACCAAGCTCATCTCCATCTCCGAGATAACTGCCGGGGAACTGAGACCCCGTTTACGAGACCTCGAGCGAGATCTTCTAGAAAATTTCTGTTCTTTACCTGCATTAACTTTCTCAGAGTCCCCCCCCCCACCTCTTCAGGTCGAGCATCACTATCAAGAGAGGATTCCATTTGCTCCTTTGGTGGAGGCTCAACAGAATGTGTGGTAGAGACAACTTTCATTTCCTTCTGATCTATGTTTGGATCTTTCTTCATGAGAGGCTGGAGGCATCGATTCATATAGTGACCGAATTTGCCACAGTTGAGGCACTTGGGAGGCAGGTTTGGATATTCAACATTGATCCGAACCACATTACCCTGTTCGTCCTGCACTTCCACACGCTTGGGGGGAGGAGTGTCTAGCGTGATCTCAATTTTTACCTTAGTTTCTCCGAGATTGTAGGGATCCAATTTGGACTTCTCTGTGTGTAATGGATCTCCGATTACGCTTGCCACGACGCTAATCCCATCCAGTGAGTAGAGCTGCGGTGGGACGTTCTTGAGAATCACCCAGGTCGGCGCTGTCTTGAGTTCCAGAGGAACAAGACATCCATCAACTGTCCATGGGAACACTGAAAAAGCACAATGAGCCGATTGCCAGTAGCCCACCTGCATTACCCACTCCCGAGTTTGGATTGAAGGAATGAATATAAGACAGGAGGTATCGGACATTGGACGAATTGTAATGCTCCCAAATCTTCCCCAAACCGGATTCAGGTCGGTGAAGATCTTTCCCGCCGGAGGCATTTTCCCATGAAAATGGGCAATGAGATGATCTTTCCACATTTCAGAGGACTTTAGAATTACTGAGCTTGGAGCTCTGACGACAGGTGTGCCATCCTGTAGATAGGTCGGCGATGATATTTTTTTGAGGTTACGGAGTGAAGCTTTGAAGCGCTCTGCGTATGTTGGGGCAGAGGCGAAGGGAATGACCGCTGGTATTGAAGACGGATGGAAACCAGAATCAGTTAACGAGCCGGCATCAGTCTGCAGACAATCCCGAGAATCCGGATCTAGTGAATCGTTAGTCCAGGGAGAGTCGACTTTCGGAGCCGTCGCGGAAGGGATTTGTGAAGACGACATCATAGAATGGAAAAGAAGACCGGAAAAGAGGGAGAGTTCTCGTCGGCCGGCGTGAGGCCAGACAACGGCGACGACCAGGAAAAATCCTAAATCGTCTTTCTTTTCGCCAGAAAGGGGCGCGTGAGGTTCATCAATGAACATGTAGAGTATAAATCCCTAAATCGTCTTTCTTTTCGTCAGAGAAAGCTAGATATATATAGAGTATAATGAACATGACAACACAAAATCACGAACAAAAAATTAACAATGATTAAAAACAAATACTATAATGTTGGAAAACTATATAGTAAATGAATATATAATTAATATCTTGTTTTCCATATACTTTACAGTGAAAAGACAAATAATTAATACACTTTTAATACATGGGAATATAAACATAGAGGATCCAGCAATAGTTTGCCGACGAAGAATGGAAACACTGATCTTCTCAACAGCAATCTCTCTGAGAGAGACTCTCTCTAGCTCGTTAGATTAATTTGGATCCTCTCTTCAGTTACTGGTTAGGTTAGTTAGAGTAATTGTTTATCAATAACCGATTTCCTGGTTACCAATTCTGGTATTCTAGCTACAAGGTTATACTTGGGTCACTTTGGTTCCTCGCCATGGGTCTGTGTCTAACTGTCTATAACAAATTTCCTAGCTATAGGCTATAACGACTTTAACATATGTGCATTTCAATGTTTCCACTTGAATTAGAATTTTGTTTTCTACTTATATTTTAACTCTTGTTCAGAATCTCGCTAGGCGCTATACCTACGGTCAATAGAGGCCTAACGAGTTACCAATTACTCGGGTATTATTCGGGGATTACTCGAAGAGTAATTTTAAAACATTTTATTATAATTTTGTTTATAAATTTGTTTTGGTAAATAATATTGATAGAATAACATGATTTAATGATTAGAAAACTATCAAAAATCATGAGATCAGTGTTCGAGTGATTTTTTTTCATTTTTCTACCACTCTAATTACTTTATCTTCATCTTTTACATATTTTTTAGTCAATTTTCCATTTTATTTTGTTATTTAGAGTAAAATACAACAAATTTGTCAAATTATTATCGATTTAAGTGATCTGAATTGACTGAGTTGTCATATTTATACATCATTTTCCAATTATATGGTTTAGACGGAAAAATACGAATTACTGTATAATATAGCCGTATAACTCAAATCACCACGCTCCACCACCTCCGAGCGTATTCTCGGACGTATACTCGGCTAGGCATGCGAGTTTTCGAACAAGGATTTTAACTATCAATTGATTATATCATTTTCAGAATATACATATTATGTGATCGTTACCATAAAAGAACTCTCCTATATAATCGACCACTGATCTTTTTTTTTATCAAGGGTTGAGTTAAAATAGTTTTTCTTTTTACGAGCCACATGTTTTTATTCAAATAGTTTTTTCTATATTTATTTTTGACAATATCAAGTGTGAAAATTCCAGAATTAGTAAATAATAATGATAAATCTCACTAATTTTGTTGAATTTGCGTAACATTTTCTCCGTATTTCTAATTTAAGAGAAGGACTATATTTAGAATGTATTTCATGTATATATCACGAATAATAAACAAAACCTATTTGTAAATTGTTACTACAAGTCTACAATAGGTTTTTGCAAAGAAAAACAAAAAAAAAATATTCTCAATATTGAGTCATGAGGTCTCCCATTTTGTTCATGGTTTCTTGTATTTTTATATCACTCATTTCGAGCCATGTTCAAGGTAAATATATCAACATATTTTTTAGTTTTAAAGGTTACACACGGAGAAGTTAAGAAGACTTCTTATTGTTGTTGAACATGAAATTGATTTTGCGATAAAAGGAAGAAGAAAAGAAGAAGAAAAAAAAAAAAACAGTTTCGATAGTACTTTTTGTGTGCTACCAATTATTTACCTACAAAATTATAATCTACAATTGAATTTTTGTTTCTTTGGTTGATATTATCAAATACCAGATGCAGAAGCTCGGATTGGCAGCCCACATGTATGTAGACTCGGGGAGTTTCACCCAGGATCTTGCGGCAATCCTCATAACTGCGTTAAAGAGTCAAAGCAAAAAAAGAAACCTTTTCAGTGTTCTTGCGAAGATCTTCGTGGGACCCGTCAACATGTTTGCTCTTGTGAATTTCACTGCCAAAAATTCTAAAAAGAGGCGTCTGGATCCCAATGTTATGATGTTCATTCTTGCGAATGTAACTATACTTACTAAGTCAATTGTTTCATTGCTAAAAGTTATTTACAAATAAATAAAACATAAACTATTAGAAAAACCAGAGAAAATCAGTTAAACTGAAAGAGGATAATTGATGCTCTCGGAAAAACAGTTTGTGTGGTAGAAAGACTGAAGAAGATTGAACGTCGTCACTCGGCTTATCGTGACAGAAAAAACTCTTATGACAAACAATGATTTGTTTAATGTTTCTTGTGTTCATCATCTCCCTTCAATTCGTCTTCTTCCTCGACTCTACTACACCAGTGTTTTAACGTTAAACCTTTGTTGGGGAGCTGGAGATATGTAATAAACTGCTTTAAAGCTTGTTCTGTTTAAAACTCAGACAACAATAAATGAGAGAATCAAAACTAAGAGTATGTAATAATACTGTTTTCGCTCAGTCAATATTTCCACTAGAAACATGAATTATCTCTTTTGTCCTTGGTGCCTCATGTTCCATTATATGGTAGCGAAACGATCATAGTCTCTGGATCATTAATGAGGTTTTGGAACAAATCCATCAACCGCGAAATTTTCTTGTGGCTGAAGGAATGGCCAAGCGAACACCATCTAGCTCTGGTCTTGCAATGACTTGGCATCCGAGTCGTGACCTGAAACTTGTTACGATTATTTCTCATCAATAAAACAGATGGAAACTTTATTTCTCATCTATCTTTGATAACAAGATGACTTGTTACGATTATTTCTCATCAATAAAACAGATGGAAACTTTCTATTTTTGTTATTGTGTTGAGAGTAAGAGAGAAAGTTTACGTTTCTGCGAGCCCGAAAGCAAGATCAAGCATATCATTCTCTTCATCTGTTGGTTCTTCAAGTTTGTTATAGTATTCTGTGTCCTGTAAATCAAAATTTCAGATATTTTCCTCAGCAAAATCGTGATTTCAAGGAAAGCAGAGGATGATCTATAAATAAAGGAGGAGATATGCTCACCATCACGATCACGTGACACGTTGAACACGCTAAAGAAGCCTCACAAGCCCCTGGAGATTAAGTGAAAGCAATCCCTGACTTCTCAATTCAACAAAGGGCTTAATCTTAGAAACATTAAAAAAGCGTATTCGTAGTTATGAGAAGAAAAAGATGGAAGACAAGAAGTATGTGCCTTCGAGGTCTATATCATTTCCATGAGCAGCTTCGAGCACAGACATTCCAATAGGGACTTTAACAGGAATCTCCTCTCCGTCTTTATCAACAAAGATAATGGTTATCCTGAAACAGGAAAAAAAAAAAAACAAGGCTTCAATAACAAAAATAGCATAGTCTGTGTCCACATTTCCGTGTGCAAGTGTCAAATTTACTTTTCAGTTTCTTCATATAACACCTTTGTTTGTGGGTCTTCAAGAACAAAGCTTCTTGATAAGTCCTAGTTTGCCTCTGAACCACTGGCTATCAAAAAGAAGAAAGATGGATTCAACATAAATGTAGAGATTAAAAGAGAAACCTGTGAGTGACAAAATCCATAATTTTGAATTCATCCAGATCATAACAAGCCAATTTCTCAGCTATGAAATCTTAAGCTTTTGCTTAGGTCTTTGAGCCAACACCAAAATTTTCTATCGAATCCTGAATCAAGTGTCATTAAGCATATAACTGCGCATTTCAGAATCGCTACTAAGTGATCCATCTAACACCCAATCAAGTCCAGAGAAGCTGGATTTTCGTTCTTCTGCAATCTTATTATGACAGTCTTGAAAACTCGTTATCAAGAAGCTTCTAACTAGCCAGATAATAGAGTGGTCTAGTCTCTAACAAAGAACACTATTCTAAAGTACTGTAATTGACTGATAACCGAAGAAAAAGATCTAGAAGAAGCCTCAGACTTACCAAAGATGGCAAGTATTGTCTATAAGACCAATATCTTAAGTAGGTTCCTTGTCCCACACGATCCCCCTGCCAAAAGAACAATATCTTAAGGCAGCATTGTGTAGAGTAAGAGTTTACATCAAGCAGACAAGTGTAGAGATTAACCAAAGAAGAAAAAAGAATAGGCAAAGTAAATTAAAAGAGAAACTCGCACCAAAACCCTGAAAGACTGTATTATACCTAGTGTGAAAGCCAAGTAAGAGTTTGAAACTTTTATCAAAACCAACGCATAAAGAGCATCGATTCTGAAACATATAATACCTCTTGCGAGCTGTTTAACAATGGCAAACCCGAATCTTGACATCCTATGACCCACCATCGAGTAGCTGAAACCTCCAAAGAGTTGAAATTCAACCCTAAATTGAGCGCGAACCCAGAATTTAACAAAGTTGAAAAGGGTACCAATCGAACTATCTCGAGGTTGGAATTTGTAACGATGCAGAAAAGTTGTTCACTTTTCGAAGAGATTAATCTTAAAGCTCGCAGATGAAGAGGGGTTTGTGCTTATATGTCAAACTGAACCGGATCGTACCGGTCCGTCTCAAGCAAGATTGGCACAAATTTGACAATGAGAAAGTAGAAACTTGCCTCTTATGAATTCTTTGCATAACAAAAGACAAGAACGAAACAGAGAGAATCTTGTGGTGACAAAGACACAAACACTTGCAACTTTGGAGAAAAAGAAAAGCAAAAAAAAAAAAAGCTCAAGCAACATCATCCGACCTCTGATTCTCTTTCTGAAGCTCCTCTTCCGCTTTCTTAAGAACCTGATCCCAACCACTACCAGAACTCATGTCAAGATAATCGTAAGGAACAGCTGTTTTCAAACCAGGAAGCACGCTGCGACGGCTCTCAACAATCCTCAAATCCAATTCACGAGTTTGCTCAAGTTCTTCCCATGTATACATCAATGGCAACGTAGAGCCGCACCAAGTATTGAAATCTATCAGCTTGACCCTCGTCTCCTTCGTCACATAAACATCAAATGTGTAACTCTCCGATTCAAACTCCATCCTAACCTTATCATGGAAGAACTCTTGGATCAATCCCTTGAGCAAATCCTTGTCCTTGAGAAGAAGAGGGTAAAACGTGGTCACCTCACGCTGGCAAATCCCAACAAGCTCGTTCGATCTGACAAAGCATCTGAACTCCATCTCAGGCCTTAGACAAGGGTACCATTTCCTCAACGCGAGGAAGAAGCTCTGTGGCCTCGACGAGCTTTTGTCACTGCATGAATCGTACGCCTTGCATAGATCATGGAGCAACGAATCTGAGGAGCGAAACAAGAGAGCAATCTCACTGAGACAAGTGCAGCTGAGGTTCTGCGATGGGCTGATCCAAGCTGCGTCTTTTGGTGCACTCCAGTTCAGCTTCGGGAATATCGCGCCGCCTAGGGTTTCGATTGATTCCTTCACCTCCATTTCCAGCTCTGGAAACGACGGCGCCTGCTCTGGTGATGATTCCTCGTCGTCTTCTTCTTCCGGATTCTGGACTCTGTTGGGCATCGCGTTCTCGTTTGCTACGGACTCAGGGAGGAGAAAGGGGCCAGATTCGTCCATGAGATACCTCACGAAACACTCCGGAAGCTTGTGAAATCTCGTTTTGATGCTTATGGATCTGAATTTCGGGTACCAATTCTGGATCTGGCACCGGTTTACTTCCTCTTCCTTCATCGCAGAATAGGCTTACACGATTCTACCTTACGGAATTTTATTCCTCCGCCGTTGATGGAGGTTTCAGGGTTTCCGGCGAGCACCAAGGGACGGAGAAAGGAACCTTCCTTTTTTTTTTCTTTCTTCTTTTTATGGTTTTTTGACGGGCCGTATATAATGGGCCTCAAACTAATATTAGTGGGCTATCCAGATCAGACCTTTTGTGTGTATGCGTGTGTTATAATTTTTTTTTTTTTTTAACACTGATTGATAATAAGAGTTTAACATGAAATGTATTATGCTCTGAAAAGCCGTAAAAGACAGTCAAAGTATTACATGGCGCTGAAGACAGACATTACGAAAGCATACGACCGCTTAGAATGGAGATTTGTACAAGAAACTCTAAGACATATGGGCTTTGAAGCTAAATGGATTCGATGGATAATGGCATGTATCACTTCGGTCACTTATTCAGTCCAGATCAATGGTACACCGAGAGGAATGATCTCACCCGGACGAGGACTGAGGCAAGGGGACCCTTTGTCCCCCTACCTTTTCATACTTTGTGCCGAAGTCCTATCACACTCAATGAATGAAGCTGCAGCTAAACGAAAAATCATCGGACTGAAAATTGGACAACAATGCCCGGCTGTAAACCACCTGCTTTTTGCAGACGACGCCTTATTCTTTTCACTTGCCAACCCTACTACTGCTAGAGCTATCAAACGGGTTCTCACCATTTACGAACTGGCATCGGGGCAAGCTATCAATCTGCATAAATCTTCTATCACCTTTGGCAGCCGAGTGAGGTCACAAGTTAAGACACAAATACGGAACATCTTAGGAATACACAATGAAGGAGGAGGGAAGTACTTAGGTTTTCCAGAGCAATTTGGCAGGAAAAAGACAGAGATGTTCCAATACATAATAGAAAAAGTCCAAGAAAAAACTCAAGGTTGGAGTAAGAAATATCTATCACCTGGAGCTAAAGAGGTTCTACTCAAGTCTGTTGCAGCAGCAATGCCGATATACGCTATGAACGTATTCAAAATCCCAAAAACCATCTGTCAGGAGATCAACAATATACTTGCTAAATTTTGGTGGAGTTCGGGTGCAGATAAAAGAGGTATGCATTGGTTCGCTTGGAACAGAATGAGTCTACCAAAACGAGAAGGGGGCATTGGGTTCAGAGACATCGAACAATTTAATCTGGCACTATTGGGAAAACAAGTATGGAGGATAATGCAGAATCCAGAATGTCTAATGGCTCGTGTATTACTAGGAAGATATCGTGGAACAAACTCCATAATGACAGTTTCTCGCCCGAAAAAATTCTCATATATATGGTCTTCGATCTTAGAAGAAAGAAATCTGATGAGAAAAGGACTTCGGTTTGTAATAGGAGATGGTGCTGCAGTCAGTTTATGGAACGATCCATGGCTTCCTACACACCCCCCTCGGGCACCAAGACCTTCAAACATGACGGACACAACACTTCTTGTTAAAGATCTGATAAACCAACATCACCAATGGGATCACAACAAGATTCGGCAACTTGTCCACCATGAGGATGTGGAACATATCCTTTCGATCAAACTAAGTCAGAACGCAGGAAGAGACAACCTTGGATGGAACTACACTAATACCGGGTTATATACAGTTAAATCAGCATATTGGCTTGCAACACATCTGAACGACCTCCATCAAGCAAACCCACCACCAGGACCTATATCAACCAAGGCAGAGGTCTGGAAGCTTCGAACCGCACCAAAACTGAAACATTTTCTCTGGCGACTGTTATCAGAATCTCTACCAACGGGCACCAATTTGCATCGTCGACACATTCCTAGCGGATTCTGGACTCTGTTGGGCATCGCGTTCTCGTTTGCTACGGACTCAGGGAGGAGAAAGGGGCCAGAATCGTCCATGAGATACCTCACGAAACACTCCAGAAGCTTGTGAAATCTCGTTTTGATGCTTAAGGATCTGAATTTCGGGTACCAATTCTGGATCTGGCACCGGTTTACTTCCTCTCCTTTCATCGCAGAATAGGCTTACACGATTCTACCTTACGAAATTTTATTCCTCCGCCGTTGATGGAGGTTTCCGGTGAGCGCCAAGGGACGGAGAAGGAACGTTCCCTTTTTTTTTTAATTTTTTTTGGTTTATTATTGGGAAAAATGTCATTTAATATCCAAACTATTTCATTCTGGCCATTTAACACCTGAACTTACGACCTCGCCAAACAATACCTCAACTTGTCATTGACTGTCAAAAAATACTTGAACTATCCGTTGACTTGGCCAAATTAACACAACGTTAAATCACTGTTCATGGATCGTTAAATACTGCCGTTTAAACAAAAACGACGTCGTTTTGGTCATATTTTTCAGCTTAAACAATTGAACTAAACGACGTCGTTTTGTTTAGGCTGAAAAATAAAGGATTTTGAACCACTGAGACAGTAGCACATTATCGTTATCTATTCAACCTATATTAAATATATTGGTTATTATTGGCACATTTGAAAAAACCTAAAAAATTCGATAAAATTCATAAAAATACATAAAATTTCATAAAATTTCAGAAAAATTAAAAAAATTCAAAAAAAATTCAAAAAAATTCAAAAATTCAAAAAAATTCAAAAAAAAATTCATAAAATTCAGAAAAATTCAAAAAACTCAGAAAAATTCAAAAAAAAAACTAAAAATCTAAAAATATCAAAAAATTCATAAAAATTCATAAAAATTCAAAAACCTCAGAAAAATTTGAAAAAAAATCTAAAAATATCAAATATTGAAAATATCAAAAATTGAAAAATTGAATTTTTTTGAATTTTTCCTGAATTTTTTTTGAATTTTTGAATTTTTTTGAATTTTTCTGAGTTTTTTGAATTTTTATGAATTTTTATGAATTTTTTGATATTTTTAGATTTTTAGATTTTTTTGAATTTTTCTGAGTTTTTTGAATTTTTATGAATTTTTATGTATTTGTTTTGATTTTTTTTGATTTTTTTTGAATTTTTCATTTTTTTTTTTGATTTTTTGTGAATTTTTCTGAAATTTTATGAATTTTTATGTATTTTTCTGAATTTTTATGAATTTTATCGAATTTTTTAGGTTCTTTCAAATGTGCCAATAATAACCAATATATTTAATATAGGTTGAATAGATAACGATATTTTTTATGGTTCAAAACCCTTCCCCATATTTGCCAGACCCGGGTTCGAGTCAGCCTCGACGCGTTTTATTTTTCAGCTTAAACAAAACGACGTCGTTTAGTTCAATTGTTTAAGCTGAAAAATATGACCAAAACGACGTCGTTTTTGTTTAAACGGCAGTATTTAACGATCCATGAACAGTGATTTAACGTTGTGTTAATTTGGCCAAGTCAACGGATAGTTCAGGTATTTTTTGACAGTCAATGACAAGTTGAGGTATTGTTTGGCGAGGTCGTAAGTTCAGGTGTTAAATGGCCAGAATGAAATAGTTTGGGTATTAAATGGCATTTTTCCCGTTTATTATTAGGGTTTTGTTGCCAATTAGATTTTTTTTTTATTACGGCCGTATCTAATGGGCCTCACAAACTAATCTTAGTGGGCTTCCTAAATATTCAGGTCAGACCTTTTGAGTGTGTTATAAGTTTAGTTCGCGAGAAAAAAAATCTATAATAATAAAGTTCAGTTCTTTCTTTCCTTTGGAGGAAAAAAAGACACATGTCCTCTTTCTTTTGGGTTTATGATCTTTTTCTCTCCTTTTGGGTTTTTGATTTGAGCTTCAGTTAAATCTCTCTTAAGCTTCTGCGAGATCTCTAAATTTTTAACCCATCCCATAAACTTATGGTTTCGAAGACGCTTCCAATTCTCAATTCACTGTTACGATGATTCATTTCTTCAGCTATCATCTATTTATCCTTCGAATCAATTCCTCATCTAACCATCACTTTCTCTCTACAATCGAACTCTCTAATTGATGAACCCTGCGGCGGTGAGGGTTTAGTCTTCACAACACAAACCTGCTATTGGATCCAAGCAACAAATAATCCTCAGAGATCCAAGCGGCCAAAGGAGTATAAGAAAATTGGGAAAGAATTCAGATAACACTTAGAGAGTTCAGATTACTGTTGAACTACGACCTCGCTCAAGTCTTAGTTTGTGGGTAACTTTGAGAATTGGAATAGTGAAATGCCGACGTGACTTTTATTGCTGTATAAAGAACGCCGACGTGATTCTTATTGATATGTAGCTGAATGATTACAATCGAGTTTTCTTTGGTTTTCTCTCTCTTTTTCCCTCCTCCTCTCATATAAACGAATCGTTCCTTTATATAGAGGATGAAAAGGGGGAATGATTATTATCTGAATGATGACAGTGGCTCCACGTGATAATCATTCCTTTGTCAATGATGATGTCCCCCACCTTTATCCTAAAAACAATTGATTGTTTTTAGGATATTTAAAAGGATAGCTAATATCCACCGGGCCGAGGCGAAATATTGATGGGCCTTGGAGAGGGTGCTAAACCCGTACCCAACAATAAGCCCCCCCTCAGTTCGTCGAGCAACGCGACCGAGCTCGTCGAATTTGAATAGTTGGTTCGTCGAGATTTCGCCTCGGCGGGTCGTTGAGAATTGACCTCGGCGGGTCGTTGAGGATTCGCCTCGGCGGGTCGTTGAGAATTGACCTCGGCGTGCTTGAGAATATCCCTTTACCGCAAAAGAATATCCTAAAGAGTTTTTAATGTTGAATGACGTATTAAATGTAACGTGACGCGACCTCTTCCGATCTAGGCGCGTGAGGAACGTACGGATATCACAGCGCTTTGTCGTATTTCCTTTGATTGAAATGACGTTGACACGTGTCAATCATGCAGAAGATCGCGCGCGTTTCGTGGTGAGATGGTGTGAGCGAAGAGACGCGGGGCGTGACTTTTTAGACCTAATAATGGAGAGAGAGGGCGGCGGGCAATAAAGAGTTGTCTCCAACCGTGATGATTACCTTGAAAACCGTTGCCTCTCTCTTCCTATAAATCTTCGTCTCCTTTTCATTTCGTCCTCACTTCTTCATTTCTTTGTTTTCGCAAAAGGTAGCTCTCTTCTCTCTCTTCATTCTGTTTCTTCTTTTCACCGTATTCTTTATTCCGCCACCGCGTTCTCCGATCCCGAAGATGTCTTCAAGCTTTTCTCCGCCATGTTCTCCACCTTCATGGCGCGGTCTCCGACCCGAGGCGGACGACCTGGAGGATAGAGATCTGGGCTTCGGGCTCAGCCACAGCAGATACCCGCCGGTGTAACCGAGCCGAGCTACCAATCCGATCCTCAACCGATGGACGAGGATCGTGATCGCCGAGAAAACGAGGACCCCGAGGTGACCTCGTCGCCAGCTCACGACGGAGTCGAGATAGCCGCCTCGTCGCCGAATCACGCCGGGGTCGGGAGCAGCGGCCCAACGATAATCGATGAGCCTGCGAAGGAAACCGATCGCGACGAGGTCGCGGAGGATGAGCCGCAAGTAATGAGCGGGGTAAATTTGGGGGACGACGGTCCCGAATTGGAGATAGGCGAGCGAGTTTTCGAGCCTCACCGAGCTGAGCGCATTGCTCGGGACGAAGCTAGGGAAAGGATGAAGGAGGAAGGCATTCCGATCCCAGAAGAAGATGCCGGGAATATCTATAACGTCGTTTCCACGAGAACGACGAGAAAAAGTCTAATCGACCTGAGGGTCGCTTGCCACGTCGACCCGAGGGTGACGTTTGTTATTCCGGGCCCAAGAGAACGACCGTGGGATGCTCCGCCGGGGTACTTCTGCGTCTACGAATCCTTCTTCAAGTTCTGTCACCTCCGATTCCCGATCCCGGACCTTCCGTTTGAGTATTGTGCACGGAGGAAAATGGCGTTAGCGCAGTTAACTCATGGGGGGATGCGTCATATAGTGGCGCTGATGATGCTCGCCGTTGAAAACAATCTGCCGATGAATTACAGAATCCTCGAGGAGATGACGCTGATCAAGGCCTCGAAGGCGAAGACTTCTCTTGGCTGCTTCTATCTTCAGATGAAGACGAAGCACAACATAATTCCCGGGGATACGGCGAGATCCAAGGTTGAAGACTGGCGAACCCGATTCTTCTTTGTGAAGAAAGATGAGTTCGCGGTGGCGAATCCCAGTCTTAGGATTCAGAATCATTGGAACGACCCGATCGGTAGATAACCATCGTATTTTAATTTCTGTTCATCTTATTATCTTCTGACGTCGTGGTTTCTCATTTTGTAGATAAACCGTCTCCGCTCGTGCCTCCTCCGGAAAACTTCAGCGCGGTGGCTGACGAATACGCGAGAATTAGCCACCTGACTTGGCCCGAGGTATCAGCGGAGAGAGTCGAGCGGGCACTTCGTAAAATTTCTCAGCAATCCGACCCGACGCCGAGGCCACAGATGGGACTGCGTAAGAGGAAGTTCAGCAGCCTGACCGACGACTTGGTTAACATCGTAGGAGAATCCTCCGGGGGACCAAAGACGGCGACGCCGCCTTCTCAAAGACGCGAGTCTACTGTTCCCAGATCTGCCGAGGCGAATCCTCGAGACGAGACGCGTGATGAGAGTGTTGATATCATCGGGGTCGAGTCTCCGCAGCGGCCGGAGAACGAGGCGTTGGTGACGCAAGGTCAGGGCCCGACCAGTGTGAACCGCGCCGATCCGCGTACCGACGCGGAACAAGTTAACCCGTCGGAGGGCAACCCCGACGTGCTTGGAAACGAGAATATCGAGCCGGAGCGTGGGTCAGCTGACGAACAAGATCTCGGTGCGTCGGGAGAGAGTCCCGCTTTTGTGAGTGGCGAAAGAGCTGTAGGCGGGAGTAGGGACCCGGATGAGGATCGAAATCCCTCGGAATTCTTTTTTCATTACTTCGGAACGCCCCCGATTGCGGGCAATGATGCTGCCGCTGCCGAGCTCTTCTGGAGATTGAGAACGAAGCCTCTGGCGCGTCCCGTTGTTCCAACGGAACTCGAACATTACGGTTTGTTCGAGACCTTTGCCGGGGAGATTACGAGAGGTCTGAATGCCGCGGTCTTTACAATGGGCAGATATGACCGAGATCTCAAGGCAGCTAGGAAGGAGGCGAAAGATTTGGCTGACGAGCTGGCTTCGCTTCGAGCTGAGAAAGATCGCTTTGCCGAAGCCAACGAGAGGTTGTCGTCAGAGAACGCGGAGCTCGTCAACCAGAGGACTGAGTTGCTCTGTGCCGTTGAAGAGGTGAATTCTCTTAAAACCAAAGTTGACGAGGTCGAGAAGGCTCGTGCGGCTGCGGTTGCGAGTAAGAAGAAGGCGCGAGAAAGCCTGAAAAGGGAGCGGGAGCGGCTTCGTAAATCGAGGGCTGATCGTGTTGTCGCCGAGCGGGCTAAGGTCGTTGGTGAGTATGCCCCTCTGATGGCGAAGATGAAGGGCTTCGTTGCCCAGAGAGCGGTGGTAGAGGATGCCGTTGCAGGATCCGCCGCGGCTGAAGGTGCGTTGGCGTTTGCGAATGCACTAAAGGCTAAGGAGTGGGACATTCCTGCCGAGATGATCGCTAGGCTCGAGGCGAAGAAGAAGGAGCAGGAGGACGCTGCAGCGATGATCGACGAGATCACCTTTGAGGAAGGTGAGTTGGATGCTCCAGCTCGAGTTGGTACCGAGGCGAGTTTACCGCGACTCGTGCCTGAAGAGGCGGATGAGCGGACCGATGGAGAGGAGGAGACGGCCAATGATCCTGCTGGGGATCAAGGGCAAGAAGGAAGGACCTAGGCGGTCCATTTTTTTTTATTTCGTTTTTTTTTGTAGAGCCGGGGTCCGACTTGTGGACCTCGGCGTCGTAGTATGTGAGCCGATAGGCCAATTTTTCCTAAGTTAATGAAAGTACGACATTTTCAAGTAAAAAACGATTCACGAGTAATAGTCCGAAAGGATTTAGATTACCGTGTTAGTGGAATGACTGAGCTGAGTAGTAGATACTCGAAAGCTTATTCAAAGTCAGTTCGGTTCGGAATTAGACTTGTTCCTTGAACTTAACAAGATAAGTCGACATCCGGGGTGCGAGGCTTACAACTGCTCGCATACGACGGAGGCTTACGTCGGCTCGGCTTACGACTTGAAAGATAGTCTGTGTTGGACAGAGCGTCTCACTCAAGTATAAATACGCTCTCGAGACTGAACTCCGTCGTGGTTTCGTGGGTCAGTCATAAGTTCGAGAGGTGCGGGCAATGACGGACCCGGCTTTATTTGACCCATCACTCACTTGATCAGAGTGAAGATGTATTGGTCTATAGCTTAGAGCTATGAGGCAAAGCGCCTTCGTTTGAGCGTAGCTCGGCACAGTTTTGACAGTTTAACTGAGAAACTGGAGTAATGGTGCAAACGATTTGTAACGATTTGTAACGAGACGTTTCTTCATAGGAAGATATTTTTATTGATGTATAGCTGAACCCTTTGACAGGCTGCCTACGTACCTCGAAAGAGGATCAAGCCATTCGTAGTTCGATTTCATGAGAGCGTAGCTCGTCCTTTTTTTTTTTTTTTTTTTTTTTTTTTTTTTTTGGCGGTCACATCGTGGAAATGGAGTTAGTAGTAGAAACGTTTGAGATTGTTGACGTTCCATGAACGCGGCACTGCGTCACCGGACATGGTCACGAGCTCGCAGACACCTGGTTTTACGATTTTCCCCACTATGTACGGGCCTTCCCACTTTGCTCCGAGCTTACCGGCGCGATACTCCTTAGTGTTTTCGTAGACTTTCCGTAAGACAAGGTCGCCTTCTTCGAAATGCCGAGGACGTACTTTTGTGTTATAGTACCGTGCTGCCTGATGCTGATAGTTTTGCATTCTCAGAAGAGCTTGTCCGCGTGTTTCTTCCAAGGTGTCCAAGTTATCGAGTAACTTTGCAAAGTTGACTGCTGGGTAGAGCGGTGCCAGTTGACGTCGAAGTGTCGGGACCGCGGCTTCAGCGGGTGATAGGGCTTCGCAGCCGTATGCCAAGGAAAAAGGTGATTTTCCAGTGGCTCGTCGTGGTGTTGTTCTGTGAGACCATAGGACCCCATCCAGCTCGTCTGCCCAAAGTCCCTTTTTCGATTCGAGCCGTTTTTTGAGGCCGTCAATGATAGTCTTGTTTGTTGCCTCGGCTTGGCCGTTTCCTTGAGGATAGCGCGGCGTTGATTTGCTGAGGCGAATCCGCCACTTAGCGCAGAAGGCTTCGAAAACGCTTGAGATGAACTGGGAGCCGTTGTCCGTGACAATTTCGTAAGGTAGACCGTGGCGACAGACGATGTGTGACCAAACGAACATTTGGACATCGTGGTCCTTTATCGAGGCGTATGCCTTAGCCTCCACCCACTTTGTAAAGTAATCCGTCATGATGAGCACGAACTGGCGTTGCCGAGAGTTTGGTAAAGGACCGACGATATCCATAGCCCATCGCATGAAAGGGTACGGAGGGCAAGACGTGGTGAGGAGTTCAGATGGAGTATGGAGGATGGGCCCGTGTCGTTGGCATTTTTCGCATTTGAGTGCGAATTGTTCGCAGTCCGCGATCATGGTTGGCCAGAAGAAGCCGTGTTTTTTTACTTTAAGTGCCAGAGCGTGTCCTCCTGAGTGATTGCCGCCTGCCCCTTCGTGAGTTTCTTCCAGAACGTAACGAATTTGCATACCGCTAATGCAAGTAAGGAGTGCGCCGGCTGCGGTCCGTCGGAGGAGTTCGCCATTCATGACCGTGTAAAGCGAGGCGCGAGTCTTGAGGCGCCGGGCTGCCCATCTTTCGATTGGTGCGTCGCCATTTGTGATATACAGGATGATTTCGGTTCTCCAGTCGGATTCGGCGCCGATCTCCTTATTAATGTCAATGTTGGAGTGCATCCCGACCTCATCGTCGTCGGTTTCGTTGGCGTCGTTATGATCCTCGCGGATGGGTGCGCAAAGTCCCTTGGATAGTTCGATACTTGGTGTTGGGATGCTCGCGATTGGTATTTGGCGCCGAAAGTCATCGTTTTTGTTTGAACCGATTGCTGCAAGTGCATCGGCGGTCGCGTTCTCGGCACGAGAGATTTTGGTGAGCTCGAAAGACTCAAATTCCGCGGCTAGTGTTTGGACGAGCCGGAGGTATGAGTCCATGCGGTCGTTGCGTGCCTCGTATTCGCCGTTATATTGGTTAGCGACTAGCTGGGAATCGCAATAGGCGTGAATGTTAGTCGCGCCGATTCCCTTGGCGAGGCGTAGTCCAGCGATGAGTGCTTCGTACTCGGCCTCGTTGTTGGAAGCTACGAACTCGAGGCGGAAAGATTGTTCGAGAGTTTCTCCCGTTGGTGACTCGAGTTTGATGCCGACGCCGGAGCCTTGGCGACATGATGATCCGTCAACGTGGAGGATCCATTTAGGTTTGGGCTTTGTCGCGTCATCCGAGAGCTCGGCGGGTAATTCGATGAGGAAATCGGCCAGAACCTGGGCCTTAGCGCTGACTCTGCCTTTGTACTCGATGTCGTACTCTGATAGTTCCACTGCCCATCTCGCAAGGCGCCCCGACTGGCTTGGACTATGGAGGATGGTACGAAGTGGTTGGTTACTTAGGACGTGGATGGTGTGAGATTGGAAGTATGGTCGTAACTTCCGGGCCGAGACAACGACGGCGAGAGCCAACTTTTCCAAAGTGGGATAGCGAGTTTCCGCGCCATCAAGTGTTTTGCTAACGTAAAAGATTGGGCGTTGATCACCGCGGTCTTCCCTCACAAGTACGCTACTGACCGCCGAGGTCGAGATGGCGATGTAAAGATAGAGCGTTTCTCCTTCTTCTGGCTTGGCGAGGATAGGCGGCGTTGATAGGTACGTTTTGAGCTCTTGAAACGCGTCCTCACACTTTTCGTCCCATTGAAAACGCTTGTTACCGCGGAGAAGTTGATAGAACGGCAGGCATTTATCGGTTGATCGTGAGATGAACCGATTTAGCGCGGCGATTCGCCCGGTGAGGCGTTGGACTTCTCGGGTTGTTTTTGGCGAAGGTAGCTCCAGAATTGCGCTTATTTGCTTGGGGTTAGCCTCTATCCCACGCTCGGTGACGAGGTAGCCAAGGAATTCTCCAGAAGTGACCGCGAATGTGCACTTAGCCGGGTTGAGCTTCATCGAATATGAATTGAGGACGCGGAAACATTGATCTAAATCTTTGATGTGATCTTCTGCGACTGCTGATTTGACGAGCATGTCGTCAATGTATACCTCCATTGTTTTGCCGAGCTGATGCTCGAACATCCGGTTCATCAGTCGTTGATACGTTGCGCCGGCGTTTTTTAGACCGAAAGGCATTACTTTGTAGCAATAGGTCCCGCGGTCCGTGATGAAGGCCGTCTTTTCGCGATCATCAGTATTCATGAAGATTTGGTTATACCCGGAGAACGCGTCCATGAACGATAGAAGTTGGTTTCCGGCGGTGGCTTCGACGAGGCGATCGATGTGTGGCAGCGGATAGCTGTCTTTGGGACACGCCTTATTGAGGTCGGTGAAATCGACGCAGATACGCCATTTGCCGTTCTTCTTCTTAACCACCACGGGGTTGGCGAGCCAGTCAGGATATTTGACCTCGGTGATGGATCCGGCTTTGAGCAGTTTGTCAACCTCATCGTTAACAGCCTGAGCGCGTTCCGGACCGAGCTTTCGCCTTTTCTGTCTGATTGGTTTGTAAACTGGATCGATGTTGAGCTCGTGGTTGATAATACATGGGTCGATGCCCGGCATGTCGTTGCCTGACCATGCGAACGTTGCTTTGTTGTCCGAGAGAAACTCAATGAGCTCGGTTCGAAACGAATCGGGGAGATCAGAACCAATGCCGACGCAACACTCGGGATTGTCTTTGTCGATGTTGACCTGGACAACGAGTTTAGTCTTTGGCCTTTCGTGGACTTCTAGTTCGGGCACATTGATCATGCAGGACTGCGCGGAAGGCGGGTGCGGTTTGCGGAGTTTTTGCTCGGTGATGAAGCAGGAGCGTGCGATACGCTGATTTCCTCGAAGAGTGAAAATGCCGTTGTTGTTTGGAAACTTGAGGCATTGGTGGTACGTTGACGTGACAGCCTTTATGGAATGTAGCCAGGGCGTGCCGACGATAGCGTTGTAGATAGCGGGCTGATCGACGATGTCGAACTTGACCCATCTGGTGATGCCCCCTATTTCGACAGGAAGTTTGATGGTTCCGGTTGTCCAAGATGATTCACTTGTGAATCCGGTGAGCATCTTGGTCTTTGGCTTGATCTGATCGTTGCGTATCCCCATTCGATGGAGGGTTTCTTTGTAGATCAGATCTGTCGAACTTCCAGTGTCGACGAGGATGCGCGCAACGCAGAGGCTGTGGATATTGAGCTCGACAACTAATGGGTCGTTGTGCGGCATATCGACTCCAATCGTGTCCGCCGAGGTGAAAGTGATTGGGACTTCATCTGACATTGGTTGTTTCCACTTCGACGCAGCGACAGCTCGCCGTTCGTGTTTCTGGACGGAACGGACTGAATCAACGCAGTCCTGCAAGCCTCCCATGATCATACTGATCCTCTGGATTAGGGCTGCGGGGGGTGTGCTTTTATCGTTATCGTCGCGGTTTCGTTTATTTCCTTCGGCTCGCCGGTCGCCGTAATTTGGTCGAGATTCTCTGCCGTTGCCAAAAGCGGCTCGGCGATCACGTGAGGTATTGCCGGCGCGATCGCGGTAGTCGAGCTTGAGTTTTCCAGATAGATAATCTTCGACGGCGTGATCGTGAAAGTGGTCACAATCTTTTACCTCGTGTCCTGTCCTCCTGTGATACTCACAAAATTTAGATCCGTCGAATGACTTATCGCCCTTGGTCATTGACTCGTCGCCTTTTCGAATGTATTTGTTCCACCCCGGCGGTTTGTCCGAGACGTGGAAGCTGGAGAACTTTTCATCGTAGTGCTGACGAGGTTCTCTCGGTATGACGGTTATCGGCTTTTCCTTGGGGGCGGCAACGGTTTTTGTTCGGTCAGACTTTTTGGCTCGCGCAGCCCGTTCCTCGTAGAGTTCGATGAACGTGGTGGCTCGGTGGAAGGCGTCCTCGAGGCTAGTTGGTTCCTTTTTCTTGAGATCTTCCCAAAGCGGTTCGTCCTCCCGCATCCCTTGTCGCAAGGCGATGAGTGCGACGGCGTCGGGACAATCGACCTTGGCGATGATTTTGCGGAAGCGTTCTACGTACGTGCGAAGGCCTTCGGTCTGGCTTTGACTGCAGTTCCAGAGTTCGGTTAGGTTTGTCTGCTTGTCAATAAACATTGAGTAGTGTTTAAGGAAAGCGGACGATAGGTCCTCGAAACTTCCTATCGAGTTCGGAGTGATCCGAGTAAACCAGTTGAGGGCCGTGCCACCGAGTGTTTCGACAAAGCGTTGGCAGAAGATGGCATCTCGAGTTCCAGGTGATAGATCGGCGCGGCCCATTGCGATGGTGAACGCTACGAGATGTCGTTGGGGGTCGTCTTCCCCTTTGAAGGCGGGTACTTCTCGGATCTTACCGTGATATCGTTGCCGTACGCTTGTTATCGCCTCAGTGAATGGGGTTTTACTCGTTTGTCTGAGGACCCTGTCGAGTTCTGGCGCCGAGCTTGTCGCCCGATGAATTTGCGAGTTCATCTCTTCGAGGCGCTTCATAACACTCTCGAGCTCGGGATTTTTGTCGGAAGACTCCTGTATCCCTGTCGTCGGGGTCTTTATGTTGGATCCGTAAAATTCTCCTGTTGGTGTTGAGCCGAACAGGTTCCGGATGATTGGATCTATTTGGCCAGGGGCCCGGATCGGATTTTGTTCCTGGATGTTAGTGACGTTTCCATCGCCTTCAGAAGCGGCTTGCCTGACTTCGATGTTGATTACTTTGTCAGTGAGGGAAGCCAGCATAGCGTGGATTGCGTTTAAGGGATCGACTTCGCGTGCCGCGCCGCCGAAAGGGGGTGGCGGCGGAGGTTGGCGATCCTGGGGGCCGTTGCCGTTGGGGTCGGCATGATCCATGACTCCAGGGATGTTGTGTAGATCGGCGTTCTGCGGGATTCCTTGCGTGTTGCCGACGTTTAGCGCGGCGTCGGCTTCGATTCGTGGATCGCTGACCATCGTGATTTCTCAGAAGTATTGTCCCCACAGACGGCGCCAATTGTTGAACTACGACCTCGCTCAAGTCTTAGTTTGTGGGTAACTTTGAGAATTGGAATAGTGAAATGCCGACGTGACTTTTATTGCTGTATAAAGAACGCCGACGTGATTCTTATTGATATGTAGCTGAATGATTACAATCGAGTTTTCTTTGGTTTTCTCTCTCTTTTTCCCTCCTCCTCTCATATAAACGAATCGTTCCTTTATATAGAGGATGAAAAGGGGGAATGATTATTATCTGAATGATGACAGTGGCTCCACGTGATAATCATTCCTTTGTCAATGATGATGTCCCCCACCTTTATCCTAAAAACAATTGATTGTTTTTAGGATATTTAAAAGGATAGCTAATATCCACCGGGCCGAGGCGAAATATTGATGGGCCTTGGAGAGGGTGCTAAACCCGTACCCAACAATTACTCTCTAAACCTCTAATTCATGTTCTCATATGCATGGAAAAAAATATTTTGGCTTCCTATAAGATCTGTATGTTATAATCTTGATGGTCGTTTCTTACATATTCATTTCACAATTGAACAGAAGAAGAAGGTGGACGACATTGAGGAAACAAGGAAGAAACAAGCTGTTGGTGGGTAAATTTATATGAAGAGGTGCTCGTGCTTATCAAGCCACCGAACTGTGCTCTGCAGCTGAAACCTGTTGCATTAAGTTGTTAGTTTTCTCTATTAAAATAGCTTCTAATATTTCATGGTGCAGAGTTCATCAATGGCATATTCCTATACCCATCATAGATCATCAATGTGTAACAAAGAGGATAAACGAACAATAGCTCCTGAACACGCACTCAAAGCGCTATAGGTACGTGTTTACATCCAGATTTATATCCATGTGAAAATACATTTATGTATTAACAATCTTTATTTGTTTCATGTGATCGTACATGAAATTTACGCTGCTGATGAACAACATTAAAATTTATTAGAAAAATATAATCGGTTTTGCATTTTGAAACTCCACATCAAGAAGAGGAAACACCAGTGATAGAAGAGGAAACAGCTAGAAAACCACATAGAATGTTTGCACAAGCTTGAGCAAGAGTGAATGGCATGAATCTATTGTGTATTTAGCCTGGAGGAAAAACTAACTCTTCTCTGATTGTTATCGGTGTTAGCTAGAATCGTTTAAAATATGATGGAACCATTTCGTCTTATTTCAGAAACAAACAACAACCTCGATTTTAATTATTGTGTGTGATGAATCGTTGGAATATAGGATGATTCTCTTCCCTATATCATCAAATTTGTTGTTTTAGTTATACTTGCTTCTCATTGAATTTCCAATCATTTGATTACATTCAGTTACTCTTTTTGTGATGATGTGTTAGAACAAGTAGTGATCATCAGGGTTTTGTTAAATTTGCCTAAACAGATAATCTGGTCATTGTTAACATTTGTCTTCTTCTTCTCCCTCTTAACTCCAGGGTAAAATATTACATGCCGCATACGGAGAAAAATCAGGGAATATGAAGAGTAAAAAGAAGAGGAAAAACAGGCCAGGTAAAGAGATACATTCACCAACTCATCTAGGTTCATCATAACTACATTAATTGAATCTTCATCTAGGTGTGAGTGGGAAAGAAACATGGGAGGGGAGAATAGATCTATAAAAAGTAAACCTCATTAAATTTTATTTTTGGTATTTCTATTATAAAAAGTTAAATGGAGGAACATAATGTGACATAAATTCGTCTTGACGTAAGCATTAAGCTCATTGAGACGACGTGTGTTAAATGAAGGATTTGGACTGAGTTGGGCAGGAATTTGAAACTTTGAAGCTCGACCGAGTTCATAGCAGCGGATGGTGCTTTCGGTAAAACGGCGAGAACCCTGAGTGAGATAGGAGGCTCATCGTACTTGCAGATGATAGAGTTTCCGGCATTTGTCTCCGCAAGAGCTGCCGCTCTGGTCACTGATGATGCAGAACTCGCAGGTAATTCAATTTGTAATAAGAATCTACATGGTTGCTGAGAGGCGGAAGCGAGACAGAAGAGTTCGTTGTGACCTCCCGCGGAGACATCTCCCCAACCTCCGTTGCCATTCCAGATCCTGCTAAATAAAAATGACATTTCGATTATTAGTATAGATTATATATATGCTTATGTTCTTAGTAATTACGTGTCTATATTTGAAGTTGTTCTTAAAGACTCATTTTACCTATGCAAACTCATCAGCGAGAATAAGAGAACACAATGTAGGCGGCAAGTAATTGCAGAGCTGTTTAATAATTGGCAAAGTGCATTCATTTTAGTTGGAATGGCTCTGAACGCCTGCTTTTGGTGACGGTAGTCTCTTTTTAGGATGTTATTCCTAAATATCCAACATCGTCTGAGGTGTAATGGGTTGACGCGGAAGATCCCCTGTTTTGTTCTCCACAAGTGGAAGTGCCGGGAAGGCAAAGGTAATTTTGGTCTTTGGTTTTGCTCTCTTTTGTATGGGTTCTTTGAAGAGAGTCTTCGACACAACTAAAGATATAAGGTCTATCATGCTACTAACATTTAAAAACGCAAATCAACGGATGTATACACGACACATATATTATTTCTATATAATAGCATTAAATATTGTAAATATTATAAAATCATTTAAAAAACATTATATGCATTAATACCATGAAACTTTGAAAAACATATAAAAGGTTAAGATTGCCTAACTTTTTTGATAAAATTATAAAACATATACGCAATTTAAAGACATATTCTCGCTCACATTTATAGTACACATATACAATGAAGAACTTTAGTTTTACTAAAGTATATTATTTGATATGACCGTTGAATCAAATAATTTTTAAGGGGAAAATAATAACATATGCAAATAAGTAGAATTTATTTTAATTAGTTGATGGAAAAATAATTAATAAAAAATTAAATATATGTTGTCAAAAAATTGATTATTCATACATTAATGTATCACATCAATTACATCTAATTTTTAAACAAAATTAAAAATATACTAAATTAATTTTTAATTATGTATATTAAATAAAATAAATATATAGCTGCTTTAGATTCATATAATTTCAACCAATATCAGGATACCATCTTCTTTAGTCTAAAATAGTAAATATATAAGTAATACACCCGGGCGTAGCAAACATGATCTACACAGTGCAAAAAGGATGTCAACCAGAGGAAGAAACAGAGGAATACAATATCAACAAACTACAATGTAATCACCTATCCCACCATCTATGTCTTGCCAATTGGTTGTACCAGAGGCTAAATTGTCTGGTATGTAGAGTCAGTACTCTTTAAACTGTACAAGTTACAGTTATGAAATATGCTAATTGCGATAAATTTAAACCATAACTTAATATAATGACAATATTAATCCTCAAGTTTTTCACATTACTTCTCTTGCACTTTAGACTACGAAAATACAGAGGAGTTTCATAAAAGAGTAGCTTATATAGTTTGAAATCCCTCATACATAAGATTTGTTAAACTTCTATGTTTATTCTTTCTCGGACATGTAAAAACATTATATAATCAAAATCAAAGCCTCCCACACTAATCAAACGTCTCGTATAATCAAACATTCCGTAAATCCAAAGCTGCTCCTTCTAAAGTATCTCAACTTAAAACCATGGAAAAAAACAAAAACAAAATACTAATCCAACAAAATGGTAAAATAATATTAAAAAAACCCGCGCGTAGCGCGGACCAATCCCTAGTTGATTATATTTCACAACTGAGATTTATATAATACTATATTATGATATTATTAAAGAAAATGAAAATATAATATGGATTTTAAACCTTTTTGTAATTGTAAGGAAATAATATAACGCTTTTGTGAGATTCTAAACACAAGAGGTAAGAGAATGACTGAACACAAAGCTTTACTGCTACAATACCAAAATCTTTGCAAACTTTGCTAACAGGAAAAAATATTCCGGCACAACTGATCAGAAGAAGATTGACGTTTCCGGTGAAGTTGCTAGCTTCGTCGATAGATAAATAATAAAACTCCTATGAACATGAGCCGTATCCACCGTGGTTTATACTCCCATAGAGATCTTGCGGCGGAAACTTCCGATCTGGATCAATATAAACGAAGAAACTTAAAATTTTTGCAACGAAAATCTATCTACAATATATAAAAGGAGTAGCATCCTGGGACTGTGGAGGTCTCCACGTCACTTTAATTCCACGTCATAATTAGTCTAGCCAATCAAATTTTTTTGCTCTTTTGATTTAACAAGAAAAGAAAATAACATCTAAAAAAACCATGGATCTCCGTCTCTGGGAAAACCAAGCGAGCCCACTAACGGCCCAAAGTAAATGGCATAATGTTGGCCTGCGTTCTCTGTTCATCTCCCTTCCCCGACTGTCGACGTTCTTCTTCTTGGTGGTGCCGTTCCGTTACAGAGGGAGACGTCTCACCTCCTCTTTCATTTACTGGTTCCATTACTCGCAGAATTAAGGCTGAATCGTTTCCCTCTATCGTCGATGTTATATATGGTGCCCGAGTTAGACATTTATGCGCATCTCCACCGCCTTCGACTCAGACCAAATTCGAAATGTCGAGGAAAAACGCTAAATCTGCTCCGCCTCCTGCTGTGTCAGCCACAAAAATTCCTGCAGAAATTCCTTTCGCTGCCGTCAAAGCTGGATTGAGCGAGGATCATGTTGTCTTCCGTTTGATCCATTTTTGGCACGTTAATAGGCCTCGAACTCCTATTGATTAATGAGAAGGTATTTGCTTCTTCTTTCCTGCTTTCGCTCTCGGTTTATTTCGTGTTGTTTGCATATTGTCTCCGCCGAACTCAAATCCAGTTCCGATCATTGTTATATTCGAAAAATTGTGTTAGGTGCTCATTGATTTGATATTATTTGTAGTCTTTCGTGTTCAGGGGAAGGCAATGGTATGAGCCACAATGGTGGCGAAATCGTAAGTGATCGAAAAACTTATATACTGTGAAATCAAAATCTCCTTGACATTATACAATTATGCTCTAACTAATGTCATATTCTTCCTTTTAGGTACTTTCGTCATGCAGCTGGTTCGCTAATAATACTATCAAAGAATTTGGCTCAGTATATAAACATAAACAGGTTGGGCTCGCAATCTTAAACTCACTCGGAAAGTGTGTGTCGTCGCCATTGTTCCATGTCTGGTTCACACTCATCACAACGTCCTCTTATTTGATATATATATATGCAGTGGATCATTGAAGACTTATGCATTTGATGATACCTCTATAGGATCTTAGATGATTGGTGTTCAGGCAACTTATATAGACGACAATCCTCTTTGCTGTAGCAGCATTAGACAAGGTATGTATGCTTAAATATTTTAACATGACTAATCAAAAACGTGACAATATATGTGTATGAGTATATATCTGTTCGTTTTTTACAGACAATGTGTGTTATGTGGCTTGATTAAAGGACTCTTTAACAGTTTCTTCAAATTTAACCTCTGGTGTGTATTCATGGCGAGTGTCATTGGAAAATTGTTAACTTTTGTGGTTTAGAATCAGATTGCAATCATCCATTACTTAAAATATAGGGCATATACTCATGAATTTGTATCTGTGAAAAAAAAGAAGAACATAACCAAAAATAGTAGAATCCGTTGGACTCAGGCCCGAGCTTTGAACTATAGTTTGAGACTCTGAGTGATGGAGTAATTTACTTAGAACCTTTGAATGAAAAAAAAAGTTTGCTTTTTCTTACTCTTTGTGTTTCGCCGTTTCTGATTATCACCTAGAAAGTCTTTAATTACATTTTTTTTTATTAACAGTTCTGATTTCCATATAAAGAAGATTCAGTGTTGGCGCTGCCAAGTGATAACGGAAGTAGAGGCTGGTGTTCTTAAGATTCAAAAGAAGCTAGAAGCACAAACTATTATGAAAAGGTTTGATATATCACTATGATACTGACATTAGTTATTTTTGAAATCTATCATGGTTCTTATGTGATCTGATTAAATCTTTCAGTATCTGATGATAGAATACATTCACCCATTAAATATATATAGCCATCTGAATTCTGTTTCGATCACTTTTTTAGTACAGTACATATGATATTGATGGTCAATTTGTTTAGGTGTTTGTTTTTAACACACCATTTACCTTCGATACTTCAGAGAATCCCTAAAATTAATATTCCAGAGGATCAAGAGCATTATGATAATCTTGTGAGCTGTTGTTGTGGAGCAAAAAATTTGATTGGATTTTGCATCGCAAGTAAGTGGCTGTGAAGGATCTTCAGACTTTTTATGAGTTCATGGTTTAGTCTGAAACTCTGAACAATGTGATATTGTATTTCCTTCAGATGAAGTTATTCTCCATCTGAATAAGCCAAAGAGGTACGCGCATTGATCCCAATAATGCTTTTTAGCTTCTGTAAAGACACGCTAATAGTTGGTTTCTAATGTGTCCACATGAATTTCTCATGTTCCAGACGTATAAAGACTGAGATGGAGTTCTTCAAAGAGCTATAAGCAAATACGGTGTTAAAGTTCTTTGATTTTGATAGGACTTAATAATTATTGTTGTTGATCTGTAATGCTTCTCATGTTTCAAATGGATAAAGGTATATAAAAACTGAGAAGAAGTTGGAAGTATACTGCAGGTAAAAACTAATGTGTCTGAAGTTTGTTTGATTTTAAAAGGACACAAATGGCGACTTGGAAGAGATTAGACAGACGTGCATAAAGAGCCAAGAGGGTAATCCGTCACTCTTAAAAACTTTTATATCTTCACTTCCTTTACCGGTGTAATGCAGTTGTTTTGCGCTAAAACTCTGAAACTTTTAGTTTGATTGGATTCTTCGTTTCACACAAAATACTCTTAAAACGATTTAAACGGGAAAAAAAAAAATCACGATTCAGAAAGGAAACTTTCAAATTCTGAATTTCAATTATGTTTCGTATTTTCCTGTTCCTTCGATTCTTCCAAATGATGCCAAGTTTGACAAATCACAGTTCAAATATATACTACTAAATTACATGCATGTCTTTCAATGTACAAATTTACTTGTGCGTAACTTAAGCAAATTCGTTTGCTCATCCTTCTCATGGTGGTATCGTTAGTTGTATGCTTATCTATATCAATATTAAAATTTATTAGGGAAACTCGTGTTGCAATGTTGAGCAGAGACTCCAAAAATTAGGTGTGGAGAGGCGAGAGGCTTAGCAAAGATATTAATAAAAACTGTAATGGAAGCTCTGAAACAATATGCATATACCCTTATATATGCGTCATATCTTCTCATTTTCGTGCACAAAAAAAAAAAAAAATCATCTCATTTTCAGTTGTATATTTTCAGCTGTATATATTCAACTGAATATTTTCTACAAATTGCAATTCTCTCTTCTGAAACAAAAAACGTATCATCTCTTCTGAAACAATAAGCATTTCTCTACAAATTCTCTTCTGTATATATATTTCCCGCTGTAGATTTTCATTAATCTTTTGATATAAGTAAATTTATGGGACTCAGAAGGTTTGACTGTGCATAATTTTTAATGGTTGGTCTCTCCCAAATCTTTAATCAAATTACAAATCATCGAGATTTGCAGTGGGGTTTTGCATAATATCTCACACACAGAAAGAGAAAATTCACAAAAACAAATTTTAGCAACTAATAACTGAGAAAATGAGCATGAAAGTTTCATACAAAGTTGAAGTATTGTTTAAAAATAAACAAATCTATTTGAGAAATTATATTCACATTAATCTTGGACTCAGCATTAACAAATTAAACCAGGTCATGTCTCATGTTTTTAATAAAAATCATACAAATTTAAAAATATAATTTTCAGTAACCAAAAATCCAATAGTTGTAACTATGCTTCTCTTAAATGTTTCACAGTGACATACACATATAAGAATAAACTAAAAAACGAAAATGCTACTGCTCAAAGAGAAGGAAATAAAACTATTGTTGAAACTTGAAAGGTATATAGCATTGAGAATTAGTCTTACACATATTTTGCTACAGTTTTAAAAGTTTCACTTCTTGAAAAGTTATGACAAGGAAGATATAATAGATGGTTAGTGCGAAATACACATATCTAAATGTGAACTCTTTTCTTTTTGGGTTATCATTTATCGATTTTATAAAAAAAATGCATATTATTGGGTTTGGATTCATGAAAGTGCAACACATTATCAAGATATTATTTGAAACAAAAACCCGAGGGTAGCCCGGGATATCCACTTACGGTGTTACTTGCGGAAGTGTATTTTCAGACACTATATGTCTTTAGGAGTTAATTTTTTCGTTTATACACATGTTAATAGTAGTCAATTTAGATATATTATATTTTTTGTCAACAATTTTCATTTATAAATCATGTAAGATTTTAGATTTACAGGAAAATAAATAAAATTACTCTAAAAAAAGATTAGCAGCAAAAATGTAAGAAAATACATGTGTAACCCAATTATTCACTTCAAAAGATTTACTACTCACAGAGTTAGCAAAGATGACAAAAAGATCACTGTTATTTCTTATGATTTAAGAATAGTTTGTTTAGGTGTTCACTCATGAAACATAAAAAATGGTTAAGAAGATGCAAAGTGAAATCAGTTGCAAAAGAGTTTAGATATTACACTCACACCAAATAAGAAATAAAAAAGTAATTTAGAACACAAGACTTTTTGTCACTTATTTATTAACGACTCAATTATAATTAATTATTCTTTGTGGATAAATTAGAAGAATTACTTATATTAAAAAGAATTTATTAACTGCTTTCGAAGTTATAAATATGTATAAGGTAGACAAACAATTGATTGTAATTAACATTATATTTCATGGAGTACTGAACATCAGAACATCAAGTGGAGATTTTAAAGCATAGTAATAAAGAGGAAACGTAGTAAAATATTACGATGATTACATTAATTATACATAAATATCTAAAAAAATTTGAAATACATTATATTTTATTATGTCTGCCTAACATAATTTTATCACTAACTTTTAAAAATAATGTAATAAAAAAGTTCGTAATAATAATAAGAAAACAAATGACAAAACCTATACATATTCGTAAAGTATAATCGACTGATTATTTCAAAATAATCTCGGTCCTATATAGTCGGACTTCAATTAATATATCAGATAAAAGTAGACATAACAAAAATGCGAAGATTATCATACACATGAACCACCAAATTATACATTTAGACTATTATCATATCAAAATAAATAAAAACATATAATATTGTAATAACCGGCGCGTAGCGCCGGACAAACCCTAGTACTAATATAAAACGAGCTGATTCCAAGCTTTCTCAGGGGTGCCACGTCAGCATTTAATCCACGTCATAATTCTACAACCAATCAAATGTCACCAACAAAATTAAAAAAAATAACCATTCCAAAAAAAATTAACAAACTTCGATTACACATCCATTAAAGAACACAGATCATGCCCACAAAGAAATATACAGCGTAACTTAAAAACAACTTATAACACATTTTTCGGGCCCAAGATTTTCACGCACAAATCCCACCAATTTAGTAGCTACTGCGACACTGGAAATGGAAAAGGCCCACTTATGGCCCATTTAAAAAAAACTAAACCCATTCGGCCCAGGTTTCTCACCATTTTCACTGTGATGGTCGACTTATCCAGTAATCCGACCTCCTCTCCGGTCACTTGAGACGTCCTCATAACCGTTTCAGGAAAGCAAACGTCACAGACCCACTCCCCCACGCTTCCATTAATCACACGAAACGCATCCACCCGATTCATCGTTTTCCACAGGTCGCATGTTAAATACGATGCCGGCTTCCATTAATCGTTTTTCACACGAAACGCACAGGAGCTTCTCATCTCCGGCTCGCCGAACAGTACTTAGGGTTTCAGCAGCCTAATTCGGTCTACAGTTTCTCCGATGCTCTTGAGGGATGTAAACAGGTCAGTTCGATATGTTTCTTTGTTTCGCTCTGTGGCCAATGCTTTGATGATTCTGAGTTGACTCGATAAATTATCTTCTTTGCTGAAGAAATGTTTTCTTATGATGTCTGTGATTGTGTTTGGTTAAAGCTCTCTTGGACGTTTGACAAGGAAGGGACTAAACTCTTGGAGGTTGAAACGTATACCATTACAGGACAGCAAGAAGATCACTGTCGGGATTTTGGATTTTCTTATTGAGGCAATTCTCAGGCTAAGTGTTGATGCTGCGTATTTTCGGGTGTGAAAACAACAAACAAATGTTATTTTATCGGTCCACAGGGAAAGCAAGAATAGGCACACCAAGAGTACAAGATTCTAATCGAGCTAAACGATTCAAGATTGTTTTTGTTTTGGTTTCAAAGTTTAAAAGCATGAAAAATAAACAGAATAAAGTAATAATTTAGTAAATGTCACAAAGCAGAATTAAAATTAAGAATAGTAAATAAACAAGATTCAGCAACAAGCTCTTGCAAAATAAGACAATAATAAAGATTGAAAGCAAGAGCAATAAACAGATAAGACTTTTAATGACAAAGATGGATCCTTGGTGAGGCAAATTGACAAGGGTGAATTTCGGATTGATAAGTGATGGTTTAACAAGAAATCTTTGTTCTATCTTATGACATGGGTTACTTAATTTAGATTAGTTCACTTTTGATGAGACTAACCCTTTTACTTAAGAGTTTTGGCTAGCTATAGATTTCTCAAATGCAACCAAACCTTATGTAAACAATGAACACAAACCCATAAATATCATCATCCTATTCTTAGACTCAAGTTTCCAATGGTTAAGATAAGGAGCATGCAAGAAATAGTCAGGTTGAAACAGAATACCTTTTGAGTGCTTGAACAACCTAAGATCTTAGGATTCTCTCTTTTGAAGTTCAATCCAAGCATTAAGAATAATACATACATGAACATAAGCATAGATTATCTATCAAAACTTACTTAATCAATCTTCCAAACACCTGGTGTCTGCCAAACCAAGAATCCAAAATAAAACTACTCAATCATATTGAAAACAACAAGAAGAGAGGTTATAGAAATCATCATAAAAGCTTAAATAGATAACAAAAGCTGAAAAGAAACTTCAATAAGAACTTGATCAAAGTATAAATATAGATAACAAAAGCTGAAAATAAACTTCAATAAAAACTTGATCAAAGCATAAAGATAGATAACAAAAGCTGAAAATAAACTTCAATAAGAACTTAATTAAAGCATAAAGATAGATAACAAAAGCTGAAAATTAACTAATAAGAACTTGATCAAAGCATAAATGTTTAAAGCTTAAAAGAGAAGAGAACCAATGTTTAGAAGCTAGAGAAGACTGAGAGAAGAAGATGGTGTGTTTGTAGCTTCAAGTGTGAGTCCAATATATAGGCCAAGGTGTAGGAGAGTAGGTGAGACGGGGAACGACCGTTCTGTAGGAGAACGGTCGTTCTGAGTGGTCGATCGCGAAGTAGGTGGGTGTAGGTGAGTCGGGGAACGGTCATTCTTGGGGGAGAACGGTCGTTCCTTTGCTCTTTTGTCGGTAGAGTAGGTGAGACGGGGAACGACCGTTCTTGGGGAGAACGGTCGTTCTTCACTCTTGTCGGCAGGGTAGGTGGGATCAAGAACGGTCGTTCTTCCTTAGAACGGGTGTTCTCTTCATTTGGTCCTTTTCTCGTGTTTTTCCACTTTAACTCGACTCGAACATGTCCGTAAGCGCCAAACTCCATCGGAACTCCATAAAATCTGTAAAAAGACTCGAAACAATAGAAAAGACTCGAAAAACTAACGGAAGATGCAAATAAAAACTCAAACCGAATACTAAAAACAAATCAAAATATGTTAAAAATACATAATATCAACTCCCCCCAACTAAGACATTTGCTTGTCCCCAAGCAAAACTAGAGATCTTACAAAGAGGAGAGGTTTGAAAAACGTGTGAAACTCGTTAAACTTATAGGACCATACTCTAAATCAATTGCCCGTAAACCGCATTCGCAAAGTTCAGATCAAACCGTACTTCATTGTACTTCTCCATAACCGTAGTAAATAAGTGAAATCTAATGATCAAGCAGAACTCAATATTTAACATTTATTATCAAATGCGTGTACTCTCACAAAGGGAATATCTAACACGTTATGGTCTAGGTATCAAGGTTGGTATTTGGTGGCTCAAGTGTTTCGGTTTCTTTTAGCAGTACAGACGGATGCAAATCATTATGCAAAATCACAGTGAGACACGGACCAATTAGGAGGTACACAACTCTCCTTAACTTTAATCCTTCTACCCTTATTTAACTGAGTCACAAACAAGAACATGATTTCTTTTAACGTTTTATGAAATTTAACGATATTACCTTGACTTTCCCGGTTCCTTCTGTTTTCTTTTCTGTAATGCAAATAATGCCATTTTTATTCCTTTTTTTTTATTCTTTTTCTTTTTTTTTTTTTTGATTTTTTGATTTTTTTATAGATCGGAGAATGGAACCGGTTAGTCTCTAAGATCTGCATCAAAAGAATTTCAACGATGTAAGCTTATTTCTTGAATGTGAATACAATCTTCTACCCATTTAAAAGTTCATCCTCTTTTGAAACGAAAATTTTCAATGAATATATTCAAAGAGAGATCACATTTCTAGACACATCCCATGAGTTTAATCAGAAAGAGACCACCTATCTAGACACAGTTCTAAAGAAAAGTTGTGTCGGTCCTTATACTCCATAGTTTTTGCACATGAATGCAATGATAGTACACGAAAATAAGTGATTTTCAACATGGAAATGGTAAGGGTGTGGTACTAGACTAAGGATAAGTCTAGCCATTTGGAGTTAGCAAAGATTGGTAGAAATGATGCAAAGAAAACTCCAAATGTAAAATCCAATACATGATTATCAACCCCCTAAGTGAGATAAATTAAGTCCATATTAAGTTCCAATAATTCGATTAAGTTCAGATGATTTGAGAAATTCACTAAATGATCAAGTTATGGATTTTTCTGCGTTTCCAAACTATCCTCAAACAATGCTAAGCAGTCGTAAATGACATCGAACATGTTGCAATTCCAAAAATTTAACAAATTCACACAATGTTTTGACTCGATAAATAATTTTTTATATATTTTTTTTTTATATACATATATTTTTTTATCAAAATATAAACACACCAAATAAAACATAAGAAATAAATATCCATAAAACACGCCGTTAGTACAGAAATGAATCCCTCCCCCAAACTTGTTTTTAACCGTCCCGGTTAAAACAAAACTGAAAGAGAAACCCGCAAACTCATAAATAAAATAAAAGTTTCCTAAAATGAAAATGGATATAACAAGGGTGATAGAAATAACCACAAGCTCAGTGGTCGCTGGTGGAGCCATCGGTGCTGCTCTCTATCCTTCATCCGCTCAACCGATCTTGTCTAGCCTTGGTCCTCCTCTCATGGTCATCGCTGGAGTCGTCGCTGTCATCTCCTCGTGTCTGCGAACCTGATGCACAAGAACAAGGTCGAATCTTCCGAATCGCTCCCCAGATCTTCCTCATCATCGAGTTGTTCTTCTTTTGCGATTTGATGATCCACTGGAGTTGTTGTGCAGTGTCATCTGCTGGAGGGCTCGGCGGTAAGCGGTATCTGTCAGCGCTGTGTGGTAGGAGTTGTTGTGGCTGTGATTCTTCTTCTTCTTCGATATCATCTCCACCCTCTGCCATCTCATCATCACTCTCTTCGTCTTGCGCAGCAGGCTGTGGTGCGCGTTGTGGTCTAAGTATCTTGCGAGGTCGCGAAACTTGTGCGACTTGCACTGCTGGATCTGGTAACAAAAACTCTTGACCAATATCAAACTCCAAACTGGCTTGATCAATCAGAGAAGTGATACCTCTGTTTGGGAGTCTACAAAAACGGGCCACTCCGTCGCGCCCATAGAACTGGTCGACGTCCTTCTTGTTGAGGACTGTGCAACGGATGAGATGGTCGATGTCAATACTCTCCCATTTGTTCAGAACTTCTTCCCCGGACATATCAATCTGCGTATG